>JAVUPR010000497.1:5743333-8615000 GCA_036785695.1 Gentiana straminea | reverse complement strand
ACAAAAGCTAACCAGGATCCAATTCCAAAAGTAAAAACAACACACACCCAATTGAAAACACCGCCAGACACTCTCACAGAACACGAGTAAATTGTCATAATAATAATATTATTATAATGCAAAGATTAACAAAATATAAAGAACAATGAAAGTCCCATAAAAAAAAATATGAAGCTGGTATGTCGGCCGTACTGATGCACACTTACCCAAATTGCTACGCAAATATCATAACAATACACAAAGCCAGGGTGAAACGAAAATCTATTAGCTGCCATTAAAAAAAGGAGAAATTACAGTTTGTGGATTTGGTTTGCATGCCATCTGGGCTAGAAAACGATTGAGAGTGTGAAGATCGATGAGGAAACAATAACCATATGGGTAATGAATGCATT
Source organism: Gentiana straminea (assembly GCA_036785695.1). Lineage (NCBI taxonomy): Eukaryota > Viridiplantae > Streptophyta > Magnoliopsida > Gentianales > Gentianaceae > Gentiana > Gentiana straminea. The sequence continues at coordinate 8,614,608 of JAVUPR010000497.1, read as the reverse complement.
AATGGAGTTTGTTGGGAAAGGCAACTACTTTACCTCACGGTAAGCGTCCGGAGATAATACATTGATGGCAAAAATAGGTGGGATTCAGATCAGAAAAAAAAAATGATAATGAAAATGACAGAAAGTTACAGAGGAAATGGGAAAGAGGATGAGAATGATACGTGGAATTGGTTATTAGGCCAATTTTTCGTTGCGTTCTCACTTCTATTGGAGATCGAATGAATTTTCTTTTTTTTTTTTTTTTAAATTTTTTTAAAGCAAAAGTAGAATCGTGAATAAGTTTTCCTTGTGCCGTTCATTATAAATTAGAGATTTTATCGACAACATGAAATAACTTTCGGTATCATATTTTTTTTTTTTTTTTTTTTTTTCAGCACAATACTATCAACGTCACAGTCTAACATTATAAATTATTGACACTTCTATAATTATAATATCAATATCATCCATTTTATTTTTTTAAAAGTAACGTCGATGTCATTGAAGCTATTTTTAAAAAATATCATCAAAATGAAATTTTTATGAAAATAATATATAATAGTGTCGAAAGTAATTTCAAGACTATCAGGGAGTTAAGGTAAAAATATGATGTAAATAAAAACCCATGAATTATTGATGATAGTGAAATAAGTTCTGGTTGATTCCAATTATTCATCCATAATATATAACGATATATCTTTTTAGTACATAATATTTTAATAAATTTCCAAAATATAATATAAGAAGTCTTTTCTGGGCATTTATAGTCATTGATGTCACCCCGACAAAAATCAGATTTCAACATTGTCTAATATTATCGTAAAAGAAAAGTCTAATTCTATTGTAACACATCGTTTTCGGATATCGAATCGTTATCCGAAAATAAAATATTTGGCATATAATTTTTAGAGAAAACTTAAAACTCATATAGATCTCTGATGTAATATCAGAGAAATAAAAAAAGGCACGGAACAAAATAAACATGTAGCTTGTGTTTGTTTTGCAATGTAGTTTTTTTAGGAGTTTTTTTAACATCACATTACCAATCATTTCTTACAATTCTCCCATCAATCAAATCTTCGACTACAAATAAAAAAATATTAAATCATCTCTCATCATTTTACTTTATCAACTTTATTACCTTTTTTACCATTATTTTATTCATTATTCTACTTTATTTCACCAATTATTTCATAATCTACACTAATCATTATTCTACTTTATTTTACCCCACCAACTTTCTAATGATTGCTTCAATCACTTTATCTAAAAAAAAACTTCACCCCAAAACAAACGGAGCCATAGAGACTCGAGGCATACTTCATACCCTCTAGGTCTTTGGTAATGACACATCCAATAAAAAGATAGGCAAGTTCACTCCCAGACGTTATAACTAGGTTCATAAATAACCGAAACAATTGTTAACATCAATTACAACTCAACTTGTTTAAGAAGAAAATTACTATGACCATTTGACACCCAAAGGGACACATTACTACAAATAAACTACTGAAACAACTTCATGATTTCATCATAAGCTTGCTATCAAGCTCATCATCACAATCCTTCTAAACCTGCATATTTTTTTTTTTATGATTATTTGTTTTTTTTTTTTTTAATAGGCATTTTTTATGATTATTTGTTTATATGAATTATTTTTTAAACTTAATAGGCATTTTAGAACAACTTTAAAAACCATCCATTATAAGAACAAAATAACGGTGCGTGGACAAAATTAGCCCCATCTCTTTAAACAAAAACAAAAAGGAAATACCGTACGGCTCGGGTTACGACTCAGGTTCCTTCGTTGCATCGTAGCTTCAATGGCGGATTCCGACCGCCGGACTGAGATGACTGCCGCTTCAAAGGTCGGTTATCTTCCGCCGGACTGATAGTCAGTTGAAGAAGCTGCGTATACAGAGAATTTGGAAAAGTCAATGGTAATTCATCTTCTGTTTACAACTTTCCTTCTTTTCTTCGTTGAGCTAACACGATGCTATTGAATGTATCCAGACTTGGTGGATTGAGTTGCAATTATTGAATTGGGAAGTCTCAAAAGCCTAAGAAGAACTTTTTTTAAAGCAACTTTTTTACTTTCGGAGTGAAATCAGATTCTCAGATCATCGGCCTGTCTCTGCTCTTTTCTCTACACTAATAGAGGTAGTTAAACGCACAAATCCACATCAACCAGCTTCAGTTGCTTTGGTTCGAAGTCCTACCAAAACGGTGAAGTACCCATATAATCCTCAAATCTTTAAGGGGGTTCTTGACAATAAGTGAATCTCAGTCACTTGTTTGAAGAAGGCATTGCAATGGGGGCATATGCAGGGGCGGCTCTACCTTGGCCCATTTGGGTCATCCGACCCGCTAGATACACATTTTATTTGTACTAACCCCTTATTTTTACTGCTCTAATCTATTTCTTTTTATTTTTTAGTTGGTGGATTTAACATATAATAATTTAAATAATAGCTTAGTCATATTTATTATTATTTTTAGGAATATAGTATTTTTAAGTGGATATTAGTTATAATGCCATCGTTAGATAATTAATGATCATTTAGGACACTCTGAAATTTTATTTAGTTATAAAGACATTCTAATTTTAAGAAGGAAACTTATTTAGGTATAAGGACATTATAATTTCATGTGGATAAAGAAGAGGAAGGAAAAAAAGGAAGGAAGGAAGAAAAAAAAAAAAAGAGGAAGCGCTGGATGGAGGAAAAAAAATGCGCTGATGTTTGTTTCTTTATTTGTTTTTTTGTTTTGTTTTGTTTTGTTTTGTTTTTTTTTTTAAATTTAAATTCATCATATTTCTAAAGGTTATATATTTTGATCTAAAACTCGGATCGTCAAAATTCTAAAGGATTCGGTTTGATGTCTGATGCAGTGACATTGATGTCTGATGCAGGGATATTGATGACTTATGCAGTGACATTGATGTCTGATACAAGGACATTGATGATTGATGTAGGGACATTGATGTCCGATGCAGTGACATTGATGAATGATGCATGGACATTAAGCTAAACAAGATCGTCAAATGATTCAAGATCGTGTTAAAGAATTGAGGGATTCCACAACGAATGAATCCATTATCGGGAGGGCGCAAACAACGTGTGGCCATTACAAGAGTCATAATAAAGAGTCTTTGTAGTTTCACCAAACTTGTACTTCTATCCATATTAAAAGCTCCACATTTGGAGAAATGCAAAACAAGAATAGAGCTGACTAATGCATTTGTTAGGTTTTATGCAGGGACATTGACAACTTATGCAGTGACATTGATGACTGTATTTACAATTAGATAACTAATGCAATGAAATTGATGTCACCGCATATACAATTTGATAAACACATTTGATAACTTTGTAACGTAACTTTATTTCTTTGTTATCTTTAAATATTTGATTGATGTTGGTTTATTTGATTATTGTTGGTTTAAATTTTCGATAAATTTGTAAAATAACTGTATTTTTTTTTTGGGTTTAAATGCATATTTTTACAACCAAAGGTATGCATAAATTGTTACAATAACACGTCACTGCATAAATCGTTACAATAACACGTTAGTGCATAATTCGATACAATAAGACATCACTGCATAGATCGCTATAATAATAAGAAGTCATTTGCTACACGTAAATCGCTACATGAGACGTCATTGCATAAATTGCTACAATGAGATGTCACTGATCAAGGTTGTCAATGGATCGCGGCGGTCAATACATCATGGTAGCCAATGAACCGCGACGGTCAATGCATCTGGGTGGTTAATGGATCCCAGTGGCCAATGCATCCGGGTAGGTGGTCAATGCATGACGGTGATCAATACGTCACGTCGATTTGTATGAAGAAAAAAATTGATTTTATGAAATTTATTCGGAAAAATATCAAATTTGATTTTAGAATAAAGAAGAAGAAAAAAATATGAATTTTAGTGAAATAATTATGATGATCCGAGTTTTAGATCAAAATATATGACCTTTAGAAATATGGTGAATTAAAAATTAAAAAAAAAAATCCCCACCCACACGTTCAGTAAGTTTTTTTTTTTCCTCCTTCCTTTTTTTTTTTTTTTTTTTTTTTTTTATTTTTTTTATTTTTTCCTCTTTATCCATTTGAAATTAGAATGTCCTTATAACTAAATAAGTTTCCTTCTTAAAATTAAAATGTCCTTATAACTAAATAAGATTTCGGAGTGTCCTATTACCCTTAATAAGTTGAAAATCAGTCATTTTAAATAATTGACCCTTTTTTAATTATTAAATCATTTATTTGACGTGTATAAATAATGATTTTGCCCCAAGTCTCTAACTTTTTTTTAGACATTATCCAAGTTCCTCTTAAACTAAATGACATAATTAACATATATGTATCTAAAATGTTCGATATGTTGTTTTGAATGATGCTACAACATTGTAATATTTTGGAGGTTCTTTTTCAAGGACCTAGGTATACCTAGAGTGGAATACTCATGACAATGAGAAAATCCAACAAAGACTTATTCAAGATTGGTGTAACATGATATGGCTTGAGAAATTCAACAATGCTCAGGTTAGACATCTACCAAGAGAGCACTCAAATCATAATCCCTTATGTCTATATACAGAATTTAATCACCCAAATGTAAAGAATCCTAAAATGTTTCTATTTCCAAAGAGCATGGCTTGAACACAATAACTTTGAAAAGCATGTGGAAGAGGGTTGGGATAGTAGTAGTGACTTGTTCCCAACCATCTAATTGTTTCCAGTAGAACCAAAATATGGAACCATGAGATTTTCGGAAACATATTCCAGAGAAAAAAACAACCTTGGACCTGGAAGAGATCTATTTGCACCAGAGATCTCAACATAAATGGTTGGCCGAAAAGAGAAGGAAACACCCATTTTACCATATGACTACCATCAAAAGACATTAGAAACGCAGAATTACATGTCTGAAAGATGATCAGAGGTAGTGGACAGATTACAATGTTCTTGTTGATGGGATAATAATATTTTTTACACCAACCTCTACCAAGCAAATTCCATCGATCAGAATCTTCTGGTTTGCATCCAATTCCCAGCTCTGTAGGACTCAGATATGCAATTCTAAAATAGACATGTTTCAGAAAATGAAATTGAGGATTCCATGTTCCAAACGAGGAACTGCAAAGCTCCTAAGCCTGATAAAATACCTATTTGATTTCTTAAGAAGTGTTGTCCCACTCTAAGTTCAGTAATTTTGAAATTTGTATTTGAGGCATTTGATAAGAATGATTTTGATTGATTACTTAATGAAACTGTTGTATCCTTCTTTTCAAAGGTGAAACCCTTGGAATATGTATCCTAATTTAGACTCATTCCTTTAACAAATGTTTGTGCGAAATTTATCTCCCAAGTTATAGCTAATAGACTACAGTCTGTCAACGGAAATTTGATCACACCCATGCTGCCTTTACACATGGTAGAGGTGGGATTGAGAACATTCCTGTTGCTAAGGAGGTGCTCCACCATTTTAAATGTATGGAGGAAAGAAAGGCAAAATGATGCTCAAGATTTGGATAAAGCGTATGGCGGAGTCCATCGGACCTTTCTAGAAAAAATCTGGAGAATATTGGTTTTTCTTGAAATATCATAAATATGATCATGTTTGGACTTAGAACCACTAAACTTTCATTGCTCTGAATGGAAAGAAGCTAGACACTATCAACCCAAAAATAGGACCCAGGCAAGGGGGCCCTTACCCCTTACCTATTTGTCCTCTACATGGAATCTTAGACCAGTAGATTGACAAAGCTATTAAAGAGTGTAGATGGAAACCTGTTAAAGTAAGTCATTCTAGACCCACCCCCTCTCACACATGTTTTTCGTAGATGATAAGATTTTGTTTGGTGAAGCTTCTATGGCCCAGATCAACACCATTACCAGTGTCCTTGACAACTTCTACAACATTTCTAGTCAGAAGGTGAGTTCTCATAAATTTCATTTTTTTGGGAATACCATCCATCAGTTGAGGACCCTTCTTAGGCAGAGTCAGAATATGCAGCTCACGGAATGACTTGGGAACTTATTTGGGTGTCTCTTTAATACATTCCAGAACAACCAAAGGAACCTTTGAAAATATTGTTGATTAAATGTAGAAGAAACTTTCAAGCTGGAAAGTCAAGACGCTATCAAGAGAGGGTAAAATGATTTTGATCATGAGTTCTCTAGCCACCCATCCTTATTATGCTACGCATGCCACTAAGACTCCTAAGAGAGTCTTAAATGAAATGGACAAACTTTGCAGAAAATTCCTTTAGAGAGGGAAGAGTAGACTGAGAGAAAGATGCACTATATATCTTGGAAAAACCCGTGTTTCCAGAAAGAGCCCGGTGGTCTCGGTTTTAATGATCCTCACTGAATGAATCTTTCACTTTTGGGTATATTGGCTTGGAAAATCCTTATGGTTAGGGGTTATTTTCATGAAATACGGAAGCCATTTTGTCCAACCCAAAGGAAATGCAGCTATTTATGGAAAAGTCTATGTATGGTTGCTATTGTAATGAAAGAAGGGTTCACTGTCTGTGATGATGTCATCACATAGGCTGCAGGTCAAGATAGGAAATACTTTGTTGATAACCATGTTTCCAGAAGGCGGCTGGTGGTTTCGATTTTACAGATCCTCATCAAATGAAGCTTGCCTTTTTGTGTAAATTGGCTTGGAAAATCCTTATGAATGATCAATTCTTGTAGGTGAGGGTATTTGTCATGAAATATAGAAGCCCTTTTGTCCAACCCAAAGGAAACGTATCATATTCTTGGAAAAAGTAAATGTATGGTTATTCTTGCACAAAAAGAAGGGTTCACTGTCTGTGATGATGTCATCATGTAGGCTGCAGGTCAAGATATGAAATACTATGTTGCTCAAGGCTATGCTTTAACAAACACAACTAATCAAATGATCGAAGATCGAATATGGACGGATATATGGAAGTTTAAGGGCCATAGGAGAGTCAAATTTATGTTGTGGCAAGCACAACACAACTCTTTACTTGCTATGGCTCTGCTTTGGCGTAGGCACGTCTGTGGTTCCTTTATGCGTTGTCTTTGTAATTACGAAGATGAGTCAAATCTACGTGTCGTACAACATTGTAGATGGGCTAGTAATATTTGGAGGAATTTGCTGCTAAGACATGTTAACTCTGAGTTCTTTTCCAAGCTTACTGTTGGTGAATGAATCAAGTCAAATCTTCAAGATTCCACTCAAGAAAGAGAATCGACATACATCTTTAAAGAAACAATCTATAGCATATGGCATTGGCGGAACCAAGTGCATTGTCGACGGTGTGAAAAGCGGCCACCAATCCATATTGTTATTTTAACTATTATCAATCAATAAGGTGAAGACTTTGAAAATTGCGTGGAATTATAATTGGTTAAGACGGGGGCTAGCCTCCTTAAAATATTTGTTTTGCTTCGTTTTTTCTGATGTATTGGGGAACTTTTTGGTTGTGAAATAAAATCGATAGTTATTAAAAAAAAATCAAATTTGATTTAATGATTGGTGCTATTATATTAATATTTTAATTGCTTGATTTTATTTTTGCAAGATTGACGCTTTTTTCTGAAATAAATGAACGTATTTTTTTAAATGATTAATAGTATTGTATTTATCCTTGACTTTGTAATTGTAGGTGTGAAATAAATATCAATTGATTGTTCTTAAAAAAATATTTTTTCTAATTTGATTTATTGATTACTGTCATTACATTTATCCTTAAATTGATTAAATTTTTGTAGAAAGATTTAACGTGTTTTTATGGTGTGGTGCGACGATACAAGGTTTCATCCCTCCATGTGTCGTCTATCGGTTGGTCCTCACATTATGGATTAATACCAAGGTACTCCTGTCGGTGCCCGGACTCGAGGCTACGATGATCGACCATCAATCAGTGTAGGACAATGAGTCCCAGAGTCGAGTACCGCAGGTCGGCAATATCGACATGGAGGACAGAGTCCGCACCAACTGTCCAGGCCCATTAATGGTGATAACTTAGGCAAGGGTTAAGGCCCATTTAAGGGTAATTGTGACAATAACTCAAACCGACCTAGTATTAGGGTTAGGGCATGTGTTGTCATTATAAATACCACAATCCAGGAACTACGTAAGGCTTGATTCCTGGAACCTAACAGGATACGTAGGCAATCTAAGATACATTCTTAGTCTCAACCGCAAACATTAAAACGACACCATCTCACTCTTTAGGCATTAGGGTTTTTGTGTGTGTTTCATCACTAGATTCAATTAGGGTCCGGATTATCTAGGTGACATTATTTGTCATCCTCATTGGCGCTAGAAGGAGGGCCTTCTACTGTTGAATACACCAAGATCACGATGCCTCCCAAAGAAAAGAACGTCAGGAAAACCACATCCAGAGCCGCCGGTCAAAGCTCACAAATTAACGAGCAGGCAGACCCAGAGGCGCAAGGAGGGAAAGATCCAGCCTTGGATCCTGTCCGTGAAGATCCTCAGAGAGAAAAGCAAGGCCTTGCTCCGGAACACCGAGCGCTTGTGGATCAGTTGGCAGGGGCAGATCTTGAATTAATGTCCAGGATTATAGCGGAGGAAGTTATGGCGCAGAAACAAGCCACCGGTGGTCATACAGATGCCGCGGTGGACGGCGGTCTGAAAGACGCTGTAGAAAAGCCCAAACAAACTCTCAGGGACGAAATCAGTGCGTCCTCTAGCTATGTGGAGAGAAAGAGACGTGAGATCCAACAGAAGCACCAGAAGGTGGATGAGGACAGCGTCCGGGAAGAGCTGGACGTTATTTTGGGGAAAAATCAGGTCTCGCTATGGTTGGAGTCCCCTTTCACGAAGGAGATCGAGAGTTTCCCCAAACGCAAGGGGTTTAAGATACCAAAGATAGAGCCTTACGATGGTACTACCGACCCGGAAGACCATCTACACAGGTATCTGTCTCAGATGAGGCTGGACGGCGCACCTGATGCGATGAGATGTCGAGCGTTTGAGACGCTGCTCGTAGGTCGAGCCAGGGAATGGTTTCCCAAGCTACGACCCGGGTCGATCTCCAGTTTTGCCATGCTAGCCCGCAAGTTCCGGGATGCGTTCATCGTTAACAAGAAGTTTCATTTAAGTGCCACGCACCTCATGAACATGAGGCAGCAAAAGGATGAATCAGTGCTAGATTATCTAAAGAGATTTAATCTCGAGGCTATGCAAGTTAATGATGCCGATGATCGACTTCTGATCACATCGTTCGTGGGAGGACTGTTTAGGGTGATTTTATGTGATTTATATCGTTGTATTTCGTAACAAATTCCTCCATATTCCTATAATTTGCATAGAAATTAAGGGTTTAATCGAATTATTGAGCAAATGAGTTTTAAAAGTATTAAATTGCAAAATCGAGCTAATTACGTGGTTTTATTGGTGTTTTCTATCTATATGTATGATTTTACATTTTTCATGTTTTTGTCGTGTTGTAGGTACATTTGCATGGCATAGGATGAGCAAAAAAACATATTCAATTGAAGGTTAGATAGAAGGAGAAAGATGCAAGTGAAACTTGGAATGAAGATTTGGAAAAGCCGAACGAGCGTTCAAAATTAGGGCGTCCATCGCCTCAAACGTGAGTCCGAGATGAATAGAAAGGATAAATATGAGAATATCTTTATTTCTATTTTATTAGGGTTTAAGCTTTTCTAATAATAACCCTAAGTCGGCAAAACTACTTATAAAAGTGGCGCCGTTGCCGGGGAATTGGTGTTTTTGTTGAATCTAATTGAGTTAATTTTTCTATTTTGTTACGATTTAATTTTTTTCTTTTCTTTCAATAAAAGTAGTGTCACACAAATTGAGAGTTTTTATTTTTGCCATGTTTCGATGACCGTTGGGTTAAGAATGTGCAAAAAGTTTTTTACTCGATTTGTGAAACGTGAAGTGTAACCTAATCTGTAACCTAGTGTGCTCTGTGCTTAAATTTATCCCGTGGCTGCTGTATGTGTGATTTGATGATCTGAATTGCCATGAGTTTAAGATGTTAGTCTAGGGTTTTCGGTGTGCTTTACTAAGTTGCGGTGTTGCTTTGGATCGAACTTTCAAACGGGCGTTCGGCTCATTGAACGCCCGTCCGGGCAAAATTTCCGGCAACCGCCCATTTGGTATGTTGAACGCACGTTCGTGTTCCAATTTTTCTTGACTTGATCTTTAATGCTTTATTTGACGTGGATACTTTCATACGAGCTTCGTGGCTAATTATTTTTACGTAGGTGTTCGAACTTGCATGTTTACATCTTTCCATCTACCGATCCATGTTAAATAATTGATTAACTTTTATATACATGATTCATCTATGCATGTTATAGTTAATGTCGGTTCTCGTATGCTATAACTCGTTCTTATTGTTATTTAGTAGCTAATGTCGGTTTCCGTATGCTACATATCGTTGTGATGAATCCTGTGAGCTTTGAGACTTATGTGTTTTCTTGTTATTTTTGTAACTCATATGGGTAGCTAATGTCGGTTTTCCGTATGCTACCATTGCATCTTATGAGTTGTATCTGTTTAGTATAGCTAACTGTTGGTTTTCCATAATGCTATCACCTTTGATGAGTCTTAAGGCGCGTCTACACTGCATATAATGAATAGTACTGTCGTTTATCGTAAACTATCATTATTTGGTAGACATTTATGATATACATGTCGTGTTGCAAATGAGTGGGCTAGTTTTCTTTCTTTTATTTTCTTTTATTTTTGCATAACATTTAGTTGCATGTCATTTAGTTGCATTGTTTTTCTATTTTTCTTTTATTTTTTTCTTGAGGGTAGTTACTGTCGGCTTGCCGTACGCTACCACTTTTTTTTTTTTGTATAATTGCATATCATGTAGATTGCATTGTAATATATTTTCGTATAGTGCACCTAGCCATGCTATTTTGTAATGTTCCATGTATATGTTCCATCTTTACATGAGCTTAATATGAAAAAATCTCTCTGACTTCTTTTCCATGTGTTTTACATGTACAATCCTGCTATTTTGTAGTGTCCTTAATCTCTATTATTATTTCTGTATGCACATGTTGGGCCTTATTTGTATTATGAGCTTCTATGGCTTATTTGACGCTTAGATGTCCTGTGTTTTCCCCGTGTGGTGATTTTTCCATCTGAGCAATTATATCATGTGCTTCTATCTTGTCTATGATTATTTTTGCCGTGTTATACCCCCATGTGTTCCCCGAGATCTTGTCATGTTTGTTCAAGTGTGCAGGATATTTTTGATAGCAATTGTGAGCTTTTAGATGATATCAGTTTTCCGGTGGATGGCCCACAGCTCTCGATTTCCTCAAGCTTTTCTCGGATCGACTCGCGACCACTTCCAGAATTGCCACCTTCGAACTACAATCAGCTAAGTTCTTTATCTTTTCTTTAAAATCTGCACAACATGAGGACATGTTGTTATTTAAGTGTGGGGGAGGGGAATGATTTGATATGTATCTATACATTTGCTTAATTCGTTACGAATCTATGTTTATGCAACATGAGCTAGAATTTTCAAAATTTTCCGACATTTTTGTTTTTTGTTTTGTCCCGAGTAGGCAATTCAATTCAATGTTCGTTATTTTTATAGTCATCCAAGCTATATATCATATGTTTGATAAGTTAGTCGTTTCACCTGAGATCTATTTTTCATGAGCCATAGTGAATGATGAGCTAATATATAAAGTTATACCCCTTTTGATTAGTGATTTCTGATTTTCTTATAAGTCATGTGCTTAGTGCTACGTATATATCTTGAGATTTATGATAGTTTGTATTTAGATCTGAAGTTTGTTATACTGTGAATATCTAAGGTTTGAATGTGATAAGTAACACGTAACTTATTGTCAAATGAAAAAGTTGAATTAAATGAATTAATTGGGTGTGTCGGAAGCTAGTCGATGATTTGAGTGCGATAGGGTATACCACGTATGTCCTATACCACTATGATGACCAAAAGCTCACGACAGTCAGAAAAAGCTGCCTTATGATTGGAGTAAGGTAGGGTATATCTCGAATATCCTATTCTGCTATGACAGGGCAAGAGCTCATTCTGATGTGTGTTTAAAAGTGAACTAGTTAAATCAACTTATATGAGAATTGTTATGAAATGAATATAAGACTTAGTTATCGTCTATCTTATCCCCAGTATAAACTGACAGATATGCTGTAGGGATTATCCTCTGAGTATTTCAGAAAGGCCCTAGATATATTCGATCATCCTTTTCGGGATATTTTACGTTTGTAGGGTGCATCTTATGAGTGTCATTTATTGCTAGTCTACAAGGGGGTATTAGCTAGTTTTGCTTTGAGTTTCTCAATCTTGGACTTAGTGGAAGTTTTCTATGGCTTTGCACACACACAGTGGTGAACTTCTGATTTCTTGGATCTATGTTATATTGTCTGAGATGTCTATCTTTTCTCGAGCCTTTATTCTGTCTTGTTTTGCTCGGGACGAGCAAAAGCTAAGTGTGGGGGAGTTGTTTAGGGTGATTTTATGTGATTTATATCGTTGTATTTCGTAACAAATTCCTCCATATTCCTATAATTTGCATAGAAATTAAGGGTTTAATCGAATTATTGAGCAAATGAGTTTTAAAAGTATTAAATTGCAAAATCGAGCTAATTACGTGGTTTTATTGGTGTTTTCTATCTATATGTATGATTTTACATTTTTCATGTTTTTGTCGTGTTGTAGGTACATTTGCATGGCATAGGATGAGCAAAAAAACATATTCAATTGAAGGTTAGATAGAAGGAGAAAGATGCAAGTGAAACTTGGAATGAAGATTTGGAAAAGCCGAACGAGCGTTCAAAATTATATAGGACGGGCGTCCATCGCCTCAAACGTGAGTCCAGATGAATAGAAAGGTTAAATATGAGAATATCTTTATTTCTATTTTATTAGGGTTTAAGCTTTTCTAATAATAACCCTAAGTCGGCAAAACTACTTATAAAAGGGGGCATGCGACGAGAAAACGAGAACATATACACCTGGAGACGAACACAGCGCAAAAACCGAGAAGCCGACCACTCGGTCGACCGAGTGCCCCTGCTCGGTCGACCGAGCCATATTTTTATTTTTTTTTATTTTTTTTTTAGTTTATTTTCTTGTTTCCCGACGATGAATAAAGGCTGAGCAGTCCGATCAAGCTCTGTGAAACCTGTTTCAGCGACGAACTCGATTTCACTTCTTGGATGTTTTGTAAGTTTAATTTAAAGTTGTCTTCTTTTCTATGATTAATTGTTATCTTGCAAATTAAATCGAGAGATGTTTGCTTGTTGATGTTTACCGTATGACGAGAGTCGGTGTAAACTTGATCACCATAGGAAAGAGTAGAGCTTTAACCTATTTAACGAGAGTTGTTAGGTTAGGAGTCTAGGTTCATCATGAATCACAATTTTAGTTAATTCATTACAAGGTTATCTTAGAAAGAGATTGAGGGATATCATCATCACCGGAAAAGATGAGATTTTGCATTCGTTTATTTTATCAAGTTGTACTTGTTCTACCTTCATGTTTTATGCTGCAGGTTAATAGAACTTAGAAATACGAGAGTAATAAGTTCATTAGATTATCGTGAAGGAGAATAGCAATAATTATTCCAACAAACGAGAGTTGAGGGATAATGTTGTTAGATTAGGGTTTTTAAATCCGTATCTTTGCTTTGTAAATGCGTTAGTTAAACCGAGAGGTAAACTAATTAATGGCGTGATAAATCGAGAGAGGAAACGCTTCTTTAGATAAGATTTAAATCCAAGGAAACTTGTGAATGAATGTTTGTATTTCTTATTACTTTCGGTGGGGTGATGGTTGCGGGAATTGGTGGATCATTGCTCGTTCGTTATTTGTTCAGTGTTAGTTATTATGTTTCTTTGGTTAGTAGAATAAGTTTTATTTATTTTGTTCGCAAATATCGTTTCCTGGCTTTGGACTGACAATCCTCTGTCCAGTTTATTTTATCGTTTTTAGTTTCGTTTTAGTAGTAACAATTTAGAAGAATTAATAAGATTAGATTCAACATCCCAATTCCCTGTGGATCGATACCCGTACTTACCCTACTATGCTAGCAATTACCCGATATTCGGTCGGTTAGGAGTTAGTTTGCATGTTAGGTATAGGTTTATAAATTATTTTTTTGTTTAGTGATGCAAAATCCTCCGAACAAAAGTAGTTGATGACGGTCAAATTATACCCGTAAAAGTCATCAACGTAGACCTTAAATCGGGACTAATAATATATATTTTATATTAAATCACATGTTTATATGTATTATTTAATGTTTTGTGATTTATAAAATATAATTTGGTATTTATCCATTTTATAAGATATAATTTGGTGATTATCCGTTTTTATTATATAAATCGGTATTTATCCGTTTTTATTATATTTATCCGTTTTATTTAAATATGATTTATTTTGGGATAAATATCTATTTTGCGATTTGGATAATTATGGAGGATAAATACAAATGGAAGAATTAAATCTCAAGATAAATCAAAAGAAAGTTCAAGATAAATATCGGATTAGCACGAAAAGATCGGATAAGCATGGCAAACCAACCAAGATTGGCGCCAACATGAGGATACATTCTAGGGGGGGGGGGGCGCATTTTATCTTTTAATTGGAGATCGGCCGAGAGTTATCTCTTATTTGTTTTGACATTTTAAAGTATATCTCTTAATTAGCTTGAACCCCTATAAATAAAGGCATGTTATACACGCCTTTTACACACTTCTTTACACAATACATTTTTTACACTTCTCAGTTTATAATAAAATCTTCAGTTTTGCTTAGAGCAATTTTTATGCAAGATCTGCAATAATGTAAGTTCTTGTATTTATTTGTTCTTAGTTCTTTGTAATTAAGCCCCAATTATTGTTTATTGTTTGAGGTTGTTCGTTCTTCACCGAACGATGTAGATCTAAGGATACGATATGAGGCAGTGGGGATTCCTTGTCTATAAGGATCCACACGCCCAGATCTGTGATCCGGTGACCTATAAATGACTTTGGTATGATCAACAACCGTGTTTTTAGTAGATCTATATAATTACTATATGAGTCTCTATTTTATCCGTTACGTATGTAGAAACGCTAAGATTTAGGTTTTCGTCGCGTCAATCTAGCCACGTCTTTATGGTGTGATTGTCCACCTAGAATTTCTTATCTTAGTAGGTATGGCTACGGCTACGTTGCTCGTCTGTTTTAATTAGCGTATTATTAGGAAATACCAGTATAGGACTCCTAGGTCGGCTCATGAATTGATCTTCCGGGACTTTCAGCGAGATCTAGATCTGTTCTGTATTTGGGAATTGTCGACACCTAGTTATACGTAAATCGTAGATTAACATGAGACCGTCCAGGTAATTGTTAATGGGACAGAGACTGATGCGATCGTCTAGGAAGTACGCCTGAAAAAAGGAATGTTGCCTAGGTGAGGAATACGGTTAATATCGGCATCCCTAGTTTTGTAAGCGTGCGAGTCATATGAGATGGAGGCCGAAAAAGCGAAGTCACGTGATGTAGCATAGTGATCTAGATGGCCTAACCGGAGCTAGATCTAGTTTAGGGGATGACTCCCGTAGCCAATATAAAAGAAATACGAATCGGATTAATAGTTGTCGAGTCTAGCTTAATTATATAGAATCTCTAGATCCAGACGATAACATAATAATTGGGGAGGTTAATTACGTGTCTTTATTTGTGTTGTGTCGAGTCGTGTCCTTTACCTTTCTTGTATTTTGTTGGTCATAGACCGTCTGTGTTCTTGGCATGAATGATTAATTGTTTGTATATAAATGATCCACAATTGGTTCCCTGTGGGATCGACCTTGATTCGCTATAGCTATACTACGATGGACCTAGTCCTCTTGCTAGTATTGGTTTATGGTGGTCAAGTATTTTAATTACTACTTGATCTACGTGCATCAAGTTTTTGGCGCCGTTGCCGGGGAACCAACGGTCAATTTTATATATAAATAATTTTTTTATTCATGTTAAGTTTTATGTTTTAGAGTCTATTTTTTTCGTTTTTGAGTCCCTCTCGGTTATCTCGCTTTCGTGTAAAAGACTTCGCGTGTCCGTTTATCTCCGTATGTTTAATCCGTAGGTCCGATAGCGCATGGGAAACCATGTTAAAATCGATCTACGGTCCGTTTTGTTCTTTTTTTTCTCTCGTTTGTAGAAACCAGGGAAATAATAATCCGAGTCGGTAATTTTTCGTGGGCGCTGAAAAATAACCCAGCAACATGTGGAGCTACGAATCTGCGATGGGAAAAACGATGGAAGCAATACCTTTAAAGCACCAAGATGGCTCCGAATTTTTTAAGGTTCGAATTATTCGTGGTATAATGTTGAAGGCAAGGTACTATTTTTTTGAACATAAGTTAGTCTTTACATGAACCTGAGTATGAATCTTAGCCCGGAGTTGGTTTGTAAGATTAATTTTATTAGTGTTGAAGGTTCTGCCCCAAATCTGTCTCATCTAGAGAGTGTAGAGAAACATGTAGTTGTTGAATGGAAGCAGTGAACAAAGAGTTCCTCGTAGTTCTGTCAAAATTTCATTGTCCTATGCATGAGATTGCTTCTAGTGGCCACGGGAGCAACAATTTGTGTAGTTAAGCATTCACAATCTAAAGAAGACGTTGAGTTTTGAGAGAGCATAATGACGCAAAGATTATAGAGGATGTTATTAAAATAAGTCCCTAGGACTAAATCTCCTAAGAATTCACTAATTCCTAAAACGTGAGCCGAGGTAAGAGCTTTGTATAAATGGTATGGATAAATGTCGTTTCCTAGGTCTCACAACCAAGGGAAGGATATTAATCCGCAAAAAAGCGACGAGCCCACCACATACGGTGCTCAAGGGGTCAACATCTAGCGATCCAAGAAGGATGACCGACAAGGATATTTTTTGGAAAGTCGAGCCGAGGACTTTAAACTCGTAACTACTTCTTTAAAACCCTTAGGATTTCTCTTTAGGATTTTAGGTTTCGTTTTTGTTGAGTCAAATAAGAGTAACGTGACATATGTTGAGGTTTTTTATTTTGCCGTGTTCCGATGGCCATTAGGCTAAGGATGTGCAAAACTTTTTTACTCAATATAGGCCACGTGAAGTAGAGTTCCGTAGGAGAGTCGAGAAATTGCTAAAGAAAAGGAAATTTAGCAATCAACCTTATGATGGAAGCATTAAGAGAACTTGAGAATTACTGAAAATGTAACAAAGAATGATTGGTGCGAACAAGAACAATTTTGGTCAACTTCCAAAACTTTTTAGAATGGCGATCCGAGTGAAAATCCAAAGTTGTGTGCAATTCGTTCTGCAACTATCCTTATCTTTCCTTTGGACCTTTTCACCCTTCAACCTTTCTATTCTCTCACCAATCTGCCTCACAGTTCACATTTCTAACCATTCTTTCATCCCCTCTCTTTCTTTCCATCTATTTCACTCTCCTACCCCACCATCCTTTTATATCTTTTTCTAAACTCATCATACTCTCAACCTCCATCTTGTTTACCAAATGACCTTGTGTTGCGGAATTAGAAATATTGCTAAGTTTTAATGATTATCTTTTATCATTTTGGTTTTCATGATCCTAGGCAAAAGTGTAGCTCGCACCCGCCTAGATTTTAAAAGTTTTTGGTTTGATCAAAATACAACTTATCTTTCTACCGGAAGTTTTAAATTTCACACTTTTACGCCTATCCCGGCATTTCGGATGATGAGTTTTGTTCTAAAATATCACACCAATCCGACCTTGTTGATGACGGTGATGACTTTTACGTGATACATTGGGTTATTAGTAATTTCGAGGGAAGCTACATCTCCCTAAGTTGTTGATATCCAATCCAAACGTGAAGTTTCGCGCTCGCATATACGATTTTATCTTTAGCCGATAGGTCACATTCAATCTGTTATACCTTACCAAGTTTCTCTTTTACACTTTGATTGAATACATGGTTGATCCAAAGAACCTCGTGTTTTCCCACGCGGGGTAATGCTTTTTGATCTTTGTCTTCTCCACCCGGTTTTAAGAATATTTCGGCGGTGGAGATTATAGATGAAGACTACCTTCTTTAGTTGCTTGTTTATTTTTCTTTCTATTTAGTATTTTTCTTTTTGCGTCTATATATGTATCTTTTTTTTTTTTTTTTAGACTTCGTGTCTGAACGAGTAGTTTTAACTCTTTGGTTTTCCTTGTCATTGGTTGTATGAAATAAAGTGGCTTAAATTGTTTTTGGATATTTTATATCTAAATACTGCCACATTATTTTATAACTTCCATTGACATGTTATTAATGGTTTCGTGGAGTTTCTGTTTGGTTTGCTTAAACAGGTTTTCACTTGCTTCTCCACGACGTGCTTAAATTACTCCGATGTTCTCGCATCTACTTGAGATCCGTTTCCGAGCTAAGTCTTTTTCTTAAATTCTCATTTTTATTTGTCATTGGGGACAATGCCATGTTTAAGTGGGGGGTAGGAGACTTAGCTATGATATGCTATAATTGAAAATTGAGTGAAACGGTGAAAAATTTGAAAAAATTGAATAAATGCCATATTATTTCTCTCGTACCCTTAGAATTGTAAGTTCCTAGCTAAGAATTGATAGGAAAGGAACCAAGTTGCATGAGTACGTGATCATTTTATACTTATGTGAATGTAAATTTAAGGATATTCATGCCGATTGTTGCAAGTGGTTATTTATTATTTGATTACTCAATCTTTGAATCGAGTTTATCGCACGAATCATAATAACTAAGAAGAATTATGTGTACATTGCGTAGATGATTGGTTATGCAGACTTAGTGTCGATATTTATCTGCTGATGTATAAGCTTGAGAATTATCTGGTGTTTTGACAATAAGTTAAACACGGGCTTGTAGTAACATTACCAAAGTAGCCCCGCGCTTGTGGTAATATTCGATGCTATACATGATCTAAGATAGGGGGATACTCTAAAAAGTTTTCTTCCTTGAGATTGATAGTATTTGAAAAAAATGAAGAATTGAAGAAATTCAACTTTTAAGAGGCTTTGAGTAGTACTCGGTCTCCAAGTCCAAAAACCCTATAGATACGCTCTTGCTTATTGTTCTAGTGCTTTAACCATTGCGAGGCTTAAGAAGTGGGAATGCGATGTTGGTAGGTTGAGATTACGAAGTTAGCATAAACTTTAATCTTGCCACGAATAGATAAAATCAAATGCACATGCACACATCACTTCGATTCACGAGAGTAGTGAATAATGGATATCTTATGAGCATGACTGGTATGAGTTGACTCGAGCTTCTCGCGTAAGTATGATTTGACCATGACAATTGTTTTCTTGGGGAATGACTTATTGATGCTTTGTTCGGGACGATCAAAGTCTAAGTGGGGGTAGTTGATGACGGTCAAATTATACCCGTAAAAGTCATCAACGTAGACCTTAAATCGGGACTAATAATATATATTTTATATTAAATCACATGTTTATATGTATTATTTAATGTTTTGTGATTTATAAAATATAATTTGGTATTTATCCATTTTATAAGATATAATTTGGTGATTATCCGTTTTTATTATATAAATCGGTATTTATCCGTTTTTATTATATTTATCCGTTTTATTTAAATATGATTTATTTTGGGATAAATATCTATTTTGCGATTTGGATAATTATGGAGGATAAATACAAATGGAAGAATTAAATCTCAAGATAAATCAAAAGAAAGTTCAAGATAAATATCGGATTAGCACGAAAAGATCGGATAAGCATGGCAAACCAACCAAGATTGGCGCCAACATGAGGATACATTCTAGGGGGGGGCGCATTTTATCTTTTAATTGGAGATCGGCCGAGAGTTATCTCTTATTTGTTTTGACATTTTAAAGTATATCTCTTAATTAGCTTGAACCCCTATAAATAAAGGCATGTTATACACGCCTTTTACACACTTCTTTACACAATACATTTTTTACACTTCTCGCTTATAATAAAATCTTCGGTTTTGCTTAGAGCGCTTTTTATGCAAGATCTGCGCAATAATGTAAGTTCTTGTATTTATTTGTTCTTAGTTCTTTGTAATTAAGCCCCAATTATTGTTTATTGTTTGAGGTTGTTCGTTCTTCACCGAACGATGTAGATCTAAGGATACGATATGAGGCAGTGGGGATTCCTTGTCTATAAGGATCCACACGCCCAGATCTGTGATCCGGTGACCTATAAATGACTTTGGTATGATCAACAACCGTGTTTTTAGTAGATCTATATAATTACTATATGAGTCTCTATTTTATCCGTTACGTATGTAGAAACGCTAAGATTTAGGTTTTCGTCGCGTCAATCTAGCCACGTCTTTATGGTGTGATTGTCCACCTAGAATTTCTTATCTTAGTAGGTATGGCTACGGCTACGTTGCTCGTCTCGTTTTAATTAGCGTATTATTAGGAAATACCGGTATAGGACTCTAGGTCGGCTCATGAATTGATCTTCCGGGACTTTCGGCGAGATCTAGATCGTTACGTATTTGGGAATTGTCGACACCTAGTTATACGTAAATCGTAGATTAACATGAGACCGTCCGGGTAATTGTTAATGGGACGAGAGATCGATGCGATCGTCTAGGAAGTACGCTGAAAAAAGGAATGTTGCCTAGGTGAGGAATACGGTTAATATCGGCATCCCTAGTTTTGTAAGCGTGCGAGTCATATGAGATGGAGGCCGAAAAAGCGAAGTCACGTGATGTAGCATAGTGATCTAGATGGCCTAACCGGAGCTAGATCTAGTTTAGGGGATGACTCCCGTAGCCAATATAAAAGAAATACGAATCGGATTAATAGTTGTCGAGTCTAGCTTAATTATATAGAATCTCTAGATCCGTACGATAACATAATAATTGGGGAGGTTAATTACGTGTCTTTATTTGTGTTGTGTCGAGTCGTGTCCTTTACCTTTCTTGTATTTTGTTGGTCATAGACCGTCTGTGTTATTGGCATGAATGATTAATTGTTTGTATGGTCCACAGTCTACTGATTTCCTCAACATTTCTGGATCTGGCTCGCGACACTTCCGGAATTGCCACATTCGAACAACAAATCAGCTAAGTTCTCTTTTCTTTTATTTTGCACAACTTGAGGACAAGTTGCAATTTAAGTGTGGGGGAGGGGATAGATGATTTATGTATCTACTTTCATTTGCTCATATTAGTTATAATTTTCTATGAAAAGTGCTTCAATTTTCAAAATTTTTTTGTTTAGTCCCGAGTAACATTTCAATTGCATGCTAGTTTTATAATCTGGCACCCTTTAGTTGTTATTAGTAGTCATATCATGTTCTGAGAATAGGTTTAGTAAGTCGATACTCACTTGAACTTCATTTCACGAACCTATTAGATGAAGAGCCAAATATAGAATAGTTTCCGGTTAGTTAAAGGAAAGTTAATTCTTGATACGTATAACACTTATTTAGCATTAATGAAAGTTAAGAACTTGTGCTATACTCACGCTAGAATCTTAGTACCTTAGTGTTCTTGAGAACTTTGAGAGTCTTGAATGTGTTAGAAATATATTTGACCGAGAGTTTCCAAAGAGTTTGAAAAATATAAAAATATATATATCTATAAATAATAAATGAATAGAATTTCTTTGCGGGAATTTTGTTTATATCTATCACCTCGAGTCCATTTGGATACTGCCCCAATTGGGGAGTGTGGTTTACCTTGGACGGTAAGGGATTGAGTGATCTCAGGGTGACTGCCTCTAATGCAGGGGAGAGTGTTATACTTTTGAGACGCGACGATAGGAAATATAAAATGTACGCTTTTTGGAATTTTAAGTCAAGTTGATCTAAACCCAGTAGAGACCCGAGAGGCATTTTCTTGGCACTAAGTAAAGGAGTTTAAATGTGAGTTGGTTACTATGTTCTTGGTAATTAGTTTTTGTTAGGTAAGTGCTGTAGATAGAATGAAGTTTTCGTTTATTTAACCGGACAACTGTTAGTGCTTGATGTATTATATCAAGAGAGGATCGGTGGAAGTTTAGTAGGTTCTGCACACACATCACCGAGTAAGGTCGATTTGCTGAATACTAGCTTGTCATGATTTTGACTATATCTCGTGTCAGGTTATGTGGATTCTTGATGGTATGATTATGTTTTGTCTTGCTCGAGGACGAGCAAAAGTTTAAGTGTGGGGGTGTTGTTAAGGGTCAAATTGTAGTGTTTTTAAGGATATATTTCACCTCAATTTCCCCCATATACGTATGATTTTCATAGAATTCGAGGTTTATAGTGAAATATTGAGTGAATGGTGATTTAAAGAGTTAAATATGAAAACGTGTCAATTTATACGATTATTTGATTGTTTTATATGGTTTTGGATATTGTTACGTTTTTGTGGTATTTGGATGCAATGTAGATACATGTTTTTGACTTGGAAGAGGATAAAGATGGAGATAAAGCTTGGAATGAAGCATTCAAGCAGCCGAACTTCCGACGCAGTTCTTGATATGATAACAACTGATTTGACTCTCGACCTCAAGAGAAGAGTTGTAGGGCTTGAAGAGAGGATTCTACAGGATCTTGAATCACTTCATTCCGACTTACGAGGCCCGAGATATGAGCGTTACAAGTTTGGATGATGTTGCTGAAACTACTGGAAAATGTCGTAATATACTCGTAATACGACGGGCTTATCAAAAAGGCGTTTTCTGAAGAAGAGTCCTTAATGAAAGTTGTAGAGTTTTCCGAGGGCTTAATTATGACATTCGGATCATAATTTTTGGAGGTCTACAACTCAAGATATGAATTTTAGAAGTTTTATTCCAATCGAAGCTTCGCTTTACGAGTTTTCGTGGAATTGCATCAAACTAGCGTTCGTAGATTTGAGACGAGCGTCCGAGCAGCAAAAACATGTACGAGTTCACGAGAAAATCTTCAAACCAGGCGTCCATGATTCAGGACGTCCGTCCTAAACTTCCATGCGACGATCGACATAATTAAATCCTAATTAAATTAGGAATTCTTTTCACCGCATGCAATTTTTCTAATTGGACAAGGGTTAATTCCACCGACATCCAAATTGCTTCAAATTTTCGACTTAAGCAATTAATTTCAGCCGCCTTAGTCCATCTATAAAAGCAGCCTTGCATGTAACCCTAAGAATCATCCCATATAATTCCACACAAATATTCCTGCGGCAACACAGCAGCAGCGTTCTTGGCTTCCAAGGCCGGTCACCCGAGCCTTGTGCTCGGGTGAACCGAGGTTAGATTAGGAGTAGATTATGTAGCTTTTCTTTTTCGTTTCCATGAAGTTCAACCATTGTTCAAGACTATGTGAGTTTGATTTTCAATTTATTTAATTCCAGTTTTTCTTCATGATGTTTGATTTAGTTTGTATTTTTCTATGCGTTCTTTGATGCCATGAGAATAGATCGAAAGATTAGTTCTTTATTGATGTTTATAATACGGAAGTTGCGTAGACTAGATCACCATAGAAAGATAGGATCTTTAATCATTAATTATGTGACAAGTTAATCGGTTAATTTTCTAGGTTGTTAGATTCTAAACATACGAAAGTAAACCTGAATCTACACCTTTGGTCGGTTAGGAGTTAGTTTTGTGTAGTAACGTTTGTTTTAATGATGCAAAATCTCCCAAACAAGGACTCAAATACGAAATTATACATGAAGTTG
The DNA here is from genome assembly GCA_036785695.1 of Gentiana straminea. Classification (NCBI taxonomy): domain Eukaryota; kingdom Viridiplantae; phylum Streptophyta; class Magnoliopsida; order Gentianales; family Gentianaceae; genus Gentiana; species Gentiana straminea. The sequence goes on along the minus strand of JAVUPR010000497.1, from coordinate 8,590,925 downwards.
AGCGGATGTTCCTCACACCATGCGTAGTTAACGTGGTGCCCAATCCGGGAAGAGGCGGTGCGTGGATTCCGAAGAAGGACAGTCGAGGTCCGAACAAGAATCAATCCAGGAGACAAGATGTCGAGAGTAAACCTTCAGTCTGGGATCGTATAGAGACACCGCCTCAGACCATAGGGGAAAGAATGGACCCACGCGCGACAAGGATTTCATTCCACTTAATCGGTCTCGAGCCGAGGTGCTATCGATCATGCTCTCGAAAAACATAGCGAGAAGACCGCCACCATTGAAAAAACCTCGAGAAAAGAGGAATTCAAGCAAGTATTGCGAGTTTCATGAAGACATAGGTCACACAACAGAGGATTGTCACGACCTAAAAAAAGACATCGACATCTGCATTCAGGAAGGGAAGCTAGATGAAGTGGTCGATAGATCTCGCTGTGATGGGCCTAGGGACGTGGAGAGTATAAAAGGAAAAACTCCGATCAAGATAGGGGTCGAGGCCGGGATGTTCAAAGAAGGAGAGATCGATCACCTCAGCGGAATCGATCTCCAGATCGCGATAGAAATAACAGGGATAACTTTGGTCGAGACAGATACGACGATAATCGACCAAACATCCATGTTAATACAATCTTTGGGCCAGGGGAAAGTGACAAAGACCAAGCTAGTCGAGAGCCAGCTGATAGCTCGAGAGAGCGTAAGCAGCTCAGATTTACAACAGAAGTCGGATACGGACCCCGAGATGATATCCCCAAGTCTAGGAGTCATAGTGAATGGTTGGTTATTGAGGCTGTGATTAGTCGAGCCCGTGTATCGAGAGTTTGCATCGATAACGGTAGCACATTAAACATCTTGTATTACTCGGCTTTTCAGGCGATGAAGCTAAAAGAGATAAATCTAGCTTGTAATACCCTACTCCCGACCCCTAGGTCCACTGGGGTCATTCTAGGAGGGGTTGAGAAGCTCTCGCCGCGACTTCAATACCAAGACTTAAAATCCCAAAATAATATCCATTAAATCCACAATTTAACATAATAAATCCACAAATGACTTGACAATAATTCAATAATTAATTTTCATTACAATATTACAAACAACTCACTAACTATTTCCACATGCAATTACAATGGCTCTTCAACAAAACGAGGTACCATCCAAAACATTATTTATTTTTCCTCAAATCTCGATCAGTATCAACACTTATATTCTCCATTCCCTCCTCGATCAACAACCTGTATATATTTATTTATAAAAGGAAAAAAAAGAAAAGAAACAAATGAAACGAGGCGTCAGCAAAGGGCTGGTATGAGCCGCGTGTGCAAGTGTTATATATATAATAATAATATTAATATATATAAAAAAATATCTTGATCAACTTTTAGAAATAACAGCATAAGTCTTTTATTAGTTGATAGAACAAATGAAAAGTACAAATTTTAATATTGAAGTGCACGAGCATTAAGAAATCTTGTCGGGTTCATTTACGAGCACCAGCTTTGGCCGAGCCGATGAGTCAAGTACCGCCCTAACACCATTTTACCATACGGATTTCAACCGCACTTCACGAGAACTAGCCATGCCTGACAACTCCGGCCGATTGTTAGGGAAAAGAATCAATTCACCGTGAAAACCTCCTACACGGCTCCAGCCAACCTTGTCCATGCCCTAGGACCCACGCACCAACCGTCAGCCTTTGCTTTCCCGGCTGTAGCATGAATCTTCGGGGAAAAGGTACCGTCCCCACTCTTACGAGTGAGCACTCTAGCTACTGTCGGAAAGACTTCGAGTCAAGATGCCCCGAGACCGGTGACTAGCCGTTCTCCTAGAGCAGTAACTCTAATCCCCCTAGCAACCAGAGCTTTGACACTTTCGTGCCACGAGCGAGAGCGAGCGAAAGTATGTATTCCGTCAATTCCAAGTTTCATTTTTATTTATTAATAAAAATGTGTACTAGCTCAAATCAATTCGTTTAATTTTAAAGAAATCATTCGAAAAATGACTTCTGAGTTTAAATCAACAGTTTGTATTAATAAACTACTTGAAAATACTTAAGAAAAAAAATCACACTTTGGCTTTATATCAAAATAAAAGACTCACCGTATCCGAGCTATTTCACTGCCGAGTACTAAACATTGGCTATTACTTTTTTTTTTATGCTCCACGAATGAACCATTCAATAACACAACCCACGCGTTCGGTGCATTTCCTTGTCTAAATTCCATTAGTCCGTGTCAACCTTTCCCTCATGGCTTCATGCGTGCATCCTAATTCCATAGATTTCCACATCCATACCAAGACACTAAAATAATTTTCCCTGTAATATCTTGGCTACACCACAAGAATAATAGAGACTCCATTCCCATTTAATTGTTCCGTTAAGCTTGATGGTGATGGGGATGACTAAAATTAACATTGTATTTGAATCCAAAGTGTATGACAGAGATGGGTGTATGAAGGAGCTGGGTGGTCATATATGGCGGCAGTAGTGTGGTGTGATTTCAGCTTCACTTCGGTGACTAACAAGAGATGGTTTAACGTACGTAAAATTGGCGGGGGTTGTCGTTGGTCAAGATCGGTGGAACTGCACCCGCTAGCAGAGGTAACAAAGCCGTTATTGCGGAAAGTAGCTAGGCATATAGCTACTACATATATTGAATTGAAATTTGATGATTAAACGTGGTGGTGATGGTGGTTCCGATTGTCGGAAATAAACGATTTGTAAGACTTGAAGTTGGCGGCCATATGGTGAGAAAATGGTGATCGCCGTAAGAGATCAAGAGACAAACCTAACTTTAAAGGTTTACTGCTACAAACAAAAAACTACACTATAAGGGAAAATAATCAGCTTCTTCCATAGGAGAATGATAGACATGTATTTGTGGAGTACTGCAAGAAATATCAAAAGTAAATTGTAGGTACAGAAAGAGGGCATTAATGACCAAAGACTTTTAACTTCTTCTCAACTCATGTGTACATGTATCAAAGGGAAATGGAAATGGAAATGGAAATGGAAATATATATACGCTTAATTAGACTCCAAAAGGTAAGCTCAGGAATGAAGAAGCCCATTAATTAAAACCTACGGTTACAAAAGCCTACATTTACCAAGCTTACTCTTCAGTGCTATAACGCTTATCTTGGTTTATTAATTGTTTTTATTGTCATCTTTGCAACATATAGGAGTCTAAGAAAGATGAAGCCAAATCAACCGTTAAAAAGATTAATTATCTTTAATTAAAATAACTAATGCACAATTATTGTCTAATAATATTTAGTGAAAATAATAATTTGTAAATCATATTGTCTATATAGTTGTTAAAATTGTGAAATTTCATAAAGTCAAGAGAAAAAAATATTCACTATAGAAATAATTAAAATATACTTACATGAACATTAAATTTACGCATGTAGAAAAAATGCAAAGAAAACTTGATAATAGTGAAAATAGTGATCAGGATTTGAAAATATTATAGAATCCCGAATGTACCCACTTCTAAAAAATCAGGGCGTTACATAGCTCCTATAGCATCTCCTTTGTTTGGGTTCACAGGGCAAGCAGTTCATCCTATGGGATCAATAAAACTACTCACAACGGTTGGAGATGGCGAGAAAGGAAGAACCCTCGAGTTGAGCTATGTAGTAGTCAAAACTCCCTCTGCTTATAATGTTATTTTAGGCAATCTTTCTCTTGCGGTTCTTCAACTTGGATTTAGAGATCCAAGAGGTATGATCTACAACCCCCTTGTAGAATAGATCTAGTTGTTTTATTACGTGTAATTATAGATCTAGATCTTTAAAATCGCTTCCGTTGCGGATGGTATTACTAACAGTTTCCTACCAGGAACGGTTCCCACGAGGTAAAGGGAGATGTTGAAGCCGCGCGGAGTTGTAACTCCATCGTTATGAATGGGAAAATGGCAGTACAACAAATTTTGGTCTAGGAACTGATTCCAGAGAAAGAAGAGGAGAAGAGTTGGGTCTCCAGTGATGCAGTCGAAAACGTCCGCCTCTGGGAAGGAGAAGCTGATTAGTGTGTGCAGGTCGGGATTTGGATCCCAGCCAGAGAGAAACAGTCGCTCATCGAGTTATTGATCGAGTTCAGAGATGTCTTTGCCTGAAAGGCTACCGACATGCCGGGGTTATCTACAGACATCGCGGTCCATAAGCTCGAGATAGACCAAGCAAAGAAGCCAGTTAGGCAAAAGAAGAGAAACTTTGCGTCTGATCGACTTGAGGCCATAGAGTTGGTAGTCGGTAAGCTACTGTCCGCCCATATAGTAAGAGAAGTATTCTATCCAGAGTGGCTAGCCAACCCGGTATTGGTCAAGAAACCCGATGGCAGTTGGCGTATGTGCGTGGATTTCACCGACTTAAACAAAGCATGCCCGAAAGACTACTACCCATTGCCAAAAATCGACAGGATTAGTAGATTCCACCATCGATTTTGAAGTGTTTGGTTTTTTGGACGCGTATAAGGGATACCACCAGATTCTAATGGATCATCGAGACGCTAGAATAACGGCTTTTATCACGGAGTTTGGCACTTTCTGTTATGTAACCATGCCATTCGGATTGAAAAATGTTGGGGCTACTGAAGAGAGTTTGAGAAAGTGATAAACACTAGAGTATACTTCAACTTAGTTTATTCATAAAATGAAAGAAGTATAAATAGTTACAATTGAGGGGAGAGACTAGCTAGCTTGGGCGGCCACTAGAGTATATAGCTATGGGCGGCAAGCAAGCATGTAAAAAGTAAAAGCTATGTCTATGACATAAAGTAAACTAGAGTTTGACATATTAATTGTTTATATGTACCACAATTAATATGTCATTTTACGAATAAAGTGTACAAATAATGTATACACGAAATAAATAAATATTACATAATATTTGATATGAATATTTGATAAGTAATATTTCCACACCCCCCTCAAACTGGGTTGTATATGTTTATACAGCCAAGTTTGCTACTCAGTCTGCTGAACATAAGTGGCGGAATGACCTTGGTGAGAATATCGGCATTCTGGTCTGCTGAGGGAACATACTGGAGTTGAATAATCTGGGCATCAATCTTCTCCTTCAAGAAGTGTCTGTCAATGTCCACATGTTTGGTTTTATCATGATGGATTGGATCCTCTGCCATGCATAAGGCTGAATTATTGTCACAACAGAGTGTAATAGATTGCTGAATAGGCTGCTGAAGTTCAGTAAGGACCCTTTTTATCCATAGAGCTTCACAAATACCCAAAACTAGTGCCCTGAGTTCAGCTTCAGCACTGCTTCTAGAGACAATAGGTTGTTTCTTGCTCCTCCAGGTGACAAGATTTCCCCATACATAAGAACAATAGCCTGTAGTAGACCTTCTCGTCCGTGTGACAACCCAAATCGGCATCAGTGTAAACCTTGATAGATCTCTCAGCGGACTTGGTGAAATGTAAGCCTTGGCCAGGAGTGGACTTCAAGTACCTCAGCATCCCGTTCACGCATCCCAATGTTGCTCGGTAGGGCAATGCATGAACTCGGCTAACCAGATCGACTCCATATGCAATATCGGGTTTTGTATGGGACGATAAATGAGTTTCCCTACAAGTCTTTGATATTGATCCTTCCCGACAACAATGTCACCATGCAAACAGGTAGGGGGTATTCTGGGGTCTACTCTGGGGATACAACAGGTTTGCATCCCAAAGATACCGCTTTCCTTCAAAGTCCAAGACATATTTCCTTTGAGAGATAGAGATACCCTGGTTGTTTCTTGCAATTTCCATACCAAGGAAGTATTTAAGATATCCCAAATCCTTGACTTGAAAAACCTTTGCCAGTAGAGTCTTCAAATTCTGGATCTCAGTAGAGTCATCACCAGTGAGGATGATATCATCCACATATACAATAAGAATAGATCTTTTCTGGCTAGTGGTCTTGATAAACATGGTGTGATCTGAGTTGCATTGATGATATCCAGCAGCTTTAACCACAGTATTGAGTTTACCAAACCAGGCTCTTGGGGATTGCTTTAGGCCATATAGAGATTTCCTCAATCTGCAAACCTTTCCTTGAGTGTGAGGATTGGTAAAACCAGGAGGTACATTCATGTAGACTTCCTCGCAAGGTCACCATTCGTAAAAAGCATTTTTGATATCCAATTGGTGAAGAGGCCGGTCAAGTTGGACAAAGAAGAGATATCGGTATTCTAACAAGGTGTTCGCCTTTGCCACCGGTGCAAAAGTTTCTTTGTAGTCAATGCCATAAGTTTGAGTGAAACCCCTTGCAACTAGTCGGCCTTATACTTGTCAATTGTACCATCAGCATTGTATTTGATAGTAAATAACCACCTGCAGCTGACTATCTTCTTGCCTTTGGGGAGAGCTGTTAGATCCCAAGTATGATTATCCATGAGGAGGGCAGTCATTTCTGTTTTTACGGCAGCCTTCCACCTATCATGTTGAAAAGAATCCTGAATATTTTTTGGAATGGAGTGAGAGTCCAAGTCCTGTGTAAACATGGCAAAAGCAGGTGATAACTGATCATAAGATAGATAATTATGAATAGAATGATCAGTAGTGCAAGATCTCTTTCCCTTCCTGATAGCAATAGGTCTATCATCAATGTCGCCAGCCGCCGAGAGTCGAGGTTGCCGAGTATCGCAGGCTCGGTCGCAGGCTCTGCGCAGGCTCGGTAGGCTGCGAGAGTCAATATGGTGCTGAGGTTCAGTCTGCTGAGAATCAGTAGGTTGCTGAGGGTTAAGAGTTTGCTGAGGGAACGGATTTAGGTCAATCTCAATCAAGTTTCCATCAGTGTCTGCCTCAGTGGACTTGCTGTAGTAGGGAGTTCTTTCAAAGAATTTTACATCCATAGAATTGTAAAATCTCTTTTCAGAAGGAGAATAACACTTGTAACCTTTCCTGTCCTTTGCATATCCTAGGAAAATACACTTGTGAGCTTTGGGATCAAGTTTGCTTCTGTGTTGGGCATGGATATAAACAAACACAGTGCAACCAAAGATTTTTGGAGGTAATTGGGAAATAAGATGAGGGCGGAGTGTGTGGTCGAAGGGTTTGGATAGGAGTTTTGAAGCCCAACACTCGCCGGGAAGTCCGTTGATTAAGTATGTGGCGATTAATATAGCTTCACCCCACATATACTTTGGAACATGTGTGGTGAACATGATTGATCTATCCATCTCCAGCAGGTGCCTATTCTTTCTCTCAGCAACCCCATTTTTTTGAGGTGTTTCCACACAACTACTGATATGAACAATCCCCTTATTCATCAAGAAATTACTGAGGTTAGACTCATAGTATTCAAGTGCATTATCGCCTTTAAGATCTTGATCTTAGTGTCAAATTGAGTGGAGATCATGTTGTAAAATTCCTGAAAAATTGTTCCAACTTCAGATTTATCCTTCATTAAAAACAACCATGTGTTCCTGGTATGATCATCAATGAAAGTGACAAACCGCCTTTTTCCTGTTATACTTTTTACACTTGAAGGTCCCCATACATCACTATGAATTAAGGTGAAAGGCGTGGATGGCAAATAAGTTAGTTTGGTATACACAGATTTGGTAAGTTTGGCAAATTGACAAATATCACATTGAAGATCATTGATATTACATCCTTTAAATAATTCAGGAATTACAGACTTTAAATAACCAAAACATGGATGTCCTAGTCTATAATGCCATAACATGGTATTGTCTAAGATTTGAGTGCAGGTGGCGCCGAGGCGATTCGCTTTTCGCTTTTCTCTTCGGCGGGGTTGACCACATACAATCCCGAAAGCGGGGTTTAGCCCTCCCAATCACTTCCCGTGAAGAAGGGTCCCGGAAAGTGCACCGATTCTTATTAAAAACAACAAATCAATTCAAATCTTTTGCGAGTCTACTGACATATATGAGATTGCAGTCTAATTTTGGAACATATAGGACATCCTTTAGGCATATCTTATTAGTGAGTTTAACATTTCCAAACCTTTTGCACATGAGATAGATCCATCGCCGAGCCTTAACATTGTGAATTTGATGACATGGCATAAGGTGAGTTATGAGGTTTTTATTGCCAGTCATATAGGAGGAGGCCCCAGAATCAACAATCCATGTTTCATTACTAATAGAAGAGTAGAATTTACCTGCACTAGCCTGAGTAGCCGTGTCAGTAGAGAGACTACCTTCTTTTTGTTGAGTGAGGAAAGCTTTGAATGCAGCAAACTGAGCATTCAACTTGTTATCATTCTCCTCTTCATTGACATGCCTACCTTGACTTTCCCTGGTAGGCTTGGATGAGTTAGGCTTGCCATGTAGCTTCCAGCAAGTGTCCTTGGTGTGATTTGTGAGTTTGCAGTGCTCACTAAAAAACTTTCCAATTCTATCAGTAGGCTTCCTAGATGTCTCGCAACCTCAATGGGCTTTCGACGGTCGGCGGGGTAGCACTCTCAGAAGGGTTGTCAGCAGGGGAGTTCAGCAGCATCACTTTCCTCCTGTTTTCCTCATGTTTGACCTCAGCAAACATGGATTTGAGATTGGGGAGAGGTTTTGTGGAAAGGATTCTTCCTCTAATATCATCAAGAGTAGGATTCAGTCCAGTAAGAAACTTGAATACTCTCTTTTTCTCAATAATGTCCTTATAAAGGCGCATCCTTAACATCATTCCAGGGGTGAGTTTCCAACATATCTAGGTGTTGCCATGCCCTAGATAGTTGGTTGAAGTATTGAGTTACGTACATATCTCCTTGTCTCAGCTTTTGAATCCGAGCTTCAAGTTCATACACTTCTGATGTATTGTCTTTCTTGGAGTAAAGATCTCTGGCATTATCCCAGATTTCCTTTGCAGTATCATACATCATAAAGTTCTCACTAATTTCTTTTGTCATGGATCTTGTGAGAATGGTCATGACTTGATTATTAGTAGTGTCCCATGCTTCAAATCCGGGGTCATCTTCAGTAGGGGCAGGTTTAGAGCCGGACATGTATCCCATCTTACCTTGTCCAGAGATGTACATTTTCATAGATCTTGACCACAACAAGTAGTTGTTACCATCAAGTCTATGATTTGTGTATGATGAAGATTCAGTGACCCCAGTCTGCTGAGGCAGCTGGGAGTCTACTGATGAAGATGAAACGTCAGTTAAAGTAGACATTTTTGGAATAAACAGAACTGAGTTTGCAGCGGATTTTAGAACTCGTAAGGCTCTGATACCATGAAGAGAGTTTGAGAAAGTGATAAACACTAGAGTAAACTTCAACTTAGTTTATTCATAAAATGAAAGAAGTATAAATAGTTACAATTGAGGGGAGAGACTAGCTAGCTTGGGCGGCCACTAGAGTATATAGCTATGGGCGGCAAGCAAGCATGTAAAAAGTAAAAGCTATGTCTATGACATAAAGTAAACTAGAGTTTGACATATTAATTGTTTATATGTACCACAATTAATATGTCCTTTTACGAATAAAGTGTACAAATAATGTATACACGAAATAAATAAATATTACATAATATTTGATATGAATATTTGATATGTAATATTTCCACAGCTACATATCAGAGAGCAGTCAATAAGATCTTCGCCAAACAGATTGGTAGATGCATGGAAGTGTACATAGACGACTTGCTCATCAAGAGTCGGTCTATGAAAAAGTACTTGGTCGACGCCCGAGAGGTGTTTGAAGTGTTGAGGGATACATAAATGAGGTTGAATCCAAAAAAGTGCACCTTTGGGTCAGGTCGGGAAAATTTCTAGGGTATATGATCTCGAAGGATGGGATTCGAGCAAACCCGGACAAGATCGACACTTTGAAGAATATGCCTGCCCCTCGGAATACAAATGAAGTACAAAGGCTTACCGGTCGAATGGCCGCCCTCAACAGATTCTTATCGAGATCCGCACAGTGTGCCCTACCATTTTTCAAGATTCTCCGTAAGGCCAGTCCTTTTCATTGGGACGATGAATGCCAAACAGCCTTCGATGAGTTGAAAGCTTATTTATCAGAGTTACCCACCCTCACTTCACCTCGAGAAGGGGAGAGGTTGTTAGTCTACTTGGCAGTATGCGAGGAGGCAGTGAGTGCGGTCATAGTTCGAGAAGGGGTATGTTCGGTAAAAACTAGTTCTAAAATTTATAAACCGAAACACCCCAAGTATAAGGTTCGTAGTATAGGATGTTAACGGGTCGTCCTAAGGGAGTCGAATGTTAATCGGATTAAAGTGCAGTTATTATATCGATTATGTCACAATTTATTACCTAAAACTAAGGTCTATACTAACTATAATATAAAAACAATGAGTATGACTAAACTAAAACAGGAAACAAGAAAATTCAACTATGGACGGGCGTTCACCAAGAGTGGACGGGCGTCCGATTATGATCTAAAAAACAGAAAATACGCAGAAACAGTAGGTAAAAGCTAGGGTTTTAAAGAATAACTAAACGAAGCAAAAAGTACGAACTTTCTTATGAATATAAAGGAACAGTAGGGCAACAAGGATCCACCAAACAACCACCACCCAACCAAGTTATGAGTTAAATTAAATTCCTTGGTATGATCTAACCTAAATTCGATCTAGTTTCCTTAACCAGATTTATTTATGGTTCGTTTTCTTTCTCGAGTAAAACAAACATAACAATGAAGAACATGATCATGAGTTCGTCTCCGAATCTCCTACCCAATCAATAATAAACAATCTCTTGAATTATTACTAGTCGTATCAAAAGAACGGTTCTATATATGAATCCAATTCTCATTAAAATTCAAAACAGATAAACGTTTCATTGATTTCTCAATCTAATAAAACAAACATTCACATCTATTCAATTGATAAAGAAATTAAAATTCAAACTCACTAAACAATTGCTACTCGAAAATCCCTTGGTTGTGATGGTGTTGTGTTGGCTTCATCCCGTTGTCCTACTGCGAATTGCTTAGCCAACAATCATGTTGGTGATCATGATTATTGGATTGGAAGAATTCATCTTCTAATTAGGCTTTGGTGCGGCCGTCGCTTCTCGTTAAGAAGTGCGGCTGGAATTATGATGATCTTTAGGGTTTCCCATGCGCTGCTATTTATAGATTTTTAAGGCGGCTAGGGTTAAGTTGGCCATGGACGCCCGTCCGGTTCTTTGGACGCCAGTCCAGATTGCAAAACTTATTTGAGTCGGGCCGAGATGGGATTGGACGCACGTCTAGCCAGCGTCCACTCCAGCGTCCAAACTTCCTGAATCCAAAATATCATCCTGGACGCTCGTCCACTATCTTCAGACGCCCGTCCACCGGACGGCCGTTCAATAATCTGGACGCCGCCCGTAGACGCGAAAACTTGATTTTCTCATATCTATCTCTTTTCAATCAAATCCAATCACCATTATCTCTTCCTCTTTAATTAAATCCGACTTGATCATCTTTGAATCACCTCTTGAGCTCGAATTTGTGCATCTATAACACATAAAAATATCGCAAAATGTAATAATGTCCAATTAACTATAAATTCATCAATAAAACGCATAAATTGACTAATTCTATGATTAACTTATTAAAAACACCACATGCTCAATATTTCGTCTAAAAACTTATTTCTTTATGCAAATAATACAAATACGGGGGAAATTATCATTAAATATAGCCTTATAAAACATATAAAAACACCCTTAACAACTCCCCCACACTTAAACTTTTGCTCGTCCCGAGCAAAACAATCAAAACTAGCTCACTTTATATGCAATCCACATAGATCCCTAACTCACGTAACAAAAGATACAACAACTATAGAAAGTAATACCAACATAGAGATAGATTCGGTGTGTGTGTGACAAGCCCTTTTCAATCTCCACAATCCTCTCAAACAAATACCCCTTCAAATAGTTTAATGACTTTCCTAGTTACAGGCAGTAATTGCTCCACCCAAAGTCTTCCCGCGCACTCAGTAGGATAATCCCTACGGCATATCATTCGGTTTATACTGGGGATGAGATTAACGATAACCAAGTCTTTATTATTTTCTCACTTTGATACGCATATTAGAATGAGCTCTCACCCGTCATAGTAGAATAGGATGTTTCGTGATAACACCCTACCTTACTCAAATCATAAGGTAGCTTCTTCTAACTGTCGTGAGCTTTTGGTCATCATAGTGGTATAGGACATTTCGAGATAATGCCCTACCGCACTCCAATCATCGACTAGCTTTCGACATACACACTTTCAACTTTATTCTTTTGTATTATTCTTGTATTTTTCATAGAACAATAGTTACGTTTCACTCATCACATTCAAACTTTCAGATATTCACAGTGCACGTTCTGAACTTAGGTGTTACTTCACTATTACTATTAAGAACAAATCTCTCTAAGATAAATCACTAAAATAATGAAAGAGTAAAGTTTAAAATTTTTGCTTCAATATCAAAGGCTTTCGTGAGTATGAAATGAATACTATCTCAAATCAGTAAAACATGCTATAATTATCTCACCAAAGCTACATACAATCATTGTCAGGAAACTACAACTAGCAAGCATTTGTTTCAATTACATGCTCAAGATTTACAACTACCCAAGTGTAAAAATTTTAAAATTTCACTATTTATCAAAGATCACAAATATTTACTCATATTGTCAAAAATAAAGCATGAATTGCACCCCCCACACTTAAATCACATTATGTCCTCAGAATGTGCAAATAAAAGAAAAGAATACTTAGCTGGTTCCAAAGATGGTTGTCGGGAAGTAGATTGGCAGGGGTCAGGCCGGAGCATGAATAAACCGCTGCACTCGTATCACGAACATACAACACTAAAAGTAATAACTTGCAAACCTGCTTAAACGTATCTGCAACACTTGACATAACAGATAATCTCGGGGTATACGGGGTATATGAGTAAACATGTAACAACAACCACAAATAGGACAAGGATAACCAACACACAACTCACCAAAGTTTTATTCCTACTAACCTAAAAACTTAACTAAAAAGAAATACTTAAAAGACTAGGATGCCTCCTAGGAGCGCTTCTTTTATGTCATTAGCTTGACACGCAAACCAAGTCAACCCGGATCGGCCACTTGGGTTTAAGGCTAACCACTTCTCCGTCGGACTCGGAATGACTAGGACCGAAATGGTTTTCGCCACAACAACAAGTCAAGTGCGCGAGTAGATCATGAAATTTTTCTCTCCGTACAACACCGACTCTTTTCTTCTTGTTCTTGTTTCTCGGATGCGGCCGAGGTATGCTAACGAGCTCGGGAGCATTGACGAAAAGATCCGCAAGGATAGGGGTATTAATGTCCTCATCCACTCCAAAGAAGTCGGATGGAATCTCTTCACAAATAAACGACTCAACCGTTTCATTTCTTTTTTGAAAGTATAGTACTTCGAGCTTTTCCTTGGGTTGCCCAAAGTACTTCTTAATCCCGTGACCATTGACTTTGAACGGTTGATCGCCGTACCCTTTCAACGTAATGGCTCCACCAGGGTGAACATCAAGAATCTCAAAGGGGCCGGACCATCTAGATTTAAGCTTACCAAAGAAAAGATGGAGCCCGGTGTTATACAAAGAAAGCCATGTCTCCCACTTTGAATTCTCGATCTTTAATCTTAGCATCGTGGAGCGCCTTCGTTCTTTCCTTGCCGATTTTGGCGTTCTCGTAGGCCCCGAGTCCGAATTCATCGAGCTCATGCGCTTGCAATAATCTTTTCTCGCCACGAGTTGGCTATCGAAGTTTAAGAATTTAATAGCCCGAAGAAGCTCGTGCTCCGGCTCGACCGGTAGATGGCAAGCCTTGCCATAAACCATTTGGAAGGGTGACGTACCCATAGGGGTCTTAAACGCAAGTGCGATAAGCCCAAAGTGCGTCGTCCAACTTCGGACTCCAGCTTGGATCTATTTGAATTCATCGTTTTCTCCAAAATCCGCTTAAGGCTCCGGTTGCTTACCTCGACTTGGCCACCGGTTTGGGGGTGATATGGTGTACCAATTATATGCTTGACACCATATTTCTCAAGAATTTTATCCGGTGGTGCATTACGTAAATGCGAACCTTCATCACCGATAAGGGCTCTGGACGACCAAATCTAGTAAAGATATTCTTTTGCAAGAATTTCTTTACAACTTTGTGATCATTGGTTTGGGTGGCAATGGCCTCTACCCACTTGGAAACATAGTCCACACGGACTTAATATATTTGTTAGAGCATGATGATGGGAATGGTCCCATAAAATCAATACCCCGTACGTCAAAAACTTCACATTCCAAGATAGGCCTCAAAGGCATCTCCATCCTATTACTGAGTCTCCCTACTCTTTGGCATCTATCACAGCCTTTGCAAAAGGCTTCAGCATCTTTAAAAAAAGTAGGCCAGTAAAAACCAGCTTGAAGGATTTTTGTGACAGTCTTCGGTGCCCCGTAGTGTCCACCAGCGGGACTACTATGACATTGCTCCAGAATATCCAATTGTTCATGTTCCGGAACGCATCTTCTAAGCAACCCGCCCTTGCAGACCTTGAACAAATAAGGATCCTCCCATACGAGATACTTTAAATCGCTGAAAAATTTCTTCTTTTCCTGATACGTCATGTCTTCTAAATGCCCACTCGCTAAGTAGTTAACGTAATCAGCATACCACGGCCTCAAAGTCTCTAGCTTCATTAATTGCTCAGTCGGAAAGTCAATGCCTATCTCCTTAGGGACTTCGCCACCCTCGTTCACTAGGCGAGATAAGTGGTCAGCTACAACATTATCACTACCTTTCTTGTCCTTAATTTCAAGGTCAAATTCCTGTAGTATCAGAATCCATCTGAGCAACCTTGGTTTAGCGTCTCGCTTTGCCCATAAGGTAGCGTAGTCTTTGCGTGATCCGTCCACACCACCACTTTGGACCCTAAAAGATAACTTCGAATTTGTCAATAGCAAAAACGACGCCAAGAATTCCTTCTCGGTAGTGGCGTAATTGCATTGAGCCGGGTTCAAAGTTCGGCTCGCATAGTAAATCGGCTGAACTTTTTGTCAATTCTCTCGCCCTAGAACCGCGCCCACCGCGTAGTTAGAGGCATCGCACATTAATTCAAAAGGTTTAGTCCAAATCGGGCGCGATTAAAATAAGGGCACCGGTTAGCTTATCCTTTAAGCTATTAAAAGCTTTCTTACACCCATCATCAAACAAGAACTCCACTTCCTCTTTCAAAGAGTTGGATAACGGCTTTGCTATCGTCGAAAAGTCTTTAATGAAACGCCGATAGAAGCCTACATGTCCCAGAAATCCTCGTACCTCCTTCACCGTCTTCGGGTATTACATTTTCTCAATGGCTTCTACTTTAGCCTTATCCACCTGAATACCATCACTGGACACTTTGTGTCCCAAAACAATCCCTTCTTCGACTAGGAAATGGCATTTCTCCCAGTTAAGCACCAGATTTTTCTCAACACAACGTTGGAGTACCATATCTAGATTCTTTAAAATTTCATCAAAACTGTCGCCATAGACTGAGAAATCATCCATGAAGACCTCCATACATTTCTCCACAAGTCCATCAAAAATGGCCAACATGCATCGTTGAAACGTAGCCGGTGCATTACACAAACCGAAAGGCATTCTGCGGAACGCAAAAGTGCCCGATGGACAGGTAAAAGTTGTCTTCTCTTGGTCATTAGGGTCGATGGCTATCTGGAAATAACCAGAATATCCATCGAGGAAACAATAATACTTATGACCACTCAGTCTTTCTAGAAGTTGGTCAATGAAGGGCAGGGGGAAATGATCCTTAGCGGTGACTTCATTTAACCGGCGATAATCAATGCAAACTCTATAGCCCGTCACAAGGCGTAAGGCAACTTCTTCCCCTTTTTCATTCTTTTCCACAGTAATGCCTCCCTTCTTTGGCACAACTTGAGTAGGGCGACCCACTCACTATCGGCGATGGCGTAAATAATCCCATGTCAAGCCATTTGATGATCTCCTTTTTGACAACCTCCTCGCGTGTGCGGATTTAGCCTCCTTTGAGGTTGTCTAACCTTTTTGCTCCTTTCTCCGTTCGAATCTTATGCATGCACACGTCCGGGCCGATTCCTCGATATCGCCCACTTGCCATCCGAACGCGAGGATATGTTTCTCAAGCACTTTAATTAATTCTCGCTTCTTGCTCCGGCTCGAGTTTATGAGAAATGATCAAGAGTAGCTTATCACCGTCTTTAAGGAAGATGTATTTTAGGTGCTGCGAAAGTGGTTTCAACTCTAAGTCAGCAGGTGGTTGCTCTATACTAGATTTTAAGGGACCACCTTTTTCCTTGTGAGCTTGGACCGGTTGATCGAAAAACACCTCATCTTCCCGAAGTGTAACCCCGTAAAGGTATTGAATGACATCATCTAGAGGAATCTTCCCCGTCGCCTTCCGTTTTTCTTTCTTATGCTTAACCATCTTTTAAGTTCTTCTTCTTCAAGCTCTTCTCGCAAGTCGTTCCCAATCATCCAACTCCCAATTGGTAGTTTCTCTCCGTAAATCTATTTCGTCCCAACTACCCATTAAAACTTCCTCCTCTCGCAAGGTTAAAGTCTCCACCGGTTGAGCTCCTTCAAATCATTGCTGCTCATCCCTGGAATGTCCCAGATTTTCCGTTCACTAGTAGGCTCAGTAGGCGCAGGTTGTTGAGTTATAACATCCAGGGCTCCTATCTCCGTGAGTTCTTCATCAGGGTCAGGTCCATCTCCATAGATTGCTTCAATGAATGAAATCTCCTGGCTCGAAGCTTCCGCATAACTTTTTCCTTGCTCGAGGGTGACGGAGGTGTCCTCTATCCTCGCAGTGATTTGGCCGGTTTGGAAGTCAATGGTGGAGGCGAAGTGTTTAAGAAAGGCCGGCCCGAATCGTGGGGCATCTCCTTGTCGACGGTAATCCAAGTATGACCCGCCCGCTTGGAAAAACTAGATGTTTAACATGGATAAGGACGTTGTTAACACAACCGACCGCTAAACGGCTAGATCGGTCCACCAACTGAAGAGAGACGGGACGCTCCTTAAGCCTTTTGTCCAGCCCGAGACTCTTGTAGACGTTCAATGGCATCACATTGACAGAGGCCCCTGAATCGCATAAAACATTGTGGAACGTGTGGCCTTCAATCATGCAAGAGATTGAAGGTCGTCCGGGGTCACCTCGCTTGATTGCAACGCTTTGTGAAACCCGTTGAACATTCTTCTCTTAACACCTCTTCCGCCATTCCCTTTAGCTTCTTTTTACTTCCACGGGCATCCTTAAGATACTTACAGCACTTAGGCATCTCAGTTAATACCTCAGCAAGTGGCATAGTCACCATAGTATCTCTAAGCATCCTTCTCATTCCGTCATACTTGTTTGTCGAGTTCGAGACATTCTCTCTTTTCTTTGCCGGATAAGGAAGGGTTTTCGAATGGTTAATCATAATTTGACTTTTAATGGCTTCGTCCTCCTTATCCTTCCATCGACAAACTTCTCAGTTTTCTTTTTAGTCAGGGGTTCAGCTACCTGACTTCTCTTCTCAGCATCCTCATCACTATCCCCCGAAAAATCATCATCACTCAGCTCTTCCTCACTGTTGCTTTCTTTGGCATTTTTATCTTGTTTACCCCCTCCTGAACTTATGGTGTCAGGAGGGGCTACTAGTTTCCCGACATCTTTTCGGGTCCAGCTGTCTTACCGCTTCTGAGGGTGACTGCATTCAACTCCTCCTCTCCATACTCCCACTGAGGTGTGATGGCAGTGCAAGCATTGATATCTCGCCTTAGGGTTTTTATCTCGTATAACTAGGCGCCTTCCTTGAGGTCTCGCTTGCTTGTTGATCGGCCATCGACCAATCTGTCTCTCCAACGTTTTTTGACCGGTGGCTAGTGTTTTCACCATGTCAACTAGCTCATCGAATTTCTTCGAGAGACGTAGGTGGGCCGTTGATTTTGCGTTTGGGCCCGCTTACCTTGGGGTCTTGGGTTATTGGATGCACCAGGCGGTGTATAATAACTATTCCGCGGATTTCCCAAAAAGTTGTGGTTTTGAGTTTGACTCGATTGACCAGAATTTTGACTGAAGCCTCTGAAAGGTTGATTCTGGTTTTCCATGGCTTGTACTTCCTCATTCATCACATTCCCGGCATGTATGCCCGAGTGATTCACATATGCTGGCCCTTCTTGCTGCTTCATTTGCATGTTGGCGAGTTGCTTGTTCATCATTTCTATTTGAGCAACAAGCAGTTTTGTCTCTGAGTCATTTGAAGCAGCCTCCTTTTTGCTTCCGCTAACACGGGTCTTCTTTTGAGTAGCCCACATGTTATTCTTAGCGATTGTTTCTGCTACCCTGTAGGAAGCATCATCTCCTCCTCCTAAAAACGATCCATGAGCTGTGGAATCTAGGTAATCTCTATTGGGTTGAGTAACACCCTGATAGAATAATTCTAGAAGTTCATGTCGAGTGTACCCATGGTTAGGGCATTTCCTCATTAACAAATTCAACCTCTCCCAGGCCTTTCCCACACTCTCTCCTTCTAGTTGCTCGAAGGTAGCTATATCTCTTTTACGGTCCATTATCGTTCCAGGTGAAACGAATTTCAGAGCAAAGGCTCTTTTAACATCGGCCAGCTTATTAAGAGAGTGATGGGGTAAGAACTTAAACCATCGATTTGCTTCACCCCTCAAAGCAAACGGAAAAGTTTCAATTTAACAACTTCTGTAGGAACGCCAGGGTAGTGACCTGCTTCACATATTTGCACAAAAGTCGACAAGAAGTCATGTGGGTCTTCTCGCAAGCGCGGTGCCATGGAAAGAACTATTTTGGACCATCCCCACAACTCCATTCTTAAGATCAAAATGCATTTCTCCCATCTCCGGAGGCCGAATTGGTATATGCCCTTCCAAGAAGTCTTGATCAAGATAAGGCGCATAAGGGTCTTCTTTGCACAACATTGCGGCCCGCTGGGGTTGTTCTTTGTTGAACGACTATACGCGGTTGTTGCCGCATCCGCTTTGGTTTATCCAGGCTTGCTGCTGTTGCTGGTTCTGCAACATTTGCATCAGAATTTGATTTAATTGAGCGGGGTCTTGGTTATTATTCCCTTGGTTCTCCGGTTCGTCATCACTAGAACCGTGTTGGCTCATGTTGTCAAGGTTTGGGAAAAGTCTTCTTCTGACAATGTCTCGCTCGGGTTCGGGGTTAAAGACAAGATTTCCCTTCTTACTCCTGGTTTGCATAAACCAGAAAAGCAGAACAGGAAGAAATCAACCTTAGGGTTGATGAGAGGGAATGGAGAGATGAGTAGAGGCTTAGAGGTTTAGAAAGAGAAGAGAAAAGTGAAATTTTCGTAGATTGAACCGGCGTTCGGTGTAAGTGACGCTAGTTCGGGGGAGGATTCGGGAGTGAACGCTCGTTCGGGACCGAACCGGCGTTCGAAGACAATAGGGGGGCGGACGGGCGTTCGGTATGGGTGAACGCTCGTTCGAAAATTTATTTATATTATATATATTATTTATATATTTTATATATATTTTTATATATAATATTAGAAAATATATAGAAACGAAACAAAACGAGAAACCTACCTACGAAAATTTTAAAACAAGAAAAAACACTAAGACGGTAAAAAAACGTGTTGAAATCTTCTAGGGCCAAAATGGAGGGGAAAACAGTGGATTTTGACCTCGAAAACGGCACTGAACGGCCTATGGCGTTCGCTATGTCGTCGGCGTCGGAACGAGCTTTCCGAATTGGGGTCCTGCGCGCCAAACGGACACTTGAGCCGAAAGTTACGGCCAAAATACTACTGCATGCTAAAAGCGATCCCTTTTGACACAGAAAACTGCACTACGAAGAATCCGACAACCGTTACCGACTCCCCGGCAACGGCGCCAAAAACTTGTTCGGTAAAAACTAGTTCTAAAATTTATAAACCGAAACACCCCAAGTATAAGGTTTGTAGTATAGGGTGTTTACGGGTCGTCCTAAGGGAGTCGAATGTTAATCGGATTAAGGTGCAGTTGTTATATTTAATATGTCACGAATTATTATCTCAAACTTGGGTTTATACTATCTATAATATAAAAACGATGAGTAAGACTAAACTAAAACGGAAACGGGAAAATTCAACTACGGACGGGCGTTCACCAAGGTGGACGGGCGTCCGATTATGATCTAAAAACGAAAAATACGCGAAAAAACGGTATGTAAAAACTAGGGTTTTAGAAAATAACTAAACGAAGCAAAAAGTACAAACTTACTTATGAATATAAAGGAACAGTAGGGTAACAAGGATCCACCAAACAACCACCACCCAACCAAGTTATGAGTTGAATTAAATTCCTTGGTATGATCTAACCTAAATTCGATCTAGTTTCCTTAATCAAATTTATTTATGGTTCGTTTTCTTTCTCGAGTAAAACAAACATAACAATGAAGAACATGATCATGAGTTCGTCTCCGAATCTCCTACTCAATCAATAATAAACAATCTCTTGAATTATTACTAGTTGTATCAAAAGAACGGCTCTATATATGAATCCAATTCTCATTAAAATTCAAAACAGATAAACGTTTCATTGATTTCTCAATCTAATAAAACAAACATTCACATCTATTCAATTGATAAAGAAATTAAAATTCAAACTCACTAAACAATTGCTACTCGAAAATCCCTTGGTTGTGATGGTGTTGTGCTGGCTTCATCCCGTTGTCCTACTGCGAACTATTTAGCCAATAATCATGTTGGTGATCATGATTATTGGATTGGAAGAATTCATCTTCTAATTAGGCTTTGGTGCGGCTGCTGCTCTGTTAAGAAGTGCGGCTGGAATTATGATGATCTTTAGGGTTTCCCATGCGCTGCTATTTATAGATTTTTAAGGCGGCTAGGGTTAAGTCGGCCATGGACGCCCGTCCGGTTCTTTGGACGCCAGTCCAGATTGCAAAACTTATTTGAGTCGGGCCGAGCTGGGATTGGAAGCACGTCTAGCCAGCGTCCACTCCAGCGTCCAAACTTCCTGAATCAAAAATATCATCCTGGACGCTCGTCCACTATCTTCAGACGCCCGTTCAATAATCTGGACGCCAGTTCAGAGACGCGAAAACTTGATTTTCTCATATCTATCTCTTTTCAATCAAATCCAATCACCATTATCTCTTCCTCT
Source organism: Gentiana straminea (assembly GCA_036785695.1). Classification (NCBI taxonomy): domain Eukaryota; kingdom Viridiplantae; phylum Streptophyta; class Magnoliopsida; order Gentianales; family Gentianaceae; genus Gentiana; species Gentiana straminea. The sequence continues at coordinate 8,569,808 of JAVUPR010000497.1, read as the reverse complement.
TTAATTAAATCCGACTTGATCATCTTTGAATCACCTCTTGAGCTCGAATTTGTGCATCTATAACACATAAAAATATCGCAAAATGTAATAATGTCCAATTAACTATAAATTCATCAATAAAACGCATAAATTGACTAATTCTGTGATTAACTTATTAAAAACACCATATGCTCAATATTTCGTCTAAACACTTATTTCTTTATGCAAATAATACAAATACGGGGGAAATTATCATTAAATATAGCCTTATAAAACATATAAAAACACCCTTAACAGGGTACATGGTCAGGTGCCTATCTACTTTGTCCGTAAAGCATTACATGGCCTCGAGATCCGGTACTCACCAGCTGAGAAGCTATCATTATGTCTTGTTCATGCCTCAAGAAAGCTGAGGCCCAATTTCCAAGCCCATCCTATTGTGGTAGTCACTGACCAACCACTGAAGCAGATCTTAGCGAAGCCCGACACTTCTGGTCGACTGGCGAAATGGGTGATAGAAATGGCACAATACGATATCGAATTTGTTCCTTGAACCGCGATAAAAGCCCAGGCCTTGGAAGACTTCCTAGCTGAAGGGATTTCCATCCAACTCGACCAAGAGAAGCAGAGTCCCGAGGAACGCTGGATCCTCCACGTCGATGGAGTGTCGAGTAAAGAGAGGGCAGGGGCAGGTCTCCTTGCTAGTAAGCCCAAAAGGGGAAGAGTTCCCATACGCGCTTCAATTGACTTTAAAGCAACGAACAACGAGGCCGAATATGAAGCTATGATCACGGGTCTGAAGCTCGCTTTGAAGCTAGGTGTCGAGAATTTGCTAGTTTATAGTGACTCCTAGTTAGTGGAATCACATCAAAAGGGAGTATGAATCTAAGGAGGAGAGAATGAGGAACTATCTAAAAGTGGTGCAAGGCCTTATACCTAAGTTCAAGATAGTTTTAATCGAGCGGTCCCTCGAAGTCAGAATAAAAGGGCCGATGCACTCTCTAAGCTCGCATCGAACTTTGTCTCGAGTAAGAAAGTTATAGTCGAGCTATTGACCGACAAGAGTTACAAAGAAGCGAAGGCCCAACCGATCACTCAGCAGGCCACGTGGATGGACTCAATCGCACTTTACCTCAAGGACGGAATTCTCCCATCGGATAAGGTACAATCAAGGAAGATCCGACTCCAATCAGCACTGTACGTATTCTTTGACGATGTCCTTTATCGAAAATCTTTCGTTAGTCCATGTTGAGGTGTGTTTCCGAGGCGGAATGTGATTATCTCCTAGAGGAAATCTACAGAGGAGTGTGTGGAAATCATTGTGGAGCAAGGATGTTGGCTCGAAAATGCAAGCTTGCAGGATATTTTTGGCCGTCGATGCAACGAGATGCGAATAACCTTGTTCAAAAGTGTAAACCATGTCAAATCCATGACAATATTTCCCATCAACAAGCGCAAGACATGAATATCATCTCGTCAGCATGGCCTTTCGATCAATGGGGAGTCGATATTGTTGGACCTCTACCCCGATCCCCGGGGAATAATCAATATGTGGTCGTTGCGGTAAATTACTTCACCAAATGGGTAGAAGCCAAGGCTTTGCCCGACATCAGAGCTGCAACCATCAAAAAATTCTTGTGGGTCGATATTTTATGCAGGTACGGCATTCCAAAGGCTTTGATCTCGGACAATGGTACCCAATTCGAAGACCAAAGAGTTAGAGAATGGTGCAGTGAGTATCATATCGGTCAGCACTTCACCTCGGTAGCTCACCCCCAGGCAAACGGGCAAGTCGAGCAGACAAATCGACAGATCAAGCTGGGGCTGAAGAATAGGCTAGAGGCAGAAGGTCGGGACTGGGCAGTACAACTCCCGAGCATCCTATGGTCGTATAGGACAGCTCCTAATTCCTTGACAGGATAAACCCCATTTTCTCTAGTATACGGGTGCGAAGCGGTGATACCAGCTGAGATTGGTTTTCCTTCTCCTCGAGTTCTGGCCTATAATGTTGAGACAAACGCTCCAGACCTGCGACACGAAAAAGATAACGCCGAGGAGCGAAGAGAGATAGCCTCAGCCTGAATGGCAAGGTACAAGTAGATGATCTCTGTATTACAACTCGAGGGTCAATCACAGATACTTCAAAGTTGAAGATCTGGTCCTTAGAAAGAACAAGGCGAGTCGGCAAGAAAAGATCGGAAAATTGACCCCAAATTGGGAAGGCCCGTACCAAATCCTGAAGGTTCACCCCAAAGGGTCCTATCAACTCGGGCGAGCAGATGGAACCACGGTTCCTCGACAATGGCATGCCAACAACTTGAGAAAGTATTACGTTTAAGATTCAGTCTTATTTTGATCAATTTCTGTGTTTTGTTTTGAATCATGTAATAAGTCCATGTGACCATTTCATAAGTATTCTAATGAACATGTTTTTCCTCGAGTTGCTTTTATGTTTGTTAGGATTTATCGTAATAACATTACAAATCTGATGTGATGTCAAAGGACAACAACACATCCGTAAGTCGGACATCCTAGTATAACCAAATGCAAAATAAGCCTTCCGTAAGTCGAAAAACATGAAAAGGCAAAGCCAAATGCAAAAATGTCCCGCCGAAAGCGAACGAGCATAAGAGGCGAAAAAGGCCAAGACAAAGGACGGTTCGCATAGTCGGGCCAAATGTCCCAATCGAAAGCCGAACGAGCCCACATGGCGAAAAAGGCCAAGACAAAGGACGGTTCGCATAGTCGGGCCAAACGTCCCAATCAAGAGCCAAACGAGCCCAAAGGGTGATAAAGGCCAAAGTAAAGGGACAATTCGCATAGTCGGACTAAAACACTCAACCTGAGGCCAAGCAAGCCTATGAGGCAAAAAAGCCAAGGCAAATGGGTCGATCTCAGTTAAACTCACAAGTGTAATAAGAATCAGAGGTTCATAATACACTTGGGGGGCAACACGATGTCGATAAAGCAAGCAGCGAACAGAGCCAAAGGCTCGACGAGCAAAAAGCTAAGAAACATTGAGGTAAGAAAGATGGACAATAACAAGAAAGGAAATAAAAACATTGCACAATCAGAATCAAATACAGGTCAAAAGTTGATACAAAACAGGGCCAGGTCGAAAAGACCAGCCAACGTTGGTTCAAAGCAATGTATATTATTACAGGTCAAATCTTAAAGTTCAGCAAAAGAAAATTTTGAAAAAACGACAATCAGGGGTCGGCATCAGGGGTTGGCTCAGGGGTTGGCTCAGCAGCAGAGGCAAAAGCTGAAGGACCATACTTGGTGGCGAGAGATTCCCCCCGTTGGAATTCCTCACTGTATTGGTCGTACAGCCTCTCCGAGTCCGGGTTATAGAACATTGGCGTTTCAAGCGTTGATATATCGAACCCCGGATTGACAACCTTCGTCTGAGTAACCGCCAGAGTAAAGCCTCCCATCATTGCAGCAAGCATAAGCACATCTAGATCTGCGTCTAGGTCGGCCGACTTCTGATACTCAAGGATCGCGGCTGTCTTGGCCGTCTCGACTTGCGCACGCACTTGATCCAATTCAGCTTGCAGGGCATCCTTCTCTTTCTCCAGATTAGCTTTTAGAGCATCTCTCTCCTGTCAAGCCTTAGCCATGTCATCCAGCGAGGCCCTGTGTGCCTGTTGCACCTTTTCGAAGCCCTCGGCCAGCTTGAGTAACTCTCTGCCCTGGTCGTGCCTCTCAGTCTGTAGTCGGGTCACATCTTCCTGCAAGCTTCTTGACCTCGGCAGCCGCCTCGCTTTTAAGGGCTCGAACTGAGACTCCATGCCGGCGATGGCGGAACCCTTTGCAATGTTGTCCTGCAGCAGTCTGCCGTTTTCCGTCCGTAGGTCCTCTTCTGATTCACCCGTTTTGGCCAGACGTTGGGCGGCGTCTCGACTGAGAAGGTTATTCTACAAAAAAGAAAAAGGGATGTTAAATAATAAACAAGGCATAGGCCTCAAAAAAAAAAATCTACGCATAGGGAAAAGAAAGACAATCGACTTACGAGGCGGGCCGACTTCCGAAGAGCATGGGATAGAGCCTTGTCCTCCAGGGTCGCGCAATCACCAGCAGCCCAGTTGACATCGACTTCCGGCTCGAAAAAAGCTTCAACAACTTTGGCCCTCTTTGCCTGCCTGTGTTGCTCCCTTACTAGCTCGGCAGCGGTTGGCCTCTTCTTCATCGGCGCTGCTTGTTCCTCCACGTTTACTTCAATAGGTGGAGTCAAATCGACCAGCACCTCCTCATCCTCGTCCCGAAGCGAGCCATAACGGACCGATAAGCTGCCAGAGGCCGAAGGTTGCTCTGATGATCGAGCCGGCACCGTCGACTCGACGGCAGCAGAGGTAGGCTCAGGCTGAGTAGCACCCCCGTCTCTAGAAGAAGAATCATCCACAGGCACTTCAGGCGCAGCCCGATCCCCGAGAGACGGAGCAGCTACGACCACCGATGGTGGAAGGTGTGTAGGATCAGTGATCTTGGAGAACTTTCCCACTGCAAGACAAAAAGAACGGGTTAGTCTTGATCAACAAATGACAAGCTATCAAACTCGACAAAATAACAAATACGAAAGCAAAACAAGGAAATTCCCTATGGTTCTCGTGGTCTTGGAAATGAAGGTTTGCGTATGGGATCGGTCCAGCTTCCTCCAGGTGGGCTAGAGGGTAAAAGAGACTTAAGTCTCGAGTGCACACCTCGAAGTTAAAGCCACCTTGTCGGCGGGCCTCGGGTGGAACAGAAGCGTTTCCTAGTTTGTCTTTCTTCACGCCCCTCGACCTCCATTGCCCTACGTAGGGGTTCTCCAGGCCATGTCGAAGAAAGAAAAATCGGGGCTTCCACTCCCCATGTGATGAAGGCCCCTTGGATACAAACTCAAGCCGCTTTGGCCTCCTCTGGAAGGTGTACCACAGCTTGTCGGGTGTGGCAGCGATCTGATAATATTACCGAAAGAAGGGTATCGAGAAGCAGACTCCCGCGACTCGACATGCTATGATAAATCCCATTAGGATCCTGACGGCATTCGGGGCCAATTGGGAGACGCTTATCTCGTAATGATCTAGAGCCGCGAGGACGGCCGGACATAGTGGAAACCGTAATCCACTCAAGAGTTGGCCCTCATATACAGTGCAGAACCCTTCCGGGGGCTCGTTGGCGAATTGGTGATGGCCGGAGGGGAGTTGAGTTTCAAATTGAGGGCTAGGGATATTGCATTTCCTGCAGAGCCTGGTGATGTCTCCAGGGGAAAGGGTACTTAGACAGCCTTTGGGACCCTTACCATCCATCCTGGTCACTAACTTCTTGGGTTGGTTGGGAACAGAAGGAGAGGTGGCCCCTGCTTCACCGGAATCCTACCGGAGAAGATGATCAGAAAGGACAGGCGTCGGAGTTTGGCTACGGGAAGGCGTTTCGCTACCCCTATCAGATTCGGTGGCACTACTAGATATGGATAATTCGAAGAAAAAGATGAAGAACACTAATGAAATTGCTTACTTGGTATTTGGAGATTGTGATAAGAAAATGGAAAATTAGCTCTGCTTCAACTTCTCTCTCTCTCTCCTTTTATGCTTGCTGAGATCTCCAAATGATCTGAAAAGACGTGAGGGATGGGGGTTATAACCCCATGGAAATCGTGAGAATCAAGGCAATGACGCGTTATGATTGGCGGAATACGAAGCGGTAGTGCGCCATGACGTCATGCCACGCGGCTACAAGCGGTTAGGGTACAAGTTGAGGGCTTTTTCCCGCCCAAATGATGACCCAACTCGGAGACGATTCATGTGAAAGACTCGACCTCGGACAACGGGAGTCGCCACTCTCAAGTCTGGGGGGCTTATGACTATACAGGGTTTCACCCCTCCACGTGTCGTCTATCGGTTGGTCCTCACATTATGGATTAATACCAAGGTACTCCTGTCGGTGCCCGGACGACGATCGACCATCAAGCAGTGTAGGACAATGAGTCCCAGAGTCGAGTACCGCAGGTCGGCAATATCGACATGGAGGATAGAGTCCGTCACCGTCAACAAGCCCATTAATGGTGATAACTTGGGCAAGGGTTAAGGCCCATTAAGGGTAATTGTGACAATAACTCAAACCGACCTAGTATTTCATTATTGCATGTGTTGTCATTATAAATACCACAATCCAGGAACTACGTAAGGCTTGATTCCTGGAACCTAACAGGATACGTAGGCAATCTAAGATACATTCTTAGACTCAGCCGCAAACATTAAAACGACACCAACTCACTCTTTAGGCATTAGGGTTTTTGTGTGTGTTCATCACTAGATTCAATTAGGGCCCGGATTATCTAGGTGACATTATTTGTCATCGCCATGGTGTACGTAATTAATTAATGTAATTTGAAGATTAATCATATTGTATATATCTTTTTTTTTGAAAAATTGTATATATCCTCTGAACTAATCAATTAGTATTATATTTTTTTGCTAGTAACGTGTTTTTAGTTATCAGATTGATTTTGTATATATCATTATTGCTATTTGGGGTGTTTTTTTCTGTCTGTTGCTATTAACCTATCATTATTGAAATTGTTTTTATAGTTGTTTTTAAATAATAAATTAATTAATAATTAATGGCTTTCGGTAGTTTCGTTGTTTGCATCACATAGTTCGGAAGCGTTGAGAGAGAGCTCTTAATAAGGATGGCCTTCCCAGCTTTCGTTAATGCATTCATCTTCCAAGTACATAGTTTTTTCCGCATTTTTTCCAAAATATAGCCGTATGGTTTAATCTTATGGCGAGATTGGAATAAAGGTACTCCCAAGTAAGTCCCGAAATTATTTGTGTGCACCATCTCAAGTCTCTCGCGCAATAGCTCGTTGTTGGTTGCGTAAATATTTTTCGAGACCATAAAATTAGACTTGGCCATACTAATACGTTGCCCCGAAACTTTACAAAATTCGGCCAACACTTGGTGTATAACTGTAGCTTGGTTCTCCGAGGCTTCCGCAAAAAGGAAGAGATCATCCGCAAAAAATAGGTGAGAGATGTCGGGCCCATTCTTGCTTAAGCGGATTGGTTTCCAATCACCCCTACCAACCGACTCCTCAATGAGCTGACTAAGTGTTTCCATGCACAAGACAAACAGATACGGAGCAAGAGGGTCACCTTGACGGAGCCCTCGTTTTGGGACTATTGGGTCAAGTTTCGTCCCATTCCACAAAATCGAAAGTTGTGAAGAAGATAGCCCAAACATAATAAGCCGCGTGAGTTTTTCTGAGAACCCCACTGCCTTGATCGTAGCTTCCAAAAAATTCCAATTCACCCTGTCATAAGCCTTTTCTAAGTCGATTTTCAACATCATATACCCTTTCTTGCCCGTTTTTTTGCGGAAAGTATGCAAGGCCTCTTGAGCAATTATGATGTTTCCCGTGCTACCTCTCCCAGGGGATAAAAGCATTCGTGTGGGCCGATCAATTTGTCTAGAACCGTTCTTAATCTGTTGGCTATGATTTTTGAAATAATCTTGACAGAGACATTGGATAGGGCAATGGGCCGAAATTGGGCAGGATTTTCCGGTGGGTGCTTCTTCGGAATAAGAGAGATAAGAGTTTCACTGCACTCCTTGGGGAAAACACCGTCACAAAAAGCTTTAGTAACAAAGTCAATAACAGAAGAGCTTACCTGTGGCCAACATTTTTTGAGAAAGATAACAGGAATGCCATCCGGCCCTGGTGCTTTGTGGGAGCCCATTTGGAATACCGCATCTTCGATTTCCTTTCCAGAAACCTCTCTATTTATGAACCGGGCATCCAGGTTCGAGAGAGTCTTAATTTTGGTCACTAGCTGCACCTCCTCATCGCAATCCGGTTGGTACAAGGAGTAGTAGAAATCTCTAATCATTTCCTCAATTTGTCGCACATCATTAGTCCATTCCCCATTAGGCAATTTTAGACTAAGGACTCTCCTTTTCAATTTGCTTTTTTAATAGCAATGAGCGAGGTGATAATAATGCACTTTTAATATAATAGAGATAGATATATATTGATCTTTATTTTGTATAAGAGGTTTTATTAAGAACATGTGTCGCTCTTTCACTTGTCTTGTTTCCATGATAAAAAGCAACAAAAAAGAACCGAGATATTTGAGAAAGTCCGCTATAAGCAAACAATCGCATTAAAGTTATAGGCGTGTGGAGGAATATAAAAAGAGGATTTACAAAATTAACCTTAGTAATTATAAAATATGATAATTTTCCGATTCGTATCATTAAAGAGCCGTCCCTGGGCATATGAAGCTCATCTCCAAATGAGTCACGCTTAATTTCCAGCTCAGATATCTGCCTAGCCTTCTCCTGGAGTTCTCTGTTCTCGCTCATAATTTTCTATATCAGTGTTGCTTTCCTTTCAAAGTCCCTCAACTCCAGTTGGACCTGTTTATGAGTATGTAGCAAATCTTGATATTCTTGTTCCTCATGTTTGGTCTGCGATATTATATGCTTCAGTTTATATTTGAACCCTTTTCTGTTGAGTTCAGCATCATCTCTATTTGTCTTTTCATCAACTCCATTGTGTGAATCTGACCCATCATCGTTTGCCTTATTCATAACTGAGGTGATGAAGGTCAACTTGGTATCATACTTTACCATCAACTTACCCCGGATTTATGATCTCAATGGGTGTAATATGTGTGAAATCATGAGTTAATTAGCTAAATGTGATTAAGCCACGTCCGGGGTGACTAAATTTGTATTATGCGTATTACCCGTGTAATTTCTGCGTTATTTGCTAGAAATAGAAGCTATTATGTGTGCTATTGTTTTATTGATAGATGAATTAGTGTTTGGAGCATCATTTGGGCTGAATGTGAGAGTCAATTGATAAAGAACTGAATGAAGCCGAAGGTTGAAGTAGTTCGAGCGGACATTGGACCCGAGAATCTGATTGGTGATCTTGCAACGCAGTTTCCGAAGTCTTACAAGACGAATTGGGCCTGGACTTCTACATGAAAGTAGTAGGGATTGAAACGAGGATTCCATCGCACTTTGAATTACCCAAATTGAAGTTACGTATGCCAAGTTTGGGTCCAAATACCGAAGCTGATGAAAGGATTGGACCTAGGGTATTCCAAAACCTTCTAAGTTAAGTCGGCAGAAGAAAAAGTACAAAAATACCCTCGATTAATCGGGAGTAGCCCCGATTAATCGAGCCCCAGAATCTTCCAGAAACACGTTTTCTTGTCCTCCAAGGATTGAGTTTACTCCTAAGTCGGTTTATACACCTACTTAAGGCCATTCAGAGGTGCGAAATTGTATTTTTCATCCATTCCATTAGTTATTCATCAACAAGATACAATGTAGTCTTTTGGGAATAAAGCCTTCTTTTATTTTCTTCTTTTCTTCTTGCAATTAAATCAATAGTCTTTCATTATTGAATTGTGCTTGGTTTACTATCATCATGGATCGATTCGAATCGCCGGTGAGAGATTGGATTGAGGACAGATCTATTCTTCGTTATGGGTAAAATCTATTCCAATATTTTATTTCGTATCATAGGTTTATGATTGTTCTTGTGATAGATCTAGCTTATGCTTGCATCTAATCAACTATGAATTAATTAAACAAACCTTAATCTTTATTACTCGATTCGTTGATATTAAACACAAAATTATGGGTTGCGCTCTTCAGATCTGCGACGGTCTTTATGCTAGATCTGAATAACTAGTAATCCTAATTTTGTGGTTCGTTGTCAGCTACGTTGATCGACATGATTAATTAAAACGATTAATTAGATTTGTCCAATCTAATATTCGTATATCGTAAATTAACACGAATGACTTGCAAGGTGAAGTGTTAATTAGGACATAGTCTTGATGGATCCCCAGGAACGTGCTAGTCATAGTCGATAGCTGCTGAGGAGGTTTTCGGCCTTGAGTCGGCATCTCTAGAACTTATTAGTTAACACAACCAACGAAGGAGGTTAACTGCACATAGATTGTCTGTTGTCCTTACAGTGGAAGTAGATAGGGTTAGGAGATTGCACCCGTAGCTTAATTACAAATATGAATCAGATAAGGATTACGGGGAGATTAATTGTGAATTGTTTGGTTAATGTCTTTTCAATATATGATTGACCATGAGTTTATTTGCATCTATTTTATTTACTGTTTATTTATGTTGGTCAATGACCACCCTATCCGGTTGACCTATAAATTGTTTTGATGTTTAACATAATTAAATAATTGTCATTGTGGGATCGACCTTGACTCGCCCTTGCTATACTACGATTGACCTAGTCTTTTTGCTAGTATTAAGCGACTTACACGCGATCAAGAGGCTACTGATTTGTGAAAGTTCCTTATTGAGTATATCGTGAATTTGATGTTGGTATTTTGTTCATCAGATCGAGTATATCGTGAATTTGATGTTGGGTTTGATTTAGATTTGTAAGGTAATCGATGCAGTGACATTGATACCACCGTATATACAATTTAATACATAAATTTGGTAGCTTTCTAAAATAATTGTAGTATGACGTTTTGTTTTGACTTGTTCGTGTCAAAATTGGTAGTCAAATCAGTTGTTAACTTGGTCTTCAATTTGTCTATATTTGTTGTTTTTACCCTTAACTCTTTGTGTTACTTTTTGAAACTCAGCTTTAATTCTCATCATTGAGATCAAGATCGGAGTCTGCGTTTGACTTTAGTCCATTTTGAAGGTTGCTAAACGAAAGTTGCGCACTCACAAGGGGGCAAAGAAGAAGAGAGAAGAGATGTCCAATGTTCTCCGCAAGATGAGGTCTGCTGGAGGTGCTGAGAAGAAGAAATGAGAAATTTTCTTTAATGCAGGTCTTCATGTAGCAAGAGATTATTGTAACAAACTTTAAGCAAGTTTTTATCTCTATCAGAATATTTTTGTTATTGTTATCTCTGTTTGTTAGAGATTTTGGCTTTTATCCATGTGACGATGACAAATTATGTCACCTTAAATAATCCGGACTCTAATTGAATCTAGTGATGAACACACATAAAACCCTAATGCCTAAAAGAGTGCGGTGGTGGATTTTTGTATTTGCGGCTGAGTCTAAGACTGTATCTTAGATTGCCTACGTATCCTGTTAGGTTCCAGGAATCAAGCCTTACGTAGTTCCTGGAATGGGGTATTTATAATGACAATACTTGCCTAAACCCTAAGGTTCAGTCGGCTTATGTTATTGTCAGATTTACCCTCTAATGGGCCTTAACCCTTGCCCAAGCTATCGCTGTTAATGGGCCTGGACAGCTGGTGCGGACTCTGTTCTCGATGTCGATATTCCGACCTGCGGTAATCGACTCTGGGACTCATTGTCCTACACTGCTAGCTGGTGTGGACTCTGTCCTTGTGGACTCGTCGTTCCACACTGCTTGGTGTCGATAGTCGTTACCCCGAGTATGGGTGTCGATATGAACGCCTTAGAGCTAATACATAGTGTGATGACCAACCGATAGACGACACGTGGAGGGAGTGAAACCCCGTATCGTCATAAGCCCCCCAGACTTGAGCGAGGCGAACCCCGTTGTCCGAGGTCGAGTCTGTCACATGAATCGTCTTCGAGTTGGGTTTTCCTTTGGGCGGGAAAAAGCCCGCCTTTTCACAACCCTAACTGCCTGTAGCCACGTGGTGCGATATCCTGGCACACAAACGCTTCGTATCCCGCAAAACGCGTCACTACCTTGATTATCGCGATTTCCAGGGGTTATAACTCCCCATTATCCCCTGTCTTTCCAAATCATTTGCGTATCTTTTGCAAGCATAAAAGGAGAGGAGATTGCAGCAGAGCCCATTTGCCATTTTCTTCTCACAAACTTCAAATTCCAAACACCAAGTAAGCTTCTTTCTTTTTCTTAGTGTTCTTCATCTTGTTCTTTTGAATTCATCCATGTCCCGCAGTAGTAGTGCCACTGAATCTGACAGGGGTTGTGAAACGCCTTCTCGTAGCCAAACTCCGGCACCCGTTATTTCCGATCGTCCTCTCCGGCAAGGTTCCGGCGAGCCTACAGCTTCCTCCCCTCTTGTCCCCCATCAATCTACGAAATTAGTGACTAGGATGGATGGGAAAGGCGCCAAAGGATGCCTCAGTACGTTTTCTTCTGAGGAAATCACCAGACTGTGCCGAAAATACAATATCACCAATCCTCCGTTTGAGGCCCGTCTTCCCTCCGGCCTTCATAAGTTTGCCGACGAGCCCCCAGAGGGATTTTGGGCCGTCTACGAGAATCAACTCTGGATTAAGGTTTCCCCTTTGCCCGGCCGTTCTCGCGATCCTCGATCACTATGAGATAAGTGTTTCCCAAATTGCCCCGAATGCCGTCAGGACTCTAATGGGGTTCATCATCGCTTGTCGAGTTGCTGGAGTCTGCTTCTCGACACCTCTGTTTCGATATTATTACCAGATTGCTGCTACTCCGGATAAGCTGTGGTATACTTTCCAGAGGAGGCCGAACCGACACGAGTTCGTGACCAGGGGGCCTTCTTCTCACGGGGAGTGGAAGCCTCGATTTTTCTTTCTTCGACATGGCCTGGAGAACCCCTATATAGGGCAGTGGAGGTCGAGGGGGGTGAAGAAAGACAAACTGGGAAATGCTCCCATTCTTCAAGAAGCCCGACTGCTGGGTGGACATAGTTTCGAGGTGTGCACTCGAGACTTGAGTCTCCTCTATCACCTAGCCCACTTGAAGGAGGCTGGACCAGTTCCATACGCAAACCTTCACTCCCAAGATCAAGAGAATCGTAGGATGTTCCTTATTTGTTTGCTTTTCACATTTGCTATTTGTCGAGTCTGATAACTTGTCGTTTGTTGATCAAAACTAACCTGTTTTTTTCATTTTGCAGTGGGAAGGTTTTCCAAGGTCACCGATCCTACCCGGATTCCTCCGTCGGCAGTCGTGGCTGCCCCACTTATCGGGGGTCGGGCAACTCCTGACTTGCCTGTGGCTGAAGTCAGGGCGCCTTCTTCTTCCTGAGAGGGGGGTGCCTCTCAACCTAAAACAATCCCTGCTACCGTCGAGTCCACAGCACCGTCTGGGTCGACCGAGCTGCCTCCGTCAAGCAGCGGCTTGACGGTCCGTTTTGGTTCTCTACGAGATGAGGACGAGGAGGAGCTGATCGAGTTGGATCCGGTTGCTGAATTTCACGTCGAGGCATGATGACGGAAAAATTCACCGTTATTTTTATAACTTTTCACCCCGATCTGATATCATTTTGAGCACTTTTGTATCATTTCGAGTCTTTAATTCCTATGTTTCATCTAAATATGTTAGTAGTAGTTATTATATAAAATATCGTATTTTTATCGTGTTTTTACTAGTTTTTGTACCGGTTTAGTAACCGGAGTGTCGTGTCGGATTTACGTTTGGTATTTTGGTGGTTCATTGCAAGATTATACATTGACCAAGATTCCACGTAACGACATGTTTTGAGTCTAAAAGATGTGTTTAGAGGATTAGAAGAAGATGCCACAAGCTTACGAGTTCAAATGGATCAAATTATCTTGCATACTTAAAACCAAAACCTGTTTCAACGGAGATTTGACCCATCTTAGAGGCACTTTCAGGGGATGACTTCTTGATGAAAGTTGTAGATCTTCACATAAGCTTTCCAACGCACTTTGAATCACGTCAATTGAAGTTCTACAACTCAAGTTATGGTCAATTGACTAATCAATTCGGATTAGTAAAAATCCCGAAATATCTTCGTAATACGAATGGCTCATCAAAACGACATTTTCTGAAGAAGTTTCCTTCATAAAAGTTGTATATCTTCAAGAACTCTTTCCAATGGATTTTGAATCAAGTCAATCGGACTTCTACAACTCAAATGGTGGTCAAGTGGCTAATCGATTTGTATTAGTGAAAATCCCGAAAACGACACGTAATGAGAATGGCCCATCAAAAGGCGTTTTCTGAAGAAGTGACCTTCATGAAAGTTGTAGAGTTTTCCGAGAGCTTTCTAATGACGTTTAAATCATGATTTTTGGAGGTCTACAACTCGAGATATGAATTTTAGAAGTTTAATATATAATTATATATATATATTATAACCGCTGCACATGCTGAGTGATCAAATTGGTGGACATAATCATTGTACCGGACTGGTCCGGCCCTTACACGGACTGGTCCGGCCTTGAACAATTTCTATATATATGGAGCCTCGGATGCGAGAGACCCTTTGCCCCTCTTCTCCCATTTCTTCTCTCTTCATCTTTTCTATTTTTTTTATGTCGGGGGCCTATATGTAATATATATGTCGTTATAATGTCGGTGTAATAACCCGACTAGTTATCGTTTTAATATAATTTCGTTTCCGTTTTTATTGCTTTCTTTTATTTTATGCAATTAGTATAAATATATATATATATACGTATAATATATATATATCTATATCTATATATATATCTATATATATATCTATACGTATATCTATATAGCTGTAGTTATCTTTTTCGTTTTGTTTTCTTTCGTTTTGTTATTTTCGTTGTTATTTTCGTTAATATGAGTAGTTAAACTCAACATAGCCGAATTATGTGAAAACGGGTGAAATCAACCCTCGGGAGACGAGATGGAGTTGTGTTGTGCTTAATTTAACGTTTTTATGATAAAATCATGTTTTAAACTTGTTTTGATCATTTTAATAACTTTGAATAAAATTGACAACTTTGTTCACGGTTACATCGAGCTTATAAATGTATTTTGCGGTGAGATGTGAGATATGGATATCACTAATCATAGTCCTGATTGTTAGATTGACAATCTAAGTGACAGATCTGGACTATGCCTAAGTGAAATTCTTATTTTTACGAGATGTGCGAAACATGTTTTAAAATCACTAAACCATAGTCTTAATCGTTAGATTGGCAACCTAAGTGATACGTTAAAATTATGTTTTTGTGAGATTTTTTTTCAACGGTTTTTTATTCCGGTCAACCATGTTAGGCGAGTTAGCTCTCTAAAGGGAGAGTTAATAAACCTAGTGTGGGGGTTAAGTGAGAGCTGTTCAGATCTTAACGCAAGAATAAAGAGTTGACACCCGTGAATGTCATATAACCGAATCGATGAAACACACTCCTAATCAAGTTTTTCCCGTGGGGAGATAACCTGTTGGATCATAACTCGGCTATGCTTTTTAATCTCGTTAGAATAATCTTTATTTTTCGCATTAGTATAAACATTCCACCTAAAAATTTGATCGCCTAGACTAAGAAACACGTTCGCTTTGGTACTCACAACCACATTTCTCTTGGGACGACCTCGTACTCCCGTAGCTATCCTAGCAATCGACCGGTACTCGCCGCTAGAGAGTTAGTTTACCCACAGTTGCGAGTCTTTATAAATGTATTTTTAGTGGGTGAATTTTTCGCTCATCAAAAAAATTGGCGCCGTTGCCGGGGACCAATATTTTAGTGGGTGTATTTTTCTCTCATCAAAAAATTGGCGCCGTTGCCGGGGAAATGTGTGATATTGTTGTGATATCTTGTAAGTGAACCGAAGGCTTGGGCCTAGGTTTTTATTTTCTTGTTTTATTTAGATGTCGACAAAGAGCTATGGATGCTGAAGTGATATTGTCCTGAACTCGGTTTGAATACGACTTTGGTACTTAGCCTCTTCGGAGGGTGATATCTTGTAAGTCTGGCTAAAACTGGGGATTAGGGCCTTCGGCAACCATAACTTTTTGAGGGGTCTAAATATCGTGTGTTTACGGAAAAAAAAAAAAAAAAAACGAAAAAACAAAAAAAAAAAAAAAAAAATTTTATTGTTTTATTGTTGTTTTCTGAGATCTTGCGATTGAGCTTAAATGGATGGATTTTTCAATCAAAACTACTCACCAACAACAATACCCCTACCAACCTTATCAACAACAGCTTCGTGTCCGAGCCTCAATATCAACGACGAATAACCAAGGTTCATGGAATTATCAGTGCCCTAGTGCATACCAGGACCAGAATTTTGGTTATTCGAGTAATGAGCCACCATATTACGAGGGTTACCCGAACCCTAATGCTTATCAGGATTACAGTGTTCATACTCAACACGTTGATAGCTTCAACCATATTCAGCCATCTGATCAGTGTCTGGAATGGCAAGAAGACTACTACTCACCTCCAATATATCAAAGTCAATACGATCGCTTTTCCCCATGCCACAAGAAGAATTCACCGACAACAAATAGAGCAACTAGAACGATTGAACCGATCTTGGAAGAGCGACCGTTGGACATGCAGGAGTTCAAGGAAAGTACCGACTCCGCTATAAGAAATCTTCAAGACAAGGTGGGGCAATTGATTGGAATTAGTGAGGTATGTGAAAGAGGCGAGAGACAAGTGAAATAGAGGTGGTTAGGGATGAAAATGTTATCACCGAAAAGTTCGGGGTGAGAATGAGGTTGATAATTCAGGTTTGCGAAGAAAAAGTGCAAGATTTGGAGATGACACGAGTTAGAGGAGCGAGAGATTGATTGGCCATCTTTAGTAAAGCCACTTTGGGAGAGTTGGTAATAGTAGATATGTTGGTCCCGGATTACTATCCACTCTGTGAGGATGAATTTTCTGCGGTCCAGTTTGTATACTCCCCAATGGATGAGCTTTATGGTGATTTTCAAAAGAAGATGGTTCGACAGTCTGATAAAAGAAGATTCTCTGGCTGGGAGGAGATAACATCGAGGGCCAAACGAGGTACGTTTCTAGACAATTTAATTTCGATGGTTCTCGCTTTGTTAATTTTTCTTAAGTTGTTGATCTTCTTGAGTTCGGATTTTGGTTGATTGAGTCTGTTTAAAGTCACCCTGTCGAGCAAACGACGTTAAACAAAAGCGCTACCGGGAGGCAGCCCGTTAAATAAATAATTTGAATAAGCCTAGTCTTAATGAAATGTAGAATCTATATGAAAGATGAACACAAATCACAACCAAGTCTCAGGATGAATGTTTGAATGTCATTTAAAGGGAACGATTAGGTGGTTATCCGAAAATCCCGAGGTAGAATACAAAGAAAACATTCAAATGCATCATTTCTTGGACTTAGGTTGTTGAACCCTTGAGGATCTGGGTATAAAAGACTCAATACTCTTTCACACATTTCATTTTATGATCTAGTCTTGTTTCAAATTTCTGGTCGTTGTAGTATAGTGGTGAGTATTCCCACCTTAATAAAACTGTGTGACTGTGTGTAATAAAAAATGAATCTAGGAATAGCTGACTTGACTATGATATATGCTCATGTGATACGTATATGCTTAGATGTTCTGTGCTTTACCCGTGTGGGTTATTTTTCCATCTAAAGCTGTTATGCGATGTGCTATATATTGCCTATCGAATTTTCTGACGTGACAATGCCATTATCTTATTATTCCCATATCCCTATTGCATATTTTGGCACGAGGACCATGTCCCGTGTTTGCTTTGTTTTGGTTGTTTTTGTATAGGGATTCGGGATGTGCTTTCTCATGGCTGTTACGGGATTCGGTAGCACTTTTCTGCCAGGTTTATAAGCTAAGTCTTCCTCTCTATCTCATTTACACTCTGAGAATAATGCAAAATCGTAAGTGGGGGGTAGAGTATGGTTGGTTAAAAATGGCAGTAAGTGTTTAAACCCTTAGTTTTTGATTCTCTTTCGAGTATTATTTAGTTGATTAAAATAATCTGTATAAGGTATATATTTCATGGATTTAATGATGTAATGATCAAATTTGATATGTATAACTAATTTGAACCGTAAGTGCATTTTAACCCCAAATTTATTTGTGTAACATGAATTCCTTCACGTAAGCCTTTGATATTGAAGCGAAAATTTTAAACTGTATCCATTCGGTATTCTAGTGGTTTATCCTAGAGATAGTAGTAACTTAGTACCTAACTCTGAACATGTACTGTGAATATCTGAAGGATTGAATGTGATAGAAAGAATGTCAAAATAAGATAAACTATATGTCGGTTGTAGCTACCAATGATTTGAGTGCAGTAGGGGGTTATCACGAAACGTCCTATATCACTATGAGGTTTAAAAGCTCCCGATCGCTTGATGATAGTAGTCCGGCTAGGGTGTTATCACGAAACATCCTATTGCTTGGGAATGAGGGCATAAGCTACACATGTGAAAAAAAAAAAAAAAAGAAGGTTAGATACGTATTAATGTATTCGATCTCACCTCATGACGCTTGAAAGATAGTCGATTTTGGCAATGAGTTCGGATATGTTAGTGTCCTATGGAAAAAAAAAAAAAAAAAAAAAAAACAACAACAACAACAACAACTTAGTTATCTTCGGACTATCCCCAAGTATAAACCGAATGATATGCTTTAGGATTATCCTAATAAGTACACGGGAAGACTTTGTGTGGAGTCATTATCGCCTATACCTAGGAAAATCATTAGGGACTGTCGAATGGATATTTGTGCGTTTGCTTGATTTATTCAAGAGAGGATAGTGGAAATTGAAAAGGCTTGTCACACACACACTCTGTTATACATTTATATTAAGGTTAACGTGTGGTTATGATTCGATTGGTTACATGATCCGGTTGGCCTTTATATTTTACATCTTCATGAATTTTTCCTCATTCATTTTATTTTATCGCTTGTTTTGCTCGAGGACGACCAAAAGCTAAGTAGGGGGTTGTGATGACGGAAAAATTCACCGTTATTTTTATAACTTTTCACCCCGATCTGATATCATTTTGAGCACTTTTGTATCATTTCGAGTCTTTAATTCCTATGTTTCATCTAAATATGTTAGTAGTAGTTATTATATAAAATATCGTATTTTTATCGTGTTTTTACTAGTTTTTGTACCGGTTTAGTAACCGGAGTGTCGTGTCGGATTTACGTTTGGTATTTTGGTGGTTCATTGCAGGATTATACATTGACCAAGATTCCACGTAACGACATGTTTTGAGTCTAAAAGATGTGTTTAGAGGATTAGAAGAAGATGCCACAAGCTTACGAGTTCAAATGGATCAAATTATCTTGCATACTTAAAACCAAAACCTGTTTCAACGGAGATTTGACCCATCTTAGAGGCACTTTCAGGGGATGACTTCTTGATGAAAGTTGTAGATCTTCACATAAGCTTTCCAACGCACTTTGAATCACGTCAATTGGAGTTCTACAACTCAAGTTATGGTCAATTGACTAATCAATTCGGATTAGTAAAAATCCCGAAATATCTTCGTAATACGAATGGCTCATCAAAACGACATTTTCTGAAGAAGTTTCCTTCATAAAAGTTGTATATCTTCAAGAACTCTTTCCAATGGATTTTGAATCAAGTCAATCGGACTTCTACAACTCAAATGGTGGTCAAGTGGCTAATCGATTTGTATTAGTGAAAATCCCGAAAACGACACGTAATGAGAATGGCCCATCAAAAAGGCGTTTTCTGAAGAAGTGACCTTCATGAAAGTTGTAGAGTTTTCCGAGAGCTTTCTAATGACGTTTAAATCATGATTTTTGGAGGTCTACAACTCGAGATATGAATTTTAGAAGTTTAATATATAATTATATATATATATTATAACCGCTGCACATGCTGAGTGATCAAATTGGTGGACATAATCATTGTACCGGACTGGTCCGGCCCTTACCCGGACTGGTCCGGCCTTGAACAATTTCTATATATATGGAGCCTCAGATGCAGAGACCCTTTGCCCCTCTCTTCTCCCATTTCTCTTCTTCTCCTTCATCTTTTCTTTCTTTTAAATTATGGGGGGCCTATAATTATATATATGTAGTTATAATGTCGGTGTAATAACCCGACTAGTTATCGTTTTAATATAATTTCGTTTCCGTTTTTATTGCTTTCTTTTATTTTATGCAATTAGTATAAATATATATATATATACGTATATTATATATATATCTATATCTATATATATATCTATATATATATATCTATACGTATATCTATATAGCTGTAGTTATCTTTTTCGTTTTGTTTTCTTTCGTTTTGTTATTTTCGTTGTTATTTTCGTTAATATGAGTAGTTAAACTCAACATAGCCGAATTATGTGAAAACGGGTGAAATCAACCCTCGGGAGACGAGATGGAGTTGTGTTGTGCTTAATTTAACGTTTTTATGATAAAATCATGTTTTAAACTTGTTTTGATCATTTTAATAACTTTGAATAAAATTGACAACTTTGTTCACGGTTACATCGAGCTTATAAATGTATTTTGCGGTGAGATGTGAGATATGGATATCACTAATCATAGTCCTGATTGTTAGATTGACAATCTAAGTGACGGATATCCGGACTATGCCTAAGTGAAATTCTTATTTTTACGAGATGTGCGAAACATGTTTTAAAATCACTAAACCATAGTCTTAATCGTTAGATTGGCAACCTAAGTGATACGTTAAAATTATGTTTTTGTGAGATTTTTTTCAACGGTTTTTTATTCCGGTCAACCATGTTAGGCGAGTTAGCTCTCTAAAGGGAGAGTTAATAAACCTAGTGTGGGGGTTAAGTGAGAGCTGTTCAGATCTTAACGCAAGAATAAAGAGTTGACACCCGTGAATGTCATATAAACTGAATCAGATGAAACACACTCCTAATCAAGTTTTTCCCGTGGGGAGATAACTTTGTTGGATCATAACTCGGCTATGCTTTTTAATCTCGTTAGAATAATCTTTATTTTTCGCATTAGTATAAACATTCCACCTAAAAATTTGATCGCCTAGACTAAGAAACACGTTCGCTTTGGTACTCACAACCACATTTCTCTTGGGACGACCTCGTACTCCCGTAGCTATCCTAGCAATCGACCCGGTACTCGCCGCTTAGAGAGTTAGTTTACCCACAGTTGCGAGTCTTTATAAATGTATTTTTAGTGGGTGAATTTTTCGCTCATCAAAAAAATTGGCGCCGTTGCCGGGGACCAATATTTTAGTGGGTGTATTTTTCTCTCATCAAGGCACAGGCACCTCGGACTAAGAAGAGGCCAACTGCTTCTGAACTGGTAAGGGAGCAACATCGGCAGTCGAAAAAGGCCAAGGTTACTGAGGCTTCTCCTGAGCCAGAAGTCGACGTAAACTGGGTCGCTGATGATTGCGCGGCCTTGGAGGACAAGGCATTGGCTCAGACGCTCCGGAAGTCGAATCGTCTCATAAGTCGATTGCTTTTCTTCTCTTTAAATGTCGATTATTTTTATTATCTGATATCTCTTTTTCTTTTGTAGAGTAACGTTCTCAGTCGAAAGGCTGCCCGAAGGCTGGCTAAAACAGGTGAGTCAGCCGATGACCTGCGGAAAAAGAATGGTAGGCTGTTGCAGGACGTCGTTGTGAAGAACGCCGCCATCTCCGCCATGAATTCTCAGTTCGATGAGCTAAAGCGCGAGGCGTCTACCGAATGCCAGAAGTGGCAGGATAAGCTGACGGCTGCTGAGAAGGAACTGGCCCGACTGCAGGCTGAAAGGCACGACCAGGGCCGGGAGCTGCTCAAGCTGGCTCAAGATTATGAGAAGGTGCAAGGGTGGCACAAGGCTTCATTGGAAGACGTGGCGAAGGCTCAAGCTGAATTGGATCGAGCGCGCGCGCATGTCGAGACAGCTAAGACGGATGCGATCATGGAGTACCGTAAGTCGGCCAACCTGGATGCAGATCTGGAGGTGCTCATGCGTGCATCGATGATGGGTGGCTACACTCTGGCAGTGGATCAAGTGAAGGCTGTCAACCCGGAATTCGACATGTCGACCCTCGAGACACCGGTATTTTACAATCCCGACTCGGAGGCGATATACGATCGGTACATCGAAGAGTTCCAACAGGGAGAGTCTTTGGCCATCAAGTATGGTCCTCCTACTTCTGCTCCTGCTGCTGATTCGACTGCTGTTGACCCGACTTCCGCCATCCCTGAAGCCGACCCTTGACCGTTGTCTTTTTAAATCTTGTTAATTTGTAATTTTAACTTCAACTTTATCATGCACTGTATTGAATCGACTTCGGCTGGTCTTTTTGTCCTGGCTTTATCTGTAATGACTTTGTTTCAACTTTTGATTTGATTTTTGCACTGCTCTTAATTGTTTTGCTCGTCTTCTTGATGTGTTGTAGTCTTCTTCTTGCCGAGCCTTTGGCTCTGCTCGTATTTTGCTTGTCGAGCCTTTGGCTCTGTTCGCTATTTATTTTATCGATGTTGTACTGCCCCCAAGTGTATTATGAACCTTTGGTTCTTATTGCACTTGTGAGTTTGACTCTGATCGACCCGCTTGCCTTAGTCTTTTTGCCCCCTGGGCTTATTCGACCCCTGGTTGAGCGTTTTAACTCGACTGTGTAAACTGTCCCTTGACCTTGGCCTTTTTCGCCCTTTAGGCTCGTTTGGCTCTCGGTTGGGACAGGTGGCCCGACTATGCGAACCGTCCTTTGTCTTGGCCTTTTACGCCTCTCAGGCTCGTTCGGCTTTCGACTGGGACAGGTGGCCCGACTATGCGAACCGTCCTTTGCCATAGCCTTTTTCGCCTTCTAGGCTCGTTTGGCTTTGGCTGGGACTGGTGGCCCGACCATGCGAACCATCTCTCAGCCTTTGCATTTGTTGCCTTATAGGCTCCATTTGCTTTTGGCTTTAATGAGATGTCCGACCTGCGGATTTCTCTAATGGTTGTCGATTGTTTTGCCTTTAACATTTTGTATCATATTGGACTTGTAACGTTACGGCTATAAATCCTAACAAACACAGAAACATCTCGAGAAAACACAAGTTTATTAGAATACTCATAAAATTGTCTCATGGACTTATTACAAGATTTAAAATTGAAAAGTAAACAAAATTTCATCGAAGCAAAGCTTATCTCAAACATAATATTTCCTCAGATTGTTGGCGTGCCAATGTCGAGGAACCGTGGTTCCATCTGCCCGCCCAAGTTGATATGACCCGTTGGGGTGGACCTTCAGAATCTGATATGGACCTTCCCAATTCGGGGTCAACTTTCCGATCGCTTCCTGCCGACTTGCTTCGTTCTTCCTCAGAACCAGATCTCCGACTTTGAAGTATCGTGTCTGACTCTCGAGTTGTAATACTGAGAGATCTTCTTCGTTCTTCAACGTTATCCCTCTCCTGTCGGAGTTCGGGGTCATATGTCTCGACGTTGTAGGCCAGAACTCGAGGAGAAGGGACACCAATCTCGGCGGGTATCACCGCCTCGCACCCATATACCAAAGAGAAAGAAGTTTCTTCTGTCGTTGAATTAGGAGCTGTCCTATACGACCATCGATGCTCGGAAGTTGCATTGCCCAATCTCGACCTTCTGCCTCTAGTCTTTTCTTTAACCCCAGCTTGATCTGTCGGTTAGTTTGCTCAACTTGACCGTTTTCCTGTGGGTGAGCCACTGAGGTGAATCGCTGCACCATTCTCTAACTTTTCGATCTTCGAACTGGGTACAATTATCCGAGATCAGAGCCTTCGGAATGCCGTACCTGCATAGAATGTCGACCCACAAGAATTTTTTGATGGTGGCAGCTCGGATGTCGGGCAAAGCCTTAGCTTCTACCCATTTCGTGAAGTAATCCACAACAACGACTACATATTTGAGATTTCCCAGGGCTCGGGGGAGAGGTCCAACAATATCGACCCCCCACTGATCGAAAGGCCATGCTGACGAGATGACATTCATGTCTTGCGCTTGTTGATGGGAGATATTATCGTGAATCTGACAAGAGTTGCATTTCTGGACAAGATTATTCGCATCTCGTTGCATCGACGGCCAAAAGTAACCAGCTAACTTGCATTTTCGAGTCAACATCCTGGCCCCACAGTGATTCCCACAGGCTCCTCTGTGAATTTCTTCGAAGAGATATTCGCCTTCCGTCTCGGAAACACACCTCAACCATGGGCTTACGAAGGATTTTCGATAAAGTATGTCGTCGAAGAATGCGTATCGAGCTGATTGGAGTCGAACTTTCCTGGATTGTATCTTGTCGGATGGTAGAATTCCGTCTTTGAGGTAAAGAGCGATCGAGTTCATCCACGTGGCCTGCTGAGTGATCGGCTGGGCCTCCGCTTCGATGTAACTCCTATCGGTCAATAACTCGACTAGAACCTTCTTACTCGAGACGAAGTTCGATGCAAGCTTAGAGAGTGCATCGGCTCTTTTGTTCTGACTTCGGGGAACTTGCTCGAACTGAACCGTTTTGAACTTAGGTATGAGGCTTTGGACCACTGCTAAGTAGCTCTTCATGGTTTCTTCCTTAGCCTCATACTCCCCTTTCACGTGATACCACCAACTACGAGTCGCTGTAAACCAACAAATCCTCGACACCCAGCTTAAGAGCAAGTTTCAGACCAGTTATCATAGCTTCATACCTGGCCTTGTTGTTCGTCGCTTTAAAATCGAATCGAAGGGCGTATGGGAATTCTTCTCCTTTTGGGCTTACTAGAAGGAGCCCTGCTCCTGCCCCTTCCTTGCTCGACGCTCCATCGACTTGGAGGGTCCATTTTTCCACTGGACCTTGCTTTTCTTGATCGAGCTGGATGGAAATTCCTTCAGCTAAAAAATCTGCCAAGGCCTGTGCTTTTATCGCAGTTTGAGGGACGAACTCGATCGTACTGGGCCATTTCTACCACCCACTTCGCCAATCGACCTGAGGTGTCGGGCTTTGCCAAAATCTGCTTTAGTGGTTGGTCAGTGACTACCACAATAGGATGAGCTTGGAAATATGGCCTCAACTTTCTTGGGGCATGAACAAGACATAACGTTAACTTCTCAGCTGGTGAATACCGGACCTCGGGGCCATGTAATGCTTTGCTAACAAAGTAGATTGTCACCTGGCCATGTACCCCCTCTCGAACTAGGACCGCACTCACTGCCTCCTCACATACAGCCAAATAAACTAACAACCTTTCCCCTTTTCGAGGTGAAGTGATGGTAGGTAACTCTGATAGATAAGCTTTCAATTCCTCGAAGGCAGTCTGACATTCATTATCCCAGTGAAAAGGACTAGCCTTGCGGAGAATCTTAAAAAATGGTAGTGCACGCTGTGTGGATCTCGACAAGAATCTATTGAGGGCAGCCATCCGACCAGTGAGTCTCTGTACCTCCTTTGTATTTCGAGGTGCGGGCATATTCTTCAAAGTGTCGATCTTGTCCGGGTTTGCTCGAATCCCGTCCTTCAAAATCATGTATCCCAAGAACTTACCCGATCTGACCCCAAAGGTGCACTTCTTCGAGTTTAATCTCATCTGCGTTTCCCTCAATACTTCAAAAAACTCTCGAGCGTCGACCAAGTATTGTTTCATGGATCGACTCTTGATGAGCAAGTCGTCTACATACACCTCCATGCACCTACCGATTTGCTTTACAAAGATCTTATTGACTTCCCTCTGGTATGTTGCCCTAGCATTCTTCAATCCGAATGGCATGGTCACATAACAGAAGGTGCCGAATTTAGTGATAAACGCCATTTTTTCTGCGTCTCGAGGATCCATTAGAATCTGGTGGTATCCCTTATACGCGTCTAAAAAACCAAACACTTCAAAATTGATGGTGGAGTCCACCAACCTGTCGATTTTTGGCAACGGATATGAGTCTTTTGGGCATGCTTTGTTCAAGTTAGTGAAGTCCACACACATGCGCCAACTGCCATCGGGCTTTTGACCAATACCGGGTTAGCTAGCCACTCTGGATACAACACCTCTCTCACTATCTGGGCCGCTAGTAGCTTTCCGACTTCCAACTCTATGGCTTCAAGTCGATCAGACGCAAAATTTCTCTTCTTCTGTTTGAATGGCTTCTTAGCCTTGTCAATTTCGAGCTTGTGAACTGCGATGTCCGTAGACAGCCCTGGCATGTCGGTAGCCTTCCAGGCAAAGACATCTCTGAACTTGATGAGCAACTCAATGAGCAACTGTTTTTCTTTCGATGGGATCCAGATCCCGATCTGCACACACTGATCGTCCTCTCCTTCCTAGAGTCGGACATTCTCAACTGCATCACTGGAGACCCAGTTCTTTTCCTCTTCTTCCTCTAGAATCAGTTCCTCGACTAAGACTTGTTGGACTGCCATCTTCCCATTCATGACAACGGAGTTACAACTCCGTGCGGCTTCAACATCCCCTTTTACTTCGTGGGAACCGTTCCTTGTTGGAAACTTCATGCTATTATGGAACGTCGAAATGATTGCACGCAGGTCGAAGAATGCTGGTTGTCCCAAAATGACGTTATAGGCGGAGGGAGCTTTGACCACCACATAATTCAACTCGAGGGTCCTTCCTTTTTCACCATCTCCGACTGTGGTGAGCAGCTTTATCGATCCCATAGGATGAACTGCTTGCACTGTGAACCCAAACAGAGGGGATGCTATAGGAGCTAAATCTTTCTCTTTCAACTTCATCGCCTGAAACGCCGAGTAATACAAGATGTTCACTGCACTTCCGTTATCGATGCAGACTTTCGATACACGAGCTCGGCTAATCACGGCTTCGATAACTAACCCTTCGCTATGACTCCTAGACTTTAGGATGTCATCGCGGGGCCATACCCGACTTCCGTCGTAAATCTGAGCTGCTTGCGCTCTCTCGAGCTACTAGCTGGCTCTTCACAGGTTTGGTCTTTGTCGCTCTCCTCAGGGCCAAAGATCGTATTAACATAATTGACTGGTCGATTATCTTCGTATCTGTCTCGCCCAAAGTTGTCTCTATTATTCCCTTCCCGACCTGGAGATCGATTCCTCTGAGGTGACCGATCTCTTCGTGTTTGGGCGTCTCGACCTTGATTCCTATCTTGATCAGAGTTCTTTCTCTTATACTCTCCACGCCCTCTGGGCCCATCATACCGAGATCTGTCAACCACTTCGTCTAGCTTCCCTTCCTGGATGCAGACGTCAATGTCTTTTTTCAGGTCAATACAATCCTCTGTTGTATGACCTATGTCTTCATGGAAATCACAGTACTTGCTTGCATTCCTCTTTTCTCGGGGTTTCTTCACGCTATGTTCTTTGAGATCATGATCGATAACACCTCGTCTCGGGATCGATTAAGTGGAATAAAATCTTTATCACGCGTGGGTCCCTTCTTGCCCCCACGGTCTGAGGCGGGTGTTTCGATACGGTCCCAGACTGAAGGCTTGCCCTCGACATCCTGTCTCTTGGATTGATGCCTATTCGGACCTCGACTGTCCTTTTTGGAATCCATCCAGTCGGATTGGGTGTGCCTGCGCACTGCCTCTTCCCCTTGACATAATCGATGCACCACATTAACACACTCGTCCATGGTGTGGGGGACATCTCTGCTCAACTTCATATATAATTTCGTATTACGCAGCCCCCCCACGAACGACGTGATCAGAAGTCGATCATCTGCATCCTCGACCTGCATGGCCTCAAGATTAAACCTCTTCAAATATTCCATTACCGTTTCATCCTTTTGCTGCCTCACGTTCATGAGGTGCGTGGCACTTAAATGAAACTTCAACGCATCTCGAAACTTGCGAGCTAGCATGGCAAAACTGGAGATCGACCCCAGCCGTAGCTTCGTAAACCATTCCCTTGCTCGACCTACGAGTAGCGTCTTAAACGCCCGACATCGCATCGCATCGGGTGCTCCATCCAATCTCATCTGAGATAGATACCTATGTAGATGGTCCTCTGGGTCGGTGGTACCATCGTAAGGCTCTATCTTCGGTATCTTAAACCCCTTGGGTTTAGGAAAGCTTTCGATCTCCTTCGTGAAGGGAGACTCTAACCATAGCGAAACCTGATTCTTCCCCATAATAGCATCCAGTTCCTCCCTGACGCTGTCTTCGTCCATTTTCTGGTGCTTTTGATGGATCTCACGCCTCTTTCTCTCCACCGAGCTAGAGGATGCACTGACTTCGTCCCCGGGAGTTTGCTTGGGCTTGTCCACAACATCTTTCCCACCGCCTTCTGCCGTGGCGTCTTTCCGGCCAGCGGCTGCTTGTCTTTGTGCCGTAACTGCCTCTGCTATAATCCTGGACATTACCTCTAGGTCCGCCCCTGCCAATTGATCCACAAGCGCTCGATATTCGGAGCAAGACCTTGCTTTTCTTGCTGAGGGTTTTCCTGGATAAGATCCAAGACTGGATCTTTTCCTCCTTGCTTTCCCTACTGAGCATCGTGATGAACAAGATCCAAGGATGGATCTTTTTCTCCTTGCGTAATGGGATCGAACGGCTCATTAATCTGCGAGCCTTGATCTGCGGCTTTGGATGCAGCTTTTCTGGGAGGCATTGTATTTTTGCGTATTCAATCAATAGAAAGCCCTCCTTCTAGCGCCAATGACGATGACAAATTATGTCACCTTAAATAATTCGGGCCCTAATTGAATCTAGTGATGAACACACATAAAACCCTAATGCCTAAAAGAGTGCGGTGGCGGATTTTTGTATTTGCGGCTGAGTCTAAGACTGTATCTTTGATTGCCTACGTATCCTGTTAGGTTCCAGGAATCAAGCCTTACGTAGTTCCTGGAATGGGGTATTTATAATGACAATACTTGCCTAAACCCTAAGGTTCAGTCGGCTTATGTTATTGTCAGATTTACCCTCTAATGGGCCTTAACCCTTGCCCAAGCTATCGCTGTTAATGGGCCTGGACAGCTGGTGCGGACTCTGTTCTCGATGTCGATATTCCGACCTGCGGTAATCGACTCTGGGACTCATTGTCCTACACTGCTAGCTGGTGTGGACTCTGTCCTTGTGGACTCGTCGTTCCACACTGCTTGGTGTCGATAGTCGTTACCCCGAGTATGGGTGTCGATATGAACGCCTTGGAGCTAATACATAGTGTGATGACCAACCGATAGACGACACGTGGAGGGAGTGAAACCCCGTATCGTCACCATGGATATAGTCATTGTCACAAAGAAGTTTATTTGGCTTGATACCTATTTCAGATTTTAAGTTTAAAATATATATATATATATATATATATATATATATATATATATATATATCATACTTAGGAGTATGCTTTTAAATGCTGATACTTGGCTTATTTGGTCGTGCAAACGACGTCGTATTTGCGCCCAGATCATTTGCAATGTCATACGTTCCCCATTTGCGCCTGTTTTTTCCCCATTTCCAATTTCATCGTTTTTCCAGAAGTTGAGTGCTCCTACGTCACTTCTCCACCACCGCCAGAACTCCCACTTACCACCGCCCTTGTTTGTTTCCGTTCCACCACCGCCTTCATTTCTCTCTTCCTATAAATATGCACCGCCATGGAAGAACAAGTTCTTTCTGCCATTATCGTCGGTTTTCTGGAAAGGTTTTTCTCTTCTCTGTTTGATGTCCGAGTTTTTGTTTGTTGTTTTCTTTCTTATTTTTGGGTTTTATATATAAATGTCTGTTGAATGCGATCCTTTATGCGGGTTGGTTGAATTTGTATATCTTTCCAATTACACTCAAGATTGTTGTTTTAGGTAATTTTTGTTTTGGGTACTCTTTCGTTCCTTTCTGGTTTCCAATTTATTGCCTGTGGGTTTCAATTTATTTTCATACTTTGAGTATGTTCAATTTCGTGTTACTTTTCCCCTTTTCTTTGGCTTTATTATTCTCTTATTTTTTCTGATTCATTTTCTGATTATCTTGATTTCTGTAGTTATCTGTGATGCATGTTTAGTTTTCACGTGTTTTTTCTCTTTGGCTTGGTTGGATAGTTTGTGCATGCTTTGTTTTCATGTGTTTTTTGGTTGTTAATGACATTTCCCAATTTCTTTGAATGCCACTGACCTGATAGTTGATTTTTTTTTGGGAAAACAGAGTAAATTTATGCTATTTTATCTATACTCGTTGTGATAAACCACTATGGTGTAACATGTTTGTTTAGCATCTTTTTTAATCTTTGTTTACGTTTTCATAGGTGCAAGTAATATGTGTTGAGGTTATTCTTTATGCTGTTTTTTGGTCTTATAATGTAACAAGATTGTTGTGGAAATTAGTGTCCTTTAGATTGTTCAACCATAGAGTATTTTATGAAGATTTGTTCTTCGAGATAGTGGCTAGTTAAGATTGTAAAATCAGTTATGTTGTTTGACATAGATAGCAAGTTACCTATGTCTCTCCTCTGATTGTACTTTGGTTAAATTTATGCTATTTGTGGTAAGGCAACGTAAGGGTATTTCTTCTTTTCACTTATGTTGTTGCTCCGTTAATTGATGATGATGTTTCATATGTCTGTATGTGGAAATTAGTGTCCTTTAGATTGTTCAACCATAGAGTATTTTATGAAGATTTGTTCTTCGAGATAGTGGCTAGCTAAGATTGAAAAATCGGTTATGTTGTTTGCCATAGGTAGCAAGTTACCTATGTCTCTCCTCTCGATTGTACTTTGGTTAAATTTATGCTATTTGTGGTAAGGCAACGTAAGGGTATTTCTTCTTTTCACTTCAGTTGTTGCTCCGTTAATTGATGATGATGTTTCATATGTCTGTATACACTAAGTAATGATTAGTACTCTGTATTTCCTTTTTCAGCAAACTTACTTTTATCGCTT
Source organism: Gentiana straminea (assembly GCA_036785695.1). Lineage (NCBI taxonomy): Eukaryota > Viridiplantae > Streptophyta > Magnoliopsida > Gentianales > Gentianaceae > Gentiana > Gentiana straminea. The sequence goes on along the minus strand of JAVUPR010000497.1, from coordinate 8,539,394 downwards.
GCTTCTTGCCCCTTGCCAGTTTCACTGCCTCTGGTGTTATTGCTCTACACTTCGCTTGCTGCTGCGCTTACAATCAGGTTCAGCTTCCTCTTCCTGTATTGAAATTTGCCTTTTCTGGGTTGCTTGTCATGTCTTCTAGGTTAAAACTAGATTTTTAAATTTCGGATTGTAATGCCAACCTTTGTGTGTTATGATATTCTTTATGCTTCATATGATTGATATTCGTCTTTAACTCGTGGTTCATCAAATGAGTTACAGAGAAGGATTTGCATTCGAAATTTCCTGATTCCGTTAACGTTATCGGTTCGGATCGTAAATCCCTCGTCTCTTATGCACTGTCGTCCTATAGTTTTATTTTACCATTATCCTTCTATTTAACAGTTTTGGGTGAAAATATTATTGTCACATTCATCTGCGCAGAATTAACTGCATTGAGGTCAGTTCCTTGTCGCATGTTAAATTAGTGTCTGCTTTGCACTTCATAAGCAACGTTAATCCTGTAGTGGTCAGTTTATAGTTTGTTCATGCCTCCTTTACGTTCTTTGTAAGTCCTTAAGGTGGCTGGTAGATGTGCTTTCCCTTGTAGTTCCTGTTTAGTTAGGTTTTCCCGGATAATTCACTTGAATCTTTACTCCTGCGTTATCCGCCATTGATACCTTTGTCTTATTATCGTCTCTGTCTTGGTACCTTCTCCTTAGTTGCTTATTGTATTCCATTCATGGATAATTCTGGCTTGGATGAGAGGAATCATAAAAGGCGTAAGGCATACGCTGAGATGGATGCTAATAAGAAAGCTGCTATGCTTGCACAGCGGCGTATGCGTTATGCAGCGAAGAAGGGGGATTACGGGCCTTGTACACACGCGCGTCGGGGTGTTAGTATTGGCGTATCGGTGTGGGTGACCCGAGGGGATTGTCTCGTACCCCGGGAAACCCCCCCCCCCCCCCCGTTTTCCCCGGTCATAACGGACTCCGCACACACTTCTACCGACACGGGAACGAGTCGGTTAGAACCCGGCTTTGGCAAGGTCGGTGACCTCAAAGATTTGCACTTCTGGAGAAGTACATCTAGAGGTTATGCGGCTTGTATTTTTTTAGATATTTACGCTTTGACACCATCGGTCAATTATATGCATATTTCCTTTTATACGGTGGAGGTAGAGTCCTGTGACTCAAGTGATTTCCCCGACATTAATATTCATAATAGTTTCATGATCTTTCTTTAAGCGTGCTACCTGCCAATTCATTTTCAACACATGAATGTTTCATTCTCAAAGTCATGTCGCGTAAGACTGATGGTCGTCATTATTTATACCCAGTGCCTATTATCTTTCTGCATCTATGTCTTCCACTGTCAATACCTAGAGAGAAATAAAAAAAAAATTCATTTCACAATCATGAATTCCTGGTGTATATTCAACAATTATATTCATAGATATCACAATATATGTCCTGTATGTGTACATACCCAGAATTAATACTTAAACGCAAGCTTATTTTAATAGCTAATTAAGGAGAGAACCAATATATGTGAATCCATTCTCTCACTGGTTTTTTTCCCCTGGTTCAGCTTCAACCATATATATACATTACAATCAATTTGACTATAATTAATGTTTTCCTTTTTAATCTATCTAATCTCTTTCTAATAAACAGGCAGCAAAAGTAGCAGTCACAATGAGGATCGTGGACACTCACCAAAATGTGGCATACACTACATGCCCAAATTGTAACCAGTTACAAGAAGCACTAGCAGGTGAACAGTTTCACTGCCACACTTGCCACGGAGATTACACGGCAGTACCACGGTAAGCAAGTGACACATTCATTAGTAACCACACCGAATAAACATTGTATCTAACCGCTCATATCTCCAAACAGGTGCAAGATAACGGTGCAACTGAGCGATAACACTCGCAACGTTTCAGCAGCTTTGTTCGACAACAGCGCAGACAAGCTTCTAGAATGCACTCCCACAGAAATTCATGCCATGGATAACCAGGTAACAAACAACGAATACACTCTACATTCATTCAATAACTACAACCATAAACGCTAACAACTTCAAACGTCACTCTGTAACTCCAGACAATCGCTGCGCACCTCCACAAGATACATGAAAAAAGAAAAGCTCAACAGCTCATAGTTCAGATCAGGGCAACGAAGAAGAACTTCAGGGATAAGATAACTAGGTATTCAGTCCAGGAATGGGTCGCAAGTACGGAAGCAATACATCCAACACCCACCCTAGAAGCTGAGGCAACCACCAAAGAAACAGGCAGCACAAGCAACAATGCACCTACCAATGTCGCAACACAACTCCACAAAGAAACGAGCCCCGCAAAGAAGCCACGGGTCCAATCAACAAAGGAAACAGAAGATGCTATCCCAGGAGCCAAGGAATAAGCAACAAAACAGTGGTAAGCAGCAGATAGAAGCCATATTTCACCTCTTTTGCGTATTTTAATATGGGAAACAATTCCAGCAAATCACTTTTGATTATCATCTCATTTCTGCTGCCATATTTTGTTCTAAATAAACAAAGCACTGAAAAAAAGGAAAAAGCTAACTAGCCTATCACTCTGGTGATTTTGTCTGCAAATTTGATTCGAAAACTGAGTTCCAAATTGTCTGCAAATGTGATCCACAATTTCATACTTGCTTTCAAATTATCTGCATATTTATTTTGCATCACCATCATCACAACAGCCCATTCCTTTAACAAAAACTCTCAGAACTCTCAGAAAACAATCCAGATACGATCCTACAACCTAAACATTTCCGGGCAATGAGGGCCCAAAACGCGCACAGCGCGCTTACCGTACCTAGTATATATATATATATTCTGTTTGTGCATTTGATCGTCCTTTATGTTCCTGTTTAGTTTGCTTGGTTCATGTTAATAAGTTTTTTTTAGGGTAAGTTAATAAGTTATTCATTCCCTTATTATACGTATATAAAGCTGCTTATTACGTAATCGACATTTGTTGCAACTTGTTTGATTAGATTGTTTGCTGTATCTTGTTTACAACTACTCAAGCGTAGGGGTGCACATGGTCCGATTTTCCGGTTTTTTTCTATTTTTAAAACCAAATCATTTTTTACGGTTTTCAAATTCACAAACCAAAACCGAACCATAACTACGTAAAACCATTTTATTCGGTTCGGTTTGGATTAGATTGGTTCCGGTTTTTCCCGATTTTTTTGTCTTACCTATTCTTTCCATATATATATATGTGTGTGTGTGCAGTGTATATACATACACACAACATGATATTGTCATACATTTCAATTAGCTGATCATAAAAAAACCATGTAAACTATTTGTTTCATCCTGTCATAAGTCATATTTGGCTGGAGCCAAAACCTATGTGTGTGAGGTAGTTGATTGAAGTATTAATAAATAATGATTTGAGATATTACTTAGTTATATGTAGTGATAATTAAGGGGGATTTTATGAGCACCACACCACATCTAATCTAATTGTGCACCACTCTACTTGTGCACTACAGTAAAATCAACTTTTTGTGGGTGCATTGTGAGAACCGACTTTGATTAAAGGCCCCCACAATCAATAGTGATATACATAGACGTATACATACACACACACACATATATATACACACACACACACATGTAAATATTAAAGCACACACAAATATATATCTATATATATACATATCCGGTTTGGTCCGTTTTTTATTTTTAAAAACCAAAACCAAATTGTTTTTCACGGTTTGGTTTTTTACAATACAAAAACCAACCAAAAAACCATGGTTCATGCTTTTTCGGTTTGGACCGGTATAGTTCAACCGGTTGGTTTGGTTTCTGGTTATTTTGTTCACCCCTACTCAAGCGAAATATGTTTGTAATTTGGTCATTGTGAAAATCGATTCATATGGTTGAAATTAAGTTTAAATTGATATATAGCCTATCATCTAGTAACAACTTAGGCTTACACGTTCATTTTACACGTTAATTTGATTAGTTCTTCCGTCTAGTCATTTTAAATAGTCTAAGTTTCGTGATACTCTAGTTTAATATAAGTGGTCACTGCATCGTTGTGGTCACCGTATGGGGGTGGTCAATGCATTGCGATGGTCAATTCATCGCGGTGGTTAATGAACCGCGGCTGTCAATGTATCGGGGTGGTCAATGCGTCGAGGTGGTGACTGTGCGCGGTGGTCAATGCATCACGGTTGTCACTGCATGGCGGTGGTCAATGCATCGCGGTGGTCACTACTTTGGGGTGGTCACTACATCATGATGGTCGCTGCATCACGGTGGTCAATGCATCGGGGTGGTCAATGTATCGCGGTGGTCAATGCATAGCAGTGGTCACTGCATCAGGGTGGTCAATGCATCGCGTTGGTCAATGCATCAGGGGTGGTCTCTGCATCGCGGTGGTCAATGCATCGCGGTGGTCACTACATCGGGCGGTCAATGCATCGCGGTGGTCAATGAATCGGGGGTGGTCCCTGCATCGCGGTGGTCACTGCATCGGGATGGTCAATGCATTGCGGTGGTCACCGGAGAAAAAATTTAGCATCCAGAAAAGAAAAAAAAGAAATAAAACAAATAAAAACAAAAAATAAACAAAATAACACAAAAAAAAAAAAAAAAAAAAAAAAAACCTATCAGCGGTTCCCTAAAAAAAAAAATCATTAAGCGCATGTCCCTAAAAAAAAAAGCGCAAGTCAATGAAATATTTAGCATGTCTTATTTGCCTAATTAAGTCTATTTTATGTCATTTTGTACTCATAGCCCTTTTTTTATTCCAAATAAAAGAGTAAGTTCATTCATAAGTTTGGTAAGGAGTAAATGATCAAAAAGAGATATTCATTTTGTCAAATTCCGGAAGACAATGAATGAATCTACACTACTCAATTTACAAAACAGTTTAAAAGCAATAACTTGAATCGTTGAAAAACAACTTTAAGAACTTAGCTTCATCAACGCATGTAAAAGATGTCTTATTAACTACAATAGTTCATCTTGCACGTAATTTCCTTAATTAACTACCTAAATAACATGTTCATGTACTTGTCTACTTACATAGCATATCCATGTTTCTTGTCATGTTGATGTTTCGTGCTCTTGTTTCAGCACATAATACCAGATATTCATGAGTACAACGCCGTAGTGAAAACCCACGATGGAGGCCATGGTTCAATTCGAGTAATATGATTAGCTAGCATCCCCCGTGACACATAAGATCACAGTATTCATGTAATACATTGAGCCGCAACAAGGGTAATTAAAACTAGTCATATATCCGATGCGGTTCGTTGGTCGATCGCAGTACTCGTGTAATACATTGCGTTTGGAGAACTGTACCTAACCAAGAACATTTGGAAAACACATAAAATATGTAGGAGCACGTAAGGAGTACATAACTAAAGACATGTTTAAATCATATTCTAACCTATGTGATAATACAAAGGTCCATAACAACACTATACTACCAACCTATATTCACTAATCGTACTAAAATACATAGAAACGAGTTACAATAATGTCTAGAAAATGTATTATACTTGAAAATACTTAACACGTCATATAATAAACACGGAAGATAGAACCAGAGTTGTTCATGGACTCAGCTTGTCACGCTTAGGCGTGGCTTGGGCTAGCCCAAGCAAGCTTAGAAGACCTCTAAATTCAGTTTCTACTTTGACAGGAACTAGAAAAATGCATACTCATGTATCCTAAACTACCTCAATCATACCATCTATCTCTCTTTTCAACTGACGACGATCATTAGTGTCATGACGGTCGTCCTGATGATACTTAAAAAAAACAAGGGCCCATCGCGCTTCTCTGGAGGCACTATCATCGGTGGTGGGGGCCTGGCCAAACCTGTAATTTCCATAGCAGCCAGGATATGCATCATTGGTTAGTTTAGGGGATAAAAGTATATGTCCTGCAAAGCTCATTTCCCCCCATCCAGCCAGTTACTTGACAATTAAGACGACCCAATACCACATTCCTCTACTATCCTGCAAATCGATCGTCGCTTATGTTTGATCTGCCTCCCTTCTTGCTTGGGCAGCTCGTCGACTGAAATCAAGGAAATTAACCTCTAGTTGAAGAAATATTTGTTGTCAAGGTAACGATGAACGAGATGAGCGAAACCCAGGTAAATAACGTCGGGATAGGTCTCCCGAACAGGAACATGGTAACAACAACCTGCAATTAGATGGGGTCATTCTAACTATAGCATGTTGAAGTTGTGAAATTGGAAAAACACAATTAAATATAATGCAGAATTCTTATTACTCGAAGATAATGAATGAGTTAAGTAACAATGTTGTTGATCATGGGGTATTTAATACACCACATTAATCAATTAAAATGAAGTTATGAGGCAGTTATAACAAAATAAATGTTTTCATATACTACTCGATGTGTCTTCAGCTATGTTGAGTTTCTCATGTCTGTTGAGCTGACCTTCTGCTTCTGGGTAAGTTGAGTTGATCTGCTCAGCTATACACATCCTCTTGCATCATATATTAGCCTCTACTCCTAAGCGGAGTTTATGAACGACAAGCATGCATTTTGCCAAACTATTGGGAAGTTTATTGTTCAGTTTGGCGTAGAGTCTTCCTTCTTGGAGACCCCTTACGAATGAGGTCACCACAACTCGGTCTTCGATCGGCATCTTTGTGACCCCCTGCAATTTTTTCGGTGCCCTCACCGACTCCAGATCATGGATCCGCCATTGCCTGGCTTTAAACATTTTTTCACAATTTATAATGATGAGAAATATTTGTGCTACAACAAAATGCCACAACACACTTTTATTCAATTGACTTTTATACCTATATGAATCAATATGTCCCACATCGTACTCAATGGTGCAAAAACGGGTTGTGCATTTTGTTGTGGCGCTATCACTACTTTATAACATAGGCGAATCTACATGATCAAGGATTGGGTCACGTGACCCCACTAAGATCCGGTAATTTTTTTAGTATTAAAACGATTAAGTTTTGTTGTTAAAAATATCGTTTTAGTCTCCGGTGATCCCATTAGAAATTAAAAAAAAAAATAGTTTGACTCTTATTACACCACTGTAACAAATTTCTAGATCTATATAATGATACACTTTGATCAATAATGACAGGACAGTGACATATTTACTCCATCAAGTCTACACCATTTTCACAACATCATCATCTCACTACATATTTTTCCCTTGTAAAAAGAATTTAAAAAATTTGAAATAATCATGTTAGTTTTGTGACTTGATCTTTAAAATTGGTGGAACTAATCTGAAAGCTGAAACTGAGTTTTGGGAAAAGCTGAGAAAAATGAGTTTTGGTGGAAACTGAGTTTGCTGAGTTTTACATATGAGTTTGTTGATTACAAGTGAGTTTTCTGAAAAGTGAGTTTTCAAGAAAAGTGAGTTTTCTGGGAAAGCCAGTTTTGAGCTGAGTTTCGTCTGGTGGATAACAGCTGGAGCTGGGGTCCACATCTGGGGTATTTATGACAATTCCGACAAAGATCTTTGGCGGTTAGGATTTGGGATTTGTGCCTATAAATACCGAAGTTGTAATCAATGCAAAGTGTGTCTTTCAAAGTGTTATTTACACACTTGTGAAAACCTTGTAATTTTGTGCATAGTAAAATATCTCATTTTTTATCCGTGGAGTAGTCGGCACAAAGCCGGAAACCACGTTAAATCACCGTGTTCTCTTTATTTCTGTGTTTTATCAATTTTCACCTTTTTTTACTGTTAGATTGCATATGTTTTATCTTTCTTCAAGTGCAAGTTTCTCATGTGTGTTTTAACAAACTGGTATCAGAGCGTCAGGTTCAAGATTCAGAGAGATTTGCAGGTTGAACGGAGTTGATCTTCACCAAGACCGGTGACCGGTGCTAGGATTTTGTGATCAAAGATCTATTCTTTAGCAAGAAAGATATCAGCAATTAACGTAAAGATTGATAAATTTACGGAGAGGAATAGTTTCAGTTTGTGGCAAATCAAGATGCGGGCCTTGTTAAAACAACAAGGATTGTGGACTCCTTTATCCGGTAAAGGAGATGCCAGTGCAGCAGATTACGACAGTCTGAAGGAGAAAGCACATTCTACCATCATGTTGTGCTTATCTGATGATGTTATCACAGAAGTTGCTGAGGAAGACACCGCTGCTAAGTTATGGTCAAAGCTTGAAACATTGTATATGACTAAGTCATTGACCAACAAGTTGCTGCTAAAGTAGAGGCTGTTAGCCTAAGGATGCATAAGGGGAATCAGCTGAAAGATTATCTTGATCAGTTGAACACAATATTACTTGATCTCAGAATATTGATATGAAGATTGAGGATGAAGATGCAGCTCTGATTTTGTTGGTATCACTACCAGATTCTTATGAGAACTTTGTACAATCCTTCATAGTTGGGAAGGATAGAGTTGCATTGGAAGATGTAAGGTCACCTTTACATGCCAGGGAGCTGAGACATAAGGCAGCTGGGGCAGACAGTCAGGCTGTTGGACTAGTAGTCAGCAGCAGTGGTGGAAAAGGGCATGGGCAGCAGTTTGGGAAGAAGAAGTAATCCAAGAAGACAGGGTCCAAATGTCCTAAATCCACAGATGTTTGCAATTACTGTAAGGAGCAGGGACATTGGAAGTCCAACTGTCCAAAGAAAAATAAACAGAATGAGAACAGTTCTGGAACAGCTGCTGTAGCAGCTGAGTTTGATTCAGATGAGGACATGGGTCTAGTAGCAGGAGAGTCAGCACATCATGTTGATGTGTGGATTCTAGACTCTGGAGCATCTTATCATATTTGTCCACACTGCGAGTGGTTCTCAAGTTATCAACAGATAGATGGTGGTCATTTAGCTATGGCAAACAACAAGGTCTGCAAGATAGTTGGGATTGGCTCAGTTTAGTTGAGGACAGATGATGGTAAATTCTGTATGTTGAGTGAAGTTAGACATGTTCCACATATGACCAAGAACTTGATATCTCTCGGTCTTTTAGACAGTAATGGATTCAGTTTTAAGGGTAAAGGTGGAAAACTGAGTGTCTACAAAAACTCAGTTTCAGTTCTCGAATGAGTCAAAAGGGGAACCTTGTATATTTTTGCATGGATCAGTTGTGTCTGGGTCTGCTGCTGTAGTATCTGCTGAAGTTCATCAATCGCAGCTGACAAAACTGTGGCACATGAGGCTGGGTCACATGAGTGAAAAGGTGATGCAGATTCTTTCTCAGAAAGATCTTATTGGGGGATGTAAGGTTAAAAATCTAGACTTTTGTGAACATTGTGTTTGGGAAGCTTCATAGGGGCAAGTTCTCAAAAGGGATACACAGCACAAAGTCATCACTTGATTTTATTTATTCTGATTGTTTGGGGCCATCAAAGGTGGAGTCATTGGGTGGTCACATATATTTTGTGTCATTCATAGATGACTATTCAAGAAAGACTTGGGTGGTGATGATGAAACACAAAAGTCAGGCATTCAAGAGCTTCATGCAATGGAAGGCTCTAGTTGAAAATCAGTTGGGGAAGAAGATCAAGAGGCTTCGTACAAATAATGGTCTGGAATTCTGCTGGAATGAGTTTGATGAGTTGTGCAGGAATGAGGGTATTGCCAGACATCATACAATCAGGAATACTTCTCAGCAAAATGGTGTAGCTGAAATAATGAATCAAACTCTTCTAGAGAGAGCAAGATGCATGCTCTCTCATGCTAGTTTGTCAAGAAGATTTTGGGCAGAAGCTGTAAGCACATCTTGTTACTTAATCAGCATAAGTCCTCACACAGGGATCAGTCTCAAAACACCAGTTGAGATGTGGTCAGGAAAGCCGGCTAATTACTCAGTTATAAGGGTATCTGGAAGCACGGCTTACTATCCTGTCAGTGAAGGGAAACTGGAACCAAGAGCCAAGAAAGGAGTGTTTGTGGGGTATGGTGATGAAGTTAAGGGTTATAGAATTTGGTCATCAGCAGAAAACAGAGTTATTCTCAGCAGAGATACAATTTCTGATGAAAATTCTATGCTCAGTTCATCAGTGGGGAGGATAACTGAAACCAGTGCTGAAACTGAGAAAACTGATAGTAAGGTGGAGCTTCAGGTGGAGTCAGCTAAGATGCAACACTCAGCTGAACAAAGTCAGTTTTCATCTGATCTGGTTACTGAACCAGAACTGAATCCAAGCTAGTCAGCTGAACAGGGGTCAGCTGAGCGTCAAACTGATATTGGTCAGCAAAGTATAGCTGTCAGCAGAGCTAGAAGATCCAATGTTTGGATACCTTCCAAAAGGTATGGGTTTGAAGATTTGGTTGGATATGCACTTCAAGTTTCAGAAGCGGTGGATGGTTTTGAACCTTCTACTTACAGGGAAGTAGTGACATGTTCTGAGTCATCTCAATGGCTTGCTGCCATGGGAGATGAAATGGAGTCATTACTGAAGAATCAGACTTGGGATCTTGTTAAACATCCAGCTGATAGGAGAGTTGTTACATGCAAATGGATCTTCAAGAAAAAGGAAGGATTGACTTAGGCAGAAGGAGTCAAGTATAAGGCATGTTTGGTTGTTAGAGGGTTCAGTCAAAAAGAAGGGGTGGACTTTGATGAGATATTTTCACCAGTAGTCAGACATACTTCAATCAGAGTGTTACTAGCAATGGTGGCACAGAAAGACCTTGAACTTGATCAGTTAGATGTGAAGACATCTTTTCTACATGGTGAGGTAGACAAAGAGATATACATGACTCAGCCAGAGGGATTTCAAGTTCCTGGTAAAGAAGCATTTGTTTGTAAGCTGAAAAAGTCCTTGTATTGATTGAAGCAGGCTCCTAGACAGTGGTGTAAAAGGTTTGACAATTACATGATCTAGCTGGGTTATAGCAGAAGTCCTTATGATTGTTGTGTCTACAATAGTCATCTAGAAGATGGATCATACATCTATCTTGTTTTGTATGTGGATGATATGCTGATAGTTGCAAGAAAGAAGTCTGATATTCAGAATCTGAGAGACCTTATTAGTGCTGAATTTGAAATAAAAGATTTGGGTGCAGCCAAGAAAATCTTAGGGATGGATATTTGGAGAGATAGAAGTCAGAAAAAATTGTTTTTATCTCAGCAGGGCTATATACAGAAGATTTTGGCCAAGTATGGTATGACTGCTGCAAAGCCAATAGATACTCATATGACATCAAATGTTCATTTGTCAGTTTATGCCTCACAGTCAGCTGAGGAGAAGGAATATATGTCAAAAGTTCCCTATGCTAGTGCAGTTGGCAGTCTGATGTATACCATGGTGTGCACTAGGCCTGATCTGGCTCAGGCAGTCAGTGTTGTCAGCATGTTTATGGCTCAACCTGAAAAGGAACACTGGAAAGCTATGATAAGAATGTTCAGGTACCTTAGGGGTACAACTGATGTTGGTCTCATTTATGGAGGTGATACTCAGAGTTTGGTCACATGATACTGTGATGCTGATTATGCAGGTGATGTGGACAGTAGAAAAATCAATGACTTGTTATGTTTTCACATTGGGGAATTCAGTTATCAGCTGGAAATCAACTCTGCAAGCAACATTAGCTTTATCAACAACTGAGGCAGAGTATATGGCTCTTACTGAAGCAGCCAAAGAAGCAATCTGGTTGAAGGGTCTAGTAAGTGATTTGGGGCTACATCAGGATCAAGCTGAGATTTATTGTGACAGTTTGAGTGAAATTTGTCTAGCTAAGGATCAGGTTCATCCTGAGAGAACCAAGCATATTGATGTGAGATATCATTTTCTGAGAAATGAGAAGAGGGTTGTAGTGAAGAATATCAGCACCCAGGAAAATCCTGCTGATATGGTTACTAAACCAGTTCAACAAAGCAATTTTCAGTTGTGTCTGGACTTGCTTAACATTCAAAGCTTATAATCAGTTTTCTGGAAACTCAGTTGAGGGTAGGTCAGCTGAGTGGATTCTGTGGAGAAGTCTGGTACAAGTACATCCTGGCATTGACGAATGCATCTGGTACAAGTACATCTAAATTATGCAATTTGGTGACGTTGAATGAGAGTTCAAGTCAATGTGGAGATTTGTTAGTTTTGTGACTTGATCTCTAAAACTGGTGGAAATAATCTGAAAGCTGAAACTGAGTTTTGTGAAGTGAAACTGAGTTTTGGGAAAAGCTGAGAAAAATGAGTTTTGGTGGAAACTCAGTTTGCTGAGTTCTACATCTGAGTTTGTTGATTACAAGTGAGTTTTCTGAAAAGTGAGTTTTCTGAGAAGGTCAGTTTTGAGCTGAGTTTCGTCTGATGGATAACAGCTGGAGTTGGGGTCCACATCTGGGTATTTATGACAATTCCAACAAAGATCTTTGACGGTTAGAGTTTGAGATTTGTGCCTATAAATACCGAAGTTGTAATCAATGCAAAGTGTGTATTTCAAAGTGTTATTCACACACTTGTGAAAACCTTGTAATTCTGTGCATAATAAAATATCTTATTTTCTGTCAGTTGAGTTGTCGGCACAACACCGGAAACCACGTTAAATTACCGTGTTCTCTTTGTTTCTGTGTTTTATCAATTTCCACCTTATTTTATTGTTATATTACATCTGTTTTATCTTTCTTCAAATACAATTTTCTCATCTGTGTTTTAGCAAATCACAACCATAAAATTTGATTGGATGTAAAATTTGTGTAGATTTAATGAAGTAAGTCTATCATTTTCCAAAATGACAATTTGTATATACACGTTAATTACTAGACTTGGCAACCTGCGGGCGATGACTATGTCATATTTCAGGTGATTATAAATTTAAATACATAAGAATTTTCTCAAAATGCTTAGGAAGCTAGTATAAAGCACCTTTTGGCAAACAATAAGAAGTAAGAGGTGAAAAGATTTGATGAAATAATTAGGTCAAGAGAAAGAAACGACAGAAGAAAGAGCAACAAAACAAAGAGCAAAGCTGAAAGCATTGTTTTTCACTCCTGCTTCTTCTTCTTCTCTGCCTAAATTTCCTCCTCGGAAATCGTGTTGGAAAATAGCAATGGATATCTCTGCAACAAAACCTCAAGAAATGGAAATTCAAGCGTCGACAAAAGGGAATGGATCATCTGCCAAAACTCCAACGTCAACTCCGCCGGTGACGCCAAGGGTCATCACTCGAACAGAGCCCACTACAACCTTTATTCAAGCAGATTCTGTCAACTTCAAGCAGGTTGTTCAGCTACTTACTGGGTCATCGGAAACTGCTAAACTAGCGGCAACCAACAAAACCTCCGCCCCCAATTCCGATCCCCTCCCGTCGTCGCCGACCAAAAACAACATACCACCAATCAAGACAGGGCAGAAGAAACAGGGGTCTAAGCTGTATGAAAGAAGGAATAGTATGAAGAATGCTTTCAAGATCAGCCCTTTAAACCCAGATGGGTTCGGTCAAAATTCGAGCTTTTCTCCACGGAAGCTGCCGGAGATTTTATCTCCGAGCATTCTTGATTTTCCGTCGCTTGTTCTTAGCCCCGTGACACCTTTGAAAGCAGATACCATTAACAATTTGACAGAAGGTATATCCGAAGAGGAAAAGGCCATTGCTGAAAAGAAATTCTATTTGCATCCTTCCCCAAGGACTACTCCAAGAGGCTCTGCCCCTCCTCCATTGCTGCCGCTGTTTCCTATGACTTCTCCACGATTTTCAGGTTCGTGTTCATCAGACAGAAACGAAGTTCAAGCCATGTGTATGTGAGATGATAAAAAGTTATACATTTCAAAGTCATATCTTTTGTGATTTCTCATGTGTATCACCCCTATCTGTTTTGATTTTGTTTGATCGTAGCTTAGTTGAGAAAAATAAAATAAAAGAAAAAGGCAACTCAGTGCTGCCGGCCGACTATATACCATGTTTTTACAGCCATGCAGGATGACGATTTCAAGAAATTAAGTGTAAAAAACCATTTCTATTATGAGAATGCTTGGGAACATCATGTAAGTATTCTCCTTTGTTGGAAGACAGGTTTTTCTTCGAATCAGATCTTTTGTTTCGCTTTCCTTTAAATCTTCATTTCAATTACATATATACAAACTGAAGAGGATGATGGATCATGGATGTTGAAATAGAAGATTCTCAACTTTTTCCTTTTCCTTTTCCAAGTAGATCAAGTGCAATTCATGAGCCGACCTAGAGCACTATATTGGTATTTCCTCACTACACGTTTTAATTAAAACAGACGAGCAACGTAGCCGTAGCCATACCTACTAAGACAAGAAATCCTGATTGGACAATCACACCATAAAGACGTGGCTAGATTGACGCGACGAAAACCTAAATCTTAGCGTTTCTCTATACTTATCGGATAAAATAGAAGCTCATAAAGTAATTATATATACCTACTAGAAACACGTTTATTAAATGAAAATAAAATCATACGTAGATCACAAAACATGGACGTGGACGTGTGGATCCTCATAGACAAGGAATCCCCACCGCCTCACGTCGTAATCCTAGATCTACATCATTTAACTAAGAAATAATACTCTCAAACGATAAATAATAATTGGGGAAAATTAATTAAACGAAACTAAGAGAAAATAAATACAAGAACTTACATAATTAAAGAGCTTGTAAAAAACTGCTCCAAGTAAAACCGACGATTTTATTATGAATTGTGTGTATTGTGTGGTGTGTGTAATGGCGTGTGTATGTACATTTATATAGGAGAAAAATTTACATAGGATAAACCTAAACCAATCTGAAATAGTTTTCCTAAATCCAAAAGGAGTTGAAAATACATTAGGATAATTCCCAGCTGATCTTAGGAAAAGGACACAAAAAAATGCGCCCCCCTCCATGCGGCCTCCCTAATGTCGGCGCCAATCTTCTTTGGATTGGCTTTCCGGCTTTTGTCTTGCCTTACTCCTCTTTTCCGTGCTTATCCGATCTTTATCTTCAATGCATCCGTATTTGCTTGAAATTATCTTGTAGTTTAATTCTTCCATTTATATATATCTTCCAAAAATTATCTCAATCTACAAAATAAATAATTATTTCGAAATAAATCACATTTAAATAATAAAAAATGGATAAATACCAAATTATATTTTATAAATC
Source organism: Gentiana straminea (assembly GCA_036785695.1). Taxonomy (NCBI): domain Eukaryota; kingdom Viridiplantae; phylum Streptophyta; class Magnoliopsida; order Gentianales; family Gentianaceae; genus Gentiana; species Gentiana straminea. The sequence continues at coordinate 8,524,328 of JAVUPR010000497.1, read as the reverse complement.
ACATAACATTAAATAATAAATATAACCATATGATTTAATATAGAATATATATTATTCTTTTGACCGTCATCACTTTTTCTTTTTCTAAGTATGCTTAAAGGCCATACAACATGCAATCGATTTGAAGAAAAGATCATTATCAAAATCTTAATGTGTTTTAAATATGATTATATGATGGCATGATCGATTTGTGAAATTTTGTTTGTGTATTTCTTTATAATTAATGATACGGGCACAAACATTGATGACACAGCAGCAATTTACACCATTGATGTAATAATGTTAAGAGTAGTAATAGTAGCACAACAAAATGGACACAACAAAATACACAACACACTTTTGGATTGATTATGACGTGGACCTAATGATTCAAATGAGTTCTATAAAAAACAATGGTAGAAAATGTTATTGTGATACTTTGTTGTGCAAATTTTATTTGACACAAACATTTTTCTCATGTAAACTCATCATGATCAACAGTGCAAATAACCGTTATGTCACTGGTTGTGAGGCCTAATTCTGCCCGTATCATTACCCTTCCTTTAAATTAGTGATAGCGTCATACAAAATTGTCACAACATTGTACACAACACATTTTGAGACCATTACTTATGATGTAAGACCTATTGAACCATATGAGTCCCATAAAAATCAATGACTTAAAAGTGTGTTGTGACATTTGTTGCAAACATTTTGTTGTGGCACAAACATTTATCTTTCATTTATTTCCCATGAAATGGTTAACTATTCCGGTTTTGAGAAAGAGGCCTTTAAGCTAAGACACTCCAATAAATTTCTTTAAGGCCATTCTACTGAATCTATCGTAGATTATAAGGTCGCTCTATACATTCTATTTTTAAACATTTTTGTAATGCCCAGGTAAATTTAGTTGATGCCTTAGAGGCCTTCTTTTAAAATTGGGACCAGTATAGTGTCATGTATGAAGTGGTTTATCTGTTGTAATCTTTTCTATTGTTAGAATTATCATGGCTCAGAATACTTTGATTTCATTGATTCAACATATTGTAATGAGTACAATATATAATGTTCGGTATCTTATGGAAGATGTAAATACGGGATAATTACAACTAATTTCAAATAATAACTCAAATAATAATTCAATCTGAATTATCCTCGACACGCCCCCGCAATCCTGTGGGAAGTGAGTGAATACGGAGATTGGTCTTGAGAGAAGTAAAACGTGGCTGATCCAAGGGCTTGGTCAGGAGATCCGCCAGCTGATCTTGAGAGGAAATAAAGGAAATACCAAGTTTGTGAGCCGTAACGAGTTCCCGAACATGATGAAAATCGATCTCAATATATTTGGTGCGAGTGTGGAAAACCGGATTGTGGGCAAAGTATGTGTCACCAATGTTGTCACACCAAAGCGTTGCCAGAGCAGGTAAAGAGATGGACATTTCTCGAAAAAGACTACAGAGCCACTGGATTTCCGCAGCAGTATTAGAGAAGGTCTTGTACTCAGCCTCCGTGCTACTCTTCGAAACCGTAAAGTGCAGTTTGGTACGCCAGCTGATAAGATTATCACCGAGAAAAATACAGTAGGTCCCAACTGAACGACGATTATCAATGTCAGCCGCCAAGTCAGAGTAAGAATAAGCCTGGAGAGAAATGAGAGAACGCTGAGAGAGTAGCAAGCCGTCGGATATTGTATGCTTGAGATACCAGAGAATGCACTTAACCGCAACCCAATGAGCTCCAATAGGTGAGTGCATATATTTTCCGACTTTATAGACAGCAAAGGCGATATCAGGACGAGTAAAACTGAGATATTGTAGGCGACCAACAATAGTACGATAGAGGGAAGGATCGAGCAAAGGAGGTCCGAAGTCAAGAGCAAGTCGAGTGGAGGCAGACATAGGTGTTTGGCAAGGCTTGGCCTTGTCCATGCAAGCATGCTGCAGAAGCTGACATACTACCTCCGTCCCAAAATGTAAGTCCATTTGGATTTTTTCATACAGATTATGAAAGTTGAGTAAATTAGTTATGTGTCATTAATTTTGATGAAAAAGTCTAAAATGGCATTTGACTGTTATTAATGCAAAATAGTGAAAAGTTGGTGGGTAGATAATAAATGAGGGGTAAAAGGAGAAAAATATAATAAATGCTTCCTTGGTTATTTAAATGGACTTATATTATGAAACAAAACAAAAAAGCTAAATAGATTTACATTTTGGAAACAGAAGTAGTATATACTTGCGTTGAGTGAGATATAAGCCATCAGAGTGTGAAAAAACATCAATACCGAGAAAGTAGGAGAGAGACCCGAGATCTTTAACCGGAAAGTGACTTGAGAGATACTGAATAACGTGCTCAACAAGCGAAGAAGAGGAGCCAGTAATAATAATATCATCAACATATATAAGTATATATACACGAGCGCCTACACAGGAATAAATATAGAGGGAGGTGTCGGCCTTGGAGCCCACAAAACCGAACCGAGAGAGAACTTCCTTGAACCGAGAGAACCAGGCACGAGGAGCCTGACGAAGACCATAAAGTTTGCGGCACAATCGACAAACATAATCCGGATAATCAGGGTGTACAAAACCTAAAGGTTGCTGCATATAAACGGCTCAGATAAATTCCCATGGAGAAAGGCATTTTGAATATTCACATGTCGTAAAGACCAACCCTGCGAAACCGTAAGAGACAAAAGAAGATGAATTGTAACTGTCTTAACAATTGGACTGAAAGTCTCATGAAAGTCAACACCATCTGTCTGATGAAGCCCTTGGCAACTAAGCGTGACTTATAGCGTTCCAAACGGCCATTAGCATGGTGTTTAGTCCGATAGACCCACTTATTACCCACAATATTCATATGAGGACAAGCTGGAACAAGATCCCATGTTTGGTTATGTAGAAGCGCATCAATTTCCTCTTTCATTGCATTACACCAGCGAGGGATCCAGAATGAGTGGAGATGGAGACCAGAGGTTTGGGAAGCAGATAGCGGATGAAGTCAGGCATAGATACGGGTTTAAGAGATTTGATTTTGGTGCGTGTAACCATAGGGTGAGGCGGAGGTGGAGGACTGGCGGTCGGGGAAGGAGACGGAGACGATTCAGTAGCCGATGGGGAAGGAGGTTCTGGAGATGGATCGGCAAGGGGTGTGGTAGGAGTGGCCGAGGAATGAGGGATATGTAAAGGAAGATGAACAGTGATAGATACCAAGACGGGTGTGGAAGGAGGTGGAGTATAAGGGAAAATCGTCTCATCAAAGACCACGTGGTGAGCAACCTGTATGCGGAAAGGAATAGGAACAATGATAGATACCAAGACGTGTGTGGAAGGAGGTTGAGTATAAGGGAAAATCGTCTCATCAAAGACCACGTGGTGAGCAACGTGTATGCGGCCACTGACAAGGTCAAGACACTTGTACCCATGGTGTGAGGGACTGTAACCAAGAAAGATGCATGTTTTAAAATGGAAGCAGGTTTTGTGATGATTGTAGGGGCGGAGGTAATGCCAACAAACACAGCCAAAGACACGAAGGAAGGAGTAGTCGGGGATCCGATGATAGACCATCTCGAAGGGGGTTTTGTTTTTAAGGGCGGCAGTGGGAAGGTGATTAGTTAAGTAGGTGGCAGTAGTGAAGGCATCCTCCCAAGAAGGTAAGGGGAGGTTGGATTGAGCGAGTAAAGAGAGACCGACCTCAACAATTTGGCGGTGACACCTTTCTATGGCGTCGACTTGTTCATAGGTGTGGGGACATGAAAGACGGTGTTGAATGCCTAGGGAAGTAAGAAGAGTGGAAACACGGCAATATTCACCACCCAGACAGTTTTGATTGATTTTAACTTAATGTTATACATGCGTTCAATCATTGCAAGAAAATTAGGAAAAACAGTTTGAACATCACACTTATTTTTCAGAGGGTAGAGCCATAAATACTTTGTAAAATCATTAAGAAAGCTGACATAATAACGGTAAATATAAATAGAGGGTTCAGCACAAGGACCCCAAACATCCGAATAAATCAAATCCAACGGTGCAGCAAAAGTAACATCGGATGTATATAAAGTTTGTTTATGACTCTTAGCTAACTGACAAGGGCACACACAACAGATGGTGCTTTATTCGGAATTAAAAGAGAAATACGATGTAAAGCTTGACGCAACACGGAAGAGGAGTAGTGACCGATGCCATATAGTAAATGGAGTGACAGAAGTGGTGAGAGCGTGAGTAGGAGAGCGGTTGGAGGAGGTAGAGAAGTGGTAGAGTCCATCATTGACAAAACCTTTAAGATGAACGTGGCCCGATTAATCCCTCACAAGAAAATAGTTGGCATGAAACTCAAAAAAAAAAGAGTTATTAGAGCAAATTTATGTACGGATAATAAATTTTTAGTTAAGGAGGGCGTAACAAGAATATTAGATAAATAATAGGACCGGGAAGAGGTATAAACAGAAGACGAGCCAGAGTGAGAAACAGTTGAACCTTATCGGGACCGTCATAAGGTTCGGAGGAAAGATTGAAATTGCGAAAATCATCGGTGAGGTGATGAGTTGCACCGGTATCGGGGATTCAATCTGCGGTTGGCTGAGGGTATTGGTTGGCCTCATATGATTGAGGATGTCGAGGTGGATACGGTGCAAAAGGATGTGAATATTCATATCGATAATAGCAGGCTTGAGCAGTATGGCCCACGCGGGAACAAATCTGACAAGTTGAGGAAGGGTCACCGTAATTTTACCCGGAGTAGGGGGGTCGTGGGGAACCTCGGCCATGAACTCCACGCCCCCGACCTCAATTATTATATGAACCACGTCCTCTGGAAGAAGTATGGGAAGAGATGGACCTGTCAACTTTGTTGCGGCGTTAGCTGGAGAGGACGGTGAATCAACAAGTGCAACGACGACAAGTTTGTGATGCTGAATCCGTGATTCAGTCGTTAACAATAGGGCATATACTTCGTCGAGAGTAATGGATGTTTGAGCCGAGATCATAGTAACCGGAGAATCATAATCAAACCCTAGTCCGGCAAGAAGATAAGCAATATGGTCGTCGGTATTCAATGGATGTCCGGCGAGGGCTAGCTCGTCGTCGAGCTTCTTGACATGGAAGTTGTAGTCAGCTACGGAGAGTTCACCTTTCCGGGTAAATGCTAGTTCCGTCCTTAACTGAACCAACTTTTCTCGACTTTGCGAGGAAAACGATGCTATGTAACGCCGACCATATTTCCGCCGACGTGGTGGCGGTGTAAACGTGGGCAAGAACATCTTCGCTGAGGGAGGAGGTCAGCGTACTAAGGATCAGGTTGTCGAACTTCGACCATTCAGTATATGCGGGATTTGGTTGGGGCTTGCCATCAGTGCCGGTGACGGTGAGGGAGGGCGGCGGGATCGTGCCATCGACGTAGCCGTATACGCCCTGTCCTTTGAGATACGGCTAAACCTGAGTCCGCCATAGATGGTAATTCTATCATGTAAGTTTAATGATGTGGATGGTGGAAGAATGGGTGAAGAAGGGGGTAGGATGTGGCGGTGGAGCCGCCAAAAGTTGCAGTAAGGTCGGACATGGCAGCAGGAAGAAGGAGGATCCGAGGTGCTGTTTGTTATCTCTTTTTTTTGGACGAGAAAATTTTAGGGTTCAGGGGAGATTTGGCGTACACGAGAGAAAAACCGACCCGTTCTGATACCATGTCATGGCTCAGAATACTTTGATTTCATTGATTCAACATATTGTGATGAGTACAATATATAATGTTCGGTATCTTAGAAAAGAAGTAAATACACGATAACTACAAATAATTCTAAATAATAATTCAAACTAAATTATCTTTGACAGATATATGATAATATATGTGAGTAAACTAAAATCCTGTAATGCTTTATAGAATAACGCTGAAGCTGCTAAAGATGTAGAAATGCAGGATCAGATTCACATTCCCCTTTCACCCTAACACCATCATGACCGTGTATACTTTGAACTTATGCTTTTGGTTTTGAACTTATTTATTTCAAGTTGTTACAAAATAATTTCTTCAAAATTAATATTTTTCAACTGGTTGAGATCATAGGCAGTAAAGTTTGTGATAAATTATAGGTATCTACATATAAAATACAGTAATTACTTTGGAAATTTGATTCAACATCCGACATAAAAGAAGCTCAACGTAAAAACACACACCGACAAACTTGCGTGAAATAAACGTCGATTGTTTTGAAAACATGTTATAAAAAAAAATGAATGAACTATTAGAAATTATAATATATTTTAATCTTGGGATGCATTCCCTCTCTTCTTTTTTGAGACGTTGGGCGATGCATTCTAAAGGAGAAAAACAAATAATGATACATGTCAAACGTTCAGCTACAACGAATGATATGTGTATTTGTATCATTGAAACATATGATTTATCATACATATTCATAATTTTTTTTTGAAGAAGCATATTCATAATAATAATAGTGTAAATACATGTGTCATATTTGGATAAACGGTTGTGCTCGTATCATTATTCACACAGAAATCAATAAATAGGACATATACTAATTTTCCTTGTAAAATACACATTTTTTACCGTTTAAAAGTAATAAAATACCTTTATTTTAAATGAAAATTTAATATTATTCTTTCTCCGGTATCCAAATTTTCATACGGTCATATCTATTTTTTGATATTGAACCCTAATAATCATAATTATTTCACCATAGTCTTTTTTTTTTTTTTTATTTTTTTGGCTTCTTTTAAATTTGATATCTAATTTGATACCATTTGGACGTAATTTTCAAGTGTTTTTTTTTCTTCCCAAAAACACGCTATTCTGTTTGTCATTATTAATTGAGTTTGTAACATCAATGACAATAATTACTGTCAGATAATGTATCACTATTGATTGTCACACTGATTCACCGAAAATACATAAAACACTAGTGTCATTCAATTTGTTAGTAATAATTGACACTGTGAATACATCACTAATAATTATCACACTGATTCACCGAAAATACACAAGTCTTTGCATGTTAGAATGTAAGGGATTGTTTTGTTATTAATTCATAGTTGTGTCCTAGTCTTGTTATTATCCTTTAGAGTGGACACTTGGCAGTAAGTTGTTAAGTTGGGGAAGTTCTATGGTAGGAAGAGGCCTGCGTGGTATGATATGGACCACACAGTTTCATTCTGCAACTTTACTGTGTGGTACATATCATGCTACATATGGGACTCCCTACAAAAGAGTCCCTACCTTAAAATTTCCCGTTAATTTGTTGGCATGTGGTGTATTAGTGTATCCATGATGAGCTGCTTAAATGTGCAAGAATAATATAACAAAAATCCTTTTCTTTCTCTTGGTATCAGAGCGGTATGGCTGACGCCTTAGCCGCCGTAAAACCAGCTCCGGCGAGCTCTGCTCCACCCCTCGTTCAATAACATATTATTTTTTGTAACTGAGTGTCTCAGATATTAGTGTTAAGGAATAGAAAGAGAAAAGAGAGTTAGAGGTTGCGATTTATGCATTGATTTGTGTTGTGTTGTTCTTTTAAGATCAATTTATTGAACATGAGTGGGTGCAACAAGTTGAATTTTTATGAAATTAAATTAATGAAACAAACAAAAAAGATATTAAATTAATGATGGATAATTAATATATTGAAAATACACAATATAAATGAGATGAGATGGAGCGAATTAAACAAAGTGATAATTTATATTTTTCATAGAAGGTCCGCTATGAAACAGTTTAATTTTTTTCAAATTGAAACCAAATTGTATTAAACGGTTTGTTTTTAATTATATGAAAACCGACCAAAAAGACCATTGTTTACGCATTTCAGTTTGGTTCAATTTGGTCTGGTCAGTTAGTTTGGTTTCTAGAATTTTTGTTCACTATTAATGATCATATATGGATCAACCTTAATCCTGAATTAATGATTGTAGACTCATTCTTGTTTCAATATAGGATTTAGTGTGTTCGTTAAAGATTGCTAAGTAGCGCGGTCTGAATCACTTTCACGTTAGCACTATTCAGGAATGAGTAGCGAGTGCGTGTTTCAAAGATACGAAATCCATTCCTTCCGACAAGAAGTAGAAAGACAATCCTCTTATTTGTTAATCCAAGAAACTGATTGATCCGCGGACTTCGTATTGGTTACGAACTAATTGATCACTAATGGGTTAATGGTAAATAATGATAAGGTGTAATGCAGAAGGTTTATGGAATCTTTCCGTCTTCATTATGGATAGTCTATATATGGAGGGTTAGTCTGTATGTAATGAGCATATCAATGGACACTTATTGACTCGACATATTGAGAATAAGTTATATCTATAATCGATAGAGTTCAGTTTCGAATTTATGGTGGAGTAATTCCGGAATTAATAAGTTGAATAGAAATATTTTGTTCAATGAGTATTTTATTCATTCTAGTGGAGCTACTCGTTATAGGTCCATGATCCCCGGTTTGGCTCCTAACACGCGAGTGAATTTTCGTATTTTGGAACCTCGATGATATATTAAATAGTTGGCCTATTTAATGAATATGCAAATTACTATTTATTCGGTAAATAATATGTAAAGCAGTAAAGACATTTTTTATTATTCCCTAGCATTATTGGCGTCACATGTGGAGAAAATTGGGAAAAGAAATTTTTCTGAATTATGTCAAATGTGTAATTAATTAATTGTTTGTTAATTAATTTATGGATAAATAAGAGATTGCTTTTCTTATTTAATGAATATTATCTTTTTTTTGTGAAAGTGATCATTTTATTAGCATGCCATCCAAAAGGCGAAAAACAAGTTACAACCATGTAATCCAAAAAATGTTCCAAGCAAGAAGAAGGTTTCTTGCTAGCTCTACTATATTAGCTATAAAAACATAGGACGGGGTTTTGTCTTCATCGTGGCCGTGGATGTGATTGCTTATCCACATCCAAATTCCATACAAGGCTTCCCTCCAAGTACACACCCATTTTGTTGACCCAAAGATCGTCCCTCCTCTTGTTGTTAGGTTAAGTCTCACCCAATCCACCACACTAGTTGTCCCAAAAAAGTCTCTCTGATTGGAATGTGGCACGCAGTGGTTCCAGATATCCTTCACCCAGTTACAATCTCGGAGTGCATGCAGTATAGACTCATCAACTTCTTCACAAATGACACAGGTCGAATCAACAATTATATTTCTATCGTACAACATGCAATTGACAAGGAGGGCCTCATGCACAATATTCCATAAAAGGTAATTACCTCTAGTTGGCTCTTTAAAAGCCCAGAGTTTACTCCAAATATCATCCATGTCCCCTCGGCTTGCAATAGGTCGGAGAAGGGAATATCATGAGGCCACCGTGTATTTTCCTTTCGGATCTTCCTTCCATTTATATCCGCCCCCTACTAGCTCAAAGCCACCCCTAATGTTAGAGTAGGTCTTGAGCTAGTAGTTATTTTCCTAAATAAATAAAGTTTCTCCCAGCACAATATAAAGACACTTCCCTAAAAAAAATTAAAAATATAAAAAATACACAGACACATTTGGGGTGCCACTTTTGTCAGGAAATGGGAGAAAAATTAGTTTCTTTCCTTAGCCATTAGAAAGAAGAAAAATTAAGGTTTTTTTAAGCATATTCAAGGAGATTCGAATGCGGGAGCGACGTCCTGTAGTCGTCGCTTGGAGATACAAACTGGAAGATCACAGCACCTCGATTCGGTTGGGTAATCTCTAAACTTTCTTGCAAATTAGTTTTATAAATTATGTAAATCAAATCATGGTAAAATCGAAAATGAATTTAATTCGTAGTTTCTGTTGCGCATGATCAAGTGTCTCGATCGGTGCTCTAAATCTGTTTTGCAACCGGATCAGAAAACCATGAAAACCCTCGCTGCAACAAAACCACCCATGCCGCGGCGAGACCCTGAATTATCCGGATCGGGTTTTTCACATTTCAGATCCGGTTCGTGTTGACTGTATATCCAGCATGTGGTATCAGAGCCAGGTAACAACGATTTTGCGATTTTAATTACATGATTAATTAATTAGGAGTGAAATTGCATTAAAATAAAATTTTCATCTTTTATATATTTGTTATAGATATTGCGTGGTTGAATGTTTTGGTTGACGAGATGAACTAGGGGTTGGTAGTTGTTTACCCGTTAGATGTTTTGTAGTTGGGCACTTTCTTGTAAATTATTGTTGTATTTTATTCTTCCGAGTAAAAGTAGAATAGATTAGAATTTTTTTTCCTGTAATCTGCGTTGCTGAAAGTTGCTACACGAAGAACGAAGCAGAGATGAATGTCCAAGAGAGCAGCATAGAGCCGGAATAAAAAAAAACCTCACTACGGCGGCGGCGACCTAGCCGCAATGAGGGTTCAACAAACAATTTGGGCCGAAATGACCCGATTTGCAGCAGATTCAGATTTTTGTGTGGCCAGTCCGTGACGAAGATGAAGACTCTTTGTTGTGTTCTTTTTTTTTCTTTGTTCGTTAGGATAGATTACATACGGGGGTACCAACCAATCCATCTCAGAGATTTTTTTTTTCGCATTCATTCTTTTTGGTGATTGTTATGTGATATAACCATGTCATGCATCATATTCATGTATTCCACTCCTAGTCATGCATACATGTAGATAATTGATTTTGGCGCTAATTAGACATGTATGAACACGTGATCAATTTAGATTGATTTTTGGTAATCAATTAAATTAATCGAGAAAACGTAATTTTATTTGGATATAAAATTCACATGATAAAAATCAAATATTTGATTTTATGTAGTGGCTACATAAAATAATTTTAATAATAAAAAATTTGCAAAATCGTGAAAAGAGTGACACTAACAAGACGGTATTTGAAATCGATAAGTTGGTGATTACTTTTCATGATTTATTGTTTTTAAATTATTGGAAAATTCTGATATCCTAAGTTTTTATCATGACAAGATTAAGATCATTGAAATTCTTCGGGAATTTAATTATGTATTGGTTGAATGAAAGGGAATTTGATAATATGATAACTGGAAAATCATGAAAAGTTGACACTAGTTAGACGATATTTGAAACCGGTAAACTAGTGAGAGATTTGAATAAAATTTAGGGTTTATTGTTAAAAAGGACAATGAGGAGTGTGGAATTTTTTTTTTGGTAAAAAGGACATGTCATTATTCCACTGTGATAGTAAAACATTAGATTTGAGGCCACTTCCACGGCAGAAAACAGTGGATTTGGGGTTATGAACAGTTGATTTGGGGTTATCACCCATTTTATATTTCCACTGTCCTGACTTCTATTTTTCCCTTCTTTTTTTTTCTTTTAGACCACTATCCCTAAAATTTAATGGTTTATTGTATTCGGGTTATAGGAAAATTCCATGATCCAAATCTTAATGTATTAGGATTAACAAAATTCTTGGTGAATTTTGATTGTGTAGTATCTATACAAGGAATTTTAATAAATTCTTAAAATTGGAAAATTATGAATGTAGTGATACTAGTTAGACGGTATTTGAAATTGTTGAACTAGTAATATGATTAAAAAGATATTCATGATTTATTGTTCTTGGACTAATGTAAGATTCTAAAATCCTAATGAGACTAATTTTTTCAAAATAACGAGTGGTACGAGGAAGGTGACAACCGACCCCACGGCCTCTAATGTTGACACAACCACCGTAAGAGAATAATGAAGCCTCGTGCCGTTTTGATTTTGGCCCCCTTCGGATGGCCTTCACCGCTATCAAAATTCAAGGCTTGGTCTCCAAAAGGATAAGATTTTGAGTACTCGTCGGGTCACTGACCTACCCTTTAGCGGCATACTCGGGGTTTACTTAAAAATCTGAGACCGTAGGTCACACTCACAAAGATGTTTTTGGAAATATTTTGCTGAAAAAGGAAGGTAATCAATAATTAAATGGAGATGTTTGATTCTTAATGGTTTAATTGTTGAGAGATTGTCTCAATTTAATCGTCACCTCTTTGACCGACACGTCGGCGGCACTATAGGTGTGAGATGAAATCATTGGAATGGTAGGATAAACTGCATGCATGACTTCACGTTTGTAATTCTTAAAATCATTATATGTTGTGGTGTATGATTTTATTTATATTTCTGATATAATGTTTTACGACAACATATCGTCTCAAGGTAACTAAACTGTTAAAGAATAAATTGACTGATAACGACTTCGTAAAAGTGGAAAAGTAACTAGAACATTGAACTCATTAATCGAGAATACAAATTAATTTTTCGGTAGAGGATGCTCCTATTAAGCCTTCAAACTTAAGTGACATTAGTTAGCATGTCACTGTTGTCACTCGTGTTGAACGAGAGGCAAACAAAATTAGTTCAAAGATGACGATAATGATTTGGTATCAATCTGACTAGACATCCCACTGTTCCCGAGTAGTGGCTACTCATATGAACTGCTAGTTCAAGGTCATTTCCTTTTAATGAAAGCCAAGAATGGATAATCTCAAACCTTGCTCAACACCTATGGTCACTCACATGCATCTGACCCCTGACTCTGGGCCTTTGATGAGTAATCCTACTCTCATTACAAGAAAGACATATTTTCACTACACTAGCTTTTGCCACACACTACAAAAAAGTGAGTACATAGCAACGCTTTTTTTGTCACGCTACTGTGGCAAAAGTAAGTACATAGCAATGTTTTTTTTTGTGTGTGGCAAAAGCTATTGTATCAAAAAGTGTTTTTCTTGTTGTGTCTTTATAGAAGTGTTATAGAAGCACTGCAATAATTGACTCTAACTTGACCAGATATTGCATCTAGTGTCAACACCTTGAGCCAATTCATGTATGCACCTACTGAAGAACACTGGTAGGCAGTGAAGAGATTGCTTAGATATGTAAAATGCACACTTTAGCTTGGCATTCACTTCAGATCTTCTTCTAATTTTGGGATTCAAGGATATTCAGATGCTTATTGGGCTACTTCACCAGATCTGTCAGTGGCAATTGCATTTTTCTGGGAAATTCTTTAGTTGCTTGGAGTTCTAAGAAGCAACATGTTGTTTCCAGATCCGCTACAGAAGCAGAATATAGATCTTTAGCAGTTGCTGCTGTGGAAATCACTTGGATCAAGTTTTTGCAGCAAGAGTTGGGCACTGGCGGATCTAGAAATATTTTTCATTGGGGTCACCGAACTAAAACTACACTTTTTATTCAAAAAATTGTTCCAGTGGGATCACCGGAGCCTCACTAAACCTTTGGCTACTACTATTTTTCTCTGAACAGGAAGCAAACTCAACATTGTCAATACCACGTTTTGTGGGGGGTGGGGGTGGGAGGTGGGGGGGATGAAAAGAGATGTGATAAGCAGGTTAGCTTATATTTTGATAAGTTGCATGTTTGGATCGACACTCTTTTTTGGGGTAAATGTCACTAGCTTGGTGCATGTGGATTATTCCTTTTTAATCTAGACTGTTGGATTAGGTCTTGTATTAGATCTTGTAAGGTGTATAAGGTTGGAACATTAACACTTCTTCTATATAGGCATTTGCTCTTTAAAATGAATATTATCAAGAAAGATCAATGAATAAATGAATTCACCTCTGAAAATTATGTTTTGCATCCTGTTGTTATTATCCTAAGTATGATAGTAAAAAATGGCTTTATCCTGATCAGCAAATATCTTTTCAAGATGACCAAGTATTACCTTTAAAATAAAATAAAATAAAAACGACCTAGCAAAGGATAGGTTTGGTTCATGACTATGCCAAAATCAACCAATGAGCCAAATGGATGGGGTGCTTTTAGATTGCCATATGTCAAATACAATAATAGCTTGTGTATTGCTGATAGTGGGACAAATATAAAGTCTTCCCTTCTTACTTTACCTTGTGTTCTTGTACTCAACTATATTCTTTGTATTTGTAAATTGTAAGAAAGTTGCTGGAAGTCAATCAAACGAGTATTTATCTCTCTCCCTCTCTTTTAATTTAATTTGGTGATATGTTTTTATGAGAGCCCAACGCGCTTTATACATCCCATGCCACCTCGTTAAAAGACAACAAACTCAAAAGAGTAAGGAAGGGGTCGCTTGTTCCTGGAAAAAAAAAAATTCTATTGTCATCCTTATTTTTACTACTGACACCCTATTACTCACGGTACCACAAAAATTATTTCGACATCACGAATTTTTTTAATTAACTCAATGTCAGTGTCAGTGTCAGTGTTGGTTTTCAATAGCAACAACAGTGTCACTAACGTTGCTGTTTAAAAACGAAAGTCAGTGGCACCGACGTTTACGTTATAAAATTGTCACAACTTAGAAACATCAGTCCACTGACATTGATATCGAAAAGGACACTGACGTTCCTAGTGTGGCGCCGGAAAGTAAAAACATGATTATATGGACCCCGACTTAATATTAATGAAGGAATTATCATATTATATAGACCCCGAAGTATGGGCAAAGAAGAAACCGAATCTGGCATATCTTAAACTTTGGGTTGTCCGACTTATATGAAGTGGATGATACCTGATAAATTAGAAGCTAGATCAGACAAGTGTCTGTTCGTGGGGTATCCTAGAGAAACTAGAGGATACAAATTTTACCATCCAGGAGAACAAAAGGTGTTTGTCTCCAGGACTGGCCACTTTCTGGAGAAAGTGTTTATTCTGGATAGGGTCAGTGGGAGTAAGATTGATCTTGAAGAAATTCAAGAACCACTTACGGATAACGGTCAGTTGATGGAAGTAGAGCAGACACCACATATAGATGAGGTACAGACAACTGCTCTAGAAACACGGACACCTTGAAGATCCACTAGGGAACGTCGTGAACCCGAAAGGTACACTGGCGTGTATCTCATGGAAGATGAGGACCCTAAAACTTATGAGGAAGTGTTGATGAGGCATGACAAAGAGAAATGGCTAGAAGCCATGAATTCTGAAATGGAGTCCATGAAAGACAACCAGGTTTGGAGCCTGGTTGATCCACCTAAAGGAATAGTTCCTATAGGGTGTAAATGGGTCTTTAAGAGACCGACATGGATGGTAATGTAGTTACCTACAAGGCAAGGTTGGTGGCAAAATGTTATAAGCAAATACAGTGAGTTGGCTATGATGAAACCTTTTCGCCAGTAGCCATGCTAAAGTCCATTAGAATTTTGCTTGCTATTGCAACATACCATGATTATAAGATCTGGCAGATGGATGTGAAAACATCTTTCTTTAACGGGAATCTGTCTGAGGAAGTGTATATGACACAACCTGAGGGTTTCACAACCGATGATGCCAGGATGGTGTGCAAGTTGCAAAGGTCCATTTATGGACTGAAGCAAGCTTCTCGGAGTTGGAATATTCATTTTGATGAGACTATCAAACAGTTTGATTTCATCGAGAATGAAGATGAGCCGTGTGTTTACAAAAGGTTAGTGGGAGTGGTGTAGTTTTCTTAGTGCTTTATGTAGATGACATATTGCTCAAAGGGAATGATATTCCTGTGTTACATTCAGTTAAAGTTTGGTTATCCATGAACTTCTCTATGAAGGACTTGGGAGAAGCATCCTATATTTTGGGAATCAAGATCTACAGAGATAGATCTAAGAGGTTCCTTGGTCTGTCACAATCAATCTATGCAGACAAGATGCTGAAGAGATTCAGCATGGAGCAATCCAAGAGAGGATTGTTGCCCATGTCACATGGGGTCTATCTGTCAAAGGAAATGTGTCCTAAGACTGAGGAGGAAAGGGCGTATATGAGTAGGATCCCTTATGCCTTGGCTATCGGGTCCATCATGGACGCCATGTTGTGCACAAGACCGGATGTCTCGTACCCTTTGAGTATGACTAATAGGTACCAGGAAAATCTAGGTGATGGTCATTGGATTGCGGTCAAGAATATTCTCAAGTACATGAGACGTACTAGGGATATGTTCCTGGTTTTTGGGAACTCTGATTTGGTACTACGAGGTTACACATATGCCATTTTTCAAACTGACAAGAATGACTTTAAGTCATAGTCTGGATTTGTTTTCACGCTTAACGGCGGAGCAGTTAGCTGGAAGATTTCCAAGCATGAGACTACTGCAGACTCTACAACGGAAGCTGAGTATATAGCAGCCTCGGAGGCGGCAAAAGAAGCGGTTTGGATGAATAAGTTCATTACTGAACTTGGTGTGGTTACCTCCATTAAAGGTCCAGTCCCATTGTACTGTGATAATAATGGGGCAATTGCTCAGTCAAAGGAACCGAGGTCTCATCAGAAGTCCAAACATGTGTTACGGCGCTATCACTTGATTAGAGAGATAGTAGATAGAAGAGATGTAAAGATAGAGAAAAAAAAAAGTCCACACGGATGATAACATAGTTGATCCGTTAACCAAGGCATTCTCACAGGCAAAGCATGAGAAACATGTTCGCATGCATGGGCTTAGGCATATGGGTGATTGGCTTTAGGCCAAGTGGGAGATTGTTGAAATGGTGTCCCAAACCCAATCGGGTTGGACCAGATCCGACAGGGTCGGGTCATTTGCGGTATATTTAGTTCATGTAATAACTTTATTATGATTAATAAAAGCCCTTTTATTATCATATATTTTGTTTATCTTTTTGAACCAATTATGTTATTGTATATATAATAACGTCCTCAGTATTAACTATGATAGAGAAATCATGATAGTGATTATGGTTGATGAGATCTCTAATCACTTTAATAAGTTTGATACTTAAATGTCTCTAGTCGTATATACTTTCAAATGGGACATTGATGGTAAGAATAGACTAGCATGTATTGGATGTCTTCTATCTTATCGAAGATAGGGATATATCTTGTCTATCGAAGTGTAGAGACACTTGGATTGTACGTGGACGTGTATTAGAGAATGCGTACGTTAGACTAACCCACTTACATTAAGTGTCGCAGTATGTGGCAGTTGTGTAATTATCCTAAGACCGGAGTCTTCATGGCATCTCGGTGAGGATTGTCATGCTTTGACACTATTGAGGTTTTCCCTAGCCATGGGGCGATCATGCGGTAGTGCTCGGGTATGATATTGAAGCATGCGTATGATACATGTTTGTTCGTCCGGAAATCGTTTATCCTAAGAGTATGAGTAAATATCCGAAATGACCTTCTTATAAGGAATGTCTAGCTCTCATGAATCTTTGCAAAGTGGGAGTAAATGAGTTATTCCGAGAGAGCATGATATCAAGATTATAAGAAACGATCGTTGATTTACTGACACACGAGATACGTTGTATGGATATTATTACAACGATATGATTCTATTTACACGGTAACTATTTCACGTGAAAGGTAGTAGTCATTGCTTTTGACTCTTCCAATGATTGGGGGTCACTATGTGTTGCTAGACGCTATTTCGTGATCGTTAGATATGAAGGGCATTTTTGTAATTGCACTTTTTGTCTACGGCCAACATATTTGGAAGCCTAACGGGTCATACACATAAGAACATCTAGCCGGATTAAAATGCGGTTATAGTGATAACCAAATAAGGAAAGTTTATCTCGGCTATAAAGTGTTATAGTGATTAAATTAATATGGTGGTATTTATTTATTATGAATAAATTAAATACAAGATATTAATTATGTTGATTAATTAAAAAATATTCCGGATGCCAATTTATCGGCATATGGGGTGCCACTTTCTAGTATATGTGATACACTTGGATTGTGCAATTTAATTAATGGTATTATCAAATTTTGATATTAGATATTAATAGATTTGTGTAAATTGATTTATGGTAATATGATAGATAGTCAATATTAGATATTGACAATATCTTGATTTATTTAATATGAGATATTAAATTCAAAGAGATAAATCTAGAATATCTATTTTTTTCTTATTTTACTAGTAAAAAGTTTTCTTTCTCCTTACTCTACGCATGAGCTTTTCCCATTGGGAATTAGAGACATAAGGGGCGCACCATCCCCTATATAAACAAGGGGTTGGCTAGCTCTTTTGTATCATCACAATTCCAAGAGTTCATAATTCTTGTCAAAAATAGAGAGCTTCTTCTAGAAAGTTTTAGAGAGAAAGAAAATAGCGGTTTAGCAGCCGGATTTTTCTAGTAGCTATCCAAGGAGGATTCCGGCGAGGTGCTCGTGTGGAATTGATAGACGCCGGACACGTGGACGGCTTGCACGCACTACTACTCTCCCTAGACGGTCAAAGCGTCAATCTTATAGATCAAGCGAGGTAATCACCGTCTACTAACTTAACATGTTTATTGTATTAAACGAAGTTGATATTGGGATCGAAAATCAAAATTTTAAATTTCGCCGCGTTAAACAGGTTGATTTCCTAACATGTACGCGTTCGGCGAAGTCCCCCTACTCCTTGTTCCCCTTCGAGGCCACGGAGTTATTCACTTTATCTGACCGCCCACACATCGCGATATCACCTTGTGCCTTACCAAGAATAACATGATGTTTAGTCTTTTATCTACACAAGTACGTTTGTTATTAATTGTTAACTAGCCACCTAAGTATTTTCAAATAAGCTCCATCACAACTCTTACACTCTTACTTAGACCACTAGACACGGACAAGCCTAAAACATACACAGACATTGATGAATTCTAATTCATCAAAGCCCAAGCCAATCATATTCTTCCAACGGTCCCGAACTTCAACTCCTACGAAGAATCCATTCGGTGCCAGAATTAAACGCATCAGAAAATTAATCAAGGCTAGGGGTGTAATCGAGCCGGGTAAATTCGATACTCTCTAGGGCTCGAGCTCGACTCGACTAAAAAATTCGGGCTCGAAAATCGGCTCGAGATCGATCGATCCTTAAAAAAGCAAGATCGAACTCGACTCGCTAAGTACTCGATATAGCTCGACTCGGCTCGTAAGCTCGATTATTTTCCTATAATTCATTTAATTTTTAATGAAATATGGCAAGATCGAGCTCGACTCGTCTAATACTCAACTCGAATAATATTTTTTTAACTATGAAAAATAATATTTTATACTAACTTTAATAAATTTAGTTAACTAAATAATTATTTAATCAAGCTCAATTAAGCTCGCTAGCTACTCGATTAATATATTTTAAAACTCGAGCTCGGCTCGGTTAATTATTCGAGTAGCTCGATTCGAGCTCAAACTCGAAAAAAACCGAATCGAGTCGCTCTTTCTTGCGAGTCGAGTACGAGTAGTCCAGCTCATTTACCGCCCTAATCAAGGCTTGTTCATGTTCATTTAATGTTATTAAATCAAGAAATAACAATTAAAACTGGACTCAGGGCTTAAAACACAACATTTCACAAAAATAGGGCTCAATGCGCACACATTCAGCTGAATGCGCACACATTGCACATTCAGCATGATTCTTTGCCCTCTGATGCGCACACATTCGATGATTTGACAGGTTCAGGATGCTTCTGCTCAACCAATGCGCACACATTCACCCAAAAACACCCTAAAACATACTTTTCTGCACTTAAACGATTCCCAACCCTTTCCCAACACGATCAACATAAATTATCATAGAACAACAATAGTAAAACACAACTTTTACACACCATAATGTTTAACACTTAACTACAACAAAAAAAATGACTTATAACCATGAAATCAACACAAATGCTCAACCTTAACATCATGAAACCTTAATTAAACATCAGGAAGAGCATTTTACCTTAAAAGCAAGCATAACCAAAGCACAACTCCAAGAAAGACTGCAGCACCTTCTAAGACTTCAACCGGAAACCTATTTGATCAACAATTGGACAAGCAAATTGTGAGCAAAAGCTTCAAAACAAAAGGAACTACGAATTCAACCAAACGAAACCTTGCAACGTGATCAAATCCTTATGAAACCAAAAGTAGGGCTTTTATTACCTTTTCCAAAACTCCAACTTTTCTGTGTCAAAACAAAGCCCTTCTTCCGCTGATTCTGAAACTCTAATCGATTCTGAAAACGGATACCAGACTTGTGAGAATTTTGAATATGTCTTTTTCCTTGCTTTCTTTCTGTTTTCCCTCAAGCAAGTTCGATCTATCCCCCTTTTTTTTAAGCAGTAACTCTTACAACTTCCAAGTAAGGGGATTTTACTTTGTAGAAAATAACTTCCAAGGAGTAATTTCATAGAAAGTCCTTTAATTTCCTTTTAAACCCATTAAAGCCCCATAAATACTAATTTTTCCAAAAGTAATATTTCTTTTACCAAAACTTAAATCCACAAATATTTAAGTGTAATATTATGTTCTGTAAAAAGACACGTCTACCATTTTACGAAAGGTCGGGATATTACACTAATATTTACCGAGTCAAAATTCGACAATGGCTTTTATATCATAACATATGGTGGCTTGTAGGAATTTGAGTTTTAAATCCTTATGAATAAAAGTTTCGAGAGGAGCTTCTAAGAGCACTAGTAACGGCATTTTTTCTGACACATGAAAAACTAGAATTTAGAAGTATGGGTAATAGCTTCTTTTTCTATTACTTTTTACCTAAGGCTTCTCCGATGACTTCCACATTTAGAAAGTGCTATCAAAGCTTTTGTACATAATTAATACGGCTTTAAATCTCGAATTCCTAGACGCCACTACACATATTATGATATAAAAGCCCATGTCAAATTTTGACATGGAAAATATTAGGATGGGTCACCACCTTAAAGGTATTTTTAGATGCCACGTTGTGTATATACTATTACGGTTGCTCAAAATTTGGAAGTCATTGGATAAGCCTTCCGATGCCTTCGGTAAAAAGCAATGGAAAAATAGACTATTACCCTTGTTTGTTTTAATGAAATTATACTTTTTTTTTTTTTTTGAGAAACTTGAAAAGAAAAAAAATATGCCTCAAAAGTTTGTGTTTTGAAAAAAAAAAATGCCCCTACAGCAAATATTTGAAAATTTTGTATGCTTTTGGAGCATATCCGCAGCGATTACTTTTAAAGTATATCTCCTAAAGCAAAGGCATGTTTTTACAAAACATAACCTTTTTTTTTTTTTTTTTTTTTTTTTTCCAAGGACGAAAGCTTTTATTAATAATCCCAGCGACTAATAAAACCGCACTACCCTAAGTACTTACAACAACCGGACCAACCCGGTACTGAAACTTCCGGCACCGGGCCGGAACCACAAACACAAAAAAAACAACAACAACAGCAACAACGCCAACTAAAAGATAGAAAGCCAGGGAGTGCTAAGCCAAAAGAGAAAAAAATCTCCGAAAAATTCCGATAAGCTGGCAAACAGACACGGATTCCCCGGGTCCATCCATCAATTGACAACAAACTAAACACGAAAAAAGAAAGACAGCAACAACAACAAACATATCCTATCTCCCTACAACTATAGAGCCACCATCGGCCACCAACCCCGTAAACACCGCCATCGGAGAAGCAAGACACCGCTGACCACCACTAGGAACAGCACCATGATGACACGAAAGCAGCACTGAACCAACGAAAGCAACCAACAGCTACTAGCAACGGGAGACCGGCGGAGGAGCCAACAGACAGCCACCCCAAACTCCATAAAACCACCGAATCAGCCACCTCCAGCCTCTGTAGAACAGAAAAAGCGTCATAAGAAGCCCGATCTACAATCACCGGAGGAGATGAATCCAAGACCAAAAGGGAGAAGCAGCAGCAGCCGACCACAGAAGGATCTAAAGGGAGAGAGATAGGAAGACGACCCATCAGCCACCGATCAGCCGCCAGATCCATGAGAGCTCCAAGCAAAACCAAAAAGGCAACCACCACCACCGTCAGGCAAGGGAGTAACAGGACGGGTGGGATGAAGACGAGGGGGTGATAGTCGCGAAACAGAGGCCCATGGATGAAAGCTGAGAACAAAGAGTGAAATAAAACAAGTATTTACAAGGATTGACGCCGGCAGCGCAGGACGCCGCCGGCGCCGGAAGCAAAGAGCACGGCGCTGGGTTTCCTGCTAGAAGAGAGAGAGAGATACTAGAAGACATATTTTTCAAGTTTCCTTTTTCTCTCCTTTGTGTCAGGAAAAATGCCTAAAAACAAGGTCATTAGACTCATTACTATTGCTCTAAACGATGTGGAAACTTTTGCTCAAGCCTACACACAGTGAACTTGAGGAAATACTTGTTTGAAGAGTAGATTTTGAGATGAAGTAACGGGTGAAACAATAAGAACCATACAATTTGAATTCAGAATGAAACTTTATGGTTCATATTGAACCACACAGTGTCTCCACGCGTGCGGAGACACCACACAAGTATTTCCCGTGAACTTGACCTGAACATTTTTTCCCTTCTCTTCAACTTGTTTATTGTTTTATTATCTTTTCATCTTCCTTTTTTTTCTTGTTTATTATTCTTTTACCCTAAGCTAATATAATGTAAATTCCTATTTTCAAACTAAAAACACTTCTATTTTGAACATATGATTATAAGGATTTCTCATATTTTATAAATGAATTATCATATGCTAAATTGAGCGGTAAGTTTATAGCATACAACTAGATAAAGGTTAAATACACATGAGCCACTAAATAATAAGAGTTAACACATGACATGAGCCACTAAATATTGTTTACTTTTTATAGGGCTAAATTATAATTTTGGTCCTCTAACTAGACACTTTTTCGATTTTGGTCCGGTTTTTCCGACGACAATTTTAGTCCTGTAAGTGATTTTTTTTTTTTGCAAAAATAGTCCTGAACGCCGGAAAGACCACTTACAGGACTAAAATTGGTCTTTTCCGGCAACAATTTTAGTCCTGTAAGTGGTCTTTCCGTCGTTCAGGACTATTTTTACAAAAAAAAAGACCACTTACAGGACTAAAATTGTCGCCGGAGAAAAACCAGGACCAAAATCGAAAAACGTGTCTAGTTAAAGGACCAAAATTGTAATTTAGCCCTTTTTATAGTCTTATAATCATGCATATATAGTCTACATTTTAGGTTAAATTTGTTAGGAAATAACACTTAACCCCATGCGGTTTAACATACAAAGCTTTTACCCCTGTGGTATATTAATATTGTATATGATTTAATTACCTCATAGCATATAAAGTTCCTACCCTCCTATGGTATATGGTTTTCTACAAAGCATTTAATACTAATAGAAACACATATTATAACAAGGGAGTAAATACTTTATATGCAAAACCACAAGAGGGTAAAACATATATTTATATATCTAAAGTGAGTGAAAGCTTTATATTCTATGCCACAAGAGCCTAGCATATATTAATATACCATTACGAGGTAAAAACCTTTATATTCTAAACCACATGGGTAAAATGTCATTTCCCCTAAATTTGTTGACGACATGAAGCATGGCATAACTATGAAACATATTAAACATATTAAGCATCTGCAACCACACCCGCGGCATCTTTACGCAGCATGCCCCTAGCATCTGCATCCACACAGTGGAATCATTACGCAACATGCTGGTGCTGGGATTGTTGGGGTGTACCAGCATCCTGCCAGCTCAAGAGTAAGAGGATTCACTGAGGCGCGGAAAAACTGTATTGGTATAAGGAAATAAAGTAGCATATTTACTAACATCAATTGGTTTTAGTAGAACGGTAAGCGCTTGATCTTAACAACTGGTAACAGAGCGAGGTCACCGGTTTGAATCACGGCAGCTTTCTAATGATTTCCTTGTGTTTCAAGAGGTTGATGTTGTTATTCGATCTGATGACATGACTAGTTGGGTTGTTGATAGTGGTGCTTCGGTCCATGCTACTTCAAGAAGAGATTTTTTCACATCTTACACTCTAGGTGACTTTGGTGATGTGAGAACGACTCAGGGTTCTATCTTAAAGTGTGCATGTGTCGGAGATATTAGTTTGAAGACATCTAATGGTGCCAAACTGATTCTTAGACGGGTTAAGCATGTTCCAGGGATCCGGTTGAATTTGATTTCTATTGGCAGACTGAGTGATGATGGTTATAATAGCTCATTTTCTTGTGATAAGTGAAAGCTCACAAAGGGGTCTTCAGTTGTGGCTAGAGGTACAAAGACATCTACACTTTTCTTGACTCAAGCCAAAGTAATTGTTAATGAGGCTCATGCAGTGGAGTCATGTGATGAGTCCGAGTTGTGGCATAAGAGGTTATGTCATATGAGCTTGAAAGGAATGACTATCTTATTTAAGAAAAATTTATTGTCTTGTTCTAACAGTCTGCATTTGGAAAAGTGTGCTCATTGTCTTGCAGGGAAGCAACCTAGTGTTTCTTTTAAATCAAATCCACCTTCAAGAAAGTTAGAAATACTTGAGCTTGTTCATTCTGATGTTTGTGGTCCTATGAAGACAAGGACGCTTGGTGGTTCCGCTATTTTGTGACTTTTATTGATGATCACTCAAGAAAACTTTGGGTCTACATGTTGAAGAGAAAAGATCAAGTGTTAGACGTGTTCAAGCATTTTCAAGTTTCAGTTGAGAGGGAAACTGGAAAGAAGTTGAAGTGTATTCGGACTGATAATGGGGGTGAATACAAAAGTCCATTTCATTATTACTGTAAGCACTAGGGTATCAGACATGAGAGAACTCCGCCAAAGACTCCGCAGTTGAATGGCTTGGCAGAGCGGATGAACAGAACATTAGTGGAGAGAGTCAGATGTTTGCTTTCATTAGCTGGATTGCCTAAATCCTTTTGGGGTGAAGTTTTGAGTACAGTGGTTCATGTACTTAATTTGTATCCATGTGTTCATTTGCAGAATGATGTTCCTCAGAAGGTATGGTCAGATAAAGATGTATCTTACCATTATTTACGAGTTTTTGGTTGTGAAGCATGTGTTCACATTCCTAAAGATAAGAGGTCTAAGCTTGATTCGAAGACTAAACAGTGTATTTTTCTAGGTTATGGTCAAGATGAGTTTGGGTACAAATTTTATGATCTTGTTGACAAGAAAGTGATTAGAAGCCGAGATGTTGTGTTTGTAGAGAATGAGTCTTTGCAGGATGTTGATAAAAATCAGAGTTCAACACCTCAGGCCAGTGATGGTTCAGCTGACTTGGAGATAATTTATCCTACACCTATAGAGGCGTATGGTGCAGTTGATGACCAGGGTAATCAGCAGGATGATGCAGATGGTGCAGTTGATTTTGATCATAACATTGATGATGATATGATTGGTTTTAGTAAACTGTATTTTTTTTCTTCTTCTTCTTTTTTTAGTAGACTGTATTTTGATAGAGTATTAAAGTGACAAAACCCTATCCAAACATTCTTAAGCGGTGGCGGACGCGAGATCTCAGATAAGAGGACAATGAAAATTTTAAAGTGACAAATGAAAGAATTAAGGGGGCAAACAAAATATTTAGTACATATGTTAGTTTTTTTTTTTTTTTTTTTTTTTTTTTTTTTGATTTCGAAACAAGGAGGAGCAGTTGGACCCTCTTGAATCTAGGTCCGCCACTGCTCCTAACCAATTTCTATTTTCATTTTCTGAATTTTGTTAACACTTAACATATGTTTGTTTGAGTAATACTTGACTTATGATATACTATTGATTTTAGAATAAAATAGCATCTTTCTTACTATATTTTATGTTATTATAATGTGTACAATGTTTCATGAAAAAATTGTTTAGTTACAGTAAAGTACAACTTGTTTAGAAAAAGTTGTAATAAAAAGAAACGCAAATGCTATCTCCCCCGAATGTTTCCACAGAAATACTACCGAAAATGAATCCAGGCCATTGATTGGCTGGATTCAACCAATGAAAAAAATAGAGAAAAACAATTGAATGGTGATGATGATGTGTCGGTAATCTTTCAGGAGAATTGAATTGTTTCGGTGACTGCAGCAGCTTCCAGAAAGAAAAGTAGTCCTCTCATAAAACAAATCAGGAAGAGTCCAATCGGTCTAGAACCAACGGTGTATCTAGAAACCAGGGCACAGAATAAAATTAGAAAAGATATCAAAGGCACAAATATATTTGAATTACATTGTTTCAATAGAAAAAAAAAAAATGTTCGGAAAATCTACAAGGCACATGGTCCCCATAGTATAGGTGCTTAGGGCCCCTTAATCTTGTCCCGGCCTAAGCCCCCCTAGTCTAGGGGGGCGGCTCTGTTTTGGGACAGAGAATTACACTCCAATCCTATTAACTTGAAATAAAATAGGACAACAACAAGTGAAGAAAATCCGCATAACAGGAAGAAGTCCATGAAATCTGTCTCTACTGGTAATAAAAGTAAACTGGACAGCTTGCGCCATTGTTTAGTCCTCCAAATGGCAGCAATTGCTTTTTTTCCTGTTTATTCTTTTTTCATAGTTATAATAAGCATATGAAAATACAAACATCATTTGAACTTAATAACTATTGTAGACAGATCATCAGAGCTGTTTCTAGCTAGAGCCGCTTCGTTGAGAACTTTTGCTGCTGACTTAGCATCCTTTACATCCTTGATACAGTCCACAGCTTCTTGATTCGACATCACCTGATGAAACAAGATCGAAAGCCCACAATTACATACGTTTGAGTTTCACAAAAGCATACAAGAACGCAAAAACGTAAACAAACAAGAAGACAGAGTTATTTAAACTTGTGACCTCCTGTTCTGATACCCGTGTTAAGAAACAACTAGTTAACATTAGCAACACCATAAAATTGCTCTTGTAGAGGAGCAGACCAATTACAGGTGGCCAAGGCGTTGAGAATCAAGAACTAACCTTCCAGATACCGTCACTAGCCAGGATCACAATATCAGTGTCGTCGTCTATGTCTACCATTGAAACATCTGGTTCAGAGCTCAAGTGCATCTTCAAGCTCTTGTCACCAAATGCCCTTGCTACAGCCAACTGTCCATCCACTCGTGGAACATCGCCTGAGTATTTATTTATTAATTAGCTTGATATCTAATCTATCCACTTCATAAGATGTAATTTCACAAGCATATACACAATATAAGTATCACGCTATAAACAATAATAATACCTGGAAAGTTGGAAACAAAGCCCCCTCTGTTCTCAATCTCCTCTCTTTCTTTATTGGGGTCATGATCAATAGACAATTGTGTGGCTACACCGTTCTTGGAGATCACAGCACGTGAATCACCGACGTTAGCCACCACAAGTGTTTGACAATTGACTAATATTGCTGTTACTGCAGTTGATCCACCTTTTCCCAATTCAAATGCTTTCTCCATTATCTCCTTATCTGTAAGGTGGTACGCTCTTTTGATTGCCTTCTCTGCATCGGTCCAGAAGTCAGGCTATCCCGGCACAAAGCACAGAACATTAAGTTAAAAAATTGAGTATGTAGAACATCGTCATCTAGAAGAAGCAAAATCGAAAAAATGTGAAGGTGACATTACAGGGAAAATATCTTTCGATCACTGTGATTGAAACACATTATCTATCATTTGACATCTACAAAGTGAAAGGAATTTGATGTCATTCCCACCAAAAGATGACAATGAAGAAATAAATGCCCTATAGATACAGTTCAGTGAGTTGAATTTGCTATTGTTTTACATGTATATAACGTGATGGACTTCTCTATATTGTACCCTCATACCCTAGGTTTTGAAATTGTTAGGCCTATATTTTCAATATTGTAAAATTGTTTGGCATACATTTTCAATATTGTATCGGAGTTTAACTCACGTTTTACGTAAATTTACTTTTGTATCAGAGTTTTGCCATATTCAATATTGTATCAGAAAACGAGCCCATGTTTCGCCTAGTTCAATATTGTATCAGAATCGAGCTCATGTTTTCCTATTTCAATATGATATCAGAGTCTATGTTCATTTAGGCTAGCATGAAGGATATGTTGGGACAGACTTTCCCACCTCATAACATAAGAGATTTTGAAGTTGAAGCTCCTTATAGGGCATATATTTTCTGGCAGTGCAAACGATAATACAATGCAAAATATTGCAGCTTAAAGATACAGAAATTCAGGAGAATATACTGCATATAAAATGTATGTTTTCAGTTTGATGGCAACTACACAAAAAGAGGTACAAGAATTCAAATTTACCTCCTTTATAATGTTATCGAACAAATGTGACCGCAAATAAGCTGGTACTTCACGACTCTGGTGACCATCATATATGGCAAAGAGGCCAAGTTCATGGTCATCAACTTGCTTAAACTGTGCAAAAGCGTAATCCTCCATAGGGTGTTTCGACTTTCCCTCAACTGTGTGATAACCATGGGAAACATGCTTGTCCATTTTGCTCTTTCCTTTCCCTGTATCAAACCCCGATGAACTTAAACCAACCTTTTCCTGCAAAACATGGACACTATTTACTTAGCATTATCCCAACTACTGTATACATTGCCTCCTAATAGCTCTCTACTTAATTTTACAAGATCTTCTATTCAAATATCTGAAATAGATCAGGATATACTTCAATAGATAAGCCTATGAAGCAACAGAAATGCTAGTGTCAGATCTTAGTTGTCATTAAGCCAGATTTATGTTGTCTTCACTAAAGTAGAGACATGTTTTTAGAAATCTTTTTTAGGTGCAACCATGGATATTGCTTGATTTCCTTTCAGTTTACCTAAATTTGACATTTCCATGAGAAAGAATGGGACAAACTAGTCAATTCAAAAACGATGCAAATCATAACAAGATCCCTAATTCAACCAATTTAAAATTTGCCAATTCATATATATACTTGCTAAACAATCATCAAAAGCTGGAGAACAGACACCATTAAATTTAACAGCATCACACAACAAAAGAATATCAACACAGAACGCACATCTGAAAAAGAGAGGTAAAGGTGGATAGTAAAGCAAAGTTCTAGCCTGAGCTCAACGAAAAATTGTTAAATCCTAAATCGTTTACAACAAATTCAGCTAAGTATCACAATTTTTTTTGGGTTCAATTCATATTTGATTCAAGATTTCTGTACCGTAAGCACAACAGAAATTACAAATCATACCCGTGAAGGATTTGGCATCTAATCATCAAAGCAAACAAACTTTGCTACAAAAAAAAAAAAAAATACATACCTTCATTTTGTGAAGAATTTCTTTGCCAGCCATGGTGTATATCCACTAAATCTATACTTTTTATTATTTGGTTTATTATACGCGTTGTGTCGAAGGAGAAATGGACAGGTATGGGAGAATAAGGAAAGCGGAGCAACAAAAAGACGCGTGTGAAAGGAAAGATGGTGATGCACCTAAGCTTGACACGTGGGGTTTCTACGTAAATTATTTGGTCTAAACCGGTGACATAATCTAATCTTTTATGTCTTCATCATGATGAGTCCATATAACGATCAATAGCTCATAATTGTGATGGAGGTTAAAATATTATGTTGTGTCATCCGTTGTATAAAATATTTGTTTTCATATCATTACTTTAATCAGAATGCAAGACTAGCCGGGTTGCTTCATGTTATTATGATGCACACGGATACTTTTGTATGAGAACGTGTTTCGTATCTGATAGGACTACGACCAGTGGGGGATCTATGTACAGCCAAGAGAGGGCAACTGTCTCATTTATCCGAAAAAAATTACTAATATAACGACCCAACCTGACCTTAGAGGTAAAATGAGAAAAGGTTGTTCGGCATGGCAATGACGGATTTCACCACGCCACGTGTCACGCACACACTTAAATAATAAGACAAATAGACCCAAGGTCCTAACCCTAAGGGCCATGAGCGCCAATATAAGCCTAAGGGCCGATCTCCGCTCCTACGAGGGAAGCGAGACAGGTTGAACCCCGGTCCACCGCAGGTCGGTCAGGACAGAATAAATGCCGACATGGGCAGCTCGGTCACCTTAGCCTCGGTCGCTCACCGTAGGTTGGCTAGAGTGTATAACGATAAGTATATGTTTATCAGGATATTATGGAAAAATCCTAAGCCATTAAGGCTCTGATCTCTATCATTTAAATCTAATATTCAAATACCGTGATTATCTCTTAAAATCCAAGGATAATCACAAGATAATAATAATACTTGTGAGACACGAAAATAGAGTCCATAGTGGACACGGCCCATGCAGGCCTAGAGCATAAGTGATCTCTATATAAACATTCATAAGAACTACGGCAGACTTGATTCCAATACATACTTTGGATACGTAGGCAACCTGGAGAAAGATCTCAGGCTCAGTCTAACCACCCCCAAAAACCATCTCTTGGTTCATCTTTTCTAGGGTTCTCTAGTCTTGGATTATTGTCACTAGAAAAATACGGCCCAGATTTATATCCGATGAAATTTTGCTTCGTCATGACAATTGCACATGTTAGCATTAAATTACAGTGAAATCATACCATAATTTTTTCGCGAAAATATTGAAGAAAAAGACGAGAATTTGAAACAATAGAGAGAAAGATAAGATAACATGACTCTGGAGTATGAATATGAACAAATTGTGTTGTCCTTAACTGGCATGACTACTGCAGAACCAATGGTACATGGCTGGTAGAGCGGCAACGGTGCCTACAGAGACAACCTCCATGTTTCTGGTATACACTAGAATCCCCAAACAAATCTACCATATAAAGTAACCACAGATCCCAAACATCAGTCAATACAATATCCACTGATACAAAATATCCAATGTCATCGCCAGCTTCAATCTGTTATCACCCGTGTATAATTAAAATAATCAAACCGAATTAAACAACAATTTTATTAATTTTGATGACGAAACAGATACAACAAAATATAGAAAGAAAATACAATAACAATGATAAAAGGATATGCTACGATTTGAGCGGAGACGAACTCTTTCCTTAAGACAAATTTGCTCCGGTATGTACCCCGGTTTACAGCAATTGTCTCCCAGGAATTCTCAGATTACCTTTCAGAATAGCGGTACTGCAAACTCTGAACAACGACGAACTCTACAAAGGTTTTCGAAACTCTTCACTTGATGCAAGAACGGATGCGAGAAGAATGTATGTATGTATGCAATTCGGTGTTGTATTTCGTGTCCGTGTGTTTTTCTTCCCATTCATGTAGCTTGTTTATATAGCGAGAGGACATGGAAAAACTGATGGAAATGAACAACCTCAGCTCGAATTGAATGTCATAAATATCAGCATTATGTTGGAACTTGAAAAGCTAAAAGCCTCAGCTTTAATCACGACTTAAAGTTGGATAGGAACATGAACAACCTCACTCTCAGCAGACTGAAAAATAAATTAACAGTTGCAATGCAAAACCGAACTCTGAATCTTCAAATCGAGTACGCAGGACACGCGGGCATGCACAAGCCCAAGGGTAAATCCGGATTGGATTTGCACCCCCCCTGCGCCCGCGTAGAGAACGGCGTATAATGTTGGTTTTTTATTCCAACTACACTAAAACAATATCATATAAATATTGCTTCTTTTTCCTTCTTCCAACTAATGTGGGAGAAAAGTTTCTTCCCATTTTTCCTTTTCATAACACACACTTAAGCCCAATAGGCGTATGACATATCATCAATTTTCCAACAAACCGACTTTAAGCGTTAATTTCTCATTCACTCGTTATCCGAATTGAATGATTCCAAATCCCGAATTCATCTACGACTCACGTAGTTTTCGAATTAATAAAACATTACATATATTCTATACAAGAATATATCCGAAATACTCTTACAAAGTCACTGAATAAAATGATTATAAAATCATTTTTAATTCATTTTTAATTCAATTCCATATTTTCTCCAACACAATCCTCACATCTACTCACACATAGTAAGAAAAAATGTATAAGTTCTGAAAACAACGCTTGTCTAGAAAATGGGGTCAACTCTCTAACAAATCACAAATAGAAACGTACATAATTAAGTTTATGCTATTAACATATTATCTAGTTTGCGTACAAGAAATCCTTAACTAGATCTTCATATCTATCATCAATGGCATCACCTTCCACTGAAATTGGTAAATAAGGAATGATCGAGCTCACAACTTTGTAAGAAAAGCGTAATCAAAAGGAAACAATTAGAACATCCGGGAATATTTTCATAGTTATGTAATGATTATGACTTTTTATGCTGAAAATAAAGATAGTTTATTAATACTAGTATGGAAAAGAACTAAATCAACTATGCAGTTGTAAATGACACACAAAAAAAAAAAGAGCAAACCAACAGTGCATAGCAGTGACATAGGAAAAAAATAGTGAGCAATAACACTAATCGCAATGTAAGTAATAAATGAATAACATGTTGTGTGTCGTTACGTAACACCGTCATGCACAATTTATCGTTCTTCTATTTACTTAGTGATATATACTGTTACGTATCGATGTCATGCATGTCACGATGTGTACTGTTACGCATCAGTGTCATACACATTTCATCATACCACTTTAATTGTGATATACATTGTTATGTATCATTGTCATTCATAACACGATGTATACCGTTATGTATCGTTGTCATACACAGTTTATTATACTTCCTTACTTTTGACATGCACCGTCACGTATCGCCGTCTTCATATCACACTATGTACCGTTATCGCCTAAATACATAATTTTCATTCTTCCTTACTTGGTTGGTAGCATATGTCGTTACGTATCATCATCATACATATCACCTCATTTGATTATGTATCGTTACGTATCGCCGTCATACGTAATCTTAAATCTCATCTTTCTTTCTTTATATTTCATGTTATCACTTATCACATATTACATAATACATTTCATGTAAACGGTTGAACCTACATATTCGTACTTTACCATTAAACGGAACTTCCCATGCACAACCCATATGCCATGATTTTTACCAACGCTGCATGGATTAATAATTTAATTAAAATAACTAACAGTTCTATCATATAAGAAATTGACATAATTCTACATGACAACTACCAACTAAATGATGACATTTTCAGGTTCCTTAGTCTCCCAAACGACTCACAATTCCAAGTTTTTAAGTAGAAAGTGGCTTCTAACAAAGCATTGATCCAGCGGTATGTGTTGTGATTCTTAATCCGAATATTTCGAGTTCGAGTTCTAACATGAACGAAAAAAAAAAAAAAAAAGGAAGTGGCTAAAATAAAAAAGAATGTTCTAACTCAAGATGGCGTGGACCAAAAATGGATCATGTCATGGTCAAAAGTCAGAAAAAGAAACTGGGGCTCAAAGACCAATTGCAACGACACGCTTTTGAAATGGCGTCAAGTCGCTCTGCATCCAACTCATGATTAGCATGACATGTATTCCTTCCGTCCCGCAATATAAGTCATTTTTGACTTTTTACATAGTTTAAAAAAATCATAAATGAGTTACTTTTTAATATTTCAAAACAAAATATTATATTGTTTTTTGTGAGTGGATTATAATATTGCATTGTTTAGTGTGAAAGTGAAAACAATACATTAATCTTGTATTGAAATGTGAAAAAAACTTATATTTTGAGACACTATAAAAAAAGTTAAAAGAAGCTTATATTGCGTGACGGAGGAAGTATGTGTTACATAACAATGATCACATGAGAATGAATAAAATAAAGGGATAATTGCTCAAATAGTTTTTTTTTTTTTTACAAAATATTGCCCAAATAGTCTTTGACCAAAAGTCAATTAAAAAACCGAAATTAATGGTTACCCATTTTGCCCCCTCTTGAATCACCCCCAAAATTTCCCTCCCTTCCCCAAATTTGGATTTTGAATATCAAAATTCAAACCCCCCTATCTTTCATACCACTACTTCTTTTTCTTCTTCAAATTCTTCTTCGATTTCAAATTCTTCTTCTTCTTTGAATAACGAGTTCTTGGGCATGAGTTCTTCATTTGTCAAATATCGAGTTTGATTTTCGTGTAATGAGTTCAAACTTGTGTATCGAGTTCGAAATTGTATTTCCATCGGGATTCCGGCGATGGATTTGAGGTTGAATAAGATGGGTGATTTGGGTGATTTGAGTTCGATTTGTGTAACGAGTCAAAACTCATGATTGGGGTTGAAACGAGTTCAAACTCGTGTTTGGAGTTGAAGAAGATAGTTGATTTGTGTTCAAACTCGTGTAACGAGTTTGATAACGAGTTCGTTTTCATGTAACGAGTTTGAACTCGTTTTCAGGGGTATTTTGGGTAAATAAGGAAAAAAAGTATGGGGAATCCAAACACATAACATATTACATAGCCTCTATTTGACATGAAAACCACACTACAAAAAATAGACCTTTTAGTGACAAAAATATTCGTCTCGAAAAGTGCTGATTTTCGTCATTAAAGGATTTCGTGATAAAATTTTTTTGTCGTGGCGTTTGTTGTGTAAACAGTGACGCTAAAGGTGCCTATCGTGACAAACCAGAGTATTAGTCACTAAAGAAATTCAGTCGCGACGAATCTCTTACTTTTGTCACCAAAGCTTTTCATGACAAAACGCTAAATTTCTCACCAGATCGTTTTTCATGCAACAAAATTTTTGTCACAAAATAATGAACATTTTATCACTATTTAAGTGTTTGTCACCAAAGGGTACAAACACATTTTTACATTAATGGTTAATATTGACAAGCGCTTTGTTACTAGAAGTCATATTCTAATAATAATAATAAAAATAATTATAAATAATAAATATTCGAAATAAAATAATAGAAAAATAGAAAATAATAATAATAATAATAATAATAATAATAATAATAATAATAATAATAATAAATATTCGAAATATAAAAATAGAAAATAACAATAATAAATAATAAATATTCAAATATAATAATAGAAAAATAGAAAATAATAATAATAATAATAAATAATAAAAGAAAATGGGACAAAAAAAATCTTGTACAGAGATTCAAAAATAGTGATACTTAACAACTCTTGTACAGAGCTTCGAGTGCAGACAAATCAGATGCTTCAATCTCTCTTCCGTTCTGGAATGGGAAGTTCACAGCATCCAATTGCTGAAAGAAGTGTAGACTTCCCGCAGCCATTTAATCCCAACAAACCATTACACCTGAGACAGATGACACATTATATTGGTTAATTATACTAGATAAGCTGAAACACAGCCCCAGCAGATGTCAACCATTAAGAGAGGACAAACCTGCCAAAATGTGCCCCCAACGGAGAAGGTACATATTACATAGCCTCTATTTGACATGAAAACCAATGCAATCCAAACACAAATTTCATTTTGTTGAGTAAATATTTACCCAAAACATCCATGTCCAAACGGATCCCAAATTTTCTGCTACCAATATAGACTACATCATCAACATGAGATGAAATAAATATCAATAACCTGAAACTGAAATCTATCATAATATCCCACAACCATGTCTGCTAACGTAAAGAGTCATAACATATGTCAAATTTGAGTGCAAACCCCTAAAAGGGAGAAAATGACTGAATTAAACATAAAACCATATGATCTAAAAAGTATATTAGTTCTCTATGGTTCTTCTTGCTCAACTTCTTCATCCTTTAAAATACTGACCCATATCGACATGCATA
Source organism: Gentiana straminea (assembly GCA_036785695.1). Lineage (NCBI taxonomy): Eukaryota > Viridiplantae > Streptophyta > Magnoliopsida > Gentianales > Gentianaceae > Gentiana > Gentiana straminea. The sequence continues at coordinate 8,489,039 of JAVUPR010000497.1, read as the reverse complement.
ATTTTATAAATTTGTATATAATAATAGGGACAATTATTGAAAAGGACACATATTAGACTTAATTAGGCAAAAAGGACATCCAAAACAAACACTTAGTTATAAGAACAAAAATTAGATAGATAGACTCAAATACCCTTAATGAAGAAAAAAATTAAAAAAAAAATTTAAAAGGGAAGGTAAAGGCTGTTGTTGTTGTTTTTCTTTTTTTTCTCCTGGAGGACGTTCAAGAGTGGTTTTTTTTTTTTTTTTTTTTTTTTCCTTTTTTTTTTAATATTCCTCCTGGACATTGAAAGTTAAATTTTTTTTTTTTCTGGACGTTGATAGTGTGCGCGTGTTTTTTTTTTTTTTTTTTTTTTTTTTTCCCGGGACAGTGGAAGTTTATTTTTTCTTTTTTTCATTGACCCCCGCGATTCCGTGACCACCGCAATGCATTGCCCAACCCGATGCATTGACCACCCCCGATTAATTAACCACCGCGATGCAAGGACCACCTCGATGCATTGACAACCCCCGACGCAGACACCGCGATGCACTAACAACCACGATGCATTGACATCGGCAATCATATATGCAGTGACATCGACAATCATATATGCGTGACATCAACAATTTATGCAGTGACATCGGCAATTAGATATGCAGTGACATCAACATTTTATGCAGTGACATCAGCAATCATATATGAATGACATCAACAATTTATGTAGTGACATCGGCAATCATATATGCAGAGACATCAACATTTTATGCAGTGACATCACGATGCAGAGACCATCGAGATGCAGTGATCACCGGGATGCAGTGACATTTGATAAAACAACACCGTGATGACATTTGATATTTTTCCGACTTAATTTCATAAAATCGATTTATTTTCTTCATAAAATCGACTTCAAATGGTTATATCTTTTGATATAAAACTACGATCAACATAAATCTTTCACCTTAATTCATATTTTTTATGCAATTACATCGGCAATCATATATGCGGTGATATCAACATTTTATGCAGTGACATCGGCAATCATATATGCGTGACATCAACAATTTATGCAGTGACATCGGCAATCAGATATGCAGTGACATCAACATTTTATGCAGTGACATCGGCAATTTATGCAGTGACATTGGCATTTTATGCAGTGACATCAACAATTTATGCAGTGACATTGGCATTTTATGCAGTGACATCGCCAAATCATACAAAAACCCAACATCAACGTATATCTTTGCTTTCTTTGTTTCAAGGTGATGCATGTTAAACTAATTGATCATTATTACATCATGATCTTGCCTTAACGAGTCGAGTTTGATCTTGCCTTTTTATGGCTCGAACAAGCCCGAAGTTTTTTAGTCGAGCTCGAGCCCTAAGGAATATCGACTCAACTCGCTCGGTTACACCTCTAATGTGAATGACGCTACACTTATTTTACAAAGTTACCAAAATTGTATATCAAATTGTATCATCTGCAGTGACATTGATGTCACTGCATCAATGCTCTAATTGTAAATGCAGTGACATCAATGTCACTGCATTATAGGAGAAAACCAACACAGAACCCATTGCATCAGCATATCAAAACTTTGAAGGCAAAGAGCATTGTAGCAACCCAACAGAATCAAGAGTAACACTGACATCCCTCCTCCAAAGTAACAATGTTTAAAGCTAATTTGGTTCAAAATTATTGTGTGCGTATATTCATGATCAAATGAGAAGTTACATACAGCAGTATGAGCTTCTCTCCATACGGGAACATCGAAATTAGGAACTATACCAAGCTAGGCAAAATCCACATACAAGAAATCTGGAACAAGTACTAAATACCCTTCATCTGCAGCTTTGTCTGCAAGCTTTCTGAAATGTAGCAAGAAAAAGAAAAAGAAAAGTGAATTCTTTGCTCCATAAAATGCAGCATTTTCCCTTTTGTTTGGTATCTCAATTCAAACAAATTAACCAGAAACTGCACACAGGGAGAATTGGTTTGATAATTAAGCTGTATATAATAATAAAGGTATAATTGAATGACAGAGATTAATTAAACACACCTCAAATTAGGTGATTCATATCCTGCGAAAAAACAAAATTGGGGAAAACATCAAGAATTGCTAAAAGTATGTACAACACCCCACAAAACGCGGTCTATATTAGAGACTGTAATCAAATACTAAGAAAGTTGCCGTGAAAAATAAAAATAAAAAAATGATTACTAGCTAGATTTGTTTACATAGAAAATTAACTTATCTAGTGGAACAGAAAAGGAACCTCCCAAAAGAAAAAAGAAATGCAAGAAAAATCGAAGAAAAAAAGAGAGAGAAAGTACCAAAAGCATCGGAGACGAGAACAAACACCTCTACTACTAAACCTTTTCCACTTGTCTGTGTGTTCTTCGCAGAGCAGATTCGATCACGAAGCTCGCTAACAGCCGCATGTCTTTTTCTCCGGCGGCTATGTCCGACGGCCACAAACCCCAGCAGCTTCGACAGAGGCTATTAAGCCTCTTAAGACCCAAAATCATCACCGTGGTGGAACAAGACCTGAGCTTCGCCGGGAAACGGCCATGGAAGAAAGGATATGAAAAGGGTTGTTGGGGACAGGGGTGGGACGAATGACGATGCTGTCGAATTGAAAAATGAGAAAGACGGGACTGGGGTTATTTTTGTCCAACTATTGTTATTTTGTCCTTATAACAAATGATCTTTTAAGTGTGTCCTAAATGCTTATTAAATCTCAAAACTAGTTCTTATAAACAAATAACACATAATAATGATCTGTAGAAAGCAAATAACACCAAGAATAATAATTTTTATTCGTTTCTTCTAACTCGTAAAGATTTTTTTTTTAATATTTTTTTTTATCATCTTTACAACATGTTTTCCTTTATTGGATTTTTGCTACCTAGCTATAAATTCAACTTGAAAATATTTTTTATTTAGAAAAAGTCATGCTTGACATTCGTGTATGAACAACAAAGGTGTCTAAACGGGCCGAACCAAACAGAATATATGATGTTTGGATTTGTGTTTGTTTGTTTAATACGCAAACGAGCTCGAGTTTGTTTGTTTACAAAACAAACTTAATTTTATGTTTGAGCTATGTTTAATCTACTATTCGAGCTCGAGCCGGGCTCAAACGAGCCAACCCACTCTTTACAAATTATGCCGATGTTCTTCAACACCCGCTTTCAAGTGTGAAATAACAAATAGGTTGAATGCAGTGGCGGACACACGTTAACTAGGGTGGGGTCGATCGTGACCCCACTAAGACCCCAAGATTTTTTTTTGTATTAAAACGATATTGTTTGATGTTAAAATATGTCATTTTGGCGCTAAAATGTCGTTTTAAGCTTCAGTGACCCTACCGAAACATTTTTTGATAAAAAAATATAGTTTTAGATTCCAGTGACACTACTAGAATAAATTTATGGATCCGCTCATCTTAACTTTTTTAATTTATATCAACTAGATATTTGAGGTGGAAATTAATAAGAAGATCGACGAGACAAGGACGAGGCGACACTACGATAACATTAGAGACTTAGGGTTAGCAATTTGAAAAAACACACACATATATATACACACACACACACACACAAAAAAAAAGTATATGCATACATATATATACACATGCACACACATATATTGTGACGCTCCGTTCCCGGACATCGTGTGCTTATCTGGAAAAAAACGTCCGTCATGCGTATATATTTTTTTTTAAGTAATAAGATCATGTGCGTAAGCCTCTATGACATCGTTATTAGAGTATAAAGCGGAAATAATAAAGAACTACTCGGGAATATAAATCAACAACTATAGACTGACCAGTTGCGATCCAAGTCTAAAAGAAAACCAAAAGACAAACAACGAAATATAAATGTTGTTTACAATCATTTTGAAAATCCCAATTTAAAACTAAAGGAAAAGTAATTAAACCAAAGGTACCACGTCTAAAGGAACTCTCAAACGCTACATCGTTTCCGACCAACATAGTTATTGTTAATAGACATAATTAATAGAACACAATTCTTCATCATCAATGATCAAACTTTGTGCCATCGTATCCATACTCATCTACCTACCAATCTTCTCGGCATGGGAAACATACATAATAAAGGGGTCAGTACATTTGTTCTCAGGAGTGCCGATTAGAACCGGACGAGGCCTCGTTTCGTCCTTTGTTCCCCATAGCAATTGGGATCAAAAAGCACCAAATTTGATGACTTATTAAGGGAAGACGAAGTAAGGGCAAGTAAGGGGTTGAAGAATCGGAACACAACTATATACATCACAAGTAAATGATTACATTCTCTACCACATAGGTTATTAAGAGCTCGATGTCCCTCTACTAGTTCTTTTAGTAAAACCTCAACCAAGCAAGGGTTTGTTAAGTCTTACTCCAAGGACAGTTCGCCCGAATGACCTGTATGCACCGGAACATGTCAGTATCTTATATGTCACGGACTCTTCCATGTGGACAGTTCCATAATGTGAAATGGAAATGTATCTTACCATGAATTATGATGTTTTAGCTTTTAGACACATAACATATGTTTGTTATTGATGGCCAAATTATAGCAAACCAACTTTAACAGGCAGAGTACCGGGTCGGTTGTACTACAACGGCGAGCAATGTCGTATCCTACGAGGAATCAATCAAGTATCAAAATCACGTTTGTATCTAGTTTAGGTTCACAAAAGGGGTGAAAATAATAATTATAATTAGAAAAAGAAATAAAAATTATAACTTTAGAATATATTATTTTCTCTAAAAAAAAAACTTTTGAATATATTATAAATGGAATAGCTAAACTATGATCAGGAACACTACTCTTAACACCTTAATTACCAAATCACTAGAGACGAGTCTTAACCTACCATCCAACCAATGGTTTCTAATGAATGTGTTGTGGGTGCAATCTCTTAAACTGGTCCCTATGCGCTAATACCACAACCTAGTTACCCTATACTCGGTTCAACAGTCCTCTTTCAGGGATTTAATTGACCTAATATGATTAAGAACTATGAGATGCTCCGCATCCACCGAATTCACGGCTTAGCTAGAAACTTACCAAGGAACATGCTGCGAAAAATCCGATTAGTTCGTGCATGATAATCCTAAAATTCTAGTTTGCACACTCCCTCGCAAAATACATTTATAAAAATCGTGTGTAGGATCATTAATTAGGTGATCAGATTAATTCAAGCATTAACATCAAATTTTTAGACACAACAATTCAAAAGATTTAATCTTTAAGCCATACTCATCCCAAGATCATCGTTTAGGTATCAATTTCGTGATTCCATCACATAATACTATAATAAATTAGCTATTCATAATAAAATCAAGAACGCAAGAAATCATAAATAAACTGATAAAAGACATGATAAAAAAAAAAGATGAATAAAATTTACCAATGAAACCGTAGCAATCCACCACTCGAATCATCACTTCGTTGTGTTGAAATTGCAAAATAAATAAATAAAGTTGATGTTGTTCTTGCAGAAATTGAAAGGGAAAAATAGTAGTTCTAAACCTAAGGAAAAATAAAACTGCTATGGAGAGAAAAATAAATTTATGATGTAAAATATGTGTGTTAAAAAATTTAACATAGATGACTTTTTATATATCGATAGCCGACCTATAAAATTTTCAGCAAATTCCCGTAAATAACAAGGCTGGAGCAAATATGTTGTAAAACTTTGACTCTGATGCGTAGGCCCCAATTTCTCCCAGCTTACGTAGGAAATGAAATTTTTGTTGAATGTAAGAGGTGCAGGCTTGAATGAAAAAGCCTGAGCTTGACTTTTTTCTTTTCCTTTATTATTATATTTTTCTCTTTTATGGACGCTTAAATTTGAATCTCGCGCTATTTTCTTATACAAATTTTGTTTCGGACGATTTTCATACTGTTATAATCCTCGTCATGCCCTCTATCACATCATACCTGTAATAAAAATAAACCATATACCTGATATACCCGGGTCAGAACGGGGCCCTGTTCATCCCTATTGGGCCTATACTTCTTGGCCCATCAACATATGAAAATGGGCTTTACTCTCCTCTGGCCGCTGCCACAGCCATCTCCTACCCGCTAGCTACAAGCCGGGACCTGTCCGCCAACCGTAAGCCGGATCTTGTCCGCCAGTTCAATGTCGGATCCATCTTCTCAATGTGATTTCTACCCATACAGTCAAGGCACAAATGAGTCCGCTGCTCGTCATTCTTATCAATAATCGATGGTCGTTACTCGCCGCGGCCTATCGCTGTCCGCTGTCCGTCGTCCTTATCAATCCAGCTGGATGTAACAGCTGGCCAATCGTGACAGCTGGCTAGGACACTTGTAATGCATACGTAGTTAACTTAGCTATGTACTCTCAGTTGTCTTGTCAATGAACAGTAGACCGACTTACTTTTTAGCCTATAAATATGGGATCACATTGTAATAGAAAAAATCTAATCAATCTCTCAAGCTTCAAGCTATAATATATTACAAGCAGAAACTCTGCCAATTTGTCGACTAATTCACTTGTTCTTCATAAACACTTAAACCGCCACCACTTTGTTCTTAATCACCACCGTGTCCTCACCGTCGAAATCACTCATCACGGCCTCATATCCACAAGATAAACACTGCTACCGCAAATCGGTGTTCAACGCAACATCGGTTGGCTCCGTTACCGGGAAACCGATCATCATTCACTTTTGGAGATCATTTACTCCACCACAAGGACGATTTCACGGTGTTTCGACGAGGTTATCATCATCACCGATCTATCGGTCATTGAAGCTTTGACTTTTTGGGATAATACGACCAGAAAAACCGCCGCTCTCCTCATCTTAACAATGAGATCACCAACTTCACCGCATACTCACGCTTGAGTCCATCTTTAATGCCCAGGTTGGTTTATACACCCTTTTGTCGGTTTCAGATCTTCAAGTAAGGAAAGTTTGACTATTTAGCCGCAGACCACTCAGAGAGCACAACATCTCCTCACCTTCATATTCTGCACCGGAAGAACACCCACTAAAATCATAAGTCATGGCTGGCGGGAAAAACTTGAACCCAAAGAACACCGACTAAACCATTAAATCAACGCCCGAAACGTGGGACAAGCGCGTTGCGGGGAGAGGCTAGCCGCAGGGTTATGTCAGATGGGGCAGACGTCAACCCTGCCCTCACAACCGACATGCGAGCATACATACGAGAAAGAGCTAAAGCCCACGAAATACATGAGGAAGCGGTTAGGAAAAACAAAGGAAAGGGAATTGTTGGGACATCCAATCCAAATAACGAGCAAGAGGTCGTTTCGGCGGGGGGAGCTTCCCCACGCAAGATGCTTATAGAATAGCTCTACAGCACATATGGAATACGTAAAGGAAATGCGAATGGGAAATACATTACGATTGCTTTGAAGGATTACCACCCCAACCTATCCGCAAATTCAACCCCCTCAACCCGCACAAACAGAGTTACAGCCAACTTTCATTCCTCCAAAGACCGTACAAACTCAACGGTCGGAAATGGAAGAAAGCAGCCATGCAACGTCCCAACCAAGAGGAGATAGGAGATCAGCACTTGGTCGACCGCGGGGCCCGTGGTCGACGATCGCGGTGCGGCCCCCCGGGCGACCACGGAATCCTCGACGGTCCGCACTCGCACGGAGGGACATGGGGACTCGCAAGATCGGGGAGGGCATATGGCGTTCCCGCCAATTCCCCAAACTCAAGTGGAATTGGGCATCATGAAAAAACGAGATAGAAGAGCTGCGAGAAGGGTACAAAGGGTGTTAAAGTGGTTCCGACTTGGGGAACGAGTGTGCTCCATCCGAGAATATTGAAAGCGGCACCAAGAGGCGGGACTCACTACCCCAACTTCATTAACTACCATGGAGCTATAGATCCTCTGGATTGGCTGTCAGCTTTCCAAAGCAGAATCAGTTTGTGTACATCAAGCGATGAGGCTTGGTGTATAGCATTTGTGGGATCAATGCGATCGGGCGAAGATCGTGGATCCGCGTCTTCCACCGGGCTCGATTTTATCTTAGGATGATCTCGATCAACAAATTTATAGCCGAATTTAGGTCGGTAGGAGGACCTAAGAAGACACACATTGACCTACGAGGTCCGACAGGCGATAATGAGGCTACCCGCAGCTATTATGAACGATTTTATAAAGTGTACGAGCTAACCAGGGGCATAGCGGATAACGTCGTCATGACTAGCTTCGAAACGGGGGTTGAAGCCGGGGTATTTGAAATCTTATTTCGCTTTGTCACCACCAGCGAACCTACAAGAGATGTTGAGTTCGACCAGGGAAGTACATTGCAACACGCGGGAAACGAAGGAGCGTCTTCGTCCAACAAAGGCAAACGAGAGGGCCGAGCGTAGCCCGCCAAGAGATACCCGTAGAGGGCGGATCGAGAAATTAAGAAACCCGAAAGATTTAAGGAGGAGCATTTCACGCCGCTCGAAATTTCCTATTCTCAAGTATTGAATGAGATAAGAGACGAGATACCCGAGCCATATCCGATGGTACCGTATACACGCCGCGATGCATCTAAATACCGCGGCTATCACGAGACAAGGGACATACTACTGATGAATGCATTCAGTTCAAACGGGCAATTGAGAAGTTACTCGCTCGCAGACACCATGATCACCTCAAACTAGATCATGGTGATAAGAGGAATCAACAAGTTCGTCAGTTCGACAGGAACATTAGAATGATAACTGAGCCTCCTCCCAGTAACAATCAGATTAAGAATCATATCGGCTCCATCAACAAACATGTGGAGAAGCCTATAGTTTTGCGGGGAAATGAGCAACCTCTGGCCTTTACTCGAAGTGAGCTTGTGACTTCGATCAATACAGAAGATATGTGCCTTTGCATTTCAGTGGTCGTCAATCGGGCCTGTGTCAATAGAGTGATGGTTGATACAGGAGCTTGCCGCGATATTTTATACTACAACTGCTTCAAAGAATTGGGGTTCAGCGACTCCAATCTGAGGCCGCACAATGGCACCCTCGAGGGATTCACAAATCACAAAATACAAAGGTCAAGGGGGCCATCGACTTAGATGTACAGATGGGAGATCACGCGCCATTTCGCACGGAAAAGGTGACATTTTTGGTAGTCGATCTTCAGTCCAATTATAACATGATAATTGGGACACCTGCCTTGAAACAATTTCAAATGGTAACTTCCATTCCACATCAACGGGCAAAGTTTTATGTGGGGGACAGGATCGGAACGTCGATCAGCGAGCCTGCAGCTGTCCTAACATACATACATGAGATGAGAACAGGGAACAAGAGAGCACGAATTGAGCAGCCCCCACACATGGAAAACATCGACATGATCAGGGTCGCCGCCGAACATGCGACAGTTAAAGTGGAATGCGAAACATTGCAATTCAGGGATGAGCCTGATTTTACAGCAGAGGATGAGTTAATCAAGGTAATCATCAACGATGAATACCCCGATCAGAAAGTCAAAATTGGGGCTCGGCTGAGTTCTCTTGAAAGGGAAAATTTGGTACAATTACTTAAAGAGAATCTGAGCGCCTTCGCCTGGGTGGTCACGGACATGCGAGGAGTCGAGGTTGACGTCGCTCTTCATCATCTTAACGTCGACTCTACTTTAAAGCCAATACAACAGCGAGCGCACCAATTTTCAACAGAAAAGGAAGCGGCGGTGAAAGTAGAGGTCGGAAAGCTTCTACAAGCGGGGAATCATAAAGGAGCTTGCCTACCCTACTTGGTTGGCAAATGTGGTTATGGTAAAGAAGCGAATGGTAAGTGGAGAATGTGCGTCGACTTCACGTACATCAACAAAGCATGTCCGAAGGATCCTTATCGCCTTCCACGAATCGATCGGCTAGTCGACTCTATTTCGGCTTTGAAGTTTTAAGTTTCTTGGATGCATATTCGGGTATCACCAAGTGCGGATGGCTGAATCCGACAAAGAGAAAACGGCTTTCGTAGCCGCCGGAGGTCTATTTTATTACGAGATGATGCCATTTGGGTTGAAGAACGCGGGTTCGACCTATCGGCGAATGGTCAACAAGGTCTTCGCCACGAGATAGGCAGAAATGTGGAAGCTTATATTGACGACATGGTTGTTAAGTCCGCTGGGGACGGTCACGCCGCTGACCTTCAAGAAACCTTCAACAATGTCCGAAAACACTCGATGAAGCTCAATCCGGCCAAATGTACTTTTGGTGTCCAGGCGGGCAAGTTTTTGGGGTTTATGGTTAGTCGTCGTGGCATTGAGGCTAACCCAGAAAAGATTCAAGCTTTAATCGATATGCAAGAGCCTACAACTATCAAAGAAGTTCAGAGGCTTAATGGCCGCATCATCGCGTTGGGTCGGTTCATATCAAAGTCGGCGGAGAAGTGTCTTCCTTTCTTCAAGATTCTCGCAGGCGATAAAGCTTTCTCATGGAACGCGGATTGTTCACGGCATTCCAAGCTCGAAGGAATATCTAGGAAAACCACCTCTTTTGGTTAGCCCCGTGGAGGGAGATGTTTTGTTTTTGTACTTAGCGGCTTCGGACCGGGCCGTCGCCGCCGTTCTTGTCAAGGAGACCGGAACCCTCCAAAATCCCGTCTATTATGTAAGCAAGGCTCTCGAGTCCGGTGGAGAGTCGCTATTTTAATATTGAAAAATTAGCCTACTCGCTTGTCATTGCTTTGCCCGCAAACTCGGGGCTTACTTTACTTCACATACAATTATTGTCTTAACGGATAGTCCAATGCGCCAAATACTTCATAAACCGGACCTTTCGTGCCGTCTCCTCGACGGGCTATAGAAATTACTTGAATTCGACATACAATATCAACCAAGAAAAGCTATCAAAGGTCAAGCATTACCGGATTTTATTATAGAGACAAGTTTCGCCTCGCCACAACCTAGTTCTCCATTATCACAAGAGCCCGCGGCGACCAGTGTTAAGCCCAATCGGTCGGCACTTATATGTTGATGGAGCATCTAATCGAAATGGTTGTGGAGCCGGAGTTATCTTGATGGAGCCCGGAACGACGGAAGAAATTGAAAAAGCTTTGAGGTTCGAATTTCCGGCCACAAATAATCAAGCCGAGTACGAAGCAGTTATAGCCGGTCTCAAACTAGCCCGGGAATTAAACGTAGAAAATGTTGAAGTATTTTGTGATTCCCAACTCATCGTCAATCAAATCTCAGGGGACTATGACACACACTGTGGTATTCTTGAGAAGTATGGTGAGATTGTTCGACGATTAAAAAGCGGTTTCAGCTATTGCGAGTTCATCGAATTCGAAGAGAGGACAATTAAGCAGGCAGACTATCTCTCTAAGCTATCACTCGAAGAAGAGATTGCAGATCCCTCAATAATGATTGAGTATCTAGCCATACCCGCCATAGAGGAAATACAGATCATGGAAATCGACACACCAGCGCCGATTACATGTTGGATTGATGAGGTACAGGCTTACATAGAAACATGTATATTACCGTAGATGGGGCGGACAAAGCTCGCACACTTAAGAAAAGAGCGGTCGGGTATATCGTAAACAAGTGGAATACTCTACGAAGGTCCGTGACAAGACCCTCTCTTACGATGTGTTCGAGAGGAAGAGAGCAAGACAATCCTTATCGAACTTCACCAAGGAGTGTGTGGGGGCCATCCCGCTAGCCGCTCCTTGGCGCAAAAAGTTATAACCGCAGGGTATTATTGGCCAACAATTCTTAAAGATTCAGAAAAATTGGTTAGAGAATGTTCAGAGTGTCAAAAACATGCGGACATCCCTCGGATACCATCTGTCGAGCAAAGCATCGTGACCGCACGATGGCCTTTCGACATGTGGGGACTCGATCTCATTGGGCCTTTTCCACCAGGAAGAGGTGGATGCAAAGTCATCATAGTGGCTGTGGATTATTTCACAAAATGGATTGAAGCGAAACCTATGGTCAAGATAACCGCAAAGGCGGCGGGTTATTTCTTACATGATCAGATTTTTTCACGCTTCGGCATCCCGCGGGCAGTTGTATCAGATCACGGCCCATAATTCAGGAAGGATTTCTCAAACCTTTGTGAGGAATTCAGGGTTAAACACTGGCAGTCATCCGTGGCATATCCTCAAGGAAACGGCCAAGCTGAGGCCGGCAATAAACAAATAATCAAAATGTTGAAGAAGAGCGTGGACGACAGAGTGAAAGCAGGAGGGTGGGTTGATGAGTTACCCGATATACTTTGGGCTCTCCGCACCACGATCAAAACACCCACGGGAGAAACACCTTTTGCTCTTACTTATGGATCGGAGGCCATGACCCCCGTTGAAATGGCTCTACCAAACATCGTGGTCGCCTTGTATGACCCGGCGGATAATCTTTTAAACGGACGGATCGACTTGGATCTAGTGGAAGAAAAAAGACTGGCGACGTACCATCGACTTGCGAACTACAAGCAAATCGCTAAACAACAACATGACAAGCGAATCCGCAACCACTCGTTCAAAGTCGGGGATTTCGTTCTTCGAAACAGGAAGGCCGCGGGTATGGAGCCTAATAGAGGGAAGCTAACAGCAAATTGGGAAGGCCCTTATCAAGTCGCGAGAGAGATCAAAAAAGGGACTTATGTCCTCAGAAATCATCAAGGCTACGAGCTCAATAGACCTTGGCATGCGGACAACCTCAAAAGGTACTACATGTAATAAATCGGTTAGGGTTATGGCTATCCTCTCGTTTACGACGTGAGTGGTTAGGCTTTCTTATTTTGCTTGTAATCATTACTCATCTAGCGGGATGAGTCGAAATTAATAAAGCCCGATTTTACATTCTCTTTTTTATATGCAAATTATTACAAGTATGCATGGGTAAGAAAGAATTGTGCTCGAAGAATTTTCAACAAAACTTCGGCTAGACTTCAGAGTTGTTAAAAATAGGGGCAATATTTGGGAAAATTTAACGCGGTCACGACTTCCTAGCGAACAAGTTATTTCAGATAAGATTCAAGAGGGGCATATCTCATACAGGAGTCCGCACAAGATCGACCTAGAATCTTATCTAAAACAAGGGGGCCGGATGTTGTTATCATCGGACTCAATTTAGACAAAAAATTCGAGCAAAAAGCAAGCATACATAAAAAACGGGCAGGAATAAAAGTACAAGCTGGACAAAGTACATACTAGCTATTACAGAGACAAATGTGCGGACAAAAGTGCGGAAAAGGAAAAGAGTTATACATATGCGAACACAGAATAATGTTTTACAAAACGAGCCGAAATCTAAGAATCCTCGGGCCGCATCTCTTCATTATGGACATTCTCTTCGCGGAGAGAATGGTGCGATCCGATCGCATTGGTCTCCGACTCGGTAGCAGCTCGTCGACTTCTCACCAGGGGCTGCTCGACCTCGCCCTCTTCGGCGGCTCTCTCCCCGCCTCGTAGCCAGCGAACGGGCTCCCTCGCATTTGCTTCAATCACGGCGGGAACCATCCAATCGGATCATACATAGGGACGTAGCGCCGAAGCTCAACATCGGAGAAAGGTATGCGGTCATGGAATTCTCTTAGATAATCGAAAAGGGATGGGTGAGAATCCATTCTTCCAAGACGTCGAGGTCGGGGGTACCGCCATCACGAGCCGGGACGCACCTTGCGATGTGATAAAACCCTTGGTCATATCCCATCATAAAGCTATCGTCGGCGGCGGCTTTGCTAGCAACCTCAATCGGCCCGGGATACTCGAGTTCGGATCCTCCAACTGTTTACGCGACCGCGCACACCGCTTTCTCGGTTTCCCGGTGACCTTGAGCCTCAATCACCCTCTCGCTTCATCTCTTCCATGGTTCGATCGACGGATTTTCCCTCGCTCCACGAGGTCGAGTTAATCCTATTAGCTTCGGCCGAGCCGTGCTCTTAGCTTCTCATTCTCCGCCTCGGCCCGCGTTTAATCGCCCACGAAGACCGGCGGACACCGCATTTGCGGCGCCAAGAGCTTTTTTGGTCTCGACCGCTCTTTCGCGACACCGGCACTCTCGCCTATGGTGTTTCGTAATCATCGACGAACCGCGCCAAGCCCGTGCCGACCTAAGGGAAGAAAAATAAACAAATGGGAGTCAATATTGACTTGAGAAGAATGACAATAAAAAGAATGAAAAACGAAAGCGGAAAAAGAGGTTTACCATGCTCACCGTGGCGCCGTATAAGCCCCACAAATCATCAATATTCCTAAGAAAGGCACGGCGGGGATTGGTCTGGTCCGCCATCACAACCCTGTCCGCTATTCCGCGGCCTATCTCCAACTGAATATCATTAGGGATACCCCACCTAAAATGCCTCAGGGGAGGCACGTCGGCGATACCCCTAGAAATTGTCCGCGTCATTGGCAGGTCGAGAGGATGTTGCCGCATAAACTCTTTGTCCAACCAGGCGGCAGGGACACCCTCTGGCCCGGCGGGGATCCCGAAAAGGCACCACTGTTCTCATGCCCGCTGGAACAGACTCAGCGACAACAGATTTGCCTTTACTCTTTTCAGTGGCCTCTTTCCTCGGGTGATCATCTGTTCGGGTCTTTTTGTGAAGAGGGACATCCTGCTTGGCGCTGTCATCTCCTGCGAGCTCGATCTCCTCCACAGCAGCCCTCTTTTTCTTATCACCCGCGGGTGGCTTCGTCAGAGTAGTCTGCTTCATGGTTTTACTCGCCGCGGTTTTCTCTACTACGGGCGGCTGGGATGACTTCACAACCTTATCTCCAGAGGTTCCCGCCGCGGACGTCTGTAAATTGACCATGGGGAGGGATGTTTTGATCCCCTTCAGCTCAGCAGTCCTCTTCACCTCGCCGACAGTCTTTTTCTTTGACACAAATGGGCCGCGTTGAGCTAATTTGTCCATGGTATCTGCGGGGAACAAAGTTTATTAGCGATCACAAAAACAACAAGGGAACAAGTTATGAAATGAAACAAGTAAAAATCCTACTCGGTGCTCGCATGTTAGGGTAACCGCCGCAAATTCCGCACTGAGAGGGCATAAACCTGCCGTGTTGACACTCGCCGTACCAATCTGGGTGAGTCGGCAATGAATCAACTACAACCAAAGGTTCGCCAACACCGGCTCCAGAAAGTCCGGCTTGTCTAAGGTAGGGTTGGCCGACGTCTAATAACAACCTCCAGTTAAATGCACGAGCCTGGGGTTCTTTCTTCCGGGTGTAGCCTAGGTCGTCTTTCAGCTCCGCAATGAACTCGTCATCATCGGTTTGGGTCTTTATTGCGGCCAAGTGGTCAGTCTTGACCGAGTTCACAGGAAGCTTCTCAAACGGCCACCCCACTCGGGACTCTACCTTCATACATCTCTTGTCCCAGTCCGCTACTTTATCGGGAAGGTCGAATAGTAAACGGGGCCGGCCATGGCTTGATCTACTCCGCGGTTGAATTTGACCAGCCGCACCCTTCAGGGAAAAACCATAAAAATACAGGAGCACCGCCATGGATGGTTCACGCCCGCTTAGCCTACTAATTATAATAAAGGACATAACCACGCGGACTACCCCCAAACTAAGATCGCAGGGCATCACCCTCAGCTCCTCCATGAACTTGACAAAAAATGGATCAAAGGGAGGTCCGAGTCCGGCCGCAAAGTGGTCATAGTGCAACCACGGATAGTCTTGTTGCTCCCGACCACAAACCCACGAAACATTGGTCGCGCCCATGCTGACAAAACGATAATCCGCAGAAACATCATACGCCCCCAACGCCAGAGTATAGTCTTCCCGATCTTTGAACTCCTTCCATCGGGATATAAGAGCACAATCTGCCCGCTTTTGCTCTGCGAGCTCATTCTCGACTGCAGCAGACCTTTTTCTGGGCACCCTTTTCCTTTTTGCGGGCTCGTCAACAGCGATCTTCTTCTTGGACACCACTACCTTTGGAGATTTCCTTGGTTTCTCCGATGGATCAACGGCTTCCACGGCTTCCTTGAGCTTGCCGCTACGTTTGGCGGCTCCAGTATTCAGAGCTTTTTCCATTCTGCTTAGTAACCCGCTCAGTGCCATCTGGTCGTCATCTTCGACCTCGACCTCAGCTACGCCCTCACCAACAGCGGGTACATCCGGGTCAGATTCTATGTTAATGGGTCCAGGGTTTGGAATTTCTTCCATCTCCTCCTCATCGCCGCTAGAGCTAGCATCCTCCATGCTCACCTCCTCTGACCCATAACCCGCAGCGGCCCTATCCTCTTCGTCTGATTGGGTGTGATCTGATGACATTCTGGAAAAGAAAAAGGGCAAGGTGGATTAGATTATCACCCGGACATGGAAATCGGGCCGAGGTGAAAGCAATCACACCCCGACACCTCGCCCTTCCATCTTCCTTAAACAAACAAATCCCCAGAAAAACCCTAAATCCCAGAAAAACCCTAAATTCAAACCAGAAAAGCTTCAAACAACGCGTATTAGAAATTCCACTGAACAAATTGCCAAAACCATCAATCAAACATGCATACATTTGGGGGTATATTTCTGGGAAAAAAGAGACACAAAATCGCGAAGCAACAGATTGGGCTTATGATGTTCATCAAAAAGCAAATGAAGCAAAATCACGAGGCACACGGATCAAGGCATTGTAGTCTTCCAACAAGAAATAGATGACATCAAGGCAAAATCGGATAAAAGAGCAAAGGGAATGTGCAATTTCATACCCGATTGATAATGGGAAGGATAAAATGCCGAGCTTTACTTGGAATAAACACTCGCCGGAACCTGCTTGCTAATCGCCGAAGCTTTCCTTGCGTTATCGCCGGAGGAATTTATCGAGAGATGAAAAGAGAGAAAAGTGTAAGAGCTTGGGGGCAACTCCTCTATTTATAGAGGGAAAAAGAGAGGGGAAACGACGTTTAGGATTCAAAATTCAAAGGTAATGATGGTGGGAACGGTTACCAATTTTTCCTCCGCCAATCAGAGCAAGGGACTGTTCAGTTCCAACCACCGTGTCAGAGCACGTGACTGATGTGACGTTTCGTGTACCGATACATCCGTTTATATTTTTCAACCGTTCAAACCTCTTCTGACGGCCATCAACTTGTCCACAGAATAAGCGGCCTCAGCACATCATTATCTCCCAACATTACTCAAGCGGCTAACATCACTCGGTGTCCGCCGTGGCTTATTCCCGACAAAACACCACCGATGGAGTATTATCACCGACTAAGCCCGACGAGCGTTGTCGGCAATTAAGCCTCGTCCGCTACAAATGCGCAAAGCATATAATCGGTAATTCGCTACGCGATACTAACACCGATTCAAGCCTCGTTTCGCCGCAATGCACAACATATAACTAGTGGTTTTCACCAACACTGGTCCAAGCCCGATAGAACAGTATCGGCGATCAAGCCTGTTCGCTGCAATGCACAGCATATAACTAGTGGTTTTCACCAACACTGGTCCAAGCCCGATAGAACAGTATCGGCGATCAAGCCTGTTCGCTGCAATGCACATCATATAACTAGTGGTTCTCACCAACACTGGTTCAAGCCCGCTAGAACAGTATCGGCATACCTCTGTCACGAGCGACCACAAAGGAGCTTCACCAAAAGTTCTTCGAGTTCTACTCTCCGCCTTGGCGGGCACGCCGAGCACGAGTAGGGGGCCATTGATATACCCGGGTCAGAACGGGGCCCTGTTCATCCCTATTGGGCCTATACTCTTGGCCCATCAACATATGAAAATGGGCTTTACTCTCCTCTGGCCGCTGCCACAGCCATCTCCTACCCGCTAGCTACAAGCCGGGACCTGTCCGCCAACCGTAAGCCGGATCTTGTCCGCCGAGCTCAATGTCGGATCCATCTTCTCAATGTGATTTCTACCCATACGGTCAAGGCACAAATGAGTCCGTTGCTCGTCATTCTTATCAATAATCGATGGTCGTTACTCGCCGCGGCCTATCGCTCGTCCGCCGTCCGTCGTCCTTATCAATCCAAATGGATGTAACGGTACGGCCAATCGTGACAAATGGCTAGGACACTTGTAATGCATACGTAGTTAACTTAGCTATGTACTCTCGGTTGTCTTGTCAATGAACAATGAGACCGACTTACTTTTTAGCCTATAAATATGGGATCACATTGTAATAGAAAAAATCTAATCAATCTCTCAAGCTTCAAGCTATAATATATTACAAGCGAAACTCGCCAATTTGTCGACTAATTCACTTGTTCTTCATAAACACTTAAACCGCCACCACTGTTCTTGATCACCACCGTGTCCTCACCGTCGAAATCACTCATCACAGCCTCATATCCACAAGATAAACACTGCTACCGCAAATCTGGTGTTCAACGCAACATCAATACCCAAGCGTGATAAATACCAATAAAACACACAAATCACCCAAAAATATCGAGATTTTCGACATAAACGTCTTTCGTCTCGTGATTCGAAACGTGGTGAAACGTGTTTAGAAAAACCACTTAACTACCTCAAAATCACATCAAATAGGCTACAAATAGGGGTAAAATGCATACAAAATTATAGCAAAGTTGACTCTCATCAACTACTCCCGACTTAGCGTTTGCTCGCTCTCGAGCAAATCAAGCGATTCTAAAATAAATCATGAGATCAAGCGATCATATGGGAAACCAAAATATTCAATGAGTAAAAACTAATCAATAAGCGAATAAACACGAGCCAAAACATATCTTATCATGGAAACGGAATGTGTGTGTGTGCATAGCTTCTCAATCATTTATTATAGTCGACCGGCTCAGATTATAGATGCATGACTAATGCCGTTACACCATAGGCTTATACTTCATAATCATCTCCACTAATCGAGGTCAAATCAAGGCTAACAAAGGTCAGGAAGGACTTGCACGGTTGTAACGTTAGGCTAGGGACGGGGCTAAATGAAAGGATAAAAGGAATATCAAAAGAGAAATACGAGTGAGCCTAATCAAAACATCTTGCATATACTTCATAGTTCGAATCCGTTCAACACCGTATCTTAAACAGGAGTTAGACGCAAAATCGGTCGTCACCAAGATAAAACTCTAAGATAGCTTGCAAAAATAGTTGATAGCAATAACAAGCTAACCAAGAATTCAAGAACATCCACTCCAATTTACTTCATCCCATCGCCATGCATTACATCGGAAGACTGGATTCGAACACTTTCATCCACATTTCTTGACTCAACTTTTATTCATTTTTTTCCATTTTTCTTTTCATTGATTTTTTTTAATTTTTTTTCTTCTTGAACCAAACACCAACACTTTGCCACCCCATCTCATTCGTAATATCAAAGATCCACCAACACCATACTCGGGTACACATCTTCACCACCCCACACTTGTGCTAGCAAGTGTGTCCAAAATAAGATTAAAACTCATTTGTAGGGTGTCAAAGAAATGTAGACCACAAAAAAGGCTAAGGGTCGGTAATTATAGGCTATTCAACGAATGACTCAGTTCGGGTGAGGGTCTAACCACCCTACAAAGGCTTGGATGGGTTTCTGTGGAAATTATGTATAGGGTTGGCTATTTGGCTCTGGTCGGGTCAAGGAAATGCCAGGACCGTCATCCCCTAATTTACCAAGATTGACCTTTCTATTTCGCCTCGAAGTTAATTGTATAAAGTTCTATGTAACAAATTAATGTCTATGTCATCTATAATCATTCACTAACCAACCACAATTAATGAAAGCAAAGTTATTACGTGCGTAAGTATTCCATTTCCACAACAAGATGGAGGTTTGACTATCATGCATTCAACTCTTGACTAATAATTAACCAAAGAATACCATGAATCACATAGGATACGCAACATCAAAACCATGAAAATTTTAAAAAATGGATCAATTTCTACTCAATGTGGACCAAAAACCAGGCATACAACTTATTCGATGCATAAAATTAAAGCACATAGTCAAGTGAAGCTAAGTCCACCCCTCACTTAAAACGGAACACGTCATTGGTGTGTGAGTGATAAAGTAAAGAAAGACTTAGCTGAACAGGCATTAGGGCCCAACCATGCAAAGTGACAACCACAAATGTATCTCCTAGGGTACCTACGCAATCACGACAAAGAAAACCAAGAATCCACTACAACGAAAGGCCAGAACCTTAAGCGTAGGTAAGCACAAGTATGGAGATGTATATCATAAAAAATATGGGTCATCGTAAGGCATGCAACAAGAAATAAGTGCCGTGGTCAAATTTTCATCACACTTCTAAAAATACAAACCTAAAAACCTAAGGAAAAAAAGGTGGGTTGCCTCCCATAAACGCTTTTGTTTATTGTCTTCGGCTCGACTTATTAAGTAACTAAAAGGAAAAAAAGAAACACGAGTGAAAAGAAAAAAATACATACTACCTAAAACATTCTAAGTTTAAAGTCCTTAGTTCGACTTTATACCACCAATTATGCTAATGATAGTTATACCAAAGGAGATCAAACCACTGCGTCTCACTACACAAATCATAGGAGTTGAGCACCCCATCAAAATGAGAAAAGAAAAACAAGGGGCTCAATCCCCTCCACCAAGATTGGTTCAAGGAATTCATCATGCAACACAATGAAATCACTTTCCCCGAAACAGAGCATATGCCAATAAAGAGTGATTCACGCACCACATAGTAACAAGTTGGCTCACAAAAGACATCCAAAGACTTAAAAGGACTCACTTTTACATGTGTCTCGATAGGGCTCACCGAAAAAGGAATTGATAATTCATAGGGACATTATTCATACCTTCTTCATGGCATTCCATAGGGACATTATTCATACCTTCTTCATGATAGGGACATTATTCATACCTTCTTCATGATAATTCATAGGGACATTATTCATACCTTCTTCATGGGATAATTCATAGGGACATTATTCCCCAGCTGTGATTACCTCAGGGAGAGATGGTGGAGATTGAAAACCTTCTTATTCTTTAATGCTTCTATCAAGCCTCCTCTTCTCAACCAACTGCCCTACCCGGCTTGCCAGATCAACCACCTTAGATTCCAAGAGGTGCTGGGAATCCTTCAATTATTTTAGATCCTGACTAAGTTGCTCCAACAAAAGCTCAGTTGTGCTCTTCGGCGGTGGAGTAACCCGTGGCGGCTGAAAGTATTGCGGATAAGCGTCAGGGTGCTGATACTGATAACTTGGAGGACTCTCTCACTCGTTGTTGTAGGGTGTTGTGTATGGGTTGAACTGGTAATATGGTTGTGGTCCAAATCCCATACCACAAAAATTAAATCCTCCAAATAAGTGGTGGAAGTAGCCTCATTGGCCATAAGGATCCATACTCTGCAATTCAAGGATAAAACAAGAACACAATCAAGGTATCAAGTCACTACCACTACCGGAGTAGGTGGCGTGACTCCTCAACAAACAATAAAAAAAATTTAAAAAAAAACTAAAGACCTAATCCTAAATACTCTAGAGATTTACTGATATCAACTGATTCCATGGCAATGGCGCTAGAAAACTTGATGGCCAAATTATAGCAAACCAACCTTAACCGGAAGAGTACCGGGTCGGTTGTACTACAACGGCGAGCAAGGTCGTATCCCATGAGGAATCAATCAAGTATCAAAATCACGTTTGTATCTAGTTTAGGTTCACAAAAGGGGTGAAAAAAAATAATTATAACTAGAAAAAGAAATAAAAATTATAACTTTAGAATATATTATAAATGGAATAACTAAACTATGATCAGGATCACTGCTCTTAACACCTTACCGAATCACTAGGGACGTGCCTTATCCTACCAACCAATCAATGATTTCTAATGAATGTGTTATGGGTACAATCTCTTAAACTGGTCCCTAAGCGCTGATACCACAACCTACTTACCCTATATTCGGTTCAACAGTCACTTCTATGGGATTTAATTGACCTAATATGAAGAAAAACTGTGAGACGCTCCGCACCCACCGAGTTCACGGCTTAGCTAGAAAAACCTTACCAAGAATCAGGCTGTGAAAACTCGACTAGTTCATGCATGACAATCTTAAAACTCTAGTTCGCACACTCCCTCGCAAAATACATTTTTAGAGTTTGTGTGTATGATCAATTAATGGTTCGCGACTCCATTAATAGCATTAGATTCAAATTTTAGGACACAACAATTCAAAAGATTTAATTTTTAGCCCTACTCATCCCTAGATCATCGTTTAGGCCTTAATTTCGTAGTTCCATCACATAGTTTAGCTATAATAAATTTTTCTACTCATAATAACAATAATAAATCGCCGAAATTCATAAAGAAAGACATAATAGGCATCATACAAATATAAGTAAAATTATCTATACAAATATTGAAGCAATTCACCACTCGAATCGTCACTTCGTTGTGTTCCAATCACAAAATAACGTAAGAAAACTACCGTTGTTCTAAAGGAAAATTTGTGCATAAAAGTCGAATAAGCTGTTTTAATTGGGGAGAAAAATAACACTGATGTGTGAAAATAAATTGTGGTATGAAAAGTGTGTGTTGAAATTTGACATAGGTGGCTTATAAATAAATAAATATCCGACTACTCGGTTCAACTGTCCCCTTTCTGGGATTTAATTGATCTAATATGAGTAAGATCAATGAGATGCTCCGCATCCACCGAATTCACGGCTTAGCTAGAAAAAGCTTACCAAGGAACATGCTGCGAAAAACTCGACTAGTTCGTGCATGACAATCCTAAAATTCTAGTTCGCACACTCCCTCGCAAAATACATTTATAAAGATCGTGTGTAGGATCATTAATTAGGTGATCAGATTAATTCAAGTATTAAGATCAAATTTTAGGACATAACAATTCAAAAGATTTAATCTTTAAGCCCTACCAATCCCAAGATCATCGTTTAGGTATCAATTTCGTGATTCCTTCACATAATTTAGCTATAATAAAATTAGCTATTCATAATAAAATCAAGAACGCAAGAAATCATAAATAAACTGATAAAAGACATGATAAAAAAAAAGATGAATAAAATTTACCAATGAAACCGTAGCAATCCACCACTCGAATCATCACTTCGTTGTATTGAAATCGCAAAATAAATAAATAAAGTTGATGTTGTTCTTGTAGAAATTGAAAGGGAAAAATCGTAGATCTAAACCTAAGGAAAAATAAAAACTGCTATGGAGAGAAAAACAAATTTATGATGTAAAAACTGTGTGTTAAAATTTAACATAGATGACTTTTTATATATCGATAGCCGACCTATAAAATTTCCGCAAATTCCCATAAATAACAAGGCTGGAGCAAATACTCCCTCCGTTTTGAATTATCCGAGGCAGTTACCAAAATCACACATATTAAGAAAGTGTGTTAATACATTGACTATAAAATGAAATGACTAAAAAGTCTTTGGATTATAATTAATATGACATTGTTTTTTATCTATCCTATTGCAGTAAATAAGGGTAAAGTAAGGAAAAGTATCATTAATGTTGCATTGGAAATGTAACTACCACAAATAATATGAAACAAATTAATTTAACAACTGCCTCAGATAAATTAAAACGGATGGAGTATGTTGTAAAACTTTGACTCTGATGCGTAGGCCCCAATTTCTCCCAGCTCACGCTTCACATTATGAAGGAAAGGAAATTTTTGTTGAAAGTAAGAGGTGCAGGCTTGAATGAAAAAGGCTGAGCTTGACTTTTTTTTTTTTTCTTTTCCTTTATTATTATTATTATTTTTTTTTTTTTGTGGACGCTTAAACTTGAATCTCGCGCTATTTGCTCATATAAATTTCGTTTTGGACGTTTTACATACCGTTATGATCCTCGTCACGCCCTTTATCACGCCATACCTGTAATAAAAATAAACCACATACCCAAACATGTCAAATACCAATAAAACACACACAAATCACCCAAATATATCGAGATTTTCGACGTAAACGTCTTTCGTCTCGTGATTCGAATCGTGGTGAAACGTGTCTATAAAAACCACTTAACTACCCCAAAATCACATCAAATAGGCTACAAATAGGGGTAAAATACGTACGAAATTATAGCAAAGTTGACTCTCATCAGTTATGAAGTTAATCTAACCACCTACGTTCATGTTAGGAAATCAACTAGTCTACGCAGCGGAATTTAATAAATTGATTTCCGATCCTAAGATCGACTTCGTTTAATACAATAAACACGTTAAGTAGTTGACGGTGATTACCTTTCTTAATCTAAAAGATCGACGATTTGACCGCCAACGGAGAGTGGTAGTGTGCGCGAGCCGTCCACGTGTCCGGCCTCTATCGATATCCACACGAACTCCTCACCGGAATCCTCCTTGATTTGCTACTAGAAAAATCCGGTTGCTAGACCGGCATTTTCTCTATCTCTAAAACTCTCTAGAAGAAGCTCTCTATTTTTCATAAGAATTATTAAACTCTTGGAATCGTGATGTACAAAAGAGCTAGCTAACCCCTTGCTTATATAGGGGTAGGTGGCGCTCCAGTGCCCCCTAATCTGATTAGGAGAAGCTTCTAGTACATTGATGAGAAAGAAAACATTTTCCTAATAAAATAAGGAAAATCACTTTGATTGATTTATCTTTTTTAATTTAATATCGTATATTAAATAAATCTAAGATATTGTCAATATTTAATATTGAATTTCTTTATCTTATTACCATAAATTTATTTTCCCAAAAATCAATTAATATCCAATATTTGATATATGATAATATCATTAATTAAATTGAACAATCCAAGTGTATCTTATACACTCAAAAGTGGCGCCCCAAATGCCAATTAATTGTCATCCGGAATATTCTTTAATTAATAAATATAATTAATATCTTGTATTTAATTTATTCATAATACATAAATACTATCATATTAATTTAATCACTATAACACTTTATAATCGAGATAAACTTTCCTTATTTGGTTATCAGTATAACCGCATTTTAATCCGGCTAGATGTTTTTATGTGTGTGACCCAATAGGCTTCTGAATATGTTGGTCGTAGACATAAAATGCAAATTACGAACATGCCCTTCATACCTAACGATCGCGGAATAGCGTCTAGCAACACACCGTGACCCCCAATCATCGGAAGAGTCAAAAGCTATGACTACTACCATTCATGTGAACAGTTACCGTGTAAATAGAATCATATCGCTGTAATAATATCCATACGAACGTATCTCGAGTGTCAGTACATTAACAATCGTATCTTATAATCTGGATATCATGATCTCTCGGAATAACTCATTTACTCCCACTTTGCAAAGATTCACGAGAACTAGACATTCCTTATAAAAAGGCCGTTTCGGATATTTATTCCTAAACATAGGATACGCGATTTCCGGACAAACAAACATGTATCCTACACATGCTTCAATATCACACTCAATCACTACTGCATGATCGCCCCATGGATAGGGGAAACCTCAATAGTGTCAAAGCATGACAAAATCCACACCGTGATGCCATGAAGACTCCGGTCTCGGGATAATTACACAACTGCCACATACTGCGACGCTTAATGTAAGTGGGTCAGTCTGACGTACGCATTCTCTAATACACGTCCACGTACAGTCTAAGCGTCTCTACACTTAGACAGACGAGATCTATCCCTATCTTCAATAAGATAGAAGACATCCAATACGTGCTAGTATAATCATACCATCAATGTCCCGTTTAATAGTACATACGACTAGAGACATTTAAGTATTAAACTTGTTACAGTGAATAGAGATCTAATCAACCATAATCAGTATCATGGTTTCTCTATCACAGTTTAATACTAAGGACGTTACTATATATATACATTCAATAACATGAAGACAAACAAGATATATAATAACAAAAGTGCTTTCATTAATAATAATAAAGTTATTACACAAACTAAATAGACTGTTATCGACCCGACCCGGTCGGATCCGGTCCAACCCGATTGGGTTTAAGTCACCATTTCAACAGTTTATTCACATAAAAGGCTTCCTAAAGGACTTCTAATTCTAGACAATTCTACATTAACTACTTAGCACATACAAATAGGAAACGATGACTACTAAGTCAACGCACCACAAGGCCTGGAAAAACGTCTTTCGGTGCTCCCACTTTCTCCATGCAGAGGGTCTCAGTTGTGGTGTAGAACCGAAGCTACCAGAAGTTGTAAGTTAGACTTTTCCAAGATCCAATTAATTTCCCGAGGACATACATACCATATAATATCATGTTATGCATAAAAATATGATAAAACAACATTTTTGAGGTCAGGACGCACGCCATTGGGCCTTAGGCTCACTCCAGGAGTTGCTGAACCTTCCTGATGAAATGTTGGAGTTCAGGCGCACGCCTGATAAGGGGAAATCGCATGCCCAAAATCTCTAAACTACCCCTGGCTCACGCGTGCTTCGCCCAAGCGCACGCCCAGACTTGTTGAACTTGCTAGGCGCACGCCTGACTTGTTCTGGGGCACACCTGATGGCATTTTCTGCAGTTTTCTGACTTTTCATCACATGTTCGATTCCCAATCCATATACACCAATTTTCAGTACCTTTCAGATATCAAATCATACCAAACCCTGCAAGAAGCATATATATACCGTACCATAGACAAAATAAACATCAAACATAGCAACTACACCGATTCAAACACCCTCTTACTTTGAAAAGTTCAAAAAAACGATCCAAATCAAAATCCAACAAGAAATCATGCGAAGTCCTCAACTCCTATGCAATTCCTATCAACCAAAAGAGAAACTACAATTACTACAACAATCATGATTTTACCAAGAAACTCTCAAGTTCTATCTTAGGGCTAAAAACGAATACTTACGGATGACGGTGAAAGCTGCATCAAAAGAATCCTCTTCACGCGGTGATCAAAAGTCTATGTTGTGTTCCACACAAATAGTCGGCAGATTATCCGGGATTGCAAACTGGGGCGGACCTAGCCTTTGAGTAGGGGGTCAGTCGCCCCCCCCCCCCTTTGGATCCGGACAAAACATTATTATATATGTCATGTGCCCCCCTTTAAAATTTATATTCACCCCAATCATCCTTAATATATAATCGATAAATTGACATCAAACTTTTTCATCTAATAAATATACATAATAATTACAAATGTAATACATCTAAACAAATATGAATAAGATTTTACTTATAAAATAAAAATACTAATGTGGGAAATGTTTTTTTCCCCTTTAAAAAAATTGTTTATAATATGTGAGATATTTATTTTGGGATTTATATAATATTAATGTGTTCTTATTATCTGTTTTTTTATATCGAAGGGTGTTTTTTTCCGGTTTTATTATATATACAAGTGTTTTTTCTAGAATCCAACAAGCAGAAAATATCACTTTGTGGATTGTCAAAAAAAAAAAAAATAGTATTTTACCGCCCTCACGCAGGATCTGGCGTCCGTCTCTCATCGTTCTACTTCCTCCCATTTTCTTTCTCAAAGTCGCCTCTTCCTTCTTCTTTTCTTTTTCTTTCTTTTTTTTTTTTTTTTTTTTTTTGATATGAACGTGTAAAGCAGGGAATGAGGGTTTGGGGGTTATAATTTAGGAAATGAACTCCTAAATAAAAATGTAAATTAGGATAATTAAACCATGAATTACATTCCCTACCCTTAATTAAAATTTGAGGTATATATACACGCATATACATATTTATACAAACATATATTTGTGTGTCTTCACGAAATTAAACGAACGTTTGCGAGTTAGGTCGTGTTTATTCGTTTAATAAACGAGCATAAAATTATCTTTGAGTTTGATTTGTTAAGCTTAACAAACAAACAAACAAACACTAGCTCATACGAGCCAAATACGAATTTGTTCGCAAACAGCTATGTTTGTTAACATAATGTATTTGATAAAAATATGAATTAAGTAGAAAATTTGATCGTTGTAGATAGGTTTTACCGACAAAAACAACAAAGATTTCACCCAACCGACCGTCTAAAATAAAAGAGTTTATTCCGAAATAATAGATATTTTTTTATAAATAAATAAATATATATATATATGAAATTGATCTCTTTATTTTTATGTATTGACCTTCTATTTTATATTTTGCACATAATTACATGTATAGAATTAAATATATAAATATATGTCCTAATAGACAAAAAAATTAATAAATTTCTGATCTCATGTCAAAAATTCTGCAACCGTCCTGATTTAGCATATTGATATATTATGTAAGGCCGGCATTAGTATATAGCATAAGTAGTATCAATTTCATCTCAAAGACTTTCTGAACTTTAATTATAAATGGTTCTTTTGACAAAATCAAACTTTGCATCAACAAACCAAAATTAATAGTATTAGATATATTTCTTTTGACAATTTCAAACTTGCTGCAACCAATCAAATTCAATCATCCTAGGA
This sequence comes from Gentiana straminea, assembly GCA_036785695.1. Taxonomy (NCBI): domain Eukaryota; kingdom Viridiplantae; phylum Streptophyta; class Magnoliopsida; order Gentianales; family Gentianaceae; genus Gentiana; species Gentiana straminea. The sequence goes on along the minus strand of JAVUPR010000497.1, from coordinate 8,460,719 downwards.
CAAAGATACACATTTTGTAACTCCATTGATTCACAAGGTTAAATACAAATGATTTACGAGTTAAGTAAACTTTATTACAATTCTAAGCGCCACGAATGCAATAAAAGAAATAAGTGAACGAGTTAAGTAAACTAGTTGTGTGTTCTAGTATTCGAAGCTTTAATTCCTTTGAATATGGAGTTCTCCTGCCAAATTAGATTATTCTTTTTAATATTCATTAGCACAATACAATATAGATTTCATGGATTCAATGCAAATAATCCTTTTTCCCGGTCATAAACAAAAGCATTTCTGTTTTTCCAGATCTGCCAAATGGTGAACATAAAGAGGGTGTTAGCGGGTCCAAAAAAAGTATCATACTTTTGCACCTTCTTATTACCAATATTTTTCCTTAACCATTCAAACCAAGGTAGATGAAAGTTAGAAAAAGGTTTGAAACACTCCATTGATTCCCAGATTATTTTAGCCCAAGTACATCCCATAAGGAGATGATCTAAATCTTGTGTATGTCTGTTGCATCTCAAACATATATAAGAGTCAGTAAAATTTCTTTCGACTCTAGCAGAGTTAGTCAGAACTCTATTATGACAAACCAAGAAGGTAATAAATTTAATCTTATGTGGAGCCTTAGCTCTCCATAAACTGTCCCAGTTAAAAAGAGTGCACATTATCTTCTTTAATCAAGGAGGCATATCCAGAACTTAACAGTATACTTGCCAGAATTGTGACCAGTCCAAATCCTGCTATTAGAGATGTTAGTAAATCTAGAAAATAGAAATAGGTTTACCATGGATCTCTATCACATAATTATTTGGAATACTGATAGTTATGTGAGAGAAGTCCCAATTACCATTCACAATAATATCACTAAAATTCAGACTCATATCAATCAAGCAAATGTTTCCCTCAAGTTTATGATCAAGGGTAATGTTTCCCAATCAGATATAAAACCAAAGGGATATATTATCCCCTTTACCAACGCTCAAACCAAAAGAAACTTTGATCACATTGTAGGCTTTAACAATGCCTTTCCAAGAGCCAAAGTCATTAACCTTTATACTGACATTCATCATGTCAGTGGTTTTGAGATAAAGCTTATTTAAGATAGTAGCCCATAAACTATTGGTTTCAGAAATCAAATCAGCCCCAACCTTAGCAAGGAGAGAAATGTTATTGTCCCTGGTCTTCCTAATACCAAGGACACCAATATATTTAGGTCTAGAAACCATATCCCAGTTTAGAAGATGGATTCATTTCCCCTGATTACTTTTCCAGAGAAAATTTCTATTGAGTTTATCAAGATCATCACAGGTTCTTTGGGGAAACCAACAACTCTGCATAATGTAAGAGGATATAGAAGAGGATACAGATTGAATGAGGGTGAGTTTGCCAGCATTATTCAAGAATTTCTCTTTCCATCAAGAAAGTCTCTTAATTTTTTCTATTAGAAAGTTGTAAGTTCTACTGGTGACCCTATCAGTGGTGAGAGGGATCCCAAGCATACTAAGATTATTGGTTCTGGAAAGACTAGTAATGTTAGAGACATCTTTAGCAAGGGTCATATCCATCTTGTCATTGAAGAACATCTTGGATTTTTCCAGATTAAAGGTACGGCCAGTGACATTTTCAAAATAATGGAGAACTTTCATGAGATTATTCACTAATTTTATGTTAGCTTTAACAAAAATGAAGTGGTCATCAGCAATCATGAGGTGAGAGATCTTGACCCCATCCTTACCAGTGGGAAAAGATTTCCAGAAGTTAGCTTTAGCACTAAGATCCAGAAGAATAGAGAGGAATTCAATATATAAGGCAAATAAATAAGGGGACATGGGATCTCGTTGTCTAAGCCCTCTTTTACTATGGAAGTGAGGGAGAGGAGAACCATTCCAAAGAACAGAGAAAGTGGGGGTTTTGACACAATTGAGGATTGCTTTAATGAATTTTTTCAGGAAAGTTTAAATGATGAAGCATAAAATCAAGAAGGTTCATGTTGACTTTGTCATAGGCTTTTTCTATATCAAGCTTCATGACAAGAAAACCATTTTTACTCTTAGAACTTCTAATCTTATGAATAATTTCCTGAGCAATGAGCACATTATCCCTCGCATGGGATAAAGCCACATTGCAGAGGACTCACAAGAAGAGACATCAAGGGTTTTAATCTAAGAGCCAGAATCTTAGTATAAATTTTATAAATCATGTTACATAAAGAGATGTCTAAACTGATGAACCTTAGAAGGGTTTTCAACCTTAGGAATAAGAGCCAAAAAAAGAATCATTTATACCCTCATCAAGGATTTCACCATTAAACCATGTGGACATATCTCTATAGATTTTTTTCACCAATACTAGCCTAGAATTTCTAATAGAAGCAAGCTTGGAATCCATCAGGACCAGGGCTCTTAATAGGTTTAAAGGAAAAGACAGCATTTTTGACTTATTATAAAGTGATATCACATATTAAGGAATCCTGATGCTCATTCTCAAGCACTTGACCCTTATGAAGGAGATAAAGTTTCTCATCATCATTGTAATCAAGAAAATTAGTGAAAAAGGAAGAGACCATATTTTGAATCTCATCATTCTCAGTAATCCAAATACCTTTAGAGTTTTGAAGCATATTAATCATATTTGTTTTCCTTCTAACCACAGTGAAAAGATGAAAAAAAATTAGTATTCAAATCACCAAAGTTATGCCAATTGACTCTAGACTTTTGAAACCAGAAGACCTCCTCCTACTTTAAGATCACATCATAAGATTGAGTGAGATCCTTTTGCAGATGAATAAGAAAAGGGTTCATTCTTATGGAAAAGGCCTTTTGAATACCATTTAATCTAGCAAGGAGGGTTTTCTTCTTATAAAATATATTGCCAAATTCCCACTTATTCCTTTTTATCTTTCTCAGAAACGATGGAACGAATGGCATGTGGAGATGAATCATATAGATGAAGGTTGACCAGGTCATCATTCCATAAGAACCAAATGCCTCCAGACATACCAACATGCTCAGTATGAAAAGAACCTCCAAGACCAATCTTAGCAATGACCTTAAGGGCTTTTAGAACTTGAACCTTAGTTTCAATGAGGATGATAATCTCAGGATTATGAATGTTAAGCAGTTCGTTGATGTGTCTCCAAAAGTCCTTGGAGCCAGCACCTCTGCAATTCCTGACAAGAATCTTCATTATACCAGTATGAGGAAAAGAGATCCTCTCAAAAGAGGAAAAGGAACTAATATCTAACTTCACTAGGAAGTCCAGATCTGTGTTCTTCAACCCCAATAGGAGCATATTCAAGCTCCACATAGTCTCCATGTACCTCTTTTCCAGAAATAGATAAAAGTCTTTGGTCCTTTCGACATATTTCATCATCACACAGCTTTCCACTCCCTCCAATAATAGAAGATGTGCCACTACTACGTATCTGTGCCATAAGATTTTTCCCATATTCTACATAGGGAGGATCCAGAGGTTTTGGCTCCAACTTTACACTAGTAGATAATTTAGCTAATTTATATTTGACTAAATTCTTTACATGGGTAGAACAGACTAATTTACAAAATATAAGCTTAATACTACTAAAAAAATAAAATGACTCGAATTAGACCTTCGACATCTGACCAAACTTTTGCTTTGCCACTTATCATGTTAGCCAAGAGAAGTGCATCCGATAGCACTGATAATAGTTGTGATTAGGAGGCTGGTTCATTCCACCAAAATTACTCTATTTGTTCCTTCATATTTCAATTCAAGTTTTGACCGAATTTCTAATGAGTTTCTGTAATTTCTCTTTATTTAAGAAACATTTCCCAAGAGATTCAAGTGCGTTGATAATCTCAGATTTCAAAGAGACATTTTAATTAGCTCGTAGGAATGCATCACATCATTGCTCAACGCATTGATCAAGACACGAATATATTTAACTTCTACTTACATGCACTTTCTTCTTGTCAGATTCTTCCTAGTCTTAACTAATCTTAAGAACAGACTTAACAATATCTCTAGTGATCTTGTATTTCATTGGGACAAATGGTCCATCCTCAATGACCTACCACAGATCAATATCAATATATTCCATGTGCAATCTGATAGCTCTTTTCCAGTGATCATAATGCACACCAGTAAATTAAGGTGGCCTCATATTTGACATAACCTCCTCAGGCTTTGTAAATGTCATTGAGGTTATTGTTTCAGATAAGATGATGTATCCAACAATATTTTCTCACGTAACCATGTGCTCTGATACCAATTGCTAGGATCAATGAGGTCCAAATATTAACCGAGAGGGTGAATGGTTCTTTACCAAACACTTTAACTTTGAAACTTTCCCTTAAACAATATTGTAGTGCAAATGTTCTAATCCTTAGTGTATGAGGTTATATTAAAGATCAAGTGGTTAAATACATATTACAAGGTCGAGTAACACCGTTAGATCTTTATCCAATTCAATAAAAGTCTAGAAAGACTTAGATCAACCATATCAGGTCATGATAAGCAAAGTAGAATAGATTGATTAGATTGAACAGAATGTGTTCAAGTTCTGGTGAACTTCTGATGTAATGAGCTTGCCAATTCTTGGATCATACAATATATCAATAAGAGAACATTCAAAGCATTCATACAAGGCAATAAAAGATTTTAGAATTAGTGAACACAAAGATGTAGACACGTGCCAACATGAAGGTATGAAAACATAACTTGCAGTCAATCATGTACCAAGTTGTGAGACCAGGATTTGTAAACCTCCCTTTAGTGGGATTCTTTTTATTTAGATAGCAGGTATTACAAGGGTTTACAACTCAATGCAATCACTTTAGTGGGATTTGTAAACCTCCCTTTAGTGGGATTCTTTTTGTAAACCTGATCACAAAGACGGTATTTTCTTAACCGCTCTCATATATGCAATGACTGAAACAGCACCAGTCTTTCAATCTCCAAAATACTTCAGTGGTGAATTAAGATTAATACTGAACTTCTAAGTGATCAAAATTTCTTATGATTATCAGCAAAACACACCAATTTTCAAAAACCAAATTATCAATCTAAACAATGAACATTAACCAACAGACTGTCGCTTAGTCTCAAATAGAACTCAAAGATGAAGAGTGTTAGCCCAATTTGGAGTACAGAGAAGATGAACAAAGAAAATGCTTTGGAAATAGTAGCAGTAGTCTTCACTCTTCTTATTTCAACCCATTTATAGGCCAGATGATGTAGCAACTCCCAGATCAGAAAGTAGTCGTTGCATTCAAAAACAATTTCAGAAAATCAACTGTTTGAAAGTATAGAAAGCTTCCTCCTTCTTTCCTCTGTTTTCATGCTCTTCAGATGAATATTGGAGCTAGAAATATCAAGCAACCCATTTGATAATAAGACAAGAGACGCCAAGCAAGTGGGTGATCGGACATTCTACTTGTAACGACTTCTAACCCTAATCCAACCCTTAGATCAAGCATGCATCCAATGGCTCTATGTGTCTTCTTTGGGTGATTTAATCAAGTGAAATAACCTTGATTAATGATACAAATAAGTATCAAACTATATCACATGAAGCTGGTCCTGATCATACATAAATTGATGAAATTTTTTGACGTGTTCTTGATCAATTCTGAAAATCTTCATGTTGTATGTCTATGATTTTGCAACGTATCTTAATTAAATGTTGTTAGACACCCGTATAATACATGTATAAGAACAATAAACTTTTGAGCATAATACAGTAAGTGATTTCTTTCAGTTGACAATAATAATGATGAATTATACATATACAACACATACAATGAGGGGAATGATCAATAATGAGAGAGAAAAAAAAATACCACTTTGATGACATGAAATTGTATATATTACACTAATCAATCCCTAGGTTATAATCATGTTGATTTAAATCTAGATGTCATTTATACCTCATAACCCGTTGTTTTTTTTACTTTGAAACATCGATCAAACCACATTTAAAAAAAAAAAGTTACTAAAAACCAATACTCAACATAGAACCAAGTATAATAGTGATATTGCCACGACAAAATGATAACATCAAAGTATACAACACAGTTTTTAGACTATTGATTATAACGTGAGGCTATTGATCATACGGTTTGATAAAAATCAATTGTGTAAAAGTGTTGCGTATATTTTGTTGTAACATAAATATTTCCCAATAAAACGAACAAAAACGTAGCAACTCACAACATACTTTTGCAATATTAATCTTTATGAGACTCATATTAATGAATATATTTTACATCATAAACAATGGTGTGTAAAATTGTATTACCTTCGTTCCAAAATATATGTCATCCTACACTTTTCGTTTTGTTCAACAATATAAGTCATTTTATATTACCAATACAACATTTATTATTTTTTTCTATATCTTGTCCTTAATTCATTATCAATCCAACCGCTTTTTATTATTTAATAACTATTGTATTAATGATAATCAAGAGACATTTTCGATATTACCATCAAATTTACGACAAATTCTAACAACTTTCTTGTATTTTGTTGTGCAGTCGGCAATATAAGGGAAATTAAAAAGGACTCCATAAGGCTCAAGTTTATATTCAATCATCCCTCCTTTAATTTTGGGGAGGAAAAAAGATACCTACACAATTACTTAGCCATGAAACCCAAAGAGTGTGAAGACATTCCCAACTGATCGAACATCATGAATAATCAGCATCACCGCCGAAATAGCAGCGGCGATGACAAATTTTCCTTCCCAACCATTCCGGCAGCCGAAGCCCACCACGGCGGCTTTGAGTTCGGTTCTACTACAACTCCCCCTACGCGGCCAAGCTCTCCTGCTGATCGTTTATTCTCCAATGGCAAACTACTCCCACATTCATTTCCATCCCAACCGGCCGGCGCCGCTATCCACACCACCGCCGTCGTCCATCTTTCTCGATCAACAAGCGTAACAAGCAACAGAGATTCTCTACTCTCATATCGTAGCAACAGCGCTAGCAGCAGTAGCAATAGAAGCGGTGGAAGCGGTTGCAGCAGCGCGAGAACAAGCATAAGCGAGTCATCATGGGCATCGACGACGGCGGCGGATAGAAAACTTTTCAGTCAACATGCGGCCAAGATTGCTGCAGCGGCAGCTGCAAGAGGTGATGAGTACAATATTTGGAGCCAATACCAAGCCAAGTCCAAGCCGGTTTTAAAGCCGCATTATAGCTCTTCTCGAAGATGGCAATTCATTGCGCCGGCACCCGGACCCGGTCTGAGGCATCAAAATTCTGCTTCACGCTCAAGGAAAGTTCAATGCTTTGAAGTACGAGAAGAAGATGACGAGAAAGAAAAGAAGAAACCTGTCCGAGGTTCCGTTTCTTCATTGTTCCGGTGGAGATTTTTCAGGTGGATCGTGTCTAGTTGCAGAGGATGCCATGCCATGAATCCACCGCCGGTAAAGGATTTGACTGCCAACACGTAGGTGTTTACAACTTGTTGACTTCCTCTTCTTGCCATTTTACCACAATTTAAACAAGAAGTATATCATCTTTGAATTAAACCAATACCTCAACTAATTAATAAGACTTTTCATCATCAAACCTTTTAGGCTAATGATACATCATGACCCTTTTGACTAAATACATATTGTGTCACACGTTATGGATACCCAATGATTTTATAATATTTGTAATTTCAGATATATACTTATCGGCTTTGTATTTTATATTACATGCGTATGAATGATATGAATGGAGGAACAAATTGTATGCTCCAATTGTTTTGTGGATATGTTTATAAAAGAATGTACAGTATGTTTCAAAAACTTAAATAGTCTTTTGAGATATTAAATTTTATATCGTACAAATGTTCATACGTTTATGCATTAATAATTCTACGATGATTACACTCCAACATTATTACACGTAAATCAAGTTAAGAATAAGAAATGTATTAGTCATTTAATACATAACGAGTATTAATTGATTTGTACATCCATATCATTAAGCATAATAGTACAGTTAATTCAGTCCGTAAATCAAGGTTGTACTATTAAATTAGACCGTAACATTTACCTGAACTGATGCTACACTATTAATTCTACCTATTGTGACGGGTCATAGACTTGGAAATCATCTCTCGGGACCAAAGATGTCTTCAAGTGAGGTTCACTTTAGACATGGTTTATTTAGAATTTCAACCTCTTTGCCTCAAATGATTGATGAATGGCAGACTAAGGATCAACTTCCAATGGCTGATTAATTAGTTCCATGACCGAGCAAGCTCTATTGGAAATAGTACAATGCAGCATTGTAAGAGAAATATGGACAACAATAGAAACTTTGTTCAATAGCATATCAGAGGCTATGATGTTGGTGTTTAAAGATGCTTTGACCAAGGTTGTAAAGGCTCAAAGTGTAGGCATGATTACTTACTCAAATGAAGGCGTATTCAGATAACTTAGTTGTTGTAAGGTACCATATCTCAAGATATAGGCTTATTTTGCCTGCTCCAAAAAGATTGGACATGGAATATGAATCGGTCATTGTCAATATTAGCTTCATAGGTGGATCTTTCACATGATATGAGGTCCAGTCTCAGCTCATCATACATAAAGACTCAATGCTAGACTTAATCCTACTTCTGGGATTGGCCTCTCTACTCCTCCTGCTCAGGTGGCACAATGACATTCACCTTAGTCGAATGCTCCTTTTAGACCATACAACTTTAGACCAACCTTCACCGGAAGAGACAAAAGAAATAATGGAAGTTTCAGAGGATGAAGAGGTAGAGGTAGAACATGAAGGGGCAATAATGGAAACATGATGGTTTGCCAACTTTGTGAGAAAGATGGGCATGTTGTAACATCTTGTCGGCGTAGGTTTGATATAGCCTTCATACCTATCAACATCCTCATCAACAACAGTTTCTTATCAAATAAAAGAAATGGACAAAAACATATTTCAACTTTTGATGTTGTTGGTCCCTTGGAAATGCTAAGATCAAGTTTAAAGGGGGTGAATAAACTTGATACATTTTAACAGTTCAAAACTCGCCTAACGATCGCCTCTAAAAATCGCCAACTCATCTGCGTTTTATGCACCGGTATAAAGCCTTTTACACTGTTGTTCTTAAAACTCGACTGGCTCTAAGTGTTTATCTTCGGGCGACAAGTGTGCTAGGCGATTTTCTGGGCGCTCCTGGGCGCTCCTAAACACAAGGTTTATAGTTATTTAGGGTGGTGTAATCTCTTAGTCCATTCTTCTCCTGTGATGTTGGAGGAATTCGCTTTGCTCAGAGATACAGATACAATAGATTTTTAAGATTGTCCTTGGATGAATTTTTCACATCTTCACAATCTGGACAATCAGTCTTTCACAGTTGTCTCTGCTGCTTCACTGAAGTTGTTCCACTGTTCCTTAGAGGGTAGGATTGCCTCTTCGACAGTCCCACCACAAACCTTAGCTCCTTCTCAGATGCCTTGATTCCGCTGACCACTAGTCCTTCACACTTAACAATGCTTCACTGTCCAAAACACTTTGTGAAACAAAGTTGTGGTTTGAATCAAATGATCTTGCTTGAGCTTTGTTCTTGATGTATATTGATATTGTTGGGGTTTGGCGTATCATATATGATTAAGTTTTCCGGTTGCCAAGTCCTCTATTTATATGCCAAAATCCAACGTTCAAATATGAATCCTTGTAGTCGTTTCTTGGATTTTTTTTAATACGCCTCTACATTCTCTGCTGGCTGATTCTGCTTGTCAGTGTCAGGGTCCTTCTGATAGTGACAAGCAATCATTCAATGTAAATTCTGATTCTTTAGTCCTCTGAAAGATATAATAGTTTTTCAAAATTTCTCCATTGATTCCAACTTGAATTATACGATCCAAATTTATCCTTATCTTCAAAATTGTCCATTGAATATTCCTTGTAAATGGATCAATATGATATCTCTTCAATCCAAGCCTAAGATGGATGTCACTCACAACCGAATCAAGTCAAGTTCTTTGTGTTTAATTTCTAGTAGGTATGTTTAATCCAAGTCTAATAGTTTCAGTAATCCGGTCAGTTTGTCTGTGTAGGATGTTTGTCCACACAGACCAAAATTGTAATTTGGTTTAGGATCAAAATTGATTTGATGGACCGTTTTTGTAGGAAACAAATTACATTTTAAAACTTCTAATTGACCCAAAAAAATGATTACATATAGTGATTTTCTCTTTCATGAACAGGGGCGGCTCCACCATTGTGACCGGTGGGACGGCCGACCCCTCAAAAAATTAGCTATATATAGTAAAGATTTTTATAAATACATGTATATTTGAAATTGACCTCTTAATTTGACCCAATATTTTTTGTTTTGATTCATAATTATATACATAAGTTGACAAATTTCTGACGCGTGTTAAAATCTTTCAAAATTTCCGTGTTCATGAACCACCCTAAAAATACTCCTAATTAAAATTATTTCGAAAGAGGGAAACAAGACACGGGTGGGTTGTGGGGCTTTGGAGGAAAACTTGAGGGACAGCTACTCATTTTTTTTTCAATTATTTTTGAAATTATATTCACATTTTAACCCGGTAAAACAGCCGTGCCGAGTTAGCAGAAAAGTTGTACGTAAACAATTTTCCTTGTATGAAGGCTAATGGCAGATGATGATGTGGATTAATATTAAGGACTATTGACCTTGGAGAAGACTCCAAACATATATGACAACCTTGCTAGCCACGGTAGGGATAAATATTACCCGGCCGGCATTCTTTTTGAAATGAAGTAAAATGAAATGGGGATCGGGACATTGCTCGTCAGTTCATATTTCGAGTGTCTCTGATTTTTTTACGAGTTACCTGTTTTATTCAAACGTCATTTATATAAATATATAAAAATATTAATTATCTATCTCGTTATTAGCTTAACTTTAGGAAGAAATGATAATTCAACATGTATCCAAAAGAAAATGTCATGAATTCAAACTAGCTCCAAGCAAACTTCCCCAAAAACAAACCAACAAACAAAAACTATACTTACAAATGTTGGATCTCTCTCCATTCTTATAGCCACGCGGATCACTCTCATTTCTTATAGACCCACACTTGAATGAGCGTATTAAGTTATATATAAAAAGTTAATTATCTACCTCCCTATCAGCTTAATCTTTTGAGAGAGATGGTAATTAAAACTTCATTGTATCATGCGAGAGATTTTCAAAAGTTCCCTTTAATGACATTTATGTAGGACTATACAACTCGAACTATGGAAAATTATATACCTCTTGAAATCTCTACACTAATCCACCATAGACGATCCTCAACGTAACTTGCTAGTGATGTCTCCAAGTTCTTGGAAAGCCGACACCTTAAAGATAACACCTTAAAGATAACACCACACATTGCCTTTGGTCACAAAAACCTATTGACATCCGTCAAACTTAACCCGTCGTCTTAACTGAAAGTAAGAGGGTGAGGTATGACGCTCAGTAAGGAACTAGTTGCATCAAAGTGAACTAAAACCTTACTATTGGGACCATGACATAGTTCCTGATTTCTCTTTCGCAAACAAGGAAATGTATAAAAAAAAAAAAAAACACAATGAAATGCATAAGTATACTTAGCAAATAGGTACTCTAGCCACTTAAAGATTAACAAGTACTATCATGCTATATCATTCTTTCTTTAACATAACATATAAGTAAAAACATAAACAAGTTCATATTTTCTTACTTACTTAACACGAGGGCCTGATGCAACACGGGTAATATGACTAACCATACTTCCAAATAAGAGAAATTTTAACATGCTTTATCAAACTACTACTTCTTTAACACATAGCACATAAACATTCATAGACTCATTTACTTAACACCATGTTGTTCATAATTCTTTTATGGCTTAAAAATCATATGATGTTTATGGAACATGTTTAGTGGAACACGAGCACTTGATTGCTTTCCTTGTTGTAGGTTTTTTAGTATCGCGAATAAACCATATCGTACCTTGGAGTTGATTCATAATGTGATGACCAACCGATAGACGACATGTGGAGGGAGTAAAACCCCGTATCATCATAAGCCTCCCGGACTTGAGAGAGCGACTCCCGTTGTCCGAGGTCGAGTCTGTCACATGAATCGTCTTCAAGTTGGGTCATCCTTTGGGTGGGAAAAAGCCCGCCTTTTTGCAACCCTAACTGTCTGTAGCCACGTGGCGCGACGTTACAGCTCCGAAACGCTTCGTATCCCGAGAATTAACGCGTCATTGCCTTGATTTTCACGATCTCCAGGGGTTATAACTCCCCGTTACCCACGTCCTTTCAAATCATTTGCATATCTTTGTTAGCATAAAAGGAGAGAGGGAGAGTATTTGAAGCAGAGCGTATTCATCAATTGTTAACGGTGATTTTTACGATATATATGATATTATTCCGTAGCGATTTCCTTCGTATTTTAGTAATTTTTATAGAAAATTACATGTTAAATGGATTTATTGAAAGAATGACGTTTGAAGATGTCTAAGTGCAAACTCGAGCTTATTACGTGTTTTTATCGATGATTTTCTATCTATATATATGGTTCTACATTTTGCACGTTTCTATTACCTTGTAGGTACATTTACATGGCAAGGAATCAGCTGAAAAGAGGTTTGATTGAAGATTAAATGGAAGGAAAGAGATGCAAGTCGAAGGTAGAATGAAGCTTTACAATTCTGGACGAACGTTTGAGGTCCCGTCCAGTGGACTGGCGTCCAGGAGGAGCTTTTGGATTCAGGATGTTCAGATTTTCTGTGGACGAGCGTTCAGAATTGCATAGGACGGGCGTTTGAGAAGACTCGGCCCGACTCGAAGATTTCAAAGCAGCTGAACTGGCGTCCAGAAGCATTGGACGGGCGTTCACCCCATTAAACGGGCGTCCAGAATCCCTGGACGGGCGTCCAGCCACCGCCTTTGCTGAAACCGACCTAAAAACTTATAAATAGACGCGTTTTCTGCAACCCTAAACACCACAATTCGATCCCTGGCCGCCCCAGGCCCCTTGGGGGCGCCCTAGCTGCGTTTTCCCACCATCATAAACATCTTTTTATCTTCCTTTTTATTTATATGATTTGTATTCCAACGATTAATAGAGGCTAAGCAATTTGAACAAGCCTTGTGAAGCCGATCGTGCAGCGTTCTGATTTCGAATCTTGGATTGTTTTGTGAGTTTTAATTTAAAGTTTGTATCTTTATTATGTTCTTATTGATTATGCAATTTAAATCGATGGATGTGTTGCTTATTGATGTTTAACGTTTGATGAGAATCGTTGTTAGACCTAGATCACCGTAGTAAAGATTGGACTTTTAACCTAAAAATAACGAGAGTTGATTTGGTTGAATTTCTAGGTTGCTAGATTGAGAAATCTTACACCTTTGTTATGGAAGCGTTAATCTTTAAGATCGAGAGATGAAAGATTAATAGGCGAATTATCTACGAGAGTAGGAATTCATACCTTTGATAGGTGAACCACATCTTTATTAAATCTTCATTAAACGATCTAGGGTAGAAATTGAGAGTTGCGGGATAGGTGGATCAATGCTTGTTCTTCGTTAAGATTAATTGAAATTATCTTTGTGCCTTGTTCTTCGTTGTTATCTCAGAAGTTTATTTTCGTTTTAGTTTATAGAATAGCATTAGTTATTTTAGGTTCGTAATCATATTTCCTGGCTTTGGATTGACAACCCTCTGTCCAGTTTATCTTTTTGTTTTTGTTTTTGTTTAGAGTTAGAAGAATTAATATGAACTAGATACCTCGATTCCCTGAGATCGACTCCGGTATTAATCGCTATACTACGATCCCTACACTAGGGGAATACCGGATTTATACATTTATTACTTGTTATTTTCCATTGATAAAATCCGTGACAAGTTTTTGGCGCCGTTGCCGGGGAATCGGTACGGTTGTCTAGTTTCTATTAATTTTTCTGTTTTTGTTACGAATTTTTCGTAGATAGCCAAAACTCCAGAAATCAAGTAAGCAATTTTATTTGCGTTTTTCTTCTTTTCTTTGAGTTTATCCATGTCCAGTAGTAGTGCAACAGAATCCGATAGGGGTAGCGAAACGCCTTCCCGTAGCCAAACTCCGGCACCAGTTACTTCTGATCATCTTCTCCGGCAAGACTCCGGCGAGCCCACAGCCTCTTCCCCTCCTGTCCCCAATCAACCTAAGAAATTAGTAACCAGGATGGATGGGAAAGGTGCTAAAGGGTGTCTCAGTGCTCTTTCCCTTGAGGATGTTACCAGACTTTGTCGGAAATGCAACATCACCAGTCCTCCGTTTGAAGCTCAACTTCCTTCTGGCCTTCATAAGTTTGCCGATGAGCCCCCAGAAGGATTCTGCACCGTCTACGAGGGCCAACTCTTGAGTGGATTAAGATTTCCTCTCTGTCTGGCTGTCCTCGCGCTCTAGACCATTATGAGATAAGTATCTCCCAAGTAGCCCCAAATGCCGTCAGGATTCTAATGGGGTTCATCATTGCCTGTCGAGTTGCTGGAGTCTGCTTCTCGATTCCCCTTTTTCGGTATTACTACCAAATTGCTGCGACACCCGACAAGCTATGGTATACCTTTCAGAGGAGGCCAAACCGACATGAATTTGTATCCAGGGGGCCTTCATCACACGGGAGTGGAAGCCGCGATTCTTCTTTCTTCGACACGGCCTAGAGAACCCTTATATAGGGCAATGGAGGTCGAGGGGCGTGAAGAAAGACAAACTTGGAAATGCCCCTGTTCCTAATGAGGCCCGCTTATTAGGGGGTTTTGACTTCGAGGTGTGCACTCGAGACTTGAGTCTCCTATACAATCTAGCCCACCTGGAGGAGGCTGGACCGATCCCATACGCAAACCTTCACGCCCAAGACCAAGAGAACCGTAGGGACTTTCCTTGTTTTTACATTTGTTGTTTTGTCGTATTTATTATTTATATTTTTTTCTGATAAGTTGTCATTTATTGATCAAAACTGACTTATTCTTTTCATTTTACAGTGGGAAGGTTTTCCAAGGTCATCGATCCTACACGCCTTCCTCTGTCGGCGGTCGTGTCTGCTCCACCTCTCGGGAGTCGGGCTGCACCTGAATTGCCGGTGTCTAAAATCAGGGCGCCTTCCTCTTCCAGAGAGGTGGGTGCTTCTCAACCTGAGCCAACTCCTGCCGCCGTCGAGTCGACGGTGCCGGCTCAATCAACAGAGCCACCTCCGACCACCAGCGGCTTATCAGTCCGATTTGGCTCGCTTTGGGACGAAGATGAGGAGGAGCTAGTCGACTTGACTCCAGCTGTCGAGGTTAACGTCGAGGAACGGGTTCCGACGACCAAAAAGAGGCCAACTGCTCCAGAGCTGGTGAGGGAGCAACACCGACAGTCGAAGAAGGCCAAAGTCGTTGAAGCTTTGATGGGAGTCAACTTTACGTGATTCCGGTGCATTTTCCACCCCCGTTTATCCCACTTTTAGCACATTCTCGGTGTTTTTAGACCGTTTTTGGGTAATATCGTGAGTTTATAGCACGGGAGTAAATCCGTCGCTTTGATGGTTTACTACCTCTTTTTAGTGATATTAACCCATTCCCGAGCACTTTTACCCTCCGGAATCGTTTGTGTGTCTTGTTCGTTCATGAGATTATAGGGTCTAGGTGTCACAAGAACCCGGAAGTCAAAGATCTATGATGAGAAGTATGATCAAGGTTCAAGAATGAGCCAAGGAAGAAGAAAAATGAAGAAAAGGAAGAAAAATAGTTGGTATCTTCATGCTACATTCTGTTCAGCAGCATTTTGACCAATGATGGAGGCATTTTCTGGTCATGGTCTCTTCATGAAAGTTGTAGATAATTGAAAGGTCTTTCCAACGCACTTTGAATCACTCGAATCGGAGTTCTACACGCGAAGATATCATGGTTTTACTTGCAGCGAGAAAACTGCATCATCTCAAACGCGCGTTTGAGCTTTCAAACGCGCGTTTCGGACGTTTTTTTGTACAGAGTTACGGGAGCTGAAACGCGCGTTTGGGAACCTCCAAACGCGCGTTTGGGGTCATTTTCTGCAGATTTTGGCCCCTATAAATACCCATTTCCATCGAATTTCATTAGCTTCTTCTCCCCTCTCTTAGCAAAAAACTATACCCACTCTTTGCTCGAAATTTGTAATAGATTAGAACACTTTCTCTTAGCAAATTAGCATAAACATAGCTTAATTGTTCCATTTCCAAGCTCAAATTCTCATTCCAACTTCAAAGCATCCACCTTTTAATTAGTTCTTTATTTTGTACTTTTGGATCTCAAACTCGAATTTCTTCAAATTAATGGTAAATTTCTCTTCCCTTTTACTTATTATGGCTTTCATTTCCTATTTTGTGTATGTTTTGATTAGTATAATGAGTAGCTAATCCCTTTTCATAGTCGAATCATGTGAAATTTGGTGAAATCACCCTTTGGGTGATGAAATTGGGAGTGGGTAGTGCTTTTTATTGTTTAATCTTGCTTGTTTCATGTCTTAGAACTTGTTATAACGGATTTGGGCTAGATTAGCTACCTAGGTCAAAATCACACACATCACTCTTGAGAGTTGTTCAGATAGAGGGGTGTGGGAAAAGGGGTTCTAGGATCGCGGCGTAGACCCGGCTTAGTTGTTAAGCCCGGGCCCAAAGTGAGGTTACTCGTTTTAACGTTTAAGCGGCTCTAGTGCGTATCATGTCTTGTTAGTGAATCTTCTAAAGGGAAGGGTAGTTAACATGGCATATGGTGTTAAATGAGAGTTGTTCAGACCTTAACACCGGATTTAGGAGCACGCACCCGTGAAATTGAATGCAAGAGTTCTTTTGTCATATTGCACACTCCCGGTTTTGTCTATCCTTGGGGTTGAAATTAGCTATTTGGATCATGGTTCGGCTATGTCCCTCTCCCTTAGTTAAACTTCGTTGCTAATCGCTTTAATGTCGTTGTAGTTGTATAAACCTTTTCAACCATCGATTTTCCTAGACTAAGTTTGAAGTTTGCTTTGGTACTCACAAACACTTTTCCCTTGGGTTCGACCTCGTACTCCTGTAGCTATGCTAGCAATCGACCCGGTACACTGCCGGTTAGAGAGTTAGTTTACCCACAGTTTCGAGTCCTTATAAATTGTTTTTGTTGGGGTGAAATTTAGCTCAATCAAAATGGCGCCGTTGCCGGGGAATTGTGTGCTCTTTGTGATATCTTGCAAGTGAACCGAAGGCTTGGGCCTAGGTTTTATTTTATTGTTTTCTTGTTGTTTGCTTTTTGTAGTGCATGACCCGGAGATCTCAAACACCACTCGAGCCATACATAGACGGGATTGAAGCTTACGCAAGGCGTAGAAATAGTCAAAGAAGAAGAGGTTATCAAGTAGAGGAGTCGATTCCGGTCTTTGAAGAGAGTAGTTTGGGTGTGTTGGGAGAAGGATCCGGTATGGCACAAAACGGTGAACAAGGCTTTGAAAGAAATTTGGGGACAATAATGGGGTCCCGAATCAAAACCCGCCTCTTGTCAACAACAATGCACAAGGAGGTGGGAATGGACAAGGAAATAACTTTGGGAATGTGAATGAGCAAATGCCACAAAATGGTCAACATTAGGCCCCAGGTAATCAAATGGATCCCATTTTTATGCAACAGTTCAATGTATGGATGTTGAACCAATTTCTACAGAACCAAAATCAAGCTCACAATCAAGGTGTAAATGCGATGCCTAATTGGTTCAACGGTCAACAAGAGAAAAATCAAGGCGGATTGACTTGTAGAGACTTTGTGATGGCTCCCACGGCAATCATGGGGCATAGTCCAATTCGAATGCCACCGGTAGCCGCCAATAATTTGGAATTGAATAGAAATATCATACATTTGTTGGGAGACAATGCTATATTCAAGGGGACCGCCATGGAAAATCCTCATATGTTCATCGATCATTTCCTACAAATTGTGCACATTACCAAGATCAATGGAGTGAGTGAAGAAGCGCTTAAACTTATGCTTTTCCCGTTCGCCTTGAAGGAACAAGCCAAGACATGGTATGACTCATTGGCTCATGATTCTTTGCACACTTGGGAGGACGTGGTTATGACATTTCTATTCAAGTATTACCCACCATCAAAGACATTGGACATGAAAGAGGCTATTATCTTGTTTAATGCCTATGAAGGAGAAGAATTGTATGAGTCCTGGGATAGATTTAAAGCGTTATTGAGAGAGTGCCCGAGGCACGGCTTGAGACCTTTTGAGGTAGTTCATGCATTTTTCCGAGGGTTGGAGCCGGTGCACCAAGGGACCTTGCATGCTTCGTGTAATGGGGATATTATGAGGATGGTACCGGAGGTGGCTATAAATCAAATCGAGAAAATTGCCGAGACCTCAAAGCAATATGTGTCTTCAAGTAGAAAAGGGGCAAGGAGTAAAAAGCCGGGATTGGTTGAAGTGAAGGAAGTGGAGACAAATGAGCAATGTCAAGCTAAGATGCAAACGATGGAGAAAAGGTTGGAGAACCTTGAAAGAGAAAATGAAAAGGCAAGGCTTTGCCAAATATGTGGAGGCCAACATTCGGCTAAGGATTGTGGGATGACACACAAATCTCAAAATATGTCATATCCACGATCCTCAATGCAAGGACAAGCTAGTTTTTCGTCACAAGATAGTCCAACCGATCTAGCCAAGAAAATGATGAACATGTATGCCATGGGGCAACTGAGTGTGGGGCACTTGGGCTACAATCCGGTTATGAATCAATTTCAAAGCGCCGAACAAGGCCAACAAAACGAGCAACCGGTTGTGGATAATTCTCAATGTTATGAGGTGAATTATGTGGGGCAAAGTCAAGATGGTAATTATGATCAACAAAGTGATGGTTCTTGGAGAAATAATAATCAAGGTTGGGATCAAAACCATCAAGGGCAGAATTGGAACCGGTATTTTGACCAAGGCCATACCCAAGCTTATAGGCAAAATCAAAGTTCATTTTATCAAGCACCTTACCAACAAGCTCAATACTATCCTCAACAATCTCAACATCAACAACAAGGGGGTACTTACCAAGCAACTCATCCACCACTTGCTCCCATTCCTCAAAAGAGTGCAACCGATGTCATATTGGAGCAAATGAACAAAAACTTTGCGGAGATAAAGAAGGACATGGTTGAGATGAACTACAAACATGGGTCCGCCATAAAAAATCTTGAGACTCAATTTGGTCAAGTGGTGGAACGTGTACAGTTGAAGGGCGGCTTACCGAGTAACACCGAGAAGAATCCGAGAAATGTAAGCGCCATCTTAACTCGAAGTGGTAAGGTGTTGAGGACAAGTGGTGAGAAGAAAGTCCTCAGGGAAGATAAAGCTAGAAAATCTCCTATTGAGACCGAGGCGGGAGCCATGGATGGCGATATTGATGGGATTGAAGATGATGAAGACCATGGTGAGTATGTCAAGAAGAAGGAAGTAGAGAGGAAAGGAGCGCAAGGTAGGGGAGACTATGTGGTTATTGATGTGAAAGAGGAGGAACCAACTAGAAGAGAAGGGAAAGAGCCAATGAAAGAGTCGTCTTCCCCACGCACCAAAGGTAAGAAAGGTATGATCCCTCCTCCTTCAAAAGATTTTGATTTGAGTAATCTCCCTTATCCCCCGAAGAATCATAGACAAAGTTGCTTGAATAAAGCACAAACTCGATTTATTGAGATTTTGCGAAAGATTGACTTGAACATTCCTTTTCTTGACGCACTTGCAAACATGCCTGCTTATTGTAAAGTCTTAAAAGGCTTGTTAAATGATAAGAGTAAAATGGAAGGTTTGGTATGTTTGAATGAAGAGTGTTCGGCGATTTTTGATAGTAAGATACCCCCGAAAATGAGAGATCGAGGTGGGTTCACCATCCCTATTACTATTGGCGATACTGTGATTGAAAATGTGTTATGTGACCTAGGAGCTTCTGTGAGCTTAATGCCTAGGGCCTTGTATGAAAAGTTAGGGTTGGGTGAGCTAGAACCCACGGGGATGACCTTACAAATGGCGGATAGGTCGGTTAGGACACCTATGGGGGTAGCGGAGGATGTTCTTGTGCAAATAGATAAATTTACCTTTCCCGTAGATTTTGTCGTCTTAGACATGGCGATGGATTCTAAGACTTCGGTTTTGCTTGGTCGTCCTTTCTTGACTACGAGTGATGCTAGCATAGATGTGAAGAGTGGTGATATTACTTTTCATGTGGGTAAGGAGAGCGTGACATTGAATGTTTATAAGTCTAAATCTCTTGCTTGTCATTCGTCGAATCTACTTTTGCTTGTGTTGTTGCTACCACTAACCCACAAAGTTGAAAAGGAGCTAACTATAGAAGACACGGTGGATGCACAAAAGGTCGTTGATGGAATGAAGATCAAGACCAAGGATAAACCGGGATCGCCCGTCTCACCATCATTGTCTCATCCGGACCATAAGCCACTCATCATAGAACCGGGAATTGAACTCAAAGGCAATGTGAAGAAAAGAAGAACCCCAAGGAAAGGGCACCTTAAAGAGAAACCGGAGCGGGAACCAGAAAAGAAAATATTGAGTGTTTGGCAAGAGGTAACTTCACGAGCTAGAAGAGGTACCCCATGTGTTAACTCCACCCCTTTAAAACCCCCCCGCGGTGTCTCTCATGAATATACTTATGATTGATATGCTATGTGTTAAGGTGCTTTGTGATGCTTTGTGGTTCGGGTCGTTGCTTTGAGTCTTTTGTGGTATGAGTCTGTTTAGTGCCATTAAGTCGATGCTAACGACGTTAAACAAAGCACTTCCTACCTTTTCTCGCCTGTGCCAATAGTATAACTTTGAAAAAATTGGCACTGTATAAGTCATCCCGTCGAGCCAACGACACAAAACAAAGGCGCTTGGGGGAGGCAACCCACCTTTTTGGTAGTAATAATGAGTTTGGAGTGGTCTTTGGGTGCAAGATGGGAGAGTTTAGCTTAAAAGAGAGGTTGGGGTGAGAATTTCCTTTTGGTTCCGGCTTTTGTACATAGACGGGGATGTTTTTATGTGAGCCTCTGTGGCCTTATTTTATGCATGGATGCTCTGTGTTTCTTTTGATTATCTTTACATCCAGTGCGATTCCCGTCTAGTATGCTTGATATGCTTCGAGTCGTTATTTGTGGCATGGCTTCTATTTTTATATATCTCGTATCTATCACCATATTTTGGCACGTGGATTTTTCTCGTGCATGTGTTTTCCTTGGTTTTTGTTTCTATGGTTTTAGATACTCGAGATGGAGCTTACTAGAAGATGTCACGTGGGCTACGAGTGCGCCTTTCGCCGGGTTTTGGTCAAACAAACTAAGTCTTTTACTCTTTTTATCTCTCACACACCGAGGACGTGTTTCGTTTAAGTGTGGGGTGGGAGACTTAGCCGTTTTCTTGATTTAGCTTTTATTTGTGCTAAATGTGTGGTATGCTTAGCCTATGACCGGGCTCGAGTCGATTTTTGGGCAATTTTTAAAAAAATTTCAAGGGTTTTTAGCACCGTGTTGTGTGTGTTATTTTCACATTCGAGTGGTGATCACCTTAGTAGGGACCCCAAACGTGTACACTACGGTTTGATATTATCTTGAGGATGGAGTTTATCAATTTCACGTAAGCTACACTTTGTGCACAATTTGATTGCTACCACCTCTCATACCACTAGTCTCGAGATGAAATAGAAAGGTTTACCTAAGTAGGATACGGGATGACGGTCCTGGCGTCTCTTTGACCAACCAGAGCCAAATAAGCCTTATCCCGAAACATTAGACCTTCGTAGCCCCTCTCAGCCTTGATAGGATGGTCTGACCACCATTCGTTTTATAGCCGTTTTGTTACTTAGTCAGAAACCTACCCTGAGCCTTAATTATGGTCACATTTCCTTCATTTATACCCTACGAGTGAACTTAATCTTTTGTTGGGCCACACTTGCTAAGGCAAGTGTGGGGTGGGGGGAATGATGTTTTGATGGGTTGTTGTTTTCTCGGTTTTGAGCTATACTATAAGGAGAAGAGGAGCTCATTTGGGCCTAGTGTTTTGATTTGGCCCAAGAAGAAAAGAAAAATCTGTCCTTTCTTCTTTCTTTCTTTAAAAAAAAAAAAAAAAAAAAATAAAAAAAGAAAAGATTCAATCAAAGTTCAAAATAAATTAGAAAGTTCTCAATGAATAAGAGTTTGGAGTTTATAAAATAAAGGGTTGGAATCAAAGTGATGAGCTCAAAAGTGATTTTTATGATGTTGGAGTTGGGATAGTGAGATAGGTGCTAATGTATTCGATCTCACCTCATAACACTTGAAATATAGTTGAGTGTGGCAATGAGTTCGGGTATGTTAGTATCCTATGGTTCCCAAAGTGTTTAAAATAATCAAAAGGAGTTTGGATGGTTTGTATGGTAGAGATAAGGTGGTACACTTGTTGATTAGGTTCACTCGTACTTCTTTTTCTCCGGTTCCCAAATATCCTTTTCGATTAACCGGAATTACCCTAGCCTAACGTTATAACCTTCAAGTCCTACCCGATCGTGTCCAAACTTAGTGACCTTGATTAGTGGAGAGGCTAGTGGGTATGAAACGGTTGGTAGACTTTTGGTCGGGATTCAAGCCCCGACAATCATTTTGAGCACTTGGTTTTTAGCTTGGCACCACACACACTCCACTTTCTTGATAATGTTATAACCGGTGTGTATATGTTCGTGTTTCATACTTTGTGGTTACCTCGAGGGTGTGAATAGTAGCACCTACATCACAACGTTGAATCCCTTGGTTGGTTTTAAAACGCCTAATTTACTCGAGGGCGAGCAAAGGCTAAGTGTGGGGTGGTTGATGGGAGTCAACTTTACGTGATTCCGGTGCATTTTCCACCCCCGTTTATCCCACTTTTAGCACATTCTCGGTGTTTTTAGACCGTTTTTGGGTAATATCGTGAGTTTATAGCACGGGGAGTAAATCCGTCGCTTTGATGGTTTACTACCTCTTTTTAGTGATATTAACCCATTCCCGAGCACTTTTACCCTCCGGAATCGTTTGTGTGTCTTGTTCGTTCATGAGATTGTAGGGTCTAGGTGTCACGAGAACCCGGAAGGCAAATATCTATGATGAGAAGTATGATCAAGGTGCAAGAATGAGCCAAGGAAGAAGAAAAATGAAGAAAAGGAAGAAAAATAGTTGGTATCTTCATGCTCTGTTCTGTTCATCAGCATTTTGACCAATGATGGAGGCATTTTCTGGTCATGGTCTCTTCATGAAAGTTGCAGATAATTGAAAGAGCTTTCCAACGCATTTTGAATCACTCGAATCGGAGTTCTACACGCGAAGATATCATGGTTTTACTGCAGCAGAAAACTGCATTATCTCAAACGCGTTTGGAGCTTTCAAACGCGCGTTTCGGACGTTTTTTTCATGTACGAGTCTTTGGGGAGCTGAAACGCGCGTTTGGGAACCTCCAAACGCGCGTTTGGGGTCATTTTCTCGCAGATTTTGGCCCCTATAAATACCCATTTCCATCGAATTTCATTAGCTTCTTCTCCCTCTCTTAGCAAAAACTATACCCACTCTTTGCTCGAAATTTGTAATAGATTAGAACACTTTCTCTTAGCATAAATTAGCATAAACATAGCTTAATTGTTCCATTTCCAAGCTCAAATTCTCATTCCAACTTCAAAGCATCCACCTTTTAATTAGTTCTTTATTTTGTACTTTTGGATCTCAAACTCGAATTTCTTCAAATTAATGGTAAATTTCTCTTCCCTTTTACTTATTATGGCTTTCATTTCCTATTTTGTGTATGTTTTGATTAGTATAATGAGTAGCTAATCCCTTTTCATAGTCGAATCATGTGAAATTTGGTGAAATCACCCTTTGGGTGATGAAATTGGGAGTGGGTAGTGCTTTTTATTGTTTAATCTTGCTTGTTTCATGTCTTAGAACTTGTTATAACGGATTTGGGCTAGATTAGCTACCTAGGTCAAAATCACACACATCACTCTTGAGAGTTGTTCAGATAGAGGGGTGTGGGAAAAGGGGTTCTAGGATCGCGGCGTAGACCCGGCTTAGTTGTTAAGCCCGGGCCCAAAGTGAGGTTACTCGTTTTAACGTTTAAGCGGCTCTAGTGCGTATCATGTCTTGTTAGTGAATCTTCTAAAGGGAAGGGTAGTTAACATGGCATATGGTGTTAAATGAGAGTTGTTCAGACCTTAACACCGGATTTAGGAGCACGCACCCGTGAAATTGAATGCAAGAGTTCTTTTGTCATATTGCACACTCCCGGTTTTGTCTATCCTTGGGGTTGAAATTAGCTATTTGGATCATGGTTCGGCTATGTCCCTCTCCCTTAGTTAAACTTCGTTGCTAATCGCTTTAATGTCGTTGTAGTTGTATAAACCTTTTCAACCATCGATTTTCCTAGACTAAGTTTGAAGTTTGCTTTGGTACTCACAAACACTTTTCCCTTGGGTTCGACCTCGTACTCCCGTAGCTATGCTAGCAATCGACCCGGTACACCGCCGGTTAGAGAGTTAGTTTACCCACGCTTTCGAGTCCTTATAAATTGTTTTTGTTGGGGTGAAATTTAGCTCAATCACGCAAAGCTGAATTGGATCGAGCACGCGCGGAGGTCGAGACAGCTAAGACGGATGCGATCCTGGAGTATCGGAAGTCGGCCAACCTCGACGCAGATCTGGAGGTGCTCATGCGAGCATCGATGATGGGTGGCTTTACTTTGGCGGTGACCCAGATGAAGGCTGTCAACCCGGGATTCAACGTGTCGACACTCGAGACGCCGATGTTCTATAATCCCGAGGCGGAGTCGTTGTACGACCAGTACAACAAAGAATTCCAGCATGGAGAGTCTTTGGCCATCAAGTATGGTCCTTCCAGCTCTGCTCCTGCTGCTGATCCGACTTCTTCCATTCCTGAGCCGTCCTCTGACTGTTGTCTTTTCAATTTTTTTTCTTTTGTTGACTTGTCATTTGAACTTTAAACTTTGTAATATTATGCACTGCTTAGAATCGACATTGGCTGGTCTTTTGACCTGGCCTCGTTTTGTATCGACTTTTGTTTTGAATTTGATTTGATTTTGCAATGTTTTTCTTTCCTTTCTTGCTTGTCTCGATGTTTTATAGTCTTTCTCTTGTCGAGCCTTTGGCTCTGTTTGCTGTTTGTTTTATCGATGTCGTGTTGCCCCCCAAGTGTA
Source organism: Gentiana straminea (assembly GCA_036785695.1). NCBI lineage: Eukaryota > Viridiplantae > Streptophyta > Magnoliopsida > Gentianales > Gentianaceae > Gentiana > Gentiana straminea. The sequence goes on along the minus strand of JAVUPR010000497.1, from coordinate 8,435,556 downwards.
TTATGAACCTCTGGTTCCTATTGCACTTGTAAGCTGGACTGTGATCGACTAGCTTGCCTTGGCCGTTTTGCCCCTTAGTCTTATTTGGCTTCAAGTCGAGTGTTTTTAGTCCGACTATGCGAACTATCCCTTTACTTTGGCCTTGTTTGCCCTTTGGGCTCGTTTGGCTCTCGATTGAGAACGTTTGGCCCGACTATACGAACCGTCCTTTTCCTTAGCCTTTTTCGCCTCTTAGGCTCGTTCGGCTTTCGACTGGGACAGGTGGCCCGACTATGTGAACCGTCCTTTGTCTTGGCCTTTTTTGCCTCTTAGGCTTGTTCAGCTTTCGACTGGGACAGGTGGCCCGACTATGCGAATGGTCCTTTGCCGTAGCCTCTTTCGCCTCTTAGGCTCGTTTGGCTTTGGCTGGGACAGGTGGCCCGACCATGCGAACCATCTCTTTGCCTTTGCATTTGTTGCCTATTAGACTCACTTTGCTTTTGGCTTTATTGAGATGTCCGACCTGCGGATTTCTCTACTCGTTGTCGACTGTTTTGCCTTTAACATTTTGTATCATATTGGACTTGTAACGTTGCGGCTATAAATCCTAACAAATACAAACGCATCTCAACAAAACACAAGTTTATTAGAATACTTATAAAGTTGTCTCATGGACTTATTACAAGATTTAAAAAACGAAAAACATAAATTCATCGAATCAAAGTTTATCTCAAACATAGTATTTCCTCAGGTTGTTGGCGTGCCAATGTCGAGGAACCGTGGTTCCATCTGCTCGCCCAAGTTGATATGACCCTTTGGGGTGAACCTTCAGAATCTGATATGGGCCTTCCCAATTCGGGGTCAACTTCCCAATCGCTTCTTGGCGACTTGCTTCGTTCTTCCTCAGAACCAGATCTCCGACTTTGAAGTATCTATGTCGGACCCTCGAGTTATAATACTGAGAGATCTTCTGTTTATACCTTGCCATTCTGGCTGAGGCTATCTCTCTTCGCTCTTCAACGTTATCCCTTTCATATCGAAGCTCAGGATCATTTGTTTCCACATTGTAGGCCAGAACTCGAGGAGAAGGGACACCAATCTCGGCGGGTATTACCGCTTCGCACCCATATACTAGAGAGAAAGGAGTTTCTCATATCGATGAATTAGGAGCTGTCCTATACGACCATAGGATGCTTAGAAGTTGTATTGCCCAATCTCGACCTTCTGCCTCTAGTCTTTTCTTTAACCCCAGCTTGATCTGTCGATTAGTTTGCTCAACTTGACCGTTTGCCTGTGGGTGATCCACCGAGGTGAATCGCTGATCGATATGGTATTCACTGCACCATTCTCTAACTTTCCGATCTTCGAACTGGGTACCATTATCTGAGATCAGAGCCTTTGGAATGCCGTACCTGCATAGAATGTCGACCCATAAGAAATTTTTGATGGTCGCAGCTCGGATGTCGGGTAAAGCCTTAGCTTCTACCCATTTTGTGAAGTAATCCACAGCAACGACCACATATTTGAGATTTCCTGGGGCTCAGGGTAGAGGCCCAACAATATCGACTCCCCACTGATCGAAAGGCCATGCTGACGAGATGACATTCATGTCTTGTGCTTGTTGATAAGAGATATTATCGTGGATCTGACAAGAGTTGCATTTCTGAACAAGATCGTTCGCATCTCGTTGCATCGACGGCCAAAAATAACCCGCTAACTTGCACTTTCGAGCCAACATCCTGGCCCCACAGTGATTCCCACAGGCTCCTCTGTGAATTTCTTCTAAGAGATACTCGCCTTCCGTCTCGGAAACACACCTCAACCATGGGCTTACCAAGGATTTTCGATAAAGGACGTCGTCGAAGAATGCGTATCGTGCTGACTGGAGTCGGACTTTCCTAGATTGTACCTTATCAGATGGTAGAATTCCGTCCTTGAGATAAAGAGCGATCGAGTCCATCCACATGGCATGCTGAGTGATTGGCTGGGCCTCCGCTTCGTTGTAACTCCTATCGGTCAATAGCTCGACTAGAACCTTCTTATTCGAGACAAAGTTTGATGCAAGCTTAGAGAGTGCATCGGCCCTTTTATTCTGGCTTCGGGGAACCTGCTCGAATTGAACTGTCTTAAACTTAGGTATGAGACTTTGCACCACTGCTAAGTAATTCTTCATGGTTTCTTCCTTAGCCTCATACTCCCCTTTCACATGATTTACCACTAATTGTGAATCACTGAAAACCAACAAATCCTCGACACCCAGCTTCAGAGCAAGTTTCAGACCGGTTATCATAGCTTCGTACTCGGCCTCGTTATTCGTTGCTTTAAAATCGAATCGAAGGGCGTATGGGAACTCTTCGCCTTTAGGGCTAACTAGAAGGAGCCCTGCTCTTGCCCCCTCCTTGCTCGATGCTCCATCAACTTGGAGGGTCCACTTTTCCTATGGCCTCTGTTTCTCTTCGTCGAGTTGGATGGAAATCCATTCATCTAAAAAATCCGTGGCTTGAGCTTTTATCGCAGTTCGAGGGACGAACTCGATATCATACTGTGCCATTTCTACTACTCATTTCGCTAGTCGACCTGAGGTGTTGGGCTTCGCTAAAATCTGCTTCAGTGGTTGGTCTGTGACTACCACAATAGGATGAGCTTGGAAATAAGGCATCAACTTTCTCGAGGCATGAACAAGGCATAATGCTAACTTCTCAGCTGGTGAGTACCGGATCTCGGGGCCATGTAATGCTTTGCTGACAAAATATATAGGCACCTGGCCATGTATCCCTTCTCGGACTAGAACCGCACTCACTGCTTCCTCGCATACTGCCAAATAGACTAACAACCTTTCCCCTTCTCGAGGTGAAGTGAGGGTGGGTAACTCTGACAAATAATCTTTCAATTCTTCGAAGGCTGTCTGACATTCATCATCCCAATGGAAAGGACTGGCCTTGCGTAGAATCTTGAAAAATGGTAGTGCACGCTGTGCGGATCTCGACAAGAATCTGTTGAGGGCGGCCATCCGACCAGTAAGCCTCTGTACTTCCTTTGTATTCCGGGGAGCGGGCATATTCTTCAACGTGTCGATTTTATCTGGGTTCGCTCGAATCCCGTCATTCGAAATCATATACCCCAAGAACTTACCCAACCTGACCCCAAAGGTGCACTTCTTCGGATTTAACCTCATTTGCTTTTCCCTCAACACTTCAAAAACCTCTCGAGCGTCGGCCAAGTATTGCTTCATAGATCGACTCTTGATGAGCAAGTCGTCTACATACACCTCCATGCATCTACCAATTTGCTTTGCAAAGATCTTATTGACTGCTCTCTGATACGTAGCCCCAGTATTCTTCAATCCGAATGGCATGGTTATGTAACAGAAAGTGCCAAATTCCGTGATAAAAGCCGTTTTCTTAGCGTCTCGAGGATCCATTAGAATCTGGTGGTATCCTTTATACGCGTCTAAAAAACTAAACACTTCAAAATCGATGGTGGAATCTACTAACCTGTCGATTTTTGGCAATGGGTATGAGTCTTTCGGGCATGCTTTGTTCAAGTCCGTGAAGTCTACACACATACGCCAACTACCATCGGGTTTCTTGACCAATACCGGGTTGGCTAGCCACTCTGGATAGAACACCTCTCTGACTATATGGGCCGACAATAGCTTCCCGACCTCCAACTCTATAGCCTCAAGCCGATCAGACGCAAAGTTTCTCTTCTTCTGCTTGACTGGCTTCTTAGCCTGGTCAATTTCGAGTTTATGGACTGCGATGTCTATAGATAGCCCGGGCATGTCGGTGGCCTTCTAGGCAAAGACATCTCTGAACTCGATTAACAACTCGATGAGCAGCTGTTTTTCTTTTGCTGGGATCCAAACCCCGACCTGCACACACTGATCGTCTTCTCCTTCCCAAAGTCGAACATTCTCAACAGCATCACTGGAGACCCAGTTCTTTTCCTCCTCTTCCTCTGGAATCAGTTCCTCGACCAAGATTTGCTGAACTGCCATCTTTCCATTCATGACAATGGAGTTACAACTCCGTGCGGCTTCAACATCTCCCTTTACCTCGTGGGAACCGTTCCTGGTGGGAAATTTCATGCGGTTGTGGAACGTTGAAATGATAGCGCGAAGATCGAAGAGCGTAGGTCGCCCTAGAATAACATTGTACGCAGAGGGAGCTTTGACCACTACATAGCTCAATTCGAGGGTCCTTCCTTTCTCGCCGTCCCCAACTGTCGTGAGTATCTTTATCGCTCCCATAGGATGAACTGCTTGCCCTGCGAACCCAAATAATGGAGACGCTATAGGAGCCAAGTCTTTCTCTTTCAACTTCATCGCCTGAAACGCTGAGTAATACAAGATGTTTACTGCGCTGCCATTATCGATGCAGACTCTCGATACACGGGCTCGACTGATCACAGCCTCGATAACCAACCCTTCACTGTGACTCATGGACTTGGGGATATCATCGCGGGGTCCATACCCGACTTCTGTCGTAATCTGAGCTGCTTGCGCTCTCTTGAGCTACCAGCTGGCTCTTGACTGGATTGGTCTTTGTCACTCTCCCCAGGCCCAAAGATCGTATTAACATAACTGTTTGGTCGATTATCGTCGTATCTGTCTCGACCAAAGTTGTCTCTGTTATTTCCATCCCGACCTGGAGATCGATTCCTTTGAGGTGATCGATCTCTCCGTCTCTGAGTGTCTCGGTCTCGACCCCTATCTTGATCGGAGTTCTTTCTCTTATACTCTCCACGTCCTCGGGGTGCCTCACATCGAGATCTATCGACCACCTCAACTAGCTTCCCTTCCTGGATGCAGATGTCAATGTCTTTTTTAAGGTCATGACAATCCTCTGTTGTGTGACCTATGTCTTCATGAAACTCGCAGTACTTTCTTGTATTCCTCTTTTCTCGAGGTTTCTTTAACGGTGGTGGTTTTCTCGCTATGTTCTTCGAAAGCATAATCGATAACACCTCGGTTCGAGATCGATTGAGCGGAATAAAATCCTTATCACGCGTGGGTCCCTTCTTGCCCTCACGGTCTGAGGCGGGTGTCTCGATACGGTCCCAGACTGAAGGCTTACTCTCGACATCCTGTCTCTTGGATTGATTCCGGTTTGGACCTCGATTGTCCTTCTTGGAATCCATCCAGTCGGATTGGGTGTGCCTTCGCACAACCTCTTCCCCTTGACAGAATCGGTGTACCACGTTAACACATTCGTCCATGGTGCAGGGGACATCTCTTCTCAACTTCATGTATAACTTCGTATTACGCAGCCCACCACGAACGATGTGATCAGAAGTCGATCATCTGCATCCTTGACCTGCCTGGCCTCGAGATTAAATCTCTTCAAATAATCCAACACTGCTTCATCCCTTTGCCGCCTCATATTCATGAGGTGCGTGGCAGCTCTATCTTCGGTATCTTAAACCCCTGGGTGATTTTATACGTTTTATAAGGATATATTTTATGTCAATATTCCCCATATTCTTAGGTTTTTCATAGAAATCGAGCTTATAATCGATTAATTGAGTAAATGGTGTTTCTAATAGGTTAATTGCAAAATGTAACGATTTATGTGCTTAAATTGTGATTTTATGTTATTTTGGGATTGTGTTACGCTTTGGTATATTTTCCTATGTTATAGATACATATTTTGGCATGCAAGAGGATTAAATGATGAGGTTTTGCATGGAAGAGAAGTGAAATGGAAGGAAGATGGAGATAAAGCTTGGAATGAAGCTTTCAAGCAGCCGAACTTCCGATGCAGTTCTTGATATGATATACACTGATTTGACTCTCGACCTCAAGAGAAGATTTGTAGGTCTTGAAGAGAGGATTCTACAGGACTTTGAATCACTCCATTCCGACTTACGAGGCCCGAGATATGAGCGTTACAAGTTTGGATGCTGTTGCTGAAACTACTGGAAAATCCCGAAAACGACTCGTAATACGACGGGCTAGTCAAAAAGGCGTTTTCTGAAGAAGAGTCCTGAATGAAAGTTGTAGAGTTTTCCGAGAGCTTAATTATGACATTCGGATCATAATTTTTGGAGGTCTACAACTCAAGATATGAATTTTAGAAGTTTCATTCCTAAAAAAAAGAATTATTCAACCGACTTAAACACTGTAGCAGCCGACATTGTTCCCTATAAAAGCAGCAGCACTTTATACCCTAAAGACACAATTTTCATACTCAGCCGCAAATTACACAAGAGAGCAGCCGACTTTTTCCAATTTTCTTTTCCTGTACACTTTCATTCCAAAACACAATTAGGGTGTAAATTTGTTTACCATGCGGAGCTAATTTCCTTCTCAAGCAAACTTGGGGAAGCGTTTTGAACGGATTTCGGTTTTCAATTCTATTTATCTATTGATAAATATCTAAAGGTTAGAACTTTTGTATCAATTTCATATCGTATTTGCATTTCGATCGATAGATTATGTGTATGATTTGATAATCCGTTGATGATAATTAATGGAACCCTAGGTCACTATACAAAAGTTTGAATCTTTTAAACCAAATTATAACGAAAGTTGTGGTTTAAACGGTTTAGATTTTGGATATTGATAAATATCCCCACCTAAGAACGCTAAAGGATCAATCTTTGATAAAAGATTGTGAATAAAATCATCTAAGCCATTAGTGATTTGTGCACTCGGTTAGGCGTAATAATCGTAACCTTGGGATAGAATCATTTGATTAATAGTTTGAAACCGGTGTTTGTTTGATTCGTGGAACCGTGTTTGCTTGCCTTTATATCACTGCATTTGGATAGTTGTTCAAGCCTTCACCCTAGTTGTTGATTATTATTTTTTCGAAATTTATCGCACGTTCATCGTCGTTTTTACTGTTCATTACTGCATAATTAGTATAAACTCGTGACATTTGCAACTAGAACTTGAATCGATACAACCCCAATTCCCCGTGATCGACTCCGGTTACACCATTTTGCTACGACCTTGCACTTGAGGCCACGACCGGATTATAAATTCTATAACTTGTTTTGATCGTTTTATTTATATAATCCGTTTTCTACAACAAGTTTTTGGCGCCGTTGCCGGGGAATTGGCAACGGTTGTGTGTTTCTCTATTTGTTTTAGTTGTTAGGATGACCTTAGATTGAGTAACCCGTAGTTTAGGTGCCCTTGAAGCCTTGCTAATTTTCGTTGTTCTTGTGTTTCGCTGCTGCCTGATTGAGTATTCCTTACTTTTCTCCTAATTTGATTCCTGAATTTAATCTGATTACCTGCCAGAATAAACTTCCCTGATTTTTAGTACTTTAATTTAGTCTTTTGTTTGTGAATTGAATTTTAAACTATTTTGATCCCATTGAATTTAAGCGAAGAGATTTGCCGTTCTATTTATAACTTATTTTGATTTAGTTTTCTGTTTGTGAATTTCTATAAAAAAAAAAAAAAAAAAAAAAAGGGACGCTTTAAGTCCTGATTTGTTTTTTTTTTTTTTTTCTCTTTTCCCCTAATTTGATCCCTACTTTTCTGATCTTAAGAGAACCGATAAAAAAAAAAAAAAAAAATAATAATAATAATAATAATAATAATAATAAAAATAAAAACAAAAAAAACCGCGGCCCCTCTTTGCCGCTCCTCGATTTTCACTTCAGTGTATGCTTACACGAAGTAAATCAGGACCTTTAATTTTCAATCCGGAGATCGAACGTACTATTGTTCGTCCAAACCGAAAAAGGAAGCAACTCTCTTTAGGTGGTCACTCGATAGAAAACCTTGAAGAAGCTTGCAAGGAAGAACTTGAAGAAACCGTTATCACAATGGCTGACAATAGACGGTCATTAGCAGATTATCTATGCCGGGAGCCATCACGGTAAACCCCGCCGTAGCCTTGCCCGAAATCGAAGCAGATCACTTCGAGCTGAGACCTGGCCTTATTCAGATGCTGCAACATGCGTCTATCTTTTATGGCCTACCTTCTGAAAACCCGCATAATCATGTCCACGCCTTCCTGGAAATCTGTGGGACAACTCGCATTCAGGGAGTTTCTGAGGATGCTATAAAATTAAAGCTTTTCCCTTTCTCTCTCGCGAGGAGAAGCAAAAGAGTGGTATAACTCTTTAACCCCTCGATCTATTACCACTTGGGCGGGACTCGAGAAGGAGTTCCTAAGTCAGTATTTTCCACCCTCAAAGACTGCCCAATGCCTGACTGACATTTTTACCTTCCAACAGAAAGGGGATGAGTCATTCTTCGATGCCTGGAAGCGTTTCAAATCTCTTTTGCGTCACTGCCCCCATCATGGCTTAGATTTACAACGTCAAGTCAACACTTTCTTCAGTGGTTTGACTGAATTAACCAAAGGGATGGTGAATAGTTCCTCTGGAGGAGATTTTCTGAAGAAGACACCCGACGAAGGTTGGGCTTTATTTGAAGATATAGCTAGATATAACTATGCTCCTTCATATCAGGCAATTACAACCCCGTCTGTTCCAAAGATTGAGGAAGTCAATTCTCAGAATCAGGTGATCGCCATGCTTTGCGCGGCGGTGGCCGCTCTTACTCTGTCCCAAAAACAAATCACACCTACTCCTCCTTATCAACAGAACGCTCAAGTTCTGTACTGCGACAACTGTTGCCAGATTGGTCACGTGATTGACCAATGTCAATTCAATCCCCATGCGAATTACCAAGTCAATGCTGTCCAAAGTATGAGACAATACACTCCGATTATTTGCCAGACTTGTGGTCTAAAGGGCCACTTCTCTAGCTTGTCCCCTAAACAGGGAAAATGATGAAGTCAATGCTTTTTCTGGTCAGCAAAACCAACGATTCCCAAATCAATTTTCTGGCCAGAATAACTTTCAGAATCGGGGTTATAACCAAAACCGAAATTTTAATCAAAACTCTGGTTATAATCAGAATCAAAATTCCAACTCGAACTATCAAAATTCCAATCGAAATTACTCTCAAAACCCGAATCAGAGTTCGAATTCTCAACAGAGGTTCAATCAGGCATGGCCTGCCAACACCAATTCGCCTTATCAAAACCGGTCTAATCAACATCCTCCCGGATTTCAAAATCATCAAGGGCCATCTGGGTCCAATGATGCTCCTACCAGATCTGATTTTGAGGAGCAACAAAAAACTATTAAAAATCTGGAGAGGCAGTTGGGACGGTTAGCTGAGCGGCTAGCTTCACGACCTCGGGGTCATCTGCCCGGTTTCACGAAAGAAATCCAAAGGGCAGCCAAGTGGCCCAAGCCGATTTGAACCCAAACCGGTGTACCGATCGACACCAACCACCCCTTATGGTAGGGAGGAAACTAGTGCCATGAATTTAAGATCCGGCACTCAACTTCAAGGAAATCCTGCATTCAACCAGAACCAGGGAAACGAGTAGACCCTCCTACCACTGATTCGGTGGGAGGGGAAGTTGAGAAGACCCAATCCCCCAATCTGGGTGAAGAAAAAGAGGAAGATGAGATAGAAATCGAAGAAAGAATTCGGGTGGCTGACCAGACGACTGAGAAATCTGAAGAAGTGAGTCGGGAGGAGGATCCCTTGACAAGTAAGAAGACGGTGAGATGGAAGGATTTAGAAGATAAAGCTGTTAGTGCCTCTTCTAAGAAAGTTTTTTCTGAAGAAGAATTGAAGAAACTTCCATTTCCACCAAGGAAGAACAACATCTCTTTATGCGAGGACAAGAAGTACGAGAAGGTACTCAACATTCTGAAAAACACTCAAGTTAATCTACCTTTATCTGATGTGTTGGTTGAGATGCCCAAATACACCAAATTCATAAAGGATGTAGTCTCATCTAAAATGAAGTTGGAGAGTATGGAAAAGGTAACCAGTGAAGATTGTTCAATGATGAGTTATGAAGAGTTACCGATTAAGAAAGATGATCCCGGGCGATTCGTCCTTACTTTGCAAATTGGAGGTCTCATTTTCCCTAATTCCTTATGTGATTTAGGAGCTTCAATTAGTCTTATGCCTTTATATGTGTGTCAACGGCTCCAATTAGACCATCTTTTGGAACCTACCACTATGAGTATTCGGTTCGCGGACGGATCATCCAAGAAAGCGACGGGGATTTTAAAGGATTTGTTGGTTCGGGTCGATCGATTTACCTTTCCCGTGGATTGGTATGTCTTAGACATCCAACAACCCAATACACCCCCGATTCTTGGACGACCTTTTCTATCTACTTGCTAGAGCCCTCATTGATTGTGATGACGGTGCTAAAGTAACTTTGCGTGTTGGAAATGAAGAAGTGAGCTATAGTGTATTTAAAGCTATCAAAAGACCTTCTGAATGTCCAACCGGCTACTCTATCGAGGAATCATTTGATGATTTCAGTGATTTTCTAGAAGAGCAAGTCCTTGCAGTAGAATCTGAATACGAACGCTTGATCGATAATCTGAACCAATATGGTAGGATAGATTTGAATGAACTTGGAGCTGAGACTGAAGAAGAAGTTGTAGTGAGTAAGAACCTTTCGCCTTCAGAGGAAGTAGATTTATTAGAAGCTATGTTGCTCTCCTCTAATAATTTGCAAAGTAAAGTTTTAAAGTCTAGTTTGGAAGACCCTCCGATTGACCTCGAGTTAAAACCGTTACCGAAACATTTAAAGTATGTTTTCCTGAGAGAGGGTGATCGGCTTCCGTTAATTGTTTCCGCTAAGGCGACGAGAGGAAGAAGAAGCGAAGTTGTTGGCCGTCTTGAAAAGAAATGAGAAAGCTTTCGGCTGGCAGGTGGGAGATATCAGAGGTATATCTCCTGACGTCTGCATGCACAAAATAAAAATCGAAGAAGGAGCCAAGCATGTTAGACAACCCCAAAGACGTTTAAATCCTCACATGCAGGAGGTGGTGAAGAAAGAGATTATCAAGCTGCTAGATATGGGGATTATATATGCGATAGCTGACAGTGATTGGGTGTCCCCCACGCAGGTGGTCCCCAAGAAAGGTGGTATCACTGTTGAAAAGAATGATAAGGGAGAAGAAGTCGCTTTGAGATTAGTCACTGGTTACCGTGTGTGTATTGACTATAGGAAACTGAATGAGGTAACCATGAAGGACCACTTCCCTCTCCCCTTCATCGACCAAATGCTCGAGCGTTTGGCGGGACACCCTTTTCTTGTTTCTGGACGGGTACTCGGGTATTTCCGGATCCCTATAAACCCCGATGATCGGGGAGAAGACGACCTTCACTCGCCCGTATGGTACCTTCGCTTATAGGCGAATGCCGTTCGGCCTCTGTAATGCTCCGGCCACTTTTCAAAGATGCATGTTAGCAATTTTTGACGGGCTAATTGAGAAATGCATGGAGGTCTTTATGGACGACTTCTCGGTGTTTGGTAACTCGTTCGATGATTGTCTTGCTAATCTGGACAAGGTGCTTAACAGATGTGTGGAGAAGAACCTAATCCTCAATTGGGAAAAATGCCACCTTATGGTGGATGAAGGGATTGTTCTTGGCCATAAAATTTCAGCTAAGGGCATAGAAGTTGATAGGGCCAAAATAGAGGCCATAGAAAAGATGAACTACCCTAAGAACGTGAAATAAGTGAGGAGTTTTCTTGGTCACGTCGGCTTCTATAGGAGATTCATTCAAGATTTCTCCAAGATCTCAAAACCTCTATCAACTCCACTTAAAGAGGACGTCGTTTTCAACTTCGACAATGATTGCAAGTGTGCCTTCAAAGAGCTTAAACATCGCCTGATCTCCGCTCCAATTCTGATCTCTCCGGATTGGAACTTACCATTCGAATTAATGTGTGATGCTTCCAACTACGCCGTTGGTGCGGTTTTGGGGCAAAGACTTAATGGTAAATTCCAACCTATCTACTATGCGAGCCATACCCTGAATCCGGCACAAGCAAACTACACTACCACGGAAAAGGAACTTTTAGTTTGTTGTCTTTTCTATGGACAAGTTCCGAAGTTATTTACTGCGGGCGCCAAGGTGATTGTCCGGACCGATCACGCAGCTCTGCGCTATTTGATGAATAAAAAGGACGCAAAACCGCGACTGCTGCGTTGGATTCTTACCCTTCAGGAGTTTGATGTTCATATTAAAGATATCAAGGGTAGTGAAAACACAGTAGCAGACCACATATCAAGAGTGTTGCCCGTAGTAGAGGAAAATCCACAAGACATCGATTTATATTGCCCCTTTGAGAGTGTTATGTCTGTGAAAAGTTGCACGTCTGATCCTCCGTGGTATTCTTCAATCGTTAATTACCTCCATTCCCAATATCTGAATCCCAAGTTTTCGTATCAGGAGAAGAAGAAATTCTTCTCTGATCTCAAGTATTATGTCTGGGAAGAACCGTATCTTTTTAAACTCTGTAAAGATGGGTTGCTTCGCCGGTGTGTCCCTGAATCTGAGCAACGGGACATAATTGAACAATGTCATAGTGGTCCCACTGGCGGCCACTTTGGTCCCTGGAAGACCGTTGCGAAGATATTCCAATCTGGTTTTTGCCGGCCCTCGATTTTTAAGGATACTGAAGCCTTTTGTAACGGCTGTGATAGGTGCCAAAGAACCGGTGCTTTGACAAGGAGATATGATATGCCGTTAAAACCCATTTTAGAGTGTGAGGTGTTCGATGTCTGGGGGATTGACTTTATGGGTCCCTTCCCATCCTCATGCGGGAATAGATACATCCTAGTCTGTGTAGACTATGTGTCTAAATGGGTGGAGGCTATCGCCACCCCTCACAATGACCATAAAACGGTCATGAAATTCTTAAAGAAAAACATTTTTGTGAGGTTTGGTTGCCCGAGAGCCTTAATCAGCGACGAGGGGACGCACTTTTGTAATCGACCACTGGACAAAGTATTAGAGAAATATGGTGTTCGGCATAAAACCGGTACACCATACCATCCTATGACAAGTGGTCAGGTAGAGCGTAGTAACCAGAACCTCAAGAAGATCTTAGAAAAGACGGTTAACAGTCATCGGAAGGACTGGAGTCTAAAATTGGATGATGTACTGTGGGCTTACAGGACAGCTTACAAGACACCTATGGGTACATCTCCGTATCAAATGGTTTATGGAAAGCCATGTCATTTGCCGGTCGAACTTGAGCATAAAGCTTATTGGGCGACGAAGTTTTTGAACTTTGATTCCAAAGCTTGTGGTGAGCACGGACTTCGACGGATGCATGAGCTAGATGAGTTCGGCTCCGGAGCCTACGAGAGCGCCCGAGTGATTAAGGACGAATGAAGAAGCTTGCTCCATGATAAGAAAATTAAGCAAAGAGAGTTCCATGCGGGAGAGCAAGTCTTGCTATACAATTCCAGGTTACATCTGTTTCCTGGAAAGCTACGGACACGGTGGTCCGGCCCGTTCGAGATTTTGCAAGTCTTTCCAAGCGGAGTGTTGGAGCTAAAAGGAATTGGTGATCGACCGTTTAAGGTAAATGGTCAAAGGTGCAAACATTACATTGGTCTACCAAAGGAGGCACCTTTGATTGTTCGGTTCCTCGACATATTTGAGTGTGTGAATCTTGAAGTCGATGACTTTAAAGAGTTTGCACCAGATTTATTCACCGAGGCCGTTATCGAATCACCAAATTTGAAGTCTTCGCTGGAAGTTGGGATATGGAGCAGTATTGGAAGGAAATGCATCTGAAGAGGAAGGGAAGGAGGAGGAAATCAACGGCGAGAAAGATTAAAGGAGTCTGGGAGAGTTTGAAGAGCAGGATGCCCTGCATGCATGGTTGTTTTCGTGGTTACATTGCTGACAAGAGATCTTTTGATAGAATGACTGGCCGAAACGTCAAGTGGCCCGATCCGGGTTGAACTTACAATGGTTGTCGAGCTGCCGACAATAACTGGAAGCGCTACTAGGAGGCACCCTAGATATCCTTTTTCTTTTTCTTTTCTTCTCGTTTGTTTTGTTTGGTTGTTTTCCGTTTTTCTTTCTAGCTTCGATGAGCGTGGTCCATTTCTCGTGCTTCGGTTGACTACGAGATGGTGATGATGATGATCGTTATCCCTATGGAGTCCCTACACACGAGTTCTTTGGGATGACCGAGCCCGAGTTCGAGTTTGTCAGTCGGATCCACGCCATTTCCTTGGATGATGGTCCGGGTGGCTTGCGAGTCTTGGATGCGGATATCGATATTCTCACCCGAGTCCGGACTTTCACCTTTGTTATCGTCGTGCCACCATCTCTCTCTCGGTGGAGATGGAGAGTGGACCATTGAGGAAATCGAAGATGACTTAGAGAGGCCATTCACGATCCTCAATGACCCGTTTCTAGCCGATCTCATCTTGGTACTCGAGGATGAGCATGTTCGGGGGATAGAGCTAGCTGGAGAAGATTGGAACTTACGGTATGACTACGACCTCTGGCCTGCCATCGACGTGCTTCGCCGTCTCATACGTTTGATAGATTGGTCCTCGCTCTACTAGTTAGTAGTTAGTGTTTGCTTCTAGTTAGTGTTTGGTTTGCATGCTGTTTAAGTCGAACGCCCGTTTTCTTTGAATAGAGCCGTTGTTCTTTGATTAAACATTAGTTGATGTGGATATTTTCATTTGCGCTTATATAGCACTATCTTATTACATAGATGTTCTGTACTTCCTCGTTTCATCCTTTCATCCATGCATCCTTGTTAATTACATGTTTATACTATGCACTGTGTTCTCCTTTCTCTACAACTATCTCGTGCATGCTTCCCCGATTTCCCCCAAATATTTTGGTGTGTCTATCAAGTAATGCAGGTTACTTTAAGCTATTTAGCTGATACAAGCCTTCTACATACGGGGATCGTTGCCTTTTTCATGCTTTGCACCGCTCAATGATCCGACCTTTATAAATCGCCTAAGTACTTTACTTTACTTTATCTCTCGCACAACTTGAGGACATGTTGTGTTTTAAGTGTGGGGGAGGAGATAAATTGTGTACCTATATACCTTCGCTCATATCATGATAAGTTCAATGCAAAATGCACAAAAATTTGATTGTTTGTCCCGAGTGAACAACTACATGCCTATGTTCAATGTTTAAACTTGATGGATGCCTTATATTGTGTATGCTAGATGAGTTAGAGGTTCACCTGACCCTTATTTCACATGCCTTATCAGATGACGAGCTAATTTTAAAAAAAAAAGTTAGATCCATATAGGTTAAGCATTCCTTGATTAGCTTATACTATGTACTCAGTGCTATATTTCGTAATAGTTTGGATTTAAATTCAAAGTATGACATATTGTGAATATCATAGAGTTTGAATGTGATAAGTAAGTCATTGCCAAAGTCTTGAAGTAGTAATAATAAATAATTCATTACTTGAGGCATTATGCTCAGGAGGTTTGTATAGCTCATGGCTTAGAACCAACTGCCAGCCATAAATCTCGTATAAGTAATGCTAATTGATAATAAATGTGTGTGTCGGAAGCTGGTTTATGATTTGAGTGAGGTAGGGCGTATCACGAACATCCTATACCACTATGACGACCAATAGCTCACGACAGTCAGAAAAGCTGCCTTATGATTTGGGTAGTTAGGGCATATCTCAAAATGTCCTATTCTACTATGACGGGCAAGAGCTCATTTTTTATGTGTGTTAAAAAGTGAATTTAAAAATAAATAAATAAATCAAAAAAAAATAAAAAAATAATAAAAAAAAAAAAAAAAAAATTCAAGACTTGGCCAATGATGATTTTATACCCAGTATAAACTCTTATGATATGTTGTAGGAAACATCCTCTAAGTATGTCAGAAATGGTTTGATTACTTTCTATTATATTTTCGCATGCACATCTGAGCGTCATCTATGCTTAACTTAAATGTGATACTAGCTAGTTTTGCTTGGAGTCAATTCAAGATGGGATCTAGTGAAAGTTTGATATGGCCCTTGCACACAAACA
This sequence comes from Gentiana straminea, assembly GCA_036785695.1. Classification (NCBI taxonomy): domain Eukaryota; kingdom Viridiplantae; phylum Streptophyta; class Magnoliopsida; order Gentianales; family Gentianaceae; genus Gentiana; species Gentiana straminea. Next base: position 8,419,725 of record JAVUPR010000497.1, on the reverse strand, counting down.
CTTGGGTGAATTTCTACTTAGTTACTATGCACTTTATTTAGTATCCACCTATTCTGTGATTCTGAGCTAGGTTTTGTTTTGTTTTGCTCGGGACGAGCAAGGTTTAAGTGTGAGGGAGTTGTTAAGGGTGATTTTATACGTTTTATAAGGATATATTTTATGTCAATATTCCCCATATTCTTAGGTTTTTCATAGAAATCGAGCTTATAATCGATTAATTGAGTAAATGGTGTTTCTAATAGGTTAATTGCAAAATGTAACGATTTATGTGCTTAAATTGTGATTTTATGTTATTTTGGGATTGTGTTACGCTTTGGTATATTTTTCTATGTTATAGATACATATTTTGGCATGCAAGAGGATTAAATGATGAGGTTTTTCATGGAAGAGAAGTGAAATGGAAGGAAGATGGAGATAAAGCTTGGAATGAAGCTTTCAAGCAGCCGAACTTCCGATGCAGTTCTTGATATGATATACACTGATTTGACTCTCGACCTCAAGAGAAGATTTGTAGGGCTTGAAGAGAGGATTCTACAGGACTTTGAATCACTCCATTCCGACTTACGAGGCCCGAGATATGAGCGTTACAAGTTTGGATGTTGTTGCTGAAACTACTGGAAAATCCCGAAAACGACTCGTAATACGACGGGCTAGTCAAAAAGGCGTTTTCTGAAGAAGAGTCCTGAATGAAAGTTGTAGAGTTTTCCGAGAGCTTAATTATGACATTCGGATCATAATTTTTGGAGGTCTACAACTCAAGATATGAATTTTAGAAGTTTCATTCTAAAAAAAGAATTATTCAACCGACTTAAACACTGTAGCAGCCGACATTGTTCCCTATAAAAGCGAGCAGCACTTTATACCCTAAAGACACAATTTTCATACTCAGCCGCAAATTACACAAGAGAGCAGCCGACTTTTTCCAATTTTCTTTTCCCGTACACTTTCATTCCAAAACACAATTAGGGTGTAAATTTGTTTACCATGCGGAGCTAATTTCCTTCTCAAGCAAACTTGGGGAAGCGTTTTGAACGGATTTCGGTTTTCAATTCTATTTATCTATTGATAAATATCTAAAGGTTAGAACTTTTGTATCAATTTCATATCGTATTTGCATTTCGATCGATAGATTATGTGTATGATTTGATAATCCGTTGATGATAATTAATGGAACCCTAGGTCACTATACAAAAGTTTGAATCTTTTAAACCAAATTATAACGAAAGTTGTGGTTTAAACGGTTTAGATTTTGGATATTGATAAATATCCCCACCTAAGAACGCTAAAGGATCAATCTTTGATAAAAGATTGTGAATAAAATCATCTAAGCCATTAGTGATTTGTGCACTCGGTTAGGCGTAATAATCGTAACCTTGGGATAGAATCATTTGATTAATAGTTTGAAACCGGTGTTTGTTTGATTCGTGGAACCGTGTTTGCTTGCCTTTATATCACTGCATTTGGATAGTTGTTCAAGCCTTCACCCTAGTTGTTGATTATTATTTTTTCTGAAATTTACTGTTCATCGTCGTTTTTACTGTTCATTACTGCATAATTAGTATAAACTCGTGACATTTGCAACTAGAACTTGAATCGATACAACCCCAATTCCCCGTGATCGACTCCGGTTACACCATTTTGCTACGACCTTGCACTTGAGGCCACGACCGGATTATAAATTCTATAACTTGTTTTGATCGTTTTATTTATATAATCCGTTTTCTACAACACTCCCTGACGCTGTCTTCATCCATTTTCTGATGCTTCGGCTGGATCTCGCGCCTCTTTCTCTCCACCGAGCTAGAGGACGCACTGACTTCGTCTCTAAGAGTCTGTTTAGGGTTTTCCGCTGCATCTTTCAAACCGCCGTCTACCGCGATGTCTTTCTGGCCGCCGCCGGCTGCTGCGGCGTCTTTCTGACCGCCGAGTGCCTGTTTTTGCGCATAACCGCCTCTTCTATAATCCTGGACATTAATTCCAGGTTCTCCCCTGCTAATTGATCCACAAGCGCTCGGTGTTCTGGAGCAAGACCTTGCTTTTCTTGCTGGGGGTTTTCATGGACAGGACCTCACTTTTCATGCTGAGGATCCTCAAGTACAAGATCCAAGATTGGATCTTTTTCTCCTTGCGTCTAGGGATCTACCGGCTCGTTAATCTGTGAGCCTTGATCTGCAGCTTTGGATGTGGCTTTTCTGGGAGGCATCGTGATCTTGGTGTATTCAATCAATAGAAGGCCCTCCTTCTAGCAGCAATGACGATCACAAATTGTGTCACCTTGAATAATCCGGGTCCTAACTGAATCTAGTGATGAACACACATAAAAACCCTATATCATGTTTAGTATTTGCGGTGAGTCTAGAGCCTACGTATCTAATCAAGCCTTACGTAGTTCCCGGAATGAGAGACCATGTATTAAATCTTTTGTTATGTTTTTACCCTTTAATGAGTACCGGACCTGGATAGCCATGTTTATATTGCCGACCCGCGGTATCCCAACTTATTATCCTGGAGAGCGTCGTAGCCCCGCTTAACTTTGACAAATCCCCAACATAGTAGAGTAAAACCCTGTATCATCACATATCAAGTTTAGTAGAGCCTAACGAGAAGTTTTCACAACCCGATTGACCCTAATTGCCCATGGTTAAGTTTTCACAACCTGATTGACCCTTATTATTGCCCATGACCGGCCCGGCCTATGTTCCCAATTATTGCCCATGAACGGAGGTAATGCCGAGGACCCTCGAGGATTCATTGTTTTCATTGCTATCAAAGTACTTGACCATGAATAATCTACTTTAAGCATATTGATGGGTACTTTCTAGGTGTCCAATCTTACCGGCAGTGTACCAGGTCGATTGTAGTCTAGCAAGCGGTCAAGGTCGTATCCTACAGGGATGTGAGGTCAAACACCAAATAGTTATTATTATCTTGATCTAAGCCGCAAGAAACGAGAAAGTAATCGTTCTATTCTACTATAAATTCGATAATCAAATGATAAAAGGGACTAGCCAAGGAAATTTCATCGATCAACATCTCCTCTAGTGTCATGGAAACAAATTCGACCAACCTTCCATGGGTATTCAAGTGTGTGAAATGGTGTACGCCTAAACTAACAACTTCCCCTCATACGAGTGTACGAAGTTGAACTATGACTCCTCCTTGGTTTAAGAACCCTAAACCTAATGATTCGACATTATAAGATCGTGAGTACAAAACTAGTTCACTCCCAGGATAAGAAATCGAAATCCAACAAATGTCAACTTTACCTTCCGGTTTTCCTACCTTTTTCTCACACCTAATATCTCCGTTTGGTATCCATTAAATGTGTGTGTGCAAGTATTGGTTAATTACCGTAACACAAACAAGCCATACAATGCAAGTAGGAAAAGATTCAACACAAATGAAGCTAGTAACATAAACAATCATTCCCAATCAACCACAAGATATTAAATTAACTCAACTACATTGCCTTGGCTAGTGTGGAACTAGCCACTCATTATTATGAGTACCAACTTGTCAAGGTTAATATTCATAGCAATGAGAACAATTAAAACAAGATAAAGACTAAGAAATTACCAATCACAAGTGATAAACTTGAAAATGAAGACTTTCATTCAACTTCAAGAAGCTTTAATGGAGTTTGGTACACAAAATTGATAACCTTGCTCCAACTAAACAATCCAAAAGATTAAACTAAGAATTCTTGAGAGTTACACTTGCAATTAATTGTTAAATGGGAGTAATTTTGGCTATAAGAGCCTTGGAGGTGGTGGTGCCTTCGAGAAGAGTTCAAAGAGGGTTTCTATGTGATATCTGAAAATGAGAGCATTTGTGCTCTTTTAGACTCTGAAATCGGTTTGCCGGTCTGCGCCGGAACTCCTTCGGCGTACGCCGGAACTGATTGAGTAGTTGGATCTGTCATTAAACATTAAATTCTTTGTCTGATCAATCTCTTAAAACATGGCGTGCACCGAGACTTCCGGACTGCGCCGGCTGGCCAGAAAGTCCTTCTGTTTTCCCTCAATTTCTACACGGTGCGAGCCGGAGGACTTCCGGCCTGAGCCGGAATAAATAGGGTTTAATAGCTCTTTTCTTAATGCTTGGATCTCTTCTCTAACACTCTCTTGACTTCAATCATCACCACATTAAGGTTCCACGTCTCGGTATCTGCTGTAAAACAAAAACAAACAGATACCACGGGTAAATCTGATAACAAAATTAGGCTAATGAGCCTCAATATATGTCAAAATAATCCGTTCTCCTAATATCTACTAAATACAAAAGGTAGTTTATATCATCATAATATTTACCAAAATTGATACGAAAACATAGTAAAATGCATCATCTGGTTGACTTACATAACCACTCCCCACTTAGCCTTTGATCATCCTCGAGCAAAAGAATCGGCAAAATAGCTAAAGCCACAAGATAACGCAATGCAACGTCAAGAGATGAAAGTTCAACTAGATGATGCAACCAATCAAAATCACACTACATGTTAATTCGCTATCTAAGAGAGTAGTTGAGTGTGTGTGTGAATAATCTTCAAATTTTCTATCAAGCAATCAATCATGGAATCATGCATGCAAAACTTATTAAGTGCAAACCATAGGCTAAAGAATGATACCAATCTCCACTAATCGAGGCATTCGGAGTCAAGAAGGTAGGTCGGGACTTGCAAGCTTGTAACGTTAGGCTCGGGTATTGGCTAATCGAAAGGATAAAAGGATATTTCAAAAAGAACATATGCAAGATAGCAAGAATCTACTCCTTCAATTCCAAAGGTTTGAATTGGCACCTCCAACTCTCTCGCATAATTTCCAAAGACGTCTCATCAACAATAAATAAGAGATATAGATTTATCACCCAAACTTAGATTACTTGGAATTGTTGAATTTGTCCTTCAAAATTGCATTCCAAAACTCGCCATTTATTTCATCTTTATTTACAAATTTATTAAACTTCCTTTGAATATATATATATATATATATATATATATATATATATATATATATATATATATATATATATATATATATATATATATGAACTTGAAACTTTCGAAACATATATACAACAATGGACTCCGAACTTAATAAGATACCATCTCAACTTTGTGCCAATAATGTCATCAAACTTTTGCCCAACTCCTAATGTCGTCACCACAACAATTCATAGAAACTTGCGGGACATCAAGGGAATGTGGACCAAAATTAGGCTAAGGGTCGGATTATAATGAGGCTAATCACGAATGGCTAGTTTCGAGTGGGGTCTCGCCACTCTATAAAGGCTGAGATAGGGACAGGTGGAAATTACGTTCGGGAAGGCCATTTGGTTGTGGTTGAGTCAAAGAAATGCCATGACCGTCATCCCTAACTCTGGCTCCAAACACCTTTCTATTTCGCCTCGAAAGGATATCAAGCCTAAGTTCTACTTGCTATGGAAGCATGCTTACATGGTTGCATAAAATTTTGCATGTTAACAAAAGATCGGAATATATGTACTCAACGATTTCACACTACCGTCAAAGATTTGCAAGTTAAAATGTACTTTAATTCATCAAGGTTGCTCACTTTATTGAAGTATTCACTCTATTAATCGCAGAACTATATGTTGCGGGAAAAGGTATTTTATTCTACTTGATATGCTCAAAAATACTCAAAATTAAGTGCTTCTCAAGTATTTAGTGAAATTACTCAATGTTGAACTAACTACGTCTTCACTCCCCACTTACGAACTTGCATTGTCCTCAATGGAAAGTGAGTAGTAAAGAGGTAGTTAGAAAAACAAGGAGGAAGCAAAAAGAACAAACACGGTGATGATATGTGCAAAAGTGGTCTCGGCGCAAACCGAAGTGTGGACGGCGTGCGCCGGCATGTACAAAATAGTGTGTGCATAGTGTAGGCGGCGTGCGCCGAGTAAGTCATGGCGTAAGCCGAGTCAATCCCGAAAGATGGGACCTGGGCTTGCACCGTAGCAAACTACCGTAGAAATCTAAGAAACTCGGGGGGTGTTTACATGCATGAGGTAATATGGGTTACATGCATCACCAAAGAATGAGCGTAGCACAAATGCAGATAAACTAGGGCATGCAATCCTTGAGTTTATTCAGACAATTCAAACGCTACAAAACAAATTCAACCAACTAGAAAGAAAGGACACTGTTTGCAGAAGGCATTATCATTATACAGACACCAGTAAAAGATAAACACAACCTAACCAACACAACAGAACAAGCAACTGAATCAACCATAATACTGACAAAGCATGCCCAACCTACACAACAAAACAAACAACTCAATCGGTTTCACCAGACTCAGCAGAGGAGGAACCGCCAGGAAAATCATAGGGCAACTGATCAGAAACTGATGACATGTCTTGGGGAAGGGAGGGTAACCAGCCAAGTGAGTGCAAAGGTAAGAGATCAACCAGGCGAATGGTATGGGCTGTCGAAAGTTTCTCCTCGACTTGGAAAAAAAACAGCTGCCCGATGAATGAGAACACTCCAATCGATAACCATGCCAACCCTAATGGTGTACAGGAGCAACAACTCGTCATCAGTGATCTCAAGAGATTGTTGGTGGGAAACACACGAGAGTTGATGAAGTGTTTCCATGCCCTCATATCAGTTGACAAGTCGTAAGCATTGAAATCATAGTCCGACCTTTGCTCTCGGGGAGTAGAGCGGCGGTGACTTCAAACACCCGGATAACCTGCCAGCTCATAGCACTGAGATTCCATGCCTCCTCATAATGGCTATGAGGAAGTGCCTGGTCTTGCGGGATGGAGAAAGCAGAATTGATAACACAAAGGTTGAAGGGAACAAGGATTCGCCTTAATGGACAAAAGATTGGTGGCTTCCACGGATGGAGTTTCAGAAAGTACGGTGTAGAATTCACGCACCAAGGAGATGTTTATACTGCCGCACGGAGCCGAGATAAATCGTTTCCAAAAACCCCACTCTATGCGCATCTCCGAGTAGTCCTTGAACTTGCGGGTGTTTAGGCCTTTCTCTAACTGAATAGGTGAGTGAAGTTAGTTTTTGAGGTAACAGGTATGAGCAATTTCAGACCCGTAGTCAATGATGCATGGCGGTTCTCATGGAAGATTGGATTCGGGGGAGAGAGAGTAAGGGGAATCGGGAGGTGAACGGTGATGGGGAGGGAGAAGGGGAAGACATGGTGAATTTACGGAAAAAGTGTGAAAAGAAATTAAAGAAGAAGAAGTTTGTATAAGAAAAGAGGGGGTAGGGTTTATGAGAATGAGGGAAATGAATAGGGAAAGAAGAATTCAGAAATCCAATCGGCCAAGCAAGAGGTTCACGGTGTAGACCGGAACAAGACCGGCGTACGCCGTTCTGAAAAAGGCTGCCCCGGATTCGCAGGAAACAGAGTGCAGATTGTGAAGGCTTAGGTCATCTGGCATGAGCCGAAGATATTCCGGCGTAGACCGGAAAATTTCTGGCGTATGCCGGATGTGCGGACAAACAGCTCAAAGTACGCGGTACCGCCGTAAACCGTGAAAGCTGGAAGAGCTGGGCATTGGTGCACCTCGGGGAGGCAGGTTTGGGGATGGTGCAGAAGTGTCAAAAGTAAGACGGCCAGTAGGGAGCTCAGGAAGGTGAGGGCCAATCATGGGTGCAGAGGGTGAAACGATCCTATCACCTGGAGACTACAAACCTTAGCTCGATCACAAATAGAGCATAGATTAGGCATGGAAAATGCATATTGCCATTCTTAAAACGATTAAAAGAAAAGTCTATAGCCTTCCCATAGATGAGCTGACCTACATCGACTGAGATGCTCCTCACAATTGCCCAAGCGAGACAAGCTTCGTTATAAGTGAAAGCTGCAATGTGCCTAGAGGGAAAAACATTGTGGCCTAGAAAGCGCTTCAAGTCTCGAACGTCTTTGATACATCCACCAAATTTAAACCTTTTTTCAATCCATGTGGCGGAAGGATCAAAAGCGCGTTGAGCCTCGAGGGCTTGTGTTTGCATCATACCATCATCAATAAGGTTCCAAACTTCAGAATAATCCCTCTCACAGGGGATATCGGGAATACCATAAAAAGCATTGATGACCTCAGGAGAGGAAGGGACTTGAGTGTTACGAAGGGAAATCGAAGCCATGTTCATCTTCCTGAGGTTCGATGATAGAGAGCATCGAATAGAACTCGGTTACCATCGTGGCATTGATAACTACGGTACGAACCTCGGCAAGCTTTAACCAACTACGACGCTCAAAGATTTGATGAAACTTTGGGCTAAGAGAAGCAAACTCGATACCTCGCTCAAGGAGAAGATTACACATTCCAAAGTATTCATCGTAAGCCTAAATGGCAACAAGAGGAGCAGTTTTTCAAAAAGTTATGGCTTTCTCGGTACTAGTGAGAGGACGGGGCTGATGAATGGGTACCGGAATGGAAGGAGTGCTAGTCTTACATTTCTTACCGGAGTCCTTTTTACGAGGGTTCAAAGGCTCATCCATGACTAAGGTGGTGATCAAACAACAACAATAATTCACCCAAAAGGAACAAATCAATTCTATCTTCCAATTCAAACTTAAAAGAATAAAATTGATAAAAAAAAACATGAAATGGGAGAAGAAAACAATTACCTTATTGCTGTGTTAATTCACCGGAGAAGATAAAAGAGTTGACCGGAAACTCGAGACTCGCCAGAAAGATTGGATGCGCCCTTCCAAAAGAATAAACCGGTAGCTTTCTTCAAGAGAATGAGGGGGGAGAAGAAAGGTGAGAAGGAATCTAGATTGTGGATTGTGAAGAAAATGGAGGTTGGGTTGAGAGGTTTTTGTGAGTGGTGGTAAAAAAAGGGTGGAAAATGTGTGAAAAGGGGGATAAAATCCGATGTATAGGAGTTATGGAGAGAGAGAGAAAAAGAAAAACCGATATGAAATTCAAAACCTATCTTTCCAACGTAGACCGTGAACAATACAGCACATGCCGGAAAACTGAGACAACTCTTGGGTTTTTCTCAGCAAACCCCGGCACAGACCGTGAAGATACACGGTGCACGCCGTGTGTAAACCACCCAAAACAGAGACTTTCATAAAAATCCGGCACAAGCCGGCCTAATCCTGGCGCAAGCCGAAAAACCAAAAGAGTTTAAAGCGAGTTCTTGTGTCCTTTGTTGTTCACCAAATTAACTAAGTAAGTTTTGACACAAAAGATTATACATGAACGGACTGCCTCCCGGTAGCGCTTTTGTTTAACTTCGTTTTCTCGACGAGATTATACCGTAGAAAAGGTGGTGATTATACAAATTATCATGAGGGATAATACTAAAAATTACTCACACAATCACGTAGTAATTAAGCACCAAAGCCAACCGAAAGATAATGCTTAAGGAGTAAAAGGAAAGATAGTAACAATGATTGCTAAATTTAAAGTCTATAGCTAGACTATCCCATGCTTCAGTCGGTTGGGGGTCGATAAGGAACATCACCTCCCGAGTTTGAGGGAGTCCTTCCTTTTCAACATATAGCTTCACTCTATGGCCATTTTCCATAAATTTAGTCTCTCCATCATTCAATTCCACAGCTCCGGATGCATGAACTTTAGTCACCACGAATGGTCATGTCCACCTAGACTTGAGTTTACCTGGAAACAACTTTAAACGTGAATTGTACTAGAGCACCTTGTCACCCACATGGAACTCACGACGAAAGATTCTTTTATCATGGAAAGACTTCATGCGTTCCTTGTAGATTCAGGCGTTCTCATAAACATCAAGGCGAAACTCTTCTAGTTCCGTGAATTGGAGTAATCTATGTCACCAATGGCCTTGGGATCGAAGTTGAGAAACTTGATTGCCCAGAAGGCTCGATGTTCCAACTCAACCGGAAGATGACAAGACTTGCCAAAAACTAGTATATACAATGAACAACCAATCGGTGTTTAAAGGCCGTCCGGTAGGCCCATAATGCATCATCTAACATCACCGCCCAATTCTTACGGTTTGCATCGATCGTTTTTTCAATAATCCTCTTTATATCTCGGTTAGATACATCAATGTGCCTGTTTGTGGGTGGTACGGTGTACCGATCTTGTGCTTCACGCCATATTTTTCAATCAACTTGGTGAATGGTCGATTACAAAAGTGCGGTCCTCTATCACTAATGATAGCTCGAGGAGTACCAAATCTCGTGAAGATATTATTTTTAAGGAATTTCATCACCACTCCGGTATCATTAGTTGGAAGAGCTTGGGCTTCGACCCATTTTGAGACATAGTCGACCATTACCAAGATGAATAATTCACACTCCAATATAGGTTGGAGATGCATCTTGATGTGATTCCGGATGGAATCAGATCCGATGTTTCGCCAAGGAAGTAACTAGGGGGAACAATGATGAGCTAAGGATCCTAGACCTAGTAATCCAACTAAATCGTAGGAAGAGAACGCCCAACACTTGCTCACGGTGCTGGTAAATTCTCGAAGGGTTGAACTTTCTACAATGAAGAAAATTCTCGCTCGCAAGTGATGTTCAAGTCTCACGACTTGGTTGAGTAAAACTCAATAATCTGATTTTTCATATATCAATTGTGTATCTATTATGATAGTAGCATACCTATTTATAGGCTATAAATAAAAGACTTCCCACTCTCTTAAGAAATGTGGGAGAATCAAACTAATAAAAATCCTAAGTAACTAGTAAAATAAAATAGGCACTCCACCTTGGGCCTATCTAGTGTTTCTTGTCATCTAAACCCACAAGATTATTATTAAATAAAATCCATAATAAAAATAATAAAACAAGCCCAATTAAACCTACTAAATGGCACCACTATAATTGGTAAGCTTTATTGACAAAAATAAGTATTAAATGACTTTCTTCCACATTGTCCAAGTCCATCTTCATGCTCTTCAAACCCAATAATATATATAGTGCATTTTACGGGTTGGTCTTCAACGTGCTTGGACTGGATCACATCACATCTCATGTTTCTTAGAAACATTTCCCCACTTTTGACATGACTCACAAGACCGTGCATAGAGATGTGCATCTTTGTATAATGTTGGCCAATAAAAACCACATTAACACCTTGTAGGCGGTTTTCCACCCCCCATTGTGGCCGCCAATCTCACAACCATGGCAAAAGGATAAAATACTCAAAATTTCATTATCGAGGACACATATCCTAATTATGCCATCCGAACACCTTCGAAAAAGGTCCGTTTTTTTCCCAATAATAGAATTTTAAGTCATAAAAGAATTTCTTTTTCTTTTGCCATGTCCAATGAGACGGAACATACTCACAAGTAAAATAATTAACAATGTTACCAAACCATGGCGAGCTCTCCTTCGGTGTAGTACCGGCCTTGATAAGTTGCATCGTTAGGGGAGCATCAACCATGAGGAGTTGTTCGTCCGGAAATGAGTCATTGATTTCTCGTCTTTTACCTTCCTCCCAACGTACTCCAAATGACTCAAGTGGCTACCACATTCTCGCTACCCTTCTTATCTTTAATCTCAATGTCAAATTCTTGCAGCAAGAGAATACATCTGTTGGAAATATTATTTGTGTTTTGATGATGATTCGTCACGTAATTAGACAAATCACTTACAACCCATGATGATGAAGTCATAACTAACTGTTATAGTTCATAATGAAAGAAGAAGCAAGAAATGGTCTAGAGATAAAATGTATAAGTTCTATCTACAGTCTGAACCTTGTATAGGTTGTTTCAGACAAGCATTGTAATAGAATAGGAACTAAGCAAACAGCTGAGTCACAACAAGAAAATTGAGTATGCACATGAAGAACTGAGGGTTCAAACTCAGTAATGCAAGAACTGAAGAAGGTAAGTTTGCTGAGGGTCACAAACTCAATTGGCTTATCTAGAAGACTGAAGAACTGAGGGACACAGACTCAGTTACAGAAGACTGAAGAACTGAGGTAGCAAACTCAGTTAGAAGCTGATTAAGTCGTGACTATAAGTCAGGATTCAGGCAAGTCTGTGGTGACCTGGAACTGAACTATAGATCATGTAAAACTGAATAATCTTAAGGACAAAGATTATCGCTACCGAGAAAAAAGAAGAAAACGAATGGTGTACTCGACTTAGTCAATTAAAGTCAGATGTCAAGTATACAAGGCACTCAGTTTTGAAGAAGAGTAGAAAACTGAGTTAAAGCCTTGCTGAATTTAAATTGACAATACGACAAAGATCGTACATACGAACGTTGGCTAAACGACAAGTGTAACGGCTACAAGAGCTAGTGACCGTTACATCACCCCTATAAATACACAAGAGAATCACTTGAAGAAAAAGAGAGAAGGATCAGAAAAAGAGCTTCACAAGCACATACCCAAGGATCCAAATCCAGAAAATCAGATCATATATCTAGAAAAGGGGAAGCCAACAGAATTGCCTTGAAGATTTCAAAGAAAGATTCAGTAACCCATTAAGGGGGAAAGAAGGCATCTTGGAACTACAAAGCCTGATCTAGAAGAATCAGACAGCTCATTGAATTAATCTCTTGATTAATTCTAAACCTAACCTTTGTGAAAAAGGGTTGGCTGTTGATGGGAGTCAACTTTACATGATTCCGGTGCATCTTTTACCCCCGTTTATCCCACTTTTAGCACGTTTCTTGGTGATTTAGACCGTTTTAGGGGCAATACCGTGAATTATTAGCACGGGGAGTAAATCCGTCACTTTGATAGTTTACTACCTCTTTTTAGTGATATTGACCCTATTCCCGAGCACTTTTACCCTCTGGAATGTTTTGGATGTTTTTGGTTGTTGTGATGATGTAGGGAAATGGTGTCTCGAGAACCCGGAAGGCAAATAATTATGATGAGAAGCATGGTCAAGGTGCAACAATGAGCCAAAGAAGAAGAAAGATGAAGAAAAGGGGTGAGAAGTTTTAGTATCTCAACCCCTATGTTCTGGTTCAGCAGAATTTTGACCCATGATGGAGGCATTTTCTGGTCATGACTTCTTCATGAAAGTTGTAGAGAATTGAAAGAGCTTTCCAACGCATCTTGAATCACCCAAATCGGAGCTCGGATGAAGAAGTTATGAAGGTTTTACTACAGCAGAAAAACTGCATCATGCGAAACGCACGTTTGGAGCTTTAAACGTGCGTTTCGGACGTTTTTTTTGAATACTGAGAGCAAGGGGACTGAAACGCACGTTTGGGAACCTTCCAAACGTGCGTTTGAGCAGTTTTTAGCCATATAAACCCAATTTGGATCGAATTTTTGGGGGAAGAACATAGCAGCCGCGAAATGGAGTAGTTTTAGGTTAATTTGGGCGATTTTCTTCATCCTTAGGAGTTAGAATTAGTGTAATATACCGTTAGAAAACTCTTTCAATCCTCTCTTTGATTCTCTAACTCTTAACTTCGATCTATAACATTTCATTGGGCAAAATTCGATCTTTTGTATTCAACTTTTGTGCTTATCTTCTCCAACTCGAATTTCTGCAACTTTATGGTAATTTTCTTCTCTTTTATGCTTGTTATGCTTCTCCTTTACTACTTTCTTTATGTTTTAACTTGTATAATGTGTAGCTAATTCCTCCCCATAGTCGAATCATGTGAAATGTGGTGAAATCACCCTTTGGGTGATGAAATTGGGAGTGGGTAGTGCTTTTTATTGTTGTATCTTGCACGTTTCACGTCTTAGAACTTGTTATAACGGATTTGGGCTAGATTGATCACCTAGGTCAAACATCACACACACCACTCTTGAGAGTTGTTCGAGAGAGAGGGGTGTGGGAAAAGGGTTCTAGGATCGCGGTGTAGTCTCGGTTTAGTTGTTAAACCGAGCTCATCGTGAGGTTACTCGTTTATACGTTTAAGTGGCTCGAGTGCAAAACATGACTTGTTAGGAGAGAGTTGTTCGACCTTAACATGGCATAAGGTGTTAGAAGAGAGTTGTTCGACGCTAGCACCGGGTTTAGGAGTTCGCACCCGTGAAATTGAATGCAAGAGTTCGTTTAGTATAATGCACACTCTCGGTTTTGTCTACCTTAGGGTTGAGATTAGTCACATTGATCATGGTTCGGCTATGTCCCTTTCACCCTTTAGACTTGTTAGTTTAATTTACTTTAGTTTAATTGAAGTGTACAAACATTCCAACAACTTGTTTGACTAGACTAAGCAATAAGTTCACTTTGGTACTTACAAGCACATCTTCTCTCGTGGGTTCGACCTCGGACTCCCCGTAGCTATACTAGCAATCGACCCGGTCCACCGCCGGTTAGAGAGCTTGTTTAGTCACCGTTGTCTTGAGTATTATAAATTTGTTTGGTGAAAAATAACGCTCATCAGCTGTGCATAGTTTGAAGAGAGCAATTCCACCTTTCTTCATACGGCTGCAACTTGGTTGCCACAGCAGTTGGTTCAGTCTGCGGACTGAGTTTGTGTTAGTGGTGAGCTGGTGAAGGAGCAATTCCTCCGAAAGATCAGTGTGCAGAGTGAAGGGAGCAATCTCACCTTTCTTCATTTTGTGTAGACAGTGAAACTAGGGTGTCGTGAAGGAATGTCATAGTGCTAGGATTTTGTAACGGTTATCTCAAATTCTAGTGATACCTCCTACACCACAGGAGAAGGGGAGACGTACGGGATTACACCACCCGGAACTTCCATAAACAAATATTGTGTTGATTTACTTTATGCACTTATGTTTGTTTTATTTGTTGCATTATCACTCAGCAAACACCAGACACTGAGTCAGCACAAAACTGATACATAGAAGGTCTAGATTCTTATTGACACATCTATTGCACTAAAGGCTAGTTTTATCCGCTGCCAGTTAACAAGACTAAATATAAGTCAGTATTGACTTATACTCATTTGAGTTAACTGAACTCCGCACAAGTTTAACGACAGGAACAAAACTGAGCTGAGTATCAGTTTGAGTTCGGCAAAAACTCAGTTCCTGGGGCTTTTCCAGTTTCGGTAGAAGTTTTTGGTGACAAGTTTATTCACCCCCCCCCCCCCCTCTAAACTTGTGTTAGCCTTTCCAAGGGACCAACAACATCTAAGAAGACGCAGTTTTGCATCTTTTTTACTCAACAAATATTTTAGTGCTGCATGATCGGTGTAGACGATGACCTTGGAACCTACAAAATAGGAGCGAAATTTATCCAATGCAAATACTATAGCAAGTAGCTATTTTTCTGTTGTGACATAATTGATTTGAGCCGTATTTAGGGTGTGAGATGCATAGTAAATTGCCTTAAGAACTTTGTCATAGGCGTTGGCCTAGCACGGCCCCAACCGTCAAATCGTTGCATCACACATAAGCTCAAATGGTAGATTTCAATCCGGTGCCACAAGCACCGGTGCACTTGTTAACCGTTTTTTAAAGTCTCAAACGCTTCCATGCACTTATCATCAAAGTTGAAAGGTACCTCTTTTTCAAGTATATGGCTAAGAGGCTTGGCAATGCGTGAAAAATCCGCAATGAAACGTCTATAAAAACCGGCATGCCCAAGAAATCCTCTTAGAGTCTTCAGATTTACTGGTAGAGGTAACTTTTCAATCACTTCGATTTTTGCTTTATCAAACTCGATGCCTTCTTTTGAAATCCTGTGGCCTAAAACAATACCGTCCGATACCATGAGATGACATTTTTCCCAATTCAAGACCAAGTTTGTGTCTTCACTGCGTTGTAGAACACGCTCTAAATGAGATACACACTCTTCAAAAGAATCCCCAAAGATGCTAAAACCATCCATAAATATCTCTAGAAACTTCTCGCCATATCGGAGAATATCGCCATCATGCATCTCTGAAAAGTAGCCGGTGCATTGCATAGTCCAAAAGGAATTCTTTTGTGTGCGAAGGTTCCGTAAGGACAAGTAAAGGTTGTTTTTTCTTTGTCCCCTGCCGCGATGAATATTTGCAAATAGCATGAGTAACCATCCAGAAAGCAATTATTTTTTGTGCCCACACAACCGTTCCAACATTTGTACTATTAACGGAAGTGGATAATGGTCTTTCTTAGTATGATCATTCAGTTTGCGGAAATCAATGCACATCCGATATCCTCCGACCTTCTTGTCGGAATCCACTCATGCTTGTCATTTTCCTTTACCGGAAACCACCCTTCTTAGGTACAACAACTTGGGTAGGACTTACCCAATCAAAGTCTGATATGGGAAAGATTATTCCCATCTCCAATAGCTTGATAACCTCTTTCTTGACAACTTCTTGCATGTTCGGGTTGAGGAGGCATTGTGGTTGGGTACATGGCTTGGCATCATCATTCAAAATGATTTTGTGCATACAAATCTCAGGACTTATTCCTTGAATATCTGCCAATGTCCATCCAAATGCTTTCTTATGTTGACTAAGCATCCTCAACAATTGACCTTCATGCAAGCTTGTTAGTGACGATGAAATAATAACAGGAAGTAAATTGTCATTTTCAAGAAAGGCATATTTAAGATTAGAAAGGAGAGGTTTCAACTCCAAATTCCTTGTTGGCTCCTCCACCGAAGGCTTTAGCACTGGGCCATTCAACTATAATTCCAAATAACAATGCCATGGTTGCTTAATAAAAGAACCACTAGAGTCCAAGTGAAAAATCACTTCTTGCATCTCATCTCCTTAATAAATGGATAAAGCCAAACACTCTTCAAGCTTGTCTTCAAAGGCCTTCAAGTGAGTATGATCCACACAAATAGAAGATATAGCATCTATAAAAGAGCATGACTCTTATGCGTTGTATGGATGTTTCATTGCCTTGAAGATATTAAAAGTGACTTTATCTTCATTGACTCTCAAAACCACTTCACCTCTTTGAACATCGATAAGAGTTCTTCCCGTGGCTAGGAATGGACGACCAATAATAAGGTGTTGAATACCCTTCCTCCATTTTGATTACCACAAAGTCACCTGGGAAGTAAAACTTATCGAATTTAACTAACACATCTTCGATGACTCCCTTAGGATGTTTAATAGACCTATCTGCCAACTGGAGAGTCATCTCCGTGTTTTTAAGCTTTCCTAATCCCAGTTTCTTATAATCCTCATAAGAAATGAGGTTAATGCTCGCACCGAGATCGCAAAGAACCTTCTTAAACAAAAAGCCCCCAATCTCACATGGGATAGTAAAACTCCCGGGGTCTTTAAGATTAGGTGAAAGCTTATGTTGCAACACTGCGGAGCATTCCTCATTGAGACAAATGTTCTCATACTTTTCCAAACGCTTTTTATTCGAGAGGATGTCCTTAAGAAACTTTCCATATGTCGGCATTTTAATCAGTGCTTCAATGACAGGGATATTAACATTTAGGTGACGAAACGTGTCAAGGAAAGATGCATACTTCTTATCCGTTTTCAGCTTTTTAATTTGCTCTCTAAGGGGGTAGGGTAAAGACTCAAGATCAAAATTTTTAGGGTTTGAAGTCATACCTCCGTTACCTTTGTCGGATGAAGATGGTGATGCCTCCTTGAATGTTTGAGCATTTGGTGGTCGCCATGTGTCATGATCTTGCACCAACTTCTTTGAAATACACCCATTTTTTTTTTCATATTGCCGGCGTGGGACGTGTCATGTTCGGCGTGAGCCGGATTCCTTGCCAAACTCTCGGGTTTTCCCTTGTTATTCCCGGCGTGAGCCGAACTATGCCTGGCGTGGGCCGAGCTATTTCCGGCGCAGGCCGTGTTGACACCAACAGTCTCTTCTCCAACATGTTCATTGAATAAAGTTCTCAAATCAATAGCCCTTGGATTCTTCAAGATTTTCGGGATTTTGACCAATTCTTCATCTTCACTTTCCGCTTCAACATGTCTATCACATCTCAAGAAATCATAGAATATCTCTTCTTCCTCTTCACTCAATTCTTTCTCATCCATATTTCCCAAATCTTCTTCAAATTTATCATCCAAATCATCTTCGACTTCATTATTCCCAAAATCTCTACTCCATTGCTACCACAAACTCTTCCACTTCGGGTGATGATTGAATTCACTTCCCTTGGGTTCTTTCGGTATTGCTTGGTAGTCCTCCCGAGGTCTACTATTCTTCCTTTCCCATTCTCTACTCAAGTGCTCTTCAACATTTCGCATGTATGCTTGTATAGTCTTCATCCTCATATCATGTCCACTCATGGATGTTTTCAAGGTGCTCACATCCTTCGTAACTGTACCTATAGAAGTCATCATAGATTCCATATTCTTGGCTTGAGTAGACATCACACCTATGATATTTTCCATCAAATTTTCCCATTTGTCCACTCCTTCTACGGGCGGGGTTGAACTTTGAGTGACGGGAAATGCTTTGTGTGGTGTGTTTTGGGTGTGAACGACTTGGTAATGATTGGTGGTGTTGATTCGAGGGATTTCCTTGGTAACCTTGGCTTTGAGCATTAGCGTTGTATGAGATCTTGTACTGAGTGGGATACGGTGGTTGTCCTTGATTGCTTGTATTCTCGGACCAACGGAAAGTAGGATGATCTCTTCTAATGGAATTGAAGGAGTTCGAATAAGAATTGTTCAAGTTCCGATGTTGTTGCATGAAACTCACTTCTTCCCTTGAGTATCCTTCGGATTCTTCAATGCCCAATGACATGTTGTCATCATTCCTCATGCCATCACTCAAATTTTCATTGTATACATTGCCCTCCGAGCTTGAACTCTTATTCACTTGCATACCATCAAACTTCTTGTTAAGTGTCTCCAATTGTGCCAAAACCTCCAAGTTTGATGTAAACTCACCTAAACGCCATTTTTCTTGTGTTAGAACCGGTTTCCCACATTCTATTGTTCTTAGAAATTTTCTCAATAGCATCGTACATAACTTGTGCTTCACTCATCATCAAAGAACCGCCACATGCATGATCAACATCCACACGTGAATCGTTTCTTAATTTTCGACAAAAAAGTTGGATTTTCATATCAAGAGAGTAACCATGATCGGGACAAGCTCTCAACAATTTCTTAAATCTCTCCCAAGCATTTCCAAGTGTTTCTTCGACTCCTTGCCTAAAATTAGCAATCTCAACCTTCAATTCCAAATTCCTTCCCGAGTAAGTATTGCTTTAAAATTCATTTTGGATGTCCTCCCAACTTGTCAAAGAATGATGTGGGAGTGACATAAACCAATCTCTAGCTTTTCCTTTCAATGAAAAGGGAAGCATCGACATTCTTGTCAATTCTCGATGAATACCTTGACTCTTGGCCGTATTCCACAATTCTTCAAAGAGATATAGGTGATGATGCGGGTCCTCCTCATCTTCACCAAGAAATTGAGCTCTTGTGACAATTAATCCAAAAAGATGGGATTTCACCTCAAAGTTATTTGTCCGACATTGGGTAAGCGAATTGGGTTGTTGGTTTCATTCCTTTGCAAGGTTTGGTCAAAATAGGCCTCGGGATTGGAGGGTTGTTGTTGTTCCGGTTATTTTGGTTCCGGTTTTGGTTGTTTCGATTGTTGGGATTGTTGTTGCGGTTTGGTGGTAGTGGAGGATTTGTAAAGGTGGGGTTTGATTGGAGGGAATTTGTGCATGACCTTGGGCATGGTTAAGCCCTTGTTCGACTTGTGCATCCATAAAGTTCTCTTCTATCTCCATTCCTTGATTAGACGATCCTTGGGAAATTCCTTCTCCAAGATCCAAACTACGACGATCTTGACTATTATTGGCCTCCGCGTTCCTTTCCCTAATATACGTGTTGATATTGGGTATCAGGGGAGTAAGATGAGCCTTGCCACTTCGATTTCGGTGCATCCACTATAAGATGAAAATAACAAGAAAACGATCAAATGACACTTGGTAACTTACCAAGAGGTAAGCACCAAAGAAACAAACTAGAAATGAGGTTAGAAAAAGTGTTGACTTATTCTCAGGAATTTTGAACTAATACAAGTATCAAATGTTACACATCCCCGGCAACGGCGCCAAAAACTTGATGGGTACTTTCTAGGTGTCCAATCTTACCGGCAGTGTACCGGGTCGATTGTAGTCTAGCAAGCGGTCAAGGTCGTATCCCACAGGGATGTGAGGTCAAACACCAAATAGTTATTATTATCTTGATCTAAGCCGCAAGAAATGAGAAAGTAATCATTATATTCTACTATAAATTCGATAATCAAATGATAAAAGGGACTAGCCAAGGCAATTTCATCGATCAACAATCTCCTCTAGTGTCATGAAACAACTTCGACCAACCTTTCATGGGTATTCAAGTGTGTGAAACGGTGTACTTCTAAGCTAACAACTTCCCCTAATACGAGTGTATAAAGTTGCATTATGCCTCCTCTTGGTTTAAGAACCCTAAACCTAATGATTCGACATTATAAGATCGTGAGTACAAAACTAGTTCACTCCCCGGATAAGAAATCGAACTCCAACAAAGGTCAACTTTACCTTCCGGTTTTCCTACCTCTTTCTTACACGTAATAGCTCCGTTCGGTATCCATTAAATGTGTGTGTGCAAGTATTGGTTAATTACTCCAACACAAACAAGCCATACAATGCAAGTAGGAAAAGATTCAACACAAATGAAGCTAGCAACATAAACAATCATTCCCAATCAACCACAAGAGATTAAATTAACTCAACTACATTGCCTTGGCTAGTGTGGAACTAGCCACTCATTATTATGAGTACCAAATTGTCAAGGTTAATATTCATAGCAATGAGAACAATTAAAACAAGATAAAGACTAAGAAATTACCAATCACAAGTGATGAACTTGAAAATGGTGACTTTCATCCAACTTCAAGAAGCTTCAATGGAGTTTGATACACAAAATTGATAACCTTGCTCCAACTAAACAATCCAAACGATTAAACTATGAATTCTTAAGAGTTACACTTGCAATTAATTGTTAAATGGGAGTAATTTTGGCTATAAGAGCCTTGGAGGTGGTGGTGACTTCACGAAGATTTCAAAGAGGGTTTCTATGTGATATCTGAAAATAAGAGCAATTGTGCTCTTTTAGACTCTGAAATCGGTTTGCCGGTCTGCGCCGAAACTCCTTTGGCGTACGCCGTTACTGACAGAGTAGTTGGATCTGTCATAAAACATTAAATGCTCTGTCTGATCAATCTCTTAAAACACGGCGTGCGCCGGGACACTTCCGGTCTACACGGTGCGAGCCGGAGGACTTCCGGCCTGAGCCGGACATAAACAGAGTTTAAGAACTCTCTTATTGATGCTTGGATCTCTTTTCTAACACTCTGTTGACTTCAATCATCACCACATTAAGGTTCCACATCTCGGTATCTGCTGCAAAACAAAAACAAACAGATACCACGGGTAAATCTGATAATAAAATTAGGCTAATGAGCCTCAAAATATGTCAAAATAATCCGTTCTCCTAATATCTACTATATACAAAATATAGTCTATATCATCACAATATTTACTAAAATTGATATGAAAACATCACTAAAAGCTCAAGAAATGGGAGTAAAACATAGTAAAATGCATCATCATGTTGACTTACATCACATATCTCTATGCTTTTTAACACATATTCTTTCCATTATCTTTAATAACTTCTTTACATCATATATTTAGTACTCATAAACCATAAACATCACTTATATCAAATAACCATATAACATACTTACTAGATCACGTACCAAGTATATATCAACTAGTACATAACCATATAACATAAGATTTTAAGAAATGTTTTCTTACATTATGTAATAAACTTTAAATATAACTTCAACAAGAGTTCCATTTCATTAACATTAACCATTAGTACATATTCAAGGATTCCACATATTAAAGTAAGTATCACGTTTATAATCACACTGAATCCTAATAGCATGATATCAATAACACATAACAGTTCTGGAGTTCATCAAGATTACCAACTAAAATATGATCATAACCATCCTTCGTTATAAATCCTAAACATGATTTCTATTACCAAATTAAGCCATAACTTGAAAATAATGTTCATACAATATTATTTACAGATTATTTAAGTCCGGAATAATAATAACTACCACAGAATCATATTTCAGAATTAAGCTGCCACCCCAACGCTGGTCTCCTACCGCCCAGACGGTGGCCCACAACCAAATATCAGTAAAATGATCAAGTTACGTTACATAATGTTGATACTCCTCCCATGTTAGTTACAAAGCGGTTATAGTTAGTTACAACTAGTAAAACTATACCAGATTCAATTTCACATCTGGACTGGTACTCAACTAAACTATACTCAACTGACTAGTTCAGCTATGATCCACTTTGGACTAGTACTCCGCTAAACTATACTCAGCTGACTGGTTCAGCTCTGGAAGAATTGAATTTGTCTACATGATATTGACAATGTTTATGAACTTCTTTATTAAGTATGACTTAAATTCGTGGTTTGTAATAAACAACTTAACTTATGCATTATTATGTATGTGTAACATTTGTATAAATTTGTATTTGAGTGTTTAAGTTAGCATCCTAATGATTGTACCTAATGTGACACCTTATTATTATGAATATATGTACATATATTGTTGTTAATATTCATATTAATTATAAATTTGCTTTTAGTAATGTGATGTTAATTTTAAGATGTAAAGATGCGAGTTGTTGATGCGTTTAAATCAACAAAATAAACAAGTTAAATCAATTTGTGTTAATCAAGGTGGAAAGTGTGATGCAAGATTTAAAGAATTTTGTTCTGGTACCAACACGATTAATCATTGCACTATACTTACCTTTATCAAATAGTATTGTGAAATTTTGATTAACTTAAAGTTTAAATATAACTTGCAGGGGGGAGATTATCCTCTCTACTAAAACTCCATCAAATTTTTGGAAATATGGGGGTGATTGGTAAAGGAATATTTTACCTAATTAGTAAAACCAGGTCACGAAAGAAAGAAATAAAGATAGAATGGAAACTGAATCACTTCAAAAGATATTCCACGAAAAGATATTCGGCTCAAAATCTATCGTTGATATTAGCATGCAGTAGTCGGTTATTGATAGAACAAGCACACAATGATATGTACAATGGTAAGTCACGACTCATGTATCGTCGACACAATACCATTAAACAATTGATATTTAATGGTTTGATATCCTCGATTATATGAATTTGAAGGAGAATCTTGCGAATCCACTTATAAAAATGATTAGCTAGAGATTGTGTGTCAATTATTTGACAACAGAATGGGACTGAAGCCTATACGTTTATTCCCTTATGAAGGAAACCGAACCATGTTGGCTGGAGATCCCGAGATCATGATTCAAAAGGGACAATTAAGTTATAAAAGACAGTTAGTACTTACCTATTCTGTTATAAACAAAAGTGTTTTATATGATTATGTTAGGTTAAGCTAAAGCTTTTAATGACTCTTATAATGTGACTAAGCCAAATGAGGTATTGCAGAGTACTCTTTATAGGAAATCACCTATGTAAGTGTGAATTGGGGCCCCTTCTATGAGAATTTGAAGTATTGAATTCCTTAAGACACTTTCTGAAACAAAGAGTGATCGAGAGCCAAAATGGACACAACCATGAGACCTCGATAATGGTAGGGAGTCTATTGTATGGGTATCATTATCTAGGAATACATCAAAGCATGCGCAATTCAAGACCTAGTTCACTGCTTAGCCGATTATGTCCGATGGTACTCTACTAGGGAAGGTTCAAGGAAGAAAATCACATATCATGATGTGACAGATTTTCATTTGAAATCTCTTCAGAGTCAGCATTGCATTTGCATTAATTTTTATTCATGTGGGGGATTGTTGGAGAAAATATTTCTAAGTAAGCTTCATATAAAATGGCGAGTAGTCCACTTCGGTATTAATTTCGAATAATATACAATATAAATTACCACAAGCCTATAGTATCATTATATACTAATTAATGAGTAGATAATGATAGGATTTTGAATCACTCTTTCGGATACAAGGTGAATGAGAAATTAATGCTTAAAGTTAGAAGAAATGATGCTTATTCGAATCAAACCGGTTTATTCAAATTGTTGCATCTGTTCAATCAAACTGAACCGAATTGGTGCAAGCTTTCAAATTGAATTGGAATCATTTGAATCATTTCATATGTAGCCATTGGGTTCAAGAGATGCATCAGTTCAGATCATAAAGTTGCATCACTTTGGTTGAACCAACACGTAAAAGATATACACACTTTAGTGGAAGGTTGTTTTTCTTCTATAAATAAAAGTATTCCCCAAATGAAAATAACACACTTTCTTTACACAAAAATTCTACGAAATTTTAAAACAACATATTTTTTACATTGCATAAGTGGAGATTTCATACCAGGCTTTCGAGTTCGCCGCTTCTGATTAAATTACAAGTGCCATATGATCTGAAGATAAGGATTGTTGTATCTTGAGAGGCGATTTCGATTACCGTGGGCAAAAATTCGGCGAATGATCGTTTTAAGGAAAGATTGCCAACTCGCCTCAATCCATAAGTTTTCTGTCTTTTCAATTTTTAGCATCTATGTTTTTGTTTAATATATGTCTAAGTTGGTGTTGATAGCAAGCTAATTGGGTTAAATGCTCCAACATCGTGTCCTTAAATTTAAGAACTAGTTGTGTCGTCGTGTCCGTGACTATACTTCATAGGTGACAACCCTTTCAAGATGTCCGGGTAAGGTCAAAGACCGATGCCCCGAAGCCTCCGTATTATAATGATGAATGGTAAACAAAATAAAATCAAATAAATCGTGCAACTGTAATGCAAGCCTTATGTTTTTTAATAAACGAGACATTTTATTTTAAAAAAAACGTGGAAAATATTTGTACATTGACATATCCTAATGTCATGACGGGAGCCTGAGGCGTAAAATTAGTAAGAAAACTGAAGAACTCGTTGGTGACCGTTGGATATTATTTGTTAACCATTAATGACGTCATGTAGCTTAATATGATGCCATTACTTTATTTATGTCATATTTGTGTTATTCGAGTATTCTGAATTATTTCCAAGTTGTTAAGGCTTATATTAATTAGATGTAAACATGGACATGGCATTGTTATGATAAATGAAATACCTTCCTACTTCTCTCTCTAATTCTCCTTCCTTCTTCCCCAACTCCTCTCAATTTCTGCTTGTTTACCGTAAAATCTCTGAAATTTTTAGCTCGGGTTTTGACAAGTGGTATCAAAGCTAATGACCCTCCGCAATTTCATCAACATCCCTAATTCTAAGATTGTCATTTCATCTTTTCGTCTTCTCGTTACTCTCATTCATTCCATGGGGTACCGGGGGACCAGCAGGGCCGGCCCACCCATTAGGCGGGTCAGGGGCCGCCGAAGGCCCACCGTCTGTGCAGGCCCATAGGTACATGTTTTGCTTAAAAAAAATCGTGTAGGTCCAATCACAACTAACCTAATATAATGTGTTAAAAGAATTACATGAATTGATAAATGCTCAATTATAGGTCCATTAATATAATTGGTTAAAAAAATTTACTTGAATTGATAAAAACCCAAATTTATAATAACTAGATGCATCAATTCAAATTTCATATGTGCATCCGTTCAGCTAGGGGTGTTTAGCTTTCAAGGGCGTTGCCCCCGAGCCCTCACGAGCTGGCTCTGCCCCGTTTTGTTATGGCAACACAAATGCAAACGATAACAATATATGAAAATTTATCTAACATCAATAAATTTGAATTTTGTATCTTTAGATTTTAGAAGTGCGTGTTGTAGTAGGGATCACATAATATTATTTCCATTGATTCAATAATATGAGTACAGAGTGTTTATGTAGACTCGGTGTCTTAGCCAATAAGCATAAGATAAAATACTAGAAAACAATAGAAAACATTTTAGATAATTTAGGCTTTATCTATTTTATCTATAGTATCCTTAACACGCCCCTGCGATCCCGTTGGAAGAGAATGGACACGGAGATTGGACTTGAGTAACTCGAAGCGCAGACGGGCAAGTGGTTTGGTGAGCAAATCGGCAAGTTGTTCTTTGGAGCGGAGGAACGAAATCAACAGGCGTTTGGCAGCGACGAATTCACGGACATGGTGGAAGTCTATTTCAATGTGCTTGGTGCGAGCATGAAAAACCAGATTATGGGCAAGATAGGTTGCCCCAATATTGTCACACTAGAGCGTCGGCAGAGAGGGCAGGCCAACATGCATTTCTTGAAGGAGACTGCATAACCATTGCACTTCAGCAGCAGTATTAGACATAGTCTTGTATTCGGCCTCAGTACTACTTTTGGAGACGGTGAGGTGCTATTTGGAATGCCAACTAATGAGATTGTTGCCAATAAAAATACAGTAGGCACCGACAGAACAACGATTATCGGGGTCCACCGACCAATCAGAATCAGAATAGGCATGGAGAGTGAGCGGAGAGTGCCAAGAGAGAAATAGACCATCGAAAATAGTGTGCTTGAGATAACGGAGGATGCGCTTAACATCAAGCCAGTGATCATCAGTCGGGGAGTGCATGAACTTACTAACTTTGTGAACAGCAAAGGCAATGTTTGGACGTGTGAAGCTAAGATATTGCAGGCCACCAACAATAGTGCGTCGGTGAAGAGGGAATCAGAAGAGGCCATCATACGAGTAGAAGCCGACATGGGCGTGGTGTAGGGCTTGGACTTATCCATACCAGCTCGTTGTAAGATCTGAAGAATATATTTCCACTGAGTAAGATATAAATCATTAGGGGTAGGAATGACCTCAATACCCAGAAAATATGATAAATTGCCGAGGTCTTTGACAGGAAATTGCGAGCCGAGATAGGAGATAACCTGCGTAATCAGTGAAGAGGAGATACCTGTAAATAATAACAACATCATCAACATAAATAAGAAGATATACACGGTGACTAACACCAGAGTAGATAAAAAGGGATGTGTCGAATTTTGAAGAGGTGAAGCCAAATGCTGTCAAGGCGGCAGTGAGACGAGAGAACCAAGCACGGGGAGGCTGACGAAGGCCATATAAACTGCGATTAAAGCGGCAGACATAATCTGGATAATCTGGATGAACAAACCTTATGGTTGTTGCATGTAGATAGGTTCGTTTAGATGCCAATGAGGAAATGCATTCTAGATGTCAACCTAACAGAGTGTCCAACCCTATGAAACAACAAGAGAAAGAAGAAGTCGAGTTTGACTACCGGACTAAAGGTGTCCGTGATGTCCACACCTTCAGCCTGATGAAAACCTTTTGCAACCAAGCGAGCTTTATGACGTTCAAAGCTACCATCAGCATGATGCTTCGTGCGATACACCCACTTATTACCTACAACATTCATATGAGATTGAAAAGTGTTAGTACGTAAAAGAGCATTATTTTCCTCCATCATCGCATTAAATTGAACTCTATAAGAGAGGTGATATAAAAAAAGTACGCTTTTGTGACGATCTGACAGATTTGTTCACTAATTTGATTCCTACATCTTTTTTGGAGAAAGATGTTTTTATAGTATTGTAATGCGTACATTTGAAAGAATGTTGTCGTCAGAGGAAGTGACAACTTCAAACAATATTGATGCTTTGGTCTTGAAGACCAATGACAGTACTCTTTTTCTCTTTAACTGAGTTTTTTTCCCACAGTATTTTCTTAGTTAAAGGTTTTTAACGAGGCAGACAGTGCAACATATAAAAACGCATATGTCATGAACTATTTTCATTGTCTAGTTTTTATCCCACCGGGTTTTTTTCTAGAAAAGTTAATAGTATGTGACATATACGTTATGAAACTTAGATAGAGCATTCAAATCAGCTATATATTTAATGAGCTTTGTCTATTATTACATTTACATAAGAAGATCGTTCATCTCAAATTTAATAATATTTACATAAGTGGGAGAGCACATGATCTTCATAAGAGAAGTGAAATCGATATGCGATTAATCAAGTCAAAATGTTGATCTAAAAGATTCATTTACTAAATGAGATTTTACAAAGCACGTGCAATCAACCTTTTTTTTACGGACGATTTACAACCAAAGGCGATACCCAACATTAATATCAAAAGCTTGGAGAATGCTTTCATCAGGGGGAGTAATACAAACACAAGTAAGCCGTATAATGGAGTTATATCAACTTCTTTCGCAAACTCCCAACAAAAACATCGACAAAAATTATACCAATATATACACATCGGTTTAATCCAAGTAGGAATAAAACCTCTAACCAGAGAAGGGTTAAACACTTCCATTTTAGGTGTTATAATATATATATATATATATATGTATATATATATATATATGTATATATATATATATATATATATATGTATATATATGTCCATTAAAGGTCCACATTATTTACTGTACTCCATGAGTTACATGTATTGATTGTATACATATGTTACAAGTTTTTTTCTTCTTCCATATCTTAAATACTTAGGATGGTTTACATCTTTTAGGCTACTATAAAATAGCATACGGTAATTTTGTATTGTTTTAGAGAAATGGAGATGAGCATTGAGAAGAAGTGTATAATACAAGCCTATTGTTATTTTGTTTTGCCTTATATTCTTTGTCTTTTTATTTTGGTTTGATGTGTTGGTTTCATACCAATATATATATATAATTTTGGATGGTTTTCAATGGTTTTAATGTTGTTGGGTTTTTTTCCCTACATATCTATGAAAGAAATAATAAAGTGAAAAGCATAGATTAAACGGTCAACAAATATTTCTATTACTTGACCTCAATGTACATCACACTAGTAATATATATAGTGTATTGCAACCTACTAAGATAATGATAAAATCCTAACTACTGTTCAAAATATGATTACAATTCAAACTTCGTATCTCTATCTATCTGTTGGTGTGATAACTTAGGTGCTCTTGCTCTGGGCGCAAATCCGGTATTTCACGCATGTACAAAAATATTGAAGTGGATTATCACTTCATTCGTGAAAAAATGTGTAATAAAGATGTCCCACTCAAAAAAAAAAGATGTCGTACTCAAGCATTTGCCCACTCATCAACAACTAGCTGACCTCTTCACTAAAGGTCCATCAAAAGCTCGGTTTCAGCTTCTTTGTTCCAAGCTTCCAGTCAGACAACTGCCCATCAGCTTGTCGGGGATGTTAAAATAACAGATTCTCCTACTATTCCTTAAGACTAGGAACCATCCCAGCTAACAAGCAACTTGTGCGCAACAGATAGATAGAGATAAGAAGTTTGAATAGTAATCATATTTTGAACAGTACTAGGATTATATCATTATCTCAGTAGGTTGCAATACACTATATATATTATTAGTGTGATGTACATTGAGGTCAAGTTATAGAAATATTTGTTCACCGCATAGAGCATTTGTAATTACTCAAATGTAGATTCTTTTATAACACAATCAATAATTTATAGGAGTCTTATGTTCTTGACACTATAGTAGCTTTAAAATAGATTTAAAAATTTTAGACTCTACCTAGATGTGCATCAATATTTTTATTTACCGAAACGAAAGGATTTCATTAATAAAAAAACACAACAAACACATTAAACCGGACCAACGCCGGACAATAGCCAAACAAATTCCGGATTATCACCGGCCTAAAGTCGGACACCGCACCCTAAGCAACGAAAGAAAAGACAAAGGAGATGGGGAAAACCCATCTCGACCAAATTCTGCCACACAATAGAGGACTTGATTTGGTACCATAATACAATATTCAACTTTTTTTCATAACTTAAACGACTTAAAAATCTAGAAACCTAAATAACAATCCGGAAACATCGACTATTACCGACCCGACCCGGAACATAGAAAACAAAAGAACATTAAAACAAACAGAAACATACAGAGACAACAGCCGCCTAAATCCACCACCAATTTTCATGAACCTCCAAGCATCAACGGAAGCATCACCTCCAGAACACATCCGGCTGGACAAAAATCCAAATCGAGCAAAGAAGATCTGCATGCAATAGACTTCAACCAAGTAGCCTCTTAAAAACAAACCGGCAAACCAAAATAGAGGTCCGGCGAATGTGATCCTAGCAATTCCGGTAACCAATAACCCAAAGTCATTGCCGGAAATCTCACTCTCCTTCAAACGCCGCCCAGAAACACTTGAAACGGAAGCGATTAAGAGGAAGAAACAGCCGCCGGTGAGAGCGCTGCCAACCGAAACGGGAAATGGAAGAGATGGAAAAACAGATCTAGATTTACGAAAGACAGTAATGGATAAAAGATAAAAGGATCTAGGCAAGACCAAAAGACTAAAAAGAAAAACAACATGGAAAAATAGGAAAGAAAGCCGGCACCGGCGCCTTTCGGCGGCCGGCGCCAAAAGCGGAAATTGCACAGGAAAAAACAAGAAGGAAAGGCGAAGAGAGAGAGAGAGAGAGAGAGAGAGAGAGAGAGAGAGAGAGAGAGAGAGAGAGAGAGAGAGAGAGAGAGAGAGAGAGAGAGAGAGAGAGAGAGAGAGGAGAGAGAGGACAGGGAAAAATAGATGTGCATCTATATTTAGATGTCCATTTAGATTCCATTCTATTTTGATTATTTAAAATTTGATTGGTTAGTATTTTTTCCTTATTTTTTTGTTGAATTCAATTTTTTTTCTTTCAAGATTAGCTTTCTAAATAATCCGGTTTACAATATTTTTTTCTTTTTACTTGTCAAATTTAATCTTCATAGATAAAAGCTACTAAAGGGTGTCCACAATGGACTCATTTTCACCTCCCTTAAGCCTGCTATAGGGTGGGCATCCAAAATTCAAGACCACGGTGGCACCCAGCCCAATTCTCTATCCCTTAATAAAATTAAGTCTTTCCCTTAAAATAAGAAGTCTACAAACAGGAACAATGTCACATTTTATCTCTCCTACCACTACACAAAAATCATTTCATCGCCAAAAAGACTTCATTCTAGCACCAAAAATATTCACTTCAGCGAATTCAGCGCCAAAAACTCCATAGAAGTCTACTGAAGACATCCAAAGCCATCCGAATTTGAAGAAGCTCTGCTGTAGAAAGGAAAATTGATTCTTCAGACATACCATTCAGGTAATTTTTCAGCATTTGTTAATCTATTTTCCAATGTCAATCGATCCTTCTCTCGATGAATAGATTCATCTTGCTCCTCTTCTAAGCCATCATTATGACAAATAATGATATAAAGATTGATTTAATTTCTTGAAACTTTCAATATTTCTAAAGAGTTTGCTATTTCTTTTTCCTCCGGGTAATAATCAATCTTTTTTTCTTCCACCTCTCTTACTTATTATTTTTTTTTTTTTTTTTTTTTGTTGCAATTTGCAGATGTTTAAATGATCAAGTCTCATTCACCAAGCTAAGATTAACATTATGAATTTGAAGAAGTGAATTAATAGCCCCTTCTTCAAAAATTTATGCAAATGATCCTTTCTTTTTCCAATAATTTTCCATTTTATTCATTGTTTAATTTTGGGCTGATAGATTAGCTGAGCTATTTCTTGATAGTGGAGTTTGTGGGTTCAAATTAGCCGCTGTTGTTCCAATTTTACCCATTGGAAGAACAGTTGGTTCACTTTTAGGTGCAATGATAATGGTAATTTTTCAAGTCATAACTCCTGAACAAGCATAAACTGCTATTGATTTACCGATTCTCGGTCTTTTGTTCGGTACAATGGTTGTGATTGTTGGTAGTTCATTATTTAATTGTCTTGGATTTTGCCGGTAGCTAGAATTATTAAATTTCAGAGTTTAACATGTTCTTTCAGAATTGGATTTTGTTGGTAGAATTGGATTTTACTGGATTTTGCAGAACTTGTTCGATCTTTCCGTTTGATTAGCCTTTGCTATACGCAAAGGTGTTTTGCTATCATGCTATATTGTGGAATATATGTTTAGCTGCTAGTGTTCTACTGGTATTTCATTCCGAGTTTGTAAAAAAATAATGAAAAATATAAGAAAAATGAAGGAAAATGTGTTGGTGGTTAAATTAGTTAGTTGAAATATGAGAGAAAAGTAATTTTAGGGAATTAAATAGAAAGTATTATTAGAGTTGATTATTTTATAGGACGTCAAAAAGGTAAATCTGAAACGTCAAATAAGATAAATGGAAAGTAATTAGGGATACCATTGTGGTTACCCTAGAACACTTTCTTTAAATTACCTCATCCATCTCATCTATTTTGTGGTCCCTACAACAAAATAGACTCCCTAAATCAAAATGACCACTACAATTGCTTTTTATCTCTGCTTTTCACTTTGTTATTTCTTTCGATCTACACCATAGAAATTAGAAAAGACGTCTCATTCTGTAATAAGAAAACACTCAAAAGGAGTATTTTACAGGTCAAATCATTTTTTTTCTAAAGAAATTTAAATCGCAAAAACACACCCACACACAAACCGTGTTGTTGGAGAGACGGTTACGGAAAATATTAATGGCGATTGATTTCCTACGATACTCCTGAATCATTGCAATCATTGTAATAATTGTGTAATAATTATTTCGATTCTCTCTCAAATACTCTAGGCTATAAATCAGTCATTGTAATATTGTTTGAAGATCAATGGAAAATAACATTCGATATGGTATCGGAGCCAAAATAATCTCATCCCCATAATATTCTCCCTTCTCGTCCCCCTCACCCTTCCTCCTTCTTCTTTACCGGCCAACAATGGCTATTTCAGACTCCTCTCAACTCACCACCGGTGAGACTTCTTCTTCTCCCTATCCTACATTCAATCCTTCTTATACAATTCACATAACCAAACTCACCCGCACAAATTATCCTCTATGGAAGGCACAAATACTACCCTACTTTCGTGGCCAATGAGTGGTTGGCTTTATTGACGGTACTCTCAAACCACCACCGGAGACTATCACAACCAACGGAGTTACCAAACCAAATCCGGAATTTGCGCATTGGACTAAGCAGGATAGTATGATCTTGAGCACCATCACGTCATCCATCTCCGACGACGTACTCGCACAGGTCTTTACAGCCACGACATCGGCGGAAATTTGGTCCGCCCTAAGCACATGTTTCTCTTCTCAATCACGGGCTCGATTGGTGTAAATATGAACTCAACTTGCAGTAGCCGCCAAGAAGAGAGATCAGTCTGCTACTGAGTATTTCATGAGTGTCAAACGGCTCAGTGATGAATTAGCTCTTGCCGGCCATCCCCTCCCACCGGACGACATCATTGCCTATCTCATTTCCGGCCTTGGCTCTGATTATGACAGCCTTGTCGCTATAATTTCTGCCCGGGATAGCATTACCCTCGATGAAGTCTACTCGCTCCTTCTATCTACTGAAGCTCGGATTTTACATAATCAGCCTCCGCCGTTGCCGTCTTCCGCTCTCCCTCCACCATCTGCAAATTACAATCGATCCCTACCTCAATTTGGCTACCGTGGCAGGCCACCCGCTCCCTCTCAGTCCAACAGAGGCCGGGGGCATGGAAATCAAAGAAGCTGAGGTCGGGGGCCCAATCCCAACGCCGGTGTTACCTGTCAATTATGTCAAAAGCTCGGCCACAATGTGTTCCAGTGCTGGTACCGTTTTGATGAAACTTTCCAACCTCCACCACCGCATCCCCCACCTCAAGCGAATGTTGTTGCTGCTCCATCACACACCCCAGCTGCGTCCCCTACCAATGGCTCCCGGACACCGGAGCTACTCATCATATTACCAACTAACTCCAAAACCTGAATTTGCAAGCTGAGCCTTATAATGGTCCCGACCAAATTCACGTGGGTGATGGTACAAGTTTGAATATCACCCATCTCGGTTCTTCTACGCTTTCATTTCCATATTCATCATTTATTTTACATAATGTCCTTGTTGCCCCTTCCCTTCGCACTAATCTTCTTTCCGTATCTCAATTTACTAAGGATAATAATGTCTTTTTCTAATTTCACCATAATTATTTTGTTGTGAAGGATTACTCGGGCCACACCCTTAGTCGTGGATTCGTGAAAGATGGTCTCTATCAATTCTCCCAGTCCCTTAGCTCACCTCCTGCTCAAGCTTTTGTCACTAGTCGTACCTCCTACGATCAATGGCACCAAAGACTCGGTCACTGCTCTCTACCCGTTCTCCGTCATGCTCTCCGCCAGTATAATGTTAATTTCTCTTCCCCTCCCCTTTACCTGTTAGTGTTGCTTGTCAATTGGCTAAAAGCCACCGTCAAACCTTACATGTTTCTGAATTTACTTCGTCTCGTCCTTTGGATTTAGTTTATTCCGATGTGTGGGGACCTTGTCCCGAATCGTCCATTTATGGCAATAAATATTATATTAGTTTCCTCGATGATTTTACAAAATTTATTTGGTTCTATCCCTTGCGCTTAAAATCTGATGTTGAAACTATATTACCTCAATTTAAAAATCTTGTCGAACGTCAGTTTAACACCACCATTAAATCAATGCAAACTGATTGGGGAGGCGAGTTTCGTCGTTTGACCATCTCATTCCAATCCTTGGGCATTCACCACCGCTTGTCTTGTCCTCACACGCACGAACAAATGGGTGCCATTGAACGTCGCCACCGTCAAATAGCCGAAGTCGGTCTTTCCCTTCTTGCTCAATCTAACCTCCCCTTGCAATATTGGGAGGATGCCTTCGTTACTGCTACTTATCTCATTAACCGTCTTTCGTCTCGCATTCATAATTATAAGTCTCCGTATGAAATGGTCTATCACCGCCTCCCTGATTACTCTTTCCTTCGAGTTTTTGGTTGTGCCAGCTAGCCAAATCTCCTCCCCTATAATCGCCACAAAATGGATTTTCGCTCAAAGACATGTCTTTTTCTTGGGTACAGTGATCACCATCATGGATATAAGTGTCTCGACCTCACCTCAGGCCGTCTTTATCTTTATCGCCACGTGGTCTTTGATGAAGTCACATTTCCCTACACCCCTTCCTCAACTCATCCCTCCTATGATCTTCTCACCGTTCCTCTTCCCACCTCCATCACCACCCCCTCTCGGCCTCTCTCTCCCTCCCCTCCAAACGATCGTGTATCTCCTTCTCCTCCTCTGTCTCCTCCCATTCCTACCTCTTCTCCTGTGAACTCTCCTTCAAGCTCTTCCTCCACCTCTCCTTCCGATTCTCCAACTCATGCTCCTCATCGCATGCTCACCCGTTCTAAAACCAACACTCTCAAACCGAAGCAATGGCCTTCCGACTATATTCTTCCAAAAGCCTACCTCATGGAACACCAGCCCACTGAACCCACCTCCTACTCCATTGATGTTTGCTCTCGAGAATGGCGAGATGCTATGCGGGATAAGATTAACACTCTTGTACATAATGACACTTGGGACTTAGTCCCCTACGATCCTCACATGAATGTTCTCGGCAATAAATGGGTTTAACGTATTAAGAAACATGCCAACGGTCAAGTAGAACGCTATAAAGCTCGGCTCGTTGCAAAAGGCTTCCATCAGGAAGCCGGTGTTGATTTTTCCGAGACATTTAGCCCGGTTGTCAAACCGGTCACGATTCGGTTACTATTATCTCTTGCTTTGACTAATGATTGGTCTATTCAGCAGGTTGACGTACAGAATGCCTTTCTCCATGGCTATCTCTCCGAAGATGTCTATATGTCCCAACCACAAGGATTTGTGCATCCGGATTTTCCCACCCACGTCTGCAAACTTAAGCGAAGTCTCTATGGGCTTCGCCAAGCTCCCAGGGCCTGGTTTTCTCGATTTAATGATGTTTTATTATCTTATGGTTTTTCTGCATCGCAGGCCGATACCTCACTTTATATATATATCGATCTGGATCTCAATGTGTGTATGTTCTTATTTTTGTCGACGATGTCATCATCACAGGTTCCTCTTCGGCACTAGTTCGACAGGTTATTGATCACTTGGGCTCTCACTTTCCCGTTAAGGATCTCGGTGATTTATCTTATTTCTTGGGCATTGAAGTCTTACCTACTCCTGATGGTCTTCTTCTCAACCAGCGTAAATACATTCTCAGCCTTCTTCAGCGAGTTGGCATGGAAAACTCTAAACCATGCCACACGCCTATGGCCTCCACCACTCGACTCAGCCGCTCAGATGGGTCCCCATTCTTGGATGTCACTCTTTATCGCAGCATTGTTGGAGGATTACAATACTTAAATTTTACTCGCCCGGACATTGCCTTTGTTGTCCATAAAGTCAGCAAGTACATGCACTCTCCTCGTGACACTCATTGGGTGGCTGTGAAGCGCATTCTTCGTTACCTTAAGTTCACGTTTGATCATGGTCTTCTCTTACTCCGCCGCAGCTCTCTTCACCTTCAAGCATTCTCTAGACGCTGACTGGGCCACTGATTCTGATGACCGACGCTCCATAGGTGCATACTGCATTTTTCTTGGTTCCAACCTCATCAGTTGGCGCTCCAAACAACAGCTTATTGTCGCCAAAAGTAGCATCGAGGCCGAATACAAAGCCCTCTCCAATGCAGCCGCCGAATTGCAATGGATTAGTCAATTGTTGCGTGAACTTGCTATCCACACCACCGAGCCACCTACCCTATGGTGTGACAATATCGGTGCTATGTATCTCACTGCCAACCCAGTCTCTTCATGCTCGGACAAAGCACATAGAAATTGATTTTCACCATGTTCGTGAACTCGTTGCTATGCGAAAGCTTCAAGTGGCCTTTATCTCTTCTCAAGATCAACTCGCTGACCTCCTCACCAAGCCGCTTAGTTATACTCGCTTTCATCTTCTCAAGGACAATCTCCACGTTCACCCAGTTCCCGTGGGATTGCGGGGGCGTGTTGGAGAGACGGTTACGGAAAATATTAATGGCGATTGATTTCCTACGATACTCCTGAATCATTGCAATCATTGTAATAATTGTGTAATAATTATTTCGATTCTCTCTCAAATACTCTAGGCTATAAATCAGTCATTGTAATATTGTTTGAAGATCAATGGAAAATAACATTCGATACATATATAATGACATAAAAATAAAAAATAAAGAGAGAATACGAATACTTGTCATTATTCACCTCTCTACAAATGGAGCAGGCAAATCACAAGCTAGATTATCAGTTAAGAAAATTCCACAGATAAGTCTACAACAGAACAACAAACAGTCTCTAATAAAGTAAACAAGATATGGAGAGAACAACACTAGAACAAAGGCATACTTGTTAGCAGGTAACATAACACAGATAAAGGGCTTCCTTCCTAAAATATCAGTACTAGTAAGAAGCTAATAATTCACCCCTGATATCTTCTCCCCAGCCAGCTTTTGCTAAAAATCAATCATTCCAAGAACGTTTCCATCACGTCCGAATACATCCCCGCGGCTTCATTCCTATATTCTCCTGCATTATGTTGATTTTGATGGTACAGAGAAGTTGATGATGCTGATGAAGTCATTCTTGAAGGAAGTGTAAAGCTCCTCTTGTACTTGTTGCTGTTATCCATCTTCCTCACATTATCTCCTCCATGGCTATCCAAGCTCAAGAACTCGTTTGGATTCTCTCCGCCATTGTTATGCTGCTGCAAGCCTGAAGGATCTGCACTTGGATTTGGATTTGAATTCTCAGGTTTGGATCCTCCTCCCATGTTATCATGATTGAACAGAACCTTACAATCATCGTTACGTCCCGTGAGAGCATTAAAGAATGTCAGCCCGTTAGGCCACTTGATATCAGCTTCATGATCCCCCATCATATCCTCCATTCTTGATTCAGACGATGAATGCGGATGAAGAAACATACGAGTTTCATCGTTGGTTTGCGGGATTCCAAGTCCTCTAGCAGCATTCTGATAACTAGGTTGTTCCAAGGCTGGATTTGCTGAATAAAGTGGCCTTGAACCCCAGTTGAAGAGAGAGGGTGGACGACTTGAAAAAGCCGGTTGCTTTACGGGGATTGCAGCTGTAGATGCAGCATTACTGGTTGAAGAAAATAGTTGGGACAGATAGAAACCAGATTGGTAGCCTAAAGATTCAAAAGTGTGCCTCATTCTTAGCACGAAATGAAGATCCTCTGGTATCTGAGCAGCAAACAACATTAAGCATATCAGATAAACATAGTTAATTAACTGTTTCCACTTTTTAGTTATGCACTAATTAACTTATTGATTCAGGTTTTTTACATAACTATTCATGTTACATGTTTGGTAATAAAAGAAACTCACAATTTTGCAGGATCCAAGCTGCAAGAGGCCATGTCCAGCTTGTATCACAGCTATAGTCTTCTCAAGAAAAAAAGAACACACAAAATTAAAGTTAAAAAAGTCGATGTATACCGAAAAAAAACCTCAAGTATTATATTTATGATACATTTAAGATTTAAAAAAAAAAACAAAGTGATTCAGGGCAAAAACAGCTCTGCTATACTAATTCTGACCTGGATGCCTGTTTCAAACTGATCAGTCCACTCAGGGGGAAGCTGCAAATGAAATAGGCACTGATTCATCACACAAGCTCGTGGTTTTTTTAGCAGACAAAACCAAAAAAGGCACCAACTTTTGTGTGTAAAATGACTGAAACTGTATTTTGTGTAATTAGATGCATGACATTTATTTAACAATAAGCTGTAGGGCATAATAAGTTCATAAACAAGTCCCTGTTACAGAAATCATAATGGTCCTCGGGTCTACAGTAGAATGCATTATTGCATATAAAGACAACCCATTAATGCTTTTAAATAGCAGAAAGAAATAAAGAAAGAAAAATGGGCTTTGTAAACATACAGCATCAAATGAACTCTGCCAATAATTTGAGATATTTGGTTCACATTCAGCTGGCTCCTTGAAAACCCATTTATGACATTTATCAGAAGCAACTTTCCCCATCAACCTGCAAATAAAAATTGGCCAATCATTTATTTCATTTTCTTGTAGAGATACACCAAAGATTATCTTTTGACTTTTGTTTTAACTAAAGTCCTGATATTTTGTCCATCCAGCTGGGAGGAGAAAGTGAGAGACAAAATTTGTGTTTTTTAAAACCTAAATATATATACAAAAGCACCTACCAAGTACCCACCCTTCTCCATAATTATATAATTGAATAGACATTTTGCTGAAGGCTTTTCGAACAGCTTCCTCACTATTGATCTCATCCAAACACTCCCCTGTTCTTCCTCTACAGAACCCATCTTCCCACATCAACATCCTGCACAAGATAGAATGATAAAATAAAAATAAAAATAAAACCCAATCTTACAAGTTTTGCAGAAAATTAATCAATCACCACCCAAATCACAAAAATAAACAGTAAAGAGCAAAGACTTCTTTACTCTCATGGTCACATTTCAAAACAAAAACATAAATTTTACTCTTTCATCAGCTTAAGTAGCCTGCTTGTAATTAATAGTACTAGGATACTTACAAGCTACCATTATCATCCCCAACTTTGCAGCCATTGCCTCCTCTTACTCTCCTGCAACAAACCCACAAGAAAGATTAACATGAATTTACAAAATTAAAGTTCAAATAAACAAAAGCACTGAGTTTTTTTGAAGGGTTCAATACAAAATTAACACATGTGAAAAAAGTCACCATCAAATTCAAGAAAAGCACTGCAACTTTCGGACATGTGGGCTTCATAGTATCGTAGAAAAGACAGAGAGCAAACAAGAAGAGAAATATGAAAGAGGAGAAAGCGTACGGGCGAGGACGAATGGTCCAGAAAACAGAGTAAATCCAGTCTGAATTGAGACAGACATTTCTAAGGGCCTCGTGAAGGGCCATCATCCCAACTGCTTCTTTGCTCCTGTCTGATGCTGCTCCTGAACCCACCATCTCTTTTATTTTTATTTTTCTCTTCTTTTGGTTTTTACTTTTACTTCCACTCAAAAAAATTTACACCCTTTTTCCTAATTCCACTTCTTAGTACAATGAAGTGTTGTCAAGTAAACTGAAGGGAAAACTACTCACGAAAAAGACAAGTTTTTTTTGTTTTTTTGGTTGGGCTTATGGGGAACTTCACAAAAGTGTTTGCTTTTTCAGCTTTACTACAGATAAAGCTTTGATTGATTTTCTCTTTACTTTTTCACCCTCATCCTTTCTGAGTCTACCGAACTTGACTACTTGGAGGTGAGGTGAGGTGGGGTGGGGGTTGGGGAGAAACAAGAAGGGAAAAACTAGTTGAAGAGGTGGGAAGGGGGTGAAAGTGTGTGCCTCGTGTGTAACTATGTATGGGAAGATGTTGGTTTTGAAGTTTGTTTGTTTCTGTATTTAGCCATGAAAGATGGGTGGGGACTGAAGACTCCCTTTTTTTATTCTCCTTATTCGCTAGTACCTAGCAATGCACCAACCTCCTAGTATTTGTCTTATGACACACTGACATATATCGTTTTTTTTTTTTTTTGGTAAAATTATGGGGAGAAGGGAGAGGGGAGGGGGGAAGGGGGAGGGAAGGGGGATTGGCCTCAAAAGAAGCAAAACTACAATAAGGTAAGTCTAGTAATAATTACACCGATACTAATCGAGGCGAAATATTTATGTGGTGTCTTCATTCAAGAAGAGATCTTGTATAATCAGTCAGGATATTCTATGCATCCAGGTGCTAGTAAGATGTACAGAGACTTACGTCAACATTTTTTGGGGAAAGCAATGAAGAATGATATTGTAGTCTATGTTTCATGATGTGATGTATGCTAAAAAGTTAAATCAGAGCATCAGAGACCCGCAGGTTTGTTGAGACCTCTTTATATCCTAGAGTGGAAATGGAAAAGATCACTATGGATTTCATTAGAGGTTACATGGTTTAGTTAGAGGTGTCGACATGATGTGGGTTATAGTGGATCGTTGGAAAAGAGTGCTAATTTCTTAGCTTAGAAGAAGGATACGTCATTAGAGCATATGGCCTTCATGTACTTAAATCAAGTGGTTTGGCTGCGTGGAGTCCCAGTTTCCATAGTTTTCGATCGAAATAGTCGTTTAGTTGCTCAATTTTGGAAGAGTTTGCAGAAAGCTTTGGGTACATGGTTGAATATGAGTACGGCATTTGACCCACAGATAGACAGACAATCCAAAAGGATGTGTTACATGCTTGTATTCTTGAGTTTGGTGATAAGTGGACTAAGTACTTGTTGGAGAGTTTTCTTACAAAAATAGTTACCATTTGAGTATTGGGATGGCTCCATTTGAGTCATTGTATGGAAGGAAGTGCCGATCCCCAATATGTTGGGATGAAGTTGGTGAGAAGCAAGTTACAGGTCTATAATTGGTTCAATAAGTTAAGGAGAAAGTATTGTTAATCCGGGCTCAGGATCATCATAAGAGCTAGGCAGATAAGCATCGTAGACCGCTTGAGTTTGAAGTTGGTGAGATATTGTATCTTAAAGTGTCACCTACGAGAGATGTTAGATGCTTTGGTGAAAATGGCAAGCTAAGTCCGAGATACGTTGGTCCTTTTGAAGTTGTGGAAAGAGTTGGTCCGTTAGTGTATCGGTTGCAGTTGCCTCCATCATTGGTTAGATTGCATGATGTGTTTCATTTGTCGGTGTTGCGAAAACGCTTTGTTGATACAAAGCTAGTAGTGGGTTTTGACCATGATCTTTTACAAGACAACCTAGCTTACGAAGAGAAACCGATAAGGATTTTGGGTAGGAAAGGACAATGGTCTAAGTAGAAGTTGTCGGTTCTAGTCATAATGCAATGGAGTAATCATACGGATCAGGAAGCTACTTGGGAGTTAGAAGCAGAAACGATCGATCATTATCCAGAATTTCATTCTTTACCAGGTGCGTCAAGTTTGAGGACGAAAATTCTTATAAGGATGGGAGCAAGGACGGAGCCAGGATTTTAACTTGGGGTGGGCTAATGGACTATATCGAGTTCGTCGGGTGGGCTGGATTAAGAATATTTTATGGATCCGACTAAACTACACATATTTTTTAGTGTAATGTTTTTTTATCCGGGTGGGCTTAGCCCCCCTAAATTAACACACTAGCTCCGTCCTTGGTAGAGTTGGTCTAAGGTCTAGTGGTCCTTAGGAAGCCTTTTGTGCAATGAACTTAAATGGCTAGATTAAACGCTTAAATACGTACTTAATGAGTCTAAAAGTTAAAATATGTTAATTCTTGGTGAAGCACGTTTTCTTCTCGCAGCATGGAACTATTACACCTCCACACTTTCATATACTGTTGTGTACTCGTGTAATATTTTACACTTTTTAGATACTTGTGTCATAGGAGGTGCTGAATGTGTCATGGTGCAATCTTCACCATGTAAAGTGTCATTGGGTTAAACATGTAACAAATGTCTTATGTGGTTGAGTGTGCTATTGAGACTAGTAGAGTGTTGTGAGCGAGTGAAACATATGTGTTATTATGTTTGTTTGACTTGCCCTATGATATTATTATTATTATTATTATTATTATTATTATTATTATGTTGTTGTTGTTGTTGTTGTTGTTGTTATCAATGATAATCCTTGTGATATAGCATGTATTGATACGGTGCTTCTACCCTTTACTAAATACGTTTGTACTTACCCCTTTAGTATGTTGTGTCTCCACCCGAGAATGTGGTTTTGTTGTAAGTTGAGTTCGAGATCACTTAAGAGTGATTCCCAAAGTTGCAGCCGTGGAAGTCTATCTTTCTTTTTCTGCTGTATTAATGGTATAGAATCTTCATTTTTCGTTTTGTAATAGATTAAGACGATGTAATGAAGAGTTATAATAGTTGAATGGATATTCAATCTTGTGTATTATATTGTTTTGGGATGTTGTTTTAGTGGCAGCATGCGTTACTTGTCGATCGCTGCAGTAATTTTTTAAGTTTTTCCCGAGTCTATGTTTTCGTATTCCGCTTGTTCTTTGGTGTTGATGATGTCAGACTTACGTATATAATCGATTTATTTTTATTATATACGTATCGGATGTCATTTTTCGGTTAAGAACTCGGTATCCAGATCAAGGTCGTCACATTTGTATTCAGTTGAGTAGTTGTTTTGGAAGACCGTGAGGGTCCATTCCAGAGTCTTTCGCTTGTTTGTTCTTCCTTTCATTGTTCGTTAGTTACTCGAATATGACATAAGATTTACGTGAGATTTGAGGTTTTTTCTAAATGTCCGTATTGAACGTTATATGTTCCGGATAGAGACGGAGCATTACATTTGGAATTAATTATAAATTTTTTATCGTTTTACCTCAAACGAATAAGATGCGTTATTAGTTAATTGATGAATTAGTATTCAATGAACCGCTTGACCCAGATTTTATTGGCAATATATAATGCAATCGGCTCTTAAAAAATTTGGTGAAGTTATCTAGGTACAGTGATTCATTAAAATAGCCAACATTTCAGCTATCTTTCATTGACCAAGGTTTATTTAATTAGCCGACAAGCTAAAGGTGTACTAGACGGAGAAGCAAAAGGTATAAACACAACCACAAATACATATATATTTATAACATATTTTACTATACATTTTTATCAACATTGATTATGATGAGACGTAAATCTATCTACAATTCTTGTACTTTGATC
Organism: Gentiana straminea; assembly: GCA_036785695.1. Classification (NCBI taxonomy): domain Eukaryota; kingdom Viridiplantae; phylum Streptophyta; class Magnoliopsida; order Gentianales; family Gentianaceae; genus Gentiana; species Gentiana straminea. The sequence goes on along the minus strand of JAVUPR010000497.1, from coordinate 8,376,406 downwards.
AATAATATTTAATAAACATCCAAAAAAAATATTTAATAAAATGATGATAGAGATTTTAACGTATATTTAACGCACAAATCACTTTTCATGTAGGGACCTAAACAGTTAAATGCTAAAAACCCGGATAATTATTCTCCATTATTTTATTTTTTTTTACTTTTTTCATTTTTTATTAGGAACTCCATTAGATTAACAATAGAAAAGAATATGAAGTTAAAGGAATCACATGCGCACGTGACACGGCAGTGAGTGAGTGCATCGTTAAGTCAGAAATTAAAGTTGATTTTCAAGGGGGTCAGTATTTATTGGACTGTACCGTCATATGATCGTCATGTGTATAAATAGATAAAACGGTTTTGGTCTTTTATGTCGATCATCCTTTACACTATAGTGTAATAAGGACTTTTCATGTCTTATTAGCTGAGGCCCTGGTCTCGACTCGGAGAACACCGACATAGGTGTTTGAGATGGGACACTTGCAGAATCCTCCGGTTGCTGCGAACTTCACTGACTCGTCTCGTATTCGACTCGATGTAGGTTAGGAACTTAGACTTTTCTACATGTCAGTTAGACCAATTAGAAAATTCCACGTGGAGGGGTGAAATCTCGTATCGTCAATCGTCATGTGTAAAAATAGATAAAACAGTTTTGGTCTTTTATGTCGATCATCCTTTCCACTATAGTGTAATAAGGACTTTTTATGTCTTATTAGTGGGTCGTACCAAATGGATAGATGCAATGTTTCTAAATCACTCTTATACGGACTCCGAAATACCTGTTGTACCTTAATTTCTCTCGTTCCTTCAGTTGTGGAGATGGACAATGTGGCACAATCGAGTCCGTTTATTTTTTAATTAGATTTAACCATGTGGCGTGTGGTTTAGATTTCTTCACAGGTATGGAATTATGAGGGAAAAATCAACCTGAAATGAAGAGCGGTGCACGAATTGTGGAGACATGTATGAGGTATTCATCAACCTTCGGTCATTCTTAACATACTGGTTCTTATGTCAGGAGTCTCTATTAGATTCAACCGTCGAAAGGTGCACGAATTGTGGAGACATGTATGAGGTATTCATCAACCTTCGGTCATTCTTAACATACTTTCTTATGTCAGGAGTCTCTATTAGATTCAACCGTCGAAAGTGTGCGACGAAACAAAAGGTAAAAGAGTTTTATTTTTTATACACATGTCACATATCCGACGCTTATCAAGACATATTTTTGCTATCAGGAAGTTAAGAGAAAATATATTGTAAAGACTATTTATTGCAATCATTAGATAAAATATGTAACAAGGAAAATAATATTATTGATAATATATTTTTCCTTGGTATAAAATCATACAATTTTTCCCTGAGGAATTATTATGTGAATTTCAGACTCAATTTTGTAAGCCTTCAAGGGCTTCAAGTGAACTTCCAATCCATATTATAAAAATATTTGAAAGATCAATATCTTCAGACGACCATATTTTCTCTTTCAAAATTGGTCCAAGAAAATAAATGAGATTGCAAGTTGCAAACACATCCGGAGGACCGGGGATTCATCAAAATATGGGTATAAAACACAATTTAATCGTAATTTCGTCTTGATCCATTATTTTATCAAAATTACACTTGCATATTGTATAAGAGTTACAAACTAGCCAATAAACAAGTAATACCGGTCATTTCTAATCTCTCTCACACAATAATAGAGTATTATGTGAAAGAGATAAAAAAAATGGAAGGCTCTAATCTATATCACTTGGTACCAACTATCACACATGACACAACTAGAAATATTTATTATTGAAATATCTTAATAGGGCATTGTTATTGGCACCACAGTGAATCTACTTTCGAGACAACAGTACCACGGTGAATCTACTTTCGGGACATCAGTAACATTCGATCTCTCCAGAGTTGAATTTAAACTCAAAATTCGATTCTGAAAAGGTAGAGACCTACAAAGTCAATTTTTTCCCAAATTTGGAGTCCCGGTAGATTCATCGTGGTGCCTATAACAATGCCCGTATCAATATATAACCATCCGTGTATTTCTATAGATATCTCAGTTATTTATTGTGCAGGATGAAGGGAGAGGGAGCACAAAAAGGTTCTTCTCATGTCATGCAGACCTGGTACTATTTTCCAGTCATCTTTTAAAGGTTCTCCAGTTTTGCTCGTTTGGAACAGACGGTTTCATTGAGGTGAGCCTTCTCAACGTAGCATGCAAAATTAAAACTGCAAGCACATTTCGAATATAGCATCAAATTTCCAGTTGACATAATGTTGTGTGCCAAAGAAATGGAGAAGAGACTGATCCAAGATTTCATGCATACAAGTAATAGAGACAACTTTACCTGCATAACTTACACCAAAGGCACAAAAGACAGCAGCTTGAACATTGGAAAAGAACAAAATAACTGCAGTTGCTGCCAAAAAAAAAAAAAAAAAAAAAAAGTTCAGCATTCTGAAAATCATAAAAATTATTTAGAGAATAACAAGAAAAGCGATTTAGAGCTAGGAAAGCTGAAGTTTTATTTCAAAGACCTTATCATGCGAGATAAGGGACCTTTGGTTTTCTAAAACCACTTCCAACAGCTAGTTCCAGTCAAGTTGCATAAGTGCAACGGCTATGAACAGTAAATACGGAAGAGATTAGAGCAATTTGGTCCTTATAGAAGAAACAGACTTTAAAAGAATAATTACAAGCCAGTTTAGAGAAGACTAAGAGGCTTAATGATATTCCTCATATAATTACACTCCCCTCAAGTTTAATTGTATATTTTGATCCAGCCCAGCTTGGAGTGAATGTGACAGCTTTGGTAAGAATGTCTGCCACTTGATCTCTTGACGGCATGTGGTTTTAGAGCAATTTCACCATTGTCCACATTTTCCCTTATCAAGTGTTTGTCCGTTTCAACATGCTTAGTTTTGTCATGGTGTGTAGGGTTCTCAGCAATACACAACGCTGAGATGTTGTCACAAAGGATCTGTATAGGTTTAGTGCTTGAGATGCCTAACTCAATTAGAAGTCTCTAAACACATATCCCTTCACAAATGCCCAAAGCAAGGGCTCTCATCTCTGACTCAACACCATTTCTAAAGACATGTTCTTTCTCCACTTTCTTGCAAGTGACTAAGTTTCCCCAAACATAGTGCAGTACCTAGATGTAGATCTTCTATAGGTTATTGCACTTGCATAATCTGCATCAGTAAAGTTCTCTATTTCCCTTGTCTAGTTCTTCTTGAATAGGAGCCATTGGCCAGGATTCTTCTTTTGGAACCTCAACACTCTCTCAACTGCTTGCATGCGCCTTTCAGTGGGTTTGTGCATGAACTGGCTGACTAAACCAACATCAAAGCATATGACAGGTCTTGTGTGAGAAAGATAAATCAACTTTCCCACAAGTCTTTGATATATCCTTTTGTCAACAAAGGGACTATCACTCTCTTTTCCCAGTTTGAGACCAGGTTCCACAGGTGTGTCTGCTGGTTTGCAACCAAACATCCATGTTTCTCTTACATAGGAGATCTAGAGTGTTTCTTTTGAGATATGGAGATCCCAACTCTCTTTCTGGCAAATTCCATCCCAAGGAAATATTTAGGATTTCCTATGTCTTTTATTTCGATCTCTTTTGCAAGAGTTCCTTTGATTTTCCTGATTTCTTCATTATCATTCCTAGTGAGAATGATATCATCAACATAGACCACTCGAACAATGATTTTCCCGGTAACTTGTCTTGGTAAAAAGAGTATGATCATCTTGGCATTGATGAAAGCCATTTTTATCATAATAAGAGCAGTGAATCTCCCAAACCAAGCCATGGGTGATTGTTTTAACCCATTGAGAGACTTTTTAAGCTTGCATACATCACTCTTGCTTCCTAATTTCTCAAAACCAGGGGGTAAGTGCATGTAAACCTCTTCTGTAAGGCCACCAGTAAGAAATGCATTCTTAATGTCAAGTTGGGTGAGAGACCAATCCAAATTAGCAACAATGCTCATAAGAATCTTGATAGTGTTCAAGTTTTGCCATACGGGCAAAGGTTTCATGATAGTCAAGCTCATAAGATTGAGTGAAACCCTTTGCAACAAGTCTTGCCTTGTGCCTATTGATATATCCATCTGCATTGTAGTTTACAATAAAATCCACTTTACACCCTACAGGGTGTTCTCCAGATGGGAGCTTAGTGACATTTCAGATTTCATTTTTATTCGGAGCCTCCATTCCTTTAGGGCATTGTTCCATTCTGAGATAGTTACAGCTTCATGTACATTTCTAGGTATTTGGATAGAATCCAAACTACTAGTAAATGCATGAAATGTAGGAGACTGCTGTATGTATGACAGGAAGTTATAGATGGGATGTGAGGTACAATCCTTGTCCCCTTCCTTTGTGCAATTGGTTTGTTATCCTGGTTAACTCCTTTCTTAAATATTCCAGAATGGTCAGACTCTTCATTATCAGAGGAGTGTGTATTAGGACTTCCATGTGTCTTATCGGGGGACATATTAGGATTCTGATACAGCTCAGTGCTATCAAGTTAGGATTTTGAGATAAATATATGATGATATTAGGCTCAGTCTCACTAGTTTTTTCTTTCTGTATAGGCTAAATAGGTAGAGAGGTAGTCTGATCCTGGGTGGCATCTTCTTTATTAGTTTGAGCATCACTTTTTGATCCTCAGGTATGGAACTTTCTAGGTGCCATATCTGATGATATTGATCAAAGTTCTCTCCATGAATCTCAGAATTGTGAGAGGGCTGATATTCAGAGAAAGTAACATCCATGGAGTGATAAAATCACCTAGTGGGTGGGTGGTAGCATTTGTAAGCCTTTTGTGTGAATGAGTACTCCCCAAAGATACATTCCTATGAGCACATCCAAAATCTTTTTAGAGGAAGAGAAGACATCAAATGTGTGTCAAGATAACCCTTTTTGAGAACATGGATAAGAGTTTTAAAATGTAAGACCCTTGATGTCATCCTGTTGATTAGATAGATAGTTGTTAAGACAACTTCTCCCCATAGGAACTTGGGAACCTTCATGGTAAACATTATACTTTTGGCAACTTCTAGAAGATGTCTATTCTTTCTTTCAGCCATCCCATTATGTTGGGGTGTATCAACACATGTGCTTAGACGGGCAATTCCTTTCTCAATAAGGAAAGAAGTCGAGGACTTTTCAACGTGCTCCTTTTTATTATCAGTTTTCAGTATCTTAATTTCAGTACTGAATTGTATTTTGATCATTGAGTAAAAAGCTTTGAAAATTGACCCAACTTCAGACCTTTTTTTTTTTAGAAGAAATGGCCAAGTAACCAATTTGTGATCATCAATAAAGCTAACAAACCATCTTTTATCAATGACGGTCTTTCTAGGGAAACAAGATCTAGTATGCTTGGAAAATCGACATATTTCACAATTAAAATAGTTAAAATCCTTTCCTTTAAATAATTATGGATACAAACGGTTTAGATATGCAAAATTAGGATGACCAAGTCTGTAATGGAGAAGCAAAATGCTAATACTTTTGGAATCAGAAACACTAGTAAGGCCCTTAGTTGTTAGACTATCGAGATCCTGAGAACAAAGAGCCTTAACACAACTTCAGCATTGCCAATCACCACCTTCGAATCCAAAACCTGAAACACACATTTATTAGAATGGAAAATAGCAGTACAATTAGTCTTGCGTCATTCTACCGACAGATAAAAGATTGGACTTTAAGTTGGGAACATATAGGACACTTTTCAAGGTGAGTTTATCACTTAAAGTGATGTTCCTTGTTCCAGTAACTTGAGCTATGGAGTCATCGGCTATTATCACATTATGAGGTTCTTTACATATTGGCAAACAGGTCAGGGTTTCCAGTCATATGTTTGGAAGCCCTTTAATCAACAATCCAACTATCTGTAAAGGTTTTATTATCATGATGAGTAGTCAAACTCAGACCTGTATTGGCCATAGATTTGTTGCCTGGAGGTCCATAAATTTGGGGAGCCTGAGCATATATAAGTCTTTTAAGAGCTTCAATTTGTTAAGAGCTGAAACCCCCACTAGATTTCGAATCTTCCATTGTGGCAAGTTTTCCAGAACTTTCTTGTGACTGGTTCAGCTTGTATGGCTTCCAATTAGGAGGCAATCCAAGTATGTTCCAGCAATTTTCCTTGGTGTGACCAATTCTTTTACAATGTTCACAACAAGGTTTGTTTGCCTTGGGTTTTTGATTCTGAAATGATGGTATACTGACTATATTCTTTGTGAATGCACGATTCTCATGTGGAAGAGTAGTAGAGGTATAGGAAACAGAGTTTCCACTCATCATGAGTTTCCTCCTACTTTCTTCATGTATTATCTCAGAAAAAAGAGTTTTGATGGATGGTAGGGGTTTTATGCCAAGTATCATGCCCCTAACATCTTCAGCAGTGTCATAAAAAAAAATTCAGCAGTGGCAGGGGTCATGGAACCCAAAAGGAGAGACATGACAAAGCTATTTTCAATTCTCCATCATTTATAAGATGGATCATCAACCTTAGCACACTTGGTCTCCCCAGTTAGGTACTCCTATTTGCCCCTGCCAGTGATATACACACACAGCCGGCCTGATAGAACGAGACCAATAGAGGAAATTAGCTACATTAAGTTTGTGAGTGGAGACTGGCACAACAGAGAATCCAGAGTTTCAAGGAGACGAGGAATTTATGGAGGCCTCTTCCCTTGAGTGCACTTCTGAAGATTGTTCAGTTGCCATGAAGGTTTTTGAAGGTAAAAAAAATTGAAGAGGGTCTTAAAGCTCTGATACCATGTAGAGGATAACAAGTATGAAAAGAGATTTAGAGCTAGGAAAGATGAAGTTTTCTTTCAAGACCTTATCGAGTGAGATAAAGGACCTTTTGGTGTTATAGAACCACTTACAACGGCTAGTTCTAGCCACTTAATTATATTCCTCATATAATTCTACAAATTCTAAAAACGTTGTTGACCACTACAACAAGCCACTTTTCCCCTCTCTTACAAAATCCAAAAATGTCATTTCCCTTGGACACGATGTTACCTGACTATACCAATCATAATCTGGCATCCCAGAATTCATCTCTGAATTTGAGACATAAGCACATAGCCAATCATAACACCAGGCAAAACTAATTCAAACAACTTGAAATGATACACATTACCACTGGTTAAAGCAAAACACACGCCTTAGTTATTATTATAACTGCTTTAAAGCACTTGCAATAGTGTCTATAAAACAAAGTAAATTTGTGAAATAAACATCCAAAGCACTTATATCCACCAAAAACCATATGTAGCAGAATATGTAGTCAGATCTATAAATATAGAAACTCTAATTTAATTGTAGCACAAAAAATACCGAATATGATAGATACTTGGAAGAAGGGTTACACAACAGAAGACTAGGAGCTGTGGGTTACTGCCAGTGTGCATAATATTTAACTTCAACTTTTTTGAGCTCAAGCTAAGCCAATAGAGGAAGTAATTGACACTGATCAAAAGACTTGGAGCAAGCTAACAAGGCATGCTAAAAATCATATATTTTCAGCTACCAAAACTACAAACGACCATTAAGCATTTAAAATCAGCTACCCTCTCAGTGAACGAAGCAGGGGGACATAAAAACGAAGAATTTAATCCAAGAATATGTCCTCATAAACCAAATGAGGTGGAACACAAAAAAATGCACTGAACCACTGATGTTCTGGAACATCACATAAAATGCTAACACATCTCGCCCAACCCAAGAAAAAATTCCCCCTTTCTTCTGCATTTATTTGCCAATGCGAGAATCCATATCATGTAATGACTAATTCAAAAATCTATTGCACGATGTGATGAGTTGATAATCACCTAATCTTACATACAATTTTGTACGTATCATGAAATAAAAACAAAGATAAATTAACTCGGAAGTAATCTCACTCACCAATTTGTGCAATCCTCACTAAGATTTGTCTCAAAACAGGGTAGCTGTCTAATCCCCACCGATTACCATAATATCTCAAGACATCCCAAAGTGCAAAACTTACTAACAGCCCAGCAAGAGCAAGCGGCATTTGATACCTGTTTAGACAAGGCAACCAAAAACAAATATATTAGCTACTACCACAAACTCATCAACCTTATCAACTCCGGGAAAAGAAAAAGTGCCTAACCATTATTTTAAATTGTATAATTCTAGTTTAAGTTGCAAGGAAACACCATTGGGGGATGACAATACACATAATAAGACCAATTCCCACTCAGATGAATGCACTATCTGCATGTCTCTTTTCTTTCTTTAAATTGTTTTATATAATCCTAATTGATTAATCAACACAACTCCAAATGCAGTCATGTAGCTTAATTCATTGCTACAAGTGGGAGAGAGGAAAATGAAGTCCACGACTTAAAGATTAACCGGGGAAAAAACAACAAAACAGAAAAAGGAAAGTTGAGGAAATTACAGAGAGCAAGCCAAAAAGAGGACGAAGAGAGAAGCATAATTGCGAGCAAACCGCTTAACATTCTCGTGGGCTCGGAGACTGGCCTGAGACGGAGAGGAGGGGAAGGAATAGGAGTCAATGGAACCAATAAAATCTCGGGTCCAAGGAGGGGTATTGCCTGAGAAGTCACCGGCGGTCAGCTTGGAGAAGGGATTCAGAGTGAAGAGAGAAGCAATAGTTTTTACATGAGAAAAGAGAGATATGAAGAGTCCATATGGTAGAGCTGGAGCAGTGTCGGTGGCGGCGGGGGAGGTAACCGCGACGGAGGAAACGGTATGGAGGTCGGAGGTGCGCTGGTCGACGATTTCCAGATAGCCTTTGTCACGAAGCCAAGATTCGAAGACAGGGTCGGGAACGCTTAAAGCCAAGGGGTTGGATGAGAATGCCATTTACGAGAAAAAAGAAAATTCAAAATTCCTCTACGCTGTATATATTGCAAAGTAAAATATGTGTTACATTGTAAACCACAATGATATATGCTTTAATTGCACGGTCGGGGATCGAGGTCCGTATATATTGCAAAGTAAAATATGTGTTACATTGAAAACCACAATGATATACTCCTATTGCGGCACACCGATTTTACCGATGCATCATTATATATGTGTATTATAGTGAATTGATTTTGTCGAAGTCAATTTTAGAGGCAAATAATAGAGTCAGTTCTGAATCGACCTTAGAAAATTCGATTTTTGTCTCTAAAATCGGTTGTCTCTATGACGATTATGTGAAACGGTGTGATGCATCGGTAGGTGGGGTACAGCAGTAGAACGAGTGGGGTGCCCCTGACAATATCTTCTAGTTGGGATAAACTATTGTTACAAGATATGGATAAAAGAGTGTTGGATGCAAGAGAATGTACACACACTCATAATCCAAAATAGTCAACTGAGAGGTTCAGATATACTGATGTGCTAACTTGAAGAATCCAGTTGAGTGAAGAGTTCAGGTGAGTAGACAGACTTCAACAGAGCATATTTCAGATTAAGAACACGAAGTTGAAATCTACTTGGACGGTATTATGTTATAACCGTTTGTAACTTCTTCTAACTGTTTTATGAGAAGTATCATCTATAAATACTCCATCGTCAGCATCATTGTAACTTAACTTGATTATTCACTGATTAATAAGAATTCCGCTCTTTATTTTGTCTTGTGTTTTTTAATTTCATCAAGTTCAACACGGTATCAAAGAGTTTCTTGTTCATTTTATGCTAACTCTAGTGTTTAGCAGAAAAAACTTGAGAGTTTTCTTCGAGATTTATGTTGTTTTCATAGAAACTTGAGAGTTTTTTGTGATTCTTCTCTTTGTTTTGGAGTTAGAATAAAGTTCTTGATCGTATTCTCTTAGTTTTCTGCAAAATTGTGTGGTTATATATTGTTCTTGTCACCAATGGCAGCGAAGAGGCAAGAATTGAGTCACTCTAGTCCCATTTATGTTCATCCCATTAAAAATCCTTCATTGGTGTTAGTTCAGTCGTTGATGAATGGTAGCAATTATCATACATGGAAGATATCCATGGAAATGGTGTTAATGGCAAAGAACAAGTATGGGTTTGTTGATGGTACAATCAAGAAACTAGAGGTAAATTCAGCTGAATTCCAAGTCTGAAGACAACGTGACACAATGGTAAGAACTTGGATCTTGAATTCAGTGGAGAATACTATTTCTCGGAGTTTGATGTATCAAGAGTACCCAGGATATATGGAAGAATCTTGTTGATTGGTTTTCAAGTGTTGATGCTTTTAAACTTTATGATATTCTTGAAAAGATGAATTCACTAAAACATGGAATAGATTATGTGACTCAGTACTTTACAAAATTGATGGTTCATTGGGAGAAGTCAATATTATCAAGGTGATCCCTTCTTGCACCTGTGAGCCTCAATGTCACTGTGATGCCATAAAAACTCTGTCAGATCACATGGAAACATAACATGTGATGAAGTTTCTAAAACGAATAAGGGACGAATTTGAGCCAATGGTGTCCCAAGCCATGTTGATGGTGTCTTTTTCCCGAGATCCATGATACTTTTGAAATGGCTATCAAGTTTGAAAGGCAAAAAACTTATATGGCTAACAAGGCAAGGAATCATGATTCTACAATTGTGATGGCCCAGAAGAGTAGACATGCCATGATTGACAGAATTGATCAATTTAGTGCTAGAACCAGTCAATTCAGCAGAGTAGAGCAGTCAAAGAATTTGTCTGCAAACAATTATAGGACTAAGAGCCTAGTGCAGTTTTTGTGGGTTTAATGACCACACTGGAGATAATTGCTACAAGAACAATGGCTATCCACCTGGTTTCAAGTCCAATAACAGAGCTAACATGGTGGATCAGTCATATTCAGATCAATTTGCTTGTAGGGAGGATCAGGAGGTTGGATAAGCTAGGTCTAGAATTTAGGGTCTCACTCACAATAATTTGACAGGTTGCTAGATCTTCTGAATTATCGGTTCAACATGCGATGTAGTAAATCAGATCCATGCACTGAATACAAGCGTCTCACTTGCTCAAGGATCAGACGACATTAGTTCACTAAAACATACACAATGTATATTGAACTTTGGAGCCACGTATCACATTGTATATTCTTTCTCAATATTAAGTAATCCCAGACCTGTTGTTAACATGAAAGTATGATTACCTAATGGCGGTAATGTACATGTGACTCATACCGGACAAGTTGTGATCAGTCATGATCTGACTTTGCATAATGTCATGTACATGCACGGTTTCATATTTCATTTGTTTTTTAACTTGCATTAACCACACGTTCAAACTGTATAGTTGTTTTCAATGCTAACAAATGTGTTTTGCAGGACAACAGGAGGAAAACAGTGATTGGTTCGGTTGAGTCATTTGTGTTCAAATATTTGTTACTGACACAATTGTTTCAAAATCTGTTTGTAATTCAGTAGAGATTAGATTCCTATCTGATGACAAACTTCTTTCGCATTATAGATTAGGGCATCTACCAGATAAAATATTACAAGTCATTAGTTCTACTGCATCTGATGTATAATTCTGTGAACATGACTTGTGTTTTGTATGTCCTATGACAAAGTTGAAGAAGAAACATTTTCCATTGAGCACTATTGTAGTTAATTCTATTTTTGACCTTGTGCATGTGGATATTTGGGGACCTTCAAAACATCTCACTGTGAATGGTCAACAGTATTTCCTAACTGTTGTTGATGATTATTCTGGATTTACTTAGGTTTTTCTTATGAGACATAAGTCTAAAGCTTTTGAACAAGTTAAATTCTTTGTTAAGTTTGTCTCAACTCAGTTTAATAAGATTATCAATGTTATTAGATCTGACAATGGTGTTGAGTTTTAGATGAAATACTTTTATGAACAACATGTCATTATCCATCAGACTTCATGTGTAAGTACACCTGAACAAAATGACATTGTTGATAGAAAAAGTCAGCATATGTTGAATGTAGCCATAGGTTTGAGGTTTCAGAGTAACCTACCCATGGAGTATTGGGGTTATTGTTTGTTACATGTTGTTAAACTATCAATGCTACACTTACACCATTGTTAAGGAAAATCACACCTTATAACGTGTTGTATGGCACTAAGCCAGATTATTATGTCTTAAAAGTTTTTAGTTTTTGTTTTTTTTATGTACTCTTTAGAAACTTGTAGAAATTGATGAAATTGGAAACTTAAGAGAAATATAATGCGGAATTCTTATTAATCAAAGATTAAATGAACAAGTTAAGTTACACTGATGTTGATCAAGAAGTATTTATAGTGTATACTTCATTACAGCAGTTACAATCAGTTATAACAGAATGAAGCTACAACAGAACATAGTCAGTTGAGTCTTCAACCAGCTGAGATGTGTGTTCAGCTAAGAGTAATGACCTGAGCCGAGCACATAGGCATGTGAGTGTGTACATATCCCCTTGCAATCAACACTCATTTATCCATATGTTGTAACACACCCTCAAGCTGAGAATGGTGAGTGAATCAGCTTGCAAAACATGCTTGCATCCAACACTCCCTTATCCACTAGAACCTGGCTGGAAAATCTTGAAAATGCCTAATTTATCCAGCAAATAGCAAAAATAGGGGAATCCAAGGCTTTGGTTAAGATGTTAGCAAGTTGTTCTTTGGTATGAACAGATAGAAGCTTCATTAAGCCTGATATGACTTTGTCTTTAACAACATGACAGTCAATCTCAATGTGTTTTGTTATTTCATGAAACACGCGATTGTGAGCAATGTGAATAGCACTGGTATTGTCACAAAATAAAACTGCAGGAAGTTTTATTGGAATCTGCCAATCTTTCAGAATGTAAAGAAGCCATTGAATTTCACAAGTAGCATTTGTCATTGCCATATATTATGCTTTAAAGGAGCTTATGGCAATAGTTGTTTGTTTAATTGCCTTCCAAGATATAGGGGCATCTCATAAGAACATCATGTATCTTGATATAGATCTTTTGGTTTCAGGGCACTGCCCAATCTCTATTAGTGAACCCTCTGAGGGTGATATTGTTCTTAAATAGGAAGAAAATCACTTGACCCAGATTGGCTTTCAAGGACCTTAGAAGTCTATGAGCTGCCTTAATGTGGTTTTCAGTTGGTGCGTCCAAATACTATTGAGTTGCTAAACTGCAAATGCCATATCATGTCTGGTGAAAGTAAGATAGATCAGCTTGCCAACCAGTGATATGTATGAATTATTGTCATCTAACATAGTTGAATCTTCATTCTGCAAAGTCTCATTGGATTCCATTGAAGTCTTGGCATGCTTAGCACATAAGAACTCATATTCTTGCAAAATATTCGAGGTATACTTCCTTTGTGACATAGAGATACCCTGATGTGTTCTGGCCATCTCAATGCCCATAAAATATCTCAGCTTACCAAAAATTTTAATAGTGAACTATTTATGTAAGATGTATTTGACTTGATGTATGAGGTCCATATTAAGACTAGCTGCTATAATCTACATATACCAATAAGGCAATGAAATTCTTGTCTGATCATTTGGTGAAAAAACTGTGATCATGCTTGGATTCAGCAAACTTTTGACTCTCTAAAGACTATGTCAATTTGCAATTCCATTGTCTGTTGGCTTGCTTTAAACCATATAAAGATTTTGTTAAAATGCAAACCTGATTTGGTTTGTCATAGCTAAATCTTGAAGGAAGCTACATGTAGACTTCTTCATGTAAATCTACTTGTACAAAAGCAATGTTCACATCCATTCGGTGAACGTGCTAGTTGTTGGCAGCTGCTAGATGTTCTGATTGTTGCGATTTACAAAACTAGAGAAAATGTCTCCTGATAATCAATGCCATATGTTTTAGTATATCCCTCTGCCACCATCATGGACTTATACCTTTCAACTGATCCATCAAGGTTATATTTGATCTTGTATACCCATTTGCATCCAATAAGTTTCTTTCCAGGTGGTAAAGTGACAATCTCCCATATGTTAGTCTTTTGCAATGTCTCAATTTCTTTCTGCATTGCTTTTTTCCTCTCTGTTTGGTTGCTTGGCTGTAAGTCTTAGGCTCAGTGACTACACCAATAGCAATAACAAATTTCGCATATTCAACTGAGATTATGTCTAGACTCATTACTTGACCTAGCATATGAAGAGTCTGCACACCATTGGCTTCTCCCTAATAGAAGTTTGGTGCTTTCCTGGACCTAGTTGACCTTCTTAATTGTATTGCTGGTGCATTTGGCTCTTTAGTTGATCTTTCTCCACTGCTGGATTCCTCAGCTGAACTGCTCAACCGATCATCAAATTTATTGAGAACATGTAATGGTACTGGCATATCAATAGTATGTTGGACTTTGCCTAGAACCTACTTGAATTAATTCAAGTAAGTCTCATTAAAATGAGTATTTCTAGCAACAAAGATGTCTTTGTTGGTGATATCTAACAAAATGGCCCCCTTATAGGTGTTTAGATTTCCAAGGTATACACAAGTCCTGCATCTAGAATCAAATTTGGTTCTAAATTGCTGAAGTGTGCATGAGAAAACTAAACAACCAAAAACTCTTAACACATAATAATCTGGTTTAGTGCCATACAACACCTCATAAGTGTTAATGTAGTGCCCCTAAACTCAATCGGGTTGCACCGGATTCGATTGGGTCGGTATGGCAGTTTCCGGCGAAGGTCACATCCCTCTTTCTGAGTTTTCTAGCTGTCTTCCGGCATATTCTAAGGTAAGACCCTCATCTTGGTCTCTGATTCAATGTTTACAGCATTATTCTGACCGATTGTTAGTCCAATCCATGCTTGAAGCTTTGAATATTTATGACAAAGTGTTCGAACATTGCTTGTACTTGAGTCGTGATCTTCACGTTTTCACGTTTAAACGGTAGTCTAATCTTATAGCATGTTTGTTCCCTTGCCTCAACATGATTTGTTCTTGAATCATGCATCTGAGAAACATATTTGTTGTTGGTTTTCGTTTTGCTGCCATTTCCGGGCCAAAGAACTGAGTGCCTGTAGGCACGATGATCTCCTTTCTGGCGCTTTGTTTTATTTTCCTAGTCAGGGTTTCCATTCCCTATAGGATGGGAGTCGAGGTGTTGAGGTGAGCGAGTTTTTCCACCTCGGCTCGACCCTTAAGTTTGAGCGATTAACCATCCACATCGATCTCTTTTCCAGGAAATGTCGAATAACCAAGGTGGCGAGGCAAGATCTAGCGGATCGGCCGCTCATTCAGAACAAAGTTGAAGAAGGTGTTGTTGCCGAACATGCCGAAAGGCCTAGGATTTGCTTACCGAGCTGGGAGGACTCGAAACAAAAGGATTTTGATAACGGTACTAAAGATTGGTGGGAGTCTAAGAATGCAGATCCGAGGCCCACTCATGCAGTCTTACTACATTCGGTCCAGTTGAACCCACACTATCGGTTTGAGTATTTTGATGAAGACAAGTCACGAATAAGTTATCGAGATGATCTAGATCGCATATTGATTCATTTGACTCGATGATGAGCGGGAGCAGACCTCCCTTCAATTCATTTTTTTGTGAAATTTATGGATGCCACCAAGTCAATGCCTTATGATCTCGATTTGGGGGTGGTGAGGATCATATCCGCGTTCATAGCTTTAAACTGGATACGGGGTTTGAGCTGACCCTCTCGGCCTTTGGGCACTACTATACTTTTTCCGTCATGGATTTTGGGCAGATTCAGGCCAAAAGACCATCGACAAAAGACAAAGAGAGGTTGTTTTATAAGTTGCCTTCCAAGGTGACTAACTAGAGCCACCGATATTTTCTCGGGGAGTCCCGAGTTGGTTGGCCATTCAAGAGGCGAGGCCCCCAAGACAAAATCCCCGAGAGATTGAGATGGAAGGGTGTGGACCGAATGTCGGAGGAAGACATCCTTTTTAAGATTGAAGTTGAGATGCTCCTAGGCTGGGACGAAGAAAGTCAGACTCAAGCTTGCATGTTTAACTGGCGAATTCTCGGCACTAGAGGCCGATATAACACTTTGGCAGGCATAGCTGGTTTCCGACTGTCAACTCCGATATTTGTTGGTTTGCCTCCTGCCACGATGGCGAATTTCCGACTGATTATATTTTTTGTAGATGTTACAGAAGAGAACGTGGTCTTAATCCCGGTAATCACAATGTTGCTTTTATTTATTCCTTTAAACTCGCGTGTTTCCTGTAAGGATTGTTTCACATGTTTGCCTTGTATGAAGCCTTAGGACTTATTGTTTTTATGATTTTGATCATGTAGGTTGATTTCTCTTTCTCTGTGCAGAGGATATGGATTCGGCCGAGATGAGAGCTAAAATACGGAGGCGGGATCACGAAAAAAGGCTAAGAGGGCCCAAGTACTATCCTCTCATCGCGGGCAAGCGGTCCCGCCTATGGTGGTTCATGATCAAAATATTCAAGTTGTTCAAGGTCCAGATATGGTGGACCAACCCCGGGATGGGGCAATGTGCAGGCTGGCCGAAACCCGTCCCCACGAAGAAAGCGAGAAGGCGGCGTCTAAATAAGAGATCCCGGTTCCGTTGAACCGTGGTTTGATAACGCAATCGGTATTAAAATCTTAGGAGAAACTGGCCGAATATTGCCCCACTGAGGAGGGTAAGGAGAGATGATGGAGCCAGCTCTTCGACCGTTGCGGCCAGTTCCATTCCTGGAGCGTGATGCTCCGGTTGACGAGCCCTAGATGGGAGTGGCCGAGGCCACCCCAAGTCAAATTGAAGAAGGGCCAATTGTTGAGGCTTCAAATGTTGAGAATCTTTTGGGTGTCCAGCCCGCTAATGAAATTGTTGGAGAGCGAGCTCCGTTCCCGCCTTCTGAAGATGGCCCTATTTGAGACATGACACTTTTCTGCCAGCCCGAGAACCTTAATAAGGGAAAATTGGTGGCGAAAGCTCTGGTGGAAGGAGTCCCTCGAGTAAAAAACCTCGACCTGTTATATGAAGTATCATTGAGTATTGGTGTCGGTCTGGCGGATCGAATTGTTACTGCAGATAGGGTTAACCGCTTTCTCGCCAAACCCGGAGGATCTGTACGGGTTGACTGGCAACCTCGCAAGCTCGGTAAGCTCTTTTCACCTTATTACTTTCTCAGTTTTCTTGCTTTCCCTTATTTCGTTTTGATTAATTAAGATCTGCTTTTTCAGATGGTGACTACGGCTGGGCAGGCCGCTCATGAGCGAAGAGAATTGGTGATCAGTTGACAACAATTTTTCAGATAAGATTGTAGATCTGAAGAAGCAATTGAGCGAAGTGAAGGCTCCCGCTGCCGAGGTCGAGAAAATACTGAAGCGGTGAACCGCGGTTGGGCTAAAGTAGAGAATGACTTGGGCACAATGACTGTCGTTGCCAAGGCGAGGGCCCAGGATCTTGTTGTGGCTCATAAGGAGTGAGACTCAGCAGTCGAATCATGGGCTTTATCTGAGAAAATTGATCGAAGAGAGATGCATGTCTGATAAGCTCTCCGAAAGATTCAAGAAAACTGAAGTTGTTGTCGAATCCAGGCTGCAAGAGTTCCGCAAGCAAGTTGTTGACGAGTATAAAGTGTCCGAGGAGAACCCTGCCGCATTGATGGCGATTAAGATTGAGGGATTCGACCAGGGTATTTACCACATCGTGAGATGTTTGGTAAGGGATATGGGTAACCACGCCCCTACCCTACAACGAATCGTGGGCTGGGCCGGCGAACGGCTGTTTACCCCAGTCACATGCAATTTCATAACTTTGTGCCCAACTCGGGGTCTAAGATCGACGGGTACCTGAAGGATTTGGAGAAAGTTGGCAAAAACCGTGGATCCCCCCACAAGTTGAACCAAAAAACTTGAGAGCCATGATAATCAAGAAATATCTGAAGGGGATTCGTTATCTCTTTACTTGATAGCTGATACAGCCAGGCAGGCTCATGAGGAGAATGTGGTGGGACTTATAGAGTCCCTGGATCGAAGTGACGGTGGGACTGACCCCAATCCACCTCGAGCCTCTTGATTAAAAAGTTGTTTTTTGATAACTTTAAACTCTCTTTTCTTTGTAATGATTGTAACTATTTTGACTTGCCGCAATTTGACTTCTAGCCTTGGGTTGTAACCATAACATTTTGTCCTTGTCTTTTGGCTTTTCCTTTTGTTATTTTAGCTATCTTTTGAAGCGTGTCAAGCTTGCGAAGCATGTAGCATAATGGACTCCTTGTTTTCGACAAGGTTGGTGGGCGATTAGATACGAGCTTGTTGAAAACAATAGTCGTGTCGAATAGATCATTCGTTGTTTTATAGGTTGCCGGGTCACACTGAAAAAGACAAAAAAATTGAAGGCAAAATGTGAAGTTGGACTTTATTATGCTTGTCCCGTTGTGTGAGCGGGTTGAGAATTTACAACGTAGTGACACCATTCATGTGAGCTCACGGAGGAATGAACGCTATAAGTTAGAAAAAGAAAGCGATACCACTCAGGTTGAAGCACGAGAGAGTGACTGCCATAACCCATGCCGACTTTATATGTACCTTTTGAATCGATTAGAGCACGGGAACTGTGTTGATGCTATCGTGACCTCATAAAAGATTCAGTTATTCGGCGCGATCCCTCTAGCCATCTCGGATATGCGCCAGCAGCTTTTGAGGTTGGCTAATCGCAACCCCGAATCGATTTCCAATGTGAAATTTTATCCTTTGATGCGGAATCGAGATGGCTATCTGGAATTGTTTGAGGGCCAAGATCCCAGGATCATGTTGTAGTTCGAGTGGACACTACGAGGAAATTTATCCTCTCAGTTTTGAAAAGCGTATGGTCGCCTACTTGCACATCCAAATCGATGCCCCCCTTAACTTGGACTTTATCATTGATAAATCCCTCAAGGGTGCCGTCGTGTGGTCGCAAGTGAGAATTGGCGTATTCGAGCTTCCTTAAACAGTAGTTGTACAAGATTTCTCTGCAGGCTGCGGTGTCGATAAGAATCCGGTTTACGCGGGTATTATTGACGACTGCTGACACAATGATGGGTGTGTTTAAGAGATCTGGGAGGCTTACCAATTCGTGACGGGTAAGGTTAGTGGTTGTTCTATCCCGTGCAGGACGATCGGTTTCTTGAAGGCTTGATTCAAAAGGCTGATTTGGCCTTTGAATTCGCTATTGCTCGTGGGAGTCTCAGTGATGATATGGATTTCCCTCCCGTTGAGGCGAGCTGGAGATCGCCTCAATTCATGTTATCCCCATCTCGCTTATAGTGATTTTGAGATTCTCGAGCTATCAATCTCTCGATCTCCTTCCGCAGTTGTTTGTAATACTTGGTGGTGTGACCGTGATCGCGATGATACTCAGTGTGTTTTGTTGTATCTCGGTCATCCCGTAACGGCTATTGCCATGGGGCGAGGCTCAGGAAGCTCGCCTTTGATTTCATGCATGATTTGTGTGAGGAGCATTAAGAGGTGTATATACTCCTCCGCACAAAGCTTTCAGGATTCTTGAAGTCCCGGTTTCTGTTGTGCTCTCTGGTGGGGTAAGGTTCGACCTTTCGTTTCCCTTTGTTGGATGACGGCTGGGAGGTGGGCTTTGATTCCCCATACTTTCGGGCTTTGCTGAGCATTTCTTGTAGGCCCCCCGGAGGGTGATGAGTGAATTTGGACTTAAGGTATCCTTTTGCCAGCCCAGTTTCAATGCTGGTCATGACCACACTATCGGTCAAACCCCTGGTCAACTCGTAGACCTTACTGAAAAGCTCATAGTAGACGCGAGTTGACTCAGTTTCTCCTTGCCGGATTTTGAACGGATCGGTTTGTGTTTTCTTTGGTTGCCCGGTGGTCCTGAATTCAGGGATGAACTTGGCATGAAGATCACCCTAAGATGAAATCGATCCCGTCGGAAGATTTCAAACCCATGACGCTGGCCTATCTTGCATCACGCCAACAAATGTGAAGCACAATGCAGATTTATTTATGAATATAGGGAGACCATGCTTTGGAAGGTAGTGAGCCAATTGTACGGGCAAGTCACCCCTGAGTAGGTTTGGAACGAAGGGTAATGGAGTCCTTCAGGCGCTGCTCTTAAGACCTTTTCGTCAATGACGCCGGTTCCCTAGGATTGCCTATCCTCCTTACTAGCCTTGATCTTTTGGAGGTCCTCAACTTGCTTCTGGAGTTTTGACGAATTGATCCTCGAGCGGATGCGGTGGATAGTGTTGGTAACCACCCGCCGTCCTGGACTTCTTGGATTGAGCCTTGTGATCGTCATAGCAATCACCTAGCCTGGATTTTACATTTCGATAGGCTGAATTGACCTCGTCGCTTCTCTCTTTATGGGGATTCTCATCCCCTTTCCTCGACTTGGGACCTAGACTGTCCTTGACCGGCCCCTTTCCACGAGGTTGATGCGCAGATGATTGTGCGCCCTTTCCCTTTCAAGATGGAGAGAAGAAGATACTACAGTAGGGGCAGCCGGTGCAACGTGCTTTGTGACGGTGGGCGATCCCGACGGGGGAACGAAGTCATTGATTGGGAGAAGCGGTTCTCCAAAATGAATCAAGTCCTAATTGGTTTGATGAATCCTTTCGGCATAGACGGCGTGAGCGCGTAATGCCCTTTCTTAAATCTTATCGTAAGCCTCAATCTCCTCGTGAGGAAATATCTGATTAGAACGGACTGGATTGGAGGCTCCAGCCACGTTATGTCCTTGGTTGGTATCCGTAGTCGCCGCGAGATGACCTAGAGATTCTTTAGTTCTGGATCTATTGTCGAGGTTGGATCTTGCATCATATTGATGGAATTCCTCGCCCTGCAGGCTGGGAGTATGATGACCTCCAAGATCATGTGCCGCGACGTCACGACTTAAGGTCGCACCGTCATTAGTTTGTACCGTACCTTTGCAGGTCCTTTTAGCGACCGAGGTGACCGTCGTGCAACGTAACACCTGCAGATCTCATGGTTGACATAATGACTTTGTTGTTGAAGATCCATTGAGATTTGGCCGGAACTGACTAGAAAGCATCAATGTCCTTTAGAGATCCGGAGGTTTGTGGTAAACCTCGAGGAATATTTGCAGTTGAATGAAGATTTTGCTCGGGTTCTAGTGATCCTTGATGAAGATCTGGGCGATGTGGGGAGAACGTATGAACTGGATGATGATTCCGACGAGGATTCATACGGAACTCCAGAAAATAAGGCTTGAAGTGGCCGGAGTTGAAGAAATGCAACCGATAAAATAAGATATGGCCGGAGAAGAATGCTTTCGCGAAATCATTCCTGACCATCCGTTCTTTGTAGACTAACCATCCGTTGTAATATTCCGATTTTCGGGAAAGGGCAGACGTGTCATTTTACGAAAACGAAATATTGGGTTCGGTTCCTTTTATTTGGAGTTTAAATAATTGGATATTTATATATATAATTATTAAGGTAATTATGTATATAATAAAAGAGATTTTTCGATTTTATAATAGAAAAGGGATTTAATTGGGATTAACTATATAAGGGATCTATTATACACATTAATCTCATAACCTAGATCTTTTTCACAAAAAGAGGGGCAGCCGCATATTCTTTTTATGCGTGTGTGAGCAAATTTGGGCTGAAGGATTTCTCATCGGTTCTGAGTCAATTCTCAACCGTTTTCAGATCAGAGTGGTGTGCCGGAATCGTCGTGAGGAGAGCGTTGATTCAACACCAAAATTTGAAGTTTTTGTAAGGTATGTTTATGTCCAAAAATCTGCTCTTTTGTCGAGTTTGATGGGTTCAAACTCATATCTCTTTCGTAGTTTATCGCTTAAGTAGCGTGTGATCGAATCTAATCAAGGTTTGGATTTATCGCACCTGTTCCTTGCAGAAAGGAGACTGTTTTGCTGCTTGTTTTATTGAGCTTTTGCTGTTGGTATTGCTGTTAAACAAGTAAGAAGCTCTTCCTACAATCTAATTATGGTAGAGAGTAGTTAGATCAAGATTTAAGATGTATATTTTGATTGGTTAACGATCCCAGATGCTATGATATGGTTAGATATGCGATTAGGCGTTTTTCGGTGTTATAGTTGCTGCTGTTTGTGTTAGAAACAGATTGGTAATCAAGTTGGAGATTTTAGGGTTTTGGGCAAAAACGCAGTGGGACGGGCGTCGCATAAGCGTACGGGCGTCCGAAAGCTTAGAAACTCAAACGGGCGTTTGCCTTAGGCGGACGGGCGTTTGAGGAGTGATTTTACATACAGGTTGTAGCGTTTCTAGGTGGACGGGCGTCCAGTTATAGTGGACGGACGTCCAGTCCCAGACGGACGTCCATAGGGTTGGACGGGCGTCCAGTAGGGTTTAAATGAGCGTTTATGGTTCTAGACGGGTGTTTGAACGGTTTACGTTGTTTTGTTGATTTTAATCGATTTAGTTTAGTTCAGGCCTCAATGTTATGTTATTTATTGGATTGAGCTTTTAAGCATGATGTATTAAGATTAATTAAAAAGGAAACAAGCTTCGATTGAACTTCCGATTCGTTCAGTTAAAACACCGAATGTACTCTTAAAGGGAGTTGAAGTTCGGATCCGTCGGAAGGGCATGAAAGGGCTTGTGCTTTGGTGAACTAGAGTTCATCAATGTCTGTGTATTTGCTAGGACTTGTCCGTGTCTAGCGGTCTAAATACGAGAGTAGGAGATGTGAGGGAGCTTACTTGAAAACACAAGGAATGGCTAGTTAATTCACATCAATACCTACATATGTGTAGTAAAAGATAAAGCATCATCTATTCTCGGTTAGACACTATTCCATATCGGCGATGTGATACGTTCATAAGAGGTGGACAACACTGCTGGCCTTAAACGGCTGAAGGGTAGTGGAGGAAATCCATCGGACGTATACGCATACCGGGGAGACCCCGGAGCTAATCGGTGCTAATCACCGTTGGTTAGCAAGTATATCTTCAGGCTGATGAACGCCATGCGCAGTGTCCTTGAGTAGTGACGCAACAAAGATAAGTTAAGTAGGAACGTATAGTCGTGACATGTTGGTGGACATGAAGTGAACCCTAGATTGAGTCGTTTCAACAAGATAATCTATTAATAACAAACCTTAATTAAATTGTAGCTTCTACTTCTTACTATGTACATTGTACTTACCTCAAATGCATGTTTATTTATGTGTTTGGGGGAGAGAAGACGAACAAAGTTGTTGATGGTTTAGAGGAGGACTTTGATGACGACGTTTGAAGACGCCGGAGTTGAAGACTCTTATTTATTTTTGTTTCCTTCATTTATGCTATTTCATAGACTTGGATTAGTTGGATGTAATAGTTATTTTAGTAGCATTGGATTTCGTTGATTTCCTTTTGAATGTAATAAGCATTACATTTTCTTTCTACTTTTAGTGATTTCTATTCCTTAATGTTTGGGAAAGTTACCCGAGTCTTTTGCTTCCGTTTGCTTTTATTTGATACGACGTAGTAGAGGCTTACGTGTAATGTTATTTATTTAATGTTATGCGTGCCGAACGTTTCGATTTCCGGATAAGGACTCGGTGTCCGGGAACGGGACGTTACAGTTGGTATCAGAGAAAAGCGTCTTTTAGGCTTCTATTCTTTTAAGATAAGGTTCCTCTAGCTCTTTTAGTAACGTTCTGGTTTTCTTTGATCATCAGGATGGTGTTCACGAGAACTGGAGCCGGTGCAGAATCGTCGTGGGTTCGACGGGAGAGTCCGATACCGGTCGTAGGAGGAGGTATTGTGAGGCCAAGTCATCCACCTCTCGCGGAGTTTGTCACCACCTCCACATACAAGAACCCCTTCACCGGATTCTCGCCGGAATTCGCCACTACGACCTCGGCAACCCCCACAGTGGCATGTGGGAAGTTCGGTTCCATTTTCTCTGGTCAGTGAGGTTCCAGTAGGTTCGATACCACCGCCAGTGAGCTACCCTCCGCAGCCGCAAATCTTTTACCCTCCACCAGTGAGCCACACCTCACCTTTTATGTTCCCCCAGCAACAACAGATCCCCTATCCACCTCCAGTAGGTCCTACTCCACGACCTACATCACCACCGTCACCCCGCCCAGACTTTCAGCAAGGTTTTGGCTACCCACCCTATGGTTTCCAGCAACCCCAGTATCACCAGCAAGTGCCGTATGCGTACCCTCCAGTCTATCCACAGCAACCACCAGTTAGACCGGTGTTCGAGCAAGCACCACCAGTTGACTGGTATACCAGGTTGAGAAGGAACAAGGTCCAGGATTTCTTTGGAAATGTTGAGCACTCGAAGGCCGAGGATTGGATAAGAAGTTTTGAGAAAGCATGTAGGAATATACATGTCCCTGAGACTGAGATGGCACAGTTGGCGGTCAGTTTTCTTTTGGGTGCAGCTGAAGCATGGATTGATGTGATACAGAGTAGTAATGGTAAGGTGACAGATTGGGAAGGTTTCAAGACCATGTTTTACAATGAGTACTTCCCGGCTACAGTGCAAGCAGACATGGCAAGCCGCTTCTTAAAGCATAAGCGGGGTTTAACTATGACAGGTTTCACGGTACACCAACAAGTTTAACGAGTTGGGAAGATTCTACCCTGAGCTAATGAAGGTAGAAGAGAGGAAGATGGCCCTATACAAGGAAGGGTTAGCATATCATATACAGTCTGGCATGCTAGGTTTCACGGCTAAGAACATGGCGGAGTTGTTGAATAAAGCTTTGGAAGTTGAGACCTTCAGGAAGAAGGCCACCGTGATTGTTGGGAATAAGAGGAGCTTTGGAACGATCCAGGGTAATAACCGAGGAGCACCACATCAGAGTTTCAAGAAGACCACGGCCCCTGCAGCAAGTAAACCACCTACCGGAGCACCCCTTTGCCCTAAGTGCAACAGGAATCACTCAGGTGAATGCCGAGTTCATTCAAACGGATGCTACCTTTGCGGAGAAACGGGACACTTTGCTAAGAGCTGTCCGACCAAGGGTCCTACGAGTAACCAGAAGCAAGGAAGTGGTAGAAGCGGCCCAAGTCGCCCAGTTCGTGTTTTTGCAACTGATGCTAGAGAGGCAGAACCTGAGGATGACGTTATATCAGGTACTTGTTGTTAATTTGTTCTTTTAAGTTATGTTTATAGCATGTTTATTCATGTTGTGACTGTAGTTAATTGAATAAATATGCATCATAGGTACGATAATGTTAAATAATCTTATGATCAGAGCTTTGTTCGATACGGGAGCGTCTAATACTTTCGTGTCGACTAGAGTAGCTAAGAAGTTGAATCTACTTTTGGAACCTTTAAGAAATACCTTGGAGATAACAACACCATTAGGGAAAGTTACTAAGGTAACCAAGTTGATGCCTCAAGTAGATGTTCGAGTTGGAACGTATCGTTGCAAGAGTAACTTTACGGTTTTGGACTTTTCAGATTTTGATGTGATTCTTGGAATAGATTGGCTATCCGAGAATTTTGTCCACTTGGATAAGTTTGTGATAGTGTTCATAGATGATATCCTAGTGTACTCAAAGGATGAGAAAGAACATGAGGAGCACTTAAGGATAGTGCTGGATACTTTGAAGAAGAACCAGTTGTACGCTAAGTTCTCGAAGTGTGACTTTTGGTTGAATCAAGTGAGTTTCTTGGGCCATGTCATCTCTGGAGATGGCATTAAGGTTGATCCGCAAAGATTGAAGCAGTTGAGAAGTGGTCCAGACCGACTACAGTTTCAGAGGTTAGAAGTTTCCTTGGTTTGGCTGGCTATTATAGGAAGTTTGTGCAAGACTTCTCAAGGATAGCTACACCACTTACCCGGCTCACTCAGAAGAATGTGAAGTTTGAGTGGACCAGTGAGTGTGAAGAGGCTTTTCAGACGTTGAAGGAAAGGTTGACTACAGCCCCAGTTTTGGCAGTTCCGGAGATTTTTTATAATTATGACGTTTACACGGATGCTTCGGGACAAGGTTTAGGTTGTGTGTTGAAGCAGGGAGGGAAGGTAATTGCTTATGCATCCCGACAGTTGAAGGTGCATGAGAAGAATTACCCAACCCACGACTTGGAGTTAGCAGCGGTTGTGTTTGCCTTGAAGATTTGGAGGCACTACCTGTACGGAGTTAAGGCCAGGATCTTCACCGATCACAAGAGTTTGAAGTATTTCTTTACCCAAGAGAATCGAATATGAGACGAGAGGAGATGGCTAGAGTTCGTAAAGGATTATGATTTGGAGATACGGTACCATCCGGGTAAAGCGAATGTGGTAGCGGATGCTTTGAGCGTAAAAACCGGTATTTGCGGTTTCAAGTGTTGAAGTTGTGGCGAAAGGCTAGACGGGCTGCAAATCCGAAGTTTTGATCGGATTGAAGACCGGCGGTTTGTGGCACCATTGATAGCAAGGTCGAGTTGATGGATGATATTCGGAAAAAGCAAGATGAAGATCCGAGTTTTAGTTGATTTGAAGCGAGTTGCAAGAGAAAAGCCTACGATGGGATATGTGCTAGACAAGAACGGAAACCTTTGGTACCAGGATCGCCTGTGTGTGCCTAATGTCGGTGATTTGAGGCAAAGAGTTATGGAGAAGGCACATAGGATTGCATTTGCGGTTCATCCAGGATCCACTAAAATGTACAGAGACTTGAAGGAAAAGTTTTGGTGGCCCTCGATGAAACTGGAGATAGCCAAGTTCGTTGCAGAATGTGACATTTGTCAGAAGGTGAAGGCTGAGCATAGAAAACCAGGAGGAATGCTTAAGCCATTGGAAATCCCCGAATGGAAATGGGATAAGATCACAATGGATTTCATCACCGGTTTACCAAGGACAAGAGGCGGTCATGACGCGATTTGGGTGATTGTGGATAGATTGACCAAATCCGCTCATTTCTTACCGTATAAGGTTGATATGCCCTTGAAGAAGATGACGACACTATACTTGGATAATATAGTGAAGTTACACGGAGTACCTATATCGATAGTTTCGGACCGTGATTCGAGGTTCGTCAGTCGGTTTTGGAAAAGTTTGCAAGCAGCTTTTGGAATCAAGTTGGATTTGAGTACGGCCTTTCATCCTCAGACAGATGGACAATCTGAGAGAACTATCCAAACACTTGAAGATATGTTGAGAGCTTGTGTTTTGGAGGTAGGCGGATCATGGGATGATTACCTACCGGTAGCGGAGTTTGCCTATAACAATAGTTATCATGCAAGTATAGGTATGCCCCCCGTTTGAAGCGTTGTATGGAAGAAGGTGTAGAACGCCGCTGTTTTGGGATGAAGTCGGAGAAAGACAAATCACCGGGCCGGAATTGGTTGAGCAAGCTAAGGAAAGAGTTCAGTTGGTTAAGAAGAATCTGAAGGCGGCTCAAGATAGACAGAAGAGTTGGGCAGATGTTAGAAGAAGGCCTTTAGAGTTCGAAGTTGGTGAAAGAGTTTATCTACGAGCGTCACCAATGAAGGGAGTGAAACGTTTTGGACAAAAGGGAAAGCTAAGCCCAAGGTATGTTGGACCTTTTGAGATTTTGGAAAGAATTGGGTTGGCTTACAAGCTTAAGTTACCAGAATCCATGTCAAGAGTCCACAACGTGTTTCATGTCTCGATGTTGAAGAAGTGTTTGACCAAGACGGATGTTGAGGCTACTGTTGATACGGAGATTCTTCAAGATAATCTAGCATATGATGAGACACCGATCAGGATTTTGGACAGGAAAGAAAAGATGATTAAGAGACGGTTGATTCCTTTGGTTCTGGTGCAATGGAGCAATCATTCACCGGACGAAGCTACTTGGGAAGTTGAGGACGATATGATCAGCGAGTTCCCAGATTTTATGGACTTACCGGTATGTTCTAAGTTTCGAGGACGAAACTCCTTTAAGGGGGGAGAATGTAATATTCCGATTTTCGGGAAAGGGCGTACGTGTCATTTTGCGAAAACGAAATATTGGGTTCGGTTCCTTTTATTTGGAGTTTAAATAATTGGATATTTATATATATATAATTATTAAGGTAATTATGTATATAATAAAAGAGATTTTTCGATTTTATAATAGAAAAGAGATTTAATTGGGAATAACTATATAAGGGATCTATTATACACATTAATCTTATAACCTAGATCTTTTTCACAAAAAGAGGGGCAGCCGCATATTCTTTTTATGCGTGTGTGAGCAAATTTGGGATGAAGGATTTCTCATCGGTTCTGAGTCAATTCTCAACCGTTTTCAGATCAGAGTGGTGTGCCGGAATCGTCGTGAGGAGAGCGTTGATTCAACACCAAAAGTTGAAGTTTTTGTAAGGTATGTTTATGTCCAAAAATCTGCTCTTTTGTCGAGTTTGATGGGTTCAAACTCATATCTCTTTCGTAGTTTATCGCTTAAGAAGCGTGTGATCGAATCTAATCAAGGTTTGGATTTATCGCACCTGTTCCTTGCAGAAAGGAGACTGTTTTGCTGCTGTTTTATTGAGCTTTTGCTGTTGGTATTGCTGTTAAACAAGTAAGAAGCTCTTCCTACAATCTAATTATGGTAGAGAGTAGTTAGATCAAGATTTAAGATGTATATTTTGATTGGTTAACGATCTCAGATGCTATGATATGGTTAGATATGCGTTTAGGCGTTTTTCGGTGTTATAGTTGCTGCTGTTTGTGTTAGAAACGGATTGGTAATCAAGTTGGAGATTTTAGGGTTTTGGGCAGAAACGCAGGTGGACGGGCGTCTGCATAAGCAGACGGGCGTCTGAAAGCTTAGAAACTCAAACGGGCGTTTGCCTTAGGCGGACGGGCGTTTGAGGAGTGATTTTACATACAGGTTGTAGCGTTTCTAGGTGGACGGGCGTCCAGTTATAGTGGACGGACGTCCATAGGGTTGGACGGGCGTCCAGTAGGGTTTAAATGAGCGTTTATAGTTCTAGACGGGTGTTTGAACGGTTTACCTTGTTTTGTTGATTTTAATCGATTTAGTTTAGTTCAGGCCTCAATGTTATGTTATTTATTGGATTGAGCTTTTAAGCATGATGTATTAAGATTAATTAAAAAGGAAACAAGCTTCGATTGAACTTCCGATTCGTTCGCTTAAAACACCGAATGTACTCTTAAAGGGAGTTGAAGTTCGGATCCGTCGGAAGGGCATGAAAGGGCTTGTGCTTTGGTGAACTAGAGTTCATCAATGTCTGTGTATTTGCTAGGACTTGTCCGTGTCTAGCGGTCTAAGTACGAGAGTAGGAGATGTGAGGGAGCTTACTTGAAAACACAAGGAATGGCTAGTTAATTCACATCAATACCTACATATGTGTAGTAAAAGATAAAGCATCATCTATTCTCGGTTAGACACTATTCCATATCGGCGATGTGATACGTTCATAAGAGGTGGACAACACTGCTGGCCTTAAACGGCTGAAGGGTAGTGGAGGAAATCCATCGGACGTATACGCATACCGGGGAGACCCCGGAGCTAATCGGTGCTAATCACCGTTGGTTACAAGTATATCTTCGGTGATGAACGCCATGCGCAGTGTCCTTAAGTAGTGACACAACAAAGATAAGTTAAGTAGGAACGTATAGTCGTGACATGTTGGTGGACATGAAGTGAACCCTAGATTGAGTCGTTTCAACAAGATAATCTATTAATAACAAACCTTAATTAAATTGTAGCTTCTACTTCTTACTATGTACATTGTACTTACCTCAAATGCATGTTTATTTATGTGTTTGGGGGAGAGAAGACGAACAGGTTGTTGATGGTTTAGAGGAGGACTTTGATGACGACGTTTGAAGACGCCGGAGTTGAAGACTCTTATTTATTTTTGTTTCCTTCATTTATGCTATTTCATAGACTTGGATTAGTTGGATGTAATAGTTATTTTAGTAGCATTGGATTTCGTTGATTTCCTTTTGAATGTAATAAGCATTACATTTTCTTTCTACTTTTAGTGATTTCTATTCCTTAATGTTTGGGAAAGTTACCCGAGTCTTTTGCTTCCGTTTGCTTTTATTTGATACGACGTAGTAGAGGCTTACGTGTAATGTTATTTATTTAATGTTATGCGTGCCGAACGTTTTAATTTCCGGATAAGGACTAGGTGTCCGGGAACGGGGCGTTACATCCATAACATGCGACTTAACCATCCGTAACATGCGACTTAACTACTTGGTTATACGGGCTTCGTGTTGAAGGTCGAGCTGGTTGGCCCCCAGTGCTTCGTGTCGTCTTGGCTTGGTTCGGCTTATGAGGGTGCGAACTGGCTGGGCCAAGGACCCTATTCGTAGTTAGATCTTCGTGGAGGCCTAACATGAATCCGCGGGCACTTTTACGGGTCTGGCATATCAGAGTAGAAAAGCGCTCAGCCCTGTTTTTGTGCAAAAGTTGTGTTCTCTTTTATTTTGAGCATGCCTTAGTGTAAAACCTTAAATGCTAAATGCGTAAAGTTAAATGCATGTGTTCTTGTGGATTTGGCTCCACACCTTGTGAGAGACTTTGTACGGGGAGATACCCGGGTCCCTCGGAAACATTGTTCCTTAGCCTTGTGAGTATTGGATTAGATGTCAATATTTCTGTGCAATGTGTAAGTGGTGTAGTGTAGAGTTGGTATAAGGTCTAGTAGTATTTAATGAGCCTTTTATGTGCAATTGGTTAGTTAAACAACATAAATATATACTTGATGTGTCTAAGAGCTAAAACACATTGGTATTCGGCGAGACACTTTTTTGTATCGCTGCATGGAACTATTACCCCCCACTAGGTTAGATACCGAACAGACACGGGTAATATTCCACATGGTTAGCTATCGTGCCCTAGAGGTGTCGAGGAAATGTCGTGGTGCATACTCACCATGCAAAGTGTCATTGCATCAAAGTGTTACTAATGTCTTTGCTTGTTGTTTCCTTAGCGAGACTATTAGAGGGGAGTGAGTTACTTGAACAAATGTGCTATTATTGATGATTCTTGAGCTGTTACATATCTAGATTCATTGCTTTTACCCTTTACTAAGTACGTTTGTACTTACCCATTTAGTATGTTGTTTCCCACCCCGATAAGGTGATGTATGTGAAGATGTGTACGAGTACTATGAGGAGTGATCTCGTGGCATCATGAAGAGTTTTGATAAAACAGTTCTACTTTTGTTAAGTTTTGAGAAGCTTTGTAATAGCTTAGACTATAAAATCTTTTGGTGGATTATCGTTGAACTGCTTTGATTTGATGTTGTATGGGCTCAACATTGGATTTCATTTTCTACCTTTAGATATATTATGTTAATCCTAAGTCACCTTTTTCCCGCAATTATGCATTGATTAGATTTTAGAAAAACTTATGTATATAAGTTGATTAAATTTATGTTATATACGTGCCAGCCGTTCAATTTCGAATAAGAACTCGGTATTCGAGAACTGTATGTCACATGGAAGAAAGATCATCCATGGCACGACAACCAAAAAGCCAACAACATAAGGGACACGAACATGATCCACCAAAACTGTCTCAATACAAGCTACAATGAAAGGCTGAGTAGAACTCTTTCGACTATCCGCTTTCAATACCGTTAGATAATTAGGATAAACATCCTTACTTTTACTATTACTAGTACTATGGCGGATTTGAAGCATAGACTACTAGTCCTCTCATCAACACTCGAACTAGAATAATTAGTGGAACTCGAAGCACTCTCACTACCACTAATAACTTCTAGTCTAGGTACGAAGTCGCTCTTCCTCATAACAGGTAGCTGTGAGAGGACTCTAACTTTATAAGGTCCTGAGTTCAAATCTTAAATGACTCAATTGATAGTATGTAAATCTCCCTATAATCGCTCAAATAGTCTATAAAGTCTCCAATGACTCGAGAAGACTATTATAAATAAAATCCTCCAAAGATTTTATCACATATAGTTTTGTAATTTTTGTAATTTATGTCTCTGGCGGTAAACATTAGGTGGGAAAAATATATAAATTTCCCATTACAATATCCCCATCGCACTTTCCAGAACAGCGCGTGTATACACTGATCACACCACATTAGCAAACCCCAACAATTTTCCAGGCTATGAGAAGTATGTTCAATATCACGCGCCGTTTCAGCGCGTGAAAAACAATTCCAGAAATATATATTTCGTCATTGCAAATTGTATTTAAACGTGATATGTGAACCCTTCTTAACTTCTCCGCTTCAGTCGTCTTCTCCGTTGTTGTTTGTTCATCTAAAAAATTAAAAATTAAAAAAAAAATTGAAAGAAATTACCGAAGGTTTTAAACCCCTTTCCTTTTGAACCGTTCTCAAGATTAAAATGATTTTTTCTTCCTGTTTTTTTTCCTCCCATTTCCCCCGCTTTCATCAGTGATCAACCAACCATCCAGGTGAGTTTTTCGTTTTTTTTTATAAAATTGCTTAAATCTTCTGCACGTTATGGTACAGAGATTGACGTTTGAGATATGCAAATCAGCTAGTTTCTGAAATTTATTTGTGTGTATACATAAATATTGACCTGAATCCCTTATCTGATGCAATTGTCGAGTTCTGAATCGTTTGAGCAGACGAGCGATGATAAGGAATTTTCTGGTACTAGAAGTAGGAAAAAGCACAAAAGGTTAGATGCAATTTGTGAAAAGGCGTACACTAGGAGCCATAGTAGGGTTGCATTTGAGGTTGGGTTAAAGAAAGCTGAAGTACTTGAGGATAATGGGGAAGAAAATGATACGGAGGTTAGAAGAAGCAGTAGGGTTCGGAGGGCTCCTGTGCTACTGGATGCGTCGCCTGCACCGCCAAGGAAAAGGCGTAGGGTTGATAACAAGGATGCATTTAGCAGTATGGATAAAGGGAAAAGGGTTGTAAGGGTGAAGGCAGAGTCCCAGTTTCCGTCTAAGGGGAACGTGGATGCAGATTTTACTGGATGGAGAACACGGTTGAGGTCTAGGGGTAGCTGTGTGGGCTTTAATCGGAGGGAGAATGGGGGTTCTTCAGTGAATTCTAGGACGAAATTGTTTAGGAATTCTAAAGGGGTCAAGGAGGAGTGGGGATTTGAGAGTGAAGAAACCGAAGATGGGATTGAGGAACTCGCACAAGGAGATTTGACTGTTGGCAAATCGAAGAGATGTAAGGTTTTACTTGAGAACGAGGACAAAGACAATGATTCTGATGGAAATACTGAGGATGACAAAGAAGTGCTTGAAGAAATTTCTATATCAAGGTCTGAGGAGAATCTTTTGGTTTCAGAAACCAAAGATGGGCTGTTCAATGGTATTGGATCAAAAGATGTACTTGAACCCTCAAGTTCGTCCGAGCATTGCCATCAGAATGACACCCCTGAATTTGTGGAGGACAACTGCCAGCTCGAGAAGTGTAATCCTGGAAAAAACCAAACTAATGACAATTTGGATGGGAAGGAGAATTTAAACGTTGTATGTGGCTCACTAACAGAAGATATTTATAGGGCTGAGGCTGAGACTGAAAATGTGGATGACATGCTAAAAAAACATTACCCCCAAACAGGAAAAGATCAAATTAATGCTGTGGATCTGGATATATCCGTGGAAGATGTTAGCCTGGCAAAAAACGGAGTTAAGCCTATTAAAGATGGTATCCCTGAGAGCTTTGAAAAGATTACTGTTGGTTTGGATGCTAAAGTCAGATCCGGTCACATGAAAGAGGGACGACATTGTGGTTTATGTGGGGGAGGTTGCAATGGAAAACCTCCTAAAAAGCTGATACAAGATGTTAATGGCTGCGACAAAGAGGAATCTAGTGGTGGTTCAACATCCGAGGAACCTGGCTATGATGTATGGGATGGGTTTGGAGACGAACCAGGATGGCTTGGGCGCCTATTGGGTCCTATCAATGATCGCTATGGTATAGCTGGAATTTGGGTACATCAGCAATGTGCTGTATGGAGTCCAGAGGTATAGTCTACATGAAATTTCTTCATTTCCCACTGTCTTTTGTTGTCTGTTCTCTGGCAGAGTTAATTTGTTGTGGTGCTGGTGTGCTTATGTTTATTATATCAGATAGATGCAACTTTCATACTGAAATTCTTAAGGAACTAAATCTAGAAGTTTTGTTCACTTATGGTTGACGTATTTTCATTTAGTGGTCTAGACTTCCATGTATTTTCATTTTGTTTATCTGTACCTTACTCGGGTTAATATTTAAGTCTATGGTTAGCGCTTTCCATTGATTACTTGATACATCAAACATGTCTCAATAGCAATAGCTTGTACTTTTCGTTGCATTTCCTACTCTGTCTATGATTGTTTTAAATTTATTATTTGCTCATCTTCTTGGACCTTTCATCCTTGAGGTAGTATTGGCTTGAAATGGCTTCTAATCCATCATATATTTGTATTATATAAGCCGAGCGTCTATTCTTCTGTTTCTGCTCACTATTACCATAATTGGCAGGCAAAGACAATTTCTGGTTTTGGTTAATCCTTTTTTCTTCTCTGAATAGATGGATATCTTGTCTTTTTCATGACTCTTCCTGTGCAGTCTACAAGTACACATCCCTGTCGTGAGAGGTTGGAGCTGTAGGCTTGGAAAATTCTATGTCAATGAGGGATTCATGACCTGAATTTGTATCTGTACTGGATGTTCACATCTAACCATCTTGGTTTGGGGACTTTTGTGTCGTCTGATTTTTATTTTTCCTTATTTTTTATATTCTTCTCCGGTCCTGTTTATTTTGTTGTTCTTTGAATGTGATGCTTCCTTGACTCCCTGATACTTCAACATGAGTCAGGGTCTGAACTGGTTTATTTTCTCCTCTAAGCTTCATGTTTTTGTGGGGTTGTTTTCAAGTTATTTTTTTTTGGATTTTAGCACCCTTCTAGTTTCTAGTCGGAATCATACGACGTTATCCGTTATGCAATATGTACTTATTTCTGCGCTATCAAGATATTGTGGATCAGACTTTTCATATCTTTTGTTTAAAGCTAAATGAATTATGCTCATGAAGGTTCAACATATGAACCATCTTGGATGTGCTTACTGATGAAATTTAGTCGGAAATTTGCAGAATATTCAGTTCCTGATTGTTTTGCCCATTCTCTGTATGCTTCTAGCCTATGTGCCTGCTCGATTAATCAGCTGCTATTTTTTCCCAGCTCGTTTTGTGTATTTTCTCCACTTGCTTATCTAGTTGGATACTTATGTTCTCCTTGTTTTCTGTTTACTGCATTTTCAGGTTTATTTTTCTGGCCTCGGTTGCTTGAAAAATGTTAGGGCAGCTCTATGGAGGGGAAGAGTTCTGAAGTGTAGCCGCTGTGGGAAGCCTGGGGCTACAATTGGTTGCCGTGTTGATCGTTGTCCAAGAACTTACCACCTGGTCAGTCTTCCTCTTTATACTGATCATAATAATAAAAAATAATTCTTGTTTAGGAAGGGGAAGGAGATTTATATTATACTGGGGAGGGTATATGGGTATTGAACCCTAGTTAATACCAGGAGGTGCAGTGACCTTTACCATTAGGCTAGATCCAATCCCCTGAATATTCTTAAGTGAGCTTTTTATTTACTCAATTTTGCTAATACTTTCTTTAATGAATATTCAGCCATGTGCAAGGGCTACTGGTAGCCTCTTTGATCATCGGAAATTTCTTATCGCCTGCAATGATCACAGGCATCACTTCCAACCTCATGGAATTCACTATTTGCGTCGTCTTAAGAAGCTAAAGGAAAGAAAAGTGAAATTTGATTTGAGAAAGACGTCAAATGAGGCATTGCGCAAGGATATTGAAGCAGAAGAAAAATTGCTGGAGAACTGTGGGGAGGATGAAGAATTTGTGAAACGTGAGAGTAAGAGACTTCAACGAGATCTGTTGAGAATTGCTCCAACATATATTGGGGGTGGTAACTGTGATAGTGGAGCACAACATCAAGGTTGGGAATCTATTGCTGGGCTTCATGATGTCATCCAGTGCATGAAGGAAGTTGTCTTTCTGCCGCTGCTGTATCCTGAATTTTTTAGTAACCTTGGAATTACTCCTCCAAGGGGAGTTCTTTTGCATGGATATCCTGGAACAGGCAAAACTTTGGTTGTCCGTGCATTGATTGGCTCCTGCGCTCGTGGCGATAAAAGAATCGCATATTTTGCTCGCAAAGGTGCAGACTGCTTAGGAAAATATGTTGGTGATGCTGAGCGCCAGCTGAGACTTCTGTTTCAAGTTGCTGAGAAATCTCAGCCATCTATAATATTCTTTGATGAGATTGATGGCTTGGCACCTTGCCGTACAAGACATCAAGACCAGACACATAGTTCGGTTGTATCCACTCTACTTGCCTTAATGGATGGTTTGAAATCCCGTGGGTCTGTTGTTGTAATCGGAGCAACAAACCGTCCTGATGCTGTTGACCCAGCTTTAAGGCGGCCTGGGAGGTTTGATCGTGAGATTTATTTTCCCCTGCCTTCAGCTAATGATAGGGAAGCAATTCTTTCGCTGCACACAAAAAAGTGGCCAAAACCCATCAGTGGATCATTACTCAGGTTGGTTGCTAGGAAAACTGTTGGATTTGCTGGTGCCGATCTTCAGGCGCTTTGTACCCAAGCTGCCATGATTGCCTTAAGGCGAAGCTTTCCTTTGAAAGAGCTTCTTTCTAGTGCTGGAGAGAGGGTTCTTTCATCTAAACCTCCTTTACTTACTTCTTTTACTGTCGAAGAGAAAGACTGGTTAGATGCTCTTTCACATTCACCCCTCCATGTTCACGTAGAGATGTTGGCATTGCTGTAAATGATGTGGTATCCTCACCTTTAGCATCACATCTTGTTCCCTTTATGCTACGACCTCTGTCAGAATTGCTAGTTTCCCTTTATCTTGATGAACGTGTTTGGTTACCAACTTCCCTTTCCAAATCTGCTATTGTGATAAGGAATGCCATTGTGTCTGCTTTGAGTAGGAAGGGGGACAAATATGATAGTTGGTGGTTAAATCTTCATGATTTGCTTCAAAAACCAGAGACACTCCACGATATTGAGGATAACCTCAGACATGAAACCATTTTGACTGAAGACGGTGTTTGCAATTCTGACTCAGTACTGGATGTTGGAGATGATGCGTACTTGAAGTGTAAACCTTCCAAGTTGCAGAGAATCGGCGCTTATCATGGTTTGCCCAACGAATCAGGAAGGAAATCTGGATTCCGTATATTGATCGCAGGGAAACCAAGTTCTGGGCAGAGACATCTTGCGTCTTGTCTGCTTCACTGTTTTAGTGGCAATGTTGAGATGCGGAAGCTTGATTTGGCTACCATGTCTCAAGAAGGACAGGGAGATGCGGTTCAGGGATTGACACAAATATTGAGTATGCATTCCTTTTTTTTTTGTAATTTAGATTTTATAAAATACCACTACCTCTGCCCCCTAAAAACTGTCCACGTTTAGCTATTCACACAGATTAAGAAACTTAATTAATGTGTTGTTCTTTTAGTAACAAATGGACATATGTACCCTTCCTTAATATGGATATTAATTTGTTGTCTTCACTTAACGTGTGTGCACTGAAAACAATATGCGGTTATTAAGTGAGTTAAACACGGCAGTGCAAAGACGTTTTGGAAGGGAAAAAAGAAATCCCCTTTGGAAGAATATGGAAGACTAATATGGTGATTTGTTTAGGACTCTTCATCTTCTTTCCTTTAGAGTTGTAAATCGTAAATAAAGCAGTAGTAAATGATTGCTTTGGGATTTAAAACATGTATAAAATGAGTAGTGTGAGGAAAAGAATATATTTGGAAAAAAGTCTTAAATGATATATTGGTTTTCAAAAATAACATTTTTTATAGGACAATTTTTGTCCAAACTGTGGACACTATTTTTTATGGGACAGAGGTTGTACTTTAGTCCACAGATAGATAAATAAACAAATAAAATCTACTTATTTAATTTGGATGGTTCTTCGCATGTATTTCTGGTGTTTTATTCACCTATTACGTATTAAAGCATTTTAGATTTGGGGTCTATCCTCGGAAAGTAGCTAACCATGAATTATTGTCACCCTTAATGGTACTTTATTTTTCAGAATTTGATTTGGCTGGTTTCTAAGGACCCTCTTCCACTTTGATTAGATATTGCTATATTTTCTATTTCATTCATTCTATTTGAACTTTGGATTTTTGCTTGCCTCGTTTACAGTGATAGTCTTTACAAGCTTTATTTAGAACCCTCCTCGAGTGTGGACTGAAACGTCAACGTTGTTTTGGCTTCCACAATGTTTCCACACACAGATTTCTTTATCTTCGTATATAGATTTGACAATAACATCTATTTATTACATGGATGTAAGTGGTTGAATTTAGTATCAACCCATACATTTTAGATCCATCTTAATCAATCCAAACCTCCAATTTGCTATATTTACCTGTTATTTGTTTTTTGTTTTTTATCCGAATCCATCCAAAAATTGAATATGCTACCTCTGGTGGCGATATTATTCTCTGTAAATTTCTTCATC
Source organism: Gentiana straminea (assembly GCA_036785695.1). NCBI lineage: Eukaryota > Viridiplantae > Streptophyta > Magnoliopsida > Gentianales > Gentianaceae > Gentiana > Gentiana straminea. Next base: position 8,338,097 of record JAVUPR010000497.1, on the reverse strand, counting down.
CCGCTCTGAATTTCGTAAATGTCTTTTTACAGCGAGATGTTCCGGCCTGTCTCCTTGTGTGGTTTTTTTGCCTAGAATTGATTTATGGGCTGTAGAGACATGCGATCAGACTAATGAAGGCCAAGATGGTTCTCCTTCTAATGGTCAGAAATCTGGGGAGCTTGAGGGTAGTTCAGAGACGCAAAATGCATTTACGACTAGTTCATATCTTTGGAGCTCATTTATGGAGCAGGTCGAATCTATTGGTATAAGCACATCAGTGATGATTCTGGTATGCCTTCTCTCTCTCCCTCCCCCCTCCTTTTTGTGCCAGGTATGAAGAGCTTTACTTTTTTTTTAAACAGGGTAACCTGGAGTTTTGTGGCGTTTTTCTTTATAAAAAGAAGACAGATATTAGCAATACTAAAGTTGCTTCTTAAACAATTATCATGCAGAGCATGATTGTTCTCGTCTTTCTTTAATCTGATTGAGAGATTGTCCATTCTCTTGCTATGTTGACACGAAACATTGTTCCACTCCCTTCAGGTTTTGCATGGAGATGGATTGGTATTATTAACTTGTTTGGATTATATATGTAAAGAAGAACAAGAGAGAAATTAGCTGAAAAGTATGTAGTTTTATTCCAAGACCTTATCGAGTGAGGTAAATGTCTTGAGGTGTATATAAGAACCATTTACAACGGCTATAAATGCCAAGTTGCATATTAGCAACAGCGATGAACAGTAAAAACAGTTAGGATTACAACAAAACTAATCCTCTTAGGAAAACAGACTTAAAGGACTAATTACAAGCCTTAAAAGAGAATATCAATAGGCCTAAACACATTCCTCATTCAACAAATAATTCTACAATATATGTCTTCTTGGTACTTCTTTCTGTTTTGTATCAGTATGTTGAAAGTGATCTAGAATATGTACACTTTTTTTTTTGGAAAGGTGTTTTACTAGTTAATTTTTTTTTAATCTTCTGAATAAAACTTTCATTAACTGTGGAACAATATAATACATACAACTGATGGATACTTTTCATTATCCATCTTTACTTATATCACATCCTGCTAGCCAGAGGCTTTTGAAAAAAGCCTGTATTCTTATGAGGCAAGATAAAGACCAAAAGTTCATTTCTTGATTTCTTTCTCTTTTGCTGCCCCTTCGTAATTTTCAGTAGCAAAATTTCAAAATCCAGACTAAAACAATTACCAAAAAGAATTATGTTTTCTCATATTTTGTTCATTATATCTTATAAATTATAGTTGCTTAATTCCTTATTCAGCTCGATGAAGCAGTTAAGACTTAAGACTTGAGAAAAGTAAACTAATTGTTTATTTACTCTACCACAGGCCACATCGGAGATGCTGTTTGAAGATCTCCCCACTCGGATAAGTCAGTTTTTCAGGTGTGAAACGTCAAAGTCTGGTATATCAACTTCCCTGAAGGCTGCAGTGCCCCGGTTTGTAGTGCATCTTGACGGGAATATGTGTAATGATATGGTTCTTGATATATCTGCAACAAAGGTGTCAAATAATTTGGCCCAGTACTACATTGAATTGATAAATAAGGGTGCCCATGAGAGCTCATCTCCTGTTGAAGATATTAGTGATGCAGCAGCTGTCATCAAGAATATTGATGCAGTTCCTCGCAGCTCGAACTCAGTGTCAGACGTGAAGACTGTTGTTGATACCTCCTCTGCTGCACTTCGACATTCGGTCAAAGGAAAATCCAACTTAATGTTGGCAATCTCCACTTTTGGCTATCAAATTTTGTGCTACCCTCATTTTGCTGAGCTTTGTTGGGTGACATCAAAGTTGAAAGAAGGACCTTGTACCGACATAAATGGGCCATGGAAGCGCTGGCCTTTCAATTCTTGCATTGCTCGCCCGGTCAACTCAGCTGATGAGAGGATTTCTGGGGCTTGTAGCTCCAAGGACAAAGAAAAATCATATGTTGTTCGAGGCCTAGTAGCTATTGGTTTCTTGGCTTACAAAGGCGAATATACATCGCTTAGAGAAGTTTCTTTGCAGGTTCGGAAAGTTTTAGAGCTTCTTGTGGCACGTATAAATTCCAAGATTCAGGCAGGAAAAAACAAATTAAATTTTTTCCATGTGCTATCACATGTTGCCTCATTTGATGACTTGGTCACTAGCTGGTCTTATGCATTGCGGAGGTACTGCATTCTTTAATACTATGCAAAATGAATCATTTTGTTTTTTTGATTTTTTGAGGCAATGCATTATTTGTTTTCTTTTTATTTCAGCTTAGAAGTGGATGATCCATTGTTGGATGAAAATCCAAGGCTACCTTGTCGGAGGTCCCCAAGTAGCCATGTTGTTGGTGGTATTCATGAAGATAATCAATGCAAAGAAAATATTAGCCATGAAACAGAAGCTTTAAAGGATGATCCACAGGGGATCCAATCTAACGAAATTGGAACCCGGGCTTTAATAGTTGATCTAGATTTGAATGTACCGATCAAAGATATTGAGGGTGAATCCGCGGTTGACATATCTTCGAACCCTAATGTGACAAATCATGTAGCCTCTGATGTACACGTAAACAGTCATCTGCACAAGGGGAGTGGTAGAGCTGAAACTTGTGCCCCATTGGCAACAGAGAATCCTTCTGAAGACTCTGGTGTTCTGTTGGAGGGCGGTCCATTCAGCACAGGTCATAAAATCGACTCTGTAATCCGTGGACAACATAACGAGGGCTCTCGTTTTCCTTCCACCGCTAATGAGACATCTGCCTGTCCTCCAGAGAAGTGTTCAGATGGCATTGCAAAGACATCTGCCTGTCCTCCAGAAGACCGTGGGCTAGTTAGTGTGTACCATTGTTGTTCTCAGTGCCTAGTCAACCTCCGGAAGGTAATACTTACACTTGTAAAAACAGAGATCACAGGAGATAATGTGACAATCGAAGGTTTTCATGATGTAGTTGCTGCATTATCTGCAAAACTTCAATCAGAAGTGCGAAAATTGGTTTTCACAGATGCAGAAACAAAAAAATCAAAATATTCTTATGAAGAGGGATGCAAGTGTTTGTTAAGAAGTTGGAAAGAGGGACGTGTGATGCCAATGGAATGTGATTGTCACTTAAGCACAGGAAACAGAAGAGCAGAACCGAATTCATTGGAATTAACGGTTTCCTTCAAGGATGGGGTGATGAAGCATTTAGAAGACGCTGCTGATGCAAATGCTCGTTTAGGCACTAAGTTTATGTCACTGTGTCTTTGTTCTCTTGTAAACTGGTTAGTAATGAGCAAGGTGCCTCCTGTAGACTAGTGAATCGTCGTGCCAGTATTAGTTTAATATGGCCTTGGGGCAAATTTTGGTTGTCCTTTAAGGATTTCAAAATTGAACTCTCTTGCAGAGTTGTAAAAAAAAAAAAAAAATATTCAAAATTTTGGTAATCGTTCACAAATATCTTTTTGTTTCCCACCTTATTAGCATATCAAATCCTACTATTATTATTATTATCATATATATATATATATATATATATATATATATATATATATATATATATATATATATATATATATATATATATATATATATATATATATATATATGATACTAGCAAAATATGCACGTGCATTGCACGTGTTGATTAAATTGATATATATAAATTAAATTTAACGACATAATTTAATGTTATACATTGACAAGTACGTGTTTAACTTATAAAATAATAGTATAGTGAATAATTATAACATTGTATGAGTTGATTGTTTCAATTATAAATTCAATTGTGAAACATCAATACAAACAGAATCTAAACGACATAACTTTATAAATATGTCTATTATTCCAATATAATATAAACAAGTTGAAGCATATAGGAATGAATACTGAAAAATCTCTTGACAAATCTCTAGACATTTATGAGTGTTGTATTCAAAGGGAAATGGGGACCTCCCACCAGTTGTTCTTTGTAGATGGTCATAAAACCTTCGGGAGGTTTAATTGGCTCTCTCATTAGATGATGGGGAGTGATGAATGGATATTTTCATGTTGATATCATAAGTCCAACCAATTTCCTCCATGACAACGTCAGTAAGGGAGGATCGAATATCCTTCACACCAGGAAATACTACCATAGCCTTAGATGAGTTTGTACATTTCTTTTGAGCGGGTTTAAGACTTTCAGATGGACTCATAACTTGTGGAATTGAGGTACCTTGATCTTCAATAGAAACCATTGAGATTTAGTATGAATGACTTTGTTGATAATGTGCATACTCTGAAAAACAAAGGACTTTGATTATGATGGAAAAGCAAAGAAAGATTCAGATCAAATGAGTTCTTATTTTATAACGGTGAATTCATAAAGAAGTCTTGCTTACATTATTTAATGATTAGTACATATCCTAAGGTGCAAGTGAATCGGGATCTCAAAAGTTGATAATATGGATCTGAATTTCAGAAGACAACTAGAAAATGAATTCATGTCAGAGACATTTGGTTTCCCACCTCTTAAGAAGTGCCACATAATTTCCAATCAGATATAACGTATGACCTGCGTTCTAGCTTAGGACTGTTCGGCTTTTGACGTGGGTATGACCCGACATCATATACGTGGCACCTAATGGGCTACATCAGATCTTCTTACCAAATGGGCCACAAAATTTTAGCCCAATTTAGGACCTCGATACTCTATATAACTTTGATGAAGATGTCTCAGTCTGATATGAAGTGCCTCCCTGCTCTCGTTCTAGCGATATGGTGCAGGATCACATCGGTCCTGAACTCTCAGCTCGGGGTAGATCATCATCGCCGACTTCATGTTTTTGAGATGAGCGGACGGGTCATTTAGCAGACTGCAGACTATAACTGTCACAATAATGGCCTCTTGATTCCTCTATTATGACATGAATTGTAAACCTTCCATGGTCTCAATCATGTGCTTCAAGGCATCTTTTTCCGAAAAAGAATATCATATAAAAAGGATGCACTTCTTATAAATTCAGAACTACGTTAATAGCTTGATCTCAAATCCTCCGGGTACGTTGGCGGTCAATCACATTGGCTCAACTATAATTCATCACAAAATCCATCAGGCAAGTAATTGGATTATCCTTACGAAGTCTAATTACCCGCATAAAGATCCAATTCCATCACTGACGATTTCCGACATTATAAGATACTATTGTGGATTTCAAGATGAACATAAAAGTGTAAGAAGTTGAATATATATAAAATAAAACAATAGCAATTTATAAAAATACAAAATTCCATTTTGGAATTCAATGCTTAATGATACAGTTGTCGATACTGTGTTCCTTCATTCTTCATGTGTCATCATCCTCTTCCATATCACAAATTGGGTCATTAATAAGAGTAAAAACTTTGTGTGCTTTCATTCTTCATTTACCAGGGTCATCCTTTTTCATAAAAACTCATAAGAGTGTGTATGAATTATTTAATGTAAATAAAGGAATAATGATAATAAAGGAATATAATACTTACGTACCAGACTGTAGAACTTGTTTATATACCATGTATTTTTGTGCATCTATGGTGTTGTTTAGTTGATCTTTGGTTTTGATCAACACCTTAGTTGTTGATATTTAAGTCCTCTTTAAAGTGCAACATATAGTTGCCCATGAGAGAACACCGTTCGAAGCAGATAAACTTCTACAAATGGTTTCATTTGTTCTTGTGCTATTATGATCGCCAATGCAAAGGAAAGACGAATATGATATTGCTTTTCTTGTAAAATGAAACTGGTATCCTTAATTTTCTGTCGGTGGGAGTGGAATACATGGGATTAAAACATTCTTTCCACAATGTTGCTCAATTGCGATTTCAGTATGAATCACGTTTCCTATGAGCCCTTTACATATCATCCTTGTAGCATTGCATAATCCTTCAGTTGGATCTAAGTTCCCTAACAACATATTAGTGAATACTTTTTCAACACTAATTTTTGAGGAGGCATTCTATATGGTGTCAAAGTGTTGATAAATTCTTCTTGGTAATAATCATTAGTATTATTAATAGCCCTATCAAAGCTGTTGAAACAATATTCTTCTCCTAGAAAGGTTGATATCAATTTTTCATTTAACTTATTAACATGTTCATTAGTCGCAGCCAGTATCGCTCTGCTTGTTCTCCTGGATGGAAAGATAGAATTGATTAAATGATTTTCCGAAACCTCATCATCACTTTCATCATATTCAATGACCATTTATTTTGGTAACTCTATGTCTCCATAAGTGTTTGTTGATTCTTCTCCAATACCCACCCTTAATAAATATTGGCTGAAGTGTAATCTCATCTTGCTCTCATATTTTTGGAAAGTATAATTTTTCCATCATTGGTCACTAATACGACTTCACCAAGCTTGGCTCTATTGTTTGTATTATTGTGCATTTACTACATGAAGTACTTGTCTAAAACCACCTCCAAATACAACAATCTTTGCTCAAAATGCTTTAGAATTTCTAATGATGTCCTTTATACTTGGCCAGAATTGATTTGACCGACTTTGTATGATCTTGCATGACATCTTCCGACATTGGTTCCCCATATGTATCCCATAGTTGTCGAATGGTGACAGTAGACTAATAGAGTTGCAAACAATCTTCTTAATGTATTAGGCATTTGAAAGGCAATGGCTTTATTTAAGCATTCCGAGATGCTTTGGTCGGACTCTAATAAACTTCTTTTCTCTATAGCTTCTATGAATCTGGTGTCATTATTGTTGTTCACCTTTAGTAAATCTTCAAATTATGTTCGTCCTCTAACATGACTAAGTAGAAATCTAAGATAATACGTTTCTCCTTCTTATGGATATGCACCATCTATATGGTCAATCATAGCCTTTTGTTTTCTATCTATCCAATATTAATTTTTGTGTCCTCTCCCTTACAAAAAATTCTGAAAGTTCACAATACACTATATTTCTAATGACTATTTTACATGCTTACATCTAATCTTAGATGATGACGGACAATGTCTCCTTTATTGCAAAATGTTGTAAAAAAGAATAAAATAATTTGAATCCTGTGGTAACAGATCAAGAAGATGACGGTGCAAGCTAGGTCGTAAATCAACGTGCGAGTATATTTTATAGCAAAAGGGAAGAGAAATCCTATCTATTGTATGAATAGTGATAGATTTAGGTTTGATTACGTTTCGGTTTAATCCAAATAATTGTCTAAGATGGTTTTATTCAAGTGAATTATGTTAGGTTATAATTTGAACTATATATTATTTAGTAGATATATGTGGTCTTTTTGTTGGAGAAAATAGAGGGAAAAATGATTAATCGATTTTATCGATTTTTTAATCATTTACGACAACTATTTTAAAAAACGAGTTCGATAGACTTTTATTTAAGTTATCGAGACTTTTATTAAATTATTGAAAACTACACAATAAGTAGTTGACAATAGGATTTAAAATCATTCAATTCGGAATACGGATGAATGATATATTAAAGTTTTAAGTTGTTGTGAGATATGTGAAGTAAAGTCGTGTAAAACTTTATCCCACTTTGGAACATGAGTGTCTTAATGTCAAGTGTTTATATGATGATAGGTATGTTAGGAAATCTACGCGGAATTTATTTCCTATCGACCCAAGATCGACTTCGTTTAAGCAATAAACAAATAAGCTAAAGACGGTGGTTACCTTGCTTGATCTAAAAGATCGACGCTTTGACCGTCTAAGGAGAGTAGTTCTGCATAGAGTCGCCCAAGTGTTCGGCCTCTACCGTTAGTCCACACGAACAGCCCGCCAGAATCCCATCATGGATTGTTATTGGAAAACTCCGGTTGCTAGACCGGCCCTTTTCCCCTCTCTTAAACTCTCTAAAGGATGCTCTCTATTTTACACAAGAACTATGAGCTCTTGCAATTGTGATGTACAAAAGAGCTTGACACCCACTTCCTTTAAATAGAGGAGGTGGCGCCCCAATGAGTGTGGAGGAGAAGAAAATTTTCCCAATAAAATAAGGAAAATATAATTGATTGATTTATCTCATTTATTATAATATCTTATATTAAATAAATCTAGGATATTGTCAATATCTTATATTGAATATTTCCAAGATATTGTCAATATCTTATATTGACTATTTTTATCTTATTACCATAAATCTATTTTTTCAAAATCTATTAATATCTAATATTAATATTATGATAATTTTATTAATTAAATTGCACAAACCAAATGTATCCTATACAAAAGAAAACTTGTGCCACTTTGATAGCCAATTTCACGTGTGTCAATACACACACAAACTTTGGCCATATATATTTAATTAATAATATAATACTATGATTAATTAATTTACAAAATACATGTGTATCATATACACACATAAATTTGACATACATATCTAACATATGTATATTTAATTAATCAACATAATTAATATCTTGTATTTAATTTATTCATAATAAATAAATACCACCATATTAGTTTACCACTATAACCTTTATAGTCTCGAAATAAACTTTTCTTATTTGGTTATCATCTATAACCACATTTTAATCCGGCTAGATGTTCATATATGTGTGTGACCCGATAGGCTTCCGAATATATTGGCCGTAGACACAAAGTGTAAATTACGAAAATGTCATTCATGCCTAACGATCACGGGATAGCGTCTAGCAACACACCGTGACCCCCAATCATCGGAAGAGTCAAATGCAATGACTACTACCTTTCATGTGAAACAGTTACCGTGTAACTTACAATCCTATCGTTGAAACAATATCCATACAGTCGTTAGTCGAGTGTCAAAACATCAACGACCGTACCTTATAATCTGGATATCAATCTCTCTCGAAGTAACTCATTTACTTCCATTTTACAAAGATTCACGAGAGTAAGACATTTCTTATAAGAAGGCCCTTTCGGATATTCACCCCTACTGATAGGGTACGCGATTCCCAAACGACCATACATGTATACTCCGCATATTTCAGTATCACACCCAATACTACCGCATGATCGCTCCGTGGCTAAGGGAAACCTCAATAGTGTCAAAGCATTAATTGTTTTTTTGTGTATATTTTCACGGTAGTTTTTTTTTCTTCTATTTAATTTATGATGATGTTTATTCTTATTAATAAATATTATACTTATATTATAGGAGAAACACTTTTGAGAGAAAACACTTGAAGGAAAACATTTGGGTGAGAAAGACATTGACACTTTTTTTTAGAATAGAATAGAATACATTAAAAACCCTATTACCGGTCATTGACCCGATTTCATTGATGACATTTTTGAGCATCGTCAACTAACTTCACCATGACAACAATAGTTAAGTTATCTTCACAAAACCCTATTACCTGGTCCTTGACCGATATTATTGAGGACGATTTTGAGCATCGTCAACTAAATTCACCATAAAAACATTGTGTATAAATCTCTCGTATTTTGGTGTGATAATGGAAAGAAAAATTATAATCAAAAGATATTCTTCATGCTTTATTTATTTATGCTACATGAGTATAATGAAATTTTATTTATTTATACACAGTTATAGTATAATTAGGTTATATGTGTATTTCCTTTATTATTATTTTTTTATTATTAAATTGGACTAATTAATCAATAAAAAAATGCATAAAGACTTCGATTGGAAAAAATCATTAATGATCATATACCGTAGGAAGTCTAATGTGATATACTATTATTCTCATCATATTTTCTTTTTGCTTTTTTATTTAGATCAACACATTTTTTTGTTAGTTCTTTTTTTTTTTTTTTTACTTTATTCGTACTTTTATATGATTCATCCATTAGATTAGTTATATTCCTTATCTGTAGATTAATTCTATTCTTTCATTTATGCTTATCTTCTATCAGTCTTACTAAGATTCAAATCTTTCTAAGAATTTAGATGAACTTGTTACTTATCTCTTGAAATCTTTATATAAAACCTTTCAAAAAAATGACTTTTCCAAAAAAAAAATTAATTAATATGTATAATCTACGTAAAATATACGTTGATGAATCCGTTTATGCTTATTTTTATTATTATTATTATTATTATTATGGATATGGATTTTGATGGATTGTTTTTCTATTCTTTTATGATGATTATGATGATATGGAGTAGTTAACATTAATTAATATTTAAGATAAGATTAATTAATAATATTATTATATTATGGAGAAACACTTTTAAGGGAAAACACTTGAAGGGGGAAACACTTTTAAGAGGAAACACATTGACTCTTTTATTATAGTTAATGATTAATAATAATTAATGATTATGATTAATGATCTATTACTATATTTTTATACAGAAAAGACCGATGTCTACAAATGCTTCTTGGCAACAGCCACCTCAGTAGACAATTTTTAATGAATTTCTTCTTTCCTTTGATACATTTTAGACACGATTTATAAACTCCACGCCATCTCATTACACTTTTTTTTTTTTTTTATAGAACCGTAGCAGTTTTATTATTTTTCAAAAAACAAGAGGCAATACAGCAACATTCGAAGTCTCAAAAAATAGCAGAAAAAACTACGCAAAGAAAGTAACTAAAACTACTATAGATCTTGCCAAGCGAGTCTTAAGTTTCTCGACCGTTCCACAGTCTGTGATGCAAACACGAATGCCGGTGGTCTCTCTTCCTCTGACTGATGTAGTACTCGGTTTCTCCATAGCCATATACCATACACAGCTTCTCTCCAAGTATATTTCCACTCCGAAGATCCTAGAAAAGATCGGTTTCCTCGGCTAAGATTAATATTTATCCAATCGTCAACTGTATGGGTTCCAAAAAATGTTGTCCAATGATCTCTAGGAGTCAATATACACCACACTTGTGTTGCCCATATACAATCCCTTAGGGCGTGTAAATAGACTCCGCTTCCATGCCACAAAGTGGGCAAATCGTGGAGGGAATTACGTGTCTATTAGTAAGAAATTCATAAACCGGTAGAGCCTCGTGTTTCATAGTCCATAACAAAAAATTACCTCGAGCCGGCCCTTTTAAATTCCAAATCCGCTTCCAAGAGTTGTTGTCGTTTGCCATCACCATGTTGTGATCATTTCCGTTTGTTTGAAATAGGTACCCTGATGCCTCTTCCTTCCACAAGATATTATCTTGTGATATTTCCAACCCTCTCCACAACACCGAATAGGCCTTACAAATGCCACGCCATATCGGTGAACACCCTGATTTAGGCGACGCCGTTAACTCTGTATACTTATGTGCCAGGACTCGAAATCTCATTACAAATTTTATTTAAAAAATATTTATAGAAAACTCACTAGTCTAAATATATTCTTACTATAGTATTTTTTATTTGTATCGTTGTATTGTAACAAATGATTAAACATAGACACAAACAAGGGATTAAACCAGCAGTAGTCAATCAGAACACAGAAGGAGATTAGTTTAATCCTTGATCAACAAAAAAAAAATTAAGTTAACAAATTCTCAGTCGTTAAACAAAGCAATTTGAAACCTTTGCAGATAAGAATGATTAAAATAAAGATCAGTTTTAACTTGAAAAAAATATTAATTTCCAGTTATGACAAAGATTACCAATATTTATATAATTTTGAATTCCATACAGCATGCCTAATAAGAGCATATGTATCATCCTAAATGACTAATAAACATATGGAAAAGAAAAAAAAAGAGAAGAGAAAAATCCAACAAACAGGATTCAAAATTTGTCTACAAACAACATTCTCTTCCAGCAAAAGAACATTCTCTTGGGCCTGCCTTTTTGTAGCTTTTTTTGCATGCAATGTCATTCTCTCAAAGGGGGTAGTCTCTTTCCCCTTCTGATTCACTCAATTCCTCCACTATTTAAGCAGAGGATATTCTTCGGTAGAGAGTCTGTCAATCCGAATTCTGTTAAATAAGTATTATAATTAGAACGGGGCATCATATAAGAATTTCCCAAATGCAAACGGGCATCAGAATTCTGAACAGTAAAAGGCAATCATAAAAAACAGACCGACTAGAGCTAGGGTGCATTGAAGATTTTTATGGAGCAATCACACAGCATTCACATCTGAGTTGTTGTTGTTGTTGTTGTTGTCCTTAATCTTCTTCCCCCGTTTCCTTTTCTTCTGCTTCCCCTTTAGCCTAATGGAGTCTTTGACGCTCTTTTCCCATTGCTTCCTGCTCTTCTCATAAAGCACCATTGCTGCTCGGGCATCTTGTATCTAAACCACATGTATGACAACCCCAACCAGCTTTCATAAACTATTCCAATTGTTAACAGAAAAAACCGTTGTAGAAGAATAATATTACTTATGTTACACGTTCAAAAGTTTATCAATGGCCCCTTCCCCCCCATCTTTGCCCTTTCTCAGGTAAAAAGATCTCTCTCCTTCTGACGTACAAGTCTGCTAAAAATGATAAACACAGAGCCCAAAGGCTCAAGGATTTCATTCATGAAATTCAAAGGTGATTACATTCTGCTCAATACATCAGAGAATCTAGGAGATAAAGGGCTCGTCCAACGTTCACCAAAACAGAAAAACTAACAGAATACAGAAAAAAAGGACAAAACTAACAGATCTAGGTGTGGCAGCCACGTCATCAGAGCAGGAAATTACTTATGAGCCCCTACATCACTCTCTCTCCCACTAAGCAATGTAAAGATTAATTCTTAATTGTCTATCTATATATCTATCTCTCTTCTTTCTCTTTCTTTTAGGCATCAACTTAGAAATGAAGGTGTCACTCAAAAAATGGATAGGTCAGATCTTGACAGGTAACAAGATGGCATTACATGGTAAATGGAAAGAAAATACAAAAAAAAAAAAAAAAGAATTTAATTAATTTGCGGCAACCATGGTTCTGTAAATCCACATTAGAGCAATACATACACAATTACAGTGCCATACCTTCACAGGACAAAAGGCCACTGATATTAATAACGCACACGAATACTACTAGTAGAAATATAAAACTAACCGGACAATGCTCCCCATTTTGAATTTCCACTCCAAGATAATCCAATGCAAGACGGCGCAGAGCAGGATGGCGCGCTTCCCTGATGTGTTGATCACGAAAACCAGTCATTGATATTACTAATAAGCATCTCTTGCTAAAAAAAACATAGAGAGGGAGCAGTACTTGTGAAAGTATTGGTATTCTGCTGTGTCCCGAATATCCTGCTTCGGATGGCTTAAAAGCAAAGCCTGAATATATTAATAACACATGCTTAGACAACCACTTCATATAATTCAAGTAGCTTGAAAAGATTGGATAAGAATGTTTTACTAACCTTAAGATCATTGCGCAAGGCATGGCCAACGAGAATCTTTCCCTTAAGTAACTCAGCTACTTCTTTCTGAACAACACCAAAGTCTTTTGCTGAAGATGGCATTAAGATAATTTTTTAGAAAGGTCAAAAGAAAAATGAGAAAGAGGCAACTAATTTCATCGAAAGCCAACAATCAATCATTGTAGTGTTAGTTTACAAGGAACGTGATTACATCCAAATCTGTGTATACATCAATGTTCTAAAACTCGCTAGGCAAAGTCGGTACGCTACAGGGGCGCCTAGGCGATTTTAGGGTTTTAAGGGGGGTTTTAGGGTTTTAAGGGGGTTTTAGGGTTTTAAGGGGGTTTTACGGGGGGGGGGTTTAGGGTTTTTTCGAGGGGGGTTTAGGGTTTTAAGGGGGGTTTTAGGGTTTTATGCCTCTTTCTTGTCTAAACACTTGGGAAAACTTGATGTTCGCCCAGATGGAACCCTAATAGCCTAGAAGGGCCTAAGAGCGCCTGGAAGGTCCTAGGAGCGCCCAGAAAATCGCCCAGCACACTTGAGCGCCCAGATAAATCGCCTAGAGCCAAGTCGAGGACGCCCGGGGGTTGTCCAGGGCCTAGGCGGCACCTAGGCGATCGCCCAGGGCGATTTTTAGAACACTGGTATACATTTCCTCAGATCCACGTTATAAATCAACAAAAGTCTATTTTCGTATGTCGTTGTTTCAAACATTTGTCAACCTTGCCGCCCCTTCCCCAAGTTTTGAAAAGAGAAACAACACGCAATAAAGGAAAAATAGCTGCTCGGATCTATCACAAAGTGGGACATCATGATCGAGTTGACCACTTTGTGTCAAATGTACACAACTTTACTGCATATTCCTACAAAAGTTCAACTTCAACACATGTCTGTTGGTTGAATGGCGATAACAATGTGTCAAGGCTTACCGCATAAAGTACATCCAACAATGGTAGAACACTTCCCTCAAAAAAACAATGGTAGAACACCTTTTGTAACATCATCAGGTGGATTTCATAAACTATAAAGTACAAAATTCATCTAGATAGCAAGCATTGAGAAAACTATAAAAGCAATCCCTTTACGTAGAATTAAAAATGTAAACATATTGAGGGTAAAAAAGTCACATTTATCTGATCTCGAACAGAAAAGATGATGGCTTGTCAAGTTTGAAACAGAAAAACACCAACTGGAACATAACTTAAAGAAGTTTGCAAAATCAAGCTCCGTAGTCCTTTTACGAAATCAAGCTCCATAGTTCTTTTTATGTCCGGAATAAAAAAAAACAAAAACAAAACTCCAAATTTCTTCACATGGAGGGACAGATAATACAGGTAACAGATTAAAACAGAAAAGAACAGGTATACTACACCTTTTTTCAGATCTCGAGGCCTAATTCCACTAACTTGCGTACGAAAGTCAACAACATATTCGGTCGGGCGGACATACTCATCATACACAACATTTCGCCATTTGTTTACCTGCCATAAACAGAAGTGCATAAAATAAAGCATGGATTGAAAAATAGTAAAATACAGTTGGCAATCAGATATAAGCAACCGTATACTAAACTTTACACACCAAAAGAACAGCAAGATGTTCAAATGATGTGCCCCAAAACATGACAGCTTATCACGACAAAAATGGAAAAGTTTGGGCATGAGAGAAGATCAGATTAAAGTACTAGTTTATCAGAGAATATCAGATTAAGAAGTACTAGTTTATCACTTAATTGTGACAAAGTATACATCTGTGATCATCCCTTACAAATGATTTTCATATTCTTGCATTTCCAGTAATATTCCTATAAGCATTCACACTTGATAGGAATCAAATAGAGTGAAACACATTACAAGCTCCTTTTTTAATAAATTAACTTTACCTTAAGGATTAACATAATAAATGTGCACTTGGGGATGTAAATAACGAGTACTTTTGTATATCACTCCCTTCAAATTTAGTAGGAACAGAATTTTAAGAGAAACACACTCAAAATTTGTACTTTCCCATTGTTTAGCAAACTGATTTTATGAAATTCATTAGTGTAGCGAGTTGTGAAAGTAAAATTGACAAAAAGTATTATTAATGGCGCACTTAATTCGTACACACCTTCATCAACGTATCAGTTGTAACCATTCCTTTAGAAGAAGAGTTCGGTACTGAAAAGGTATGACCACTTAAACTTTTCAAGAAAGGGAAAGGATGAACTCATTGAAGATGAGCAAATAGAACATCGCAGACATGCAACTCTAATGACTGATAACCAACAGAAAGAAGAAAAAAAACATACCCAAAAGCAAAATAAGAAATAAGAAACACAAGTGTCACTCTTCCCAGGAAGTTTGGTTACACACTGAGCTTACACAATTGTAACCAACAGAAGAAAACCTGTAAGCAAAACAAGAAATGAAAAATACCAGTGTAACTCTTCCAAGGGCGCTTTTGTTACCCATTGAGCTGACACCAACCATTTCACAGTCCATGGCTATTACATCTGTTAAGCTGCATCATGGTTGCTTAGTACATTGGAAAGAGAACAAATCAATAAACAAATGGGTTCGGAGGACTTTGAGAATATAGGGTGGGTACTTATTGGTAACAAAGAAGACAGTCAATACAATATGAAAATCCCATCTCCTACTTTCATTATTTAGAACGCATCAAAGGCAAAGACGAGATTGATTCCATACTCATCCTTACCAGTAGAAATCATTGAACTTCATACTATAACGACCTTTGTGTTCTGAGCAACAGTCACAGACATCCTTATTTTACACATATGGTCCAATCTGAACTCCATATCATAAGCTAATTTTCACTTCAACTACCTCAAAGTTCTTTAACAAATATAACTTTCAAGTTTCAATAAGTAAAGATAGACAGTAGCACCCAAAAAAGGGGTTAGACTAAAAACTTTGTTTCTGGCATTGTACACACACACACACAAACACCAATATCTGGATATCTACGTGTAATTTTTCACTTCATGGCTTATATTAATTTTATACTTTTCAATCAAATGCAACGAGAAAAAGGCAACAGTGAACAACAAAATGTTGAATAAAATCAACTTCAATCAAAGCTTGAAACTTACAAAAGAGCATGTTCATTTTAAAGTTCATCAGTGTCTCATTAGAGTTGTTTGAACAAGAAAACAAAAATGTGCTTCTCTCCAAAGTCCAAAAGACAAATGGTATACAAGGGATTTGGTTTTGTTCACATTTACAAATTTCGGAACAAAAAAACCTGAACTTGACTTAATTGTTGGACTCATATATTTATAAAAAATAAACAGGGAATTCAATGAACCTGCAATCAGAAGAAGTTGGGAGCAAAGGGTCAGGACGGACGACATTGCCTTCATCCTGTGACTCCCTCTCATTACGCTTCCCTGTCCATAGATTAAAAATAAAAATCCTGAAACTGACTCGTACGACATTCTACAACAGATTAACAGTACGCGAGATCAAAAGCACGATCCAAAACTGCATAATAAGAACCTAAAATGGCTTTGTGGGCTTCTCCATCAACCTTTTGGCCGCCATTTGTGGACTGCTTTTTCGGGCCATAGTTTTTCAGCTTCTACTGAAAAATCTCAGTAAAGAAAGGAACTCGTAGAATTGGAAGTTAACATGAAGATTATATAGTAAACTACCTGACGTAGTTCTTCCCAGTTGGGATTGAGTTGATGGCTTTTAGGGTTCTTCATCCTTCCTTTTCGTGTCTTCACTTACTCAAGATGAAGAACACGACGAGGCCGGCTACTGCCAAATATTGTAGATGTATTTTTTGTTTCCATGAAATTACCACACACATAATAATAACCCACGATTCACTTAATGGGACTCGAACTAGGGGTGTCAACGATCTGAGCGGCTCACGAGCATCTCGACGCTCGGCTCGTTAAATGTTCGTTCGGATATGGTTTTAATCAAACTCGAGTCGAACTCAAGCAGTGTTAAGGGTGATTTTATACGTTTTATAAAGATATATTTTATATCAATTTCCCCCATATTCGTATGTTTCTCATAGAAATCGAGCTTTATATTGAAATATTGAGCAAATGGGTTTTAAAAGTCTTTAAGGGTAAACTTGAGCTAATTTCGTGATTTTATTGGTAGTTATCTATGGTTTTACACTTTGCGTGTTCTTATGGTTTTGAAGGTACATTTACATGTCATGGAGAGGGATGAAAGGAGCTTAAAAGATGTTCAAGTGATGATTTGCATGGAAGGAAAGAGATAGAGATGAAGTTGGAATGAAGATCAAGATGAATTTGGAAGAAAAAGAGTCTGAACGGGCGTCCAAGTCCCGTCCAGCCTGGACTGGCGTCCAGGAGAGGAAATTTGATACAGAGAGTTTGGACGCAGCCGGGACGAGCGTCCACGGCCGACTTAGCCCTGGCCGACTTAAAACCCTATAAATATCAGCTGCGCCCCAACCCTAATGACATCAGATTTTCATACATTATTGAGACCTATTGATACACAAACATTAGAGAGGAGCCCTAGGCGCCCCAGCCCCCTTTAGGGAGGCTGGGGTTGCGGATTAGTTAGGTTTTTGTTTTCTTTTTCTTCTTTTCTTGTTCGCATGAAGATGGCCTGAAGCTGTGAACTTGGAGCAAGCATGAGCAACTTTTTCCAGCAGCTTTTATTTTCTTTCCTTTGGATATTTTGTGAGTTTAATTTAAAGTTTGTTTCTTTCCTTTGTTTATTTGTTTATGCAATCGATATCGGAAGATGTATTGCTATTTGATGTTTACCGTATGATGGAAATCGGTGTAAACCTTAGATCACCATAGGAAAGATTAGACTTTTAACCTTGACATAACGGAAGTTGATAGGTTAGATCTCTAGGTTGTTAGATCTAATAAATCTTGCACCTTGTTTTGAGAGCGTTAATCTCTATAGATCGGAAGATGATGAGATTGATAGACGGATTACTTACGGAAGTAGGAATTCATACCTTTGATTAGGTGAACCACAACTTTGATTGAATCATCATAAGATAATCTAGGGAAGAATTAAGGGTTGCGGGATGGTGGATCATGTTTGTTCTATGTTGATTTGCTTCAGTAATGAGTTAGTTTTATTGTTTTCTTAGTTGTAGTTTTATTTTATTTGCAGTTTTATTTTATTTTGCTTTTGTTCGCAACGATATTTTCCTGGCTTTGGACTGACAATCCTCTGTCCAGTTTATTTCCCGTTTTAGTTTAGGTTTAGGAATAATTGTATCAACCTTAGGAGAATTAATTGAACTAGATACCCCGATTCCCTGTGACCGACTCCGGTATTAATCGCTGTACTACGATCCCTATACTTGGGGAATACCGGATTTATAAATTTATTACTTGTTATTTTCCATTGATAAAATCCGTGACAAGCAGCTCATCATAATTAACAAGCTGAGCTCGAACAATTTAATGCTTGACTCGACATGCTCGCGAGCCTTTTCGAGCATTTTAATATTATTTTAAAATATATGCTGCTAGACTTAATATTTCATGTGCATATCTTAACATCTCTACCATTTTTTCGAGCTGAGCTCGAGTTTGAAAGGGCTCGATTTTTTCCCGAGCATAATCGATCCGAACTTGAGCATGAGTAATATGTTATCGAACCGATCTCGAGCAATTTTTTTCATGCTCGAGCAATCTCGAACCGAGTTCGAGCATCAGTATTTTAAGAGGTCGCTCGACTCGATAAGTAATTGCTTGACTCGAATCGGATCGTTTACACCCCTAACTTGAACCCATGACCTCATGCCATCTTGGGACCTCACTTTAACCATTTAAGTTAATCCTCATTGTAGATGTATTCGATCATGCTCATAAATCGTTAGGTAACATAGCGGGTAAATTGATCTTTAAAAAATAATCCAACTAAGAAATTGATGGTGTTGGTGGGAATTTTTGGTTGTGTCAATAGTGACTACCAACGTATCCAGAGAATATGAGATCAATTCAATAACGTAGTTATTGTTATGAGGACGGAGAGTCCTTTATATAAGTGTTCCTTGTGAGGGGAGTTGATTATAAATTCTTGATTTCGTGTCCAGTGATTGAGAGGTCATTATGATGTTGTCATGGAACAATCATGACTCAATTAGGCAAGAATCAAGGAATGAAATCAATCGATCATTCCCTTCAATGAGTATCAATCATGGGATCGTGTCCTTTAATGTGTCGTAACCGCCCTTTGAGCTTGGAGATGACCTGCCTTGTTGCTGACCATGAATAACTGAGGTGAGCATGTCACCATGTCGGTAATGTGTGACCATAGACAATCTTGTGTCATGCCGGTTATATGGAGTTGTGGGCATCATGTGACGATCTGAGGCGATATCAACTAAGGTCGGACTGGACCGAGCAAACAAACTAAACCAGAGAACGACCAGATGGAGGCCGAGGTACGTATTGCCGAAATGCACCAAACAAGGGGCCCAATATTGGGTTAGGTCTATGCCGGCCCACTCATTGATACGATCCGGTTAGAGCCTTAAGAGTGCCACTTGTATGACTTTCGGGTCTTACCCATGTCAAAAGCCCCAGACCTGAGCGGGGATGATCATCGTAGCCTAAGTCTATGCTGAAATGACGAGGCATGACTTGAGACGCCGAAGTTCAACCGTCTCTGGCGCATGAGGTGTATGACAACCTGCATTCAAAATTCAAACGCCAAATACTTATCTCGATACGTCATTTCTCAAAATTATTTGGAAAATCCAGCTTAACAGGAGGAAACCTTTGTGGCTTCAATATCACTTGTGTCTATAAAAGAGATTGGATCACTCCATTTGTCTATTTGTCGTTTCAAACTTAGGTGTCGTCGTTAAAGAGAATCTTGTCTCATTCTCCAGCTTTAAGGACATGCTTCAGATCTACACAACAAGTAAGTTTCCTCTTCCACCTTCGCTTAATTTAGATTTGTAGCTTGTCTTCTCGTAGAGGATTTGTTCCAGGTGATTTGTCTAATGAAGCCCTTAGTAGGGATATCTCGCAAGTTGTGTGGTATGTTTCACAATCTGTAAAGGATTCCCAAGGATCTCAAGCCGTATATACATCGGCAAATATAGGGCTCAGACCTTCTCCGGTCAGGGCTATCCTTTCCATTCAGACTACTGTGCAAATGAATACTTTATGTATGGAATATGGTGTAGACGGGAAAATCTTCAAATCAATCCTTCATACTAGCAATAAAAGAGCCAATGATGCACTTCCAGAGGGCCATTGCACAATGTATAGTTTGCAATTAGTCACATGTCTCAATTTTCCGAGGATTCCAACGGTCTTCCATACTTTGATTCTTTACAATCTGGGCTTACCACAAATTGCTCTTAATATGATTAAGATTATTATAGGGTTTGCCATCTTCTATAGAATAACAGGTAGACGATTCACATTTCCTATGTTTATAGCCTTCTTTAGACTTAGGCGATGTAATGAGGTCCTGAGCTGGTATTACTTTTCTCGTAGGACCAAGTATGATACAAGTGTGAAGCTTAATGTCCTTACGAAGTTTCCTTCTTTATTAAGAAATGGAAGGATAAATTCTTTTTCATTCGATCCGTGGGTCTATCATGGATGAACTGTTGGAGAAACGATCATCTTGACAAAGATTCATTTGCGTTTTTGGCATATGTAAAAAAACAGGACTTGGAGAATATCCGGAAGTTGAGCGTTCACCTTAAGACTTCTTCATTTTCCTCCTAAGTAATTGCCTTGGCTGAGTTGGATATTGTCGGGTCTTATGAATATAAGGCCCTTCCCGAAAAGTGCAAAGAGCAATGTATGATGTTATATATTTGAGATTGTGTCTGTTTGTTCACTCGATACATACAGCTTGTTCTTCGTTAATATGATATATCTTTGTATATTCTTTTTGTAGTGTCATCGATTGTAGATATTTTTGGGATTTCTCAGACCCCTTCGAAAGCCTCGAATGTGGGCACTTCTCACCAAACTTCCGAACATGTCGGCACTCCCATCGCTGATACTGTGGGTCATCCGTCCAGTACGTCAGTTACTAGGGTTGATGTTCAGCTAGTTGACAGCTCGCACCATTGAGATCGCAATTGAGGCATCGTCCTCTATTCAGACCGAACCTAAGATGCCTACAACAACAAATATTGTTGTTGACTGTATTGTTGTTAAGAGAGAGAGGTCTTCCCATTATAAGGGAAGAGATGATCCACCAAGCAAGAAGATGAATAATCCTGATGCTCCGGTGGTGACCATATTTGATGACGCTCATCCGAAAGCTTCTACTTTAATATTTGATGGCCTTCTCCTGATTCCCATACTTCCCTAACCTTAAGGACTTCTGCAGGGATGAATATGGAACATGCTCCAACATCTGTTACAGCCCGTTTGAATGTCTTCAATCCTTGGGATAAGATTCAAGTTCCTCTACAAAAGGAGAGTCAGAAGGGCCTGGTCCATTTGTTTGATAGCTTTTATCCGGAGTGGTCGCTGAAAATTAACAACCAAGTCAACGATTTGGTTGTGGCCCGTACATGGGGGCAAAATTGCACCTTTACAAGGGATTGAGAGTTGGCGCGTCGCCTGGGTGATTCTGAGCCGACTGGTCTAGTTTATAACCACATGACCACTATAAGTTTCCTTTTATGGTTTGTTGCACTACACTTGTGATTTTTTGCTGAGGCACAATGTATCTCATTTTGATTCTTTCCTCTTTTGTAGGGTATCATATGGATGAGTGAGATGTGCCATTGGTAGATAGAGATTCTGGCCGAGCTGAGAGGTTACAATCCGAGCTGGTGACTCTAAATAAGGCTATGGAAACTGAAATGACCTCCATGAATAACATGAAGAAGACTTTCCTTTGTTGTTCGGTACCCACAACAGGCATGTGGGGAAGTTGAGGACCTACTTGATGGTCGTAAAGTAAGCAAAGGACATGTCATGGAAAGAACTGGCGAAACTAGCCGTTAAACATGTTGGTGAACTGAATATCTGTTCAGCACAATGATGAGATCGAGTCTGCCCTCCAACAAAGTGTTCGAAAGTACAAGGGCTTTTCGCGCTTTAATGATGAACTAAGAGTCATTTATGGTCTGGTGATCAATTATGGATTTACTAGAGCCATTGACGCGGCTCAGAAAGTCTAGCCTGAAATGGCTAGGGGCTGCCTGGATACTATGATCAAGAAGCAGAAGATGAATACAAGAAGTGCCTCATCGAGTTTCAAACTAAGAAGGATGTTGTGTCCAAGTATCAAGCTGACGAGAAGGTTGGAATTACCCCTTCTCCCTCTGTTGTTGCTTATGATGATACACTTACTCTTTCTCAATTGTAATAATTTATTGAATGGTCATATTTTGAATGATTGTTTTTCCAGACATTTGTGTCTTGTGTTTATCAGCACTTTGCATATTTGTTTGCATGTTGTATGTATAGCCCCTAGAGTATAGTAGGGCAAGTTGTGTTTTGCGTAGGTCAACCGAGGCTAATGAAAGGTAAAAACAAGCTGACACGCGGGACATGTTTGGCCTATGTAGAAATCTAGGCCCAAGCCCATCTAAGAGGAGGGGCCTCATCCCCAAAACCTAGGTTATGAGGTGAGGGAAGTCCATCTCTTAATATGGTGGGTGATACAATATCAAGTGCCCAATGTGGGATAACTTTAACACGTCCCATCAAGTGTGGGCCTAGGGCACTCTTAAGTTCAACAAAGAGGCCCAACACTTGAACAATAAATGGGTGGCTCCGATACCATGTAGAAATCTCGGCCCAAGCCCATATAAGAAGAGGGGTATCATCCCCAAAACCTAGGTTATGAGGTGAGGGAAGTCCATCTCTTAATATGGTGGGTGATACAATATCAAGTGCCCAATGTGGGACAACTTTAACAGCCTAACCTATAGGGAAAATATTTTTGTGGCCGAATGTGGCATATGACATTCCTACCTTCGACTTCTGATGTGCAAAAGGATTTGCACCATAAGACTTATAAGTAGGATCAAGAGCCATATTTGACTCTTCACAAAAGCATAATCAAGATAATTTATTTTTGAATAGGTAGGTAGCATCTGACCTGCGTGATGACGTATATGAGCGGCCTCACTTGGCTTGTTATGTTGGTTCATTTTGATCAACATAACCTTTCCCAAACGGTGGGAAACAATAAGTAGAGAGCCTTATTGGCCTATATGAGATAATTATGTTTTTACCTGTAGGGAAGGTGAAGAGAGTTTGAGAAAGTAATAATACTTGAGTAAACTTCAACTTAGTTTATTCATGATAAAAGAGTGGGTATAAATAGGTGCAAGTATGAATGAGAAAGGTCCTTGTAGAGTATTGATGAGAGATAAATTTATGATCATTATTATGACATTTCACCCCAATATTGATACCATTTTGAGCATTATTGTATCAAATCAAGTCAAAATTACTAAGTTTTATTCAAATATGTTAGTAGTAGTTATTATATAAATTATCGTATTTTTATAAGTTTTTTATTAGTTTTTGTACCGGTTTAGTAACCGGAGTGTCGTGTCGGATTTACGTTTGGTATTTTGGTGGTTCATTGCAGGATTATACATTGACCAAGATCCTACGTAACGACATGTTTTGAGTCTAAAAGATGTGTTTAGAGGATTAGAAGAAGGTGCCACAAGTTTACGAGTTCAATGGAGCAAATTTTCCTAAGTACTTAAACCGTAATTTATTTTCGATGGAGATTTGACCCAGCTTAGAGGCATTTTCAGGGGATGACTTCTTAATGAAAGTTGTATATCTTCAAGAAAGCTTTCCAATGGATTTTGAATCAAGTCAATCGGACTTCTACAACCCAAACGGTGGTCAAGTGGCTATTTGATTCGTACTAGAAGAAAATGCCGAAAAAGACACGTAATACAAATGGCTCATCAAAATGACGTTTTCTGAAGAGGAGTCCTTGATGAAAGTTGTAGAGTTTTCCGAGAGCTTAATTTTGACGTTTGAATCATAATTTTTGGAGGTCTACAACTCAAGATATGAATTTTAGAAGTTTTAGAAGGATCTAGAATCGATCATCACCGGATCGATCCGGCCCTTTCCCGGATCGATCCGGCCTCCCCAATTTGCTATATATACAGAGCATCAGAGAACAGAGAAGGCTGCCCCTTTCTTCTTCACCTCTTTCTCTCGTCCATTTCTTTTACTTTGAAGATCATATATATATATATATATATATATATATATATATATATATATATATATATATATATATATATATATATATATATATATATATATGATCAATATTTTCTTTTTCATCTCTTTTGTCTTTTTTATTTTATTTTCGGGCCCGTATATACATATGTCTATGTATGTATATATGTTTTGATAAATAATAGTAGTAATGTTGTAATGCTCGAGAAAATTATCGAAGGAAAATGCTTTTGGAAAGGTTGCTATTTTCAAGAATACAACTTAGATCTGAAGTAAACGGGTAATTTTATTGAGTTTTACTTTTTGTTGTTCTATATGATTATATCTATCTATATATATATGTGAGAATTTGATAAGTGTTTGGATCGAAAGGCTAAATTTGGTTTTAATAGAGTTTTGTCATCTTGACAGAAGGCTATTATGTAAAACTTCCAGCCATTTAATCCATGACATTTTGACAGAATTTGATATATATATATACTATATCTATGTTAAACTAAAAATATATCTAGCCAAGATATGAATCTGAATTAGTTAATCTTTTGGTAAAATGAATGATCGACTCTGGTAATAATGATTAAAATCAATTATGATGAATCTCTTTCTTTCTGCCCTTAAGAAACGTTAAAATTGGAAAGACCGGGGGGTAAAATTGGCCGAGTGAAAACGTGACAACGGAACCCGGTTTCCTACCCGGGGGCGATTTGTCTTGGGAAAGATAAATTTTATTGACATTTGTACTCGATATCGTAATAATGTTAAATCATCAGTTTAATTGAAATTTAAACCGGAAAGTTGAATCGTCCGGCTTTGACAACCGGAGCCTTTTAAATAAAATTGACCGTTTGACGAACGGAATGACTCCTTTTTATCTAAAGGTAGATTTGTACTCGGGACCTGTTCAGAAAAACCGTAACAGTTGTGGACCTTGGACTGATGCAATGGACATATGACAATTTCATACGCTCGTGTGAGGAGGAGTTGTCTAGCTTAGGAGTACACCGGTTCATATATAATTAACCTCCTTGTATCAAGGAAAAGATCTGTCTCATTTATTTCTACTAAAAGATATTGATTCAGTAAAGTATTCTTGGCTAGATCCAAAAATATATCTATATATCTATTTGTATTTATTTACTGCTTTACTAACAATCTAACTACTAACATAATCTAACCCGAGGAAACTGATAAAACTGCGACTTAGATCGAGTTAATAATAGCTTCTTGGTGTTTAACCCCACTTAAAAGAATTACCATGTTTTCCCTGAGGAATACGACCTGACTCACCAGACTAGCACTACAATTTGACCCGGTACACTGCCGGTTAGGATCTGTATAGCCTAGGTAATGTCCGTCAGCTTTCTGGCGCCGTTTCCAAGGTTAGGTTTAGGTCTGTCAGCATTTTGGCGCCGTTGCCGGGGAAAACGTCGCTAATTTCTTTCTTTGTGTCTAGGGTTACTACTTGTATTAGCTCAAAATTCTCGAGGATAAGTCAACACTCTTCTTATCACATTTCTTTTTTATTTTTCC
The DNA here is from genome assembly GCA_036785695.1 of Gentiana straminea. Taxonomy (NCBI): domain Eukaryota; kingdom Viridiplantae; phylum Streptophyta; class Magnoliopsida; order Gentianales; family Gentianaceae; genus Gentiana; species Gentiana straminea. The sequence continues at coordinate 8,312,172 of JAVUPR010000497.1, read as the reverse complement.
GTTGGTATCTACCTTCTTTTAGTTACCAATTTTCTTCTTCTACCAAATTCGAGTTATTTTCTATTTTCGATAGTAGAAAGTAAACGTGGTCATAACAGCCGAGGATAAGTCAATACATTTCTCAATCTCATTTGTATTTTTATTTTCATTGGTACCTACCTATTTGGTAAGATATCAATTTTTTTATAAAAATACTCGATAAATACCGAGTGGCTTCGGTAATTACCGAGAGAGAGAGAGAGAGAAAAAAAAAAAAAAAAAAACTACTCGGTAAATATCGAGTGGATTCGGTAATTACCGAGGAGAAAAAAAAAGTGGTTTTTTATCGATTTCGTGTTATTTTCTATTCGATATTTTCGATTCCACAAGAATTGTCAAATCGAGTTACGAAAATGGTCGAAACCGTTGGTAAAACACCTGAACAAGGGATTGCTCATGCTCAAGGGCATGGCCAAAACCTTAATCAGAATTTACCTCAACCTAATAACCAGAATCAGAATAATAGAAATAATCAGAATCGGAATAAGCATAATCAAAACCAGCCTAACCCGAGACCAATATGTGATCAGACCGTAAGAAGGTACCAGATTAATAATCCAATTCGTTTACCCAATAAAGGAGCAAATAATTTCGAAATAAAATCTCATCTTTTTGGTTTAATTGACACAAGAGCCCAATTTCTAGGAGAAGATGACGAGGACCCACATCATCACCTCTATCTTTTCGAAGAGTTGTGTAATACAGCCAAAAGTCATGGTGCTCATCGGGAATTAACGAGGATGTCTTTGTTTCCTTTTTCTTTAAAAGGAAGAGCACGAGATTGGTTTCTGTCACTTCCACATCATTCACTGACTAGTTGGGAGGATATTCAAACCGAGTTTTTAAAGCAATATTTTACTCCTGGTAGAAAATTGGAATTAATAGTCGAAATTGCCAACTTTAGACAAGGATCTGAAGAAACGTTTGGGAATGCTTGGGGAAGATTTAAAAAGCTATTAAGAGCTTGTCCCGATCATGGTTATTCCTTAGATATACAAATCCAACTTTTCTGTCGTAAATTAAGGAGAGACTCACGTGCAGATGTAGATCATGCATGTGGTGGTTCGTTAATGATGAGTGAAGCTCAGATAGTTTACGATGCTATTGAAAAGATTTCAAAAAATAACAGAATGTGGGAAACCGGTTCTAGCACAAGAAAAGTAGCTTTTGCAGGAGAATACACACCGAATACGGAAGTTCTAGCACACTTGGAGAATGTGAGTAGGAAATTTGATGGTTTACAACAGAATAAGAACCTGAGTTCGGGAAATAGTACAACAAATGACTACTCAAATCATGATAATGTGTCATTAGGGATGGAAGAACCAGAAGGCTATTCAAGGGAAAAGGTGAGTTTTTTACAGCATAGGAATTTGAACAATGCATATTCAAACTCGTTTAATGCTATAAGAAGAGATCACCCTACTTTTCATTGGTCTGAAAACCCTAGTAAGCAAGGACAACCACCGTATCCAATCCAATATAAGAATCCAAATCTAGTTTATCAAGGAGATACCTCGAATCAAAATCTACAATCATTACCTAAACCATATCCACAACATACCACTCAAAGCATACCAGTCACCCAAAGTTCAACTCAACCTGAAGGAGTTGATAAATGGGAGAAATTAATCGAAAATCTGATGGGTATGATGTCAACTCAAGCTCAAAATATGGAAACCATGATGACTTCTATAGGTACGATCACTAAGGATATGAGTACGTTGAAAACATCTATAAGTGGACATGATACCGTAATGAGAATTGTAGAAGCTTCATTACGGAATTTGGAATATCATTTGAGTAGAGAAGAGGAACGTAAAAACGGTAAACCTCCAGGAGAGCTGCCAAGTAATACCGAAAGAAACCCGGGAGAGGTAAATGCTGTTATTACTAGAAGTAGAAGAATCTGTGGAAGTAATGGATTAGAAAACATGAGAATTAATGAAGTAGAGGATGATTTAGATGGTAAATTTGAAAAGGATATGGAAAATAAACCGGAATTCACTAAAGAGGAAGAGGACATTATCGAAGATTTCCTAAGACAAAACAGATATATTGAACCTGAAAGTGAGGATGAGGAATGGGTCAAGGTTCCTAGAATATTGAAAAATCCAAGAATGAGTAGGACCTTGACCAATGATCATGTTGAGAATGAATCAAGTTTGGAAGGGCCAATTCAAACCAAACCTTATCCGGCTCAATCCAAATTCATCTTGGTTCAACCTGGAAGGGCAACACCATATCCAGTGCATATTTTGAAGAAAAAGGTACTGAATGATGACACACAATGTCCTCAAAAGGCACAATCATTCAAGGAAGCTTTACCATCTTCGTTTAACGATGAGAAGTATGCATGTTTTCTCGACACTTTTCGGTGCTTAAATATTAATATCCCTTTCATCGATGTTTGTAAGGGAGAGTTTAGTTTGGGAGTTAATCATGAGAGCGTTGTCTTCAACATTTACATTTCATTGAAATATCCATGCATTACACTAGAATCTAGTTCTTGTGTAGACACTTTGTGTCCCCTTGTTGTGGATTGTACTAACACGCAGTAATTGAAGAAGATGACTTTAGCAATAATATGAAGGCTCGCAAACCGAAAGCTCGAAAATCAAAGGAAAAGTTCAAGAATCGTGTGGATTGGTGGAAATTGTCTAACCTCTGTTGGAAACCAGTATTGAAGAAGGATGCGGTGCGTGAGGATGACCCACCACCGCACCTTAAAAACTGAAGCACGGTAAAATCTGGCTATAGACTATAAATGTAGTCAATGACAGTACTATCCTTCCTTTTTACTCCTTAAGCATTTATTTTTAGTGGATTATGTGCTTAATTGTTACGTGCTTTTGTGAGTAATTGTTAGAAGTATCCCGTTTTGTTTAGTATTTTATATTAGTTAATCCTTATCATTTTGGTCGAGCAAACGACGTTAACCAAAAGCGCTACCGGGAGGCAGCCCGTAAAAATGTTAAATATAATAATTACTCATACTTTGGATGAACTTTGCGAATACTTCGGATTGATTTTCATTTTGTTTCACCAAGTCTTAGGATGAATATTTGAATGTCATTAAAAAAGGGAATGATTAGGTGGTTATCCGAAAATCCCGATGGAGAAAAAAGAGAAAAATTCAAATGCGTCATTTCTTAGACTTAGGTTGTTAGAACAATTTGAAATAACCCTTGAGGATCTGGGTATAAAAGACTCGGAGTTAATACTTTGTCACACATTTCATATCATGATCTAGTCTGTTTTAAATTTCAAATAATGTGTGACATGTATTAGTTCAACTACTGTGGAATATTGTGTGTTTTAAATCAATAAAAGTTTATGTGGTGTGTTTATCTACCCTTTTGCATTACACTGTCACACTCCACATACTTTTATTTTATTTGCACACACAACGGTCATAACTTTGACCCACCCACCCACCCTTTTTTATCATCCGAGTATTTGTTTTGACTTGTTTTAGTGCACCATTGCTTTCCCAACAACTTATTTACACTCACTTTACATTGGGGACAATGTAAGTTCGTAAGTGGGGAGTGGAGTCGTTGGTCTAGCAATGGAATTAATGTTTATTTTGTATCAATAAAACCCTTAGTTTTTTATTTTTTCGAGCATTATTTAGTTGATTAAAATAAATTGTATAAGGTATATATTTCATGGATTTGAAGATATAATGATCAATTTGGATATGTATAACCAATGTGAACCGTAAGTGCATTGTAATTCCAAATATATTTGTGTAACATGAATTCCTTCACGTATGCCTTTGATATTGAAGCGAAAATTTTAAACTGTATCCATTCAGTATCCTAGTGGTTATTCTATAGATAATTGCAGTAACTTAGTACCTAACTTTTGAACGTGTACTGTGAATATCTGAAGGTTTGAATGTGATAGAAAGGATATAAGTTAAGTTTATTGGGAAAATGGAATGAAAGGAAGAATACCAAACTAAGATGAACTATCTATATGTCGGTTGTAGCTACCAATGATTTGAGTGCAGTAGGCGTTATCACGAAACGTCCTATATCACTATGAGGTTTACAGCTCCCGACTGCCTGATGATAGTAGTCCAGCTAGGGTGTTATCACGAAACGTCCTATTGCTGGGAATGAAGGCATATGCTACACATGTGAAATTAAGTTCATCAAAAGAAAAAAAAAATGACAATGGTTGAAAACTTAGTTATCTTCTATCCCTATCCCCAAGATAAACCGAATGATATTCTTTAGGGATTATCCTAATAAGTACACGGGAGAACTTTGTGTGGAACTCGTTACTACTATACCTAGGAAAGTCATTAGGGGTCATCGAATGGATATTTGTGTGTTTTGCTTGAATTATTCAAGAGAGGATAGTGGAAATTGAAAAGGCTTGTCACACACACACTCGTTATACATTTAATATTAGGTTAACGCCTGGTTGTAATTCTATACGGTTGCAACATCTTGGTTGTCTCTTATATCTTCTATCTTCATGAATTTATCTCTTATTCATTTTGTTTTATCGCTTGTTTTGATCGAGGACGACCAAAAGCTAAGTAGGGGGTTGTGATGAGAGATAAATTTATGATCATTATTATGACATTTCACCCCAATATTGATACCATTTTGAGCATTATTGTATCAAATCAAGTCAAAATTACTAAGTTTTATTCAAATATGTTAGTAGTAGTTATTATATAAATTATCGTATTTTTATAAGTTTTTTATTAGTTTTTGTCCGGTTTAGTAACCGGAGTGTCGTGTCGGATTTACGTTTGGTATTTTGGTGGTTCATTGCAGGATTATACATTGACCAAGATCCTACGTAACGACATGTTTTGAGTCTAAAAGATGTGTTTAGAGGATTAGAAGAAGGTGTCACAAGTTTACGAGTTCAATGGAGCAAATTTTCCTAAGTACTTAAACCGTAATTTATTTTCGATGGAGATTTGACCCAGCTTAGAGGCATTTTCAGGGGATGACTTCTTAATGAAAGTTGTATATCTTCAAGAAAGCTTTCCAATGGATTTTGAATCAAGTCAATCGGACTTCTACAACCCAAACGGTGGTCAAGTGGCTACTTGATTCGTACTAGAAGAAAATGCCGAAAAAGACACGTAATACAAATGGCTCATCAAAATGACGTTTTCTGAAGAGGAATCCTTGATGAAAGTTGTAGAGTTTTCCGAGAGCTTAATTTTGACGTTTGAATCATAATTTTTGGAGGTCTACAACTCAAGATATGAATTTTAGAAGTTTTAGAAGGATCTAGAATCGATCATCACCGGATCGATCCGGCCCTTTCCCGGATCGATCCGGCCTCCCCAATTTGCTATATATACAGAGCATCAGAGAACAGAGAAGGCTGCCCCTTTCTTCTTCACCTCTTTCTCTCGTCCATTTCTTTTACTTTGAAGATCATATATATATATATATATATATATATATATATATATATATATATATATATATATATATATCTAGATTTTCTTTTTCATCTCTTTTGTCTTTTTTATTTTATTTTCGGGCCCGTATATACATATGTCTATGTATGTATATATGTTTTGATAAATAATAGTAGTAATGTTGTAATGCTCGAGAAAATTATCGAAGGAAAATGCTTTTGGAAAGGTTGCTATTTTCAAGAATACAACTTAGATCGAAGTAAACGGGTAATTTTATTGAGTTTTACTTTTTGTTGTTCTATATGATTATATCTATCTATATATATATGTGAGAATTTGATAAGTGTTTGGATCGAAAGGCTAAATTTGGTTTTAATAGAGTTTTGTCATCTTGACGAAGAAGGCTATTATGTAAAACTTCCAGCCATTTAATCCATGACATTTTGACAGAATTTGATATATATATATACTATATCTATGTTAAACTAAAAATATATCTAGCCAAGATATGAATCTGAATTAGTTAATCTTTTGGTAAAATGAATGATCGACTCTGGTAATAATGATTAAAATCAATTATGATGAATCTCTTTCTTTCTGCGCTTAATGAAACGTTAAAATTGAAAGACCGGAGGGTAAAATTGGCCGAGTGAAAACGTGATAACGGAACCCAGTTTCCTACCCGGGGGCAGATTTGTCTTGGGAAAGATAAATTTTATTGACATTTGTACTCGAGATCGTAATAATGTTAAATCATCAGTTTAATTGAAACTTAAACCGGAAAGTTGAATCGTCCGGCTTTGACAACCGGAGCATTTTAAATAAAATTGACCGTTTGACGAACGGAATGACTCCTTTTTATCTAAAGGTAGATTTGTACTCGGGACCTGTTCAGAAAAACCGTAACAGTTGTGGACATTGGACTGATGCAATGGACATATGACAATTTCATACGCTCGTGTGAGGAGGAGTTGTCTAGTTTAGGAGTACACCGGTTCATATATAATTAACCTCCTTGTATCAAGGAAAAGATCTGTCTCATTTATTTCTACTAAAAGATATTGATTCAGTAAAGTATTCTTGGCTAGATCCAAAAATATATCTATATATCTATTTGTATTTATTTACTGCTTTACTAACAATCTAACTACTAACATAATCTAACCCGAGGAAACTGATAAAACTGCGACTTAGATCGAGTTAATAATAGCTTATTGGTGTTTAACCCCACTTAAAAGAATTACCATGTTTTCCCTGAGGAATACGACCTGACTCACCAGACTAGCACTACAATTTGACCCGGTACACTGCCGGTTAGGATCTGTATAGCCTAGGTAATGTCCGTCAGTTTTCTGGCGCCGTTTCCAAGGTTAGGTTTAGGTCTGTCAAGTATAAGCTAGGGGTAGAGCAATTAATTACTAGAGTCGGCTAGTATTAATTGCTAGAGTTGTCTATTACATAATAAGACAAAATAGAGTTACTTTATGACTTTATGACATATTAATTGTTTATACAATACAATTAATATGTCTTTATACACAAGTAACGTTTTATAGTTACAATAATGTAATGTAATATTTCCACCCCCCCTCAAACTGGGTTGTATATGTCAATACAGCCAAGTTTGCTACTCATCTCACCGAACATAAGCGGTGGAATGGCCTTGGTGAGAATATCGCATTCGTCCGCCGAGGGAACATATTGGAGTTGAATGATCTGGGCATCAATCTTCTCTTTAAGGAAATGTCTGTCAATGTCCACATGTTTTGTCTTATCATGATGAACATGATCCTCTCGCCATGCATAATGCTTTGAATTATTATCACAGCAGAGGATGATAGGTTTCTGAAGGGGTTGCTGAAGGTCAGTCAGGACTCTTTTCAGCCACAGAGCTTCACAAATGCCCAAAACAAGTGCCCTAAGTTCAGCTTCATCACTGCTTCTAGAGACGGTAGGTTGTTTCTTGCTTCTCCAAGTGACAAGATTACCCCATACATAGGAACAGTAGCCTGTGGTAGATCTTCTGTCTATATGGCAACCACCCCAATCAAAGCATCGGTATAGACCTTCACCGATCCGTCGCAGACTTAGTGAAGTGTAAGCCTTGGCCGAGTTGACTTTAAGTATCTTAGTATTCTCGTAGACGCATCCCAATGGTGCTCAGTAGGGCAATGCATGAACTGACTGACAAGGCTAACTCCATATGCAATATCAGGTCTTGTATGGGAGAGGTAAATGAGTTTTCCTACAAGTCTCTTATATTGTTCCTTTCTTACAGCAATATTACCTTGCATTAGAGGATTACTGGGGTCTACTGGAGAGATAGCTTGTTTGCATCCTAGCATGCCAGTTTCCTTCAGCAGGTCCAGCACATATTTCCTCTATGAGACTGCTATACCCTTGATGTTTCTTGTTATTTCCATGCCAAGGAAGTACTTGAGGTACCCCAAATCTTTAAATTGAAACACTTTTTCCAGGAGGGTCTTCAATGTGTGGATCTCAGCAGGGTCATCACCAGTCAGGATGATATCATCCACATAGACAATAAGAATGGATCTTTTCCTGTTGGTTGTCTTGATAAACATGGTGTGATCTGAGTTGCACTGATGATATCCAGCAGCTTTAACCACAGTAGTAAGTTTGCCAAACCATGCTCTTGGGACCGCTTCAGCCATATAGAGATTTTCTCGCTTACAAACTTTCCCTTGAGTGTGAGTGTTGGTAAAGCCGGAGGTACAACATATAAACTTCCTCGGTGAGATCACCATTTAGGAAGGCATTCTTGATGTCCAACCGATAGAGTGGCCGGTCAAGTTGGACAACCAGGAGATCGCACTTAATCGTGTTGAGCTTTGCCACAGTGCAAATGTCTCTTTGTAGTCAAGTCCATATGTTTGAGTGAAGCCCCTTGCAACCAGTCTAGCTTTGTACTTGTCAATAGTACCTCAACATTGTACTTGATGGTGAATAGCCATTTACAGCTGACTGTCTTCTTTCCTTGTGGGAGAGTGGTGAGATCCCAAGTATGATTGTCAATGAGTGCAGTCATTTCAGTTTTCACAGCTGCCTTCCACCTGTCATGTTTGAGAGCTTCTTGTATATTCTTAGGAATAGAATGAGTGTCCAAGTCCTGTGTAAATATAGCAAAACCAGATGACAAGTGATTATATGACACATAATTATGGATAGAGTGGTCGTACATGATCTCTTTCCTTTTCGGACAAAGAATGGGTCCGTTATCAATATCGCAGGTTTAGGAGTATCGCAGGTTGCCGAGGCATATCGCCAGGTTCGGGAGTTTGGGGAGTATCGCAGGGTTCTTGCCGAGGTTCGCAGGTGTATAGAGATCGTGGTTAGGAGGTCCGATGAGACCGATGAGGTTGCCGAATATTAGGAGTTGGTAGAGGATTGGCAAGGCCTCAAGTTCCTCCCTGGAAGGTGCAGTTGGAGTCAGTGGACTATAAGAAGAGGGAAGAGTTTCTGTTTCAATCAGGTTTCCATCTGTGATAGTCTCAGTAGGGTTACTGTAGTAAGGAGTTTTTTCAAAGAACTTGACATCCATAGAGTTGTAGAATCTTTTGTCAGTGGGGGAATAACACTTGTAGCCCTTCCTGTCTTTGGCATAACCAAGAAAAATGCACTTATGAACTTTGGGGTCGAGTTTGCTTCTATGTTGGGCATGAATGTAGAAAAATACAGTACATCCAAAGATTTTTGGAGGCAGGTCAGGAATGAGATGAGGACAGGGGTGATTTGTCAGCAGGGTTTGGATAGGGGTCTTGAATCCTAGCACTTTACTGGTAACCTATTGATTAGATATGTGGCTGTTAATATAGCTTCACCCCACATGTATTTCGGCACATGGGTGGTGAACATGACTGATCTAGCCATCTCCAGTAGGTGCCTGTTCTTCCTCTCAGCAACCCCATTTTGCTGAGGTGTTTCTACACAGCTACTAGTGTGAACAATTCCCTTATCATTCAGGAAGGTGCTGAGGTTGGACTCATAGTATTCCAGGGCATTATCTGTTTTTAAGATTTTAATCTTAGTGTCAATTTGAGTGGATACCGTGTTATAGAACTCTTGAAAGATGGTTCCAACTTCAGATTTATCTTTCATAAAAAACAGCCATGTGATCCTGGTGTAATCATCTATGAAGGTGACAAACCACCTCTTTCCTGTTATACTTTTAACTCTTGAAGGTCCCCATACATCACTATGTATTAGAGTGAAAGGTGTGGAGGGTAAGTAAGGTAATTTATTATACACAGACTTAGTAAGTTTAGCAAACTGACAAATATCACATTGAAGGTCACTGAGGTTACATCCTTTAAACAATTCAGGAAATAAAGACTTTAAATAACCAAAACTTGGATGACCTAGTCTATAATGCCATAACATGATATTGTCTAAGGTTTGGTTGCAGTGTGCCGCCGAGGCGCTTTCGCCTTCAATCTTCTCGTCTTCACAGGTTGACCATAAACAAATTCCGAGCAGGCTTTAGCTTTCCCAATCACTTCCCGTGAAGAAAGATCCTTGAAAATACACCGATTGTTATTAAACAAGATCGACCAATTTAGGTCTTTAGTGAGTCTACCGACGATATAAGGTTACGGTATAATTTTGGAACAAATAGACATCCCGAAGGTATATCTTATCGCAAAGTTTGACATTTCCAAAACCTTGTGCACATGAAATAGATCCATCAAAGAATCCTAATATTGTGGGTTTGATGACAGGGCTTAAACTGAGATATGAGACTTTTGTTACCATTCATATGGGATGAAGCCCCAGAATCAACAATCCAAGTATCATTACTGAGAGGTGAGTGGAATATACCTGTTTCAACATGAGTAGCTATGTCAGTGATAGAACTAACTTCATTTTGTTGAGCAATGAAGGCTTTGAAGGCAGCAAACTGAGCATCCAACATGGTATCTTTGTTCCCTTCTTCACTGACATGCCTGCCCTGACTTTCCCTGGTTGGTTTGGAGGGTTTAAAGGAATTAGGCTTACCATGTAGTTTCCAACAAGTGTCCTTGGTGTGATTTGTGCGTTTGCAGTGGTCACAGAACAACTTTCCTGTCTTCTCAGTAGGTTTCCTGTAAGTCTCGCAACCTCGCAGGCTTCCCGACCACCAACATTGCCGAGCTATCGCAGGGTGATCGCAGGGTTGCTTTGCGCATTACTTTCCTCCTACTTTCCTCATGTTTGACTTCAAAGAAACACAGATTTGAGGTCAGGAGAGGTTTAGTAGCAAGAACTCTACCTCTAACATCATCAAGGAATGAGTTCAAATCTGTAAGGAACTTGAATACCCTCTTCTTCTCAATGATATTCTTGTATAAGGCGGATCCTCTACATCCTTCCATGGGTGAGTTTCCAACATGTCTAGTGTTGCCATGACTTAGATAGTTGGTTGTAGTACTGAGTTACAGACAGGTGTCTCCTTGACTGTAATTCTGGATTTGAGCTTTCAGTTCATAGACCTCAGATGTATTGTCCTTCTTTGAGTAAAGATCTCTGGCATTATCCCAGATATCCTTAGCAGTGTCATACATCATGAAGTTCTCACTGATCTCTTTTGTCATTGACCTCGTGAGGATGGTCATGACTTGGCTATTTTCTGTATCCCATGCTTCAAACTTGGGGTCAGTTTCAGCAGGGGCAGGTTTGGAACCAGACAAGTATCCCATCTTGCTCTGGCCTGAGATATACATTTTCATAGATCTTGACCATAGCAGGTAGTTGTTGCCATCAAGTCTGTGGTTTGTAAATGAATAGTTTTCATTAACCCCAGTCTGCTGAGGCTGCTGGGACTCTACTGAGGGTGAAGACGCTTCAGATAAAGAAGACATTTTTGAAAAGATAGGAGATTTTGCAGCGGATTAAAGACGATTATGGCTCCGATACCATGAAGAGAGTTTGAGAAAGTAATAATACTTGAGTAAACTTCAACTTAGTTTATTCATGATAAAAGAGTGGGTATAAATAGGTGCAAGTATGAATGAGAAAGGTCCTAGTAGAGTATAAGCTAGGGGTAGAGCAATTAATTACTAGAGTCGGCTAGTATTAATTGCAAGAGTTGTCTATTACATAATAAGACAAAATAGAGTTACTTTATGACATATTAATTGTTTATACAATACAATTAATATGTCTTACAATTAATATGTCTTTATACACAAGTAACGTTTTATAGTTACAATAATGTAATGTAATATTTCCACAGATGGTAAACAATTTAAAATAAATCTAAGTTGTTCTGACATGGCTTGTAAGGGAACTGGTAGACAACCATATTCGGATTGCATAAGGAAGGTATCCCTTCTTACGGGATGATATAAAAGTGTCAGTCTTGGTTAGATAAGGTAATTAGTCTATTTTACCTCCCTTAAAGCTATGAGTCATCAAGGGATCGAGTTGATTGTAGAAGCTTAAGCCAATTGCAGTTGGTTTGTTCTTGTATTGGATTTTTGTGTTGTTTCTGAAATCAACACTCTCATTGTATGTGCAACATTATTAATTCTCAACATTCAAAGTTTTTAGTGCGATTTTGAATCCGAGTGGATATCACTCTGTGGTAGTAAGGTAGGCCTTTAAATTGAACTATTATACATAGCTATGTTCACTACTCTTTATCTTACTTTATGCAAACTTGATCATCTGCTTATATTGCTTGAATTGTTCTTCATATATATGTTATATTCATATGAGAACAATCATGCACCGCGTTTGGAACTTGTAAGATTAAGTAATTCATTTGAACATAAGATCGCATTGATTGTCACTGCATGACCTTCTTGTCACTGCATAAAACTGTCTAATGTCTTTGTGATCAGGCTGTATAACTTGTTCTATCATTTTTAACTTGCTCATACACATAGCATAACATTGTATCTGCAAGTTCTGATCATATTTCAGCTCATTCAACTTCTTTTACAAGCTCAATTCAGCTCAACAAGAAAATTCAGTCAATGAACCTGTGTAACAATGTCACTGCATCTTGTCTTTGATTTTTTTTACTTGCTTGAATTGCTCTTATTCAAGTATATTGAATAGCGTGGTCCATTAGAAACTAAGATTAAGTGTTTGTAAGTCACATTCATTCATAATTCCACACTTATAACTTGATTACACACTTGATTTTGAAAATGTTTCTAACTGGTGCATGATTCAATTTTAAAAAGAGAAGTTTGCATCGACAATCCTTCAACCCCATGTTCAGATTGCAATTGCCTGCAAAAAAAGTCTCAACACAAACCTCATCATGTTGCCCTGAAAGTAGGTTTGACGTGATATCATGAAGTACACACTTTTTTTGCGAAATGCTTAAGTACACCAACATTAATACAAAGACATTATTTTAACACTTAAGGGATTTTTACGTGTACTTAAAAAACACTTATGAAAGACTTAAGATTTTTTTTTGGGACAACGATCTTTTTATTTATTAGTAGAGTGGAATACCACACATTACATCAAAGTCCAAGACAACAGAAAAGCATTACAACGAATCAAATAAAACAATTAATCTATAGTCCAAGCTAGACGAAGGTTCCTAACTCGAATCTCCGTTTTTGAAAGCAAAACTTGTACTGGTGGATGGAACTCTTGATCACCATGTTGGATCTTATTTCTCCAAAACCAGCAACAATAGGCGAAATCTTTGAAAGTATAGGGCCAATGACGATCACCACTTCTACCTTTCAAATTGGCCTTAATCCAATCTTGGCTACTTTGATATGCGAAAAATTCTCTCCATTGTTCTCGAGGAAGCAGGTTCTTCCAGATCAAGGTAGGGATCCTGCAATCTCGCAAAGTATGAAGGACAATTTCCTCGCCTATGTTACATAAACTGCAAGTAGCATCATTGGCAACATGCCTCCTGGTCAGGAGGGATTTGGTTGGCAAGGCGTTCTGGGCTGCCAGCCAGAGAAGAAAGTTTAATCTAGAGGAGCCTTTAAGTTTCCAAATATTTTCCCAAAAGCTGTCGCGTGCTGGTTCATGCTCCTGTGTGAGATACTCCTAACCGGCTGCAACAGAGTACTTGGGACTGTCACCAAACTGCCAAACTATATGTTCCCCTGCCATAGCAAAGCCATCTCTTTTAGGAGTGCTGCTGCTGAACAAATGCCCTTCCAAGTTGCAGAACTAGGGTCTTTGGGTTTTTCAAACGGGCTCCCATATTTATTAACTAATACTTGTACCCAAATAGATCTATCATGAGTTAAGAGCTGTCACACCAGTTTACCTAACAAAGCACAATTCATCTCTTTGAGTCGTTTGAACCCAAGTCCACCACTATTTCGAGGCCTGTACAAATTGTCCCAAGAAACGTAGTGCATTCTTGTGCTGTCATTTTCCTCCCCCCAAAGAATTGTCTAAAGATCTTTTCCATTTCATCAATGCATCCCTCTGGTCGTTTCATTGTATAAAACGGATGTGTGTCAAGGGAGCTTTTGATAAGGATCGTCCTACCTGCCCTGGAAAGCCTTAAGAATTTTAAGTACTACTCTCATCGCACCGGGTGAATTTAGGAATTTCTTACTTTCCGTTAGAAAATGTATGTATGATTTATGTGAAAATTGTCGTTATCCATCCCGTGTAGAAAGACAAGACAAAAAAAACTTTACCAAGTTGCAACTTTGTTGACTTGTGATATAATAAAGATTCTGGTTCGGCGTTGGTGACTGACTTACTTTTTCCTTAGCATTTTTTAAAAAAAAATGCGAACCCTTTTGGATCTCTCTCAAGGCGTGAGAATTAGCCTACCTATGAATCACGGGCTACAAAAATGTTTGTTTTGTAGCAAAACCAATCCTTTGTTTGTTCTTTTATCAATATACCAAATTTAGTTAAACAACTTGCAGACAGAGCCAGAGCCCCCATGTGAAATGAATACCCATGTAACTTATCTACTGATAGATACCACCCACCAACCCACCCTTCCTCCCCAAAGCTTAAATTTTTTAATGTCACTACTGCAAAATCTACAGTTAGCATATTCCCTATTTAACATTTGATGCAACAGTTCTAGCCCAGAACTTAATCTGAGCTTTCATGTCATCTTCTACTGATCTTCTTTTATCAGCCGCCCATTGCTCTGTAACTTGCTGTTCTTGGTCTTGCCATGCCTTTGATGAAGAAGAAGAAGAGGGTTCTTCTTCTTTAATCTTCTTTTCGACACTCAGTTCCTTGAAACCTACGAGTTCTTGAAATCCTACGTCACTTGTACTTCTTGCTAGCCTAGTTCGACTGTTGTGATGTTGTTGTTGTTGTACTTGTCTTCTCACCCCACCACCACTTTCAAAAGAGCTCTTTGTACTTAAATTCTCTATGTCTGGTTTTGTTCTTGGCCTTTGATTTGGTGTACTTGGACTCCTTGTAGTAACAACCTGCAATAATACCAACGGCAAACCAATAAATTGGCGTTTAACCAAAACGAAAGAAACCCCTCAAGTAAATTGGTTGCAAATTACAATCTTGCAACAAGAACAAATTGAAATTTTGAATATTGACATAGAAATTTATAAATTTTAAACGAAAAAAAAAGGTCAGCTTTTCAAATAAAAATGAACAAACAAGAAAGTACCTTTGGGGAACCACGAGGAGGTAACAAATCAGACTGATGAAGAGAAGCTTGCCTAATCAACTTGCTCATAGAGAAATCACTTTCATCATCTTGAATTTCTTCCCTGATTACCATAGAAGCCGGCAGAGATGGAGCACGGGAAATACTATTAGTATTATTATTATTATTAGAAGATCTCTGAAGATTTGACTTCCGAACCCTTTGAGGAGCTGATTCTTCCGGCAAGGATGGTGCCCTCGTCAATCCCGCCGGCCGGGAGAATCTACCTGCTTCTGTCGGCAGCTTTTTTATTGCTGAAAAGGTTTCTTCCATTGATTTTTCAGGCAAAATCTCTGCTTGATGAGATTGATGTTCAATGAAGTTAGGGGAAAAAGAAGGACAAGGATCAGAATAACATCTAGGTATAATCGGTGGTGTTGGCTTAGTATTAAATAAGTTGTTGAAAAACCAAGAATTCTCCAGAAGATCAATGGGCTCAACCTTTTCCTGTGAAATTTCGATGGATTCATCAATAGCCTCCATCCTTCATGTGAAGCTTTTTTGCAGGGAAAGAGATTAAAGAGAGACCCACATGGGGTTCTTGTGATTGGGATCTTATATATATATATTTATTATATACGAACAAAAATGGCTGTCTGACTTGGGAAAATTAGGGAAGGGGGGGATGGGGATGGGGATGGGAAAGAGGCATGTGAGGTTGGAACCCACCTGCTACAAGATTTGTACATAATTGTTATTATGCTTTTTTTGGACCTCACTCCAAATAATTGGTTGTTATGTGGATCCTGCTTATGGTTTTTCCTGTTTCTACTATAATAATACGAGTAATGATACAAACATAACCCCTGTATTGTATCGAGAGACAAACTTATTTTCTGTATTGTTGATTATGATGAGTTTAAATTGATCATGAACGATATAAATAACTCGTTGTATCATTCATTGTGACACAACCCGTATCAATACTATAGAACTTGTATCTTGAAAAGTTTATGCATTTTCATTTTTTTTTTTTTGCCCTTTTGAGTTTTGTAGGTAAAAGAAAGTTTGAGTTGGTGGGCAATCACTTCATTTTTCTTTTTCTTACATCCATCTAGCTTATGGTATGATTAAGTATCATATATAGTCATTTGGAAGTTATAAACGTGACCGTTAAATTTTCTGCCCACAAACGATTGATGATGGCCGATCTGAACTACGCCACGTGTCATCCATTTAAGTCATATAATAAATGACTAGCCTTTAAAAATAATGCACTAAGGGCTAAGAGCCCCAAACACATACCCATGGCGGTCCCTAACCCTAGGTGTGAGATCGGCAGATGCTCCTCCTCCAGCCACCGTAGGTCGGCTAAGGCTTGGTGAAGAGGAGCTGCCTTGGTAGCCTTGGGGGGGGGGGGGGGGGGGGCTCGGCACGGACGCACGAGCAACCCCGGCTGTTATTCCACGAGCTGGATAACTGAAGATAAATAAGAAAAAAATCCTAAGTCATAAAGACTCTGATCCTGACATTTAAATATATCCATAATTATCCCTAAATGATAGGGATTTGCGTGTGTATATCCTTAGGGAAATATTAATAACACTATAATGTGATTCCTTGCAGGAAAAGGAAAGGAATAATTCATCCCCTATATAAACAACCATACGGAACTACGAAGGACTTGATTCCAATTCATCTATTGGATACATAGGCAACTTGGGAGAAATAACTCACGAGCTCAGTCTAAAATACACCAAAAACACATTCCCATTAACACGATTTAGGGTTCATAGGATTAAAGATCATTGTCACAAAGATAATTGGCTCGGATTAATTAATAGACGAGTTCAAGCATCGTCAACGATATATTTTGACAAGAATTCTTGTATTGAGACTCAACTTGCGAGTTACTATATGTGACTACATTCTGACCATACACAATATAACTTCAAGATTGAATGTGTAACAAGGCTACTTACGTGTATTGTAATTGTTCAAATGGAATTACCATATAAGGCGTTCTTCCATTTGACACTTGCAACAGCTTTGGTGTTCGACAACACAAAAATATGACACGAGGAGTTGAACGTGTATAACGTATATATCAACAGTCTACTTTCTATGAACACACATTGTTTGTATACCTTGTACGTTCGAGGTTTCCATATTTTCAAAGGTCAAAAGTACGGCCTTCACGTTGTTCGACTACACAAACTTTGTAAATTTATTTAAAATGGTTAAACCATAACCATGAAGGTCCCCACTCTCCTTGTCCCACAGTATGAGTGAAGATGTTAATCATGTAACCTATGTTCCACGGGATGAGTGGAGATATTAATCCGGTAACCTAGTTGCTCAGAGTCAAGAATTTGATATTATACCAAAGAACTGAAAGAAGTCTTCTTTACAGGGTTCGAACATCCACACTCCAGCTTAAGGTCCGGCTGCCTTTTTAAGGCACCCAAACCCTTCATATGTTTAACTTTCTACATTTATTAATCATATGAAAGCCAACCACAAGCATATCTACATCATTATTTCAGCTATTTAGCATCGACACGGATGAAGCTATAATATTTTACATAAATTTTCTTTGATACTCCCTCCATCCCAAAATATAAGTCATTGTTTTCACACAGAATAAAAAGTTATTGAATGCCATGAATTTTAAGGAGAAATGCCTTAAATATCCTTCAACTATCATCAATGAAATGATTATAAAATATTTAAAAATAGTTGAATTGTTAATAAATTAGGGGTAATATAGAGAAAATAGTAATTAATAAATGTTTCATTGATGATGTCGAATGAGTTATAATCTAGGACAAACAAAAGAGATAAAATGACTTATATTAATGAATGGAGAGAGTACTAAGGATTGCTAAGTGGCACGGTTTGAATCACGTTCACGTTGGCACTATTCAAGAATGAGTAGATGAGAATATGTTTCACATATACACAATCCATTACTTCTTGCGGGAAGTAGAAAGACAACCACCTTATTTGTTAATACTAAAAACTGATCGATCCACGGTGTTTTTATCGGGTATGAACTAATTGATCACTGGTGGGTTATGGTAAATAAGGATAAGAGGTATTAGAGAAGGTTTGCAAAATCTTTCCTACTTCATTACGGATAGTCTATGGAGGGTTAGTCTATTTGAAATGATTATATAAATAGACGCTCAACGGACCCGACAGTATTGAGAATAAGAAATATCTATAACCAAGTTTAGTTTTGAGAATATAGTAGCGTAATTCCGGAATTAAAAAGTTGAGTAGAAATATATTGTTCGATAAATGTTTCATTCAATTTGTTGGAGCCATTGGTTATGGTTCCTTGGCTCCTAACATGCGAGTGAATTCTCGTATTTTGTAACTTCGATAAACATTAAATAATTGGTCTATTTAATGAATATGCAATTATGTTATTTATTCGTTAAATAATATATATAATAGAAAATATTTTTTCTATTATTCTAATGACAATAATGGCGCCACATGTGGTGGATTTTTTAAAAATAAATTTTCTCTTAATTATGTCACACGTACAATTATTCTCTTGCATAAGTTTATATTGAGTAGCCAGATCCCTTAAATTCATTCATAATTCCAGGCTCAGACTCGAATCATGAAATCTAAAGTATACTTGACTCAATAAGTTTAATGTTTAACTCGAATCGGACCATTTACGCCCTTACCGGTGGGTAATAAAGGATACAAATGCAGATGCAGAGTCAGAGTCTCATCAAATTGATTCGGATTTTCACAGACCAAATTGATGGAATGTGCTTTTACCATATCCATCATCTATATAATATGAGGATAATTTGGCACCTTTAACCAAAAACAAAACAAAACAAAACAAAAAAAAACATAATGCAACATAACAAATGGATCAACACAATCATCAACTGTGCATATATTTAAATATACGATACAAATTCCGAAAATTTACAAAACCCATAATGACCCGGAAGCGAAATACAGCAACCATATGCAAGATGGTAAAAGAAATGTTGCAAAAGTCTGTACAGTTTCGAGAAAGACATCACAAAAGCCAACAATATGATTGTTTTAGGACAATGTTGGCTGTTGGATCAAGTCTCTCGTCTACTATATGTACATAAATATATATATATATATATATATTCCGATAATTTAAATATTTTGAAGAAAAAAAAAAAAAAAAATCCCTTCTCCTTTAAATAACAACATAACAAAACATTCGGCAGCAAGACTTTCTCTTATTTTAAATAAAACCTCCTCCAGATAATTTAACTGGCATTCAAAATGCCTTTCTTTCCTCCTCCTGCACTCAGTGCAGATGATTTACAGATGGGACAAGTGTTCTTTACAACCAACCACTTCTTTAAGCATTCGGCATGATACTCATGCCCACAATCCAAAGTTGCGATCCGTTCTTGCTGCACATAATTAGCCTGAAAATATGTAGACCAACAAACAGTCAGTGATGGATTCCAACAAACTTCTTCGGTGGTGGCACTAGTTTTCTGTATGGACTTCGAGTGCGTCAAAAGGAGAGGTAATAAAAGTATATTTGAGTGGGGGGGGCACGTGACCCCATCATATAGGACTCATGGGTCTGCCTCTGCAAACAATTGAATGTCCCTACCCAAGTAAACTTCAGAAAATAAAGAATTTAGAACGCAAGATGTAAGAACAGAAAAACACAGGGTATTGAGGTACATACGATAAAGAAGAGTACTGCTAGCTAGGTTAATTAGGTGGGAAGTAGGGGAGGGGAGGGGATGGGGGGAGAGCATACCCATGTGACAGATACTGACATCATGTCAGGCCATGCTATTCGACATTTAAGATTCTTTTTGCAAGCCTTAATGCATATACATTTATCAAGGATTAAAAACAAACCTGGCATACGACACAGAAATCAAGATTGTGATCTCCATGTGGTGCTTCATGCATAGCAGAAGAACAAGTTGAAGATGCAGCAAATAATCGGACTCTCAAATTGCTCGTGATGGCTTCCTCTGTTAACCCTGAACCAACACTACCAATTTGCTCCCCCAATGCAAGAAGCTCCTGAATTGTAACTTCCAAAATTCAGTATCAAAATCTTCATGGAGAGAATATTCAATCAGGCAAATTATACCAGGCATCAAATGTCTAGCTAAAGAATAATGAATGCTACAATAAGTTGAGAAGAGAATGTAATAGTCGCTTTACGAAAAAGAAAAAAAGGAATCGCAAAAACAACCTCGTAAGACATTTGATCTATATCCATGCGCATGTCTCTGTGCTGATCCATAAAATGCCCAGATTCGTGAAAGCCAGCAAAATCCATGATGGCAACTCCCTAAACAGAACCAGTCAAGAGAACAAAGGCGATTTGCATCAATCAATTGCATCTTGCACTGATAAAGATGGTCATAATGACAAGGGGAGAAAAATAACTAATTACGATAAATAGGCTTTTTTTCTTCTTCTTTTATATTATGGAATAGGAGAGGAGAAATTGTTACATCTTCTGGCAATACTCTAAGATGAGGAACGCTCCGATGTCTGTTATTCACCTCTTGTGTAGATTCTCTGCGATGAGGCCGAAATACCCGAAAGCCAGTGGGGGGAACAGGACCAGTATATCTTGGTCCGGTCTCGGGAAAACCTTGGAAAGAATTTAAGTTAGAGGTATTTGTTGGGAACCTTCGTGAAGAAGTTGGTACTTGTGAAGCGAAACTCATATTTTGGCCTCGGACGCCTTGTACAGGGATTGGAGGATGATGCATGGGACGATGCCCATGAGGAGCCACCTGATAACCTTGTAAACCCATATTACCTACCTCCATTCCGCTTCCACTTATGTTGCCTGCAATCATTAGAAATAGTATGCGACATAAGAAACATTCTGTCAAAGATTTCATTGTGAGAGGGCAGTTAAGGACGTTTGAAAAGCTTAAAGCTTCTAACAATTTTGTGAACACGAACAGAAACTGCAAAGTCTTGTCCTGAATCAAATCTATTCTTGCACGATTATCCAAACAAAAACTATATACAACGCACAATTTCATTCTAACATGTGGCTATACATCTAATAATAAATGATGAGAACATCTAGAATAATAAGAGCAGAGACCTAGGAAAAAAAAGGAAGAAGGTTGCAGGACAACTGGAAAAGGTATTTTATTATAAAAAGCTAGACAACTATTCGACATACAGCAATACACAGCTTAGAAAAACTCAGCAAGCAAGCAAATATTACCAGGCAGATACGGCAAAGTAGACGGCTGATTCCATCTTCCACCGTTGATTTCTCCATTATTACTGCCAAGCTGAAGACCTAACCAAGGATTTCCAGGCAAAAGAAAAGGATGACCAACATAATTTCCATGAACTAGATGATTAGGGTTATGTGCCAATACAGATTCTGGGCCCATGACACCAGGTCCGTTTCTGATACTTCTATGACTTCCGCTTTCAATAGATGATGTATCATTTGTTCCATAATCAAGGTGTACAAAAGGCAGAGGATCAGCAAGTGTTGCATCAGATTCAAGTGGCCTATTGCTGTTAGGGGCAACAGAAGAACTAGAACCCGCTAAAGCATAATGCTGGAAATTCCAAGGATGCCCTTCAGAGTTCTTTATTTTAAATGCGCCACTAACACCATCCACATAAGGGTTGTTCCGTATGTAAGCATCTGCAGGGATTCCAACCATCCTAGGATTACCTGAGAAGGGTAACTGATCATTCGTCCCATGATTCACAGGGAGTAAGATATCCCTTGAAGCATGTGGAGGAGCCATGAAGGGCGGATAGTGATTAGATGATGAACCAACAGCCAAGTTAAGATTAGTAGCAGGGTACTGATGGTACGGAGCCACACCATACACTAAAGCAGTTTCATGATGCTCTGGCCTCTGATGCAAATCAAAGTTACTCGATCTTCCAGGTAAACCGGTGTGGACATTGGACTGAGAAAGATTTGTAATGCTACTATAAACAACACATGGTTCGGGATGGATGGAGTCTTGACCTCGGTCTAAGTCAATCATATGTATATTTCTTTGTCCCATCTTGTTGGAAAGTAATTCGCCTATGATGCCTGCCAGATGCAAAGATACGATCCAATATTCATCAAAGTATTTCACAGCAATTTCTTTCACATCCTGCTCAAAGTTTATTTTACTTTTTGATAAACACCCAACCCAAAGTTCAATGAAGTGGAAAAATAGAAATAACGTCTCAGGACCTTAACATAATCCATGTCAAGCCATAGAAAGAGAGGCAAGCTTTCTTAAATGTGAAATGCTATAAAGCAGAAAAATGTCAATGAATATCACTTACCGATCACAAACATATCTCTTTCAAGGGAAAATATCCAAGACTATCCTGGAACTTACAATGCAAAGAGGCGCATAATCCCAATGACATGTCTTTTAACTGGGATACCCTACTTCATTTGCACAAAGAGGCTTTTATATCTATGCCCCAGTCTCACAAACAGATTAGTGAAGTGGAGAAACTGGCATGTACATTCCAATCGGTGACAAATAAACTATGCTCCGCCACACTTTAAAAGTCAAAACATTGCACCACTACCGGTACCCAGGATATTTGGGGGGGGGGGGGGGGGGGGGGTCACACACAACAAAAATAACGGTAATGACAAAATTGATGAATCACGATGCGCCACCAATCCATCGTTAACAGTGAGCTAATGATGAATCACGAGAGACGAGTGATGTAGTGATGAGTCATGAAAAACGAGTGAGCTAGTGGCGAACCACGAGAGACGAGTGGGAAAGTGATGAATCACAAGCGACGAGTGGGCTAGTGATGAATCACGAGAGACGAAAATATACACATGTTGACTTTCAAACAAAAATATTTTGAATCGTCCAATTTTGTTGAAATCTAAAATGATGAAATTTAACTTTTATTTCTAACTAGGTTGTATCGGTCAACCTTTAAAATACTACTACCTCCGTCCCAAATTGTAAGTCCATTTAGCTTTTTTGTTTTGTCCCATAATGTAAGTCCATTTAAATAACCAAGGAAGCATTTATTACATTTTTCTCCTTTTACCCCTCATTTATTATATATCCACCAACTTTCATTACTCTGCATTAATAACAGTCAAAGGACATTTTAGACTTTTCCATCAAAATTAATGACACATAACCAATTTAACCAACTTCCTTACATTTTGGGACGGAGGTAGTACCTAGTTTGAAGTGTATTTTTATTCCTTTTCTTTTATAGACAATGATGGAGGGTTTATGTAGACATTATTAAAAAAAGGACGGTCATATGAGCATATAACTTAAGATACTAAGCCGGAGATAAAATATTTTAGTATTTTTTTCCTTTATCTTTTAATTTTAATTTCCCATTTCAAGTAAAAACTGATTCCATAACTTAAATTTTTAAAAAAGACATCAATTCATTAATAGGCTAGTGAAGTTTCTCTTCTTAGAGTTTTGGTTTTTATTAAAGCTTTTTGAGGAAATATATTTAGTTCTTCAGATTTTTTAGCTACAACTTGATACTAGAAGTAATTCTTAGTAATATATTTTCTTCTTCTAAGTAAAAAGCTGATACTATAAGTTACTTTTCTCAATAGACATCAATTTACTAGTAGCCTGATGCTTTTTTAAATGAAAATATTATTTCCTGAAAGGCTGAAACTTATAGATCATATCTAATGTCTAGTTTTTGTAGTACTTCAATTTCAGTACTACTTTTTTTTATGTTAAAGTAAAATGTTGATACTAGAAATGATGATTATTTTTTAAAGATTTCAATTCACCAATAGAATAACTTTTGGTGTAATTGAATAAATGATTTGTTAAAACTTACGAGTCATATAGATATATATCTGAGATTTAGTGTTTCTATTTCTATATTTGTTAATTACTATATTTTATTTTCTTAAGTAAATACTTGATATTAGAAGTAATCTTCCTTAAAAGACATCAATTCACTAGTAGATAAGTATATTTGTTTGGTTGAGTAAATTATTTATTATGACCTACTAGAAGACATATCTAAAACAGTAATATGTTTAAAACATTTCAGTTTAACAATAGCATTATATTTTTGTTAAAGCAATATAAACTATTCTTAGCTGAACCAATTATGATAGGGGGCGAATATAAAATTTCGAAAGGCAAAAAATACACATTACATCTATCAGGTGTTTTTTTACGTACACAAGGGGGGAGGGGGGCAACTGCCCACCCTTGGGCCTACCTATGTCCGCCCCTGCCACTATTACCTCATTAGCTGATTAAAAAACAAACCAAAAAATAAAACATACAAACCTTGGTGCCTGGCCAGTGGCAGATTATAAGGTCGCCATAAATCCAAGAACCATTTGATAATTTTATCGTACTCATCGATATAAAGAAAACGTTTCAACCACAGAGAGAGCGAGGTGCAGCAAAATTATGTCGATTGATTCACATGGTGGACTCCAAAATATGAAGAAAAGAATAAAAGAGGAGAGAAAATGAGAAGATAGAGAATTGGCACAAAAAAACACCCATTTCTCTCTCTCTCCCTCTCCTCCCACTCCCACTCCCACTCCTCCTCCCCCTCCCACCCTCCATCACACACACACACACACACACACACACTGTTCCGGGTATTGTGGTGTTAGCCCGATAGGAAGTCAAAAAAGGAGAAAAAATAGCCAAACATTGAAACCCCGAACAAAAGAGAAATAAAAGTACCATGACTATGGTCAGTGAATCAGACTGTAGATTTCAACGAACAGGGAAGAATAGATAAAAAGAATAAGGGATCAATAAGTGACACAAAAGATAAATCAACAACACACGCATACAAAAATTAGATAAAAGGGGCAGTTCATGCATGGAAACATCTTCCTACGAGATGTCCGGCGAATAGCCGAGTAGTCTAGGACTACTGAATGAATTCTTACCTTATAATCCTATATGAGGTCCTTTTCATGGCTATATAAATGGGACATGAAGAGAGTGATGCCCATGAATAGAACAAGGCACACTCAGTCTTCCCTTTTGATGTTTAAAAGTAACCTAAATCACAACCAAACAAAACATTTGGCTATTTTGCTCTGCTGAATACCTAAGAATTATAAAGGTAGGACTGCACATATCCACAGTGTTAAAATGTACAAATGTATAATTTAAACTCTTCTTGAGCGCTTTCAAGTGAAAGATGTAACTAATGATATTGAGGAAGAGATCCTTGGCCAAATCTCACTACTGCCTGATTCTTAAATCCTATTCTTGCTCAGCTTGATCACATGTTGGGCACATACTTCTTTGTTAGACTATCGTCAAAAGACCTAAAAAGATGATAAGGAGAGACCTATCCTCTTGGAAGAAGAAGGCCTCTACGGGCACATACGTGGGTGGAGGGGGGGGGGGGGAGGAGTAAAAGTATATGAATGTATAAATTGCTATACTCCGCAGTAGATTAAGCCATAAGACACAAAAAAAAGGATAGCAATAACATAAATGTTCAACTACATTAAACAAGAGATGTCCCACAACTATGCTAAAACTGTAAGCTAGCTTCACCATGGCCACAATGAATGGGCTTCAAAGGTCGAAGGAATTAAGGAAAACAGCGAGACAGGTAACAAAGTAAAGGCTAATATGGTAGACCACTATTTGGCCAATGTACGTCACCGTGGTTGTGGTTTGATTTAGTACATGGAACAAGGGGAAAAAAGAACATATGACTGTGTGATACACAGTGTGAGTTGTACTTCATGTTTAAACTCTGAAAATTCCAGTTCTGAATTGATAATTACTCGGTCTAAGTCCAAAATTCAATATTACTACTTAGTGAATCTGACATTTTGGCTACTTAATGAACTTGTTACAGCTAAGTAGTATTCTCAAAGTGCAAGTTTTAGATTCTAATCAAGCTTTACTCAAGAAAATTATCACCGGTGGGTTAGGTTCCATACAAGCCTATAGCTCTAGAAATCAACAAAAGTATGGTCCAAATAAGCCTCAAAACTTCAAACAAACCATCACTCCAACCAGCATTTGCTCCTTTTTAAAGTGTTAAAGTTACTCCTTCCATATCTAAATTAAAAGCACCATATCATGATAAGACTTTCAACAAATGCTCATTCATCACAATCATCCCCAATTCAAGTCGGCCCAAAGTCACACTTTCCAAAATCATCTCGATTTGGCTTTTGCTCATGCCAGATTCTTCAATCATTCGATGTGCTGTCCTCTTACATTACACGCTTCTATGCTTGAGACGGAAGCTTTCCTTAATTCAAATGAATTGACTGGTGGAACACCACTTTCGACGATCTTGAAAGCTAGGATCTCGGTATTTGAATCAACCGATCAGATCGCAAATCTCAGTTCATTCTTCTAATTAGGGTAAAAATGGACAAGCTAAGATTCCTATATATCAATCCAAAATTTTTCAGCTGTAAAAATCAAGGTCAAGGGGGACAAGATACATCCACTACCATCCTGCACATAGTTCTAAGCCTCAATCTAGACACACCTTACCACGAAAGATAAACAAATAAATTAAAATCAAGTTAAAGAAAACCAAATACAACGATCTCGAAGAATAAAGCAGAATTCCGGTCAATGCTGTTAAGAAATTACAAGGCAAAAATGAACGATTTCGAATTATAAAGCAGATCCCCTCTAAAGCGCTTAAAAGGAAATTAAAGACTATTTAATACTTGCCTATTTTTTGTTAGCGCATCCAAAAAGGTCGACGTAAAGGAAAGCGGATTAACCCCTGAAATCTAGAAGTGAAACGTGAATACATGATTAGTCATCGTAACTCATGGTCCCACCCAAATCTATTTCAAATACGAAAGTCGGCTTATGTGCAAAGTGACACAACAAATAGTCATCATATGCCCAAGCAAAGATTTAAGAAACAAAGCTGGTAGCATTTGTATTCATGAAATCTATTGGATGGAGATCAAGACGATAAATTCTCAACATTGAAACAAATGGCCGATACAATAACGACAATATATAACACTTGATGGAAGAAGCTCTTAGCTTCAGCCCTACAACCGTCAAACTCAAAGGATTACAAAACATATTTACTGGCTGCAAGCCAAACATATCCCATACATCCCTGACATTCACACACCCATTGCCCAAAAATAAAACTCATCAGCCATTGAAACTTCAATGTGTTAGCTATATTGATACTATTCCTCTTTCTCCTTAGTTCCAGATAAATTCAGGGACGGATTCTGTGCTGACTCAAGTCCTTAAAACATTCAGCTGGCAAATATTGTCTAATCCGAGTAATCTAAGAAACTTGAGGTAAGACAAACATAACTCTTCAACTTAACTTAACCTCCAAAACAAAGGGCACAAATAGAACCACAACAAAAAAGGAAAAAGAAAAACAAAAGGGCAGGATTATATATAAGAAATCCCTTCTAAAGAATGTTCGTGGGTCACCCTCATAAAATCTGCTGACTAAAAAAATTTGGAAAAACACCACACGTCTTACCTTCCTGTTGGCACCGAAGAATTCAACTTCAATAAATACCCCACGATTAACTTATGAAGAAATTATCTGCAAACAGAAATCGCAAAGAAAAAGAAAATCAATAGAACTCCTAAAATTGGGAAAAAAGAAGTCATAAATTTGAAGGAAAGGCTTAAACATTGATGATCAAAAGTCATCTTAATATAAGGTCGGAAAACCTTGACGATCAATCGCACTTTTGCAAATGCCATATGCGCGGACTTACATGAAGAAACACAATTATGAAGCAAAATGAAAAACTCTCAGACAAGCTATCAAAAAAAAGGCGCAGAAAAAACTCACCAAATTAGAGGATGATCAGAGAAAGATCGTGAGACCGGAGAGGAAAAAGAGAAGCAGATAATATTGTGAAAAAAACAGAGGGATCGCTGCAATTTTGCAAAAGATAAAAGAGAGAGAAACCATTAAAAAAAACGGTAGGCAGTTCCGTTCTCGCTTGTTTTTGCTGCTTTTTTTTTTTTATGAATTTTTTTTTACATGTTTTCTTTTCCGAATTGTATGAAATTTTTTATGAGAATATTCTAATTTTTTATACGGCATATATTCAAATTTTTTTCTTGTCTCTTTTTTTATTTTATTTTAGATCAAAAACAGTCATTCACGACTTTTAACCAATTTTTTTTATTTCTTTTTTCCTTTTACGAAAACTTAATATAACTCTCATACAGTTTCATGAATAAATTTTTTTTTTTTTAGTTCATTTATCAGAGTATTTGCGTTAGTTACTTTTAAAAATATTCTTTATTTTAGGTATTAATCATTATTAATCTTATTTTATAGAATTTATGTTTAGAGTAAATATATCATATCATAATCTTTAAAATGTATGTATAAATTGATATTTAATAAATCTAGATGATTTAAATATTTATTTTATAAATTTATCTTATTTTACGATAGATAATACTTATGATGTGAGAACTAAGCCCACTTGACCAAATTCTCATTAAGTATAATTTTTTTTGGTATATTAAATTGATTTAATGTGGTCGATTTTTCTTAAATTTCTTTAACCATTTAGTGAAACGTGGGTTGTAGAAAAAAAAGCAACAAATCTAACGTGTTCTCCCCTTTTTTTCGTCCAAGGGAAATAACTTTAATGTTTCTTTCTTTATCGAAAACAATGTGCCTTTTATAAACTATCATTGCCATGGTCCATCGTGGTGACTATAGCTGATAATGGCAGAGGAGTCGGTTATGTCTGTATAATTACTCAAAGGAAAAATAGCACGAAAAAAAGTAGTGGTAAGGTTCTTTACAGACATAGTGGTCTAGTTTTCTTCCAAAACATATGAGACAGAATGAAAACAAATTCTTTTTTTTTTAGGGGTAAAACAATTCTTTTTTAAGTAAAATTGAATATACAATCTTTATTTCTCTTTTTCTTTTGGCCTAGGGCCTGTTTGTTTACATCACTTAACACTTATTCTTAAAAAATAAGTGATTTTAAAATAAATGTTGTTTGATAATACTTTTTAACACCTCTTAATTAATTAAGATCTTCCAATTTCTGTGAAAAATTATGGAAAATTTTAAGTGGTTGAGAAGCTTAACGCCGAATTTTTTCAATAAATCTACGTTAGGTAGGGGTACCCCACACCCATACCTACTCACACCTACATCCCACCCTCACCCTACCCCAACCCCACCCCCACCCCCATCCACCCTACCCATACCCCCACCGACCCCACACCCCACACCCACACAACCCATACCCCACACACCCGCCCACACCCTCACCCACCCATACCCATACCCACACCCACCCCCACACCCCACACCCTCATACCCACCTACACCCTCACACCCCCACTCCAACACCCCCACTCCCACCCTCCCTACACCCACACCCAAACACACACCACACACCACACCCACACCCACACCCACACCCATCACCCCATACACACACCCACACCCACACCCACCCATAGCCACCCTTACACCCCCACAACCCCCCGACCCTACACCCACACCCATGCCCACCCGACACCCGCCCCCACACACAACACACCCGACACCCACCCACACCCACACCCCACCCTACACCCACCTACACCCCTATTACCCCACACCAACACCCCTACCCACCCTACACCCACCCTCCACACACCCACACCCACATACACACTCACGAAACAAATTCTAATTTCGGATATAATAAATGTTACCAAACAGCCTAATCAATTCCGACACTTAAAATATTCGGCATACTTAATTTATTCGTAATTAAGACTTCGATTTCGTACTTCGATTTCGCCTTCGGTTTTAACAAACGGTCCCCTAGTTCTGTCCAAACACTTAAAATAGACTTCGCAATCATTCATTTCTTTTCTGTGAGTATATTTCATTTTCCTTTCTATCTAATTCCTTCAATCCAAAGTCCAAACGGGGCTTAAGTAGATTGTTTAAATCTTTTAAAAACTGTATTTTAGATATTTCAACATTCGTATTTATGAAAATTAGCACTGCAGCAGATACTTTATTTTTTAGTGTAAACTACAGATTCTATAAAATTTCTTTTACATCTACCGCATTTATTCAGATTTTGTAATTTTTCTTTATATCTAACTCATTTTGTAAAATAGAGAATCTGATGTATTTAATCTTCGATAAAAATTATGTAAACTAGAAAAACATTTAGAGAATCTGATTCAATTGCTCTGAAGGCATTTAGAGGAGGATTTTTTTTAAAAAAATTTCATCTCCAATATATAATAAAATAATATAGTTATTATTTATTAAAAGAAGCCATTTCAAAAAACTTTGGACCCATGTACAACCTTCGATTTGATACTATAAATCTATGTATATCTCTATTTTATATAAATTAAATATTCATCCGTTTAACTAT
Organism: Gentiana straminea; assembly: GCA_036785695.1. Lineage (NCBI taxonomy): Eukaryota > Viridiplantae > Streptophyta > Magnoliopsida > Gentianales > Gentianaceae > Gentiana > Gentiana straminea. The sequence goes on along the minus strand of JAVUPR010000497.1, from coordinate 8,281,767 downwards.
AACATCATCACCTTTATTCGTACGTAACATTAAAGCATTTGTCTCGTGACATAATGTAGTAGTAAAGGGTTCGTGTGTTTTAAAAGGGTAGTTGGTCCACTCAAAAAAAGACAGTTGAACCTTAAACTGGAGTGTGGAGGTTCAAACTCCGAAAGAGAAGACTTCTTTTATTTCTTTGGTATAATAACAAGTCAATGACTAATAAATCCTTACACTTTGTTTCTAAAACAGACTCAGGAACTAGAAAACTTGGATGAACACATGTTCTGCTTTATCAATTCTCCAAAATTAGATCAACGCATATACAACCAGCCAACCAGTGACGACATCTCAGCCATTATATTGTTTGACGATGAAACTAAATATGGCCTTCATTGTCACATTCAAATATACCCTAGAGTTTCACTTCTGCAAATAATTTATCATATTTATGGTTGTTACGATCCACTACAATACCCTTTATAGTTTCCACATGGAGATCCCGGGTGGCATTATGGAATTGAAAAACTACCAACGAATATGCGCAAACGCGCTTACACGTGCCATGCTCCTTTGCCCAGAGTGGATGCCAACATTCATACAGCAGATCAGCTTATTAGCAGAGAAAACAATGTTGTCCCTGCTAATCTATTTTATCCTACTCCATCCACCGCCTTCAATGTTTCCTTTCCGGATTTTCTAAAGTGAATTGCTAATATACCCCTTCTTTCATGCAGTTGTTGCTAAAGGGTTCCGTAAACATAATATTGTTTCATGCAGACAATATTACTATTACAAACTAAAAATTTGCGACCGTGATAACTCGGTGATTTTACATACTGGATAGATTATTACGGCAATACATCGTTGATATGTTTGTAAAGGTATAAACCTCCAGACTCCAGTATATGGAAAAGTGACAAAAAGAAATCCGCACAGAATGCTTGCAAGGAATAGTTGATAGTATTGCTTCTGGTAATGCACTAGGTTCATCAGTGGGGCGTAAAATAATACTACCTCGATCTTTCATGGGTGGTCCTAGAGATATGACCTAGACGCAATGTTTTTGGTTCAACAATTTGGAAAACCTGACTTCTTCCTCACCATAACATGCAATTCCTCATGGCCTGAAATTACCACTTATTTGTCACCTGTTGAGCTGCCACAAAATCGGCCAGATCTACTTGCGCGCGTGTTTCGTGCAAAGCTTGAAATGTTAAAGAAAGATCTTTTGAAAGAACATGTGCTAGGTGTAGCGCACGCATGTGTTTACTCAATTGAATTTCAGAAGATATGGTTGCCCCATGCTCACATACTTCTTATAATGAAAAAAGAATCAAAATCGTTAAACCCTGAGACTTATGACGTTTCATCATTGCTAAACTACCATATCTTGATATTGGCCTAGAATTATATGCACTCATTTGCAGGTACATGAAGCATGGGCCTTGTGGCCCACTAAATGAAAATTACCCTTGCATGCGTGATGGACAACGCAAGAATAAATACCCTAAAGATTTTATTGCCTATACCACACATGGAAATGATAGTTATTCTCATTACCGCTGTCGAAACACTGGAATTTCTGCTAAGGTGCAAGGCCACGTAGTTGACAACCGTTGGGTTGTTCCTTATAATCCATATTTCCTCCGGAAGTACGATTGCCATATTAACATTGAGTTTTGCTCCACAATAAAACTCGTTAAACATATGTACAAATACATTTACAAAGGTCCAGATAAAATTGCGTTCCAAATTTCTATAATGTATGCATGAAAAAAATTGAGAATATCAGAAAGGTCGTTGGGTCTCACCACCTGAAGCCACATGGCGACTTTATTCATTTCTGCTTTTCGAGATACGCCCAGATGTTGTCCCTTTACAAATACACTTACCGAACAACTACAAAGTTTCCTTCTCTTAAGATCTCAACTATGTTACAACAAATACTTTTCTCTCACAGACCATGCTTTCACGGTTTTTCTACATGAGCAAAAATAATCAACGTGCTAAAGACCTACGTTGTCTGCATAAAGATTTTCCAAAATTTTTTGTTAGGGATAACGGCAAGCGTACATGGAGCGTGAGGAAAAAGGCAAAGTTGTTGGCCGTGTGGTTACGGTTAGTCCAACTGAATGTGAATGATATTACATGTGTCCGCTTCTTAACCATGTTAAAGCACCCAAATCTTTTGATGACAGACTAACTGAGAATGGCCGTATGCATATTACTTTTAGAGAATCGGCTCTAAATCATAACTTGCTAGCTTCAGATTATAATATTGATAAATGCTTCTAAGAAGCATCTTTCTATCAAATGCCGAAGCGATTTTGTCATCTATTTAGTCTATTGCTTGCCCAATAACCCTAAACAACTTTGGAGAAAATACTTGAATTCGTTATCAGAAGATTACGTACAGGCGCAACAGTTAACCTTACCAAGCACCTACCAAATACACATAAAAGTTCTTGAAGATCTTTCTCTCCTTGTCAATAATATGGGGGGAAAATTAGTTGATTTCCAACTTGGCCCAAAAGATAATATTGTCTCAAATGATGACACCCTTACTAAAGAGGCTGTGTATGAAAGAAATATTGTAGTCGACGATAATGATTTGCTCAGTGTTTCAAAACTTAACATGCAACAGAGATATGATACAATCTTATCATACAGAAGGCCTTAGAAAACGAACCTACCGTGTTCTTCATTGATGGCCCAGGGGACAGGCAAAACGTACATGTACAGAGCTATTTTGGCTACTCTTCGATCTCAAGGGTATATTTCTCTAGCAACTGCTACCTCCGGAGTGGCAGCATCTATCTTACCCGGCGGTCGGACAGCCCACTCTCGATTTAAGCTTCCCTTGCACAATGAACTAAGACAAATTGCACATGCAAGCAGACATTCTAGCATAGCGAAGCTTATAGTTGAATCTAGGGTTATAATATGGGATGAGCCCCCCATAGCACATAGGCAATCATTAGAGGCTTTCTCAAACATGCTCAAAGATATAACTGCCACAAATAGACCATTTGGGGATAAAGTTATGGTCTTCGGTGGAGATTTCCAACAAGTTCTACTCGTTGTCCGGCATGCATCAAGAAACCAACAACTAGTTTCTTGCCTAATCTACTATTATTTGTGGCCAATCTTCACAAGAATTGCATTAACCGAAAATATGCGTGCTTTAGCTGATCATTTCTTTACTGAATTGTTGCTTCGAATTGGAAATGGTACGGAAAACGGAAGATGATGGCATGAATATTTCAATACCATGTAACATGCTTATCCCATATACTGACAAACAAAATTCCGTGAAGCAGTTAATGAACTTCATTTACCCTGACATTACATGTTTCCAATTTGACCTTCCCCAGGAAATGAACATAGCCTTATTAGCACCGAGTAATGACTGTGTGGATGACATTAATGATTATATGCTCCAAGAAATTACCGGCGACGAAGTTAAATATACAAGCATTGATATTGCTATTGACCCACAACAACAAGGTGATGAGAGTCAAATTGGCTATCATTTACTATGTGATTATACCCCGGTTTATACCTCATTTTATACGTTTTTGGAGACATTTGGTTGCATTTTGATGTATTTACACCTGGTTATCATTTCGAGACTTAAGACGTAAAATCCGGGATTCTCGGTCTTTTTCGGTGTATTTACTATACTCTCGGTCACCCTAGTGTCATGTAGGGGTTACGTGTGGTATTTGTTGTGATTTTGTACAGGTATTAGGTGTTCGAGATGACCGGAAAGGCGAGATACGAGGGTTGGAACGTGTGCCCGAAGCTTAAACGTTCAAGCGGATCGAAATTCATTGGGATTACCACCTTGGATTCCAATCATCTGCATTTTGATACAGTTTAGAGGCATTTTCTGGGCTGGTCATCTTCATGAAAGTTGTATAAAATTTCATTATCTTTCCAACGCATTTTGAATCACTAGATTTGGATATCTACACACAAAGTTATGGCCGATTTACTGAAGATGTGTCAGCAGGCGTGCGCCTGACAAATGCTAGGCGCACGCCTACGGGTTAAATTGGTCCAAAAAGTTTCAGTCCGAGTTTTCAGCATGCTAGGCATACGCCTAGAAAAGTCCAGGGGCACACCTAGCGTTCAGATCTCCCTTAACACTATAAATACCCCACATATGATATATATACATATATAGATATATATATACCGAATTTCCAGCTTTTTTCTACGATTTTCAGCCTTTTCTTAGCTTAGATTAGATTTGTAGATAGATTAGCTTAGTTTATTTATAGATTTTTGTAATCCGGAGGATTTCGAAGATAGCTTGACGCGTTATTGACGGGATTTCTTTCAGAGATTCGATTTTCTACAACCTAATATATTCGGTTTTCAATTTCATTTCTTGTTCTTGCTTTAGATCTTGATGCTTGCTACCTTTATTGTTAATTTCTTGTTGTTTTTGTTAATAAAATGAGTAGCTAGTTTCCTGATAGTCGAGTTATGTGATAATCATCGAAACCGGATCCTAGCTTGTTCATGTGTTGTTCTTGATGTTTGTTTGATTATTCTTGATGTATTTGTAGTCCTAGAACTTATACTTAAACACGTTTGTTGAATTGGCCATTTGATTATCGTATTACACGTATCTTCTTTATAGATGTATTTTGCGAGAGGGTACGGGACCGGGGTTCTAGGATCACCCTGTAAAACCGACTGAGTTGTTCAGATTCGGTTTCGTGTGTGAGGTTTGTATGAAATTGTTGAATGTTTCATTTATCATAGACCGTGTTAGGTCAATTAAATCCGGTCAGCAGACTGTTGAACCTGACATTGGAGGGTGGATTATTGAAATAATGTCTATTCTCGGAATTAGGAAACGACACCCTTCAAGTGACATCGAGAACGTTTAGGTGAATCAAAAACACCTTGGGACTTTGCTAGGGTTTGGTACATAGTTTATTGGATCATAGCTCGGCTATCTCTTTTTCGTAATTTAAACTTTTTTATTTTGTGTATATTTAGTTGATTATAATCGGTGATCTGACAAATCACTTTTTTCAAAGATAGTGTTGACCTAAACTAGGAACGATACCGATTTCGATACTTGACCAGATTCCCTGTGGGATATGACATTGCTCGCCATTTATAGTACATCCGACTTGGTACCCTTCCGGTTAGAGTTGACTATGCTGTAAAACGGCCATCAAGCTTTATGGCGCCGTTGCCGGGGAATCGGGTTGATATCTTGTAAGTTAGTTAAGTTCTTAGGATTAGGTCATTTTTCTTATTTGTTTTCTATGTATAGATTGTTTTTTATTTGTTGTTATTAAAGTGTCACACCATTTACTTCGGTAGTGTGATTGAGGTCAAGTTAAACTATTAACTCGATGCCTACTAACTCACTAGCAAGAGAACTAGGTTCAATTGTAGTATAGCCGGATAGAGTCGAGGTCGATCCCACGAGACTCGGCACAAACAAAACACAACTTTATCCTATTAGAACTAAATTGAAAGGGCGGTCTACGACCAACTAAATGCGATAAATAAAATAGTGACAACCACAAGACACAAAAGACCACAAAGACAAACTAAAGACTACTAAAACACGGATAATACGGTTGATATTATCTAAACAAATAGTATTGATTACGCTAGTAGATTATAACTCCCCCATGTGAACTAGGATGATAACGAGATAAAACAAACGTTAAAGATTAATTATTATGACTACGGGAGTCATCCCTAAGGTAGATTTAGCTCCGGTTAGGCCATCTAAATCATCGTGCCTCCATTACGTGACTTCGCTTTTTAATGCCTCCATCTCATATAACTTCGACACAATTATGAAACTAGGGATGCCGGTATAACCCGTAACCTCATCTAAGCAACATTCTAGGGTAAGGCGTACTTCTTAGATGCCGATTCAATCTATATCCTAAGTAACAATCACTTTTTGGGTTTCATGTTAAATTATGACGATGAATAACTAAGTTGATCGAGGTTTAATTACTCGTTTTAATTCCAATTCGGAGAGAATCGACGTAGTCGAAGCCGATCATAATATTGCCCACACATTACCATGCTCGGTCGACCGAACGACAGCACTCGGGCGACCGAGTGACACGTCTAGGTCGACCGAACACAGTTCTGTGTCGGAACAAATCATGATTACTTCTTAACGTTTCTAACCTAAACACATGGGTTCGTAAATAAATCTACATCACGCAATCAATACAAATAAAATTACTCCATAATAAAATATAACAGATCTACGAATAAAGATTGCATAATTTAATAGTCATACCCTCGAAGACGAGAGTGACTCCCACTCTTTAATGCGCTCCCTAATCGGAGAATCCGACGAATCCACAATGTACGAACATAAAGAAAATAAAACTAAAACTCAAAGTCTAAAATTGTATGAACTGTTTTGTGTTGTAGTGGTGTGTGTTCTCAACATCGTGGCTTGCTTTGTTTATATAGGAGTTGAAGCCGACATAGGGAGAATCCGGAAGATTGACATGCATTTATCACATCGAGGCTCGGATGATGAACGTACACGCTCGGTCGACCGAATGGCATGGCTCGGTCGACCGAGCCTCCTCTTTACGCGTTTTCACACTCGGTTCGTCGACTTGTTCCCCACTCCATGCTTTTGAATTGATCTGATTTATCTTTTCTTTAATACTCCGATTTTCTTCTCTTTTATCTTGAGATCTCCCGATTGTATGATAATTATCTTCCCTATTTATCATGATCTGCAAAATCAGCATTTATCACACAATTAATTGCTCTTTTATAATAAAAATAGCTAAATACCAATTATCATATTAATAATCACTTACCATTAAATAATAAATATAAACACGTGATTAAATATGAAATATATATAATTAACTCCGATTTAAGGTTAGAATTGATGACATAAACAGGTATATTTTAACTGTCATCAAAATGCCCCCCACTTAAACTTTGCTTCGTCCCGAACAAAGCATTAACAAGTTATTCCCCAAGACAACATTTTCTGTGGTCAACTCATACTTACACAAGAAACCCGAGTCAACTCATACCAGTCATGCTCATAAGATAAGCATTATTCACTACTTGCTATGAATCGAAGTGATTGTGTGCATGTGCATTGGTTTTATATAAATGTAGCAAGATTAGAGTTTATGCAGACTTCATATCTTAATTCACCAACATCAGCATTCATACTTCTTATGCCTCTCAATGGTTAAAGCACTAGAACAATAAGCAAGAGCGTATCTATAGGGTTTTTGGACTTGGAGACCGAGTACTACTCAAAGCCTCTAAAAATTCGAAATGTTTTTCAATTTTTTGCATATTTTTCGAATACTACTAATCTCAAGGAAGAAAACTTTTCATAGAGTATCCCCCTATCTTAGATCATGCATAGTATCGAATATTACCACAAGCGCGGGGCTACTTTGGTAATGTTACTACAAGCCCAGTGTTTTAATGCATTGTCAAAACACAGGTACGTCCCAAGCTTATTACTCCGCTTTTGTTGGCTAGAAGATCAGAATACATCAGTCGACAAATATCGACACTAGGTCCTCATAACCAATTATCTAAGCAATGTACACATACTTCTTTCAATTATTATAACTCATGCGTTACCAAACGATTCACAAGTTGAGTAATTTGAACAATGCCTAACTACTTGCAATTGTTGGCATGAATATCCTTAAGTTTACTAACAATTTATCGCAAAAGTATAATATGACCACGTACTCACACAACTTGGTTCATTTCCTATTAATTCTAAGTATAAGAACTTCACAAGTTTAAGGGTACGAGTTAAACAACTTGGCATTTATCCATAAATTTTTTTAAATTTGGCTCAATATTGTCCCAGTATTCCATTCCCCTTAACATATAGCACAATATATAGCTAAGTCCCCTTTACCCCCCACTTAAACATGGCATTGTCCTCAATGACAAAAATAAATGAGAGTTCAAGATGAAAGACTTAGCTCTGGAAACGGCTCCCAAGTAAAGGAACATTATCGGAGGAATCATCGGCACAGTGTGGAGAGACAGACACACCCTGTATAAACAAACAAACTCCACGAAAGCATCAAATACCATGTCTATAGAAGTTATAAAATAATGTGGCAGTAATTAGATATAGATATCTAAAAACAGTTTAAGCCACTTTACTTTATACTGCCATGGACAAGACCAAAAGGGATTCAAACCTAAATAAAAACTCACATGACGGCTATCAAGGAAAAAACCTCGTTTATTCCGAACTTAGACTCGGAACATGGCGAGATGAAAAAAACCGTGATAGGCGCATGCTACTTTATTAAAACCAAAAAGATAGTGATAAGTAGTAGTTCTAAGTTTATAGTCGCTAGCTCGACTCAGCTCAAGATGGTTTATTCATAGACAGGGTCATCGAGGTACAAAACCTCCTCCTCAGCAGCAGGCGGAAGCCCGTGATAATGCTTTATACGATGTCCATTAACCACAAATCTGGACTCGTCTTTGAAATTAAATAGCTCCACCGCTCCAGAAGGAAAGACTTGTTGTACTTGAAATGGGCCACACCATCTTGATTTCAACTTACCCGGGAAGAGTCTTAAGCGCGAATTGTATAAGAGAACTAGATCACCTTCTTGAAAGGTCCTATCCGAAATCTTTTTGTCATGGAACTTCTTCGTGCGCTCCTTGAAAATCTTGGCATTCTCGTATGCCTCTAAACGAAACTCCTCCGGGCGAGTTAATTCTAACATCCTTTTCTCACCGGCCAAGGTCTCATCAAAGTTTAGCATCCTTGTTGCCCGCATGGCCCGGTGCTCCGGTTCCACGAGCGGATGACATGCTTTTCCAAAAACAATCCTATATGGTGACATTCCAATCGAGGTTTTATATGCGAGTCCTATAAGCCCATAAAGCGTCATCTAAACGTATCGACCAATCCTTCCTAGTCGTATTGACGAGTTTTCTCCAGGATACGCTTTATCTCTCGATTGGTAACTTCTACATGTCCACTCGTACGGGGGTGATATGCGGTTGCTAGCTTATGTCGAACCCCATATTTAATCATCAACCTTTCAAAAGGTTTATTACAAAAATGACTACCATTGTCGCTTATAATCGCCCTCGGCGTCCCAAACCTTGTAAAAATGTTCTTCTTCAAGAATCTAACCACAACCCTAGCATCGTTAGTAGGTGAAGCAATGGCCTCGGCCCATTTTGATACATAATCAACGACCACTAAGATATATCGGTTAGATAATGATGAAGTGAAGGGTCCAACAAAATCTATTCCCCAAACGTCAAAAAGCTCCACTTCTAAGATGCTCTTGAGTGGCATCTCATTCCTCCTTGAAATATTACCTGTCATTTGACAAGCATGACATGCCTTTGCATATTGGTGTGCATCCTTAAACAATGTCGGCCAATAAAAACCGCATTGGAGGACCTTAGCCGCGGTTTTTCTCCCCGTAGTGTCCTCCAACTTCATAGGAATGACAATGCTTCGGGATATCATTATACTCTTCTTCGGGCACACACCTTCGAAAAATATTATCAGATCCTAGCTTAAACAAATAAGGCTCATCCCAATAATAGTGTCTAAGATCTTTAAAGAATTTTTTCCTTTCTTGGACAGTGAGATTCGGTGGTAGGTACTTTGCGGATAGATAATTGACAAACAAACTAAACCATGGTTGCTTCTTCTCCTTCACAACCTCTATTCGCGAAGATATTGCAACACAATCATCACGTCCCCTGATGGTGGTGATGGAGAAAAGTTGCTCATCAGGAAAAGATTCTCCTATCTCAGGTAATTCCTCACCATCCTCTAATTGTAAGCGCGATAGATGATCGGCCACCACGTTCTCACTTCCTTTCTTATCTCGGATTTCTACGTCAAATTCTTGCAGCAGTAGAATCCATCTCAACAGTCTCGGCTTTGAATCTTGCTTTGCTAGGAGATACTTAAGAGCCGCATGGTCAGTCCACACAGTGACTTTAGAGCCTACTAAGTAAGATCTAAACTTGTCGAAAGCAAAGATGACGGCCAAAAGTTCCTTCTCCGTTGTGGCGTAATTTCTTTGGGCAGCATTCAAAGTCCGGCTTGCATAATAAATAGGTCTGAAGATCTTATCTTTTCTTTGACCCAAAGCGGCGCCAACAGCAGTATCACTTGCATCACACATTAGTTCAAACGGAAGAACCCAATCCGGTGCGACCAGAACGGGTGCAGTAATCAGTCTACTTTTTATTTCGTTGAAAGCTTTTATGCACTCATTTGAAAACACGAATGGCACATCCTTGGCCAATAATTCGGTAAGAGGTCTAGAGACCAGGGGAAAAGTCCTTGATAAACCTACGATAAAATCCAGGCGTGGCCTAAAAAACCTCGCAAAGTTTTAAGAATAGTAGGTGGAGGTAGTTTCTCGATCACCTCGACTTTCGCTCTATCCACCTCTATACCGTTCTTTGATATGCGGTGGCCTAGTACTATACCTTCCGTAACCATCAAATGACATTTCTCCCAGTTAAGCACAAGATTAGTCTCTTCACATCTCTTCAATACTCGTGCTAGATGTGTGAGACATGAATCAAAATCGTCTCCAAACACGGAGAAATCATCCATAAAGATTTCCAAGAAATCTTCCACCATGTCCGCAAATAATGACATCATACACCTTTGAAATGTCGCGGGGGCGTTGCACAATCCAAATGGCATTCGATTATAAGCAAATGTCCCATATGGGCATGTAAATGTCGTTTTCTCACGATCTTCGGGCGCGATATGGATTTGATAGTATCCCGAATACCCGTCAAGAAAACAATAGAAAGCATGCCCGCTCAGTCTCTCGAGCATTTGATCGATGAAGGGAAGAGGAAAATGGTCCTTACGAGTGGCATCGTTTAGTTTCCTAAAGTCTATGCATACTCGATGACCGGTGATTAGCCTCACAGGAATTAACTCATTCAACTCATTGGCTTGCACGGTCAATCCTCCCTTCTTGGGAACTACGTGGATAGGGCTTACCCATTCGCTATCAGCAATTGGAAATATAATTCCCATTTCTAGCATTTTTATAACCTCATCCCTAACCACGTCCTTTAATTGTGGGGTTAAACGCCTCTGAGGTTGTGCAACCGCTTTCTTTTCAGGGTCCACGGAGATCTTGTGCATACATACGCTAGGGCTAATGCCCTTAACGTCAGCTATGGTCCATCCAAATGCTCCGCGGTACTCTCTCAAAACTCTCATAAGTTTCTCTTCTTGTAAGTCCGTCAAGGAAGAAGATATGATCAGTGGCAAGGTCTCATCTTGAAGAAATACGTACTTCAGATTTGCAGGAAGAGGTTTTAAAGTCAAATTTGTGGGAGGTTCTTCCAAAGAGGTCTTCAACTTTTGACCAGTGAGTTTAAGTTCAAAGTACTTATGCCACGTTGGTCTATGATAGAATCTTTCAATCTCCGCAGCACTTACTTCCTCTACAGGTCTTGGGGTCCCTCTACTACATCCTGGCCATATCATCTCCTCCTCTTCACTACTCACGTACTTGACTTCATCTTCTTCTTCTAAGACAGCATCCAAAAAATCCTTGATACTTTCATGTTGTTGAAATTCTTGAACGATCCTATCAATGGAATCCAACATGAAACATGCATCCTCTCTATCATCAGGTTGCTTCATAGTGTCGAAGACATTGAATGCAACTCTCTCTTCGTTTACTCTTAACACCAACTCGCCTTTGTAAACATCAATTAGCGTTCTACTAGTGGCCATGAAAGGTCTCCCTAATATCAATGGCACTTCGTAGTTAGCTTCCATATCTAATACCACAAAGTCGACGGGGAATACAAACTTTTCAACTCTTACTAGCACATCCTCAACCACTCCACACGGTTCTTTAACAGAACGGTCAGCTAATTGCAATGTGATTGAGGTCTTCTTAAGATCTTTCATGCTTAGTTTCCGAAAAATAGATAGTGGCATCAGGTTCACGCTTGCTCCTAGATCACACAAAGCTTTGTTTAAACATACGTTACCTATGGTGCAGGGAATGAGAAAGCTTCCCGGATCTTTGCATTTTGGGGGTAACTTATGTTGAAGAATGGCTGAGCACTCCTCATTGAGGCATATGGTCTCTAAATCTAGGAGTTTCCTTTTAGTTGAGACGGCGTCTTTCAAAAACTTGGTGTACTCAGGCATTTCAGCTAGTGCTTCAACTAGGGGTATATTGATTTGTAACTTACTAAACATATCCACGAACTTCTTATACCTCTTATTATCAAACTTAGGCTTCGGCTTTGGTGGAGGATAAGGTAGAGTTGAAGGGTCGACATCAGTGAAAATTGGATACTTATTATCGTAAAGTTCAACTCTAGGGCCGGCGGAGTTCTTTAAAAGTCTCGGAAGTATTAGTCTCATTGTTTGGCTCACCATCCTTATTCTTTGTGACTTTTTCTTTCTCTTGCAAGGATGGTGGAGTTACCTCCTTTCCACTTCTTGTCATGATCGCATTCAAATCCTTAGGGTTTTTTCGGTGTTGCTTGGCAACCCTCCGGAGGTCTAGTTGAGACTTGCTCGGCTAGTTGTCCTACCCGGTGTGTGAGATTTTGAACTAAAGCTTCTGGTTGGTTACTTTGGCATCTGTTTTCGACAATATTGGCTAAAGTTAGTGGCTAACTCGGCCATAGATTTTGAAAGTTGTCCCATATTGTCGGTGACGACATTACTCGGTTTTTCTATCGCAGCTTCCCAACCAAAAGTTTTAGTCTGCGTGGTACATAAGTGGTAGGCGGTTTAGGCCTTTCTCCCCGCATTAATGTCACTATATCGGAATCCAGGGATGGTTATGATTAGGCTCGTACCCTCCCCCGACATAATTGGCTTCTTCGGTACCGGCGTTCTCACTTTGAGGTGCTACCTCGATTCCAACCCCTTTCTCTACTCTTGTCATCCTCTCTTGCATCCCATCTACCTTATCGTTGATAACAGAAAGTTGTTCTAAGATTTTGGTAGATGCACTATCATCGAATATGTCAGCGGCCATCTTCACAGTAGCTATGTCATTGCCTCCCCATTGGCTATTCATCGCTATTTGCTCCATCTTCCCTTGTGCCTCCTCAGGAGATAAAAGAACAAACGCTCCATTGCTGGAGGCGTCTACTCTAATTTTCTCAGTCTCTCTCAACCCATGGTAAAAAGTTTGCATTAAAAGCCAAAGAGAGATGTCATGATGAGGACACTTCCTCATAGCTTCCTTGAAACGCTCCCAAGCTTGATCAAAACTCTCCCCAGGTTGTTGCTTAAATCCTAGGATGTCTTGGCGTAACTTAAAAGTTTTTCCTAAGGGAAAATACTTATTCATGAACTTTTGCAACAATTGTTCCCAAGTAGTGATAGATCCACCTCTAAAGAGAGAAGCCATTGCTTAGCTTTATCTTTCAAAGTGAAAGGGAAAAGCTTAAGACGAATGTTACCCTCCGGGATTAATTACGGTTTCACGGTACTAACGATTTCCAAGAAATTCGTCACGTGAACACCAGGGATCCTCGTTTTGGACTCCATGAAAAGTAGAATAATTGGTCACCATTTGAATTACATTAGGCCTAGGGTGATAGACTTCCGCAGCATCTTGCGGTGCTACGATAGCGGGAATGAATTGTTCAATAGTGGGCGTTGCATAACTTTGCAAAGTGCGCCTCGCTCCTTGAACTAGGGCTTGGTTCTCATTATTAGCATTTGCATTCACATTATTGGCATTATTAATATCAGGATTAGGTACCTGGTTTGGATTGACTGGGTTGCCTTCCATTTCTGTTTCGATTCGGAATGCTCGAATGATCGGTTGTATGTCCTTCTTCCACTCCTTGCTCGCTTTCCTCAAGATTCGGATCCTCTTCTCCTTGCTTAGCCGGTTCCTAGCTAACTTCCTATTCCTTCTCGCAAATTTTTCTATCTCGGGATTATATGGTTCAAGCGGTTCCTTCGATTTCCGAGTAGCGTACTATAAAATAATAAACAACAATAAAACAATCAATCACTAGTAAAGGCTAGGCCTTTAACTAACTAAGTAAAACGGACTCGAAATAAGTTTGAGAAAAGAAAACGTAAATCAAACGAAACCAGAATGTTTTAAAGCTAAGACGAAACCGAACAGAAAAGAAAAACTAATTCTCGGTCGACCGAGAGCTGCTGTTCGGTCGACCGAACAATTTTTATTTTATTTTTTTTTGTTTTTATTTTTTTTACGACACTGTTTTAATATACAGACTCTTATTCACAGAATATTCACGATTCCAGTTCTAACAAAATAAGCTATATCTTAATTTAATGACTCGCGTCCCCGGCAACGGCGCCAAAAACTTGATTGAGGTCAAGTTAAACTATTAACTCAATGCCTACTAACTCACTAGCAAGAGAACTAGGTTCAATTGTAGTATAGCCGGATAGAGTCGAGGTCGATCCCACGAGAGACTCGGCACAAACAAAACACAACTTTATCCTATTAGAACTAAATTGAAAGGGCGGTCTACGACCAACTAAATGCGAAAATAAAATAGTGACAACCACAAGACACAAAAGACCACAAAGACAAACTAAAGACTACTAAAACACGGATAATACGGTTGATATTATCTAAACAAATAGTATTGATTACGCTAGTAGATTATAACTCCCCCATGTGAACTAGGATGATAACGAGATAAAACAAACGTTAAAGATTAATTATTATGACTACGGGAGTCATCCCCTAAGGTAGATTTAGCTCCGGTTAGGCCATCTAAATCATCGTGCCTCCATTACGTGACTTCGCTTTTTAATGCCTCCATCTCATATAACTTCTGACACAATTATGAAACTAGGGATGCCGGTATAACCCGTAACCTCATCTAAGCAACATTCCTAGGGTAAGGCGTACTTCTTAGATGCCGATTCAATCTATATCCTAAGTAACAATCACTTTTTGGGTTTCATGTTAAATTATGACGACGAATAACTAAGTTGATCAGGTTTAATTACTCGTTTTAATTCCAATTCAGAGAATCTGACGTAGTCGAAGCCGATCATAATATTGCCCTACACATTACCATGCTCGGTCGACCGAACGACAAAGACTCGGGCGACCGAGTGACACGTCTAGGTCGACCGAACACGGTTCGTGTCGGAACAAATCATGATTACTTCTTAACGTTTCTAACCTAAACACATGGGTTCGTAAATAAATCTACATCACGCAATCAATACAAATAAAATTACTCCATAATAAAATATAACAGATCTACGAATAAAGATTGCATAATTTAATAGTCATACCCTCGAAGACGAGAGTGACTCCCACTCTTTAATGCGCTCCCTAATCGGAGAATCCGACGAATCCACAATGTACGAACATAAAGAAAATAAAACTAAAACTCAAAGTCTAAAATTGTATGAACTGTTTTGTGTTGTAGTGGTGTGTGTTCTCAACATCGTGGCTGCTGTTTATATAGGAGTTGAAGCCGACATAGGGAGAATCCAGAAGATTGACATGCATTTATCACATCAGGCTCGGATGACTGAACGTACACGCTCGGTCGACCGAATGGCATGGCTCGGTCGACCGAGCCTCCCTCTTTACGCGTTTTCACACTCGGTTCGTCGACTTGTTCCCCACTCCATGCTTTTGAATTGATCGATTTATCTTTTCTTTAATACTCCGATTTTCTTCTCTTTTATCTTGAGATCTCCCGATTGTATGATAATTATCTTCCCTATTTATCATGATCCGCAAAATCGGCATTTATCACACAATTAATTGCTCTTTTATAATAAAAATAGCTAAATACCAATTATCATATTAATAATCACTTACCATTAAATAATAAATATAAACACGTGATTAAATATGAAATATATATAATTAACTCCGATTTAAGGTTAGAATTGATGACATAAACAGGTATATTTTAACTGTCATCATAGTGGTAGTGACTAGATACCGTGATTGTGTTCGTGTTGTTTCCCTGTTTGCAGATAATGAATCCATACTACAATTACGGCTACTATCCTTACCCATTTGGATATTACAATTACGGTGCTATGGGTTACCAAACACAACTATTTTACCAGTTCAACCCATACGCCGCATCTTATAGAAATGAGTGGGATAATGCCCCGTGTTACTTTGATCAACAACTCGATACTTCTCTATCTCCGGATTCAGAGATCTCAACGGAGCAACGGATGGCTCTTGAGCAAAAGGTTGAACAGTTGAGTAAATTGTTCTAAGATCAGATCAACGAGTTTCGTGATGACTTTGCAACAATGCTAACAGCCATACGGAACTTGGGGCTTAAAGTGCAACAACTGTTAGAGGAGGTTGAGAGGAGAGAACGTGAAACTTTGGTAGAAGTCACCCCAGAGGAATGCTTCGAGGATGGTAAGACTCTTGTATCCATTGAATCATCCATTCCGTCTTCGTTTAGCCCTATTGTTATACCCACGGGGGTGCACCCTATTGAGTTTGTTGTTGATATTTAGCCTATTTGTTATCACTTGGTGCTAGATTCGTTATTGGTTGGTATATGTTTTAGTTTAGGGAAAGTGAGTTCGTTGTTTTGTGCAATGGACTCATCCAACAAATCGTGGTGGTGGGGATTGAACCCCATGCTTTTAGTATTTCACTTTCAGGGGGTGCTCAATTCCTACGATTTTGGTAGGGAGAAGCAACGGTTTGCTCTTCTTTGGTATAGCTATCCTTGACATAGTTCGGGGTAGAAAGTCGAGCTCAGGACTTCAAACTCAGAATGTGCTTTTATTTCTTTTCTTTCCCCCCGTGTTTCACCGTGTTTCTTTAGTGTGTATTAAGATACTTTGGGTAAGTTTTGTTGTAATATAACCCGAGGACATGTGTTTTGGGGGGGTTAGTGTGGTGTTTTAAGTTATGATGAGCTGTGGTAATCCGTCTAGTTTCATTTCAATATCTTCATACATGTGTATCTTGTATACGTAGCGTTTCTTTTCGATATTAGCACAGGTACCCTAGGAGGACTTTTACGGATACCACATGATTATACTCGTGCTTTTTCTGGTTGTAAGCTAAGTTTTCTACCCTTATCATTCGTGTTTGGTTTTAAAGTAGGGGGTGGTTGGTTTAGCTTCAATGTTTTGTTTTCATGTCCAACGAGTTATAGTTATCGATTGTTATCCCTTTAGTATAAATGAGTCAGTTTTCAAGAATTTTGATGGCTTTGACATTGGTGATGATACATTGAGCCTTCAGTATTGTTTTGTTTAAACATATAGTGATTATACGAATACATTTCATTTGAGTTGGGATCACGTATTGAGAATGGAATAGTTCTATCACGTTAGCTTCGACTTCATGAATCACCTTGACTAGTGAACGATTATGGTAGCTATTAATGACCCGGTTACCTAGAACTTATATTAGTAACCTTGAGGCGAAATAGAAAGGTCGTCGTTGTTAGGTACGGGATGACGGTTTTGGCATTTATTTTGACCCGATCAGAGCCAAAAGGCCAACCTAAATGTTTAATCCATAGTTACCCCTCTCAACCTTTTGTAGGGTGGTTAGACCGCCACCCGAACTAGCCTTTCGTGTTACTCACCCGTGAAAATCGATGTCCCTAACTTTATTTCGGTATACGTATCCTTGACTACCTTGCAATTGAGCTTGTTCGTTCCACACATTTTTACGATGTTGCGAGGCATTTTTGAGACGTAAGTAATGGTATGGTGTCGTGATTTATGAGTTATTCGGAACGAGGAGTGTAACAATGTTTAGGTTCCAGTTTTGTTCGGAATTTTGATGTATAGTGTCATATTTTTATATTATGATTATGTATCATTCTTTCTAAATAAAAATAAATTTTAAAAAAAACTAGTATATGTATATGTATGTATATAGTTAAAGTCCAAATATGGACTAGAAATTTTGTATACTGAAGAAATGTGAAGTTGGAATTAGGGTTCGGTTTGAAATCCGAGAATGCAAATAGTCGGGAAGGATTGAAGACGAAGGTGAAAACCGAGTACGTGTTTATATTTAGGAATAATTATATTTTATCGGTTAAAGCTCTTTTGCACCCTCTCTTTCTATTTTTATTGTAAATATCCTTTTGTTAGCTCCGGACCCTAGCCTAACTTTATAACCCTTCAATTCCTGTTTGACCGTACTAGATGACAATAGACCTCGATTAGTGGAGATGTTTACGATGTATAAGCCTATGGTGTAACCTCGGTACATTATACGAATATAATCTAAACCGGTCGTAAGTGATGAATGTTGAAGAAGATATACACACACAAAATTCTTTTTCTCAATACAAGGTAGAACTTAAATCATATGCATTGGTGTCAATTACTTGTGTTTTACCATTGCAATGCTTTATACTAAATGTGTGATTCCAATGTTGACTCCATCTTTATTTTTGAAGCGCTCATCTTTGCTCGAGGGCGAGCAAACGCTAAGTAGGGGGTAGTTGATGAGAGTCAAATTGGCTATCATTTACTATGTGATTATACCCCGTTTATACCTCGTTTTATATGTTTTCGGAGACATTTGGTTGCATTTTGATTTATTTACACTTTGGTTATCATTTCGAGACCTAGGACGTAAAGTCCGGGATTCTCGGTCTTTTTCGGTGTATTTACTATACTATCGGTCACCCTAGTGTCCTGTAGGGGTTACGTGTGGTATTTGTTGTGATTTTTTTACAGGTGTTAGGTGTTCGAGATGACCGGAAGGCGAGATACGAGGGTTGGAACGTGTGCCCGAAGCTTAAACGTTCAAACAGATCGAAATTCATTGGGATTACAACCTTGGCTTCCAATAATCTGCATTTTGATCCAATTTAGAGGCATTTTATGGGCTGGTCATCTTCATGAAAGTTGTATACAATTTCATTAGATTTCCAACGCATTTTGAATCACTGGATTTGAAGATCTACACACAAAGTTATGGCCGATTTACTGAGATGTGTCAGCAGGCCTGCGCCTGACAAATGCTAGGCGCACGCCTACGGGTTAAATTGGTCCAGAAAGTTTCAGTCTGAGTTTTCAGCATTCTAGGCGTATGTCTAGCAAAGCCTAGGCGCACGCCTAGCATTCAGATCTCCCTAAACACTATAAATATCCCCCATATGATATATATACACATATATTGTTATATAGATCGAATTTCCAGCTTTTTTCAACGATTTTCAGCCATTTTCTTAGCTTAGATTAGATTTGTAGATAGATTAGCTTAGTGTAGTTATAGATTGTCCGGATTTCGAAGATAGTTTGACGCATTATTGACGGGATTTCATTCGGAGATTCGATTTTCTACAGACTAATATATTCGGTATTTCAATTTCATTTCTTGTTCTTGCTTTAGATCTTGATACTTGCTACCTTTATTGTTAATTTCTTGTTGTTTTTGTTAATAGAATGAGTAGCTTATTTCCCGATAGTCGAGTTATGTGATAATTGTTTAGGGTGATTTTATATGATTTATAACGTTATATTTTGTAATGATTTCCTCCATATTCATATAATTTGCATAGAAATTAAGGGTTTAATCGAATTATTGAGCAAATGAGTTTTAAAAGTATTTAAGTGTAAACTTGAGCTAATTTCGTGATTTTATTGGTAATTATCTATGGTTTTACACTTTGCGTGTTCTTATGGTTTTGAAGGTACATTTACATGTCATGGAGAGGGATTGAAGGAGCTGAAAAGATACTTGATTGAAGGTTAAATGGAAGGAAAAGATGCAAAGCAAATTTGGAATGAAGAATTGCATGCAAGATTGGATGGACGTGCGTTCACCATGCGTCCAGGGAGAAAATTTTGATTCAGAGTCTTGAGAGAATTGCTGAACTGGCGTCCACAAATGTTGAACGAGCGTCCAGACAGGAAAGTCGATTCAGGATGTTCAGGGAACGCTCCGGACGGGCGTCCACGGCCGACATCGGCATAACCGACCTAGTTTTCTATAAAAGCAGCCGCATTCTCAACCCTAATATCATCATATCGACTGCAGCCGCCAGAGAACCCTAAATTCTGAGCAGAGGCAGGCTCGGTCGGCAGAGCCTTGTGCTCTGTCGACCGAGGTTAGTTAGGTTTTTTTTTATTTTATGTCGTTTCTTCTTGTTCGATTCATGAGGATGGCTTGAAGCTGATCAAACTTGGAGCAAGCATGTAAAACTTTTCAACATTGTTTTTATTTCTTCCTTTGGATGATTTCGTGAGTTTTAATTAAGTTGTTTCTTTTCTATGATTTTCATGTTATGCAATTTAAATCGAGAGATGTTTTGCTATTGATGTTTGCCATATGATGAGAATCGGTGTAAACACTAGATCACCATAGGAAAGAATAGATTTTTTTTTAACCTAAACATACGAGAGTTGCTAGGTTAGAATATCTAGATTGTTAGATTGAGAAATCTTGCACCTTGGTTTGAAAGCGTTAATCTTTAAGATCGAGAGATAAAAGATTGATAGGCGAACTTTTCTAAGAGATTAGGAGTTCATACCTTTGATAGGTGAATCACAATTTTAGTTAAATCATCATAAGATAATCTATAGAGGAAATTAAGGGTTGCGGGATGGTGGATCATTGCTTGTTCTATGTTTAATCGCTATAGTCATTATCATGCTTTTATGAGTTTTATTGTTTTTCTCGTTTATAGTTTAGTTATGTTCACAACGATCTTCCCTGGCTTTGGACTGACAATCCTCTGTCCAGTTTACTTTTCGTTTAGTTATTTTAGGCTTTAATAATAATGGTATCAAACTTAGGAAACTTAATACGAACTAGATACCCCGATTCCCTGAGATCGACTCCGGTATTAATCGCTATGCTACAATCCCTACACTTGGGGTATACCGGATTTATAAATTTATTACTTGTTTATCTTCATTGCAAAAATCCGTGACAATAATCATCGAAACCTGATCCTAGCTTGTTCATGTGTTGTTCTTGAAGTTTGTTTGATTATTCTTGATGTGTTTGTAGTCCTAGAACTTATACTTAACCACGTTTGTTGAATTGGCCATTTGATAATAGTATTACACGTATCTTCTTTATAGTTATATTTTGCGAGAGGGTACGGGAACCGGGGTTCTAGGATCACCCTGTAAAATCGACTGAGTTGTTCAGATTCGGTTTCGTGTGCGAGGTTTGTACAACTTGTTGAGCGTTTCATTGATCATAGACCGTGTAACGCCCTGAATTTTATGAAATAAAAGGAGAAGGGTAAAGTTGTCAAAGATAATAATTATTACTACTATTATTATTAATGTTATTTGCAAAAGATGTTTTTAGATTGTTTGATATAATTAACGTGAGCTTATTTTTCATTATTATTTTTTTTGTAGTCTAATATACTATTGCTGGATGGTTGCCGAAATGTTCCGAGTATTTTCAAAGAATGACAAATCCTTTGAAATAATACAGACGTAAGTTTTTATTTTATTTTATTTTATTTTAAATATATGTGGTTCAATCTATAAGTTATCACTAAGATTATTAATATATATGTGTATGTGATCAACCAAAATAAATAAATTTTTGCCAAAGGCTATTAAAGGTTGTTATTTTTTTAATTGGAGTGTATTTATCATGCTTTGGAATGAAGGTCCACATTGATTAGATATCAATAAACGAACATTACATCATCAAGTAAAATAAACAACCATCTTTAAAGATGTATTACACTATCATTTTTATGTTATACTATGCTAAAAAATTACATGAATATATTATACAGATATAATGTAAACAATAAATTATTATTATTATTATTACCATTTTTAATCTATAGAAATTATCTATATTATGTTGCTGGTATTTATAATCGGCAATTAAAGGAGATTGACGTTACAAAAAGTCTTATAACTGTTGCACACTAAAGGAAATAATAAATAAAGGACTTGTAACTGTAAATACTATTGAATGAAGTGCTTTAAGATTATATTTTAGAGTGTGACTATATATATACTCCACATTGTAAAGATAAACCAACAAACCCAACCCAGATAAAAACATTCCCTGCCAATTTTATTTTTAAAAAAAACAACCAACTTCTCATTGGCGCCTTCAAGCCTCCATTTAGGATGTAATGTTTGAGAAGTTTGGAGAAACCCGTATCCATAGCCGCCAAGTTATATATTTGTTTTGAAGGTCTCCGGTCTGGAAATTAACGTTTCTATCTAACCATATATATATATTAACGTTATATATTAACGTTTAATGAATAGACAAATCGTGACTCGGTATGCCGTCAAGAGTCGGAAGGACTTGTTTATTTTAAAGATCAAAGGTGAGACGGTTGGTTTGATATAAAGCGTGTGATTTTTTTCTTTTTTCAAGTATTTTATTTATACAAGGGTGGGTCGATTTAAACTCTTAGATCATTTTTCAAAATTTTTTAAAATTAAAAACGATGTTTTTTTGAGCTAAAAAGTGTCGTTTTTTTTTTAACAATAAAAAAACGTAGATTTTAATTGACGATAATACTCGTCGCTCACTCGCTCGTGACACGAAAGTGTCGAAGCTTAGTGGCTAGAGGGATTAGAGTTCTATTCTTGGAGAACGGCTAGTCACGGTCTCGGACTCGAAGTCTTTCCGACGAGCTAGAGTGCTCGCTCCCAGAGTAGGGATGGTACCTTTTCCCCAAGATTCATGCTACAGCCAGGAAAGCAAGGGCTGACGGTTGGTGCGTGGGTCCTAGGGCATGGACAGGGTTGGCTGGAGCCGTGTATAGGAGGTTTGCACGGTGAAGGTTGATTCTTTTCCCTGACAATCGGCCGGAGTTGTCAGGCATGGCTAGTTCTCGTGGAGTGCGGTGGAAATCCATATGGTAAAACGGTGTTAGGGCGGTACTTGACTCATCGGCTCGGCCAAAGCTGGTGCTTATAAATAAACCTGATATGTTTTCTTAATACTCGTGCACTTCAATACTAAAAATTGATCTTTTCATTTGTTCAATCGATTAATAATTAAAAGACTTCACCTGTTATTTCTAAAAGTTGATCAAGATATTTTATTTTTATATATATATTATTATTATATATATATATATATATATATATATATATATATATATATATATATATATATATATATATATATATAGTATAACACTTGCACACGTTGCACATACCAGCCCTTTGCTGACACCTCGTTTCTTTGTTTCTTTGTCTCTTTTGTGTTTTTTTTTCTTTTCTTTTACAAATTTATGTACAGGTTTTTGGTCAAGGAAAAGGAGAATTGTAGGCGATGATTGATTGAGATTCGAAGATAAAGGAAATTAATGTTTTGGATGGTACCTCGATTTGTTTTAAAGAGCTATTGTAATTTTATTTGTTGTAATCTTTTAATGGAATTAGTAAGTGATTTATGTAAAAAAAAATTGTGGTGATTTTGTAATCAAGTTTGTTATTGAAGTGTTGGTAAATTATTTTGTGGATTTAGTAAATTTTTGGGATTTCTAGTATTGTTATTGAAGTCGCGGCGAGAGCTTCGCAACCCCCTATAATGACCCCAGTGGACCTGGGGTCCGGAGTAGGGTATTGCAGACCGTGTTAGGTTAGTTAAATCCGGTCAGCGAACTGTTGAACCTGACATAGGAGGGTAGATTATTGAAATAATGTCTATTCTCGGAATTAGGAAACGACACCCTTCAAGTGACATCGAGAACGTTTAGGTGAATCAAGAACACCTCGGGACTTTGTTAGGGTTTGGTAAGTAGTTGATTGGATCATAGCTCGGCTATCTCTTTTTCGTAGTTTAAACTCTTTTATTTTGTGGATATTTAGTTGATTAGAATCGGTGATCTGACAAATCACCCTTTTCAAAGATAGTGTTGACCTAAACTAGGAACGATACCGACTTTGATACTTGACCAGATTCCCTGTGGGATACGACCTTGCTCGCCATTTATAGTACATCCGACTCGGTACCCTGCCGGTTAGAGTTGGCTATGCTGTAAAACGGCCATCACAAGGCGATTATGAGGACTTCTTACATTCTCTCCATCCCAGAAGCCTCCCACCACACGAATTAGTTCTAAAACCTTATTGCCCAGTTCTCCTTCTGCTTAACCTTAACCCTACTGAAGGCTTCTGTAATGGAACCCGCCTTATATGCAATGAACTTAAGCCACATACAATAGTAGTTGAAATAGGCACATGCCCATTCACAAGCAAATCCACCATCCTCCATAAGATACCTTTAAATCCTCAATTGACGACACATCAGGCATCCCGTTTAAATCCTCAATTCCTTATTCGGTTATGTTTTGCAATGACAATCAATAAAACACAAGGCCAAACTTTAGACAGTGCAGGTATATATTTGCGAGAACCAGTTCTCGCATGGACAACTGTATGTTTCAATTTCTCGTGCCAAGAAATCTATCGACATTAAAATATTAATAGCACCTCCCACATTTAGTGATCTAATTGCCAAAAGAGAACCAAAAATATAGTCTACAGTGAAATCTTACACAGTGCTATTGCTTATGAGCCCGACGAAAATCAGCAATGACTTTAACGATGTATCTTTTCATGTTTTGCAAGCACTGCATTCTTATTATCTCTTTCACACAAACAATATTTCAGACTTCCACTTTCAAAGTTATCAAATAAATAATTTTTTGGTTTGCTATACTTATATGCGCTCTTTTCCTTGCACATAATGAATGTTGCTGCTTATGCGCCTCACAAAAACCAAACTTGACTTTAATGCTTATGTATGTTTCTTTTCTGTGCAAAGTTTCCACAATGGCAAACCATTGGAACATCCACCAAATCACTGAACACACCATAAATTAGAGAGCCAAAGTAATCATACTTGAAAAGTGTAACCCCTATACAATAAATGACGGAAGAAGAATTCAGAAACTATTCCTTGGGACCAATTGGTACCTATGCTTTTACGCTTTCTTCACTTAGAAAATTTCACACACCTATTCATATCCTAATAAATGTCTTAATCTCGTGCTTGTACTCTCACAGGGAAACAAAGTTCAAGGGGTCATATGGAATAGAAACATTGAGTTGCTGCAAAACATCTTACATCCATTTATGACATACATCATTTGCAATGATGAGAGAAAAATACACCCACTAAAATATTGGTCCCCGGCAACGGCGCCAATTTTTTGATGAGCGAAAAATTCACCCACTAAAAATACATTTATAAAGACTCGCAAAACCGTGGGTAAACTAACTCTCTAACGGCGAGTACCGGGTCGATTGCTAGGATAGCTACGGGAGTACGAGGTCGTCCCAAGAGAAATGTGGTTGTGAGTACCAAAGCGAACGTGATTCTTAGTCTAGGCGATCAAAGTTTTAAGTGGAGTGTTTATACTAATGCGAAAAATAAATTTTAACTAACGAGATTAACTAGGTGATTAAAAAGCATAGCCGAGCCATGATCCAACAGGTTATCTCCCCACAGGAAAAACTTGATAAGGAGTGTGTTTTATCTGATTCAGTTCATATGATATTCACGGGAGTCAACTCTTTATTCTTGCGTTAAGATCTGAACAGCTCTCACTTAACCCCCACACTAGGTTTATTAACCCTCCCTTTAGAGAGCTAACTCGCCTAACATGGTTGACCGGAATAAAAAACCGTTGAAAAACCTCACAAAAACATAATTTTAACGTATCACTTAGGTTGCCAATCTAACGATTAAGACTATGGTTTAGTGATTTTAAAACATGTTTCGCACATCTCGTAAAAATAAGAATTTCACTTAGGCATAGTCCGGATCTCGTCACTTAGATTGTCAATCTAACAATCGGGACTATGATTAGTGATATCCATATCTCACATCTCACCGCAAAATACATTTATAAGCTCGATGTAACCGTGAACAAAGTTGTCAATTTTATTCAAAGTTATTAAAATGATCAAAACGGGTTTTAAAACATGATTTTATCATACGAACGTTAAATTAAGCACAACACAACTCCATCTCGTCTCCCGAGGGTTGATTTCACCCGTTTTCACATAATTCGGCTATGTTTAGTTTAACTACTCATATTAACGAAAATAACAACGAAAATAACAAAACGAAAGAAAACAAAACGAAAAAGATAACTACAGCTATATAGATATACGTATAGATATATATATAGATATATATATAGATATAGATATATAATATATATATATATATATATATATATATATATTTATACTAATTGCATAAAATAAAAGAAAACAATAAAAAGCGGAAACGAAATTATATTAAAACTATAACTAGTCGGGTTATTACACCGACATTATAACGACATATATATCTAATTTATAGGCCCCTCAAAACATAAATAAAAGAAGGGAAAAGATGAAAGGAGGTTGGGGAAGAAGAGGGGCAACGATCTACTCTGCTGAAGCTCTCATATATATAGGCAATGAATCACAGCCGGACCAGGCCGGGTAAGAGCCGGACCGGTCCGGGTACCATTATTGCATATGACTCAGCATGATTCTCGAAGGATCGATTGATCAGATTTATGTAATTAAAACTTGTAAAATTCGTATCTTGAGTTGTAGACCTCCAAAAATTGCAAACGAAATGCCAAAATTAAGGTCTCGAGAAACTCTACAACTTTCATGAAGGACTCTTCTTCGAAAACGCCTTTTTGATGGGCCATTCCCATTACGCGTCGTTTTACGACATTTTCCTTAATACAAATCAATTAGCCACTTGACCACCATTTGAGTTGTAGAAATCCGATTGACTTGATTCAAAATCCATTGGAAAGCTTTCTTGAAGATATACAACTTTTATTAAGGAAACTTCTTCAGAAAATGTCGTTTTGATTGAGCCATTTCCATTACGTGTCGTTTTACGACATTTTACTGATACGAATCGATTAGCCACTTGACCATAACTTGAGTTGTAGAACTCCAATTTACGTGATTCAAAGTGCGTTGGAAAGCTTATGTGAAGATCTACAACTTTCATTAAGAAGTCATCCCCTGAAAATGCCTCTAAGCTGGGTCAAATCTCCGTCGAAAATATGTAACGATTCAAGTACTTAGGAAAAACGACCCTTTTTAACTCGTAAGCTTGTGGCACCTTCTTCTAACCCTCTAAACACCTCTTTAAGGGCTCAAAACATGTCGTTACGTAGGATCTTGGTCTACTTATGATTCTGCAATAAATCACCAAAATACCAAACGTAAATCCGACACGACATTCCGGTTACTAAACCGGTACAAAAACTACAAAAACATGATAAAAATACGATATTTTATAAAATAACTACTACTTATATATTTTTATGAAACTAAGGAATTAAAGACTCAAAACGATATAAAAATACTCAAAATGATATCAGAAATGGGGTAAATTGTTATCAAAATAACTGTGAATTTTTCCGTTATCACAACCCCCCACTTAGCTTTTGGTCGTCCTCGAACAAAATAAGCGATAAAATAAAATGAATGAGGAAAAATTCATGAAGATAAGATATGAATGACAATCAGATGATGCAACCATTCGAATCATAACTACACGTTAACGGCAATAAAATGTATAACAGAGTGAGTGTGTGACAAGCCTTTTCAATTTCCACTATCCTCTCTTGAATAATTCAAGCAAACGCACAAATATCCATTCGACAATCCTAATGACTTTCCTAGGTATAGGCGAAGCGTAACAATTCCACACAAAGTCCTCCCGTGTACTTATTAGGATAATCCCTAAAGCATATCATTTAGTTTATACTCGGGGATAGTTAGAAGATAACTTCAACTTTTTTTTTTTTTTTTTTTTTTTTTTTTTTTTTCATAGAATACTAACATATCCGAACTCATTGCCAAAATCGACTATCTTTCAAGCGTCATGAGGTGAGATCGAATACATTAATACCCATCTAACTCTTCTTTTTTTTTTTTTTTATTTTATTTTTTTTTTTTTTTTATGTGTAGCATATGCCCTCATTCCCAGCAATAGGATGTTTCGTGATAACACCCTAGCTGGACTACTATCATCAGGCAGTCGGGAGCTTTTAAACCTCATAGTGGTATAGGACGTTTCGTGATAACGCCCTACCGCACTCAAATCATTGGTAGCTACAACCGACATATATATAGTTTATCTTATTTTGACATTCTTTCTATCACATTCAAACCTTCAGATATTCACAGTACATGTTCAGAAGTTAGGTACTAAGTTACTACTATTCTAGGATAAACCACTAGAATACCGAATGGATACGCTTTAAAATTTTCGCTTCAATATCAAAGGCTTACGTGAAGGAATTCATGTTACACAAATAAATTTGGGGTTAAAATGCACTTACGGTTCAAATTAGTTATACATATCAAATTGATCATTACATCTTTAAATCCATGAAATATATACCTTATACAGATTATTTTAATCAACTAAATAATGCTCAACAGAGAATCAAAAACTAAGGGTTTAAACACTTACTGCCATTACTAGACCATCAAGACTCTACCCCCCACTTACGATTTTGCATTATTCCCGAGAGTAAATGAGAGAGAAAGACTTAGCTTATAAATCCAAGCGCGAAAAGGTGCTATCGAATCCCGTAACAGCCATGAGAAAGCACGTCCCTAATCCCTATACCAAAACAGAAACAACCAAAACAAAGCAAACACGGGACATGGTCCTCGTGCCAAAGTATGCAACAGGGATATCGGAATAAATAAGAAAATGGCCCTGTCACGTCAGAAAATTCGATAGGCAATATAATAGCTTTAGATGGAAACATCACCTTCACAGGTTAAGCACAGAACATCTAAGCAACGAGCATAAAAGATCAATTCATAGTCAGCTATTCCTAAATTCCTTTTTATTACACACAGTTTTATTAAGGCGGGAATACTCACCACTATACTACAACAACAAGAAATTTGAAACAGACTAGATCATAAAATGAAATGTGTGAAAGAGTATTGAGTCTTTTATACCCGATCCTCAAGGATTCAATAACCTAAGTCTAAGAAATGATACATTTGAATTTTTATCTTTTTTCTCCATCGGGATTTTCGGATAACCACCTAATCATTCCCTCTTAATGACATTCAAACATTCATCCCGAGACTTGGTTGTACTTTGTCCATATTTCTATTATATTGACTCTTCCACATTTCATATTAAGACTAGTCTTATTCAAATTATTTATTTAACGGGCTGCCTCCCGGTAGCGCTTTTGTTTAACGTCGTTTGCTCGACAAAAAAACACATAGTATTTACAACGTTCGGCGGCAAAAACAATCAACCAAAATCTGAACTCAAGAAGATCAATAGCTTTAGAAAAATTAACAATGCGAGAACCACAGAAATTAAATTGTCTAGAAACGTACCTCGTTTGGCCCTCGATGTTATCTCCTCCCAGCCGTCGAACCTTCTTTTATCATCCTGTCGAACCATCTTCTTTTGAAAATTACCATAAAGCTCATCCATCGGGGAGTACACAAACTGGACCGCAGAAAATTCATCCTCACAGAGTGGACGAATGTAGTAATCCGGGACCGATATATCGCCTATTACCAACTCTCCCAATGGCTTTACTAAAGATGGCCAATCAATCTCTCGCTCCTCTAACTCGTCATCTCCAAATCTTGCACTTTTTCTTCGCGAACCGAATTATCAACCTCATTCTCATCCCGAACTTTTTCGGTGATAACATTTTCATCCCTAACCACCTCTATTGCACTTGTCTCTCGCCTCTTTCACATACCTCACTAATTCAATCAATTGCCCCACCTTGTCTTGAAGATTTCTTATAGCGGAGTCGGTACTTACCTTGAACTCCCGCATGTCCAACGGTCGCTCTTCCAAGATCCGGTTCAATCGTTCTAGTTGCTCTATTTGACCGTCGGTGAATTCTTCTTGTGGCATGGGGGCGCAACGATCATATTGACTTTGATTCATCGGAGGTGAGTAGTAGTCTTCTTGCCATTCCGGACAACGATCGATCGATGGCCGAATATGGTTAAAGCTATCAACGTGCCGAGTATGAACACCGTAATCCCGATAAGCATTAGGGTTCGGGTAACCCTCGTAATGTTGTGGCTCATAACTCGAATAACCATAATTCGGTCCCGGTATGCACTTTGGGCAATTATAATTCCATGAACCTTGGTTATTCTGCTTGTTGATATTGAGGCTCGGACACGAACTTGTTGTTGATAAGGTTGGTAGGGGTATTGTTGTTCAGCTGAGTAGTTTTGATTGAAATATCCATCAATTTAAGCTCAATCTGCAAGATCTCAGAAAACAACAATAAAACAATAAAATTTTTCTTTTTTTTTTTTTTTTTTTTTTTTTTTTTCGTAAACACACGATATTTAGACCCCTCAAAAAGTTATGGTTGCCGAAGGCCCTAATCCCCAGTTTTAGCCAGACTTACAAGATATCACCCTCCGAAGAGGCTAAGTACCAAAGTCGTATTCAAACCGAGTTCGGGACAATATCACTTCAAAGATCCATAGCTCTTTGTCGACATCTAAATAAAACAAGAAAATAAAAACCTAGGCCCAAGCCTTCGGTTCACTTACAAGATATCACAACAATATCACACATTTCCCCGGCAACGGCGCCAATTTTTTGATGAGAGAAAAATACACCCACTAAAATATTGGTCCCCGGCAACGGCGCCAATTTTTTGATGAGCGAAAAATTCACCCACTAAAAATACATTTATAATGACTCGCAAAACCGTGGGTAAACTAACTCTCTAACTGGCAGAGTACCAGGTCGATTGCTAGGATAGCTACAGGAGTACGAGGTCGTCCCAAGAGAAATGTGGTTGTGAGTACCAAAGCGAACGTGATTCTTAGTCTAGGCGATCAAAGTTTTAAGTGGAGTGTTTATACTAATGCGAAAAATAAATTTTAACTAACGAGATTAACTAGGTGATTAAAAAGCATAGCCGAGCCATGATCCAACATGTTATCTCCCCACAGGAAAAACTTGATAAGGAGTGTGTTTTATCTGATTCAGTTCATATGATATTCACGGGAGTCAACTCTTTATTCTTGCGTTAAGATCTGAACAGCTCTCACTTAACCCCCACACTAGGTTTATTAACCCTCCCTTTAGAGAGCTAACTCGCCTAACATGGTTGACCGGAATAAAAAACCGTTGAAAAACCTCACAAAAACATAATTTTAACGTATCACTTAGGTTGCCAATCTAACGATTAAGACTATGGTTTAGTGATTTTAAAACATGTTTCGCACATCTCGTAAAAATAAGAATTTCACTTAGGCATAGTCCAGATCTGTCACTTAGATTGTCAATCTAACAATCAGGACTATGATTAGTGATATCCATATCTCACATCTCACCGCAAAATACATTTATAAGCTCGATGTAACCGTGAACAAAGTTGTCAATTTTATTCAAAGTTATTAAAATGATCAAAACGGGTTTTAAAACATGATTTTATCATACGAACGTTAAATTAAGCACAACACAACTCCATCTCGTCTCCCGAGGGTTGATTTCACCCGTTTTCACATAATTCGGCTATGTTTAGTTTAACTACTCATATTAACGAAAATAACAACGAAAATAACAAAACGAAAGAAAACAAAACGAAAAAGATAACTACAGCTATATAGATATACGTATAGATATATATATAGATATATATATAGATATAGATATATATATAATATACGTATATATATATATATATATTTATACTAATTGCATAAAATAAAAGAAAGCAATAAAAAGCGGAAACGAAATTATATTAAAACTATAACTAGTCGGGTTATTACACCGACATTATAACGACATATATATATTACATATAGGCCCCTCAAACATAAATAAAAGAAAGAAGAAGGAGAAGAAGAGAAATGGGAGAAGAGAGGGGCAACGATCTACTCTGCTGAAGCTCTCATATATATAGGCAATGAATCACAGCCGGACCAGGCCGGGTAAGAGCCGGACCGGTCCGGGTACCATTATTGCATATGACTCAGCATGATTCTCGAAGGATCGATTGATCAGATTTATGTAATTAAAACTTGTAAAATTCGTATCTTGAGTTGTAGACCTCCAAAAATTGCAAACGAAATGCCAAAATTAAGGTCTCGAGAAACTCTACAACTTTCATGAAGGACTCTTCTTCGGAAAACGCCTTTTTGATGGGCCATTCCCATTACGCGTCGTTTTACGACATTTTCCTTAATACAAAT
This sequence comes from Gentiana straminea, assembly GCA_036785695.1. Taxonomy (NCBI): domain Eukaryota; kingdom Viridiplantae; phylum Streptophyta; class Magnoliopsida; order Gentianales; family Gentianaceae; genus Gentiana; species Gentiana straminea. The sequence continues at coordinate 8,249,591 of JAVUPR010000497.1, read as the reverse complement.
CAATTAGCCACTTGACCACCATTTGAGTTGTAGAAATCCGATTGACTTGATTCAAAATCCATTGGAAAGATTTCTTGAAGATATACAACTTTTATTAAGGAAACTTCTTCAGAAAATGTCGTTTTGATTGAGCCATTTCCATTACGTGTCGTTTTACGACATTTTACTGATACGAATCGATTAGCCACTTGACCATAACTTGAGTTGTAGAACTCCAATTTACGTGATTCAAAGTGCGTTGGAAAGCTTATGTGAAGATCTACAACTTTCATTAAGAAGTCATCCCCTGAAAATGCCTCTAAGCTGGGTCAAATCTCCGTCGAAAATATGTAACGATTCAAGTACTTAGGAAAAACGACCCTTTTTAACTCGTAAGCTTGTGGCACCTTCTTCTAACCCTCTAAACACCTCTTTAAGGGCTCAAAACATGTCGTTACGTAGGATCTTGGTCTACTTATGATTCTGCAATAAATCACCAAAATACCAAACGTAAATCCGACACGACATTCCGGTTACTAAACCGGTACAAAAACTACAAAAACATGATAAAAATACGATATTTTATAAAATAACTACTACTTATATATTTTTATGAAACTAAGGAATTAAAGACTCAAAACGATATAAAAATACTCAAAATGATATCAGAAATGGGGTAAATTGTTATCAAAATAACAGTGAATTTTTCCGTTATCGGTCGCCATCCTTGTTGTACAACCAGCAAAGCAACGTGAGGTTCGAGGAAAGCTTACACCGCTGCAGGAATGTACCATCATTCAACATGAGTACGTTCTTACACATTAATAGTTTCCTCTTTTTACTTGTTGCTTGATAGACTAGCAATATTATCCCCAACTGGTATTACTTCTACCATTTCTATTACTTAGTATTAGTTCATTGCACTGTCATATTAAAAAAGAGGAAAAGTTACAATTATTCGTGCACATCGACGTTCAGGGTTGACAACAATGTTGACGCCATCCGTCATGCTTAGTTTGAGGGAATTGACGAGCCTACGGATCTCCTCCTTTCATACAATGTGAACGAAGAAATAATTCCAGTTTCTTACATAGAATCGGATTCAAATAATTCCGCAGGTTACACTAATTACAAATCAGCAGGTTCCATTTCCATTGTTTTTTACAAGGCTAAACGTTTGCCCCGTTTATACTTCTGCAGAATGCATGGGTCGAGGTGACGATCAATATTGCAAACCTACAACAACAATTATGTTATATTGAATACCCACAATGGTTGTACCATATAGAAGCCCTTCTTGATGAGATTTTTTCCTGCACTACATGCAAGCGTGATCACGCTGCTCTTCCATGGTATTAGATTTCTTTCCCACATTAACCATATAAATTCTACATTTACAAAAACATACATCCTCATGTTTATATAAATTATGAAAATGCCCTTCGTACCTAACGATCACAGGATAGCGTCTAGCAACACACCGTGACCCCCAATCATAAGAAGAGTCAAAAGCAATGACTACTACCTTTCATGTGAAAGAGTTACCGTGTAAATAGAATCCTATCGCCGTAATAATATCCATACAATCGTATCTTGAGTGTCAGTACATTAACGATCGTATCTTATAATCTGGATATCATGCTCTCTCGGAATACCTCATTTACTCTCACTTTGCAAAGATTCACGAGAGCTAGACATTCCTTACAAGAAAGCCATTTCGCATATTCACTCCTAATCATAGGATACGCGATTCCCGGACGAACAAACATGTATCCTACGCATGCTTCAATATCACACCCGAGCACTACCTCATGATCTCCCCGTGGCCAGGGGAAACCTTAATAGTGTCAAAGCATGACAATCCACACCGTGATGCCATGAAGACTCCGGTCTCAGGAAAATTACACAATTGCCACATACTACGACACTTAATGTAAGTGGGTCAGTCTAACGTACACATTCTCTAATACACGTCCACGTACAGTCCAAGTGACTCTGCACTTCGATAGATAAGATCTATCCCTACCTTCAATAAGATAGAAGACATCCAATACATGCTAGTCTAATCATACTATCAATGTCCCGCTCGACAGTACATACGACTAGAGACATTTAAGTATCAAACTTATTAAAGTGATTAGAGTCTCATCAACCATAATCACTATCATGGTTTCTCTATCACAGTTTTGTTAGGAAATCACTAGTTTAACGCACCGGAATTTAAAATTTGATTTCCGTTTTCTAGATCGTTCTTCGTTTAATGCAATAAACACATTAAATAGTTTGATGGTTATACCTTGATGATCTATAAGATCATCGCGTTGACCGTCAACGGAGAGTAGTACAGTGCTCAATCCATCCACGTGTCCGTCATCTATCGCTAATCCACACGAACTCCTCGCCGAAATCCTCCTTGGATTGCTATTGGAAAACTCCGGTTGCTAGACCGGCCTTTTTCCCTTCTCTCCAACTCACTATAGGATGCTTTCTATTTTACACAAGAACTATGAGCTCTTGCAATTATGATGTACAAAAGAGCTTGACACCCACCTCTTATTTATAGTCAAAAGTGGCGCCCCTATTGTGTGGAGGAGAAGAAAACATTTTCCCAATAAAATAAGGAAAATCTTCTAGATTGATCTATCTCTTTTATTATAATTAATATTGCCAATATCTTATATTGAATATAATTATCTTATTACCATAAATCTATTTTTCCAAAATCAATTAATATCTTATATTAATATTATGGTAATCTTATTAATTAAAGTACACAATCCAAGTGTATCATATACCCTAGGAAGTGGCACCCAATTAGTCAACAAATTGACTTCCAGAATATTCTTTAACTAATATAATTTATATATATAATTAATATCTTGTATCTTATTTATTCATAATAAATAAATACCACCATATTAATTTACCACTATAACATTTATAGTATAGAGATAAACTTTCCTTATTTGGTTATCAACCATAACCGCATTTTAATCCGACTCGAAGTTCATATGTGTGTGACCCAATAGGCTTCCGAATATGTTGGCCGTAGACACAAAGTGCAATTTACTAAAATGCCCTTCATGCCTAACGATCACGGGATAGCGTCTAGCAACACACCGTGACCCCCAATCATTGAAAGAGTCAAAAGCAATGACTACTACCTTTCATGTGAAGCAGTTACCGTGTAAACTTACAATCCTATCGCTCTAATAATATCCATACGATCGTGTCTCGAGTGTCAATACATTAACGATCATATCTTATAATCTGGATATCATGCTCTCTCGGAATAACACATTTACTCCCACTTTGCAAAGATTCTTGAGAGCTAGATGATGGGGGAAAAATTCACAGTTATTTTCATAACATTTTACCCCATTTCTAATATCATTTTGAGCGTTATTATATCATTTCGAGTTATAAATTCCTTAGATTTATCTAAGTATGTTAGTAGTAGTTATTTTATAAAATATCGTGTTTTTATGTGTTTTATTTTTTGTACCGGTTTAGTAACCGGAGTGTCGTGTCGGATTTACGTTTGGTATTTTGGTAGTTTATTGCAGAATTATAGGTTGACCAAAATCCCGAGTAATGACACGTTTTGAGGCCTAAAAGAGGTATTTTTGGGGATATAAGAGTGTGCCACTAACTTAAGTGGTCAAGTGGCTCAGTGGTTAGTGGTACCACTAACGAATTATATCTTCGACGAACAAATGGCTCATTAAAACGACATTTTCTGAAGAAGTGTCCTTAATGAAAGTTGTAGATCTTTGAAAGATCTTTCCAACGCATTTTGAATCACGTCAATCGGACTTCTACAACTCAAGTATCATTAAGTCAAGTGGTCAAGTGGCTAATCGATTCGATCTAGTGGAAATCGAGAAATATCTTCGACGAGCGAATGGCCCATCAAAAAGACATTATCTGAAGAAGAGTCCTTCACGAAAGTTGTAGATTTTCCCGAGAGCTTTCCGATGCCTCTTAAATCATGTTTTTTGGAGATCTAGATTTCAAGATATGAATTTTTAAAGTTTTATTCCAAAATATAAATTTTTATCCGTAAATCGGGAATTAAGGGGGGATGTATGTCATCATTAGTCCGGACTGGTCCGGCCCCTGAAACTTTGCTTATATATAGAGCAATTCAGAGAGCACGCGGGGTACACCATTATATATATACACCATATATATATATATATATATATATATATATATATATATATATATATATATATATATATATATATATATATATATATATATCCTTCTTATTTTTCTTTAGTTTTTAGGATTGTATATAAGGCCTTATGCCGAAATAAATTTAGTAATAATAGTATCGTTGTAATGCTCGGGAAATTATTGGAAGTTCGGTGTTGCTGAAATCGTTGTAATATCAAGTATCTTCGATTATATGTAATCGAAGATATCTCTGTTATAATAGTAAGTTTTTTTTCTTCTTATTATTGTTATATCTATATCTAGTTATTTCTTTCTTGTTGTTTCTTGTTTCTTTCATTCTCGTTATATATATATATATGTATCTGTAGTAGTATCCATATATATGAGAATCTGACAAATGATTGTATTTCGGTTTTAATTTGGTTTTAATAGAATTCTGCCATATTGACAGAAGGCTATTATGTAAAACTTCCCGTCATTTTAATCCATGACATGTTGACAGAATCCGTTTATATGGGTAGCTAAACTTTTCATAGCCGAAATATGTGAAAACAGGTGAAATCAACCCTCGGGAGACGAGATGGGAGTTGTGTGTGCTTAATTAAACGTTTTTATGATAAACGTTCATGTTTTAAAACTTGTTTTGATCATGTTAATAACTTTGAATGAGATTGACAACCTTGTTCATTGTTACATCAAGCTTATAAATGTATTTTGCGGTGAGATGTGGGATATGAGTATCACTAATCATAGTCTTGATTATCAGATTGACAATCTGAGTGACAGGTCAGGACTATGCCTATGTGAAATTCTTATCTTTACGAGATGAATGAAACATGTATTAGAATCACTAAAACATAGCCTTAATCGTTAGATTGACAACCTAAGTGATATGTTAAAACTATGTTTTTGTGAGGTTTTTCGGCGAGCTTTTTATTCCGGTCAACCATGTTAGGCAAGTTAGCTCTCTAAAGGGAGGGTTAATAAACCTAGTATGGGGGTTAAGTGAGAGTTGTTCAGACCTTAACACCAGAATTAGGAGTTGACACCCGTGAATGTCGTATAAACTAAATCAGATAAAACACACTCTTTATCAAGTTTTTCCTGTGGGGAGATAACCTGTTGGATCATGGCTCGGCTATACTTTTTAATCACCTAGATAAATCCGTTAGAATAATATTTATTTTCTGCATTAGTTATAATACTCTCCACCACAACTTTGATCGCTTTGAACTAAGTTCTGCGTCGACTTTGGTACTTAAACGTTATTCCCCGTGGATTCGACCTTGTTACCATTATACTACTGTTGACCCGATACTCTGTCGGTTAAAGTTAGCAGTTAGTTATTTTTCTATCAAGATTTTTGGCGCCGTTGCCGGGGAATACTACGTTTAATATCTTGTAAGTTAACCGAAAGCTTGGGCTTAGGTCGTTTTTATTTTTTTTCTTGTTGTTTCTTGTTTGTCAATGCATGACCCGAAGCTCCAAAGAACCACTCATCGAGCCAATTGAAGAAATTGAAGCTTACGCACGTCATAGAAACAGTCAGCGCCGAGGAGAACCTCGATTGCCGATCCGAACCCTTTGTTTGAGGAAGAAGGGGTAGTAGAGAGTTCATTGTCAGAATCCTCAGAGGGAATGGAGGATTCACCAACTCATAGGGATGGCAAAGAGCCCTTAAGCGAGCACAATGTACAAGGGCAAACCTCAGACACTACTGGTGGTAATGCAACACTACCATTTCATACTCCAACGAGGACCCCTCGTCATGAGCCGTCAACAGATGACAACACAGTATTGCGTCAGTTGAGAACCCCACAGCTTAATCAGAGGACATGGATTGGACAGTACAGGGGAGGACAAAATATTCAGAATACACAGAATTTAGGACCCGAATTAGACCAAAAGACGGTAAATCGAATATTGCAGATGCTAGAGAATCAAGGAAATCAACAGGGGTTCCAAAACCCATATAATCAGCAACCACCTATGCAGCAGGATTATCAACAACAACAACAACATGATTATCAGCCACAGATGGCTCAGCAGGTACAGCGACCGAGGGTTTGCCGAGATTACGTCGCTACTCCTCAGGAAGTTATAGGGCACAATCCCATTAGAGTGCCCCCAATTAATGCAAACAACATGGATATCAAACAGAACATTCTGAACATGTTGGGGGAACATGCTCTATTCCACGGGAAATCAACTGAGAACCCGAACAGTTTCCTTGACCACTTTCTCCAGATTTGTGGAACGATGAAATATAATGGGGTGAGTGACGAGGCGGTGAAGTTAATCGTTTTTCCGTTTGCATTGAGAGGAGCCGCAAAGGATTGGTTCGATTCATTACCCAATGATTCATTGCATACCTGGGCAGATGTAGCGAGAGTATTTCTGAAAAAGTACTTTCCTCCGGCGAAGATGTTAGATCTGAAAGAAGAAATCTCTTCGTTTGACGGTCTCGAGGGAGAGACATTAAAAGAGACTTATGAGAGATTTAGGGGTTTACTGAAGAGATGCCCTCCACACGGTTTTTCTACGGTGGAGCAAGTCATTATGTTATTCAGGGACTTAGAGCCGATGGACCAGAACAAGCTGAATGCCGCCAGTGGTGGAGACATTATGAATCTGCCTCCAGAACAAGCTATGAGACGATTGAGAATGCGGCGAGAGGAGAAGGACAATGAGGGTCCAGTAGAAAGAAGAAGAAAGCCCCAATGGAAAGTGTGAAGTCGTTGAAAGAAGAACTTGATAGAGAATCGGCTATACACGATAAGATGCAAGAAATGGTACTAAAGATGGACCGAATGGAGTTAGAAAGAAAGAAAACACAGCAATGCCAGCTTTGTGGAGGTGGACATTCGGCCATGGAATGTACATCATCGAGAAAACCCACTTATCCACAACAGTTGCGACCTACTCCAGTGCAGCAACAGTTGGGAAATCAGAATGACCAACAGCGAATGGATATCTATACAATGGGTCAAATGAATATGAATCATCAAGAGTTTGGCCACCAACAGTGGAATCAGAACTTTGATAATCAGCAAGGGCCTCAAATGGATTATGGTATGGGTAATGATTCACAACAATATGATGTGAATTATGTTGGACAAGGAAACCAGGGGCAATGGAATCGAATCAGCAAGAATCAAGGTTGGAACCGGGGGCAAAATCGAATTGGAATCGAAACAGTGATCAGAACCAAGGCTTTATACAAAACCAAAGCCCGTACAACCGACCTTGGAATCGAACCCCCGAATCGAGTTCATACCGAATCGAATCAAGGTGGAATCAAAACGGTCGAACCCGCAATCTCGGTCACAAGGCCAACGGCAACGGCAAGGGCGGGGGTGGGGCCGAGAATCAAGGTTGGAATCGAGAATCGGGGCCGGCAAAGTAATCGAAATCGGCAAGCGAGCCAACCATTGAGAAATAATAATTCGGCACCTATCGGCATCCGAATGCTCATCTCGCACCGAACAACCAAAACGATCGGCAATCAAACAATTCGGTGTTCGAAGACGCCCGGCCGAGATACTTCGGAAAGGTTAGACGGGATCATTCTTGAGCTAAACAAGAATCTTGTAGAGCAAAAAGTGGCCACACATTCTGCCATTCGGAACTTGGAGACCCAAGTGGGTCAAATAACCGACACATTGAAAACAAATCTGAGTGGTGGACTTCCAAGTAACACTGAGAGAAACCCAAAGGGTGTGAATGCTGTGTTCACACGAAGTGGTAAAGAGGTCGGGCTGAGTGACAAAAAGAAAGAATTATGGGCTGAGGAAGCAGAGAATGAAAAGGCTGAGAAAGAGAAAGCAGTTGACTGTGAAGGAGCGATGTATGGTGAAGTCGAGATCGAGGACTTGGAAGTTGGCAGTGTGAAGAAAGAAATGGCTGCAATGAGGAAAGAATTGGAAGCAACGAAAAAAGCTTTGGCTGAGGCAAATAAAAAAGCAGTGGAAGGGGCAGCACCGAAGAACGACTATGTGGTATTGGACATCAAAGAAGAAGAAGCCTCGTCGCCTAAAGAAAGAGGTAAGAAAAACAGAATTCCTCCTCCTCCCCCTGATTTTGATGTTAATACTTTACCCTATCCTCCTAAGGGACCCAGAAAGGACATACGACTCAAGGTCGGCAAAATTTCGAATCTCTTAAGAAAGGTAGAGGTGAATATTCCCCTATTAGAGGCAATTTCGAGCATTCCCCCATACTTTAAGTTTTTGAAAGGAATGTTGTCGAGTAAGGAGAAGATGCAACAGATGGTACATTTGAGTGAGGAATGTTCTGCAATCTTTGATAATAGGATACCCCCCAAGTTGCAGGATAGAGGTAGCTTTACCATCCTAATTACCATAGGAGAAACTGTGTTTAAAAATGTGCCATGTGATCTAGGGGTTTCTGTGAGCCTGATGCCTAGAGGAATTTATGAGAAATTGGGATTGGGAGCGTTAGAGCCAACAAGAATGACCTTACAGATGGCAGATAGGTCTGTTAGGAAACCTCTAGGGGTAGCTGAAGATGTGTTGGTACAGGTAGACAAGTTTGTTTTCCCCGTTGACTTTGTAGTCTTAGATATGGATATGGATACTAAAACCCCACTTTTGTTAGGTCGGCCTTTCTTGAACACAGGAGAGACCTTGATAGACGTTAAGAGGGGAGAGATTATACTACGAGTCGGGAAAGAAAGTGTAGCCATGAATGTGTATAATGCAATGAAGCATCCTGATGATGAAAAGAGTGATTGTTTTTCTTTTGATGCTATATATCCTTGTATTTTGGAGCACACTAACCTGCAGAGATACTAAGAACCAATGGAAGAATGTTTGATGAAGTCAAGCACCGCAGAGGATGACAATCCACAAATGAGAGTTCAGGTATATCATTTGGAGGCAACTCCTTTTGTCGACGCAAGCTGGAATAAGAAGCTAGAGCTCGGTTTGATCGGCAAGCGCCAAAGCCGTCAATCGAGGAACCACCTACGATCCGGAGAAAGCCACTTCCTAAGCATTTAAAGTATGTGTTTTTAGAACCTGATGAATTACTTCCTCTTATTGTTTCATCTGCACTAACCGTTTTGCAGGAAGCTAAGTTGATCCACGTTTTGAAGAAACACAAAAAGGCCTTCGGATGGAAGATGGTTGACATAAAAGGGATTAGTACTAATATCTGTAAGCACAGGATCATCCTGGAAGAAGGTGCCAAGCCGGTTAGGCAATTTCAGAGACGGCTGAACCCACATATGCAAGAAGTGGTAAGAAAAGACGTGGTAAAGATGCTTGAGTTAGGAATAATCTACGCAATCTCCGACAGTGAATGGGTGAGCCCCACACAAGTCGTGCCTAAGAAAGGAGGCATCACAGTTGAGCTTAATGAAAAAGGTGTGCCCATTCCTACTCGTTTAATTACTGGTCACATAGTTTGTATTGATTTTCGCATGCTGAATGATAAGACTAGGAAAGATCATTTTCCCCTACCCTTTATTGATCAAATGCTAGAGCGTCTGAGTGGTCATGCATTTTACTGCTTTTTGGACGGTTTTAGTGGCTATTATCAAATTCACATCGATATACATGACCAGGATAAGACTACATTCACATGTCCGTATGGCACCTTTGCATTCAAAAGAATGCCGTTTGGGTTGTGTAATGCACCCGCGACGTTCCAGCGATGCATGATGGCTATCTTTGCCGATATGATAGAGCATTTCATGGAAGTTTTTATGGATGACTTTAGCATTTTTGGTGATACTTTTGATGAGTGTTTGTCGAATATTGATAAGGTGCTTGCACGTTGTGAAAAGACAAACTTGGTTTTAAATTGGGAAAAGTGTCATTTCATGGTAACTGAAGGAATTGTTTTAGGACATAAGGTATCGGGTAAAGGAATAGAGGTCGATAGAGCAAAAATAGAGGCAGTTTCTAAGCTTCCTATGCCTACAAATCTGAAGACTCTACGTTCATTCTTGGGACATGCAGGTTTTTATCGTAGATTCATTCCTGGTTTTTCCCACATTGCTAGACCTCTTACTCTTCAATTGATGAAGGGTGCCCCTTGTGTTTTTGATACGGCATGCCTAGATGCTTTTCGAACTCTTAAGAAACTTCTTACTTCAGCTCCTATCTTGGTAGCACCTGATTGGTCTAAGGAGTTCGAAGTGATGTGTGATGCGAGTGATTATGCCGTAGGAGCTGTCCTAGGTCGGAAGGTTGACAAGTTGTTTCGCCCTATCTACTATGCGAGTCATACCATGAACTCGGCTCAACAAAAGTACGCCACAACCGAAAAGGAACTTTTAGTTTGTTGATTTTGCTTTCGACAAGTTCCGGTCATACTTGGTTGGATCGAAAGTCATAGTTCACACTTGACCATCTTTGCGTTGCAATACTTATTTGCCAAGAAGGATGCAAAACCACGCTTGTTAAGGTGGATCTTGCTTCTTCAAGAGTTCGATGTAAAGATTAAGAATAGAAAGGGGTGTGAGAACGTAGTAGCTGACCATCTGAGTAGGATGGAGCCGAGTGAAGAGAGATGTTTTACAAAAATTGAGATTGATGACCGTTTTCGGAATGAGCAGTTGTTCGTAGTGGATACGATGCTCCCGGTTAAGCGAGGAAATTTTCTGCAGAGAGGAAAGAAATGAAACCCATGGTATGCCCCATTCGTTAATTATCGTGAGTGTGGATTCGTAGATCCTGAGTTTGATGAGAACCAGAAGAAGAAGTTCTACAGTGAGGTAAATCGATATGTGTGGGAAGATCCCTTACTTTTTTGGCTTTGTGCAGATGGAATCCTGAGGAGATGTGTTGATGACAGTGAGATAGTGAGTATTCTCTCGTTCTGCCATGATAAAGAGGCCGGTGGCCACTTCTCGGGCGAGAGAACAGCATTGAAGGTGTTACAAAGTGGGTTCTACTGGCCCACTATTTTCAAGGATGCACATGCGTATGTTAAGACATGTAACGCCTGTCAACGCTCAGGGAGGATTTCCAAGAGAAATGAGATGCCCCAGAAACCGATAATAGTGTGTGAAGTTTTTGATATATGGGGATTAGACTTCATGGGACCATATCCGTCTTCTTTCGGGAATCAGTACATTCTTGTCGCCTGTGATTACGTTTCAAAGTGGGTTGAGGCAATTGCTTCGCCTACTAACGATAAACATGTAGTCATACGGTTTCTTAAGAAGCATATTCTATCCCGGTTTGGAATACCTTGAGCGATAATCAGTGACAATGGAAGTCACTTTGCAAATAGAGATTTCAATAAGCTTTTAATGAAATATGGGGTCACTCATAAGTTAGGCACTGCCTACCACCCTCAGACTAGTGGCCAAGTAGAAGTGTCCAATTGGGGAATTAAAAGAATCTTGGAGAAGACAGTCAATTCTAATCTTAAGGATTGGTCAAAGAAGTTAGATGATGCGCTTTGGGCACACCGAACTGCGTTCAAGACACCAATAGTTATGTCACCCTACATGCTTGTTTTTGGCAAGGCTTGCCATCTCAACGTAGAGTTAGAGCATAAGGCCTATTGGGCGATTAAGAATCTAAATATGGATGACGCATTAATCGGTGAAAGAAGAATGGCTCAGTTGAACGAGTTAGACGAGTTTCGCTTTCAAGCTTACGATTGTTCGGCGAAATATAAGGAAAAGACCAAAATGCTTCATGATAAGTTGATCAAACCTCGTATTTTCAACGTAGGTGATGAGGTCCTTTTCTATAATACTCGCCTCCATTTATTTCAAGGCAAACTTAAGTCAAGGTGGTCAGGACCATATACGGTATTGCGAGTTTTCGACTCAGGAGCCATCGAGGTAACACATCCGAAGCACGGAACGTTCATCACGAACGGCCTTCGTCTAAAAACGTATAAGAAGTTACCATTCGATGAGGCTCTCGAAATTGTGCATTTGACTGATCCCGAGTATTGATATATCGTTTCTGAGTCTCTGTTGAGCAAACGACGTTAAACAAAAGCGCTACCGGGAGGCAGCCCGTTAAATAATAATAATTTGGATAAGACTAGTCTTAATGAAATGTAGAATCTGTGGAAAGTATGATCATAATGGAAGTTGAACACAACGCACAACCAAGTCTCATGATGAGTGTTTGAATGTCATTAAAAGAGAACGATTAGGTGGTTATCCGAAAATCTCTAGGTAGAATACAGAAAAAAAAATTCAAATGCATCATTTCTTGGACTTAGGTTGTTGGACCGTTTTTGACGAACCCTTGAGAATGCGGGTATAAAAGACTCACTACATTTTATGATTTAGTCTGTTTCCAATTTGAATTGATGCCTTGACTATGATATGTATATGCTCTATATGATATGTATGCACATATTGCCTATCGAATTTTCTGACGTGACAGGGCCATTTTCTTATTATTCTCCTATCCCTATTCGATGTCTTGGCACGAGGACCATGTCCCGTGTTTTCTTTGTTTTGGTTTTGTATAGGGATTCGGGTCGTGTTTTCTCATGGCTGTTACGGGATTCGGTAGCACCTTTCTGCCAGGTTTATAAGCTAAGTCTTCCTCTCTATCTCATTCACACGCTTGGGACATTGCAAGTTCGTAAGTGGGGGGTAGAGTCGGGGTTGGTCTAGTAATGGCATAGTATTTAGTTTGTATCAGAAAATCCCTTAGTTTTTCATTTTTTTTCGAGCATTATTTAGTTGATTAAAATAAATTGTATAAGGTATATATTTCATGGATTTGATGATGTAATGATCGATATATAACCAAAGTGAACCGTAAGTGCATTTTAACCCCAAATTTATTTGTGTAACATGAATTCATTGTTCACGTAAGCCTTTGATATTGAAGCGAAAATTTTAAACTGTATCCATTCAGTATCCTAGTGGTTATTCTAGAGATAATTGCAGTAACTTAGTACCTAATTTTTGAACGTGTCTTGTGAATATCTCGAAGGTTTGAATGTGATAGAAAGGATATAAGTTAAGTGGAATGAAAAGAAAAATACCAAATTAAGATGAACTATATATATGTCGGTTGTAGCTACCAATGATTTGAGTGCAGTAGGGCGTTATCACGAAACGTCCTATATCACTATGAGGTTTAAAAGCTCCCGACTGCCTGATGATAGTAGTCCAGCTAGGGTGTTATCACCAAACATCCTATTGCCGGGAATGAAGGCATATGCTACACATGTGAAATTAAGTCCAGCTAGGGTGTTATCACGAAACATCCTATTGCTGGGAATGAATTAAGCATGGTTGAAAACTTAGTTATCTTCGACTATCCCCCAGTATAAACTGAATGATATGCTTTAGGGATTATCCTAATAAGTACAGGGGAGGCCTTTGTGTGGAACTGTTACTGCCTATACCTAGGAAAGTCATTAGGACTGTCTGAGTGGATACTTGTGCGTTTGCTTGAATTATTCAAGAGAGGATAGTGGAAATTGAAAAGGCTTGTCACACACGCACTCTGTTATACATTTATATTGAGGTTAACGTGTGGTTATGATTCGAATGGTTTAATCATCTGGTTGATCCTTACATCTTATCTTTTCATGAATTTATCCCTCATTCATTTCGTTTTATCGCTTGTTTTGTTCGAGGATGACCAAAAGCTAAGTGGGGGGTTGTGATGAGGGAAAAATTCACAGTTATTTTCATAACATTTTACCCCATTTCTAATATGATTTTGAGCGTTATTATATCATTTCGAGTTATAAATTCCTTAGATTTATCTAAGTATGTTAGTAGTAGTTATTTTATAAAATATCGTGTTTTTATGTGTTTTTATTAGTTTTTGTACCGGTTTAGTAACCGGATTGTCGTGTCGGATTTACGTTTGGTATTTTGGTAGTTTATTGCAGAATTATAGGTTGACCAAAATCCCGAGTAATGACACGTTTTGAGGCCTAAAAGAGGTATTTTTGGGGATATAAGAGTGTGCCACTAACTTAAGTGGTCAAGTGGCTCAGTGGTTAGTGGTACCACTAACGAATTATATCTTCGACGAATAAATGGCTCATTAAAACGACATTTTCTGAAGAAGTGTCCTTAATGAAAGTTGTAGATCTTTAAAAGAGCTTTCCAACGCATTTTGAATCACGTCAATCGGACTTCTACAACTCAAGTATCATTAAGTCAAGTGGTCAAGTGGCTAATCGATTCGATTTAGTGGAAATCGAGAAATATCTTCGACGAGCGAATGGCCCATCAAAAAGACATTATCTGAAGAAGAGTCCTTCACGAAAGTTGTAGATTTTCCCGAGTGCTTTCCGATGCCTCTTAAATCATGTTTTTTTGGAGATCTAGAACTCAAGATATGAATTTTTAAAGTTTTATTCCAAAATATAAATTTTTATCCGTAAATCGGGAATTAAGGAGGGATGTATGTCATCATTAGTCCGGAGTGGTCCGGCCCCTAAAACTTTGCTTATATATAGAGCAATTCAGAGAGCACGCGGGGTACACCATTATATATATATACACCATATATATATATATATATATATATATATATATATATATATATATATATATATATATATATATATATATATATATATATATATCTCCTTCTTATTTTTCTTTAGTTTTTAGGATTGTATATAAGGCCTTATGCCGAAATAAATTTAGTAATAATAGTATCGTTGTAATGCTCGGGAAATTATTGGAAGTTCGGTGTTGCTGAAATCGTTGTAATATCAAGTATCTTCGATTATATGTAATCGAAGATATCTCTGTTATAATAGTAAGTTTGTTTTTTCTTATTATTGTTATATCTATATCTAGTTATTTCTTTCTTGTTGTTTCTTGTTTCTTTCATTCTCGTTATATATATATATATATGTATCTGTAGTAGTATCCATATATATGAGAATCTGACAAATGATTGGATTTCGGTTTTAATTTGGTTTTAATAGAATTCTGCCATATTGACAGAAGGCTATTATGTAAAACTTCCCGCCATTTTAATCCATGACATGTTGACAGAATCCGTTTATATGGGTAGCTAAACTTTTCATAGCCGAAATATGTGAAAACGGGTGAAATCAACCCTCGGGAGACGAGATGGGAGTTGTGTTGTGCTTAATTAAACGTTTTTATGATAAACGTTCATGTTTTAAAACTTGTTTTGATCATGTTAATAACTTTGAATGAGATTGACAACCTTGTTCATTGTTACATCAAGCTTATAAATGTATTTTGCGGTGAGATGTGGGATATGAGTATCACTAATCATAGTCTTGATTATCAGATTGACAATCTGAGTGACAGGTCAGGACTATGCCTATGTGAGATTATTATCTTTACGAGATGAATGAAACATGTATTAGAATCACTAAAACATAGCCTTAATCGTTAGATTGACAACCTAAGTGATATGTTAAAACTATGTTTTTGTGAGGTTTTTCGACGACTTTTTATTCCGGTCAACCATGTTAGGCAAGTTAGCTCTCTAAAGGGAGGGTTAATAAACCTAGTATGGGGGTTAAGTGAGAGTTGTTCGGACCTTAACACCGAAATTAGGAGTTGACACCCGTGAATGTCGTATAAACTAAATCGGATAAAACACACTCTTTATCAAGTTTTTCTGTGGGGAGATAACTTTGTTGGATCATGGCTCGGCTATACTTTTTAATCACCTAGATAAATTCGTTAGAATAATATTTATTTTCTCGCATTAGTTATAATACTCTCACAACTTTGATCGCTTTGAACTAAGTTCTACGTCGACTTTGGTACTTAAACGTTATTCCCTATGGATTCGACCTTGTTACCATTATACTACTGTTGATCCGATACTCTGTCGGTTAAAGTTAGCAGTTAGTTATTTTGCTATCACTAGACATTCCTTATAAGAAGGCCATTTCGGATATTCGATCCCAATCATAGGATACGCGATTCCCGGACGACCAATCATGTATACTCTGCATGCTTTAATATCACACCCAATCACTACCGCATGATCGCCCTGCGGTTAGGGGAAAACTCAATAGTGTCAAAGCATGACAATTCACACCGTGATTCCATGAAGACTCCGGTCAAAAGGATAATTACACAACCGCCACATAGTGTGACATTTAATGTAAGTGGGTCAGTCTAACGTACGCATTCTCTAATACACGTCCACGTACAGTCCAAGTGTCTTTACACTTCGATAGACGAGATCTATCTCTACCTTCTATAAGATAGAAGACATCCAATACGTGATAGTCTGGTTATACTGTCAATGTCCTATTTGACAGTACATAAGACTAGAGACATTTAAGTACCAAACATGTTAAAGTGATTAGAGATCTCATCAACCATAATCACTATCATGGTTTCTCTATCACAGTTTGACCCTAGGGACGTTACTATATATATATACAACAGATAATATGAAGATAAACAATATATATAATAACATAAGTGCTTTTATTAATCATAATAAAGTTATTACATGAACTAAATAGACTGTAAACGACCCGACCCGGTCGGATCTGGTCCAACCTGATTGGGTTTAGGACACCTTTCCAACAAGTTTAATACTAAGGACGTTACTATATACATATATTCAATAACGTGAAGATAAACAAGATATATAATAACAAAAGTGCTTTTATTAATCATAATAAAGTTATTACATGAATCAAAATATACTGTAAATGACCCGACCCGGTCGGATCAGGTCCAACCCGATTGGGTTTAGGACACTATTTCAACAGTCGTATGCTCACATACTTCTTATAATGAAAAAAAGAATCAAAACCGTTAAACCCTGAGGCCTATGACCGTTTCATCATTGCTCGAACTACCAGATCCTGATATTGGCCTAGAATTATATGCACTCATTTGCAGGTACATGAAGCATGGGCCTTGTGGCCCACTAAATGAAAATTGCCCTTGCATGCGTGATGGACAACGCAAGAATAAATACCCTAAAGATTTTCTTCTCTATACCACACATATAAATGATAGTTATCCTCACTACCGCTGTCGGCTCACTGGAATTTCTGCTAATGTGCAAGGCCACGTAGTTGACAATCGTTGGGTTGTTCCTTATAATCCATATTTCCTCCGGAAATATGATTGACATATTAACAATGAGTTTTGATCCACAATAAAACTCGTTAAATATATGTACAAATACATCTACAAAGGTCCAGATAAAAATGCGTTCCAAATTTCTCAGATATGTACGCATGACGAAATTCAAGAATATCAGAAAGGTCGTTGGGTCTCACCACTTGAAGCCGCATGGCAACTTATTCATTTCTACTTTTTGAGATACGCCCAGATGTTGTCCCTTTACAAATTCACCTAACGAACAACTACCAAGTTTCCTTCTCTTCAAACCAAGATCTCAACTCTGTTGCAACAAATACTTTCTCTCTCAGACCATGCTTTCACGAGTTTTTCTACTTGAGCAAAAATAATCAACGTGATAAGACCTACGCAGTCTGTATAAAGATTTTCCAAAAAATTTCGTTAAGCACAGCGACAAGCGTACATGGAGCGAGCGAAAAAAGGCAAAGTTGTTGGCCATGTGGTTACAATTAGTCCAGTTGAAGGTGAAAGATATTACATGTGTATGCTTTTTAACCATGTTAAAGCACCCAAATCTTTTGATGACCTACTAATTGTTAATGGCCATATGCATATTACTTTTATAGAATCAGCTTTAAATTATAACTTGCTAACTTCAGATTATGATATTGATAAATGCTTAAAAGAAGCATCTTCGTATCAAATGCCGAAGCAATTCCGTCGTCTATTTAGTCTATTGCTTGTCCAATAACCCTAAACAACTTTGGAGAAATACTTGAATTCGTTATCAAAAGATTACGCACAGGCGCAACAGTTAACCTCACTAGACACCTACCAAATATGCATAAAAGTTCTTAAAGATCTTTCTCTCCTAGTCAGTAATATGGGAAAAAAATAGCTGATTTCCAATTTGGCCCAAAAGCTAATATTGTCTCAAAAGACGACACCCTTACTAAAGAGGTTGCGTATAAAAGAAATATTGTAGTCGATGATAATGACGATAATTATTTGCTCAGTGTTTCAAAACTTAACATGTATCGGAAATACGATACAATCTTATCATACATAAGGCCTTAGCAAACGAACCTTCCGTGTTCTTCATTGACGGTCCAAAGGGGTAGGCAAAACGTACATGTACAAAGCTATTTTGTCTACTCTTCGATCTCAAGGGTATATTTTTCTAGCAACTGCTACCTCCGGAGTGGAAGCATCTATCTTACCCGGCGGTCGGACAACCCACTCTCGATTTAAGCTTCCCTTGCATGAAGAACCAAGACAAATCGCAATGTAAGCAGACAGTCTAGCATAGTGAAGCTTATAGTTGAAGTTAGGGTTCTAATATAGGAAGAGCCCCCCACAGCACAGAGGAAATCAATTGAGGCTTTCTCAAACATGCTCAAAGATATAACTGCCATAGATTGACCATTCGGGGATACAATTAGGGTCTTTGGTGGAGATTTCCATCAAGTTCTACCCGTTGTCCAGAATGCGTCAAGAAACCAACAACTAGATTCTT
Source organism: Gentiana straminea (assembly GCA_036785695.1). Classification (NCBI taxonomy): domain Eukaryota; kingdom Viridiplantae; phylum Streptophyta; class Magnoliopsida; order Gentianales; family Gentianaceae; genus Gentiana; species Gentiana straminea. The sequence goes on along the minus strand of JAVUPR010000497.1, from coordinate 8,230,890 downwards.
GCCTAATCTACTCTTCTTTGTGGCCAATCTTCACAAGAATTGCATTAATCGAAAATATGCGTGCTTTAGCTAATCCTTTCTTTACTGAATCGTTGCTTCAATTTGGAAATGGTACGGCAACCCGAAGATGATGATGTGAATATTTCAATACCATATAACATGATTATCCCATATACCGACAAAAAAATTATGTGAAGTAGTTAATGAACTTCGTTTACCCTGACATTACATGTTTCCAATTCGATCTTCCCCAAGTAATGAACAGAGCCTTATTAGCACCGAGTAATGATGTGTGGATGACATTAATGATTAAATGCTTCAAGAAATTACCGGCGACAAAGTTCTATACACAAGCATTGATATTGATATTTATTGACCCACAACAGCAAGGCGTTTATAAAGACTTCTTACATTCTCTCCGTCCCATAAGCCTCCCACCACACAAAGTAGTTCTAAAACCTTATTGCCCAGTTCTCTTACTACATAACCTTAACCCTACTGAAGGCTTTTGCAATGGAACCCGCCTCATATGCAAAGAACTTAAGCCACATACAATAGTAGCTGAGATAGGCACAAGCCCATTCCCAGGCAAATCCACCATCATCCATAAGATACCTTTAAAATCCTCAAATGACGACACATCAGGCATCCCGTTGAAGATATCAATTCCCTATTCGGTTATGTTTTGCAGTGACAATCAATAAAGCACAAGGCCAAACTTTAAACCGTGTAGGTTGTAGGAGTAATATCACCGATCGAGACACTCGATCTTAGCACAGCGGAAGCTTATGCGATTTACGATATGAGACATAACTAATTAATCCTACGAGAAGGTTAGTAACCCAAACCGGAGAGAGATGATAAAATCGACCAAAGGAGAAGCCGTAGTCTTCCGGATTGTATCTCCTAGCGACGGCTGGTGGACGTCGATCCTCGCCGTAGAACCTCCTCGAATATGCACAAGAAAAACCCTATGTTTTTCTTCTCTTAATGACTAGAACGAGAAACTAATTTTTCTCTTCTTTTATTTAAGTGTGGCGCCAATTTATGATTGTGAATTGTGTTAGGAGGAACTCTCTTTATATAGAAAAATAACTAGTCAAGAGAGTTATCATTTTCACTCCACAAAAACCTATTTCCATAAGGAAAAGATATTTTTGCTACAAAATAAGAGATAATTCCCAAAAATCAATCTCTTAATTTTTTCAATTAATTATCCAACAAATAGATAATTAATTAATTACACATGTGACATAATCTAGAAAAATTTCTTTTCCTAAATTCATCACATTAGGCGCCACTTTATTGTCATTATCTTAATAGAAAATGTCTTCTCTATTTTACATATTATTTACCAAATAAATAATATTGCATATTCATTGAATATACCAACTATTTAATTTATTCTCGAGGTTCCATAAAACGAGAAAACACTCGCGTGTTAGGAGCCAACCAGGGGACCATGGACTTATAATCAGTAGCTACAATAAATTAAATAAAATATTCATCGAACGGAATATTTCTACTTAACTCATTAATTCCGGAATTACGCCACCATAAATCCGAAACTGAACTCTATCGATTATAGATATAACTTATTCTCAAAACGTCGAGTCGAGTCGATAAGTGTCCATTGATATGATCATTACATATAAACTAACCCTCCATAGACTATCCGTACTGAAGTAGGATTATTTACGTAAACCTTCTTCAATACATCTTATCATTATTTACCATTAACCCACTAGTGATCAATTAGTTCATAACCAATACGAACTCCCGGGATTGATCAGTTTCTAGGATTAACAAATAAGGGGATTGTCTTTCTACTTCCCGCAAGAATGAATGGATTCCATATCTGTGAGACACACACTTCTCACTCATTCCAGAATAGTGCCAACGTGAAAGTGATTCAGACTGCGCCACTTGCGATCCTTAACGAACACATCAAACCCTATCCTGAAACAAGTATGAGTCTGTAATCACTTCAGGATTAAGGTTAATCCATATACGATCATCTTGTGATTTAACAAGATTTATCAATCACGGAATTATATGAGAAACTCAGATTAAATCGGTCTAGTCCTATATGACTCTCATCATATATAAATGCCCCATATAGACAACCAATGTCGACGGTCCGGATAAGACGGTCACACCATAAAGTGTTCTTGGCGCATTAATGGTGGTTTAATCAATAGACCCCATACTTTGATTAACTTCACCACGGACTAACATTTCAAGTGTATCACCTTAAACTTAATCCTCATGTGTGATTGACACTAAGTTATATGGATACATATGATACGACTTAGGGTTTTCAGTAGTGTATTACTTACAAGCACGAAGTAAGTAATAAGATGAGAATAAATCTGTCATTTATTAATTATAAAAAACAATTACATAAATTGTCTTTCGGGCGCTACTTCCAACAATCTCCCACTTGCCCGTAAGGACAAGCAACAATTGTCTTTCGGGCACACTATATTTAATAATCTCCCACTTGCCCGTAAAGACAAGCAATGATTGTTTTTTTGAGAACCACCCCTTATTCTATCTATCCACAACATTCTCCCACTTGCTCTAAAGTAGATGAGACATATCTCCCAATTTTATACCTGCCATGCGCTCATCAGTGACAATAGATGCCATGCGACTTGGTAAACTGATCAGCAGGTTGTCGGTTTCGAGGCGATCCTTTAGGACCGAAACGTCGCCTCTATGCACGTTCTGTCTGATCAGGTGGTACTTTCTCTCAATATGCTTTTGACCTCTTGTGATTGCAAAGATCCTTTGCATGAGCTACCTTTAAACTATTTTCACAGTAAAATGGTATCGGCTCATCGAGACCTGGAATCACTTCCCGATCCAACAAAAGAACTTCTCAAGCCTCACTGCCTCTTTAGCTGCTCCGAAAGCTGCTATGTATTCGACTAATAGAGTCAAACTGGCAGTGCTTTGGATTGCTCCAGACTATAGCTCCATCACAATGAGTAAACACTGAGACTGAGATCGATTCACGATCATCCTTAATCCGACAAAAATCAGAAACCCGAATAATCAAGCATACAACTCCTCGTTCTCTAAAGGTACTTGAGAATGTACTATACTGCTGCTCAACGTCCGAATCCAAGATTCGACTTTTATTGACTTTTAATAATCTGACTTTCTCTATCCAAAAGAGAATTTGTCCCATTTTCTCTATATCCGAAGATTGAGAGAATTATTCCGTGAGGGGTTGGGTAGGAAACCTCTCGTTGAATATCGCATACTAATATGCATTTGTTATCATAAGATGGATGGGATACGGCCAACAACTTGTTCTCATGAATTCGACCGAATCGATTCTAAGAATATAGTCCACTTCATTCAGAGAATCTTGGCTTGTCAGTTTCTGACTTCAGATAACACACCCATGTCGTTCACAACTGTTGCAGTGTTACCTTTATAAACACTAACATCTACTACTTTACTAATATTGATTTTCTGGTCTACAAAAGACTCATCAATATTCTGGTCAAGCCCACACATTTCAAAACATGTGTGTTTTAATGACCTAAAGGTTTACTTTAATCCACCAATGGATATAAGCATAGGCAGTCTATCTGCCATTAGATTTAAGCTAAAACCCTTATGTTCCGAATGAATATAAGCTCCATTGTACGGCAAGAAAGTTTCAGGGCATCACCCCTGTTAATCTTTCTACTTTCCATAGAGTCAAACAAGGCTGAGTGGTGAGAAAGTTTCAGGGCATCACCCATTTTGAACTATCTACTTCTCAGGGAATTAAACCTAGACCACTTGGCTTTGCTTAGAAAGATAAACTTTCTCATTCATTCGACTCTTTTCCATGTAGATCCAATTTCTCCCACTGGGCCTGAGACACTCAGGTAGTTCTAAAGGATTATGGACAGGCCTGGAGTACCAAAACTCCATTTACAGGTATATGGATCTAAACCAACCTAATTTTATCGAATCCTATACAGTTCTTGTAGAAACCATAGGTTATCAATCACCCCAATAGACTGTAGAGACTGTATAATCATAGTGGGTCAACGGTTAAACCATACTCCCACTGCTCTTGGGTGGATTGACATTCTGATCTGGTTCAGTAGTATTTATCAGCGTAACCCCCAACAACCATGTTGGATGTGGTCTGATTAAATCATACAGTAACTCCTTGAGTAACTGTACTTCAAGGCCTAAGGTTGTTATCTGAACATTCTTTTAGAAAAGATGTAACGGTGTAACCATCACTATCCGATCTTAAGAATCTTATAACCAACCATTCTCATTGTATTAAGATATTTCACGATCAGTCACCATCTGAACGTGTATGCAAAATCTCCAGTCCTACCTTCAAGAATAAATGCTAAATGCCTCTATTTGCGGAAGTGGAATAAATTTACTTCACTCCTTATCCATAAATTCATAAGCATCTTTTAGGTAGACTTCTCAGTATTGCATAACAATGTAAACCGTTATTTTGCAATCAATATCTTAATTGAGTTAAGCAGTGTAATGGAGAATATCAATAACTATACAAGACAATACATGGTTTATCCTTTCAGTGAAATTGTTTCACTCGGAGGTGGCCGAGCATCAGTTCCAAATACTATGCTATGGCCTATTTCTGAGCATGTAATACTCTTTTCTCTGGTAATATCAGAGATTCCTCCAAATATTTAGATGAACTATTCGGCGTTTCGAGTAGTCTTTAGACAAAATGTCTATTACTCAAAAACTCCCACTAGCTTGTATCCTTCATAAGACCCCGAAGGTTAATATGAACAAGCTATGATACTTCTTTAGCTCTATTAACCTTTCCTAATTGAAAGTTTACTTAGTCATTTTTCCTTGGAGATAGTGTTCTTAGACTGGGAGATAGGAATCACCCTTAGCCAGTCTTCAGATCTTATCTCTAGGATATATGCACTAATTAACAGATGCTGAAGAATCGTTTATCTAAATACGGAAACCATTAATTTGCTAATAGTTTATGATGTGTTACATATACATTTTAAGCATTACTTAGTGGTTTTGACTTTATCAGACAAAAGTCCGAGTCTCAGAATCGTATACAAATGTCATATTTACTTCCTTTAAGGCAACTATATTATCGATGTGAAAGTGAATCTATTTGTTCCAACGAATCTGAAAACAGAAATTAAATTTCTGCGATATTTAAGGATTAAAATCCGAAATTTATTTCCTTATATCACTCCGACTATCTTAGCTGAAATAACTGCCCGTTGTTTACTTTTTAATCATTAATGCCTGGCTACCTTGTTCTTACAAAAGAACTTAGCTTCCGGGTCATAATCCCGGTTATGAAAGTCTCTAAGAATTCATAGGTTAGTGACCTGAATTCACTTTCCTTATCCCTTACTTTCTTTTATTAATAATCCAGTTTAGCCTTTAACTTATTTAGTTTAGATGACTTACACTTGTAGACATTCTTTCCCATTCTTGGATTTCTTTAAGGGAAATAGCCGCGAACTAGCAGTTCATTTGAGTAGACACTACTCGTGAACTGTGGGATGTCCAGTGAGATTGATACCAAATCATTCTCGTCATCTTTGAACTAATTTTAATTTGTCTCCCGTTTAACATGAGTGACAGCAGTGACATACTTATCAATGTCACTTAAGTTTGTAGGCTCAAGAGGAACTTTCTCTTCCGAAAAATTAATTTGCATTCTCGATTATTGAGTTTAACGTTCTTGTTACTTTTCCACTTTTACGATGTCGTTACTAGTCAATTTATCATGTTTAGCAGTTTAGATACCTTGAAATGATATGTAGTTGTGAAAATAAATAATGACAGAAATATAAATCAAATCATACACCACAACAAATAATGATTTTAGGAATTATAAACGTGATGTCATACATGCAGTTTATCCTACCATTCCAATGATTTAATCTCACACCTACAGTGCCGCCGACGGGTAGGTCAAAGAGGTGACGATTAAATTGAGACAATCTCTCTCAACAATTAACTGAGAATCAGACATCCGATTTAATTGTTGATTACCTTCCTTTTTCAGTCAAGATATTTCCAAAAATACACTTTAGAGTGTGACCTACTGTTTCAGATTTTTAAGTAAACCCCGAGTATGCCGCCGAAGGGTAGGTTAGTGACCCGATGAGTACTCAAAATCCTATCCTTTCGGAAACCAAGCATTGAATTTTGATAGCGGTGAAGGCCATCCGAAGGGGGCCGAAATCAAAGCGGCACGAGGCGTCACCATTCTCTCACGGTGCTTGTGTTAACAGTAGAGGCCGAGGGGTCGGTTGTCACCTTCCCCGCTCCCACTCGTTATTTTGAAAAATAGGTTGTCTTTTAGGATTTTCAGAATTTATTTACAATCCGAAAAACAATAAATCATGAATATTTAAATTAATCCTCCCACTAGTTCATCGGTTCCAAATACCGAACTAGTGTCACTTTTCACGACTTTCCAATTTCACGGATTTATAAAATCTTTGTGTAGACACTACATAATAAAAATTCACCAAGAATTTTTAAACACATTAGGACTTTATGAATTTTTCTAATAATTTCAAAAAAAAACAATAAATCACAAAATTAAAAGCTCTCATTAGTTTATCGGTTCCAAATACCGTCTAACTAGCAACACCTTATTCATGATTTTCCAATTTTTCGAATATTTAGAAAATCTCTTGTGTAGACACTACACAATAAAAATTCACCAATGAATTTTATAGTCCTAATAATGTCATGATAAAAATTTTGGATCGTAGAATTTTATCTCAATAATTTGAAAACAATAAATCACGAAAAGCAATCACCAACTTATCGGTTCCAAATACCGTCTAGTTAGTGTCCTATCTTTTCACAATTTTCCAATTTTCTCGATCATTAAAATCATTTTACGTAGACACTACATAAATAAAATTCACAAAGAATTTTATTATCCAAAAAAAATTTCTGGGATTGTTGAATTTTTCAAATAAGTCGAAAAACAATAAATCAAGAAAAGCAACCACCAACTTATTGGTTTTAAACTCTGGCTGAGCTTTAATCGAGTTCACCGAATGGTGTCGGGATCGGCTAAGCCGACCCGTCCTCTTCGTTGGTTCATGTACAACTGCTGGATGAATCGGGCTAAGGTTGCCCAATTGAGCCTCAACTCGCCGGATAGCTTGACCTTGCCGGACCCCCGACGCTAACGTCGCACTTGGACGGACAAGTCGAGTCGAGCCGAAACCCTGTTGACCGCCCGAACCAATTTTTCGAACCTTTTGCTTAGTTGGTGTCCAACTTTTCCGTATTTTCCAATTTTTGATTATCAAAATTCAAAATTTATGTAGACACTACATAACCTAAACCCCGTAGGATTTATTATCCCAAATTAAGTTTATCATGTGAATTTTATATCCCGATAAAATTCCGTTCGTTTTAATTAATTACCTAAATTAATCTAAATTAATTTTCGTGTTCATACATGTCTAATTAATGTCAATATTAATTTTCTATATATATGTATATACGCTTGAGGAGTGGAATTCATAAATATGATGCATCCTAATATGTAATTGTTGATACCATCTTCATCTTGGATAATTGAAAAAAAAAAAATTGATGCTCTTTTCTTTTCTCTTCTCTTATGCAGCAGCCGTCCCCCCCCCCCCCCCCCCCCCCCCCCCCCCCCTTTTTTTTTTTTTTTCCGGCAGCCTGTTATCTATTTCAGATTTTTGGCCGACGGATCTGACGGAAAAAAATACTACTATGAAATTATTTCACATATATAACAAATTTAAAATAAATTATCAAACATGAAAATAAATGCGTAAAAATAAACCATTGAGATTGACCATCGATACCCTTAATACAACGTATCAAACCTATTTAAACTAGAAAAAAAAAGCCGTACATCCTAATATGTAATTGTTGATACCATCTTCATCTTGCATAATTGAAAAAAAAAAAAAAAAAAAAAAGAGTTGATGCTCTTTTCTTTTCTACTTAACTCATTAATTCCGTAATTACGCCACCATAAATCCGAATAGAAAATGTCTTTTATATTTTACATATTATTTACTCTATCGATTATAGATATAACTTATTCTCAAAACATCGAGTCGAGTCGATAAGTGTCCATTGATATAATCATTACATATAAACTAACCCTCCGAAACCGAAGACTATCCGTACTAAAGTAGGATTATTTCCGTAAACCTTCTTTAATACATCTTATCCTTATTTATCATTAACTCACTAGTGATCAATTAGTTCATAACCAATACGAACTCCCGGGATTGATCAGTTTCTAGGATTAACAACTAAGGGGATTGTCTTTCTACTTCCCGCAGGAAGGAATGGATTCCATATCTGTGAGACACACACTTCTCACTCATTCCAGAATAGTGCCAACGTGAAAGTGATTCGGACCGCGCCACTTAGCGATCCTTAACGAACACATCAAACCCTATCCTGAAACAAGTAGAGTCTGTAATCACTTCAGGATTAAGGTTAATCCATATACGATCATCTTGTGATTTAACAAGATTTCTCAATCACGGAATTATATAAGAAACTCAGATTAAATCGGTACAGTTCTATATGACTCTCATCATATATAAATGCCCCACATAGACAACCAATGTCGACGGTACGGATAAGACGGTCACACCATAAAGTGTTATGGGCGCATTAATGGTGGTTTAATCAATAGACCTCATACTTTGATTAACTTCACCACGGACTAACATTTCAAATGTATCACCATAAACTTAATCCTCATGTGTGACACACACTAAGTTATATGGCTACATATGATACGACTTAGGGTTTTCAGTGGTGTATTACTTACAAGCACGAAGCAAGTAATAAGATGAGAATAAATCTGTCATTTATTAATTATAAAAAACAATTACATAAATTGTCTTTCGGGCGCTACTTCCAACAGTAGGTATATATTTGCAAGAGCCACTTTTCTCGCATGGACAACCGTATGTTGCACTTTCTCATGCCAAGAAATCTACTGACATTAAAATATTAATAGCACCTCCCACATTTAGTGATCTAATTGCCATAATCTACCGTGAAATCTTACACAATGCTATTGCTATTGAGCCCGACGAAAATCAGCAATGACTTTAACGATGTATCTTTTCATGTTTTGCAAGCACTGTATTCTTATTATCTCTTTCACACAAACAATATTTCAGACTTTCACTTTCAAAGTTATCAAATAAATCATTTTTTGGGTTGCAATACTAATATGTGCTATTTTCCTTGCACATAATGAATGCTGCTACTTATGCACCTCACAAAAACCAAATATGACTTTAATGCTTATGTATGTTTTCTTTTCTGTGCAAAGTTTCCACAATGGAAAACCATTGGAACATCCACCAAATCACTGAACACACCTCAAATTGGAGAGCCAAAATAATCATACTTAAATAGAGTAACCCCTATACAACAAATGATGGAACAAGAATTTAGAAGCTATTCCTTGCGGACCAATTGGTACCTACGCTTTTACGCTTTCTTCACTTAGAAAATTTCACTCACATATTCATATCCTAATAAAGGTCTTAATCTCGTGCTTGTACTCTCACAGGGAAACAAAGTTCAATGGGTCATATGGAATAGAAACATTGAGTTGCTGCAAAACATCTTACAACCATTTATGACATACATCATTGGCAATGCAGAGGTTGGGGATATCAAAGATACCTACCTTCATGCAGCGGATGGAGCTACCATAGAATGGTGGATACCACGAGCTACTTTCATACGTTCCGTTACTGACAAGAAAGAGCCACTTACATATCCTCAAATTGAGCATGTAGCCTACACACGTATGCCTCCTCATGTATGCAGTGGGAGCCTGCTAAGTATGTTGCATAGCTACCCCTACTGTTGTAAATAGGAAGAAAAAAACAATGCTAACAACCTTTTCTGGTTCCTAAAAAATAACCACAGATATGTTGGTCGCCGTCATTGTTGTACAACCAGCAAAGCAACGTGAGGTTCTAGGAAAGCTTACACTGTTGCAGGAATGTACCATCATTCAACATGAGTACATTCTTACACATCAATAGTTTCCTCTTTTTACTTGCTGCTTGATAGACTAATAATATTAACTACATGCTTTCTGCAGTATGAAACCACTTCTTCTCACCTTGTGGGGATCTTTGGCAAATTATCAAGGCACGAAACTATTCAAGCTTGTTAAGGATCAAGCGCTTACCGTTGTACTAAAACCAATTGCGGGCAATATGTCCCAACACCCCCCTCAAGTGTTGGCAATCTGTCCAACATTTGCATAGTTTTTTTTTCTATTCAAGAGTGTGGGTAATCTGTCCCAACGCCCCCACTCAAGTGTGGGCAATCAGTCCAACACTTGCACAATTTCTTTTTAAATAATGTTCCAACCAGGGTTCGATCTCGTGACCTTTGGCTCCGATACCATGTTAAGGATCAAGCACTTACCGTTGTACTAAAACCAATTGGTGGTAGTAAAGGCGCAACTTTATTTCTTTATATATTAAGAGTTTGGGCAATATGTCCCAACAAAGATGCAAAATACTATGCCCATAATCCTCTGCAAACGTATCAAAACTTCCTTCTTCTCATTTAACACAACTCTACTTATTCCTGGATAGCACATGTCATCTTCAACATCATATTACTAGCGATTAAAAGTAATATCTGCATACTGTCAGGGATTTCCCTCGCTACTACTAGATACTTTTACATTGCAGTTGACCCAAACATTCCTCAAGCTAAGGAATTCCGCAATTGGTATTACTCCTACCATTTCTACTACTTAGTATCACTTCATTGCATTGTCATATTAAAAAAAAGGAAAAGTTACAATTATTCGTGCACAACGACATTCAGGGTTAACAACAATGCGATGCCATCCGTCATGCTCAGTCTGAGGGAATCGATGAACCTACAGATCTCATATTTCCATACAACGAGAACGAAGAAATAATTCCAGTTTCTTACATAGAACCAGATTCAAAGGTTTCTGCATGCTACACAAATTATAAATCAGCAGGTTCCATTTCCACTGTTTTTACAAGGCTAAACGTTTGTCCCCGTTTTATACTTCTACAGAATGCATGGGTCGAGGTGACAATCAGTATTGCAAACCTACGACAACAATTATGTTATATGGAATGTCCACAATGATTATACCACATAGAAGCCCTTCATAATTAGATTTTTTCATGCACTACATGCAAGCGTGATCACGTTGCTCTCCTGCGGTATTAGATTTCTTTCCCACGTTAACCATATCTTATATTATATTTTCAATCGATTAACCGCCAATTAACCCAATTAGGTCAATTGACCCGCTCCGCAACCCGTTTAGCCCTACGTTCCTGGCCAGTCCTTCATCCCACGTTCTCCATGGAATTTGCAGAACTTAATAAACCTCCCACTCCCTCCAAACGTGGCTCCATCCCTCCTCCCTCAAAAGTTGAAACTTCTCCCCAATTTCGACATCTACCGCAGAAATTCAAAGCACATGGGGAGTTTGCTAGGTTCTCGATCGCGCGAAACAAAAGCGAGGGATTTGAGTCCCCGATAGTGAGCGAATGTCAGGGGATAAAGAAAAACACCGATTTACATTTACTTGAAATACGTTGTTCTTCCGGCTCTTTTTTTCAATTCTCTACTTCGTAACCCCAGTAACTATATATGTCCATATTTCAATTTCTTTTGTGTAGGTGCCGGTGATTATGCTCATTTTGTTTTTTTCTTCCTTCAAAATTCATTGCGCTTTATTATTGCTTTGGGAATATATGAAAGTTTATGAAGACATATATGACGAACTTGAGCTTTCTAAACAAATGTTAGTCGATTACGTTATTGGGAAAAAGAGCTAACGGAATCAAGCTACAACTATTTTTTCAAAATATCTCATTCAAGTGGATCAACTAATTTTTTTTGTGTTTTGTTACTCACATGATGAACGAGTTTACTTGTCTTTCGAGAAAACAACGGCCGCGGCGGAGAGTGCGGGACATGATGACGACGACGACGATGATTCAAATGGTGACGTCACCGAAATTGGACAAAAGATGAAACTAACGCCGCAATATTTCAACAACAACAACAACTTGAAGAATCGCAAAATGTTAGATGACGATTGATGTACAACGTGTCATAGTGACAACTGCAAAGATCCAACACCGTGTTTCTATGATTTTACAAGTAAAGGATGTTATGTACCGTACGAATGTGATTCGGCATGGGACCGCTGCTCCTTTTGTGCTACTTATCCAGGTGATTGCTAAGGCCCTGGCTGGAATTTATGGAAAACATTGAGTGAGTAATTTCAGAGCTTTAATTTGTATCTTTGTGTTTTGAGCAAAAGTGTGTTGTATACTTTGTTGTGGAACTATCATTACGTACTCATGATTATTTGTCGGTCTGCCTCGCCTGGCGGTGCATTAACTAAAACGTGTCTCCCTGTGTAAGAGCTCAAGCATCATTTTGATCTCTCTCGTGTGTGTGCATTTACTATTTATTAATTGCTACTATTGTCACTATATATATAGCCATAATTTACAAGGCTCAATCTCATGATCCTTCTTCTTTTCACTTCTAGATTAACAAAGTTTTAGTTAGTTACCTATCCCGTGTTGTTTAATGCAAGCCCTTTTTTTGGCTTGGGCGATGCATTTCGTTGTCTTATTCATGCCTCGCTACGAAAAATTTCTACCGGAGAGAAATTTGTGCATGTTTTATGTATGCCGTTGATTGAATCGATTTATGTTACTATTTCGAATATGATCTCGCCTTTGGATGCTTCGTGAATGGTTGAATTACTTCGGCATTGAGTGACTTTCGATAATTTTGCTTCCGTTTGTTTTCAAGGGATTTGGAATTTGTGAACATCACGATGATCAATGGATGATAAATGCGGTTGGGGAATTTATTATTTGTTGGAAGAAATAATTGGATGCAAACTTGCTAGATTACTATTCAGAGTCACAGGTAAATCCATTCGTATACTACAGATTTTCTTCAATTTTAATTTATAGTGATAAACAGTCTTGACAACATGTTCTGAGTAACAAGGAAAAGGAACAAACTTAGAGGATTAAAAACTACTTTTTGATTGTTTCAAAAAGGTTGCAACTTTTGGGTGCACGAATCAGATTATGTTACTATTTCTGAATAAGATCTGCCTTTGGATGATTCATGAATGGTTGAATTACTTCGGCATTGAGTGATTGCTATTTCAATTTGTGTGTCTTTTCATTAAATGGATTGAGAGCTACTTAATAGTATTTCCATTGTTGGCTTTCTTAGTAAAAATATGTAAATTAGTTGCTTTGCTTGGTACTCTTAATAAGTAGGTTTGATCCTAATCTTAGATGGATACTGCAGTGTGAAATTGTTTTCCAGAAGTTTTAGTGCAACATAACTGTGTCAAGGCATCCTTTCCATGAGCATTTGTTGTCCAATAGGTAATAGATTAGCTAGCGGGAATACGAAATTGCTTGGATATGAGTTAGAATTCTGCTGATTGCGGACTAAGTTTTGGATTTATTTTTGTTGTGTGAATGGTGAGTCTAGAGAAAATTGAAATCACCATCTGATTATGTCTTTTGAACAGGTCAAGTCATCAAGGGATGGGATCAGGGTATCAAGACAATGAAAAAAGGCGAAAATGCAATTTTTACTATACCCCCTGAGCTTGCCTATAGTGAATCTGGTTCTCCTCCAACAATACCTCCGAATGCTACTCTACAGTTTGATGTGGAACTGTTATCATGGGCAAGTGTCAAAGACATCTGCAAGGATGGTGGAATATTTAAGAAGATTGTGAAAGAAGTAGAGAAATGGGAAAATCCCAAAGATCTTGATGAAGTTTTTGGTATGTAATCGTATAAGTCCAGCCATCATGCTTTGGCTATTACTTTTAGCATCTTTCTTGAGCCTATCTCTAACCTGCTTTGTCATACAGTGAGATATGAGGCCCATCTGGAGGACGGTACATTGGTGGGAAAATCGGACGGGGCTGAGTTCACCGTGCAGTAAAGTTTTGGGTCGATCATGTGTGAGGTACTTCGTCCACTGGACAATGAACGATGTAATTGCTCTTTTTTCATTTACATTTTTGTTTTTTTGGCATCGGTCTAACCTTTGCTTTATCCATAATTCGGGATATTATTGTTTGGTATGCAAGGTATGCTCTTGAAATTCAGGTATTTTCTTACCACATTTTACTACTCAATTGTTGGTCGATACAAAACCATGTTGTTTAGGCTGCAGAATGGTTGCTGGACACAAATACTATATTGTATTTTGCAAAAATTTCTTTAATCATTTGTACTTAAACCACTTACTTCAGTATGCTGGTTGTAACAATAATATTTTTTCTACAAGATTGTTCTTATCTCTGAAGTCCAAAAAGATGAATGGATTCTCTATGTTTGGGATGGAACCGATACTCCAGCACTGCCCATTCAGACAAGGTGGGTTGTTTTTCCCCTATATTATCTTTCGCTGGAATACTTCTACATAGCCTCGCATTTTGGTTACTTATGACGAATTTGTCACGTGTTTTGTTTTCTTTTTGACTTGTTTTGAGCTTTAATTTGTGTCATATTTTCTTGGTTACTCTAATGGGTTTGAGACTTCTTAGTAATTTGTATATCTATCATTGGGGAAGCTTAAAGCATGAAACAATTATTTAGCTTATTCAACATTGGGTTGTGGCCATGTCATTTTTTGCAATTAATAATACGTAGGAGGGTTGGTTCATAGATTTAATGAAAACCCACCGGCTATAGTAAAGCGGTCGGGACACAATTTATTGGTTAAGCCGCTAGGTTAAGTCGGGTTGGTTGGGTCGTCTCCTTAAACACTTAAATACATTAAACAACTTGGTTCATGGTTTGATCTCTTGTTTCACCGGTTTTTGGTCGACCGGGTCGGTGCATGTTTTATATATATGAATTACGAATCACATATTTGTTGCGGGCAAGAGGATGAGAGGCAAAATCCACTCCCACTAAGCTTGGAAACATCTCCTTTGCCAAGGGATACATTCTGCGGGTTTCCGTATCCGTTGGTACCGTCTTAAGGATGAGAATCGATCAAGGCAATGAAAATTAAATTATATATTTACAAAAACATACATCCCGGTATTATTATTTTTCTTCGATAAATTTAACGTTCTTCGTGCACGCGACATTTATAATCCATACAACCCGCACTCACAAAGCACTATATAATTACAAATAGTTGCAAAGTTTACGCACAGCTCACTGACGAATCTGGAACCATAAGGGCGACTTTTTTCAACAAAAGTGCAGAGGCTCTGTTGCATCGTACAACATGGAATGAAAGACCATGTACTTGTCATAAGAAAAAAGAAATTGATAAATAAATAATACTGACACCTTACTGATAGTGTTCTATTCTTGCTACAACATAAGGGATTTGCTGAACTTCTAGACGAAACCGAAGATTGGTTGAAAGACCGAAAGATAAATGCAAAGGTAAAGGCTCAGCGGAATAAGTAAACAGACCGGATTACTCGGTACACAGTTCAAAAATGATTTGTGAAGGAATTCGGTGAAAAACTCCAAAAATACTACACCCAAAAGTCCAACAAACATCACACTGCAAGGTGAAATAAGCTATAAAAAACATTGAATGTCATATTCATAAATACATTACTCCCTTAATACACATAGCCATTAAATTTTCTCCCCTTTCCACTTTCTTTGTTTGGCAGATGTTGAAATGTACAATGCAAGCTCTTCCACAGCTCTCAGGTCTATTACTAGAACCAAGGCTCCCACCAAACAAAGCAACGTCCACATTGCCGGACAAATGGAGTTGGAATCTACCAACGAAGAAACTGTATCACCAGCCGATGCAGCTTTAAGCCCCATGAAAAAACTCAAAGTGAAGACAACCTAAGGCTTCTTATCGGTGAAGAATATAGAGTGTGTAATATATTATCTATGTATCTACTAATGCATGCTTACGGTTTGGATTGAACTGCATCCTTTCAAGACTCCTGTAAAATAAATAAGCAAAGGAGCAAGTCTTAATGCTTGTGGTGTAACTTATGACTGCCTATGTGTAATATGAAGTACCTAATATATGGTCTTCTCGGGCCTCAATCTTACTAATGAGATAATGTACATTATCTCATGATCTTTCACGTAACAACTACACTGCAACTACATTCGATGGCAACATCCGTGCATCGCACGGTATACTATCTCTAGTAAAGTATAATGATTGAAATAAATCATATTGGTAGTGTGGAGAGATGTATCTACATAGTTGATGAATGTTTGATGTAGCTATCAAAGCTGATGATACTTGAGGTATAATAGGAGACTTTAAAAAGGAAAAAGGCTAAGGTCCAAAATACACAAAATTGGGGCGGACTCCTCCAAAGTCCAAACCCTTTCCCCTTGCTATAAATGAATCCCTCCACCAATTTCCCTTCTCATCAAACCATTTTCTCCCTTGCGCAAATCCAACTTTAGAGATCTTAGCTCTTCGAGTAGACAGAACAGTAGAAATGAATGCTTCAATGTTGAGATCTGTTGCAAAGAGGGCTTCTTCTGCTGGTCTTGTTCGGCCAATCTGTTCATCATACTCCGTCAGCCGTGGATTCTCATCAGAATCTGCGCCTGAGAGGAAGGTAGCCATTCTGGGTGCTGCTGGTGGGATCGGTCAGCCTCTTGCTCTGTTGATGAAGCTCAACCCTTTAGTTTCTAAGCTTTCTCTCTACGATATCGCCGGAACTCCTGGCGTTGCCGCTGATGTTGGCCATATCAATACTAGATCCGAGGTCATTATACTTCACTTATTTGTTTGCATTTCTTGTTCGTTATTCGATTTCCTCTATTTTTCTCTGGAAGGAGTCTATGTTTGGAAACGATTCGTGGATTTGGTAAAATTAGTGATTGGACTTGCTAAAATTCTGTTGCTGTTCTTTTGTGTGTGCTGTGTGGAGTCATTCTAGCTAGTAAAGTTACTGGTTTGTTGAGATTTACACCAGCAAAGTTGGCTCTTTTATGCTTCATTTTAATTATTGACATATGATATGTTTATTTTAGCAATCAGATGATTAGTCCATGCATTCATTAATTAATTGTATATGCGTTTGATGCTAAATTTAAAATTTTAGTTCTTTAATTTATCCATTTTCTGCAATTTACCTTTCGTGTTGCACTGTGAGAATTTCATTCTGGGAATTCCTGATTCCTCGCTAGGGGGTGTAATCACAGTCTCGTGACTCTTACCTAATCTTTTTGTGTTCTTAGTTCAGTTGAGTTGTTGTGTGTTGGCTTGTTCATAGGCTTATTTGGTGTCCATTAAACACAGGTTGTGGGGTTTATGGGAGAAGACAAGCTTGGAGAAGCACTTGAGGGGGCTGATATTGTCATAATCCCAGCTGGTGTGCCTAGAAAGCCTGGAATGACCCGCGATGATCTATTCAATATTAATGCTGGCATTGTCAAATCACTCGCAGCTGCCATAGCTAAGTACTGCCCTCATGTAAGTGCAAATTGGTTTTCATTTTATCCAAATTCGTTCACCTATTATCATTTGTGTTTAATTGTATGAGGGGTAGAACTTAGAATGATGATTGGCTTCTTCCTGATTATTTTAACATTTTGAATGTCTTGTTTGAATTAGGCATTGGTTAACATGATCAGTAATCCTGTAAACTCCACTGTCCCTATCGCGGCTGAAGTCTTCAAGAAAGCTGGGACTTATGATGAGAAGAAATTGTTTGGTGTCACTACCCTTGATGTTGTTAGGGCCAAAACATTCTATGCTGGAAAGGCAAAAGTCAATGTTTCTGGTATGCTGCTGATGCTGATCAGTATAAGCTAATCCACTATTGCACTGGCCGTATCCAGATTAATGGTTTGATACTGATAATCTGCATTTTAAAATCTGTATTTCTTCTAGAGGTCAATGTTCCAGTGGTTGGAGGTCATGCTGGTATAACGATTCTCCCATTGTTTTCACAGGTATTATTCCTTTATATCTTTATTCCTGTTCTACAGATATAATCTGTTCCAACTTGTGTGGCAACGTGTCTTTACTTTGTTGCATGTCCCCTGTAACCTGGAATCTCATGTAATGCTGTCACAGGCAACTCCTAAAGCTAATTTAGCCGATGAAGACATTAAAGCTCTCACGAAACGGACCCAAGATGGTGGGACAGAGGTTGTGGAAGCCAAGGCTGGAAAGGGATCTGCTACACTCTCAATGGCGTAAGTGTGTTATCTTTTCTCCATTGTAGCTGTGTAGAATCTTACACATATAACTTTCTGGTCCATATAAGAAAGGATAGTTTGCAAACTGCAGTTAACTGTAAATTTTACAAACCCTGACTTGGGTTTTCATCTCTTGGTTTGGTTTAGAATGTTTATTGTCATTAAAGGCTCAGAAAATTAGGTGAATATTGATGGGGATGCTTCAAGACTAGGCTATCTCGTGATTATTTGGTTTCACCTTTCCAAGATAATCAATTTACTAGACTTAAACTCAATATTGTTGGTAGTGGATTTATCATCCGTCATTATGTCTGAATAAAATAGCATGTGTGTACACATTCACATTGCAACACGTTTTCAAACTAAATGGTATCTGATGACTGCTGAAGACGCAACCTTTCATTCATATCTGAAGTTTTTAATGCAGAGTTGTGCTTTTATGATCACATTTGTAGCTAATTAACAAGAATGTTTGTATTCGACTATTTCCCTGCAGCTACGCCGGAGCCATTTTTGCTGATGCTTGTCTGAAGGGGTTAAACGGTGTTCCTGATGTGGTGGAATGCTCATTTGTGCAGTCAACTGTCACTGAGTTGCCTTTCTTTGCATCAAGGGTACACTATCCGAAACTTTATAGTCATACACTTATTTATAGTGCATATAAACAGAAGCACTTAATCCTTCCTATGAAATGCTATAGCATTCTTTTATGCAATTCAGTTGTTCTAGACAACAATTGTGTGTTTTATTAATTGTCATAGACCACGTCGTACGTCTGACATGGTTAGCCTATGATTTGGTGCAGGTGAGGCTTGGAAAGAGCGGAGTAGAGGAAGTGTTTGGTCTGGGTTCGCTCTCTGATTTTGAGAAAGAAGGGCTTGAGAATTTGAAGTCAGAGCTAAAGAGCTCCATTGAGAAGGGAATCAAATTTGCTAATCAGAGTTGAAATTGTTGCCCCCAGGCTCTACTAAATCATAACAATTTTGAGACTAATTCAAAATGATGGATGTTGTATCTTTAAGTTTTCGTGTTTCTCTTGTGTTTGGATATTGATTTTATTGATACAAGATGCCCGAAGGAGACGGCACCATACATTGTAATAATAACAGGCAGGCTAGCCATTATTGTTGAGACAACTTTTATTCTTGATCTACTGCCATTGTTGTTGAGACTTTTTAACATCAATTCTTGATCTACCAGACGGGAAAATTCAAATTTAAAAATCTATGTACCTTTAGCCTTTTTTGAATGTCTTTTGAGTAAAAATCTATATATCATTCGAAGCATCGAGTGACGGACCCTAGGATGCATGGATACGTAGATACATGATTTTACAAAAATAAAATATAAGATACGGATATGGGGTGTATTTGTAAATAATAAAAATATAAGGACTAAACAGTAAATAATTAAAAAAATGACTATATATATATATATATATATATATATATATATACACACACATATGTGTGCACATGTAAACATATTCATTCTTTTAAATATCATGTCTTTCGGATACCCGTATCTGTAGTCAAGATACGTGTATCCGGTAAAGTATTTAACTTTTGAAAATTACAATTTAACTCAGATACACATCCAATGGAGTATCCATGGAGTATCGGTATCCAATGTGTATCCCAGAGTATCCAATTTGACCCGAGTATCCGTGGAGTATCCATGGAGTATCTGTATCCACGTATCGGATACGGGATACGCTTGCAGGACGGAGTACCCATGCATCATAGGCCGGACCTTTAGGCTTCAAGGAAATGCTAACTCAGCTAAACATAAATAGCCTGGGCAAAAATTCATTAAATACTTTTTTTCCAGTTCAGAAAGGACACTTCACAATAAATTATGAAAGGCAAAAGGAATTTACACATTAATCTGTACACAGTCCTACTGCTTTCCACTAGCTAACTTATGGATCTAAGATGCATACTGCACAATCTACAAAGACTACAATAAAGCTAATAAAATGCTCTAATGAACCTAAAATAGCTTTATCTACACTGTCCTAATTCATCTACACATACATGGGAGCACCCAAAATAGTATTTTCGATTCTCATCCAATGTTGGGATGGGAGCACTCCAGAATGAGCGGTGTAGTGTACGCCCAATCTAATAATTCCAGCTTTCGTCCTTACCCATGAAAGCCAATCAAGCACCAAACATCCATTTAACCACCTTGCTCTGCAAGATTTCACACGGATCTATGGAAGCCAATCAAGAATCAAACATCCATTTAACCACCTTGCTCTGCAAGATTTCATACAGAACCATGGAAGTACAACGAAACCTCAATAGATGATTCCATCTTCGCCTAGCCAAACAGGTAATATCCACAACAAAGAGGATTCTCCAAAACTGGTAGTACAAGCAAAAGCATCTTCTACGACATCAAACATGTGCACGTCATGGCAACATCTGCAACAACTTCAGCATTAACATAAAAAGCCACTAATATTTTCGTTAAATTATAAATTTCTACCAACTCTCACGGAGAACTAAAAAATTCACTGTTCAAGAGGGAAACAAGTATTTAGCCAATAGATCAAAAGGTAGGCAGTGTTCTCTTCATCCATAATACCAAAATTACACTGCACAAATGTTTGCTAATAACCATAACCCACCTGATGACAAGCTATAATCATTGTAGTGTTCTCTTTAATATATGCTCATACCCTTAAAACATTCTACTTGCATAAGGCAGAACATAATACATAACGGGAAGGGAATGAGAAATAAAACATGCATATCATCAGTTCCAGAGAATGGCCCAAATATGTTCTTTAATGTCTTGATATGCTTATAAGCATGCATCTCATTACACAAATAAGATCCACGCATCAACTGGGCAATTTTCCCCGATATATAGAATCACCTCTTTTTTTTTAGGGTAGAATCATCTTTAAAAGTAAAAAAGCATAGTGTAGTCAACTTTAGAGGAGCGAATAACTGATGATCTCACAATGTAATCTCTTATCTAGCGGTTCATACGTTCTTATCCGTCGTCATTGAAACATGAACCATAAATAACCCAGTTTATGAGGATATGTGAGACGGCCACAGGAAATCAGTCAATACATGGCATTCCTAAAAGGAGAAGAATAGCTAGTCCAGTATGGAGCTGGCACCACAATAACATCAAGAAAATTTCCATTGACAAACGGGGAAGGCGATAACATTAACAGCTCATCCTTACCCCCTATGTTACTTTGAAGTCCTAGGTGAATGGCCAGCATCTGACCCAGCAGAGGAACTATCACTGTCAGAATCTGCAAGTAGAGTAAAAGAAAGGTGAATCGAACCACAACACCAGCCAGAATCGTGAATATCCAGGTTCGGGAACAGCTGTACTACTTAGGGCTTGGATATGCAAACTTATTCTATAAGAGGTTGTTTACACTTGCAACTGTAACTTTTTTTTTTTTTTTTCTGGTCCCACTTCTCAAAACAAGAATGAGAAGAATATCATGATTCAAATATATAATGTGCTACTTTCTTGTATGCTAATGTTAAGACAATTTAGATACTTTTTTATGAATCAACCTGATTCTGAATGAAAGAAATATTTGCTTTTAAGCTTATGTGAAGAAAATATAGACACTTTTTTATGAATCAACCTAATTTTGAATGAAAGTAATTACTCAGATAGAAGTAGGATATTATCCTATTGAACAGGTATACGAAAAACCACAAACACATTATGTACAGGAGAAGAAATTACCGCTTGATGATGACCCAGAGTCACTACTACTAGAGCTGCTTGAACTGCTAGATGGACTGGCATTGTCACCCTGGATTCCAACTTGGACAGGAGCCGGATTAATGTTTCCACCTGCTTTAATACAAAAGAATTTTAGAAATGATATAAAATCCAAGGAAATCAGGTTCATATGAAGCACAATAAAACTTGATAATTTGTTTACCAGGAGGGCCTTCTGTTTGTGAATCCAAAGAAGCTGGTGGTGCTGGATTCTGCAATGAGAAAAAAACTAAAAAGAAGATTAGAAAATGCTCGAGTCATGAACACATCTAAAATTTTTAAGGCAAAACAATTTACTTAAGGCAGGGAAGAAGGATGCAGGTTTAACTCTTAAATGGGAATGGAGCAATTTTGGTACCTATTCCTTTGAAGATAGCAACATAGACAAATACAACAGTACTACACACACCTCTCAATAAAAATAAAAATAAAAAAACAGCCAAAAGCGACTACGAAAGACAAGTTGTCTGATCCATCGAAAGAGGTATACTTGAAACATGAATCCCTATCAAAAATCAAAGAAATTGCCGTAGCAAGATAATACACTTCAGAATGCAACAGAACAGATACAACAGTATTACACACACTGATCAATGTAAAAAAAAGCTCAAAAGCAATCACTAGAAGAGTAGTATCATAAACCACCAAGGACAGGATGTCTCTATGAAAAATCAAAGAAATTACCGTAGCAAGGACGCTCTTAGCAGCTGCAAACCGAGCTTGCTCAGCAAGTTCAGTTTTTCTTTTGTACTTGCTCAAACTCTTTCTGTAATTGGTGACAAACCTATCAAGCTCCCAAAGTGTCTCGGCGTCGACACTGTCAATGTCAACTTCAATCTCATCATTATGTTGACTAAGACCGGAGTTCCTTCTATTAATTATTTGAACGACGGCATCAAGCTTTTCTGAAGGCAAGCTCTGGAGATTTGTGCTAAGCTTCTGCTTCTCCTCATAAGTCATATCCCTTTTGTGTGGATCCTTGGCTTTAGGTTTCTTAGGGACAAGGGTTCTGCCGGTGTGAGGCGTATCCATATTGCCAGGCCTTGGTCTGGTACTAGAAGGCATTGTTACAGATTCGGATCGATCTAAAGTCCTCATAGGAGGCGCAGATCGAGAAGGAGTAGGAATGGACAGAGGGGCAGGCATAGGTGGAGGAAGGGGGCGAGTCCTCCTAGGAGGATTAGGAGTAGGCAACCCTGCATCATAATACATATGATAGGGAAAATATTCCTTCTCAATAGATGTCCACTTGTCCTCAAATATTTCTGAAAGCTCTTCTGCCATGCTGTGAACATCCTGCCCTTTAGGATTATACGTCATGGCATTACGAAAGACGAGCCTTACATCCTCCGCAAATTGCCTTGTTGATCTATACAAATTTTGAGTGAGTCTATCCTTAATGGTACCAAAATCCATAGGTTGCTTAATAATATCATGATAATCTGGTAAGTCAAGCTTTTCGGCATCAACTGGGCTATTAAACACCCATCCATGCTTATGCTTCATCAACCTTTGAAGCAAATTGCTACAACTCTTAAACACTTTGTCTATGTTCTTATCAGCACCAAATCCAAACCCAAACCCATTTTCCACTGCAATGCCATGTTTCTTACCAGCACCATTAGCCTTCAACATTTTATTGCTTTCTTGAGATAACCTATCATTACCCAAAAGAAACTCTGAGTTCCTATAAAACTTATTGGCCTTTGGAGTCCTCTTTTCCTTCTCAGCGAACTCACCAGCACCATGACTGTTTTCCATCACCGACACATTTAAGTGCTTAAATGGCCTAGTTTCTGGATGCCCACCCGAGCCCACCACTGAATTGACTCTTATTAGTTGTGGCTGGTTATAAAACCCCAAATTACCCGCACTATTGCTAATGTAAGTGGACCTGCTGATTGTATTACCTGAATTAAAAGAATCAATCTGCAGTTGCTTAGCTTCGAGTCTTTTTGCTACATTCCGGACCTGATCAAGCTCATTTTCAAACTTTCTTTTAAGCCCCCTTAATTCAACCTTAGAGTTTGTTTCTGATAAAGCAACCCTCACCCGATCTGCAACCCTACAAATCACAGGCTTCAACATGCCGTTTCTGGAAATGACTGGAGCTACACCATTTGGGCGCCCTACACCACCAATTGCCATTGTTGCTTGCCTACAACTGAGCTGTGGCTCTTTCCTGCCATTTGGTAATACTGAATCATCTCCTGTATCATTCAACTCATCTCCTTGGTCACTTTGTCCACTAATAGGTTGAAGTTCTTTGCCATTATTAAGCCTTTCTGTTCGGCTATCAGAAACTTGGTCTTCTCTCCCGTTCCCGACACTTTGGCACCCACCATTGGCCACTTTATGATTGTTTGCATCTATTTCTTTCCCAGAGTCAGACAAAAACTCCGGCCCCCTATCTAAGAAGGGCTCCTCTCCAACAGTAGGCTGCAGCACCGGCTGAACTATTTCACAAGCACTCACCTGCGGCTCTTCTCGAACTTCTACCTCACCAAGTAAACGTGGCTCAGCTCCACGATCAGTTAAAGCCTCATTGCCGTCTCTACTTTCCTCAGGCCCTCTTGAGCCATCATGGGTCAAGCATTCGTTCTTAGAATCCGCCTCTTCTGTAAAGTTCCCATCTTGGCCAACCTGAACCCCTTCCAAAACCGGTCTCGGGACCACTTCATCGTTGCTAAGACGGCTCCTGGCAGGGGAGGTATCAGGAGTGGGCTCAGCCCTAGCAGATTCTACACCAACAGATTTCTCAGCAGCCTCACTATTGCTATTCCCTGGAGCTTTCCGCCGATTCTTCCGAGTGTAAACTATGCAAACTTCGTTCTTCGGATGCAAATCTTCAGTCAGATCCCGATCACCATCAGCCCCGACTAAACCCGAAGCCATACAAACATGCAAACATATAAAAATGACTCCCCTCACCCACAAATCAAACCTTCAACATGAATATGCAATAGGGTTCCCTGCCACCCATCCATTTTTCAAGCAGGATCTCAAGAAACCCTAGCTCGATTGGAACACCCCAAAAGCATCGAAATTACAGGGTTTAGCTGTTCATAGTTAAAAGTTAATTTCAAGGATCTGTAATAAATTTTCTCGAAAAAAATAAAGAAAATAAAGAAATAAAATTATTAGGGTTTGGATCATCGAGCAGATTGCCTGCAGAGAGCAAAACGACAGGAAGAGAGAGAAAGAGACCGAGGTGGCATTAGATCCGAAAGCTACTCGCTTTAGTCGGGGAGTGGGGATGGAAAATATAGCAATCACACGCGCTCCTTGACTGTCGATCTAATAGTACGCGCGTAAACTTCCACGCCATCCGTAAATGTTTTTAATATTGGAAAATGTTTAATTTTGGAAATTATAGTGTATTTTCTATTTGAAATAGAGAATAAACTTACACAACACACTTGAGTTTTAAACTTACACATTCGATTAACTATTTAAGCTAAGTCTCATTACTTCATTTAAAAAGTAGGAAATGATTGTAAAAGACCATATTTTTAATCTAATTTGGACATATAGGACAAGATTAAAAGATAGTAGGTAAGACAAAAATTAATGAATACCCTATTATACCCTTTATTACCATTTTATTACTTTGCAGACTGAATTACCGAATTGCTTAATTATTAATTGTTAATAATTGTTGTTGAAACCGTTATTTAAGATAATGGTGCGGTTTTTTAGCGGATTGTCTGTAGATTTTCCAAAAAGAAAAAATCAATTAAACCAAATGAAAATCATCTCTACCAAATCGAAACAAAACCAAATGGAAATCATCTCTGCCAAATGGATACAATCAATTTCGTGCTTCTATTTGCCTCTTTTCATTTATGAACAACAACTTGAGGACAATATGATATTGGCTACCAGAGAATACTAAGAACTACTTTCGTGCTTTTGCATTCCAATCAGATTTCTTATCGATTTTTTTCGGGTTTAATGTATGCAGCACTAGAACATTACGTCTCCAAAATGTTCCAAGCCTTATATAGATTTAAACCACATGTAATAACAATAGTGGTAACATATAACATGTCCATATTGTAGTAACATCACTACACATTTGTAGTTTTTTTGTCCAAATTTGTTAGTAAGCATTTGTAGCTAATTACATTTAGTATTGCCGAATGAAGACATACTTAATCGTTTTACAACACTGAGACATAGAACCACATTCATTTACCGAGTCCACATATGAAATAACACGTTTCACGTTGGTTCCGTGAACACCATCCGACGTAGTAACACCACTATGCAAACACCCTCAAACATAGTAACATATAATGTACACCCTAAACCCTGAACACTAAACCTTAAACACAAAACCCTAAGCCTGAACCCTAAACCCTAAACCCTAAACCCTAACCTTGAACCCAAAACTTGAACCCTAAACCCTAAACCTCCATAAACCATAAACCCTAAACCTTAAACACAAAACCCTAAGCCTGAACCCTAACCCTAACCCAGAACCTTAAACCATAAACCCTAAACCCTAAACCCTAAAACTTGAACCCTAACCTAGCATTTAAGGTTCAGGGTTCATGTTTAAGGTTTATGTTTAGGGTTTAGGGTTAGATATAGGGTTCAGGATTAAGGTTTAGGGAGGTTTAGGGATTAGGGTTCAAGTTTAGGGTTTAAGGTTCAGGTTTAGGATTCAGGTTTAAGGTTCCTGTTTATGGTTTAGGTTTAAGGTTCAGGGGTTTATGGTTCAGGTTTAGGGTTTATGGTTCATGTTTAGGGTTTATATTTAGGGTTTAGGGTTCATGATTAAGTTTAGGGAGGTTTAGTGATTAGGGTTCAAGTTTAGGGTTTAGGGTTCAGGTTTAGGATTCAGGTTTAAGGTTTAGGGTTCATGTTTAGGGTTTAAGTTTAAGGTTTAGGGGTTTATGGTTCAGATTTAAGGTTTAGGGTTCAGGGTTCAGGTTTAAGGTTTATGTTTAGGGATCAAGGTTCATGTTTAAGGTTTAGGGTTCATGTTTAGGGTTTAGGTTTAGGGTTTTAGGGTTCAGGGTTTAGGGTTTATGGTTCAGGGTTAGGGTTTGGGGTTTAGGGTTTAGGGTTCAAGGTTCAGGGTTTAGTGTTTAAGGTTTAGTGTCTAAGGTTTATGGTTTTAGGGTTTAGGGTTCAGGGTTTATAGTGTACATTATGTGTTCGTACGTTTGATGGTGTTTGCATTGTGGTAGTACTACGTCTAAGTGTGTTCATGAAACCACTGTGAAATACGTGTTACTTCATTTGTGGACATGTTGTACCACTGAAAATAAATGTGGTTACACCCAAGAATATGTAGTAATACCTGTAATCATAATTACACCACATTATATGTCAATAATATTGATCGGTGTTTGAGTGATAGTGTTACTACATATACATCAAATGAAGATGAAAGAAAAACCAACAAAATCTAATTTTTTAAGCATTGCAGTACATAACAACTTGTGAAGTAATTTTCATAACAGAAGTAACACAATCCAAATTATTCATGAATAATGGTCCATAAAGGTCCGTTTCATTTCTTAGAAAAATCATAACAATTGTCTTTACTTTATTATAGAATACTTGAATAATTTCAGAATGAAGAGGGCAAGGTGTCTAGCATGATTGATCTCACAACTATCCCTTTTAGCCTTTGCAAGCCTTCATCTATCACCGTCGTCTATTCCAAATACAAGCTTAACATCCATTCTTGACGGTGTGTAGTAGTTACTTCCGATCTTAAACTTCTTTTCAACCTTGTCGTACCTTTTAATCAATTCATCTAGCATATCATTGCTTCTTTTTCCCAACACAATTTTTTCCTCGTCCAAAGCATTGAATAATAGACTGAATGGCGTTCTTCGCTTGACAATTCGGTGCATTTCTGTTATCGACTTTGAAATGGAATTATATAAGTTATATACTGACATCAACGTGCACCGGTATTGATCTCTACACCTGTTTCATATATTTCAAACGTTAACAAGTCATGATATGTAGTACGTGTATAAAAATGTACTTGCGTACCATTGTGAGTGTATATGTTACTACCTATAATGAAGATGTTTCAATACATTAGTCCATTCACTTTGAAATGGAATTATATAAGTTATATACCGACATCAACGTGCACCGGTATTGATCTCTACACTGTTTCATATATTTCAAACGTTAACAAGTCATGATATGTAGTACGTGTATAAAAGTGTACTTGCGTACCATTGAGTGTATATGTTACTACATACAAAGTGTTTCACTTAGTCCATTCATGTAGTAACCATTCTCGTATGAAACAAAACGTACTTCATTAACGAAGTAACAATTCTTTCAATTCTTTCTAGCATGATCCCAATTGTCTATTAATACTTTATTTTCATCAAGTACATTCAGACCTTTGCATTGTATATCACAGAAGACAAGTTGTAAATTCACACATTGAACACACCGATATGTAGAAACACCCAATACAATTACATTGCCATGTAGTAACTCACTCATGGACGTAGTAACACATGTTTTTATCAGAAGAAACAGGTTATTTCAATTAGGTATCACCCAAGTCAAGTTCTATTTTCACACACTGAACACAGATATATGTAGGAACACACAGTACAATTGCATTGAGATGTTGTAACTCACTGATGGACGTAGTAACACATGCAAAATTCATCACAGTGCCATTGTGTATAACAAAGAGTTCATAAAAGTAAACTAAGAATTGATTTCTGAGTAATTCTAATCGACATGCAGAACTTGATTCAGAATATTCAGAATTTGATTCAAATTAAAACCCTAATTTAATCAATTTCCATTCGATCTGCACAATTTAATTCTCGTAAAAAAACCATATTACAAGGAATTAAAAGCAAACATTTCTCGATTGTTGGCGGAAGAAAAATGACACTTACTTGCTGTTACTTCTTTTCCGATTGCCGTTCGTCATATCCTCCCGTCAATGGGTTTCTTCCTCGCCGGAAAATATTGTTTTGGCTTTACAACCCGAACTAATTCAAATCGTGAGGATCCCTGAGTATATGGACTCTTTATTTTCGGTTCAACTCCATCTGTATCAAACGCATTAACAGATGATTGATGTAGTGGACGCGATTCCGATGGTGGTTAAGTCTCCTACGAATTCCCGATTCAAAACTCTCCATTTTTCTAGGTGTAAACGGAAAAAAACTCGGCGCATTTATTTGCCTGAAAAACTCAGCGCATTTTTTTTGTCATTTTCAACAACTAAGTTTTTTTTTCATATTTCATCATTTAGCATCTTATATTGTCCTTTAGACCACCATCCGTTTAAAAAGATGCAACGCGCTGATTTTGTAGTTTCCTATATATACGTCTAAACGTGTGCTTGCTTTAGATTATCGGATATTCTAAAATGCTTAGTTTTTTTTTTTTTTAAGACGGAAGAAAAAAGACATAAATAACTTAGAAATAGGCATGTAGGACACCATCAATTTTTCCTTGTTCAAATGGAAAAAGCGCTACCTTTCATAAAAAAAATTTGGAAAAAGAGATGGAAATGTAACGGATTATCGTCAACTTACTCATAATGCACTTAATTCGAAAGTATTTAATGAGCACGAAACAATCTGGTTTTCAAGCGAATAGTTTCATCAAATCATCAGCTAAACCACTTTTAATTTTCAAATCGATTCCAAAAAAATCAACTGCGAAATTGCCTTCATCCGCAATTGTTTCAAGTTTAATTAAGTGAGCCCGTCAAAAAAAAAAAATTAAGTGAGAAAATTAACCCATTGTAGAACGTAATTCGATTCGAACAGCACATAGTAGATAAATTGCTGAAAATATTTCAAAGGCAAATAAAAAAAATTAAAGGGGGGAGGGCAAACTAAACGCATACTACATATATTAGTGTAATTTTTTCGGATCAAGGAGGACAGTTGCCCCCCCTTAGTTTTACGTAGGTCCGCCCCTGGATGTGTAGTAGAATTAGAAAACATAAGAGAAATCTTACGTCTCAAAAATTGGGAGCCTTTAAGGGAAACACACTAAATCTCTCTGAGACACAACAACAAGGTTTAAAAATAGGCATGTATTGGGGTGCCCTTAAGAGCAATGATAGATTTAATGTGGTGCCCTTATAGCCCCTCCCCCTAAATTTACTATTGCATTTTATGGGGTTTAAATCGCTTAAGCAACTGGATAAATTTCACATGAACACATCCAACAGAGCAATTGATTGTGTGGTGGTTGAATGTTCGCGTTCATAGTAAACGTTGGTTGAAATGTGAATTGGAATACCGGATATATTCTTTTTTTTTTACAATGTCACTGCACAAACAAGACATTTTCCTTATACACTATGTGCATTTTCATGCCATAGAACATATCAATGAGACAAATTTTGGCAAAAATTGTGCATATGTGAGCCAATTGTGGTGGAGAATGGATAATGAAAACAATGTCACTGCAATTGCAATAACATTAACTCAGATATTGGTTGGAATTAGTAAGTGAATTTATATATGAATCGATAACTAGGGCAATATGACTGCTTATAAAGTAACATTAACAGAAAAAACATGTTGACTAGTGGCAACTGATTGTCCATTTGTATTACGGATGATGTGAAAAATTAATGTCATTGTATGAGCAACAACATTAATTGAGAAACACACTTGAGTGCTGATGTCGGATCTGAAAATTTGAATAATCTTTTCGACGCGTGGTCTTCTTTAGGCGGGAATACAGCTGTCACTCCTAGTCGATATAGGTTGTCGTAGGATGACGTCACACTGCCAGTATTAATTGATGCAGGAAACAAAGCGTCTTTATTGGTCCACGCGAGGATTTTGTCCTTGATTCTCGCGTTTTCACCCCTATAACTGCCCTCAAATCCCACCCTTTCAAATCATTTGGAGATTTGCTAGCATATAAGGAGCCCAAAGCTTTGAAGTCTCTCATTTGCCATTATTTGCCTCTGTTTTATCTGAAAACCGCAAGTAAGCCCTAGTTTACTCAAACTCTTTCTTTTGTTTTTGTGTTTCTTTTCTTTTTCCCAAGTCCATGTCTAGTAGCGAAAGCGATTCTCAAAATAGGGAAGA
Source organism: Gentiana straminea (assembly GCA_036785695.1). NCBI lineage: Eukaryota > Viridiplantae > Streptophyta > Magnoliopsida > Gentianales > Gentianaceae > Gentiana > Gentiana straminea. Next base: position 8,199,785 of record JAVUPR010000497.1, on the reverse strand, counting down.
AGTTGTTGTAGCAGAAGAAGAATCGGCAGAGAGGACGGTTACTGAACAACCGCTTGTTTCTGGTGAGATAGCAGCCGGAGAAAGAGAAGAGGGAGGAGAAGAAGAATCGTCTTCTCGACCCGCTGCAAAACACCAAACCAAGATGAAAAGCCAAGGACCGTATGGATGCATATCCGATCTGACCCAGGAGAAAGCCAAAGTCATATGTTTACGATACGGCATCCCATACTCTTCTGCAAACATCAAAGTGTCGCATGGCCAATTTCAATTCGCCTGTGATCCTCCCCCTGGGTTCTGTGCCATCTACGAGGCGCAATTGAAGGAGGGATTAAGGTTTCATTTCGATTTGTCCCTCGTAGCAGTTCTCCAACACTATAAGATCTGCGTTACCCAACTTGCTCCCAATGGGGTTAGGAGTGTCATGGGCTTCGTGCTGGCGTGTCGAATCGCCAAAGTTGAGTTCACGGTCCGGCTGTTCCATCAATAATACGCAATTCAGGGCCTACAAGACGCTGGATGGTATACTTTCCAGAGACGTCCTCTGACGTCGGAATTCGTGAGGAAAGTGACCTCGTCTCAAGGCGAGTGGAAGCCTCACTTTTCTTTATCTGACACGGGTTGGAAGACATCGACGTCCATACTTGGTACAGAAGGCCCCAGAAATGGCATGATAGACTCGACTCGGATGTCCCCAATGGGTGTGGGATTATCGAGAGCGTTCACCCCGACGTCGCAACTCGAAACCTGCATTCTCTATATCCTTTTTCTGACATCGAGACGGCTGGTCCGGGCGCTTATCTGGAACTCGATGAGGATGTCCGAGTCTTACGTAGGATTTTTATTCACTCTGTCGAGCTGCTACACTTTAGTATCTTTTCTTTTTCTGTTTTGACTTATTTTCATTTTGACTGTGTTCTGATGTCGAATTTTCTCTGTTCGCAGTGGAATATTTCTCAAAGATGGAGGTGCTGGGCAAGGTGCCTGGCCCCAAGAATACGGACCCGAAGAAAATCCAAAAACTGGCCGGCATCAGGTCGAAGACGCCAGTATCTGGCTCCATTGTCTCCGGAGGTCAGAGGACTCCGGCTCGATCTTCAACCCCTGTGTCAACATCAGACATTCTGAGAGACCAACCTGACGAGGCTCAGGTGACGGAGCAAACCGAGGTGGACCTCGTTCCGAGAAAGCGACAAAAGACTACTGAGGCAAGGCATGGGGTTGGGAAGGAGGCCCACAATCTTGCTCCTCCCAGATCGAATGCAACCGACCCACTCCCTGCAGTGAGCATTTCCGAGATGGAATCCATGACTCCGGATGAGTTGCATGACTTTCTGATGAAAATCAACTGAGCTGTAAGTCTTCATTTTATTTCTCTTGTCACTTTAAGACTTTTGTCTATTTCTGATGTTAACAATTTTCTCTATTGCAGGCTCGGCTAGCAGCTAAGGTGGCCTTAACTAGAATCGAGTCTCCATCTGCCGTAATGGAGGAGCAGAAAGAAACTATTGCCAGGATGACTTCGGACATCGAGAAGCAAAAGGCCAAGGTGCACAAGCTGGACGATCGGCGTATCAAGCTGGAATCTGACTTGGCGGCTTCTCGAGACGATCTGTCCAAAGCGCTCAAAGACATATCCGATAGGGATGCTGATGAGAGATAAATTTATGATCATTATTATGACATTTCGCCCCAATATTGATACCATTTTGAGCATTATTGTATCAAATCAAGTCAAAATTACTAAGTTTTATTCAAATGTATAAGTAGTAGTTATTATATAAATTATCGTATTTTTATAAGTTTTTTATTAGTTTTTGTACCGGTTTAGTAACCGGAGTGTCGTGTCGGATTTACGTTTGGTATTTTGGTGGTTCATTGCAGGATTATATATTGACCAAGATTCCACGTAACGACATGTTTTGAAGCCTAAAAGATGTATTTTGATGGATGGAAGAATGTGCCATAAGCTAACAAGTTCAAACGGATCAATTGTCCTGAATGCTTCTACCGTAAAATATCTTCGACAGACATTTGACCCAACTTAGAGGCATTTTCTGGGGAAGAGTTCTTCATAAAAGTTGTAGATATTCAAATGAGCTTTCCAACGCATTTTGAATCACGTCAATTGGAGGTCTACAACTCAAGTTATGGCTATTTTATCAATAAGCGCCGCTATAGAAACGCCGGGAAAAGTGGAGATATTTTCTCAACTTGATTATATTCTCCCATGTGGTGCATGTTACTTGCAATGATGGATATTCCCTCCCATGGCTCCCATGTGCCATATATATATATATATATATATATATATATATATATATATATATATATATATATATATATATATATATATATATATATATATCTCTCCCTATATATACTCCCCCATTTCCATTCCATCTTTCTTGCCCCATCTTGGCCACTCTTGGCCAAGATCTCTCTTCTCCACCTCCTCCCATTTCTTCCATTCCCCTCTTCTTCATCTCCGTTCTTCATCTCTTTTCTCGTTTTATTTTAATTTCGGGCCCGTATATACATATGTCTATGTATGTATATATGTTTTTATAAATAAAAGTAGTACTTTGTTGTAATGCTCGAGAGAATTACCGAGAAAGTTGTTATTGAAGAAGTTGTTATTTTCGAGAGAATACGGCTTTGATTTGCACTTAACGGGTAATTTTATCAAGTTATTACTTTTGTTGTTTATTTATATATATATTATATCTATCACTATGTTAAACTAAAAATATATCTAGCCAAGATATGAATCTGAATTAGTTAATCTTTTGGTAAAATGAATGATCGACTCTGGTAATAATGATTAAAACCAATTATAATGAATCTTTTTCTATTTTGCAACGTATTGATAATATATTCGGATTGACGTAATTAACCAAGATGAATCGCAACATATAACCTGACGATGAACTGACCAGAGAAGTTAGGATATGAGATAAAAAATAGAAAAACCGGAGGGTAAAATTGGCCGAGTGAAAACGTGACAACGGAATCCTATTTCCTACCCGGGGGCAGATTTGTCCTAGAAAAACAAATCTTATTAACTTTGTACTCGAGATCTTAATAATGTTAAAATCAGCAGTTTAATTGAAACTACACCGTTTGTGTTAAATCGATCCGCTTGACAACCGGAGCCTCTTGAATAACATCGGCCGTCGACGAACGGAATAACCTCTTTTATCCGGGGTAGATTTGTACTCGGTACTGTTCGGACTAACTAAGATTAGCATGGGGCAGTTGTGGACCTTGGACTGATGACATTTGACATATGACAATTTCATACGCTCGTGTGAGGAGGAGTTGTCTAGCTTAGGAGTACACCGATTCATATATAATTTACACCTTGAATAAAGGAAGATCTGTCTCATTTATTTCTACTAAAAGATATTGATTCAGTAAAGTATTCTTGGCTAGATCCAAAAATATATCTATATATCTATTTGTATTTATTTACTGTTTTACTAACATCTAACTCTAACAATCTAACTACTAACATAATCTAACCTAGGAAAAAGTAAAAACTGCGACTTAGATCGAGTTAATAATAGCTTCTTGGTGTTTAACCCCACTTAAAAGAATTACCATGTTTTCCCTGAGGAATACGACCTGACTCACTAGACTAGAGCTGCAATTTGACCCGGTACACTGCCGGTTAGGATCTGTATAGCCTAGGTAATGTCCGTCAGCTTTCTGGCGTCGTTTCCAAGGTTAGGTTTAGGTCTGTCAGTATTTTGGCGCCGTTGCCGGGGAAAACGTCGCTAATTTCTTTCTTTGTGTCTAGGGTTACTACTTGTATTAGCTCAAAATTCTCGAGGATAAGTCAACACTCTTCTTATCACATTTCTTTTTTATTTTCCGTTGGTATCTACCTTCTTTTAGTTACCAATTTTCTTCTTCTACCAATTTCGAGTTATTTTCTATTTTCGATAGTAGAAAGTAAACGCGGTTCGTTTATTTTTGTTGGTACCTACCTATTGGTAAAAAAATAAAAAAATAAAAAATACACTCGGTAAATACCGAGAGAAAAAAAAATTTGGTTTTTTTATCGATTTCGTGTTATTTTCTATTCGATATTTTCTATTCCACAAGAATTGTCAAATCGAGTTATGAAAACGGCCGAAATCAGTAATGAAACACCATCTGATTCAGGTTTTATCTATTTCAAGTTATTTTTCTATTTTTCGATAGTTGATGACCAGAAGTGGTAAGGCCCCACTCACTCCTTATAGGCCTGATTTAAACACTTACGAAAGGCAGTTAAGAGTAGAGTGTAAACGCGGTCATATCAGTCAGGGAAATCCTGACCAAGTATCATCTTCAAATCGAAATACGAGAATGACTGAAATCAGTAATGAAACACCGGAACAAGGGCTTGATCATGCCCAAAGGAATAGAAATAATCGAATCGGAATAAGCATAATCACCCCCCAAACCCGAGACTTATTTGTGATCGGACCGTAAGAAGGTACTAGATTAATAATCCAATTCGTTTACCCAATAAAGGAGCAAATAATTTTGAAATAAAATCTCATCTTTTTGGTTTAATTGACACAAGAGCCCAATTTCTAGGAGAAGATGATGAGGATCCACATCATCATCTCTATCTTTTCGAAGAATTGTGTAATACAGCCAAAAGTCATGGTGCTCATCGGGAATTAACGAGGATGTCTATGTTTCCTTTTTCTTTAAAAGGAAGAGCACGAGATTGGTTTCTGTCACTTCCGCATCATTCACTGACTAGTTGGGAGGATATTCAAACCAAGTTTTTAAAGCAATATTTTACTCCTGGTAGAAAATTGGAATTAATAGTCGAAATTTCCAACTTTAGACAAGGATCTGAAGAAACGTTTGGGAATGCTTGGGGAAGATTTAAAAAGCTATTAAGAGCTTGTCCCGATCATGGTTATTCCTTAGATATGCAAATCCAACTTTTCTGTCGTAAATTAAGGAGAGACTCACGTGCAGATGTAGATCATGCATGTGGTGGTTCGTTAATGATGAGTGAAGCCCAAATAGTTTACGATGCTATAGAAAAGATTTCCAAAAATAACATAATGTGGGAAACCGGTTCTAGCACAAGAAAAGTAGCCTTTGCAGGAGAATATACATCGAATACGGAAGTTCTAGCACACTTGGAGAATTTGAGTAGGAAATTTGACGGCTTATTAGCCGGAAAAAATGTAAACTCAGAAAATATCTTACCAAATGAATACTCAAGTCATGATAATGTGTCATTAGGGATGGAAGAACCAGAAGGCTATTCAAGGGAAAAGGTGAGTTTTTTAAAACAGCATAGGAATTTGAACGACGCGTATTCAAACTCGTTTGATGCTATTAAAAGAGATCACCCTACTTTTCGTTGGTCTGAAACCCCTAGTAAGCAAGGACAACCGCTGTATCCAGTTCAATATAAGAATCCATATAATAATAGAGTTTATCAAGGAGATACCTTGAATCAGAATCTACAATCATTACCTAGATCGTATCCACAATATACCACTCAAAGCATACCAGTCACCCAAAGTTCAACTCAACCTGAAGGAGTTGATAAATGGGAGAAATTAATCGAAAATCGATGGGTATGATGTCAACTCAAGCTCAAAATATGGAAACCATGATGACTTCTATAGGTACAGTCACTAAGGATATGAGTACGTTGAAAACATCTATGAGTGGACATGATACCAGAATAAGAATTATAGAAGCTTCATTGAGGAATCTGGAATATCACTTGAGTAGAGAAGTAGAACGTAAAAACAGTAAACCCTCAGAAGGATTGCCAAGTAATATCGAAAGAAATCTGAGTGGGGTAAATCTTTGTTATTACCGAAGTGGAAGGATCTGTGGAAGTAATGGATTAGAAAAATTCGGGAATAATGAAGTAGATGATGATTTAGATGGTAAATATAAGAAGAATATGGAATCTAAAGGGCCATTTCAAACCGAACCTTATCCGGCTCAACCTAAATTCTCATCGGTTCAACCTGGAAGGGCATCACCACATCCACTTTGCATATTTTGAAGAAAAATGTCTTGAATGATGACACACTATGTCTTCAAAAGGCACAATCATTCAAGGAAGCTTTACCATCTTCATCTAACGACAAGGGTAAGGGAGGTATTCATTCTAACCCTACTTGATCTTGAATTACTTCCCCATTCCCCGAGAAATGAAATGAAAAAGATGAAGTTGGATAATAAGTATGCATATTTTCTTGACACTTTTCGGCACTTAACTATTAATACCCCTTTCATCGATGTTTGTAAGGGAGAGCTTAGTTTGGGAGTGAATGATGAGCGCGTTATCTTCAACATTTACAATTCATTGAAATATCCATACATTACACTAGAATCTAGTTCTTGTGTAGACACTTTGTGTTCTCTTGTGGTGGATCGTACTAACACGCAGGTAACTGAAGAAGATGACTCCAGTAATAATGTGAAAGCTCGTAAACTCAAAGCTCGAAAATCAAAGGAAAAGGTCAAGAACCGTTGGATTCGACGGCATTCGTCTAACATATGTTGGAAAGCAATATTGATAAAAAAGACGGATGCAGTGCATGAGGATGACCCACCACCAGTGCCTTAAAAACTGAAGCACGGTAAAGTCTGGCTATAGACTATAAATGTAGTCAATGACGGGTACTATCCTTCCTTTTTACTCCTTAAGCATTTATTTTTAGTGGATTATGTGCTTAATTGTTACGTGCTTTTGTGAGTAATTGTTAGAAGTATCCCGTTTTGTTTAGTATATTATATTAGTTAATCATTATCATTTTGGTCGAGCAAACGACGTTAACCAAAAGCGCTACCGGGAGGCAGCCCGCAAAAATGTTAAATATAATAATTACTCATACTTTGGATGATACTTTGCGAATACTTCGGATTGATTTTCATTTTGTTTCACCAAGTCTTAGGATGAATGTTTGAATGACATTAAAAGGGAACGATTAGGTGGTTATCCGAAAATCCCGATGGAAATCAAAGAAAAAATTCAAATGCATCATTTCTTGGACTTAGATTGTTAGAACGATTTGAAATAACCCTTGAGGATCTGGGTATAAAAGACTCAGAGTTAATACTTTGTCACACATTTCATATAATGATCTAGTCTGTTTTAAATTTCAAATAATGTGTGACATGTATTAGTTCAACTACTGTGGAATATTGTGTGTTTTAAATCAATAAAAGTTTATGTGGTGTGTTTATCTACCCTTTTGCATTACACTGTCACACTCCACATACTTTTATTTTATTTGCACACACAACGGTCATAACTTTGACCCACCCACCCACCCTTTAATATCATCCGAGTTTTTGTTTTGACTTGTTTTAGTGCACTATTGCTTTCCCAACAACTTATTTACACTCACTTTACATTGAGGACAATGTAAGTTCGTAAGTGGGGAGTGGAGTCGTTGGTCTAGCAATGGCATTAATGTTTATTTTGTATCAATAAATCCCTTAGTTTTTTGATTCTTTTTCGAGCATTATTTAGTTGATTAAAATAAACTGTATAAGGTATATATTTCATGGATTTGAAGATGTAATGATCAATTTGGATGTGTATAACCAATGTGAACCGTAAGTGCATTGTAATTCCAAATATATTTGTGTAACATGAATTCCTTCACGTAAGCCTTTGATATTGAAGCGAAAATTTTAAAGCTTGTATCCATTCGGTATTCTAGTGATTTATCCTATAATAGCAGTAACTTAGTACCTAACTTTTGAACGTGTACTGGTGAATATCTGAAGGTTTGAATGTGATAGAAAGGATATAAGTTAAGTTTATGAAAAGAAAAAAAAAAAAAAAAAAGAAAGAGATGAACTATATATATGTTGGTTGAAGCTACCAATGATTTGAGTGCAGTAGGGCGTTATCACGAAACGTCCTATATCACTATGAGGTTTAAAAGCTCCCGACTGCCTGATGATAGTAGTCCAGCTAGGGGGTTATCACGAAATGTCCTATTGCTGGGAATGAAGGCATATGCTACAAATGTGAAATTAAACTCATCAAAAAAAAAAAAAGTTTAAGAATGGTTGAAAACTTAGTTATCTTCTGACTATCCCCAGTATAAACTGAATGATATGCTTTAGGGATTATCCTAATAAGTACTCGGAAGAACTTTGTGTGGAACTGTTACTGCTTATACCTAGGAAAGTCATTAGGGCAGTCTGAATGGATATTTGTGTGTTTTGCTTGATTTATTCAAGAGAGGATAGTGGAAATTGAAAAGGCTTGTCACACACACACTCTGTTATACACTTATATTGAGGTTAAAGCCTGGTTGTAATTCTAATGGTTGTATTATCTGGTTGTCCCTTATATCTTCTATCTTCATGAATTTATCTCTCATTCATTTTGTTTTATCGCTTGTTTTGCTCGAGGACGACCAAAAGCTAAGTAGGGGGTTGTGATGAGAGATAAATTTATGATCATTATTATGACATTTCGCCCCAATATTGATACCATTTTGAGCATTATTGTATCAAATCAAGTCAAAATTACTAAGTTTTATTCAAATGTATAAGTAGTAGTTATTATATAAATTATCGTATTTTTATAAGTTTTTTATTAGTTTTTGTACCGGTTTAGTAACCGGAGTGTCGTGTCGGATTTACGTTTGGTATTTTGGTGGTTCATTGCAGGATTATATATTGACCAAGATTCCACGTAACGACATGTTTTGAAGCCTAAAAGATGTATTTTGATGGATGGAAGAATGTGCCATAAGCTAACAAGTTCAAACGGATCGATTGTCCTGAATGCTTCTACCGTAAAATATCTTCGAAGTTTAACAGTCATAAAGATAAAATGAGATTACAAAATGAGATTACAAAGCATGCCTAATCTTTACAAAATGAGATTACAAAATGAGTTTAACACTTCAAAGCATGCCTAATCTTTTGAAGAGATTACAAAATGAGAAAAGTTTAACAGTCATAAAGATAAGATCAGATCAGGGTACTGAATTTCTCAACAAAGTTATAAGAGAGTATTGTGAACGAATGGTGTACTACATCAACTTGTCTCTTCTGGTACACCTCGGCAAAATGGGGTTGCTTTGAAAGAAGAAACGAGACCTTAAAGGAAGCGGGAAGAACAATGATTTGTGAAGCATTGCTACCGAAAGATATTGAAATTTGAAGCGATAAATACGAAAGCATGCTATACACAAAACAACATCGGTAAACAAGAAGCTGCTTTGAAGACACCTTATGAGGTTTGGAATGGAAGGAAACCTAACATATCCTACTTCCATCCATTTGGAAGCAAATGCTTTATTCTAAATCTTAAAGTTCATTTGAAAACATTTCAACCAAAATCGAGATGAAGGCATATTCTTGGGATATTCTTCGGTCGACGAGCATTCGAGTGCGAACAAGAGGTCAACGAAACATGAAGAAACAATCCATATTGTGTTTGATGAACCTAAGTTTACTTGGTATGGAAGATGAAGATTGTGGACCTGCCGAGAATCAACAAGTCAACGATCCAGATTGTGTTGAAGTTTTGGAAAGATTCAATGACTTGAAAGTTTCGATCTCGCCCTGCTTGAACACCCCGCGATAATGTTACGATGCAACAACCGAAGCGAGTTCAAGGATCTGCGACCCCCTGCGAAGAAACTACAAGCGGACCTACGAAGATGATGTTCCCGAAAATCAAAATAACCAAAATCCACAATGGTTAAGGAATCACCTGTTTGAACAAGTTATTGGCAATGTACAGCAAGGTGTGAGGGCTAGAAGACAACTGGAAGCAATGTTTACTTGTTTTCTATCTCAAATGGAACCAAAAGTTGTTAAAGAAGCAATTTCGGATCCAGACGGATAATTGCTATGCAAGAGGAATTAAATGAATTTGAAAGAAATCAAGTTTGGACACTAGTTGAAAGGCCAAGTCATGCAAATATCATTGGTACTAAATGGGTATACGAAAATAAACTTGATGAATCGGTACCATTGTGAGGAATAAGGCCGGACTAGTTGCAAAAGGCTATTCTCAAGCGAAGGAATAGATTTTGATGAAACTTATGCACTGTTGCAAGGCTGGAAGCTATCGAGATTATTCTTGGCACATGCTTGCATATAAGAACTTCAAAGTATATCAAATGGATGTCAAGAGTGCATTTTTGAATGGCATCCTAGAGGAGGAAGTTTATGTTCAGCAACCTCCTGGATTTGAAGTTAAAGATCAAGAAGATAAAGTGTATAGACTCAACAAAGCACTTTATGGATTGAAACAAGCACCAAGAGCATGGTATGAGACTACATCTCAATTCTTGGTGGACAATGGTTTTACAAAAGGCACCATTGACAAGACACTTTTCGAGAATCGATGAAGGGGACAACCTGCTTGGTACAAATTTATGTGGATGACATAATATTTGGTTCGAAAATGATTTACTTTGTGAAAAGTTTGCAAATCTAATGAAGAGTAAATTCCAAATGAGTATGATGGGAGAAATGAACTACTTTTTGGGATTGCAAGTTAAACGGATGAAAGATGGAATCTTCATTCATCAAACCAAGTATACCAAGGAGTTACGAAGAAGTTTGGTATGGAAAACAACACTAAGAGTTCAACTCCTATGAGTACAAACATCGATTGGATGAAGATAAAGAAGGTAAAGATGTTGATCGGACCTTATACGAAGGATGATAGGCGATCTCGCGTACCTAATCGCCGGCGACTGATATATCCTTTCTTTGTAGGTGTTTGTGCAAGATTTCAATCTAAACCTAAAGAAAGTCATTTAGGTGCAGTAAAGAGAGTTCTCAAGTATCTTAAAGAGACTTTGGGAGTAGGGATATGGTATTCCAAGGAAGAAAGCTTCAAAGTTATATCCTACTCAGATTCTGATTATGCTGGATGCAAGATTGATAGAAAAAGCACCTCAGGAACCTGTCAGTTAATGGGAAATAGACTGGTTTCCTGGTTTAGCAAGAAACAAAATTCTATTTCAACTTCCACTGTTGAAGCTGAATACATTGCTGCTTTGGAAGTTGCTGTGCACAAGTACTATGGCTAAGACAACAATTAAGGGATTATGGAATTGAAGAAAAGGAAATTCCAATTATGTGTGATAACACAAGTGCAATTGCAATCACAGAAAATCCAGTTTGCACTCAAGAACCAAGCACATTGATGTAAGACATCATTTTATAAGAGATCATGTTGAAAAGAAAGATGTGGTGGTTCTATACATCCCTACTGAAGATCAACTTGCTGATATTTTCACTAAACCACTTGACAGTGAAAGATTTGCCAAATTAAGGACTGAGCGTGGAATTATCAAAGTTGACTGATAATCAGCAGTGTATTGGAATTCACCAAGGGGATTAGTCTTTGCTATGTTGGGTGAGCTCACTTAGCAGATTAGTCATTGGTATCAACAATTCCAAGTACTTATGTTTGGACAATTGAGCAAATGAGGTTGCCAAGGGGATTGGTCTTTGTCATTTTGGGTGAGCTCACTTGACGGATCGAGTCATTGGTATTAAACTTCATCTTGTATTATCAATTGAACAAAACAAGAAGAAAACGGGGATCGAGCGAGTACATTTGTCGGCGGTTTCTTTGAAGCCTATTTATCAGCAGATTGCTGAACCTACCCTGCTGAGGATTACCTGTTTGAATGGAACGTTACTCAGTCAAAGTTATTAAAGTCAAAAAACATATTGGCGGGATATTTATTTCATATTTATTACCACAGTTAAACCATCCAACGGTTACAAACGTTATGGAGGAGTAATGGGCCACGTGTCAAGTCAGAAATTATTCAATTTAATCGTGGTTACCTCAATGTACGTGCAATGACAGTTTCAACTACCCACTGTCTATATAATCAGACTGTCACACTGCGGATTCTCTACTTGCATTTTCTACTTTATCTCTGCAAATCCTACATTGTGTGAACACAGATTTGAGAGTAATTCTTCTTCATCTTTTTCTTATTTCAATGGCGGAAAGGATTGAAGTTCAAATTGAATCAAGCCAAAGTGTGAGAGGCTATGTTGTTGATGCAAAACAAACAGAGTTGGCTATTAATATAGGTCGAAGAATAAGGAGATTTGCAGGCTTGGAGAACAAACTCAATATCAGATTAGAAACAATCTCATACACCAATGTTATTGATTTCTGGAAGAAGGAACTGAAGCATTCAAGACAACAGTGAATGCTGAGGAGCTTGTAATTTCCTCCAGTCTACTGAGGGAAGTGTTTGGATTTGAAGAAGTGGTGGATGGTTCAGTCAATCCTGAAGCAATGGGATTGGACAAATTGACGTTTGTTGATCAGATTAAAACAAATGCAGCCACCAAATCCGTACCAGGCATCAATTGCAAACATATTGGAAATGAATACAGTCTGCTGAGCAAGCTCATTGCAAAGAACATACTTGGACTAGTTGGGAGTATGGATACTCTATCAGGACCTAAGATAGAGCTGATGATAATCATCTGCAGGAGCATGAGGTTTGACTGGGCTGGTTATTTCATTCATTATATGAAGAAAGTGGCCAAGGAGGAGAAATTAGGGAAAAGGAAATCAAAGGCCTTACCCTTGGGATTGATGATTCGGACCCGACTGAATCATTTGAAAGTTCCTGATCTTGAACTCCGAGAATATTAATCGGTCTAGATACAAGAAGGAAATTAATCATGCTATTCCTGGTCTAGATGATGATGAAGAGGTTGCTGGAGAGGCTGCTGGTGATGATAATGATGATGATGATGCTGGTGGTGAGCAGGTTCAGCAAACTAAGAAGATATCTATCAAACCTGCTGCACCAAAGAAGACTGCTGAGAAAAGAAAGGGTGGAGGTACAAAGAAAGTAACTGAAGGTTCAAAGCCTTCAAAGAAAACAAGAAAGGAAACAAAGGCACAGCATCGTCGAGTCCGCCGAGGGTCAAGTGGAGGTTACGACCTGCTTTGTGTAGCCGCAAGAAAAACTGTTGTTGAAATTTTGAAAGAACAACAGAAGGAAGCTAGTAGAAAGAGAAAATCTACTGGAAAAGATGATGATGAACCCCTCTCCAAAAGAATGAAGGTGATTGCCAAAAAGAAGAAACATGGAAAGGGAAAAGAACTTAAAAACTTGGAGGCTCAAAGAATCCAAGAAGAGGCATCAGTAGAAGAGGAAGAACATGCTATTGAGGCTGAGCCCTTAACTATCATTCCGCCTGTGGTAATTACTGACTCCTCACCCGAAGAGGGTGTCAAGTCTGCGATCGATGGACGGAGTTGTTGTTGAGCAATGCGTTGAAGATACACGAGCCTACTAACTCGAACTTGCCGTAGTATCTACGAGGAACCACGACAAACCACCGAACTGAACCCGCCGTGGTAGTTGAAGAGATAATTGAAGACTTGGTTGAAGACCACCGAAAGTGTGGCAAGAACTCGGGGGAAGAGCGATCTGCTCGCTAACCCCGATGATGAGCATGTAAGTCGGGGGAACCAAGTGTGGTACAACTTGGAAGTAGTAGGTACAAATGTACGGTCTCGGCAACCTACGACTTTAGAATGACCGTTGAAGAAACCATGAGCTTACTTGTTGAAGCTTTTGAAGGTCGACAAGTTTCTTGAACCCGCCATTAGGAAGCCATCTATGCCATATGAAAAGGCATCCAAAAAGAACAAAGTAGATCCAAACTTCAAAAAGGTGCAAAACTACTTTCGGTGGAAGTTCGGATTCTACAAGAGACGAAACCACCGTCGATCCAATGAGTGGATTTGAAGAATGGGCATTTGAGCGACTAGGTGTGGACGACTCTTTGGATTTGATAGATACTAGCATGTTGCAATCCAGGCTGATGGATCTGTTGGATGAAGGAAAGAAAAGTGGAGCTATTATGTTCAGAGATCCAAAGTTCACACCAGATAGTGATTCATCAGATTCTGATGATGATACCTCTATGTTTCCTGGGGAGGCCAGTGGAGTGGCTAGAGAAACAACAACTGAAGCCATTGGTCAAGAAACTACGAGACTGGTAAGTCTGCTGAGGGCCAGCAGACTTGAGAAATGGATGAGGATCTACATGATCTCACCATGGATGATCTGGAGGCATTGATCAATGAAGGTATTACTCTGAGTGCTAGTAGGCTGACTGATGCACCAAGTACATTCCATATTGTAGAGCCTACTGCACTAACTGATGCTGGACAGAGTGAGGATTTGGATGGAGAAAAGGTTGCTGATTTTAATGAACCTAGTGCCAGTTCTGAAGAGTCCATTGAATATCAAGATGGATTTGACATTGAAGGCACTCTTACTAAAACTCGCCATCATCCTACACAAGATTGGTCATGCGAGAAGATTTCCAAGTGCATAATGAGGCTATATTCAATCCACAAGGAATTGAAGAGGAGGTACGGAGTTCTTTGGGATACAAACAAAGACTCGGACAAAGGTTGGAACATGAGGTACAAAGTCGTCGAGTCTCAAACAAAGACTGGACAAAGGTTGGAACCCGAGTTGGGTTTGGAGGAAACCCCTGTTGTTGATGAGGCTGTGCACGTAGTGGAGCCTTCGGAGGCAAGACCACCGAAGGGAAAGATAGTCGCCGGACCGCCGTTAATGAAGATGAGCAGCTGCTGGACTTTGACTTCAGTGATGAGGAATTTCAGGTGCCTGAAGAAGAAAATATTAATGTTGATCCACCTCAGGCATTTGTACCTATTTTTGAAGAACCTGCCATTGATCCTATCCTGGATGAATATGAAGGACCTAACCCTGCTGGACTGGATAGGAGTAGGACAATGGTAATAAGAAATCAGAGGCCACAGTACAATGTGGAGGAGCCTGCTGATGAAGTCACTGGTGGAAGGATGACCAGTGAAGTACCAGTTGAAGTGCTAAATGAGTTAAGAACGTAAGGCATGATATGCAACGAGTTAAGGACACAACTGGATAGACGGAAGAGAGATTTGAAGAACGATGAAGATGGTAAATGAAAACGGACAATCTATCGCACGGTTGCTTCAAACTTCACATCTACTCAAAATGCGTGAATAATCCGATATTAGATGTGAAGGGCATCAAGGTTGGAAATACGCAAAGATCAATTTCTCGAAGGATCAATTTATTTCTATCCATCGAAACTTGACAACCTTGCCGCAACACCTAAACTGGCTTGAGCTCGCTCGCCGCACAACAACTGTTGTGCACGATCCCAAACTTACCGAAAGGATCAACGGACCGGAGGAGACATTGCAATCCAGGGATCACCGCTATTGATACTAGAACTGGAACTATGGAAGGTCATTTGAATAGAGTGATAGTATCACAAGAAGGTATTCATGGCCTTATATCCCGTTTTGTTGATGATGTCACTAAGGGGGAAGAGGGCCAATCAGTACCGCAAAAAGGAGGCCGCAAGACTCTTTGCACGAAAGAGATGGACGGATGACACTAATGCTTTCGGGGCAACCCGCACACAGCGGCGAATTCAACTCACCGATGATCTTCTTAGACAGTACAAGAAAGAGTACTACAACAGGAGGAGACCTTATCATGACATGGGGTTTCATGAAGGTCTTAACTCTTTCTTGGGTTTGAAATTTTGGGAAGCTAGAATCAGAGCCTTAAGGGCAAGCAACAGAGGCAGAAGAAGTAGCAAAGGTGATAAGGTGCAACCTATTACAAAAGCAAGGGACTCACTGGATGAATTCAAGGAGCTGTATATGAAGTTTGGATTCGAGTGAATGAAATTAATCTTATCCTCCCCGAAGCATGGAACTGGGTGGAAGCAAGTCAATCCCTACATTGATTTTACACTGATTGAAAATGAATGGATGAGGTATATGATAGAACAAATCAGAGCCTATCAAGAACAAGCTGAGAAGGCTAGAAGAGAAAGAGAAAAGAGACAATAGATCAGCATATACTTATTATTCTTTATCTTTGCTGTATCTAGTTGTAATAACTGAACAATGATTATAATGAGAATTGACTGAATTTGTTCTGTTTTTGTCTTTATCTTTTTGCTTTGCTGATTAGGTGAGGGTAGTGGCATCATCACCAAAAAGGGGGAAATTGTTGGACTTATTTCTTAGTTTTGATGATGAGTGCCATACTAGCTGTTATAGTGCAAAGGCAAAAAGATGTCTAGATTAAATGTATAGGTTTATTAGAGTTTGATTCATAAATAGGTTTGATCAAACAAGCATCGTAATGGTCACCGACTCTTGTCGACAGATCGGTCTAGGTCGCAGGGTAGATAGGTCGGTAGACTAGTCCGGAACCCGTCGAAGACCGAAAACGAAGGCCGAGGGTTCAAACTCGGTAAATGAAGGCTAAGGGATCAAACTTAGTATTTAAAGTCAAGGATATGGAATCGAATTTAGGCAAGTCTGTGATGACTGAACCGATTACATATACCTTGTGTAGAAGGTCTAAGTTCCATAAGTTGGATGATGTTTGGAACTTGGTTATAATTAAAATGATGTAATCTAACTTCACAAATAAAAGTTAGATAAAAGTAATCACCGCATTATATTTTACATACGAAATATGATGATCGACGGATCGACGATTGGTACTTCGGACTTATGAACCCGCTGATATGATACCTCGATTAATTCAAGTTTATTGGAAGATTACATGGATAAGGACAGACCAACTACCTCGACTTATCAAGAAAATCAAAGGCCGAGATTAAAAAGACGTTGGGATGATCTCTATTTTTATCCATTGGATACAAGTCCAACGGGTGGACAGACTGCACTGTCAAAAAGGAATTCGACGATTGTGTCGGTCCTATGAATAGTGACGAGAATGCAAATCGAGATGGGACAAAAACAAGGAACGGTCACATTTGAAATTCAAATACAAATCACATGCATTCTTGCCTATAAATAGAGGACCTTCAACTCGAGAAAAAAGATGATGAATTTTAGGATAATCTTTAAGTGATAATACTGAGCTGAAAAACACCCTGCTGAACTTACTGAGCTTAAGGCTGCTGATCTAGTTAATTTCTTCAAGTGCATTCGTGTTCAAGCCGCATCAAGCATACACACTTGAAGACCGCAAGTCGCGATTACATCATCCTAATCAAGTGCTGCAACTGAATCATTTATTTGATTCAATCTTTATTTTATAAAGAACCTGCTGAAGACAGTGAAGCATCTGTTAGGTGTGAAAGACTGTTGTTTGTGGTGGAGTGGTGAAGAGGCAATTCTAACCCTCAAAGAACAAGTGGAAGACTCAGGAGCAAAGAATCCTACTTGTTCCCAGTTTTCAGTTTGTGAAGCCATAGCTATTGGTGAAGGACAAACAACTTAGGAATCTTTGTAAAAGCTGCATCAAAGATCTCTAGTGAATTTCCTCCAACATCACAGGAGAAGAGTGGATTGACAGGATTACATCACCTGGAACCACTATAAAATCTGACTATTTACTTTCAACATTTACTTTCTGCACTTAGTTTGTTTTATACATCAGCCTACTGAATCTAGCAACTAAAATCACACACTTGCACTACTGAGTATCTAATACTTAGTATCATATTTAACAACAAGTATTAAGGCTTAATTTTGATTTAATTCCGCTTGCACAAATTCAAAGAAACTCAACTATCGGTAGACTACGTTTATCGGCAGGCTACGAAGTCTCGACGGACTCTGAAGTATCGGCATCGCCGAAGTTGCAGAATTTGTTAACTCCAAAGTTTTAAGTGTTAAGTTTATTCACCCCCCCCCCCCCTCTAAACTTAACCAAAGCCTTTTCAAGGGACCAACAAAAATGTATAGGACGGGCGTTTGAGAAGACTCGGCCCGACTCGAAGATTTTTGACAATCCAGACGGGCGTTCACCCCTTTAAACGGGCGTCCAGTCCGCCGACTTCAGCGTAGCCGACTTAAAAACCTATTTATAGTCGCGTTTTTCAACCCTAGAAACACCACAATTCGATCCCTGGCCGCCCCAGGCCCCTTGGGGGCGCCCTAGCTGCGTTTTCCCACCATCATAAACATCTTTTTATCTTCTTTTTATTTACATTATTTGCATATCAACGATGAATAGAGGCTAAGCAATTTGAACAAGCCTTGTGAAGCCGATCGTGCAGCGTTTTGATTTCGAATCTTGGATGTTTTGTGAGTTTTAAATAAAGTTTGTATCTTTATTATGCTTTTATATTGTTATGCAATTATATCGATGGATTGTTGCTATTTGATGTTTAACGTTTGATGAAAATCGTTGTTAGACCTAGATCACCGTAGTAAAGATGGGATTTTTAACCTAAAAATAACGAGAGTTGCTAGGTTAAATTTCTAGGTTGCTAGATTGAGAAATCTTACACCTTTGTTATGGAAGCGTTAATCTTTAAGATCAAGAGATGAAAGATTAATAGGCGAATTATCTACGAGAGTAGGAATTCATACCTTTGATAGGTGAACCACATCTTTATTAAATCTTCACTAAACGATCTAGGGTAGAAATTGAGAGTTGCGAGATAGGTGGATCATTGCTTCTTCCTCGTTAACTTAATTGAAAGAATCATTGTGCCTTGTTCTTCGTTGCTAGCTTAGAATTTTATTTTCGCCTTAGTTTATAGAATAGAATTAGTTATTTTAAGTTCGTAATCATATTTCCTGGCTTTGGATTGACAACCCTCTGTCCAGTTTATTGTGTTCGTTTTAGTTTTAGTTTTGTTTTGTGTTTTTCGTGACAAATCTTTAGAAAGATTAATAAACTAGATAAACAACCTCGATTCCATGTGATTCGACTCCGGTATTAACCTCTATACTACGATCCCTGCACTTGGGGTAAACCGGATTATTTTTATTACTTGTTTGTTTTGCTTAGCATAAAATCTGAAACAAGTTTTTGGCGCCGTTGCCGGGGAATCGGTACGGTTGTCTAGTTTATTAATTTTTCTGATTTTCTGTTATAAGTTGGGATAAAAGGGATCGTTAGGGCACATGGTAGTATTTTGGCCGTAACTTTCGGCTCGAGTGTCCGTTTGGCGCGCAGGACCCCTATTCGGAAAGCTCGTTCCGACGCCGACGACGTGAGAAACTGCCGGAGGCCGTTCGGTACCGTTTTCGAGGTCAAAATATGTTGTTTTCCCTTCCATTTTGGGCTCAGAAGCTTTCAACACGTTTTTCTCCCTTTTATTATTTTCTTGTTTTCTGTTTTAAATTTTTCGTAGGTAGGTTTATGTTTCTGTTTCCATTTATTTTTCTGTTTCTTTATCTTTTCTATTAAAAAAAAATTGTCATCAACTAGGATTATGCAAGATCAGAACGCCATGCTGAAACAGCAGATGGCAGCTCTTCAAATGTCGCTTAATCCTATGAATCAGACCCCGTCTTTTCCACAAAACTCACAAGTTCTGTTCTGTCTCACAAGTTTTGTTTTGTGGAAGATGTTGTCGACCTGGCCATGATGTTGGCCAGTGTCAGTTTCTTTCCCCTGCTGCGTATCAAGTTAACACTGTCCATAATCAGGGAAATTTTAATCTAGTCACATGTCAAAATTGTGACAATGTGGGACACACAGCTCGTTTCTGTCCTATGGGTGGACAGAACGCTGAAGAAAATGCTTCATGTGGCCGGCGGTATCGGATTTAATAATCAGTTCTCTGGCCAAAGCAGTTTTCAGAATCAGGGTTTCAATTCTCAGGATCCGAATTTCCATCAAAACCCGAACTTCAGTCAGGACCAACATATCAATTTTTCCAATCAAAATCAATGGTTCAATCAGAACAGTCCCGATCCTATGTTTCAAAGTCAGTCTAGCCAATCTTTCCCACAGAACTTTCAGAACTATCAAGGCCCCTCTCAATCGGACGATCTTGAAGCTAAATTGGAGGAGCAAAACAGGACACTCAAGAATCTTGAGAGACGGCTCAGGCAAATGGCCCAAGACCAACGCATTGACTTAGCTCCCACACTCCCTTATGGTGGAGAAGAGTCTAGTGCTATGAATGTAAGGTCCGACACTCAACTTAGTGGTTTCCCTGTTCTGGATGAGAGTACTCGGGTGTGGCCGATCCCCGAGAAATAAAGAATTTAGTGGAAGTCGGGAGGCCGATCTCCGACCGGTAAGGAAGGTGGAAACGAAGTAGATGATCATGTGTCTAGAATGAAGGATGAAGAAGAGGAAGAACCTGAAGGGATAGACCTTTACTTTCCTCTCCAGAATGTTATGCATCTAGACAAGTGCACTCCTGATATTCCTTGGTATGCTTCTATCGCCAACTTCTTACATTCCCAGTACTTAAATCCGGAATTTTCATATCAGGAGAAGAAGAAAATTTTCTCTGATGTGAAAACCTTCGTTTGGGATGAACCTTACCTCTTCAAGATTTGTAAAGATGGTTTGCTGAGAAGATGTGTTCCTGAATCTGAGCAACGTGATATTATTGAGCAATGCCACAGTGGACCCACTGGCGGTCACTTTGGTCTTTGGAAAACCGTTGCTAAGATCTTTCAATCCGGCTTCTATTGGCCCACAATCTTTAAAGATACAGAAGCTTTCTGTAAAGCTTGTGATAGGTGTCAAAGAACCGGAACTTTAACGAGGCGTTTCGACATGCCATTGAAACCCATCCTAGAATGCGAAGTCTTTGATGTATGGGGTATCGATTTTATGGGACCATTCCCATCATCTTGTGGAAATAAATACATCTTAGTCTGCGTGGATTATGTATCGAAATGGGTGGAGGCTCAAGCCACTTCTCACAATGATCATAAAACGGTCATGAAGTTCCTGAAGAAAAATATTTTCGTGAGATTTGGATGTCCCCGCGCCTTAATCAGTGATGAGGGAACGCATTTCTGCTACCGGCCACTAGAAAAAGTTCTTGAGAAATATGGTGTCCGGCACAAAATTGGCACACCATACCATCCTATGACTAGTGGTCAGGTTGAAAGAAGCAACCAAAGTTTAAAGAAGATCCCGAGAAAACGGTTAACGGTATATAAAGACGGAGTCTAAAGTTGGATGATGTACTTGTGGGCATATCGAATCGCCTATAAGACCCCCATGGGTACATCACCCTATCAAATGGTTTATGGTAAACCATGCCACTTACCAATCGAGTTAGAGCATAGAGCGTATTGGGCCACGAAGTTTTTAAACTTCGATACCCAATCTTGTGGAAAACATCGATTGCAACAAATTGCATGAGTTAGACGAATTTAGACTTCGAGCCTACGAAAGCGCCAGGATAAGTAAGGAAAAGACAAAACTCCTTCACGATGCCAAAATCAAGAAGCGAGAATTCCAAGTTGGGGAACAAGTCTTATTGTACAATTCCGGGTTACTTCGTTCCCCGGTAAGGCGAGGACACGATGGTCCGGTCCCTTTGAAATTCTCCAAATCATTCCTGGAGGTGTTTTAGAACTAAGAGGTCATGGTGACCAGTCGTTCAGAGTGAATGGTCAAAGGTGTAAGCATTATATCGGTCAAACCAAAGAGAAGCTTTTGATTGTTCACTTCCTCCACATCCTCGGGTGTGGTACTCCTGAAGTCAATGAGTTTGACGAGTTTTCGCCCGATTTGTTTTCTGAGAATGACGGCAGTGGTCCAGTAGAGGAAGTTCTGGCTGGTAGTTGGGATATGGAAGAGTTTAAACGGGAGGCACGAGTTAAAGAGAAGATTGAAGAAGAAGAAGTCCGCAATGGGGAAAATTAAGAATGTTTGGAAAGCGGTAAAGAACGACCCCATGTGTGAGATGTTGTTTCTGTAGCCACACTAATGACCAGAGCTTACACGAAGTAGTGGCCGGAAGGAAGATAAAGTGGCATGATCCAGGCTGACTAGTACGTGTGTCTAGCCAAAGACACTAAAGAAAGGCGCTTGTTGGGAGGCAACCCAATAATAAGAATAGTTTTTTTTTATTATTTTGGATTATTTTGTTTTTTGTTGAATAAGGGGGGCTAGTTTTGTCTTGTGTCGTCTAGGTTTTTGGAGTCGGTTTCTGTGGCCAGGTAACTTGCATGAGCGGAAGCTACTGTCGGTTTTCCGTTGCTATTACTCATTGATGAATCTTGTAAGCCTTAACGTGCGTTTACACTTTCAGTTGGAGTTTAATATTTATGTATGCACATGTTGGAACCTATACGGATGTCAAGCCTCTGTGGCTTTATAATTGACGCTTAGATGTTCTGTGTTTTAACTGTGTGGGTGATTTTTTCCGTCTGAAGCGATTATATCATGTGCTATATATCTTGTTATCAAATTTTTCTGTTGCGACATGTTATATTCCCCTTTTGTGCCCCTATCCCCCGAGGTACGTTTTGTTTTGTTTTTCAAGTGTGCAGGATATTTGCGATAGCGCTTGTGAGCTTTTAGATGAAGCCAGTTTTCCGGTGGATGGTCCACAGTCTACTGATTTCTTCAAGCGTTTCTGGATCTGACTCGCGACCACTTCCAGAATTGCCACCTTCGAACTACAATCAGCTAAGTTTTTCTTATTCTGCACAACATGAGGACATGTTGTTATTCAAGTGTGGGGGAGGGATTGCTTGTACCTATGTGCTCAGTTTATTATGCTTATCTTTTGTGAAAAAAATTGAAATTTTTTGAAATTTTTTTTAAACAAAAATCCGTCCCGAGCATGATTTTATTTTGGCTTACTTACTTGTTATATTCCCATACTTGTGTTCAGTTGACTAGTATTTTTGCATAGACCTTTGTTAGATAAGCCTTTACTCGAATTCTTTTCATGTAAGCCTCTTCGATGACGAGCTGAACTTTGGAAACTGTACCCATTTAAACCGATGATGTTTGATTCTGGTTATCAGACCGTTCGCTTAGTGCTCATGTCATGGAAATTGTAATATGTGCGTAGTTGGAATTGAAGTAGGAAGTATCGTGAATATACCGAAGCCTGAATGTGATAAGTGAAACGTAACTACTGTGCTTTGGAAAAGTTGTTTTAAGAAAAATATATGAACTAATTGGGTGTGTCGGAAGCTGGTCGATGATTCGAGTGCGGTAGGTCATATCTCGAATGTCCTATACCACTATGATGACCGGAAGCTCACGACAGTCAGAAGAAGCTGCCTTATGATTTGAGTAAGGTAGGGCATATCCCGAATGTCCTATTCTGCTATGACGGGCAAGAGCTCATTCGGATGTGTGTTTAAATGTGAAGGATAAATTAAATCAACTTATATAAGGAATTTGGTATAAATAAGTGAAAGACTTAGTTATCGCCTACCTTATCCCCAATATAGACCAAGGTAAATGTTGTAGGGAATATCCTCTGGGTACGGCTGAAAAGATTTCGAAAACACATGTATTACTCTAGTCATGACGTGAGTAGTTTTGTAGGGCGTATGTATAGTCAGGGTGATTCATTATCTGTCTTGAATGGGTATTGGTTGGTTAGCTTGATTTTAATTGTCAAGTGTGGAATCGGTGGAAGTTGAAGAAGGCTTTGCACACACTACACATTCGAGTAATCGTTTATTACATTGGATGTATGTTTTTGATGCTAGTTGACCGGTTGTGATATGGAATATGGGAGTTTTGCATGAGTAAGCTTATGTCTTCTTGCTTTGTTTTGCTCGGGACGAGAAAAAGATAAGTGTGGGGGAGTTGTTAACGGTGATTTTTACGATATATATGATATTATTTCGTAGCAATTTCCTTCGTGTTTTATTACTTTTTATAGAAAAGTAAGTGTTTAAATGATTTATTGAGAGAATGCATATGAAATTGGTTTAAATACAAAATCGAGCTTATTACGTGGTTTTATTGGTGATTTTTGTATGGTTTTACACTTTGCACTTTTCTATCAACTTGTAGGTGCATTTGCATAGCAATGAATGAGCTTAAAGGATGTCCAACTGAAGATTAAGTGGAGAGAAAGATGCATATTGAACTTGGAGTGAAGATAAGGAAGCTTTGAAGAACTAAACGCGCGTTTATCTCCGTCCAACCTGGACTGGCGTCCAGAAGCATGGACTGGCGTCCACTGGAGCTACTCAATTCAGGAAAGCATGATTTTTACCCAAACGGGCGTCCAGGAGGAGAAGTTGGATCAGGATGTTCAGATTTTTAGTGAACGAGCGTTTGAAAATGTATAGGACGGGCGTTTGAGAAGACTCGGCCCGACTCGAAGATTTTTGACAATCCAGACGGGCGTTCACCCCTTTAAACGGGCGTCCAGTCCGCCGACTTCAGCGTAGCCGACTTAAAAACCTATTTATAGTCGCGTTTTTCAACCCTAGAAACACCACAATTCGATCCCTGGCCGCCCCCAGGGCCCCCGGGGCGCCCTAGCCGTGTTTTCCCACCATCATAAAAATCTTTTTATCTTCTTTTTATTTACATTATTTGCATATCAACGATGAATAGAGGCTAAGCAATTTGAACAAGCCTTGTGAAGCCGATCGTGCGGCGTTTTGATTTCGAATCTTGGATGTTTTGTGAGTTTTAAATAAAGTTTGTATCTTTATTATGCTTTTATATTGTTATGCAATTATATCGATGGATTGTTGCTATTTGATGTTTAACGTTTGATGAAAATCGTTGTTAGACCTAGATCACCGTAGTAAAGATGGGATTTTTAACCTAAAAATAACGAGAGTTGCTAGGTTAAATTTCTAGGTTGCTAGATTGAGAAATCTTACACCTTTGTTATGGAAGCGTTAATCTTTAAGATCGAGAGATGAAAGATTAATAGGCGAATTATCTACGAGAGTAGGAATTCATACCTTTGATAGGTGAACCACATCTTTATTAAATCTTCACTAAACGATCTAAGGTAGAAATTGAGAGTTGCGAGATAGGTGGATCATTGCTTGTTCCTCGTTAACTTAATTGAAAGAATCATTGTGCCTTGTTCTTCGTTGCTAGCTTAGAATTTTATTTTCGTCTTAGTTTATAGAATAGAATTAGTTATTTTAAGTTCGTAATCATATTTCCTAGCTTTGGATTGACAACCCTCTGTCCAGTTTATTGTGTTCGTTTTAGTTTTAGTTTTGTTTTGTGTTTTTCGTGACAAATCTTTAGAAAGATTAATAAACTAGATAAACAACCTCGATTCCATGTGATTCGACTCCGGTATTAACCTCTATACTACGATCCCTGCACTTGGGGTAAACCGGATTATTTTTATTACTTGTTTGTTTTGCTTAACATAAAATCCGAAACAAGTTTTTGGCGCCGTTGCCGGGGAATCGGTACGGTTGTCTAGTTTATTAATTTTTCTGATTTTCTGTTATAAGTTGGGATAAAAGGGATCGTTAGGGCACATGGTAGTATTTTGGCCGTAACTTTCGGCTCGAGTGTCCGTTTGGCGCGCAGGACCCCGATTCGGAAAGCTCGTTCCGACGCCGACGACGCAAAATCTACCGGAGGCCGTTCGGCACCGTTTACGAGGTCAAAATCTGCTGTTTTCCCTTCCATTTTGGGCTCAGAAGCTTTCAACACGTTTTTCTCCCTTTTATTATTTTCTTGTTTTCTGTTTTAAATTTTTTGTAGGTAGGTTTCTGTTTCTGTTTCCGTTTCTTTTTCTGTTTCTTTATCTTTTCTAAAAAAAAAATTAAAAAAAAAATGTCATCAACTAGGATTATGCAAGATCAGAACGCCATGCTGAAACAGCAGATGGCAGCTCTTCAAATGTCGCTTAATCCTATGAATCAGACCCCGTCTTTTCCACAGAACTCACAAGTTCTGTTCTGTGGAAGATGTTGTCGACCTGGCCATGCTGTTGGCCAGTGTCAGTTTCTTTCCCCTGCTGCGTATCAAGTTAACACTGTCCATAATCAGGGAAATTTTAATCTAATCACATGTCAAAATTGTGACAATGTGGGACACACAGCTCGTTTCTGTCCTATGGGTGGACAGAACGCTGAAGAAAATGCTTCATGTGGCCAGCAGTATCAGAGATTTAATAATCAGTTCTCTGGCCAAAGCAATTTTCAGAATCAGGGTTTCAATTCTCAGGATCCGAATTTCAAACAAAACCCGAACTTCAGTCAGGACCAACATATCAATTTTTCCAATCAAAATCAATGGTTCAATCTGAACAGTCCCGATCCTATGTTTCAAAGTCAGTCTAGCCAATCTTTCCCACAGAACTTTCAGAACTATCAAGGCCCCTCTCAATCGGACGATCTTGAAGCTAAATTGGAGGAGCAAAACAGGACACTCAAGAATCTTGTGAGACGGCTCAGGCAAATGGCTCAAGACCAAGGCATTGACCTAGCTCCCACACTCCCTTATGGTGGAGAAGAGGCTAGTGCTATGAATGTAAGGTCTGACACTCAACTTAGTGGTTGCCCTGTTCTGGATGAGAGTACTCAGGTGGCTGATCCCCTGAGAAATAAAGAATTTAGTGGAAGTCGGGAGGCTGATCTCCTGACTGGTAAGGAAGGTGGAAACGAAGTAGATGATCATGTGTCTAGAATGAAGGATGAAGAAGAGGAAGAACCTGAAGGGATAGACCTTTACTTTCCTCTCTAGAATGTTATGCATCTAGACAAGTGCACTCCTGATATTCCTTGGTATGCTTCTATCGCCAACTTCTTACATTCCCAGTACTTAAATCCGGAATTTTCATATCAGGAGAAGAAGAAAATTTTCTCTGATGTGAAAACCTTCGTTTGGGATGAACCTTACCTCTTCAAGATTTGTAAAGATGGTTTGCTGAGAAGATGTGTTCCTGAATCTGAGCAACGTGATATTATTGAGCAATGCCACAGTGGACCCACTGGCGGTCACTTTGGTCCTTGGAAAACCGTTGCTAAGATCTTTCAATCCGGATTCTATTGGCCCACAATCTTTAAAGATACAGAAGCTTTCTGTAAAGCTTGTGATAGGTGTCAAAGAACCGGAACTTTAACGAGGCGTTTCGACATGCCATTGAAACCCATCCTAGAATGCGAAGTCTTTGATGTATGGGGTATCGATTTTATCTTGTGGAAATAAATAGGTTTTTAAGTCGGCTACGCTGAAGTCGGCGGACTGGACGCCCGTTTAAAAGGGTGAACGCCCGTCTGGATTGTCAAAAATCTTCGAGTCGGGCCGAGTCTTCTCAAACGCCCGTCCTATACATTTTCAAACGCCCGTCCTATACAATTTAAATCGAGAGATGGTTGCTATTTGATGTTTAACGTTTGATGAGAATCGTTGTTAAACTCTAGATCACCATAGTAAAGATGGGATTTTTAACCTAAAAATAACGAGAGTTGCTAGGTTAAATTTCTAGGTTGCTAGATTGAGAAATCTTACACCTTTGTTATGGAAGCGTTAATCTTTAAGATCGAGAGATGAAAGATTAATAAGCGAATTATCTACGAGAGTAGGAATTCATACCTTTGATAGGTGAACCACATCTTTATTAAATCTTCACTAAACGATCTAGGGTAGAAATTGAGAGTTGCGAGATAGGTGGATCATTGCTTGTTCCTCGTTAACTTAATTGAAAGAATCATTGTGCCTTGTTCTTCGTTGCTAGCTTAGAATTTTATTTTCGTCTTAGTTTATAGAATAGAATTAGTTATTTTAAGTTCGTAATCATATTTCCTGGCTTTGGATTGACAACCCTCTGTCCAGTTTATTGTGTTCGTTTTAGTTTTAGTTTTGTTTTGTGTTTTTCGTGACAAATCTTTAGAAAGATTAATAAACTAGATAAACAACCTCGATTCCCTGTGATTCGACTCCGGTATTAATCTCTATACTACGATCCCTGCACTTGGGGTAAACCGGATTATTTTTATTACTTGTTTGTTTTGCTTTGCATAAAATCCGAGACAACCTCAATGCCTCTTCCTCCCACCAGCCGGCTGCCTGATGCTGTTTTCTTGTTGTCTTCTTAAACAATTTGATTCAATTTGGTTGTAAACTTTTTATTCGATCTGGCTGTAACAACTTTGGTATTTTTACTTTCTAGTTATGTATCTCACTGATTCAATCTCGCAGCCTTGTGACTTTTTAATTTGCATTCTGATTTTTGAATTTCAATATATGCTTTTCCATTGAACGTCTTTTATATCTTGTTGATTACTTGTCTAAGGTGTAGTCTTTTTCGACTTAATTCCCTTGCAAAAGTTGCCTTGTAGGGTGTAGTCCTTTGGACTTAATTCCCATGTGGCCCCTCGAAGTGTTGTATGAGTACATGACTCGTGATACACTTGGGTCCGAGTCGACCTAGCACCTGTCTTGCCTTATCGGCTTGACTTGGCTTTTTGGTCGGAGCTCGAATTAAGAAGGCTTCACTCGACTGTCGCACATCGTGGTGCTTATGATCTGGTCGAGTTAGGTATCCATCGTGGGATCTTCCGACCGCCTCGCATCGTGGCTTATTGGCAGGTCGGGAGTGATGTAAGCTCTGCCAGTGACTTGGCTTTTTTCACTGGTTTATTTTAACTCCATCGTGTGGAGGGCTTGCAGATCGGAGGTGATATAAGCATTGTCAGTGACTTGACTTTATTCACTATTTTATTCCGACTCCGTCGTGTCGAGGAATTGGTGTTGTGGTCGAATTTTGCGCTTTTTCTTCTTCTGCCCCCCTTTTCTTTTTTATATGATCTTGCAAGTATAGCATAATTAAAAAAGAAAATTGCTGGGATAAAGAGCATTGAAATCAAATGACATATCGACTCGTTACAAATAACTAAGAAAGTGAAGTTGCAAATGTCATGAAATGAATAAATAACTTAAACATAATATTTTCTGAGGTTGGTGGCATGCCAAGTTCGAGGCACTGTGCTTCCATCAGACCTACCCAACTGATACGATCCCTTAGGATGCACCTTTTGAATTTTATATGGACCTTCCTAATTCGGCTCGAGCTTGCCTATTGTGTCCTGCCTGCTGGCTTCGTTCTTTCTCAACACGAGATCTCCTACTTGGAAGTATCTATACTTCACTCTTGCATTGTAATATTGCGAGATCTTTAGTTTATAATTCGCCACTCGATGTGCCGCGATCTCTCTCTTCTCTTCCATATTATCTTTTTCTAGCCTCAGATCGACAGAATTTGTCTCAACATTGTACGCAAAAATCCGAGGCGATGCTAACCCTATCTCTGCAGGTATTACTGCTTTGCATCCATAAGTCATGGCAAAGGGAGTCTCCTGCGTGGCCGAATTGGGTGCTGTTCGATACGACCACAGTATGCTTGGTAATTGAGCTGCCCAATCCCGACCTTCATCTTCTAACCGCTTCTTCAAGCCAAATTTGATATGCATGTTTGTCTGTTCGACCTGTCCATTGGACTGAGGTCGGGCCACTGAAGTCGTTCTACGCTCGATCTTGTACTCTTTGAGCCAATCCTGCACTCTGTCATCCAGAAATTGAGTTCCATTATTCGAGATCAGATACTTCGGAATTCCAAACCTGCACAAAATATTTTCCCATAGAAATTTTTTGATGGTCAGAGCCCTGATGTCGGTAAGTGCTTTGGCTTCGACCACTTTGTGAAATAATCAACCGCGACCACAACATATTTGAAATTACCCGGAGCTCGAGGTAAAGGCCCGACTATATCGACCCCCCACTCATCGAATGGCCATACCGATTCGATGGAGTTCATCTCCTGTGCTTGCTGGTGTGTCACCACATCATGCACTTGACAAGCCCTGCATCTCATCACCAATCGACTGACATCTTTTTGCATTGATGGCCAAAAATAACCGGCTAGTTTACATTTCCTTGCCAACATTCGAGCTCCGCAATGATTACCACAAACTCCTCGATGTATCTCTTCAAGATGATAGGCCCCATCTTCTTCCGATGCGCATCGCATCCAAGGCGTTACAAACGATTTTCGATAAAGGACATAGTCAAATAGAGCATACCTGGAAGCTTGCAGTCGGATCTTTCTGGCTTGAGACTTGTCAGACGGGAGAATTCCGTCTTTCAAGTACAGAGCTATCGGGTCCATCCATGTCGATCCCTGAAACACTGGTTGCACATCGACCTCATTATAGCTCCGTTCTGCTAACATTTCTACCAGAACCTTCCTCTTCGATTTAAAATTCGATGCGAGTTTGGACAAAGCATCGGCCCGTTTGTTTTCGCTCCGAGGTACCTGCTCGATGTGAACCGTCTTGAACTTCGATATCAACTGACGGACGTTTTCTAGTGCTATACAATCCTTACCGGCAGTGTACCGGGTCAAATCATAGTGCTAGTATGGTGAGAGTCGGTGTCGAATCCTCGGGGAAACGTGGTAATTCTTTTAAGTGTGGTTAAACACCAAACAACTATTATTATCTCGATCTAAATCGCAGGTTTTATCGTACGAGTCGCTACTATACTAATAAACAGAAAATAAATGCATAAATTAAAACTAAACTATTATAATATATATAAATACATAAATATATATAGTAATACATAACCATATACAATATATATATATATATATATATATATATATATATATATATATATATATATATATATATATATATATATATATATATATATATATAATACCAATATATTAAATACTTATAATTATTATAGAACTAGCCAAGATATATATAATTGAATTATTCAATCTTTTTGGTTTAATGGATGTGCTCGATCTTCCTTTTATTAGGTCCAATTGAGTAAATGAAACGGTGCACTCCTGAGGTTAACAATTCCTCCTCACACGAGCGTATGAAATTGTCATATGTTAACTTGTCATCAGTTCAATCTCCACAACTGCCCCATGCTAATCTCAGTTAGTCTGAACAGGTACCGAGTACAAATCTACCCCGGATAAAAGAGGTTGCTCCGTTTGTCAGACGGCCGATGTTATTCAAAAGGCTCCGGTTGTCAGGCGGATCGATTCAACTTTCCGGTGTTAGTTTCAATTAAACTGTTGATTTTAAGATTATTACGATCTTGAGCACAATTTTTAATAAGATTCATCTTTCCCAAGACAAATCTGCCCCCGGGTAGGAAATAGGATTCCGTTGTCACGCTTTCGCACGGCCAATTTTACCCTCCGGTTTTTCAATCATTTATCTCATATCCTAACTTCTCTGGTCAGTTCATCGTTAGGTTATATGTTGCGATTCATCTTGATTAATTACTTCAATCTGAATATTATCAATACGTTGCAAAATAGAAAAAGATTCAATTAACTCAATTTTAGTCAATTTTACTTAGATAACATTCATTTACCAAAAAGATCGAAATAATACGATTACATATCCTTGGATAGTTATTAGATTTAGCCTAATAACATTATAACGATTAAAAAGATAAAATTAAAAATAACAAACATAAATACTTTAGAAAATTACCCGATTACAACTGCTGATTTAGAGGTCGTATTCTTCCGGACATTACAACGACTTCAACAACATTGATCTTCCGATAATTTCCCGAGCATTACAACGATACTACTATTTATTTATGGCATAAGGCCTATATACATACATACTACTAAGAAAAGAGGTTTAGAAAATATATTGGTACATCTTACAAGCTGCGCATAAAATGCCTCTTTTATAGGCGAGATTTTTCATGGCCGGATCGATCCGGGATCAAGGTCGGATCGATCCGGGAATAGAAAACATTATCACTTGCTTATTTTCTGCAGAACCATGTGCTAATCATCATTACTTCGCATTATTTGATAATCCGGATCGATCCGAGGTGATGTCGGATTGATCCGTGTGTAATTCTTCCAATTTTTAGCTGAAACTTGATAAAATCATATCTTGAGTTGTAGATCTCCAATTGACATGATTCAAGAAGCGTTGGAAAGATCTTTGAAAGATCTAAAACTTTCATGAAGGACTCTTCTTCAGAAAATGCCTTTTTGATGGGCCATTCGTTCGTCAAATATATATCTCGATAATAGTATCACGAACCGTTGATCCACTTGAACTTTTAAACTTGTGACACTTCCTTACTTCCTTCAAAAGATATGATTTGACTTCAAAAAGTGTCGTCACTCGGGGTTTTGGTTTACCTAAAAATCTGCAATAAAATACCAAAAATACCCACGTAAATCTGACACGACACTCAGGTTACTAAACCGGTACAAAATTTATAACTTTTTATTACTTTTACTAGATTTTTATATTAATTAGATGTATTCATAACTATTAATATTTCATAAGATTATCGTTATAATTTCTTATATTTTATATAGAAAGAGTCGATAAAATATATAATATATCGTAATTTTTATCATATAAATGTTATACATCAACTACTCCCCACTTAGCTCTTTGATCGTCCTCGAGCAAAATAAGCGGTAATATATAAAAATTACGATAAAAATGAGATACTTGGTAGATTAAATCTCAAGTCAGTAAAATGTCTTTTCAAGTTATAAATATATTAATTATATCTTTCTTAGAGATTAACAAGATAAAAAGTGTATATAACTTAGATAAATTATTTATCAAATATCATTAAAATGAAATTCCACATAATTTACTTAATAAATATAATTAAAATTCTAGAATTATTCTCCTATCTTAACTTATATGAAATATTTGGAATCTAGGACTAAGTCAAGTAGTTGGCAAAGCGGCTTATAACGTTTTAGGCTCAGGGTGTTGGTTAATCGAAAGGATGGAAAAGGAAATCAAAAGAGAAAGAAGCAAGTCGTACGTACTTACACCTTCATATTTTTGATCAAAAATATCTCGACTAATAACATTCTGATATTATTTCATTTTTTCCCAGATTTTCTCTCTTTTTTTTTCTTTTTTTTTTCTTTTTTTTAGAATACTAGCATACCCGAACTCATTACCAAAATCGACTATCTTGCAAGTGTCATGAGGTGAGGTCGAATATATTAATACTTATCCAACTTTTCCAATCTCAGCATATACCATTCTTTTGCATCGATACTTAGCTTTTATGTCATCATCTCCTTTCATAAGTACGTACAAACTCGTGGGATTTTTAGGAAATGTAGACCAAGATAGGCTAAGGGTCGGTCATAATTGGTTTAATCATAATTGGCTATTTCGAGTGAGGTCTGGCCACTCTATTTGGCTGAGGTGGGGACAAAAATTGGAAATTTTATTCAGGTAGGCTATTTGGCTATAGCTGATCAAAGTCATGCCAAAAATCGTCATCCCTAGTCCGATTCCACATTCATATTTCGTTTTGAAAAGAAAATTATTCAAACATTTCATTATAAATATAAGTATATTTGCTAAATTTCATAAGAAAATTACTTGATAATATTTATGTATAGTTACATATACTTAAAATCTTATGAAAATCTAAAACTGACATATATAATATAATTATAATATATCTAATTTACTTTACTAAATTAAAATCTATTCTTACCAATTTATATTATTTTTATTCATATTAATTATATATTATCTACTTAAATGTATTCCAGAAAAATTAAACTAAGTATTAAGCAATTAAGTATAAATTTATACGAAAAAATTTATATTTTTATTTACTAACCTAACTCTACTCCCCACTTATGAAGTGGCATCGTCTCGATGTTCAGTGAGTAATAAAAAGTAGGTTCGAAAATAAATTTAGATTTTTTTAGATGAATGTTATTATTTTAGCGATATTACTTGCGTGTATTATTATGTTGCTGCTAATAGAACTAACATAAAAAAAAGAAACATAATTAAACAGATTATTAATCTACTAACTTAAAGAACTATTAACTTAAACAAACTAACTTCTTAACTAACAACTTATTAACCAAAGCCTCGTATCAGATTTCTACCCCACTGATCAACTTTTTCAGTGTTTAAACCTTTCTCCATCAAAATAGGAGATTGAACAAAATTCAGATGTCTCGGAAGATTGTTATGAAAACAAGAGGCTTGACTCTCGGGAACCACACCGTCAGGCGTATGTGGTTCATAGCTATTAACCGAGGGAGATGAGTGGTTAGACATTTTATAAAAGAAGTTTAGGTAGAAACAAGAAAGGAATGAGCAAAGATAAGCTGGCTTGCTATTTCCTTTTATAGAAACGTAAATACCAGGCAAAAGTAGAAAAAAAATCGGTACTTTGACATTAAAGTAGTACCGGATCGATCCGAGAATGGACCGGATCGATCCGGACCATTAGGTATATAGCTATGTCAGGTCGGCAATGACAGGCCGGATCGATCCGGGTTCAGATCGGATCGATCCGGGCAGGTACTGTAGCAATACAGAGACAAAATTTGTCTTTCAAATGCCCAGATTTTTCTAACTTTCAAACTTATGATATTTTTGTAGTTTAAAATATTTATAACACGACATAAAACGTTATGTAATACAAAATAGCGTAAAATACTTATAAATTTATCTTAACCAAAACTACAATGAGAAAACGCTTAACTGTCGAAACAAACACAAAAGACTAAAGCAAATTGTTTAAGTGACAAATTATCATAAAATTTTTACATCATTCGTCGGTATCATCAATCTCCACATTGAAACTCGATCCCGGCATGGGTTGGGAAGTAGCAGGATCGTCGGTCGACTCGAACAATGTATCTTGAAATGGCGTCGTCATCCTAACCGTGCTATCTAAACCAATCGAACTCATCCCAGCCGTGATATTGGGAAATGCTGCAAAACCTCCCCAACTTGACGTAATTGGAGCCGTCATACCTGTACAAAATTGACCTACACCACTAGTTTGACTTCTAAAGGCATGTGACATTGGTTGGAAGCTGGATTGGGGTGGCATCGGTGGAATTAAATCGGGCATGGTATACGGCTCAGATTGGCATTGCGGAATGTTCATTTCAGCGTAGGTAGGGTTCTGAAGTATATTCATCTGATATATACCGCGCATCCCTTGTCTCAAATCTTCAGACCATTGCCTATTCCTTTCCGCATAGACAGCCATATTGGCATTGGCACGATAAACATCATAGGAAAGGGATTGAAACATGTCGTACGTGATGGTTTTTGGAAGATGAGATTGTGTATGACTAGATGATGGAGGAACAGTGGTGGGTTGGGAAACCGGTGGAATATTTTGAGGTCGGCGGCGGTTCGGGTTGTTATAATCAATTTTTCCATCCGGAAGACGCTTCAAATTAGGGCCAATTAAGGCTTCATTAGCCAAGATCAACTTATCATTAGGCAAGGTCGGAATACCGAGTCTTTGACATAAGGCAGAAATAAAACACGGGAAAGGCATATGACTTCCCGGCCTAGCTTTCGCAGAAAATTTCAAAGCCCTCTTGTACATTATTTTTCCCACATTTATGGGAACATCATTTACCATTGCCCAAGCAATACAAACATCCGCTTTACCGAAAGATGTCAAATGACGAGTGGGATAAAGAGTGTAGCCAATAAAACGCTTAAGTGCTCTAATATCCCTAATACAGTTCCCGTAACCAAACCTATTTTCATGCCACTTAGCCGTAGGATCAAGTTCGTTTTGGGCTAATAAGGCTCTCTGTTCAAAAGCAGCTTCATCATTAAGGTTCCATACCGTGTAATAATCCTCCTCATCAGGGACATCTTCTATACCATAAATAGCATTGATGATGCTAGGATTAAACGGTACTTGTCTAGTTCTAAGGGTAACAAAGGTCAACTCTCCATTCTCTGTCGAATTATGCGTCCTTAGCAGAGAATAAAATTCAGAAACTATAGTCGTGTTAACCTCCCCTTCTCTCAATGCTGCTATCTCCAACCATTGTCTTTTTTCAAATATTGCTCTAACTTCATCCCCTAAAACCGTAAAATCTATACCCCTTTCTATCTCAGCTATACACTTTCCAAAAATATTCTTGTATGCATTTCTAGCTGCTCTAGACGCAGTTTGCTCAAAACTAACGGCATGTTCTTCCGGTGTTAAAGGCCTTGTTTCTATAACCGGTACTGAGATTGGGATATCTTGTTTTCGCTTCTTAGCTGCTGTTCTAGAGGATTCGGCCATTCTACGATAGTGACACAACAATTCAAAAACAAAAAAAAAAACCAAAACAAAACAACACAACACAAGTGAATAACAGTACAGTTGAAAATAAATTACTAAAATTACAAAAAAAACGAAATTGATAAGATAAAATACTACATTGTTACCTTGATAGACTATAAAGATTGAAAAGTCGGCCGGAAAAGATGAAAAGTCGCCGGAATGAAAGTTGACCCTTTTTCTTGAATTTTTTTAAATTTAAGTGAGAGATTGAAGAGAAGAGGGGAAAAGGAGAATAAAATAAAGAGTGGGGTAATGTGATAGTGTGTTTATGTGGAAAAAAAAAATTTCGAGTAGGGGAGAGGGTGGGGGCGGCAGTGATGAAAAAAAGAAATTGGAAGAGGAAGAAGAAGAAAGAACCCGTTCTTTTTAGGTTTTTCAGGTCCCTGATCGATCCGGGGTCATGTCGGATCGATCCGACCAAAAAAAAAAAATTTCTTTTTTTTTCTTTTTTCTTTAACTAAAATTTGAAATAAAACTTTTGTAAAACTTTTTTATAAAACTTTTAATAAAACTTTCATAAATTTTATAAAGATCCAATTTATAAAATTCTCAAAGGTTATGCAAAAACTTTTATAACAAGCGTTTGAAATAAAAAGTAAAATATTCGAGACTTATGGGGGTCCTATTCCTCTATTTCTAAATCTTCCAGAGTTCTGATATATCGTTCTATCAACCTAACCCTGAGAAATGATGTGTTTGAGTTTTCTCTTTGATCTCCATCGGGATTTTCGGATAACTACCTAATCGTTCCCTTCTTGACAACATTCAAACACTCAACCTGAGATTTGGTTGTGCTTTCTCCACATTTCCCATTATGCTCACTTTTTCCACAGATTCTGCATCGCATTAAAAACTTTGCCCTTCTCTTTATCGAACTTCTCGATTTTCCATTACAAACTTCTTTCAATCTGATCTCTCTCAATAATTGCTTATTTTTCTCAAAAACTGAAGCTTCTATTGTAAAAGCGACATCCTTATCAAGGCCTAACTTCAAAAGCAAAATAAAAACTCCTATTCTATCTAAAAAAGGCATCCAGTTCTTTTACGTCTGTCCGGTAAAAGACGAAACTAGTTTAAACATATAAAAACACAGCAAGGTAAAGTAAACAAGAAAGATAGTACCTGGGATTCAGCTGAACTTAGTTTTCATGCTTTTCAGTTTTACGGCGGATCTGTTAGCAACATTACTTCTTTCCTCAGAGAGGTCCTTTCTCCTTCCACAAACAGCTTTACCCTGTGGCCATTGGCTATAAAAGTTGTACTTCCATCAGTTAGTTCAACAGCTCCAGACTTGTAAACCCTTGTTACTCTAAATGGACCTGTCCATCTTGATTTAAGCTTACCTGGAAATAACCTTAAACGTGAATTGTACAATAACACTCGATCACCTACATGGAACTCACGACTATAAATTCTCTTATCGTGAAAAGATTTCGTGCGTTCCTTGTAGATTCGAGCGTTTTCATAAGCATCAAGACGAAATTCTTCTAGTTCTGTTAACTGAAGTAATCTGTGATCACCGACAGCCTTAGGATCGAAATTCAAAAATCTAATAGCCCAAAAGGCCCGGTGTTCTAATTCAACTGGGAGATGACAAGATTTACCAAAAACTAGTTTGTAGGGGGAACAACCAATTGGTGTCTTAAAGGCTGTTCGTATGCCCATAATGCATCATCCAGTTTCTCTGCCCAGTTTTTACGATTTGAGTCCACTGTTTTTTCTACAATTCTTTTAATTTCTCTATTAGACACCTCTACCTGACCACTGGTCTGCGGATGATAGGGTGTGCCTAACTTATGTGTTACACCATATTTTTCGATTATCTTGGTAAATGGTCTATTACAAAAGTGTGACCCTCTATCACTAATGATAGCCCTCGGAATGCCATACCTAGTAAATATATTCTTTTTAAGGAACCTTATGACAACTTTGGTATCATTAGTTGGAAGAGCTTCAGCTTCTACCCATTTTGAAACATAATCTACCATCACAAAAATAAATCTTTTTCCAAAAGATATAGGGAAAGGTCCCATGAAATCTATACCCCAAACATCAAATAATTCACACTCTAAAATCGGTTGAAGAGGCATTTCATGTTTTTTTGATATATTTCCCCATTTTTGGCATGATTCACAAGATTTTGTATATTTATATGCATCTCTATATAGTGTAGGCCAATAAAAACCACATTGTAAAACTTTAAAAGCAGTTTTGCATCCTCCATGATGACCTCCTGCCTCACGATCATGGCAAAACGATAAAATACTTAAAATCTCATTATTAGGCACACATTTTCTGATTATCCCATCCGAACATTTACGGAAAAGGTCTGGTTCTTCCCAGTAATAAAATTTTAAGTCATAAAAGAATTTCTTTTTCTATTTCCAAGTCCAATGAGACGGAATATAATCACAGGTAAAGTAATTAACGATATCTCCAAACCAAGGTGACATTTCCTTAGAAGGAATTCTATTCTTTAATAATTGCATGGTTGAAGGAGTATCGATTCTAAACAGTTGTTCATCAGGAAAGGAATCTTGTATTTCAATTCCCTTTCCTTCATTTTCCATTCTACTTAGATGATCTGCTACTACGTTTTCACTTCCCTTTTTATCCTTAATTTCTATATCAAATTCTTGTAGTAAGAGAATCCATCTAAGAAGACGTGGTTTAGCATCTTTTTTACTCAGTATGTACTTCAACGCTGAATGGTCTGTATGAATAATAACCTTAGATCCAACGATATACGATCTAAACTTATCTAAGGCAAAAATTACAGCCAACAGTTCTTTTTCTGTAGTTGCGTAATTAAGTTGAGCTGCGTTCA
Source organism: Gentiana straminea (assembly GCA_036785695.1). Classification (NCBI taxonomy): domain Eukaryota; kingdom Viridiplantae; phylum Streptophyta; class Magnoliopsida; order Gentianales; family Gentianaceae; genus Gentiana; species Gentiana straminea. Next base: position 8,161,085 of record JAVUPR010000497.1, on the reverse strand, counting down.
GTGTGTGAGATGCATAGTAGATTGATTTGAGTACTTTATTATATCTTTGACCTAAAACTGCTCCTACAGCCAAATCACTCACATCACACATAATTTCAAACGGCAAACTCCATTCTGGTGCTACTAGCACTGGTGCGGTAGTCAACCTCGCTTTTAAGGTCTGAAAGGCTTCCATACATTTACTATCAAAGTTAAAAGGTACTTCCTTTTCAAGCAAATGACTTAGCGGCTTTGCTATTTTCGAGAAATCTGCAATGAATCTTCTATAAAAACCCGCATGTCCAAGAAATCCTCTTAGGGTTCTTAAATTAACTGGTGGAGGTAACTTTTCGATTACCTCGACTTTAGCTTTATCGACTTCGATACCTACTTCAGAGATTCTATGTCCTAAAACAATCCCTTCTGATACCATTAAGTGACATTTTTCCCAGTTTAAAACTAAATTGGTATCTTCACAGCGTTGTAACACTTTTTCTAAGTGCAACAAACATTCATCGAAGGAATCTCCGTAAACACTAAAGTCGTCCATAAAAATTTCTAAAAACTTCTCGACCATGTCAGAAAATATAGCCATCATACATCTCTGAAATGTAGCTGGTGCATTACATAAGCCAAACGGCATTCTTTTATAAGCGAAGGTTCCATACGGACAAGTGAAAGTGGTCTTTTCTCTATCTCCTACTGCAATGAATATTTGTAAATATCCTGAATAACCATCTAAGAAACAGTAATACTTATGTCCACTTAAGCGTTCCAACATTTGCACTATGAATGGAAGTGGATGATGATCTTTCTTAGTATGATCGTTAAGTTTTCGAAAATCAATGCACATTCGATATCCGATAATTTCTCTTGTCGGAATCCATTCGTTTTTATCATTTTCCTTTACTGTGAAACCTCCTTTCTTTGGTACCACTTGAGTTGGACTTACCCACTCACTATCAGATATAGGAAAGATTATCCCCATTTCTAGTAGTTTAAACCTCTTTCTTAACAATTAGCTGCAAATTCGGATTGAAGCGGCGCTGTGGCTGAATACAAGGTTTAGCGTCTTCCTTTAGAATAATTTTATGAACGCAAATCTCAGGGCTAATTCCTTAAATATCAGCTACTGTCCAACCAAAAGCTTTCTTATGCTTTTTCAACATTCTAAGTAATTGGTCTTCTTGTAGCTCAGTTAAGGTTGACGAAATAATAACCGGCAATAGATTATTAGTTTCAAGAAAACCATACTTAAGATTTAAAGGAAGTGGTTTCAACTCCAGATTACTGGGCGGATCTTCTACTGAATGTTTTAGAACTGGTCTTTCTAGTTCTAATTCCAGATACTGATGCCATGGTGGTCTAAAAGTAAAACTTCCTTTGTCTAGAGAAAGGATTATCTCTTTCATTTCGGTGTCTTTCTCATCTTCTTTATAAATAGACAGAGTTAAGCATTCTTCTAATCTGTCTTCAAAAGTTGGTGATTAAATTATCATAGACATCATGAATATCTTCTATAAAAGAACATGATTCTCGGTGATCTATATGGATGTTCCATAGCTTTGAATATATTGAAAGCAACCGTATCTTCGTTAACTCTCGCATTAATTCTCCTTTTTGGACATCGATTAACGTTCTTCCTGTAGCTAGGAATGGTCGACCTAGAATAAGTGGCGTTGAATATCCTTCTTCCATTTCCATGACTACAAAATCTACTGGGAAGTAGAATCTATCTATCTTAACCAATACATCCTCGATAATTCCTTTAGGGTATTTAACTGATCTATCTGCCATTTGAAGAGTCATTTCAGTATTCGTAAGCTTTCCTATGCCTAGTTTCTTATAATCCTCATAAGACATGAGATTAATACTTGCCCCAAGATCACATAGTACCTTTTTAAACAAAAATCCTCCAATTTCACAAGGAATTGTAAAACTACCTGGATCTTTCATTTTAGGTGGTAATTTATGCTGTAAAATTGCAGAACATTCTTCATTGAGGCAAATATTCTCATATTCTTCTAACTTTTTCTTGTTTGAGAGAATATCTTTCAGAAACTTTCCATAGGTAGGCATGTTAACTAGAGCTTCGATAACAGGGATATTAACATGAAGATGACGAAAAGTATCAAGGAAACGAGCATACTTCTTATCAGTTCTTATTTTCTTAATTTGATCTTTAGGTGGGTAAGGTAAAGATTCTAAATCTATAACCCTTTATCCCGAAGTCATTTTCTCTTTCCCTTTCTCCTTAAATCTTGAAGTGTTACTTGTTTGCCATGTCTCATGATCTTTTTTCTTTAAAATGTTCCCTGAATCGATCTCTTCTTTAGAATTTTTCAAATCTTCCTGTTTATCATCCTTGCTTTCAGTATCATTTACTCTAACATGTTCCTTGAATAAATTTCTTAAGTCTTTATCCATGGGATCTTTCAGAATTCTCGGGATTTTTATCAATTTCTCACCTTTATTTTCAGGTTCCATACTTCTATTTCCTTTCAAGAAATTTTCTATAATTTCTTCTTCCTCATCAGTGAATTCATGTTTAGTTTCATCATTCTTACCATCTAAATCATCTTCTACTTCGTTATTTCTGAAACTTTCTACTCCATTACTACCACAGAGTTTTCTACTTCTGGTAACTACAGCATTTACCTCTCTCGGATTTCTTTCAGTGTTACTTGGTAATCCTCCTGGTGGTCTACTATTTTTACGTTCACCTTCCCTACTCAAATGATCTTCCATATTTCTTAATGAGGCTTCTATCGTTCTCATTCTGGTATCATGGCCACTCATAGATGTTTTTTATTGTACTCATATCTTTAGTGACTGTACCTATAGAAGTCATCATTGTTTCCATATTTTTAGCTTGAGTAGACACCACACCCATCATATTTTCCATTAGTTTCTCCCATTTTTCAACCCTTCGCATCCGAGTTGAACTTTGAGTTACTGGTATACTTTGAGTGGTGTGTTGAGGATAGGATCTAGGTAATGATTGTAGATTCTGATTAGAGGTATCTCCCTGATAAACTTGATTATTAGACGAATTCCTATATGGAACTGGATATGGCGGTTGTCCTTGCTTACTAGGGTTTTCAGACCATCGAAATGTTGGGTGGTCTCTTCTAATAGCATTAAACGAGTTTGAATATGCATTGTTCAAATTCCTATGCTGCTGAAGAAAACTTACCGCCTCTCTCGAATATCCTGTTGGTTCTTCAATCTCTATTGGCATATTATCCTGATTTGAATATTCAGTGGGTGTACTATTTTCTGAACTTAGGTTTTTGTTAGATTGTAGGCCATCAAATTTCCTACTCAAATTCTCCAAATGTGCTAGAACTTTTGTATTAGATGTACATTCTCCTGCAAAAGCTACTTTTCTGGTGCTAGAACCGGTTTCCCACATTCTGTTATTTTTGGAAATCTTTTCTATAGCATCGTAAACTGTTTGTGCTTCACTCATCATTAAAGAACCACCACATGCATGATCTACATCCGCACGTGAGTCTTTTCGTAATTTACGACAGAAAAGTTGGATTTGCATATCTAAGGAATAACCATGGTCGGGACAAGCTCTTAACAGTTTTTTGAATCTCTCCCAGGCATTCCCAAGCGTTTCTTCAGATCCTTGTCTAAAGTTAGCAACCTCGACTTTTAATTCCAAATTTAGTCCAGGAGTGAAATATTGTTTCAAAAATTCGGTTTGAATATCCTCCCAACTAGTCAGTGAATGATGTGGAAGAGACATAAACCAATCTCGTGCTCGTCCTTTTAAAGAAAAAGGAAACATAGACATCCTCGTTAATTCACGATGAGCACCATGACTTTTGGCTGTATTGCACAATTCTTCGAAAAGATAGAGATGATGATGTGGATCTTCATCATCCTCTCCTAGAAATTGAGCTCTTGCGTCAATTAAACCAAAAAGATGAGATTTAATTTCGAAATTGTTTGCTCCTTCATTTGGTAAAAGAATGGGATTATTAGTCTGGTTCCTTCTTATGGTCTGATCACAGAAAGGTCTCGGGTTTGGTGGGTTATTACGATTATTCTGGTTCCGATTCTGATTATTCCTATTATTAGGATTTTGATTATTATTAGGGTTAATAGGGTGTTGTCCATGCCCTAGAGCATGTTCTAGCCCTTGTTCAGGTGTTTCATCACTGATTTCGGCCATTCTCGTATTTTTGTTTGAAGATGATTCGTCAGGATTTCCCTGACTAGTATGACCACGTTTACTCTCTACTCTTAACTGCCTTTCGTAAGTATTTATGTCAGGCTTATAAGAAGTGAGCGGGGCCTTACCACTTCTGGTCATCAACTAACGAAAATAGAAAATACTCGACTTTTGTAAAGGAAGAAAATTGGTAACTAAAAGAAAGTAGATACCAACGAAAAATAAAATAGAAATGAGATAAGAAAAAGTGTTGACTTATCCTCGAGAATTTTGAGCTGATATAAGTAGTAACCATAGACACAAAGAAAAATTAGCGACGTTTTCCCCGGCAACGGCGCCAGAAAGCTGACGGACGTTTTCTAGTGCTATACAATCCTTACCGGCAGTGTACCGGGTCAAATCATAGTGCTAGTATGGTGAGTCAGGTGTCGAATCCTCAGGGAAACGTGGTAATTCTTTTAAGTGTGGTTAAACACCAAACAACTATTATTATCTCGATCTAAATCGCAGGTTTTATCGTACGAGTCGCTACTATACTAATAAACGAAAAATAAATGCATAAATTAAAACTAAACTATTATAATATATATAAATACATAAACATATATAGTAATACATAACCACAATATATATATATATATATATATATATATATATATATATATATATATATATATATATATACCAATATATTAAATACTTATAATTATTATAGAACTAGCCAAGATATATATGACGTGATCCGTTTCCGTCGGGTAGTTTGAAAGGAAGACTTGGACGTGGGATATCTGGCCTCTTCGTGGTGCTCCGATCAGTGAGGTTATCGCCGTCGGACGGTGGCGTTTATCGACGTCGGTGATGAGCCCGCGGTGGTAATATGAAATAAATATGAGAGAGAGAACAGTGCTGATAGAAATAAATGTGCAAAAGTTGTTCTATATATCTCTCCCTTCATTAATGTCACAGTGGGGGTATTTATAGGGAAAGGATAAAGCTGTAAAAGACTACTCGTGCTAGCGGCGCCGATGCCCGACAGATGGCAGTTGGCCTCGCATTCTATCTAAGCTTATGAACTTTCCATTAACTGATATTCTCATAGGAATGGGCCCGCAGTGCTGCGGGGCGGCCCCCTTATGCTTATGGGGATGGTGGGATGGCCCTCAAGTTGGCGACGTCGCGTGCTTATGCTCAGGGAAAGAGTTTGACTTATGTCCTCAGACGAGTTGACCGGGGATAATGGGACCGTGTCAGGTTCCGTATCATCAATGGCCCCCTACTCTGCGGCGGAAATTTGTTGCGGCGTAGAGTAGTATACTGGTCGAGGAGTCTCCGTTGTCGAACACTCTTGGAAGACAAAAGTTGAGCGGACTCAGGATTAGGGATACAAACTCGTAGAGCCTCATCAAAACCTTTCTTAAGAAAAACCCAGTGGGAAAAAATCTTAAGCAAGGGAAAAGAGTACTCTCTGTTTGTATCAGAAATCTCAAGACCGCTCCTTCAGAGGCGAGGCGGGGTTGCGACATGAAGTTGATGCAACATATCCCGCGAGCGCTTCGTGAAGTTGAAGCTATACGAAAGGCTTGCCAATCACTACAAGCGGGTTTCCTCCTCCTAGTACACGTTAGTGGTGATCCGAGTCGTCGTCGCGCTCGGTAGTTCGCGGTCGGTCGCAAGCAACAAGGGATCGACCTACCGGGCCGCCCTTTTCGGATATAGGAAGCGATCTTCTCTCATCCGGCGGCCTACCAGGTCGTCTTCCCCTCATATAGGAAGCGATCCTCTCTCATCTTGGATCTCGGCTTGCGGACTCGGTGATTGTAAGGGCCCAATTCGGTGAAAGACGCTTTGCGATTCTTCCCGCACGGCGTCGACCATGGCCCCCGGCGCTTTCCATTCCGGACTAGACGCACAAACTTTTTGAACAAACTTGCTTTGTGCGGTCTCGTGGATCCGATCGCCGATGAATACCTCTGATCCTCCTATGAGCCCGCAGGACTCTGGATTCACTTATCTCAGCTTCCTCCTCACGCTCTAACTCCGCAATCTCGGGCAGCAAGAAGGCGGCAACGGTATCAAGATTCTGTTCCATTTCCACTCGTGGTATTGAAATTGGGGGTTGTCCTTCCCCTGAAGGGTTATGGAGGAAGTGCAAGCTGGATTCCAGATGCTCGTTGCCTTTGTAATCCTCCATAAATTCGTATTCAACATTATCCGACTGAGACATTCTTGTTTTTCTAGGATTTTGTAAGAAAAAAACGAGTGATTCGAATGGGAGAAGAAGCATCTGTGGAGGAGGCAGTGAAATGGCTGGCTTTTATAGAGGGAGGTGGCGTGTTTGGCATGGATTACCATAATGGTGGACAGACAGAACGACGGCTATCCGAAGAGACAAATATAATGACCGGCGTAATGATGGTTATCGAGAGGTTTACCGTCATTATGAGCATTCGAAGGGACGGTTATTTATGGTGGGTAATCATGGGCTATTTTTCGTCCAGCATAGTCCCTAGTCAAAGTAGCCCTATTAAACACGGCTAAAACTCGGGAAGAAAACCAATGATGGCTTTTGAACCGTTCCATCCGTTGGGATACCGACGCGTTGTGGACGCGGCGGGGAGATGCGACGACACCGCGGACCGCGATTTGAGGTGCACGGCATGAGCGATCCGGATATGCCGCGAGGAGCGTTCGGTCGCCGCGATCGCGGCTTGAGAGCTTGCGATGGAAATCGTCCGTGCTCGTTGGTCGACCGAGGTCGACATGTTGAGGTGCACGGCATAGAGCGATCCGGATATGCCGCGAGGAGTCGTTCGCGTCGCCGCGATCGCGGCTTGAGAGCTTGCGATGGAAATCGTCCGTGCTCGTTGGTCCGACCGAGGTCGACATGTTGAGGTGCACGCATGTAGCGATCCGGATATGCCGCGAGGAGTCGTTCGGTCGCCGCGATCGCGGCTTGAGAGCTTGCGATGGAAATCGTCCGTGCTCGTTGGTCGACCGAGGTCGACATGTTGAGGTGCACGAAGCGCAGAGCGATCCGGATATGCCGCGAGGTCGCGTTTCGGTCGCCGCGATCGCGGCTTGAGAGCTTGCGATGGAAATCGTCCGTGCTCGTTGGTCGACCGAGGTCGACATGTTGAGGTGCACGGCATAGAGCGATCCGGATATGCCGCGAGGAGTCGTTCGCGCCGCGATCGCGGCTTGAGAGCTTGCGATGGAAATCGTCCGTGCTCGTTGGTCCGACCGAGGTCGACATGTTGAGTTTACGGGAGTTATCATTTTCTCGCGATCCCGGCGAGATGGCGAAGTCATTTGTGTTGGCGAGAGCGAAAACGTACAAGCGAGCTATTACGGGTGGCGTGCCACGTGGAGCAATATAAATGGGCTGCGCGAACGCCGCGTATCATTAAATGTGGCGTCCTTTCGGTTCGACAAGGTGACGTTTCGCCGCGGACGTGACGGTCGGTGATGATGGCTTTTCATTTTTTACGCAAACTTCAAATTTCAAAGCGTCGTGTCGGATTCCGAAACTTTTCGCTTTCCCGCGTAAACCCGAACCGTTGGATGTAGATAATCACGGCCGCCGGGCCGGTTGAATGCTCCGTCTATTTAAGGGGGTGTTGCCCTCTTTTTGCCACTTTTTCGAAAACCTCCTCCAAAATTCCCGTGTCGATCAAGCCGTAAATCAAGAGCATCCCGTGGTGATTCGGAACCAAGTTTCCGAATTCGAGGCCGAGGCCGTGTTTGAACTTCATCGGAGTGAGCCTTTTCGGCGATCGGAGCGATCATCCTTGTCTTCCCACTTTTCTCGCCATCCGGATCATAAAGGTACCATCTTTATCCGATCTAACACTGGGTTTTTCTTTGTTGATCGTCTTTTTGTGGTTGATTCTTGGCCTGTATAGATCATAAGTATGCTTTTTGTCCAGTAGATATTCGGATTTTTGAGGTTTTCTAACCGGTGATAGAATCCGTATGCCTAAACCGTTCTTTTGTGAATTTGAAGCCCTCAGGGATTAGGGTGCAATTTTCAATTTTTCCGTGTAGTATTTCTTTATGACCCCGTTGCCCCCTGTGCTGTTTGGCTTGCGCGGAAATGGGGGGGGGGGCGGTGTCGACCTGAACGAAGCGTTGATCCACCTCTCTTCATTTTGCAGCATGTCGCACAGCGGGGACGACAGCGATAAAGAGGAATTTAGTTATGGGGACGGCGGGGCCGAGGAAATGGCTGGCGGCGAGGTTTCATCTTCCCATTCTGACGAAGAGGACTCGCGTCCTGCGACTGGCGAGGCCCAAAGGCTACTTATAACGAGGGGCACTCGGCTGCTTTCTGAATCCTTGCAGCACTTAGCTCCCGCAGAGTGAATTCCTAAGACCGCCGGTGAAAGGATTCGGACGGCGTCCGCCCCAAAGCCGCAAAGGCGAAGGGGGACACCGTGGGGGCACCCAAACCTCGCTAGCTCCGCCCCGCAGAGGGGGAAAATCCAGATCAGCTTGGAGACTGCGGAGTCTTTGGAAGAGGGTGGCAAGCTGAAGGCTATGCATCGCGCCGTCGATGTAGAATGGAGATCTTTGTTGACCGCGGCGCCTGATTTTAACACCGCTATCCGCGCCCGATACCGGCTTTCCGACGACTATCATTTTTATCCGTGCATGGACAGCCGACAGTATGATTATACTTGTGGGCGCTCTACCGGGGGACCGCTTGTATGTTCCTTTAGACAATTTCCTGGCGGGGTTCGGGCCCCCTTCGATCCTTTTTTAGTGGAGGTGATGTATTTGCTTTGGAAGCCTTGCCGGCGGACTTTCACCCTAATCGTTGTTAGGGCCCTGGCGGCGTTTATTGCGACGTGCCGCCTTAATGGAATTGAGCCCTCCTTGGGCCTGTTTAGGGAGTTCCATGATTTCGTCGGCACCCAAACTCCGGGTCAGGTGAGCGTGAGGGCGCGTGAGGGGAGGCCTCGCCCTTTTTACCCCGCCGACAACAAAATCTACAACTGGAGCCAAAGAGTGATGCGCGTGCAATCCAGGGTCGGATGGCCGTTCCCGTATTTTGGGAGTCGGGCTGCACGGGGACTAGACTCCAAGTGGCTCAAAGGCAGAGTGGTTCCTCTCGCAAGTCCTGAAGAAGTAGAGGCGATTGTGGCCTTGATAAGCTCTGCGGACAGATCTGCACAGGTCCGCATGATCAGCGTTCGGATGTTGACGAACGTAAAGGCGGGTAGCGCGAGGATGGCAGGGATCCCGGGCTGTTTGGAGTCGAGGATTTTGCCTGTCGTGAACATTCCCCCGCCATCTGTGGAGTTTAGTGATCCTGACTAGGTCGGCGAGTGCCACTTGGGTAGGAACTTTCCTACGCAATGCGAAGAGTGTGGCGGCGATTGGTCGAGCCGCCAGGGTAAAACCATTTTTTCTCTATTTTTGTTTTTGCTAACCCAAAAATACGCGAAGCCTGTGCGCGGGGTCGGGGCGGCGGCGGGCACGGTCCCCTATTCCCCCCCCTTTTTTTTTTTCTTTTTTTTTTTTTTTTTTTTTGACTTGTACATTTCTGATTGCTTCCTCTCTTTTTTTTTTTCAGAGATGCCGGCATCCGGTCTTCGCAGGAGCGCTAATGTTTCCGCTGCTAATGCCGCGAGGAAGACGCGGGAGGAAGCGTTGGCGAGGGTAGATCCCGTGATCATACCGACTGTTCATGTGGGGATCAATCAGGGAGTGACCGTTGCTGCGGCGGGTACAGCGTCTGAGGCGGGGACTTCCTCTGGTATTGCGATCGCCGGAGCGATTACAGAAGATGTCCGCCCCCCGCCAGCTGAAGGCTCTGAGCGCCGCCCTGGTAAGCAGCCAGTAGAGTTTGAAGATGTTCTTGAAGACGTCCCCCTTTCCCGGAAAAGACCAAGAGTGGATGCGCCATCTGAGGTTGTCGACCTAGAGGGTCTTGACTCTTCCCCTCTCAACCTTGCACCTCTTTATGAATTCGTGCCGCAGGAACGCGCGCGGCAAGAAGCTTCGGCGAGCGCTGACATTCCTTTATATTTTGACGAGGCTTTCTGCGCCGATCAATCATCGCCTGACTGGGGTGTGATGATGGAGTCAGCTCTGTCAGCGGTTCCTCCTCTTCCTGTACTTACCAGAAAATGGAGCGCTGAGGCTCGCCTATCCGTGGGGACCGGACTGATAAAAAGGATTGCTCCTGCCAACATCGGCAACAGCTTTATTGATCCCCGCGAGGCTATGAGGGCTGCCGTCGCCGAGTACGGGATGTCGGCGCATAAGGTAAATATGTTTCCTCGCACGAATTTCCTTTTATTTTCCAAGTGCTTACTGTGTCTTTTTTAGGTCTCGCGTTGCATGCTTGCCGCTTTAGATGCGTTGAGAAGTTGGTGGAGAGCGAACGACGAACGAGCGACGAGCCGGCGAAGAAGGCGCGGGAGAACCGGGAGTTGGTGCGGACGATGAAGGACACGGAGGCCAAAGTTGGCGACGCCAAGGCTCTATATACTCGCTAAAGAAAAGACACCGGGCGGACAAGATAGCGGAGTTGGAGCGCCAAGTTACTCATGAGAAGAATCATCGCAAGAAGGTCGAAGCCGCCCGGGTGCCCGTGAGCAAAAGTTGAAAACTGCCGAGGATGCGTCGTCGCCGGTGCTTTGCTAAGGAAACGAGGATGCCCGTCGGAAAGCCGAGGAAGCTATCAAAAGGGCCGAGGACCTTGCCTCGGATGTCCGAGCCAAAATCGAGGCCGCCCTTGCCGAATATAAGGACGGCGCCGAATATTGGAAGGATCCGGGTGACAATTATGACCAAGGCCGCTATCATATGGCGAGGTGTGTACGTAGGTCGATGCACCGGCGAGAGGGTCCCCGGCTTACATGATATGGCGGCATGGACTCGGGAGAATTCCTTCGGTCGAGCTCATTCAATATCATCCCGTGGTTCCATACTCCGAGGAGGAGATCGCGGAATACCGCGAGCGATGTAGGGTTGATGGTTTACAGGCGGCGGTATTTCCAGCGGCAGCAAAAGAGAACATGCGATCACTCGTGCAGGCGATCTTGGATGGGGCCCATACAGAGGGAGATCGGGCGGCTCCGGTGGTGAGGAGGGGGTGCGGCCAGGAGATTCGCAAGCTGGCCTTGATTCCGGAAGCGTTTGATTCTCCTTTTATTATTGACAGAAACTTTGTTATTGGTTTGTAATATTAACTTTTGTTTCCGGCTGATGTGGGGCTCGCCACCCCGTTAACTTTGATCATTTTCCTTCGTGCACATTGGGGCCCGCTGCATGGCCATTTCGTTTTATGCCTTTGTTCTCTGCTTTGGTATTTTGAGTTGTTTTTGTTTTTGCTAACCCAAAAATACACAAGCCTGTGCGCGGGGTCGGGGCGGCGCTGGGCACAGTCCCCCTACTCCCTCTTTTTTTTTTTTTTTTTTTTTTTTTTTTTTTTTTGCAAAAAGGAAGAAAAATATATACACAAGGAACAAAAACTTCCAAAAAACGAGAGGACTACATGTAATATCTCTTGAGGTTGTCGGCGTGCCAAGTATTCTCATATTCACGGCCATTCCCGTCTTTGAGATAATATGTCCCCTTCTTTAGCTCGCGAGAGATCCGAAGGGGTCCCTCCCAATTGTGTCTAACTTTTTGGGTTTGCGGCCGGCGGCTTCACATTTAATTAATACGAAATCTCCCGCCTTGAAAAAATGGTGGCGTACCTTCTTATCGTGGTGTCGCTTAGCGGCCATCTTGAAGTTAGCCAAACGGGTCGCCGCTTGCGCCTCTTTTTCTTCGAGCATGTCGAGCTCAAACTCATGCGATCGTTCGTTGGTGTCCTTGTTGAAATGCGACACTCGATGCTAGGTAGAGACATCTCCACGGTGTCATCGCCTCCGAACCATAAGTCGGGGAGAATGGGGTTTCTCCCGTGGTGGACTTTTTGGCGGTCCGGAGCGACCATAAGATCGCGGGCGGCTCATCTACCCACTTGCCTTTCTTTCCGCATAGAGTGCGTTTCATGCCTACGAGCACTTGTTTGTTTGCGTTCTCTCGCCCGACCATTACTTTGAGGATAGGCGACCGAAGACGTCGCATGAATGACGCCATGCTCTTTACAAAACTCGTCGAATTCCGTTCTGAACTGTGGTCCATGGTCAGATATGATGATGCGAGGTACCCCGAAACGAGTCCACACTTGATCCATTAAAAAATAGATGACCTGGGTGGTGGCAATCTCTCTGAGGGGCTTCGCCTCTGTCCATTTGGTGTAATAATCAGTCGCTACTACTATGTATTCACATCCTCCGCGCCCTTTAGGCATTGGACCGACGAGGTCGATGCCCCACATTTCGAAAGGCCATGAAGCGGTGACGATGCTCTGCTCTACGGAGGGTAACCCGGGTATATCTCGCGTACCTTTGACGGGGTCGCATTCCCTAACGAATATATCCGCATCCCTCAACAAGGTAGGCCGGTAGTATCCCGCGGTGATCGCCCTTTGTGCGAGGGTTCGACAGTGGATGCCCGCCGCACACTCCTTGATGAAGCTCATGGAGGATACCTCTCTACTTGCTCCGGCCTCGACGCGGCGGAGCGAGGTTTGGAGAAAGAGCGCCCGTAAAGTATCCCATTTTGTACGACATATCTTGCGCTCGGCGAGCCAAGGTTCTCGCCTCTATCTTGTCCGAAGGCAAAACTCCATGCTCAATATAATCTTTGACCTCATCGATCCAAAGCGCGAGGAGGGTTGAATATCCATTACCTCGCATCCGTTGATAGAAGGTTCCCCGAGGTATTCCAAAGGGATGTCGGGGAGCGAGCGCCGCGTCGGCGTCGGATAACTTGGATAAATAGTCGCCCTCAAATTCGAGTGCGTGGTATATAAGAGAGCTCGCAATATCCGAACCGACGACGTAACTTCGGACCAGGTCGATGTACTTCGCTGCGGTTTCGAACAATAAATCTTATAACCTCCATTCACTTGATTGACAACCGCCAGTGAGTCGCAAAAGACGTGTATGTTCTCAACTCTCATTGCGAGGGCGAGCTCAAGGCTGCGATGAGCGCCTCATATTCGGCTTGGTTGTTTGACGCCGTGAAATCGAAGCGAAGCGCTTTCTCAATTTCTTCGGACGTTCCCGGCTCGAGCAAGACGATGCCGGCCCCGCAAGCTCCAATTCCACTAGCGCCGTCAACGAACAACCGCCAACGGTGGGCCGGGCCTCGTGGGGCCGCTAGGAGCCGGTTTGTCGGGTGAGTTGGTCGAAGGGGAAGTGGGTTGTGTTGTCGAGGGATCTCGGAAGCTTGCTTCAAGAATGAACTCGGCCGGGGCACGTGCCTTGATTGCCCTTCGAGGCTCGTACTTGATGTCGAATTCGGTGAGCTCAATTGCCCATTTCGGGAGACGACCGGCGAGGTCCGGCTTATGTAAAACCCGACGCAATGGACTATCCGATAGTACAATGATCGTATGTGATGAAAAATATGCACGGAGCTTTCTAGTTTGCTATAACAAGAGAGTAAGCCAATTTCTCTCGCATTAAAATATCGACCTTCCACAGGATCGAGAGCCTTCGAAACATAGTAAATGGGCTTTTGAACGGGCTTCTCGGGAGTCCCCTCTTCCTTTACAAGAATCTGCGGCGACGACCCCCATCCGAGGCCGCCAAATATAAATAAAGCCGGTCGCCTATGATAGGACTTACTAAAAGAGGCGGGCGACCGAGTATTGCTTGAGCTCTTCAAAGGCTTCAGTGCATTCTTCAGTCCATTCAAACCCCTTGCTGCCGCCTTTCAAAATTTTATAAAAAGGAAGGCACCTGTCTGCCGATTTCGAAATGAAACGCCCCAGAGCGGTTATCCTTCCATTCAACCTCTGAACCTCTTTCACAGTCGTGGGAGGTGCCATGTCCAGAATGGCTCTGATTTTCTCAGGATTTGCTTCGATGCCGCGCTGTGTGACCATGAAGCCTAAGAATTTTCCAGCTTTAACCCCAAACGTGCATTTGACTGGGTTTAGCTTCATGTTGTTTTTTCGTACGTTCGCGAAAGTTTCCCTCAAATCTCGCTATGAAGTCGCATCTGCGGATTTGATGACCATGTCATCTATGTAAGCTTCCATGTTGCGGCCGATTTGAGTGTGGAAGACCCGGTTGATCATCCTCTCGGAATGTTGAACCCGCATTCTTCGAGCCGAAGGGCATCATTTTGTAATAATACATGCCGCCTCCACTACGAAAGCGCAAGTTGTCCTTCGCCCCCGGCCATACGGACTCGATGGTATCCGAGAATAGGCGTCGACGAAACCGAGGATTTCAAAACCCGCTATCCGATCTACCATTCGTCTATGCGGGGTAGCTCATAGGGATCCTTGGGGCGAGGCTTTGTTCAAGTCGGTGAAATCTACGCACATTCGCCACTTGCCGTTGTGTGCTTCAAAACCATAACGACGTTGGCTAGCCAAGTAGGATATTGTAGTTCTTCAATGATATCCGCCGCAAGTAGTTTGGCGATCTCAATTTTTACGACCTCTTCCTTTGCGGTTGAAAATTGACGAGCCCGCCGCCGAATTGGCTTGAAGTGGGGATTCACGTTGAGACGGTGGAGTGCGACCTCGGGGTCGACGCCTCGCATGTCGGTGACCTCCCAAGCAAAGGCCTCCAGGTTCTCTTTCAGTACGTTGATCAGCGCGGACATATCGGCCTTGCTGAGGTGCGCCCCGACTTTGATCTTTTGGTCGGGGTATCTCTCATTGATGATTACCTCGACGAGCTCCCCCTGTGCTTCAATGCTTGGATCATCTCGTATCTGCAATGTGTCGCATACAATTTCCTTTTGTTGTTTTTTAAGCGGCGGAGGGCTGTTCGTGTCTTGTCCCCGCTCGATATGGGCTTCCAGCGCTCTTTTCTTAACGCTCGCCTCTAACTCGGCCATGGACTCACCTACCCGGGGGTTGAGTCGTCCGGGGGTACTTGGGACCTCAGCTGTATCGGTTATCACTAGAGCTTCTCCCAACAGATTTATTGAATTCGTGATGGGGTTAGTCCCTGCTGGTGCGACGGGAGGTGTAGCATAAGCTTGTCCTAGCACACCTTGGACTTCGGGCTCCCGTGCCCTTTTCAACCCTGCCTTTGATTTTGCCAAGTGGTCAAGATAAGTCTGTGGTCGGCTAATCGCCTGGCCTATCTTGCCATTTTCTGTATAAAACTTGACCCTCTGATGCGGAATGGAAGACACCATCTGAAATTTGCGCATCGCAGGTATGCCCAGGATCATGTGGTAGCGAGCTGGCAGATCGACCACCAGAAATTCTATTTTTTCGATCCGGAAGGGCTCGAAGTCTCCGATGCGGACCTCCAGGTCAATCATTCCTTTAACTTTTACCTCATGGTTGGTAAAACCCTCTAGCGAGCCCAGGTACGGTTTCAGATTGGCCTCGGTGAAATTCAAACCTTTGAGGCAGTCAAGATAGATGATGTCTCTGGCGGCACCTGTATCCACCAGGGACTCGTTAACCCCGCACTTGCCGATCCCGATTTTGATTATGAGGGGCATCTCCATTGCTCCCGTAACAAAGCTAAGCTCGCTCTTTGTGAAAGTCAAGGCCTCTTCATCTGGCCGCAGAGTTCTAGGCCGCTCTCGTCCAAATTCTTTGATCGAGTTGATCTCGTTCTTTTATCTCGCCCGTTGCTAGGCGGGCTTTCGTGGATGACATTAAGCTCGCGCTCATACTGGGCTGCGACGAGTCTCTGGTTGGCACCGCCTGCCGATTTGAATCGATCTAACTTTCCCTCCCGGGCCATTTTGTCTAGGATCCTTATCAGGGAAAAACAATCATCCGTGTTATGGCCGTGATAATTATGAAATTCACAGAATTTGCTTGTGTCCGCTTTACGAACGGTGTCTTCGCTACGATTGTCGCGGGGCTTCCGGATGTGTTCCGAAATTTCATTCAGGATCGCCGACGGTCGGGCATTCAGCGGAATGTAATCTTTTACGTCGAACTTTTGCGGCCTTTTGAAATCACGGTCGTCCGTTCTTTCGCCGGATTGACGGCCTCCTCCTTTCTTTGGGGATCGGCCTCGAGTACTATTGGACGGGGCCGTGGGATCAGATTGAAGGCCCCGGTTTCTGGCGGGGATGACCTCGACGGTAGTAAACTTCCGGGCCTGCTCCAACATGTCCCTCAAGTTGGTCGGAGCGTGCATCGTTAAGTGTGTCTTAAGTTCGCCGCCCACCAGTCCAGTTAAGAATGCTATCATGACCGTGGGTTCGGGCTCGTCCCGTGTTTGATCGTAAACTTGGACGAATTTCTCGTAATACGACCGGGCGGACTCCCCAGTGTCCTGCTTTATCAAAAACAGATCGGTTGTGGTCTTGCGAGGTCTATGCGCTATCTTGAATTCTGTCAGGAACTTTGTCTGCATATCCTCCCACCGTTAACCGATCCGGCCGGCAATTTGCGAAGCCATGTAGAGGCTCTATCTTTCATGCAACCCACCATAGCCACGCACCAGGCCGCGCTATGGCGCGTAGCGAGCATCATTTTGCTCTCGAACGAGGCTATCCATTCGTATGGGTCCGACTTACCCGATAATCTGTTATGTTGATGTTGGAGACTCGGCGTCGAGGAGGCTCGCTATGAGCGAGTCTGAAAGTGCATCCATAGCAGCGCTAGGTTCCTTATCCTCTTCTCGTTTGTTCTTTTTCATCTCCAGAACCATCAGCCTCGGATCTTCAAATCGCCGGTTGGTCCGGGCTCGAGGTGCGCCCGAGAGTGGGCGTCGTCCTCGTCACTGCTGTGCCTTCTCGTTTCGGCCCGTGCTCTTCTTCTCAGGATAATGTTCCGGGGATTTTCACTGAGGGGACCCAGTCTCCGTCTGACGTTGCCTCGCGTTCCTTTATCTTCATCCCTCGGTGGTGATGGTAAAGCTCTACGTTTTCCCGTGCGGTCGTGCGCCGATATTCTAGTTTGGCCGTGTTCACCGTGCCGAGAGGAGGATACGCTTTCCCTCGATGCTCGTGACGCCGAGCTCGCGTTGTTTCCCCCATGTTTGGCCCTTTCCACGGAGGGGCGATGACGTTAGGTCCGGCGTTCATGCCCTCTACGGTTGGGGGAGGATCAATTGCTAGTGCGGGCTGGCCGGCGGAGATTAAGATCTCGTTGGCTGCCTTCATTTTCGCCGCGTATTCACCATAACTCTTCATTCTTGCCAGATCAGCCTCGCTAGGAACCAGCGGGGCGGGGGCCTCTTTGTCTGGGCCCTCGGTGTTAATCTGTCTTCGGGCGAGCTCTGCCTCTAACTGAGTGTTTTTCTTTCTTAACTCTAAGAACTCGCGGTAATCGACGGTTGTACGGGCGGGGTCACTCTCATGAGACCTCGTTGGGGCGATCTGCTTTTCTGCCGGGTTGGGTGTGACGGGGTTAGGCGAAGGGTTAGCCATGATGGGAGGTCTGATGCCAGTCTGGCAACAAGCTTTCCAAGGTAGCAAGTGGGATTATTGCCTCTGACACAAGCCAACTCTAGTATCCTTTTCAAAAGGTAGTTGATGTGACGTGATCTTCGCCGTCGATTTTATGTACGCAACATCCGATGAACCTTTTACCCTCCTATAAGCAATCGATCCCAACACGAGAGATGCTACAAGTCGAATTTTATGGCGTTCACACCGTCCCGATCAACATACAAATCGGAAAACGCTAACCACACCGTTTCTTAGCGGTTCATATAAGATTATCCCAATAGTGGTGAATCTTCAAACGCAAGATTGGGATAGTCTACATAAACACATGAGCTATTTTTCAACGGATCGTGAAGACAAAGATAACCGATTTGATGATGATAAACCGGAATAACAAACCTTTTATACAAGGGAGACGGAGATCGGTACAAGCCGAGCAACTATGGAGTCCACGAAGGTGTTGAATCCTTTGAAGAAAACGTTCCCGGTAACGGAGCCAATTGACGTGATCCGTTTCCGTCAGGTAGTTTGAAAGGAAGACTTGGACGTGGGATATCTGGCCTCTTCGTGGTGCTCCGATCAGTGAGGTTATCGCCGTCGGACGGTGGCGTTTATCGACGTCGGTGATGAGCCCGCGGTGGTAATATGAAATAAATATGAGAGAGAGAACAGTGCTGATAGAAATAAATGTGCAAAAGTTGTTCTATATATCTCTCCCTTCATTAATGTCACAAAATGTGGGGGTATTTATAGGGAAAGGATAAAGCCGTAAAAGACTACTCGTGCTAGCGGCGCCGATGCCCGACGGATGGCGCTTGGCCTCGCATTCTATCTAAGCTTATGAACTTTCCATTAACTGATATTCTCATAGGAATGGGCCCGCAGTGCTGCGGGGCGGCCCCCTTATGCTTATGGGGATGGCGGGATGGCCCTCAAGTTGGCGACGTCGCGTGCTTATGCTCAAGGAAAGAGTTTGACTTATGTCCTCAGACGAGTTGACCGGGGATAATGGGACCGTGTCAGGTTCCGTATCATCAATATATAATTGAATTATTCAATCTTTTTGGTTTAATGGATGTGCTCGATCTTCCTTTTATTAGGTCCAATTGAGTAAATGAAACGGTGCACTCCTGAGGTTAACAATTCCTCCTCACACGAGCGTATGAAATTGTCATATGTTAACTTGTCATCAGTTCAATCTCCACAACTGCCCCATGCTAATCTCAGTTAGTCTGAACAGGTACCGAGTACAAATCTACCCCGGATAAAAGAGGTTGCTCCGTTTGTCAGACGGCCGATGTTATTCAAAAGGCTCCGGTTGTCAGGCGGATCGATTCAACTTTCCGGTGTTAGTTTCAATTAAACTGTTGATTTTAACATTATTACGATCTTGAGCACAATTTTTAATAAGATTCATCTTTCCCAAGACAAATCTGCCCCCGGGTAGGAAATAGGATTCCGTTGTCACGCTTTCGCACGGCCAATTTTACCTTCCGGTTTTTCTATCATTTATCTCATATCCTAACTTCTCTGGTCAGTTCATCGTTAGGTTATATGTTGCGATTCATCTTGATTAATTACTTCAATCTGAATATTATCAATACGTTGCAAAATAGAAAAAGATTCAATTAACTCAATTTTAGTCAATTTTACTTAGATAACATTCATTTACCAAAATGATCGAAATAATACGATTACATATCCTTGGCTAGTTATTAGATTTAGCCTAATAACATTATAACGATTAAAAAGATAAAATTAAAAATAACAAACATAAATACTTTAGAAAATTACCCGATTACAACTGCTGATTCAGAGGTCGTATTCTTCCGGACATTACAACGACTTCAACAACATTGATCTTCCGATAATTTCCCGAGCATTACAGCGATACTACTATTTATTTATGGCATAAGGCCTATATACATACATACTACTAAGAAAAGAGGTTTAGAAAATATATTGGTACATCCTTACAGTCTGCATAAAATGCCTTTTTTATAGGCAGATTTTTCATGGCCGGATCGATCCGGGATCAAGGTCGGATCGATCCGGGAATAGAAAACATTATCACTTGCTTATTTTCTGCAGAACCATGTGCTAATCATCATTACTTCGCATTATTTGATAATCCGGATCGATCCGAGGTGATGTCGGATTGATCCGTGTGTAATTCTTCCAATTTTTAGCTGAAACTTGATAAAATCATATCTTGGGTTGTAGATCTCCAATTGACATGATTCAAGAAGCGTTGGAAAGATCTTTGAAAGATCTAAAACTTTCATGATGGACTCTTCTTCAGAAAATGTCTTTTTGATGGGCCATTCGTTCGTCGAATATATATCTCGATAATAGTATCACGAACCGTTGATCCACTTGAACTTTTAAACTTGTGACACTTCCTTACTTCCTTCAAAAGATATGATTTGACTTCAAAAAGTGTCGTCACTCGGGGTTTTGGTTTACCTAAAAATCTGCAATAAAATACCAAAAATACCCACGTAAATCTGCACGACACTCCGGTTACTAAACCGGTACAAAATTTATAACTTTTTATTACTTTTACTAGATTTTTATATTAATTAGATGTATTCATAACTATTAATATTTCATAAGATTATCGTTATAATTTCTTATATTTTATATAGAAAGAGTCGATAAAATATATAATATATCGTAATTTTTATCATATAAATGTTGTACATCATCAACCCCTGAACCACTTTCAGATAATTCTTCATAGATTCTTCTTTGGCCTCATACTCACCTCGTATGTGATTCACTACGAGTTGAGAGTCACTATACACCAGGAGATTCTCGACCCCCAACTTCGATGCAAGTTTCAAACCCGTAATCATGGCCTCATACTCTGCCTTCGTTGTTTGTTGCCTTGAACTCGAATCGAAGCGCATAAGGGAACTCTTCTCCTTTAGGGCTAACCAACAATAACCCGGCTCCAGCTCCTTCTTTACTTGAGGCACCATCGACATGGATGGTCCATTGTTCCTCTGACGACTATTTATCCTGCTCCAATTGGATCGATAATCCCTCGGCTATGAAATCTGCCAGAGCTTGACCTTTAATAGCTGTACGAGGTAGAAACTCAATGTCGTACTCAGCTAGCTCGACAACCCATTTTGCTAATCGACCCGATGTCTCGGGCTTTGCTAAAATTTATTTCAGATGTTGGTCAGTGACAACAGCAATGGGGTGTGCTTGAAAATATGGCTTCAACTTCCTTGATGCATGAACCAGACTTAATGCTAATTTTTCAGCAGGTGTGTACCTGATCTCAGCTCCATGCAATGCCTTACTTACAAAATAAACCAGAATCTGTCCATGGTCTCCTTCTCAAACCAATACTGCACTCACTGCCTCTTCACAGATTGCTAGATAAACCACGAGTTTCTCCCCTTCCCGAGGTGAATACAGTGTTGGTAAATCAGACAAATATTCCTTCAAATCATCGAACGCTTTCTGACATTTCTCGTCCCATTGGAACGGACTTTCTTTCTTCAATATCTTGAAGAAGGGCAGGGCCCTTTGCGTTGATATCGACAAGAAACGGTTGAGGGCCGCCATCCGACCCGTCAACCGTTGCACTTCCTTTACGTTACGAGGTGTGGGCATGTTCTTGAGAGCTTCGATCTTATCTGGGTTAGCTCGAATCCCATCTCTCGATATCATATAACCTAGAAATTTCCCAGATCGAACTCCAAAAGTGCATTTCTTCGGATTGAGCTTCATGTTCGCAGCCCGCAACACCTCGAAAACCTCTCTGACATCGACAAGAAATTGTCCTATGGACTTGCTCTTGATTAATAAATCGTCAACATAAACTTCCATGTTTTGACCTATCAGCCCCTTGAAAATTTTGTTGACTGCCCTCTGATAGGTGGCCCCTGCATTCTTTAAGCCAAACGGCATTGTCACAAAACAAAACGTACCAAACTCTGTTATGAATGCGGTTTTCTCTGAGTCTTGGGGTCCATGAAGATCTGGTAATATCCCCTATATGCATCGAGAAACCCGAATACTTCGAAGCCCAGTGTCGAGTCGACTAACTGATCAATCTTTGGGAGCGGATACGAATCCTTAGGGCATGCTTTGTTGAGATCTGTGAAATCCACGCACATCCGCCAGCTTTCATCTGGCTTCTTAACCAACACTGGATTGGCTAACCAATCCGGATAGAATACCTCTTTCACGATCCCAGCAACTAACAACTTGTCGACTTCCTTCCTTACTGCTTCCTTCCTCTCAGGAGCGAGGTTTCTCTTCTTTTGCCGTATCGGCTTCTTTTTTGGGTCGACATTGAGTCGATGCACTGCTATATCTGCCGATAGGCCTGGCATGTCGTCTGCTTTCCATGTGAACACATCTCGATACTCGACCAGGAGGTCGACCAAGGCTCTCATGTCGGGGTGTGACAACCACTTCCCGATCTGGACCCCTTGGCCCTCCTCTTCCTTCCAGACACGGATCTCGTCTGTCGGATCGACATAGACCCAGCTTCGATCCTCCTCTTCTTCAGGTATCAACTCCTCAACCAGCACTTGTCCAACTCATTTCCCTTTAATTGTGACCAAACTACAATTCCTGGCTACCTCGACGTCTCCTTTCACTTCATGGGTACCATACCAGGTGGGGAATTTCATGCTGTTGTGGAATGTCGAAATGATGGCTCTGAGATCGTATAAATCTGGTCGACCTAATATCGCGTTGTACCCCGATAGGGCCTTAACTACGACATAGGTCATCTCCATTGTCCGGCCTTTTTCTCCGTCTCCAACTGTAGTCAACAAACTAATCGATCCGACACGATGGATGGCATGTCCTGTGAATCCAAATAGAAGGGTAGACAACGGCACAATGTCTTCATCCTTCAACCTCATGGCTTTGAAGGCCGAGTAGTAAAGGATATTGACAGCACTTCCACTGTCGACGCAGACTCTCTTTACCCGACCTCGGCTTATCACCGCCTCTATCACTAATCCTTCGCTATGGCTGTGGGAACTCGGAATATCATCTTTGGGTCCATAACCCACCTCCGTTGTGAACCTGAGCCTCTTCGATTCCCTCGATCTATCAGAAGACTGTCGACTGGATCGAGGTCGATTTGACTCGCGTTCAGCGACAATCGTGTTGACATCATACCCGATGCGGTTATCCCGATGAGGGTCTCGATTTTGATCTTCCCGACGATCATCCCGATGATTATCTCTGTAGGTCGGCTCGGATGATCTATCTCGGCGTCTCTGATTGTCTCGACGCGGCGATCGATCTCTCTTCCCGTTATAAATTTTTCTCTTATACTCTCGACGACCCTTTGGCTCGTCCTTCTCGGATCTGTCGATCACCTCGTCCAATCGACCCTCTTGAATACAGGCATCAATATCTCTCTTCAAATCAAAACATTCCTCTGTGTCATGTCCCACATCTTTGTGATAGTCACAGTACTTGTGGGTATTCTTTCTCTTCTCAGGATCTTTGGACATTGGCTTAGGTGTTCGAGCGATATTCTTCTTAATCATGATAGCCAACACCTTCCCCCGAGATCGGTTGAGAGGGATAAAATCTTGATCTTTCAATTTTTCTTTCTTTCCGAGTCGATCTGTGATCGGAGCTGTCAATCGATCGAACACATTGGATTTCCCTTCATCATTTTGACCCTTTGACTGTCCCTTGGACTGGCCTTAGGTGTCATTCCTTGAATTGAGACCAAGTGAAATGGTGTGCAGACGCACTGCCTCTTCACCTTGGCAAAATTTGTGAACTATGTTTACACATTCGTCCATATCATTTGGCATCTTCTTGGAAAGCTTATCATACAACTTCATGTTGCGCAGACCTCCGACAAAGGCATTGACCTGCAGTGCATCGCTGGTGTTATGCACTTTCATGGCCTCGAGATTGAAGCGCCTCATGAAATCAATGGTTGACTCCCCTTTTTCTTGCTTGATGTTCATGAGGTGGGTAGCACTAAGGTGGAACTTCTTGTTCCCGATGAAAGCATCTCGAAACTTCTGTCCCAACTGTATAAAACTTGAGATCGACCCTGGTCGTAGCTTATAAAACCACTCCCGAGCTCGACCCGTAAGCAAGGTATCGAATGCACGACACTTTATGGCGTCGTTGGCATTTCGCAATCTCAACAATGATATATACCGATACAGATGATCCTCTGGGTCCGTGGTACCGTCATAGGGTTCCATCTTCGGTGGCTTAAATGACTCTGGCATCGTATATATTTCGATCTCAGGGCTAAAAGGCGACTCGAGCCATTCTGTGACCTTCTCTTTCCCTACGATGCGATTGAACTCGTTTTAAATACTCTCCTCGACCTGCCGTTGTTGCTTTTCGTGTCCAGGACGCTTCTTGGTTATGCTGATTTCTACTTCATCCTCATGCTCCTCCTGAGGATCGACATGCCTCTTTCCCCTAGCATTCTCACGCTCCTTTCGACCCGGTGGGTCTAACAGGTGTTCCTCGGGGGTATTACAAATTCCCTTACCTATGAATGCTGACGCCACCACTCTTTTCAAGGCGTCTTCATCTAAAGATGCTAAATGATCTGCCATGTCTTGCAGCTGGAGAGGAAGCTGCGGCCTTGGGGGATCTGCCACTGCAGGTCTAGATCCAGTGAGGACTTCTTGAATCTGGGATGGGACTCCTGCTGGATCTACATCCGTGCGTTCTTCGACCTGCGGATTCTTACTGTTCGTCGGTTTCTTTCTTGCTGGTGGTGCCATTGCAATATCTTTGCCAACTCACCGGTAGAATGCCCTCCTTCTAGCGCCAAATGATGATGCGGAATAATGCATCACCGGTAAAACTAGGCCACGTGTAATCTAAGGGTGAGTTAGGAGAGAAAATATGCAAGGCAAAGACTGATAAAGATGGTGTTTTTGGTGTTATTTGGCTGAGTCCAAGAATGTATTTTGGATTGCCTACGTATCCTGTATAATGTCCAGGAATCAAGCCCTACGTAATTCCTGGAGCTATGTATTTATAGGCACATGTCCTTCTTCTGCCCTAATCTTAGGGCGGTTTGGTCTATTGACTTAAATACCCTTTAATGGGCCTTGACCCCTTGTCCAAGTAACCAATCGGATGGTGGGCCTAGGAACTGGGCGGAGGCCTTGGTCTCGACTCGATGCATACCGACATGGGTGATCGAAGTGGGACACTTGCAGAATCTGCCGGTTGCTGCGGTCTTCACTGGTAGGTCTCGTATTCGATCCGATGTGTGTAATTAACATAGACTTTTCTATGTACAGCTGGACCAATCAGATTATTCCACGTGGAGGGGTTAAATCCCGTATCGTCAACAGACATAAGAAATAACGTTGAATAATGATTCATTAAGTTTGTTTGGTTTTAGGATAAATCAGAATGTCACTGTATAAGAGATAACATTGAGTAATAAACTTCTTGAGTTGTGCATCACTCAGCATATAACATTGAAGTTGGTATTAGTGAAATTATCTCTCCATATACAGTAACATTGAACTAGATAAATGGTTGAATAATGCAAAACTCTGTACATTCGAAATTAATTTGAGAAGAAATATAATTTCATGTCTGTTGAGAATCTTTTGCAGGCTTTGCAATCAGAAGATGGATGAATGAATGCCAAACAAATCTTCCCTTTTAAATTTTTGTTCATGCGTCACTTAAAACCCTTCCAATATCAAGTGTGTAATCAACTGTAAAATGCATAATTAAGGTCGATCTTGATTAATGAACACTTAAACTTAGTTTCTAATGGACCTAACTACTTAATAAACTTGTACAAGATATATTCAAACAATAGAACACCCCGAGACAAGATGCAGTGTCACTGAAAACAGGTTCATTGTTTGGCTTGAAGTGTTGATCTGAATTGAGCTTTTAAATCTTGTGAATGAGATTAAATCCAATCATAACTTGCAGATAAGATACTTAGCAATATGTGTGAGCAAGTTCATAAAGATAGAGCAAGTTTTAGGTTCTGATCACAAAGGTTTTAGCAAGATAGTTTTATGTAGTAATAGTTAAATCATGCGGTTAAAATATGTTGAGTAATGGATCCTTATTACCCCTATGATGATTGAAATCATGTTTGTTTGATTGTTTCAAAGATAATACAACATCTAAATGAGGCTTAATTGGCATATAGAATGAATTTTGATTGACTAAGTTGCCTAGGGTTTGATCCATTTGAGGTATTCTGCATTCTGTAACTGCTAATCATTTCCCTTCATTAAAGGTTTGTTTTATATTGTTGGATCATACAATACCCCTCATTATTTGTATTGCATCTGTATGATTATCTTTGTACTAATACCAACTAAAGTATATCACTTACATTACAAGGCACGGAGTATTATTGATCTAATACACGTATTATGAAGTGTCTAATATCATTATATCAAGTTACATTCAAAGATCAATACACATCATGAAAATAAATTTCAGAATCGATCAAAAACGATATTGAATTTTTATTTGCTACTGTTCATATGATCTAAGTTTCAGCTGATGCATTTTTATGTTGTTTGTTACATTAATCAATGTTTAATTAATTGATTAATCCAGCCTTGAAGATACACAAAGATCCATTGATCAAAACCCGAATCTAAGGGTGGAAACATGAAGCAAAAGTCTTACGGAAGTACAAGTGTCCAATCACTCACTATCTTTTGCTTCTTGTCTCTTGTGCAACGGATACATGGCTCATCTAAGCTCTATTTCAGCTTGAGAATTATTTTGATTAAAAGAGGAAACGAATAGGAACTTTCATTGCTCCAAAAATGATGTTTTCTTGGAGATTGAAATTCAAATACAACGGCTATATTGTGAGATATGCTGATGATGTCCGAATTTTCTTGTTGAAAGAGTTTTATTGTAAATGGGGAAGACTATTGATAACTTTGCCAAATCTTCTACTTTTTCGTCTTTTCTAAACTCTATTTGAGCTACAACTCTTACACTCTATTTGAGCTCATTTGAGACTTTGTAACATACTGCTTATTCTGTTGACTGTCTTGGTTTTGCTAACTGGTTAGTTTGGCTTGAGTGATTTGTTGTGGGTCATAAGAAACTCTGATTACTTATAAGGTAGTATCATTCTTATTTCCTTATAGAAAAGTGACGGGGATAGAAATATTGGGTGCAATTTCTACCAGTATAATATGTAAGAGTATTGTAAGAAGATATTGTCTAAGTGGTCAAGGTTTGTCTTGTGATTACATTGTTGAAAATATCTTGTAACACCACCGTTATCTAAATAAAAATAATCCTATTGTAGGGAGGATAAAAATACAGTCCTCACAAGTCTGGTACAGGGTTGACTGCAACATGATGTGTTTTATGCTTATCCTTACTTCTTTGTCTAAATGCCATGTATGCTTTAATCTTTATACATTGTTGATCCAAGCATCTGCAAACATCTTCACATCAGATGTTCATCAGAACTTAGCACCGTTCTCCGCAAAACAGATCAGTCTGTGACATTTTGCTTGCTTGACTTAATTGACTTGATCTTGAGTCTATCTTGACTTGTACTTATCTTGACTTGTACTAAGTTGGAAAAGTTCTAACAAGTCTTCTATTATCATTTGATCCACATTTGAACTACTTGAACTCGTTCCAACCTTATACATTGAGGGTTAGAACAATTTGCACTGATTATTTGTTGAGGAATGTTAAAGTGTTTGGGAAAGAACCATTTACCCCAACTCGGTTCATTTAGATCCTTGATCCTATCAATTGGCATCAAAGAACTGGTTAATTTGTGTAAATTTGTTTACATACATCCTCTGATCTAACTACGTCTACAACGACTTTTACAAAACCTCAAGAGGATATGTCAAGTATGAGGCCACCATACTTTACTAGTGTATTATGACCACTGGAAAATAGCCATGAGATTTCATATGGAATATCACTTGATCTTGATCTTTGGTATGTCATTGGGGATGGACCATTTATCCCAATTAAAATCAAGATCACAGTAGATGTGGTTGAATTTGTTGTCAAAACTAGACAAGAGTGGAAGGAAGTTGATAAAAATAAAATCTTTGTCAATGCCAGATCAATGACCATCCATCATAATTATTGCATTGAGTATTGAAGAAGCTAGATATGTTTCTTTGTGCAAATCTGCAAAAGAGGTATGGTCCAAACTGGAACTCAAATATGAAGGACCTAACAGAGTTAAGGAATCAAGGATTAACATCCTAATGCATTCCTATGAATTGTTCAAAATGAAACTACCTGAATCTATTTGTGAAATGGGTGCCACAATATCTGACATCATTGATGATCACTTGGAATGATCTTCTATAATCAAGAGAAGGTTAAGAAACTTATAATGAGTTTACGACCTGAGTGGAATGCCAAAACCACTGCTATTCAGGAATCTATCAATCTCAAAAAAGGATGAACTGATATAGTCTTTGCTTCTTTATTGACTAGCTCTTAATGAAACAAAAGCCGGTAGACAAGAGTCCCAAAGTGTTGCCTTACAGGATGTCAATGAATACTGTTCAAAAGTGACCAAGCCAATATGTCAAAAGAACTCTCACTGATGGTAAAACATTGAAGAAAAATTTGCCAAGAAGGCAGTAATTCTAGTAAAAAATGATGATCCGACAGATTCATTCACAAAATGGTACATGACAATGCATGTACGATTGACATATTTTTTGTATATGATCCTCAAAAGGCGCCACTCAACATTTCAATAACAAAAAATGTATTTGACATCTTTTTTAGTTAGTAATATTATATTTAAGTTTTCAAGACATCCGAACCAAATCTTGATATAGAATAGTAACACTAGAGTTTTTGGTTTAAACAAAGTTCTAACTGAATAGGCATCTAACCTTGTAAACTTCAATATTGATTATCAATGCAATCAATCATTTGATTTCTCTTATACTGTATTAAAGTCGTAGGACTCAGGTCCTTTGTATCTTGAGTAATCCTTACAGAATTACGTTTGGGTGGGGGTTCGCAACATTAATCTGAATAAACCCCCCCTCACTTTTATTCTCAAATCAACTAGCATTCGCATACACATTAGCGATTTACAGAGGGTATATACAAGTATACATACTACTATTGATAGTTACAACCAAGTCATTGTATGCATTTCTACTCATGAGTGGAAGAGTTATATTTATTAAGTGTAATATAACTCTTCCACCCATACTAGTTATAAAAATATCCGTCGCAGTTGCACTTATCCGCCACAGAGCATTTGATTTGAGAATTTAGTGTTACATTATTATATATGTAAAAAATCATCACTCACCCTCTTCATCACTAGCTTTAAATGTAAAATGGGATTTCAAACCAATCCAGCAATGATAATAATCATAATCCCTATATGGGGATTCAAGAGCCCATGGACATACTCGTGGTATCAGACACGATTCGAACATAAACGCCATCGTATTTGTTATTTTTTGTGGCCCAGCTTCGTTTCCAAGCGTGATAGTAGCCTACGGAACCAAACCAAACCAAACCAAATCATATGTGTATGCGAGACTATGTTATGAAATGGCTCGAGTCGCATAAAACATACTACACATGCCTGTGTTAAGGTTTTAGGAAATTATTACCTCATAGGATTTGGTATCGGGGCCATGTGGCGTCATGCAACTGTGAAGGCTTGCACCACCTGGCAGAAATCCATCCACTTTTGCCTGAAGAAAAAAAACAGTTTCTAATTAGAAAACAACAGTAGCCGCCCTTAGAGTCGAGATGGTGGCAAAGCAATGTAAAGAATTACAAGGAAAATGATAGGGTCCACCCCATTGTGCCATGTTTAGGAAATCACAGGACTTTACCTCATATCCTCCATAAATCAATCCCATGAATTCGCTCATACAGTTCCGATGGTAATATGGAGGACGAAAAGTATGCTCAGCAACCGTCCACCGGGGTGGGAAGATTACAAAATCAAGCAATGCAACACCGGGTTTGTCAGTTGGTGCCGTGAGAACTGCAAATGAATTCACATCAGTGAATATAACTCAGGGCCCGGTTCAACTAAAGCTTCCTTCTGTTTGAATTGATGAAGAAAGGGAGGGAACAAAATTCGAAATTCATGTAAACAATTTTATTCTCTTTTACAAAGTAGAAGTAGGTAAGGGTGAGTTGAATGCATCAAATTCATTTACATGATACAACCATTGATGACATTGAGATACTAACCTGTATTAATTGACGGATCACTGTGATCAAATAGAACAGTATTGTACGGGCAGAACTTGTTTAGGTCATACTGCAAGGATAATCAAACTTGTCAATTAAAGATTTTAAACGAAATTATGAAACTTCATTGACTATATAATAAGCAACAAAGAAATGTTGTACGGATAATTTGTGTACATCTTTTTGCTCAAAATGGATAAAAGACAATCCTTATCAGATTTTTACCTTAAAAGGGACATAACTTCCATGCCAAGCAACCACGTTAAAAGGAGAAAAATCTTGTATAGCAGTAAAGAGCTCGCCTCCAAACTTTTGCACGATGGTGTAACCTGGTAAAGTGCTCCTCTCAAACCAGGCTTTTGGCACGAGGAAATCCCTCGTAGCAGCAAGACCATTAGCACCTAGACATATCAAATAAACTCCATGACTTAGATTACTTAATCTAATGAAACTGTAAGCAATGTAGAATTGAGCATTTTATCACACACCAATTGGTCCAAGATCAGGAAGCTGAAAATGAGATCCGAAGATTTCAGCAACATAACCACGTGACGTTCCATCTGGAAGGTCAACAGCAAAGCGGAATCCTTGTGGAACAACAATTATCTCTCCAGGAACTACTTCTAGTCTGCCACATTCAGTTGTAATCCTTAGCCCTACCATAAGCACCACATAATTAGTTCAATGTCAGAAAAAAACAGTATGAAAGAATATGATGAAAGAAAGGGAAAAAAAATGCTCAGAAAGAGAGAAAAACCTTTAAACACTTTCTTGTACCTTAACTAAACTACAATCAAATTTCTTGTCTGGTTTTCATTTAATGAGCCGGTTACCTAATGTGCAAGACAAGAGTCAATAATCTACAATGTTTCCATCAGCTACATAAAGAGATACAGCTTGTCTTAGAGCTATATTTTTGGAACAACATAAAAATATGCTAGAAAATTGTCATGGACACTCTGAAAATTCCTTCACTTTGTGTGATTCATACCCCTCTTAAAAACAATTCAACCTTTGGATAGCAGAAATTGCAGACAATGTTGATTCCTTCATAAAATGTTCAAAACTATAAACTTCTAAGGGTTTTTTTTGTTTTTTGTTTTTTGTTTTTTGTTTTTTGTTTTTTGCTTAAAGGCCCGACTAATCCTGAGTTTAACTATGAAAAGTATTTGGCCTAAGTAATCGTCAGACGCAGCTAAGGAAAACTTATATTTCACGTTAGTTCAGAAAATACAGAGACACTCCTCCATATGAAATGATTAAAACCAGGACTTTATTAAAGCACAAATATCCAATGAAATGTACTACACATTTTTCTTAAATTTAAGACATGGTTTTCGTCAAAAAGATGGAATCTTTTGATTTGAATAGAATATGTCATTGACTAATTTCAGGTACGGCAGAAAATATAACTGAAATCTGTTCACAAACAACAGACTGTGTGACCATGATGATCAAATACTTTGTAGGTATGAAAAGTGCATAACAGAGTCATGACATGACAATCGCAAGTTCGCAACTGATGATTACTTACTTCCTTCTTGAGGAACAATTAAAAAATCACCATCAGCATTGCAAAACGCACAGTCTTCCATAGATTTATTGGCTGTGTACCTATACAAACAAGTAAGAATACCAGAATATTTAAAAACATGTCTATATCATGTTAGGTACATATCAAGAAGTGGATTGGTAGCATTAAACCGTCTCTATCTCTGAGCCGCTAAAGATACGCCATTCATCAGACCACAAGTAAGTGAAACAGAGAAGCAATATGAGTACTCTGATGAGTTGTACCAACTATTCCAAAATGTGTTTTTTTTTCTCTCCAAACCACAATGAACCAATACAGAAGATGACATAAATCAAGAGGTAAAAAGGTTGTATCAAGTTTCAGGTAGAAGTAAAGGCAATATAAAGGACTAACATCCTCTATACAGAAGACCTTTTCGTGGTAAAAGTACTTAACATACACTATCCATTACATTCCTCATTTTCGAGTGATTGATTTTGGATTTCAAGAAGGAACGATTAAGAAAATCTGGAGTATAATTAATGCATTCTAACATAAAGCCTCAAAGCTCTGCAAAGAAGTCGACTATATAGTAAGCATATAAAGCAAGGAATGCTAGCTAGTTACATGTGAATGGCATAACCATATCGAAGATATGAGCTGCCCGCCCCGCATACTGTAGACAGACCATCAATGAAATCAGTTGGAGCTTCTGGAATTTCAACTGGCCTCCATCTCAATTGAGTTGGTGTGGCAGAACTGTTTGATTTGTCAAATTCAGCTACAAGCCTGTTGTGACTAGGCACTCTAGCTTTAAATGGCTCGTGCGTAACTGATGGCTTGATCCGATAAAGCCAACTGCCGATCAATTGGTAAAAAAAACTCCAAAATCAATCAAATCATCTCAGTACTCACATATCAAAAGGCTTCCGAGGAAAAAAAAAACCTGAATAATAAAATATTCAGCAGAAATACCAAAGGTATTCAACTGTGATCATGTAAACTGAGCTTACATATGTTTATGCTTGAAGAAGTAAGAAGTGAAAAAAAAAAATAAAAAAAAAGAAATACGGACCTTCGCTGATTAAGCTTGCGAGGGGAAGTGAAGGAGGTGCCGGAAATTTGTTCAGCGTAAAGGCCATAAGGACATATGAGAGGGCTATTTTGTCCTTCCGGCAGAGCTCCGGCAATGGCTTCCGACGAGAAATCATTTCCGAAACCGGACAAATACACCAAATCATCCGGCGATTTTTGCTTAGAGTAACTCTCATTGCTGTTCTCCATCAAAGGCAGCCGCAATAAAGTAGTGATTTCTTTGGTATTGCGACTCACTCACTGGTAAATGGGAGGAGTTTAGGATTTTCAGCTTAAAGCATATGATACGGCTTTCAATAGTTTTATAGTTTTATGTTGGTCAAGACCACCACGTCATACTTGTCCTTTAATAAAATTTCTTAAAAAAATGACAAATTTATAAAAGCATTTATATTTTACACGGTAGGTCCCGTCCGTGCGTTTTTCTGAATTTCTATTGATTCTGGATCACCAAGTTATACTTGGTCCTGAACCATCATAAAATTTCCGTATGGCTTTAGTTAGGTGTGGAAGAGACGATGGTGACGTCTGAATTTACATGAATCCACGTGGCATGGTGATCACTTCGAGAAGTAAGGATACGTACACGGTATATTAAATTAAATGTCCCTACTTCGAATGAAATGATAGTGAAAGTTAAGAGAAATACCTTCCTAATAAAGAAAGATTAAGGTCTAGGGAAGGGAAGCCTCGTTGGATTTCAAAATCCAATACTCCCTCCGTTTCAATTTAATTGAGGCAGTTGTTAAAATCACACATATTAAGGAGATGAGTTAATGCATTAATTTTTACAATAAAATGATTAGAATATCCTTAGATATAATTAATGTGACCTTATTTTTTATATCTTCTAGTGTAATAATTAAGGGTAAATCAAGTAAAAACACAATAAATGTTGCATTGGAAATTGTACTGCCTCACATAAAATAAAACAAAATTTTTTAACAACTGTCTCAGTTATTGTGGAACGGAGGGAGTACTTAATTTAACACAATATCCTATACAATAAAATCAACACAATTTATTTTGTTGGGACCCATCACCATAAATCATTCATCATTTTAATCAATGGGAATAGTGCACGTAATGGAAAGTGCACTATATAAATATGTAGTGCACATACCATTTCCCTTTCAAAATAGCCAAAATCAGTCAGCCTCGTGCCATTTGTAACGGATACAGCTCCAGACTGTTTAAATTTGAACGGGCCTGCTCAAATTTACACGTGGATGAGGGTTTTATGACAGATTTTCAAATTGTACATGGCGTATAAACAGCCCGTGTCAATTTGAACGGGCTGCTAACACCTCGTTGGATTTTACACGCCTCGTTGCATTGCACCGGGCAAGTGACACGCCACGTGCAATTTCAAACGTTAAATCACAAAAAAAAGGTGTCTTCTTCCCCCACTTCAAACATATCATCATTTGCAGAACGGTTTCACACAAAAAAAACGCATAGTAGAGGAGGAGACTTGGAGTGTGCAAATTCAAACTGTGAAGGGTTTAAAACGTGAAATTGTCTCTACATCTCTATCAAAATTGCTACTTTTAATGAAAGAGACGCACCTTTAGTAAGCTGTTTACAGTATTATTAGGTTAAATTTCGATATTTTTTTATTAGAATTCATGGTCATGTATGATCGATTATATCACAATTAGAATTATGGAAATGTATGATAGTATGATATTATAATATGTAGGTTGAATGTATTATTGTATGATATTGTAATGTGTAGGTTGAATGTATATTTTGTGATATAATTCATGGAAACTTATTAGGTTGTTATATTATTGTATGATATTGTAATGTGTAGTGTTGTACGCTATAGGTGTTTTGAGAATGAGTAGTATAAATGTGTAGTATGGATTGCCTTAATTTTGAAATGTGTAGTATGAAACGGCCTTACTTTTGATATAACACCTGGTATGTGTAAAATGAAATAGCCTTAATTTTGATCAGAATAAAAATACCATGTTACGGGTAATTACAAAAGTGTCATAATTTTATAACCACTGAACCGATGATTTGAAAACATAAAACATACGACAAATAAATGAAATTACAAAAAAAATCTCCACCAATTCTATGGTACGCCTCGACACCGTGGGGAAACATCGTATTGGGGCTCCTTATATAGCGTAGCTCATAGAAAATTTCATTATGTCTGTTCAATAGAGTATCTTTTCCCGTTCTCGGCATCTTGATAAAGCCTCAGCTAGAAGTGAGGCATCCGTTAGATCGAAAATCTAAGTTTTGTTATGTTGGCTCTGTCCAACATATGTTCTTCCTCGTCATTATCAATTACTTTATGACGGTGGTAAAAAACGCTCTTCAACTACCCGCATACTGGTATATAAACAACACAACAACATTCGGAAAACCTAACCATGTGTGTGTGTATATATATATATATATATATATATATACACACACAAACTAAACCATACATACATCCATACATACATAAGTGATTACACGGTTGTATAACGCTTGTCTGGTCGGTGTATAACCAAATCAAGTCAATCAAACAGGTCAAAGATGCTCAATCAAAGTATTAGGCATGCTTGTGCCAAACTGCAATATAACTGAAGTTCCGATGAACTTTCAGTGTTCAAATGCTTTTCTTTGCCCTAAAAAGAAAATGCTTTGCTTTGGATGCAATGAACATTCAATGTTCAAATGCTTTGCTTTGGATGCAATCAACTCATATGAGCAGTGAACAATGGATGTTTACACAGGTTCCAACAAGATAGTATGAAAAAAGTCTTGACTTTGGATTTGTAAAACTCACTTTCGTGGGATTCTTTTATTACCTTTTTGTGTAATTATATTACACACAAGTGTTAAAACTAACCAGCCCTCAATAAGTCACGGTTGGATCACAACATTACATTCGTTGGTGTAAAAAAATAATATTGCAATATTTAACTCAGCTCATTTATATGTCTTTCAAATAAAAAATAAATAAAAAAAAAAAGACACTCACACAAGCTCCCAACCAGGCTCACAACTATCATATGTAGGTGAAGACGTTGCACACAAAGCAACAGCAGTAACAGGGGGATGGAAAAGGCTATGCTCTTGTTGGAGGCTGCTAACTGCATCATCATCATCATTTATTTCTCCACACAATATTGCCAGTTGCTCATACTCTTTTATCAATCGCTTTCTTGATCCCAACGCGTTTAGTACGAGTCTCTGAGATATGAAGGGAAAATTACATAACCAATAACCCGAACAGAACAAAATGAAACAAAAGTATTCGGCTTTTGGTTAACCAACCTGAATTATATTTGTCTGGTTTTTGGTTATTTCGATTTATATCAAATCCAACACAATCTAATTACCCTGTAAAACTTTATCATTTTTAAATACCTTACGCAAGACCTAATTATTAGTATTATAACCCTACACATACTTCCTTATATTTTAAAACAAAATATTTCTATTTGCCAGGCATTTAGATCATGTTTTTGGATTTTTTTTCTTTTAGCTCAAACTTAGAAGTGATTTATCCACTATTCTTTATTGTTGAGTATGGTGGTGGTGGTGGTGGGCGGTGAAGATGGTGGATGTGGTGGCAGTGAGGGGTTGTGGGGGATATGGCAGGTGATGCATACTTTTATTCTATTGCATCCCATCCATTTTTGGATGGAATGAAATGCTTACTTTTTTTTTTCACTCCATGTCTTGTTCTTCACAGTTGCTCTAAAATTCGTACAAATGACATAACTGGATTTTGCAAAGATTTAAAGATACATGAAGCTTGTAAAATTTAAAAATTTGCATCACAAATGTATATGTAACATGAGTACCTTGTAGGATTTGGCCCTCCTAGGTCTACATGAGGCAGCATGGACCAACCAGTCTTCCACAAGGGACGCTTCCTCGGCCTTCACTTCATTCGTCAAATCTATGTTTTCCATGACGGAATCATCGATATCAACTGCAGAGTCGTCTCCACAACCTGGAAAGAATTGGCACCCATGGCGAGCATCGTTAATGATGGAATTTGAGCAAGTGCATGTGTAACTCATTCAATGTGCGTCAAAATACTTATAAAATCGTATTTTAATAAGAAAAGGAAAAATTAAAAACAGGCTGTTATACCACTATTAGATGTCGACGTGTGAGCTTTCAACTTAGTGTCCCCACAGAAGTGCATGAAATTATCTGTTGCTATGGATTCATCAAAACGAACCCTCTTAGAAGATTCACATGTATCTGCACTTGCCAAGTTAGATGAACATTCATATTTAGGAAAGCTTTCATATACTTCCACCCCATGCTCAGAAATCTGATTCTCCTCCATAGTTGGATTTGAGTAACTCAAGATATCGTCACCATCTTCCTTTATTATTGATATGTCGCTTTCAACTTGTTCATAACCATCTGAAATGCTTTTTTCCCTCCTTTCTTCTTGGAATTCTGGGAGCAATTCAAAATTAAGAAAAGCATCAGGATGAATATCATTTCCATGTTCCAAAGCTTCGTTTTCAAGAAAATTTGAAGCTTCAGCCGTCAGTTGCTTGTCTCCCATATATACTGCACAGGGCTTTTCATACTTCATGCGACTTGTGCATTCAACAGCTACAGTCTTGTCATCTTTTCCTTCCACTTCGTCACTTTTGTCAAAGTTTGTAACATCTCCATCCCTTTCAGACGACGAGTAACCTTCTATTAGCTTATAAGGTTCTATATTATTGCACATAGTCTCATCAATATGAACTAGTCCAAGCCCCGTACATAATGAGTTCTCATCGTGTAGAAAACACAAATTAACAGTTAACGGCTGATGTTCCTTTGAATAGAAAGCCGATCCAGAATAATCTTTTTCTTCAACTAAACATTCAACATCAGAAACTAGAATATCTTCGTTTGAAGCATTCGTTTGAGCATTCATCTCAGACGTATTCAAAAATGGAATAACAGGCTTTGAAGACAAGATAGTCTCTTCTCCTTCAGGAAGAACTCCGATGTTGGTAATTGTCTTGCAGTTCTGATTGGATTTAAGTTCCACAACCTCGACTAGATTTTCTGTTGAAAACTTGGCAACAGTATTACTCATGCAACCTTCAACATCAGAAATATCAACCGATCCAAAAAGGCTTTTGCTCTCTAAAGACTCTGATATCACTGTTAACAGATGTTCTGCACTGCTTCTCTCTATGGAATCTGATCTCACAATCAATGGGTGTTTATCCCTATCAATAAATGATGGTGGGCTGTCTCCACAATATAAATCCCTACAAATTGAATGCTTTTCTTTCACTACAATCTTTTTAGCATCATCTGGATTTATAATATTGTTTGGTTTTTCCGGAATTTCAGCAGAAGTTGAAGGATTATAGTGCTTTTGATGATCATTGCAATGAATATGACCAGCACTATCTTCCAGCTGACATGATCGACTGTCACTGCCGCCAACTGCTGGCCTGGTATAGCTCCCAGTGGCATCATCGTGTTTCTTACTCGCACAATTTTCGCCTTGTTTGTTATAGGCCATGGGAGGGCCGAAATCATGTAAAACTTTAGCATAAACTTTTTTCACATTTTCACCAACGATCTGCACTTGATTCTCTAGATATTTCACATTATCCTACAAAAGCCTTGCAGTATCTTAATCACAAAACCATATCCGAAGTCATAAAGGACAGAGACAGATCAATATGAAAACACAAGAATGTGATTTGGGAAAACTAGGGTAACCATAAGTATGTTGAAGCACATGTGCATGCACATGAACCTAATATTGTGGAAGGAAAGAAGGAAATAATTACCTTGCCCACAAAATCGTCAACCTCATGGCAAATTGCCTCGAACTTGTGGTATATGTTCCCAGTCCATGTTCTACATTTGCTTTTGAAATCCATTATATTTGTGCTCCCTCTAATGTAATCAAAGGCCAACCTTAGTACTTGATTCCTCAAAAGAATAGTCAAAAGCAACCTGCAACAATCCAGGTAGATTCTTTAACAGTGGCAGGGATACATGCCTAGAGACCTATGGGGACCAATTACAATAGGTTTCATCACGGATACAGAAAAAGAAAATGAAAAATATGGAAGAATTTTATAATTCAAGGATCAAATGCTCATGGAGAGCTCATATGAGAAGATTATGGGAAAAAAGTTGCTCGGGTTGAGCATACCAACAAACGATATACGTATTTAACCAAGCCTCTTCGATGATTAAACTGCTCAACAAGCACTGCCATGTATGTCTTGTTTCAGAGCTTGGTCCCAAATGAAATTGCATGCTTAAAAGGATCTTCCACCGAAACACATCATGATCAACATGGAGAGCTCATATGAGAAGATTATGGGAAAAAGTTACAAAAAGGAGCTCAAAATCGTAAAAGTAAGGACTCGGAAATCCGGCACATGGCCCGTTTCGGTCCGTTAAAGGCTTCCCGGGCTTGGGAATTCCATATAAAACCCTCTTTTTTTCAAAGCTCGGGTTGAGCATACCAACAAACGATATACGTATTTAACCAAGCCTCTTCGATGATTAAACTGCTCAACAAGCACTGCCATGTATGTCTTGTTTCAGAGCTTGGTCCCAAATGAAATTGCATGTTGTTTCAGTAAAATAAATGACTAGCTTAAAAGGGAAACACATCATGATCAACCAAGTACAAGTCAGTCAGCCCCTTAACTACATTCAGGTGGACTTTTGCTGAATATAAATTATGCAAAAGAAAAGATTTCAACAATACAACTAAACTCATTACTTAATTCAAGGAATAACAGTACCAAAACCCGGCATCAACAATGGAATTGCGTCCATGAAATATGGAGATACAATTTTTTATGATACAAAATAATATTTTACATGGCATTACAACATCCACAATCATCCGTGTAAAAAAAGTGAAAAGAGAAGCAAAAATTTCAAGAGGGATTCTGGAAACAATCTGAACATACGGTTTCAAGCAATTCCAGACAGATAACAAACAGGGCACCAATTTCAAGGTATTAAAGCTTCGCGAGGAAGCAGGGAATTTTTCTTTTGATTACCTTTACAATCCTACTTTTCCTCTGATTTTACTTCAATTATATTTACTACTTCACATCATATCATTATTATAAAAACTCCGCAAAAGGCTACCTCATAAACAACCAAACTCATCATCAATCTACATTAAGAAGACATTACGGAATTTCAACTCACTGTCAGCTCAATCGAAGTTTACATCCGATGATCAGCCTATTGAGATGTAAATACATACACAGGCAGCATAAACGTACAGTTACAAGCAAAGAAACCTTACCAAACTAATTAAGGGTTATGGTGGAAAAAGGATGATAATATGTAGGGAATCAGCTATCGGTGGAGCACCGGAGATCGGTCGTGAAGTGATTAAATCTGCGAGGGTTTTGGTGGGTTTTGGAGGTCATCGCGGACGATCATTGTTTGTTTGGAAAGACGATTACGTTCAGGAAATATGTACAAGTTGTGCTCTATAATTTCGTATTACTATCATTGATGGGTGGGCCCAATGTCGTTTATCTTGTTCGATGAAATCAAGTCCACAAAACATTTTTTTATTTTTTTATTTTTATGGTTGTCTCAAAATAAAATGTAACTTTAATTAGATTTAAAGTATTTTTGTTTTAATTGTTTAAATTGCTTTAATGTACTTTATAAATTAAAAATGGTGCTATATATAAAAAAGATAAAAAGTTAAATTAATTGAATTTTAAATGACCAAACAATCTATTAATTGATATCTTATTAAATATTGTGAGTTTTAAAATGTCATAAACAAATTCTGACTGAGGGGATAATAAATTAAAAATTTTAAAAGTTTTGTGGTGTGAGTAGTAATTTTGAAATGCTATATTATAAAAACAAAATATTCGAAAAATATGATGTCCGAGTAAAATTGAGGTGCGAACAGAAATATGGTCATCATTCCTTACAAGAGCACATACAACATACAATAGCTAAGCCATTATCATTCTCATTATACATCAAGAGTATCAGAGCATGTGCAACATGCGGTCCCATTAAAATGTCACTTACTATGAAAATGAATGAAATTATAAGATAAATGTTAAAAAGGACGGAATAAACGTAGAATCTGACATTTAATCCAGTGAATTTGTTTTTATGTCATTAAGGATAATTTTCTATTCCACTAGACCGTAATACCCTCCTTTTAATTGAATTGTTATGTAACAGCATATCCAATTCTTTCACGAATTTCTAAACAAAAAAACAAAACCAGCACGTATTCTTCTTCGATCCAATTTCACCACTTTCATATAATTTTATTCGCATATTCGTCTCACCAATTTCAATCTAATTTCATAAGCTTTTCCATTAGCAGCAACCCAAGTACACTTTTACAAGCACCGGAAGCCCCTTTTTATCAACCAAATCTGATACAGGTAATATTGTCAACCAGATCTGATAGTGGATTAATTAGTGAGGTTATTTGAATACAACAGGGAAAAGATTAGTGGAATGCCGATTTCTTGTGGATCAGTGGAATCTCAATTCCACAACAAATTTAGTGGATCGGTCTTCATCGCCATGTTCTTAGTTCTTAGTAATCCATCTGCAATGTTCTAGTGTAGTGGATTGAAATAGTGTTTCATTCGGATACACATCGGCTTGGGATAGAGGAATTCATAAACAATGTGGGTTACATTAGTGGATTTGTGCAATTTTGTTCTCATCCAATGGATTAACGTACGAATCTCAATTCCACCAACAATTTAGTGGATCGTCCCTTTGTTCTCGGTGTTCTTTGTAATTCATCTGCAAATTTTGAAAGTTAAATGTTTCAAATTTTGTATTTGTTTTCGAATTTGCATGACTTTGGATCTACGAAATTGGAAAAACTGACTTTGGGGTTGATACGAAATTGGAAAAAATAAAAGTGCGAATTCAGAAGCGATGATGTGAGAACACCGAGATGAGGGTGTTTTAGTCTTTTAATAATGCAATTTGTCCTTAACGACATATTTTCAACAGCTATGTCCTTTTGTCATTTTTACTATTTATTTTGTCATTCACCCCATCACCCCATGAAATTATCCTAGGGTACATTTAGTGGTGTTAAAATAACAGCGTCACTCATGAATAAATTTGAGTTCGACACGTTAGTGTTTGTTTATCTTAACGAACCAAGTTTGAACAAAATTATAAACTTGTTTCTTAAACGAACGAATTTGAGCTTACTCGCAAACGTTCAATTATATTCGTGAACCTGCTTATATAGATAAACCAAATTACAAACGAACCTAACAGATAAGATGATTTTTTATATCCTAAAGAGCAAAACTCAAGCTGCGCTTGAGCTAGAAAACAAAAATACGTTTAGCGGGTCAACCTTTGCGCTTGAGCTAGAAAACAAAAAATACGTTCAGCGGGTCAACCTCGACACGAGCGTGAACAATTTTTCTTTATAAATAAGTCAAACTTGAACATAATTCTTTTGTTCGTTTATTGAACAAACGATCGCGAATAAGCTCGTGATCTAAACGAGCTAAAGCTTGAACATAATTTATTGTTTGTTTATTAATCAAACAATCATAAACAAACTCGTGATCTAAACTAACACAAGTTTAAACAACAAATACTCGATTCACCTTAACTCGTTAATAGCTCAAATGACATTCCAACCCCACTACATATCCCATTCACCGCTACATAGCTTAAAAAGAGTTATCCACTTTATTATTAGAAAACAACTTTCCCACCGATTTAAATAACTAGTCTTACAATTTTACCACCAAAATTCTAAATTTACAGAAGAAAGGAGAATAAAAAAAAAAGTTAATACATACGAAAAATCTACGAGCATATATAAAACTTCCACCGGCAATTTCATTAGAAGGAAAATGTAAAACATAGAATTTATGCATTGTGCTGCTAAATATCTAAGGATCATACCACATAATCTGATACAAAACAATGGCACAAATTGAATATCTTTTCCAGGATTTCATGCTTGGAACATGCTGATCAAATTGAATACACCCCAGCCTTCAACGACAAAAACATCCAACGAACACCAACATCCATAATCCATAAATGGAGAAGAAATCTGCAGGTCACTGGGAGTCATGGTTGTATCGCGATGGATAATTATGAACCAACATCCGCTGCAGCCACCTCCTTCGGGGTTCTGGAGGAAGACAAATAAAACGCTCTCTTTCACCTTCATCCTTAAGTACCTCAAAAGCATCAAGATACATTTCACTGGACTGTGGGATGTCATCCATTTCATTCAGACACTTTATAGCAGCAGAAAGTGAATAATCAGGTGGAGGAGAACCATCACCTGGACATGGCTTAACAATACCAAACTTGGGAACCCCCCTAATACTTGTAAGTTCTACAAGTCTCCCCACCGTGCCACGTAATTCATTCATCCATGATGTTTGAGACCTAAAAGTAGGTGCTGGAGGGATTTTAGCTTGTAAAGGCATCGATGATTTGCCTATGTAATCGTCTTCGTAGGATTCAGTTACTTCACAGTCAAGAAAATCAAAATCCAGTGGTAATAGCTCATCCTGCTGTCCCGTTTGTTGACTGTGCTGCTCCATGGGTAGATCATACTTCCATCCTACAGCAGCTCTTGGCTTTGGCTTGCGTTTTCTTGAACTCAACGGCATCTGTGACCTTTCCTTCTTTCCTATATTATAAACAGGACATGCTCCTTCACTTATATGACGAAGCAAATGAGTTGTCCCGATTTTACCAGCACAAGTAAACAACTTAAGGCAATGATTGCACTGAGACTTATCAACTGTTCCATCCTCCCTTATCAACTTTGTAAAATGATCCCAAGCTTTAGATCTTAATTTCCCCCTTCTTCTTCTTTTTGGTTCGGTACTTGCTTCCGACGGATCATTTACCACATCCACCGGATCATTTATCGCCTCCACCGGTATTTCATTGAGTGTTTCCGACATCTAAGGAGGAAAAAGAAGACAATATTCACTTACATGAA
Organism: Gentiana straminea; assembly: GCA_036785695.1. NCBI lineage: Eukaryota > Viridiplantae > Streptophyta > Magnoliopsida > Gentianales > Gentianaceae > Gentiana > Gentiana straminea. The sequence continues at coordinate 8,117,681 of JAVUPR010000497.1, read as the reverse complement.
GAAAAAACAAAGGAAAGCTGAAAAATCCACTGTAAGAATCTAGTCAATGTCCAACGCGTATGTTATTATATATACATATATATGCGTATATATTCACTTCAGAAGCTATAAACCGTACATATATGCGTATGTTATTATGCATTTCTGGAGTGCAATGAACAATCAAATATTTCATTACCAAAGGTTCAGCACTATGAATTTATAACACAGATGCAGGCTGCAAAAACAAAAAAGATTGAAGTAAACCAATATATCATTGTCCTTCCCTAAAGACTTCTAACGTTTCATGGACATCTTCTTCACATTCCTTAACATACCTCAGAAAATTAAGAAACCTAAGAAAACAAAAACAAAAAAATCTGGAAGAGTATGCTAGCATAATGTTTCATATTCGTTATCTAATAATGAGTATGTAATTAGCCTTACAGCTTCACCGGTTTTTGTTCAAATTACGTTTTTTTCCGTAGAATCATATCAGAGGTAGTATTTCTGCAGGCGTTAACTACAACAGTACCAATCAATCAACCCACCCTATCAGAGGATTAACTTCAGATTAACAAAATCGAAAGGTCAAAATAAAATATAAACTTTGGAGAAAAGTAAATAATTGCAGGGAAATAAAGGGGTAACGTGCCGGAAAGTGAGCAAAATAACACCTGGAAGAACCGAAAGTGGCGGAGAACGGCGACTACTAAGCGGCAGCGACGGCAAGCAATGACCAATCGAACAAGTTGCTGAAAATCGGAAACGTAGATCAGTAAGACTACTATAAAGGGCAGATATGGGCCGACGCCGGCAGGCGATCCGTCTTTTGGGCCTAAAAACATGCTCGCGCTTTCGAAAGCTATTGAATCCAGCCCAGTACGCCCAAAATAAATTGTGTTTATATTGACACCGATAAATTAATCACGACACAACAATTGCTTCGAAACATTCATAAAATTGAGTGTGTTATGGGTTTATTAGGTACAAGTTAAATGAAAATGGAATAAATTCATAGGAATATAATAGAATGAAGTAAAATCATTTCATTTTTTGTGTTTAAAATGTGAAATATGGAATGAAACTATAATGCTCTTATCCCGGATACAGAGTACTTATCCGGAAAAAGAATGTTCGATACGTGTCATTTAGAGTAAACACTAAATCTCACATAAGTCTCGTGACATATCAGAGTAAAAGAAAACGCGGAAGAAACTAAACAATCAAGAGACTCGGGAAACTGATACTTAAGATCTTTCAATTATAAACACAACGGATTACAATTGTTGCCAAACTAAATTGTAAATAGGTAGTACAGCTCAACATGACTAAAAAATAAATTTATTGTTATATAAAGAACTCCATAGCTCTTTCTAAGCTTGCTTTCGAAACTCATCAATCCAACTCGTCTTTAACCTGCATATCTTCTTATTTCAAATAATGGAGTGTGTACCATCTAGATACTCAGTAAAGAGAAAGAAAATCAAAAAAGAAATTCATGTATGTCGGATGCCGGGAGACATGACATGAATCTAGTTTGTTCGTAAAACCAGTTGAAAGCATAACTTGGAACGTCTGGAAAACGCTTTTAAAACATAGCTTGAAGGATACATAAAACATCTTTGAGAAACATGTCTTCAAGCATAAGGGAATTCACATTAAAAAAAACTTTAAACCATGCATAGAAAGCTTGCTTATTAACTATGTTCAATTCATATTGCACGTACTTGTTCGTTTAATTAATTACTTACTTACTATGTTCAGCCTACTCATCAAACTTACATAAGTTATGTACTAACTCATACTTTACTTGTCAACTAACTGTAGCATGTTCGTGTCTTGTTTGTCGTATTCTTGGTTTTTGTCTTGACAGTCATGTTTTCTATTTCTTACCGGCTTAGCCCGAGGGCGCATAATACATTTCGTCCAGTATGACTAATCATACCTCCAATCGTGAGACTTAAGGACCCATAGGACTTAGGGACCGCCGTCTTAAGACGACATGGATTAGCATCGTTAGTCATACCTCCGACACGAGACTTAAACTCATGGTACCTTGTACGATTCGTTTCTTAATAATGAATACCATGATATGCTAAGTATATACAGGCAAACATATAAAGCATGTATGAGCACGTAAAACACGTATGTATATGTCAAAATCCACATCTCACATACGCGACCCCACCAAGGCCATAACAACACAAAAACTATCGTCTTATATTCACTATTCATACCCAGTACGCCAAAAACAGTTTACAGAAGAATAACTATTAAACATATTAACGTTCTAAAAACACAGTTTGGCAAGTACCCGACTACACATAATTGTGTCTATTTCGTGAAGTCTAACGTAAAACGGTATTCAAAACAACTTAAAAAACATTACATTTAAACTAAAAACGGAACCTTTTGATAAGAAGAACTCGTTACCTCAAAGACAAGACGAACTACGAACCGAACAACAACTACCTTCCAAATCTTACACAAATCAACAAACTGACAATGAATCTAACATAAATATTACAAGGATATGACCTTACAAATATCGAATCCAGCAACTTGCTACGAAGAGATTAGATCTTACCTTTGAGAAGAGTCTCTCAACTGAAAACAGCTTCTACAACTCTATCTGCTTCGAAAACACCCACCTGATCAGCAAAACGAACCTAGAACGATCGAACCAGGCTGACCAGTATTCGTTTGGTGCACTTTACTGATAGGAGCTCTCGGCTCGTCGTGTCATGCTTTTCATGGATCCTCGAAAACACGAAACTGGGGAGTCTAGGGCTAGCTGAAGGCCTTTTATAGGATTTTTCTAACCCTAGGTCAGTTTTAAGTGCCTTGGGGGCTAAGAAAGACTTAATTAAACCTTGGAGTAATAGGAAAAGAAAACCGAATTCTCTAAAAGAAATACCTCAATGAAAGTTCGGGGTTTCATAGAAACAAACTCATAATAGGTGATTCATTGAGTTATCAGTAGATCATGATAGTAGGGTAATGTTGGTGGGGTGGGATAAAGTCCTGTAAGGTGAAAATGGTAAGGTTAGTTGGGGTAGGGTAGCTCTACCCAACCACCCACTACACCTTACTACCTTACCCTGCAACTCACCCCCACCACCGTACACTTAGTTATACTACCCATTTTACCCGCTGACCATTATGTTTTTAGTAACTAGGGATGTGTGTGTGTGTATATATATATATATGTATGTGTGTGTGTGTATTCGGGTCGGGATCGGGAACCCGACGGGATTGAGTTTTATACCCGATCCTGTATTTTTCGGGTCAGGAAAAATCCCGAAATTTCAAGATCGAAAAACTTTCGGGATCGGAATTTTTCGAGACGGGACCAGGATGGGATTCGAAACGGGACGGATTTTCGAGAAATTTACCACCCTAATAAAGACGCTCAAGCATTAATGCACAACCATTGAATTACATCATAAACAAAGTTTTAGAAACGAATGGTGGAAGACCTTTGGATTATGGCTCAACAAAGTTTTTTCTTTATAAAAGACCTTTTTTTTTTTATTTGGAACGCTCCAATATGGGTATGAAGACGGTCAAAATATTAACAGTACTGCGAACCATCCTATGCTACTTCACAATTGTATTTATTTATTTAATTTTTTTTTTGTTTTTAGATGACAAGCATATTCTTTCATACATCAGAAAATCTAGAGGATTAACCCTAAACAATCATATAAGATAGAGAAGACACTATGAAAAGAAATCCTGTAGCGAATTTGCGATTATAATAGGAGAAATGTCCTCAAAATAAATAAATGAAAAAAAAAATCATAAAGAGAGGAAAATAATTCTAAAGCTCCCCTCTCTCTCTCTCACTCACTCACAGAAGTCCAAATCTGTCTCGTGAAGCAGCAGGTGAGGAGAGAAAAGAAGGAAATATAATTGAATTGAAAGCCATTTTCCTTTCTCTTTCCTTCCTTCTCCTCTCCTCTCTCTCCTCTCTGCTAAACAGACCTGTTTCTCTTTATCTTTCACATTCATTCTTTGCTTCTACCTTTCAGCTCACGAGATTCCCCATCTCTTTTTTTTTTTCCTTCTCCTTAATTTCTCAGCATGTCTTCCACAAAGCTTCTTACTTTTTGTTTACAGTGTTGCTTTCTTTGTATTGCTTACAAACTATAACGAAGAATAAGAAATAAGAGTAGAGTGGGAAAAAGAAGAAGAAACAGTGTGACCAATTTTTTTTTAGGTGTGGAGGAAGCAATGGCGAATCATAACAAAGCTATGTCGGAGATGGGGCTGGAGAAACTGAGCGATCGGTTGAGCAACTCAGTGAATTGTTTGGATGATGACAACGTTAATAAGCCAGACTTCAGAGAACTCGATCTGGGTTCACCCATTTCACCTTTACAGACGCGAAAGAGCGGACCCAGTAATGCTTCTACTACCACCACGACCAGTACCAGTAGTAGTTCTAGTTCTTCTGGATCCATTTCAGGGCGCAATGGTCCTGGGCTTGCTTACAACAAGTCTGATTCGAATCATTCTGCTGAGTTTCCTAGAAAAAATAATCATTCTGGTGAATTATCAAGCTCATCCGTGGATAGTGGATCCAAGAAGGGACATACTCGTTCTTATTCTGGCGGATCTTATCCGTTGACTTACTCCAGTGGAAGCTCTGCTCACTCTCCCACTTCAAATGTACTTCCTGCCGGTAATATATGCCCATCCGGCCGGATTCTCAAGACTGGAATGGCAAAGGCTAACGCCAAAGCTGACATCTTGGGCTCCAGAACTTGCAATTACGGCCATGGAAGCATAGTGCGCACCGGAGTTTCCTCAAAGATAGTCAACAGTAGTGGGCTAGATAGTGGCAGCCCAAAGCTGGGAGAGTCGAGAAGAAGAGGTGGGGTGTCTAACAATCATGATCCAGAAGAGTTAAAAAGAATGGGTAATGAATATTACAAGAAGGGTCAATTTGTAGATGCTTTGAATCATTATGACAATGCTATTGCAATTTCGCCTGGAAATGCTACGTACCACTTCAACCGGGCTGCTGCATTGATGGGCCTCCGGCGGCTATCCGAGGCCGTCAGGGAATGTGAGGAAGCCATAAGATTAGATCCTGGATATGTGAGGGCACACCATCGTTTAGGATCTTTACATCTCAGGTTAGTTGAGTTGCTTTATGCAAGTCCAAATCTTTGCCCTGCTTTTATTTATTCCCAAATTTAGATATCATTGTGCTTTTCAAATTTCTGGGATTTCTGATCTGTATTGATGCGACTTCTTTTCACTCTCCGAAATTTTTCCTTATTGGCTATAACGTGTCTACTTAATTGCCTTTATTTTTGGATGCATATTTGCCACAGTAGAATTGGCTTATCTCCAGTCAGATCTGGAATGCTTGGGTTGCATTGTTATGTAGTTTTCTTGCCTGTGCTACATTGTCCTTTCTAACCATTACATTCGTCTCTTTGCTTGCCAGTTTGTGTTAATGAAGGTTCTACTTAGAAAAATGCTTGGATTGTAGTGGCACTTGGGCATCGATTCGGTTTCAGTGTTTAACAGTTCAGCTGGTCGTTTTTATGGCTTTTATTTTCAGGAGAAGTTGGCTATGTAATGGTTCCGTTGTGTTAAACATTTGTGTATATTATATCTAGCAGTAATCAGGAATAACATTTGAACTATTTGCAGTCAAATTAAATCAGGCTTTGGCTTCTACTTTAGGTACAAGAATCTGATTCGCAGTTGAGTATAGAATAAGCTCTCTGAATTTTTGCCATTTTTTATTGAGAACTTGGTTTTTACCTAAATTTTGTCAATATCTATGGAATTTTACATTTCTTGGTCCTGGGGTACTGTATTTTAAAATAAGCGATCTAATACCTGTAAGAGTCGCAGTTTAGGAAACGTTGAGAGTGCACAAAGGCACTTGTGTTTTGCGGGGCATCATGCTGATCCAGTCGAACTACAGAAGCTGCAAGCCATAGAAAAGCACTTGAGTAAATGCACAGATTTTAGGAGAGTTGGTGATTGGAGAAATACTGTAAAAGAAGCTGATGCTGTAATTGCTTCTGGTGCTGATTCTTGTCCTCAGGTAAATGTGATGACTTGAACTTTGTACTCAAAACGGGGAAGTAAATTCTATAACAAAACTGGTAAAATTCATTTTCCAGCTTATGGCATGTAGAGCAGAGGCTCTTTTAAAGCTCCATCAAGTTGATGATGCCGAGTCATGTCTATCGAGTATTTCCAAGTTTCAACAATCCGACGTTCAGAATTCTCAACTGAAGTTTTTTGGGATTCTTTCTGATTCATATCTGTTCTTTGTTAGAGCTCAAATAGAGCTGGCTCTCGGAAGGTGTGTTCAAATTCCGTGTTAAAGTTTATTTCACGAGTATGAGGTATTAAACTGATTACAAATTTTCACAGATTTGAGAATGCCCTTAACGCTGCTGAAAAAGCCGGACAGATGGATCCTCGAAATGTTGAAGTTTCAGTTTTACTGAGCAACGTGAGGTTTGTCACTCGAGCTCGAGCACGTGGCAATGAATTATTCAAGTCAGAAAGATTTACTGAAGCTTGCTCAGCATATGGAGAGGGTTTGAAGCTTGATCCTTCAAATTCAGTACTTTACTGCAATAGAGCTGCGTGTTGGTATAAGCTTGGGCAATGGGAGAAATCTCTGGATGATTGCAACCAAGCTCTTATTTTCCATCCAGATTATGCTAAAGCTTTACTCCGAAGAGCAGCATCAAATAGCAAAGTGAGTTTCTTTATGCCTTGGTCTAATATTTTAATTTGTTTGTTAGAGGCCTTAAAAAAAATCAATCAAATATTGTTTGTAGCTTGAAAAATGGGTTGAAGCTGTGAGAGACTACGAAACTTTAAAAAGAAAGCTTCCAGATGACAATGAAGTTGCTGAATCTTTGTTCCATGCACAAGTTTCTTTGAAGAAATCTCGCGGAGAAGACGTGTCAAACATGAAATTTGGTGGAGAGGTGGAGTTGATTTCAGATCTTGAGCAGTTCCGAGCTGCAATAGCGTCCCCAGGTCAGCTTTAATCGTCAACTTTTTTTTAGTAAAATATCTACAATTAAACTTGCTATAATATTCTCTGATGTTTTCGCCCCGTTGCAGTTGTTTCTGTTGTTCATTTTCTAGCACCAGCCAACACACTGTGCAAGCAACTTTCTCCTCTCTTTGACACGCTTTGTGCTAAATATCCGGCTTTAAATTTTCTCAAGGTAAATTCGAAATTTTCAACTCTTAAACCTTTGTCATCAAACATGAAAGAGTTATGCATTCATGTCATTGTTTTGAAAACGTAAAATGAAAAATAAGCGTGTTGTGTTTGTTTCTTTCAATGCAGGTTAATGTTGCAGAGAGCTCAACAATTTCTGATGCTGAAAATGTTAGAATCGTACCGACATTAAAGATTTACAAACAAGGGAGTAGGGTGAAAGAAATGATCTGCCCAAGCCCAGATGTGTTGGAGTCCTCAGTAAGGCATTACAGTTCTTAGAGTACAAATTGCACATTGATTATCCTCTCTGCCTTTTTCTCCTGTGTTTTTCCTCACATTTCAAAAACCCGGGAATATTTGGGGTGTAGACTAATCTCCACCCTCACAAAATCACCGTTTTCTTGTGGGAAATTCTTGTACGAAGAGTCTCTATCGCACCACATTGTCAAATGAGTGACATATATACAAAGTACAAACGACACTCATCTGACTCACCGGCTGGTCCACTAGAGACTGTATAATCAAGAATCTCCCATTTCTTGTGACATGATGAAGCTATTGAAAATAAAAAAAACCCCACTAGAAAACAAGTTTCACAGAACTCAAAGAGATAGCATTCTTCGAGTTTTCTTCTCAATTTATTTGTTCCTACCTCATTTCTCACGAGCATTTCCATATTCAAATCCTGTAATTGTTACACTATCTATGTCTTCCCGGCTAATTTCACCTTCATTGGAGTGATTTTAGTGTGGGCTTTGTACACTTAATGAGAACAGCAATTAGCTGACATATACAGAGAAACGAAAAGATGCCTACCCCCCAAGCCCAGGCTTCAGACGGGGTTCTCTGTACATTAATGGATACAGATACAAACAAACCATTTAAGCTCATTCTGGGAAATTGGCAGCATCTGTTGGGAAGATGAATACGAAGCCGCTGTTGTTATTGATTTTTAATGCTCTCTATGTTCATTTTCTGAGATGTCATTTATTTTTTCTTCATCTTTCCTCTGATTACCATTGTGATCCATTCTTTTGATACTTGAAAAAATTGATATTTTTAGTGCATTCATGACTGGTATTCTTTATTTGGGGTTTCATTTCATTGTTAGTATTTGAGACCTAGGTTGTTTGTTCTTTCATATTGATTGAGCAGGACAATGTAATGAAGTACAGCGCATTGAATAATTAGAAAGTTCTTTGTTCTTCCATTATTATTTGCAGTAGCTAGTGGGTGGAAAAGGCATCTAGTGCATGAGTATTTTTTAAATGTTGGTTGGTGTTCTTCTTAAAGAGGTCGTCAGAGCACTTTTGGGGGATGGGGTGGACATCTTCTATGTGACCTTGTTTTCTTGATATCGAGTTTTTATCTGAGAAAGAAGAATGTCCGGCACATATATAATTAAAATAATTTCCTTGAGTACGTCACTTTGTCCTCGTTTTGTCACCAAAGCACATTATACTACCAACAAGGCATTTGTTACACAAATTATTTTTTTTTTGAAACAGTTACACAAATTATTTAAGGGCACAATGCTTGTTGAAGTGAACCACGACACCTAGTCAGGTCCTCATATGACACGGGTCCTACCCGAGTAGAGTCCCCTACCCCAAAATGCGAAAAAGATCGTGTCTAACAAAAATCATGTTGTTTTATATTTTACTCATCACGTATTATGAAGTTAACTGACCAACTATATTCATTTACATAAAAGCCTTCCTATAAACCACTACTACCCCAAACATGACTTCATTATCCAAAACTACATAACACGCTGCATATATAATGTTGAACACTAATTGCCACATTACACAAAGCCAAGATGTACGTCTTCCGGTGTTATCGTGCATCTTCCCATGAAGGATTCAGCACGGTGCGGAGCCGTGACACAAAAAACCAAATACTTCACGTTGCCAAGTAACCCCACGTTCGCTACACAAGTATAACTACATCACAAGTATTAGACACTCAATAATCCAGAAAATGAGGGCCAACCGCACGCTTAACCTAATCAGACGCACACTTGGTACAACAGACAACATCATGTAAATTTCTCTGGCTATAAGTGCACGCTTAGGGTGCTCAGGCACACGCTTGACTACTCAGGTGTACACTTTGCCACTCCATGCGCATGCCTGCACGGCTAGAAACACCTATCCAAAATCATAGTCTCTCAAGCGCACGCTTGGTAAAACCAGGAGCATGCCTGATCAACTGGAACCAACCCTGCTCAAAGTTTCAATTAGTAGGCACATGCTTGATATCGGAAACTATGAACAATAACATGCAAACCTATGCGGATTCCGTACCAAAGATACTAGAATTTCACAAGTCAAACATCCACACGAATTCATCAAACCTAGCAATACAAACAACACAACGAAAAGTATAATCAACAAGAACACCCTTTATCTGTATTGATGATTGTTGTAAGAGGTTGCAAGTGAAGAAACAGAAAATAACAGATCAAATAACGTAAACTATCAAGCAAGAACATAAACAAGAACACATAGATTCAACGTGGTTTCTTGCGTTATGTCGACTACTTGATAACGCTCTAAATGTTACCAATAATTCTACATTTATTCACCCCGAATTCTGCTCAAGAGATGATAGATTGGCTCGTTATTATGCGGAATAAGTGTCAAATGCTATGTGAGTGTTTTCTAGGATCGTAATTCTGCATCTATGCTATTTTCCCAAAGTTTTGATACTGTTTTGTCTTGTTTTGCGTGTTTTATAGGATGTACCGGATCTGGAGCATTGGAGGGTGGATCTGAACCAAAAGAAATACATTGGCCCAAGTGATTGAAGTCCAAAAAGAAGCCTGCTGAAGAAAAAGAAGAAAAGAAGGCCCGGTAACCCGAAGGCTAGGCCCGGTAAACCGGCGTCTTGTTGGACACGAAATTGATTCTGCCGCATTATCTAAGTCGGTTAGGGTTTTAGAGAGTCTTAAGTCGGCTATTGTATCTATATAAAGCCGCATATACTGAAAGCTTGGATATTCTCAATACAAAACATAAGTTTTACATATTACATTACAATTATTATTATGCAATAAAGTTTTCTTGAGCCGTGGAGAGTTGTTTTTGGTTTCCTCCCTTCTTCCATCATCTCTAGCTTGAGTAGATCGAGCTAGATCACCACCGTTGAAGGTATGAAGCTTTAAACGTTCCTTTATTGTCTTCAATATGGTAGATATGTTCGTATTTATGTGTTTTAGTTAATCTGCATGTTTAACAACCCCATAATTTACTTATTTTAATCGTACTGAGCAATGTAGATCCATAAATTAGGAAAAGCCGCCCCCGGTAACCAGGCGGTCTATACCGGTTTACCGGGGCATGTTTTAGAAAACCTAAACTGGGATTCACTACAGCTACGTTGATCGACATGAATAACTAAAACGAGTAATAGGTCTGGCCAATCTAGTATTTGTAATTCGTAAATTAACATGAAGGACTATTAGTGAAGTGTTAATTAGGACATAGTCTTGAATGGACCCTAAGAACGTGCTGGTCAATGTCGACAGCTGTCTAGGCGGGTTAGCGGTATGAGTTAGCGCTTAATATCGGCAATTCTAGTTCTTTATGCTTTTGGGCTATTACGGACCAATTAAGGAGGCTAGCTTGCGTATAAATTGTCTACCGCCATTGTCGGAGTAGATAGGGTTAGGAATTGCACCCGTAGCTGATAATGATAATTAAAACGAAAGCTCGCGATTAATTTAAGGAAATTATGTGGGGAAGTAAACATAACGATTAACTAATCCAAGTTAGTGGATCGGTGAGGAGAGGGAGAGGTATACCATGTTTGTTTTCTTTTATGTTATTGTTGGTCAATGACCGCCTCTATGTTGTTTCTTAATTAGGTTGGAATCGTTTATACTTATAGTTGCATCGTCTCTATGGGATCGACCTTGACTCGCATTTATTATGCTACGATGTACCTAGTATTCTTGCTAGTAATATCGACGTTAGTGACTTACACGCGATCACTACTCCACGGACAGAAAATGAGATATTTTATTATGCACAAAATTACATGAAGATTCACACACTACTAGGTTAAAATAAATGTTGATATTTATAGCATTGGAAACCTAAGCCTAGCCGTCATAATGACTTCTGTCCGAATTCCCATAAATACCGTAGATGGTTACTCAGCTCGAGTGAGTCACCAGATGTAACCAGCTCAGATGCAAAATCGATTCAGACATGTTCAACAGACTCAACAGACTTTACTCGACTAACATCAGAACTCAGCTGAACACGATTTTAGCTGACCTTCATAGACTTGAACACTCAACTCAGCTGACCTCGGATTTCAGCTATGCCAGATTTAGACGCAGAGATCAAGTCACCATGACTAACAATGATTACAACAACAAAGGCAAGAAGACCACAATCCAAGCAAACTTCTAACACTACTTCGATTCCTACAACACAAATAACACATCTACAATAACTATTACAATTGATAAACACCATAACTCCAAAATCCTCAAAACTCTAATTAGAATCTAAAGAGAGCTAAGATTCTTACCTTATGGATTGAAAAGAAAAACACTATAGGTTGATCCCCTCGACATGTTGATCGTCTTGGTGCGATGTATCTGCAAAACGACAGACGACTTGTTTAGAAATCGGAAGATTCTCTTTAATTCCTCTTTCCTTATTTTTCACTCGAACAATGTTTGAACAAAAAGGGTTTCGTGTGATTCAACGGGTAATTATGATTTGGCGGTGGGGGGGGGGGGGGGGGGGGGTAATAAGGAGTTGAATAGAAAATTTCTCTTAATTACCTTTTAACCCCTTAATTTTAACCAAAAACATAAAGAAAATGATATAAATTCCTATATTTCTCAAATGACAATTTTGCCCTTATTTGTTCTTCATTCATTTTAGTCTCGGATTACCAAATCAGATTTTGCGATTCGCGGGATATATTGACATCCAGTGGAATAAACCATTGGGTCCTTTCTAAATGCATTGGCCCGACCCATATACTTGGCAAAACAAATTCAGGGGTTCTTCTCGTCGCCACATTTTTACTTCCGTCATCACTAGTATAGGTCAACCCGATGATGAATTTCACGATGATTTATCCCCATTTCCGATGCATTATTTAGTATTATTGTGTCATTTCAAACCTATTTTGTTTTGTTTCAACCAACTCCAGTAAATAGTACTCCTTCCGTCCCGAATTGTTTGGGACTTATTCCATTTATGGATGTCCTAAAATAAGTCTCATAACTAAATTTAGACTAAAAGTTTCTTCTTAAATTTCCAAAATACCCACAAAACTACATTTATTAAAAAGTTTAAGGACAATAAAAGAAGGATATGATTGTAAAGTAGTCATGTTTTAAGTGTCTAGACAAGCTAATAAATGATTTTCCCTAAAAATTTTAGAGTTCCAAAATGTCCCAAACAAAATGGGACGGAGGGAGTAAATATTACGAAAAATACCATCTTTTGATAGTTTTTATCTCGGTCGTTAGGAGCGAAGTTTTGTTTCGGGTTTATGAGCAGTATTCTTTTGTTTTTGTTTTGCAGCACATATGTACCGGACCCCGAAAACCTTGTCCGAGTTTTGTATCATGCCTTGGTTCAAACGCAGGAAGATTTGAAACCTCTAATAGGTGGCGTTCGCCACATCTTTTGAGGCGTTCGCGACAACTGCACACCTCCTAACTAATTTGTTGTTGCTGCTAGTGCCAACAACTTTTCCAAAGAAGTGGCGTTCGCCATTCTATCTAGTGGCGTTCGCCACACTATGTATCCTGCAACCCTACTGAGTATTTATTGAAGTGCCAGCTTTATCAGACATCAGAGGTGGCGGTCGCCACAACGCTGCAAACAGAGCTTTAAATTTTTTGAGTTGCATTCAAGAGAGGGGAATCTACCACCACCAACCCAAGCTTGAAGACACCTAACTCTTCAAGGCTTTTAAAGCCAAACCCTAGCAGGAGATTAACCACTAATTCTTATTGTAATCATTGAAGAAATTACTTTGATCTTTTGGGAGTTATTTAATGAAAGAATTTCATCTCTTTTGGTGTATACTTCTCCATTGCAGAAGCTTTTAAGGTGAATGCCGTTATCCTTCTTTGAAGCTTTTGCATCTTTGTTTGATAACTTCTTCTTGCCTTTAGAGTTTATTTCATAATCATGGAATCCTTATGATGTGATACGATCCCAGGAGATCGACGAAAGGATCAATAGGAGCGGGAAACCCTAACCTAACTGAGCAGCAGTCTAGGAAGAGGGCCAAGAACAACTCAACGCTTTGCTCAAGAACGCTGATAAGCTCTCGAAAGGGGTGCAATCTCTACGACAAAGAGATCACTCGCTCGCAAGAGATGTTCTTGATCAATCACAGACCAAGGAAGAAGAGAAAACTCTTGTGTGTAAAATAATATCAAAATCTGTCTTCTGAAATAATAGGTTTCCCTTTATATAGGCTACAAGAATAAAGACATAAGGGTAGTTTGGTAATACCCAAAAGTGGTGCCTAAATATAATAAGAATAAATAAAATAATCCTCAAAAATAGTCTAATAATATAATAGAAAATAAACGACGTTGTGGACGTCAAGCTAATCCGTCCTCGTGATCTCCGAGCTCCGTAGCATAAATAATGCAACAAATAGCCTGCTCGTCGCCCGGCTTCACATGTGCCTGCTCGTGACATATATCAATGATCAACGTGTCCAACGCATCACGCATCCGTCTCTTCTGAAGCCGTGTCATCGGCCCGTCTCGAATAACTAGATGCTCGATCGGATGAATCGGGGCCAACGGGTCGGGAACCTCTGTAGGGATCTTATCATCCCTCCCAGTTGCGAAGGATCTGTCCTCAGATCGTATGGGTTGTCAAAGGGCATCAAATCAGCAACATTGATGGAATTAGAATTGCCCCAATCTTCAGGAATCGCGATCTTGTAGACATTGTTGTTTATCCGCTCCAAGACTTCAAATGGACCATCACCTCGTGGATGCAACTTGGACTTCCGTTGCTTCGGAAAACGATCCTTGCGATAGTGTAACCATACCCAATCACGGGGCTCAAAGATCACCTCCTTGCGTCCCTTATTGGCTTGCTTTGGGTACCTAGCCGTAGCTTTCTCTACATTCGCATGAGCTTGCGCATGCAAATCTCTCACCATCTCCGCCTTGGCTTCACCATTCAAGCTAACCTGCATACCTGCGGGCAAAGGAGCCAAAGAAAAAGGAGTATCGGGGTTGAACCCATATGCTACCTCAAAAGGGGTAAAACGAGTCGCAGAATGTGTGCACCGATTATACGTAAATTCCACATATGGAAAACAATTTTCCCAATTACGCAAGTTCTTTTGGACCACAATACGAAGCAATTGACCCAACACTCGATTAACAACCTCAGTTTGACCGTCCGTTTGGGGGTGATATGCAGAAGAATACAATAACTTAGTACCCAAACGTTGCCACAAAACTTTCCAAAAATGACTAACGAATTTCACATCCCTATCACTCACAATAGTACGCGGGACACCATGCAAATGAACAATCTCCTTAAAGAACAAATCAGCAATAAAAGTAGCATCATTCGTTTTATGACAAGGAATGAAATGTGCCATCTTAGAAAACCTATCCACAACCACAAAGATAGAATCATGACCTCCCTTAGAACGAGGTAAACCCAAAACAAAATCCATAGACAAATCAGTCCAAGGGGATGTGGGAATAGGCAGTGGAGTGTATAAACCATGAGGGGCGGATTTGGATTTAGCATGCTTACACACAATACAAGCATCACAAAAACGAGAGGCATCACTACGCATATTAGGCCAATAAAAATGAGATTTAAGCATATCAAGCGTTTTAGTAACCCCAAAATGACCCATTAAACCACCACCATGTGCTTCACGAACAAGTAATTCACGTATAGAACACTGAGGTATACATAAAGCATGCTCACGGTATAAAAAACCATCACTCCGAAAGAAATTTTCAGTAGGCGCCTCACTAGTATCCGCAAATGGTTTCGAAAAGTCATGATCAAGTGCATACAATTCCTTAATAAACTCAAAGCCAAGAAACTTAGTTTGCATAGTAGTGATCAAAGTGTGTCTACGGGACAAAGCATCAACCACGACATTTTCTTGACCCTTTTTATACTTAATCACGTAAGGGAAAGACTCAATAAACTCCATCCAACGCACATGGCACTTACTCAACTTACCCTGACCCTTAAGATATTTAAGTGACTCGTGGTCAGTGTGAATAATGAACTGTCGAGGTCGCAAATAGTGCCGCCACGTGTGAAGACACCTGACTAAGGCGTACAACTCCTTATCATAAGTAGCATAATTTAACTGAGGACCCTTCAATTTCTCACTATAATAAGCAATAGGGCGACCCTCTTGTATAAGCACACCCCCAATACCCACACCCGAAGCATCTCATTCCATTTCAAAAGCTTTATTAAAATCAGGTAAAGCAAGTATGGGTGCAGAAACTAAACGAGACTTAAGAGTTTCGAAAGACTCCCTTTGTTTAGGTCCCCAATGAAATTGGACATTCTTTTTCACCAACTCGTTGAAGGATGCAGGTTCTTAGATCTAAACGAGTTAGATCTACGCGCAGCGGATAGATCACGACTTATATATCACAATACATAATTAAAGGACTTAAACTACTACAAGGGGGTTAAGATCATGTTACCAATAGTAGGAAGAGAAGCCAAGATCTTCCGATGTGTTCTCCAAACGGCGGTTGGTGGACACCCTTCTTGATACACGAACCTCCTTGATATGCAACACCAAGAAAAACTTCCTCTAAAAACCCTAGATAAGAAAACTAATTTTTTTTCTCTCTTTTTAAGTGTGTAGGTCGAAATTCTCATTGCCAATTACACTTGGAATAACTCTCCTTTTATAGGAGAGTAAATCCTTGGCCTCCAAGTTTCTAATTAATTAAATAATTAATTAATTAAACAAAATAAAAGAATATTTTCCTTAATGACTAATTGTGACATGTATCGACCAATAGGAAATCAAATAACAAGTCATCCAACCAATCATATAACAAGAATATCTTTTATTTTCCATAACACAAGAAAATCAATTCTTGTGCTAAAAGAGACTCAAAATTGGCGCCACACTTAGGGTTTCCAAGCCCACATAAAATGTCTTTTATGTGTATTATATTATTTAGCCCAACTAAATAATATCCATGCATATCAATTAATTAGCCCAGCCAATTAATTATCACTGAGGCCCAAATAACAAGATTATTAGTCCGAATTACAGAAGCCACATCGGGGACCATGGACCTATAAACAGTAGCTCCAATAATTAATTATTCATTGAACATAATAAGTACATTAATTATTAATTCCGGGATTACGCCACCATAAACCCGAAACTGAACTCTACCGATTATAGATGTATACTTATACTCAACCCATAGAGTGAATAAGCGTCCATTGATATAATCACTACATACGGATTAACCCTCCATAGATTGTCCATTCTGAGTGGGAAGTCTCCGTGAACCCGACTCAGAATATCTTATCCTTATTTACCATTAACCCCTTGATGATCAATTAGTATGCATATCTGACTAGTAGCTAATTAGTCAAATGCGAAACTCCCGGGATCGATCACTTTCTTAGGGCTAACAAAAAGGGATCGTCTCTCTACTTCCCGCAGGAAGGAATGGATTCCATGTCTGTGAAAATCAGAACTACTCACTCATCAGGAGATAGTGCCAATGAGAAGTGGCTTGGAACACATATCTAAGTGAACCGTAACTAACACATCAAACACTACCCCGAGACAAGCAGCACCCTGTGATCACCTCAGGATTAAGGTTGATCCATATATGATCATCTAATGATTTAATAAGATTCCTCGATTACGGAATTATATCGAGAAATTCGATTAAATCGGTCCAAATCTCTATATGAATGCCATCATATATAAATGCCCCACGTAGGTACCACTTTACCGATAGTCCGGATAAGACTATCACACCCTAAAGTGTTCTGGGTGCATTATTGGTGTTTTAATCAAGAGACCCTAAACTCTGATTAAGTTCACCACGGACTAACAATTTAAGTATATCACCACTAACTCAATCCTCACGTGCATGCCATACACCGAGTTAAGCGGTTACATACGTATATACTTAGGGTTTGCGAGCGGTGTATTACTTTACAAGCACAAAGCAAGTAATAAGGTGAGATAAATTTCGTCATTCATTATTAAAAACAATTACACAAATTGTCTTTCGGGCACTACACCTAACAATCTCCCACTTGCACGAAATGACAAGCAACGATTGTTTTTAGAGCACACCCTTTCTCATCTTATTCACAACACTCTCCCACTTGCTCTAAAAGCGAGATGAGACATATCCATCAATTCCGTACCCTCCAAGCACTCGACTTGGTACACTGATTAGTTAGGTTGTCGACTCGAGACGATCTTTAGGATTGAAACGTTGTCGGTCCTTCCAATCAGGCGGTACTCTCTCTCAATATGCTTTTGACTTCTTGTGACCGAGAAGATCCTTCTAAGCTATCTCTTCACCGTTTTCACAATAAAGTGATATCGGCTTATCGGACACCGGAATTACTCCCGAACAAAAAGGAAATTCTAAGCACTATGAGTAAACACCGAGCCCGAGATCAACTTAATGATCATCCTTAATCTGACTACAAGTCAGAATCAGTGTAGTCAACCATATTCAAGTTTGCACCTGAATATACAAGCATATGATTCCTCGTTCTCTAAAGATACTTGAGGACGTACTAAACCGCTATTCAATGCTCGAATACGAGATTCGACTACTATTGACTTGTTATAACCTGACTTGCCGTTATCCAAGAGAGACTCTATCCTATTTTCTCTTTATCCGAAGATTTGGAGAATCATTCCTGAGAGGTAGGGTAGGACTACTCTCGATGAATGTTGCATACGTATATGCATGATCATCTTATTCAATAAGATGGATGGGATAGCCAATGACTCATTCCTGTGAATTTGACCGAATTAAATTCTTAGAATATTGTCCAATTCTCTCATCCGAGAATCTTGGCCTGTCGGTTCCGACTTCGAGATAGCACACACATGTTGTTTCCAACCGTTTCGGTGTTATCATTCATGAACACTAATACTACTACTTTACCAATATTGATATCCAGTCTACTAAAGACTTATCAATATTCTGGTCAAGTCCACATATTTTAAAACATGTGACTTTAAATGACCGAGAGGTTCTCTTAAATCCACAAAGGACATAATTAAGTCCCGGCAGTCAACTTGCAAACTCCGTTTTACGGCAAGAAAGTCTCAGGGAATCACCCCTATTTTCTACTTTCTAACGAAATCTAGCAAGACTGAGTGGTGAAAGAGTTCTAGGTCTGGTTAACTCTCTACTTTTTAGGGAATCACCCCTAGACCACTCAACTTTGTGCTGAAAGTTAAACTTTCCTATTCATTCGACTCTTTTCGGCGTAGATCCAATTACTCCCACTGGGCCTGAGACACTCAGGTGGTTCTACAAGAGGTGAACAGAACTGGAGTACTAAAACTCCATTTACAGGGATAAGGTTTTCGAACCAACCTCTATGATCAGAATCCTATACGACCCACCAAGAGCCATAGGTTATCAATCACCCTAGCGGTATCGTAAAGTCCACAAAACCACAATGGGTCAACGGTTAAAACCATACTCCCACTTTGTGTTTTGGGTGGATTGACATTCGATCTAGTAGTATTTATCAGTGTAATCACCAACAACCGATGTTGGACGTGGTCTGATTAAATCAGATAGTAACTACCTTTGGGTAACCGTACTCCAAGGTTTAAGGCTGTTACTTATAGATTCTATCAGAAGCCTTGTGACAGTTGAACTGTCACATTCTGATCTCAAGAATCTTATAACCAACCTTCACTCGTCTCATTAAGGCATTTCACGAACAGTCAAAATCTGAACGTATGCGCAAAATCTCCAGTCCTACCTTCAAGCATTAAATGCTAAATGCCTACATTTACGGAAGTGGTGTGAACCGAAGTCACTCCTTATCCATAAATTCACTAGCATCTTCTAGGTAGACTTCTCGGTTTACATAATAATTGTTAACCGTTATTTTGCAACCAATTATCTTAATCGAGTTTAGCAGTGTATTGTAGTACATCAATAACTATATAGGGCAAGTCTATGGTTTCTTTCTCAGTGAGAAACATTCCACTAGGAGGCGGCTGAGCATCAGTCCCAAGACTATGCTATAGCCTATTTCTGAGCATGTAATACTCCATTCTCTGCTAAAATCAGAGACTCCTCCTCGTATTCTTTTGATAAACTAAATCGCGTTTCGAGTAGTTATCAGACAAAATGTCACCACTCAAAAACTCCCACTAGCTTGTATCTCTCACTAGACCCCGAAGGTCATGATGAACAAGCTATGTTACCCCTTCAAATCTATTACCCTCTCCCGATTGAAAGGAAACTTAGTCATTGTTCTTTTGAGATAGTGTTCCTAGAGTGGGAGATAGGAATCACCTTTAGCCAGTCGTCAGGTCTTATCTCTAGGATATATGCACTAATTAATAGATATTGAAGGGTCGTTTATCTTAATACGGAAACCATTCGCCTATAACAGTTTAAGACGTGTTACATATACCTTTTCGGCATTTCTTAGTGGTTCTTACTTTATCAAACAAAAGTCCGAGTCTCGGATTCGTACTACAAATGTCATTTTCACTTTCTATGAGGTAACAATATATCGAGTTGAAAGTGAATCCATTTGTTTCAACGAATCTGTAAACAGAAAAATAAATTTTTCTGTGATGTTCAAGGATAGAATATGAAATTCATTTCCTTATATCACTCCCACTATTCTAGCTAAAATTACTGCCCATTGTTACTCTATTAATCGTTAATGCAAAGCTCTCTTGTTCTTCCAAAGAACTTAGCTGCCGAGTCGAGTTACTCGGTTAAGAAAGTCGCTAAGGATTCATTGGTTAGTGATCCGAAATCACTTTCCTTATCCTATAATTTCTTTATTTAATGTTTCGGTTTAGCCTCAAAACTTCAGTTAAGATGATTAACACTTATAGACATTCTTTCCCATTCTTAACTTTCCTTAAACGGAAATAGTTTTGAACTAGCAGTTCGTATGAGTAGACACTACTCGTGAACTGTGGGATTTCTAATGAAAGCGTTACCCAGTGGGACTAATTTTCTAATAAATTAGAAAAACATACGACAAAAGCTCCCACTAGTTTATCGGTTCCAAATACCGTCTAACTAGTGACACTTTAATTTATGATTCTCTAATTTTTCTATTAGAAAATTTCTCGTGTAGACACTACACAATTAAAATTCACTAGAAGAATTTTATCGTCCCAATCATCTTTCAAACTAACTATGGTTGTCTCTCGTTCAACACGAGTGACAGCAGTGACATACTTATTTACGTCACTTAAGTCTTGAAGGCTCAAGAGAAATATCTCTTCCGAAAAATTAATCGCATGTAAGATCAATAAGTACAACGTTCTAGTTACTTGCCACTTTTTAACGAAGTCATTACTAGTCAATTTTACACTAGCAGTCTAGCACCCTAGAGAGATATATAAATAGTTGTAAATAAAATTGACAGAAAATAAATCCAAATCACACACTACTAATAAATTTTAGGAACATAAACTAAGTACTTATAGTCTATCCTACCGTTCCAAGGATTTAATCTAATGCCTCAGTGCCGCCTTAGGGTAGGTCAAAGAGGTTTCGATTAATATTGAAGATCAGATTGAGAATCGAACATCTCATTTGTGATCGTCAATCACCTTTCCTTTTTCGGCCAAGGTACTACCAAAAATACCCTTTATGAGTGTGACCTACGTATCGGATTTTTAGGTAGACCCCGAGTGTGCCGCCTTAGGGTCGGTCGGTGACCCGGCGAGTACCCAAAATCCTATCCTTTCGGAGACCAAGCCTTGAATTTTGATAGCGGTGAAGGCCTTCCTTAGGGGCCGAAATCAAAGCCGGCACGAGGCGTCACCATTCTCTCACGTTGCTTGTGTCAACGGTAGAGGCCGTGGGGTCGGCTGTCGCCTCTCCCGCTCCCACTCAATATTTTGAAAAAAGTGGTGGGTTTACTGATCACGTTTTTGGACTTGATGTTACATTAAGGAACAATAAATCATAGGCCCGAATGTTGTCGGTTACGTGGGCTAGCCCACCCGACCTATTCGTTGGAACATATGTGGCCGTCGGACGGGTCAAGACTAGGGGAGCTCCGTTGAGCCGTAGTGGCACTTCGGATGGCTCAGCCTTGCTAGACCCCCGTGCAAACACCTCACGTGGAGGGTGAAGTCGATCGCGCCGTAGCTACTGTTGACCACCCAACCGTGGTTAAACCACTTTCGAACCATGTTTGCCCGTGATCATCCAATCCTTAAACATCAAACTTTCACGTAGACACTACGGAACAAAAACGTAATCTCGTCTAGGTAAGGTGGAATTCACCGAGAATCCAACACCTTAACCACGAGGTTTCGGGATTTTACTCCTTATGCTTTCGCAGTGGGATTCACCGAGAATCCATCACCCAACCTCGACGATTGAAAAAACCCGTGTTCCTCGGTTTCTACCCTAATTAGTTTCTAATTAATATCAAACAATTAATTAAAACTAATTGCGTGTTTTATACATGCCTAACTAATTCCTCGAATTAATTTCTACATGTATGCATATGGAGTGGAATTCATGATATGATGCATGTAATGGCAATTTTCCGGTTCTACACATACAATCTAAACATGTATACTAGTGCGGAAAATAAACACCGAGATGGACCGTTGGCACCCCCGTATCTAATCTATTAGAAAATAAATAACCAAAAACCCTAACTAGGGTTTACTTCTTTCTAACATAATCTGCAGCTGTTCAAAATCGTCGACGATCGGAAAACCAAACGAACTCGGATCGCGACGAAACTTTCCAGATCTGTTCCTCACTCCTTGGGATTCAATATGGACGGTTGGATCAGAGTTTTGACTTGCCAATATTCTCTAGTGAGCCGCCCAACTTGCTGCTGGATCTGACTTTTACAGCAGCGCCTCAAAGATTTCCCGAGGCCTATCGGGAATCGAGATGAATCCCGATCGACCTGAAATTTTTTTTCCACTTCAAAAACTCCGTATTCATCGATCTGACCGGTTGGATTTGCGTTTCAACGGTCTAAACTCTCCCAGAAATTCGAGCAAGTCACAGGTAGGGTTTCTGTGAATCCTGCATTTTTCTGTTACAGCAGCTTCTTTGCAGCAACGAATGGATATGGAGACGGACTCCGATCGACCCCAAATTTTATGGAATTGTCCATCATCTTCCAGTCTTGATTCTGACCGGAGGGATCGTCGTTTCAACGGCTCGATCAACAGGAAAAACGAAATAACTAAACAGCTACTAAACAGATCTATTTTCTAGAAATTAAAAATTGCAATAAAAATAAATTACATAATTTCCTATACTCATATGAACGAATTTTCATCGTTTATATGAGTTTACAATAGATCTAACGGGTAAACAGTGCCAACCCCCATTCCATCTCTTCAACCACAACAACCAATCATTATCAATGCATAAAACAATAAATAAAATTTACCTACATGCAATTCCACTCCTTTAAATCGTTTAATTATGATTATGACTATATAAATCGTGGAACCCCGGCTCCGATACCACATGAAGGATGCGGGTTCTTAGATCTAAACGAGTTAGATCTACGCGCGGCGGATGGATCACGACTTATATATCACAATACATAATTAAATGACTTAAACTACTACAAGGGGTTAAGATCATGTTACCAATAGTAGGAAGAGAAGCCAAGATCTTCCGATGTGTTCTCCAAAAGGCGGTTGGTGGACACCCTTCTTGATACACGAACCTCCTTGATATGCAACACCAAGAAAAACTTCCTCTAAAAACCCTAGATAAGAAAACTAATTTTTTTTCTCTCTTTTTAAGTGTGTAGGTCGAAATTCACATTGCCAATTACACTTGGAATAACTCTCCTTTTATAGGAGAGTAAATCCTTGGCCTCCAAGTTTCTAATTAATTAAATAATTAATTAATTAAACAAAATAAAAGAATATTTTCCTTAATGACTAATTGTGACATGTATCGACCAATAGGAAATCAAATAACAAGTCATCCAACCAATCATATAACAAGAATATCTTTTATTTTCCATAACACAAGAAAATCAATTCTTGTGCTAAAAGAGACTCAAAATTGGCGCCACACTTAGGGTTTCCAAGCCCACATAAAATGTCTTTTATGTGTATTATATTATTTAGTCTAACTAAATAATATCCATGCATATCAATTAATTAGCCCAGCTAATTAATTATCACTGAGGCCCAAATAACAATATTATTAGTCCGAATTACATAAGCCACATCGGGGACCATGGACCTATAAACAGTAGCTCCAATAATTAATTATTCATCGAACATAATAAGTACATTAATTATTAATTCCGGGATTACGCCACCATAAACCCGAAACTGAACTCTACCGATTATAGATGTATACTTATACTCAACCCATAGAGTGAATAAGCGTCCATTGATATAATCACTACATACGGATTAACCCTCCATAGACTGTCCATTCTGAGTGGGAAGTCTCCGTGAACCCGACTCAGAATATCTTATCCTTATTTACCATTAACCCCCTGATGATCAATTAGTATGCATATCGACTAGTAGCTAATTAGTCAAATGCGAAACTCCCGGGATCGATCACTTTCTTAGGGCTAACAAATAAGGGGATCGTCTCTCTACTTCCCGCGGGAAGGAATGGATTCCATGTCCGTGAAAATCGAACTACTCACTCATCAGGAGATAGTGCCAATGAGAAGTGACTTGGAACACATATCTAAGTGAACCGTAACTAACACATCAAACACTACCCCGAGACAAGCAGCACCCTGTGATCACCTCAGGATTAATGTTGATCCATATATGATTTAATAAGATTCCTCGATTACGGAATTATATCGAGAAATTCAGATTAAATCGGTCCAGTCCTATATGAATGCCATCATATATAAATGCCCTCGTAGGTACTCTCTACCGATAGTCCGGATAAGACTATCACACCCTAAGGTGTTCTGGGCGCATTATTGGTGTTTTAATCAAGAGACCCTAAACTCGATTAAGTTCACCACGGACTAACGCTTTAAGTATATCACCACTAACTCAATCCTCGTATGCATGCCATACACCGAGTTAAGCGGTTACATACGGATATACTTAGGGTTTGCGACAGTGTATTACTTTACAAGCACAAAGCAAGTAATAAGGTAAGATAAATTCTGTCATTCATTATTAAAAACAATTACACAAATTGTCTTTCGGGCACTACACCTAACACTCGTTTAGTGGGGCTGCAATGCTACTAAAATCCCTCACAAAGCGCCTATAGAAGCTCGCCAAACCATGGAAACTACGAACCTCGGCGGCTGATTTTGGCTTGGGCCACTCTTGGACCGCCTTAATCTTCTCCTAGTCAACTTCAACACTCTGTGCACTCACAACAAAAGCAAGAAACACGGCCCTATCCATGCCAAAGGTGCACTTCTTAAGGTTAGCGTACAATTGTGCATTCCGAAGTGTTTCTTGGACAGCCCTTAGGTGACTCACATGCTCCTCCAAGTTAAGGCTATAAATAAGAATATCATCAAAATAGACAACCATGAACTTGCCAATAAAGTCCCTAAGTACCTCATTCATTAATCGCATAAATGTGCTAGGTGCATTAGTGAGACCAAAAGGCATGACAAGCCACTCATACAACCCAAACTTAGTATTAAATGCAGTTTTCCACTCATCACCCTCACGAATACGCACTTGATGATAGCCACTCTTTAAATCAATTTTAGAAAATACAGACGCACCACACAACTCATCTAGCATATCATCTAAACGTGGGATAGGATGACGATACCTGACTGTAATTTGGTTGATGGCCCTGCAATCCATGCACATACGCCACGACCCATCCTTCTTTGGCACCACAATCACCGGCACCGCGCAAGGACTCATGGACTGCTTGAATCTTGCCCTTCTCCAACAACTCTGTCACTTGCCGTTGGATCTCCTTGGTTTCATCTGGGTTGGCCCGATAAGCTGGACGGTTGGGTAATGCCGACCCCGGGATGAAATCTATTTGGTGCTCCACTCCACGCAATGGCGGCAAGCCACTCAGCTCCTCCTCAGGGAAGACGTCCTGGAAGTCCTGCAACAACGACACCACGACACTAGGAAGAGAGTCCGTTACGTCAGTGGATATCATAAAACAGGGTGAGGGGAGGGGAGGGGGTCGGCCTCTCTATAAATAAAGAGGTAAGGGGTAGTGCCACTTTCGATAGCACGAATAACCTCACCAGCCTTAATGTAGAAAGTTCCTAACACTCGCTCACCTTTTTTGTTTATCTCTTTCTTTCCTCCCTCGAGACTAATGGCACCCTCACTCACTTTTGACTTTTCAACTTTTAAAACTCCCTCATATGGTACTATAGCGCCCTCACTCACCTTTTTATTTTCAACTGTTGTTTTACCCTCCTCTCGTTTTTTCACACCCTCTTTTTCTTTCTCTCCGGTCGTTACTTTTTCGACTGAGCTCCCTCTTTTTTTTCTTTTTCCTCACGTCCCGCAGCCAATTTGAGTTGGTCTTTATGTACCTCAGCCGGAGGTAATGCTCGAAGTGTAAACTTATTCCCCTTATGACGCAATGTGTATGTGTTTAAATACCCTTCATAGATCACCTTCCTATCAAATTTCCACGGCCGTCCCAACAACATATGTCCCACATGCATCGGAACCACATCACACAACACCTCATCTTCAAACTTCCCAATATTGAAAGTAATCTTCGCCTGTTTGGTGACACGTATCTCACCGACATCATTCAACCATTGAAGCTTGTATGGTTGAGGGTGGGAAATCGTAGGAAGATCCAAACTCGAGACAAAACCCGTGCTAACAATGTTTGTGCAACTTCCCGGATCAATAATCATCACACACACTTTTCCCGTCACCAAACACCTCGTATGAAAAATTGTTAGGAACATTTTATTATGTTTTGATGATGGCCATACTAGCTGTTATAGCAAGCCTGAAATAAGTTAGAATTCTCTGTATAAGTCTTTACTTAGTGTCTGACATGTTGTATAAGTTGAGTCAGACAAGTATTGTACTAGTTGGTAGGACGGCAAAGTGAAAACGGACATTCGGCGAGTGAAGCCGACCAAGCACCACGAGAGATACGAGAGAAGGGATTATGATCGACTTATAACCAAGGAAGTCGTGATGACCTTGGATAAGTCTAAGTTATGTTTCAAGTGATGAAACTCAATATTCCAATATGGTGTACACCGATCTCACCCAAATCAAGGATCGGTGAAGTATAAAGATTCTCCCGAAACTAAAGCAAAGAAGAAAACGAAGTGAATCGGCCGAGTACACCGACCGTCGGCAAAGAGAAAACAAAACGGCGAAGAAAGAACTAACGGCTAAGTCGAAGGCTCACTCCACCGTTCTACGGACGGTGAAGAGACACTTACAAGATCGATTTAATATACATTGAATATTCAGCAGATCATGCATTAAATGCACAATCATTAAAGGATCAATCAAGGACGGATTTTCTGCTATACATTTGAAAGAAGAATCCGATCACTGAAATCAAGGAGAATACAATTAAGGGGGAATCAAGAATAAAATCAAGGATTATTCCCTCATTAATATAGCCAACGGACGGAATTTCAAAATCAAGGCTATTCAAGGCTATAAATAGAAGGCATTGACAGAAAAAGAAAATAACGATTAAGAAAAAAAAAAGAAAGCGAAAACTCACAATTAGAAAAGCCTTCTCTCCGAACTTACAAGGATACATCTAGTGATCAACTCAAATATCGAACTACAAAGTCATATTCGGAATTGAGATTGATCAAGCAAGTGCGTGAATCACATTCACATCAAACCGAAGCAACCGAATCGAGGCAATCGAGAAGGAGTTGAAACTGTGATAGTCGTTGAAGGATTTTGATCTCGGAGAGCGACAAAAGGAAGATCGAATCACCGAAGTCGTTGCGCTCAAGGAGTGATAGTCTTGTAGATTGTGAAGCTTGGGAAGCCAAGGACAATCATACTGTTGTATCTGTGGAAACAATAGTGAATTCCTCCGATCATCACAGGAGAAGAGTGGATTAAGGGATTACACCACCCTGAACCACTATAAGCCTTGTGTCAATTTAATTTCTGCAATTTACTTTATAGCACTTATTTAATTTGCCTACATCATAACACATATCTGTGATTGTCTAAACTGATTTGAAAACAACATAGTAAGAAGGGACTTATCCGTTGCTCAAAAGCTTTTAAAACACAAGAAAAGTTTTTGAAACTCCACTATAGTCATTCACCCCCCTCTGACTATAGTTTCACCCTTCTCTGGGACCAACAATTGGTATCGGAGCGAAAGTTCCTAGTATCGAACCTGTTCGGATCTAATTTCGGTAACAAGGAGATCACATATTTTCAAAGTAGTTTTCAAATCGAAGTTTTTCATTCACCGCCATTTTTATCTTCAATTGCACCGATGGATTCCTCAAACTTCTTGTCAAAAGTACACAATTTTCAATGTTAATAATTTTGATGAATATAAAATAAGAATGTTATCTCATCTTGCGGCAACTCATGAGGAGATGCTTTGGATGTAATCAATGACGGCCCAATCATGATCACTACCGTGGTAGGCACAGGAGCGAGATCAAGGAAAAGAGATAGACAAACCCAAGAAAGATTGGACCAAAGATGACAAGGAGAAGAGCAAACCTAGACTTTGTAGCAAAATATATGATCTTAAAGACTCTGACAAAGAACATGTTCATGAGAATCAAAGACGCAAAACAAAGAAAGGAGATGTGGGACAAACTATCATTGATAAATGAAGGATCCGAAGCGATCAAAGAAAACAAATTATCCGTTGCAAAACAAAATTTGAGAACTTTAAAATGAAGACCGGTGAATCCATTGATCAAATGGACAACGGATTCTCAAGCATCATCGTGAACCGCAACATGACTTGGACACACATATCCACAAAAAGAAGTATGCTTGAAGATCCCGAGAGGACTACCGAAAGATGGAAGATCATAACATCGCAATCGGAGGAACAACAAATCTTGCAAGCACCGACACTCGACACCGATGTCCCAATTGAAAGCTCATGAATTCGAATTGAACGGTGAAGATGGTGGTCCGGCAGAGACACACAAAATTACTCGCATTAGCCGCACCCCAAGAAAGTAACTTTGCCGAATGCATCAAACAAAGAGACACAAGAACTAAAAGAACGGTAGCTTTATTAGTTAAACGTTTTGACAGTTTAAAAAGAAGCCATTCAAGGGAAATTCAACATCAAACAAAAAGTCAAGCTCAAACAGAGACATGAAGAAGAAAGATGATGAATACGATGCTTCAACCGCAATAAGAGAGGTCACTTCAAGGTGATTGTCCCGAAGAAAATGACAAAGATGATGAAAAGAAGAAATTCAAAGCATCCGAAAAGAGAAAGGGCAAGAAGGCACTTAAGGCGAATCCAAAGAAGGTGAAAAGCATGAAGAATCATCCGACAATGACTCGATGATAGTGATGAAGAAGACAAATCGTAAAAATGAAAAGGCATGCCTATGCCTCATGACCAAAGAATTGGATGAAGACAAAAGTGATAGTTCGGACACCGAGGAAACAAGCCTATGTTTAATGGCTAAAGAATCGATGAAACGAGGTAACATCTAGTTCCCGTTCTTCATCTAACGCATTCACATCTAACACCGCACAATCCTCTAGTCTTCCATTAGATACGAGAGACCTAGTCCAAAATCTCATTACTAAATTTGATGAAATTGAAAAGAATCATGAAATTCTCGGAAAAGGAATGCAAGGATCTAAGAAAAGAGAATAAGAGGTTAAAGAAAGAACTGGATAAAACAAGAGTGAATTAACTAGTAAGGAGACCTACTTAAATGATCAACAAAAAGCGAGATGACCATACATCTGTTACCAACAAATCGCTTAAGAAGAACTCCTCACCGCAAAGGTAATCACCGCACCACTAAAAACACCGGCTTACAAACCCTCAAAAGGTTTGGATCCGGATCGGTCTTGGCTATAACGGTCGATGAACGTAGGGATAATAGTCAACACAATTCTAAATTGAGGACCACTAATGGACCAAAATTTAGAAAGGGACGACCATGTCTCCAACAGATCATCCCGTTCCGGTGAAGTCAAAACCCACCGTAGTGAAACAAACAGACTAAATCCTCATTCCAATCATACAAAAACAACGACCATCCGAAAGGTAAAGGCAGACTTTTTCCCTCAGAGGATGATTGGAATATCACACCTCCAAAATACAAGAGGAAACCATTCCACAAAATGCATCATGTGATTAAGAAAAATCAATCTAGCTATGTTCCTAGACACATGAAGCAAGAAAGGTTTCCTATTGCATATTGGAAAGTGAAGAAGGATATAAATGCACCAAAAGGTGGAAAAAAGTATCGAATACCTTCGTAAAAATATTAGAAGCTATTCTCGCCATGCCTTATACATATGAAGTTGATGACTTCAATTATCCAAAGAGAAGACCTTTTGGATACATACTTGGTATGGGAGGCATGATCAAGCAATGATATGGACCCAAACAAAGTGTTGGGTACCCAAACTTAATTAATCTGTTTTGTAGGATGTCCGGTACATAGACAAAGTGGATGTTCCAGACACATGACAGGAAACAAGAAATGGGTCACTGATTTTAAAGCTTTTGATGGACCCAAAGTCACATTTGGAGGAAAAGAAAACCCTGGCAAGA
The DNA here is from genome assembly GCA_036785695.1 of Gentiana straminea. Lineage (NCBI taxonomy): Eukaryota > Viridiplantae > Streptophyta > Magnoliopsida > Gentianales > Gentianaceae > Gentiana > Gentiana straminea. The sequence continues at coordinate 8,087,532 of JAVUPR010000497.1, read as the reverse complement.
TTAAGGGGGAAGTCACAATACTCAAAAACAATCTAAAGATTCAAAATGTGGCATATGTCAAGGGACTTAACTTCAATCTGATGAGCATCAGTCAATTCTGTGACAAAGGCTACAATGTGCACTTCAACAAAGAAGGATGCAAAGTGATTCACAAATCAAACAAACACAAGTGGTTCTTGCAGGTAGAAGACAAGACAACATGTATGTGATGGATCGGAGAACAACCAAGGCGTAAACATGTCTACTTGTCAAGAATAAACAATCAACAAGCCGGATTTGGCACGAGAAGATTAAATCACCCGAATTTCAAGACCATCAACAAACTATCAAGGAGCAAGTTAGTTGAAGGCCCGCCAGAGATCACATTCAAGAAAGAGAGTCTATGTGATGCTTGTCGAAAGGAAAACAAATAAAAAGCTCATTCAAATCAAAGCCTCATCAATCTACAACAAGAGTTCTACATCTACCGCACATGGACTGTTTGGACCAAATCACTCCAAGTAAGTGTGAGTGGTAAGAAATATACTCTTGTAGTGGTGGATGATTTCTCAAAATACACCTGGACCATCTTCATGAACAAGAAGAAAGAAACACTCAAGAAGCTACCAGACTTGCCGAGAAGACTCTTAATGAAAAAAAGAGCTAAAAATTATCAAAATCGATCGATAGAGGCACCGAATTTCTAAATGAAATTATCGAACCTATTGTGAAGAAAATGGAGTACTACATCAACTATCTCAGCAGAACTCCACAACAAAATGGTGTAGCGAAAGAAAGAAGAAACAGAACTCTCAAAGAAGCAAAGAACAATGATTGTCAAGCATGCTTGCCAAAGAGATTTTGGGTCAAGTAGCAAACACAAGATGCCATACACAAAACAGATCAATCATCAACAAACATCATGGAAAAACTCCATATGAATTATGGAATGGTAGAAAACCCAATATCTCATATTTTCATATGTTTGGATCAAAATGTTTTGTCTTGAACAGAATCATCCGCATACCTTTGATGAGAAGGCCGATGAAGCAATCTTCATGGGATACTCGTACACCAAAGAAAGCATTCGAGTACTAAATAAAAAAACATTGGTGATTGAAGAATCAATACATGTGGTTTTTGATGAACCATATACAAATGGTGAAGATCTTCAAGACCAAGAAGAGAAAGCCGCACGAGAGGCAAATCTATACAAATGCAACCATACCGCCTACTATCCCGAATCATCTTTTTGAAAATCAAGAGGAGCCACATATCAATACAACAGAGAAGCACTCGAAATTGAAGTTCATGCTCAAGATGAAGGTATGGAAGCACCAAGTGAAGATCAACTTCAACCGGACCTAAATTGGCTTAGAGACCATCCCGAAGAACAAGTCATTGGAGATATTCACACCGGAGTCGAACAAGAAGACAACCTGAGCACATGCTAACTTGCTTTCTATCACAAGTGGAACCCAAGACCATAGATGATGCAATCCAAGATGCGAGATTGGATCACGGCCATGCAAGAAGAACTAAATGAATTTGAAAGAAATGAAGTCCGGGAACTCGTTGACGGACACGAAATGGCCAACATCATTGGTGCAAAATGGGTATTCAGGAACAAGATGGATGAGCAAGGAACTCGTTGTCGAAACAAAGCAAGGCTAGTTGCAAAAGGATATTCCCAAGTCAAGGAATAGATTATGATGAAACCTTTGCTCCAAAGCAAGATTGGAAGCAATAAGACTTTTTCTAGCATTTGTCGCACACAAAGACTTCAAAGTCTATCAAATGGATGTCAAAAGTGCATTCCTAAACGGAATTTTGGAAGAAGAAGTTTATGTAGAACAACCTCCTGGATTTCAAATCAAAGGAAAAGAAGACAAAGTATACAAACTCAAGAAGGCCCTCTATGGCCTCAAACAGCACCTGTAGCCTGGTATGAAACACCTTGTCACAATTTCGATCAAGAATGGATTCAATAAAGGAACTATAGACAAGACTCTATTTAAATTAGAGGAAGGGGCAAGCACATTGCTAGTGCAAATCTATGTTGATGACATAATCTTTGGATCAGAAGATGAAAAGTTGTGTGAGAAGTTTGCAAACCTAATGAAGAGCAAATTTCAGATGAGCATGATGGGAGAATTAAACTACTTCCTTGGCCTTCAAGTAAAGCAAATGAAGGATGGCATTTTCATTAGTCAAGCAAAATATACAAGAGATTTGATACACAAGTATGGGATGGATACAAGTGGCACAGCAGACACACCAATGTGTGCCAGAGTCATACTTGGAAAAGATGAAGGAGGAAAAGATGTTGATCGAAAAATGTATAGAGGAATTATTGGATCATTGTTATACTTAATCGCAAGCGACCCGATATTGCATTTGCGGTAGGAGTGTGTGCTAGATTTCAAGCTCAACCAAAAGAATCACATCTTCTAGCAAATTAAAAGGATAATCAAATACTTGAAACACACCATCAATGTTGGCATTTGGTACCCAAAAGATGGAGGATTTACACCGATATCATATTCGACTCGACTATGCCGGATGCAAAATAGATAGAAAAAGCACCTCGGGAACATGCCAAATGCTAGGAACCGACTAGTCTCATGGTTCAAAAAAAGCAAAACTCTATATCTACATCAACAAACAAGGCGAATATATAGCGACAGGTAGTCAAGTTGTGCACAAGTACCGTGGATAAGACAACAACTAAGGGACTATGGAGTCGAAGAGAAAACAATCCCAATCATGTGTGACAACACAAGTGCAATATCTATTACGTAAAATCCAAGATTGCATTCAAGAACAAAGCACATTGATGTAAGACATCATTTTATCGTAGACCATGTTGAAAAGGGAGATGTCATCCTAAAATACATATCCACCGAAGACCAACTGGCCGACATCTTCACTAAACCACTCGCTTATGAAAGATTTAGTATGTTGAGAACTCGAGTTAGGGATGATTGAAATTGACTAAGTATCAACGAGCGGCTAACCGGAGTAATCGGCTAAGTGACTCCATCAACCGGTACAACCTTTGCCGTTACGGGAGATGTAGCGGTAAGGCACCGGTATCCGCAGAGGTAACTTAACCGATTGTTAGGAACAGCTTCAATGAAGCAAATTTCGGTGAAGAACTCATTGGACCGGTTAAGTGACCAGGCGAAGGCACTTCACCGAAATAAAGACTTGGACAAATTCAAAGTGTGAACGAAATCAATTTCGAATACACGTGGAGAATAAGGAAATTATGGAGGATTATTCAAGACACACGTGGCGATCACTTTATGATCATGGAGGTAATTATATTATTTTTTGAATTATAAACTCCTCGATTCCCGGGCTCTATCATTACTTGCCTCAAACCACTCCCCTCTACGCTCGAATATCGCATTTTTCATACACAAAATCACGCCATTATGTCACTAAATCCTTCCATATTCAAACCACGTTCACACTACCCAAATCACACTATATAAACAAGACTTAGAGATTTTCGAGATCCTTACGCTCTCTTGCAAATTACAACCCTACTCTTGTTTATCTCTATTGCAAACTCAAGTTCATTTTCAAACCCCTCTCCCTCTCAAAAATGGCATCATCTTCCTCAATCACTCAAGCTGGGTACGAAAAATCGATTGCCACCGGCTCATTCTTCCAAGCAGAACACTACCCGAAACCGTGTGGAAATGATGAGCATGCCAAAAGGTTGGCAGCAGGCTGCGAAAAACTAAAATTATCCACCTTCCTCAATCCTCCAATAACTGAAGTGTGTTATGAAAGTCTGATTTCCTTCTGGAAATCTGCACAGTACGTGCCTGGGCTCCCTACTAAAGAAGGTGACAAGTTCGAAGAAGACAAGATTGTTGCATCCATAAATGGCAAAGACGTGGTGATTACAAAGAAAGGTAATCCGAAAACATCTCAAACTTTCAAATAAGGGTCAAGCAAAAGTGACATTGATACCACAGACTTAGATGAATTCTCGGGCAATCATTGCCAAAACGGCAAACCCAGGATCCACAAAAGTAAATTGTCTCGTATCCGAGTTGAAGCAACCATTTAATGAGTTTAGTGCCCTAATTGGCAAAACCATTGAAGGAAAGTTGGGAGCAAATCATGCCATGACAAAAATTAGAATGCGGTTAATGGGAATCATCTATAACAAGCTACGATTTAATTGGGCAAAATACTTCTTTTTGAGAATTAAAGAGCAAATCCAAGGTGAAGTAAAAGCAGCGAAAAGGGATAAAAGAGGGAAAGACAATGAAAGGACAATTCGGGGTGAAAAAGTCATATGGGATACAAAAGTGCACTATCTCGTTGCAATGTCTCAAAGTCCCCTCTCGTACAACTCCACAGACCGCATGAATCCAAAGTCATGTTTACTTATGTCAAACCACAAAAGAAGGCAGGAGAAGGAAAGAGAAAGAAATCCTCACACAACACCACAAGTCAAAGAAAGAAACAAAAGGTCGCGAAGTCCGGAAAAGACAGACTTTGGAAAATTAATTGATGAAGAAGAAGCGAGAAGAGGATTCGACAATGAGGAAGCACAAAGAAGTGAAGAAAATGCCGGTGAGGATGAACAAAGATCCAAATGAAGAAAACACTCGGAGAAGATGAGGAATCTCTAAGAAGCCGTACAATTGTCCGTAAACGATATAGATGACCGAATTGCGTAATATCTTGAATGGAAGGAAGGCGATTCCGGACAACAACTTCAAGACACGTACCACATGCTTACCGAAGAAGCTTGGTTATTTGATTTTCTCGGGAATCACAACACTTGTAGGAGTACTTGATGAATCACCACTATGGGAATTGGTTGATGCAAATTAAGGCAAAGATGCTCCAGACCTCGGGAGACGTAATGATGACTCGTACGGTGGTGATGATGATCATGATGATGATGATGATAATGATCATGATTGTAATGACAATAATGATGGTGATTTAGGTAAAGACAGAGAAGAGGATGCTCTTGCACCGATGCAATTGATGACACTACTCTTCTCCGTACATTTTTGAAACCACAAGCCTCCGGCAAGTCTTCAACTCCAAAGAAAGACAAGCCACTCAACCGTCGTCCGTCAATGTTCCACGAACAAAGACAAACATTGTGGACACCGGTTCACCGTCGCCACTCCAACAAGACAACCCCCGGCATGTAGATAGGGGGAACAAGCAGCTCAAGCCACACCAAGATACTCATCTACCCAAATACTTGAAGATCTAGATGTAAATGCGTATGTCACTCAACATCAAGACAAGGGTCAAGAAACGTATCCGAACCAACCGAAACAAGGCACAAACTCTCTCAAATCGAACACTGGCATTACAAATGAAACTTTTGAGAAAGCGGCAGACTTGCTGGCTGAAGAATTGGAACAGCAAGCAATGTATCTCAGATCCATGACTTCAGCGTTTAATGACAAAAGCTCCTCCATTGAAAACAAGTTTCAAGCCATTGCCGAGTACATTGATGCACAAAACATTGTGGTTCAACAACAGGGAAGTCTGATGAAGCAGCTTAACATCAATATCACCAACAGTCTTGCAGGCCTCAGGCAACACATTTCCCAAGAAAACGAATCACTGGCAGTAGCTTTTGGCACTAGACTTAGGAGTGTCAATGAGAAATTGAATGATAATAACAATAGATTCACCTCTATTGAATCAAAACTTGACTCTCTGATTGGAACGGCAGAGGCCACCAATAGCATCCTACTCCAGCAAAGGGATGATGCTGCCAAAAAGGGGGAAAATCTGGATAAGCCTGAAGGATCAACTTTCAAACCCCCTAATTTCACTAAAGAACAATTGAGAGCAAGAGACAGAGAAATAAGGATCAGAAATGAAGCAGAAGAGCAACAAAGAAGGATCAGAAGAAGAAAGAGAAAAGCCACAAAGGAACCCCGCATTGGATTTCCTCATCCTATTCAACGAAGAGATGATGATAGAGACAGTCCGGCGTACAACAAAGGCCCGGATCCACCCAAAGAAAGAGGATCCGTCGGTCAACACAGACTCGGCACCGGAGGAAACACCAGGCAGAGGCGGCAAAGCGGTACCTCCAAATATACTAGTGAGCACGTAACTTACACTTTGGTCACCAAAGCAAAGCAGAATATGATGCAGATGTACTGGACCATGTAAGAGAATTTTTTAGTGTACAGGAAGGACTTTATCCTCACCTCTCACAAGATGAAGCTTGGGCTGATTTGCTAAACTATCAGGATGAAAGGATGAGAACTGATATGGCCAAACTCTACAATGAAGTCAAAAGAGAATTTGCACTTCTCAAACAGACCAACAACAAACCAAGTTCAGCCATACCACTATCTGCAAAGGGACCAGAAGACTTGCCAGCCGCACAACAAGAAGATTTCAAATACATGGCAAGGTTCTTCAATCCCATGGGGAGATTGGAGAAACAGGAACAGTGGAGTCTCTACAAAAGTCTCAAATTTGCAGACTCACACATTGCTGAGGCTAGGGAAAGACTTGAAAAATATTTTGGAGAACCTAAGGCCAATGAGACCATGCCTGATTTCAATAGACTTTTTGCCAAAAGAGTTTTTCAGGGTGTATCTGAATACACACTTTGGCTTACCGGAAGTGGAAGTTTCCGAAATTGATTGGAAAGACATTGAAGAGGTTCGTACTACAAAGTTCAAAAGGTACAAGGCTGAATTAAGCAAAATGTAGTTTGTAACAATGCTTGAATAAATTCTTTGGATCTCATTGCCCCTTGATGGATGAATAAAAAATGTTGAAATTTTGTTCTCGTTGGTTATTATGAATTTTTTGACTACTTATGTTCGGGCTTATGAGGGTTTTGGCATCATCAAAAAGGGGGAAATTGTTAAAAACATTTTATTATGTTTTGATGATGGCCATACTAGTCAAGTTATAGCAAGCCCGAAATAAGTTAGAATTCTCTCGTATAAGTCTTTACTTAGAGTCCGACATGTTGTATAAGTTGAGTCGACAAGTATTGTACTAGTTGGTAGGACGGCAAAGTGAAAACGTACATTCGGCGAGTGAAGCCGCCAAGCACCAAAGCAGAGATACGAGAGAAGGATTATGATCCGACTTATAACCAAGAAAGTCCGTGATGACCTTGGATAAGTCTAAGTTATGTTTCAAGTGATGAAACTCAATATTCCAATATGGTGTACACCGATCTCACCCAAATCAAGGATCGGTGAAGTATAAAGATTCTCCCGAAACTAAAGCAAAGAAGAAAACAAGTGAATCGGTTGAGTACACCGACCGTCGGCAAAGAGAAAACAAAACGGCGAAGAAAGAACTAACGGCTAAGTCGAAGGCTCACTCCACCGTTCTACGTACGGTGAAGAGACACTTACAAGATCGATTTAATATACATTGAAGATTCAGCAGATCATGCATTAAATGCACAATCATAAAGGATCAATCAAGGACGGATTTTCTTGCTATACATTTGAAAGAAGAATCCGATCACTGAAATCAAGGAGAATACAATTAAGGGGGAATCAAGAATAAAATCAAGGATTATTCCCTCATTAATATAGCCAACGGACGGAATTTCAAAATCAAGGCTATTCAAGGCTATAAATAGAAGGCATTGACAGAAAAAGAAAATAACGATTAAGAAAAAAAAAAAAAGAAAGCGAAACTCAGTCAATTAGAAAAGCCTTCTCTCTGAACTTACAAGGATACATCTAGTGATCAACTCAAATATCAGAACTACAAAGTCATATTCAGAATTGAGATTGATCAAGCAAGTGCGTGAATCACATTCACATCAAACTGAAGCAACTGAATCAGAGGCAATCTGAGAAGGAGTTGAAACTGTGATAGCTGTTGAAGGATTTTGATCTCAAGGAGCAAAGAAAAGGAAGACCGAATCACCGAAGCCGTTGCGGTCAAGGAGTGATAGTCTTGTAGATTGTGAAGCTTGGGAAGCCAAGGACAATCATACTTGTTGTATCTCGTGGAAACAATAGTGAATTCCTCCGATCATCACGGGAGAAGAGTGGATTAAGGGATTACACCACCCCGAACCACTATAAGCCTTGTGTCAATTTAATTTCTGCAATTTACTTTATAGCACTTATTTAATTTGCCTACATCATAACACATATCTGTGATTGTCTAAACTGATTTGAAAACAACATAGTAAGAATGGACTTATCCGCTGCTCAAAAGCTTTTAAAACACAAGAAAAGTTTTTGAAACTCCACTATAGTCATTCACCCCCCCTCTGACTATAGTTTCACCCTTCTCTGGGACCAACAAAAATGTTCTCACGTTGCAAATTATCCTCGCCTTCATCACACTACTAAGCGCCCTCTTTATCACAAGCGCGTACCGAGACACATCCCGCCCGCCTACCTCAAGCTCATACTCACCATCACCGCCCACAAAATCGTCCTCCTCCTCCTCAAACGCCGATGCATATCTAGTCTCACCATTAGCCTCTTCAATAAGCATAATGCGACGCCTTGACGGACATTGGGAAGCTATATGACCCATCCCTTGGCACGTATGGCATCGTATCTCGTGAGATGGCTTCGAAGTACTTGCTACACCTTTCCCTTTATCATTCTCCTTTGGCCTAAGGGCCTCCCTATATGGAACAAGGGGCTGTCTCGGGGTATCCTGGGGCAAACTAGCCGAGTCCCTTCTAAATGGATTGGGACGCGAACCCGAAAACCCACTACCCGAAGATTTCGCAAAATCACTCCTCTATCGCCGCAACTGCCTCTCATGCGTCTCAGCAGCATGTAACATCGCTTGTAACGAAGGACACGGTTGTGCTTCGACCCGATTTGTGATATCCGTCCGTAACCCAGTTAAGAAACGTGTCATAGTCATCTCTTCTTTCTCCTGAATGTTAGCCTTAGCTATCATTGTGACCATCTCCTGATAATACACCGCAACCGAACGCTCCCCTTGCTTAATGGTTTGCAGTTTGCGATATTGCTCAATATAATAAGAAGGAGGCACAAAGCTTTTTTTCATTTCCCTCTTCAGCTCCGTCCACGTACTAATTTCATCTTCACGGATACAATGCCGAGCAAAATTCAACTGCCTCAACCATATCATGGCATACCCGGTGAATTCTAGTTGAGCGGGAAACCCTAACCTAACTGAGCAGCAGTCTAGGAAGAGGGCCAAGAACAACTCAACGCTTTGCTCAAGAATGCTGATAAGCTCTCGAAAGGGGTGCAATCTCTACGACAAAGAGATCACTCACTTGCAAGCGATGTTCTTGATCAATCACAGACCAAGGAAGAAGAGAAAACTCTTATGTGTAAAATAATATTAAAATCTGTCTTCTGAAATAATAGGTTTGCCTTTATATAGGCTACAAGAATAAAAACATAAGGGTAGTTTGGTAATACCCAAAAGTGGCGCCTAAATATAATAAGAATAAATAAAATAATCCTAAAAAATAGCCTAATAATATAATAGAAAATAAACTACGTCGTGGACGTCAAGCTAATCCGTCCTCGTGATCTCCGAGCTTCGTAGCATAAATAATGCAACAAATAGCCTGCTCGTCGTCCGGCTTCACCTGTGCCTGCTCGTGACATATATCAATGATCAACGTGTCCAACGCATCACGCATCCGTCTCTTCTGAAGCCGTGTCATCGGCCCGTCTCGAATAACTAGATGCTCGATCGGCTGCATCGGGGCCAACGGGTCGGGAACCTCTGTAGGGATCGTATAACCTTAAATGACAATATGGGATTCATAACCATGGAAGGCTATGCCTTTTGCTAAGCCAAGATACTGTTGTAGTGATAATGTTTTATATTCTTTGATGGATTGAGAATGATAGATTTGGTTGCAAGTATCTTATGCTATGTTGATTTTCTTTGCTTGAGATTATTGTTTGTTAGTGTAAAATTGATCACTCAACACACACACACGCACGCACGCACGCACACACACATACACGCACGCACACACACACACACACACACGCGCTAGGAGGAATTTGAACGAATACTTTTAGTTTGGAAAAAGGATAAAGGGCCTGACTAGTAAAATCGACCCTTATGGGAATTTGGTTTTTTGTTGGGGTGAGTAGTGTAGTCTGTACAACCGAGAGCTTAATCATGTTGAACCGGTAGAGTCTCATCAAGGTGAGGACGTGAAGGGAGGCACCGTGTGATTGTATACACTCGTATGAGGGAAAATTACAAGACTAAAAGGGTTGTACCATCAATTTTGGAATCGTGGGGGACATGGAATTTCATCGTGGGATTCAGATGCGACTGAAGACGGGGATGAAAACGGGTCAGGTGCGACTGAAGACGGGTCAATTGACCACAATGGTGAAGATCTTCAAGACCAAGAAGAGAAAGCTACACAGAGGCAAATCTATACAAATGCAACCATACCAGCTACTATCCTGAATCATCTTTTTGAAAATCAAGAGGAGCCACATATCAATACAACAGGAGAAGCACCTGAAATTGAAGTTCATGCTCGGCATGAAGGTATGGAAGCACCAAGTGAAGATCAACTTCAACCGAGACCTAAATTGGCTTAGAGACCATCCCGAAGAACAAGTCATTGGAGATATTCACACCGGAGTCGAACAAGAAGACAACCTGGAGCACATGCTAACTTGCTTTCTATCACAAGTGGAACCCAAGACCATAGATGATGCAATCCAAGATGCAGATTGGATCACAAACATGCAAGAAGAACTAAATGAATTTGAAAGAAATGAAGTCCGGGAACTCGTTGACGGACTCGAAATGGCCAACATCATTGGTGCAAAATGGGTATTCGGGAACAAGATGGATGAGCAAGGAACTCGTTGTCGAAACAAAGCAAGGCTAGTTGCAAAAGGATATTCCCAAGCTGAAGGAATAGATTATGATGAAACCTTTGCTCCAGTAGCAAGATTGGAAGCAATAAGACTTTTTCTAGCATTTGCTGCACACAAAGACTTCAAAGTCTATCAAATGGATGTCAAAAGTGCATTCCTAAACGGAATTTTGGAAGAAGAAGTTTATGTAGAACAACCTCCTGGATTTCAAATCAAAGGAAAATAAGACAAAGTATACAAACTCAAGAAGGCCCTCTATGGCCTCAAACAGCACCTGTGAGCCTGGTATGAAACACTTGTCACAATTTCGATCAAGAATGGATTCAACAAAGGAACTATAGACAAGACTCTATTTAAACTAGAGGAAGGGGCAAGCACATTGCTAGTGCAAATCTATGTTGATGACATAATCTTTGGATCGAAGATGAAAAGTTGTGTGAGAAGTTTGCAAACCTAATGAAGAGCAAATTTCAGATGAGCATGATGGGAGAATTAAACTACTTCCTTGGCCTTCAAGTAAAGCAAATGAAGGATGGCATTTTCATTAGTCAAGCAAAATATACAAGAGATTTGATACACAAGTATGGGATGGATACAAGTGGCACGACGGACACACCAATGTGTGCCGAGTCATACTTGGAAAAGATGAAGGAGGAAAAGATGTTGATCGAAAAATGTATAGAGGAATTATTGGATCATTGTTATACTTAATCGCAAGCGGACTTCGATATTGCATTTGCGGTAGGAGTGTGTGCTAGATTTCAAGCTCAACCAAAAGAATCACATCTTCTAGCGGCTAAAAGGATAATCAAATACTTGAAACACACCATCAATGTTGGCATTTGGTACCCAAAAGATGGAGGATTTACACCGATATCATATTCGGACTCGACTATGCTTTGGATGCAAAATAGATAGAAAAAGCACCTCGGAACATGCCAAATGCTAGGAACCGGACTAGTCTCATGGTTCGAAGAAAAGCAAAACTCTATATCTACATCAACGGTGAAGCGAATATATAGCGACGGTAGGTTGTGCACAAGTACTATGGATAAGACAACGAATGCTAAGGGACTATGGAGTCGAAGAGAAAACAATCCCAATCATGTGTGACAACACAAGTGCAATATCTATTACGTAAAATCCAAACATTGCATTCAAGAACAAAGCACATTGATGTAAGACATCATTTTATCGAGACCATGTTGAAAAGGGAGATGTCATCCTAAAATACATATCCACCGAAGACCAACCGTCGACATCTTCACTAAACCACTCGCTTATGAAAGATTTAGTATGTTGAGAACCGAGTTAGGGATGATTGAAATTGACTAAGTATCAACGAGCGGCTAAGCTCGGAGTAATCGGCTAAGTGACTCCATCAATCGGTACAACCTTTGCCGTTACGGGAGATGTAGCAGGTAAGGCACCGGTATCCGCAGAGGTAACTTAATCGATTGTTAGGAACGGTTCAATGAAGCGGCTCGGTGAAGAACTCATTGGACCGGTTAAGTGACCGGCGAAGGCACTTCACCGAAATAAAGACTTGGACAAATTCAAAGTGTGAACGAAATCAATTCTGAATACACGTGGAGAATAAGGAAATTATGGAGGATTATTCAGTACACACGTGGCGATCACTTTATGATCATGGAGGTAATTATATTATTTTTTGAATTATAAACTCCTCGATTCCCGGGCTCTATCATTACTTGCCTCAAACCACTCCCCTCTACGCTCGAATATCGCATTTTTCATACACAAAATCACGCCATTATGTCACTAAATCCTTCCATATTCAAACCACGTTCACACTACCCAAATCACACTATATAAACAAGACTTAGAGATTTTCGCAGATCCTTACGCTCTCTTGCAAATTACAACCCTACTCTTGTTTATCTCTATTGCAAACTCAAGTTCATTTTCAAACCCCTCTCCCTCTCAAAAATGGCATCATCTTCCTCAATCACTCAAGTCGGGTACGAAAAATCGATTGCCACCGGCTCATTCTTCCAAGCGAACACTACCCGAAACCGTGTGGAAATGATGAGCATGCCAAAAGGTTGGCGACAGTCGCGAAAAACTAAAATTATCCACCTTCCTCAATCCTCCAATAACCGAAGTGTGTTATGAAAGTCCGATTTCCTTCGGAAATCCGCACGATACGTGCCTGGCTCCCTACTAAAGAAGGTGACAAGTTCGAAGAAGACAAGATTGTTGCATCCATAAATGGCAAAGACGTGGTGATTACAAAGAAAGGTAATCCGAAAACATCTCAAACTTTCAAATAAGGGTCAAGCAAAAGTGACATTGATACCACAGACTTAGATGAATTCTGGGCAATCATTGCCAAAACGGCAAACCCAGGATCCACAAAAGTAAATTGTCTCGTATCCGAGTTGAAGCGACCATTTAATGAGTTTAGTGCCCTAATTGGCAAAACCATTGAAGGAAAGTTGGGAGCAAATCATGCCATGACGAAAATTAGAATGCGGTTAATGGGAATCATCTATAACAAGCTACGATTTAATTGGGCAAAATACTTCTTTTTGAGAATTAAAGAGCAAATCCAAGGTGAAGTAAAAGCAAAGTGCGAAAAAGGGATAAAAGAGGGAAAGACAATGAAAGGACAATTACGGGTGAAAAAGTCATATGGGATACGGTGCACTATCTCGTTGCAATGTCTCAAAGTCCCCTCTCGTACAACTCCACAGATCGCATGAATCCAAAGTCATGTTTACTTATGTCAAACCACAAAAGAAGGCGGGAGAAGGAAAGAGAAAGAAATCCTCACACAACACCACAAGTCAAAGAAAGAAACAAAAGGTCGCGAAGTCCGAAAAGACAGACTTTGGAAAATTAATTGATGAAGAAGAAGCGAAGAGGATTCGACAATGAGGAAGCACACAAGTAGAAGAAAATGCCGGTGAGGATGAACGGATCCAAATGAAGAAAACACCTGGAGAAGATGAGGAATCTCTAGAAGAAGCTGTACAATTGTCTGTAAACGATATAGATGACCGAATTGCGAATATCTTGAATGGAAGGAAGGCGATTCCAGACAACAACTTCAAGACACAGACCACATGCTTACCGAAGAAGCTTGGTTATTTGATTTTCTGGGGAATCACAACACTTGTAGGAGTACTTGATGAATCACCACTATGGGAATTGGTTGATGCAGCCAAGGCAAAGATGCTCCAGACCTCTGGGAGACAGAATGATGACTCAGACGGTGGTGATGATGATCATGATGATGATGATGATAATGATCATGATTGTAATGACAATAATGATGGTGATTTAGGTAAAGACAGAGAAGAGGATGCTCTTGCACCAGATGCAATTGATGACACTACTCTTCTCCGTACATTTTTGAAACCACAAGCCTCCGGCAAGTCTTCAACTCCAAAGAAAGACAAGTCCACTCAACCGCCGTGTCGTCAATGTTCCAAACTAACAAAGACAAACATTGTGGACACCGGTTCACCGTCGCCACTCCAGTCAAGACAACCCCCGGCATGAGATAGGGGGAACGACAGCTCAAGCCACACCGGTATACTCATCTACCCAAATACTTGAAGATCTAGATGTAAATGCGGATGTCACTCAACATCAAGACAAGTGGTCAAGAAAACGGATCCGAACCACCGAAACAAGGCACAAACTCTCTCAAATTGAACACCGGCATTACAAATGAAACTTTTGAGAAAGCTGCACTTGCCGGTGAAGAATTGGAACGACAAGCAATGTATCTCGGATCCATGACTTCGCGTTTAATGACAAAAGCTCCTCCATTGAAAACAAGTTTCAAGCCATTGCCGAGTACATTGATGCACAAAACATTGTGGTTCAACAACGGGGAAGTCGATGAAGCGACTTAACATCAATATCACCAACAAGCCTCTTGCAGCCTCGGGCAACACATTTCCCAAGAAAACGAATCACCGGCGTAGCTTTTGGCACTAGACTTAGGAGTGTCAATGAGAAATTGAATGATAATAACAATAGATTCACCTCTATTGAATCAAAACTTGACTCTCGATTGGAACGGCAGAGGCCACCAATAGCATCCTACTCCAGCAAAGGGATGATGCTGCCAAAAAGGGGGAAAATCTGGATAAGCCTGAAGGATCAACTTTCAAACCCCCTAATTTCACTGAAGAACAATTGAGAGCAAGAGACAGAGAAATAAGGATCAGAAATGAAGCAGAAGAGCAACAAAGAAGGATCAGAGAAGAAAGAGAAAAAGCCACAAAGGAACCCTGCATTGGATTTCCTCATCCTATTCAACGAAGAATTGATGATGGAGACAGGTCCGGCAGACAACAAAGGCCTGGATCCACCCAGCAAAGAGGATCTGTCAGTCAACACAGACTCAGCACCAGAGGAAACACCAAAGCAGAGGGCGGCGCCTCCAAATATACTAGTGAGCACGTAACTTACACCGGTCACCAAAGCAAAGCGAGAATATGATGCGGATGTACTTGGACCATGTAAGAGAATTTTTAGAGTACGAAGGACTTTATCCTCACCTCTCACAAGATGAAGCTTGGGCTGATTTGCTAAACTATCAGGATGAAAGGATGAGAACTGATATGGCCAAACTCTACAATGAAGTCAAAAGAGAATTTGCACTTCTCAAACGGACCAACAACAAACCAAGTTCAACCATACCACTATCCGCAAAGGGACCGGAAGACTTGCCAGCCGCACAACAAGAAGATTTCAAATACATGGCAAGGTTCTTCAATCCCATGGGGAGATTGGAGAAACAGGAACAGTGGAGTCTCTACAAAAGTCTCAAATTTGCAGACTCACACATTGCTGAGGCTAGGGAAAGACTTGAAAAATATTTTGGAGAACCTAAGGCCAATGAGACCATGCCTGATTTCAATAGACTTTTTGCCAAAAGAGTTTTTCAGGGTGTATCTGAAAGCTTTGGCTTACTGGAAGTGGAAGTTTCCAGAAATTGATTGGAAAGACATTGAAGAGGTTCAGACTACAAAGTTCAAAAGGTACAAGGCTGAATTAAGCAAAATGTAGTTTGTAACAGTTGAATAAATTCTTTGGATCTCATTGCCCCTTGATGGATGAATAAAAAATGTTGAAATTTTGTTCTGTTGGTTATTATGAATTTTTTGACTACTTATGTTCAGGCTTATGAGGGTTTTGGCATCATCAAAAAGGGGGAAATTGTTAAGAACATTTTATTATGTTTTGATGATGGCCATACTAGCTGTTATAGCAAGCCTGAAATAAGTTAGAATTCTCTGTATAAGTCTTTACTTAGAGTCTGACATGTTGTATAAGTTGAGTCAGACAAGTATTGTACTAGTTGGTAGGACGGCAAAATGAAAACAGACATTCGGCAGAGTGAAGCCAGCCAAGCACCAACAGAGATACAGAGAAGGGATTATGATCTGACTTATAACCAAGAAAGTCTGTGATGACCTTGGATAAGTCTAAGTTATGTTTCAAGTGATGAAACTCAATATTCCAATATGGTGTACACTGATCTCACCCAAATCAAGGATCAGTGAAGTATAAAGATTCTCCTGAAACTAAAGCAAAGAAGAAAACAAGTGAATCGGCTGAGTACACTGACTGTCGGCAAAGAGAAAACAAAACGGCGAAGAAAGAACTAACGGCTAAGTCAGAAGGCTCACTCCACCGTTCTACAGACGGTGAAGAGACACTTACAAGATCATATTTAATATACATTGAAGATTCAAATAGATCATGCATTAAATGCACAATCATTAAAGGATCAATCAAGGACGGATTTTCTCGCTATACATTTGAAAGAAGAATCCGATCACCGAAATCAAGAAGAATACAATTAAGGGGGAATCAAGAATAAAATCAAGGATTATTCCCTCATTAATATAGCCAACGGACGGAATTTCAAAATCAAGGCTATTCAAGGCTATAAATAGAAGGCATTGACGAAAAAAGAAAATAACGATTAAGAAAAAAAAAAGAAAGCGAAACTCACAATTAGAAAAGCCTTCTCTCGAACTTACAAGGATACATCTAGTGATCAACTCAAATATCGAACTACAAAGTCATATTCGAAATTGAGATTGATCAAGCAAGTGCGTGAATCACATTCACATCAAACTCGAAGCAACCGAATCGAGGCAATCGAGAAGGAGTTGAAACTGTGATAGGCATTGAAGGATTTTGATCTCAAGCGAGCAAAGAAAAGGAAGACCGAATCACCGTCGTTGCGATCAAGGAGTGATAGTCTTGTAGATTGTGAAGCTTGGGAAGCCAAGGACAATCATACTTGTTGTATCTCGTGGAAACAATAGTGAATTCCTCCGATCATCACGGGAGAAGAGTGGATTAAGGGATTACACCACCCCGAACCACTATAAGCCTTGTGTCAATTTAATTTCGCAATTTACTTTATAGCACTTATTTAATTTGCCTACATCATAACACATATCCGTGATTGTCTAAACTGATTTGAAAACAACATAGTAAGAAGGGACTTATCCGCTGCTCAAAAGCTTTTAAAACACAAGAAAAGTTTTTGAAACTCCACTATAGTCATTCACCCCCCCTCTGACTATAGTTTCACCCTTCTCTGGGACCAACAAAAATGTTCTCACGTTGCAAATTATCCTCAGTCTTCATCACACTACTAAGCGCCCTCTTTATCACAAGCGCAGACTGAGACACATCCCAGTCAGCTACCTCAAGCTCATACTCACCATCACCGCCCACAAAATCGTCCTCCTCCTCCTCAAACGCCGATGCATATCTAGTCTCACCATTAGCCTCTTCAATAAGCATAATGCGACGCCTTGACGGACATTGGGAAGCTATATGACCCATCCCTTGGCACGTATGGCATCGTATCTCGTGAGATGGCTTCGAAGTACTTGCTACACCTTTCCCTTTATCATTCTCCTTTGGCCTAAGGGCCTCCCTATATGGAACAAGGGGCTGTCTCGGCGTATCCTGGGGCAAACTAGCCGAGTCCCTTCTAAATGGATTGGGACGCGAACCCGAAAACCCACTACCCGAAGATTTCGCAAAATCACTCCTCTATCGCCGCAACTGCCTCTCACGTCTCGGCGAACATGTAACATCGCTTGTAACGAAGGACACGGTTGTGCTTCGACCCGATTTGTGATATCCGTCCGTAACCCAGTTAAGAAACGTGTCATAGTCATCTCTTCTTTCTCCTGAATGTTAGCCTTAGCTATCATTGTGACCATCTCCTGATAATACACCGCAACCGAACGCTCCCCTTGCTTAATGGTTTGCAATTTGCGATATTGCTCAATATAATAAGAAGGAGGCACAAAGCTTTTTTTCATTTCCCTCTTCAGCTCCGTCCACGTACTAATTTCATCTTCACGGATACAATGCCGAGCAAAATTCAACCATATCATGGCATACCCGGTGAATTCTAGTTGAGCGGGAAACCCTAACCTAACTGAGCAGCAGTCTAGGAAGAGGGCCAAGAACAACACTTTGCTCAAAAACGCTGATAAGCTCTCGAAAGGGGTGCAATCTCTACGACAAAGAGATCACTCGCTCGCAAGCGATGTTCTTGATCAATCACAGACCAAGGAAGAAAAGAAAACTCTTGTGTGTAAAATAATATTAAAATCTTTCTTCTGAAATAATAGGTTTGCCTTTATATAGGCTACAAGAATAAAAACATAAGGGTAGTTTGGTAATACCCAAAAGTGGCGCCTAAATATAATAAGAATAAATAAAATAATCCTAAAAAATAGCCTAATAATATAATAGAAAATAAACGACGTCGTGGACGTCAAGCTAATCCGTCCTCGTGATCTCCGAGCTTCGTAGCATAAATAATGCAACAAATAGCCTGCTCGTCGTCCGGCTTCACTCGTGCCTCGCTCGTGACATATATCAATGATCAACGTGTCCAACGCATCACGCATCCGTCTCTTCGAAGCCGTGTCATCGGCCCGTCTCAAATAACTAGATGCTCGATCGGCCGCATCGGGGCCAACGGGTCGGGAACCTCTCGTAGGGATCGTATAACCTTAAATGACAATATGGGATTCATAACCATGGAAGGCTAAGCCTTTTGCTAAGCCAAGATACTGTTGTTGTGATAATGTTTTATATTATTTGATGGATTGAGAATGATAGATTTGGTTGCAAGTATCTTATGCTATGTTGATTTTCCTTGCTTGAGATTATTGTTTGTTAGTGTAAAATTGATCACTCAACACACACACACACACACGCACGCACGCACACACACACGCACGCACGCACACACACACACACACACGCGCTAGGAGCGAATTTGAACGAATACTTTTAGTTTGGAAAAAGGATAAAGGGCCTGACTAGTAAAATCGACCCTTATGGGAATTTGGTTTTTTGTTGGGGTGAGTAGTGTAGTCTGTACAACCGAGAGCTTAATCATGTTGAACCGGTAGAGTCTCATCAAGGTGAGGACGTGAAGGGAGGCACCGTGTGATTGTATACACTCGTATGAGGGAAAATTACAAGACTAAAAGGGTTGTACCATCAATTTTAACACAAGGTCACCATTGGATAGTTGGAAGGTTAATGTCATTCTCATGAAGCGATATGAGATAATCACGTGATCTCACATTGTCTTGGCTAGCTCTTTTACACTTTAGTTCACAACCATTTTAGTATTACTTGCTTTCAGATTTCATTTTACTTTTCTCATACTTTGTCGACTTGGACCAAAAGATTACAGTCAGTCGGTACGTAATCCAACATCCCTATGGATTCGACTTAGACTACAACTGACTCGGTATTCTTATTGGTGATTTTGGACACCTAGAAAAGGCTTATCAACCACGTTCACCTCCGACACTCTTTAAATTACTTCCGGCATCAAAAATTTTATTCAACGGGTCCGTAAATTTTTTATAGAGTAAATTTTTTTTTCACGGGGTCCAAAATATATTTCTATAGGTAAAATATAGAGTTTTCTTATTTTTAGATTGGTAAAAGTGCATCCGACTATGGGGATCACTATTATTTTTTGTGAAAGTAATGTTACTGACACCAACATTACTTTTTTTTTATTTTAAAAATAACACTAGTGACATTGAACTTATGATTATAGTGTCCCGTCCCTTGCGTGTCAACGTGTCCCGCCGTGTCCCTTGCGTGTCCCCAACGTGTCGGGCCGTGTCCCGCCGTGTCCCCGAGTATTCGGAATTCAAAATTTGAATTTAACATTATTTTAATCGAGCGACACGTTTCCGACACGTGTCGGGAGCGTGTCGGGCGCGTGTCGGGCTGAAAATGTGTCGGACACAGCGCACGGCGACCTAATTGAAGTGTCGGTGCTTCATAGGGGATCACTATTATTTTTTGTGAAAGTAATGTTACTGACACCAATGTTACTTTTTTTTTATTTTAAAAATAACACTAGTGACATTGAACTTATTTACGCCGAAAGTGTGTTGCCGAAAGTAAAAAAAATACATGTGTGGTGTTGAAAGTAAAAGAATAATGAAATAAATATGGTGCCGGAAGTAAAAACATGGTGTCAATAAAAGTCCCCAAAATTAACCGGGATGAATTATCTATCAAAGCGTTTTTTTTGAGTAGTGATAACGCCACAACATAATAACCATAACAAAACGCACGACATATTTTTTTTTGAGGGAACAAAGGATTTTATTAATCAATATCCGCCAAACAAGCGGCTAAAACGTCACCCGGAGGCGAGAACCCCAGAGTGTCCGAACAGTAACATACAAACCATGTCTAGCTAAAAAGGTGTGCAGGGACATTCCCCACGCGTCGAACAAAGGAAAATGAAACATATACAAAGTTAGGCACATGAGCCAAAAAATCATGAACTAAACAGTCCTAAGCCGTGAGATCCACGCCTGGCTGTCGAAGTCGCGAAATGCACGTCAAACAATCACTTTCCACCTCGAGCCTCTGAATCTCTAGGTGCTCCGCCTCCTCCAAAGCCAAGGAAATAGCTTTAAGCTCCATGTACTGAACCGGGTCACCTGGATCGAAATGATATGCAAAGGAATGAAGAACTAGTCCATTCGAGTCTCGGAAAATAACCCCTATACCCGCACCCGCCTCAGTGACTGATGCATCCACGTTACTTTTCACCACATCTGTAGAAGGCTTCCTCCATCTATCCAGTAAGTGGCTACCCGAATGCTCTCCATGGCCTCCACATACTCAGCTGAGGCAGCCAGAGATCGCATACATACCGTAGAGACATAGACCGCATGATCATCAAACACCACAGAACAACGCGCCCTCCCTATCCCCACATAAGCCACACGAATCGTGCCACATCCTGAATGTCATGTGCCACATGCGCACAACATATTTTTGTACCATTTATTATAACGTGAAACATGTTGATTCTATGTGTCAATAACGATCAATGATGTAAAAATTTGTTGCAAAATGTTCTTGTGGAATGTATTTTTTTTTTTTTTTTTTTTGAACATCACCCTCCCTTTTTTTTCAATACCCCTTATCTTCTTTCAGATAGTCTTTTCTCTTCCTTAAGCTGCGCCCATTTACACTCAGTAGGAAGGCAACTGGGAGGTGAAAATGGCGTTGCATTGTTCATCGTCTTCCCTATGTCTCATATCCCCTTCACTAAAAACTCAACCAATTTCGTCCTCAAGCAAGAACTCTCTTCTGGGTTTCTCATTCTCCACCTTATCCTCATCATCCCAGCCGTCCGCTCAATTTTCAGCTTTGGTCAGAACCAATCGGATGTCTTCTTTTCGCTGCCAAAGCAACACTTCTGTTCACATCCCTGTTGATCAAAGATGGATGTTTGAAGAATCAGAAATCAGTGGCCCGGTAACCAGGATTTTCTTGCTCATTTTCAGCTTTCTTTATTTATATATATATATAGTGGGCTTAATGGCTTATGATGTGTATGTTTTTCTTTTTCTTTTCATGGTATGCATTTACTGTTTTTGTTTATTTAAGAGTAGTTGGCGATTATACGGGTGGTTATGCAGCAAAATAGGAAGGAATAATAAGGGATTTGAAGGGTTTTATGAGATAATTATTAGATTGCTGCATTGGAAATTAGAAAGTGGAGGACTTGGTGAAGTGGTAGGAAACATAAGAGTTTGTCGAAGGAATTAGCGGTTCTGGGCTGAACTTGCAGAACAGAAAAATGAAAAGTAGAATAGACCTCATTCCTTAAATTTAGCCAAAAGAAAGGAAATATGGTTTTGGCTAAAGGGGGCACACCGATCGAACAGACAGGAACTGAATATACTTGACTTAATGGTTTATAAAGGTAGGGTTTGAAAATGGGGATTGAACTTGGCCTAGTGGTGAGAGCCAGTGCACTTCCTGATATCAGCCGGGGTTAGAATCCTAGTCTTCTCCCCTAATATAAAAAAAAAAGGTAGGGGTTCAAAAGATTCTCCAGATGTTGTTAAACATAAGCCAAACACAATTTAGGGATTTACTAGGCAGAGCAACATGTGAGAACATCACCACCTTGGTACTCAGTTTGTAAAGCTCTCTAGTTTCCACCTTTCTTCTTCATTATTCTTATGGTTGTTTTAATTATTCACCTACTGAAGTCCAATATCCTCTATATGCACTTTCAACCTCGTTTGATGTCAAATTTCAGCTTTAGTCTTGTCGTTTCGCTTGACATTTTTCTTTTTCAAGGCCATTCTGGGTAATTCTTTAATAAATGTCTGCCACTTCTCCTTCATTGCATTGGAGCTGAGCTGGAAAATAGATGGCCCAGATGACCACTAATGCCGACATCGGCAGTCATATGTATGACCAATGCAAGAAACAGTAGATTCCTTGAGCACTGTTTTACTGATTAACAGCAGCAATCTTCTCAGAGTCTGGGAACGATGTGTGTGCTACATATTTTTATTTTTATTTTATAATTTTTCCTTTTAACCCCACAATATGATGTCATTTGAATCTTAACAAGAGCTCTATAGGGACATGAGGGACATCTTTTAGCATGAGTGTAGGTGAGATTTTAACATTCCCAGTTCCAGCAATTATAGACAGAGAATCTTCTGCAAGCTTTACGTTTTGATTGCCTGCGGATGGCTGATACGTATGGAAAAGTTCATATATGCTGGTCATATGGTCTGTTGCACCAGAATCAACAATCCAACAGACTCTATGACTAGACTCAAGGGTCATAGACTGGAAACAATAGCTAAATTTAGTCAAGTCTTTATCATCTCTCTGATTATGGAATAATTTTGTTGAATTCGTGTGTTGACTACTATTTATGTGTAATATTGTAAGCAAACATTACTGATGAGTTCACTCGGTTGTACTTCTTCAGGACATTTGGAATACAACATGGTATCCTAAAGCTGCTGATCATGTGAATACGGATAAACCATGGTACATTGTTGACGCCACAGATAAAGTACTCGGAAGACTAGCATCGACAATAGCTATTCATATCAGAGGAAAGAATCTGGCTACTTATACTCCTAGCGTGGACATGGGGGCCTTCGTGATTGTGGTAAGCTATTTTTCTGAAGCCAGAATGCATTGATTCACTATAGTCTCTGATACAAATTTAGTGCTTCATACGCAAATCTTTTTGTTGTTTTGGCAACCCCATAACCTCTTTTCATTCGTTTTCCATTTGTTTATTGTTCGTCTATTTCCCTAGCACTTACACACACACACATACAAAAGTTAATGGAGTATATGGTATGGTACATCTCTCCTTTAGCTACTTAACTGTTTGATCGGAAAAAAAAGGTGAATGCTGAGAAAGTAGCAGTATCTGGAAACAAGAGGACCCAAAAGCTGTATAGAAGACACTCAGGTAGACCTGGTGGGATGACAGTGGAAACTTTTGATCAGCTTCAAACGAGAATCCCAGAAAGAATTATTGAGCATGCAGTCCGTGGCATGCTTCCAAAAGGCCGGGTTAGTTTTACCCTCCTACTACTTGAGTAACTTCACCGGCCTACTGTAATTTGTTTGCCGGTGATCTTTCCTAAGTATGCAAAGTTTAGTATCTGTTAATGCTATTTCTTGTGATTGCAGCTAGGCAGGGCCTTGTTCAATCATCTAAAGGTGTATAAAGGTCCAGACCATCCTCATGAAGCACAACAGCCCATTGACTTACCGATAAGGGACAAGCGGATAGAGAGGAAGAACTGATCGATCGTGTCATAATTCTCTTGTCCACCATATTTTACTACACTCATTTCCTCATGTTCTATTTCAAGTTAATGTTTTGATTACCCCCTATCTCGGAGAGAGGATTTTCTTGCAGTTGTTTTAGTCTTCATCAAATCCCCTTTTTCACATTTGGTTTGTTCAGCTGCTTTGTGTGGTGGTAGCTTTAGGTTTAGGAATCTGCCTTTCTTGTTACTGGTAAAAAAATTCATATTTCCAAAAAAAGGGTCTTACTACTTTTTAAGCTAGAATCCTAAACTACTACCTGAAGCTACATAATTATGAAAGGATTCCAAGTTGCATACTCAAACAATAGCAGCATGCAACAAGGAATCCCCCTCACAAGCCCCCCTCTGGAAAAAAGGACATTCGGTTTGGGGCAGAGGACACAACAACTGCCCCGAACAGAAAAAGGCCAGCAAGGAATCCCCCTCGAGCCCCCTGTCTGAAAAAAACGCTAAAGAATAATGTGAAATGAGTAATGAAACTTTACATGCTTGTTGTCCTGACCGACTCCTGCCTAAAAGTTGCAAAACGAATCGTTTATTAATGTTCGCTGTAGCGCAAACAACGGAACAGGGGGCAAAACCAGAGGTTCCAAAGGCGAAAACTATCTTCTTGAAACGATATAGCGTCGTTACAATGGTCACAGTATCCAATCGTTTCCCAAACAGTATTACAAGATTCGTTCAGAAAAAAAGCACTACCATGTTTAAATGTAACCAATGCAAAGGTTCATACAGTCAGATTATACAATAGACAGAAATCTATTGCGCAGAGAAATAAAATAAAATGAACAACATCATCAACAGTGGAGCATGTTAGATTTATTGAAAACAAAAAAAAAAAAAAAAAAAAAAAAACTCAAAAACATTCATTGCCCTTAACACTATAAAAGTTAAGCACAAAAGAATAGAAATTTGTAAACTTGTCAAGAAGATGTATTCGTTACAATCTCATCAAGGTACTCGATACATATATATATATATCTATCTATCCGGCAAAAAAAGCTTCAAGATTAATCATATGAATTTTCTTCAATGGCCAGTTCCGGGACTGGGGACAGACCCCAAGTAGCGGTGATCTCGGGCAGCTGGAAGAAGAACTGCGGCGTTTCCTTTGTCACTCGGTACTACAACAGATGATCCCTCGGGTAAAACACCCGATATGGAAGGGAGCTCTCTCTTCTCGACGCTGATAAGTAGCTTCCTTCCAAGAACTGAGAATTGTGTGTAAGAGATTAAAACAAGAAGTAAAATAATCAAGCTTCTTCCAGAAGAGGCCATGTATAAGCTTTAAGTTAATTAGGAAGCAAAGTAAGACAGGCAGGCTTTTGTAGGCAAAATTCAAAGTGTTGATCTTTAGCTTTAAGATGATATTGAAGCTATTGAAAGTAATAGCATGCTTTTATATATGCATCAGTAGCACTCACAGTTCAGCTGGCTTGGTTAATATAATAAATATATATATTTAGGGAGGAGACATTTGTATGCTTTCTCTTAGCTGCCGGCTACATTAAGTAAGATTCTTGAGGCGTTTAGTCTTTGTCTTTATGTGTTGATTAAAATAAAGACAATTTTGTCGTTGACATAGGTTCAGTAGGTCGCCGTACATGCGACACTCCTCCAGCGGGAACACGAGCATAAGTCCACCTGTAGGTATGGTTCGGATTGGTCACCTATTTGTCTTTAGCCCTTGTTTTTATCTAGGTATCCGGAGTTCGGCGTCATGTCCAGAGCTCGGTATCAACAGCTTGGAGATTGGCATCGAGCTTTAAAGCTTGCTTGTCTCCTGCTCGGCATAAAGGCTCCCCAACGGAAAGTCTTATGGAGGTCATGCCTTATGCTTTTCACAGCAAGCATGATTCAGACCGTCCTCTGCCATAAGGAAACTTTTCGCTCAACTTGCATTGGGCATCAGCCCAGCCTGACACCACTGGTTGGACCGTCAGCTCCACCCATGTACACTATATAAAGGGATAAACTCCCTCATTGTATGGTATTTGATTTTACTTACGGTCACTCTACTAAATTACTCACTTGAAAATTTCAAATTATTGTCAAATTATTGACATGAGCATCGGAGGGTTTTCCCGTAGATAGAACTCCGGGACCCCAAGCGATTTCTTTGTTTTACAGGCACATCATATTCAGA
The DNA here is from genome assembly GCA_036785695.1 of Gentiana straminea. Classification (NCBI taxonomy): domain Eukaryota; kingdom Viridiplantae; phylum Streptophyta; class Magnoliopsida; order Gentianales; family Gentianaceae; genus Gentiana; species Gentiana straminea. The sequence goes on along the minus strand of JAVUPR010000497.1, from coordinate 8,061,361 downwards.
TTCAACAGTCGAAACTCATAGGACGGCTCTTTGCATCGAAGCATACCATGTATTTGAGACCTGGAGAAAAATCGGTAATTTAAGACAACATTGTGCAAACTTAACTTATATTTTTATCAAATTGTCCTCCGGATACTCCAAGAGTCTTCTGAAATCTAGAATGTATTAGAGAATGAGGCCTTTACTTGCTTGACACTGGTTTTATTGGTTTACTACACTACATGTGCATAACAGTCGAATCGACATTATAAAAGTCGATTGAATGTTGAGCCAAAAATCCACTTAAGAGTACTCACAATGGTGGGTTTATGAAAATGTTTAAACCATTTCAATAGGTTTATCATCATTGGAGAGTGCTGATATGACAAAAGCTTGTACCAATAGGTTTATTTTGGTAAACCGGTCGATAGCAAAAAAAAAAGTAGAGGAAAAAATATATTTTGATGGGCCCGAATATAAACCTTTTAGAGGTTTATCTATTGTGGAGAATATGTTTATAGATAAAAGGTTTATAAATTGATGATGTGGCGTGGTGATAAATCTTTTAATGTGTTTATTATTAGAGATACTCTAAGTAAATTGTGAAAATCGACCTTGAATAATTCTATTTTTAGTTTCAAAATCGATTTTGATAAAGTCGATTCCGATAACCGGTGTGGTGCTAATAATAGCCATAAGAAACAATTTTTATGAAAGACAAATGGCACATAGCCGAATGCTAATTAACAAAGGGAAAACCTCAAGTGCAGACAACAGCGGTTACAACAAAATAATGGAAAAAAAGAAGAATCAAGTCAAAGGTCCCCTCTCCAAAGAAAAAAGAAATCCAAAAAAATAAAATAAAAAAAGTCAATGGTGATTCCACATCCCACGCCCTCTATTATACGTATAGTAGCACATTTAAAACAATTATATCTCGATTCCAAGGTATGAGAGACGGCTGCAACTATATATTTATTAACATAGGTATTTCAAATACGGCCAAATACTATCTTTTTTAGTGCACAACATTGCAGTCGGACAATTTTTAATACAAATTTGATATATAAATATACTAGTCATAAACCCGTGTAATTCACGGGAGAATGTAAGATGTGAAAATAGACAACAAACTAAAACGACAACATACGTTGAAGAAAATTGATGAGTTTAATTGTGAAATGTGGGAGGAAGTAATATATATATACATCGTGTACATTGGAATCAACTTAACTACTCCATGAAAATGGGTATACATCCAAGTAAATAATGAGCTCCATGATCGACCGTGGAAGTGTTAGCTGAAAATTTTGCACCGGATGCGGCCACTAGGCGCGGAATCCGGGAGGGGGCCACACTCAAGTATATCAATTGCTACAAGGGGTGGCTTAGTCGCGTAAAGCGCGGGACAGATCCCGATTATCCAATCAAATTGGTTTGCAGGATTCTTTGATGCTGATGGTACTTCACTTTTTTACCCGCCACTAAATTAAATTTCGATTCAATACACGCGAAAACCTGCAAGAAAACTTTTTTTTTTTTTTTCTACTTGAACATAATTTAAAAACATAAAAGTAAAATCCATTCGAATCATACTCGATTAGACAATGTCCATTCTTGAACAACCTAGGAATAAAATGAAATTCAGACTCAGGGAAAACTTCTTGCAGATAACATAGCTCATGAAGTGTATGTTCATATGTAGAAATGTCCAAAAACAACAACCCCAAGAATAAAGAACACATGCACTACCTTCAAGCAATGTATAGGAATGCATACATGATCTCAAATAAAAACCAATAGTATGAACAAAACCATACAACTTATGCAAACCAGTATTTCTGACAAATGTATGTATTAACAATAAACCAGCAAGTAATCTGTAAAATGACAACTTTAAAAAGAAAATACTATTTTAAAAAGAAAATTAAATAACTTAAGCAATAATTTATCCACCCATTACCTAATTCACTTTATTAGAAATATAGTACTTAGAATCAATGAAATTACTGCTTAGAGGATGTCTACTTCCTTCATCACCAATAAGTCCGGCACGAAGGAACGAATATCCGAATTGTTCGCTGTTGGACAAACACCGATGTATTGCATAAATTCAATATATGTTGGAACCTATGGGTGAGCGGTAAAATTATGAGTATTAATTTAATTAGACTATACTATGATGTCATCAACGTGACACATAGAAGTTTATAGAATGTTGAATCACTCGATTAAAATAATTGAGCGAATGGAAAATTAATGCTCAAAATAAAATAAAAATGTAATGGACTTGGACTTGGGTTGGATCGAATATATCCTTTGGATAAAGATTTCCTTTGTATTTGGATCATAAATTAAGTCCAATAAAATTATTTGACTTAGGTTGTACAAAGTCTTTATCCATAGAAATATAATTCTCGCTACCCACGTACTGACAAACATGGTACTCCATGTATATAATCGTGGGTATGGTTACCGCCACTAACTTGCATGGAATGACGGAAACGGCAACAATCATGGGAAATCCAGGCAAAACGGCTCCATAGTGGAGTGGTGGATTCTTTCCTACTTTTGCTATAAAAACCCACATTATGGATGCTCATAACACACGAAAAGTTTTTCAGAAAATATTGCATTCATTTCACATATCAGTAGAAGGAGAATTCGGGACACAAGAAAGTTCGCTGCTTTGTATCAATTGTAGTGCTGCTTTGAACGAAGGTACGACCGTTGTATCTTGGGGGACGATTGTGGGTACCGTAAGCACCGTAGCGGCGCAATATCGTCTTAAGGATAGAGCGCTGCGCTCGCCTCGGTCTAAGTTTTCGATTCTATTTTCTTTTCAATCGTATATTTGATTTTAGTACATCTGAGTTGCATGTCTGTGATGTATCTGTTCTATCTTTGCAAACTGTTGTAATTTAACAGAGGAGTAGGAACAACAATATATGCATACATGCCATGATTTGCACAAAATGTACCTTTGAATGTGTAAAGGTTTGCACAAAAATAGTTTCAATGACGTCTCTTGCTTTAAGAAACAAAAGGATCATATATTACGCAACCTCAAATACCCACTGCAAAAATTAAACGGAATGAAAACCATACACCATTGAATGTAGGAAATTAAAACCATCGGAGAAATCAATGCTTACCTTATCGGCGTTCACTTATCTTTTCTTCATCACCAATATGTATGACAGAGGGGAACCAAACTTCGAAATGGTCACTCAAAATGCTGTGTATGTATTCCCTGTGCTTCCCATCATCAAGCATATGTGTTTATGCTCATGTTTATTCTATGCGCCTTCGAACTTTAGTCTAGCCAGCTGTGCTTATTATGTTATGTGTGTACTGATTTTATAAGATTCAAGTTGTACCTTCTTCACATGAACCATAACTCACAACATACAAACAAAAGCAGTTGCTTGGCATTTTTCATCCTCAAAATAAATATAGACCACAACAGTAAATCATGCCTTCATTTACAAAACATAGAACATAATACATACATCCGCATCGGCCAAAGCAACACCATAAACACACTCCATCCTTGAAGTGCCTGCAAAGTAAATCAGAAGTTATTATAACCCAGATGCAAAACATGAAATTTTCTGCCCACAGACCATATACAAAATAGAAGTGAAATTCAACAGCCATAACTCCATCCCTGCCTTACTTAGTTATTTAGAAATAGAATCAAAACTATTTCCATTTAAAAAACCCCTCGTGAATCAATGACCACAACCATACTAAAATTTTGCATTATTTATGGTTACACCACTTAGCCACATTGCGGATCAGAAGAGGAAAAACTTTCTTCCATTTTTGCCTAAATCATTTTCCGGAAAATGTCCTCGATTTTATCCTAATCAACTGAAATACCACATTCATCAAGATATTATTATACCAAATCAAACTGAATCAAAAGAGAAAAATGAATTGAGACAGTCAAACAATCAAGAAACAAAAACTGAACATTCTATGCAAATGGTACAACCTTAAAACAGATACATCTATCTTACAAATTTAGAAATCCAAATATAGATTACCTCTTTAATCCCATTTTGGTCATAAAAATGTCTTCCATTTAGCCAGCTGATGCGTAAGGCGCCTCACTTAGATGCTCCTTTTCCATTGTTGTAGAACTTGTTTGAGAAAATTTAAAATATGCTCGAATCGACAACTTCAACAATCTGTCAATTGATTTGATATTAGGCGTTGCACCAATCACCCAGACTGCATATCTAAATGAGATTACAAAACTTTATTCCTTTTAGCCCTACACAATACAGACAGGACAATCAATCGATGAGATGACAAAAAAATAACATAAAACTAACAGCAGAGAAACAAAACAACACAAACTGGAAAATTGTAGTATTATCAGAAAACCAAAAAAAGACAACGCTGAAGCTCAAACAGAAAGATCATCGGATAAAATAGGATCTCTTGTGGTTATATAAAGAAATAAAACACAAAAGATAAGGTAGGGAAGTATCATCCGTAACATCCTATGGTGTCAGACAACAGAATTTAGCAGGTCGTCGTGGATTCGTCGTGGATTCACCAAGACAATAAAAATAGAAGTGTTCACACAGTAAGTACACTTTTTAAAGTCATAAAAAAGAGAGAAGTAGAGATTATAGCAGGCTCAACCTTACGGCAGAGGGGGCACTACTTTACTGGACTAGATCAACATTTCATTTTTTCAAAATACCATTCCTAGTCTTTAATCGATTGGTTGATGATGGTACAATTCCAAATAAAAACAGAAGACGGAATTAACAAAATAATCTCTCTCCCTTTGAAAAAAATCTAGCTGATAGGTTACACTTTTCACTCAAAACATAAATTTCTAAAAGTTAGAATAGCATCTTTACGCAAATATAAGACCTTTAACACTTGACATACACTTTGAAACTGGAATGAATTGGAAAAAATGAAAAATTATACCTAGATGATATTCATAAAGGAGGTTTAGCCTTCAGCCTTCAACCTATCCTGCATTACTCTCTATTTTTTCCTTGAAGAAAGGAAACAAAGAGGATCACAAAAGAAAATCAAATTATCAATCATATGAGAAAGACTTTCTGTTGGAGAAACAATTTGAGAATTGGACAGGTAAAATATTTCGATATGAGTGAAAATCACAACATCTATCATCCGATAGGTAAATGATACCTGCCAGAGTGAAGATCTTAAAAAAGATGAGAAAATAAAAATACATAAATTTTCAGGTATAAGCAAACATAAACCCATCAAATAAAAAACTTTTCGTTGTCCAATCTGTCGGAAGATAACACATACATCAAAAAAGAGAAACATATTCAATTAAGAAAATGAAAATTTAGTACACTCTTTAAAAAAAAAAGGTTTACTACACATTTTTTCATGACTAAAATTTAGTGACTGATTTGAGTCTCATCATCTCACATCTGTATTGTAATAACCCAAAATGTAATATTTCTTGAATCTCTAGGGATTCTTTCCACCGGCTCAACGGTGGAAAAGTACTGCCGAAATGAGATTGCTTTGGTCTCAATGCCTCTAAAAGACACGAAATTACATAATGTCGAGATATTTTATCATTGTGGCCGAACCCTAGTGCGCCTCATAACACTTTGCACATTTTTCATCTTCAAAACTCACTTAAATCTTGTTCTTATCGCACATAATCAACCTCAGTCATATCATCACAATCTGGAGCTTGAATCTGTCAATAAATGTGACTTGATCTCTAATCTAGTGGAACTAATATGGTGTTCAGCTGAGTGATGGTCAGTTGAGTAGAGTATTCAACTTTGGGAAGTCAACTGAGTGAAGTGTCAGCTGATTTCATCTGTCAACTGAGTCTGTTGAATACTGCTGAGTTCTACACCTGGTCTGCTTGGTTACACAACTGGTAAGTCAGTTGAGCTGAGTTATGTCTGGTGGAGTCAGCTGGAGCTGGTTCCACGTTTGAGGCATTTATGACTGTTCCGACAAAGATCTTGTGACGGCTAAGGTTTAGGGAATTGTGCCTATAAATACTAACTGATTTAATCAATATAGAGTGTGTGAAAATTCTTGTAAGTTTGTGCATACTAAAATATCTCATTTTCTATCCGTGGAGTAGTCGGCACAATGCTGGAAACCACGTTAAATCATTGTATTCTTTTTGTTTCTGTGTTTTATCAATTTCCACCATATTTATTGTTAGATTTCTTTTGTTTATCTTTCTTGGAGTGCAAGTTTACGCATCTGTGTTTTACCAAAATGGTATCAGAGTGTTGGTTCATTGTTTTGCGTGTATTTGCAGTTGAACGGAGTTGATCTTCACCAAGACCGGTGACCGGTGCTAGGATTCTGTGATCAAAATATCTGTTCTTTAGCAAGAAGGATGTCAGCAATTAACGTAAATATTGATAAATTTACAGGGAAGAACAGTTTTAGTCTGTGGCAAATCAAGATGCGGGCCTTGTTGTAGCAACAAGGATTGTGGACTCTTTTATCCATTAATGGGGATGCCAATGCAGTTATGCCATTCTGGAAGAGAAAGCACATTCAACCATCATGTTGTGCTTGTCTGATGATGTTATCACAGAGGTTGTTGAGGAAGACACCGCTGCCAAGTTATGGTCAAAGCTTGAAAGCCTGTATATGACTAAGTCATTGACCAGCAAGGTGCTGCTGAAGCAGAGGCTTTTTATCCTAAGGATACATGAGGGGGCTCAGCTGAGGGATCATATTGATCAGCTGAACACAATATTACTTGATCTCATGAATATTGATGTGAAGATTGAGGATGAAGATGCTACTTTGATTTTGCTGGTATCACTACCAGCTTCATATGAGAACTTTGTCCAGTCTTTCATAGTTAGGAATGATACAGTGGATTTGGAGGATGTGAGGTCAGCCTTACATGCCAGTGAGCTGAGACATAAGGTAGCAAGGGCAGACATTTAAGTAGCTAGACTAGTAGTCAACAGCAGCAGTAGGAAGGGCATGGGAAGTCTGGAAAGAAGCAGCAGGAGAACAGTTCTGGCAAAACTATTGTCCAAGAAGGAAGGGTCCAAAGGTCCTAAGCCTACAGATGTCTGTAATTACTGTAAGGAGTATGGACATTAGAAGTCCAATTTTCCAAAGAGAAAGAAGCAGTAGGAGAACAGTTCTGGCACAACTGTTGTGGCGGCTGAGCATGACTCAGAAGATGACATGGTTCTGGTGGCAAGAGAGTCGGTACATCATGCTGATGTGTGGATTCTAGACTCTAGGGCATCCTATCATATTTGCCCACATAGAGAGTGGTTCTCAAGCTATGAGCAGATATATGGACGATATAAATCTATGGTTAGCAGTAAGGTCTACAGGGTAGTTGGGATTGGCTTAGTGAACATTAGGACAAACGATGGTTGATTCTGTACACTAAAGGATGTGAGACATGTTCCACATATGACCAAGAATTTGGTATCTCTTAGTCTATTGGCCAACAATGGGTTCAATTTCAAGGGTGAATGTGGAGTTTTGAATGTCTACAAAGGTTCTGTTGTGGTTCTCAATGGAGTCAAGAGGGGGACCTTGTTTATTCTGCAAGGGTTTACTGTTTCTGGGTTTGCTGCTATGGCATCTGTTGAGGTTCACCAGTCACATTTGATTAAGTTGTGGCACATGAGACTGGGTCACATAGGTGAAAAGGGGATGCAGGTTCTTTCTCAGAGTGATCTTCTTGGGGGATGTAAGGTCAAGCATTTGGACTTTGTGAGCACTGTGTGTTTGAGAAGCTACATAGAAGCAAGTTCTCAAAAGGGGTACACATCACAAAGTCAACACTTGATTACATCCATTCTGATTGTTGGGGGCCATCAAGGGTGGAATTATTGGGGGTTCACAAATATTTTGTGTCATTCATAGATGCCTATTCAAGAATGACTTGGGCGGTGATGATGAAACACAAGAGTGAGGCATTCAATAATTGAAAGCAGTGGAAGGCTCTAGTGGAGAATCAGACAGGGAATACGATCAAGAGGCTTCGTACAAATAATGGTCTGGAATTATGCTAGTATGAGTTTAATGAATTCTACAGGAATGAGGGTATTTCTAGACACCATACACCATACGGTGAGGAATACTCCTCAGAAAAATGAGGTAGCTGAGAGGCTAAATCAAACTCTTCTAGAGAGGGCAAGATGCATGCTTTTTGCTGCTGGTTTGTCAAGGAGATTCTCGGCAGAGGCTGTAAGCACATCTTGCTTCTAAATGAACATGAGTCCTTACATAGGAATCAATCTCAAAACACCAGTTTGGATGTGGTCAGGCAAGCCTGCTGAATCAAGTCTAAGGGTTTTTTGGAAGCACTGTTTACTATCATGTGAGTGAAGGGAAACTGGAGCCAAGATCCAAGAAGAGAGTGTTTGTAGGGTATGAAGATGGGGTGAAGGGTAATTGAATCTGGTCACCAGTAGAGAACATAGTTATTAGCAGTAGATATGTTGTTTTTTATGAGAGTTCTATGCTCAGCTCATCAGTGGGGAGGACTGCTGAAGTTGAAACCAATACTGAATCTGAGAGGGCTTATAGTAAGATGGAGCTTCAGGTGGAGTCATCTGAGATGAAACATTTGTTGAAATAGTGTCCTAAACCCAATCGGGTTGGACCGGATCCGACGGGGTCGGAACATTTCTACTGTTTCTTTATGTTTATACAAATGATAAATGGATTTATGTTATTATTTGTTCGTTTAACGGATCAATCATGATATTTTATATATGACAACGTCCCTGGTGTCAAACTGTTAAGAGAAATTATGATAGTGATTATATTTGATGAGATCTCGACTCACTTTATAAGGTTTGATACTTAAATGTCTCCAGTCGTATGTGCTATCAAATGAGACATCAATAGTACGATTAAACTAGCATCTATTAAATGTCTTCTATCTTTTGAAGATAGGGATATATATCGTCTATCAAAGTGTAGAGACACTTAGACTGTACGTGGACATGTATTAGAGAATGCGTACATTAGACTGACCCACTTACTTTATTAAGTGTCGCTCTATGTGGCGGTTGTATAATTATCCTAAGACCGGAGTCTTCATGACATCACGGTGTGGATTGTCATGCTTTGACACTATTGAGGTTTCCTCTAGCCATGAGGCGATCGTGCGGTAGTGATTGGGTGTGATACTGAAGCACGTGTAGGATTCATGTTTTTAGTCCGGAAATCGCGTATCCAATGAATAAAAGTAAATATCCGAAAGGGTCTCCTTATAAGGAATGTCTTATTCTCGAAAGTTTTTGCAAAACGGAAGTAATATGTTACTTCGAAAAAGTAGGATATCTATATTATAAGATACGGTCGTTGATGTTTGACACTCGACGTACGACCGTATGGATATTGTAACAGCTATAGTATTCTATTTACACGGTAACCATTTCACATGAAAGGTAGAAGTCATTGCATTTGAATCTTCTGATGATTGGGGGTCATGGATGTGTTGCTAGACGCTATCAATGATCGTTAGGTATGAGGGGCATTTTAGTAAATTCACTTTGTGCCTACGCCCAACATATTCGGAAGCCTATCGGGACACACACATAAGGACATCTAGCCGGATTAAAATGCGGTTGTAGTGATAACCAAATAAGGAAAGTTTTATCTCGACTATAAAGTGTTATAGTGATAAATTAATATGGTGGTATTTATTTATTATGAATAAATATACAAGATATTAATTATGTTGATTAATTAAATATACATATTTCAATATGTATATGGCGCATTTAATTGTGTATAAGATACACATGTATTTTGCAATTTAATTAATCATAGTATTATATTAATTAATTAAGAATGTCCCGGAAGATAATAAATGACAATATGGGGCGCAAGTTTGAAGTGTATAATATACACTTAAATTGCGTAAATTAATTAATAGTATTATCATATATATTAATATTAGATATTAATAATGAGTATAGATTTGCACTAATGTGTAAATTGATAAACATATATTCAATATTATATATTGACAATATATATCTTGGAAATATTTAATACAAGATATTGTGTAAATAATGAGATAAATCTAGAATATCTATTTTCCTTATTTTACTAGTAAAAGATTTTTTTTCTCCCCACTCCACGCAGAAAGCTTCTCTCAATCATATTGGGGCATAGGGGCGCAGGTCACTACTATTTAAGTAGTGGTTGCCTAGCTCTTTTGTATGATCATCACTTAGAAGAGTTCTAATTTACTAGAAAATTGAGAGCTTCCTAGAGAGAGTTTTGTGAGAGAGAAAAATGCGGTCTAGCAACCGAGTTTTTCTGGTAGAAATCCATGATGAGATTCCGGCGGGTTGTTCGTGTGGATCAACGGTAGATGCCGATCACTTGGGCGGCTTCGTGCATAAACTACAACCGTAGATAAAACGACGATCTATTTTAGATCATCCAATGTATATTCTACATCTACTTCTTTTATGCTTGTTGCTTATACGAAGTCGATTCTCGTAAAAAGGAAATAAAATTTTAAATTCTGCTGCGTTCCCGCGTAGATTTCCTAACAGTGGTATCGGACCGAGTTTCGAGCTTAAGCAATAAGCATTAGTTTATTTGCGTAGTAATTATAATAGATGCATGATTTAAATTCACTAAACGAATAACACAAAAAAAAGGTCTTGGGGGCTCGGCCAAAGCGGCGCCCCCCCGCCATATTACCGCTGGCGGCGTCGGCGCCCATGGGGGTTGCCGGCTGACGCCGGCTGTGCGTGGTGGAAGTCGATTTTGTGAATTTATATAGTTCATTAATAATGATATATCTTTGTTTGGTTAATGTCATGTGGCTGACCAATATTTCAAATAATTTGGGCCATTGGGATGCCACTTGACACTATAATACATAAAGGTTGGTTTGTGGTTCTTAATTGGACCTACGATTTGCTAGATATACTGAAACCCGAATCCGGATCCGATCCATAATTGGATGATCAGATCTGATTCACAGCACCGATCGAGACACTCGATTATGCACAGCGGAAGCTACGAATAAATTCGCATGCGATTTTATTACGATATGATCCACATAAATAATTAATACAACTATGAGAAGGTTGAAAATTTACCTAAACATAGAGGAAGAAATAGTCGACCAAAGGGGAGAAGCCGCAATCTTCCGGATTGTATCTCCTAGCGACGACTGGTGGACGTCAATCCTCGCCGTAGAACCTCCTCGAATATGCTCAAGAAAAACCCTAGGTTTTTCTTCTCTTAATGACTAGAACAAGAAACTAATTTTTCTCTTCTATTTGGTGTAAAGTGGTGCAAATTGTAATGTGATATTGTGTTGGAGGAACTCTCTTTATATAGGAAAATAACTAGTCAAGAGAGAGTTATCATTTTCACACCACAATTACCTATTCCCATAAGGAAAAGATATTTGCCATAAAATAAGAGATAATTCCCATAAAATCAATCTCTTATTTCTTTTACATTAATTATCTAATAAATAAATAATTAATTAATTACACATGTGACATAATCTAGAAAAATTTATTTTCCTAATTTTATCACAAAAGTAGGCGCCACTTTTGCCATTATTTTAATAGAAAATATCTTTTCTATTTTACATATTATTTACCAAATAAATAATATTGCATATTCATTAAATAGACCAACTATATAATTTATTTTCGAGGTTCCATAAAACGAGAAAACACTCGCGTGTGAGGAGCCAACCTGGGGACCATGGACCTATAACCAGTAGCTACAATAAATTGATAAAATATTCACCGAACATAATATTTCTACTCAACTTATTAATTCCGGAACTACGCCACCATAAATCCGAAACTGAACTATATCGATTATAGATATAACTTATTCGCAAAACGTCGAGTCGATAAGTGTCCATTGATATAATTATTACCTACAGACTAACCCTCCATAGACTATCAGTAATGAAGCTGGATTATTTCCGTAAATCTTCTTCAATGCATCTTATCCTTATTTACCATTAACCCACTAGTGATCAATTAGTTCATAACTAATACGAACTCCGCGGATCGATCACTTTTTAGGATTAACAAATGAGGGGATTGTCTTTCTACTTCCCGCGGGAAGGAATAGATTCCATATCTGTGAGACACACACTTCTCACTCATTCCAGAATAATACTAACATGAAAGTGATTCGGACCGCGCCTCTTAGCGATCCTTAACGAACACATCAAACCCTATCCTGAAACAAGTAGAAGTATGCAATCACATTAGGATTAAGGTTAATCCATATATGATCATCTTGTTACTTAATGAGATTTCTCAATCACGGAATTATATGAGAAATACAGATTAAATCGGTCCAGTCCTATATGACTACATCATATATAAATGCCACACTTAGATAACCAATATTGACGGTCCGGATAAGACGGTCACACAGTAAAGTGTTCTGGGCGCATTAATGGTGGTTTAATCAATAGACCCCATACTATGATTAAGTTCGCCACAGACTAATAGTTCAAATGTATCACCATAAACTTAATCCTCATGTGTGACACAAACTAAATTATATGGCTACATTTGATACGACTTGGGATTTTCAGCAGTGTATAACATATAAGCACGAAGCAAATAATAAGATTAGAATAAATCTGTCATTTATTAATTATAAAAACAATTACATAAATTGTCTTTCGGACGCTACTTCCAACATGATTAACTTAGGCCTTATAGGCCTAGGCCCTTTTCAAAATATTTGATTTTGGAAAAAGGCCTAGGCTCTTTTCAAAATATTTGGTTTTAAAGGGCCCAGGTGGGTGCTTTTTGGTTTTGGAAACCAAAGGCATCCCTTTTGATTAAGAATCAAAGGGAAAAATGAAGGTATCTATTGGAACTTGAGGGACAACTGAAGGCAGAATTCACAGATTTTTTGATCCAAGAAGAAAAGTACTTGCACCAGATATCGCACTTGGAATGGATTACGGTGGGGGAATGGAATTCTCATTTTTACCACCTCACTTCAATTAAAAGGAAACAAAAGAATAGTATCACAACACTCAAGAGATCTGATGGAACATGGAGCACCGAGGAGAGTGAGATACAGAATATGATGAGGAATTATTTTATGGCTTTATACTCAAGGGAGGATGAACACCACTGCCGCACCTACCCACTACCCATCCCTACTTTAACCCAAACTGATCTATAACACTTAAATAGACAGATTTGCGAAAAAGAAGTCGAAGAAGCAGTCTTTGATATGGGTACGTATAAGGTTGCAGGTCCGGACGGCCTACCCCCAATAATCTTTACGAATGTTGGGGTACAATAGGACGGCATGTAATAGACTTTGTTAAGCGAGCGTTCGAAACAACATGGTTCCCCCCACACTTAAATGAAGTTCTGATAACGTTAATTCCTAAGGTGGATCAACCGGCACTACCAAGTCAGTTCAGGACAATTTCTTTAACGAATGTCATCATCAAAATAATTACAAAAGTCTTGGGAAATCGGCTACAGAGTGTGATAAGTAAGATGGTCGACGATACCCAAAGTGCCTTTGTACCTGGATGGGGCAGTTCAACAAATATTATTTTTACACAAGAAGTTATCTTCACTAATAGAAAGAAGGGGGAAAAAAGGCTACATGGCAATTAAAGTGGATATTGAGAAGGCGTATGACCAAGTGAGTTGGACATTCCTTAAAAAAATTATCAATTCTGTAGGCCTGACAAAACATCTTCAAACAGTACTTATGCACTGCATCACCTCTACTACGTTGTCAGTTTTATAGAATGGGGAGAAATTGGAGGCGTTTTGCCTGAATAGAGGCTTAAGACAGGGGGCCCGATTGCACCCTATCTTTCTGTCCTCTGTATGGAAGTTCTGAGTGCAAAAATCACGAGGGCTGCCAACGATGGGAAATGGAAGCCAGTGAAGATCTTTAGGGATGGGCCATCTATCTCTCATATTTTTTTCGCTGATGATCTCATTTTATTTGGAGATGCAAGCGAACAACAAGCTCAGGTTATCGAAGCAACCCTGAATGATTTTTGTAGATGCTCTGGGAAAAAAATCAGTACATCCAAATCAAGATTTTTTACCAGCGGTAACGTGGGAAATTAGTTGATCTCAGCCATAGCCCAAAAATTGAGTATGTCCTACACCAAAGATCTTGGAAAGTATCTGGGGGTCCCGTTAATTCATGGCAGAATGAGAGTGTCTCATTTTAAATTTTTAGAGGACAAGATGCGAAGCAAGCTGGCAACCTGGAAGACTAAAGTTCTATCCAAGGTAGGTAAGTGTGTTTTAATTAAAAGTTCCTTGGCTACGCAACCCTACTACATTATGCAAACTACCATGCTTCCAATTACCATCTTGAATAGCATGGAAAAAATTTGTAGAAGCTTATTCTGGGGTGACGATGAAAATGGTAGAAAAATGCATACTCTGGCATGGGACACCCTTTGCAAGAAGAAACAGGAATGAGGTCTTGGTTTCAGAAGGATGGTGTGTATGAATATAGCCTTCTAGGGAAAGCTTATTTGGGACCATATAAATTGAAAAGAGGCCTTGTGGGTGAAGGCTTTGGCGCATAAATAGAAACAATTGACAACTGTGCCCAAGGCAGGCTGCTCTCCATCTTAGCGAGGAATCTGCAAGGCGTATGCTTGCCCGAGGGATGGTATGGAAATTAGCAGTATGGGAATGTGTGGAAAGGGGATGCCAAAGGGAAATACACAGTTTCTTTGGGATACTCGGACAGTTTCATGATCATAACACCAATGAAGATGATGAATTTGGACATATATTTGGGAATTAAAAGGTCCGACAAGGTCTAGCTTCCTCTTATGGACCATTGCGCATAAAGCTCTCCCTGTGAAGGATTTTCTCTATAATAGACATGTGGCAGAGGACCCGATTTGTAATCTCTGCGGAGAGGAAGAGGAATCTTTCCTTCATGCCTTAAGAGACTGCCCTTAGGCAAATGATGTTTGGAATAATTGTGTACCGGGGGAGGACAAATCACAATTCTTTCAGGCAAACAGCGAGGTAGCATGGCTGAAATTGAATATAGGAAAGGAAAGTCGCAACTCGGCTCATGGTAAAAAGTGGAAGTACTTGTGGTCGGAAGCGGTCAATGGAATTTGGTTTTGGCGAAATAAGATTATACACGGGAGTAGTGAGGAGCGTCCTCCAGCGTATGTCTTCTTATCCAAAGCTGTCGAACGTGCGAAGAATATTCGATTAGCGTGGTGCTTAAAGTACAACCTTGTAGTTTCAAATAGTTTTTATTTTAGGAGTACTTTTGATAAGCATGTAAAGACACTATTATTGTTGCCCTGCCGGCTAAGCTAATAAAAAGATCTCTTTTCAAAAAAAAAAGGGAATGAAACAAAGAGACTTAATTTTAATTTTGATTTATTTTTTTAATAGTTCTAATTAATTAAAATTAAAATTGAAATCGTTTAAAATTAACCGTTAATTTTATTTCGATTAAAATCATTTAATAAATTAAATGTTAATTAGTTAGTTGATTAAACGTTAATCGATTAATTAAGACACAAGTTGGTAAATTTAGATTTTATCTCTTTCATGAGATTTTATTGTGTGGATTAGATATTGTAGATATAATGATTATTTGGACCCCGATTGATCATGAATCAACCGATAGGATAGATGTGAATGATTTAATTTTTCTGTTGGTTTTAAATTTTGTCCTAGGCCGTTATGAAGAACGTGACCTAGTTTATTTTCTGCATTTATCTCATTCCCGTTTTCTCCCCCCGTGTGCGGCAGGTGTATAAATTTATTAGATAGATTTTTACGTAACAAGAATGGAGCGGAAGATGGAGGCCAAAGAAAAGAAGACATAGAGATCATATTGGTGGGTGCAGCTACCCTTAGATTGTGACCCGCGGTTTCGTCATTTTGTATTCAAAATCGCACTTAGGAAAAGTCCATGATCATATCGGTTACTTCATGCTTTTATTTTGTGCATGTATTTATTTTATATGATATGATAGATGCATGACTAGGCACGATCTAGATGAATGTGTAAAATGTATGTCTATAAAGATAGATATATTTGATGAGACCGTAATTGAAATTAATTAAAAGAATTATTTTGAAAAATACTCCCACAGCAAAAATTAAGTCGTAATTTTGTCTCCCAATATTATAACGACGGTGAAGAGCCCTTGTTCGGATCCAACTGATCGACCACCGTCGGTAGTTGACCTACCTCAGGTATATCGTCGTTATTGAGACATGATCTTATGAGATCTCGTGAATATTGGGTTATGACTTAACTAGAATTTTGCGGTGATTGTCCACCGTCAGAACCGTCTAATTTTAGAGACAATGGGTTGACTAACACATAGTGATGTGCATTGTCAAAGAGTTGACTAGTCAACCACTGAGAATTACATGGAGATGTGATTGGTAAAAAGTTACCTGCCTTTCAAAATTATCTTGGTTGATCGACCACCGTCGGGAATCGAGGTAACTAGATTGGATCTCAGCCACTAAAGAATTTTGAAAAATTCTTGAAAGTCAGTTGGTAGTAGTTGACTAGTGGGAGCAAAATCATAAATCAAAATACCATGTTTGATTTTGCATGTATAAACAACAATACTGTTTTATCTTTATTTTTATGTTGTAGTTTTCTAGCAAACTTTTATTTCTATGTTTTTATTCTCGATTAGTAAAACCAAATTAATGACTATTACATTTTGAGAAACGTTCTCAAACAAGGTTAAGTAATTTTAATCCTTTTGAAATAAGCAATGACACAAGCGACTACGTTATAGTAGTTAAAGACAAGAGGACTACATATATGATGGAGTGCTCTAAGACTTTAATTACTAGTCAAAACAGAAGCTCATGGTATGATTGAATCACTTGAAACGTGTTTCAACGAATTAATCATATAATTGGATACGACAATGTCCAATGTGTCATTCTGCCATGCGATGAAAATTAATTCAAACATTAGATGTGTTGAATGTGAATGACCACAACGAATTTTGGAAAGGTTGTTCTCAAAATTGTAAGATCTAAGTATCGACTTTGTTCTTTGATCATTGCTTGATGGTTAATTAAAATGGTTCATGTTTTGAATACGATTCAAAAGGTTAATAAACCAATTAATAGACTTCGGATTTTCTTTATGAAAGAAGATTAAAGATATAGCTCTTGTGATTTTTCTTAAAGTCTTATGAAGACTAAACTAAGAAATATTTACATATGCTTAAAGGATTAAAAAGGAAAGTTAGGGCGTGTGCTTAAATAGGAGAACTTATCGAAGTCTCTATTCTAAGCAAGTAAGTTGAGATAAATCTGTCTAAGATCAAGTCGACTCTAAGATATATGATATCTTGCGAGGATGCTTAAATTAGAAAGATTAAATACAGAATATTCTAAGAATACAAAAAGTGAAGCAAACGTTGCAACATTTGTCACATTGTATTCTGAATCTAGTAAACTGGTTAAAGAACTAAATAAATGTTATTGTGTTCCGGTTCTTATGAAGAACATGATTTTCAGTTATCCGTTAGGATTTAGTGGACAAATTCAATTGTAAGGAATAAATGTCATTCCGATAAAGTTGAACGGTCATTGAATATAACATACTAGATTTGTGTCACTATGTAGTCGATATAGATGAATAATCTCAACCAAATATTTATATGGTTTTTATCCTTAATATTTTATGGTCGTTCTAGACATAGTCTCTGTGGAAGAGGAACGTATAGTCAAATGTCATTCTAATGATGTCTGAATCATGTGGGTAATACGTATCTTATCTAAAGATGACTAAAATACTCTTTTATGAAAAGATTATAAAATCTAGAAAATCGCCTAAAGCCTAAACATACTGATGTTTGTTGGCTTATGACAATTAACGCCACAAGAGATATATAATTGTTTATTACTCTCTTTGGCTATTTTAGAAATAGCTGAATGTACTTAGTGAAGTACGAAATTCGGAAAGCCTGAAAAGTTTGAGCTAGTACGGATATGAGATTGATGAACTGCTTAGGAATTAATCTTCAACTGGATTGATGTAATTAATGCCTAAAGGGTGTTTCAAAAGTTTTCTGAAAAGGGAATCAGATTCTCCCTTGAAGGATACCATTCTGGGATATGCAATTAGATTGTGGTCCTAAAATGGAAATAGCACTTTATACGATAAAGATGCGGTGCGAGTCATGCAAAACATCCCTTACCTGTTTTGGGATAGTGCCCTTATTTAAAACATATACTTAACCGAGTTCCAAAGAATAAAGGTTGAATGAATTCCATATCAGATATGGAAGACGATAACATGAAATCCATCTTAACCGATGATTTAGGGTTGTCGTGCTTCTAGCAAGCAGGCAATGTCTGCAAGGCTTAGTATGACATATGCAGATTTGTGGGATGCCTTAGCAAGTACGCTAGATATTATTTACTTACCCGTGGAGCAAAATGTGTTTGTTGTTAGGTGTAGTGCCCGAAAGACAATTATCTAATTGTTTTATGACAGAATTAATAATTCATCTTATTATATGCATGTATGCTTATAGTTAAGACACTAATGAAAACCCAAAGTACCTCGTTTATGAAATCACATAACTCAGTGTATGGCTATACACAAGAGGATTGAGTTAGTGAGATGTACTTAAAATTAGCTTAGTCCATAGCGTTTATTAATCTGAGTATGTGTCTCATGATTAATTTGCTATTAATGCGCCCAGAACACTTTACGGTGTGACAGACTTATCCGGACTGTCGGTAATAGGGTACCTAGTGGGGCATTTATATACGATGATAATCATATATGGCTGGACCGATTTGATTTGAGTTCTCAATATAATTCCGTGTTCGAGAAGTCTTATCAAATCACAAGATGATCATATATGGATTAATCTCAATCCTGAGGTGATCGTAGACGACTGCTTAGACTAGGGTAGAGTTTGATGTGTTAGTAAGGATCACTTCGTAGTATGTGGTCCGACACTTCTCGTTGGCTCTATTTTAGGATGATTGAGTAGTCTGTGCTATCACAGATATGTAATCCATTCCTTCCCTCGGGAAGTAGACAGATAGTTCCCTTATTTGTTAATCCTAGAAACTGATCGATGGCGCTAGTTCATATTATATTAGTTATGAACTAATTGATCACTAGGGGGTTAATGGTAAATAAGGATAAGATGTTTCGAGAAGGGTCTACGGAGTTATTCTGAATCGAAGTGAACAGTCTATGAAGGATTTATCTGTATGTAATGATTATATCAGTGGATGCTTATCAACTCATATTTGAGTATAAGTTATCTATATTCGGCAGAGTTCAGTTTCAGGTTTATGGTGATGTAATCCCGGAATTAATAGATTGAATATTATTGTTCGGTCTGACGAATAATTTTATTCAATTTATTGTAGCTACTGAATATGGGTCCATGGTCCTCGACGTGGCTCGTAATATAGCATATATGTTTTCTCGTCGTTTCACCTCAATCAATATTAAATAGTTGGACTAGACTGTTTAATATATATGTGGATTAATTGTTTAGTTGGACTAAATAATTAAATAAATGAAAAAGATATTTTTCGTGGACTCGGCCCAATGTGTCAAAAATACGTGTGACCTATTTCTAGGGTTACTAGGCCGCATTTTAGTATTGTTATTTAATTATTGGGAAATTAGTTTTCTTGGATAATTATTTAACATGTGACTTATCTTTTATTTGTTAATTGATAATTCATGAAATATTAGATAATGATATTATTTATCCTAATTTGTTTGGGATATATATTATATTTATCTTTTATTTAAAATAAGGATTAATCTAATAATTATCTCTTAATTATTAAATCTTTGGAGGACAAGGATTACTCTCCTATATAAAGAGAGTTCTCTCAAACCTATTGACATAAGTAATTTTCAAGTTATTGGGTAGTATATTGGCTTAGAGATTTCCGCCATTATATACTAAGGGTTTGAGTTTTAGAAAAACTTCGGGTTTTTCTAAGGTAGCATATCGAGGAGGTCCGGCGGCTTGAAACACCATCCACCTGGTGGTGCTTGGAGACACACGTTGGAAGACTTTGGCTTCTCAACTAGGCTCTCAACTAGCTCGGATTGGATAGACCTTGTTCTTGGCGTTTTGCACCATAAAAAGGTTGGTAATCTAACTCCCTCATAGGTTAGATTTATTATTTATGTATTTTGACTGTTTAGATCTAGATCTTGATATCTTCCGCTGCGTAATCGGGTGGATCTTAGATCCATCCGGTGATATTACATCCTACATTTGTCTCCAAACATGCTGTCTTCCATAGAAAGTGTTTCTTCCAAAAGAGACAGTGGGAGTAAATTGAGATCTCAAAAGAGTTTGAGAACCGCAAAGGATATTCAACCATTGGAACATGAGCAGGCGCCGTATACTAATGAGGTGCAAGACACTGATCAGTGCACACCGGTACTCTATAAGTCTGCAGATGACCACACGCCTGAAAGGGCTACTTGTATGTTCATCTTGAAGAATGAAGATCTCGTGACTTATTCAAGAATGCTTGGAAGACAAGATTAAAAGATATGGCTTAGAGCCATAGTGTCTGAATTAGTTTCCATGAGTGACAAGCGGGTTTGGAACCTGGTCTGTCTTACTTGAAGGGAATGTCTCTGAAAGGTGTAGTAGTTTTTATGAAAGACTGACATGGATGGTAATATGATTACCATAAGACTGAGTTGATAGGCTGAAGGCTACGAGGTGTAAACCTTGTAATTACCTTTGTGCTACCATCTATGCTTAAGTCTTTTCAGATTGTGCTTGTTGTAGCTACATATCATGGCTATACGATAGTGTTGGAAATGTTGAGCCAATGGCTTGATGTTCATAGACGATAACGTGATGTGTAGGCTTATGAGCTCCATTTATGGACTCAAACAAGTTCCTCTATATAAGTTCTTTGCTTTGATAATCAAAAGAGTTTGATTTCATTAAAAAGAAAGACGTGCCTAATATGCAGAAGGGTTAATGAGAGTGTTACAGTTTTCGAGCAAAGTATTAGACATCTTTCTCGGAATTGACACCCCATGTCACAGTCAATTAATGTTTGGTAGTTCATGGCATTTACGAAAGTTCTTGGAATGGCAGTTCTTATTTCGGAAGGAAGAATCTATAGTGATAGGTTTAGATACTGCTTGGTTATCACAGTTCACCTGCATAGATGAGATGCTAAAGGAGTTTAGCATAGACCACGCCGAGAGACACTGCTAGCCAGTGTTCTTGGTGTCTATCTATGATAGGACGTCAGTCATAAAAAATAAGGTAAAAGATGATACTTGTGGAAGGTTCCCTTTGCTGCTGCAATAGGGTCCAAATTAAGTGTTGTGAGTTAAACCATATGTTCATACTTTATGAAGAGTCATGAGCAAGTATGAAAGTGATTATGGTAAATGTCGAGAATATCCTTAAAGGTGTTAGGCATGGGTTCCTAGTTTATTGAAACTTGAAATCGAATAATCGTAGATATACATATGTATACCCCGTGTCTTATGAAGATAGTGGGAGCTACAGTTTGGGTTTGCAGTCACTTTTATTAGATGATACAGTGAGGTGGAAATCTTCTTAACTAGAGATCATTGTAGATTCTACAACTGGGCCAAAACACAATATTGCCTTAGAGGCGCAGCGGGAGCAGTACATGGATCTAGAAGGTTCATTCCCAAACCTTGTGCGGTTCTTCCACATTTTCCATATAGCTGATATAGTAGTGGATTCATTGCTTGAAACAAGGACCAGGGTCTCGTCAGAGATTCATGTGTGTGTTGAGGCCGTTCCTTTTGACTTGGTCATTTGGAACATTATATGAAGATAGTCTGAGTCCCTACGGATAGTGATCCATTCACGTTTAGGGTTGGTTGCGAGTATTGCATGAGATTCTTGTGTTTCAACTTGGTCTTGTGTGTGCGAGTGATTGGTTTTAGGCCAAGTGAGAGATTGTTGAAATAGTGCCCTAAACCCAATCGGGTTGGACCGGATCCGACCGGGTCGGGTCATTTCTACTGTTTCTTTATGTTTATACATATGATAAATGACTTTCTGTTATTATATATTTGTTCGTTTAATGGACCAATTATGATATTGTATATATGATAACGTCCCTGGTGTCAAACTGTGAAAGAGAAATCATAATAGTAATTATGGTTGATGAGATCTCGACTCACTTTAAAATATTTGATACTTAGATGTCTCTAGTCGTATATGCTATTGAATGGGACATTAATAGTACAATTAGACTAGCACGTATAATATGTCTTCTATTTTTTGAAGATAGGGATAAATATCGTCTATCGAAGTGTAGAGACACTTGGACTGTACGTGGACGTGTATTAGAGAATACGTAAGTTAGACTGACCCACTTACGTTATTAAGTGTCGCACTATGTGGAGGTTGTGTAATTATCCTAATACCAGAGTTTTCATGACATCATGGTGTGGATTGTCATGCTTTGACACTATTGAGGTTTCCCCTAGCCATGTGCAAAACATGCGGTGGTGATTGTGTGTGATACTGAAGCATGCGTAGGATTCATGTTGTTCGTCCGGAAATCGTGTATCTTATGAATAAAAGTAAATATTCGAAAGGGGCTTCTTATAAGAAATGTTTATTATTCTCGAAAGTCTTTGCAAAGCAGAAGTAATATGTTACTTCGAGAGAGTATGATATCTAGATTATAAGATACGGTCGTTGATGTTTGACACTCGAAGTACGACCGTATGGATATTGTAACAGCGATAGGATTCTATTTACACGGTAACCGTTTCACATGAAAGGTAGTAGTCATTGCATTTGACTCTTGAAATGATTGGGGGTCGTGGACGTGTTGCTAGACGCTATCCATGATCTTTAAGTATGAGGGGCATTTTAGTAAATGCACTTTGTGCCTTCGGTCAACATATTCGGAAGCTTATCGGGTCACACACAAGGACTTCTAGCCGGATTAAAATGCGGGTATACTGATAAATAAATAAGGAAAGTTTTATCTAGACTATAAAGTGTTATAGTAATAAATTAATATGGTGGTATTTATTTAATATGGATAAATATAATACAAGATATTAATTATGTTGATTAATTAAATATACATATTTCAATATGTATGTGGCGCATTTTATTGTGTATAAGATACACATGTATTTTGTAAATTAATCAATCATAGTATTATATTAATTAATTAAGAATATTCCGGAAGCCAATAAATGACAATATGGGGTGCAAGTATGAAGTGTATAAGATACACTTGGATTGTGCAAATTAATTAATAGTATTATCATATATTAATATTAGATATTAATGAGTATAGATTTGCACACATGTGCAAATTGATAAAGATATATTCAATATTTGATATTGGCAATATATATCATGGAAATATTTAATATAAGATATTGAGTATTTAATAAGATAAATTTAATATATCTATTTTCCTTATTTTACTAGTAAAAGGTTTTCTTTCTCACAACTCCACGCAGGAAGCTTCTCTCAATCAAATTGAGGCATAGGGACGCAGGTTAGTACTATTTAAGTAGTGGTTGCCTAGCACTTTTGTATGATCATCACAATTAGAAGAGTTCTAATTTACTAGAAAATGGAGAGCTTCCTAGAGAGTGTTTTGAGAGAGAAAAAAAGTCGGTCTAGCAACCGAGTTTTCTGGTAGCATCCATGATGGGATTCCGGCGGTTTGTTCGTTTGGATCAACGGTAGAGGCCGAACACTTCGGCGGCTTCATGCAGAAACTACAACCTTAGATAAAGTGACGATCTATTTTAAATCATCCAAGGTATATTCTACATCTACTTCTTTTATGCTTGTTGCTTAAACGAAGTCGATCCTGGTAAAAATTAAATAAAATTTTAAATTATGTTGCATTCCCGCGTAGATTTCCTAACAACACTCAGCTGATAGTCAGCACTCATCTGGTCTGGTAAGTCATCTACTAGAATCTGGTCCAAGCCAGTCAGTTGAACAATGGTCAGCTGATAATCAAACAGGGAACATGGCCCATCAGAGTATAGCTGTCATCAAATCTAGAAGATCTAATGTTGGGATACCTCCCAAGAGGTATGGGTTTGATGAAATGGTTGGATATGCACTTCAATTTGTAGAAGATGTTGATGGTTTTGAACCTTCTACTTATAGGGAAACAATGACATATTCTGAAGCATCTCAATGGCTTGCTGCAATGACAGATGAAATGAAGTCATTACTAAAGAATCAGACTGGGGATCTGGTCAAACAGCCACATGGGAGGAGAGTTGTTACTTGCAAGCGATCTTCAAAAAGAAAGAAGGAATGGATGAGGCATAAAGGGCTAAGTACAAGGCACGTTTGGTTGTAAAAGGGTTCAGTCGGAAAGAAGGGGTGGATTTTGATGAGATATTTTCACCAGTGGTCAGACACACTTCGGTCAGAGTGTTACTAGCAATGTTGGCGCAATAGGATCTTGAACTTGAGCAGGTAGATGTGAAGACAACCTTTCTACATGGTGAGGTAGATAATGAGATATACATGACTTGGTTAGAGGGGTTTCAAGTTACTGGCAAGGAAGATTTTGTTTACAAGTTTAAGAGGTCCTTGTATGGACTGAAGCAAGCTCTAAGGCAGTGGTATAAAAGGTTTGACAGCTATATGATCCAGCTTGGTTATAACATAAGTCCATATGACTGTTGTGTGTATCAAAATCAGCTGGGAGATGGATCAGACATCTACCTTGTCTTGTATGTGGATGACATGTTGATAGCTGCAAGAGAGAAGTATGATGTTCAGTCTGAAAGACCTTCTCAGTGCGGAGTTTTAAATGAAAGATTTGGGTGCAGCCAAGAAGATTTTGGGGATGGAGATCTAGAGAGATAACAGTCATAGGAAGCTGTTCTTGTCTCAACAGAGTTATATACATAAGATTTTGGCCAAGTTGGGCATGTCTACTGCAACACCAATAGATACTCCAATGGCATCCAATGTTCATTTGTCTGTTTATGCTTCACAATCATCAGAGGATAAGGAGTACATGTCAAGAGTTCCCTATGCTAGTGCAGTTGGCAGTCTGATGTATGCCATGGTCTGCAGTAGGCCTGATCTGGCCTAGGCAGTCAGTGTTGTTAGTAGGTTTATGGCTCAACCTAGAAAAGAACACTGGAAAGCTGTGAAAAGAATGTTCAGGTACCTCAGGGATACAACCGATGTTGGTCTCATTTATGGAGATGATACTCAAGGTCTGGTCACACTCATTTATGGAGATGATACTCAAGGTCTGGTCACAGGGTACTGTGATGCTGATTATGCAGGTAATGTGGGAATCTGGATTCTCGGCTTTAAGAATCCCGGCTTTACCCGGCTTTGAGGACGTGGCCAGATCAGGTCCGCTCATTACATTCGGGGAGAGAGAACACACAATCTTTGGGCGGCCACGATCTCACCGCGTCTCTAAAAGCTGGGTAGAAGTTGGGGTTCAAAAGCAGAGGATCCAGGCTGGTAATGTGGACGGTAGAAAATCTCTGACTGGTTATGTTTTCACATTGGGGAATTCAATTGTCAGCTGGAAATCTATTCTTCAGGCCACAGTGGCTTTATCAACTACTAAGGGATAATATATGGCTCTTACTGAAGCAGCCAAGGAGGGTATTTGGTTGAAGGGACTAGGCAGTGATTTGAGGCTACATCAGGATCAAGCAGAGATATATTGTAACAGTTTGAGTGCAATATGTTTGGCTAAAGATCAGGTTACTCATGAGAGACTCAAACATATAGATGTGAGGTATAATTTTCTAAGGAATGAGAAGAGGGTTCAAGTAAGGAAGATCATCACCAAGAAGAATCCTGCTAATATGCTTACTAAACAAGTTCAGTAGGGCAAGTTTTAGTTGTGTCTGGACTTGTTGCATATTCAAAGTTTATAATATGAAGTCTGGATACTTAGCTGAGGACAGACCAGCTGAGTGGATTCTGTGGAGAAGTTTGGTAAAGTACATCATGATATTGACGAATGCATCTGGGGCAATACGTAAGATTATACAGATTGGTTGATTTGAATGAGAGTTCAAGTCAAAGTGGATATTTGTCAGCAAAGGTGACTTGATCTCTAATCTAGTGGTACTAATATGGTATTCAGCTGAGTGATGGTTAGCTGAGTAGAGTATTCAAGTCTGGAAAGTCGATTGAGTTAAGTGTCAGCTGAGTGGTGTCAGCTGAGTCTGTTGAATACTGTTGAATTCTATGTTGTATAATATGACCCAGTTGATCGCATGTTTGATTAATTATCAAAATTATATCAATTGTGTGTTATCATATGATATATTCTCTCTAATGTGCCATGAAACTTTATGTTTACATTATATGGCCAAAATTCCGGTTGCCTCACAACATGACACATCTCAGCAAGTCGTTTTCGACCCATAAAAGCTGATTAAGCCTGATCGCTCCTCAGCACGGCACTGTGACTATGCTCATGAGCCTTACGCTAACATAGCAGGTTGCTCTATAGCAGCCATCTCGGCATACGGTAAATCAAGTTGCCTACAACTTTACTCCACGACTTTCATTTGTACAATGAAGAGCTCAAGGAGTAGGGGGCAATTGATACGCCAAACCCGAAAAAGAGCCCGCAGATTCACATTGTGCCTATACATAGGCCCAATAACGAATATGTCCTTGGCTCAGCCACTCCGCACCTTCGTAATCCGGACCGGGTAAGGAATAATCCAACCTGCCTCATGCATCTTTACGATTCTTATCATTGGCTAGGCAACGAGCGTCAATCAACAAAGCCTTCAGCTCGGCAAATAAAGGGCGACACGAAGCACTGGGGCCGACATGCTCATCCTTCAGCTCGTCGTCCACCAGCTCGGACCAAGCCCACTTGACTAGGCAGCAGAGTTCATCCACGACGGTTATAGGTGAAGAGCCCACAACAATTATGATACAAGCTTGCCCAAACAGAGCTCGCCCAACGACATTGTATTTATTTACGCTTTACTTATATTTAGCTACCGCCGACTCTTTGTCTCTATAAATAGAGGCATTTGTACCCCGAACAGAAAATCTATAATTAATACAAGCAGACAACCTCTGTCAATTTATCGACAGCTTTTGGTGTTCTTCGTATCTTCATATTTTGTTCATATTGTTCTTGAACATCTTCATAGTTTTCTTGAGCATCACCACTTAATTACTAGAAAATTTGCTCACTTAATCTAGATATCCACCGCTAAAATCAACCAAACACGTTTGTGATACTATCCGACCGTATCACTATGGATCAGTGTTGAAGGCCGGACACTTGGACGACTACTGCGAAAGACAGTCATCCGACATATAAAGCTTTGATCTTTTTGATTGATCTGGTAACAACTTATATCTTTCTTGTTCGTTGTCTATTGAATTCATGAAGTAGATCCCCATGAAAGGAAATAATTTTTTTAATTTATGTTGCGTAACCGACTTTCTTTCCTTACACTTTGAGCCCTCAGCAAGAAAGTCGTGTTACAATATATGGATAGAAGAGTGTTGGATGCAAGAGGATGTGCATACACTCATGATCCAAAATGTGCAGCTCAGTTGACTTGAAGAATTCAGTTGAGGACTTTTAGCCCCGAAGATTCGGTAGACTGGAAGATTCAATCGAGAGGCTACTCATTTGATGTTATTCTGTTGTAACTTCTTTCAATCCAGTTATAACTGAATGGAACCTTTGTAGTAAATTATACTCTATAAATACTTCATGATCATCAACATTGTAATTTAACTTGACCATTTTACTGATTAATGAGAATCACGCATTCTATTTTGTCTTGTATTTTCAATTTCATCAATTTCAACATGGTATCAGGAAGACTTTTGCTCAATATGTGCTAACTCTGGTGTTTAGAGAAGAAACTTGAGAGTTTTCTTCGAGATTTCTGTTGTTTTCATAGAAACTTGAGAGTTTTCTGTGACTTATCTCTTTGTTCTGGAGTTAGAATCCAATTTTTTATCAATTCTTGATCGGTTTCTCTTGGTTTTATGCAACTTTGTAATGATTTTCACTCTGGTAAGTCACGCCCCACGAGTAATTATACTGACACAACTATTCGGCCACAACAAGTGACACAACCTGCATTTGGACTATTGATTATGATGTAGATATATAAAAATCAATAATACACATGCAAGTTGTGTTATTCATCGTGACTAAACGGTCGTGTCCATGTCTAATAAAAGCACAACCTCACAGTTGTTTTCAACCATCGAAAAAGAAGCACCACCCAAATGATGTGTAAATTAATTCCAATTCCTTCCCTACATACACAGAGGCGAAAACTATGCAAATCCATAACTTAGAAACAACAACTGAGCAATAACCGCTTTGCCTCTTAATCCTATTTCCTTAATTAGGTAGATGCATCCCCTATAAATAGCCTTAGTTTCGCTAACTAATAGAACATCGTGTGATTTGCAAGAGAAAAAAGAAAAGAAAAGAAAGAAATAAAAAAAAAATTAAAAAAAAAATGGCAAAGGCTGGTGCTGTCATCTCCACTCTCTGCATCTTGGCCTTTGCCGCTCTTGTTAACTGCACGCCCGCGGCTTTCAAGATCAATGGCAATGTCTATTGCGATCCATGCCGTGTTGAATTCCAGACTTCACTCAGCACTCCCATTAATGGTATAATTATTATGTTACTATTCTGTTAAAGTATATGGTATAATTATTATGTTACTATTCTGTTAAAGTATATAAAATATTAATTCTCTACCTCTCGTCAACTTAAGCTTTTTGGGAAAGATGACAATTCAACAGTATCTTTAAACAAGATGGTTTAATTTTTTCAGGAGCTACGGTGAGATTGGAATGCAGAAACGCGGAGACAAGGAACATCGTTTACTCCGTAGAGGGTGTGACCGACAAAACCGGCCACTACAGCCTAAACGTACAAGGCGATCACGGCGAGGAAATCTGCGAGGTTACCGCGGTGAAGAGCTCGAGGACCGACTGCAGCGAGAAATTCGGAAACTTCGAGAGGGCAAGAGTTGTGTTGAGTGAAAACAGTGGTGTGAAGGGAACTAATCGTTATGTCAACCCTCTCGGATTCAAGACCCCAAAACCAGCTGATCAATGCAAGCAAGTACTTGCCGACTTGGGTTTGGCTCCACTTGATGTTTAATAGAATTTGTGTAATTTCCAAATAAAATTCAAAGTGCAGTTGGGATCTCTAGCTTTGTTACATTGTCACCATTGCAAGAATATATACTTATTTGAAAGCCACTTAGTAATAAAAGTATTCTATATTGTGGAATAAAACACTTCTCTTATATTATTATATGATACGATTACAATTTATATATTATTCGTTGTGTATGAACGGTTATTATACCAATATTGACCGCTTAAATTTTATGGTCTAAAAAAACGTAAGATTTATGTATAAAACAATGTTGACGCGATACACACAAACAATTGTTTCATCCATTCTCATTTTATTTCTCATTCAAAAACATTAGTAGAATGACATAACATGTTAAAACGAGACTAGCTAGCGTATTGATCATCGTATAAGTTCCGCAAGGATGAGCCAGAGATATCAGGAACATAGACAGTGGACTCAGTCGGGTCATGATGAACCTTTGGCCAATAAAGCCCGGAAGCAATGTCTGAAGATGGAATCTCAGACACAGCCCAAGATGCATCTGGCACCTGACTAAAGTAGTCATCACCATCTAATTCACCACTTCTTAAAATCGTGGAACTGTCTGAGTCGCGGCCAACCTTCCAACCATTAGCCTGGTAATTCGTCCAAAATAAGGTAGAAAATCAAGAACTGCATCAGTTACCGCACACACACACACGGTTACAATACATTTTAAGTGGAAACCAAAATATAACGGCTAAACACTACAACTCTAGAGCCACGATTTTTTACAACCATCATCTACAACCGTTGATCAATGAGTTGGGGTCCCATTAATCAACGGCTATAGTTGTGACTCTAGAGTTGTGAATGTATCATTCTTCCCCCCACCCGATAAAGGCAAAAAATCATACCTGTGATGAACCATTGTCTATGTAGCTAAGATAATGGTTGTCGTCGTCCAGCCCAAGGAACTCATCAAACTGCCATTGTCGGATACTTCCAGCTCCAGCTCCAGCGCCCCCAGCTAACGGCGTCCTAGTTGATACAAGATCTTCAATCTCACTAGCTTTTTTAGGCAACTGTTTGCTGTACTTAGAATTAGTAGACACAGAGGCACTCTGTTTCTCCAAAACAGGACCAATATCCGGTTCTAAATTCTTCCCCGGCGGTGACGTTGAACCAGGTTCAGCAGCCTCATGCCCAAGTTTCACACCGGTTAGCAGGAATCTTTGATGAGAAGCGACGAAATTATTGGCTGTGTGGATGGAAACATCACATTTTCGGCAAAGTAAAGCTCGATCCTCAAGACAGAAGAAGTAGCCTACTGCCTCCTGATCAATATATATCTTATTTTTGTTAATAACCCCACCAATAAATCAGCAACCTAACTCTCACAATTAATGAATAATTCTTTCATTAATCAAACCAAAAAAAAAAAATGTTTACCAAGTCCTGGGAAAAACTAAAAGGAGATGAATCCCACCAATACAAAAATGCACAATTTCTTACAACTAACGCAATCCACACTCCACAGTACAGCAAGTAAATTTCAATCAGTAAAGAATCATATCACAAGCTCTATAATAGAAAGTGATGTTCAAATTAAATTACTCATGATTGACTGAATGGTGTAAAATCCTCATGATTCGGATTTAATTGAAAAAAAAAACACAACGGAAAAAAAGAAAAAGAAAATGGAAGTCCAACCAACCTGGCAGACGTCACATTTTGGGATACGAGAAGGGAAGCTGGAAAGGGAAACCCTTTGGTGTTTATTAGCAAGCTTATTGACGCCATGAACTCTCTCATCACAAGCCCAGCACAGCGCCGCCTCGTCCGCACAACAAAAAACTGTCGCCTCCGACGCCTCACACACGTTGCACAGAACCTTCATACTTTAGAGAATCAAAAAAACCTAATCTTTCTCAGGATTACCAGAGGGTTTTGTTTTATTTTATCTTGACAAACACCAGAGGGGGTTTAAGAAGAGAGAAGCAAAGGGAGTGAGGTTTTTGCAAGAGGTTTCTGTGAAGGTGCTACAGCTATCGGATTAAGTTGTGGCCCACTCAGCTGGCAGCCTGGCACGGATTGTGACGATATATTTTTAAAGAGACCGTGGTCGCGTTAGGGACGTGTCTCCGTGGGTACGGACGACGATCATACATCACTTGTGACTTGTGAGGTGAGGGGAGATATTTACGGAAAATTCTTACCCGCACTCTCTGCATCGATTTATTGAATGTGCGATATGTGTGTAACAAGATAAATTATTAATTTTTTTTTCTTATACACATGTTGCACACACCCAACGAACAATGCACGCGAAGACTTTCCGAATAAGAATTTTTCGATATTTACTCGATCACTTCATTTGGAGTGAATTGATGTATCAATTGATCGGAATTTTCCCATCGTTTCACTTCAAATTTACTCACTACATAAAAACTTCCCACTTGTAGGTGAGTGAGTCATGCTTTCCACTTGTGAGGTGAGTGATATAAAGTAAAGAGTGAGTGATAACTTTAAATTTAAACTTATAGGTTCATATTTTATGGAAATTTAACATTACGAAAATCCTTAATTAAACCTGAGGCAAAAGATCATAGATTAAGGATTTCAAACTAAAGGGATCTTTATTTAATAAATCTCATCTTTTTTTGTGTGTAAATAATAAATCTAACCTTAAAAGAGGTTATACTTATGTTGAAGTTTGTAAAGAACGAATGAAAACGAAAGAAAATGTGGCAGTTTATTATTCAAAGAATAATCAACAAGTTAGGTTACAATGATGTTGATCATTAGGTATTTATAGCTTCATACACCACATGAATCAATTATAAGTAAGTTACAAACAGTTATAACAAACTCTAATTAAATAACCGTTTTTTGTTTACAGTTGATATGCTGACTAACTCAGCAGTCTTTTGAGTCTTCATGTGATCAGCTGAGTCTTCGGCATTCAGCTGACTTGCACTCAGCACTTCGTTTAGCTCATATATTGTAAAACCCCTCTCAAGCTGAGAATGGTTCATGACTAACTTGCACTCAGCACTTCCTTCAGCTACTAGAACTTTGAAATATCTTTGAAATTCCCAACTTGAAATATCTTTGAAATCCATCCGCGGTGGAACTTGTCTAGATCAAACTACACGTAATATAAGAAAATGGGTGCATCTCTTTACCATAAATATTTATCCAATAAATATTTTATGCGCGTGTCTTATTAATACGAAACTAATTCTTGTTACCAAAAAATATGCATGTGGCGTGAATTGTATCTTTAATTGACCTAGTCAATTAATTTTTGTCATACACACTAATTTGCCAATTATTATGGAAAATATATTTTCCACTTATTTTAATTATTTAGTTCCAACTAATTAAATAGTCACTAAACAATTAATTCACATATCGTTTTAATAAAGTCCAATAAGAACTAAATTAATATTATTAGGATTCGACGTCCGAGAATAGCTATGCTTTATATTAGGAGGCACGTCGGGGACCACGGACTAATAATCGGCGGCTCCGATAAATCAAATAAATAATTATAGAATAATTATATTCGATAAATCAATCACAGGAATATGCCACCATAATCCCGTGACTGCACTCCTCCGATTATGAGATTATATTTATCTCCTCACGAGAATAATAATAAGCGTCCATTGATATAATCATTACATATGGATTAATCCTCCATAGATTTCATTCTAAATCGGGAAGTTACCGTTAACCCTTTTTAGAACCTCTTATCCTTATTTACCATTAACCCCCTAGTGATCAATTAATTCATACAACTCATTTGGTGATCAATCGGTGTGATATGAACTCGCGCGATCGATCGGTTTAGGATTAACAAATAAGGAAGCGCTCGTCTACTTCCATAAATGGAAGGAATGGATTCCGTATCCGTGATAACACGGACTACTCACTCAATCCGGTACAATGCCAAGATGGGGTAATTCGGACCACGGACTCGGTGTAATCCTTAACCGTCAAGTCAAACCTCATACGATTCAAGCGATTGATTGTGATCACCTCGGGATTAAGATATATCCATAAATATGATCATCCATTGATTCGATAAGACTTCTCGATTACGGAATTATATCGTGAACTCTAATCAAATCGGTCCACCCATATGATATATCTATCATATATAAATGCCCCTTAGGTTCTCTTAACCGAAAGTCCGGATAAGACAATCACACCAACGTGTTCGGGCGCATTAATAGCACGTTAAAGGAGAGACCCGATACTCTCGATTAACTTCACTACGGGCTAATTGTATTTTAAGTACATCTTCACTAACTCAATCCTCCCGTGTATATACCATACACCGAGTTAAGTGATTACATAAACGATATACTTAGGGTTTTACGTAGTGTAAATACTATTGTCACATCGGTGATTATGAGAATAATAAATATGAATAATAACGTCAATTCATTTATTAAATAAAACAATTACAAAAATTGTCTTTCGGGCATCACACCTAACAATCTCCCACTTGCACGAAAACATGTGATTAATTGTTTTAGAGCACACCCTATTATTTAAAATACAACAAACTACATCTCCCACTTGCTCTAAAGCAATGGAGACTCATCCCATATTCTAGTACCCACTAAGCATGTCATAACCATTTCGTATTCCAAAATACACTCCGAGTATGCCGTCGTAGGATAGGTCGGTGACTCGGGGAGTACCTACATCTAAATGTCATGGTCTTAATGATTAGTCGGGTTGTCGGCTCGAGACGATCCGTAGAATCGAAACGTTACCGGTCCATCAAATCATGTGGTGCGAGTAAACACGAGCCCGAGATCGACTTAACGATCATCCTCAATCGACTTAAAGTCAAAATCGAGTGTATCACACATATCCGGGTTCACACATGAATATGTCCGCATATTGTTCCTCGTTCTCTTCAAGATACTAAAGGACATACTAAACTTGCTTTGTTAACCGCCGAATCTAAGATTCGATCAAAGTTGACGTTCAATAACCTGACCATCTCTTACTAGAAAGAGAATCTATCCCATTTCTCTTGATCCGAAGATTTAGAGAGTCATTCCCGAGGCATAGGGTAGAACTTCCTCGTTGAATGTTGCATACACGGATGCATCATCTTAACCAATAAGATGGATGGGAAACCGATGATCGATTCTAATGAATTCGACCGAGTCAAACTCTAAAGAATGTTGTCCAAAACTCGTTGCGAGAGAATTGTGGTATTGTCGGATTCGACTTCGGATAACACACCCATGTTGATTCCAACCGGTGCGGTGTTATCCTTCACAAACACTAATTTATATATTCACTACCGCACTAAAATTGATATCCGATCTACAAAAGACTTATCAATATTCCGGTCAAATCCACATATTGTAGAAATATATGACTTCCAATGACCGAGAGGTTTGCTTTTTATCCACAAAGGACATAAGCCTTGACGGTCCATCCCGTCATAAGTTCACAAGTCAATACCCTTCTCGTTTCGAATGAATCCAGACTCCGTTTGTTTGGCAAGAAAGTCTCAGGGAATCACCCCTATTTTCTGCTTTTGAACGAAATCATGCAATACCGAACTCATTCTACTCTTTTCCATGTAGATCCAATTACTCCCACTGGGCCTGAGACGCTCAGGTGGTTCTACAAGAGCATGAACAGAATTGGAGTACCGAACTCCATTCACAGGGTTATGGCCATTAAACCAACCTCTATTATCAGAATCCTATCTTGCTCACAAAAGAGCCATAGGTCATCAATCGATCCTCGACTACAAAGTCCGCCGAACCCGTAATGGGTAATGGATAAACCATACTCCCACTACATTACGGGTGGATCGAAATTCGATCTAGTTTAGTAGTATTTATTGTTATCACCAACAACCGATGTTGGATGTGGTCCGATTTTAATCGATTAGTAACTACCTTGAGTAAACTTACCGCAAGGTTTAAGGTTTTACTTGTTCATAGACTCTATCGAAAGGACGCAACGGTATAACCGTCCCTTCCCGATTTCAAGAATCGATAACACACCTTTTTCTCAATGCTACAAGATATATAACGATTGGTCACCGACCGAACGTGTTTGCGAAATTTCCGGACCTACCTTCAAGCACCGTGTGCTAAATGCTTATATTTATGGAAGTGGGGTGAACCGAATCCACACATTATCCGTAAATTCCAAAGCATATTCTAGGTAGGCTCGGTTGGTCTTACATTTCAATGTAAACCGATATTTTGCTTCTAATATCTTTATTGAGTTAAGCAGTGTATTGTAGCACATCTAAAAAACTATATAAGGCAATTTAACGATTTCTCACTTAGTGAAAGCATTTCACTATGAGGCAGGCCGAGCATCGGTCCCTAGGACTATGTGATGGCCCATTTCGAGTATAGAATACTCTATCTCCGTTGAAAACGAGAGAAACCTCAAAATATTTTGGATAAACTTACCGGAGTTTTTGAATAGTTATCGGACAAGAAGTCACTACTCGAAGCTCTACTAGCTTGTTTCTTTCATCGGACCCCGAAGGTCATCATGAACAAGCTATGTTACTTCTTTATATCCATTATCCTTTCCCGATTGAAAGGAGACTTAGTCATTGAACCTTTGAGACAATATAACCGACCGGGAGAAAGGAATCACCATGAGCCGCCTTCAAGTCTTGTCTTTTAGGGACTATGCACTAACTATGGAATATGAAGAAGCGTTTATCTAAATATAGAAACCAATTGCTTTTAATAGTTCTTAAGATGTGTTTTATATACATATTTCAAATAGCGGTTGTAAATGGTTTTGACTTTATCAAACAAAAGTCCGAGTCTTGGATTCGTACTACAAATGGTATATTCACTTTCTATACGACAAACAAATTATCGAATAGAAGGTAAATCCATTCGTTCCAACGAATCTTAAACAGAAAAATAAATCTTCTGTGATATTCAAGGATTGAATCCGAGATTCATTTCCTCATATCACTCCCACTATTCTAGCTAAAATTAACTGCCCGTTGTTTACTCTTTTAATCGTTAAATGCACTGCTGCCTTGTTCTTCCAAAGAACTTAGCTCAAGAAAATCGCCAAGGATTCATAGGTTGGTGATCCGAAATCACTATCCTTATCCTATGATTTTCGGTTTATTAATTTTCGGTTTAGCCTTAAAATCAACTCGCTTTTAGATGACTAACACTCTTAGACATACTCTCCCATTCTTGACTTTCCGTAAATGGAAACAGTTTTGAACTAGCAGTTCGTGTGTGTAGACACTACTCTTGAACCGTGGGATGTCTATTTCGAGTGTTACTTGTCGGGACTTCTCGGATTTTCTAATATACTAGAAAAATAACAAATCATAACATTAAAGCTCCCACTAGTTTATCGGTTCCAAATACCGTCTAACCAAGAATGCTTTATTTTATGATTTTCCAATTTTTCAATTTGAAAATCTCTCGTGTAAACACTTACACAGCTTCTAATGTTTCCGAAAAAATACAAATCATAAAACTCCCACTAGTTCATCGATTCCAAATATCGTCTAACTAGCAACAGTTCATGATTTTCCGATTTCTCAATTAGAACGGTTACGTGTGTAGTCACTACACACTGAAAATTCACTAGAAGAATTTCAAAGTCCGAAATCACCTTTGATCAAACTAAGTTTGTCTCTCGTTTGACACGAATGACACTAGTGACATACCTATATGTCACTCTGGTTTTTAAAAGGCTTAAGAGAAAATATCTCTTTCGAAAAATAATTGCATTATCGATTAACTAGTTCAACGTCCTAGTTACTTTCCACTTTTTAACAAAGTCAATACTAGTCAATTATAATTTTAAGCAATTTAGAAAGGGGATATAATGCTGTAAATAAAATGACATGTATTAATTCAAGTTTAACACTACTATATTTTATTTTTAGGAATTGTAAACTAAAATTAAGTCTACTCTACCATTCCAAGGTTTTAACCTCGCATCTCAGTGCCGCCGTAGGGTAGGTCAAAGAGATGACGGTTAAATCGAGACAATCTCATCAATGAATAACTTGTGAGAATCGAACATCCCACGAGAATCGAACATCCCTTTATCCATTGACTACCTTCCTTTTTTAGCCTAGATATTACCAAAAATATCCTTTATGAGTGTGACCTACTATATCGGATCTCTTAGGTACGCCCCGAGTGTGCCGTCGTAGGATAGGTCAGTGACCCGACGAGTACCCAGAAATCCTATCCTTTCGGAGACCAAGCCATGAATGTTGATAGGGGTGAACACCATCCGTAGGGGGACGAAATCAAAGCGCCGCGAGGCGTCACCCTTCTCTCACTTACTTGTATCTATAGTAGAGGCCGTGGGGTTGGGCGTCGCCTCCCCCCCGCTCCCACTCAATAATTTGGAAGTGGTGGTGGGTTAACTAACCACGTCTTTTTGATGTTAACATAAAAGTACATCAAATCAAGGATTCCGAATGGTGTCGGTAACGTAGGCAAGCCTACCCGTCCTATTCGTTGGAACATATGTGACGGTCGGACGAAATCGGGTCAAGACGTACCCCCCCATTGAGATAAGAAGGAATCACCCTCTCGCTCTCCAGGTGTAGCTTAGTCTTGCCGGACCCCCGTGCATACATCACACTAGGAGGGTTAAGTCGGTCGAGCGAAGCTCGAGTTGACCACCCAACCTATAGGCGAACCGTTTTTATCCAAGATTTATTGTTCTTTTACCATCATTCAATCTCGTAGACACTACGAATCGAAAACGTGATCTCGTTTGTGCTTTAAGGCGGTTCACCGAGAACACACACCGAAAGGCTTAACGATTTCATAACCCGTCCTCGGATCTTTAATTAGTTACTAAATTAATTAATTACCACGTATTAATTAAATTTCAACTAATTACACGAGTTTGTATACATGCCTATTTTAATTACCAAAATTAAAATTCTACATGTATGCATGGAGTGGATTTATGATATGATGCATGTCATGGCAATTCCGGTTTTATATCTATTTTATGATCAAACACATAAAAAATAAATGCGGAAAATTTAAACACCGAGATGGATCGTTGGCACCCCCGTATCTAATCTATTAGAAAATAAATAACCAAAACCCTAACTAGGGTTTACTACTTTCTAACTAAATCTGCAGCTGTTCGAACTCTTCGACGATCGGCATACAAACGAACTCGGATCGGGACGAAACTTTCCAGATCTTATCTTCACTCCTTGAACTTCAATATGGACGGTTGGATCGGTGCTTTGACTTACCAATTTTCTCCAGTAAACCGCCAAACTTGCTGCTGAATCTGACTTTAACTGCACTGCATCAAGGACTTCCTGAGGAAGATCGGGAATCGAGATGAATCCCGATCGACCTGAAATTTTTATGGTACGTCCAAAACTCATATTTGATCAATCTGAACGGTCGGATTTGCTTTTCAACGGTCCAAACTCTCCCAGAAAATCGAGGAAGTCACAGGTAGGGTTTCTGTGAATCCTGCGTTTTTCTGTTACAGCAGCCTCTTCGCAGCAACGAACGGATATCGAAACGGACTCTGATCGATGCAAAAATTTGTGGAGTTGATCATCATTTTCTATTCTTGATTCTGACCGGAGGGATCTTCGTTTCAACGGTTCGATCAACGGGAAAAGAAAAATACTAAACAGCTACTAACTAGATCTATTTGCTGGAAATTAAACTTGCAATAAAGATAAATTACATAATTTCCTATACTCATATGAACGAATTTTCATCGTTTATATGAGTTTACAATAGATCTAACGGGTAAACAGTGCCAACCCCAATCCATCTCTTCAACCACGACATTCATAAGCATAAAAATTTAAACATATGCATCGGCCCCCAAAAAAATTGGGACAAAAAAAATCTACATGTTTTACCACTCCTAGATCTAATATTTTATACGTATAAATATAGATCACCATGGCGACTGATACCACTGTTAATAATACCATCCGCAGCGGAAACGATTTAATGGATCTAGATCTATAAACTACACGTAATAAAATAACTAGATCTATATCTACAGGGGTTGTAGAACATACCTCTTGGATCTCAAAATCCAAGTTGAAGAACCGCAATAGGATGAACGAAGGAAAGCGTGAAGAGCACCACGATCTTCCGCACGTGTGATCCAAGCAATTCCCGGTGGAAGGAATTCTCGACTCGAACCCTTCCGATATGCTACCCGGAAAAATCTCCAAGATTTCTCCCCTTGTCTCCCCTTGGCCGAAATTTTCTTTCTCCTCTCTAAGAGGTGAAAGTCGAAAATTGTAGTGTGTTATTTGGCTTGGGAGAACTCTCTTATATAGGAGAGTAAAACTTAAGCCCCAAGGATTTTATAATTAATACAAAATCAATTATGATAATCCTATTAAATAAAAGATAATCCCATAATATTCTAGAACAAATCTAGGATAATATTTATCTTTATTTCTTTACCATAAATATTTATCCAATAAATATTTTATGCGCATATCTTTTTAATACACAAGAAACTAATTCTTGTTACCAAAAAATATGCATGTGGCGTGAATTGTATCTTTAATTGACCTAGTCAATTAATTTTTGTCATACACACTAATTTGCCAATTATTATGGAAAATATATTTTCCACTTATTTTAATTATTTAGTTCCAACTAATTAAATAGTCACTAAACAATTAATTCACATATCGTTTTAATAAAGTCCAATAAGAACTAAATTAATATTATTAGGATTCGACGTCCGAGAATAGCTATCTTTATATTAGGAGCGCACGTCGGGGACCATGGACTAATAATCGGCGGCTCCGATAAATCAAATAAATAATTATAGAATAATTATATTCGATAAATCAATCACGGGAATATGCCACCATAATCCCGTGATCGCACTCCTCCGATTATGAGATTATATTTATCTCCTCACGAGAATAATAATAAGCGTCCATTGATATAATCATTACATATGGATTAATCCTCCATGCATCGTTCATTCTAAATCGGGAAGTTACCGTTAACCCTTTTTAGAACCTCTTATCCTTATTTACCATTAACCCCCTAGTGATCAATTAATTCATACAACTCACCGGTGATCAATCGGTGTGATATGAACTCGCGCGATCGATCGGTTTAGGATTAACAAATAAGGGAATCGCTCGTCTACTTCCATAAATGGAAGGAATGGATTCCGTATCCGTGATAACACGGACTACTCACTCAATCCAAGTACAATGCCAAGATGGGGTAATTCATACCACGGACTCGGTGTAATCCTTAACCGTCAAGTCAAACCTCATACCGATTCAAGCGATTGATCGTGATCACCTCGGATTAAGATATATCCATAAATATGATCATCCATTGATTCGATAAGACTTCTCGATTACGGAATTATATCGTGAACTCTAATCAAATCGGTCCACCCCTATATGATATATCTATCATATATAAATGCCCCATTAGGTTCTCTTAACCGAAAGTCCGGATAAGACAATCACACCAACGTGTTCGGGCGCATTAATAGCACGTTAAAGGAGAGACCCGATACTCTCGATTAACTTCACTACGGGCTAATTGTATTTTAAGTACATCTTCACTAACTCAATCCTCCCGTGTATATACCATACACCGAGTTAAGTGATTACATAAACGATAACGTCAATTCATTTATTAAATAAAACAATTACAAAAATTGTCTTTCGGGCATCACACCTAACAGCATCTAGTGCCTTGGTGAGGATATCAACAACTTGTTCTTTTGTGTTGACTGGGAGTAACTTGACAAGGCTAGTCTTCACTTTGTCTCTCACAACATGACAATCAATCTGTGTTTTGTTCACTCATGAAACACATGATTATGAACAATGTGCATAGCACTAGCATTATCACAAAAAAGTAGTGCAGGCAACTAAAGAGAGATTTACAAATCCTGCAAAATGTAAATCAACCATTGAAGTCCACAAGTTGCATTGGACATAGCCCTATATTCAGCCTCTGAGAGCTCCTTGCTAAAGTTGTTTCTTAGCTTTCCAAGAAATAGGAGCATCTCCTAGGAACATCATGTAGCCTGACACTGATCTCCTTGTTTCTGGACATCCAACCCAATCACTGTTTGTAAATCCATTCAAAACAAAGTTATTCTAGGTTGGAAAATATATGTCTTGCCCTGGATTGCCCTTCAAATATCTCAATACGCAGCGTTCGTATGATTTTCAGTAGGAATGTCTAAGAATTATCTCAGTTGTTGAACTGCAAAAGATATGTCTAGTTTTGTGGAAGTGAGATAAATCAGTTTTCTCACTAGTGAATTATATTTTCCTTAATATAAATCTAAATTAAATTAGAGATTTACTTTTTCTCTACCTTGCGAATTCCAACATTAATTATATATTAAAACTAATAATTTACAATGGACTAAAATATCTTTTGACAAAAGATGTGGGGTTTTACACACTTAGTAGCCATTAAACATCACTCTGAAACAAACAGAAACATGTATTTACTCTAGGATTCAGATTAATCCATATATAATCTTGTGATTTAACAAGATCTCTTAATCACATAATTAGATGAGAAATTCGTATTAAATCGATATGAGTCATATTCAATGATGGGTGCATACAATAAACTAATAATAATTCAATTAATAAAAATTGTCATTTATTAAATAAAAACAATACTATTGTTGCTTAAGCCACCAACCATGTTTGCCCTAGACAACAACCTTCATGTCCCCAAGACATAGCCCAGTTGGTAAGAAGTTTTGGTGCTTAAGACAGCCTGTACCTTAAGCTAGATGGTGGAGGTTCGAACCCCATAGAAGAGACTTCTTTCAGTTCTTTTGTATAAAAGACAAGTCATGACTCTGAGCTACTGGTAACCGGATTAACATCTTCACACATCCCGTAGAACAGAGAGGGTGGGGACCCTTTGGGTTCAACAATTTTAGGTAACAACCTCCCTTTCCCAGATGTAGACAGATTCACAACAAAACCATGCTGGTGATGTAAGACACAGAACATGGCACGGATATGATCATAATAAAATAAATAAATTTGCAAAACACAACTAAAAACATGAAAGAAAACCTAATTTCTCACGATTATATCTCCTATATTTCTGAAAATTCTACCTTAAGAAATGATCAAGGCTCCTGGAAAACGCGAAGCCCCTATAACAAATGATCGATTTGCATTAGTGGAACCGTCAGTTTTATGCTCCTCACATCACAGGGATCTTGGAACCGTCAGTTTTATGCGAATCGAATGATGAATGGGTGAGATTAAACCGTTGAGATCACAAACTTTTTTAATGGAATCAACGCTAGGATTTGAGTTTTGAGGTATAACAAATGTTAGGAATGTGCTCAAAAAAAAAATAATATGTTAGGAATGAACATATATCGAGCTTTTATAAAATTTCAGGACTAATCTGCTGGATACAGCTGTTACAAATCTATTGTATGGTCCATAAGCTAAAAATACAACTTACAATGATTGCGCGTGGGCGCACACACACAAAAAAAAATTTAAAAAAATTTAAAAAAAAAAAAATGCAAAACTTATAGGAGTACACTGCTGAAAATGTGAAGAAAACATTCAAACACCAAACTCAAAGGACTTGTGCCGACAGGACAATGAATAAAGAAAGCCAGTAAACTGTAATTAGATTCCAAACCAACAAAATAAAACAAAAAGGAAAAAAAAAAGAAAAAAAGAAAAAAAAGAGGATTAATAAATAACAATAATGAGTAATAGTAACAACAAAGAAAATGACAAAAATAGCCTTACAAAATAATGCAGTATGAGCCCCCTAAGAATATTTGAGTGACACATCCTCAAGCTGCAGCTACTTTCTTGTTGGGTTCAAAGACATACTTAATCAGTGCTTCTTTAATCGGTAGCAATTCAGGGAACTCATTCTTCAGTTTAGTGGTGTCCAATTCGTTATTGCTTCGTGGAGCAACGATGACCTTCGCTTGTTC
Source organism: Gentiana straminea (assembly GCA_036785695.1). Taxonomy (NCBI): domain Eukaryota; kingdom Viridiplantae; phylum Streptophyta; class Magnoliopsida; order Gentianales; family Gentianaceae; genus Gentiana; species Gentiana straminea. The sequence goes on along the minus strand of JAVUPR010000497.1, from coordinate 8,018,246 downwards.
TTCAAGGGTAAAGTTGACCCACTTGAATTCTGGATCTATGTATTTCTTATACATTTCCAGAATCTCATTATGGCTAACCACCCCAGGATTTGTGAAGTTATAAATACCCTTGAGATTTCGTTTTGCCATCTCAATTGAGATTGGAAGTAGTTCATCCAAGATGGTCATGCTGTTGGGAATATTAACTACCTTATTGTAGCGGGAAATCTTGGTGATGAAGTTCCGCGGGTTGTTTAGGTCTGAAGAGATTGGCATTCGAACCCTAAGGGTGCAAACATTGTCATATTCTTTCAGCAGCTCCTCAACCTGATATACAACAAAAATGCACATATAAATAACAACTCTAGCACAGTGATAGTTCAAAAACATATATTGTTTACAAGAAATTCACAGGGAAAAGAGCAACAAGTTACCATGGCCTTTGTCTTTGAGTAGAAAGATCCAATGAAATTAGGTTTGTCTTCCTCCTTAAACCCAATACCTGACCCTTCTGGGTGTGAAGAATCATATTCAAATATACATCCTGTGGCAAAATTTATCATCAACAGACCATGCTCCCTGCAAACATCTGCTAGGGTCAAAGTCCCAGCAACATTTGCTCGAATTGTTTCAGTCTTGTGTGATTCACACCAATCCACATTAGGCCTACCGGTCACACCAGCGGAATTGAAAACATGTGTGGGCTTGACCCTTTGAATATCTGCTATAAGCTGTGAGCGATCCTCAAGACGTCCCCTTCCATATTCATAGGGAATCTCTTGTTTCTCACATAGTTTCCCGAGCAGACCACCAATCCAGCCAGTCCTGCCATATATTAAGAACTTGAAGGGTGATTTGTTAGGTAGGTTGTTACTCTTTGAAGCTGCAACCACTTCTTGATTTTGGTTAGATTCCACGGAGAATGATGAAGCTCCAGAATCGTACTTCTCCGAGCCATCAAGAATCTTTTCTATCCCACCAGGCATCATCAACATTCTAGGGTGAGGTAGCAAGGCCCCAGAGACATCACCCCACCAATCAGGGTTGTTTGTATACCATTCCATTGTCTTCTTCAATCCTTCTTCCCATACTGTCCTCTCTGACCAGCCCAAGTTCTTGAGCTTCTGATCATCCAAGAAATATCTCTGGTCATTAAATGGCCTATTCTCCACAAACTGAATGCTGGATTCAGGATCCATGTTAAAAAGCTTGCATATATCTCTAGCAACATCAGTCACTCTCCTCTCTTTCTTAGTCCCAATGTTGTAAACATGACCTACTTCTCCCTTGTGAAGAATGACTTCAAAAGCCTCAGCAACATCTTCACAATATAGATAACTTCTAACATTGCAACCATCTCCATGAATCGGAAGAGGCTTCCCCCTCATGGCCAACAAAATGAACTTTGGGATCAACTTTTCAGGAAACTGATTAGGACCATACACATTGTTCCCCCGAGTAGTTATCACGGGTAATCCGTACGACCTACCATATGCCATGACAAGCATTTCTGCTCCAGCTTTGGTGGCAGAGTAGGGATTTGTAGGGAGAAGCTGTGAGGCTTCATGATTTCCTACAACAGCATCTTCATCCGTCTCCCCATAAACTTCATCTGTGCTTACATGGATAAATCGTCTGATCTGGCCAGTGACTTTGCAGGCCTCCAACAGCACATGAGTACCGTAAATGTTGTTCTTGGTAAACTCAAAACTATTACCGAAAGAGTTATCAACATGAGTCTGAGCAGCAAAGTGCATTATTGTATCTATTGACTCGGTGATGAGAAGGTAGTTGACAAGATCTGCACTGGCAATATCTCCCTTAACAAACTTGAAGTTGGGGGATGATCGAGAAGGTAGAAGGTTCTTCAGATTGGAGCAATAATCAAGTTTATCAAGAATAACAATCTTGTAATCAGGATAGTTCCGGATGAGCCGATTTGCAACATGTGATGCAATAAATCCAGCTGCCCCTGTGATCAGAATATTCTTTGGGGTGTATGTAGACATTTTTAATGGCCTCTGGCAAATATCAAACTGCAAACATATAAAAAGTCCAGTAAATTAAGATGCCAAATCAAAAATTAAAATTGTGTAACTAATACAAGGGCAAATGTCCAATCATTAGACAAACTTTATGCTGCAACCATTATAGCAAGTAGCAAGCCCTCTTGGTAAAACTCTTACATTCAGAGTAGTCATTTAAAGAACGGCGCCTTAATTTATATCTATGATAATCAGATGACTCCAGAATTCAAGAATAAAACAGTTGAAATATCTTTACTTTGAAACAAGTTCCCCACTGGAAATATCTCAATATGAAATTAAAGCTCTGAAATACTTGAAACCCTCAGGACAACAGGAAAGTAGAAGTCAAGAAATCCATCAATCAGCACACAGAACTTTCTATTAGTGACCAAAAAGCATAGATAAGCGACTAGTTTGCACCCTTCTAATAATCAAAATTACGTCAAGTATTCATTATTTCACCACATATCCTCTCTGGCAACTAAAAGCTAAACCAAAGCTGAAATTGAAGAATACCATCCTGCTTGATCCAGATCAAGCAATCAGGCTGCGAAAATGCATTAGATCAGCTTCGGAAGCTACTGCTTTTATATATATAAAAACATAAGTACATCAAACATCTTGCTAGATCTATCAAATTTAGCCAACTAAAAATACATCACCTCTTCCTAGTAACTTGGAGAAGATTATGAACTTGTCAATTTCATATCCAATCTACTCAAACACCCCCAGTATACAAAGATTCTACAGAAATGATCAAATGGACGATCATAAAAATATGGGGGGATATTTGCATATTACAGATCAGAGCCCAATGTATAGAAATTGAACCACGTAATTTGACAGATCTTAAGCAAATTAAACAAATCCAATTCAGAAAATTGTGCACAAATTCAGAAATTACGTCAAAGAAAGAAGGAAAAAGGCGGCCTGATAAAACTTACAAGAAAAAATATCAGGTGAAGATCAACCTAGCTGAGAATTAACAATGAATAATGAGAGCCAAAAATTTAGCGATGAGGAAACTCTGAAGCGAGAGGCAAGGTTGATCAATCGCTTGAAGATGTGTATTTAGTATGGGCCCATATATACCCGCGCACATATACCCCCCAAAAAATCGCAACTGTGAATTAGTGTGCTCGCGTGAAGAATACCGTGTAGAAGATGTACTACAGCTATGTCCATTGAGATTTTAGGAAATTATGAGACACGTTTGTTAATGGAATAAATACATTTTATCAGTGCGTTTAGGGCGTGAAAGAATGCAATGCAACAAATTATATAAAAATGACATATTAAGTGATGTGCATAGCATGATAGTGGATTAATGTAATGTGTTGAGTATGGTAAAATTCATAAGGTAATATAAGTATGGGGTGGGGTTATGTGTTAGGTGGAGTGGGGTGGGGTAGCCCTACCCACCACCCATTTAACCTACCACACTACTTTATTCTACCATACTCGAATCCATCATTTCTTATATATCATTCGTTTTACCAATCACTCTAGCGCACCCTACATCCTTACCACCCTACCCTACCTCAGTACCCAACCTACTCTACCATCCACATATCTAACCTACGCCACCGCATCCACCGATCATCATTTTCATGTAATTATACCTCATTTTATATGTTTCCGGGATATTTGGTTGTATTTTGATGTATTTACACCTTGGTTATCATTTCGGGACCTAGGACTTAAAGTCCGGGATTCTCGGTCTTTTTCTGTGTAATTTACAATACTCTCGGTCACCACAGTGTCCTGTAGGGATTATGTGTGGTATTTGTTGTGATTTTGTACAGGACTTAGGTGTTTGAGATGTCCGGAAGGCGAGATACGAGGATTGGAATGTGTGCCCGAAGCTTAAACGTTCAAATGGATCAAAACGCGGTGGTACTACAACCATACCTTCCACTGATCTGTATTTTGATCCACCTTAGAGGCATATTCTGGGCTGGACATCTTCATGAAAGTTGTAGACAATTTCATTAGCTTTCCAACGGATTTTGAATCACTCGATTTGAAGGTCTACACACAGAGTTATGACTGATTTACTAAAGGTGTGTCACCATAGGCAGATGCTGTTACGTTTTGTGAAGAAAAAAATCGACAGTACAGTCGCCCGCCTAGCAGTCCAGATCTGCAGAACACACTTTAAAAACCCCCATTTTGGATCTATTATCTATCTATCATCTTCCCAACTCGTTTTTCACCATTTTTTCTGAGTTTTTCTTAGCTTAGATTAGGTTAGTAGATAGATTAGCATAGTTTAGTTGTTGATTGTTGTAATTTGAAGACTCTTGTTGCTAGCTCTTGCAATTTCGATTTGGATTTCGTTTTTTTTCCGGTGATCTTCGTCTCAACTTTTGGTAATTTTCTCTCTTGGTCTTGCTTTCAATCTCTGTTTATGTTATATTTCTTGTTGATTTCTTGTTGTTCTTGTTCTTAGTATAATGAGTAGATAATTTCCCGATAGTCGAGTTATGTGATAGTCTATGAAATCGAACCTCTAGCTTGTTGATTGGAATGATTTTGATGTGTTGATTGTTAGATTCTCGGTGTTGTTAATGTTCTAGAACTTATTCTTAATGACTTTTGTTGAACTGATCACTCAATAATTGTGTCACACGTATCGTCTTTACATATGTATTTTGCGAGAAGGTACGGGAAAAGGGGTTCTAGGATCACCGTGTAAAACCGACCGAGTTGTTCGATTCGGTTTCGTGTGTGAGGTTTATATCGTTGTTAACGAGCGTCTCGTGAGCGTAGACCGTGTCGGGTCAGTTAAATCCGGTCAGCGGACTGTTGAATTCGACATAGGAAACTAGGTTGTTGAAATTGGCGCTTAGTTTCGGAAATAGGAGACGACATCCTTTAACAATGCCAAGAACATTAAAGTTTATCGAAATCACTTCCGGTTACGAGTTAAGGCTCGATAGTAGTCGAATGGATCATAGCTCGGCTATCTTGTTTTTCGTAGTTTTAAATCTTTCTTTTGTGTATATTTAGTTGTTAGAACCGGTGATCTGACAAATCACCACGTTCGAATGTGTGTTGACCTAAACTAGGGATGAGACCGACTTTGGTACTCGACCAGATTCCCTGTGGGATACGACCTTGACTCACCAATTCTAGGCTACAGTTGACCCGGTACACTGCCGGTGAGATTGGACACTTAGAAAAGGCCGATCATCTACCACCGCACCCAACTCTACCATACCTCACCACCCTACCATGTCGCACCTCGCCTCACCGTACATTACCTTACCCCACCGCACCCTAACTTTCGACTCATCATGCCCTACTTTACCCTACTACCCAAACCTACATCTTCATTCACCCACCTAACCATACCCTATTTCACCCCACCCTACCCTACCCTACCACCACCCCTTTCTAACCTACCTTATCCCCTACGTACCTTACCTTAACCTCCTACTCCACCACCACCCTACCCACCCTTGCCCTACCTTACCTTAACACACCAACCTACATTTTCACTCACCTACCTAACCTTACCACACTTTTACTCCACATTTACCCTACCCTACCCACATACGCCTATTTCACCATATCCTATCTTACGCATCCTACCTACCTTACCCCACCACCTACTCTACTCCACCATCGCCCACCCTACTCTACCATACCTCACCCTACTCCATCACTTACCCTACCCTACCACCAACCCACTTTTACCCCATCAGCCACATTTTTGTTGATTTTCATTTTAATCCATCGCAAACAATTTATTTTTGGAATGAATGAAAATGGACATTTTTCATTCCATTAGAGTAAATTTTTTGTTCCATTACATTACATCATAATAATACACAAACATTAGAATGGGATAAAGAACCATTCCATTCCATTCTCACCTAACAAACATGCATTAGTTTTTAATCCGGCTTCGGAGCATTTATTATAAAAACAAATTAACAGTTATCGTATATTTTGCTCTATTTTATTCAACTAAGCTTTCATCCATCTTCGGACTCAAATTTTCTATGCATTCGCATTATGTACTTCTGATGTCGTCATTTTTACAGCATCGTCGTATGCTCCCTACTTCGATTCAAAAATTGAATCATCATCAACAAACATGGTTCTTCATCTTAAATCACTTTTTGGAAAAGTAACCATCCATTCTGATTCAAAGCTGGTATGATATGATGGCCACCCCTTCCTTATCATGAGGATTCCCCGCGTGGAAAGTAGTACTAGAGCTCCAGCATGCTTCAATAAAGATCAATTGCTTCACTTTTTTGTCTGTTTCTTCTTTCACACCTCTCAGCTTGATGTCAATAAGAGGATTGTTGATGCCGTTAACATTGACAAGCCGGGAGTTGTTGCTATCACCACAACAATCCAAGAGAAGATCTTTCTAGAGATAAGAATCGACCCATGCTTTGGACTTGCATGCCTTGGCAAAGTTAATTTGGTCTATGAGAATGATCGAGATCTATTGATACGTTTTTTTATTTGTTTCCAAGAAAGAGATGACTTTTGAGGAAGCTGAGCTCGGACTAGAAAAACATTGTCGAGAGAATGCATGTGCAAGAGAAATTGCAAAAACAACTTGAGATGTTGAGTTACATGCGAAAGTTTAACTTATATCGTCAGTCTTTGATCATGAAGAAGATTCGGGAACAAATGTAGAGTGCAAACATTGAAAGTGAGTCATCAATTTTTAATGTGGAACAGATTCGAATACATTGTTCGAATGTGTTACTACATACGTAAAATGTCACTGTGAAAACTTTGAGGGTGTTAATGTGTCAACTATGAGAGTGTTATTGTGTGAGAACTAGTTGCAGGGTTAGTCGAGTTTGATCATAAGGTCTTTTAGTTTCCCAATTTGATTTTTGTTTCTTAAAATTTGTTTGCCCTCTTATATAGCATTTGTATGAGAGATCAATATGTGTGATGGGTGAATATCTACAAATTTTGGCGAAGAGGGTTATGGGGATTTTTTTATTGAGGCTGACTTATTGAGCTACTGCATTTTTGCAGTTGGATGTTTGAAGCATGACCTTGAGTTAAAGAGTTGTTATGGATCTTTTATTTCAAGCTATAAATGAAGTATTTAAAGTGTGTTCGTAAGTGCTACACATGACTGTAAAAAATATAGTGTTATTGCACATAGTCATTGAAACACATAAGGTGTATATGCATACGTAAAGTATCAATGTGAGGGTGTTACTGTGAGAACTGTGGGGGTGTCACTATGAGGGTGTCAATGTGATAGTGTCACTCGTGATGGTGTTACTATAAGAACTATGAGGGTGTCGGTGTGAGGGTGTTGTTGTGAGAATTATGGGGGTGTCACTATGAGGGTGTTACTGTGAAAATTGTGGGAGTGTCGTTGTGAGTCACTATGAGAATATATTTTAATCGCCTTTTTGAAATCTTGTGATTAGCAATGCCAGTGGAAGATATATGTAGTGTGATTATTTATCTTGAACTTGAAGAACAAAAAATGCATGGTTGTTTGGATATAGGAACTTAATACTGGAAAGCACGACAAACTAATAGATCTTGACATTTGTGTTTGTGAGAAGCTGACAATGCAATCTGAATTTTCTACTCTGATGAAGAATCTGTGCATGTGTGTGTGTATCCTTCATGAAATCCACCTTGATGCGTGATCCTGGAAGTGTATTCATGCTTTAGTAACTATAACATTTTTTTTTTGAACAACCTATTTTATGTATGGTTCTTTAATAAATGAATAACATAACAACTCATCAAAAGTCACAACACCTTCCGGATCCCGTAGATAGAATTTGTTCACACTTGGGAGAACCTACCAACAACTCCAAATCATTTAGCCATGGTTGACATTGACTATGGAAGATAGAAAGAATTTCGTAACCCTAGTCTCCAACAAAAAAATACAATACTGCATATTATTTACTCACCGTGAAGGTGTTACTGCAAATTATGTAACATTTGGTGTTAACGGAAATTAAGTAGGATTTCAGAAATTACGTCGAAATGGTATCAAATTGATATAAAATAAAGAGGATGAAAAATATGAATTATGGTGATAGAATTTTGATGATCGTATGTCTAATTCAAAAGTTAAGACTGTTTAAGAAATTGGGTAAAAAAGAGAAACTGTTGAAATTGATGAAATTGAAAAATACAAGACAAAATAAAGTGCGGAATTCTCATTATCAGTAAAATGATCAAGTTAAGTTACATGATGTTGATGATGGAGTATTTATAGATAATACTCCTCCTGAGTTAGTTACTATGCGGGTACAATTAGCTACAACCATAAACGTCTAGTATAACCATAACATACTTGATCCACACAACTGGACTGTTGCTCAGCTAAATTCATGCATGATACTCAGCTGAACTATACTCAGCCGACTGATTCAGCTCTGATATACTCAACTAACTAAACCTGATCTGAAGTCACATTTAGCTCGGATTCTGAATACGTGCACATCCCCATCTACATCCATCATTCCAATATATGTTAACACCCCCTCAAGCTGAGAGTGATGAATGAATCAGCTTGCACATCATGTATACATCCATCATTCCTGTATATGTTAACACCCCCCACGCTGAGAGTGGTGAATGAATCAGCTTGCACATCATGTCTGCATCCATCATTCCTTAATTGAATTTGGTGAAAAATCTTTGAAATGCCGTGTTTGTCTAGCAAGTGGCAAAACACAAGAGCATCCAAATCTTTTGCGAGGATAACAAAAAGTTGTTCTTTAGTATGAATAGACATGAGTTTGATCAAACCTGATTTAATGTTGTCTCTAACGACATGGCAATCAATCTTGTTGTGTTTTCTCTCATGAAATACATGTTTGTGTGCAATGTGAAGAGCAGTGGCATCATTACAAATAAAACATCAGGAGGCTAAACTGGAATATTCAGATCTTGCAGAATGTATATAAGCCAATGAATATTACAAGTGGCATTGGCCATTGCTTTATATCCAGCCTCTAGATAACTTTTGCAAATAGTGGTTTTTCGATCCAATGTTGTTCGAAAGCTTTTTTGAATCTTCTAAAAATGTATTTTGAAGATATATGAAGAAAAAAAAGTCTATGGGAGGAAATGAAAATAATAAATTCGGGAGGAAGTAAAAAAAATATTGGCACAAGTCTTTTTATTAATAACTTTGTAGAAAAAATGAGGTGTGGAAATAGATTTAGAAATCTTGAAATTGTAGGAGTGATGGAACAAGTAGATGACACTTTTTTTTTCATTTGGGGGAAGGGCCACAAGGACAAAAAAAATTAATAAATTGGTCTGGAAGGACAAAAGTAACATTTTCATGATTATAAAGGATAAAAATCACAATTATTACTTTAAAATTGTTATTTCACGTGTTAATGTTCTTTTTGTGTTTCACAATTATTACTTCATATTTACTCTATTCCATATTTGTTCTACTTCATATTTATTCTTTTGTCCTTATTAAATTACAGTTTCCTTCTATCCCGATTTTTTGATAATTTTGTCCTTCTGGACAAAAATCTATTTTCCTTTAGGTGTGGTGAAATTGTAAATTTAATGTAGTGTGAATAATGCCAAATTCGCAAATCCTCATAGATAACCAATCCTCGTGGGTTGGGACTCTTGTCGACAATTGAGAGATCATTTGGAACGAAAGGAATGGCCATAAACACAAGGTCTCCGAAGGTTATGATCTGTTGATTCAAACAAAGGACTATGATGGATGCACAAAGATGGGACAATGTTTCGAAAATGAAGGCCCCAACACGCTTTAACATTCTTCTTTGGTGGGCAAGTCACAATGCCCTACCTAGCTACTACAATGGCCTTCTTACACCAAATACATGTTACTTCTTCAGCCCTTTGCAAGCATTATGTGGAGACTAATTAATGTCCACGCTACGAGACACTGCTACAGCTCAAGAATCATTTGGAAGAACTTGCTTCCGCAGACCATGTGAAACTCTTTCTTCTCAAAGCAATTGTTGAGCGATGAATAAACAACAACATTCGCAGACAGTCTGATTAATTATCTTGATTGGCATTACATTTTCATGGACACGCTGTACAACACTTGGTATTGACGCAACTAAATCCACCGTGGATCCACCGATGAACATCTGTATATTAATGTGATTATTATTTCTAAGATTGTTGATAGAGTGAGAAAGACAAGAGTAGCTTGGGATAATTAGTTCAATGTTTTTGTTGTTCCTTTGATGTTTCTATGTAATTGGCTTATAGTGGAAAAGTAATAAACAAAGTTTGCTCAATTTTCCCAGGTGGTAAGTGACTTGAGAATGCTAGAAATGTCACCGATTCAATTCTCTTCTGAGACGTCATGTTAAAATAGCTCTTGGCCATTCTTCATGCTTGAGTAAGAGTGATGCAGCGTAATAGTTGTTCTAATTATTATTATATTATTATCTATTGTTGCTTTACTATTATTTATACCAAAAGATTTTGCATTTCAGGTGTTCCGGTGGACGTATTTTTTCAAAGAAATCTTCTATGGCGTCTATCCAACTCAATAGATCTTCGATGTGCCAAAATCCATCAAAAACAAGGAGATTTCTCTTAAATCTAGCTATTAAGGAATCCGATTCACCATATCCGTCAGTAAAACCCATCAAAAGAAGCTTCCTTTCCCATGGAGTAACGAAACCAACGTTCAACTTCTTCAATGCTGGAAGTAATACCTGCGTGCTTCCAACATTCTTGCACATAGCTATCATGCTTGCCAACTACAAGACGAGGAAAGACTCGTTCTTTTTGTTGGCAATCAATATCAGCCTCAAGTTTTTGATCAAATTGTGATAAAGTATCCCGAAGGATCTTCGAATCCCGAACAACGTCGCGAATTCGGCTCGTTCCATGAGCGCCAGCCATCGATCAACAAAGACTTGGAATTTAGGAAAGGATGATATATTTTTCACTACTAGATTCTGTGTAGTACCACAAAATAAAATGTTAAACGGTTACAACTAAGAGTGCCACATGGCAACAATACAAAATACCAAAAATAACCCCAAGACATAATATAATAACATAATACCCTAAACACATTACTTAACACCCCCTCTCAAACTAAGTGTGGTTGGCATGACATTTAGTTTGCTTCTAAAATGATTGAACCGAGCAATATGAAGAGCTTTAGTAAAGAAATCTGCCAGCTGTGCTTCAGATGGAATATAGTTGATCTTCAACTCTTTATTAATGACTTTATCTCTTATGAAATGCACATCCACCTCAATGTGCTTCGTTCTAGCATGATACACAGGATTTTGTGCTAGAGATGCAGCTCTTAGACTGTCACACCAAGCAACAGGAGTACAAGACAAACTGACCTTCATTTCTTTCAGCAGCTCCACAGTCCAGGCCATTTCTGCACTCAGATTGGACAGAGATCTATATTCAGACTCTGTGCTAGACCTGGAAACCACATCTTGTTTCTTTGAGCACCAAGAAATCAGTGATGATCCCAAAAACACACAGTACCCTGTCACTGATTTTCTATCTAAAGGGAAACAGGCCCAATCGGCATCAGAAAATCCCTGCAAATTTGTATTAGAACCAGCAGGAATAAAAAGGCTGTAATCCAAAGTCCCCTTAACATATCTCAAAACCTTCTTTAAGGCAATCCATTGATCAACAGTGGGAGATTGAATAAACTGACTTAGATAGTTGACAACATAGGTAAGATCAGGCCTAGTAGAAGTCAGATATTGCAAGCCACCTATGGCACTCCTATACAACAGGGGATTCTGTAAAATCTCACCTTGATTTGGGCTGAGATGGTTTCCAACTGACATGGGAGTGTTGCAAGGTTTGATATTCTCCATATTCAATCTCTTCAACAGCTGCCATTTCCTGCATAATGTTTTTGTGACAAAACCAAACCAGTATCATCCCTAAAGGCCTGCATCCCCAAAAAATGTGAGATAGGTCCTAGATCCTTCAAGGCAAATTTGGAATTCAGAAGCTCAATAAACTGCTGTATCAGACTATCTGTGCTACCTGTTACCAGTATATCATCAACATAGATTAAGACATACAACATCTGGCTTTTGGTTTGAAGAATGAACAAGGAGTTGTCTGCCTTGGATTGAATAAAACCCCACTCAAGCATTTGTGACCTTAGAGCACCAAACCAGGCTCTAGGAGCTTGTTTTAGACCATATAGAGCCTTATTTAGTTTGCACACAAACTGAGGTTTGCTAGGGTCTCTGAAACCTTCTGGTTGTGCCATGTATATGTCTTCACTTATGGGGCCATTCAAAAAGGCATTGTTTATATCAACTTGCCTTATAGACCACTTGAAGGTCACGATCCTTTGAGAGGACAATTCGATAGTGGCGACTTAGCAACGGGACTAAAGGTGTACGTATAATCAATTCCATAAGTCCGGTGAAACCCCTTAGCTACCAGTCTGGCCTTGTGTTTCAGAATAGTGCCATCTGGTTTGAGTTTCAGCTTAAACACCCACCTGTTTCCTACAAGATGCTGCCCTGAAATAGGTGGTACCAAGGTCCAGGTGTTGTTTTGTTGAAGAGCTTGAAACTCCTCAAGCATAGCTGTTTTCCATTCTGGACACTCCAAAGCATCAGACACTCTCACTGGTTCAATAAGGTGAGGTGGAATGTTGGAATGAGTGATGGAAGTATGATAGACTTTAGGTTTGAAGATCCCACTTTTTGACCTTGTCTCGCATAGGGTGACGAGGGCAGGTTTTTGGTGGTTCGGGAGTAGGAGAACCGGAGGTAGAACCTGATTCAGACTCAGACTCAGGAGAAGAATTGTGAAACACAAGAGATGGAGGAGCAGGACTAGAAGCTGGTGTAAGAGGAGTAGGATCAGAGTTATCCCTTGAGGATCCAAGGTCAGGACTAGATGTTGGTGAAGAACCAGAACCAAGACTAGTAGGGGTATGACAGGGTGAAGAACCAACATTTAGTGCAGGTGAAGTATGAGTGATTTGAACATCATCAAGGGCAGGTTTACTATTAGAGATAGGTAAGTGGAAGACATCAGTGAGAGTAGGGTCAAGGACAACATCCCTGTGAGGACCTTGTAGGAATCTTTGTTTGAAAGGAAACTCTTGTTCATTAAAGACAACATCCCTACTTATATATATTCTCCCACTAGAGGCAAGACACTTATATCCTTTGTGATGAGAACCGAACCCTAAATTCACATATTTGGAAGAGTGGAAAGCCGAACTTATGGTCTTGATAAGGTCTAAGATTGGGATAGCAGTGCATCCAAAAACTTTATACTTGGTATAGTCGAAATGGACTTGCAACAAGACTTGAGAGGGAGCAAGATTATCAAGGACGGGGGTTGGTAAGTCATTGATAATCTGACGACTTCGCTCAAAGCTATCATACCGAATTTCAAGGGCATGGAAGCACGAGCAAGAAGAGTAAGCCCCATTTCTACTATGTGCCTATGTTTCCTCTCTCGCCTACCATGTTGACCATGTGCATGAGCGCGAGGGGTGTCTAAAGGCAATGCCATGTTGTTTCAAATAAGGTTCAAAGGTTCATACTCACCCCCAGGTCGATTGGATGCACTTAATGGTGGTTTTAAACTGATTTTCAACAAGTTGTTTAAAAGTAACAAAAGCAGAAAGAGCTTCAGATTTGTGTTTTAAAGGAAAAATCCGGGTGTACCAGAGTGATCATCAACAAAGTGTATATAATACGGTAACCGAGTTTGTAACAACAGGGGCAGGGCCCCACAAATCAGTATGTATAAGGTCTAGGATAGATGCAACATGAGAGGAAGACTGAGCATAAGGTAACACATGCATTTTACCAAGTTTACATGCTTCACAGAAATCAAAATTGTCATTGCAAAAGGGAACATTACACTGATTCAAAACAGATTTCAAAACAGTTTGAGAAGGGTGTCCAAGCCTTCTATGCCAAATATTTAAGTCTTTCCCTGAACTAGAAGAACAGATAAAAGCATTACAAGAGTTATTATTGGAGGAGTAGGATGGCTTGGATTGAAGGGAGGTCTGACAGCTTGAACTCTTGGTGACTGGAATCTGATACAACCCATGCCTAAGAGCTCCTATTTGCAGCAGTTTCCTTGTGTCCTTGTCCTTAACATAAACACATTTATTATCAAACTCAATAACAACATGGTAATCATTAGTCAATTGGGAGACACTAACAAGGTTTTTGGCCATGCTAGGAACAAGAAGAGAATTTTTTAAGTGCAAGGGTGTACTATTAGTGGGAAGGACACAAGTTCCAGAATCAGAAATAGGGAGGAGCTCACCATTACCAACAGCAAGAGTGTCTGATCCAGTGTAGGTGTAGTCACCAGTTAGGTGGAGATTGTTGATATCTGAGGTCACATGATTGGTGGCCCCACTGTCCATATACCAGGAAGGATCCACAGGAGTTTGAGGTCTAGCAACCATAGCAGATGCTTGTTGTTTTCCAGCACTAGGAGGGACAAAATCTTGTTCAAACCTGTGCCAACAGGCTGTTACAATGTGCCCTGTCTTGCCACACAGTTGACACACAGGTTTACTGCCACTGTTGTTGGTGGTTCTACCACCTCCTCTACCCCTATTGCTTCTGCCTCCTCTACCTCTGTTGTTGGATCCTTGTTGATTAAAGGGTCTGGATCCAGGTGAGACAAGCCTCTGATTGAAGCTACCAGCAAAGTTAGCAGAAGGACCACTTAAAGAATCTCCAGTTGGATTATTAAACCTTGCTAGCATTCTCTCATGTATCAAAAGCTGGGATTGCACCTCCTGCCAAGTCATTGCACCAACTCTAGCTGTTAAGTTAACAATGGCGACCTCGTATTCTCTCTCGAAGACCTCCTAGTGTGGCTAGTATCGGCTCGGACTTGGATATGGGATAACCCAGGCGACAAGGTTGTCGGCGTAGGATTTCATCCGTGCAAGGTAGTCTGCCATAGATTTTGAGCCTTCGCCTTGCTCTAGTTAATGCACTCTTATATTCAAGCATCCGAGCTTCGACTTGATTTGTTGAACAAGGTTTCAAGGGTAACCCATATTTCTCTAGTTGTATTGCAACCAACTAGCTCCTGTAAGACCTGCTCTGTCATACTGCTAAGAAGCCATCCAATCAGGAGTTGATCTGAGAGATTCCACTCCTCAGCCGTTTGAGCACGTTGAAATGGTGACGGCGAGATTGAAAAAGGGGAGGTGTACATTCTGTTTGAGGTGCTGTCTCCAAGAATATGTCCCTCCAATCTATGCCTCGAATAATCGGTAGCACAATAGATTTCCAGAGGAGGTAATTGGATCTATCCAATTTCACGCTACAGGTCTGATTCATATTACCAGTAAAGGGCATAGGAGACAAAGCAGTAGGAGTTAAGCTTCCCAAACTTCCGGCAATCGGAGTGGGTGGCAAACTAGTAAACGGTGCATTACTGAAAACACCAAAATTCATACTAGAAGATGGTGGATTTCCTTGCATGTAGCTGAAGGGTAAGAAGGACCCTGCACTGAGTCCGATTTGTGACGCCAAATTTGGAGAAAAGGTGATCGGCGGCTGACCTGAGGAGAGCCCAACAGTGACGCCTGTAGAGCTTGAGCTTCCTGAAAGCACGTTCATTCCATTTGTGGTACGAATGAGTCCTTCTCCGATGGATGATGCAGCAGTTGCTGCTGAAACAGCGGAAGGCGGAGCTCTGGTGGTCGTTTTACGCCGGCATACCAGCTCTGCTACCAACTTGGAATTTAGGAAAGGATGATATATTTTTCACTACTAGATTCTGTGTAGTACCACAGAATAAAATGTTAAACGGTTACAACTAAGAGTGCCACATGGCAACAATACAAAATACCAAAAATAACCCCAAGACATAATATAATAACATAATACCCTAAACACATTACTTAACACAAAGGGAGAAACCCTACATTCCGATCTCTGATACCAGATGATGTAACACAAATAAGAAGATAAGCAAAACCCTAGCAGAACGACTAGGTTTTCAGGCAATTTGCATACTATAATCCAATAATGATTGTTACAGCTTGTTCCAACCCTTTAAAATAGATGAAAGAGACCAAACAACCCTTCAAACGAAAATAATAGTAAAGCAGGAAAAGATAATAATATAATAATAATTAGAACAACTATTACGCTGCATCAGCCAGACTACGCAAGCACGACACGGGCTGAACTCCAAATTATTCGGACAAATTGGTTCCGAATACCGGGGGCTTTAAGCAAAAAAAAAAGTTTGCTCAATTTTTTTTACTTTTGAAAATTTTAAGTTGATTTTGATATAAATATGTCTTGATGATTCATAAACAATACAAATTTAGATAAATAAATATATAGACATATTTGTCCATTTTATAAATGGAAAATGATTGAGGGACCGAAAGTGTGTACTACCTATCCTCCGAATCTATTTTTGTATGGTCCAGAATTTTTGTTTTTTTATTTTTATTTTTTAATATTCTTAATGTGTGGTTAAAATGAAAATGTGTGGAGTTTTTTTTTTTTTTGTACCATTTAGGTGCCTCCATCACTATCATTTACAAATTTCATTGGTGGAATAAAAATAAAATGGAGTAACACGAAAACCATAAAACTATTGTTTATTTCCGCATTATTATTAGTTTACATTTTTTGTAAAGAAAACTTTTGTGGTTATTAGTTTACGATTTACCCGCGTAAAATTTGAAAGGAAATTCTGGACAAGAATGAAAATTTCAGCGCAAAACTGAAATATTCGATTTTTTGATCAGAATTGTTTTCACTCTGCCGCCAAAATCCAAATGTAAAAAATTGCTTATTTTATCGGTTCCCGGCTCGTTTTCCAACCTCGATCATTTCTTTTGCTTCATAAATCTACCAAACCTCAAAATCTACAAACACCTCTATTTCATCCAAACCCCTTTCTTATACAAGATTCAAGCTTTTAAACCAGAAGAAAATGGCTGAATCATTCCTTCCTGCCAAAAAACGCAAGGAATCCCGTGATTTTTCTCCCAATCCCGCAAACACCACCACCTACTGCTTGCCGGCCAAAAAAAGAATTTGGGCCATTCAACCATCCGACCTCAATCTTGATATCCAACAACTACTAGAAGTGATAACCAAAATAATAACAATCAAGAAAAAAATAAAATCCTAGACCCCATTTCTGAAAATCAAGAATCTTGCCTTGGAATCAAGGAGAAAAAAGAACCCCAAAAGCATGAGGAAGAAAGCCTAAAGGCAGTTGAAGATGATGGTGTTCTATGCTTGATATGTGAAGGCACAGACGGAGATCCATCAGACCCTATTGTTTTCTGTGATGGATGCGACGTAATGGTGCACACCACTTGCTATGGGTACCCTTTAATCGATGCTATCCCAGATGGTGATTGGTTTTGTGTCAAATGCTTAGCTTCGAAAACTCCAGATCCAGCAGGGACCCCCAAAGCTGAGGCCTTTTCTTGCTGCCTTTGCCCTATGATTGGAGGTGCATTGAAGCCCACGACCAATGGCAAATGGGCTCACCTTGTTTGTGCTTTGTTTGTTCCTGAGGTGTATTTTGAGGAACCAAATGGTAGACAAGGGATTAACATTAGTAAGGTGCCAACTAAAAGATGGAAACAGAGTTGCTATGTTTGCAAAACCCAAAAGGGCTGTGTTATGGGTTGCTCTGAGCCTAAATGTCCCTTGGCTTTTCATGTAACTTGTGGCTTGAAAGAAGAGCTTTGTATTGAGTACTCAGAAGCAAAGAATAAGACTGCTATTGTTGCTGGATTCTGTAGAAGCCACTCGGATTTGTGGATGAAGGTACATATAATCTCTTCTGATAAAAGATTATTTCATATATTCTCTGTTTTTGAGCCAATCCTTTTCAGTTTTTGAGCCAATCCTTCTCTTGGACTAAATTTCTCTTCTGTGTTTAAAGTGTTTTAGTGATGAATAATCTTGGTTTTCTATTTTGCAGCAACAACAAACTGGGAAGTTCAAGATCGTGGCAAGAGATTAGAGTGATAAATAAAATAAGAGCCTGAAGATAAATTGTTTTACTTTACAAGCAATTTTAGTTAGGGAATGAAAGTTGGCTCATTTAGGAATTTTCAAATTACTTGTTTTTCCTCCAGTTGATCTACTCATGCATAATTCATACATTTCCCCCTTGTTGATCTATGAATGCATCATTTAGCATTAAAAGAGGTTTGATGCAGATATTTTGAAGTTTGATTCCTCCATTGTATCCCAGAAAATATCTGTATTAGTGGATTTTTGAAATATACTTTTTATTTTAAACATCAGCAAAAAAAACAACTGCCTTTACAGTCTTACTAACGACTAAAACAATTATAGAACAATTTTCTTGCTGTACAAGGCCATTGAAAATTTGGAACATCTAATGATTTCCCAGTTGCATTGCATATCGACAGATAAAAAATATGTCACAATAGGACCTTTAACATAGCAAAATGGATGCAGTATAACCTTCATTCTTCAACAACAATAATCGCACAGCTACTATACACTGACAGTATCGAACCCACTGCTCCAACAAACTGACTGTAGGAATCATCGGTTTGCAGTTTTAGTTAGAAATCTGATAGGCAGGCTAATGGTGTAAATAATGCAACAATTATAAGTCTTTCTAATTTGAGATTGGGCGCTGTAATGCTTTAGCATCCATGTCTAGTTGACTGTTCAAATGCATAACTTTTACTTTGTGTTTGATAATAAGAGTAGTTGTAGTGGATACAGTGAATGGTTTATAAATCTGTATTGTGAAGTGATGATGTTGGATATTGTCTGAGGTGTAATTTCAGCGTAATGCGGGTAAATGGATCTTCTAAGAACGATTCAAATAGCTCTTTTGAGGGATTTTTATGAGCGTGCTTGCGAAATGAACAAAGCGTTAAATGGCCCCGGAGTTGTTTGTAAAGAGAAATGTCTAACAATTGATATTTATTCTAAGCGGGGTGCTTGCGTACATGAGAATGTGGATAAGAATCCCTTTATTGTCGTAAGTAGATAAATTCCCGCACGTTTTCATGGTGGGAGCGGAGACCATGGATCACTTATAGCTCATGCCATCATAAGGGTGTCCACAATGGACACCCAATAATACCCCTGAAAATTCATTTAAAGTTCCTTAATACCACAGTGGGCCTCGACAATACCCCCAACTCCTAAAATTATCTAGCACAGCCTCGACAAATCCGGTGGGTGCTGGGGGGGACTTTTCAGCATACAATTTCTCTCTCCTGCAATTTATGATAGTACAAATCAATTGTTTTTTTTTAATTTTAATTATTATTATAAATCAAGTATTTATATGGAATATGTATTTACTCTAATTGATACAAGGTGTTCATTAAAGATATGTTTTGTGATGTTTTTTTTGGTTACGAAAACACACCGTATATTAAATTTTTTAATTTTTCACAGTTTAAATATTTATTCCATTTGTAATATAAGCATTTTTATTTCAGTTATGATAAGAAAATATAATAGAGAGAGAAAATATATAATGACATTTAATTTTGTTAGTTGATTTGAGATAGAAAAGTTGTTTTAAGGGGTTGTATAGAGGTTGCTTATTAGAGTGGAAAAAAAATTGGGTGTTGAAAAAGTGTAACTAAAACGGAAAACGATATATTTGGAGGGTGTAATTAGGGGAGCTTACTGGGGTTGCTCTAAGAGAGACAATCTTGATGGAGCAGTTACAATCGTGGTGTAATACATGCGTAATGTTTGGAGTGTCAATTTAATGGAGGGTAACCGTTGTCAGATATCGAAGACGACATGCATCATATTGTGTATAAGTGGCCTAGGTAACCTGCACGATGTTGGTAATAACAGATTGTGTACGTCTTGCTCATGCCAGCTATACGAGACAGACGACCGGGGCCATGTCAGATAGAGGCTGACATGTGTTATATGTTGGAGAAAATGAGGAATTGAATTAAAAATAATTTTATAATCATTTTATTCAGTGACTTTGTAAGCGTAATTCGGATATATTCTTGTATAGAATATATATATAATGTTTTGTTAATTCTGAAAACTACGTGAGCCGTAGATGAATTCAGGATTTGGAATCATTCAATTCGGATAACGAGTGAATGAGAAATTAACGCTTAAAGTCGGATGGTTGAAAAAGCTAATGTTGGAAGTGGAAGTTGAAAAGTTTCAACTTGTAAACCACATTGGGAATTGGGAGAAACAGTTCCTAGTATTTATGTGGGAAGGATGTTGTATGTGATATAAGCTCCTAGAAGAAGGAGAGATATCGGGTTGGTTTTAGCGGTCAGACGTTCTGCTAAAATGGCCACACGCGCGCGCGCGCCGCCGCCCGCCCGTGCCCGAGCCCGTTGACCGTTGACCTTGGGCTTTGGCTTTTGCTTTGGGGAATGGGGAATGGGCCTTCTTGGGCTGGGGGCCAGGACAATATTAAATTTTTATACAAAGTTTAATTGGCCCAATACACATTCTGATGGGCTCTGATATGAGTATCAGCTCGATTCGATTCATTCAGCTGATGGGCTACGAGCTCAGTTCTTCAAGCATTAAAGCATTAAGCATGATGAAGTTGAAACAGCATTCTAGAAGCCTCTTCAAGGCTTCAAGGCTGGCTCTCCAATTGCTAAACTGATGAAGATGAAGCAACCTCATCTTCAATTAAATTCATTAATCAGCCATCAATTCAGGCTTGATCAGCAGCCTATATAAACGTCCCTTTGCAAGAGTGGAAGTTACACTGAATTACAACACCAGCATACATATCATTCCTTCTGCATTTTTCTGTTCTTGCATCAAGTGAAGAGAAAACTGAAGCACTGTTCGAGTTCGCCGGTGTTCAGAATCTGTAGTACCACTATTCTGAAGGTAATCTGAGAATTTCTGGGAGACAATTGCTGCAAACCGGGGTACATACCGGGGCAAATTTGTCTTAAGGAAAGAGTTCGTCTCGGCTCAGATCGTTGCATATCCTTTACCTTTTCTTTCCATATTTCTTTGTGTAATCTTTTCATTGGATCAATAAAATTGTTGATTTTATTCGAATTGTTTATTTTAATTATACACGGGTTATAACATTATGTCGGTTGATTAATATAAGAACGACCGCTATGCTGAGATGAACCTTATCGAGGTCTTCTAATATTACGCTCAATTTTGAGCAGAGCCCATGTCGGCCTATAAGCTAATGCGGCCTTCAATATTATGTTCTAGGCTTAATCAGTGTCACGTGTATGGTGACCGATCATACCCTTATCAAAAACACCCTAAACCTGAGTTGAGATGTCTATCCTATATATGTTAGGTTTGTTAATTGAAGACATGGCACGATGTAAGAGACTGGTCGAACTGCTTCTGTTGCAAATGACGTGTGCCAGAAGCATCTGCTTATTATCATCAAATCCACAATATATATCCTGCCATAAACATCTGCTTACTAATTCATTACCCAAACTATATGAATATAACACGTTCCTGCCGGAGTATATAATCATAATATTTAGTCCTGGACCATTTTAAAATACGCGTTATCTCCTCGAAAAAAAAAAAAAAAGGGTTCAATTCAAAGTAAACATATGTTAAAGAAGTTAATGATACTGAGAATCAATCAAGTAAAGAAAATAGAGAGATCCAAAGAGGACCTTGGCATAGACAAAATGTCCTGCTTGAATTTATTTCGTCGCAGCTTGTTGGATATTTCTTCTTCTTCTTCTTTTTTTCTTTTTCTTTTACTTTAGCAAAATGAATTAAAAGCTTCTTTAACCTGGTAGCACTTGTTATCAAGTAATCAACAAGTCTCATCTCTCTCTCATTTCCACTGAACCCTTTGATTGTAAACAATCTCAGTTCATACATAATGCTATCAGGATAATAATCTCTCTTCCAAAAGTTTGCCTCATCAGGTATATAATCGCAGTTATATTCATCACTTTCTTCCTGAAATCAATCAAATACGCGCGTGTTAAATTTAAACATACATACATACATACATACGTACATAAATCACACACTACTACTAACCTCGTTAACAATATCCACTTGTTGCAGCTTGGCACATGTTTTAAACAGCTCGCGAAGTGTATAATTGGATCTCAATCTGTTTAAGTCCATTGTAGTGCGTAAAACCGTTATGTTTGGAAAGTGCAAACCTGGATTGCTCTGCAAACATGCATATATATTAGCCAACAAACATGTATACGGGCACAAATTCAAAGATCGAGTGGAGACATTAGTAGTGTTTTTATATTTTTTACCAACATAACACCTTAATTTTCGAATCTCAGTGGAGGCACTGCCCCACCTATTACCACATATATAGTTTGCAATACATACATACATATATATATGAATTTAGCAATGTGTGTGTATATATATATATATATATACACACACATTGCTAAATTCACATATGTTAAAATTGATCCATGGTTTGAAAATTTGCTGATTCATGGTTTTCAAAGCTAATGTTGTAACTTTCAAATGTTGTTTCTGAACCTTCGGTATCTTCTCTTCCATCTACTAATATCCAATCAGTGCCTTTAGAAAACCATTTCAGACTTGTGCCGTATCTTAGCTCAAACAATGAAGTCCATCAGCACAATTTGTGATTATTTATAGACTTATTTAAAAACATAATTTATCATTCGTATCTGAGTGGTTATGATTGAAGCATTATCCTATTTTCTTGTTTGTTTTCTGTTTTTATTTTTTTAATATTTTTTTTAGAACTAAACCTTTACAAGCTAATTTACTTTTGACAACTTAGTTATGTCTGCAAAGTTGGTCGCTATTTTTTTTTTCACAATGTACTTTGCGCTATGTGCTTTTATATATTTATATAATATAAAATTGATTCCCATTTCATCAAATTTATACGGTGTAACACATCAGGAAGTTGTATAATAGACAATATATATGTACCTAAGACTTTGTATCAACTCGCCATAGCCTCATTTACCCTTTTATATATACTAGCAAAATGTTAAATTTTATATTTTTCAAAATTTAAAAAAACAAAAATGCAGAATAAAACTGCACATACATTATTAAGTATGTCTTTAATATATAAAATATTAATATGCCTATTGGTAATTGTTATAAAATGCTACTTACTAAGTCATAATTTTGATGTTATAATTATCGTTCTTCTAATTTCAATGAATATTCTCTATGTTTTTCCTAATCTAAATCACATAATCAAAATAGATCGTGTCAAAAAATATTCATGTATGTTGTAAGTACATATATTCTTGTACTTTTATTCTATTACGATTGCAAATAATCTATGATAATAAATTTATTGTCAATGAGATTTTTTAACCAAAAAAATAGAAAATCATTAGTTTGACAAAATTTATATTTTAAACTTGATAATAGTGAATATATTGTTGATAGAAAATTAAATTCACTAATATATGGTTTAATTTGATCCAAAAATCATAATAAACATAATGGGGTGAAACCCAACCTCAATCATCAATTATAAGTTACAAAATATCTCTTAGTGACTCAATTAATAAATGAACATATAAAGTTGTGGGAACCAAAGGATTGAATATGGGTTAGTGGCGAAGGTTATTACATATTTTGGTACTACCTCCATCCCAAAATACTACCCCCTCTCATAAAAGTATGCATATTTTAGAAAAAAATTGTTTCATAAAAAATGTTTCTTTATAATACCAATGTATTATTTCTTGTTTTTTTTTCTTCTAAAGGTTAGTTTAATATTTATTTATTGCACTCATTTCACATCCTCATACAAATATTTATTATGAAGTGAAGGGTAAATATGTCAATATATTAATATGATCAACTCAAACATGATACACGATGCCCTAGTTACAATGATGTAATTATTTTAAGTTGAATTAAATAAGAATAAACATATATTGATAATTATGAAAATTTATTATAGTATAAGATGTAATTTCATAAATAAAAATATAACTATACTCAAGATTTATTACACATATAAAAAATAGTGATAAATACATATAATAACAATAATGATAATTTTAATAATATAATTATGAATACATATTCTATTAATTATAATTTTATTTTATTTAATACTAAAATTAAAAAGGAGAAAAACACTTATCAACTCAGGTAGAAAACACTTTTTTAATGAAACACGCATCGATTTAGTTTTCCCTAAATGTGTCTCAATGCTTTTCAATAAATTTATATTATTACATGAAGACACATTGTGTTTCCTATATTTACGATTCTAGGCATTTGGCTAGCCTTTGGAAGATTATGGTGATGATATCATGTGGCATTATGACCCCCATGGGTGCTACTTGGTCAAGTTTGGCTACAAGATTTTTACATAGTTATAGCACGGGTCTCTATCGCGGCTGAGACCGTATTCCTCGAACCGTCTTGATAGTGTTTAAAGGCGGATTTGGTCAGCCTTGTGAGGCCATACTTCAATCACATTATATGGAGGTTCCTGGATGACTGTCTTCCAGTTGGCGAATCTCTTTGTAGGCGTGGTATGGCTAGCAATGTTTGCGGGCTGTGTGGGTTTCACACGGAGAATCTTCATCATACTTATATTCATGCAGTACCCTGTAGGCAGTATGAGGGTTAATTAGAGATATGTTTATAGCCGACTTCCTTTGCCTTGGTTATGTTTTCTGATCCCCTGTTGGAAGGCCCATTGAGTTTGGATCTTTCACGAAGAGTAAACGAATATCGGAAGAATTATCAGTTGTGCGGATTGTGATGCTCAGGAGTACATAGATTCCTTGTAGTCCTCTATTATTCGGTCGGAAGGAAATCCTTGGCCTTCTAGTTGGCTTTCTTCTCTTGTTGGTTAGGTAAATGTCAATGTGGATACGTCCGTCTTAGATGATTCTTGTGCATACGAAGTTATCTTTCGAAATCAATCCGGTCAATTGTTGCGTGCGTTTTTGCTCTATGGAGCCGAATTTGGGGGTGGAGTCGGCTGAGCATCTTGCCATCTACGAGACCCTCGTTCTTACTCGTGATCTTGGTTATCATCGGGGGTGTCTGGAATTTGACTATGTTCTGTATATCCAGTGGCTCGAGTCTCGTTCAGAAAATCTTTCTTTCCTTTGGTTGTTTGGTTAGAGATTGTCTTCACCTTGTTGGTGCTTTCGACGGGTGTTGTTTTTCTTTGGTTAAGCGATCTACAATTGGCCAAATATAATCGGAAATGGAAGCGTTATCATCTCCGTATCATATTTCTCAACACATTAAAAATCAGTTTTGTGGGACCAGAGGATCCTGTGTACCAAAGGGGGAGGAAGAGAATTGTTGCAAGCAAGGACAAAAATGTGAAGAGATGATGGCTGATTGGAACGGAAAAAAAGAATGGAGATCAAAGGAGACACAGAGTAATGGCGGCTGGGAAGGAGTACCAATTGTGAGATTTTCACAATTGGTATATACTTTCAAAAAAAAAAAAACCATTGTAATTCATTGCTTATTCTTAAGGGGTTTTTCTTTTCGGGAATGTAGGATGCTATACTCTTTCCTTTGAGATGTATTTTCTCACACTAGGTTTGCCACTCGTAGGTTTTAAGAATGTAGTACGTCTTTTGGTATAAGCGGAGGGTCAGTATATGACATTGTACAAACTTTTTACCGGCATATCAATAAAAGGTCTTGTTTATTAAAAAAAATACTTTCAAAAAAATATATTTGTATAAATCTTGCATATTATGGTGTGATGAAAGAATAAAAATAACATCAAATGATATTCTTCATTGTATCGTCTATTCTTTTTTATTCTTAAAGAGGGATTTTTTTCGGGAAATGTAGGATGCTGTATTCTTTCCTTTGAAATAAATTTTCCTACACTGAGTTTGCACTTATAGGTTATGGATTTTTCTCACATTGGGTTTGTCACTCATAAGTTTTAAAGAGACAAAGCTATATTCCGTCTAAGTCTTTTGGTATACAAACCATTATATTATTAATTATAATAATCATCTGAAGTAATTTTAAACTTTTAGAGGAAGACGCATTGTGTTTCATATATTTATGATTCTAGGTATATTTCTAGCATTTGGGAGATCACGGCGATGATATCATATGGCATCATGGCGATGATATCATATGGCATTATGACCCCTGTGTGTGCACTCGGTCAAGTGTGGCTAGAAGATTTTTACATAGTTATAGCACGGGACTCTGTCGCGGTTGAGACCGTCTTCCTCGAACCGTCCTGATAGTGTTTAGAGGCGGATTTGGTCATCCTCGTGAGGCCACACATTAATCACATTATATGGAGGTTCTTGGATTGTCTTCCAGTTGGTTATGGCTAGCATCGTTTGCGGGCTGTGTGGGTTTCACACGGAGAATCTTCATCATGCTTTATTTTCATGCAGTATTCTGTAGGCAGTATGAGGGTGAATTGGAGATATGTCTTTAGCCGACTTACTTTGCCTTGGTTATGATTTTTGATCCCTATTTGGAAAGACTGATGTGTTTGGATCTTTCACGAAGAGCCAACGAATATCAGAAGACTTATAAGTTGTGCGGATTGTGATGCTCAGGAGTTCATAGATTCCTTGCAGTCCTCTCTTATTCGGTCGGAAGGAAATCCTTGGCCTTCTAGTTGGCTTTCTCCTCTTGTTGGTCATGTAAAATTCAATGTGGGTGCGTCCGTCTTCAAGGATTCCCGTGCATATGGAGTTATCTTTCGAGACCAGTCTGGCCAGTTGTTGCGTGCATTTTCTGGTCCTTTAGAGCCGAATTTGGGGTGGAGTCGGCTAAGCTTTTTGCCATCTATAGAGGCCTCGTTCTCGCTCGTGATCTTGGTTATCGTCTGGTGTGTCTGGAATTTGCCTCTGTTCTGTGTATCCAGTGGTTCGAGTCTCCTTCATAAGATCTTTCTTTCTCTTGGTTGTTTGGTTAGAGACTGTCCTCAACTTGTTGGTGCTTTTGACGCGTGTTGTTTTTCTTTGGTTAAGTGATCTGGCAATCAGCCAACTCATTTTCTCGCCCTTGAGAGTTTGACTTGTCTAGGTTTGGTTGATTCGATTCCCTCAAAAAAAAAGTTTGTTGATTGTGGAACTTTGCCCATGGAGTTCTTGACGCTTGTTCAGCTAATTTGATGTAATGAATTGCTTTTTTTTTTGGTTAAAAAAATAGTTTCATTAAAATGTTTAGTTATATTATGATTATATATATATATATATATTAATATTAATATATTACGGTAAAAAACTGCCAATTGGGTCAATTGACCCGCTTCTGACCCGGTTCTTCACTTCTCTATGACCCCACAAGTTCTTTTTTCCCGTTAGATTATACACACATAACATACTCAAACTGCCCCACTAACCCCACTAACCCCACTATCCACTCCAATTCCTGTTGTAACTCCCTTCATTTCGTTGCCGCATTAAGAGCAACCGTAATGAGAGTGAAATAACCCCCTTCTATTTTTTCTCTGTCAGAAAATAGCTTTCTTTTCTTTGAAAGTGAAATAATGGAGCTTAAATAGCTGACCATCTTCTTCACAGCATCACCCTCCCGTCCATTTGTGGCCCTGCACAGAGATGTCCATCCCTGACAGTTTTTCATCATCACCATCACCACTTTCTCCTCTTCCCTTTCCCATTCCATAAAATATCACCCATTGATCCATAAATTCCAAAATAGCAGTTTTTTCTTATGGTTTTGAGAATCAAATAATAGATCTGAGATTTTTTTTTCATATGGATTGCAATTTTATAAGTGTTTTTTCCCAGTAATTATTGAATTCTCCATGAAGAACAATATGCAGATCTGTGGGTTTTTAATGTAGTTTTTTTTGGTTTTGTGATTTTGAATTTTCAGCATCAATTTTCAAAGGTTTGATTTTTTTTTTCTGCAAAGAAATTGCAATTTCCCAACTATTTTGGCTAATGGCTTTTATTTTTTATCATTTTTTTCACATCCATATTTCTGATTTTCATGGTTTTTTTGTCATGGATTCACGATGTAAATTTTAAAGGTTTGATGATGTGTTATTTGATTTCTTTGCTCGTGTGGTCTCCCGTCTTATTTTTCTTAATACTCAATGTACTTCGGTTCAACAACTAATGATGTGTTATTTGATTTCTTTGGGTCCAGGTTGCAACAGAGCCCATATAGAGATTGAATGCTTCCTACGCACATTCTCAAACATTTCAAGTTGCATAAGGTGCGGTTTTAATTAACCTTTCTTTAATTTTAGTAGTTTGTGTCAGCTGATTGTATTCACAATGAGAAAAATGATCTTTTTTTCCCTTATATGACTTGAACAAATGACAATGACGGCTTAACAGGAGGTGAAGATGAATTGGACACAAAAGATTCATTTCTCCTGGTATATATATATATCCAAATTGTTTGTTTTCTTTTACACTGCCAATTATAATTAACACATTGTTTGCCTTTGCGTTTGTGTGATCTGAGTCATATCCGTGATTATATGAAATATATCTCACATGAAATATATCTCACTGTTTGCGCGTTTGTTTCAGGAAAAGAATGTCGTCGTCTTGGTCTCGGCCTATCGAGCAACTTTTCCTATTTTTCCACTAATATTGAAACGGTAATACATTCGCAATGCATAGCAATCATTCGCCGTTTTTCATGATTAACATGTCTGGTTTTTTTTTTTTGGTTTGTTTTGGAAGGGGGGTGGGGGTTGGGGCCTTATTTCTATCATTTTTGCCGTTTCTTATTTCATTTTTTTAACATCATTTTTTGCCATTTGATTTGCTTTACTTTGATTTGTTTTTTATTGGATACTTTATTTAAATGCATATTCCAAATTTTGTGTAACTGTGTTATGTCTTTTATTGTTTTAATAGTTTTGTGTTTTTTTGAGCAGAGGAAGTCAACCAGTTGATTTGGCTTAACCTTGGCAAACAAAACCATGTTTCAAAGTATCATGAGCTTATGGATAAAAAATAGTATTAATATAATCTTTAATAGCTTTTTGATATCCACTCTGTTGGGATAATCTTGAATTGATTGTTTTCTCTTTTTTTATTTTTCTAAATCTTCTCCCCTGAATAGTATATGATTTATGTAAGATGTGTGACTTTTATATTGCAGGGAAATGAGCTTTTATCAAAAGAATGTAAGATGTATGCATTTTCTGTGTGACTTTCGCAATATGGATATGGTATTGCTTCTTTAAATGATACCGTTCCACTCTATTGTTATTATTACTTTGGAAGTGTTCCATGCACTACGACTTGAGTTTTTGGTTCTACTTTTAGAATTCTTTTCTTTTGGCGTCCAAATGAGCTCAAGCTTATGTTTTCTTTAATGTCGTGATTATTTATTTTAGGCGTTTTTTTGCTCTTCTGTATCAATTTTCACCCACTAATGTTTTTGGTATGTTCACTTTTGGTTAGAATTGTGGGTTAATTGCGGGTCTTATATATCTCCTCAAAATGCATTAGATTATGCTCTTGGTCCGAAAGTGGTAATTATGGTCATTTACCTACCATCCATTTGATTTTGATTTAGGAAATTGTGAGTATAAATGTTATTAGGACATGGAAATCGATTCACTCATGGTTGTAATTGAACATTTAGCAATTTAGTTTAGACGTATAAATGTGTAGCTTGATGCTCTGCTTCCCAGAAATTTGCTTTTGCAAAAGGCTGTATAAGATTTTTTGTAGGCAGATGATGGTTTTTGAAGCTTGGCCTTCACACAGACATGTATTGTTGGAAGTAGGACTATTTTTGGTTGTGGGTTATGAAAGTATGATGCTCTTTTCCTACAATTTTGGCTATCAGATTACGCTGAATAATAGTTTGGCCTCTTTATATAGCTATGAAACTCCTTGAACTAAGTGTGTTAATGGAAACTTCCATGCTTTCAAGTTAATTATTGGGTTAAAATGTTTCGAAGGATGTTGGAAGCCATGTGAATCGGCTGCTTTTTATTATGTCATTCTCCTGCCCTTTTACAATCTTAGCGATCCTCGGCAGCTGGATTCTATTGTTTCTCAATTTTCTGCTTGCTGAAATTTATTCATCTTCACTATGCTATATTTCTTCTCTGTAAGCTATGTTCATGGATTTTCTTGGTCTATTTTGTTGGGATTGAGTGGCAGGAATCCAGATTCGGATCTCCCATGCCCGTGCTATTGGTGCTTGCTCATTTTGGTTTATATGCTGGAAGAATCTACTATGTTGCTTCTTGCAATTATTATTTTATTTATTTATTTATTTATTTTTGCTTCTTGCATTTTTGGCGGATGTTGTGTGGTGACGAAGTTTCGTGCTTCACATCTTTTCTGTGGGTGTTCGGGATTGAGTAAATATTGTAATACAACTCTTACAAAATCGATGGCTCCTATGATAACATTTTACATTTGCTTTGTAGATTAATTGATGCATAACGTTATTGGATGTTGTAAACGGTAGAAAGACAAGTAAGGACATTCTTACATGACTTATTTTTTTCTTACATGATTTATAAGTCTGTTAGTTAATCCTATTGTGTTCTGAGGCTAAGGTTGCAGATTTTTTTGTAGTAGAAAGACCTATTTTTTGTAGTAGAAAGACCTTTTATAGGTAAATTTTGTTGATGAAAAATAAAAAGAAATAGATATGATATGTTTCCTGCTATTTGTATGCTGACATAGATTAAATCTTATGCGTAGATTTATAGATTGGTTTATCTTTATTCCTTCTGCATATTTATATTTTTTGATCAAATATTCTACTAATCACCGTTGATATCTTATCAACTCTTTTATGTGTTTATCAAAATTCTTTTGCTTCAATTATGTGATACTTTATGTTCTTTTGATGGTAAATGTGGTTTTAGAATTTGTTGTTAAAAATGATTTTTTTAATGACTTTTTTGATATACCCTTTCACATGAAATTTTATTACTTATTTTCATATTTTACGCCATTCCGTGCATTGCAGGGGTTTCATATATTTTTTATTATCCATTATATATTAGTTTCTTTAAACAAAACCTTTTTTCATAACATATTATTTTTCTTCGATGTTTACTAATTTTTTTTATTAACCATTATATATTAGTTTCTTTAAACACAACATTTTTTCATAACATATTATTTTTCTCCGATGTTTACTTTTTAAATTTAACGTTCTTCGTGCATCGCACGGGTTCCTACCATATATATATATATATATATATATATATATATATATATATATATATATATATATATATATATTACAATTTTATTATAATTGATAATCATATTTATATTATTATGTCAAAAATTTGAGGTAAAGCATGCTGACAATTGTTAAAATTTTTTGTTCTTTTTTTTTAGATTCGACAATTGTTAAATTAAAAGAAAAATAATTGGAATAAAGACGTAAATTTTGTAACTTTGATTTGATAGGACGCAAATGTTATCTTGAAAATAAATGAATAAAATTTTAATACGCATCTATTTAAATTGGGGACACCATGAATTGGCAAAATGAGATAACTCCTATTTTATTAATTATAATCTAATAAAATTATCATCTTTATCTATTTATATTTAAATAGAATTTTATCATTACGTGACTATCCATCAAAATTCATATAACTATTTTTATTTATTTATGCTAATCTAATAAAATAGCAATTATTGGAGAAATAATATTTGGGGAAAACACGAGTAAGGAATTAAATTTTTTTTTTTGAAGAAACACCAAATGTAGAAATAATTTAAAAACACTTCATCGCAAACTTTTATATTATGAGTATATATATGAAGTATATATAGGTTCACACACGCACGTGTTCCTTGTGTACTCTTGGTGATTCATATTTAGAGGAAAAACTGTAAACATTAAAGGAAAAAATAAAGAATTAAAAAAAAAATAAAAAAGGAAAAACAGAACTCACCGATACATGATTTTCCATTGCCCCGACGATTACATCCATGCCCTTTGCATATGGTATCGGAAAGCTGTAACAGATGGATCCACAATGAAGCTCCAATATTCTAAGATTCGGGCAATTAATTTCAGAATTATGCCACGAGAAATTTTCTAATGAATCAATTGACAGAAATTCAAGGCTCCGAGCATTGATAACAAAGTTGAACAAACATTTTTCCAGCTTTGATTCCTTAAACACAAACCTCTTCAATTTAATACTATCAGAATTCGTAATCACGAAACTCGAAAAACCCTCGCAATTTTTCATGACCAACTTCTGTAATGAATCACAAGCTTTAAAGACAGCATCAAGGGTTTTTTGGCTGATCTTTACCCTAAAAAGCATTAGAGTCTTCAAATTCTTACAACCCTGAAAGGGGCTTTCACTTTCGATGCTGTAATTTTGTAGTTGTAATTTACCAAGATTTCGGTAGGCGAAAAAAGCATCAGGCAAGGCCAATAAGTAATGTCTGGTGTAGGATCTGATGTCGTCAACAAAATTAAGAGCAAGATCTTCAATTCTCAAGTTACTCAACAAATAGGTTACTGATCCATTCAGCTTATCTTTGGCTTCCTGTTCTGATTCATAACAATGACAAATCCTACAAGTTTTTATAAAGGCAGGATTCAGAGTCCTGAGCAGTTTTTTAACGTAATCGTCTGGCTTCATGATTTTTGATTTCTTTAATCTGAGATCTAACCGAGATATATACTTCCATTGTGATCTCCACCGTCGGGACAGTAGACTCGTCGCGATCGCTTCTTCAGTTGGAAGATTTGAGATTATTAACCCTAACAATTGATCAGGGAGCTTGCAAAATGGATCTGGAGAAATGGGGTTTGTTTCCCTGCCTGCGGGATTGGCCATGCTGATTAGCATTGGGGTTTTATTGACGAAACCCTAGATCTTACCGTAAAGCATATATATATACTGTGAAATATACGAAAGAAATAGCATTTATGTAGACCAATACAGTTTTTTAATTAAGGGGATGGCAATGAATCCCCTATTATAATTTAGGGGTAATGAGGCAAAAGGACAATAGTAATTTAATAATTAGGGAATAGGACAACTTTCAAAAAGTGTTGCATAAAGGACAAAATAATAGGTAAAAAGTCCATTTTAGCCTTATTATGAAACAATTCTGCTTACCAAAGTTCACGCCATTGACGCATAATTAGGTCAGGAAATTGAAAATCTCCCAATCACTGCGATTCCCAAATGGAAGCAAAATTCAGCGCACAAATCAGACGGGAATTCCGATTTACAAGAATTTATAATCAATCGATATGATTTCAAAGCTTTACGATCTTAGATAAGCTTTCAATCCTGCGAAATTCAATTTCATCGAGAAATTAGGGATCGAATTCACTTTTGGATCTTCCTTTCACATGTTCAAGGAAGCATACAAGTAAATCAAGAGCTAGAACATGGCCAAAACAAGATCGAAGGTGGCTGGGAAGCAGAATTCTGATCAATGCAGTAATAAGTGAGTATTAAATTGACGAATTCACTGCTTGTTTTACTTCATTTAGTGGACATGATTTCTGGCATTTTGATTTTTCTCTTAGTAAAAATTTACTCAAATTCACTGTAATATGCAATCAATTTTTACATCGATGTTGTTTCATGGGGATGTTGTTTGGGTTTTTTATTGCAGCAACTTTTAGTAGTCACATCCACTACTATTTTTCACTTAATTTAGTGGAAGAGAAATCTATAAGCTCAGTTTCTTTATTAGTGAGAAATCAAAGAGAATTTAGTGGAAGAGAATCCTTAAGCCTCTGTTATCCTCCTCGGTCGTCATCGCATCGTTCTACTGTGTAAGTGCTTTCACGCTTATCGATTGATCAATTTTGTAAGCTATTACAGAATCTATGTGCTTAATTCATTATAATTTTGCTTGTTTATGTTCGAAACTTGTTGATTAGTTATGATTCACAACTTGTTCGGTTTTTGTTGCTTACTGAATCGGATCTCAGCAAACCTAGTTCTGTATGCAATTGTCAGTTTGTCATTGAACGTATTTTGTGATTTGTTTGTAGGATTATATTCAATTTTTGCTTACTTTGTATGTTTTGTTTCTTGTTGCTGATTTTCCTCCTCGGTGGTCATTGCATCTTTCCACTGTGTGAGTGCTTTTGTGATTATCGATTGGTCAATTTGTAAACTAATGGCAATTCTATATGCTTATATCGTATATTGCTTGTTTATGTTTGAAACTTTGATTAGTTCTAATACACGAGTACATTTTTTTTTTCGCTTACGGAATCGGATCTCAGCAGACCTAAGTTTGGATGCGCTTGTTCAGTTTATTATTGAGCGAACTTTGTGATTTGTGTGTAGGACTATAGTCAATTTTTGCTTACTTTGTATGTTGTGGATGATTTCTTCGGTTTTGGATAAAATTGGATGGATGTTTTGGGTAAGTTATAGTGCGATATGTGTTTTGGCTTTCTAATCAATGCTGAGTACTTTTATATTGATTATACATCATACACTCGGGGGCAAATATTCTATTTTATACATTGTGTTTGGATGTTGATACAAATTTCTTGAAAATGCGAGTTTTTAGTGAGAAATCAAAGAGAATTGTGTTTATTCACGGTGAATGTTTATAAAAGCTGTATTATTGTATATTTTCGGTGATTGGTGGAAAATATATGCTATGATGTGATTATGATTTTCACTCAACTTTATTTAAAAGAACACTTGTGGTTATGTTGGACTTAATTATACACAAGATATTTAACACGTTTCACTTGTGTTTGCCTTTGCATGTAAGTGAGATATGTAAAAAAAGTCGATTCACTAAGTCAAGTATTGAATATTCACTCAAATTCATTTTAACATGCATTCACTTGTTTACATGCAATGATAGGGATGGTATTCATCTTTCTTACAACACCAAGTTTTGGTTCTTTAAATACAACTGATTCCTGAATTATCATGTCTACTTTAGCTTTACATGCTTCCTTATTAGGGTCATGGTTCACTGTTTTCTAGCACTTATGTTTCTGAAAGTTTGATTCACTAAGAATATTCACTACAGTGAATATTGAATGTACATGTATGTGAATGTCATATTCAGAGTACTAACCTTGATTCAGAAGTTAAATATATTTACTAACAAAAAATGTGTTGTCTGCATTCATCTTTTGCAGGTATGATCAATACCGAAACAGTATCAAATACCTATTGTATGTATATGACATCATAAATAAGAGGGAAATTAACAAACAGTCACAAGACCCTTATTCAAGAAACTCCTTTCAAGTTTTTCTTCAAAGCTATTGAAGAGAAGACGATATGTACCATCAACCGAAAAGACCAAGTATTGGACAATATCATAGCAACATACGTACCAGAAGAAAGGGCATTCAAACTTGGAAGAGGATACGGAAGATACGTAGGACTAACATCAACCTGATTTTTCGAATCATAGACGAAAATTTAATGTTTACATATTTCAATTATTACATAAACTCTTTTTTTTGTCTTTTGGTTGATTAGTACTTGTATGATTTGAGTCATAACTTCAGTAACTACAATGCTACTGTCAAAAATTACGTTTGTCCGAAATTTAGTGTCAAAATTCAATGTTATTCAAAAATTTACTATTAATATTAACTAGTGAATCTCGTGATTAGAGTAACAATATCAAACCAACTCTCATAATGAAACAAAAACTATTAAGACAAAAATTTGATGAAATTCTTATTACTTTTTTTTGGTTAAATTGTAAATTATATTAACAAAAGTTATGTACAAGTACACCCTAAGAAAAGTAACAAAACCGGGGTCATATTGTTTACACCAAATGTGCATCCAACAGAGCATTTCCCAACTACACCAAAAGAGGGGTCATATTGGGGAATCCTTCCATCTAAGTTCCAAAAGAAAAGGATGTAAGGAATCCCCAAAAGAGCATATCCAACAAAGGGGTATCAACTGAGAACACAATATCATCATCAGTAGATTCTCAGCTGAAAGAAAAGAAAGGGGGTCATATGAGAAAATTCTCACAGAGCATGTCCCAAAACAAATGCATAGTATCAGCTGTATATATAAGATCTGTATCATCTGGGTGTTAAAAGAAAACAACTCTGCTGATATAGAATAAATGCTAACACATATGTAAGATACAACAAGTATCAACTACCAGAACTGATATAAAACAAGTAAGGATGTCAACCAGAAATGGGACAGCAACACTTGCAAGATAAGAACCAACATCATTTCAAGCTGCGTACTAGCAGGCACTCTGTAGCACAACAGCAGGAAACATCAACCAAAACTTCTCCAAGCAATCATAAAACACCTATATAAGAGGATCAACATCCCAACAGCAGCACAACCGCTTGGAGCAGGAAAGGACATAGCACAGTAACAACATCAAGAGAAGTAACCTAAAGAGGAAAACAACAAAACACCAGCTTGCAAAGTCTAAGATACCAAGTGAATTTCACTATGTACATGACCATCTTCCATCCTAATCCAAGATTTAAGAGCAAAAGGCTTCTCAATTATCTCCAAAATCCTAGCTCCTCTATGCCAGTTTCCATATCCTCCATACCCGGTATGCCTTGCATAACATAGATACAACTTCTTGTATGGACAGCACCAGTCCAATCCATGGTTGTGACCCACAAAAACAGCCTGCATATATATACACACATATAACTCTAGTGTAATTAATAGTCTTACATTATATAAATCTTGAACGAGATTCGCGTACCTTGACAGAAGATCTTGAAACAAGAAGTTTCATAATGCCCATTTCAGCTTGTTGTGGAGCAACTTTCTCAGAGAACAATGTACCTACACATTTCTTGTTCAAGTTGTACTTTTTTGGAGCCACTTTTTTATATGCTTTGCTTGGAATATGCCAAAATATTTTTCTATGGTACCCTGCACATTTTCCGGGTTTAGATCGAGGTTGTTTATTTGAGTCATAATAGATATATAAATTAGTTATAAATACTTGGAGTCAGGGTTGAGCTTTTGAGAAGTGTGGTTAAACCATTGTGCTTGGCCACTGGATATCACTTCCGGGTACGACCCACCACCCGAATCCAAGAAATACAAGTAAGCTACAGGTACTTGAGTGTCTTTTGTTGAGGAAGAAACTTGAAGAACATAATTAGAAACTCCGGGCCACAATTCTTTCGGACCATTTTTTGAGTATGACAACAGTCCATTATTCTTGATTTCGGTTTGCATTAACTCCAAACGAGATGTGCCTTTGAAACTGCATTCTCCTGACATTTTTCCAAGAATTATTGGGACAATTATTAAACAGAACAGAAATGCATCTATAACAAAAACAGAAAAGGGGGTAAATATGACACCATCAAAATCAAAGAAACCAAAGAAACAACAATAAAAACATCAAAATCTGACGGGTGAAATTGGCTGTGAGCCAAAATCTGTTTCCAGTGGAACAACTGGGTGGACCATAACGAGCACTACGAGCATTGAGGCCCGTCATATTCTTGGAAACATCACAACTGGAGCAATCCACACTCCTCCAGGATCTGCCCACAAGTGTTGTACTTCACCATCTATACTCACGAGCACCGGAAGACTTGATGTCACCATCTGTACTGTGAATCATTACTGACATTTGCTGCATCATATTCATACCCCAAG
The DNA here is from genome assembly GCA_036785695.1 of Gentiana straminea. NCBI lineage: Eukaryota > Viridiplantae > Streptophyta > Magnoliopsida > Gentianales > Gentianaceae > Gentiana > Gentiana straminea. Next base: position 7,980,714 of record JAVUPR010000497.1, on the reverse strand, counting down.
TCTTTAAAACTATCAACCACAATATCATGAGTGACTGACAACGGTTTTGGCATTTCGTCGAACAGCTGACGGGTATCCTTCAAACCTTCAAGCTCATCAAACAAGTAATTCGCAGCCTTAGGTGAAATGAAGATGGCTTCAAATGCTTTATACAACGAAAAAGATGATTGAAAACCAGTTTGAATTGGTTCAGTCAATTCGTCAAGCACCTTCAAAAGCCTACATAACAAAGGAATCAGAGAAAATCAACGGAGAATCAACAAAGTAATTAGAGAAAATTAGCAGTGAATCAAGCTATTTTTCATCAAACACACAATAATCAGAAAACAAACATCAAACCCAGGATGAAGAACGAATTAAATTTAAAAAGCTCAGATTTATGTTAAATTTCATAAGGAAGATTGAAATTTATCTTATAAAACGCAGATTTATGATCTACAAATCATCGAACAATAAGCAAAAAAAATGGCTAATATACCTGTTGAATCAATTATCTGCATCGAAAGAATCATTTGAATTCGATGATCGATGGTCGACGATGCGAATTTGGAAGAGAATTATCGCAGATCGTGAATCCTTTGAATCACGATGAAGTTCATCAGAGCCATTTCTTTTGTCTTCGAAGCGAAGAAGGATAAACCAGAAACTTAGGAATAGGTTAACTAAGGGCAATTTAGTCATGTAATTAAAATTTTGTCCTTCAACCTATAAAAAATGTTAAGTAGGACTGTTAATTAAAAAAAATGTGTAAAGTGTCCTTCAGCCTAATTTTCCTTATAATTTATATAATAAAACTTAATAATAAAAAGAAATATTTGTTGCACAACAAAATAAACACGTAAACGAATGCCCATATATTATTAATAAGAAAACATAATAGAAATTGAAATCTTTGTTTCACAATAAAGCGTGACAACACGTTTTTAAATCATTAATCAATATGGAAGCCATATGAATTTTTAGTTATAATAAATTGTGCAAACGTGTGTTTTTTTAACGAACAAACTAATATTATTGAAGTAAATCAGACATACAAGAACGCGCTCAAGAGGCAGGGTACCACAATCCACAAAACCTAGATATAACAAACCCTCTTGGGCCAGTAAATGAGCAGGCCTATTGCCTGTGCGCTTGATGAAAAAAAGAACAAAAATCAAAAGGATCTGCTAAAAGCACACAATCCCTCGCCAGACAGCCAAGGGAAGTGGGATCATTATTCGGGGAACGAAGACGCTAAACGCAAGAGAGTGAGTCCAACTCCACGCAAATGTTGCGAAAGCCCGAGTCCCGTGCAAAGGTAAGACCCCTATGTATAGCCAGAAGCTCATCCGACTCCACATCCATATGCTTGTCCAACCTCCCAGTGCAAGCACGCAAAACAAGACCCTCTGCCCCCTAATAACAACACCAAATGCACTAGATTCCTTAGTGCGGGACGCATCCACATTAACCTTCACCTGACCAGCTACCGGCGGCAAACGTGTATTGTGCATACATAATTAATGAGAAAACATAATAAAAAAGATGAAATCTTTGTTCGACTACAAAATACGGAAACAAAGTGTCATAACACACTTTTAAATCATTGATCTTTATGAGGCTCATGGAAAGCTTTAGGTTCCACATTATAATCAATTGTGCAAACGCGTGTTGTGCAGTTTGTTGTGGCCTAAAGCACTAACACTTTCAATTTAGGTGCCGTGCACCGTGTCTAACACTTTTTCGACACGCCTCTGACACGTGTCCGACACGTGTTGGCTGATTAAAATAATAGGATCTAAAATTTTAATATTTGACACACTTCCGAATACTTCTGGACGCATTTTTTTTTTCATTTTTGTTTTTTGTTCCTTATTTATGTTTTATTTAACAAAAACATTAAAATACACAATTTTCAACCTTGATTATAATTTGACAAACACTATATCGTATTTAGTTTAAATGTTTCTTGTTGATAAACAATCTTCTTTTAAAACTTATAATATTTTGAAAGTCAATCACATTTTTGTATTTTTTTTTGGAACCATATAAAGGTCGAATGTCTATTTTAGATATTCGAAGAGTTTACATATTACATATCTTACTTTGTATAGTTATTCAGATTTATTTGAATTATATTTTTTTGATAAATTGAATCTTATTTATATCATAAAATATTATCAATAATATATATATTTATATATATATAAACACGAGTTGCTGACATGTCGTGTCTTTAAATTTTGGAATCAGTCGTGTCGCCGTGTCCATGTCGTGTCGTGCGGCGTATCCGTGTCTGTGCTTCATAGGTTGTGGATACTCTTTCCGTCCAATTTTATTTGTCCACATTTTTTTAGGTTTGTCCCAAAATAAGTATTCACTTTATGAATTAATTGTCAAATTTCTTTAAATACCCTTCCATCTTTACTTTACAATAAAAAAATGTGTAGAATTAACTGCTCCAACAACTACTTAAAGGGTATATGTGTAAAATAATGGATCATTTGGATTAGATTCAAAGTATTAACTACACTTTCCTTAATCTGTGTAAAAAATCAAACGAGGCTAATAAAATGGAACGATGGGAGTATATTATTGTGCCACTATCACTAGTCAAAAAATACACACCGACTTAGCTTGGGAAAGCCCATCCGATTACAGAGTTCCATATGACACTATTATACTAACCACAAATTTTAGGCTAGTCCTGAACCGAATCCTAGTTGGTGGTCTTCAACCAACGAAAATGAAGTAAAACAATTGTGGACCCATGTTCTTAGAAATTGGATCAAAGTGATGACATAATTGTAATTGGATCAAAGTGATGACATAGTGGTTCAAAATTTGATCCATGACCACCATAAAATCATTGCACTATAATAATCCTATTAACAATAAAATTTCCATCACAACCGTTGTTACCATCATAGAATAAGGTAACAAAGGAAAAAATACACCTACACGTGATCTTATCTTTAACCATAGTCCATCCACATGGACACCGCACCAGATAGCTCACGACGGCGTCCAATTTTGCTTGGTCCACACTCCGAGCAGAGCACGTTGTACAACACTTCAACACCGAATCCGAACAAGTATGCCTTAACCACCCCATAGTTATTCCAGGGTTTGGATGCAAAATGGATTTTGGCCTATGTATCATATTTTCAATGTGTAAGGCTCGGCCTCCCATAGGCGATTCGTTTGAAAGAAGACTTTGGACCCGAGCCATAACAAGCATATGAATTTACAGAGCGGACATTTGGTCGCCATATGCATACTCTTTTCTAGAATCTTCATCATTTTTTACAAGACGGTAAGCAATGTTATGTTGTCATTGTAACCACCCATTACCACCTAAGGGTAAAATGGACAAAGTCCTCTAGTCACATGCCCAATCCGTGGCAATTGAACATGTAAGTCTTATATCCTAGTGATACCATACATGATTTACAATGAAGCATTTGATGAAACATGGGAATTGAAGCAAAATTATGAACCTAAGAAGCTGAAACGATCCTATAACAAGAATATGAACAGCTGATGATGTCCACAACTAGCAAAGCCACCACAGAGCAGTGGTGTTGAAATTTAAGAATTGAAAAAACCAAGAGAAATATAATTTGGACTTTACATTAATCAAAGACAACGAACTAGTTAAATTACAATGTTGTTGATCGTGAAGTATTTATAGAGTATACTTCACTACAACGGTTACAATAAGTTATAACTGAATAAGAAGTTTAAATAGAATATAGTCAATTGTGTGAGATGTGTATTCTCTCAGATGAATCCTCTAATGTAATATGAGTCTTCAAGTCAACTGAGTCTGTTTCAATATATGGGAATGTTGGATGCAAGTGGATATGTCACATACTCAACTCAACTTAACAGTCAGCCGATCTGACTAGAGATTCAACTGACACTGACTCAGCTCAGCTGACTTGAGATTCAGCTAGTACGGATTCAGCTCAGTTATCTTAGTTCTTAGCATACATTCTGTTGTAACTTCTAATATGTTATAACTGAATGTAACCATTGTAATGAAGTATACACTATAAATACTTCATGATCAACACACTGTAACTCAATTTTTTCATTAATTTTTATAAATAAGATTTTCCGTATTTTTTATTTTCTCTTGTTGTTTCAATTTCATCAATTTCAACATGGTATCAGAGAGTTTTTTGCTCAGATTATGCTAACTCTGATGTTTAGCAGAAGAAACTTGAGAGTTTTCTTCAAGGTTGTTGCTGTAATCATAGATTCTTCAGAGATTTTTGTGGTTTTTCTTTTTTGTTTTGGAGTTAAATTCCAGTTTTTGATCAATTCTTGATCGTTTTTTTACGGGATTTTCTATTAATTTGTGTGATTAGAGGTTTCTCTTGATATCCAAGGCAGCTAAGAAACATGAACTGAGTCCTTCTAGTCCCTTATAAGTTCATCCTAATGAATCCTTCATCAGTATTGGTTCAACCATTAACGAATGGAAATAATTTTCATCTATAAAAGATGTCTGTGGAAATGATTCTTATTACAAACAACAAGTTCAGTTTTTTGATGTTTTAACCAAAAAACTAGATGTAAGTACAGCTGATTTTCAAGTTTAGAGGCAATGTGACACAATGGACAGAACTTGGATCCTTAATTCAGTTGAGAATACAATTGCTCAGAGTTTGATGTATTTCAAGAGTGCTGAAGTTGTATGGAAAAATCTAGCACGAAGGTTTGCAGATGTCGATGCCTTTAGATTATCAGACATTCTTGAGAAGATGAATTCACTTAAGCAAGGATAAGATTCAGTGAATCAATATTTCACAAAGCTGATGGTACTTTGGGAAGAGATTAAGACTATCATGCCAATTCCAATGTGTAAGTGTGAGTCACAATGTCATTCTGATGCCATACAAACTTTTCTAGATCACACGGAAACATAACATGTGATGAAGTTCTTGAAAGGATTGAGGGATGATTCGGGCCATTGGTGTCTCAAGCCATGTTAATGGTGGCTTTCCCTGGAATTTAAGATACTTTTGCAATGGCAATTAAATTTGAGAGAAAAAAGACTTATGTGGAAAATAAAGAAAAGAATTAAGGTTTTGCTAACTTGATGGATCAGAAGGTTAGAGGTGATCAGATTTGGGCTAGATCCGGTTAGTTCAGTAGAGCAGAACAATCTAAGATTCTGCCTGCAAATAGTTCTAAGGCCAAAAATGTTAAGAAAGTTCAATGCAACTTTTGTGGTTTTAATGACCATACTGAAGAGAACTGCTACAAGAAACATGGATATATATCCTCCTAGTTTCAAGTCCAAAAGGCTAATATAGTAAATCAATCAGGTGTGAATCAGTCAACTGATGAATAGGATCAGGAACTTGGGTCAACCAGATCAGGGTTTCAAGGCCTCATTGCACAACAACTTGAGAAGCTAATGGATCTGCTGAATTCTAATTCATATGTACATGCAGTTAGCCAAATAAATACTTTGAACCGATGGTTCTCAGCAGTTCAAGGATCATGTGACATTTGTGTATGATGACGGTCAATTTACACCATTAATTATCTATTTATTAGCCCCGATTCTAGCTTAAATGGGCTTTAAGTGGTTAATAATAAGTCGTCTCGTGCATAAATTACACCCGAACCGAGTTACGACCCGTTATTATGTAATTAGCCATTTTATTATATTATTTGATATTACAAGCCTTGTTTTATGGTTTATTTATAGTGTGCTTGATTCGGAAGCAATTTAGATGGATTTCGGAGTGGATAAAAGCACCAAAACGGACCAGGAACGGACCAGGCAAAGCAGAAAAAGGCCCAGGCAAATCATCAGGCTCGCTGGCAGCGAGCCCTGCTCTGGCTGCCAGCGAGTTGGCTAAAATGCCCCCGCTTCTCCAGACGCGTTTTAGGCTTTGTTAGGGTTTAGGAAACGTGATTTATGTCGGCTGACGGCTATTCTAAGTCGGTTTACAGCCTATATAAACTCCCTTTCATTAGTCAATTTGTACATCGACTCATAACATAAATTATAAGTTTTTCAGAGCAGTTTTAGTACAAATTTCCAGCAGCAATAATGTGAGTTATTTGTATTCACTTGTTCTTTCTTCTATGTTGTAATTAATCCCCCCCAATTATTATTCATCGTTTGAGATTGTTTGTCCTTAGTTAAATGATGTAGATCTAGGATTGTGACGTGAGGCAGTGGGGATTCCTCGTCTATAAGGATCCACACGCCCCACGCCTATATCTTGTGACCTATATATGACTTTGCTTAGATAGATAATCGTGTTTTTAGTCGATCTATATAATTGCTTTATGAATCGTTATTTTATCCGTTACGTATATAGAAACGCTAAGATTTAGGTTTTCGCCGCGTCAATCTAGCCACGTCTTTATGGTGTGATTGTCCACCTAGAATTTCTTGTCTTAGTAGGTATGGCTACGGCTACGTTGCTCGTCTGTTTTAATTAAAACATGTAGTTAGAAAATACCAATATAGTACTCCTAGGTCAGCTCATGAATTGATCTTCCGGGACTTTCAGCGAGATCTAGATTTGTTCTGTATTAGGGAATTGCGTGCACCTGATTATACGTAAATCGTAGATTAACATGATACCTATGAAGTTAGTGTTAATGGGACGGATACTGATGCGATCACTTAGGAAGTACGCCTAACCACAGGAATGTTGCCTAGGTGAGGAATACGGTTAATATCGGCATCCCTAGTTTTGTAAGCGTGTGAGTTATATGAGATGGAGGCCTACGAAGCGAAGTCACGTAATGTAGCACAGTGATCTAGATGGCCTAACCGGAGCTAGATCTAGTTTAGAGGATGACTCCCGTAGCCAATATAAGAGAAATACGAATCGGGTTAATAGTTGTGAAGTATTGTTTAATTATATAGTTCACTAATTCCAAACGATAACTTAATAATTAGGGAGGTTAATTACTTGTATGTCTATGTGTCGAGTCATGTCTTTTATCTTTTCTTGTCAATTGTTGGGCATAGACCGCTTCTGTGTTCTTGGCATGATTAATTAGTTGTTTATATATAGAATGATTCACAAATTGGTTCCCTGTGGGATCGACCTTGATTCGCTATAGCTATACTACGATGGACCTAGTCCTCTTGTTAGTATTGGTTTATGGTGATCGAGTATTTTATTATCACTTGACTGACCACCGCAATCAGTGTAGTAAGACCTATACAATGGATCTTGGACTCTGGTGCCACAGAACACATTGTATATTCTCTAGGGAAATTAAGTAACCTAAACATGTTTCTAACGTGAGAGTGGTATTGCCTAATGGAAACAATGTACAAGGTACACACATAGGGCAAGTGCTGATAAATTCTCTATTGACCCTGCACAATGTGTTGTACATTTATGGTTTTAAGTGTAATTTAATGTCTTTACCAGCTATTATTAAACATACCAACTGTGCATTTGTCTTCATTGCTAACAAGCGTGTTTTTTAGGAAACAAGTTTAACATGATTAGTGTTGATGTGGTTCCTTAACCCAATTTGGTTGGACCGGATCCAATCTGGTCGGGTCGGTTCTACTACGTCTTTATGTTTATGCATATAATAAATGGCTTTTCTTGTTATTATATACTTGTTCATTTAACGAACCAGTTATGATATTGTATATATGATAATGTCCCTGGTGTCAAACTGTAATAGAGAAATCATAATAGTGATTATGGTTGATGAGATCTCGATTCACGTTAAGAGGTTTGATACTTAAATGTCTCTAGTCGTATGGACATTAATAGTACAGTTAGACTAACACGTATTAGATGTCTTCTATCTTATGAAGATATGGATAGATCTCGTCTATAGAAGTGTGGAGACACTTGGACTGTACATGGACTTGTATTAGAGAATGCATACGTTAGACTGACCCACTTACTTTATTAAGTGTCGCACTGTGTGGAGTTTGTGTAATTATCCTAAGACCGGAGTCTTCATAGCATCACGGTGTAGATTGTCATTCTTTGACACTATTGAGGTTTCCCCTAGCCACGATGAGATCATGCGGTAGTGATTGAGTGTGGTATTGAAGCATGCGTAGAATTCATGTTGCTCGTCCGGAAATCACGTATCCTATTGGTAGGAGTAAATATCTGAAAATGGCCTTCTTATAAGGAATGTCTTATTCTCGAAAGTCTTTGCGAAGCGGAAGTAATGTGTTACTTCGAGAGGATAGGATATCCAGATTATATGATACGGTCGTTAATGTTTGACACTCGAGATACGACTGTGTGGATATTATAACAACGATATGATTCTATTTACACGGTAATTGTTTCACATGAAAGGTAGTAGTCAGTGCACTTGACTCTTCCGATGATTGGGGGTCATGACGTGTTGCTAGACGCTGATTGACGATGACAAATTATATCACCTTAATAATCCGGGCTCTAATATGAATCTAGTGAAGAACACTCAAGAACCCTAATGCCCAAAAGAACGTGGTGGTGGATTTTAGTATTGCGGCTGAGTTTAAGACTGTATCTTAGATTGCCTACGTATCCTGTTAGGTTCCAGGAATCAAGCCTTACGTAGTTCCTGGATTGGGGTATTTATAATGACAATACTTGCCTAAACCCTAAGGTTAAGTTGGCTTATGTTATTGTCATATTTACCCTTTAATGAGCCTTAAACCCTTGCCCAAGCTATCGCTATTAATGGGCTTTGACAACTGGTGCGGACCCTGTCCTCGATGTCGATACCTCCGACCCACGGTGATCGACTCTAGACTCGTTGTCCTACACTGCTAGCTGGTGTGGACTCTGTCCTTATGGACTTGTCGTCTCACACTGCTCGATAGTCGATCGTCGTAGCCTGTCTTCCACTAGATGGCCTTAGCCTCGAGCCTGGGCATCGACATGGTTACCTCGGTGTTTTATCCATGATATTGTTTTATGACCAATCGATGGATGACACGTGGAGGGAGTAAAACCCGACATCGTCATAAGCCCCCGAGACTTGAGAGAGGCGACTTCCGTTGTCCGAGGTCGGGTCTGTCACCTGAATCGTCTTCGAGTTGGGTTATTCTCTGGGCGGGAAAAAGCCCGCCACTTTACAAGGCTTTGCCATAAGTATAATATCATCAATCCCCCGTTTGAGGTTCGTCTTCCTTCTGGCCTTCATAAATTTGCCGACGAGCCCCCAGAGGGATTCTATGCCGTCTACGAGAATCAACTTGCAAGTGAATTAAGGTTTCCACTTTGCCCGGCCGTTCTCGCGCTCCTCGAACACTACGAGATCAGCATCTCCCAGATCGCCCCGAATGCCGTTAGGACTATGATGGGGTTCATCCTCGCTTGTCGAGTGGCTGGGGTTTGCTTCTCGATACCCCTGTTTCGATACTACTACCAGATCTCTTCCACACCGGACAAGTTGTGGTATACTTTTCAGAGAAGGGCGAACCGACATGAGTTCGTGACCAAAGGGCCTTCCTCTCATGGGGAGTGGAAGCCTCGATTCTTCTTTCTTCGACATGGTCTAGAGAACCCTTACATTGGCCAGTGGAGGTCGAGGGGGTCAAAGAAGGACAAGTGGGGAAGTGCTCCCATCCCAGAGGAGGCCCGCCAACTGGTTAGACATAATTTCGAGGTGGTCACTCGAGATTTGAGTCTCCTTTATGACTTGGCCCATCTGGAGGAAGCGGGGCCGATCCCTTACGTCGGCCTTCATGTTCAAGATCTCGAGAACCGTAGGAATTTTCCTTATTTGTTTGCTTTTGCTATTTGTCGAGTTTCGACTTGTCGTTTGTTGATTAAAAACTAACTTTTTACCTTCGTTTTTTGCAGTGGGCAGGTTTACAAAGGTCACCGATCCCACACGTATTCCTGGGTCGGCAGTTGTTGCTGCTACGCCTAGCGGGAATCGGGCTACCTCTGAACTGTCTGTGCTTGAAGTCAGGGCGCCTTCTTCTTCCCAAGAGGGGGGTGCTACTCAGCCTGAACCCACCCCTGCTCCTGTCGAGTTAACAGCACCAACTGGATCTACCGAGCTGCCTCCGTCCAGCAGTGGGTTGACGGTCCGTTTCGGTTCTCTGCGTGATGAGGACGAAGAGGTGCTAGTCGAGTTGGATCCGACTACAGAATTTCATGTCGAGGAGGATACATCTCGATCGAAGAAGAGGCCAACTGCTGCTGAGCTGGTGCGGGAACAACACCGACAGTCGAAGAGGGCCAAGACTACTGAGGCCTCTCCCGAGCCGGAAATCGACCTGAACTGGGTTGCTGATGATTTCGCGGCTCTGGAAGATAAGAGCTTGGCTCAGGCGCTCCGGAAGCTGAACCGCCTCGTAAGTCGATTGTATTATTCCTCTTTAGATGTTAGTATTTCTCGAGGTTTTTGCCTTGTCATTTATCATCTAAAATTTCTCTTTCTATCGTAGAGTAACATTGCCAGCCGAGATGCGGCCCGGAGGCTGGTCAAAACGGGTGAGTCGGCGGACGATCTGCGCAAGGAGAATGGCAAGCTCTTGCGGGACATTATCGCGAAGAACGCCGCTATTTCTGCCATGGAGACTCAATTTGAGACATTAAAGCATGATTCAGCTGCCGAGTGCCAAAAGTTGCAGGAAAAGCTGGTGGCGGCTGAGGCAAAACTGACAACCGCCGAGAAGGAGCTGGCTCGACTGCGGGCTGAAAGGCAAGATCAGGGCAAGGAGCTGCTCAGGGTGGCTCAAGACTATGAGAGGGTACAAGGGTGGCACAAGGCTGCATTAAAAGATGCTGCGACGGCTCAGGAGGACAGAGATGCGATACGAGCTGAATTGGATCAGGCGCGCGCGTGACTCGAGACGGCAGCAACCGATGCGATTGCTGAGTATCAAAAATCAGCTAACCTTGACGCTGATATGGAGGTGATCATGCGCGCCTCGATGATGGGTGGCTATACTCTGGCCGTGGATCAAGTGAAGGCCGTCATCCCGGGATTCGACGTGTCGACCCTCGAGACGCCGATGTTTTACAATCCTGACTCGGAGGAACTATACGATCGGTACATGGAAGAGTTCCAGCAGGGAGAGTCTTTGGCCATCAAGTATGGTCCTTCCTCTTCTGCCCCTGCTCCTGATCCGACCGCAGTCGATCTGACCCCGGCCATCTCTGAGCCGACTCCGGAGGCCGACCCTTGACCGTTTATCTTCAAAACCTTTCTTTTGTTGATTTGTTATTCTGAACTTGGATCTGTAATAACATTTATTTTAACTGTGGCTGGTCTTTTCGACCTGGCCCTGTTGTGTAATAACTTTGTTTTGAATCTGACTTGCTTTTGCAATTTGATTTTTCTTTTCTTTCTTGTTGCTTTGCTTGCCTTCTTGATGTGTTGTGGTTTTCTTGTCGAGATTTTTGCTCTGTTCGATACTCGATTTTTGTTTTATTTGCTGCTTGCTTTATTGACGTTGTGTTGCCCCCCAAGTGTATTATGAACCTTTGGTTCTTAATGCACTTGAGATCGACCCGCTTGTCTTGGCCTTTTTGTCTCATGGACTTATTCGACCTTAGGCTGAGCACTTTAATGTGAACTGTCCCTTGTCTTGGTCTATTTTGCCACTTAGGCTCTTTCGACCATCGACTGGGACAGGTGGTCCGACTATGCGAACCGTCTTTTGTCCAGGCCTTTTTCGCCTCTTAGGCTTATTTAGCTTTCGACTGGGACATTTGGCCCGACCATGCGAACCGTCTTTGAGCCTTTGCATTTGTTGCCCAGTAGGCTAACTTTGCTTTTGGCTTTATCGAGATGTCCGACCTGCGGATCTCTCTTCTCGTCGACGACTATTTTGCCTTAACATTTTCTATCACATTAGACTTGTATTGGCTATAAATCCTAACAAACACAGAAAACATCTCGAGAAAATGCAAGCTCATTAGAATACTCATAAAATTGTCTCATGGACTTATTACAAGATTTAAAACTGAAAAGTAAACAAGTTCATCAAAGCTTATCTCAAACATAATATTTCCTCAGATTGTTGGCGTGCCAATGTCGAGGGACCGTGGTTCCATCCGCTCGACCAAGTTGATAAGACCCTTTGGGGTGAACCTTCAAGATCTGATACGGGCCTTCCCAATTCGGGGTCAACTTTCCCACCGCCTCCTGTCGACTTGCTTCGTTCTTTCTCAGAACCAGATCTCCGACTTTGAAGTATCTATGTCTGACCCTGGAGTTGTAGTACTGAGAAATCTTCTGCTTATACCTTGCCATTCTGGCTGAGGCTATCTCTCTTCGTTCTTCAACATTATCCCTTTCCTGTCGGAGTTCGGGATCATTCGTCTCAACATTATATGCTAGAACTCGAGGAGAAGTGACGATGTCGGGTTTTACTCTCTCCACGTGTCATCCATCGATTGGTCATAAAACAATATCATGGATAAAACACCAAGGTAATCATGTCGATGCCCAGACTCGAGGCTAAAGCCATCTAGTGGAAGCCAGGCTACGACGATCGACTATCGAGCAGTGTGAGACGACAAGTCCATAAGAAAAGTGTGGTCATTATAAATACCCCAATCCAGGAACTTCGTAAGGCTTGATTCCTGGAACCTAACAGGATACGTAGGCAATCTAAGATATAGTCTTAGACTCAGCCGCAAATACCAAATCCACATCCACGTTCTTTTAGGCATTAGGGTTCTTGAGTGTTCTTCATTAGATTCATATTTGAGCCCGGATTATTAAGGTGACATAATTTGTCATCGTCATTGGCGCTAGAAGGAGGGCTCTCTATTGACCGAATACGCAAGAACACGATGCCTCCCAGAAAAGCTGCATCAAAAGCTGCCGATCAAGGCTCCCAAATCAACGAGCCGTCCGATCCCGATACGCAAGGGGAGAAAGATCCAGTCTTGGATCTCGTCCAACAAGATCCTCAGCAAAAGCAGGGAGGGAAAAATCCAGTCTTGGATCCTACCCAGGAAAATCCCCAGCACGAAAAGCAAGGCCTTGCTCCAGAACACAGGGCGCTCGTGGATCAATTAGCATGGGCGGACCTGGAATTAATGTCCAGGATTATCGCGGAGGCGGTTATGGCATAGAAAAAGGCACTCGGCGGTCAGAAAGACGCCGCAACAGCCGGCGGCCAGAAAGACGTCGTTCCAGACGGCGGTTTGAAAGATACAGCGGAAAAACCCAAGCAGACTCCTAGAGACGAAGTCAGTGCGTCCTCTAGCTCGGTGGAGAGAAAAAGGCGCGAAATCCATCAAAAGCATCAGAAAATGGATGATGATAGCGTCAGGGAGGAGTTGAATGTTATTTTGGGAAAGAACCAGGTTTCGTTATGGTTAGAGTCTCCCTTCACTAAGGAGATCGAGAGCTTTCCTAAACCCAAGGGGTTTAAGATACCGAAGATAGAGCCGTACGATGGTACCACCGACCCAGAGGACCATCTCCATAGGTATCTATCTCAGATGAGATTGGATGGAGCACCCGACGCGATGCGGTGTCGGGCATTTGAGACGCTACTCGTAGGTCGAGCAAGAGAATGGTTCACGAAGCTACGACCAGGGTCGATCTCCAGTTTTGCTATGCTTGCTCGCAAATTTCGAGATGCGTTTATAGTAAATAAGAAGTTTCATCTAAGTTCCACGCACCTCATGAACGTGAGGCAGCAAAAGGACGAAACAGTAATGGAGTATTTGAAGAGGTTTAATCTTGAGGCCATGCAGGTCAAAGATGCAGATGACCGACTTCTGATCACGTCGTTCGTGGGGGGCCTGCGTAATACAAAGTTATACGTGAAATTGAGCAGAGATGTCCCCCACACGATGGACGAATGTGTTAATGTGGTGCATCGATTCTGTCAAGGGGAGGAGGCAGTGCGAAGGCACACCCATTCCGATTGGATGGATTCCAAAAAGGACAACCGAGGTTCGAGCCGGAACCAATCCAAGAGACATGATATCGACAGTAAGCCGTCTGTCTGGGACCGTATCGAAACACCTGCCTCAGACCGTGGGGGCAAGAAGGGACCCACGCGTGATAAAGATTTTATTCCACTCAATCGATCTTGAGCCGAGGTGTTATCGATCATGCTCTCAAAGAATCTGGCAAGGAAACCGCCACCGTTGAAGAAACCTCGAGAGAAGAGGAATGCAAGCAAGTACAGTGATTTTCATGAAGATATAGGTCATACGACAGAGGATTGTATGGACCTTAAAAAAGATATCGACGTTTGCATCCAGGAGGGAAAGCTAGACGAAGTTGTTGACAGATCTCGGTATGATGGGCCCAGGGGGTGTGGAGAGTATAAGAGAAAGAACTCTGATCAAGATAGGAATCGAGGCCGAGACACCCAAAGACGAAGAGATCGATCACCTCAGAGGAACCGATCTCCAGGTCGGGATGGAAACAACAGAGATAATTTTGGTCGAGACAGATATGAAGATAATCGACAAGTGAACTACGTTAATACGATCTTCGGTCCTGGAGAGAGTGACAAAGACCAGACCAATGAAGAGCCAGCTAGTAGCTCGAGAGAGCGCAAGCAGCTCAGATTCACGACAGAAGTCGGGTACGGCCCTCGCGATGATATCCCGAAGTCTAGGAGTCATAGCGAAGGGTTAGTTATTGAGGCCGTGATTAGCCGAGCCCGTGTATCGAGAGTATGTATCGATAATGGGAGCGCAGTGATTATTATATATTACTCGGCATTTCAGGCGATGAAGTTGAAGGAGAAAGACCTAGCACCCATAGCATCCCCTCTGTTTGGATTTACGGGGCAAGCAGTTCATCCTATGGGATCGATAAAGTTACTCACGACAGTTGGGGACGGAGAAAAAGGAAGAACACTTGAATTAAGCTATGTGGTGGTCAAAGCTCCCTCTGCTTACAATGTCATCTTAGGGCGACCAGCCCTCTTCGATCTTCGAGCTATCATATCGACTTTTCATAATAGCATGAAGTTTCCAACTAGGAACGGTTCCCACGAAGTAAAAGGAGATGTTGAAGTCGCTCGGAGTTGTAACTCCGTCGTCATGAATGGTAAGATGGCGGTTCAACAAGTCTTAGTCGAGGAACTGATTCCAGAGGATGAGGAAGAGAAGAATTGGGTCTCTAGTGACGCAGTTGAAAACGTCCGACTCTGGGAGGGAGAGGACGAACAATGTGTGCAAGTCGGGATTTGGATCCCAGAGAAGGAAAAACAACTACTGATCGAGTTATTAATCGAGTTCAGGGACATCTTTGCCTGGAAAGCCACTGACATGCCGGGGCTATCTACCGACATCGCGGTTCATAAGCTTGAAATTGACCAGGCTAAGAAGCCAGTCAAGCAGAAGAAGAGAAATTTTGCGTCGGATCGACTTGAGGCTATTGAGTTGGAGGTCGGCAAGTTACTAGCAGCCCAGATAGTGAAAGAGGTATTCTATCCAGAGTGGCTAGCTAATCCGGTATTAGTCAAGAAGCCTGATGGCAGTTGGCGCATGTGTGTGGACTTCACAGACTTGAACAAAGCATGCCCGAAAGACTCCTATCCGCTTCCTAAAATTGACAGGTTAGTAGATTCGACTATCGACTTTGAAGTTTTTGGTTTTTTAGACGCGTATAAAGGATATCATCAAATTCTGATGGACCCTCGAGACGCGGAGAAAACATCGTTTATCACGGAATTCGGCACCTTCTGTTATGTGACTATGCCATTCGGATTAAAGAATGCTGGGGCAACATACCACAGGGCAGTCAATAAGATCTTTGCAAAGCAAATTGGTAGATGTATAGAGGTTTACGTAGACGACCTGCTTATTAAGAGTCGGTCTATGAGCCAGTACTTGGTTGATGCTCGAGAGATTTTTGAAGTGTTGAGGGAGACGCAGATGAGGTTGAACCCGAAGAAATGTACTTTTGGAGTCAGGTCGGGTAAGTTCTTGGGCTACATGATTTCAAAGGACGGGATTCGAGCGAACCCGGACAAGATCGACACTCTGAAGAATATGCCCGCACCCAGAAACATAAAGGAAGTACAAAGGCTCACCGGCCGAATGGCCGCACTCAACAGATTCCTATCGAGATCCGCCCAGCGTGCACTACCATTCTTCAAGATACTTCGCAAGGCCAGTCATTTCCATTGGAATGATGCATGTCAGACAGCCTTCGAGGAATTGAAAACATATTTGTCAGAGTTACCCACCCTCACTTCACCTCGAGAAGGGGAAACGTTGTTAGTTTATTTGGCCGTGTGCGAGGAGGCAGTGAGTGCGGTTCTAGTCAGAGAAGGGGTACATGGCCAGGTGCCAATATACTTTGTCAGCAAGGCATTGCATGGCCAGGAGATCCGGTACTCACCAGCTGAGAAGTTAGCATTATCTCTGGTTCACGCCTCGAGAAAGTTGAGGCCCTACTTTCAGGCTCATCCTATTGCGGTAGTCACAGACCAACCACTAAAACAGATTTTGGCGAAGCCAGACACCACAGGTTCGATTGGCGAAATGGGTCGTAGAAATGGCCCAGTACGACATCGAGTTCATTCCTAGAACTGCGATAAAGGCACAGGCCTTGGCAGATTTTTTAGCTGAAGGGATCTCCATCCAGCTCGACCAAGAGAAGCAAAGTTCAGAAGACAAATGGACTCTCCAAGTCGATGGAGCATCGAGCAAGGAAGGGGCAGGAGCAGGGCTCCTTCTAGTAAGCCCGAAAGGCGAGGAATTCCCATACGCCCTTCGATTCGACTTTAAAGCCTTTGAACAACGAGCCGAGTATGAAGCTATGATAACTGGTCTGAAACTTGCTCTGAAGCTGGGTGTCGAGGATTTGCTGGTATACAGCGATTCACAATTGGTGATAAATCATGTGAAAGGGGAGTATGAGGCTAAGGAAGAAACTATGAAGAATTACTTAGCAGTTGTCCAGGGTCTCATACCTAAGTTCAAGACAGTCCGATTTGAACAGATTCCTCGAAGTCAGAACAAAAGAGCCGATGCCCTCTCAAAGCTTGCATCGAACTTCATGTCTAGTAAGAAGGTTTTAGTCGAGTTATTGACCGAAAGGAGTTACATTGAGACAGAGGCCCAGCCGATCACTCAGCAGGCCACCTGGATGGACTCAATCGCCCTTTACTTCAACTTTCAAGATCTGATACGGGCCTTCCCAATTCGGGGTCAACTTTCCCACCGCCTCCTGTCGACTTGCTTCGTTCTTTCTCAGAACCAGATCTCCGACTTTGAAGTATCTTTGAGGTAAAGGGCGATTGAGTCCATCCAGGTTGCCTGCTGAGTGATCGGCTGGGCTTCTGTCTCGATGTAACTCCTTTCGGTCAATAACTCGACTAGAACCTTCTTACTAGACATGAAGTTCGATGGAAGCTTTGAGAGGGCATCGGCTCTTTTGTTCTGACTTCGAGGAATCTGTTCAAATTGAACTGTCTTGAACTTAGGTATGAGACCTTGGACAACTGCTAAGTAATTCTTCATAGTTTCCTCCTTAGCCTCATACTCCCCTTTCACATGATTCACCACCAATTGCGAATCGCTATATACCAACAAATCCTCGACACCCAGCTTCAGAGCAAGTTTCAGACCAGTTATCATAGCTTCGTACTCGGCCTCGTTGTTCGTTGCTTTAAAGTCAAATCGAAGGGCGTATGGGAATTCCTCGCCTTTCGGGCTTACTAGAAGGAGCCCTGCTCCTGCCCCTTCCTTGCTCGATGCTCCATCGACTTGGAGAGTCCATTTCTCTTCTAGACTCTGCTTCTCTTGATCGAGCTGGATGGAGATCCCTTCCGCTAAAAAATCCGCTAAGGCCTGTGCTTTTATCGCAGTTCAAGGAACGAACTCGATGTCGTCCTGGGAAATTTCTACCACCCATTTCGCCAATCGACCTGAGGTGTCGGGCTTCGCCAAAATCTGCTTTAAAGGTTGATCTGTGACTACCGCAATAGGATGAGCCTGGAAATAGGGCCTCAACTTTCTCGAGGCGTGAACAAGAGATAGTGCTAACTTCTCAGCTGGTGAATAGCGGATTTCAAGACCATGCAATGCCTTGCTAACAAAATAGATTGGCACCTGGCCATGTACCCCTTCTCTGACTAGGACCGCACTCACTGCCTCCTCGCACACGGCCAAATAAACCAACAACTTCTCCCCTTCTCGAGGTGAAGTGAGGGTGGGTAACTCGACAAATAGGCTTTCAAATCTTCAAAGGCAGTCTGACAGGTATCATCCCAATGGAAAGGACTGGCCTTGCGAAGTATCTTGAAGAATGGTAGTGCACGTTGGGCGGATCTCGATAGGAATCTGTTGAGAGTGGCCATGAGGCCGGTGAGCCTTTGTACTTCCTTTAAGTTTCTGGGTGCGGTCATATTCTTCAGAGTGTCGATCTTGTCCGGGTTAGCTCGAATCCCGTCTTTCGAAATCATGTAGCCCAAGAATTTTCCCGACCTGACTCCAAAAGTACATTTCTTCGGGTTCAACCTCATCTGCGTCTCCCTCAACACTTCAAAAACCTCTCGAGCATCGACCAAGTACTGGCTCATAGACCGACTCTTAATAAGCAGGTCGTCTACATAAACCTCCATACACCTACCAATTTGCGTTGCAAAGATCTTATTGACTGCCCTCTGGTATGTTGCCCCAGCATTCTTTAATCCGAATGGCATAGTCACATAGCAGAAGGTGCCGAATTCTGTGATAAACGCTGTTTTCTCCGCGTCTCGAGGGTCCATCAAAATTTGATGATATCTTTTATACGCGTCTAAAAAACCAAAAACTTCAAAGTCGATAGTCGAATCTACTAACTTGTCAATTTTAGGCAGCGGATATGAGTCTTTCGGGCATGCTTTGTTCAAGTCTGTGAAGTCCACACACATGCGCCAACTGCCATCGGGCTTCTTGACTAATACCGGATTAGCTAGCCACTCTGGATAGAATACATCTTTCACTATCTGGGCTGCTAGTAGCTTGCCGACTTCCAATTCAATAGCCTCAAGTCGATCCGACGCAAAATTTCTCTTCTTCTGCTTGACTGGCTTCTTAGCCTGGTCAATTTCAAGCTTATGAACCGCGATGTCGGTAGATAGCCCCGGCATGTCAGTGGCTTTCCAGGCAAAGATGTCCCTGAACTCAATTAATAACTCGATCAGCAGCTGTTTTTCCTTCTCTGGGATCCAAATCCCGACTTGCACACATTGTTCGTCCTCTCCCTCCCAGAGTCGGACGTTTTCAATTGCATCACTAGAGACCCAATTCTTCTCTTCCTCTGGAATCAGTTCCTCGACTAAAACTTGTTGAACCGCCATTTTCCCATTCATGACGACAGAGTTACAACTCCGAGCGACTTCAACATCTCCTTTTACTTCGTGGGAACCGTTCCTAGTTGGAAACTTCATGCTATTATGAAAAGTTGATATGATAGCTCGAAGATCGAAGAGGGCTGGTCGTCCCAAGATAACATTATAAGCAGAAGGAGCTTTGACCACCACATAGCTTAATTCAAGTGTTCTTCCTTTTTCTCCGTCCCCAACTGTCGTGAGTAACTTTATCGAGCCCATAGGATGAACTGCTTGCCCCGTAAATCCAAACAGAGGGGATGCTATGGGAGCTAAGTCTTTCTCTTTCAATTTCATCGCCTGAAACGCCAAGTAATAGATAATATTCACTGCACTCCCGTTATCGATACATACTCTCGATACACGGGCTCGGCTAATCACGGCCTCGATAACTAACCCTTCGCTATGACTCCTAGACTTCGGGATATCATCGCGAGGGCCGTATCCGACTTCTGTCGTGAATCTGAGCTGCTTGCGCTCTCTCGACCTACTAGCTGGCTCTTCATTGGTTTGGTCTTTGTCACTCTCCCCAGGACCGAAAATCGTATTAACGTAGTTCACTGGTCGATTATCTTCATATCTGTTTCGACCAAAATTATCTCTATTGTTTCCGTCCCGACCTGGAGATCGGTTCCTCTGAGGTGATCGATCTCTTCGTCTTTGGGCGTCTCGGCCTCGATTCCTATCTTGATCAGAGTTCTTTCTCTTATACTCTCCACGCCCCCTGGGCCCATCATACCGAGATCTGTCAACAACTTCGTCTAGCTTTCCCTCATGGATCCATACAATCCTCTGTCGTATGACCTATATCTTCATGAAAATCGCAGTACTTGCTTGCATTCCTCTTCTCTCGAGGTTTCTTCAACGGTGGCGGTTTCCTTGCTAGATTCTTTGAGAGCATGATCGATAACACCTCGGCTCGAGATCGATTGAGTGGAATAAAATCTTTATCACGCGTGGGTCCCTTCTTGCCCCCACGGTCTGAGGCAGGTATTTCGATACGGTCCCAGACAGACGGCTTACTGTCGATATCATGTCTCTTGGATTGGTTCCGGCTCGAACCTCGGTTGTCCTTTTTGGAATCCATCCAATCGGATTGGGTGTGCCTTCGCACTGCCTCCTCCCCTTGACAGAATCGATGCACCACATTAACACATTCGTCCATCGTGTGGGGGACATCTCTGCTCAATTTCATGTATAACTTTGTATTACGCAGGCCCCCCACGAACGACGTGATCAGAAGTCGGTCATCTGCATCTTTGACCTGCATGGCCTCGAGATTAAACCTCTTCAAATGCTCCATTACTGTTTCGTCCTTTTGCTGCCTAACGTTCATGAGGTGCGTGGCACTTAGATGAAACTTCTTATTTACTATAAACGCATCTCGAAATTTGTGAGCAAGCATAGCAAAACTGGAGATCGACCCTGGTCGTAGCTTCGTGAACCATTCTCTTGCTCGACCTACGAGTAGCGTCTCAAACGCCCGACACCGCATCGCGTCGGGTGCTCCATCCAATCTCATCTGAGATAGATACCTGTGGAGATGGTCCTCTGGGTCGGTGGTACCATCGTACGGCTCTATCTTCGGTATCTTAAACCCCTTGGGTTTAGGAAAACTCTCGATATCCTTAGTGAAGGGAGACTCTAACCATAACAAAACCTGGTTCTTTCCCAAAATAACATTCAACTCCTCCCTGATGCTATCATCATCCATTTTCTGATGCTTTTGATGGATTTCACGCCTTTTTCTCTCCACCGAGCTAGAGGACGCACTGAATTCGTCTCTAGGAGTCTGCTTGGGTTTTTCCGCTGTATCTTTCAAACCGCCGTCTGGAACGACGTCTTTCTGGCCGCCGGCCGTTGCGGCGTCTTTCTGACCGCCGAGTGCCTGTTTCTGCGGCATAACCGCCTCCGCGATAATCCTGGACATTAATTCCAGGTCTGCCCCTGCTAATTGATCCACGAGCGCCCTGTGTTCTGGAGCAAGGCCTTGCTTTTCGTGCTGGGGATTTTCCTGGGTAGGATCCAAGACTGGATCTTTCCCTCCCTGCTTTTGCTGAGGATCTTGTTGGACGAGATCCAAGACTGGATCTTTCTCCCCTTGCGTATCGGGATCGGACGGCTCGTTGATCTGGGAGCCTTGATCGGCAGCTTTTGATGCAGCTTTTCTGGGAGGCATCGTGTTCTTGTGTATACAATCAATAGAAGGCCCTTCTTCTAGCGCCAATGACGATGACAAATTATATCACCTTAATAATCCGGGCTCTAATATGAATCTAGTGAAGAACACTCAAGAACCCTAATGCCCAAAAGAACGTGGTGGTGGATTTTAGTATTGCGGCTGAGTCTAAGACTGTATCTTAGATTGCCTACGTATCCTGTTAGGTTCCAGGAATCAAGCCTTACGTAGTTCCTGGATTGGGGTATTTATAATGACAATACTTGCCTAAACCCTAAGGTGAAGTCGGCTTATGTTATTGTCATATTTACCCTTTAATGGGCCTTAAACCCTTGCCCAAGCTATCGCTATTAATGGGCTTGGACAGCCGGTGCGGACCCTGTCCTCGATGTCGATACCTCCGACCCGCGGTGATCGACTCTAGACTCGTTGTCCTACACTGCTAGCTGGTGTGGACTCTATCCTTATGGACTTGTCGTCTCACACTGCTCGATAGTCGATCGTCGTAGCCTGGCTTCCACTAGATGGCCTTAGCCTCGAGCCTGGGCATCGACATGGTTACCTCGGTGTTTTATCCATGATATTGTTTTATGACCAATCGATGGATGACACGTGGAGGGAGTAAAACCCGACATCGTCACTGATCATGATCGTTAGGTGTGAAGGGCATTTTGGTAAATATGCTTTATGCTTATGGCCAACATATTCGGAATCCTATCGGGTCACACACATATGGACAACGAGCCGGAATTAAATTGTGGTTATAGTGATCACCAAATAAGAAATTATTTATCCCGACTATAAAGTATTATAGTGATAAATTAATATAGTATTATTTATTTATTATGAATAAATAATACAATATGTTAATTATGTAGATTAATTAAATAACCACAATATATATATATATATATATATATATATATATATATATATATATATATATATATATGTGTGTGTGTGTGTGTGTGTGTGTGTGTGTGTGTGATATATGTATTTTACAAATTAATTAATCATAGTATTATATATATATATGTATATATATATATATATATATATATATATATATATATATATATATATATATATATATATATATATATGTGTGTGTGTGTGTGTGTGTGTGTGTGTGTGTGTGTGTGTGTGTGTAGTATATATATATGTGTGATATATACTCATGTGTAATTGATATATTTAAGTAATATAATAAACATATATTCAATATTAGATATTGACAATATATATCTTGGAAATACTTAATATAAGATATCAGATATTAATGGATAAATCAATTATAAGGATTTATTTCCTTAATCTTTATTTTATTGGGATTTGGTTTTCCCATTTCCTAATCCAAGCCAAGAAGCTAATCCCAAGGCAATTGGGAATGAAAAAGTGGCGCCCCATCTCCTATTAAAAGGGGAGTTGTGCCAACTCTTTTACAACATAATATTCTTACAATATTTTAGTGAGATAAAATAGATTTTTGAGAGTAAGTTTCTGGGAGAAAAGGAAAATGCGGCCTAGCAGCTGACTTTTTCCAGTAGCAATCCTATGAGATGATTCCGGCAGTTGTTCGTGTGGATCAACGTTAGAGGCCGAACACTTGGGCGGCTTCGTGCACAAATTTAAACCGTAGACAAATTGGCAATCTTTCTAAGATCAATCTGGTATGAAATCTTGTCTACTTCTATTTGTTTATTGTTTAAACGAAGTCGATCTTGGTTAAAAGGAAATCAAAATTTTAAATTTTGCCACGTTCTCGCGTTGATTTCCTAAAAATTAGTTCCGCTGAGCTGCGCAAAGGACTTTACAACAGCCTGTACAGAAGTCTGCTGTTAAATCTGTTTGTAATAGTGTAGGATACATAACTTTATCTGATAGAGTAGATGACAATCTTTTATAGCATTATAGATTTGCTCATCTTCCAAACAAAATATTGCAAGTCATTAGTTCTGGTACTTCTGAAGTTAAATTTTGTGAACATGACTTGTGTTTTGTATACCCTATGGCAAAATTAAAGATGAAAATCTTTCCATTAAGCACTATTGTTGTTAATTCTATGTTTGATCTTGTGCATATGTATATATGGGGTCCTTTGAGGCATTCCACAGTGAATGGTGAACAATATTTCTTGACTATTGTAGTGATTATTCAAGATTCACCTAGGAGCTTCTTATGAGACAGAAGTCTAAAACTTCTGAGTTAGTTAAATATTTTGTTAAATTTGATTCCACTCAGTTTAATAAATTTATTAAATAGATTAGATCTAATAATGAGACTGAATTTCAGACGAAGTCCTTCTATGAGCATTATGGCATTATTCATCAATCCTTGTGTAAGTACACTTGAGCAGAATGATATTGTTGAAAAAAAGCATCAACATCTGCTGAATGTAGCCAGAGGTTTGAGGTTTCAGAATCATCTACCCATTGAATATTAGGGTTTCTGTCTATTACATTTTGTAAAGCTTATTAATGTTACACCTACATCATTGCTGAAAGAAAGAAATCCTTATGAGGTGCTATATATTAAACCAGATTATTCTGTGTTTAAGGTTTTTGGTGTTTTGGTTTTCTCATGTACTTTTCAGCTGTACAGAACCAATTGATTCAATATGCATAAGTTGTGTCTACCTTGGTTTTCTATAAACCTTGCATATTCCAAAATTAGCATCAGAAAATGCGTGTAAGTTAAAACTATGTGATTTTGCATAGAGAATGCCAAAAGATTATGTATGAACTAAGTATCTGAAGATTCCCATCACAACATTGTAGTGAGATACCTTAGAATTAACATGATATCCAGCACATATGCATGCAACATTCATTATATCAGGTCTACTAGCAGTTAAGTAAAGTAAAGTAAAAAGACAATCATTGGCCTGTATAGAAGATTATCCATTAATTGGTTGGCCATTATGGTCCATGTCCATCTCATAGATGTGCTCATAGGAGTGATAGAAGGTTTAAGCTTCTTAAAGTTGAACTTTTTAAGCATGCTATTGACATACTTCGTCTGAATGATGTATGCTTCATTCCTGGTTCTCGTCACTTGTAAGCCTAAGAAAACGTTCAACTCGCCCATAGAAGACTTTTCAAATTCCTTGCACAAATCAGAGTTAGTAGCACAAAAAACAATATCATCAACATAATTTTGAACTACTAAGAATCTGATTTTACTTTCTTTAAGAACAATGCAATTTCCACGTGTTCTTTTTCAAAATCTTTAGACGACAAACAGGAAGCCAATATATCAAACCAATCTCTTGGGTCTAGTTTCAAACCATATAAAGCCTCCTTTAACTTAAAGACATGATCATGATAGTCATTGTTCTCAAACTCTGAGTGTTGTTTGACATATACTTCTCTATTTATCAGTCCATTAAGAAAACCGGACTTCACGCCCATCTAAAACAATTTAAAATCAAACAAATTAGCTATGGAAATAAAAAATCTTATGGCTTCTAATCTTGCATCAATAGAATATTATTCATCACATTTTATGCCTTCTTGATAGTTATATCCCTATGCAACAATCCCAGATTTATTTCTAGTGATTTCACCAAGCTCATTCATTTTATTTCTATATACCCACCTGGTACTAATAGCGGACTTACCAACAAGAAAATGGACAAGCTCCCAAACATAATGTATTTTGAATCGATGTATTTTATCATTCATTTCCAGTATTCAATCACTAACTGTAAATGCCTCTTGAATGTTCTTAGGCTCAACAGTAGGCAACAAGGCATGAAGGTCATGAAGTTCTGAGATTGAAGTGGACCTTATGATTCTTATTCTAGTAGAAGCTCAAAGAACAGACCTAAGAGCTTTAGCATGTCGGCTTCACGAAGCGACCTGGTTGACCTACCAAGGGTCTGATTTACCGAAAATTTTGTGCCAATATGTAGTATTTCAAGTAATGTAATTTGTTTTTTTAATTTTTGCAAATCATTTTAGTGTACATTGTGATGTGATTCCCATGAAGAAGACGTAAATTAAGTCAATTATCTATGTTATTGGGCTTGTGAAGAATATTTAGAGTATTTTATTTACTGTGTGGTTAATAAGGCCTAAGCCCATTAGGTGGGTGGAGCCATTTTGGACATTAGTTGCATTTTATGTACTTGAATTTTATGAATAATTGGTATGTGTGCCTAAGTGTTGCTAGGTTAGATTTTCTTTAGTGGTTTTTATATATCCCACATTCCTTAGTTGTGTTATTTACTTGGAGTTTGTAGCCTATATAAAAGAATTTGGTGTCATTGTAAATATACAATAATTATTGAGTGAATTTATATGAAGCGTTCAAGCTTTTTGTGAGTATTCTCGTAGAGTATTCGAAATCTGAACTTGTCAAGGTTCTGAGCATATCTTTTGGCGTTCATACACCAATTTTCTTAGGTACATGTTATCTAAGTGTGGAGGTTATAGTAAGGTTCATAGTTACGGATTAGCTACGGGCCACGGTGATCGTTCTTTGTTGATGCTTTTAATCGTTCCTTGGGCAAATTCAGATCTGATTCGTTTACAGTCACATCAGTTGTTATCAGAGCTCAGTTATTAAATGTATCAAATATCCCTTGTTTTTAGTTTTCTTAATTCGTGCGTTTTTTTTCCCTTATCCTACAAAAAAAAAAAAAAATCCCCGCACCTTCACTTTTTTCCTGCTAGTTATTAATAAAAAAACAAAAGAAATTTCTAGCTTGTACTTTGTTTGTTCTTGCATGCTCTATTCACAAAAAAGAACCAAAAACATTCTTCTTTTCATGTGTCTTCAAGTCATACAAAGAAGAAAAAAATTCCCTGAAATTAATATTTTTTTTCCTTTTCTTACCATCTCCATAAATTATTCAACCATCTTCATATCTTCATCTTCATCCCAAGAACCCTAAATTTCAGCCCCATAATTTTCCCAAAAAAAGTATTCAACCTGTTCTTGCTTTCTCCACCAATCTTCATACCCATACCCACAATCTTCAAACCCAAACCCGCAATCTTCAACCAAAAAAAAACCTTAAAAGTCAAGAAACCATTCCCCCCTTCATGAACCGATTCCATCCCCTAGAAACCTTCGGCCTTATTTTAATAAAAGCCCAAAAACCGAAGGGCTAGCTATAGGTTTCTTGGTTTTGATTGTTCGGGTGCTCGTATTTTGATTTGTTCTTCAGTTTTAACTCTACTCGAGGGGGGTGTAAACACGAGTGTGTGAGGATCTATATCTGTTTGCTGAATTTAATCATGTCGAAAGAGCTCACTGAGGGAGAGGATAATTCTATTGTGCATATATTCGGTTATTCGCAGAGGCACAAGTTGGTGTGATAGGTAGGAAATTTGAAGAAATGAATCGACGTGATGCCGCTAGGATGGAAGTGATGATGTCTAAGTTGCAAAACATGTTAAGAGGAAGCAATGTTCCTAATATTGATCAATCAATATGTGGTGGTAAAAGGGAACGACTTATTTCATACATCGTGCTTTATTCGAAAAAATAAATATGAGTTATGCATTGATCATGATGAAGAGGAGAATTTAGTTAGTCAGTATGTGGTTAATGAGTTGAACTTGAGGACAGAAAAGCATCCTCATCCTTATTACATTGTTGAGGGACGTCATCGAGTTCGAATTACACAACAGGCATGAAATCCAATTTCCATTGGAAGTTATAAAGATGTTATATTGTGTGATGTGGTGTCAATGTTTTATATTAGGGAATTCATGGCTATTTGTACAAGGTACGTCATCATGCGTCCCAGACTCGCTATTCTTTTTATGGTGGTGGCAAGAAGCATGTCTTTGAATCCCTACCCTCTATACAAAAATGTGATTTTCAAATAGAGTATTAAGGACATGGAAATAGATAGGAGTGCGATTCATGATGTGAAATTGATGGAAGCAGAAAATATTGATCAAGAATTGAAAAATGGCGAGAGTGAAAGTGCGGTGGAGATAAAGGATGAAAATGAGTGTGACATTGAGAAGAAGAATGCGGATATCGCATTAGTGGTGGAGAAAATCGAGGCGAATGAGGAAGTTGGTCCTACTTCACTGACCACTTGTTCGAGTTCTATTTTGTCTTCTTCGCAAGTACATGCAGACCATCCACTTGAAGAGTACATTGGGCTATCTGATATACCCGTTCCAGCCCCAATATTGACTATGGATATTCTTGATCATGTTAACAATGGTGGAAAACCGGAGCACAATTTCATTGATCTATTTTCAGATTATGTTGCTGACTGTCTGAGTACGCATTGGTATCGTTCTGTTGCTACTTTGCAAGAATTTATTTACGTTTATAGCAAGACGAAATCATACTTTGATGTTGCACTTGTGACGCATGACTCACCATCAAACCGCGCCATTGATTTGAAGTTGTATTTACGCCTTGTATTTGATCCAGGCGTCTCTTCATTGATTTATGTGGTTCATCTGTACATGATTCTGATTGGTCATTTTTACGACATCCTTTTGATTCGAGGGCTATTTATGTTATTGTGCTTGTGAAGAATATTTAGAGTCTTTTATTTGCTGTGTTGTTAATAAGGCCTAAGCCCATTGGGTGGGTAGCGCGACTTTGGACATTAGTTGCATTTTATTTCCTTGGATTTTATGAATTATTGTTATGTGGGCCTAAGTGTTGCATGAAAGCCCATTAAGCTTTTTTCTAAATAGGTATAGGTGCCTACGTTAGATTTTCTTTAGTGATTTTTATCCCGCATTGCTTAGTTGTGTTATTTACTTGGAGTTTGTACCCTATATAAACCATTTGGAGTCATTGTAAATATACAATAATTATTGAGTGAATTTATATAAAGCTTTCAAGCTTTTTGTGAGTATTCTTTTGTAGAGTATTCGATATCCGAAATTTTCAAGATTCTGAGCATACTTTGTGGCGTTCATATACCAAAATTCTAAGGTAAATGTTATCTAATGGTCGAGGTTCTTAGTTACGGGTTATCTAAGGGTCGTAGTGCTCGTTCTTTATTGATACTTATAATCGTTCCTTGGGCAAATTCGGATCTGATTCGTTTACGGATCACATCACATTGCTATGATTCATGGAGATAGGTTGGTGGTATGTTCTTTCTACGGACCTTTGTATGATCACAAATGATAGAATATGGACTTGAACATGATGTTAATTACCTAATCTTCATGTGCTCCTATGTGATTTTTATGACTACCATGATATTTTTGGTAAGGTACAATTGCTTACCCAGTAATATACTATAGAGAGTACCATTGTTTTTAAGAATCGTGTCGGATGTATGACTAATTGTATGCCCCGGGTTGTATTTAAGACAATGTATTGAACGGGGTACCGTGATCTTACGTGTCACGTTGGATGTATGGCTAATCATATTACATGTACGTGTTGCAACGTGCCTTCATATTGGGATGTAGCATCCGTAGTATGCTTGACTATTTTGTTATGGATAGTATAGACAAGACAAGAACATGAATATGCTATGAACCAGGAACATAGTAAATGAGACAAGAACATATAAGTAAGTGCGCATGGTTAGTTAACATTAAAAGTAAAGATTGGTAAGTAGTTTAATTTTGAGAAGCAGGATAAACAAGACAAATAAGTTAAATAGCCTAACAAGTACGTGCAAGATAAGTAACAGTAAATGAACTGGTTAGTTGGATATGCTTTATGCATTGAAAGCTAGTATACTTTTAAAGTAGTTTTTTTTTTTTTATACTTTTCCTTTAAATTGTTTGTAAACTAGGTGAAGTAGATTAATGTCATGTCTCCCGGCTTATGATAAATGTGATCTATCTTTTTGATCTTCAACTTTACTAAGCTCATGCATGATCTCGCTCCTTTATTTTTGGTTGAAAAGTCTGTGTAGGGTTTAAAGAACATGTGGATGCTTCTGGAGAAGCAAAGCATAAGGTGGATGATTGATGTTCCGATATGATGCAAGAGTAGTTGTTACTTTTCTTTGTGTACAACATGCGAGCCAAGTTTATGTTTTAATCGTCTTTTATTGTGGACATGTTGTAGATAAGGAATTGTAATAATGTTTTTTTGTTAATTTATAAGTTAATTTGCAGCAATGATCTTTCTGGTGTATGTGCCGCCGCACCGGTGATGTGCAGTCGGTTCTCAACTAATACATAAGAGTGTAGTTGTGGACATGACATGTGTTAAGGCCTCGAAGGTTTGCTTGACGAGCTTCAATTGTTTTTCTTTTTTTCATGGGTAATGATAGAGTTACTCTCTCAATTCTACACCATGTTTACACCCAATATAATTTTGTGGTTTTGATTGTTTCAAGTTTTTTATTTTTTATTTTTTACAAATGAAAATATGTGGTGAGATGATTAGGGGCTTCCTTGTAGAGGGGGGTGGGGGGGACATCCATGAATTTAAGGCCCTCCATAAATATTTGATCCAATAGTGTGTGTATATATGTATAAATATTTTGCAATTCAAAAGTTTAATTTTTTTTAACTAGGGTGACGAAGGTCGGGTCGGCCCCCAGCCACGTGTCATCCCCAAACACTACTCAACAATAAATGATACAGGTAGAGCGTACAAACGTAAAGGGCCAGGGGAGATCAATCGAGCTCTCTCCTCAGTCCACCGCAGGTCGGTCAAGGTGCAACGGAGATGGGCCAGTGCAGTTCGGCCAAACGGCCTCGGGAGCTCGGTGCAGGTCGACCTGAGCTACCCCTTTTACTTAACACACTCGTGTCTATTGTACATATAATTATGGAAAGAATCCTATGCCATAAAGGCTCTGATCCCATGTTCAAATCACTGTGATCTTCTCCTAAAATCCAGGGATAGACTCGGTTAAACCTAATACTTGAGGGATATGAAATAGAGTCAACGTGGACACGGCACATGCTTGCCAATGGTACAAGGCCCTCTATATAAATGATCCCGGAAACTACGAAAAGACTTGATTTTTGAACAATTCCAGGATACGTAGGCAACTTGGGATAAACATTATCTCAGGCTCAGTCTAAAATACAATAAACAACCCCTATTTTTTCATATTTTCGTAAGTTTTGGATCTTTGGTTAATTGTCACTAGGAAATACAACCCGGTTTCATACTGACGATTTCCAACATCGTCATAGGGGCTGCCGGGCTGGAGCCTGGAAGCATGGAGTTCTTTCTTCTTCTTCTTCTTCTTATTTTTATTATATTTTTTTATTGAAAGAAATAAGTGATTTGACTCCAAATAAACAATTGAATATTGTGTAATAATATATTTTGGATTGTCTATTGATATTGATTGATCTTTTGTAATATTATTATTCTATTCATTTATTGTATTCACTCCCTAGAATGTAGTATAAATACCCCTTATACCATTGAAATAATGCACAAGTATTATTCGCCTTCTTCTTTATCTTTGTTTTTCCTTCATCACTTTCTCTTTAATTTCCTTTGTTTTATAACACGTTATCGGCATGCGTCTATACCCACGTCTCAAATCATCAAAATTGTTTTGATGAGTTTGGCAACCTTCGAAAGAAAAAAAAACCCCCACAAGAATCACCATTAATAGATTGCCATAAAGACTCAAGCCAATCAATTGATATATTTTATATCTCCACATCTCGATATAGGTAAGTATTAAGGTAAAAAATCTTTAGGAAAAGGTTGTAAAGGACCACTTTAAATCTAATTTGAGTATTAAGGACAAGAAAAATAGACAGTGTTTGTATATGACAAAAATTAATGAATATCCAATAATACCCTTTAGTAATATTTTCCTTTTTTTTTGCTGAAACCGTCCGACCGTTATGCATATATCATGCTCTACGTTTAGTCTGCGTAGATTGTTCCTGATTCTAATCTGAACGATCCCCAAATAAAAAAAAATCTTGCCGATGAAGAACAATTAGGGTTCTTCACGATTGGAATGAAATTTCACAATGGAACAACAAATTGATCACCGTCCGTCCAGGAAAAATTAAATCACGATTCTGATATTGAAACCGCCGGGAATCGATCCAGCCGGAGTAAACCAAATGCTGATATTGAAACCGCCGGAAGAAGTAAACCGCCGTCCCCTTTGTTTAGCGAAATTCGATCAAAGAATCCTATTTGTATCCTTTGTTTAGCCGAGCTCCATCCGGGAATCGATCCTTGATGATGCATTGTTTCTGCAATCCAATCGTTTCAATCAATATTGTTGTTGTCAATAATCAAATTTAGATACCGCAAATTTTTTTGGAAGTAGTTTAAGTCATTCCAAGCTTATTTACTGCGTTTTTTCCCGGCTTTAGTCAATTGTTCCTGAGTTTGTGATCTTCCTATTCCGTTTACAGAAGATATTCATCTTTGTCATTGCTGAATTCTGAATATGAATCCTGAGTTTGTGATCGTTCATGGCATTTGTGGATTTTCACCCGTTTGTCTCAAATGGATTGAATATGATTTCTTTATCGTTTCTGTTTTCTGGATATGAATTCTTTATGGTTTATGTTTGTCTCAATTCATGGTATTCGTCTTTATCAGTTATGTTTTCTTAATATGAATATGAATTCTTTATCTTTTCTATTTGTCTGAATTCATCGTTTTCGTCTTTATCGGTTCTGTTTTTTGGATATGAATATGAATTCTTTATCGTTTCTGTTTTTTGTATATGAATCCTACGGTCTGTATTTTTGTTCTTGAAGATCCATAATGCAGTAACACCTGAAAATCTTCCATTTATTCAACAAATTCATGTGTGAAAAAGCATCTGGGGACTTTCATCGTTGCACTATATAATGTGTCACTACATTATGTGTTTCTACATTAAAAGGATGTAGCATCTGGAACATAATATCCGTACTTTCTTACTACCTCGTTCTTACGAACGCATATTTGGGTTACTGCGTAATCGTACTTACACCACATTATATGTCAACAAGAATGATCGGTGTTTGAATGATGGGGTTACTACATATACATCAAAGCAAGATGAAAGATAAACCAACACAATCTAATTTTTGTGGCATTGCAATACATAAAAATTTGTGAAGTAATAGTATTCATAACAAAAGAAACACAATCCAAATTATTCATGAATAATGGTCCATAAAGGCCTGTCATCTTTCTTAGAAAAATATCAACAATTGTCTTTACTTTATTCTAGAAAACTTCAATACTTTTAGAATAAGGAGAGCAAGGTGTCTAGAATGACTGAGTTCACAATCATCCCTTTCAGCCTTTGCAATTATTCATCTGTCCACTTGTGAGGAATGCACTTGCCTTGGGACAACTTCAATAGGTAGTGAATCAGATAAAATGCACAGTCAGCCCTGCATTACATACAATTCAGTTATTACCGTGGTGTATTTTGTAATGTCATGTGTATCAAATATATGCCTTGAAGTAAGTACGACATTGTGTACTTACGATTCTTCATGTTGCAGTGGCAAATTCTTGACTTTCACTACTCCACCACATCCTGTCACGTACTTTTATGGCTTCTTCTCTTGACATGAATACATGCAATGTAAAACATATTTTTCCTAACATGGCACATCGTGATACATTGTAAAACATATTGTTCCAACATATTTATGGATTTAAACCACATGTAGTAACAATAGTAGTGACACATATCTAATCCATCTTGTAGTAACATCACATAAGCAATCTCAGTTATGCGTGCAACCTATAGTGCAGAACAACCGATTTATGTCTGCAGCAACATCACATTATGTCTCCAAAATGTTCCAATACATATACGAATTTACACCACACGTAGTAACACTAGTAGTAACATATACACGTACCCACACACAAGTAGTAACATATACATTCAGAATGCTGCTAGCTACACACTTATACGCGTACTAACACATTGTTATATCACCCCAAGATGTTTCAATACATAAGTCCATTTACTGCATGTAGTAACAGTGCAAAAAATTGTAGTAACAAGTCTTTCCTAACATGATCCCAATTGTGTAGTAACACATGATTTTCATCAAATACAGCAACATTAGGTATAACACAAGACAAGTAGGAAATTCACACACCGAACACACTGATATGAAGAAACCCACAGTACACTTACATTGACATGTAGTAACACACTGATAGACATAGTAACACCTGTAAAACATTTTCACACGGTATCCATTCTGTACAACAAAGAGTTCATATCATTCAAAAGCCAACTACCCAATTGATTTCTCACTAATTCTAATCCATATGCAGAATTTGATTCGGAATATTCAGAATTCGATTCAAAATAAAACCCTAATTCAATCAATTCTGAATCGATCCGCCCAATTTAATATTCTCATAGGCCCATTCAAAAAAAATCATATCAGACGGAATTAACAGCAAACATTTATCGATTTTTGCTGTATGGGAATAAAATTGACACTTACTCGGTGTTGCTGGTGTTACTTCTTTTCCGCTTGCCTTTCGCCATATCCTCCCGTCAATCGATTTCTTCCTCGCCGGAATTTGATGTTTTTGCTTTACAACCGTAGCTAAATCAAAGAGGGAGGATCCCTAACTATATGGGCTGTTTATTTTCGGTCCAACTACCTCTGATTCAAACGTATTAACAGATAGTGGATTGAGGCGCCACGATTTCTGGTGGGACTTAATTCTCCTCCGATTTCCCCATACAAAACGCCTCATTTTTTCTTAGAATAAAAGGAATAAAATACAGTGTAATTAGTTACCCGAATTTAAGGTGGAAGAAAAAAAGCAAAAACTATTTTTATCATTAAGGGTTTTTTTGTACATATTTATTTATTTTGTCCTTCTCAACCACCGTCTTTCTTTTTTGTTCTATTTCATCATTTAGCATCTTGTATTGTCCATTAGGCCTACCGCCCGAAAAAAATATTTATTTAAATTATGTATTGTGATCAATTATATTATTCTATAGTTATATATAATATTGATGCTAGTGGTATTGACATCATCGAATCATGATGGATCAAGTCAAAACCACGTAAGAAAAAGATATGAGTAATACTCATCAGTAATATGAAGCCTTAAAGGCCATATTCCTTAGACAAAAGAGTTTGTCTTTTGTGTAAATTGGAAAAGGAGATATGATCACATGGACACATGGAGTTGATCAATGTTTGAAACGAGCATATAATAGACCAGAAATCCATATGAAAATAGAAAGCTCGTAAAAGTGAATATAAAATTCACATAAGTGGGCATGTAAAAAACCGACGAAAGTGAATATTAAATTCACATAGATAAATTTCATACATGTCGAAATATCGTGAAAGTGAATTTGAAATTCACAGAGAAAAAAATTTCATTCATATAAATAAATTAGGACCCGAAATCCATAAAGAAAGACATGTTTCACGAGTGATCTGAAATTCAGAGATAAGAAATCTATTGAATATATCATGAGATTTCATGATCACAATTGAAAAAAATATTAAATCACTTTTTATCATGATGATATGCTGCTGAAGCAGCAATATCAATTAAAGTAATTTATGATGTATATGAAATTGATTATGATTTTGTATCATTATGACAAATAATAATCCACTGGATGTAGAATTATGAAAATAAATAATGAGTTATCATTGATATGACTAATGAATCCCGACCGAATTATGAGAGTTCATAATTTATAAAGAACGTGACTCAATTTATAAATATTTGGAAATATTTGGTTATGGTTGTGGAGGAGGACATGGTTGATACAATACTTATTGTTTATACGATGCATTTAAAATTTAAGCATCGTTTATTAATAAATAAATTGTTTCTTGTCTTGGCCTTATTTTGATACAACTAAAGTTTTTTTTGTTATATATATATAGTAGCTATAGAAATTTATTTTATCGATTGTGTATAATGGATACGCGTTGCTAGTTTTCTTCTAAAAAGAAAAAAAGGAAATAAATGTATTGTCATGTATTTTTGGTAAATAGATCTTGATGTTGGCCACAATAATAATATATGATTCTCAATCGTAGGATTAATTAATGTATATATTATTTTTGGCAATCATATTCGTATTAATGTAAGTAAATAAAATCTTGTTAATTTGTTAAAATTAAATAGATTATATTTTACATGATTGTGTAGTTATGTTAATCACTTACGTGATGTATAAATGATCTGTATTTTGATAAGGCATGAGATTTATTTTTTTGCTTTATAACTTAGTGATGATGCTGAATAATGCACCACCGGTAAAACAGGGCCACGTGTAATCTAAGGGTGAGTTAGGAAGAAGAATATGCAAGGCCAAGACTGATAAAGATGGTGTTTTTGGTGTTATATGGCTGAGTCCAAGAATATATCTTGGATTGCCTACGTATCATGTGTAATGTCCAGGAATCAAGCCTTACGTAGTTCCTGGAGCTATGTATTTATAGGCACATGTCATTCTTCTGCCCTAAACTTAGGGCGGTTTGGTCTATTGACATAAATACCCTTTAATGGGCCTTGCCCCTTGTCCAAGTAACCTGCTGGATGGTGGGCCTAAGAATCTGGGCTGGAGGCCTTGGTATCGACTCGATGCGTACCGACATAGGTGATCGAGGTGGGACACTTGCAGAATCTGCCGGTTGCTGCGGTCTTCACTGGTAGGTCTCGTATTCGATCCGATGTGTATAATTAACATAGACTTTTCCACATGCCAGCTGGACCAATCAGATTATTCCATATGGAGGGGTGAAATCCCGTATCGTCATAAGCCCCCCAGATCGGAGGGAAGCTCATCTCGAGTGCTGATGTCGGATCTGAAAATTTGAATAATCTTTTCGACGCGTGGTCTTTTTTAGGCGGGAATATAGCTGTCCTCCTAGCCGATGTAGGCTGTCGTCAGGATGACGTCACACTGTATCAGTATTAATGGGTGTAGGAAACGAAGCGTTTTTCATTGGTCCACGCGGGGATTCTGTCCTTGATTCTCGCGTTCCATACCCTATAACTGCCCCCAAATTTGCCCTTTCAAATCATTTAGAAGATTTTGCAAGCATATAAGGAGCCCAAGACCTAAAAGTCTCTCATTTTCCATTCTTTCTCTGCTTTATCCGAAAACCACAAGTAAGCCTTAATTTGCTCAAACTCTTTCTTTTGCTTTTGCTTCTTTGTTTTTTCTCACTCCCATGTCTAGTAGCGAGAGTGATTCTCAAAATAGGGAAGAAATTGTTGTGACAGAAGAAGAAGAATCGGCGGAGAGGACGATTTCTGAGGCACCCATTGCTTCCGGTGAGAGAGTTGCCGGAGAAGAAGAAAGAGGAGAAGAAGAATCGTCTTCTCGACCTACTGCTAAACGCCAAACCAGGATGAAGGGTCACGGACCATACGGTTGCATATCCAATCTTACTCAGGAAAAAGCTAAGGCTGTATGTCTACGATACGGCATCCCATATTCATCCGAGAACATCAAAGTGTCTCACGGTAGCCATCAATATGCCTGTGATCCTCCTCATGGGTTCTGTGCCATTTACGAGGCGCAACTGAAAGAGGGGTTAAGGTATCCCTTCGACCCGTCCCTCATTGAAGTCCTTCGACACTACCAGATCTGCATTACTCAGCTCGCTCCAAAGGGGTTAGGAGTGTCATGGGATTCGTTCTGGCGTGTCGAATCGCCAAAGTCGAGTTCTCGGTCCGGCTGTTCCGACAGTACTATGCAATCCAAGGCCTACAAGACGCGGGATGGTACACTTTCTAGAGGCGTCCTCTGGTCCCGGAATTTGTTAGAAGGGTGACAACGTCTCTGGTACACTTTCTAGAGGCGTCCTCTAGTCCATTTTGTTCTTTATTCGACACGAGTTGGAAGATATCGACGTCCGTACTTGGTATAAAAGGCCTAAGAAATGGCACGATAGGCTCGACTCTGACCCCCCCAGTGAGTGTGGGATTCTCGAGAGGGTTAATCCCGACGTCGCAACGCGAAACCTCCATTCTCTATATCCATTTGCCGATGTTGAGACGGCGGGTCCGGGTGCTTATCTAGAACTCGATGAGGACGTTCGAGTCTTGCGTAGGATTTTTATAAACTCTGTCGAGTTGCTACACTTTAGTATTTTTTCTTTTTCTGTATTTGTTTTAACTGTGTTCTGATGTTGAATTTTCTCTGTATGCAGTGGAATATTTCTCAAAGTTGGAGGTCTTGGGCAAAGTGCCCGACCCTAAGGATACAGACCCCAAGAAGATTCAGGAACTGGCTGGCATCAGATCGAAGAAGCCGGTATCTGGAACAATAGTCCCCGGAGGTCAGAGGACTCCGGCTCGATCTTCAACTCCTGTGTCCACGTCGGACATTTTGAGAGATCAACCCGACGAGGCCCGGATGACGGAGCAGACTGAGGCGGACCTCGTCCCGAGAAAGTGACAAAAGACTACCGAGGTGAGACATGGAGTTGGGAAAGAAACCCGTAACCTTGCTCCTCCCAGATTGAATGCGACCGACCCGCTCCCTGGTGTGAGCGTTACAGAGATGGAGACTATGTCTCCGGAAGAGTTGCATGAATTCTTTCTGAAAAGCATCCGAGCTGTAAGTCTTCATTCTATTTCCCTTATCTTGGGGACTTTTGTATATTTCTGATATTAACAATTCTCTCTATTGCAGGCTCGGCTAGCAGCTAAAGTGGCCGTGACCATAATTGAGTCTCCATCTGCTGTCATGGAGGAGCAGAAAGAGACCATTGCCAAGCTGACATCTGATATCGAGAAGTAGAAGGCTAAGATAAACAAGCTCGATGATTGTCGCGCCAAGCTCGAGTCTGATTTGGCAACCTCCCGAGATGAATTATCAAAAGCGCACAAAGATATATCTGTCAGGGATGCTGATTTAGCGACGGTGAGGTCGGAACTGGCGGAAGTGAAGTCGGAGCTTGAGGGGACGAAGGCTGAGTTGGCGGGGACTATCACGGCTCGTAACGATCTTCAGTCTCTTCTTGATGGTTTAACGACTCGCATGGAATCAGCCAAGAAGGACTTCCTGGCCTCTATGGAGCTTGAGAATGATCTGTCGTTGCTAATGAGTCAGGGTATCAATGGTGGATTCACGATGGTTCTTGACCAAGTCAAGGCAGTTGACCCGAACTTTGAAGTATCCAGCATCGAGAAGGCCCACTTGTACGACCCTGAGGCCATCCCTCGTTACGGCTGATACTTCACAGAATTCAAAGCTGGCGTCTCCCTATACGACAAATATGTGGTCCCTGCCATGGAAGGGGATGGTGAGGAGGACCTCGAGTCAATTGATCCCATCGATCCCAACGCCTCTACCTCAAACCAGCCTGCTGCCTGATGCTGTTTTCTCGTTATCTTTTTAAACAATTTGATTCGATTTGGCTGTAAACTTTTTATTCGATCTGGTTGTAACAACTTTTTATTTCTCGATCTCAGAAACTTTCTCGATTCTGCATTTGGATTTTTTGAATCTCAATATATGCTTTTCCATTGAATGTGTTTCTCGTTGTTGATTATTTGTCTAGGGTGTAGTCTTTTCCGACTTAATTCCCTTGCAAAAGTTGCCTTGTGGGGTGTAGTCCTTTGGACTTAATTCCCCTATGGCCCCTCGAAATGTAGTATGATTACATGACTCATGATACACTTGGGTCTGAGTCGACTTAGCATTGTACTGCCTTATCGGCTAGACTTAGCTATTTGGTCGGAGCTCGATTCGACTGTCCTGCCTCGTCAGGTTTATGGGGATATCGAATTAAGAAGTCCTCACTCGACTGTCGCACATCGTGGTGCTTATGATCTGGTCGAGTTAGGTATCCATCGTGGGATCTTCCGACCGCCTCGCATCGTGGCTTTTTGGCAGGTCGGGAGTGATGTAAGCTCTGTCAGTGACTTGGCTTTTTTCACTGTTTTGTTTTAACTCCGTCGTGTCGAGGGCTTGCAGATCGGAAGCGATATGAGCATTGTCAGTGACTTGGCTTTATTCACTATTTTATTCCGAGTTCGTCGTGTCGAGGAATTGGTGTCGTGGTCGAATTTTTGCGCTTTTTATTCTGCTCCCCTTTTCTTTTTTATATGAGCTTGTAAGTACAGCATAATTAAAAAAAAGAAAATTGCTTGAATAAAGAGCATTGAAATCAAATGTCGTTACAAATAATTAGGAAAGTAAAGTTGCAAATGTCATGAAATGAATAAACAATTTAAACATAATATTTTCTGAGGTTGGTGGCGTGCCAAGTTCGAGGCACTGTGCTTCCATCCGACCTGCCCAACTGATACGACCCCTTAGGATGCACCTTCAAAATTTTATATGGCCCTTCCCAATTCGGCTCGAGCTTGCCTATTGGGTCCTGCCTGCTGGATTCATTCTTCCTCAACACGAGATCTCCTACTTGGAAGTATTTATACTTTACTCTTGCATTGTAATATTGCGAGATATTTCTTTTATAATTGGCCACTCGATGTGCCGCAATCTCTCTCTTCTATTCGATGTTATCTTTTTCTAGCCTTAGATCGACAGCATTTGTCTCAACATTGTAGGCCAAAATTCGAGGCGATGCTAGCCCTATCTTTGCAGGTATCACTGCTTCGCATCCATAAGTCATGGCAAAGGGAGTCTCCTGCGTGGCCGAATTGGGTGCTGTTCGATACGACCACAGAATGCTTGGTAACTGAGCTGCCCAATCCCGGCCTTCATCCTCTAGCCGCTTCTTCAAGCCAAATTTAATCTGCCTGTTTGTCTGTTCGACCTGCCTATTGGACTGAGGTCGGGCCACTGAAGTCGTTCTATGCTCGATCTTGTACTCTTTGAGCCAATCCTGCACTCTGTCATCCAGAAATTGAGTTCCATTATCCGAGATCAGATACTTTGGAATTCCAAACCTGCACAAAATATTTTCCCATAGAAATTTTTGATGGTCTGAGCCCTGATGTCGGAAAGAGCTTTGGCTTCGACCCACTTCGTGAAATAATCAACCGCGACCACAACATATTTGAAATTACCCGGAGCTCGAGGTAAAGGCCCGACTATATCGACCCCCCATTCATCGAACGGCCATACCGATTCGATGGCGTTCATCTCCTGTGCTTGCTGGTGTGTCACCACATCATGCACTTGACAAGCCCTGCATCTCATCACCAATCGATTGGCGTCCTTTTGCATGGATGGCCAATAATAACCTGCTAGTTTACATTTCCTCGCCAACATTCGAGCTCCTCAATGATTACCACAAACTCCTCGATGTATCTCTTCAAGAAGATAAGCTCCCTCTTCTTCCGATGCGCATCGCATCCAAGGCGTTACAAACGATTTTCGATAAAGAACATAGTCAAATAGAGCATACCTGGAGGCTTGCATTTGGATTTTTCTGGCTTGAGACTTGTCAGACGGGAGAATTCTGTCTTTCAAGTACAGAGCTATCGGGTCCATCCATGTCGATCCCTGAACCACTGGTTGCACATCGACCTCATTATAGCTCCGCTCCGCTAACATTTCTACCAGAACCTTTCTCCTCGATTTGAAATTTGATGCGAGTTTAGACAAAGCATCGACCCGTTTGTTTTCGCTCCGAGGTACCTGTTCGATGTTAACCGTCTTGAACTTCGATATCAACCCCTGAACGACTTTCAAATAGCTCTTCATGGATTCCTCTTTTGCTTCATACTCACCTCGTATGTGATTCACTACGAGTTGAGAGTCACTATACACCAGGAGATTCTCGACCCCCAACTTCGATGCTACCTTCAAACCTGTAATCATGGCCTCATACTCTGCTTCATTATTTGTGGCCTTGAACTCGAATCGAAGCGCATAAGGGAACTCTTATCCTTTAGGACTAACCAACAATAACCCAGCTCCAGCTCCACTGTTCCTCTGATGACTGTTTATCCTGCTCCAACTGAATCGATAATCCCTCGGCTATGAAGTCTGCCAGAGCTTGACCTTTAACAGCTGTACGAGGTAGAAACTCGATGTCGTACTCAGCTAACTCGACAAACCATTTTGCTAATCGACCCGATGTCTCGGGCTTTGCCAAAATTTGCTTCAGAGGTTGGTCAGTGACCACAGCAATGGGGTGTGCTTGAAAATATGGTTTCAACTTCCTCGATGCATGAACCAAACTCAA
Organism: Gentiana straminea; assembly: GCA_036785695.1. Lineage (NCBI taxonomy): Eukaryota > Viridiplantae > Streptophyta > Magnoliopsida > Gentianales > Gentianaceae > Gentiana > Gentiana straminea. Next base: position 7,939,253 of record JAVUPR010000497.1, on the reverse strand, counting down.
TGCTAACTTTTCAGCAGGGGTGTACCTGATCTCAGCTCCATGCAATGCCTTACTTACAAAATAAACTGGAATCTGTCCCTGGTCTCCTTCTCGAACCAACACTGCACTCACTGCCTCTTCGAAGATTGCTAGATAAACCAGGAGTTTCTCTCCTTCCCGAGGTGAAGATAGTGTTGGTAAATCAGACAAATACTCCTTCAAATCATCGAACACTTTCTGACATGTCTCATCCCATTGGAACGGACTCGCCTTCTTCAATATCTTGAAGAAGGGTAGGGCCCTTTGCGCTGATATCGACAAGAAGCGATTGAGGGCCGCCATCCGACCCGTCAATCATTGTACTTCTTTTACGTTACGAGGTGTAGGCATGTTCTTGAGGGCCTCGATCTTATCTGGATTAACTCGAATCCCATCTCTCGATATCATATAGCCTAAAAATTTCCCAGATCGAACCCCAAAAGTGTATTTCTTCGGATTGAGCTTCATGTTTGCAGCCCGAAGTACCTCGAAAACCTCTCTGACATCGACAAGAAATTGTCCCATGGACTTGCTCTTGATCAATAAATCGTCGACATAAACTTCCATATTTCGGCCTATCAGTCCCTTGAAAATTTTATTAATTGCTTTTTGATAAGTAGCTCCTGCATTCTTTAAACCGAAGGGCATCGTCACGAAGTAGAACGTGCCAAACTCTGTTATGAAGGCGGTTTTCTCTGAGTCATGGGGGTCCATGAAGATCTGGTAATATCCCCTGTACGCATCGAGAAATCCAAATACCTCGAAATCCAGTGCCGAGTCGACTAACTGATCAATTTTTGGGAGCGGATACGAATCCTTAGGGCACGCTTTGTTGAGATCTGTAAAATCCACGCATATTCGCCAGCTTTTATCTGGCTTCTTAACCAACACTGGATTGGCTAACCAATCCGGATAGAATACCTCTTTGACGATTCCAGCAATTAACAATTTCTCAACTTCCTTCTTTACTGCCTCCTTCCTCTCAGGGGCGAGATTTCTCTTCTTCTGCCGTATCGGCTTCTTTTTCGGGTTGACGTTTAGTCGATGCACTGCTATAACTGCCGACAGGCCTGGCATGTCGTCTGCTTTCCATGCGAACACATCTCGATACTCGACCAGGAGGTCGACCAAGGCTTTCATTTCGGGGTGTGACAACCACTTCCCGATCTGGACCCCTTGGCCCTCCTCTTCTTTCCAAACACGGATCTCCTTTGTCGGATCGATGGAGACCCAGCTCCGATCCTCCTCTTCCTCAGGCATTTATTCCTCTACCAGCACTTGTCCAACTCCTTTCCCTTTAATTGTGACCAAACTACAATTCCTGGCTACCTCGACGTCTCCTTTCACCTCATGGGTACCATACCAGGTGGGGAATTTCATGCGGTTGTGGAATGTCGAAATGATGGCTCTGAGGTCGTATAAAGCTGGTCGACCTAATATCGCGTTGTAACCCGATGGGGCCTTGACTACGACAGAAGTCATTTCCATTGTTCTGCCCTTCTCTCTATCTCCAATTGTAGTCAGCAAACTAATCGATCCGACAGGATGGATGGCCTGTCCTGTGAATCCAAATAGAGGGGTAGATAACGGCACAATGTCTTCATCCTTCAACCTCATGGCTTTGAAGGCTGAGTAGTAAAGGATATTGACGGCACTTCCACTGTCGACACAGACTCTCTTTATCCGACCTCGGCTTATCACCGCCTCTATTACTAATCCTTCACTGTGACTGTGGGAACTCGGAATATCATCTTTGGATCCATAACCCACCTCCGTTGTGAACTTAAGCTTCTTCGATTCCCTCGATCTGTCTGAAGACTGCCGACTGGATCGAGGTCGATCTGACTCGTGTTCAACGACAATCATGTTGACATCATACCCGATGCGGTTATCTCGATGAGGGTCTCGATTCTGATCTTCCCGACGATCATCCCGACGGTTATCTCTGTAGGTCGGCCCGGATGATCTATCTCGGCGTCTCTGATTATCTCGACGCGGCGATCGATCTCTCTTCCCGTTATAACTTTTTCTCTTATACTCTCGACGACCCTTTGGCTCGTCCTTCTCGGATCTGTCAATCACCTCGTCCAACCGACCCTCTTGAATACAGGCATCAATATCTCTCTTCAAGTCAAAACATTCTTTTGTGTCATGCCCCACATCTTTGTGATAGTCGCATTACTTGTGGGTATTCTTTCTCTTCTCAGGATCTTTGGAAATTGGTTTCGGTGTTCATGCAATGTTTTTCTTGATCATAATAGCTAGCACCTCCCCCCGGGATCGGTTGAGAGGTATAAAATCTAATCTTTCAAATTTCCCTTCTTCCCGAGCCGATCCGTGGTCGGTGCGGTCAATCGATCGAACACGTTGGACTTTCCTTCTTCATTCAGACCCCTAGGCTGACCCTTGGTCTGGCTTCGGGCATCGTTCCTCGAGTTGAGACCAAGTGAAATGGTGTGCAGACGCACTGCCTCTTCACCTTGGCAAAATTTGTTGACTATGTTCACACATTCGTCCATATCACTGGGCATTTTCTTGGACAACTTGTCATATAATTTCATATTATGCAGACCTCCAACAAAGGCGTTAACCTGCAGTGCGTCACTGGCGTTATGCAATTTCATGGCCTCGAGATTGAAGCGTCTCATAAAATCAATGGTCGATTCCCCTTTCTCTTGCTTGATATTCATGAGGTGGGTAGCATTGAGGTGGAACTTCTTGTTCCCGATGAAAGCATCTCGAAATTTCTGTCCTAACTGTAGAAAACTCGAGATCGACGCGGGCCGTAGCTTATGAAACCACTCCCGAGCTCGACCTGTGAGCAACGCAACGTGTCGAAAGCACGACACTTCATGGCGTCGTTTGCATTTCTCAATCTCATCAACGATATATACCGATATAGATGGTCCTCTGGGTCCGTAGTACCATCATAAGGTTCCATCTTTGGTGGCTTGAATGACTCGGGCATCGTGTATATCTCTATCTCGGGGCTAAATGGCGACTCGAGCCACTCTGTTACCTGTTCTTTCCCTACGATACGATTGAACTCGTTTCGAATACTATCCTCGACCTGCCGTTGTTGCTTTTCTTGTCTAGGACGTTTCTTGGCAATAGTCGCGCTGACTTTTATTTCGTCTTCCTCACACTCTTCTTGAGGATCGACATGCCTCTTCCCCCTGGCATTCTCAGTCTCCTTCCGACCCGGTGGGTCTAACAGATGTTCCTCAGGGGTGTTATGAATTCCCTTACCTATGAACGCTGAGGCCACCACTCTTTTGAGGGCGTCTTCGTCCAGAGATGCCAAGTGGTCAGCCATATCTTGCAGCTGCGGGGGAAGTTGGGGCCTGGGTGGTTCTACAACTACGGGTCTAGATCCAGTGGGGACTTCCTGAATCTGGGACGGAACCCCTGTTGGATCTAAATCCGTGTGTTTTTCGATCTGCGGGTTTTTACTGCTCGTCGGTTTCTTGTTCTTTGGTGGGGGTGCCATTGCGATATCTTTACCCACTCACCGGTAGAAGGCCCTCCTTCTAGCGCCAAATGATGATGCTGAATAATGCACCACCGGTAAAACAGGGCCACGTGTAATCTAAGGGTGAGTTAGGAAGAAGAATATGCAAGGCCAAGACTGATAAAGATGGTGTTTTTGGTGTTATATGGCTGAGTCCAAGAATATATCTTGGATTGCCTACGTATCCTGTGTAATGTCCAGGAATCAAGCCTTACGTAGTTCCTGGAGCTATGTATTTATAGGCACATGTCCTTCTTCTGCCCTAAACTTAGGGCGGTTTGGTCTATTGACATAAATACCCTTTAATGGGCCTTGCCCCCTTGTCCAAGTAACCTGCTGGATGGTGGGCCTAAGAATCTGGGCTGAGGCCTTGGTATCGACTTGATGCGTACCGACATAGGTGATCGAGGTGGGACACTTGCAGAATCTGCCGGTTGCTGCGGTCTTCACCGGTAGGTCTCGTATTCGATCCGATGTGTATAATTAACATAGACTTTTCCACATGCCAGCTGGACCAATCAGATTATTCCACGTGGAGGGGTGAAATCCCGTATCGTCACTTAGCAATATATTTTCCCACCGAAAGTTGACATTGTATGAAAAAGAAATCATATGATATTGCCATATCATTTAATTATTGGATTGTTATTAACTATAACTTTACAATATTTGCATGATCATTGCAGTAATTGATGCATTCATTGTATTTTGGCAACCGTATTTGCATTAAATTTAATAAATAAAATCATATTTGTTCATTCAATGAAAAATATTAAATTGCTTGATTAATTGTCAGAAGAATGATAATCATTAATGTGATTATTTATACATATATTCTTTACAAAAGAAAAACATTCAACGTGCGGATTTTGAAACATGACTACCATGTATATGGTCTTTAAATTGCGTTTGCTCTGTATTTCATTTATTAATTTTTTTTTCCAATTTTCGGTCAAATAATGGTAAAATTAAATATGACAATAGATTATAGCTGACATAGCTAGCATAATGATTGATTCACTTATTGCAATATTAAATAATTGTTCCTTCGATCCTTAGCACATATAATTCGAAGTCATAATTGATTTCTTTGAATGATAATTATTGTATGAATCTATTTTTGTGATATATATATATATTCGTGAACATTATTATTTGTTAGGAAGTTATTGTTTCTCTCTAATGTGTCAAAATTTTATTTTTTCTTAAAGAAGAGAGCTGAACCGATTAATGGTGATGACGATGTTTGTCTCATCAATACTGCGACAACGCACATTATATTGGATACCAGAGTGAAACTCTTAAAATAAAATATGAGAGAAGCGAATGTCAAATGCATAATATGTAAGTGCTATATAAGGTTTCGAAAAAGCCATCGAAACAAAAATTGTTTGAAATAAAGCACTATGCTCTCTCAAGTCTCGATTTTTTTTGAGTAATATGGGTATTATATCGAGATTGAAATATTTGCTTTATATACTATTCCCGACGAAATGTGTATAAACAATATGTTTGAAAATAAAGAGATATGTCCAATCCACGAAGAGAATGTGACTGGTGCTATATGCATCATTTAAAACAATGATATATGTATGAGAAGCATCACATTCATTCTGTGAAATGAATGTGACAAAATTAAAATTCAAGATTCATATAGCGATTTTGAATATTTTGGTTATTGTGGTTATGACCATTCTTTATGTGAGAATCCCACTAGAATTGGGTCGTTGATTCAAGAGCATTGATATACTCGATATATTGTATCCATAATTGTGAGAAATGATATAATATCTCTATATGAGACAATATTTCTCCCTGAATCGAAAAATATTAAAGAAGTTTGTTGATACCCGTACAAGAGAATCTCACATTAAAATATTGAATCCGTCACGGGTTATTGCAAATTTTCTAGTTATTGATTGTGAAAGAGTGTTGTCCGTGATTAAGAGGAGGAAAATCTATTATGAATTAATATCTCGTGGCAAACATTGACATATATGAACCACGAGTTCATATATTATTTATTGACATAAAACCCATGAAGAATAGATTTTATGCACATTTTGCATATATCAAATATTTTCTGAGAAAAATCGAGAAATGAACCAAAAATTCGATGTCTCATTCTACTGATTTCTCTGCATATGATGTGAAAAAATAATTTGAACGATTCTTAAAAAATCTGAAATCACATAGTTGTATGTTAAACGCATGAAGCACAAGTGAGATATTGTTTTCAAAAATCTCATAGAATGAGATATTTACTGAAACCACTATGTAAAAAGCTTGAACAATATAAAAGGGCATCAAGGTATATGTCGGTGCAACATGTTTGATGAAGATCGATTCTCGGCATTAGGGAGAGATAAAGAAAACCCTATCTTAGAATAAAAGAATGCCAATTTTTTTTTAACATAAATGATCTTTCATACATCAGTTTAACTGAACTGCGAAAGTAATTTTACTTGTAGTATTTAGCAAGAAACCTGCCAAAGGCTTTGTTGAAATTAAATGAGTGACTATTTCTAAAATGCACCAAAGAAAATATGATTGATGATATTCTCTACGTTAGAAGCGTAGAAGACCGATCGATGTAAAAGATAAAAATCCGCGGAAAATGAATTCATATTCAGTCACTCATGAAATCTCTTAAAGAGATTCATATTGAAGACGAAAACCCCCAAAACAAAATTGCACGTGTATCAAATGATCAAATATTGAGGTTGCGGAACAACCAATCCATACATTGATAAGGATTTGGTTTATGCTAACAGCGAATTAGCAATGAATTTCATGGGAGAAGTTTAAAACAAAATATCATAGTCGTCGACGACATATTTGCCTCTTTAATTGCTATTATAATATCTGGATCCAGTACTTGATTCATTAGCAGAGTCTCAGAAACACTCAGACTAGGTAAAAATGAAATAAGGAATTGAGGTTGAGTTTGAATTGGATTTGTTTGTTAATGATCAAACATATCCTCCCGTTAGGCCGTTACAGATAATGTTATGTTCGCTAATTAATAAATCTGGCAGTAACTTTGACTTTTCATATGTCATGACCGCATATTTATGGGTCGTTGGACATTAATATTGATATGAAAATCCTTGGTGGATTTAAAAAATGAATTAATATGACAATCGCAACATGCATACCGTTAAGTAAAAAACGTCGTTAACATTCATGTTGAATGTAATATGACTATAGTATATTCCTATTAAGGAAGGAATATATAAGTAATGCATGGTTAATGTCATGAATTTTATAGCATTACGATACATGATAGTGGAAATATATGCATGCAAATTGCGATTATATTACTTTCCCCATTGTTTTGATAATTACAGTGCTGATTATGTTGCATGTGTTGCACAAGTGAATAGTGGGTATTACACTTATTAGCCCATACATTCGATTATCTACATGAACTCTAGAAGTGAGTTGATATACAAAATGTACACTCTAGTGAAAATCTGTCAGATTTGTTTACTAAGATTATTCATACATCTGTTTTGGAATAAACGTGTTTATACTACCAGAATACGTACATTTGAAAGACTGTTGTCGTTAAGAAGAGCGACAACATCAAAACTATTTTGAGTATATGGTCCTAAAGACTAATGACTGTACTTTTTTCACCTTTAACTAAGTTTATTCCCATAGGGTTTTCTTAGTTAAAGGTTTTTAACGAGGCAGTCAGTGCGAGACGCGAGCCCCTCCTCGGGCGGATTCCTCATTTTGCTCCTCAGCCTACGGGGTATTAGCAGCCGCTTTCGACTTATGATCGTCATGAATTGAACAAGAAGCTACCGAATTGGCCTATTTCTTGCGTGTACCAATTGAAATATTTTTACGTATATGGAATGAATTATTTACCTTGTCTAGTTTTTTTCCCACTGGGTTTTTCTAGCAAAGTTAATAGCACATGACATATACGTTATGCAAGTATAATCGAGAAAATCAATTCAGTCATTTCTTCATTGAGACATTATCTACTTGAGAAAGAAGATCATTTAACTATAATATATGAAGACAATGCATTTTGGATATCTCAATTGAACTGAGACTATATAAATGGGGATTAACAAAACATATTTCAGCTAATTTATTGTTTACTCATTATTTGTGAAAGAGTTGAGAGAATAATATACAGAGGTCCAGTCAACCGACAATCTGATAGATTTATTACCAAGACATTGCCGGCGACAACATTTGAAAGACTGTTGAAGAGCATCGGGATGAAGTGCTTGAAAGATCTAAATTGATGCTTGGTTCAGGGGGAGTGAATCAAACACAGATAAATATGCACTCTTTTTCCTTAACTAAGATTCTTTCCCACTGAGTTTTTTCTTAGTAAGGTTTTAATGAGGCATATCATATCTGTTGTTTAACAATAGACATCCAAGGGGGAGTGTTGTGTAATAATATATTTTGGATTGTCTATTGATATTGATTGATTCTGATTGATCTTTTGTAATATTATGATTCTATTCATTTATTGTATTCACACCCTAGAATGTACTATAAATACCCCCTTATACCTTTGAAATAATACACAAATATTATTTGCATTCTTCTTTATCTTTTTTTTTTTGAACAGCAATAGAAGGTTTTCTTTAGGAAAAAAGAAAATTCTAACAAGATGCTAGAATCCACAAAAGATCACGGTACCGAAAACTAGCTTAAATCAGGAAAAGCCAAGACAAAGACACATTTATCTATAGACCAAAACAAACACAAAGCTAACACTCAAAAAACTAAGTAGATGCTTTCACAACTTGGAGAGGATGGCTCGACCAATCTTCCCAATTACACCTAACTTCTTCTTTATCTTTATTTTTCCTCTAGTTTTTGCTCTTTAATTTCCTTAGTTTTATAACATTGAATGATTTATCCCAAATTCCAATCCTAAAATATCTTTCTTCGGTTCTTGCTGCCTCCGTATTGTCGAAAAAAAATCTCTCTTTTCTCATTTCTTTAACATCAACTGATTCATAGCACAAATTGAGTTTATTTGATTTGGCATTTATTTTCTTTTTGTTATTTTTTTTATTTTTATTTCAGAAAAGCCTTAAAACAATATTTGACCGAGAGTCTAAATATGTCAAGAGACGCCTCCGGAGATGATGATGGTATAATTATGGCGTGGACTTAAATGAGTAAATCTATCACTTCCATTTTTTTAACCAATTTTTGTGTATTTTTACATAACGTCCCGACTTACGTAACATGCAGAATTTATTCTAAAGTTTACGTGTCTAACACTATGTTTGCGGTTAAAGGCTCGTTTCTGATAACATAGTGTTGCAATAAGAGGCAAATCATTTTACCTAGAGACATGGGATTATATAGTACTCCATCCGTCCCGTGATATAAGTCTTTTTGGCTTTTTAATGGTGTCTTAAAATATAACTCCTTCTCACAAAACAATACGATATTAAATACATTATTTTTATTTTTATTTTCAATAAAGGGATCTTTTTATTAGCTTGCCTTCAAATAGACTTCAACGTCAAAGTACAATCGTGTTTAAACAAGTAGAAAATCTAAATGCTAATCTAAACACCAAGCTAGACGAAGGTTTCTAGCTCGTTCCACTACTTTGGCAATAAAGGCATACGGCGGTGGCTTGTCCTCCTCGTGTCCATGTTCTTGCTTGTTACTCCACATCCAAATCCTGTATAAGGTTTCCCTCCATGTATATATCCACTTCGTTGTCCCAAAACAATTATGTCCGTTGGTATTCAAATTAAGTCTTATCCAATCCACCACAGAGGTAGTTCCAAAAAGTCCCTTTGCTCGTCTCGAGGCACACAATGGTTCCAGACTTCCTTCGCCCAATTACAATCCCGGAGTGCATGAAGTATGGACTCATCCCCTTCTTCGCAAATAGCACACGTGTGATCATCCACTATATTTCTGTCATACAACATACACTTTACTGGAAGGGCGCCATGAATAATGTTCCATAACATGTAATTACCTCTTGTTGGTCCTTTAAGAGCCCAAATCTTCATCCAAATGTCATCCAGAATCCCTTGGTCAGCAAGGGGCCGAAGCAGGGAATACCCCGAGGCCACTGTATATTTTCCTTTTGGGTCCCCTTTCCATTTAAAATCGTTGCCAATCTGTTCAAGCCCATCCTTGAGGTATGAATAGGCTTTGCAGATCCCTTTCCATGTTGATGAGCTTCCTTTTTTTTAAACCAATTTTTGTATATTTTTACATAACGTCTGACTTACGTAAAATACATAATTTATTCTAAAGTTTACGTGTCTAACACTACTTTTGCGGTTAAAGGCTCGTTTCTCATAACGGAGTGTTGCAATAAGAGCCAAATCATTTTACCCAGAGACATGGGATTATATATAGTACATTTAAAGGCCTGTTTTACGGGTCTTTTATGCGGGATGAGGGAACAACACTTAAAAGTGTAAACCACGCAAGTACTCTTTTTTCCATCTTTAAGGCGGTGTTTATAGTCTTTATTACCAAGACATGTCGGTTAGCTAGTTTTCTGTACTAATTAAAGGGACCACATATCCCGCGGCTAGTATCTAGGCAACTCATCTCGAAGAACATGGAAGGAAAAGACACAACACTGTGTTTATTTTATTTTATTTATAATTTTTATGAAAAGTCATTGTGGATGCTGTTGGTTCAACCTTAACTTTTATCTGCGTTCAACCAATTTAGTTGCGCCACCTGCCTCACTTTTGTATTTTTGCAACTGCAACAAATTGTCATGCTCATACCCAAATGTTGATTGGAGTAATTTTTATATGGTTACTCAATTTGTGGTGTGCGGATAAATCTGATCACACAGTTTGAATTTGATTTGAAATTATTTGGTTTAAATTCATCTATATTTGTCTACTTCACGAATATAGTAACTAGAGAAGAATTTCCCTGATTTGGGTCTTATTGTAACTGTGGCATTCAAATCGGTAGTCTTGGCAGAGAGGATAGTTTTTTGGAGCCGTGATCATGTCAAGTATTTGTCTTAATTGGTTTTTTAAATACAAGTATTTTTAGATATTATCAACAAAACGATATAGTTTTGAAAAAAGATCTACTGTGCCATAAATGATATAATATTTTCACATTTTGAGTATGTGACATAAACGGAGCATTTTTCACATTTTCACATTTTAGAGATAATGACATAAACGGAGCATTAGAAAGCAAAAATTAGTGACAGGCCTATAGAAAAATATCTCAGAAAGGGCATCGTAGTAAATTTAAAGATAGACATTAGTAATGATTTTATATATTTTTTAACAACAAAACTATATGTTTTAATACAATATTTTTTTATCGAATCTCATTGAAGCCCTAGCTTCAACCACGTACGTCCGCCCGTAGAGAAAATACTTTTATAAATTGACTGCATGTGTTTACGTTGTTGTATATCCATATAGTACATATATTTACTTTCCAAACCCATCCCCATCTACCGAGAGACATGAAAATAGCATCCCTTGTGATTGCCTTCAATTCTTTCAGCCTTATGATATGGACTATCAAAGTGTAAAAACTGGTTATAACTTAATGAAGACTCGTCTTTAACATAACATACATCAAATTAAGATTTTACACATTTTATTCAATATATGTTTTCATCAATTCAAGGAGAGAGTGATTAATACTCAAAAAAAAAAAAAAAAAAAAGTGATTGATGTGCATGTGTTATAGCAATCTGATTGATGCATGACCTGTATCTCTACTGCACACGTCGCAAGATACGTATAATTTAAGGACACATTATGTCAGCGACACGTATAGGGTCAGACGACCATCGTAGGCCCACCATCAGGCGGGCGTTCAATGGCATTTTTTACTTCAAAAAAAATTCGTATAGGTCCAATATCAACAAGCCTAATATATTGTGTTTAATTTTTTATTTTTTTTTACCGAATTGATTTGTATATTGTGTGATGCTTGGAAAAAAGTTAAAGGCCTAATGTTACACACATAATGCAAACTGAATAACGTTCTGAAAACACAGTTTAACATATACCCGGCAACATAAGCATGTCTGGTTTCGTGCAGTATAACATAAAACAGTATTCAGAACAACTTAAAACATAATCTTCAAACCATTTGACTCTCATTAATATAAGAGTTGTAAGATAGATGGATGTGTAATAAATTAGGGGTAAAAGGAAGAAAAATATAATAAATGCTTAATATATAGATATTCTAAATGGACCTATATTATGAGACAAACTAAAAAACTTTAATGAATTTACATCTTGAGACGAATGTACTACATATTAAGATGCCCAGTATCATCATTCTTTTCGGTGGAGAAGAATCACGATGTCGTCATTATATATATATGAAAGATGTGATAACTGTTTTAAAAAGAATAACCCATCATATCAAATATTGTTAAAAAGAAAATGGCTCACAACATTATGGCCTAAACTGTACAAACAGTCATTTGTGCGTGTAGGGAAGGAGTGGGATATATATATATATATATATATATATATATATATTTGGTATCTTCATATGGAATGAAGTAGTGACCACCTATTCAAGACCAAAATTTATATCTTGAATACAAAATATGTGGTCTCTGTTTGATTTCGGATTGGATTGGGGTTGAATGATTTCAAAAAAGAAAGTAAAATAAAAAAATAGTGAAATAATGATTATAAAGTTGAAATGTAGTATTGGAATTTATGTAGTTGACGAAATGATTGATAAGATAAATTTTACTTAAATATTATATTGAAAAAGTAATGGTTAAATAGTGTAGTGGGTGAATAAAGTGAATTAATTAATATTATTTTATTAAAAAAGAAAGAGAAATATTCTTTTGATAGATTTTCAATCAGGATAATCTGTTACATCAGTGGAGTATTTATACTCACAAGTTTCCAAAACAGAATAAAAGGTGGCAGGCTAGTACAATGCCACGTGTCTCTATTATCCAATAGATAAAACAACATATAATAATATAATTATTTCTTAACATCCCCCCTCAAGCTAAATGTAAAGACATCTACTACATTAAGCTTGGCTCTGAATTCCACAAGTTGTGGCCCTGGTAAAGCTTTTGTAAGTGAGTCTGCAATCTGCATTGATGAAGGGACAAATCTGATTGAAAGCTGCTTGTTAAGCACTTGATCTCTCACATAGTGAATATCGACTTCTATGTGCTTAGTTCTAGCATGATAGACGGATTGTGTGCAAGGAAAGTAGCACTTAGATTATCACACCAAGCCACAGGAACACCGGTCAGTTTGATACCCATTTCCAACAGCAGCTGCTTAATCCAAAACATTTCTGATGATAGATTGGCCAAGGATCTGTATTCAGATTCTGCACTTGACCTAGAGACAAATCCTTGCTTTTTGGAGCTCCAAGAAACTAGAGAATTCCCAATATAGACACAATAACCTGCAAAAGACTTTCTATCTGGGGGATAACAAGCCCAGTCAGCATCAGAGAAACCATTCATGGTGAGAAAGCCATTAGAACCAAAGAACAAACCATAGTGCAGTGTGCCTTTAACATAACTAAGAAGTCTTTTCAGTGCTTGCCAATGAACCTGTGTAGGACTTTGTTTGTATAGAATGTGTCAATATAACATATTATCTTAGACTTAAATAGTTCACATAATGTATGATGTAATAGGATGATCTTAAATATATTAAGATATCGAAGTGAATTACCTAAAAGATTTAATCAAATGGTATTGTAGCCACAACCTTTGCACTTACCGACTTAAATAGTTCACGAGATGGTAAGTCGATGATGGTGATGTATTGGCCTCCCGATTTCAGGATGCGTAGGATGTTGTCCAGGCACCATTGGTGTGGTGCAGGGCTTGAGGTGATCTAACTGCAATCTTTTTAGCAGTTGGGAAGCATAGTGACCTTGTGTTAGATAGAGACCTTCTTGAGTTCTGTGTGCCTCCATGCCTAAGAAGTGAGAAATGGGGCCTAGATCTTTTAGGGCAAATCTGGAGTGAAGCATGTCCACAAACTTCTTTATCAATGTCTGAGAGCTACCTGTTACCAAGATATCATCAACATACACCAATACATAAAGCAGTTGATCAGTAGTTTTAAGAATAAACAAAGAGGAATCTGCAGCTGACTGTTTGAAACCCCAGTCCAGCATTTGAAGCCTTAAGGCTGATGAGAGTCAAATTGGCTATCATTTTCTATGTAATTATACCCCGTTTATACCTCGTTTTATATGTTTTCTGAGACATTTGGTTGTATTTTGATGTATTTACACCTTGGTTATCATTTCGGGACCTAGGACGTAAAGTCCGGGATTCTCGGTCTTTTTCGGTGTAATTTACTATACTCTCGGTCACCCTAGTGTCCTGTAGGGATTATGTGTGGTATTTGTTGTGATTTTGTACAGGACTTAGGTGTTTGAGATGTCCGGAAGGCGAGTTACGAGAATTGGAACGTGTGCCCGAAGCTTAAACGTTAAAACGGATCAAAACGCGGTGGTACTACAACCATACCTTCCATTGATCTGCATTTTGATCTACCTTAGAAGCATTTTCTGGGCTGGAAATCTTCATGAAAGTTGTAGACAATTGAATGAGCTTTCCAACGCATCTTGAATGACTCAAATCGAAGGTCTACAGAAAAAGTTATGGCTATTTTTCTGAGGGTGTGTCAAATGCTAGGAGCACGCCTAGCAGTCAATTTTGGCCAGAAGTTTCAGTACGTGTTTTTATCATCATAGGCGTGTGCCTGCACTTTCCTAGGCGCACACCTCGCGTCCAAAACACATAAAACACTATAAATACCCCCATTTTGGATCTAGATCCATAACTTCTTCTTCCCCAACTCATTTAGATTTATAGATATATTAGCTTAGTTTAGTTGTAGATTGTTGTAATCCGGAGGATCTCGGTGATAGCTTGACGCGTTATTGACGGGATTTCGCTCGGAGACTCGATTTTCTACGGCATAATATATTTGGTATTTCGTTTTCATTTCTTGTTCTTGCTTTCAATCTTTATTTTCGTTATGTTTATTGTTGATTTCTTGTTGTTTTTGTTAATATAATGAGTAGCTAATAGCCGATAGTCGAGTTATGTGATAGTCTTTGAAATCGAACCTTAGCCTGTTCATGTGGTGTTCTTGATGTTTGATTGTTGATTCTCGATGTTACCATAGTTCTAGAACTTATTCTTATCACGTTTGTTGAATTAGCTACTTAATAAACGTATCACACGTATCGTCTTTATATATGTAGCTAATTCACACGTATCGTCTTTACATATGTAGACAAAATACATACGTGTGATACGTGTGAATTAGCTACATATGTAAAGACGATACGTGTGATACGTGTGAAATTAGCTACATATGTAAAGACATCCTCAAAACCTTTAGGCTGAACCATATAGACATCCTCCATGAGAGGTCCATTGAGAAAAGCATTGTCTATGTCAACCTGATGAACATGCCAATTTAAGTTAACAGCAAGAACCAAAACAACTCTGATAGTTGATGCCTTGGCTATAGGGCTAAATGTTTCTGTAAAATCAACTCCATAAGTTTGATGAAAGCCCTTTGCTACCAGCCTAGCCTTATGTTTTAGTATGGTCCCATCTGGTTTCAGTTTGAGTTTAAAGACCCATCTACAGCCCACTGGATGTTGTTTACTGGAAAGAGGTACACGAGTCCAGGTACCATTCTTTTGTAAGGCATCAATCTCAGTAATCATTGCAGCCTTCCATTCAGTGCAACTCAATGCCTCTGAGACTTTAGTTGGCTCAGAAAGGTGATCAGGAATGATAGAGGACTGGATTTGGGCTGAATAGGTTTTAGGCCCGTAGATTCCACTTTTGGCATGATTTTGCCGTGTGTGTTGTGACTCATTGTCCTCGATAGACACTTGTAACCTTTATCGGATGAGGGTCCTAGCAAAAATTTGTCTTTAAAAGATGCCACCACATTTCGGTGTAAGTGCACTTAGTAGTGTGGAATCTGAACTTAATAGGATGGAAAGGCCTGAGATGTGGAAAGCAAGTACATCCAAAAACCTTATAAAACTTATAATTAGGTTTCTTTTGAAAGATGACTTCAAATGGTGATTTGTTATCAAGAACAGGAGTGGGAATGACATTAATAACAGATACAGCCTCTACAAAACTATCCCACCAGAATTTTAAAGGTAAAGAAGCTTGGGCCAATTGAGTCAATCCAAGTTCAACTATGTGCCTATGTTTCCTTTCTGATCTACCATTTTGTTGGTGAGCATGAGGACAAGGGTGCCTGAAATGTATCCCGTGCTGTCTGAGATATGGTTCAAGAGATCTATACTCCCCCCAATCAGTTTGTAAACATTTGATTTTAGTGGAAAACGGATTTTCAACTAGATTTTTAAAGGTTATGAAGGTGGAGTAAGCCTCAGATTTGTGTTTTAAAGGAAGATCCAGGTATATCTGGACCAGTCATCAACAAAATGCATACAGTATATATATCCAGATGTGGAAGGGACATGAGCAGGGCCCCATAAATCAGAATGCACAAGATCAAGAACATTTTTAGCATGAGAATCAGAAATAGAATAAGGTAGGGCATGACCCTTACCAAACTGACACGCATCACAGAAAAGCAAACTTCCATTAATAGCAACATTACAAGTTTTCAGGATTTGACTAAGGACAAGTTTAGAAGGATGGCGAAGCCTTCTATGCCAAACATTTGCATCCTTATCTAGACTCACTGTTCCTAGACATAAACTAGGAGAACCAGAAAAACCAACACTAGTATTATTGCTAACAGGCTGAATAAGAGCAGACTTGGATTTGGAGTGAAGGGAGTGCTGTGGAGGAGCCAGTATCTTGTAGAGACCATCACTGAGAACCCCTGCTAGAAGCTGCATCCCTGTTGTCTTGTCCTTCATATAACAAGCATTAGGAGTAAATTCAACAATAATATAATTATTAGCTAAGAGTCTAGAGATGCTAATCAGATTCTTAGTGATTAGAGGAACATGTAAAACATCTTTTAGTGCAAGTGTTATGTGTGGTTGGTGTGTGCCAAGGTTGCTATAACCGATATGAAGAATATGAAGTTCCTCACCATTTCCAACTACCAAAGGCTCAGAGCCACCATAACCTTCACTGAGATGGAGGTTGTTTAGATCAGCTGTGATGTGATTTGAGGCTCCACTGTCCATGTACCATGCTGTGTCTCCCACAGATTGAGGAGTGGAAACAAAAGCTTGTTTGGAGACATTGTTACTGTTATTGTTGATGTTGTTGTTTGGAGGAACAAAATCCTCTTCAAACTTGTGCCAGCAGGATGTGACAACATGCCCTCTTTTGCCACACAACTGGCAGACCATTGTGTTCCCGAATTGCCAGTAGAACCTCTTCCACCTCCATTGCTCCTACCTCTACCTCTTCCACCTCTACTGCCACCATTTCCTCTTCCTCTTGCAGCATTTGTGTTGGAACTAGGGGATCTTCCTTTGTTGTTGTAAGTAGAGATGTTTCTGGACATAGGACCTTGAGCAACATGAGCAGTAGGATTAGGAAATCCTGCACCAGAAGGCTGATTGAGTCTTGCAATTAGTCTTTCATGAGTAATCAGTTGGGATTGGACATCTTGCCAGCTTAGAGAACCAACTCTCGATGTGATATTCACAATTGCCGACTCATAATCCCGATCTAATCCACCCAAAGTGGCAAGGATCAATTCTGATTTTGTAATGGATACCCAGCCGCTGTCAAATTGTCAGAATATGCCTTCGTTTGTGCTAAATAATCAGACATAGATCTCGATCCCTTTGAGCTTTGGCCAAAGCATCCTTGAATTCTAGCATTCTTGCTTCTGATCTGCTATTATACAGAGTTTCAAGGGTAGACCAGACTTCATAAGCTGTAGAACAGCCAACAACTTCTCCTAAGACCTGTTCGGTCATAGAACTCAACAACCATCCAAGTAACAAGCAATCCTTGGTAGACCATTCATCAGACACATGATACATAGACAAGGACGTTACAAATCTGAGGGAGTGATCTTGCACCGGAGACACAGGGCTCAAAAGATGGTCTTGTAGACGATGACATTTGATGATTGGTAAGACAATATATAGCGCCAAAGCAAGTAATTATTTCTATCTAGCTTGACAGTACAAGTTTGAGACAAGTTACCAGAAAAAGGCTGTCCGATCAGAGGAGATTGTGGAGATGGACTCATGGATCTTAGAGGCAATGAGAGACCTGGTGCTCTAGACGGAAACGAGCGTAAGAAGGTTCTGTGCGTCCAAAATTCATCGTTGGAGCTGGTGGAAAAGTGGTCAGAACGGAGCTCATGATTGGAATGCCGGTGACAACACCATCAGGAAAAGCAGAGAGAGCGCTGAGAGACATGGAAGTAGGAGTGGCCATGGAAATTTCTGGATGAGATGCATGTTGGGTGGTGAAGATTCCGGTGCTCTGTGTTCCAGTAGAGGAAGAAGAGACAGAGATAGAGCTTCCGGTGGCCGGAGCCCCGGAGGTGGCCATGGATGCCGACCTGCTCTCTGATACCAAGAAATAAAGAGAAATATTCTTTTGATAGATTTTCAATCAGGATAATCTGTTACATCAGTGGAGTATTTATACTCACAAGTTTCCAAAACAGAATAAAAGGTGGCAGGCTAGTACAATGCCATGTATCTCTATTATCCAATAGATAAAACAACATATAAAATATAATTATTTCTTAATATAATGATGTTGAATGATTGATGAAAGAATTTATAATAAAATAATAGAATTAATAATAAAAAAAAAGATAATTGGGTGAATAAAATATTTTCGGGTTGGATCAAAACCGCCGGTTTGAAAAACCGATCTTACCCGGCCAAATGGTGGAACCCCGGTTTGCTCCCGGTTTGCTCCCGGTTCAGATCACGGTTCAGATCACGGCTTTAAAATTTCATAATTTTTTTTTCTTTTCATTTTCACATAATACTTATTATTTTCACTATAATAACAAATTATTATTCTTTTCACTATAATTACTAAAGTGAGAGTAATATATATTTTTTTTAAATAGTTTTCTATTCGGTTTTAAAAATAATATTAATATTGTGTTAGTTTAAAAAAATTGTCTTATTTTTTCAACGCTTGTACCGGTAATTCGGTTGCCTACGTATTTTTTATATGTAATCGTGTCGGAGGCACAACACATATAAAAAAATCAAAGCGAACGTAGTTCTTATTGTTTATTTTTAGTCTTTTATAGTTTGTTTTAAAGGTTTTTATAGTAATAAGAACATGTATATCGTACCATGTCTCATTATCTATATGTTATATAGTATAGTCCCATGGCACACCACCGTCATCCTCATCGGTAATTATAGGGGCATGTGGATTATCCATTGTTAAATATTAAAAATTAATTATCCAACTATCTATTCAGACTATAAGAAGTATACGAATAAATGAGAACAACTTAAAATTTCGGATTACATATAACGGTTATAAAAAAATTAAATTAACTAACCAATTTTACTTATAACTAAAACCGAATTGAAGTAACGATTAAATCAGAACAACTTCAAATTTCGGTCTAGTAAAGTAAATTTGATTATAAAATTTAATTTTTTTTTACACTTGCAAAAAAATTAGTTGAATAAAATACAAAACCAAATTTACTTATAACTAAAACCGTATTGAAGTAATGATTAAATCAGAACAACTTAAAAAATCGGTATCGTAAAGTAAATTTGATTGTTGTTTTTAACAACAAAACAAACTTGATAATCAAAGAATTGAATAGAAGATGTAAGAATTTAGTAGAAGATTTAAGAATTGAGATGTAGAGATTGGTGTAGGAATTTTTGTATGAAATGGGTGGTATTTATAGAAAATTTTGGAAGAGTTTGGAAAAAAAAAAAAAAAAATTTTTTTTTATATAGCCGGTGCTAGAAAATAGCCGTTGGACGGTTCCGGTTCCGGTTCCGGCCGTTTTCAAAAATCCGGTTCAAACCGATGGTTCCGGTTTTGGTTCCAAATATATCAAACCGGCAACAAACCGGCAAACCGGCGGTTCCGGTTAACCGTGGCCACCTCGATCCAACCCCATCCGAAACCAAACAAGGCCCTAAGGCTATGGTCATTCCACTCCACCAGAAAATACCCGGAAAAAGGATGTACTACATTTAAAGGCCTGTTACGTGTACTGTATTTGTGAGCCCTTTAAATGTAAACCGTAAGTAGTAGTAAAATTTTTTATTTTTTTTCTTTCCATCTTTAAGGCGTGTGTTTATAGTCTTACCTATTAAAATGAAAAATTCTGATGCAGGGACTACTTATTACAACGAAACGTCGATAACTGTCGTATGTAAAAAAAAACAAGACTATTTTGTTCGTTTGTATACGTCACAGTTATGTGACAGTCCGTCTTTAGTTGAAGTCCCTATAGGAGAATCACCTTATAATTCTTTGGTACAATCTGTGCGCCACCCAGAAACCAATTAAGCTACCCATGCGGGTTTACATATACAGGAATGCAAAAGAAATGAAAGGATACCTTTCTCTTCCCCTTTTTGTTTCTCATGTTCTCTTAATCCATGTCATCACTACATTGTGATCATTACCGTCTCACCACACCACTCTGGTGGCCCAAAGACTATCCAAGGTGCATGAATGAATTCTTCTGCAAATGCTCTACTTTACATACATAAAACATATTCTTGAAATCACAATACATATTAAGGATGCCCAGTATCATCATTCATTTATAGAAGAGAAGAATACAATATATTATTATATGACAATTATCATAACTGTTTTAAAAAGATTGATTAATTAACCCATCATATCAAATATTATTATAATAACAAAATGGCTCACAACATTATGGCCTAACCTGTTCAAGCAGTCTGTCTATCTTGCTTCCAAGTAGTAAAATATGGGCATTATTCATATACCATTATTTCATAAAATGTGATGATTTTATTGTGCAAGTAAGTATAAACACACCCCAATTCCACACCACTAAATTAACTAGACAATATCCACCCAAAACAAAAAAAAAAAATTAACTAGAGGATAAATAAATACATGTATATCTGGAAAGTCACATTACTTGGTTGAAAATGACATATAATCACTATTTCCGAGTTCAAAATGAATGCACTAAACACACATCAAGATCTTTCTATGAGCTTCCATGCAATAGAAAATGAAAATGAAAAAAAAAAAAAATTTAAAAATCAACCGGAGCCTTGGAAACCACCTCCATGCCCGCCGCCGCCACCATCGGAGGCAGCGACGGCAGACAAAGCAGCAGAAGCAATCATATTGGATGCTCCGCCATCTCCGGCAGGGTCACTACTACTACTGTGGGTAGCGAGTCCATGAGTAGCAGCACCCCCATAAGTCTGGTACGATGAACTGGATGCTCTTTTTCTTGCAACTCCCCCGTCTCCAGAAATCGGTAGATTATTCCCTTCTCTTTTCTTAATAAAACAATTGCGAATAACGATGATGGTGTAAACCAAAAGGATTAGGAATATTAAAAGAATGATTACGACAACAAATGCTTTCATCTTCATCATAACCCAAAACTGCAAAAATGGGAGTGAATTTTGCTGCGGCTGTTTAGTGAAAGATACTAGGTAAGCAGGTGATGGAAATTTGTTTGGATGGGGATTTTGATGTAAATATCGATAGTTAAATTGAGTCCACTTGTATTCTTTGACTTCTTAGACTGATATTGCCATATTTGTGGCTGTAGATGCAACGCGACGGGAATATAATTTCTAAAAATCGATATATTATTAATTTTTCAGAAGAAAAAAAAAAAAATAAAACAAAAATCGATGTATGGTAAATAGGTTTACCTATTAAATCCGCATCCGTTGGACGACAATTTTGTCGTTTTGCGATTTTTTTTTTCTTCTTGCCTCGGTAAAGGAAACGACGTCGTACACTGAAAGGGTTTTGTGCGGGTTATATATAGAAGATGGAGTCGGCTAGCCTCCACCTTAGTTCTCTTTCTGGCGAGTTGGACGGAATACGGTGCCATCGTCTTCCCCTCTCTTGTGCAACGATTCCTCTCGCCTGCAGGTATATCCATTCATTTGATCGAGTTTCTGCAAATCTTTTTCAGATTTTCACTTCTCGGGTTCTCCCTTCATCCTCGTGTCTAAATCCTGATATGGAAAGAAAAGTTACTGCGAAAGATCCGATTCAAGCCACTACGTTCCTCAAAACGTTTATGGAAGATTCGAAGGCGGTAAAGTTGTCATCTAAAATGTTGATTATGTTTGATTTCGATCCTGTTTCACTGCGGATATGATTTCAAGCAACGTAGCCTGTTACGAGGGCTTGATTCAGTTGATTCGCAATAAAGGTGCACTCGTTTCCTTTTAACATTGTATTTTCTATCTTTTATTAGCTGATATGCTATGTAATCTGCCTTGATTTTGTTTTTACTGCCTCTATTGAAGGTTGAGTATGTAAAGGTGCTGTCTTCATGAAATATCCGATGCTGATTCCAGCCTTCAATTCACGACATTCTCAACCACTATTCACTGATGGCATGTCGTTTCGTTTATCTCTGCACTTGTTCAAAATCAAGGGTTGACCTTTCGAGTTGGTAGTTATTTCAGGGAAGTCTCAGCCCTATTTTTTGGTTAATATCGTATCAGTGATTACTCTGATTTGAATTCGAATCTCCTTTGATTTGGTGCCTTTTTGTGTTTATGGAAGGGTTGACGAGTATGACTCTATCTTTGCCATTGTGCTGACGTTTTGGTGTTGATACGAGTCATTAAGGCCCCGATTCTCAACGATTTGCAGCGGTCGTCAAATGAAGGTAAAACCATTCCTGCTTAATATCGTCATTTAAATTCGATTCGAACGGATTCTCTCGCCGATTTTCTTGCCTATTATTACTTGTTGAAGGTGGAATATGAAATAGTGGGACTTTGCCTCGATTTATTTCTAATTCGGCCTAAAACGGTGAGCGGGGTGTAATTGGCTACAAGCGCCGATGAATCTCGGGTAGCGGCCTACTGCAGAAGATGGCACCCTTGAGATTTGGCTCGTCTCTCCTGCCTCCGTTGGCTGGCACTGTCAACTTGTATGCTAT
Organism: Gentiana straminea; assembly: GCA_036785695.1. Lineage (NCBI taxonomy): Eukaryota > Viridiplantae > Streptophyta > Magnoliopsida > Gentianales > Gentianaceae > Gentiana > Gentiana straminea. The sequence continues at coordinate 7,916,633 of JAVUPR010000497.1, read as the reverse complement.
TCATTTTCCTAATTTTGTTTGTTCATTACTTTCTTTTTCTATTTTTTATGTATACTAGTTAACATGAGCCGTGCAAGGCACGGCGGACCCAACATAAATCGTTACCAACGATAAAATCAAAGAATAGAACCCCAACGTGAAATAAATTGCGTACGTAAGCTTAAACCGTAACAAATTCAAGGCACAAGACAAAGAGAGCAAGAGAAATATATCACATTTTCTTCAAAAGGTAGCTCTTTTTTAGAGACGTGAAGATTGTGAATCACCTCTTTTATAGCCCTATCAGTAGTTTCCATCTACAAAATAAACTACAATATGGTGTATCGGAGAACAATGTCATAAAGTCGATCACTTTAGCTTCGACTTTACGCAATGAAACATTATAGAAAAACAATAAGCGGATCATAACTACACGGTCAAATCTCCCGGGACGCCTTAGCTTCCAGATCATTAATATGCTTGAAAATGTGTTTCACTCATTTTCTATACGACATTTCTCTTTCTTATCATTAATGAATACGTCATTGATCTCGTATTCATTCATTTGGTATAAAAAAACACGTGTCAAACGGTCTGAAAATATAAAAAGTGATTTGGTATTCCAACGTCAATTTTAGTGGCGTTCGTACTGCAAATGGCCGTCGGTTCCACCAATGTTATGTTGTTCAAAATAATAAAATTATTTAATGTGGTGTCCACACGATTTTATTCAATTGTTGTGTCGAAATCGAAAATTTTCGGTTGATTGAAATTTAAAACTGAATCCGCACTGTTAGTTGGAGGTACTAAAAATGAACCGTATCAAAATATACACTTTGTTGTGTATAATATTCAATTGTTGTGTCGAAATCGAATTGAGAAAGCGAAAATTTTTGGTTGATTGAAATTTAAAGCCTCAGTCGGTTTATATATAACGATAACCGAAATTCCGGTTTTTATCGAAAAAAAAAGAAAAAAAAAAAACCTGCTGTATTTATAAAAAAAAAACCACGTGTCAAACGGTCTGAAGAATATAAAAAGTGACTTGGTATTCCAACGTCAATTTTAGTGACGTTCGTAATGCAAATGGCCGTCGGTTCCACCGACATTATGTTGTTCAAAATAATAAAAATATTTAATGTGGTGTCCACACGGTTTTATTCAATTGTTGTGTCGAAATCGAAAATTTACGGTTGATTGAAATTTGAAACTGAATCCGCACTGTCAGTTGGAGGTACTAAAAATGAACCGTATCGAAATATGCACTTTGTTGTGTATAATATTCAATGGTTGTGTCGAAATCGAATCGAGAAATCGAAATTTTTTGGTTGATTGAAATTTAAAGCCTCCTTCGGTTTATATATAACGATAACCGAAACTCCGGTTTTTATCAAAAGAAAAAAAAAACCTGCTGTATAGATATAAGATAAGAAGATGAGATGATTAAAATGCTGAACTCTATTTGTAGACTATACATGAGAATCCTGAGGCAAAGGTGTCTTCATTGGTTTGGTGTCGTTCTGGATCAAGAGATGCACCCAGCGGTCGGTTGTTTTCTTCTAACATTGGTGGCTCAGTATCTGAGTGGTACCTTTTTGATTTACGACAAAAGGTAACATTGTTACCTATGTGAACTTGTTAATTGAAAAGAAATTGTGCTTAACACGTTCCGTAGCTCAACAGCAATTTCTTTTCATGTTGATATTGTTTCCTGCAAAGCCTAGAAATCATTGCAAGTCCATGTAATTTGTGAGAGTCGTGAAGTCATTTACTTGAATAACAAGGCTGAGCATCGTAGTTCAAATGGCATGTGTTGTCCAAGACAAATTTAGAGGATGCCCATCGTTAAATTTTGTCTGCCTACTTGATGTTTCGTTGCATAATGCAGGTACGTAGCTTACTGTTGTGTTTGCAGATTGTGCTAGACACGATTAGTGCTTCGATTTGGCAGATGGCAGCTGAATCATCCAACTATATGGAGCATAATACAACATAGACAACCAGGTTTTCAGAGGGAGCCCGCTTCCTGTTCAACATCCTGAGAAGTAGGTCCTTCATGAGAGCGTTTGTTTACCGCCCTCGTATGGCTACCAACATGCCGGGAAAAAAAGAACTCTTTTTTTGGCATTCGGTACAAATTGTTTGGGTAAATTGTTTGCTGAATTGACTGACCGAATCGTTCCGGTTGCTATGAATTATTGGTTCGGGTTATATCATGCTACAACAGCAAGAGGTTGGAAAGTGATGGATGATGGATCCCATATTTTCCTTCATGAATCCAAGGCCAATTTATGAAGTTACATTGTTGAATCAGTTGCCTGTTGAAGCTACATGTTCAACTGGGAAGAGTCCATGTGATGTAGCTAATTATGTTCAGAGAATGGCTGCAATATTAAGGTTGGAATGTACAGATTGTACAAGGAAAGAGAAGTATAGAGTTCTTGCTGGATATGATGGTATATTTTCACATAATACTTCTTCTTTTACTGATCATCTTAAGAGTTTTGGATTTGGGATTAAGATTTTTTTTGTTCTACGATCATGCATTATATCATACATATTTGTTCATTTATATATTTAATAATGATTTTGTGTGCTAATGTATGTGCTTGATAGTAGATTCTAAAGAATTTTCTCAAGCTCTGTGAAACAATACTGCTGATGGGTTTTTACTTCTAGATAAAGGTTTCCATTTTTCTTACATATTTGTAAGCCGAATCCATGGTCTTGGTGTCAGTCTTTGCATGTTATTTTACAACATATGCTTTTAAGCAGTCATTTAGCTTTTATTCACTTTCTTTCTTTGTGTGTTTGTTTGTTTTAGTGAATTTTCAGATGAAGTTCAGTGATCTTGCTTCCTAATCTTTATAGTTTCCATTTTTATACAGAATTACCATTTGTCATAATTTATGTAACATTTACAGAATACTAATGAATTCTTTTTGTTTCTTTTATGCAGGTACCATTTTATGGTGCTAATCTTTCAAGATTTTTGTAGGCAAGTGTTTGATCTAGCGAGAAATTACAGCCTATTTACATTGATTTTAAGAATACATTTTGTATGTTGAGTTTGAGTATCTACTATGCTTTGTGTATAGATTCGGGGCTCTGAGTCATAGACCCAACAGTTTAGGCGTGCCTCATATGTTTCCGGAGTAGGTATGTCCTTCGTTGTTGAGTTCTGTTTGTGCATTTCGAGTAAGTGTCCGTCCCAGGTATATCAACATCTGGTTTGGAATGAGTCCAATTTCTTGACTATCACCTGCTTGAAAATATTGAATGACAATTTCGAGTAGCTTTCAATGTTTCGGTGTTTCTTTTTCTCCGTTACCGTTTCTCTTTTTTTGGTGGTATCTTAATTTTTTTTGTCAAAGCTGGTGTTAATGTCTAAGAATATAGATAGGTTAGAGACTTTCTAGATTTTCTTAGTAATAAACCAAAAAGAGCTCTGCATATCATGTTTCATTGATTCTTGCATGTTCTATGAAGATTAGGATAATTTATAAGTTTCGGTCTTTCTTCCATCATAGTACCATTATGTTAAAATATGAAAATGGTGGTCTAAAATTGCTTTGATGGTTGTGTGAGGATCTATAAAGTTGATACCTCAGATAAATTGACTTACCATAGGTCATTGCCTAGGGTCAGTGGTGAGATTGCTACCCTTAACAATCTTAGAGCTATCAATTTTCTGCTGTCAGTTTAAACGTTTGACATTGGTTCTTCCATGCTAATTCCTATGGCGTGTGTTAAGTGTGACATGGAGTCTTAATGCACTCCGGATATATGCAGGGAGTAGTGATGGGTAAGCTCTGTGTTTCCCTTGAATTACCTTAATTGTTTCTTTTTATTTTACTTGTTTTACCTTGGTCAAACCACGAGACATCATTCTTCCTGAGAGCTGGATTTAGTTGTTTTACAAACCGAGTATTGCCGTTTTGCAGGTTCATTAGATGCCGGGACGTGAAAACGGCTCATCAAATCTACAGAATTACAGTTGGTCTTGGAGGATTAGGCAGTGGACCTGAACTTTGCATATTGTCATTACTTGCCTGCTTCACATCAATGTTCTAAAAGTATGCCAAGTCGGGCGACTAGGCGCCGCCTAGGCGCTAGTCGGCCCTCCACCAACCCGAGTACACACTAGTCCGACTTGTCTGTGCGGGCTGGTCTCTAATCGGTCACTAGTCGGGGACTAGTCGACCTCTAGGCATGAGAGTCGGGTTCAAGGTGGGATAGTCAGGCTCAACTCGGGCAACTCGGCCTAGGCATTCCGTATTATATATTTTTTTTTGTGAAACTTGACTTTGAATGTGTTTATTTTGGTCGTATCATATATGTTTGTATGTGTTTATTTTCTGACTTGAATTTTGGGACTTATGTTATGTTAGTACTGTTGAAATAGTGTCCTAAACCAAATCGGGTTGGACCGGATCCGACCAGGTCGGATCATTTCTACTATTTTTTTTATGTTTATACATATATATTAAATGGCTTTTATGTTGTCATGTATATGTTCTTTTAAAGAACCAATTATGAATTGTTATATGATAACGTCCTTAGTATTAAACTGTGATAGAGAAACTATGATAGACGATTATAGTTGATGAGATCTCTAATCACTTTAATAAGTTTGATACTTAAATGTGTCTAGGCTGATGTACTATTAAACATGGCATTGATAGTATAAACGGACTAGCACGTATTAGATGTCTTCGTCTTTAAGGGCGGGGATAGATCTCGTCTATCGAAGTGTAGAGACACTTGGACCGTACGTGGACATGTATTAGAGAATGCGTACGTTAGGCGACCCACTTACACGGTTAAGTGTCACACTATGTGGCGGTTGTGTAATTATCCTTTGGACCGGAGTCTTCATGGCATCACGGTGTGGATTGTCATGCTTTGACACTATTGAGGTTTCCCCTAGCCACGGGGCGATCATGCGGTAGTGATTGGGTATGATACTGAAGCATGCGGAGTGTACATGTTTGGTCGTCTGGGAATCGCGTATCCTATGATTGGGATCGAATATCCGAAATGACCTTCTTATAAGGAATGTCTAGCTCTCGTGAATCTTTGCAAAGTGGAAGTAAATGAGTTACTTCGACAGAGCATGATATCCAGATTATAAGATACGGTCGTTAATGTTTGACACTCGACGTACGACCGTATGGATATTATTACAGCGCTAGGATTGTAAGTTACACGGTAACTGTTTCACATGAAAGGTAGTAGTCATTGCATTTGACTCTTCCGATGATTGGGGGTCACGGTGTGTTGCTTTAGACGCTATGCCGTGATCGTTAGGCATGCATGGCATTTTTCGTAATTTGCACTTTGTGTCTACGGCCAACATATTCGGAAGCCTATCGGGTCACACACATATGAACATCTAGCTGGATTAAAATGTGGTTATAGTTGATAACCAAATAAGGAAAGAATTTATCTCGTACTATAAAGGTTATAGTGGTAAATTAATATGGTGATATTTATTTATTATGAATAAATTAAATACAAGATATTAATAGTATTATATTATCTTAAAGAATATTCCGGATGCCAATTTATTGGCTAAGGTGGCGCAATTTGTGTGTGTATGAGATACACTTGGATTGTGCAATTTAATTAATGGTATTACCTATTATTGATATTAGATATTAATAAAATAAAATAATATAGATATATTATGCATATATGCGTGTGTGTACATTAAATGCAAATAGGTGATTTGCATGCATGCGCACCAAAGTGTGTGTGTGTATATATATATATATATATATATATATATATATATATATATTAATAGATTTGCACACATGTGTAAATTGATATATGGTAATAAGATAAATATAGTCAATATAAGATATTGACAATATCTTGGAAATATTCAATATAAGATATTGACGATATCCTAGATTTATTTAATATAAGATATTATAATAAATGAGATAAATCAATCTATTATATTTTCCTTATTTTATTGGGAAAATGTTTTCTTCTCCTCCACACCTAGATATGGCGCCACATACACTATAAACATAGTGTGGGTGTCAAGATCTTTTGTACATCACAATTGCAAGAGCTCATAGTTCTTGTGTAAAATAGAGAGCATCCTATAGAGAGTTGGAGAGAGGGGAAAAAGGCCGTTCTAGCAACCGGAGTTTTCCAATAGCAATCAATGATGGGATTCCGGCGGGCTGTTCGTGTGGACTAGCGGTAGAGGCCGAAAACTTGGGCGGCTCTATGCAGAACTACGTACTCTCCTTAGACGGTCAAAGCGTCGATCTTTTAGATTAACCAAGGTAACCACCGTCTACTAGCTTATTTGTTTATTGTGATAGGAACCAACTTTACAGTACATTTCTGTACAGTTCAGCCCACGATTATCACATTTCTGGCATGTTTCGGGTGAGTTTAGGCCCTATTTTGAGTATTAAATGAGGTTTTATTGCACGGCGAGTGATTGTCGGTTTTCCGTAAACTCGACCTTATTTTAGCATTTTATACTCGTTTTTCCCGAGCACCCGTAGTTTGTGGGGTTATGCGTTTGCTTGTTATTTTCATATGGATGCAGGACTAGGGTGTCTCGAGAGCCCGAAAGGCGAGAAGTATGAAGTTTAGACGTGCCCGAGGCGAAACACGGAGGTTGGAGGTGAAAAAGTGAAGATTTTGGGTCACATGGGTCCGGACGCCCGTCTGGACACCTTGGACGTGCGTTCAGTGGCTGTCCGGACGGACAAAAACCTCTCATCCGGACGGCTAACTCTCTGGAAATTGGGAAAACTTTGATGAAGAATTCGTCCGGACGGACAGATCCAGCATCCGGACGGACAAGAGCATTTCATCCGGACGGACATCTATGCATCCGTCCGGACACCTGGAAAATCAAGAACAGTCCGGCCGGACATGGCGGATATCCGTACGGACAGAAGACTTTCTATATAAAGCTGCCTCATTTCTCACAGCCGCAAGCAGAAAAAGAAGGGGAGATAATATTAGATAGGTTAGGCGATTTGGGGCGATTTTCTTCGTTTCTTAGAGTTAGAATTAGTGTTATATATCATTATAATCCTCTTTCGATCTTCTCTTTGAACCTCTAACTTTTAGCTTCGGTCTGTAACTTTTCAAGTGACAATATTTGTTCTTTTGGAGCTCGAATTTGGTAGTTCTTCAAGCAATCGAAATGGGTATGTTTTCTTGTTGTTTTACCCTTGTTGTGATGTTTTTCTTCCGTTTGTATTGTTTAGATTCGATTATGAGTAGCTAGATTTGTCGTATGGTCGAACCACGTGAATGCGGGTGAAACACCATTAGAGAGATGAACCGGGAGGTAGTGTAGCGCGTAATTTAACGTTCTAATCGATAATCCACATCACGAAACTTGTTTTGATTGTTTTAATAGCTTTGAATGAGATTGACAACCTTGTTCATTGTTGCACACACTTAGCTTATAAATGTATGTTGCGGCGACGTGTGGGAACGGGGTTTCGGGACCGTAGAAGTTTTGGGCTTGAAAGGTAGTCTGACACCTACCCGTGTACTAGATTGACGCCCTAGTCATCGAGTCCAGTTCCAATACGGGGTTTGTCCTATGAGTTATCGTTAGACGGCAAGGTAGAGTAAGGCACACTCCCGGGGCAATCTTTCTGAGGGTAAAGTAATCCGCTGAAACGTAGTTCGGCCATACCTCTTTTAATTGTTTAGAATTCCAAGTAGTGTAATCTTTCTTTTACGCAATAGTATAACTTCACACCTATCTGTTTGACCTGAACTGAGTGCTAAGTCAACTGTGGTACTCAAAAACCAATCTCTGTGGGTTCGACCTCGGACTCCTCAAGCACTATCCTACAATCGACCCGGTCCACTGCCGGTTAGAAAGTAGATTTTTTGCTAAGGTTTCGAGTTTTTACTTGATTGACCGGACCTAGAAAATCCGCTTATCAAGTTGGCGCCGTTGCCGGGGATTGGCAATGCTTTGATATCACAAAAGTTGACCGAAAGCTTGGGCTTAGGTCGTTTTTATTGTTTCCTTGTTGCTTTGTTTTGACTTGCAGCTGAAGTGCCACACCACCTATTGATGAGGTGGTGGTGACGAGGCACTGTGATTGTTTTCGTGTTGTTTTCTATGTGATTTTGCGTAGATTGAGCATAAATGGGTGGATACTCTCAACAATACAACTTTTATGAAGAAAAATCCACCTACCAACCTTGGGCACCCGAGCTTGGTCAAAATCGCATTATCAACCTTATGACCAAGAGCGGGGTGCGTCCATAGGATGTGGAATGGACGACGATTATCGATATGATGAGGGGAACTATAATAGACGTAATTTTGGGGGAAATTGGAACCGAATCAACCGGGAAACCGGGAGGCAATCAAAGCCATCATGACTACAATTGGAGCCCAAATCAAGGACAAAGGAATAATCGAATTATGACTCGAACAACCCTTGGAATTGGAGCTCTCAAAATCGCACTTTACAAAGATTGACCTTGCCTATGCCGAAGAGGAACGAGAAGTAGGTATTATTCAGGAGCTGATGGAAAGGGTTTCTATGGCTATAGATGAGGAAGTGTCGGCACATCAATTGATCGATTGGTTGAACCGGATGCTCGTGTTATATAAAGAGGCCGAGGATGCTTTGAAACGGGCTGGGGAGATGCAAGACAAGTTTTCCAACGGGGAGTATAGACTGCCTAGCCAATGAAGATTGGCCCCATATGAGATACAGGATATGTTGGATGTCTCGGATATCGTGTCTCTCATGACGGCCCGGATGCCGGATCAAAATGAAAAGTCTTGCACACAAACGGTCCGGGTAGACAAAGGATATTGACGAGTCAAGTTGCTATAATGAGGTGCTCGTCCCGGAGGATTCGGTGATTGAGTTGGCTTTATCACCGCCACCCCCCATTGTAGTATTTGATTATATGAGTTTCCAAGTCCTCCCGAGTGAACTCCCGAATAGTGAGTTGAAAAATGATGATGTTTTGGTAGAGTCCGTGATGCAAACTGAGTTGGAAGCTAGGAAAAGGGAGTTAGCTGCAGTTAAGAGAGAACTCGCGATGGAAATAGGGCCAGAGAAAGTCGTCAGTGAAGAGGTTCAGGTGGAGAGTGAGGTTGATGAATCGGCTTTTTATGAGGAGATTTCTGAGCCAGAGATTGAGATGCAAGAGATTGATATGGGATCGCCCATCACTTCATTAGTTGATGATGTACCATTCGAGTCGGTGGAGAATTTTTATGAGTATGCCAAGCCACTTGTAGTGGAGCCTACCTCAGTTTTGGGTGAGCCGGAAGCTTTTGGTAATGCCATGCTCTGGGACATGGAGGATACCCATGATTGTAAAGTAAGGGAGGTGGAACTGTTGTCTATCATACCACATCCCGACGATGACCATCATGACACCTTGACGAGAGGTGCGATAGATTTATTTGAGGTCGTCGATCCGGTGGGATTAGAAACGGAGAAGAAGATGGGACATCTCATTCTGCCGCCTAGCTCGCTAGTGGTTCGAGGTCATGTGGATGAGCCCATTATGTTGACACCCCCGGATAGATTGGTCATCTTTGATATACCGGTCCCGGATTATTACTCCCTTCCATTCTGTGCGGATGAGTTCTACGAGGTTAAGTTCGAAGGGTCCCGGGTGAAAGACACACGTAGAGGTGATAGAGAGGAAAGACCACGGTGGTGGGATGATTCCAAGAAGAAGATGATGAGAGGTTTTGACAGAAGAGGATTCCCGAGTTGGGAGGAGGTTGCATCGAGGGCTATGAGAGGTAAGTTTCTAACGAACTCGGTTTTCATGATGCTTGCTATTTGTATTCTTCTTGAGTTGTTGATCTTTTTGAGTTCGGATTTTGGTTGATGGTTTTGATGATACTTGTTTGAAATGAAATATTTGAATTGTTGTTTTGAGTCTTTTATGGTTTGAGTCCGTTTTGGTGTCACTTGGTCGAGCCAACGACGTAAAACAAAGGCGCTCGGTGGGAGGCAACCCACCATTTGCTGTGTTTTGCTTGTTTTGAGGTGATGTTTTTGCTACTTTTTCTCGATCTACCGATTGTAAGCCATAAGGCACCCACTTTTCATCTTTTCATGCCTCATGTGACTTGTCTTGGATTTGTGGATTTTGTGTTGGGCACGTTTGGACGTGATTGGTTGTTTATTGTATGGTTGATTCGTATTTTGACTATCTCTATGCCATATGTTCAATTCTTCTGACGTGACGAGGTCGTTTATTTTTATCACCCCCGGATTCTCCCCATATTATATGCGTTGGCACGCGGACCATGTCCCGTGCATGTATTTCTTGGATGTTTTTCAATGACTAGGGATTCGGGATGGACTACTTTCACGACCGTTACGGGACTTGATCGCGCCGTTTTGCCGGGCTCATAAGCTAAGTCTTTCTTTTTCCTTATCGTTCACACACCGAGAACGGTGCTTCACTTAAGTGGGGGGGGGGGACGACTTAGCTTATTCGCTTGTTCTTAAAAGTATTATGCTGTGATGTGATAAACTTGGTTTTTTACTCGTTTCCGAGTCGATTTTTAGGCCGTTTTTCAAAATTTTCCAAGATTTTAACACCACGTTATATGCATGCTGTTCACAATTGAGTGGTGAAAGGTCTTTAGTTTTGTGAATGTCTCACAGTGAGTCTATATTGTCATGATACGGAACACTTTTTAGTACACGTTTGACGACGGTTATGCTTATCACGATTACTTTACACACCTGTACCCCTAGTTTCGAGGCGAAATAGAAGGATTGGCCTTGGTAGGAACACGGGATGACAGTTTTGGCGTTCTTTTTGACCCTACTTTAGCCAAATAAGCCTGAGCCGAATGTTTGACCTTCGTAGCCCCTCTCAGCCTTGATAGAATGGTCCGACCACCATTCGCTTTATAGCCGTTTCGTTACTTAGTCAGAAACCTACCCTTGAGCCTTATTTTGGTCACATTCCCTTCATTTGACCCTACGAGTGGACTTAGTCTCTTGTTAAACCACACTTGCCAAGGCAAGTGTGGGGGGGGGAGATGTTGTTTTTGAGTCGGGTTGTTGTTTCCTCGCTTTAGAGCTATAAGGAGAGGAGGAGCTCGGTGGGGGCGGATGCTCGGGTTTCATTTCAAAAAAAAAAAAAAAAAATTCAAATCAAATAATTGTGTTGTATATAGAAATAAAGGGTTGAAAAAGGCAATGAGCTTAAAGCAATGATGATGTTAGGGTTGGGATAGTCAGATAGGTACTAAGTATTCGAGCTCACCTCACGACACTTGAAACATGGTCGAGTTTGGCAATGAGTTCGGGTATTTTAGTGTCCTATAGTTCCCAAAGTGTTGAAAATGATCAAAAAGGAGTTTGGTGGGTTTGTTTGGTAAAGAAGACGTGGTACGTGTTTGGATTATGTTCACTCGTACTTCTTTTCTCCAAACTTCCCAAATTACCCTTTTCGATTAACCGAATTTACCCTAGCCTAACGTTATAACCATTCAAGTCCTGCTGGACTGTGTTTAACCTTGGTTAGTCCCGATTAGTGGAGATTCTAAGAAGGGCAGGATTGTGTAAAGTCATTTGTCCGGTATTCCAAGCCCGAAATCGTATTAAGCATAAGTCGTCGTCATTCAACACACACTCACTCCGTGTCATGATCTAGTAGAGTCAAAGTAATGCATTCACTTAACTAAGTTCTTTTCACCTCGATATTTTGAAATGCATGCATGTTCCGTAAAGTTGATTCCTTGGTATTGTTTGAACGCCTAATTTACTCGAGGACGAGTAAAGGCTAAGTGTGGGGTGGTGATAGGAACCAACTTTACAGTACATTTCTGTACAGTTCAGCCCACGATTATCACATTTCTGGCATGTTTCGGGTGAGTTTAGGCCCTATTTTGAGTATTAAATGAGGTTTTATTGCACGGCGAGTGACTGTCGGTTTTCCGTAAACTCGACCTTATTTTAGCATTTTATACTCGTTTTTCCCGAGCACCCGTAGTTTGCGGGGTTATGCGTTTGCTTGTTGTTTTCATATGGATGCAGGACTAGGGTGTCTCGAGAGCCCGAAAGGCGAGAAGTATGAAGTTTAGACGTGCCCGAGGCGAAACACGGAGGTTGGAGGTGAAAAAGTGAAGATTTTGGGTCACATGGGTCCGGACGCCCGTCCGGACACCTTGGACGTGCGTTCGCGTGGCTGTCCGGACGGACAAAAACCTCTCATCCGGACGGCTAACTCTCTGGAAATTGGGAAAACTTTGATGAAGAATTCGTCCGGACGGACAAATCCAGCATCCGGACCGACAAGAGCATTTCATCCGGACGGACATCTATGCATCCGTCCGGACACCCGGAAAATCAAGAACGCATCCGGCCGGACATGGGGATATCCGTACGGACGGACATAAGACTTTCTATATAAAGCCGCCTCATTTCTCACAAATGTTCGCGTAAAAAGAAGGGGAGATAATATTAGATAGGTTAGGCGATTTGCGGCGATTTTCTTCGTTTCTTAGAGTTAGAATTAGTGTTATATATCATTAGAATCCTCTTTCGATCTTCTCTTTGAACCTCTAACTTTTAGCTTCGATCTGTAACTTTTCAAGTGACAAGATTTGTTCTTTTGGAGCTCGAATTTGGTAGTTCTTCAAGCAATCGAAATGGGTATGTTTTCTTGTTGTTTTACCCTTGTTGTGATGTTTTTCTTCCGTTTGTATTGTTTAGATTCGATTATGAGTAGCTAGATTTGTCGTATGGTCGAACCACGTGAATGCGGGTGAAACACCATTAGAGAGATGAACCGGGAGGTAGTGTAGCGCGTAATTTAACGTTCTAATCGATAATCCACATCACGAAACTTGTTTTGATTGTTTTAATAGCTTTGAATGAGATTGACAACCTTGTTCATTGTTGCACACACTTAGCTTATAATTGTATGTTGCGGCGACGTGTGGGAACGGGGTTTCGGGACCGTAGAAGTTTTGGGCTTGAAAGGTAGTCTGACACCTACCCGTGTACTAGATTGACGCCCTAGTCATCGAGTCCGGCCCAATACGGGGTTTGTCCTATGAGTTATCGTTAGACGGCAAGGTAGAGTAAGGCACACTCCCGGGGCAATCTTTCTGAGGGTAAAGTAATCCGCTAAAACGTAGTTCGGCCATACCTCTTTTAATTGTTTAGAATTCCGAGTAGTGTAATCTTTCTTTTACGCAATAGTATAACTTCACACCTATCTGTTTGACCTGAACTGAGTGCTAAGTCAACTGTGGTACTCAAAAACCAATCTCTGTGGGTTCGACCTCGGACTCCTCAAGCACTATCCTACAATCGACCCGGTCCACTGCCGGTTAGAAAGTAGATTTTGCTAAGGTTTCGAGTTTTTACTTGATCGACCGGACCTAGAAAATCCGCTTATCATATTGCTTAAACGAAGTCGATCCTGGTTAAAAGGAAATAAATTTTAAATTCCGCTGCGTTCCCGCGTAGATTTCCTAACAAGTACTTATTATTACTAGAGTAGTAGTTGTAGGATGTAATATCGTCGGATGGATCATAGATCCACCCGATTACGCCGCAAAAAGTACAAGATCTAGATCTAGTCAACCAAAATACATAAAATAATAGATGTAAACCTACGAGGGCGTTTAGATTGCCAACCTTTTTATGGTGCAAGAACGCCAAGAACAAAAGGTCAATCCAAGATAGTTGAGAGCCTAGTTGAGAAGCCAAACTCTTCCAACGTGTGTCTCCAAGCATCACCAGGTGGATGGTGTTTCAAGCCGCCGGACCTCCTCGATATGCTACCTTAGAAAAACCCGAAGTTTTCCTAAAACTCAAACCCAAGTACTTAGGCCGAAAATTCTAAGCCTAATACTTCTCAATATGTCGAAAATTGTGTGATCAAAAGGCTTGGGAGAACTCTCTTTATATAGTAGAGTAATCCTTGTCCTCCAAGGATTTAATAATTAAGAGATAATTATTAAATTAATCCTTAATTTAAATAAAAGATAAATATAATATATATCCCAAACAAATTAGGATAAATAAATATATTATCCAATATTCAATGATTTATCATTTAACAAATAAATAATTAAATCATATATCAAATAATTATCCATGAAAAGTAATTTCTTTCTAATTACTTAATAGTCACAAAATGCGCCCCAAACCCTAGATATATAGGGCCACACGCATTTTACACATATTGGGCCGAGTCCACGAAAAATTTATTTTCCATATATTTAATCATTTAGTCCTACTAAACAATTAATCCACATATCAATTAAATAGTCCAATCCAATTATTTAATTATAATTGAGGTGAAACGATGAGAAAACATATGCTATGTTAGGAGCGACGTCGGGGACCATTGACCCATATTCAGAAGCTACAATAAATTAAATAAAATTATCCGTCAAACCGAACAATTATATTCAATCTATTAATTCCGGGATTACACCGCCATAAACCCGAAACTGAACTCTGCCGAATATAAATAACTTATACTCAACTATGAGTTGATAAGCGTCCACTGATATAATCATTACATACGGATAAATCCTCCATAGACTGTTCGTTTCGATTCGGGATTTCTCCGTAAACCCTTCTCGAAACATCTTGTAGGATTCACCGAGAATCCATCACTAAAATCGTAACGATTGACAAAACCCGGTTCCTCGGTTTTAATAATTAGTTACTTAATTAATTAACTACCACATATTAATTATAAAAGCTTTTTAACTAATTATACGAGTTATACATGCCTAATTTATTCGAAATAAACTATCTAAATGTATGTATTGGAGTGGAATCATGATATGATGCATGCCATGGCAATTTTCCGGTTTCTATCACATAATTTCGAGCATACACGAAAAAATAAACGGAAAAATAAACACCGAGATGGACCGTTGGTACCCCCGACTAACCTATTTTCTAAGGAAAAGTAAAACTAATTCTAAATCTTCAAATCTCGATCTTCGATCTTGATCTTGAAATTTCCGGATCTCGAACCTTCGATTTTGACACGAACTACGAACGACGAGTAGATGAGTCCGTAATATACCAATATATTTAAATATATATCTATATTAAATTATGTTTAAAAAAACTCTTTTTTTTTTCTTAAATTAAAGTCCTCGGCATTAATTAAAACAATTGTTTTTTTTATTTTTTTTTTTTTTACGTTTTTACGGCAGAAACATTAAATGAAAAAAAAAACTTTTTTTTTTTGGGTTTGGTCAAACCTTTCTGCCAATGTTAATTCATTAGGTTACGAACAAAAAATTGCTGCCGCATTGTACCATGCCGAGAACAAAAAAAAAAAAAAAAACAATTCGGCCTCCTCCCGTTTTATCTTCTTGATGATCTTCAACACCATGATCTTCGACGTCTCGAACCTGGATCAAAATTAAATTTATATATATTCATACAAATTACAATTTTCGAATCAAAGAGAAATAAATTACAAATCCTATGCTCAATTGATACTAATCAAAAGAGCTACAAAATAGATCTACGGGTAAACAGTACCAACCTCAATCCATCTCTTCAACCACGACACTCACAAAGGCATACAACAGGATATATTTCGAATTGCATAAAAACAAAACGAAAAACAAAAACATCTAAAACGTGCTTTTCCACTCCTAGATCTAAAATTCACATACTTTGATCGATAGATCAAAGGCTCTGATACCACTTGTAGGATGTAATATCGTCGGATGGATCATAGATCCACCCAATTACGCAGCGGAAAGTACAAGATCTAGATCTAGACAACCAAAATACATAAAATAATAGATCTAAACCTACGAGGGGGTTTAGATTACCAACCTTTTAATGGTGCAAGAACGCCAAGAACAAAAGGTCAATCCAAGTTAGTTGAGAGCCTAGTTGAGAAGCCAAAGTCTTCCAACGTGTGTCTCCAAGCACCACCAGGTGGATGGTGTTTCAAGCCGCCGGACCTCCTCGATATGCTACCTTAGAAAAACCCAAAATTTTCCTAAAACTCAAACCCAAGTACTTAGGCCGAAAATTCTAAGCCTAATACTTCTCAATATGTCGAAAATTGTGTGATCAAAAGGCTTGGGAGAACTCTCTTTATATAGGAGAGTAATCCTTGTCCTCCAAAGATTTAATAATTTAGAGATAATTATTAAATTAATCCTTAATTTAAATAAAAGATAAATATAATATATATCCCAAACAAATTAGGATAAATAAATATATTATCCAATATTCCATGATTTATCATTTAACAAATAAATAATTAAATCATATATCAAATAATTATCCAAGAAAACTAATTTTTTCTAATTACTTAATAGTCACAAAATGCGCCCCAAACCCTAGATAAATAGGGCCACACGCATTTTACACATATTGGGCCGAGTCCACGAAAAATTTCTTTTCCATGTATTTAATCATCTAGTCCAACTAAACAATTAATCCACATATCAATTAAATAATCCAATCCAACTATTTAATTATAATTGAGGTGAAACGACGAGAAAACATATGCTATGCTAGGAGCCAAGTCGGGGACCATGGACCAATATTCAGTAGCTACAATATATTAAATAAAATTATCCGTCAGACCGAACAATTATATTCAATCTATTAATTCCGGGATTACACCACCATAAATCCGAAACCGAACTCTGCCGAATATAGATAACTTATACTCAACTATGAGTTGATAAGCGTCCACTGATATAATCATTACATATGGATAAATCCTCCACAGACTGTTCTTTTCGATTCAGGGATATCTCCGTAAACCCTTCTCGAAACATCTTATCCTTATTTACCATTAACCCCTAGTGATCAATTAGTTCATAACTATTATAATATGAACTGGCGCCATCGATCAGTTTATAGGATTAACAAATAAGGGAACTGTTTGTCTACTTCCCGAGGGAAGGAATGGATTCCATATATGTGATAGCACAAACTACTCACTCATCCTAGAATAGAGCCAACGAGAAGTGTTGGACCACATACTGCGAAGTGATCCTTACTAACGCATCAAACTCTACCCTAGTCTAAGCAGTTGTCTGTGATCACCTCAGGATTAAGATTAATCCATATATGATCATCTTGTGATTCGATAAGACTTCTCGATCACGGAATTATATCGAGAACTCAAATCAAATCGGTCCAGCCCTATATGATTATCATCATATATAAATGCCCCATTAGGTACCCTATTACCGACAATCTGGATAAGACTGTCACACCTAAAGTGTTCTGGGCGCATTATTAGCAAATTAATCTTGAGACCCGTACTCAGATTAATAAACGCTACGGACTAAGTTAATTTTAAGTACATCTCACTAACTCAATCATCTTGTGTATAGCCATACACTGAGTTATGTGATTACATAAACGAGGTACTTAGGGTTTTCAGTAGTGTCTTAATTATAAGCATACATGCATATAATAAGATGAATTATTAATTCTGTCCTAAAACAATTATATAATTGTCTTTCGGGCACTACACCTAACAATCTCCCACTTGCACGAAAGGCAAGTGGATTAATTGTTTTAGGGCACACCCTCTATATCTATATCTACAACATTCTCCCACTTGCTCAAAACAAGTGAGACATATCCCCAAGATTCATACCCTCCAAGAGCATCTTAGTAATTCATCCTTCCAAGCACGACCGGAGTGTGCCGCCGCGGGTAGGTCAGTGACCCGGCGCGTACTTAGAATCCGAATACCATGTGACTTGGTACACCGATCAGGGTAGGTTGGCGGCTTGAGTCAATCTTTGGGATCAAAACGTCGCCTTTCCATCTAATCCGGTGGTACGATTTCAATATGCCTTTGAGCCAACACTGAGGACGAGATCGACTTAACGAGCATCCTTAATTTGACATAAAGTCAGAATCAGTGTTATCACTTATATTCTAGTTTGCACCTGAATATACTAGCATATTATTCCTCATTCTCCCGAAGAGAGTTGAGGATTCACTAAACATCCCATTTAGTATTCATCCGTAGGTTTAGACAAGCATTCTTGAGAGGTAGGGTAGACTACATCATTGAATGTTGCATTCCTGTATGCAAGAACATCTTAACCATTGTGATGGATGAATGGGATTGCCAATTGCTTATTTTCGAGAATTCGAGTGAGTCAAGGCCTTTAGAAAATAGCCCGATGGCATGTTAGCGTCTGACTTTAAATAACACACCCATGTTGTTTCCAATTGTTTCAGTGTTACCATTCACAAACACTAATCTACATACTACTTAACTAATATCGAAGCCCAGTCTACGAAAGACTTATCAATATTCTGGTCAAGTCCACATATTTAAAAAAATATATGACTTTGAAATGACCTAGAGGTTTGCTTTAATCCCCAAAGGATATAAGCTATGGCAGGCATCCTGTTAAAGGTTCTTTCTGAATAAATTAAGATACCGTTAGTCTCGCAAAAAGGTCTTAGGGAATCACCCATATTTTTTGCTTTGTAACGAATCCGTTATTTGTACTTTGCTAAACCCTTCTGTTCTGAATGAGTTCAGATTCCATTGTTCGGCAAGGAAGTCTTAGGGAATCACCCCTATTTCCCGCTTTCTGATGAAATCAAGCAAGACTGAGTGGTAAGAGAGATCACAGCCTGGTTAACTCTCTACCTTTTAAGGAATCACCCCTAAATTACTCAGCTTTGCATTGAAAGTTAAACTTTCCTATTCATTCAACTCTTCTCCGTGTAGTTCTAATTACTCCCACTGGGCCTGAGATACTCTGGTGGTTCTACAAGAGTTTCAACAGAACTGAAGTATCAGACTCCATTCACAGGGTTATGGCTTTTAAACCAACCTCTATAATCAGGATCCTATACAGTCCATGAAGGACTATAGGTCATCAATCTACCCTATAGACTGCAAGGTCCTGCAATGTGTAATGGACAAACCATACTCTCACTGCGTTCGGGGTGGATTGATATACTGATCTAGTTTAGTAGTTTTTATTAGTGTTATCACCAACTGGCGGTGTTGGATGTGGACTGAACAAATCAGTTAGTAACATCTTGAGTACAAATACTTCAAGATCCAAAGCTGCGATTTATAGACTCTATCAGACCGAGTTTGACAGTAACCGTCATTCTCTGATTTTACGAGTTTTATAATCAACCTTTACTCAATGCATTAAGATATTTGACGATCTGAACGTGTATGCAAAATTTCCAGTCCTACCTTCAAGCACTAAATGCTAATTGTCTATATTTACGGAAGTGGGGTGAACCGAATTCACTCCTTATCCACAAATGCGTAGGCATCTTTTAGGTAGACTTCTCGGTTTTACATTACAACATAAACCATTATTTTTCAACCACTATCTTAAATGAGTTCAGCAGCGTATCGTAGCACATAAATAACTATATAAGGCAAATTTATGGTGTATCACTTAGTGAAAACATTTCACTAGGAAGCAGGCCGATCATCAGTCCCGAAGACTACGCAATAACCTATTTCTGAGTATGGAATACTCTATCTCTGGTGAAATAAGAGATTTCCTCCAAATATTTTAGATAAACTTACCAGAGTCTGGAATAGTTGTCAGACAAGATGTCACTACTTCAAAAGCTCCCACTAGCTTGTACCTTTCATATGACCCCGAAGGTTGTTATGAACAAGCTATGTTACTTCTTTAAATCTATTACCCTTTCCTGATTGAAAGGAAATTTAGTCATTGTTCCTTTGAGCCAATGTTCCTTTGACTGGGAGATAGGAATCACCCTAAGCCAGTCTTCAGGTCTTGTATTTAGGGAATATGCACTAATTAATAGAATAGAAAGAAGCGTTTATCGAAATTCGGAAACCATTTGCGTTTATATATTTTAAGATGTGTTACTAATACCTTTTCAGCAATTCTTAGTGGTTCTGACTTTATCCAACAAAAGTCCGAGTCTTGGATTCGTGCTACGAATGTTATATTCATCGTCAATAAACCAAACAAATTATCCTATTGAAAATGAATACGTTCGTTCCAACGAATCCGAAAAGAGAAAATGAATTTTCTGTGATACTCAAGAATTGAATCCGAGATTCATCACTCCCACTAGTCTATCTGAAATAACCGCCCGTTGTCTATTTTATTTATCGTTTAATGCAAAGCTACCTAGTTCTTCCAAATAACTAAGCTATTGAGAAAATTGCTAAGGATGCATTGGTCAGTGATCCGAAATCACTTTCCTTATCCTCTAATTTCCAATTTATTAATTTTCCGGTTTAGCCTTAAAACTACTTTGTTTAGATGACTAACACGTATAAACATTCTTTCCCATTCTCGACTTTCCTTAAATGGAAACAGTCTTGAACTAGCAGTTCGTTTGAGTAGACACTACCTTTGAACTGTGAGATGTCTATTGATATTGTTACTAGCTTTGACTATTCGATTTTTCTAATCGTCAAATCATAAGACCAAAGCTCCCACTAGTTTATCGGTTCCAAATACCGTCTAACTAGCAACACTTTGTTCAAATGGTTTGAGAGATCATAATAAAGCTCCCACTAGTTTATCGGTTCCAAATACCGTCTAACTAGCAACACTTTGTATTTATGATTTTTCAAAGATTAGAAAATCACCCATAACTAAGCTCCCACTAGTTTATCAGTTCCAAATACTGTCTAACTAGCAATGCTTTGTTCATGATGTTTCAAAGATTGGAAAAATTCCAGAACTAAGCTCCCACTAGTTTATCAGTTCCAAATACTGTCTAACTAGCAACGCTTTATTCTTGTTTTTCCAATGGATGGAGAAACTATTACACATTTCTAATGATTCTAAAAAACAACAAATCATAAGACTAAGGCTCCCACTAGTTTATCGGTTCCAAATACCATCTAACTAGCAACGCCTTATGTATATGATTTTCCAATTTTTCAATTAGAAATTTTTGCCGTGTAAATACACCTTTTAAAATTCACTAAATGAATTTATCTGATAGTCCTATATCATCTTTTGTAAACTAAGTATGGTCGTCTCTCGTTCAACACGAGTGACATCCGTGACATATACTATGTCACGTAAGTTTTTAAAGGCTCAAGGGAAAAATCTCTTCTAAAAAATTAACTCCATTATTTTGATAATTACAACGTACTTGTTACTTTCCACATTTTTAATGAAGTCTTATTACTAACTGTTTAGTAGCCTAGAGATTTAGTTGTAAAATAAATATGACAGAAATTTAAATTCAAAATTAAAATTTCACTACCAGATTTTTATTTTAGGAATAATAAACTTGTTAAAAGTCTATCCTACCATTCCAAGGATTTAACCTCACGCCTCAGTGCCGCCGTAGGGTAGGTCAAAGAGGTGACAGTTAAACTGAGACAATCTCTCTCAATGATTAAGCTTCGAGAATCGAACATCTCACGAGAATCAGACATCCCAGACCATCCCGACGAGTACCCAAAATCCTATCCTTTCGGAGACCAAGCCTTGAATTTTGATAGGGGTGAACACCATCCGTAGGGGGCCGAAATCAAAGCGGCTCGAGGCGTCACTCTTCTCTCACGTGCTTGCATCTATAGTAGAGGCCGTGGGGTTGGCTGTCGCCTTCCCCGCTCCCACTCAATAATTTGAAAAAGTGGTGGGTTTACTAATTACGGTTTCGGTCTTGACAATAAGAAACAATAAATCAAGTACTCCGAACAGGGTCGGTTATGTAGGCAAGCCTACGCCGTCTTATTCGTTGGAACATATGTGACAGTTCAGGCTGCCGATCCGGCAAGAGAAGCCCCGTTTAGCCCGAAGGCTTATCGGCTATGCTAAGTCTTGTCGAACCACTGTAAAGTACATCACACGTGGTGGGGAGTCGATCGAGCCGAAGCTTGGTTGAACTCGCCCAACCATGGTTAGACCATTTCCGAACCCATGTACTAAGATTTTCCGATTTCTATGTTGTCAACCAAAGCGTAATCTCGTTTCTGTTTAAGGTAGGTTCACCGAAAACTCAACGATTTATCTAAGTAGGATTCACCGAGAATCCATCACTAAAATCGTAACGATTGACAAAACCCGGTTCCTCGGTTTTAATAATTAGTTACTTAATTAATTAACTAATTAAAAAAGCTTTTTAACTAATTATACGAGTTATACATGCCTAATGTATTCGAAATAAACTAGCTACATGTATGCATTGGAGTGGAATCTTGATATGATGCATGTCATGGCAATTTTCCGGTTTCTATCACATAATTTCGAGCATACACGAAAAAATAAACGGAAAAATAAACACCGAGATGGACCGTTGGTACCCCCGACTAACCTATTTTCTAAGGAAAAGTAAAACTAATTCTAAGTCTTCAAATCTCGATCTTCGATCTTGATCTTGCAATTTCCGGATCTCGAACCTTCGATCTTGACACGAACTACGAACGACGAGGAGAGGAAGCCGTAATATACCAATATATTTAAATATATATCTATATTAAATTGTGTTAAAAAAAACTCATTTTTTTTTCTTAAATTAAAGCCCTCGGCATTAATTAAAACAATTGTTTTTTTAAATTTTTTTTTTTTACGTTTTTACGGCAAAAACATTAAATGAAAAAAAAAAACTATATATATATTTTTTTGGTTTGGTCAAACCTTTCTGCCAATGTTAATTCATTAGGTTACAAACAAAAAATTGCTGCCGCATTGTACCTTGCCGAGACCAAAAAAAAAAAAAAAAAAACAATTCGGCCTTCTCCCGTTTTACCTTCTTGATGATCTTCATCACCATGATTTTCAACGTCTCGAACCCGGATCAAAATTAAATTTATATATATTCATACAAATTACAATTTTCGAATCAAAGAGAAATAAATTACAAATCCTATGCTCAATTGATACTAATCAAAAGAGCTACAAAATAGATCTACGGATAAACAGTACCAACCTCAATCCATCTCTTCAACCACGACACTCACAAAGGCATACAACATGATATATTTCGAATTGCATAAAAACAAAATGAAAAACAAAAACATCTAAAACATGCTTTTGCACTCCTAGATCTAAAATTCACATACTTTGATTGATAGATCAAATTCTCTGATACCACTTGTAGGATGTAATATCGTCGGATGAATCATAGATCCACCCAATTACGCAGCGGAAAGTAGAAGATCTAGATCTAGACAACCAAAATACATAAAATAATAGATCTAAACCTACGAGGGGTTTAAATTACCAACCTTTTAATGGTGCAAGAACGCCAAGAACAAAAGGTCAATCCAAGTTAGTTGAGAGCCTAGTTGAGAAGCCAAAGTCTTCCAACGTGTGTCTCCAAGCACCACCAGGTGGATGGTGTTTCAAGCCACTGGACCTCCTCGATATGCTACCTTAGAAAAACCCGAAGTTTTCCTAAAACTCAAACCCAAGTACTTAGGCCGAAAATTCTAAGCCTAATACTTCTCAATATGTCGAAAATTGTGTGATCAAAAGGCTTGGGAGAACTCTCTTTATATAGGAGAGTAATCCTTGTCATCCAAGGATTTAATAATTAAGAGATAATTATTAAATTAATCCTTAATTTAAATAAAAGATAAATATAATATATATCCCAAACAAATTAGGATAAATAATATATTATCCAATATTTCATGATTTATCATTTAACAAATAAATAAATCCTCCTTTGACTGTTCTTTTCGATTCGGGGATATCTCCGTAAACCCTTCTCGAAACATCTTATCCTTATTTACCATTAACCCCCTAGTGATCAATTAGTTCATAACTAATATAATATGAAATGGCGCCATCGATCAGTTTTTAGGATTAACAAATAAGCGAACTGTCTGTCTACTTCCCGGGGAAGGAATGGATTCCATATCTGTGATAGCACAGACTACTCACTCATCCCAGAATAGAGCAAACGAGAAGTGTTGGACCATCATACTGCGAAGTGATCCTTACTAACACATCAAACTCTATCCTAGTCTAAGCGGTTGTCAGATCACCTCGGGATTAAGATTAATCCATATATGATCATCTTGTGATTTGATAAGACTTCTCGATCACGGAATTATATCGAGAACTCAAATCAAATCGGTCCAGCCCTATATGATTATCATCATATATAAATGCCCTATTAGGTACCCTATTACCGATAGTCCGGATAAGACTGTCACACCTAAAGTGTTCTGGGCGCATTATTAGCAAATTAATCTTGAGACCCGTACTCAGATTAATAAACGCTATGGACTAAGTTAATTTTAAGTACATCTCACTAACTCAATCCTCTTGTGTATAACCATACACTGAGTTATGTGATTACATAAATGAGATATTTTGGGTTTTCAATAGTGTCTTAATTATAAGCATACATGCATATAATAAGATGAATTATTAGTTCTGTCCTAAAACAATTATATACAGTAGACTCTCTATAAAGTAATAACGTTGGGCCAGTTAAAAAATATTATATTATCGAAATATTATTTAATCGATAAAGTAATAATTTATTATTTTACATGTATAATAATAAAATATAATTTTATTGAATTTTGTTGAATTTCAAAATTCAAATTCTATATACAAAGTATAATCAATTGTAAAACATTTTCTATTCTCAAAGTCATTTATTGTATAAGTTGTTAAAGTATAATCAATTGTAAATTTTTTTCTATTCTCAAAGTCATTTAATATGTAAATGGTGTAATTTCCTATTTTAATAAGATGATTTTCATCTCAAACTTAGTGATTTTATCCTACAATATGATAGAAGCACTCCACAACTTCATAAAGCTTTGCAAAAAGTGAGGGATGAGACTCAAATGGATATAAATTTTCATACAAAACAGACAATGGTGGACTCATATTTCACTAAGGCACTCTGAATTATTAAAAAAAAGGATATTATTACTTTATATATCAGTTGGGACCTATATGCGCTAAAATTTTATATTACTTAATGCCTTTATCAAAATTATTACTTTAGCTATTCGGCCCAAGTCGGGACTGTAAGAATTTATTACTTTATCGAGGTTATAATTTTATCGAGTATTATTTTATCGAGAGTCTACTGTAATTGTCTTTCGGGCACTACACCTAACAGTAGTATCATTATTTTTGGGGGGTTGTAGTGGTATTTATTTGTCAAATCCATTATTATTTTAATAATTAAAAAAAATCCAAAACCGTCTAGTCCCCGACTAGTCCCCCGCCTAGCCGACGAGTCCCAACTCCCCACCCAGCCGCCCGACTAGCGCCTACCGACTTTTAGAACATTGCTTCACATACATCGCATCATAAATAAACCGGCCTATATTACAGACTCGTAAAATTTGAAAAAGACAGGGCCCACCATGCAACGCACGGTACGACCTTCTCGTTCAGTATATAAGTGTTAATTCCGCTCGGAAAAAAAAAACTATTTATGTGCGAATTTGTCATGTGCAATCCTTATCTTCAAGATTAAAAAAAGTTTTTGACAGTTTTAGAATTTCATGTTTTAACATTGTCTCAAAATTTACTTTTATCTTTTAAAATTATACTTTTAGGACCTCATGTTTGTGTTTTTTTTCCTTCCCAGTTTTAGGACAATTTCAAATCTTCCGTCCAACTTAACGTGAATTACCGTTAAGATCCAAGCTGACAAATTCACATATAGTTTTATTATAAAAAAATAAATTAATTCCACCTATTATATCATTTGCCACGTATTCTTTTAAAAAAAATCAGAATTGTATTCTTTTTCTTTCATCATTCCCAATCCATAACAAATGAGTTCATTTAATCGACATCCCCTTCTCAAAACCCTATTTTCCCCCTCTTTCAAATTCCTAATTCCTTCCCCCCCAAAAAAAACCATAATATTTATACCCAAAATACAAAAAAGAAACCTTCTGTGGGTTTTGGGAAGGGATTTTGTTTTTGGGGAAGGAATTAGGGATTGGAAAGAGGGGAAAGAAATTAGGGGTTTTGGGAAGGGGATGTCGATTAAATGAACTCGTTTCTTATGGATTGGGAATGACAAAAAAAAAAGAATTCAATTCTGATTTTTTTTTTGAAACACAACGTGGCAAATGATATAATAGGTGGAATTTTTTTATAAAATAAAAGTATAGGTGGATTTGCCAGCTTGGATCGTAACGATAATTCACGTTAAGTTGGACGGAAGATTTGAAATTGTCCTAAAACTGGGAAGAAAAAAAAACACAAACATGAGGTCCTAAAAATGTCATTTAAAAGATAAGGGTTAATTTTGAGACAATGTTAAAACATGAGGTCCTAAAAATGTCAAAACCCTGATTAAAAATAGGGAGGTAGTATTACCGGAGCAATAAAATTGCTACCGAGGCAATAAAAATAGTGATTTTATGCTGCAACGGTTGTAGGAAGGTTATACCAAATGACATACATTAGAACCTCTCATTTTTACTCTCTTTCATATAATACACTTTTATCGTGTGTGAGAGGTTAGAAATGAGTGGTTGTAATGTATGCCACTTGGTACAACCTTCCTACAACGGTTGTATTTTAAAATTTCACATAAAGATATCCGGAGTCACATACCCAAGTCAACGAGCCATTTTAAGGTGCAATAGTTAATGATGAAATAGTTGAAGGAATATCGCATCAAGTGAAATGTATTAAAAATATTTTATTTTTATTCTTTTTAGTATAATACACTTTTTTTTATTTCTCTCTCATTGATATAATTTAACGTTCCGTTCCTGGGTATCGAGTTTTTATCTGGAAAAAAACATTCGACGCGTATAACATTAAATAAATCCAATATTATACGCAAGTCACTATGTCGTCGTATCAAAATAAATCAAACGGAAGCTAAAAAGACCCGGATAAACCATAAATGCTACTAGAATACAAGCCGTCAACTAAAGATAGAAGGAGTTTATCTTACAACAACGATAAACAAATCTTACAAGATACGATGTCTCAAGGAAAGTACAACAACTTATCTTACAAAAGTCTTATATTAAAATACACTATATGTCTTGAAAAGAAAAGCAACTTAGTTTGATACATCATAGTTAAATAAAGAAAAGGAAATCAACAAGTAAAGCACGGTGATGATGCTGATCTCGTCAAAAAGATAATACGGACCAATTTTTACCCTAGTGACAATGGATAAGATTAAAACCCTAGAACAAAACCTAAAAACGGAGGTGGTGTTCGATTATTTTTTAGACTGAGCCTGGAATAAGTGGTATCCTAAGTTGCTTACGTATCCTGCAATTGTTCAGGAATCAAGTCTCTCATAGTTCATTGTGATCGTTTTTATAGAGGACATCTCGTCCTGGCAATCTTGTGCCGTGTCCATCAAGGACTCTCAGCGTGTTAATCCTTTTAATTTAGGAGATAATCATGGATAATTTATATGTTAGGATCAGAGTCCTAGTGGATAAAGGATCTTCCCATAATTATCTTGTAATATACGCACGTGTGCTAGTATCGGATAAGAGAGGCTCTGGCCGATCTGCGTCGAGCCCCTTAGGTAGTCTCGGCCCGAACTACGCTGACCCCAACTCCATAACGACCTGACCGACTTGCGGTGGTCTGATGGGAAGAACATGACGGATCTCTTACCTGGGGCATAGATCTATTATTAGGCACGAAGTGGGCTCTTGGCCCTTAATATTATATTTTTTCTGTCTACATTAATGTTCAATCAATAAGGAGATTACATGTGGCATGAGCTAGTTCCACCCTCATCATAAGCCCCCGATCTGACTGAGCTACTCGTTGTTAGGTCAGATCTGCTAGAGGTGTTGCTCGGCCACTATCATCTAGACATATAGAGTTTATAATGACCTACTCTGCCAAGTGGCCGAGTTAACGTTGTGACTCTGTTATAACTTCTCCAGGATTCGAGGCGTTTCTGCCACGTCGTCTGATATAACGCACTGTCTTGAGAATCGCGTCGTTTGGGGTTATAACCCATCGAATCAACTGTCATCTCATTTGCTTTTTAAATCAATAAGATTGTTGATTCTGCTCTCCTCTCATTCCAATCTCCAATTTCTTACAAGTAAGATTCTTCTCTTGCTCCTGTTATTCGTTTTTTGTTCATGTCCATATCTAGTCTTCAATAGACAGGCTTTTCGAGTTTAAACCGGAGATAGAAGTAGAATCTTGTGCTCCTCCTCTCACTTCCTATTCTTCATGGTACTTCTGCATTCTTTTTGA
Source organism: Gentiana straminea (assembly GCA_036785695.1). Taxonomy (NCBI): domain Eukaryota; kingdom Viridiplantae; phylum Streptophyta; class Magnoliopsida; order Gentianales; family Gentianaceae; genus Gentiana; species Gentiana straminea. The sequence goes on along the minus strand of JAVUPR010000497.1, from coordinate 7,888,492 downwards.
ATTTAAAACTCCATAATGCCGCAATGGACATTATAGAAAGCCATGGAAAGAACTCCATTCTTTCCCCGGAATGAGTAGCCAACATATGCGGGGAATACGGGATAGTTTTAAGAACATATTCTCCCTTAGTTTCATCTGCCCCCAACATATACTCTTACCGACCGCCGGAAGGGTATTGCGTTGTTTACATTGCCCAGTTCGAAGGTGGATTGAGGCTTCCGTTATGTCCAGCCTTTCTGGCTGTACTAAACCATTACCAAATCGGAATTGCCCAAGTATCCCCGAATGGGGTTAAGTGTATAGTAGGGTTTTCCACATTCTGTCGAACGGTCGGAGTTCAGTTCATCCTGAGTCTTTTTAGAGCTTTCTACCAGATAAAAAAGGTAAGGGCTTCCCATGGGTGAAACTATTCCGCGTGCCAAATAGGCCCTCGGAACAGTATTCCGGTACTTGCAGTTGGGCCGACCTCCTTCAAGAGGTGGAATGAGCTGTTCTTCTTTGTCCGTCACGAAAGGAGACTTGAACTTGGATGCTGGAAGTCAGGCCCCTTAGCTAAGTACGCCTGCCCGACCAACATCAGTGCGGAGGCATTGCGAGCTATTCGAGACTTGGGGGTTTCTCTAGAGGTCGTCCAATTTCCTTCTCAGCTGATCGATACGGCTAGGCTGGCCGAGGCAGGGCCTGCTCTTTACGTTGCTTTTGAATTCGAGTCTAGAGATGCCCATAAGAATTTACTTTTTTCCATGCACTTTTACTTATGCTTATAATGATTTCTTTTAAATGACTGATCTTGGTTTTTCAATTTGTAGTGAGGGCTTTGACTGTGCCGTTGTCCGTTTCTGAAGGTGAGGCTGAGGAGAATAAGCCTGAGGAAAACACTTCTGCAGAGGGGACCCCTATTAAGGATGCTTATGCTCCTGCTGTCTGAGCTGCGGGTTTGACCTTAGATGGTGGTACTTCTCCACTGCTGGCTAATTTTCCGGACGATGTTGTGGCCCATCCCACTTTGGGGGAAGGCATAACTCCCTTTGACTTGGATGGTTCCACTCCAGAGAGTAGCCCCCAACTTAGAGGGAGAGGCCGAAGTGAGGTTGCTCTGACCAGCCAAGATGGAAGGTGTCACGGATTTTTGCAATGAAAATAAACAAGTAATAAATTTATAAATCCGGTATACCCCAAGTGCAGGGATCGTAGTATAGTAGCTACAACCGGAGTCGAGTCACATGGAATCGTCGTTATCTAGTTCATTAATTTTCCTAAGATCGATACCATTATTATTAAAACCTAAAATAACAAAATGAAAAGATAAACTAGACAGAGGATTGTCAGTCCAAAGCCAGGAAAGATCGTTGCGAACATAACTAAACTATAAACGAGAAAAACAATAAAACTCATAAAAGCCTGATAATGACTATAGCGATTAAACATAGAACAAGCAATGATCCACCATCCCGCAACCCTTAATTTCCTCTCTAGATTATCTTTTGATGATTTTACTAAAATTGTGATTCACCTATCAAAAGTATGAACTCCTAATCTCTTAGAAAAGTTCGCCTATCAATCTTTTATCTCTCGATCTTAAAGATTAACGCTTTCAAACCAAGGTGCAAGATTTCTCAATCTAACAATCTAGATATTCTAACCTAGCAACTCTCGTATTTTTAGGTTAAAAAAGATCTATTCTTTCCTATGGTGATCTAGTGTTTACACCGACTCTCGTCACATAGTAAACATCAATAGCAAAACATCTCTCGATTTAAATTGCATAGCATGAAAATCATAGAAAAGAAACAACTTAATTAAAACTCACGAAATCATCCAAAGGGAGAAATAAAAACGCTGCAGAAAAGTTTCACACGCTTGCTCCAAGTTTGATCAGCTTCCAGCCATCCTCATGATCCGGAAGGAAAACGAAACAAAATAAATAAAACAACTAATCTAACCCTCGGTCGACAGAGCACAAGGCTCCGCCGACCGAGCCTGCCTCTGCTCAGAATTTAGGGTTCTCTGGTGGCTGCAGTCGATATGATGATCATTAGGGTTGAGAATGCGGCTGCTTTTATAGAAAACTAGGTCGGTTATGCTGATGTCGGCCGTGGACGCCCGTCCACTCCTTCTGGACGCCCGTCCAGTTGGTGTAAATTCTTCGAGTCGGGCCGAGTCTTCTCAAACGCCCGTTCTATGTAAAATGAGATGCTCGTCCACTGAAATCTTCAAAACTCTGAATCAAATTTCCTCTCCTGGACGCTCGTCCATATCTTCAGACGTCCGTCCACCCTGGACGCCAGTTCAATACTTCAGACGCCAGTCCAGGCTGAATGGGTAGTGAACGCTCGTTTGATTCTTCAAATCTTCATTCCAATCCTCAACTTGCATCTTCCTCCTTCCATTAAATCTCCAATTATGACATGTTTATGCACCTACAAAACCACAAAGCCATGCAAAGTGTAAAACCATAGATAATTACCAATAAAATCATGAAATTAGCTCAACTTTACACTTAAAGACTTTTAAAACTCATTTGCTCAATAATTCGATTAAACCCTTAATTTCTATGCAAATTATATGAATATGGAGGAAATCATTATAAAATATAACGATATAAATCATATAAAATCACCCTTAACAGAAGGTCAAGGAAGAGGACCAGATCTGCTACCCGTCCTGAGGCTATTTACGATCCTCCCACTCTGCATGAGGAGGAAGCAACTCTTGGTCAGGAACCAATCTCAAAGATGACAAACCAACAGCTGGCTGAAACTGTAAGCCTTATCCTTGTGCTTTTTTTTTTATACTTCATGTTTTTGGTTTGACCAGGTCTCTCACACCTTGATGTTCATCTGATAATTAATGGGTGTAAGTTGGCTCTTATCGGCCAAGGGTTCATCAAGAGGCTTGATGAGTCTTCCACCACTGTGGAAAAGCTAGAAGGCAAGATTACAGAGCTAAAAATAGGGCTTCTATCCGAAGACAGAAGTTCAAGGACTTGCAGGAGTCCACATACAAAGAGATTGGGACTCTCTAAGAAAACCTAAAGGCTCAAGTTGCCGAACTGAAGGCCCTGGAGTCCAAATACAAAGAAAGTCTCCAATCTATAGAGGAAAAGTACTTGGCCACTCAACATGATCTGGAGTGTGAGATCTGGAAGCTCCGATCCGATAAGATGCGCTAGAGGCTGCTGCACAGACTCATCAGGCCCAAGTCAAGGCAGCTCCTGCTCAAGCCATCAGAGACTTCAAGGCTTTGGATGAGCTTTCTCGGGGCGTGATGACCCTACTCGTACCCGTAGTGAATTATAGTTACTCTTTGGGAATCGATGGGCTAAGGCTCAGTTAGTGTTGAAGGTCTTCCCCACAAGACGCTGTACGTTCCGGGCATGGGTGAGGTCTTTGAGACTCGTCTAGGAGATTTTAAGCATGGTGTAGACATTGAGTCTATATAAACCCCCCTCCCGCTGTGCCGATTCTGGGCCCAGAGCGCCTTCTGTGACAGAGCCTTCTACTTCAGCCTCCCAGACTGAGGTGCCTTCGGCTGGTGCCAATTCAAAGAGTCTCCCTTCTACTGCCAAGCAAGGGCTGAGTTCGACTTTTGATGCATCCTAATCTTCCAACCTTGTACTTTGAAAAAAATTGGATTGTAACCACTATAAACATTTTCTAATATATATATATATATATATATATATATATATATATATATATATATATATATATATATATATATATATATATATATATATGCAATATTCTTTCAAGTTTTGATGAGTTTTCTTACCTCGGCTTTTATTTTCAGCACTTTCTTTAAGTACTTTGATCTGTTGTGGAATATCTTGCCCCCATATGCCATGCATAAACTTACCGTTTTTGGGTGGCATACTTGATGATCTTTTGAATGAAGTTTGATAACTCTTGAGTCTGACCTGCAGGGCTCAGCGTTTCGATGTCTGTCCTGTAGACTTGATGAGTTTGCCTTTTGAAAACTTTTGAGTTTGACCTGCAGAGCTCAGCGTTTTGATGTCTGTCCTGTAGAGTTGAAGTGTTTGGATTTTGCAAATTTTTGAGTCTGACCTGCAGAGCTCAGTGTTTCGATAATTTTCTAGCAGACTTGAAGAGTTTGGCTTTTGCAAACTTTTTGAGTCTGACTTGCAGAGCTCAGCATTTTGATGTCTGTCCTGCAGACTTAAAGAGTTTGGCTTTTGGATACTCTTTGAGTCTGACCTGCAGAGCTCCATGTTTTGATGTATGTCCTGTAGGCTTAGTTAGTTTGGCCTTTGCGAACTTGCTGAGTCTAACCTACAGAGCTCAACGTTTCGATATCTGTCCTACAGGCTTGAATAAAACCATTACACATTATGCACGATGGAAAAAGCAAAATATTATTGAAATAACATGTGTTTGTTAAATCATATAGTACAACTTATTGAAATAACATTACCGAAATGGAAAAATTGAAGTAATTTAATTCTGGAACCTGTCTTAGACATAAAATTTGCGAAGATTGTTCGCATGCCAACTTCGGGGAATGGTCCTGCTATTAGAATCAGCTAGTTGATATGCATCTTTTCCGTGCACTTTGACAACTTTATAGGGGCCTTTCTAGTTTGGGTCAAGCTTGCCTTGAGGGCCCTGTCTGCTGACCTCATTCTTTCTCAGCACCAGATCACCTTCTTTGAAGTATGAGTGTCTCACCCTTAATTTATAGTACTGAGAAATCCTCTGTTTGTATTTTTCCATTCTGATGAAGGCGACATCTCAAGCTTCTTCCAGATCATATTTTGAATTTTTGAGCTCGGTCTCTTGATTAGCTTTTGTATATAGCTCAGACCAAGGTGAAGGAACTTTGATCTCTGCTGGACACACAGATTCACTTCCATATGCTAGGAGAAAGGAGTTTCTCTTGATCTCTGTCTGATGACCCACGAATGTGACGTGTTGGGTGATCCCTAGTTCGGAACACTACGCTTGAAGAGTTCTACTTTGAACTATGTTCCGTTGTCTGAGGTCAACGTTTTTGGAATTCCATATCTGCACACAGTATTCTTCCAAAGGAACTTCTGAATTACTTTGGCTGTGATCATAGTAAGGGCTTCAACTTCTACCCATTTGGTGAAGTAATCCTCTGCTATGACCAGAAACTTAAAATTACCCGGAGCTCGGGGCAATGGGCCAACAAAGTCTACTCCCTATTGATCAAATGGCCAAGGGGATACAATTGGCATCAAGATTGAGAATCTTGGTGCGATATATTGTCGTGTAACTGGCACGATCTTCACTTTTGGACGAGCTCTTGAGCGTCTCGTTGCATAGTAGGCCAATAATATCCGAACTACGACATTTTCTAGCCAAAGTCCAAGCTCCAACATGGTTTCCAAAGATTCCTTGTCAGATTTCGTGAAGGTGATAATTTCCTTCATCTTCCGACGCATATTGAGCCATGGTGCTATAAAAGATTTTTTGTAAAGTACATCATTGGAAAGTGAGTACCTGGCTACCAAGAATTTCATTCTTCTTGCTTGAGACTTATCATCGGGAAAGATTCCATCTTTGAGGTAGGATGTGATGGGATCCATCCAGGTATCCTTTTGAGTGATTGGTTTTACTGCCTGGCTATCGAATCTTCATTCTTTCAGCAGCTCAACCAACACGTTTTTGTCAGACACAAAATTAGTTGCTAGCTTTGAAAGTGCATATGCTCTTCTATTCTGAGATTGAGAAACCCGCTTGATCTGAATGTTCTAGAAACCTTTCAGCAACGATTGAGCCACACCAAGTATTTCTTCATTGGATCTTCTTCTTCGTATTCTCCTTTTACATGATTAATGACCAGCTGAGAGTTACTATAAACTTGAAAATTGTTTGCTCCGAGTTTTGCTACTAAGTTAAGCCCGTTGATTTGGGCTTCATACTCTTCCTCATTGTTTGTGGCTTGAAAATTGGAATGCAAAGCCTAGAGGAACTCTTCCCTCTTGGGACTGACGAGTAGGAGACCTGCCCCATGTTCCTTCTTTTCTTGATGCTCCATCGACGTACATCGTCCACTGTTCAGAATTGCAATTCGGCTGATCATGATCGATGGTGATGGATGTAACTTCAGCTAAAAAATCTACCAAGGTCTGGGCCTTGATAGAAACTCTAAGGCGGAATTCTAGATTGTAGTCCGCCGGTTCGACCACCCACTTTGCTAGTCTTTCTGATGTATCAGGTCATGCCAATATTTGGCAAAGTGGCTGATCTGTTATCAGAAATATGGCTTGAGTTTCCTGGAAGCGTGTACTAAGGCTAGTGCCAACTTCTCTACATTCGAATATCTAACCTTTGGTCCGTGTAGCGCCTTACTCACGTAATATATGGGTCTTTGCATGTTTTCTTGATCCTTGACCAAAACTACACTCAATGCTTCTTCACATACAGCTACGTATACCAACAATGTTTCTCCTTCCTGAGGAGAAGTCAAAGTAGGTAGCTCAGCCAGACATGACTTTAGCTCTTCAAAGGCTTTCTGACATTCTTCTTCCCACTGGAACGGACTAGCCTTCCTTAAAATTTTAAAGAAGGGAAGGGCACGCTGTGCCGACCTGGATAGAAACTGTTGAGAGCGGCCATACACCATGTTAGCCTTTGAACTTTCTTGATGCTCCTCGGAGGAGGCATGTTTCTCAGTGCATCTATCTTGTCCAGATTCGCCTTGATTCCTTCTTTGGAGATCATGTATCCCAGGAACTTTCCTGATCTTACTACGAACGTGCACTTCTTTGGGTTGAGTTTCATCTTTGTTTCCCTAGTGTACTCCAAAGACCTCTGTGACATTGATCAAGTACTGAGCAAGAGACCTGCTCTTGATTAAGAGGTTGTCGACATAGACTTCCATGCATATGCCAATCTGGCCACTGAATATCTTGTTGACTGCCCTTTGATAAGTTGCTCTGCCATTCTTAAGGCCGAATGGCATGGTTATGTAGCAAAACGTTCCGAACTCCATTATAAAAGATGTATATTCTGCATCTTCAAGTTCTATGGCGATCTGATGGTACCCTTTGTATGCATCTAAAAAAGCAAACACTTCAAATCCCACTGCAAAATCTAAAAGTCGATCGATCTTTGGCAAAGGATAATAGTCCTTTGGACATGCTTTGTTGAAGTATGTGAAGTCTACACATATTCTCCAACTGCCTTCTGGCTGCTTGACTAGGACTGGATTCGCTTACAAGTCCGGGTATATAAGTTCTCTAATAATTTTCACCTGGAGTAATTTCATCACCTCCTTTTCTGTGGACAGATTTTGCTCCTGTGCAAAATGTCTCCTTTTCTGCCGAACTAGTTTCCTACTCGGATCTACGTTTAGCTTGTGCAAGGCCAAGTCTGGTGACAGACCTGGCATATCTTCTGCCTTCAAAGAAAAAATGTCCCTGAACTCCCATAACAAATCGTTTAAAAGCCCTTTCTGTGGAACAGGGATCCAGGAGCCGATCTTAATGGTCAAATCTTGTTGATCTTCCCAGAGACCAACATCTTCAAGCTTGTCAACTGAAGACCAATTTTCTTCTTCCTCCAAAATCAGTTCTTCCATCAAAACATGTTGAACTAAGTCTTTTCCTCGGATGGTGGCTGTGTAGCAGCTCATGGCTGCTTCCACGTCCTTTTGATTTCCTCTGAGCCTTCAGTAGTTGGGAACTTCTGGCTGATGTGAGCAGGAGAGATGACAAATATGAGATCTATTAAGGCTGGTCTCCCCATTATAATGTTGTAAGCAGATGGAGCTTTGACTATAATATAATTCACCATAAGGGTCTTGCCCGTTGACTCCTCCGAATGTGGTGGCTAATTTGATCATTCCCACATGATGGATTGGTGGTCCGGTGAAGCCGAACAAAGGAGGTAAAACAGGTTTTAGCTCAGAATCTCGCAACTTCATAGACCGGAAGACAGAGTAATAGATAACATTAACAGCACTCCCAATGTCGACGCATATCCGCTTTACAATATGTCTATGAACCACTGCTTCTATAGCCATGCCTTCATTATTTATAAACAAGGGGAGAGGTTTTTTAGGACCGTAAGTTACCTCCCCAGAAAGCTTTTGCCTTTTGTTAGATTTTGTAGGGGCAGCAGACCTGCCACTGCTCTTGCCTTCATCCGGGGCTGAACTGCCGAGTCCACCTGAGATGGTGTCGATTGTATTGATTGGATGATTGTCCAACTGCCGATCTGGATCTGGAGATCCATCCCTTCTCCTTTGTGGCTCATGTTGTTTGCATCTATCTTGATTAAAGTTCCGGCACTTGTATTCTCTTGTGCCTCGTGGCTCCGAATTCTGAGATCGGTGTACGACCTCATCCAACTTTCCTTCTACTATTACTGCGTTGATATCTCTCTGTAATGCTTTGCAGCTCTCTGAATCATGCCTAATGTCTCTATGGCATGCACATTTTGGTCTCTTTTTTTGGAGGTCCCCGCATTGGCGGCGGGGTCCTGGCCAACCCTTTCCTTTCCATCAGTGCGAGAACCTGCTCGCGTGATCTATTAAGAGGAATGAAGTCCCTCTCCTGTAAAGCTCCTTTTTTGCCGAGACAATCTGTGACTGGTGCCATCATATGGTCCCAGACCGGCTTCCTCTTTTTATTAGATTGTTCTTCAGGTTTGTCCTACCTGGACCACCTCTCTCTGATTCTCCCTTTAGCTGATTGGCTTCTTCTCCTTGGTAGTGCTTGTAAGCTGCCCCAATGCATTCTTCCATAGAATGGGGAAGTTTGTTGTTCAGCTTGGTGTACAACTTCCATTCTCTTAGTCCACCCATGAAGGAAGTTATTAGAAGGGACTCGTCAGCGTCCTGAACCTGCCTGGATTCTTGAGATACTAAAGTACGGTCTCATAATTCTTTTGCTTGATAATGAGAAGATGTGTTGCATTTCTCTGAAATGGTTTGGCCATGATGAAGGCGTGAACGAACATCCTGCCTAGAGTTTTGATGCCGGAGATCGACCTTTGCAGGGATCCTCTTGAACCACTTACGATCCTTGCCGGTGAGGAGCACATGAAAATCTTTGCACTTCATCTCGTCTTGAGCACAATATAGGTTCGTGAGCATCAGATATTGACGAACGTGATCTTGTGGGTCCTTAGATCCATCATACGGGTCCGCTCTATGAATGGTGATATGAACGAGAATTCATATGATTTTTCCCAAGTATGGCGTTGAGCTTTGCTCTTTCTGCTTCCTACAACTGGAGGTTGGGTTGTTTCCTTCCTTCGGTAGAACTAGACGATGTGATGACATCTTTTTGAAGAGAGGGCATGGTCTTCTCTGTGTATGATGAGGATTCCTCTGGACCCATCCCCTTTATTGCTCTATGGCCCGTAGGGCCGGTGTTTTGAAAGCCGCCAATTGCTGCCAGCGCTAGATTGGTTGGATACAAAACAACTTTGTCTCTCTGTGGATTTTGGCTAATGGTAGCGGTAGTGTGATCTGGTGCCACCGTTCCCTCTATTTTTTTCACCACCGTCCTTAGTGGCTTCGCCTTGTGTGTTTATTTTCGTCTTTTATCCTGCCATCATCTTGAGGATCTTGTCAGTAGAGAGGCCCTCCTTCAAGCACCAATTGACGCTGCTGGATCCCATCAAGAAGATAATACGGGCCAAGTTTTACACTAGTGACAATGAACAAAATTAAAACCTAGAACAAAACCTAAAAATAGGGGTGGTGTCTGATTATTTTTAGACTGATCTTGGAATAAGTGGTATCCCAAGTTGCCTACGTATCCTGTAATTGTTCAGGAATCAAGTCTCTCTCAGTTCCTTGGGATCGTTTATATAGATGACATCTCGTCCAGGCAATCCTATGACATGTCCATCAAAGACTCTCAGCGTGTTAATCCTTTTAATTTAGGAGATATTCACGGACAGTTTAAATGTTAGGATCAGAGTCCTAGTGGATGAAGGATCTTCCCATAAATATCTTGTAATATACACACGTGTGCTAATACCGGATAAGGGAGGCTCTGGCCGACCTACGTCGAGCCCCCTAGGCAGTCTCGGATCGAACTGCACTGACCCCAACTCCATATTGACCTAACCGACCTGCGGTGGTCAGATAGGGAAAACAAGACAGATCTCCCACCTGGGGCTTAGATCTGTTATTAGGCACGAAGTGGGCTCTTGGCCCTTAATATTATATTTTCTCTGTCTACATTTAATGTTCAATAAATAAGGAGATGGCAAGTGGGTTTGGGCTAGTTCAACCCTCATCACATGGCATCCTCAAATGTCATCCTCAAAGTCGTCATCAAACTCCAAGTCAACATGTTTATCTTCTTACCCCAAAGCACAAAACAAACATGCAATTGAGGTAAGTACAAAGGTATTTAGTAAAAAGGTAGAAGCTATTGAATAATTAAGTTTTACAACAAAAGGTTCATATTATTATTAAGTTTTCTTTGTGAGACCGACTCAAACTCTGAGGTTCACTTCTTGCTCATCAACATGTCATGGGAACCTACTTGTTTCTAGCTTAGCTTATTTTTGTAACATCATTATTGAAAAGCACTGTGCATGATGCTACTCACCACGAAGTATCTGGGTGCAACCTATTGGTGGATCACACGAATATCCACTGGCTAGCCCCGATAGTGTACACGTTCGGTGAAGTCCCTCCACTCCTGGTGCCCCTCAGAGGCTAGCAGAGTTATTCACTTTTACTAACCGCCCACACATTGCGATATGGACTTGTGCCTTACCAAGAATAACATGATGTTTAGGCTTTTAACTACACAAGTACGTATGTTATTAATTGTTAACTAGCAACCTAAATGTTTTCAAAGAAAAATCTCACTTACAACTTCTAGTCCCTCACCTAGACCACTTGACAAGGACAAGGCCTAGCACATTAAATAGACATTGATGGATACTAATCCATCAAAGCACAATTCAATCATCCTCTTCCGACGGTCCCAAATTCAACTCTTAGAAAGAATATATTCGGTGCCGGAACTAAATGCTTAAGAAGTTTAATCATGGATTGTTCATGTTCATTTAAGTCATTTAGATCCATTAGAAATTCCATAAACCAAATCTAGTATTAAAACACAAATTTCATGAGAAACTGGGTCTAGAGTGCGCTTGCCCTGGTCAAGCGTGCTCCTGTGTAACAACTACCATTCTGTTTTTCATTCAGCCAGCACAGGCGTGCGCTTGCCTTGAGAAAGCATGTGCTTGTGCTCACTGTTTTTCATTCTGCCAGCGCAAGCGTGTGCTTGCCTTAAGCAAGCATGCGCTTGTGCTCTCAATAGTTTATTTGCATTCTGTCCATGCCAAGTGTGTGCTTGGCCTATCCAAGCATGCGTTTGAGCACCAAAAAAAGCCTAAAACCTACAATTTTATGCATTTTACGATTTTCAATCCATTCCCAACAGTTTTTTCAGCAGGTTTAACACAAAAAACAGCAGCAAGACAAGTCTTAATCATACCATAACATATCATGCTTCAACCACAACCTTAAACATGGTTCTAACATCAAAAGCATACCTAAAACCTCAACATAATCGTTATAAAAACATAAACCGTTCAATATGAAAACCTTCTTCCCTCAAACCCAAGCGATTCAAGCAAGATTTCTTCAAGAAAAAGCAACCATTTTAGATTCTTCAACCCAAAACCTAATTGATCAACAATTAAACCTAAATTAACTGTGATCAAAGGTTTCTAAACAAACTAATCTATAAATTACAGAACTCAAAGCTTCAGAATTTGATCGAATTTAAAAGATTCTCAGACTAGGGTAAAAACTAACCTTTTCTGAACATGAAATTCTTGGTATCAAAACGATGCTCTTCTCTCACTGATTCCGTTCCTATTCTTGATTCAGATAATCGAGGAACAACCTTCAAGATCCTTTGATGTTTTCCTTTTGGACTTTTCTGTTTTCTCTCATGTAAACTTCGAACTTTTCTGGAAAACCAACCTTTTTGCCAACTCCCAATATTAATGGGAAGTTTTATTCTAAGAGAAAAACTTCTTATTAACTTCCATTTTTTTTTAATTTTTTTTATTTACTCATTTATAAAACTTTGAAAATAATAAAGAAAAAGGGAAATGATATAAAATAGAAATTATAAATTTCACAATTTCCTTAAAAGACATTTTTGCCCTTTTCTAAAATCCGGGATGTTACTTATAATTTTATCGTGTATGAAATTAAATGTTGTAATTTATGGCACTTGATAAAATATTCTTACAACGTTCTTATAGTAAAAAGTGTCCAAAACAACGGTATTTTTATATTAATAAAGAAAATGTAAATAAATATATTTTCTTTTTGAATATATTTAGCGGGATAAAGGTTTTTTTTAATATTAAATTACTCCATCTGTCTCATTTTATTTGTCTCATTTGACTCTTCACAAAGATTAAGAAAAATTGTAGTAAATGATTTGAATCTCAATAAATGATCCAATATTTTTACATTTATGATCTTTAAGTTTGGAGCATTTAATGCTATTCAGTTATTATTGTAAATTTGTAAAGAGAGAATGACATTTGGAGAAATTTAACAATAAATGTGACAAAATAAACACTTATTTTGGGACAAAAAGAAAAGAAAACGTAGACAAATAAAATGAGACGGAGGGAGTAAATTAGTTTCATAAACAACAAGAACCTCAAGAGTCAAAAATGTATCAATCCGTATTTTTTAATAAGGATTATTGTCGAATGATAAATATTTATATATCTGCTAGTAAATTAAGAGAGATGTTATCTACAGTAAATCGAATGTACTACACACCACACTAACACTAGATTGCACCACGTTAGAATCGACTTTTTGAAAGTTGCTTATGAAATTAAAAACCGAATTTCCGTAGGTGTATTATGATAGTCAACACATTGAAAGTCAGTTTTGTCTCTTGAATCGTCTTTCAAAATGTTGATTCAGTGTGGTGTATGTTACTCATGGTGCATGGAAAATCAATAATTTATTGTTTTACTTAAATTAAAGTAATATTTTATTATTAATCTATTATTTGCTTAATTGCATAGATATAAATGACACTGCAAGAAAATCCATGGGGGCATGTATGTGACCATAAAGCTTACTACATATGAGGTATGTATAGGAGGATGGAGTTTATGATGTACTACTTTAAACAATAAGTTCGTCGTTGTAACGCTCCATTCCCCGATACTGAGTCCTAATCCGGAAAGGTACGTTCGGCAAGATAACATTAAATAAATTTAATATTATATGTAAGTCTCTATGTCGTCGTATCGAGTTAAAGATTCACTAGGATCGAGCAGAGCCCACCAGCTAAAGACTTGCTCTTAAGTCTTGAGCTCGTCATCCCAACCCAGCATCTTCTCAACTGCTTCTTTAAACGGGAGCTCGTCATCTTCCAGCGGCGTCGTCTTCGTTGGGGACACATTGGCCGATTTCAACCCAAACTTGTGTATCGGCCAGCCAACCCGAGATTCTACCCGTAGGCATCGTTTGCTCCACTCTCTTACCTTCTCCCGGAGGGAAAATAAAGGTTTTACCCTCTTGTGCGGGCTCCTTGTTGAAATTTGCATTGTCTTGCTCCGAATGAATATGTAAAAATATCCAAGGATCGAGGGCGATGGCTCATACCCCATCAGCCGACTAAGGGTTATATATGCCATTATAACCCTCACCGCTCCCAGTGTGAGGTCACAGGGCATTGCCTTCACCGTCGTCAAGAGATCAACGAAGAAGGGGTCAAAGGGGGTCGGAGTCCGGCAACCACCGAGTCATAGTGAAGGAACAAGAAGTCTCGATCCTCCCTCTCACATAATCGGGACTGAACTGGCCCGTCAACATTGGAAAAACGGTAATTTGGGGATATGTTGTACTCAGCCATGAAAGCGGTGACATCGCGAGCTACTCTGGTGTTCTTCCATTGGGCAGTCACGCTTTTGTCGAGCTCATTCTGAAGCTCTAGCTCGGGGCCGCCTCGGCGCTGAGTGGCTATACCACCGCGGGCAGTTCTACCACTTCGTCATGTTCGGCTATCTCAACATGCCCAGTGGATCCGCTCGTGCTTACCTCTTCATCACTGCGCGTAGAGAAGCCTGAAGACATTTCCTGAAAAACATAAGGGCAAGGTGGAAGGTTAGTCACTTAAACTCGAACGTCGGGCTGAGACGAACGTGTCCGCCCATCTCGACACGTCGCCCCTATATCTTACAAGTACAAAGGTCGGAACCTTACCCTAGTCTAACCGGAAATGCAGCCAAAATGCCTAAGAAGACCTTCCTTACGCCGACAAGCATTGAAGTCCTTCTCCGGCTAGAGGAATCATCGAAAAGCGGTATAGACCTAACCTAAACGGGTGCAAAATCAGAAAACCGGCATGTTTGTTCATCAAAAACCAAAAACAACAAGGATATGTAGGTTCGAAATCTCAAAATCACATGTTTTTCTATGCCAAAACTCAGAAAAGCAAACATGTCCAAACAATCATGGCAAGGAAATTAGATTACATGACAAGTTTGAACAAGTTTCAAGTATTTACCTTTTTCTTCGTAGGAAACGACTTGGAAATTTGAATGTTGGCCGGAAAAACCTTGAGTGCAAGCCGGAAACGCCAAGATACAGTCGGAAACTTCTTAAAGGTGGCCGGAAACTCCTGATATCTAGCCAGAAAACTCTATCGGAGAATACTCGATTAGCCGAAAGTATTTAAGGGTTGGGACCTCCCTCTTTATATAGAGGTTGAAATGGCCGACGCGTCATTTCAAAATTTGATATAATTATAACGGTACGTATACACGACGCATCCCAACAGTCACATCCGGTGCAATATCGAGGCAACGCTTCATAAGCATGCCCTATCAGAGGAGATCAAAAGTGTCAGCTTGACTAGGCAAACAGAGTTCATACACAACGGTTGCAAGGCGAAGAACCCTCAGCGGTTACGAGCAAGCTCGCATAATCAAAGGCTGCCACGTCAGCCACGTAGTTAATAATGCTTTATCATACTTAATTACGTCTTAATTTCTGTCATTTGTAACCGGCGCCTCTTAGTCCCTATAAATAGCGGCATTTGTACCCTGAAAAGGACATCTCGGAATTAACACAATCAGATAACCTCTGCCAATTTGTCGATTGTCGATCTCGCCCCTTATTGTTCTTGCCATCTTCATATTTCCTTCATATTTTTTCTTGAGCGCCACCGTGTACCACCGGCAAAATCATTCACTTCCGTGAGATATCCACTGCCGAAATCATTATAACCCGTTTGTGATACGTCCGACCGTATCACCGGGTAAATTACGGAATAAAAAAATGAAGCATAAATAAATAAAAGAGATCAAACCCAGACGAGTGTAAACACTATTTCCTTAAGACAAATTGCCCCGCTCTCGTGCGCACGGTTGCATCAACTGTCTCCCAAAATACAACAGTTTCACGTCTTGGATTTAGAGATACTTCAAAAAACCGAGCTTCGGCGAGCCTTACTGAGTGTCCCGACTTCCCTTCGACGACTCAAACTACGGCTATGAGGTTGTTTTATAGTGGAGGAAAAAAAAGAGAATTCGACATCTAATTCTCATTTATAAGGGTTTCTCATATAGTGGAGATGAGGAGATTAATTAGTCAACTTAACAACTTGTTCCTTAAGAATTGAAACAAATCAGCGAAATTAATTACCCACATTAATAACCGATTTGATTAGATCACATATGATCTTGTTCAAACACAATTCGAGATATTCTAACCGAATTAATTAATGTTAATTCAAATTAATTTTTGGTTTAAATTCACGGAAAATTTGTTCCCTAAAAATTCATATTAATTAACAACTCAAACCGAACAGAACCGATCTGAGTGGGGCCAACCGGACGGCAGCGACGTGTATGGGGTGAATCAAGAGCCATCTAAGTCCTCCCTCCTGCACAAAAGTGCACTTGGCCCTTGAGGCACATCCATAAGAGCAAACCAAACTCTTATCACTTGAGCTTTACATTCTCTAACACCCAGCGGCGGAGTGTCAGAATTAATATTAGGGGGGAGGGGGCGAAATTATAAATAAAACGAGTGTTGCGAAAAAAATCCGTAAAAATACAAAGAAGAAAAACTAAAATATAACTTTCGAAAAGATATGAAATTATAGTAATGAATATAGCCTTATCATTTTACACAACTCGCCTACTTTCCAAAATTAACTTAAATATAATAGATCATTTACTTAATAAAGCATTTAAAAGTAATAACCGTCGAAATAGTATATGATAAGTGAAACATTTAAGACAGCTTAGTAAAAAAAGTTAAAACATTTACTAAAATAAAATAAAATACAGAGGATAACTTTTTATTGAGGAATTACAGAGGATAACTTTAAAAAACATGTTCAAAGGCATTTACAAACCAAAAAAAAAAAAAAAAGGACTTTACGAAAAGAAAAAAAAAACACACTCACACAAAATAATGGACTTTAGTTTAAAAAAACAAAATGATGTATGAATAGACTTTAGTATTAAAAGACAAAAAGAGCTTTAAAAAATATACCAAATTAAATCAGTGCTGAACAATAGCTTAGACATCATCTTTCTTGTTTTGTTTGACAAATATTTTATTTCTGAATATTAAATTTAACAAGGATAGTACACAAAAGTCAAAAAATAATTTGATGGGGGCGTATGCCTCCTTCTTCATGGTACTTCCGCCGATTCTAACACACAACGTGAGAAAGTTTGAGTTGACCCAAGCTTCAACTCTTCTCCCACACATATCATTAATTTAGACATTAATTTCTAATTAGGTGATATAAAAGCCTATCATCAATTATTCTGTAAAAAATATTTAATGATATCATTAACTTTTGATGATATAAATCAGAGTCTATCCGTAATTCACGCTAAAGTTGACTATTTAACCCATCGATCGGGCTTTTCTCCAACATAAAGTTCAAAATATATTTTGAATGTTATTAATAATTAAATAGTATTATAAGATAAGTAACTGTTTTTATACAATTATTTTGATGGGGCCAGAAGGACAAAAAAAGATACAAAATGGGAAAAAAGGACAAAAAAAAAAAATAATGGTTGAGAAGGACAAAAACGCGACTGTTACTACACGTGTTACTACATTTGGTTGTAGCAACATGTAGTAACGTAATGTAATAACATGCGCGTTTTTGTCATTCTCGACCACTATCTTTTTTTCTTGTCCTTTTTCCTCATTTTAAATCAAAAACAGTCCTTTACAACCTTTAACCTTATTTTGATTTCAAACTTGGACCAACAACAGAGAAAAACATGAAACATACGTAATTCTTTCAGTTGGCCCATCCCGCGGAAACAGGCTTCTGGAATGTCGCGTAGAATAGAATTTTCCCATTAACCTACTAGTCCAAAAAAGCATGCAGTGGAATAGAGCCGCAATTAATTTTACCTTATCAGCGCCAGTTCAATGTAAAAAAAATACAACTTCCGTCTGAAAATATAAGTCATTGTATCTCTTTAGACTTGTCTCATAATATAAATCATTTTATATTACCAACATAGCTAATCCGTTAACCGAGGCATTGTTGCAGGCAAAGCATGAGAAACATGTTCACGTGCATAGGCTTAGGCATATGCGTGATTGACTTTAGGCTAAGTGAGAGATTGTTGAAAAGGTGTCCTAAACCCAATTGGGTAGGACCTGATCCGACCGGATCGGGTCATTTACAGTCTATTTAGTTCATGTAATAACTTTATTATGATTAATAAAACACTTTTGTTATTGTATATTTTGTTTATCTTTATGAACCAATTATGCTATTGAATATATAGTTACGTCCTTAGTATTAAATTGTGATAGAGAAACCATGATAGTGATTATGGTTGACGAGATCTCTAATCACCTTAATAGGTTTGATACTTAAAAGTCTCTAGTCACGTGTACTGTCAAATAGGACATTGATAGTATGATTAGACTATCACGTATTGGATGTCTTCTATCTTATTGAAGATAGGGATAAATCGATCTTGTCTATCACAATGTAGAGACGCTTGGACTGTACGTGAACGTGTATTAGAGAATGTGTACGTTAGACTGGTTCACTTACATTAAGTGTCGCAGTATGTGACAGTTGTGTAATTATCCTGAGACTGGAGTCTACATGGAATCACGGTGTGAATTGTCATGCTTTGACACTATTGAGGTTTTCTTTAGCCATGAGGCGATCATGCGGTAGTGCTCGGGTATGATATTGAAGCATGCGTAGGATACATGTTTGTTTGTCTGGAAAACGCGTATCCTATGATTTGGAGTAAATATCCGAAATGACCTTCTTATAAGGAATGTCTAGCTCTTGTGAATCTTTGCAAAGTGGGAGTAAATGAGTTATTCCGAGAGAGCATGATGTCCAGATTGTAAGATACGATCGTTGATGTACAGACACTCGAGATACGATTGTATGGATATTGTAACAACGATAGGATTCTATTTACACGGTAACTGTTTCACATGAAAGGTAGTAGTCATTGCTTTTGACTCTTCCGATGATTGGGAGTCACGGTGTGTTGCTAGACGCTATTGCGTGATCGTTAGGTAAGAAGGGCATTTTTGTAATTGCACTTTATATCTACGGCCAACATATTCGGAAGCCTATCGGGTCACACACATAAGAACATCTAGCTGGATTAAAATGTGGTTATAGTGATAACCAAATAAAAAAAGTTTATCTCGACTATAAAGTGTTATAGTGATTAAATTAATATGGTGGTATTTATTTATTATGAGTAAATTAAATACAATATATTAATTATATTGATTAATTAAAGAATATTCCAATATGCCAACTTTTGGCATATGGGGCGCTAGTATATAAGATACACTTGGATTGCGCAATTTAATTAATAGTATTATCATATATTAATATTGGATATTAATAGATTTGTGAAAAATAGATTTATGGTAATAAGAAAAAGATAGTCAATATTAGATATTGACAATATCTTGGATTTATTTAATATAAGATATTAAATTAAATGAGATAAATCTAGATAATATATTTTCCTTATTTTACTAGGAAAATGTTTTCTTTCTCATTAATCTACATAGAAGCTTTTCCCAATGGGATTGGGAACACAAGGGGCGCACCACCCTCTATATAAAAGAGGGATTGTCTAGCTCTTTTGTACAACACAATTAGAAAAGTTCTAATTTACATAATAAACTGAGAGCTTCTTAGACAGAGATTTAGAGAGAAAGAAAGGGCCGGTCTAGCAACCGGATTTTTCTAGTAGCTATCCAAGGAGGATTCCGGCGAGGTGCTCGTGTGGATATTGATAGAGGCCGGACACGTTGACGGCTTGCGCGCACTACTACTCTCCATTGACGGTCAAAGCATCGATCTTATAGATCAACTGAGGTAATCACCGTCAATTACTTAACATGTTTATTGTTTAAACGGAGTCGATCTTGGGATCGGAAATCAAATTTTAAATTCCGCTGCGTAGACTAGTTGATTTCCTAACATCAACGTTACTGCGTAGGTTAATCTAATCACATATCAAAGATAATCGTCAAGTAAAAGAGTAAATGCATGCAACTTAAACCTACCTTATCAAGCAAACATGATGTGTATGTGTGAATAGCTTCTCCAACATTTACCATGGTTCACCATTTTAGATTATGGATGCTAGGTTACTGCGACTACACCATAGGCTCATACTTCTTAAGCATTTCCACTAATCGAGGCCAAACCGAGGCTAAGCAAGGTCGAGTAGGACTTGAAATGTTGTAACGTTAGGCTAGGGATGGGGCTAACCGAAATTTTTAAGGTTAAACAATAAAAGAGAAGTACAAGTGAGCATAACCATGGGGTGTATCAAAGCATAAAACCATACAAAACGATGTTTGATGTACCATTAGGCATAAAACACACCAACTCCTATCAAGAATACAAACCACTTGATGTGTGATTTTCAATAGATAATCACTAAATGCTACCGCAAGCGCACGGCTTATCGAGTAGTACTTAGAATGTCGATCCACAGGGACTTGTAGTCAATCACCAAACAATTCCCGATTTATATTAGCTAGACAAATCAAAATCTTGGAGGTTTTTATCTACGAATCCTAAAATTAAATAAAATAAATATAATATAACTACGAGCCAAGAACTTCAAGATTTAGGTAAAGATCCAATTTAAAAGCATTTCTAGGATTTCGGAGTCACCACGGAATTACTATATGACTTACCAACAATATTTCCCCCAAGATACGAATTTTACACTTATAAAGACAATTATCAAATTTTATCACAAAAATATTCTTTCGAATTATTTTCGTGATTGTACCTAGACTCAAACTACACCCGGTTTCCCACGATGAAGAATGAATTTAGATCCCTTAAAGAACCATAATTTCATGCCATCTAGGTTTTTACCAAATTTTCATTCTAATAAAACCCTAGATTCAATTCTTGTCTCCTAAAGTATCAATTAAGTAGTACTTTTTCGGTCACTAATTAATCGAATAATTTCTCTACGTAAAATTGTGATTATTCACCCTCTCAGGCTATTAATTTCAACAATAGAACAAGAATAGCACACAAGAATCAATTTATAAGAATCAAATTCATAAAACAAGGGAAAGATTGGGTTTTTACATCATATATTCATATCCGGGTTTCTCCTAATCCTAGAAACTGATATCTACTCACGTTCCATATCAATATTCCAAGATTCAATCATAAAATTCATACTTTGACAAGAAAAATAAATAAATAGAAGAAAGGAGAAAAGAGAGAGAAATAAACCGTCAAAGTATTGCATAAAATAATCAAACCTCGAAAAAGCTTCGTTCTTGAATTCTTAAGACCTAAAAATCCTTGTTCTTGGGGATAGGAGATGATGATGAAGAGGAGAAGGCAAAAGTCGACTCTCTTGATCAATAATGCGTCCCTCCTCATTTTTTTTTATTTAAGGAAATTATTTTGGGATAAATAGGAATTTTCCTTAATTTAAATTGTGTAATTTATCTTCTAAAATAAAATTTCTAGAAAATAGGGAGATAATGGCGTGTAAATCTTCTTTCTCCATCCAAATTTGTGCCATCATCTTGAGATTACGTTGGAAATATTCTCCACCAATCAAAACATTTCGTTGGCCTGCAATCTGAATAGTTTCCGCATTTTTTCACACCCTGTTCCATTCTTTCACACCTGGGTGTGATTCTTCATGCCTTCATGACTTTGACTCATTTTTAGCTCATTTTCATTGCTTTTTATGCTCGGATTCATCGTATCTGCAAAATATCAGAGCCACAGCAGTAATCTAGTCCAAAAGAAGCAATTTATCATACGAAAATCATAAAATAGGCAAAAACGATCCAAGAATAACCACATATGGTGGACTTATCAAACTCCCCCAAGCTTAAACCTTGCTTGTCCCCAAGCAAGTCAAAATACCAACTCAAGACGAAGCACTTAGAACACACATGGAACAATCTCAAGTAGGATGCAAAGTACACGAACCTCGATAGATTATACTTCAATAGTTCAAATGCATAATATAAACATGGTCAACCTCTTTCAAAATACCACACTTAAACATGAACAAAGACTTCCACTAAGAATGAGATCAACCAAACAAGTAGACCCTCATGGGATAAAATCGCTCAACACTCATATTTGTGAGGTGGTTAATCTCTCAAGCTCATTCCAATGAAATTGCCCTACTATATGCTTGTATATTATCTCATGTCAATTGCCAAAGCAACATGCACCACACAAATCATAAGGACTTAGAAAAAGGTATGGTAGAAGAGAATAGCCCGGAATGGTAGGAAATGACTGAAATGGTGGTAAAAATGGTAAGTGTATGATATATATCATGGTAGGTGGTTCAAGGCCTTTAGAACTAATGAAACATGTAACTAATAATTCATCAACTCGTGTGATCTCAGGGGGGTTTATCCAACAACTACACAATTCTCCAATAACGAACCACTAACATGACTTTATACTTTGGGAGGATAAAGACGTCACTCCCTTTTTATTACACAACAAAAACTAAAACAACATAGGAGGCTATTTTCGGATTGCACTCCTTTATTGACTCTTTTTTTTCTTGATTTTTCTTGAATATTTTTTTTTTGTATTTGGGATAATATTCAAGACACAAAACGGACTCCCCCAAGCTTAATTTCTTTGCAATCGAGTTTTCAGAATTTAATAGTCAACATCCCATTAATCTTAAGGCCGGGCAAAATAGAAATTTGGGCTATTCATCAATTTTTTTTTAAAATTTTTTTTTTAAAATTTTTTTTTTTTTTGTGGGGTGAGGGCATAATATATGGCTAGTAAGGGTGTTAAGTGTGGGTAAAGAAAGAAACGAGTGCCATGGTAATATCAATAAGATGCAACACAAGTTCTAAAGGAACAAAATCATGGAAGAGAAAAATAAACGCTCATTTTTGGGTGAGACTGAAGTAGTCAGTCATTATGGCCGGAACATCTCACCAGGACAGGTTGTCTACCCACTTAATCTCAATCATTCTCAACAAAAATCAATGCACATTTACGTGTGGTTTATCAAGTGGAATCAAACATATTATATCCTGCATCTTTCATATCAAAGTAGTCTCTAACAATTTTCATGCATTTCGAATCATACTCGAGATGACTATGTGTAATCTAAGCAAGACACGACTCAAAATGACTCGACTCATAAAATCTACCTAAGTGACTTTTATTGACCCTAAGACAAAAGACTCGAATAACAACCAAGGAAACTACACAAGTACCCCGCCCCCACACGTAAATGTTACATTGTCCCCAATGTAAATAAATGAAAAGCAAGTGAGGGTAAGAAAGAAACTCACCGAATCATGACGCCGGAAGGTCAGACGGACCGAAGAGGGAGCACGAGCAATCAGAGGGGCAAGCACGTCGTTCAGCTCTCGAAGAATATGTGTTAATGATGGTCATTCGCCGGGACTCCGGCAAGAGGTAGTGGTCGGAAATGCGGGGTGGTCATTTTCCGGTGACCGGGGTGGTGGTTGCCCGGAGTTGTGGGAGGTGGTGGTAGGAGATGGTGGTCCATGGGTATGAAAGTTGTAGTGAAAGGTGAGGAAGAGGGAAAAAAAAATAGTTTTTTTTTTCTTTCTTTTTTTTTTGGACAGGGGAATCACAGGGTGTGAAAAAAATCACACCCGGGTGTGATACCTGCGTCAATTCTGTTTTTTTTTTTTTTTTTTTTTTTTTTTTTTTTGGGACAAGGGAATCACAGGGTGTGAAAAAAAATCACACCCGGGTGTGATACCTGCGTTAATTCTGGTTTTTTTTTTTTTTTTTTTTTTTTTTTTTTTTTGGGGAATCACATGGTGTGAAAAAAAAAATCACACCCGGGTGTGATACCTGCGTCAATTCTGGGCCTTTTTTTTTTGCCTCTCCCTTTTCTCTTTAAAAGATCATCTTAAGTCCTCCACGAAATTGCCTTTCACCTTGATCGTGACTTTCTTCATGTTAAGTATTCCACTCCATGACATCAAAATCCGTATGTTCCACTTGTGCATGGTTACCTGGCTGCAAAACGGACATAAAAAACGAAACAAACCCAGACTAAAGGACCGAGAGGACAACTCTCTTCCTTTATTTATTCATTAAACAAGAAAAAATAAAATAAAATAAAAAAATAAAAATACATTCTGAATTTATAGTCTTCAGTTGGACTATCTTTTAACATCATTCTCAAGGAGGACTAAACCAAAGAAGGGCATCTCTTTGCATTTTTCTCCACATATCAAGGATATTAACAAGAATTTTCAGATATAGCATTGGGAGCCTATAATAATGTCTTCTCAAAAAGTGATTAATCATTTTAGCTCCAACGAATGAAGTGCCTCCTAACAATTTATTAATCTCTTTATCAATGCTCATGACAAATCTTAGAGAATTATGGACTATTATAGGTGCGACATCTATATACTCTACATGCTCAACATTCATAAATTCAACATCGTTATTCAAGGAAGGATAACTAACATTATCAAATGAATTGGAGTCAAGCACTGTAATTTTACCTCCATTTTCATCCTTTTCTGGGCTTATCAATGTTGAATCTGGATTTATTGCACCATTATCTTGTGAAGATGGTTCAAATTTCCATGTGGCTCCACTCTTGTTAATACGAAAGCCCAAACACTCAGCAATCTTTGAGAAATCATCACCGAAAACATTTAGATCAAGACATTGTGGGATTTCATAAGGATCACAGTTTTCATCCCCACAAATTTCAAGGTTGGCCTCCTGCTCTTGAATCGCCATCATCTCCGTTTCCCTTTCATCTTCAAGAACATGGCGATTATGTGCAACTAATTCTCCTAAAGTCAGTTCCTTTTTTTCTGGAGCAGGACACAATAAGTGTGCCATTTCTCTAGAAAATTTCTCTCTGCTCTCTATAGATTTCTCTAACAAAATTTCAATGTTAGACTTGGGTTCTGAGTGATGGAACACTTGTTGTTGCCAATTGTTTTGATCTTGACCACACGGAGAATAAGGATAGTTACTCCTCCCACCATTGTATGTTGGTGCATAGTTGTGGCTATATTGGAATTGATTCTCATAACTTGCACCATAATTGTCATAAGTATTCCATTGGTGGGATGAATAACCTCCATTGCACTGAGCTTCACAATGGTTTCCACCACAATATGAACATCTCACTTTAAATTGGTTAAGTCCATATCCATACATCCTCTCATCAGTTGGTGTCACTTGAGCGCTGAATCTAGAGTAAAATGAATCCATGAAAGCTTGGCACTTCAAATTTCTGCACAAGAAAAGAAAAAAAAAATCAAAAGCAAAAAGGTCTCACCGTAGCAAGGTGCAGCTTGCTATGGTGAGAAAAAAAAAGTCTAGTCTAACAAAATCAAAAACACGTTCGAAGTTGACACCGAAGTCCCCGGCAACGGCGCCAGAAAACTTGATGTGTGATTTTCAATAGATAATCACTAAATGCTACCGCAAGCGTACGGCTTATCGAGTAGTACTTAGGATGTCGATCCCACAGGGACTTGTAGTCAATCACCAAACAATTCCCGATTTATATTAGCTAGACAAATCAAAATCTTGGAGGTTTTTATCTACGAATCCTAAAATTAAATAAAATAAAGATAATATAACTACGAGCCAAGAACTTCAAGATTTAGGTAAAGATCCAATTTAAAAGCATTTCTAGGATTTCGGAGTCACCACGGAATTACTATATGACTTACCAACAATATTTCCCCCAAGATACGAATTTTACACTTATAAAGACAATTATCAAATTTTATCACAAAAATATTCTTTCAAATTATTTTCGTGATTGTACCTAGACTCAAACTACACCCGGTTTCCCACGATGAAGAATGAATTTAGATCCCTTAAAGAACCATAATTTCATGCCATCTAGGTTTTTACCAAATTTTCATTCTAATAAAACCACAGATTCAATTCTTGTCTCCTAAAGTATCAATTAAGTAGTACTTTTTCGGTCACTAATTAATCGAATAATTTCTCTACGTAAAATTGCGATTATTCACCCTCTCAGGCTATTAATTTCAACAATAGAACAAGAATAGCACACAAGAATCAATTTATAAGAATCAAATTCATAAAACAAGGGAAAGATTGGGTTTTTACATCATATATTCATATCCGGGTTTCTCCTAATCCTAGAAACTGATATCTACTCACGTTCCATATCAATATTCCAAGATTCAATCATAAAATTCATACTTTGACAAGAAAAATAAATAAATAGAAGAAAGGAGAAAAGAGAGAGAAATAAACCGTCAAAGTATTGCATAAAATAATCAAACCTCGAAAAAGCTTCGTTCTTGAATTCTTAAGACCTAAAAATCCTTGTTCTTGGGGATGGGAGATGATGATGAAGAGGAGAAGGCAAAAGTCGACTCTCTTGATCAATAATGCGTCCCTCCTCATTTTTTTTTATTTAAGGAAATTATTTTGGGATAAATAGGAATTTTCCTTAATTTAAATTGTGTAATTTATCTTCTAAAATAAAATTCCTAGAAAATAGGGAGATAATGGCGTGTAAATCTTCTTTCTCCATCCAAATTTGCGCCATCATCTTGAGATTACGTTGGAAATATTCTCCACCAATCAAAACATTTCGTTGGCCTGCAATCTGAATAGTTTCCGCATTTTTTCACACCCTGTTCCATTCTTTCACACCTGGGTGTGATTCTTCATGCCTTCATGACTTTGACTCATTTTTAGCTCATTTTCATTGCTTTTTATGCTCGGATTCATCATATCTGCAAAATATCAGAGCCACAGCAGTAATCTAGTCCAAAAGAAGCAATTTATCATACGAAAATCATAAAATAGGCATTAAAATAGGCCAAAACGATCCAAGAATAACCACATATGGTGGACTTATCACCACTCTACCACCCCTCACTTGCCTAAGCAAGTGTGATAAATGAAATGATTAATCTCAACTCGTAGGGTGCTTAAGGGAATGTAGACCACGAATAAGGCTCAAGGTTTGGGAATTTGTTAAGGGCTAAATTGTAGTATTTATACATATATTTTATATATCAATTTTCTCCCATATATGTATGATTTTCATAGAAATCGAGCTTATAATTGATTAATTGAGTAAATGGTGTTTTTAATAGTAAAATATGAAAACGTATCGATTTATATGCTTTATTTGATGATTTTATGTTGTTTTGGAATCGTGTTACGTTTTGGTATGTTTTTCGATGTGTGTAGATACATATCTTTAACTTGGAAAGGATTTGGAAGAGTCTAAAGTCAAATTTGAAGTGTTGATGAAGAGATAGAGATGTTACAAGAGGATAAAGATGGAGGAAAGAAAGGATAATTATCAAGAAATCCGTTCTGCATAAAGATGGACGAGCGTTCATCCGAGGCGGACGAGCGTCCGGATCGAACGGCGTTTAAAAATCGAACGAGCGTTCAAAGGCATAAAATCAGAACAGAGAGTTCAGACGTTGTCCAGACTAGCGTCCAGTACCCGTCCAAGCATTCCGGACGGGCGTCCGGTTGTTCAAACGGGCGTCCGGAACCGACTTTGAGCCAGCCGACTTAATCTTCTATTTAAACAGCTGCGCCCAACCCTAGATATACACATAATTTCTCATACACAAAACCCTAGAGGAGCAGCCGCATCTTGGAGCTTTGAAGGCCGGTCACCCGAGCCTTGTGCTCGGGTGAACCGAGGTTAGATTAGGAGTAGATTAGATGTTTTCTTTTCCGTTCTTGGATCCTTCAATGTATGAGACTATGTGAGTTCTCTTTTGATTAATTCAATTCCAGTTTTTCTTCATAATTTTGATCTCGTTTTGTATCTTTTCTATGTGTTTATGATGCCATGAGAATAGATTGAAAGATTTGTTTTCTATTGATGTTTATAATACGGAAGTTGCATAAACCTTAGATCACCATAGAAAGATAGGGTTTTTAATCATTAATGATGACAAATTAATCGGTTAGATTCCTAGGTTGTTAGAATCGGCTATACGAGAGTAACTTGAATCTACACCGAGTTTTGTATTGAAAATCAGTCTCAACATTCGAAAGATGAGAGATAGATAATTGAAGTTGCTACGAAAGTAGGAGTTCATAGCTTGAGAGATAAATTCACTAAGAGATTAGGGATTTGTGTCTCGTGAAAAGGTGAAACCACAAATCGAATTAGAATCATGAATTGAACTAGGATTGAGATCACATAGGTTTGTATATTGGTTGTTTGATCCCATGTTTTTAGTTTAGATTGTTTTATTCTGTTTTTTTCGGGTTAGATTTATTTGATTGTTCTTTTTTTTTTTTTACGTTTTGTCTTCCGTTTCTTGAGTAGCAATTGGTAGGATTAATTAGATTAGATTCAATATCCCAATTCCCTGTGGATCGACCCTGTACTTACCCTACTATGCTATCAACTACCCGGTATTCGGCCGGTTAGGAGGTTGTTTTGCATGGTAGTATAGGTTTATAAGTTTTCTTTTGTTTTAATGATGCAAAATCTCCCTAACAAAAGTGGCGCCGTTGTCGGGGAATCGGTGTTTTGTTGAATCTTCTTTCGTTAATTTTTCTATTTTGTTACGTTTTATTTGTTTTTATTTTATTTCAATAAAAGTAGCGTTGAACAAATTGAGATTTTTTATTTTTGCCGTGTTTCGATAACCGTTGGGTTAAGAATGTGCAAAAAGTTTTTTACTCGATTTGTGAAACGTGAACTATATGTTTGTTTGTATCTAGTCTAACCCTCTGTGCTTTAATTTGATGTGGCTGCTCTGTGATATTTGATGTATGATCTTTTAAGGAATTAGGGTTTGCTGTGTTTCCTGCGTTTTCTATGCAAATTCGACTGTTGGACGAGCGTTCAGGTAAGTGAACGCCCGTCCAGTCCCTAACATGCAGGTAAACGTGCGTCTGGTTTGTTGGACGCTCGTCCGTTCCAAAACGTATCAGCTCTGTTCTGTTTTCAAGAACCAGACGGACGTACATATATCTAAACGCCCGTCCGGCCTGCATAAGTTTTAAACGCCCGTTTGAATTATTGAACGCCAGTCCAGGTTCCAGATTTCTTCTCAATTTGATTTTTAATGCTTTATTTGATATGGATACTTTAATTTGAGCTTCGATGGCTAATTGTTTTTACGTAGATGATCTGAACTTGCATGTTTACACCTGTCCATCTATGAATCCATGTTGAATAATTGATTAATTTTTTTATTTACATGATTCATCTATGCAAGTTATAGTCACTGTCGGTTCTTGTATGCTATAACTGGTCTTATTGTTAATTAGTAGCTAATGTCGGTTTCCGTATGCTACATACCGCTGTGATGAATCTTGTGAGCTTTGAGACTTATGTGCTTCCTTGTTATTTTTATAACTCATATTAGTAGCTACTGTCGGTTTTCCGTAATGCTACGTCTTTGGCCGTATGAGTTATATCTGTTTAGTATAGCTAACTGTTGGTTTCCATAATGCTATCACCTTTTGACGAGTCTTAAGGCGCGTCTACACTGCATGTAATGAACAGCACTGTCGTTTATCGTAACTTGTCATTATTTGGTAGACGTTTATTATATACATGTCATGTTGCAAATGAGTGGGCTAGTTTTCTTTCTTTTATTTTCTTTTATTTTTGCATATCACTTAGATGCATATCATTTAGTTGCATGTCATCTAGTTGCATTGTTTTCCTATTTTTCTTTTATTTTTCTTGAGTGTAGTTAACTGTCGGTTTCCGTAATACTACCTCGTTTTTTTTTTGATTCTGCACGGGCCGTAGTCACTGTAGGGTTGTCCTCTCAACTTGCTCAGCCTGAGCCTGTCAGAATTTATTTTTATTTATTTTATTTTTAGGATTGCATATCATGTAGATTGCATTGTAATATATTTTCATGTAGTTGCACCTGGCCTGCTGTTTTGTAATGTTTCATGTATAAGTTCCATCTTTATATGAGCTTAAATTTGAAATATCTCTATATCTCCTTTTCCATGTGCTTTATATATGTAATCTTTTCTTTTTCCCCGTAGACTCTTTTTGCACTGATCAAGTCTGCAGGATACTTTCTATAGCTATTGTGCACTTTCACGATGAATTCAGTCTACCTGTGATGCTCCACGCCCTATCGAGCTATGCAAGCAATCCTGGTTCTTGTTGGTTCCTCCAGAATTGCCAGCATCCAATCAGCTAAGTTCTCTAATTTATTATTTCTGTACAACTTGAGGACAAGTTGCAATCTAAGTGTGGGGGAAGGGATAGATGATTTATGTGTCTACTTTCGTTTGCTCATATTTTTAGTATTTCTATGAAAAGTGCTTAATTTTCAATTTTTTTGTTATATCCCGAGTAGACAAAGGCATATCTTTGCTTGAGTTTATATCATTTTTGCTATATTCTGTATATTTAGTAATTTTAGTTGTTTCACCCGACACTCTTTTTCACATGCCATAGTAAATGATGAGCTAAATGTTGAAAGCCAACCCCATTTTAGTTGGAGATTTTTGATGATTATAGCATGTTTCTTTGCTTATGTACAATTCTTGAAAAGTTTAGTAGTTTGTATTCTAGGATTAAAGTATGACATACTGTGAATATCTGTAAGTTTGAATGTGATAAGTGAAACGTGATTAAGTCTTTGCAATAGTAATAAATTGTTTACTTGAGGTGTTATGCTCAGTGGTCTGTGCTACTAGAAAATAATCTTTTCCACTGCCAGCCAGAAATCTCTAAGTAAACATAATTGTAATTGTGTGTGTCGGAAGGCGGTTTATGATTTGGGTGAGGTAGGGTGTACCACGTATGTCCTATTCCATTATGATGACCAAAAGCTCACGACGGTCGGTTTTATAGCCGCCTTATGATTGGAGTAAGGTAGGGGATTATCTTGAAATGTCATATTCTCGCTATGAGGGCAAAAGCTTATTCGATGTGTGTTAGAAAAGTGTGAAAAAAGTGAAAATATTGAAATATATTATTATGAATAAGTAAGGACTTAGTTATCGTTAATCTTATACCCGTATAAACCGAAGGATATGTTGTAGGGATTATCCTCTGAGTTTGTCAGAAATGTTTTAGATATTCTCTACTATTTCTTTTTGGGATATGTATGTTTTGTAAAGTGCCTGTTATAATTTTTGAATATTTCTAACTTAGATGGGAAACCGGGCTAGTTTTGGTTTGAATAACTTTCAAATTGTGGAACTTAGTGGAAGTTTATTATGGCTATGCACACACTACATGGGAGAACTTCTAAGTTATTGAATATACTTTATATTTGTATAGATGTTTATTTGTCTCGAGCTTGACTTTGTTCTGTTTTGCTCGAGGACGAGCAAAAGATAAGTGTGGGGGTGTTGTTAAGGGCTAAATTGTAGTATTTATACATATATTTTATATATCAATTTTCTCCCATATATGTATGATTTTCATAGAAATCGAGCTTATAATTGATTAATTGAGTAAATGGTGTTTTTAATAGTAAAATATGAAAACGTATCGATTTATATGCTTTATTTGATGATTTTATGTTGTTTTGGAATCGTGTTACGTTTTGGTATGTTTTTCGATGTGTGTAGATACATATCTTTAACTTGGAAAGGATTTGGAAGAGTCTAAAGTCAAATTTGAAGTGTTGATGAAGAGATAGAGATGTTACAAGAGGATAAAGATGGAGGAAAGAAAGGATAATTATCAAGAAATCCGTTCTGCATCAAGATGGACGAGCGTTCATCTGCGGCGGACGAGCGTCCAGATCAGAACTGGCGTTTAAAAATCTGAACGAGCGTTCAAAGGCATAAAATCAGAACAGAGAGTTCAGACGTTGTCCAGACTAGCGTCCAGTACCCGTCCAAGCATTCCGGACGGGCGTCCGGTTGTTCAAACGGGCGTCCGGAACCGACTTTGAGCCAGCCGACTTAATCTTCTATTTAAACAGCTGCGCCCAACCCTAGATATACACATAATTTCTCATACACAAAACCCTAGAGGAGCAGCCGCATCTTGGAGCTTTGAAGGCCGGTCACCCGAGCCTTGTGCTCGGGTGAACCGAGGTTAGATTAGGAGTAGATTAGATGTTTTCTTTTCCGTTCTTGGATCCTTCAATGTATGAGACTATGTGAGTTCTCTTTTGATTAATTCAATTCCGAGTTTTTCTTCATAATTTTGATCTCGTTTTGTATCTTTTCTATGTGTTTATGATGCCATGAGAATAGATTGAAAGATTTGTTTTCTATTGATGTTTATAATACGGAAGTTGCATAAACCTTAGATCACCATAGAAAGATAGGGTTTTTAATCATTAATGATGACAAATTAATCGGTTAGATTCCTAGGTTGTTAGAATCGGCTATACGAGAGTAACTTGAATCTACACCGAGTTTTGTATTGAAAATCAGTCTCAACATTCGAAAGATGAGAGATAGATAATTGAAGTTGCTACGAAAGTAGGAGTTCATAGCTTGAGAGATAAATTCACTAAGAGATTAGGGATTTGTGTCTCGTGAAAAGGTGAAACCACAAATCGAATTAGAATCATGAATTGAACTAGGATTGAGATCACATAGGTTTGTATATTGGTTGTTTGATCCCATGTTTTTAGTTTAGATTGTTTTATTCTGTTTTCTGGGTTAGATTTATTTGATTGTTCTTTTCTGTTTTTACGTTTTGTCTTCCGTTTCTTGAGTAGCAATTGGTAGGATTAATTAGATTAGATTCAATATCCCAATTCCCTGTGGATCGACCCTGTACTTACCCTACTATGCTATCAACTACCCGGTATTCGGCCGGTTAGGAGGTAGTTTTGCATGGTAGTATAGGTTTATAAATTTTCTTTTGTTTTAATGATGCAAAATCTCCCCAACAGAATTACAGGCTAAATAACGAACTGCTAAGTGTCGGATGAGGGTCTAATCATCCTATCAAGGCTTATGGGGGCTACCGTGGAATATGTTATGTGATGGCTATTTGTTTCTGGTCGGGTCAAAGAAATGCTATAACTGTCATCCCAAACTCTACCAAGGTCGGCCTTTCTATTTCATTTCGTAGTTAATGGTATGAGTTCTAGGTAATTGTGCCTAACTCTACCATAATCGGTCACTAGTTACCGCGGTTCATGAAATCAATGCTATACGTGTGTGAAAATCACGTCTCCAAGATAAGGTAGTAAGCCAAGTAAAATGCATTTAAACGTTCACTAGGCCGTTTATCCTATCAATATGAAGGCTCAACATACAAATGCAACATCAAAACCTTGGAAAAATTTAAAAATGGCTCAATTTTACTAAAGAAGTGATCAAACGAAAAGCATACAACACTTTGGCTAATGTAACAACGAAGTACATGATTTAGCTAAGCCGACCCCCCCCCCCCACTTTAAATGCAACACTGTCCTAATTGTGTGAATGATAAGGAGAAATAAGTCTTAGCTTAACCCGGCAAAAAGACGCAAATCCAAGTATATGACCATCCACAAAGCTCGATCTCGAATACCTAAAACCAAGAAACAAATACACCACGAAAATGCATGCACGGGGAACAACCATCGTGCCAAAAGCAAGCAATAGATAACGAGATATAATGAAAAGAATCAATGTCACATGTAGGAACCCGTACGCAATTAAAATTATTAACACGAATTAAACAACAATTTTATTGAAAATAAAACGAATTACAATTGAAAAATGAAATATACTAAAATAAAAGTGGATACAATAACTCCGAGACGAGTAGGACACTCTGTCCTTAAGACAAATTTGGTCCGGTGTGTACCCCGGTTAAAACCAATTGTCTCCCAGGATAACTCGGATTACTGATTCGTATAGAGGTACTTCTTACACGAACCTTCAACGAACTCTTCTAGTGCTCAGAATCTCTTCTTCAAACTCGTATGCAACTACGTCAGAACTATATGAATGTATGAAGCTTTCTGGTGTTGTATTTCGAATGTGTGTATGTAGCTTCAATCCATATGGAGGCTATATATAGGAGAGGGCTGGGCTGGAATGAATTAATTACAAACCGTTTCATCGCCATTCTGACAATGAATTACCATAACTCATCTTAATTACAGCCGTTTCATCAGTTACAGCAATGAATTAACCATTAATTATTGCTGAACCGAACTATGTTGGATAACCGAACCGAGCTGAACTCAATCTTCAGCTCAATCAGAATGTTTATGAACTGGACCAAGCCCAATTAACTTTTGTATAAAAAGTTTAACACATGCCTGGGCCTAGGGCCCTCAGGCCCAGAAGGCCCATTCCCCAAAGCCCAAAGCCCAAGACCAAGGTCAACGGTCAACGGTCAACGGTCAACGGTCAACGGTCAACGGGCTCGGGCTCGGGCACGGGCACGGGCACGGGCACGGGCGGGCGGCGGCGGCGCGCGCGCGTGTGGCCATTTTAGCAGAACGTTTGACTGCTAAAACCAACCCGCTATCTCTCCTTCTTCTAGAGCTTATACCACATATAACATTCTTCCCACATATATACTGGAAAACATTTCTCTCTTTTCCAATGTGGTACACGCTTAGTTGAATACTCTTCAACTTCCACTTCCAACAAAAGTTCTTTCAAACACCCGACTTCAAGCGTTAATTTCTCATTCACTCGTACTCCGAATTGAATGATTCTAAATCCCGAATTCATCTACGACTTACGTAGTTTTCGAATTATCAAAACATTGTATATATTCTATACAAGAATATAATCAAATTAAGCTTGCAAAGTCGTTCGAATAAAATGATTATAAAATCATTTTTTATTCACTTTAATTCAATTCCACTATTTTCTCCAACAATCCCCCACATGAATGGAAATTAATGCAAATGCACCCGAAGAGATTCTCGACGGAAAAACATTGCATCGGGAGAGGTAGCTTCGGCTTTGAACCCGCCCTAGTGAAGTACTATCGGATCTACTCGGCTAATCGCTGAACTTAAGTCTTGAACGTGTCAAATTTTAGTGTAGAACCGTACAATAGCACTCACACAATATTTCCCTTAGCACCGTACTTGGTTCTCATGACCGGATTCATTTTGGCCCCGAATCACACTGGTTTCGTAAAGTGCTTTAGAGAATTCTAGCCTCTCGAATTCTCATAGAAGCGGCCCCACTTCGCACTTACATAGGTGACTTCCTATCAAGAGTATTCGCCATACCCCACTCGAATTTAATCAAGTTATAGGAATCATTAAAAGTTTTCACTTAACCTTCACACTCCCGGCGTACAACACTTTATTCACGTAATGGGAAAGTGTTCATCGACAACTTCATAACTTAGTTGTCCCCTTGAACCAAGATCTTGGGATCTCCAAATCAACATGGTAGGGTTACCATTACAAAACTTAACTTTCAATAGGCTTAAGTCCCATTCCGAGGGTCAAAATTGACATCTGATCTCTAGGTAAACCTTTAGTAAGCGGATCCGCAAGATTCTCCTTCGATTTTACATAATCGATGGAAATCACACCACTAGAGATCAAGTGTTTAACGGTATTATGTCGTCGACGTATGTGTCTAGACTTACCATTATACATACTATTTTGTGCTCGGTGTATAGCCGATTGACTATCACTGTGTATGCTAATAGGAGCAATCGGTTTTGTCCAACAAGGAATGTCCTCTAGAAATTTCGAAGCCACTCGCTTCTTCCCCGCCTTTGTCCAAGGCAATAAACTCGGCCTTCCATTGTGGAACGAGATATGCATGTCCGTTTTGTGGACTTCCAGACACCGCAAAGACCACCAATCATAAAGATATATCCAAGTTGTGGATTTTGACTCTTTAGAATCGAAATCCAGCTTTGCATCACAAGTATCCTTCTAATACCGCCGGATATCTTGTGTAACGTAATCCCGTGTTCATTGTATATTTCAAGTACCCGAGTACTCTCATCGCCGCTTTCCAATGATCCTCACTCGGGATTACTTGTAAACTCGCTCGCCTTGTTCACAAGACACGCAACATCGTGTCTAGTACAAGTTGGTTATGTACATTAGACACCCTATAATCTGTGAATATTTCAACCGAGACACGTGCTCACCCTTATTTTTGACCAAGTGAAGACTTAAGTCAATGGGTGATTTCATAGGACTTTCATCAAAAACATTGAATCTCCTCGAACGGATTCAATGTAGTGAGACCGTGATAATACTAGTCCCTCGATATTCGGAGATTTTAATCCCCAAAATTACATCTCGCTTGTCCCATATCCTTCATATCAAAATTGCGTGTCGACAACTTTTTGGTATTCATGATGATATCATGAGTACTTCCCATAATCGCATATCATCAACATATAAACACACTAACACATAAGCATTAGGTGTTTGTTTGATGTAGACGCATTTGTCACACTCGTTAATTTTAAACCCATTAGATAGCATAGTTTGATCAAACTTTAGATGCCATTGTTTGGGTGCCCGTTTCATCCATACAAAGACTTAACGAGTCTACACACCTTGTGCTCTTGCCCCGGAACCACAAACCCCTCGGGTTGTTCCATGTATATCTCTTCTTCTAATTCACCATTTAGAAATGCGCTTTTAACATCCATTTGATGGATCTCCAAGTTATAGATCGCAGCAAGAGAGCAATAAGAACCCTTATAGAAGTGATTCTCGTTATCGGTGAATAAGTATCAAAGAAGTCAAGACCTTCCTTTTGTCGATAACCCTTGGCTACCAACCTGGCCTTATACTTATCAATAGATCCATCGCCCTTAAGCTTCTTTTTGAAAATCCACTTACACCCGAGTGCTTTACTTCCCGGTGGAATGTCAACCAATTCCCAAGTGTGATTTTGCATAATAGAATCTACTTCACTATTAATAGCTTCTTTCCGTAAAGGTGCTTCGGATTAGACATAGCCTCGGCATATGTCCTTGGAGTATTTTCTACCATGTAGGTTAGAAAATCTAGGCCCAAAAGACGTTGAAGTCCTAGCCCTCTTACTCCTTCGAGGTTCCACTTCCTCGTTTTCTGGAGTACTATCCCCCACATTTTCGTGTACTCTCTTATTTGAGTCTTCATTGTGTCTTTCTTTATGTGGAAAGACATCCTCAAAAAACACCGCATTTCTTGACTCCATGACTGTGTTTACATGCACATCAAGATTGTCAGATTTGTGCACAAGAAATCTATATGCACTACTGTTATGAGCATACCCAATAAATATGCAATCTATCGTTTTTGGCCCAATCTTAATCTGTTTAGGCTTAGGCACTTCCACCTTTGCTAAACACCCCCACACTTTCAAGTATTTATAACTTGGTTTGTGGCCTTTCCACATCTCATATGGAGTTTTATCCATCTTTTTAGACGGAATCTGTTGAGAATTGTATTGGCGGAGAGAAGGGCCTCCCCCACAAGTTCGAGGTAACCCGTAACTAATCAACATAGCATTCATCATCTCTTTCGCAGTACGGTTTTTGCGTTCAACAATTCCGTTAGATTGAGGTGCATATGGAGCAGTAGTTTGATGAATAATGCCCGAATCTAGACATATTCTTTCAAATGGCGATTCATACTCTCCACCTCTATCACTACGAACCTTCTTGATTCGTCTCGCTAAGTTGATTCTCAACTTCATTCTTATAATTTTTGAA
Organism: Gentiana straminea; assembly: GCA_036785695.1. NCBI lineage: Eukaryota > Viridiplantae > Streptophyta > Magnoliopsida > Gentianales > Gentianaceae > Gentiana > Gentiana straminea. Next base: position 7,851,386 of record JAVUPR010000497.1, on the reverse strand, counting down.
TGCCTCGATAGCCTCATCTTTGCTACTTAGCAAATATACATAACGACCTTGTACAATCATCGATAAAAGTTACAAAATACTTTTTACCGCCTCTCGATTGCACAAACTTTAAGTCACACAAATCGGTGTGAATTAATTCTAACGGTTCTCGTGTTTCTTTCCACGGATGGAAACGGCGCTTTAGTCATTTTAGCTTCAACACGGACTTGGCATTTTGCGCTTTCATTAACTTTAAGTTTAGGTAATAAATCCAAATTCATCATTCTTTGAATTGATTTATTATTAACGTGTCCTAAACGATTATGCTATAAAGTACAAGACTCAATCAAGTAAACAAAAGTAGAAGCACTTTTATTAGCCTCAGCGGGCACATTTAATTTAGGTACAATAGTCAAAAGATTTCTCTTGCATACCCAACCATCACTTTTATGTAAACATAAAATTATTCTAATTTTATTTTACAATACGAAGGTCCATAAAAAATAATCTATCGACCAGAGTGCCTTCGCCAACTACCAATCCATTCGAGAAAGTGTGAATTTGTTTGCAACAAATTCTAACTTGTAACCCGACAGTTAGCGAGAGGACCGTAAATATAATTTCTACCGAGGTCCGGCACATGCAAAACATTTCGGATAACCGGATAGTTTCCATTCTTTAAATTTAACGTGATATTCCCATATCCGACAATTTCGGACGTTGTTAAATTTGCCATGAAAACATTTTCTTGAATTTCCCGGTATCCCCAGAACAAAGATTTGTTCGCACACATATGTTGAGTAGCTCCGTTGTCTACACACCAATCATATGTCTCTTCATCGAGGTCTCTCGTCGTGGCTCAATTTTGACCTCGTTTTAAAACCACTTCACTTCCCGCAACCTCGGGAGCTTTCTCCTTGAATTGGCGCACCAATAGGAGTCATCCGATTATAAAATTCCATTTCTGTTCACAAACAGAAGATAAACTTTTATCAGAAAAGGATAACTGATAATACAACACGTAGGTTTTTCACCCAAAGAAAACAATGTGAAGATTGTTTTGACTCGTCAGAACAAGCTCGAGTTTGTTTCAACTCGATTCTCCAACAATGTTTGTATTTCAATCTTGTTTTAACGTGGTAGTTTTTACCGTAAAACACCAAAAGGAGGTGGACCGATTTTGCCGTAAATCGATACCAAAAGGAAGTGGACCGATTTTACCGTAAATCGATACCAAAAAGGAAGTGGACCGATTTTACCGTAAATCGATACCAAAAGGAAGTGGACCGATTTTACCGTAAATCGATACCAAAAAGGAAGATTTAACTAAATTATAAAACGAGCCGAAGTTTCGAAGTAGATCCGAACCGTTCGATTAAGAGCCGAAATGTTCAAGAAACGAGCCGAAAATTCGAAATAAGCCGAATCAATCGGTAAACGAGCCGAACCGATCGTAACCGAGCCGATCGAATCGAATTCGATTAAAACAAGTTTATTTAATTCGTCTAAACTCGAAAAATTGAGTAGAAATTCGTATAAAAATTTCGATTACGCACGGGTTAAAATCGAACATCGGTTCGAAATTTGTCTTAAGTCGTAGGAACCCGTACGCAATTAAAATTATTAACACGAATTAAACAACAATTTTATTGAAAATAAAACGAATTACAATTGAAAAATGAAATATACTAAAATAAAAGTGGATACAATAACTCCGAGACGAGTAGGACACTCGTCCTTAAGACAAATTTGGTCCGGTGTGTACCCCGGTTAAAACCAATTGTCTCCCGGATAACTCGGATTACCGATTCGTATGAGGTACTTCTTACACGAACCTTCAACGAACTCTTCTAGTGCTCGAATCTCTTCTTCAAACTCGTATGCAACTACGTCGAACTATATGAATGTATGAAGCTTTCGGTGTTGTATTTCGAATGTGTGTATGTAGCTTCAATCCATATGGAGGCTATATATAGGAGAGGGTCAATTTGCCGGAATGAATTAATTACGCCGTTTCATCGATTCTGACAATGAATTACCATAACTCATCTTAATTACAAATGCCGTTTCATCGATTCTGACAATGAATTAACCATTAATTATTGCTGAACCGAACTATGTTGGATAACCGAACCGAGCTGAACTCAATCTTCAGCTCAATCAGAATGTTTATGAACTGGACCAAGCCCAATTAACTTTTGTATAAAAAGTTTAACACAGGCCTGGGCCCTCAGGCCCATTCCCCATTCCCCAAAGCCCAAGACCAAGGTCAAGGTCAACGGTCAACGGTCAACGGTCAACGGGCGGGCGGCGGCGGCGCGCGCGTGTGGCCATTTTAGCAGAACGTTTGACTGCTAAAACCAACCCGCTATCTCTCCTTCTTCTAGGAGCTTATACCACATATAACATTCTTCCCACATATATACTTGGAAAACATTTCTCTCTTTTTCCAATGTGGTACACGTTTAGTTGAATACTCTTCAACTTCCACTTCCAACAAAAGTTCTTTCAAACACCCGACTTCAAGCGTTAATTTCTCATTCACTCGTACTCCGAATTGAATGATTCTAAATCCCGAATTCATCTACGACTTACGTAGTTTTCAGAATTATCAAAACATTGTATATATTCTATACAAGAATATAATCAAATTAAGCTTGCAAAGTCGTCTGAATAAAATGATTATAAAATCATTTTTTATTCACTTTAATTCAATTCCACTATTTTCTCCAACATCACATACACTATCATAGTATAACCGAAGATACCGAACTCGAATCACATGAGATGAAAAGATAATAAAAAGTGAAACAATCATCCATGCATAAAATAAGGGCCAAAACGGGCCATACAAGTCTGGTCAAGAGATCAAAAGGAAGTTTCACCCAAAAGCTCTTTTCCTAGGCCAAAAATTTCCCCCTCTTTTACATAAGACTTACTCCTACTACTACCAAACAAAGAAAATGTGGGTTGTCCGTGATTCACAATCCACTGCCTTAATCCACTTGGCTACTCCCGCCCCATGACTATATGCATTTCTATAGTCTTTAAATATTTGATACTGTTTTATTTTTCTAAATATTTTTTATATTTTTTTGTTTTACTAGTTTTTTTTAGAATGAGTTATATTGTAATGTCATTTCAAACTCAGCAAATTCTTAAATTCTATATATATATATATATATATATATATATATATATATATATATATATATATATATATATATAAATCTATGAGATTGTTGTACATACAAAATATCTATAGTGTTGAAATAGTGTCATAAACTCAATCGGGTTGGACCGGATACGACCAGGTTGGATCACTTCTACTATTTCTTTATGTTTATACATATAATAAATGACTTTAATGTTATTATATATTCTGTTTATCTATATGAACCAATTTGTGATTGTATATATGATAACGTCCCTAGTGTCAAACTGTGAGAGAGAAACCATGATAGTGATTATGGTTGATGAGATTTCGACTCATTTTAAGAGGCTTGATATTTAAATGTCTCTAGTCGTATGTGTTAGGAAATCTACGCAGGAACGCACCATAATTTAAAATTTATTTCCTATTAACCCAAGATTGACTTAATTTAAGCAACAAGCATAAAGAAGTAGACAAGAGAATACCTTAGTTGATCCAATTGGATCGACGCTTTGTCTACGATTGTAGTTCTTGCACGAAGCCGCCCAAGCGTTCGGCCTCTACCGGTGATCCACATGAACAGCCCGCCAGAATCCCATCATGGATTGCTCTACCAGAAAAACTCGGTTGCTAGACCGACTTTTCTCTCTCTCAAAATCTCTCTAAGAAGCTCTCTTATTTTTCAGAAGAACTATTAGTCTCTTGGAATTGTGATTTACAAAAGAGCTAGCCAACCCCTTTCTTTTATAGGTAAAAGTGGCGCCCCTATTGTCCCCATCTGATTGTGAGAAGCTTCCTAGTAGATTGATGAGAAAGAAACTTTTTCCTAATAAAATAAATAAAATCACTTTGATTGATTTATCTCTTTTAATTTAATATCTTATATTAAATAAATCCAAGATATTGCCAATATCTAATATTAAATATCTTTATCGTATTACCATAAATCTATTTTTCCAAAATCAATTAGTATCCAATATTAATATATGATAATATCATTAATTAAATTACACAATCCAAGTGTATTTTATACAGTCAAAAGTGGCACCCCAAATACCATTAAATTGGCATCCGGAATATTCTTTAAATAATCAATATAATTAATAACTTGTATTTAATTTCTTCATAATAAATAAATACCACCATATTAATTTATCACTTTATAGTCGAGATAAACTTTCCTTATTTGGTTATCACTATAACCACATTTTAATCTGGCTAGATGTTCTTATGTGTGTGACCCGATAGGCTTCCGAATATGTTGGCCGTAGACACGAAGTGCAAATTACGAATATGCCCTTCATGCCTAACGATCACGGAATAGCGTCTAGCAACACACCGTGACCCCCAATCATCGGAAGAGTCAAAATGCAATGACTACTACCTTTCATGTGAAACAGTTACCGTGTAAGTAGAATCCTATCGCTGTTACTATATCCATACGGCCGTACGTCGAGTGTCAAACATCAACGACTGTATCCTATAATCTGGATATCATGATCTCGTGAAATAACTCATTTACTTCCACTTTGCAAAGATTCACAAGAGTAATACATTCCTTATAAGAAGGCCCTTTCAGATTTTTACTCCTAATAATAGGATACGTGATTTCCGGACGAGCGACATGAATCATACGCATGCTTCAATATCACACCCAATCACTACCGCATGATCGCCCCGTGGCTAGGGGAAACCTCAAAAGTGTCAAAGTATGACAATCCACACCATGATATCATGACTCTGGTCTCAGGATAATTACACAACCGCCACATAGTGCGACACTTAATATAGTAAGTGGGTCAGTCTAACATACGCATTCTCCAATACACGTCCACGTACAGTCCAAGTGTCTCAACACTTTGATAGACGAGATCTATCCCTATCTTCAATAATATAGAAAACATCTAATACGTGCTAGTCTAATCGTACTATTAATGTCCTATTTAATAGCACATACGACTAGAGACATTTAAGTATCAAACCTTTTAAAGTGAGTCGAGATCTCATTAACCATAATCACTATCATGGTTTCTCTTTCATAGTTTGACACAAAGGACGTTATCATATAACAATATCGTAATTGGCCCGTTAAACGAACAAATATATAATAACAGAAAAGCCATTCATCATATGTATAATCATAAAGAAATAGTAGAAATGATCTGACCCGTTCGGATCCGGTCCAACCCGATTGGGTTTAGGACACTATTTCAACAGTATGTACCGTCAAACGGGACATTGATGGTACGATTAGACTAGCACGTATTAGATGTCTTCTATCTTATTGAAGGTAGGGATAGATCTCGTCTATCAAAGTGTAGTGACACTTGGACTGTACGTGGATGTGTATTAGAGAATGCGCACGTTAGACCGACCCACTTACTTTATTAAGTGTCGTACTATGTGGCGGTTGTGTAATTATCCTGAGACCGGAGTCTTCATGACATCACGGTGTGGATTTTCATACTTTGACACTATTGAGGTTTCCCCTAGCCATGGGCGATCATGCGGTAGTGATTGGGTGTGATACTGAAGCATGCATAGGATTCATGTTGCTCGTCCGGAAATCCCGTTTCCTATGATTATAAGTAAATATCCGAAAGGGCCTTGTTATAAGGAATGTCTTATTTTCGGAAGTCTTTGCAAAGCGGAAGTAATATGTTACTTCGAGAGAGTAGGATATCCAGTTTATAAGATACGGACGTTAATGTATTGACACTCGAGATACGACCGTATGGATATTACTACAACGATAGGATTATATTTACACGGTAACTATATCACATGAAAGGTAATAGTCATTGCTTTTGACTCTTCCGGTGATTGGGGGTCACGGTGTGTTGCTAGACGTTATTCCGTGATTGTTAGGCATGAAAGGCATTTTCGTAATTTGCACTTTGTGTCTACGGCCAACATATTCGGAAGCCTATCGGGTCACACACATCTAGCCGGATTAAAATGCGGTTATAGTGATAACCAAATAAGGAAAGTTTTATCTCGACTATAAAGTTATAGTTATAAATTAATATGTGATAAATTAATTAAAGGGGGAAGGTAAGGACAAAAAATATTTATTTATTATGAATAAATTAAAAAATGTTACTTCATGTGTTAATGTTACTTTATATTTCAATATATTAATCATGTTGATTAATTAGATATTACATAGTTTTTGATGTATAAAATAAAAACAATATATTAATCATGTTGAAATTATTTGTGTATATTGATACACACGTGTTTTGTAAATTAATTTATCATAGCATTATATTAATTAAGAATATTCCGGATGCCAATATATGTATATATGTGGCACCAATAATAGTGTATTAAGATATACTTGGATTGTGCAATTAATTAAATAATATTACCATATATTAATATTAGATATTAATTGATTTACGAAAAATAGATTTATGCTAATAAGATAAAGATAGTCAATATTAGATATTGACAATATCTTGAAAAATATTTAATATGAGATATTAAATTAAATGAGATAATTCAAGCAAAGATACTTTCCATATTTTATTAGGAAAATATTTTCTTTCTCCTCTATCTACTAGGAAGTTTCTCCCAATCATATTGTGATCATCTGGGCACCACATCCATCTATATAAAAGAGGGGTTGACTAGCTCTTTTGATCATCACAATTAGAAGAATTCTAATTTACAAAATAATTTGAGAGCTTCTAAGAGAGAGATTTAGAGAGAGAGAAAACACCGGTCTAGCAACCGGATTTTTCTATCCAAGGAGGATTCCGGCGAGGTGCTCGTGTGGATATTGATAGAGGCCACGTGGACGGCTCACGCACTACTACTCTCCGTAGACGGTCAAAGTATCGATCTTTTAGATCAAGCAAAGTAACCACCGTCTACTAACTTAATATGTTTGTTGCTTAAACGAAGTTGATCCTGGTTAAAAGGAAATAATTTTTTGAATTTCGTTGTGTTCCCGCGTAGATTTTCTAACAGTGGTATCAGAGCGAGCTTCAAGCTTAAGCAATAAGTATTAGTTAATTTGCGTAGTAAATACTTTATAATTGATGCAAGATCTAGATTCACGAAATAAGAAACAAAAAAAGGAGGCCGACGTCGAGTTTGGGGGCTGGGCCGAAGCGGCGGCCCCCACCATGTTGCTGCCGCCGGCTGCTGCTGTCGGCCGGCCATATGCGGTGGACCCCGGTCTTCCTTTTATCGTTTTGTGATGTTTTATTGTGCATTGATATCTATTTATTTAGTTGGTGTCATGTGACTAACTAATTGTTCAAATAGTTTGGGCCATTGGCATGCCGCATGGCATTAAATAATATTTGACATTTCTAAATTTTGTTTGGAATAGGCATAGGCCCTTTTCAAAATATTTGAATTTGGAAAAAGCCTAGGCCTAGGCCCTATTCAAAATTTTGATTTTGGAAAGGGCCCATGTGGGTGCCTTTTGGTTTTGGAAACCAAATGCATCAATTTTGATTAAGAATCAAAAGAAAAGAAACAAAAGAGACTTAATTTCAATTTTGATTTATTTTTAGAATATTTCTAATTAATTAAAAGTAAAATTGTAATAGTGTAAAATTATCTGTTAATTTTATTTCGATTAAAATCATTTAATTAATTAAATTTTAATTAGTTAATTGATTGGATAAAATTATTTAATTGATTAAGCGTTAATCGATTAATCAAGACGCAAGTTGGTAAATTTAGATTTTATCTTTTTTATAAGATCTTATTGTATGGATTAGATATAGTAGATATAATATGATTATATGGACCCCGATTGATCATGGACTCGACCAATATGATAGATGTGAATGATTTTATTTTTCAGTTTGTTCTAAAATTATCCTAGACCGTTATGAAGAACGTGACCTAGTTTACTTTCTGCATTTATCTCATTCCCGTTAGCTCCCCCGTGTGCGGCGGGTGTATAAATTTATTAGATAGAATTTTATGTAACAAGAATGGAGCAGAAGACGGAGACCAACGAAAGAAGAATAAAGATCCCATTGAAGATGACGCATTAAAGATCCTATTGGCGGTTGCAGCTACCCTTAGATTGTGACCCGCGGTTTCGTCAGTTTGTATTCGAAACCGCACCTAGGAAAAGTCCATGATCATACCGGTTACTTTACGCATTTATTTATTTTGTGCTTGTATTTATTTTATATGATACGATAGATGCTTGACTAGCCACGATCTAGATGAATGTGTAGGATGTATGTCTATAGAGATAGATATAATTGATGAGACCATAATTAAAATTAATTAAGTGAATTAATTTTCATAAATACTCCCACGACAAAAACTCGAGACATATTTTGTCTCCCAATATTATAATGTCGGTGATGAACTATTGTTCGGATCCAACTGATCGGCCCACGTCGGGAGTTGACCTACCTTGGGTATATCGTTATTATCGAGTTATGAGATCTCATGAATATTTGGGTTACGACTCGACTAAGAATCTTGCGGTGATTGGCCCACGTTAGGACTGTTTGATTTTAGAGACAAGGGGTGGCTATCACATAGAGATGTGAGCTGTCAAAGAGTGGACTAGTCAACCAATGGAGCCGCATGAGATGCGACCGGTAAGCGTACACACCTTTTGAAATTGACCCTGTCGATCGGCCCACGTTGGGGATCGAGTCAGCTAGATTGGATTCCATCCACTAAGGAATTTTTAAAATTCTTGAAAGTCAATTGGGAGTTGTTGACTAGTGGGAGCAAAATCATAAACCTTAAGACCATTTTTTTGATTTTGCATGTATAAACAACAACACTCTTTTATCTTTATTTTATGTTGTAGTTTTTAGCAAACTTTTATATTTATGTTTTTATTCTCGATTAGTAAAACCAAATTATAACTGTTACCTTTTGAGAAACGTTCTCAAGTATGGTTAAGTAATTTTAATCCTTTTAAAATAAGCAATGACACAAGCAACCTTGTTATAGTAGTTAGAGACAAGGAGACTACATAATTGATGGAGTACTCCAAGACTTTAATTATTAATAAAAAAACAGGAAGTTCATGATATGATTAAATCACTTGAAATAAGTTTCAACAAATTAATCATATATTGGATACGATCCATCATGATCATTCTGTCATACGATGACAATTAATTCAAACATTGGATAAGAATGAGCACATCGAATTTTGGAAAGGCTGTTTTCAAAATTGAAAGATTTAAGTATCGACTTATTTCTTTAATCATTGCTCGAAGGTTAATTAAGTTGTTCATGTTTTGAATATGATTCAAAAGGCTAAATAAACTATCTAATAAACATTGGATTTTCTTTATGAAAGGAAATTGAAGACATAACTCTTGTGACTTTTCTTAAGTCTTATGAAGACTAAACTAAGAAATATTTACAAATGTTTAAGGGATTAAAAATGAAAGTTAGAACATGTGCTTAATTAAGAGAACTTATCGAAGTCTATATTCTAAGCAAGCAAGTTGAGATAAATCTGTCTAAGTCAACTCTTAGATATATGATATCTTTGGAGTATGATAAAATTAGAGAGATTAAATACAAAATATTCAAAGATATGGAACGTGAAGCAAACGTTGCAGTATTTACTATATAATATTCTGAGTCTAGTAAACTGATAAATGAACTAAATAAATGTTATTGTGTACCGGTTCTTATGAAGAACGCGAGTTCAGTTATTTTTTAGGATTCAGTAGACATATTTAGTTATAAAGAATAAATGTTATTCCGATAAAGTTGAATGGTCACTGAATCTAACATACTAGATTGATGTCACTATATAGTTGATAGAGGTGATAAATCTCAACCAAATGTTTGAATGGCTGTTATCCTTGATATTTGTGGTTGTCCTAGATGTAGACTCTCTGGAAGAGAAACGTGCAATCAAATATCATTCTGATTATGTCTAAACCATGTGATTATGAATCATGTGGGTAATGCCTATCTTATTTCAAGATGACTAAAATACCCTTTTATGAAAAGGTTATAAATTCTAGAAAGATTGTCTAAAGCATAAACATTCCGATGTTTGTTGGCTTATGATAATTAATGTCACAAATAATTGTTTATTAATCTCTATGTCTATTTTTAGAAATAGTTGAATGTTCTTAGTGATGTACAACAATTCGGAAAGCCCAAAAAGTTCAAACTAGTACGAATATGAGATTGATGAGCTACTTAGGAGTTAATCTTCAATTGGATTGAAGTGATTAATACTTGCAGGGTGTTTCAGAAGTTGTCTGAAAAGGAATAAGATTCCCCCTTGAAGGATACCATTTTTGGGATACGCGATCAGATCGTGTTTCTAAAATGGAAACAACACTTTATACGATAAAGGTGTGACGTAGGCCATGCAAAATATCCGTTACCTAATTTGGGATAGTGCCTTTATTCAATGCATACTTAACCGAGTTCCAAAGTATAAAGGTTGAATGAATTCCATATCAGATATGGAATCGATGACATCAAATCCACCTTAACCGATGATTTAGGGTTGTCGTGCTTCTGGCAAGCAGGAATTGTCTGATAGGCTTGGAGCCTGGTCTGACATGTGAAACTTTGTGGAATATCTTGCAAGTGCGCTAGATATCATTACTTACCCGCGGAGCAAAACTGTTTGTCTCCAAAAATGCAGTCTTCTAGAGGAAGTGTTACTTCCAAAAGAAACAGTGGGAGTAATTGAGATCTCAAAAGAGTTTGAGAACCACAAGGAGATATTCAACCGTTGGAACATGAGCATGAGCCGCATAGTGATGAGGCGTAAGACACTGCTTAGTGCACACAAGTACTTTACGAGTCAGCAGATAACCATAAGCCTGAAAGGGCTACTGGCATGTTCATCTTGAAGAATGAAGATTTCACGACTTATACAAGGATGCTTGAAGGGCAAGATTAAGAGATATGTCTTGGAGCCATAGTATCTGAGCAGATTCCATGCGTGACAACCGGGTTACAAATGTAGTATGTCTTATCTGAAGGGAATGTCCCTAAAAAGTGTAGCATGTCTTTATGAAATACTGACATGGATGGTAATACGGCTACCATAAGGCTAAGTTGATAGGCTGAAGGCTATAGGGTATAAACTTGTAATTAACTTTGTGCTACCAGCTATGTTTAAGTCTATTCAGGTAGTGCTCGTTATAGATACGTATCATGGCTATTTGATAGTGTTTAAAACGTTGGGCCAGTGGCTTGATGTTCATAGACGAAAACGTGATGAGTAAGCTTATGAGATCCATTTATGGACTCGAACAAGTTCCTCTGTATAAGTTCTTTGCTTTAAGAATCAAAGGAATATGATTTGATCAAGATGTACAGATATGCCTAATGTGCAGAAAGGTTAGTGGGAGTGTTACAGTTCTCGAAGCAAGGTATTGGATATCCTTCTCGGAATCAACACCCCATGTCACAGTCAATTTGTTGGACTTATTTTTAAGTTTTAGTGATGAGTGCCAGACTACCTGTTATAGAGCAAAGGCAAAAAGATGTCTAGATCAAATGTATAGGTTTATTAAAGTTTGATTTTGTATAGGTTTGATCAAACAAGCACTGTAAAAGGTCAGCTGACTTACATCAGCAGACTAGTCTAGATCAGTAGGGTAGCTAAGTCAGTAGACTTATCAGGAACCTGCTGAAGACTGAAGGCTGAGGGGTCAAACTCAGTTATTGAAGGCTAAGGGATCAAACTTAGTAATTAAATTCAAGGATATGGAATCATAATTTAGGGAAGTCTGTGATGACCTAAATTGATTACATATACCTTATGTACAAGGTCTAAGTTCCACAAGTTAAGTGGTGATTGGAACTTAGTTATATGCAAAAAGGTGTAATCTAACTTCACAAATAAAAGTTAGATAAAAGACAGTAAGCTGAAGTGTTTTTAAACACAGCATTATAAGGATAAGCTTACTGATGTGTATATCAGCAGGGTTATGTTCTCAAGAACCTGCTGGACACATATTTCGATTTAATCAAAGGCTACATTAGAAGATTACAAGAAAGGGACAACTAACAACCTCTGATTTTATCAAAGAAATCAATGGTTAAGATTAAAGGGACGTTGGGATGATTCATACCTTTATCCAATGGATACAAGTCAAAGGGTGGACGGACGTAGATCGTCAAAAGCGATCGACGTGTCGATACTATGAACGATGACGAGAAAGCAAGTCAAATGGGACAAATCTGAAACGGCTATGTTTGAATTTCAAACATAAGTCAAAAGAATTCCTACATATAAATAGAGGACTTCTAATTCAGATACAAGTGATGAACATCAAGAGAAAAATACAGATAATCCTGAGCTTCAATTTCTGATCAAGAAAAACACCCTGCTGACCCTACTGAGCATTAATCTACTGATCCAGAAAAATACTCCAAGTGTAATCTGCATTCAAGCTACATCAAGTTTACACACTTGAAGATCTCAAGCTGCTGATCATTTCATCCTGATCAAGTTGCTGAAAGCTGAATCACTTACTTGATTCAATCTTTCTTTTACAAGAAATGTACTGAAGACAGTGAAGCATCTTTGGGTGTGACAGACTGTTGTTTGTGGTGGAGCTGGTGAAGAGGCAATCCTACCCTTCAAGGACCAGTGGAAGACTTTGGAGCAGCAATCCTACCTGTTCCAAGTGTTCAGTTTGTGATTCCATAGTTATTGGTGAAGGACAAGCAACTTAGGGATTTTTGTAACAGCTACATCAAAGATCTCTAGTGAATTACCTCCAACATCACAGGAGAAGAGTGGACTGACAGGATTACACCACCTGGAACCACTATAAAATCTGCCAACTTACTTTCTGCATTTATATTCTGCACTTAGTTTATATAACACATCATTCTACTGAATCTAGCAACTGAATCACACATATACACTACTGAGCATCTAATACTTGGTATCATATTTTACAACAAGTAATAAGGCTTAATTTTTGATATAATTCCGCTGCACAAATTCAGTAAACTCAACGATCGGAGACTACGAGTGTCGACGGACTGCGAAGTATCGAGCGAGTGCCGCCGAAGTTGCTGAGTTTGTTAACTTCAAAAGTTTTAAGTGTTAAGTTTATTCACCCCCCCTCTAAACTTAACCAAAGCCTTTTCAAGGGACCAACACAATTAATGTTTGGTAATTCAAGGACTTCTCAAAAGCTCTTGAAGATTGCAGTTCTTATTTTAGAAATAAGAGTCTATAGTGATGGATTTAGATACTGCTTAATTTTCACAGTTCACCCTGATAGATGGGATGCTAAGAGAGTTTAGCATAGATCATAGCAGGAGATACTTCTAGCCGGTATTTTCGGGATCTATCTATGACAGGACGTCAGTCCTGAAAATAAGGTGAAAGATGATACTTGTGGAAGATTCCTTTTGCTGCTGCAATAGGATCCATCATGAGTATTATGAGTTGAACCAGATGTTCATACTTCATTATAAGTCATCAGCAAGTATGAAAGTGATTCTGGTAAATGTTGAGAGCAACCTTAAAAGTTTTAAGGATGGGTTCCTAGTTTATTGAAACTTGGAATTGGATAAACATAGATATACAGATATATGCCTTGAATCTAATGTAGATAGTGGGAGTTACAATCTGGGTTTGTAATCACTTTAATCAAGTCATACAGTGAGCTGTAAATATTATTAGCTAGAGATCACTGAAAATTCTACAACTGAGCCAAAACACGGTATTGCCTTAGAGGCGCAGCGGGAGCAGTACATGGATCTAAGAGGTTCATTCCTAAACCTTGTACGGTTCTTCCACCTTTATTATATAGCTGATATAATGGTGGATTCATTGCCTGGAGCAAGGACCAGGGTCTCGTCAGAGATTCATGTGAGTGTTGAGGCGGATCCTTTTGACTTGATCATTTGGAGCATGATATGAAGATAGTCCAAGTCCCCATGGATAGTGATCCATTCATGCTTAGGGTTGGTTGTGAGTATTGCATGAGATTCTTGTGTTTCAACTTGGTCTTGTGCGTATGAGTGATTGGATTTAGGCCAAGTGGGAGATTGTTGAAATAGTGTCCTAAACCCAATCGGGTTTGACCGGATTCGACCGGTCGGATCACTTCTACTATTTCTTTATGTTTATAAATATGATAAATGACTTTAATGTTATTACATATTCTGTTTATCTATATGAACCAATTTGTGATTGTATATATGATAACGTCCCTAGTGTCACACCATGAGAGAGAATCCATGATAGTGATTATGGTTGATGAGATCTCGACTCACTTTAAGAGGTTTGATACTTAAATGTCTCTAGTCGTATGTATCGTCAAATGGGACATTGATGGTATGATTAGACTAGCACGTATTAGATGTCTTCTATCTAATTGAAGGTAGGGATAGATCTCGTCTATCAAAGTGTAGTGACACTTGGACTGTACGTGGGCGTGTATTAGAGAATGCGTATGTTAGACTGACTCACTTACTTTATTAAGTGTCGCATTATGTGGCAGTTGTGTAATTATCCTGAGACCGGAGGCTTCATGACATAACGGTGTGGATTGTCATACTTTGACCCTATTGAGGTTTGACCTAGCCATGGGGAGATCATGCGGTAGTGATTGGGTGTGATACTGAAGAAGGCGTAAGATTTATGTTGCTCATCCGGAAATCGTGTATCCTATGGAAATCGTGTATCCTCTGATTATGAGTAAATATCCGAAAAGGCCTTCTTATAAGGAATGTCTTATTCTCGAAAGTATTTGCAAAGCGGAAGTAATATGTTACTTCGAGAGAGTAGGATATCCAGTTTATAAGATACGGTCGTTAATGTATTGACACTCAAGATACGACCGTATGGATATTACTACAACGATTGGATTATATTCACATGGTAACTGTTTCACATGAAAGGTAGTGGTCATTTCTTTTGACTCTTCCGATGATTGGGGGCCATGGTGTGTTGCTAGACGCTATTCCGTGATTGTTAGGCATGAATGACATTTTCTTAATTTGCACTTTGTGTCTATGACTAACATATTCGGAAGCCTATCAGGTCATAAACATCTAGCCGGATTAAAATGCGGTTATAGTGATAACCAAATAAGGAAAATTTTATCTCGACTATAAAGTGTTATAGTGATAAATTAATATGGTGGTATTTATTTATCATGAATAAATTAAATACAATATATTAATCATGTTGATTAATTAGATATACATAGTTGATGTATAAGTCGAAATTATTTGTGTATGTTCATACACATGTATTTTGCAAATTAATTTATCATAGCATTATATTAATTAAGGATATTCCGGATGCCAATATATGTATATATGTGATAACGTCGAAATTATCAAGGGTGTTTAGCGGATGTTCAGTGATGGATATCTGGCTATGGGTGGCGTGTGAGTGTGGTGGGGACTGGCGGGGCTTGAGGGCTCCGGTGGAGTTATATTGAAAGTAAAAAGTGAGATGGTAGAGAGGCAGAATTTTGCCTTGTTTTTTTATATATATTTCACCCCTTTTACAAATAATACATTGAGCCCTATTTATAGGGTATGGACCGACTTACATTCAACATAATTACAACTAAGGACATAGTACGGTAAAATCTTCGGCGGCGGCTAGAGTAACATTAGAAGGTCAGCGGCGTGAATCCTTGGATGGTCATCTTATATCCTCAGCTGGTTGGCGCGATCGTCGGTCCATAATCTCCCAAGGCACTAGGTGGTGGTCCTCATGCAGATCCCTCACCCTTAGGTTTATGAAGGGCTCACATCCAGAACTCATTTCAGCATGGCCGTGCCGGTCGGGTCGTCTCCTCTTATTGGCTCCGGACCGCCCTAAAGCGATGGTCGGTGGCCGGGAGGACGATGCCGTCCTTTCAATGGCCCTCTACTCCGTACCTATGACATCTCGAGACGTTAGGTAGGGAGTAGCTTCCACGATCATTCGATTCGGCTTGTTCAGGTTTACAGCCCCGAACGGGCCCGAAGCCGTAGTTGGGCGCGTAGCCTTAGCCTCACGTGTTGGCCGTAATAGGCTAATCGCCTTGGCCGATTTGAAGCTTTACTCGGGTGAGCTGCCTCCACTTCATTTGATCTGGCTTTTCAAAATCTTTGGTTCCAAGCCGATTCGAAGCTATACTTGGGCAAATGGCCTTAACTTCTTTCAATTTGGCTTTTCGGAATCTTTAAGTTCCAAGCCAAGCCGATTCGAAGATATACTTGGGCAAATAGCCTTAGCTTCGGGGAGGGCCGTAATGGGCGGACTGCCTTGGCCGATTCAAAGTTTCACTAGGGTGAATAGCCTCAACTTCATTTGATTTGGCTTTTCGGAATCTTCAGTTCCAAGCCGATTCGAAGCTATACTTGGGCAAAATAGCCTTAGCTTCAGGAGAGGGCCGTAACGGGCGGACTGCCTTGTCCGATTCGAAGTTTCACTCGGGTGAATAGCCTCGACTTCATTTGATTTGGCTTTTCGGAGTCTTCAATTCCAAGCCGATTCGAAGCTATACATGGGAGATAGCCTTAGCTTCAGGAGAGGGCCGTAACGGGCGGACTGCCTTGGCCGATTCGAAGTTTCACTCGGGCGAATAGCCTCCACTTCATTTGATTTAGCTTTTCGGCATCTTCAGTTCCAAGCCGATTCAAAGCTATTTTTAGGGAAATAGCCTTAGCTACAGGTGCTGGTCGGTTCGAAGGGGTTGCTGTGAATCGGCCCCTTTGTCTTCCGCCGTATCACTCCGACCGATGTGATGGTTGACATGACCCAGACATGCTCTGATTGGCTGGGATATCTCGTCCTTTGTGCCGTAATGATGGTGATTTTGGGAATTTGAAATTTGAAACTCCCTCTTTACACTTCATCCGTTGGATCCTTTCTATCCAGACTGTTGAATCCGCATTCCCTTGCCTATATAAGGGAGGCGGACCCTTGACCTAATATTTTTGAATTTTCATCTTCTCGGCGGTGATTTGCATGCAGCTTGCTAGGGTGGAATTTCCAATGAGGTGACTTCCGGCTAAATCCCTGAAAACCCATTCCGTCTTACTCCGATTTCTTACTACCGTTCATCAGGTAAATCTACCTCTTTATTATGCTTTTTCAACCCATGTATGCGTTTTTGTGTTTGATTAGTGTCGATGGTGGATGTGTTTCGAGTTTTTGCCGGATTTTGACCGGCGGGAGCTCCAACTGCCTTTTGCCTTTACGTCCCTTGCAATTCAGTCTCTTCATTGCCATTTTATAATTTTTTATCTTTGCACTGTCTTGACTTGATTCCGAGTATCCCATTTGTGTCTTTCGTGATTTATGTGGTTTGGCGAGTCTTGTAGCGAAACAAAGGACGGGGTGTCAAGGTGTGGACGACTCATCTTGGCCTGACTGTGATTGTCCTTGGTGATGCTTATCCGCCTCGTCCTTCTGTTTTGCAGGATGTCGCAGAGCGGTGGTGACGAAAGTGATAACGTCTATGGGTATGCCTTAGAGGGTGATGAGGAGGCGAGCTCTAGTCGAACTGCTAGTGCAAGTGAAGATATTGTTTTGGTTCGAACCCCACAACCTCAAAGTGGCCATCACAAAGATCTAGTCCATAGAGTTGTTATCGAACGGGCTAAACCCGCAAAAGTGGCTCCTCGGGGCCACACGGGTGGCGCAGTAGACCGAGGTTCAGCATAGAAGGTTGGGATCGGCGGGCCTTGCGATGATGGGGGTTTGAAGCAAGGCAAGACCCATCGGCCCGACAATCCTGAGGCCGCGGAGGAGGAAAAGTCAATCGCAACCATGGACAAAGAGATTGAAACCCAATGGCCTGATATTTGCAGAAGCCTCGTTTCTTCAGGAACCATCCCCAGCTACAACGTTTCCCCCGACTACCTCTTCGCTAGCTTTCCTGACAGGCCAATTGCCGCTTCCGACCAAGTGGAAGGGAGCTCCGAGTCGACTAGCGTTAAGACTGATGTTGATTGAGCCGGCCAGCGTCTTGAGACAGACGGACTTATTCTGTTTTATGATCATTTTGTCTCGGGGTTACGTCCTTCTTTCGACCCATTTTTTGTGGAGGTGATGGAAAGACTAGCTGCCCTGCCTTGTGACTTTGTTCCTGGGGCAGTGAAGATAATCTCTGCTTTTATCGTTCTATGCCGGATGTTAAAACATGAACCAAACCTTCCCGTGTTCTTGAGGTTCTACACTTTTAGGAAAGCCGCAACGAATATTCCTTGTGATACTCGTAACCTGTTGTTGGTCCGGAGCAAGGCTAAAGCGTGCCGGTTATTCTATTGGCTTCTTGGGAAAGTAAAAGACTGGGAACAGCGCGGCTTAGTCATCGAGTCCTCGGTGGGTTGGCCCTTTCCCAAATTTGAAGTGCGGCCCGAGAAAAGGAAGAATTCGATTACCATGCCCAAATCACTTGAGGTGAATGAACAGAAGTTGATCAAAGAGATCTACAATCTTCTTGGATGGGATGGGGAGAATCAAGAGAGGACGTTTAGTTGGAGGTCCCTTATTGACGTCGTCGACCTTATAGTGTTTGGGCCGGGATCCCCGGTTCCGGTTCAGCTGAAGCTGCTATCGTTGAGCGGTCGACTTTGCTATCTGACAAGGACTGGTACAAGGAGTGCCATTACTCCAAGACCCATCCATCCAGGTGCCAAATTTGCCTCGAGAATTCTGAGAGGCGCCAGCACAAGGATCGGCCTAATGCCCATTTTTCCTTTTATTACTCTGTGTTTTCTCATTTTACCAGTCTTTACTTTGGTCTTGCGGTTTGTGACTGACTCTTTGTCTTTTTCAGGTAAGACGTCTGATGCCGTTGATAGTAGGGCGGATCGGTTTGCCAAGATAATGAAATGGAGACAAGCAAATGAGGCCTTGTTGACTAATATGGCGAACACGGAGCTCAAGACTGTTAGCTTGTCCACGTTGGCCGCTGGCGCCGTTCCATCTGGCGGGCCTTTGATAGTAGGAGCTTCGGTTGCTTTCACCAAACCGAAACTGAAAAGAAAGAGGGGTGCTGCTAAAGAGAAGTCTTCGGCCGAAGTGGCTGATGAAGAGGAGGTCGACGTGGGGGACTTCCGCAAAAAGAACCAGAAGACTGTGGACCAGGACGGTGCTGTGGTTGTGGGCACATCTGGATCCGTTGATACTGTTTTGGTGGAGATGAACCTCGAGGCGCCTACAGTTTCTCCTGCTGCCATCGAGCTATCAGACAGTCTGATCAATACGGGAGGCGGAAGCGGGAAAGAGCCGGTTGTTCCTCAACGACCTATACCCCCGCCTGTCTTAAGGGGCCCCGTCGGCGCTCGAGGTCTGCCTGCATTGTGGATGGAGAGGGGTTTTTTGACAATCCGTTGGAGTTGAGGGGATCCGGGAAGGTTTCCGCCATCATTGTTGACGAGAGCCTGGTCGGGCAAAGTAAACTTCAGAGGCAACAAAAGGGAAAGTGATCGAGGCGGAGAAACGAGCCGTGTGGGCGGAGAAGCAATCTGCCGATGCTCAGGCTGAGATTGCTCGACTTAGCGAAGCAAATGTGGCTAGCACTAAGAAAACCCAGGAGATTGGTGAGTCGCTGAAGCTCGTTGAGGCCCAGAGGGATGAAGTTATGTCTCAGTATGCATAGAGTTAAAAGAGGGTTGGTGTTCTCGAGTCGCAGCTGGCTGATGCCGACAAGGATTTGGAGAATCATCTTGAGGAGCTGCGAGTCGCCCGGTAGCAATATTTTGACCGGGCCTTTTTCCATGCTGCCCAATATTTTAGGTCGGCTTTTGGGGTCGCCGCGGTCAGCTTGGACACCCTGCTTAGCTGGCAACTCACTCCCTAGTTCCACGCTACTTTGAGGGTCCATCATCCTGATCATCCCTATGCTCCGCCACAGTTGTCCGATTTTGCGGTTCAATGCAGGAGGTATGATTAGCCTATCTGGGATCCTCCTCCCGTCAATGAGGTCAATTTGCGCTCAATGCTGGAGGTAGTGGAGGAAGAGGCTGCTGAGGCTGAGGTGACGGGAGATGAGACCGAAAATGATGGTGAGGAGCCTAAGGATGTTGTCGACCAGAAGAAGGGTCCGGACGAGGCCAGTACTCCTCAATTCGGTGATGAGTTTCTTTTTTTGGAGATCATGCCCTGACTCCTCCCTCTGACAAGTGAATCCTGCTGTAATAAACTATTGATTTTGCTTGCACTTTTTATATCTTGTTGTTTTTTATATTTGGATTTCTCTTGACTTGTAGCGGACTCATAGTAACCTTTGTATCGATTTGTAGATGTTGTTGGCCGTTGTTTGGCCTTTATTTTGCTTTATGTTTTCCTTGAAACGTTCGTGTTTTTCCTCCCCGCTGAGGTAGGTATATATGTGGCCCCCTTTCTTTGGGATGGGTCGCTTAAGAGCTTGATCGAAGCAATGTTAATCGCCATTTGCCCCAACTCTTCGATTTGTCGAACTTATAACTCGTCTGATTAAAAATTTCTGGATCTGCCCCCCTTGTTTTGAGTGTGATCCAAAGTGCCGCTAGGAGTGGATCCGACTTGAAACTAGAGACTTTCTTCTGGTTAATGGCTTGAAAGTTCCACTGGGTTTGTTTCAAAATTTCGGCGTGGCCCCCTGCTTTGAGTGTGTCCGACAACATTTACAGGCGGATATAGCCAAAGTATCTTCGAGATCTCCTAGCTGTAAAAGTTTGACGGTTTCCAGCTTTTTTTGACACATTCTGAGATAGTGCTTCCACGCCTGATCAGTTATTGCTCTTTGACCGTTTCAGGCATTTATTGAGGATCGTGCTCATGAGGGTGGCGGTTCCGATAACTGTTCTACCATAAATGCTTATTCAAATTTCAAAATTCGAACCGACTTTCAATTTTGACCGTCTGATTGGCTTTACTTTCTCCGTCGGATCATTTTCCTTGTGCTATAAAAGGAGGAGTTTTGCTCTTGTCTCAAACACATCCTTTCTCTGTTTTTCTTCCTAGAATATATCTTCTCCAGGTTTCCGTTTCTTCCACAATCATGGCCAACTTTGGTGATTCCCCCTTCTTTCAAACAGCCTCTCCTATGGCCATTGCCAATTATTTTTCAATTTTCCGTCAACTTCCTATGTTGGTTGAGAGGGGCTTCAATTTCCGGAAGATCAATTTTAATGAGTGCGAGCGCGTCGCCCATTTCCTATGGGTTACCTTCATGAAGGCGCCTCAGGGGCCGTACAACGCTACTATGGTACGGGAGTTTTACTCTGCGTTGTCTATAGCTGCCTTGAACAACAACGCTCACATCGTTGTCCCTCTTCGGGGGGTTGATGTTGCCCTTAGTCCTGCTATCCCCCCATATTTGCATTACGAGACGGTTTGGGGCCTAGGTAGCGAGTTGAGGTGGCGGATTTATAGGGCCGCTGCTCTCAGGCGTTTGTTACATGGAGATTAGGATCCTTTGCCTGAAGGTTATGCTTCGGAGATGCGCCAGGTCCACCGGGAATAGAAAGGTTTATCAATTCTCGCGTGTTTCCATCTTTCGATGCCGAGGATATATCGGAGGCTGAATCGCATCTTCTCTATGCGATCATGCGGGCCGATGATAATCTCAAGGCCGATTGGGGTCAGCTGATTTATTGGGTGATAATTACATTTGCTGCCCAGACAGACCTCTATGGGCCTATTCCCTTTCCTCGGTTGATTTCCTGCTTGTGTGTCCGTACCCCGGGGATGCCTGCTTCTCGTGATGATGTGATGGTTCCGCCCCTCACAAATATGGAGCATTCACTCATTGTTTCGGACTCGTCGACAGATGACGCCGATTCTAATTAGCTTTAGATTTTGCTTTTGTTCTTTTCTTTCCTTGTAAAAATTGACCTTTGCGGCTTTGTTTATAATGAAGTTATTCTTTCCATATTGCATTCGATTTTTGTTTCGTCTCTAAACCTTGAATTTTTGTTTGCAAGCCCCTAGCCCTTGGTGTGATTACAGTGCTTCTGCAGGCGGGACTTTCCCGTTTTTTACGATGGCCCCCTAGTTCTGGTGGGGCCGATGAGTAAGTTCGGTTCCGGCTGAAACGGTTCGGTTTTTTGAGGGTCACGAAGCTTCATAACTTTGTTCAACCATTGTCTTAATGGCTTCAACTGATGCATTTATTGTTGCTCTTTTTGAAGCGTCGGCTCGGTTACTGTTGAGGCTTGAATTCAAATTCGAATGTTTGATACCCTTGGCCTTGCCGCCCTTTCACCTTCTGAGGCTATAAAAGGAGGCCTTCTCGTTCTTCCTCACTTACCCTCTCGCTGAAAACCTTTCTGAAAGACTTTTCCTAAGAGCTTCTCTTTATCCTTTTTAAATTTATGAGATTTTCACTATGTCCTAATCTGGATCTTCGAGTCAAGGCTCTAATGCTTTTGACCCTATTGCCGGAGGTGAGCCCTCCGTTTGTTTCCGTCTTACCGCCTCATCGGTAGCCATGAATAACTTCACCACATACTTTCGTGATCGTGGTCACCTGGTGGAGAGGAGGTTAAACATGGGTCGTGCTTGGCCAGGTCACCGGGCTGTTATCAATGCTAACGGCTGGAGAAATTTCGTTACTACTCCGGCCGGGGAGTACAACTTAACCCTGGTGCGAGTTTTACTCTGTCTTATCAGAGAATTGCCATGTTGATCGTACCACCGCTGTTACTGTCCGTGGGGTGACAGTGGCTTTTACTCCATCTGCCATAAATGCTTTTTTGGCTTCCTGATCCTGCTGAGGATTATGATACCTCCTGGAATCTTAAAGATGGGATCGACTACTATGCTATTATGTTCGATGCTTTCAATTTTCTGCTACGCAACGAGTGGGAACAGGGTTCTGCCGTGACGGCTAACATGTTAGACCGGAGAGAGAGGGAGTGGAAGCGTTTTCTAAACACGCGTGTTTTTTGCATGCCCGATCGTAATGAGGTCACTGACGCTGAGGCGTTCGTTCTCTACGCCGTTTCGGTTCCCAAGGTGACCATCAACTGGGGTCGCCTAATCCATTATGAGGCGATTAAGTTCGCTACCCTGATGGGCGATGCATTTCCTCTGCCCTTTGCCTGGATGATCTCAGAGATGTGCATTAGAAGCCCAGAGATGCCGGTCTGCCCTACCATAGATCACTATTACGCTCATCCTGAGGCGGATGAATGAAGAGAATGGAAACCCCCTTTTTTTGCACAGAATTTTCTACTTCTGTAATGAATCAAATTTCCATGTCCTTGTCTACTTGATTTTGTCTTCTCGCCATATTTTGCGAATTTGCGTTTTTGCCAATGTCGTTGTAAATGTGATTTCGTGCGGCCCCTTCTGTGTCGGACGAGCTTTGCTAGTCGGGGACAAAATTCGTAGTGACCGAGGGAGTTTTTGAAACATATTTCATTGACGATAATCTAAATGGTTCAACTCCTTTTACAAAAATTGCTTCTAAAAACAATTCGAAGTCGTCATTCTTACGTGTAATATTGCTTTAAATTGTCGGCGTGCCAGGGACTGTTGAACTCGCGGCCCTCTTTGTGTTTGAGGATATATGTCCCCCTCTTGACTATCCTTGACACTTCCCAAGGACCTTCCCAATTTTCGGCCAGTTTTCCTTTGTCCGTTTGTTGGCCGGTTGCTTTTCTGTTGCACAGCACAAAATCTCCTACCGCGAATGAATGGTTGCGGATTCGTTTGTCATGGTGTCGTTTTGCGGCTTGCTTGTAGTTAACCGACCGAGCGTGAGCCTTTAGGCGCTTTTCTTCGGCAAGATCCAGTTCGATCTATCGGTTGGCGATGTTGTCGGCTTCATCGAAGTGAGAGACTCTTATGCTTGGTAATGCCATTTCCACGGGCGCCATTGCCTCTGACCCGTAAGTTAGCGCAAACGGTGTCTCTCCCGTAGTTGTATTTCTGGTTGTTCGGAGCACCCATAGGGCCTCGGGTAGATAATCTACCCACTTTCCAGACTTCTTGTCCAGGCTCTTTTTCAACACCTTCAACACTTGTTTATTGGCATTTTCTGCCTAACCATTTCCCTGGGGGTAGCAGACCGAGGATTGCCAGTGTTTGACGTT
Organism: Gentiana straminea; assembly: GCA_036785695.1. NCBI lineage: Eukaryota > Viridiplantae > Streptophyta > Magnoliopsida > Gentianales > Gentianaceae > Gentiana > Gentiana straminea. The sequence goes on along the minus strand of JAVUPR010000497.1, from coordinate 7,827,259 downwards.
ATGCTCCTTACAAAATTCATCGAACTCATCCCTGAATTATGGGCCGTGGTCGGATATAATAGCTTGTGGTACCCCGAATCGGGTCCAAACTTGATCCAGGAGAAAATATATTATGTCCCTGGCACAGATTTTTGCTAGCGCCTTTGCCTTGATCCATTTAGTGAAGTAGTCCACCGTAACGACCACGTACTCACAGTTCGACCGCCCCTTTTAACGGACCGATCAGATCGATCGCCCACAAGTGGAAAGTCCATGCGGCGACGACAATGCTCTGCTCTACTGAGGGTAGTCTAGGGATGTCGGTGAAACGCTGGCACTTGTCGCAGCATTTGGCGTATCTTTCAGCATCTTCGGCCAATTTGGGCCAATATTATCCTGCTAACAAAACTTTCTGGGCGAGAGTACGGCTAGAGGGATGGCCTCCGCATACCCCTTCGTGTAGCTCTGTAGGTATACCTTGTACCTCTTCAGGCCGGACGCAGCGTTGTAGCGGCCTCGAAAAAGATCTTCGATAAAGAATTCCATTCATGATTGTATAGCGTGCCACTCGTTTTCGTAAGGCTTGGGCTTCCTTGGTGTTTTTGGGAAATGTCCCATTTTCTATGTATTCTTTGATTTCGTCTATCCAGCACGGGGTCGATGGTTGAATATCCATTATCTCAGCCCGACAGACGGTTGGCTCCTCGAGGTATTCAAACATGACCGAGGGGTTGCTGAACTCATCTTTGGAGACTAGCTTGGATAGATAGTCTGCTCGTTCATTTTGCTCGCGTGGTATGTTCCGAAATTCGTAATACTCGAAGCTGCTTCTTAGTTTTCTGACTAGGTCAAGATATCGCTTTAGTACTTTGTCTCTTGCTTTGAAGGTACCACTGATCTGGCATACTATTACTTTCGAGTCGTAAAAAACTTCCACGCTTTCAATGTTCATCGCTTTGGCCAATTCTAAACCGGCTATGACTGCCTCGTACTCGGCTTGATTATTGGAAGCCGTGAAGTTAAATCTTAAAGCCTTCTCGATCTCCTTGGATGAACCCGGCTCCAAGAGTATTATTCCATCTCCACAGCCATTTCGGCTCGCGGCTCCGTCGACATACATATGCCAACAGTGACTCAGCCTTTGCGGCGCCACCGCTGTTGAGATATTTAATTCGTCGACGCCTGGCGAGCTAGGCTGTTTGGCGGGTTTCTCTTCGTTGAAGCTTGTTTCGACTATGAAGTCTGCCAGAGATTGAACCTTGATTGCTTTTCTGGGCTCGTATCGGATGTCGAATTTGGTTAGCTCGATAGACCATCGTAACAAGCGGCCTAACAGGTTCGGCTTGTGCAACAGTTGTCGTAGCGGACTATTTGTCAGTACGATGATTGTGTGTGAAGAAAAGTAAGCCCTTAGTTTTCGGGTGGCTATTACAAGCGAGTAAGCCAATTTTTTTGCATTTAGGTAATTGCTCTCAACAGGACTGAGGGCTTTTGAAACATAATAAACGGGTTTTTAGAGGGTCACGTCCTCCTTGACAAGAACAGCAGCAACAGCGCGGTTCGAGGCCACCAAATAAACAAAAAGTTCATCCCCTAGCATGGGACTGACCAACAGATGAGGACTCGCTAGATAAGTTTTGATAGCTCTGAAGGCTTGTGAGCATTCTTCGGTCCATTCGAAATTCTTGTTTCCTTTGAGGATTTTGAAGAACGGGAGACACTTGTCAGCAGATTTCGAGATGAACCTTCCCAGGGCTATGATCCTCCCATTCAATCTCTGAACCTCCTTCACACAAGTGGGTTCCTTCATATTTTCCAGAGCCTGGATTTTTTCCGGGTTCGCTTTGATTCCCCTCTGAGTGGGCATGAAACCCTGGAACTTGCCGGCTTGAACACCGAAAGTACATTTTGCAGGATTCAACTTCATAGAATGCATCTTGACATTGTCGAAAGTTTCTTGTAGGTCGGCCAGGTGGTCAGTCCGGACGGACTTGACGACCATTTCGTCGATATACGCCTTCATGTTCTTTCCGATTTGGGTGCCAAACACCTTGTTGACCATTCTCTGGTAGGTCGATCCGGCGTTCTTCAACTCAAATGGCATCATCTCATAGTAATACATCCCTCCTGCGGCTCTGAAGGCTGTCATCTCTTTTTCTTCATCAGCCATCATCACCTGGTGGTACCCGGAATATGCATCCAAAAAGCTTAACACTTCGAAACCGGCGATCCGGTCAACCATTCTGTCGATCCTGGGTAACTCGTAAGGATCTTTTGGGAAGGCTTTGTTCAGGTCGGTAAAGTCGACGCACATGCGCCATTTCCCGTTGTGTTTCTTGACCATTACTACATTGGCCAGCCATGTCCGGTATTGGAGCTCTTTGATAATTCCGGCCTCCATCAGCTTGTTTACCTCGATTTTAATTGCTTCCTCCATTTCTTTAGAGAACTGGCGTGCTTTCTGTTGTACTGGCTTGAAGCGAGGGTCCACGATCAGGTGATGTAGCGCGATCTCAGGCTCCACGCCCCTCATGTCTGTGACTATCCAGGCGAATGCTTCCAGATTTTCTTTGAGAATTGCTATTGGCTCCTTTTTTTAATTTCTTCCAGTTGTCCGCCTATTTTCACCTTCTGATCAGGATATTTATCATTTATGATCACATCGATCAACTCGCCTTGAGCTGTGAAATCGGATTCATCTCTGACCTAAAGCGTTTCGTAAACGACCTCCTTCGGCCTTCTTGTCTCTTCTCGGTCGATCTCCATTGTCTCCCCTTACGGATTCGGCTAATTCCGAGCCTCCGTCACCTCGACTGTGTCGATTCGGGCTTGTCGAGAGGCTGATTCAGAAGATTCGACTTGTGGTCATATGGTCTAGCAGGGTCCTGGGGCGACTTACGACCATTCTAATCCCTTCATCGGTATAAAATTTGCCCTTTGGTCGGGTGTTGAAACGACCATCTAAAACTTCCTTTGAGATGGGATTCCTAAGATTGCTGTGTAATGTGAGTGAAGGTCGACGACCAGGAAATCGATTTTCTCTTTTCGGTACGGCGGATGATCTCCGACCTCAACGTCTAGATCAATGACACCCAAAACGGTCACCTTATCATTTGAGAATCCTTCTAACATACCCAGGTAGGGTTTTAGCCTCGAAGTCCCAATCTTCAACTGTTTCAGAGTGTCCAAGTAAATGATATCTCGAGTGGCTCCCATATCTAGGAGGACTCGGTTGACGGCGAAATCGTTTATTCCGACCTGTACCACTATCGGTAGCTCCATTGCCCAGGGTGGGCCCGCCAGTTCGCTCCGAGTGAACGATATCGCTTGTTCATCTGGAGCCAAAATGATCGGTTTTTCTCTTCCTTTAATGTTGATGGCATTGATCTGACTCTTGATGAGGTTATTGCTGGGGAATTCTTCTATGATTACCTTGATTTCATTTTGATATCTGCCAGGCCCCCGATCATTTCTGTTTCCCCTATTGTTCTTTTTGTACTTATCCAACTCTCCATCCTTGATCATTTTGTCAACAATCCTCCTCAGAGTGATACATTCGTCTGTGATGTGACCGTGATCTTCATGGAAGTCGCGGTACTTTGTCTCATCACACGTTTTAGGATTGGACCGTATGGGTCTTGGTCTTTCGATCCGATTGCGGATTTTGAAGAGTATCTCGGACAGACTCGCATTAATGGGGATGAACTCTGACTCATCGAACTTCATTGGTTTTTTGACCTCCCTACCTCGGTCTCTTCCCCTCTTTTGATCTTCACCCCGTTCCTCTTTTCGATCCTCTCTCTCTTTTATTCCTTTGAAGACCTGGATTTGCCTCAACTCCTTCCCTTCCCAATGGGTGGGGGAGTCGCTTCGGTCAATCCGAATATGCGGGCCTGATTGAAAAGGTCACGCAGATTCGTTGACGGATTCATTGCAAAATGGGTCTTCATCATTCCCTTGGCGATGCCATTTAAGAAACCTCTTTTGACTTCATTCTCAGGCAGATTCTTTGTCTGCTCGTAAACTTTCATGAATCTGTCATAGTAACTCTTGCATGACTCGCCCTCTCCCTGGCGAATCTCATACAAGTCTTCAATGGATTTCTTCGGCCGTTCTGCGGTTTCAAATTCCTTTAGAAATTTCGCTTTCAGCTTGTCCCAACTTTTGATCGAGCTACGAGGTAGGCTCCGGAGCCAACCGGCGGCTCGCTCCTGAACTTCCCACAAATGAAACACACCATGCAGACTGGTTATTTGTTGCCAGGAGAGTTCGGCTTTGAAATGCGGAAATCCATTCGAGAGGACAAGTGGTTCCTCGATAGTATACGTACTGCGAATATTGTATAGCCTTCGTGGGCAGCGAATCCAATATTTCATTTGAGAGAACATCGATTCCCTATGTCGGCTCCGGTTTGTCCTCTTGCTTCACTTTCTTTAGCTCTGAGATTTCCCTTTCCATTTTTTTCCAACCGATCAACCTTCTTAGGCTCGGTATGCTTGGCGGGAACCAACCTTTTTTGGATGACGTCTTCTGAATCCACATAGTAGATTGCTTCCATATCTTGCTCGGCCCTCTTATTATTAATGATCTGTTGCGCGTCGCGGGGGTCTTTAACCTCATGTCGTGGAATCACATTCATTGCGGGGTGGACGGGCCCTAAGCGTTGATGCAGTCCCAAGGGCCAAACCCCTGTCTATGCTTTTCATTGGTACATTCTTTTTCTTCTGTCCCGCCGATGAGTATTCACTCCCTTCTAAGTCAACTCTCGTCGGTTCGCGAGTGGGAGCCGCCTGATTCTTCAGTGGAGCTGCAGTCTCATGTCCTGATGGGACGGGGAGCTGCTCATCGGCTGTCATGAGTGGGAGACCACGGGTGGCCAGGCGCAAGTTCGCCAAGTACACCTCCTTTACATATTCGGCGTAGGCTAATGCTGCTTTGGCATCAGGGGTCGTGGCGGCTGGGACCTCTTCTGCCCTTGGGATTCTTTACGGAACGGCCCTCTTGTTTTTGTGCTGTTTCGACATTCCTTCTATAACTTTCCTCGTGAGGGTCTGGAGCAGTTCGGAGTCGAATTCCTTGTATTGTCTCTAGAGATGGATTTTTTTTGACTTATTATAGTCCTAGCATCGATATTGAGCTTTGATCCGTCCGGATGAGAATCGTCCCATCCGGCGGTGGGATTCTCAAACGTGGTGTCCAAGTTGTCCTGCCGAGGAGGATCTCGTGTGGTCCCCTTTCCTGAGGTAGGTGGAACATGTGCAGCGTCATTCGTTTCTGCCATGTGTCAAATTCTGATTGGCTGTCTGCGCTAGATGCGAAGAAGTACTCTGGTTCTCAACCGTTCTGACACACACCAACCTTGTACTATCAGATCGTGCAGGCGGCGTGTCAGGGGTTTTGTTGAAAATGACTTTTCCGACGGATCTGATGACGGTGCCGGTGTACGAATATCGGAATTTAGAGAGCAACAGCAATTTCTCAAGCGTGAAGCCCCAAAAATCCCCAATATATCACCGATTCCGGTATATCTTTACTCGTAGACACAAAGAAGTAATGCAACACAACAATTTGAGCCCTATATGAGGTGGTGTTCCAGGACTCAAGTGTGTACGGAACTGGTGATCAGAAATAACACTATATCGACAGTCAAAATAGTGAGCATGATTTCAGTCCTTTTCCTAACATGAAAATGTCAAGAGTGTCACCTTTTCGAGAATAGACTCAACAAATTCTCGTGTCTTTAGTACTTTCCCGTGGACACAGCAGTCACGAATCAACATATTAAAAGTTCTGAAAAACGGTTTCCGGCTAGGAAACGTGCAATGAAAACTCCGATGAGTTTCTTAGCGCAAAAGTCACGAGGGAGGTGATGATTCAAACGCAAACTCATATTTCTGAGAGAGAAATCCAGGAGGTTACCTTGTCTCGAGATGATTTTGGTGTCAAAGGTGAGATTCCGGACGTGAGCGAGCGAGAGTTGTGCTTTTTGATGGAGAAACCGTGAGGGTGGCCTGGGGGAAGACTGAGCTGTTCATGGGCCGCCGTATATTTTTGGAACAGTGGATGAGCCGTACGCCGGAGGTAGGCTAAAAACTGTGATTTTCCCGATAATGGAGCCAATTGATAACGTCGAAATTATCAAAGGGTGTTCAGCGGATGTTCAGTGGTGGATATCTGGCTATGGGTGGTGTGTGAGTGTGGTGGTGACTGGTGGGGCTCGAGAGCTCCGGTGGAGTTATATTGAAAGTAAAAAGTGAGATGGTAGAGAGGCAGAATTTTGCCTTGTTTTTTTATTATATATTTCACCCCCTTTACGAATAATACATTGAGCCCTATTTATAGGGTATGGACCGACTTACATTCAATATAATTACAACTAAGGACACAGTACGGTAAAATCTTCGGCGGCGGCTAGAGTAACATTAGAAGGTCAACGGCGCGAATCCTTGGATGGTCATCCTATACCTTCAGCTGGTTGGCGCGATCATCTGTCCATAATCTCCCAAGGCTCCAGGTGGAGGTCCTCATGCAGATCCCTCACCCTTAGTTTATGAAGGGCTCACAGCCAGAACTCATTTCAGCATGGCCGTGCCGGTCGGGTCGTCTCCTCTTATTGGCTCCGGACCGCCCTAAGGCGACGGTCGGTGGCCGGGAGGACGATGCCGTCCTATCAATATGTGGCCCCACTATTAGTGTATTAAGATACACTTGAAATGTGCAATTAATTAAATAATATTACCATATATTAATATTAGATATTAATTGATTCATGAAAAATAGATTTATGGTAATAAGATAAAGATAGTCAATATTAGATATTGACAATATCTTGAAAAATATTTAATATGAGATATTAGATTAAATGAGATAATTTAATCAAAGATAATTTCCATTTTTTATTAGGAAAAAGTTTTCTTTCTTCTCAATCTACTAGGAAGCTTCTCCCAATCAGATTGGTATCATCTGGGGCGCCACATCCATCTATGTAAGAGGTGTTGGCTAGCTCTTTTGATCATTACAATTAGAAGAGTTCTTATTTACAAAATAAACTGTGAGCTTTTTTGAGAGAGATTTAGAGAGAGAGAAAAGGTCGGTCTAGCAACCGGATTTTTCTTGTAGCTATCCAAGGAGGATTCTGGCGAGGTGCTCGTGTGGATATTGATAGAGGCCGGACACGTGGACGGCTTGCTCACGACTACTCTCCGTAGACGGTCAAAGCGTCGATCTTTTATATTAAGCAATGTAACCACCGTCTACTAACTTAATATGTTTGTTGCTTAAACGAAGTCGATCCTGGTTAAAAGGAAATAAATTATTGATTTCCGCTGCGTTCCCGCATAGATTTCCTAACATATAGTACATGCAGAAGGCCAAGAGCTTATTCGATGTCATCTTCCCTGTCCTCTTCTGATTTCTATTACTCGTACAACAACTATGGCAGCCAAGAGCGCTGCTTATTCTCCTTCATGTTTATATGCTTCCTGTATTGCTCCACAAACGCCTTTGTTTTATGTCATTGGCTCATTTTATTAAGAAAGTAAAAGAAAAAAAAGAAGCATGAGTGGAACGAAAGAAAAAAATTGTACATCTTTTGCTCAATAGCCTCAAGAACATGGCAATTAAAAAAAACTTTCACCCACTTTTATTTAGAACAACAAGAACACATTACCTAAAACATTCTAAGTTTAAAGTCCCTAGTTCGACTTTCTACCCGCAAAAATGCTAAGGATAGTTATACCAAAGGAGAGCAAACCGTTGCGTCTCCCTACAAAAATAAAAAGAATTGAGCACACCCTTAAAATGGGGAAAGACAAACAAGGAGCTCGATCCCCACCACCAAGATTGGTTCAAGAAATTCATCGTGTAACACAATGAATTCAACTTCCCCGAATGAGAGCTTGCCAGGTAACAAAGACTCAAACACCAAGCAATAACATTTTGGCTCAACCACAACAACAACATATTCAATGTGATCCACCACCACAATTTTTTCAATAAGGTTCAAAGGAGAATGAATAAATGATTCACCAGTAGCTTGATTCATACCTTCTTCATAACACTCGTGATGAATGATTACATCAAGACTCGATGATGGAGAAAATAAAATTTCATCATTTTTAGCACTCATCTGAACCTTCCTCTTCTCAATCAATTGCTCTACCCGGTTCTCTAAACTCTTTATTGCCGACTGAAGAGTAGTAAATTTGTTGTTGGAACTAGTGCGAAGATCACTCAACTCATGGCCATGCTCTTGCAAAGTCTTGTTGATTTGCTCTAATAACATATGTCCCGGATTTTATCTATACAAAACAACAAGTAATAAACCGGTTAACCTCAAGTGCAAGGATCGTAGTGTAGAGGCTATGCCGGGTCGATCTTACGGGGAACTAGACGAATGTGAATCCTAGCTTTTGTTTTCAACTAAACTATTGTCACGAAACTAACCTAAACGAAGAGCTAACCTAAACAAATATGCATAAAGGTAACTAGACAGAGGAAATTAATCCAATGCTAGGCAAGATTGAAAGCGAAAAAAACTAGAGTGCAATTAAAAGTAAACTAATCTAGCAATTCAAGTTTAAAGGATTAAAATCAAATTATAACGAACGAACAAGCAATTGTTCCACCTATCCTATCAACGTTTGATACTAATTCGGATTATTTCGTGATCTCTACTCAAGTTGTGATTCACCTATCTAAGGCATGAACACCTACTTTCGTAGACAAGTTCGTTTTCTAATCTTCGATCTTTCGATTAAAGATTAAGTCTTTCTAACCTAGGCGTGAAATCTTTCAATTTCTAATCTAGAGATTCAATCTAATAACTTTCGTTGTGATTAGATTAAAGGTCTAAACTTTTATCATGGTGTTCTAAGGTTAACATGACTTTCATCAAGCAAACAACAAACAAAAGCATGGATCTTTCGATATAGCATGCAATCAACATATAAAAACATGATAAAAGTAACAACTTTAATAGACACTCACAAAATAATCACGAACTCGAGATCAAACTGTTGAAACGGACGGCTTCACAACGCTCGTTCAAGGAGGATTTAGCCTCACAGCATCCTTTGCACATCGAATTGTTGAATAAAAAGTACATGAAATTATCTAATCTAATCTAGAAGTTTAAGTGCATAAAACTAGAGAAAAACTGAAGGAAAAACGCAGCCAAGCTGCCCCTAGGGTTTAGGGTTCGAATAATGATCCTTAGGGTTTGATAAAACGTGCCTATTTATAGGTTTTTAGGTCGGTTTAGGCTGAGGCGGTGCTTGGACGCCCGTCCGGCCTTGTGGACGCTCGTCCGGTCTGCTTTGGACGGAGGGTGAACGCTCGTTCAGAACGCGTCCGAACTCTCTGAATGTAAAATATGATTCTGGACGCTCGTCCACTTATCAAACGCCCGTTCAGTCTTGGACGCTCGTTCGGCTCAGATGAACGCCAGTCCAGCTTCGCTCAAGACTTGATAATTCCATCTTTATCTTCATTTCTCATCTCTATCTCAATTTAGCTCGAATTATATCAACATTTGATCATCAATTTAGCCTCCAACATGTATCTACATCACATGAAGACATCGCAAAACGTAACACAATCCAAATACTCATAAAACCATAATCAAAACACGTACACAACCTCATTTTGTGAATAAACTAATTAAAATCTCACTTGCTTAATAAATCATTTAAACACTCATTTTCTATGCAAAATATACAAATATAAGGGAAATCATTATGAAATATAGCATTATAAAACGTACAAAATCACCCTTAACAACTCCCCCACACTTAAACTTTGCTCGTCCCGAGCAAAACAAAAACAAGATAAAGGCTCGGAAAGAATATAATCACCTCAACACATATACCATAGACTCAATAAATCAGAAGTTCACCCGAGTGTGTGTGCATAGCCATAGAAAACTTCCACTAAATCCAAACTTGAATATTTCAAGCAAAACCACTAATACCCCCTTCAAACTAGTAATAAAAGATACTTATAAGATGCACCCTACAAAACGGAACATATCCCGAAAAAGATGATAGAAAACATTTAAGACCTTTCCGACATACTTAGAGGATAATCCCTACATATCCATCGGTTTATACTGGGGATAAGATTAACGATAACTAAGTCTCATTTCATTCTTTTCATACCAATTCTTAAGTTGATTCCATTGATTTCACATTTAAACACACATCAGAATAAGCTATTGCTCATCATAGCAGAATAGGACATACGTGGTATACCCTACCTTACTCAAATCATAAAGCAGCTTTTCTGACTGTCGTGAGCTTTTGGTCATCATAGTGGAATAAAACGTTTCGAGATAATGCCTTACCGCACTCAAATCATCGACCAGCTTCCGACACACCCTTATTAATCAACTATTAACTTAACTTTTTCAAATGACATTAGTTACGTATTACTTATCACATTCAAACCTCTAGATATTCACAGTATATCATACTTGGAACTAAATACAAACTATCATAAGTCTCACGATATGAACATTAGCACTAAGCACATGACTTATAAGGAATCAAACATCACTAATCAAAAGGGGTATAAGCTGTGTAATAAACCTCATCATTTACTATGGCTGTGAAAAAGAGTGTCGGGTGAAACAACTAACTTACGGAACATACGGCATACAGCATCAATGAATATAACAAACCGAACAAAAACATGCATTGCTCACTCGAGACAAAACAAAATTTTTTAAAATTTAGCTCATTTTTGCATAAAAATAAAATCATGTAAGCAAATGTATAGATACATATCGACTTATCCCCTCCCCCACACTTAAATTACAGCATGTCCTCATGGTGTGCAAAAATAAAAAAGAGACAAAAAACTTAGCTGATTCGTTGTTCGAAAGGGAGCTATTCTGGAAGTGGGTCGACCTCACCCAGAAATGCTCAACGAATCCAGTAGACTGTGGACCATCCACCGGAGAACTGAAATCGTCTAAAGCTCACAATCGCTATCGAAAATATCCTGCACACTTGAAAAAACAAAGAAATACCTCGGGGGATACAAGGGATTAAACCATATCGCGCAAAAGTGATAGAGGTAAAGATAAGAGGAAATCGTAAGTAAAACAACACTTCGACCCTGTATAAGAGTAGGACGGCTGACCGACAAAAACAACACAATCCTAATAAGATTAAAACAACTAGAACAAGGAAAAATAACTAAAGAAAGAAACTAATATAATAAGGGATATCTAGGATGCCTCCTAGTAGCGCTAATGGTTATTGTCGTTAGCTCGACACATTTGAAGCTCGGCTGGATCGGGCCATTTAACCTTTACGCCGCCACTACCTCGTTTAAGCTCCGGTCCGTAGTGTGGGCAGTAAAACACATCTAACACATGGGGTAAAATCTTTTATAGCCTTCCAAACTCGTTTAATCTTCCCCATGGCTGATTTCTTTCTTCTCTAATTCCTCTGATGACGTTTAAGCTTTTGCTCTTTTTCATACTCCTCCATATCCCAACTACCCTAGAACTTCGCGATGAACCAATACCGTCATTCTCGGAGAATAAATCGGATGAAAACTCGTCAAACTCATTGACCTCTGTAACACCACATCCGAGAATATCGAGAAATTTAACAATCAAAGGGTTTTCTTTAGGTTCACCAATGTAGTGCTTGCACCTTTGACCATTAACTCGAAACGGTTGGTCCGGATAACCGCGTAGTTCTAGAACACCTCCAGGAATGATTTGGAGAATCTCAAAAGGACCGGACCAACGTGTTCTCAACTTCCCAGGAAACAAATGTAACCTAGAATTGTATAAGAGAACTTGCTCGCCGACCTGGAATTCTCTCTTCTTTATCTTGGCGTCATGGAGTAGTTTCATCTTCTCTTTACTAATCCTGGCGCTTTCATAAGCCTGGAGTCTAAATTCATCCAGCTCATGCAATCTAACTTTGCAATCGATGTTTCCCACGGGATTGGGAATCGAAGTTCAAAAACTTCGTAGCCCAATACGCCCGTGCTCTAACTCGGCGGCGGATGGCATGGCTTACCGTAAACCATTTGATATGGCGATGTACCCATAGGGGTCTTATAGGCGATCCTATATGCCCAAAGTACATCGTCCAACTTCGAACTCCGATCTTTTCTATGACTATTCACCGTCTTCTCCAGGATTTTCTTAAGACTCGGTTGCTTCGCTCAACGACCACTAGTCATCGGATGATATGGTGTGCCGGTTTATGGCGAACACCATACTTCTCGAGGACTTTTTCCAAAGGTCGGTTGCGAAAGTGTGTCCCTTCATCACCGATCAAGGCACGTGGACATCCAAACCTCACAAAGATGTTCTTCTTCGAAATTTCATGACCGTTTTATGATCATTGTGAGGAGTGGCAATTGCCTCCACCCATTTCGAAACATAGTCAACGCGGACTAAGATGTATTTGTTGCCACAAGATGATGGGAATGGTCCCATAAAATCGATGCCCCAAACATCAAAGACTTCGCATTCAAGGATGGGTTTCAACGGCATGTCAAACCGCCTTGTCGAGTACCGGTTCTTTGGCACCTATCACAAGCTTTACGAAAAGCTTCTACGTCCTTAAAGATCGTGGGCCAATAGAAACCGGATCGGAAGATCTTCGCAACCGTTTTCCAAGGACCAAAGTGACCACCTGTGGGTCCACTATGGCATTGCTCGATTATATCGCGTTGCTCGGATTCCGGAACACATCTCCTAAGCAAACCATCTTTACGGATCTTGAAAAGATAAGGTTCATCCCAAACGAAATATTTCATATCGAGAAGAACTTCTTCTTCTCTTGATAAGACATTTCGGGATCGAGATAACGGGCATGAAGGTAGTTTACAATGGAGGAATACCATGGAACATCGGGAGGACAACCGTCTATCAACATAATGTTTTCTAGAGGAAAGTAAAGATCTATATCATCTCGGTTCATCCTTTTCCTCACTTAACACCCTAGAAACATGATCCGCCACTACGTTCTCACTGCCCTTTTTATCTTTAATTTGAACGTCAAACTCTTGGAGGGTCAGTATCCAACGCAGTAAGCGCGGTTTAGCCTCTTTCTTGGTCATGAGATAGCGCAGCGCAGCGTGGTCAGTCCACACGATCACTTGAGCTCCCAACAAGTAACTACGAAACTTGTCCATAGCAAAGACTACAGCTAATAATTCCTTTTCAGTGGTCGTGTAGTTAACTTGAGAAGGATTTAGTGTGTGATCGGCATAATAGATAGGTGGAACTTTCCGTTAAGCTTTTGTCCTAAGACCGCACCAACCGCATAGTTGGATGCATCACACATAAGCTCAAAGGGTAGGTTCCAAATCGGCGATATAAGAATTGGAGCGAGAGATCGCCTACTCTTAAGCTCCTCAAACGCGCGCTTGCAATTCTCATCAAAATCAAAAGTAACGTCTTCTTTGAGTAAAGTAGACGGGGGCTTGGCAATCTTTGAAAAGTCTTGGATGAACCTCCTATGAAGCCGACATGTCCGAGAAAACCTCGGACCTCCCGAACATTCTTAGGATAACTCATCTTCTCAATAGCTTCAACCTTGGCCCTATCTACTTCTATACCTTTGGCTGACACTTTGTGGCCAAGGACTATGCCTTCATCTACCATGAAATGGCATTTTTCCCAATTAAGCACTAAGTCCTTTTCCACACATCTAGACAACACCGATCAAGATTATCGAGGCAATCATCGAAGGATTGACCAAAGACCGAGAAATCATCCATAAAAATCTCCATGCACTTTTCAACTAGCCCGTCAAAGATTGCCATCATACACCTTTGAAAGGTGGGCTCAGGGCATTACGAGAGACCAAATGGCATCCGCCCGTAGGCGAATGTCCCATAAGGGCAAGTGAAAGTAGTCTTCTCTTGGTCAACGGGATCGATGGGTATCCGGAAGTATCCCGAATATCCATCCGGAAACAAGAGAATGCGTGCCCCGCCGTACGCTCAAGCATCTGGTCAATGAATGGAAGGGGGAAATGATCTTTCAGTGTGACCTCATTGAGCTTTCGATAATCGATACATACTCTGTATCCCGTAACGAGCCTCAATGCTATCTCTTCGCCCTTCTCATTCTTTTCAATAGTAATTCCACCTTTTTTGGGAACTACTTGAGTCGGGGAAACCCATTCACTATCCGCGATGGCATAAATGATTCCCATGTCCAGAAGTTTGATGATTTCCTTTTTAACAACTTCTTGCATGTGAGGGTTAAGCCTCCTTTGGGGCTGTCTTACACATTTAGCACCCTCACTAGTCTTGATCTTGTGCATGCGGATGTCGGGAGATATTCCTTTGATATCTCCCACTTGCCATCCAAAGGCTTTCTCATTTTTGCGCAAGACGCTTAACAATTTAAGCTCTTCTATACGAGATAGCTTGGCGAGAGATGATCAAAGGAAGCTTGTCACCTTCTCTTAAAAACACATACTTAAGATGTTTAGGCAACGGCTTCGATACCAAATCTACGGGAGGATCCTCTAGACTTGATTTAAGATCTCCACTCTTCAACTCAACATCGTTGAGCTTACTTAGTGGCCCTACTCGCCAAAGCTTCTTCTCTTAGCTCATCATCGAATTCGGTCGCTAACCGATCTAGATTAACCACACCATGGCTATTCGGATTATCGATCAATCGCTCATATTCCGCTTCCACGGCCTTGACTTGCTCGTCCATACGGTCATTGAAGTCATGAAATGACTCCTCAACGGAAAAGCCGGTTGGAGAACCGAGAGGGTACTTGAATAGATTTAGAGACACTATAGCTCACCTCTTGGTCACCAACTCGAATAGTTACTTGCCCACCATCGCAATCGATGAGGGCTCTAGCTGTGGATAGGAAAGGTCTCCTAAGAATCAGGGGGACTTTCTCATCTTTTCCCATATCTAAGACGTACCAATCAACAGGAAAGGTAAATCTATCGATCTGGACTAAAATGTCTTTCGAATCCCCGAAGCTTTCTTAGATGATCTATCGGCGAACCGAAGGTTCATGGAAGTGGGTTCTAGAAGACTTTGTAAACCCAAATGCTCACACACGACGACAATGGCATTAGGTGATGGATGCACCCAAGTCACATAAAGAATTTGGAAAGACTAAGCCTCCCATCCGCAATGTGAGCACGAATTTCCCGGGGTCACCTCTTTTGATTGGTAAGTCTGGATAATTGATCATTGAACAATCCTCACCAATTGTCTGATCCATTTCTGCTAACTTCTTTTTCGAAGACACAACATCCTTGATGAATTTTGTATACTTAGGCATCTCGACCAAGACCTCGGATAATGGCGGTTTACCCGAGTATTTTTCAAAAGGTTAAGCACCTTTTCATATTTCTTATCCTCACTCGGAGGGATGTTGCTCTTCCTCGGTGGAAATGGAAGCTTCTTCAACTCACTCTCGTAAAATACTTTCTTTGAGGAAGCACCGACGACTTTGTCTTCCATGTCCTTCCACCTTACAACTTTTTCGGACTTTTTATTAGTCGGGGGATCACCCTCCCGGCTTTCACTTGATTCTTCATTCCGCGGGGAACAGCCACCGAGGACTTACAACTTCTTCACCTCTCGGGGGATCGGCCACCCGAGTCTTTTCTTGCGAACGGGGGAACGTAGATGCTCAACTTCCCCTCATGCCTTATCACCGCGGGGAGGGGCTAGTGGTTTCCCCGGTGAGAGGGACCACTCGGTTGAGTACCGCTTCTAAGATTCATTGCACCGGCCTCTCGGTATGCCATAAGGAATCGAAGTAACTAGGTCAGTGCTTTGGCCACAATTGAAATCAGTTTGGGCTACTAGGCCACCCTTCGGATTTTTCTCTGTAAAACTGGGCAACTGCCCTGATGGTCTAGAAGCTTGCTTTGGTCACCATCTCGCTTCTCAAGGTTCTTGATTGTGCTCATCAACATTTGGATATTATTATTTTGCTCCCTCTGGAAGTTATTGTTCTGCTCCTTCAGCTCCTTCTGATAGGAGTACAATCTAGCTTCAAGATCATCGACGCGAGAGGGGCCTTGAGAGTTCTGAATGTTTTGAGAGAAAGGTTGGCTAGACCGACTTTGAAATGCGGGATTTGGATTGTTAGGCCAACTTTGATTTAACCCTTGATTTAGATTGGAGGAATTCAAGCTCGGGTTCTGATTAAAATTAGGGTTTCGATTGAGATTCGAGTTTTGATTGAAGCTTTGACGGAAGCCCCGATTTTGAAAATTGCCCCGGCCGGGGAATTGATTTCCAAACCTCGATTCGGCTGGCCATTGAAGGCATTGATCTCTCGCGTTCGTCCAATCATAGGACGAAAACGAGCGATGTGCCCCATATCGTCACATACTTGGCATGCGACTTGATTATACCGTCCATGATTCTCGGACGGCATTGACTTGATAAGGAACGGGGGAATTGAATTGACACGGCCAACCATATGGCCGGTCGTGAGCAATTCTCGCGATGTAACTTGAGAGTTCGTAGAAATGAAGGAGTCCGATAACTCGGATTTGGAGATGTCGTGAGAGTAGCCACCTTTGTTTCGGCATGGCGATTTCATTTTGCATTTTCACCTCCTCGATCCTAGGAGGAGGAGGTGGTGCTCGAACGACTTGAAAGGAGGGGGCATAATTATATTTGGCAATGTCTTCGAACAATGCCCACCCCTCTTGAGGCGTTTTCCTCGGAATGCCCCACTCGATGAACTATTGACCATGCCCTTGGTGAGCTCGGTCAACCCACCGAAAAAAATATTGACTTGCCTCTCGCAAGTCTAACCCATGGTGGGGGCATTTACGAAGAAGAGCCTTAAATCTCTTCCATGCCTCAAAGAATGATTCTGTTTCCGTTTGATAAAAATTGTATATTTCCCTTAAACACCGGGAAATTTGTCTTGGCGAGTGGAAAGTATTGGCTTAAAAATTCTTTTTCCAATGCAGCCCAAGTGGTAATGGATTCTGCAGGAGAGAGCTATACCACTCTTTAGCTTCTCCTTCAAAGAGAACGGAAACAAAGTGTAAGTTTAATCGCATCCTCACTCACACCTTGAATGCGTGTCGTACCACATATCTCCAGAAATGTGTGTACGTGTGTGTGAGGATTTTCAGAAGGGGACCCGTGAAACATTGATGCATGCTGCATCATCTGAATGAGTCCCGGTCGTAACTCGAAAGTTTGTGCAGTAATGGCTGGGATAACAATAGCCGGGTTGACTGTGACCGCGCCAGGCATGGCGTAGTCTGCCAACGTACGTCTATCTTCGGCAGCCATTATTACAAAATCAGGTGGTTGAAGCCTAAAAATGAAGAATTTATTTTTCTGGAAAAATTATTTTCCCGCCAAATTTCGGGGAAAAAGAAGCAAAAAATTTCTTGGTAAAATCAAATTTTTTTCCAGGACTCCTGACACCGTCCTGGTTGCGAAAACAAAAAAAAATTCTTGCCTAATTTTAACACTCAAGCAAGAGGGCAGACGGTCGTCCAAGGTCCTGGACGGGCGTCTGCCTGGAGGTTGAAGTGGACGGGCGTTCAGAAAACGGAACGCTCGTCTGAGGGGTCAGAAACAGAACAGAGTTGAAATTTTTACAGTGGACGGGCGTTCATAGGTATGGACGCTCGTTCATATGCAAAATTTTCCGTAAAAAGAACGAAACGATTTCGGAACGAGAGAGAAAAGTAAAGAAAACGAAAGCGGGAAAAACGGGAGAAAAAACTAATCACTAACGAAACTTTAACCCTAATCTAAAACACCAATATCCTAACTACTTAAAGGTTAATCTTCCTAGGAATCGACCTAAAAACGGGGATTAAAACGCGAGAAAACGAAAAGAAAAAAAAACCGAACTAGCACAGAAAAACGAAAAACAAACAAAAACAAAAACTAGGCAAACCGTCCGGTTCCCCGGCAACGGCGCCAAAAACTTGTCCCAGATTTTATCTATACAAAACAACAAGTAATAAACCGGTTAACCTCAAGTGCAAGGATCGTAGTGTAGAGGCTATGCCGGGTCGATCTTACGGGGAACTAGACGAATGTGAATCCTAGCTTTTGTTTTCAACTAAACTATTGTCACGAAACTAACCTAAACGAAGAACTAACCTAAAAAAATATGCATAAAGGTAACTAGACAGAGGAAATTAATCCAATGCTAGGCAAGATTGAAAGCGATAAAAACTAGAGTGCAATTAAAAGTAAACTAATCTAGCAATTCAAGTTTAAAGGATTAAAATCAAATTATAACGAACGAACAAGCAATTGTTCCACCTATCCTATCAACGTTTGATACTAATTCGGATTATTTCGTGATCTCTACTCAAGTTGTGATTCACCTATCTAAGGCATGAACACCTACTTTCGTAGACAAGTTCGTTTTCTAATCTTCGATCTTTCGATTAAAGATTAAGTCTTTCTAACCTAGGCGTGAAATCTTTCAATTTCTAATCTAGAGATTCAATCTAATAACTTTCGTTGTGATTAGATTAAAGGTCTAAACTTTTATCATGGTGTTCTAAGGTTAACATGACTTTCATCAAGCAAACAACAAACAAAAGCATGGATCTTTCGATATAGCATGCAATCAACATATAAAAACATGATAAAAGTAACAACTTTAATAGACACTCACAAAATAATCACGAACTCGAGATCAAACTGTTGAAACGGACGGCTTCACAACGCTCGTTCAAGGAGGATTTAGCCTCCTAGCATCCTTTGCACATCGAATTGTTGAATAAAAAGTACATGAAATTATCTAATCTAATCTAGAAGTTTAAGTGCATAAAACTAGAGAAAAACTGAAGGAAAAACGCAGCCAAGCTGCCCCTAGGGTTTAGGGTTCGAATAATGATCCTTAGGGTTTGATAAAACGCGCCTATTTATAGGTTTTTAGGTCGGTTTAGGCTGAGACGGTGCTTGGACGCCCGTCCGGCCTTGTGGACGCTCGTCCGGCCTGCTTTGGACGGAGGGTGAACGCTCGTTCAGAACGCGTCCGAACTCTCTGAATGTAAAATATGATTCTGGACGCTCGTCCACTTATCAAACGCCCGTTCAGTCTTGGACGCTCGTTCGGCTCAGATGAACGCCAGTCCAGCTTCGCTCAAGACTTGATAATTCCATCTTTATCTTCATTTCTCATCTCTATCTCAATTTAGCTCGAATTATATCAACATTTGATCATCAATTTAGCCTCCAACATGTATCTACATCACATGAAGACATCGCAAAACGTAACACAATCCAAATACTCATAAAACCATAATCAAAACACGTACACAACCTCATTTTGCGAATAAACTAATTAAAATCTCACTTGCTTAATAAATCATTTAAACACTCATTTTCTATGCAAAATATACAAATATAAGGGAAATCATTATGAAATATAGCATTATAAAACGTACAAAATCACCCTTAACAACATATCAGTCGTACTCTTTTGCGCTGAAGAAGCTATTTGTGGAGGATGAGCATATTGCAAATAGGCACTAGGGTGTTGAAACTGAGAACTTGGAGGATTCCCCCACTCATTGTTGTATGGTGATGTGTATGGGTTGAACTTATAATATGGTAGGGGCCCAAAACCCATACCACCGAAATTAATTCCTCCAAATGAGTAGGGAAGAGAGCCATCATGGCCATATGAATCCATACACTGCGATTTAAGGGAAAAACAAGAACACAATCATGGTGTCAAGTCACCACCACCACCACAGTAAGTGGTGTGACTCTTCAACAAATATCCAACATCAAGAAAAAACAATAAAAGAAAAGCAATAGAAAAAAACAACCTATGCCTAAGTCCTCAAACAACTTATGAGATATTGATAAGATTCCCCGGCAACGGCGCCAAAAAATTCTTGATGGCCAAAATAGTGACGGTCCAACTTTAACCGGTAGTTTACTGAGTCGGATGCACTATAGTAGCAAGCACGGTCGATCCCACGAGGAAACAATCGAGTACCGAAGTCTTTTTCATACTTAGTTTAGGTCAACCAAGAGTGAAACATGTGATACTTAACATTAAAATGTAATATAAACTAAAGATAATAAAGAAGAAGGCATAGTCAAACCATGATCCAATTGATTAGTTTCACCCCTTTAATCGAATCCTTGGGAACAAGTATAGCCAACCTACCAACCAATCATACTCTCGATGTGTTTGTGGGTGAAATCTCCAATAGTGGTGTGTAGACGCCAATGCAACAATCTACCACCCTATGCCCGGTTCAACAGTCCGCCTTTTAGGATTTAACTGACCAAAGCATGATTCACGCTCTAGAGATGCTCAACTCACATTGTAAACCTCACTCAAGAAACCGAATCTAAACAACTCAGTCGGTTTTACATTGCGATTCCAAAACCCATTTTCCCACATCATCTCGTAAAATACATATATAAAGACAATGTGTGAAATTATGAATCAAGTGATCAAATCAATTCAAGCATTAAGCACAAGTTTTAGAACACAAACCCATCAAAATATTCAAATTTAAGAACTACCCATTCCCAATTTCATCAATTAGAGCGGGATTTGTTCAACTTTCACATGATTTAGCTATGTAGATGTTTAGCTACTCATTATAATGTAAGAAACAAGAAGCAAAACATGAATTAAACTCATAAAGATCAAATATAAGAGGAAAATAAAGTTACAAATAGAAGAAATCACCAAAGAAGATCCAAACTTCAACCATCTCCAATGCAATCTTGTCAAGAACACAAATGGAGAATGATTGGGGATTGATATTATAGAGTTTAATCCATAGAAATTACAAGAAAATTGAATCTAAGAGCTAATCTAAGGGATAAAAGTGAAGAAAAATGACCTAAGAGAGTCTAGTAAGTCTAGGTATGAGTTGATATAGAATGGGGGTCAAAAATCTGATTTTTAGGTCAGAACCCACTGCTATAAATCAGTCAGTACGTCAAAAGCGCACGCTAAACGGGCAATGCATGCGCATTGAGCAGGCAAAATATTCAGCATTGACAGACCCTCAGTAACTTTGCAATATCTTTGCGTGTACAGCTCAGATTTGAGTGATTCAAGTTGTGTTAAATATGCCTCCAACATGGATCCATTGATGAAGACAACAAGTCCAGAATATGCCTCCAACATGGATCCATTCGCAGATAAAGCGAATGTAAGGCGAAAACACCAACTATATTTGATCCGTTTCCATTTCCGGGCTTCGGTTATGCCACTGTAAGCCTCATGCCTTGTCTCCCGGGATCCTAAGTCACCTAGATCCCGCATCAATATATTTAAACACATACCAAGCATAATTCCACAAGATAACAAGAGCTCAAATAGGGTCAAAAACACCGTAGAATGCCGATGTTTCTCATCTACGTGACAGTTCACCTCTAAGTGAGTGTGCAACAGGATTTTACCCTACAATAGACCTATAAGTACCCAAAATGAGCCAAAAGTGTCATAAACGGGGGTTAAAACATGTACCGAAGCATAGTAAATTTGACTCTTATCATATGTAGAGGTTTAAATGGGCAAAGCGTCATTTCGAAATACGATAGTATTATAATGGTACGGATATCGAAACACGCTGACCAATCAGAGCTTGCGGCTTGTCGAATCCCAACGGTCACATCTGGTACAATATCGAGGCAACGCTTCATAAGCTCGCCTTCTCAGTCGAGATCAAAAGTGTCCGCTTGACTAGGCAAACAGAGTTCATACACGACGGTTACAAGGCGAAGAACCCACAGCGGTTACGAGGAAGCTCGCCCAATCAGAGGCTGCCACGTAGTTAATAATGCTTTATTATACTTAATTACACCTTAATTACCGTCATTAGTAACCGCCACCACTTAGTCCCTACAAATAGCATCAATTGTACCCTGAAAAGGACACATCAGAATAATACAAGCAGATAACCTCTGCCAATTTGTCGATTGTCGAGCTCTCCCCTTATTGTTCTTGTCATCTTCATATTTTTCTTGAGCGCCGTCGTGCACCACCTGTAAAATCATTCAATTCCGCAAGATATCCACCGCCGAAATAATTATAACCCGTTTGTGATACGTTCGACCGTATCACCGGGTAAATTACAGAATAAAAAAATGAAGCAAAAAAAAGAGATCAAACCGAGACGAGTGTGAACTCTTTTTTCTTAAGACAAATTACCCTGGTCTCGTGCCCCACGGTTGCAGCAACTGTCTCTCAAAATACAACGGTTTCACATCTCGGATTAAGATGCACTTCAAAAACTCAAGCTCCGGCGAACCTTACTGAGTGTCCCGACTTCTCTTTGACGACTCAAGAACTATGGCTACATGAGACTCTTTTATAGTGTAGGAAAAAAAGTGCATTCAACATCTAATTCTCATTTATAAGGGTTTCTTGTGGAGATGAGGAGATTAATTAGTCAACTTAACAACTTGTTCCTTTAGAATCGAAACAAGTCAGCGAAATTAATTACCCATATTAATGGCCGATTTGATAAAATCACGTATGATCTCGTTCACATACAAATCCAGACCATTCTAACCGAATTAATTAATGTTAATTAAAATTAATTTTTGGTTTTAATTTCATGAAGACATTTTGCCCAAAAAATTCATGTTAATTAACAACTTAAACCGAACCGAAACGAGTTGAGTCGGTGTTAAGGGTGATTTTATACGTTTTATAAGGATATATTTTATGTCAATTTTCCCCATATGTGGATGTTTCTCATAGAAATCGAGCTCTATATTGAATTATTGAGTAAATGATGTTTTCAATAGTTAAATTGCGAAACGTAACGAATTATGTGCTTAAATGATGATTTTATATGATTTTGGAATTGTGTTACGCTTTGGTATGTTTTCCCTTAATTGTAGATACTCATTGATGATGGAAAAAAAGGATTTTAGAGAGCCAAATTCGAAGTTGGAAAGGAATCAATCACATTTATGGAAGAATAGAAGATTTAAGGAAAGAAATCAAGTGATTGATCCAAATTGGCGTCCAGAGAAGTGAACTAGCGTCCAGATACGGACGGGCGTTTGATAGAGTGGATGAGCGTCTAGGCTGAAGAATTTAGAACAGAGAGTTTGGACGGGAAGTGGACGAGCGTTTTCCTTGTTGAACGGGCGTCCACCCAAAACGGACGGGCGTCCAAGTGCCGCCATGCTGAAACCGACTTAAACTTCTATTTAAAGGCAGCGGATCCCAACCCTAAAAGACACAATTTTTCACATCAGAAATTTCCAAGAGAGCAGCCGCATCTTGGGAGCTTTCAAGGCCGGTCACCCGAGCCTTGTGCTCGGGTGATCCGAGGTTAGATTAGGATCGTTTATTTTCGTTTGTTGATTCATGGAGATCAACCGTTGTATAAACTATGTGAGTTCATCTTTTTGATTTATTCAATCTTCGTTTATTTTCATGATCTTGATTTATTTTGTATTTTTCTATGCAATTTAAGATGCCATGTGAATTAGATCGAGCGATCAGTTTGCTATTGATGTTTTACAATACGAGAGTTGCGTAAACGCTAGATCACCATAGAAAGATAGGATCTTTAATCGTTAATTCGTGACAAATTAATTGGTTAATTATCTAGGTTGCTAGATTCTAAAATACGGGAGTTAACCTGAATCTACACCTTCGTTTTGTATGGAAATTGGTCTCAACATTCGGAAGAGGAGAGATCGGTAATTGAATTCACTAAGGAATTAGGAGTTCATAGCTTGAGAAATAGATTCACTAAGAGATTAGGAATTTGTATCTCGTGTAAAGGTGAAACCACAATTTGAATTAAAATCATGAGATGAACTAGGATTGAAATCACTTGGTTTGTATTTTGTTTGATCCCATGTATCTTTAGTTTAGGACGTTTTTATTGTTTGTTAGAGGTTAGATTTATTTTAGTTGTTCTATCTTCGTTTATATGTTTTTCTTTCGTTTATTTGTTTTCATGAGTAGCAATTTAGAAGAATTAATAAGATTAGATTCAACATCCCAATTCCCTGTGGATCGATACCCGTACTTACCCTACTATGCTAGCAATTACCCGATATTCGGTCGGTTAGGAGTTAGTTTGCATGTTAGGTATAGGTTTATAAATTTTCTTTTTGTTTAGTGATGCAAAATCCTCCGAACAAAAGTGGCGCCGTTGCCGGGGAATCGGTGTTTTGTTGAATCTAATTGAGTTAATTCTTCTATTTTGTTACGATTTAATTTCTTGGAATAAAAGGGGTCGTTAGGGCACATGGTAGTATTTTGGCCGTAACTTTCGGCTCGAGTGTCCGTTTGGAGCGCGGGACCCCAATTCGGAAAGCTCGTTCCGACGCCGACGACAGTCGTAGGCCATTCAGTGCCGTTTTCGAGGTCAAAATCCACTGTTTTCCCCTCCATTTTGGCCCCAGAAGAGTTCAACACGTTTTTTTCCCTCCGTCTTAGTGTTTTTTCTGTTTTAAATTTTCCGTAGTTAGGTTTCTGTTTCTGTTTCCGTTTCTTTTTTCTGTCTCTTTTCTTTCAATAAAAGTAGCGTCACACAAATTGAGAGTTTTTATTTTTGCCATGTTTTGATGACCGTTGGGTTAAGAATGTGCAGAAAGTTTTTTACTCGATTTGTGAAACGTGAAGTGTAACCTAATCTGTAACCTAGTGCCCTCTGTGCTTAAATTTATCCGTGGCTGGTGTATGTTTAAGATGTTAGTTTAGGGTTTGCTGTGTTTTTCCTGCAATTTCTGCTGCGAATTCGATGTTGGACGAGCGTTCAAGGTAAGCGAACGCCCGTCCAGTCCATAACATGCAGGTGAACGGGCGTCCTGACTAGTAGACGCCCGTCCATCCAGATTTGCTCAAATCTGTTCCAGTTTTCCTGAGTCAGACGAGCGTCCGTCTCATTGAACGGCCGTCCAGTGCAGAATTTCCAGGCGAACGCCCGTTTGGTTTGTCGAACGCCAGTCCAGGTTCCAGAATTTTTCTAAATTTGATTTTTAATGCTTTATTTGACGTGGATGTTTTCATATGAGCTTCTGTGGCTAATTATTTTTACGTAGATGTCCTGAACTTGCATGTTTACACCTTTCCATCTACCGATCCATGTTAAATAATTGATTAACTTTTATATACATGATTCATCTATGCATGTTATAGTTAATGTCGGTTCTCGTATGCTATAACTGTTCTTATTGTTATTTAGTAGCTAATGTCGGTTTCCATATGCTACATATCTTTGTGATGAATCCTGTGAGCTTTGAGACCTATGTGCTTTCTTGTTATTCTTGTAACTCATATGGGTAGCTACTGTCGGTTTTCCGTATGCTACCATGTCTTCTTATGAGTTATATCTGTTTAGTATAGCTAACTGTTGGTTTTCCATAATGCTATCACCTTTGATGAGTCTTAAGGCGCGTCTACACTGCATGTAATGAATAGTACTGTCGTTTATCGTAAACTATCATTATTTGGTAGACGTTTATGATATACATGTCGTGTTGCAAATGAGTGGGCTAGTTTTCTTTCTTTTATTTTCTTTTATTTTTGCATATCATGTAGATTGCATTGTAATATATTTTCATGTAGTTGCACCTGGCCTGCTGTTTTGTAATGTTTCATGTATATGTCCATTTTTATATGAGCTTAATCTGAAAAAATCTCTATAACTTCTTTTCTATGTGCTTTACATGTATAATCCTTTTTCCCCGTAGACTCTTTTTGCACTGATCAAGTATGCAGGACACTTGTGATAGCTATTGTGCGCTTTCACGACGATATCAGTTTTCCTGTGATGCTCCACATTTCCAAGGTTATCCGAAGCAATTTTGGTTCTTCATGAGGGTCTTTCCAGAATTGCCAGCTTGGAAATACAATCAGCTAAGTTCTCTTCATTTTTATTTCTGTACAACTTGAGGACAAGTTGCAATCTAAGTGTGGGGGAGGGGTTAGGTATCTACGTTCATTTGCTTAATTAGTTATATTTCTATGAAAAGTGCTAAATTTTTAAATTTTTTTTGTTTTGTCCCGAGTGAACAAATGCATATCTTTGTTTGAGTTCTTATATCATTGATGCTTTATTTTGTATGTTTAGTAAATTTATATGTTTCACCCCCCATATTTTTCACGAGCCATAGTGAATGATGAGCTATTTTATAAAGTTATACCCCTTTTGATTAGTGATTTTTGTTATCTTATAAGTCATGTGCTTAGTGCTACGTATATATCTTGAGATTTATGATAGTTTGTATTTAGATCCGAAATATGTTATACTGTGAATATCTTAGGTTTGAATGTGATAAGTAACACGTAACTAATGTCAAAATGAAAAAGTTGAGTTTATAATGAATTATTGGGTGTGTCGAAAGCTAGTCGATGATTTGAGTGCGGTAGGGTATACCACGTATGTCCTATACCACTATGATGACTAAAAACTCACGACAGTCAGAAGAACCTGCCTTATGATTTGAGTAAGGTAGGGTATATCTCGAATATCCTATTCTGCTATGACATGGAAATAGCTCATTCTGATGTGTGTTTAAATGTGAAATAGTTAAATCAACTAAGAATTGTTATGAAATGAATATAAGACTAAGTTATCGTCTATCTTATCCCCAGTAGAAACTGATAGATATGCTGTAGGGATTATCCTCTGAGTATTTCAGAAAGGCCCTAGATATATTCGATCATTCTTTTCGGGATATGTCACGTTTGTAGGGTGCATCTTATGAGTGTCATTTATTGCTAGTCTACGAGGGGGTATTAGCTAGTTTTGCTTGAATCAATTTCAAGTGTGGATTTGGTGGAAGTTTATTATGGCTATGCACACACACACTTGGGTGATCTTCTAAACTATTGAATATGTCTTATATGTCTTATATTGATCCGAGCTTGATTATGTTTTGTTTTGCTCGGGACGAGCAAAAGCTAAGTGCGGGAGTCCGTGATTTTATACATTTTAAGTGAACTAGCGTCCCCATACGGACGGGCGTTTGATTGAACTATTGAGTAAATGATGGTTAAATTGCGACGTAACGAATTATGCGTGATTTTATATGATTTTGGAATTGTGTTACGCTTTGAAGAATTTAGATGGAAAAAAAGGATTTTAGAGAGTTTGGACGGGAAGTGGACGATTGATCGTTTTCCTTGTTGAACGGGCGTCCACGTCTAGGTCAAGAAAGAACGGACGGGGACGTCCAAGCGCCGCCATGGACGGGCGTCCAAGCGCCGCCAAACCGACTTAAACTTCTATTTAAAGGCAAAATGGATCCCAACCCTAAAAGACACAATTTTTCACATCAGAAATTTCCAAGAGAGCAGCCGCATCTTGGGAGCTTTCAAGGCCGGTCACCCGAGCCTTGTGCTCGGGTGATCCGAGGTTAGATTAGGATCGTTTATTTTCGTTTGTTGATTCATGGAGATCAACCGTTGTATAAACTATGTGAGTTCATCTTTTTGATTTATTCAATCTTCGTTTATTTTCATGATCTTGATTTATTTTGTATTTTTCTATGCAATTTAAGATGCCATGTGAATTAGATCGAGTGATCAGTTTGCTATTGATGTTTTACAATACGAGAGTTGCGTAAACGCTAGATCACCATAGAAAGATAGGATCTTTAATCGTTAATTCGTGACAAATTAATTGGTTAATTATCTAGGTTGCTAGATTCTAAAATACGGGAGTTAACCTGAATCTACACCTTCGTTTTGTATGGAAATTGGTCTCAACATTCGGAAGAGGAGAGATCGGGAATTGAATTCATTAAGGAATTAGGAGTTCATAGCTTGAGAAATAGATTCACTAAGAGATTAGGAATTTGTATCTCGTGTAAAGGTGAAACCACAATTTGAATTAAAATCATGAGATGAACTAGGATTGAAATCACTTGGTTTGTATTTTGTTTGATCCCATGTATCTTTAGTTTAGGACGTTTTTATTGTTTGTTAAAGGTTAGATTTATTTTAGTTGTTCTATCTTCGTTTATATGTTTTTCTTTCGTTTATTTGTTTTTATGAGTAGCAATTTAGAAGAATTAATAAGATTAGATTCAACATCCCAATTCCTTGTGGATCGATACCCGTACTTACCCTACTATGCTAGAAATTACCCGATATTCGGTCGGTTAGGAGTTAGTTTGCATGTTAGGTATAGGTTTATAAATTTTCTTTTTGTTTAGTGATGCAAAATCCTCCGAACAATCGGGCTAACCGGATGGCAACGGCGTGCGTGTTGCGAACCAAGAGCCATCTAAGCCCTCACTCCTGCACAAAAATGCACTTGCCTCTTGGGGCACATCCATATGAGCAAATGTTTAGGGTGATTTTATACGATTTCTAATGTTATATTTTATAACAATTTCCTCCTTATTCGTATAATTTACATAGAAATCAAGGGTTTAATCGAATTATCGATGAACCTAAAAGCGGAAAATGCCTCTTTATGAGTATAATAATCCAAGAACTTACGTAACGAATACGCTTGCCTTTCATGTTATTTTCTAATGGGCATGGTGGATCAAATTTTATGTTCTAGTTATTTTAATCTTTCTTTAAACAATTTTTCACCGCATCGTCTTTCTTTTCACGTTTGCTACCTTAGTTTGTTAATTGAAAATCCGAGATCATAATCATCAACTTTATAAAAGAAATCGAAGGCAAAAACTCTTTTTTCGTACAAATCCTAACGGATACGATCCGGTTTCACCACTAGGCTCGAGCCTTCGCACTTGGGGCTGACATCGGTTTTATTTTATTACTTGTTATCTTTTGCTTTGTATAAAACCGCGAACAAGTTTTTGGCGCCGTTGCCGGGGACTTGGCACGGAAAATTTTCGCGTTTTCGGTTTTTTTTTGTCAACTAAGTTATCCGTTTTCGTCTTAAACAATAAAATAAAATAAAAAAAATAAAAAAAAATCTTTCGGTAATTACCGAGAGAGAGAAAAAAAAATATTTTCTTTTCGTTCGTTTCTCGTTCGTATTAGTTTTATAGTATTTTGTTTCTTTTTACGCCGTTGCATCTGCTTCGTAGCCCGTTTTTAGTATAGTTTTTTTTTTTAATTCTAAAAAAAAATTTAAAAAAAAAAAAATTTAAAAAATTCTCGATAAATACCGAGTGGATTCGGTAATTACCGAGAAAGAGAGAAAAGAAAACACGGAACACGTTTCAATCATTTCGAGGTTGGGTGATGGATTCTCGGTGAATCCCACTCTCATGGAAGCATAAGCTGATGTGGGGTCCCCAAAACCTCGTGATTTGTGTGTTGGTGCCCAAACGTAGTTTATGCAAACCTCAACTCACTAGGGGACCACTTTTGTATAATCCGGAGATAGAGCGAACCACGTCGACCAAACAGACGTTTGGTTCGGCTCACCGGACCAACGGACGAGGGAACCACGAAGGAAACGATCCCGAAGGATACGTTGAGGGAGAAGCTCAAGTAGGAGCCCAGTTGAAGAAATGGCGAGCAACGGACATTGCGTACTTTGCCATGCCATCTACCGTGAAAGTTAATCCCGCGGTCGTGATTCCCGAAATCACGGCCGATAATTTCGAACTCAAAACTTCTTTAATCAATTTGGTAAGAGGTTCCACATTTCATGGATTTTCCACCGAGGACCCGCACGATCACATTCACTCATTTCTAGAATCGTGCGGGACTATTTTAATCAAAGCGGGTCACCGAGGACGCCCTAAAGATGAAACTTTTTCCCTTCTCACCGAAGGGAGAAGCGAAAGAATGGTATAAATCCTTACCGCCGAATCCATTACTTCGTGGGAGGAGTTGGAGAAAGAATTTCGAGCCGTACTTTCCACCCGCAAAGACGGCTCATCTTCCGAATCGATATTCACTTTTGTGCAATCCGAGAAGGAATCTTTTTACGATGCGTGGAGACGATTTAAGACTCTCTTGAGAAAGTGCCCCCACCACGGGTCGGATAAACAAAGATTGGTCAACACTTTCTACAAGTGGTTTGACCGAATTGACTAAGGGAATGGTGAATAGTTCGCTTCGGAGGTGCATTTCGAGAAAGACACCCGATGAGGGATGGATGTTGTTTGAAGATATTGCAAAGTATAATTATGCCCCTACCTATGCGGTGCGTCCAATCGAAAAGCTCGACCGCAGGAAGTATGAGGTAGATGAGACCACGTCTCTAAAAGCTCGCTGGCCGCACTACGAAGCAAGTGACGGCAATGAATGTTCAAAGTCTTGTGTGTGACAATTGCCATGGCCAAGGCCATCGTAGTAATCAATGCCGCCTTGACCCGATCTCACAGTCAAAGCCGTTCAAAACAATGTCGTTTGCCAAAATTGCGATACCGTTGGGCACGCATTCCATCGTTGTCATCTATTGTTGCATTCGAAGAAGTGAATACATTCACTTCTCAAAATTATCGACCTTCGGGTCGAATCAAAACACTCAAGGATTCAATTATAACCGGAACCACCCCGGTTTCCGATGGAGTGACCTTCTGGGCAAAGAAACCCCCATCATTTTCGTGCCCCTAGGCCTAATCAAAGCAATTTTCAATCCAACTATCGACCAAAGATGGAACACCAATCCACCGCAAAATCAAAATCAATCATTTCGCATCTTAGAACAAAAGTTGAGCGAGCAAATCACGGCCAACACTCAATTGGCAAATGCTTTAAGTACTCGACAAGTACGGTGAGGAATTTGGAGGTGCAAATGGGACGCTCTTTCGTGGCAAAGAAGCAAGTCGACCTCAAGGTCGAGCTGCCGAGTTTTACTAAGAAGAACCCCCGAGGGGTTAACTGGGTCCAAAATGACCGAGAATTCTTGCACCGATCTCGCCGCACCATGGAACTATGGTCAAGATGAGCCGAATGCTATAAATCCGAGGAGTGGGAAAGCGGTTGGCGGTCGGCCAACCAGGGAAACGAGAGAGTAGCCCCTCCCCGCGAGCAGAGACGCAGGAGGGGAAGATCTTTGTTCTCCTCAGAAGGATGTTGGGACTACTATTGATCCAAGTGAAAGAGAAAATTCTGAAGAAAAGGTGAAAGTTGAGAATTCTGATGATGAAGAGAATACTGCTGAGAAGAAGTCAGATTCTAAGTTAAGTTCTGGGAAGCATGTGAGGTGGAAGGATAGGGAAGACAAAGCAATCAATGATAAGACGGCAAAGAAGCACTTTACTGAGGAAGACTTTGCTGATCTCCCTTACCCACCTAGCAAAAACAAGTTGTCATTAACAGTCGATAAAGAGTATAAGAAGATAATCGACTTGCTCAAGAATACTGAGGCAAACATTCCATTAGTTGATCTTTTGATAGAATGCCAAAGTATACAAAGTTTATAAAGGACGCAATGAGTTCGAAAAGAAGCTCCAAGAGCTCGAGCACATAGTATTGAATGGAGAATGCTCAAGAATCGCCGGACTAAACTTCCCGTGAAGTGCCCCCGACCCCGGTAGATTTACGATTTCGTGTACTATCGGGAACAGTGATTTCCACAATGTTCTATGCGATTCGGGAGCATCAATCAATCCGATGTCTACGTCAATCTTCCAATCTCTTGGATTGGATCAATCTATTACGCTTAAACCTATTTCTCTTCAACTTGCCGATAGAAGTGTGAAATATGCAAGGGGAATTGTAGAAGATGTATTGGTCAAGGTTAAGAACTTCATATACCCAAATTGGGTAATCATGGATATGACCAACGATAAGAAAACCCCCTTGATCCTTGGAAGACCTTTTCTTGCAACCGCCCGTGCCTTACTAGATTCCCACAAAGTGGCGAAGTGACCTTACATTTGGAGGATGAGAGTATAAAGTTCAATGTGGGTAATGCGGTGAAGCACCCGTCCGTGACACTTGTTTAGCTATCGAGGACGATTTCACCGATGAGTATGATAAACAAGTGTTCATGGGTAGTTGGGATGAGGAAGAATTCAATAAACTATCCGCAACTTGGACTAATGAGGAGTGGATAAACTTTTTAGAAGAGATTGACAAGGAAAGTTCGATTACCACGAGGTGGTAGGAAAGAAGATGAGGGAGAGGCATGGTGATATGCCCGTATTTGCAAAAGGAGACGAGGCCCCCGTCTGGGGGAGGCCATGATGCTTCGAGCCCTTATAATAAGCTTGGAAATCTAGAGCCACCGGGGGAGTTGTTTGTGTACTCCCCGATGAATGAACTTTATGGAATGTCAAAGAAGATGGTTCGACAACTTGATAAAAGAAGACTCTATGGCCGGGAGGAGTTGGCATCGAGGACTAAAAGAGGTACGTTTCTAGACAATTTAATTTCTGTGGTTCTCGCATTGTTAATTTTTCTTAAGCTATTGATCTTCTTGAGTTCGGATTTTGGTTGATGATTTGTAATTAGTCGAGCAAACGACATTAACCAAAAGCGCTACCGGGAGGCAACCCGATTAAAAAAAAAAAAAAAAAAAAAAAAAAAAACAAAAACTCTACATTTTGCATTATACTTTACTCATACTTTGGATAATAGTTTTCCAATACTTCGAATTGATTTTCATTTTGTTTCACCAAGTCTCAGGATGAATGTTTGAATGTCATTTAAAGGGAACGATTAGGAGGTTATCCGAAAATCCCGAGGAAGTACAAAGAAAAAAATTCAAATGCATCATTTCTTAGATTTGGGTTGTTAGAACAATTTGAAATAACCCTTGAGGATCTGGGTATAAAAGACTCATAGTTAATACTTTGTCACATATTTCATATCATGACCTAGTCTCTGTTTTAAATTTTCAAATAATGTGTGACATGTATTAGTTTAACTACTATGCAACTAAGGAATAGGAAATTCAAAGCTAACCCGAGTTGAAATTTTATTGTCTAGTCGAGCTCCCGACTATAATTAAGCCCTACTAGGACGGTAACCTAGATATCTTTTCCTTTTTGTCCGTAGTTTATTTCTCGTCTTTATTCCA
The DNA here is from genome assembly GCA_036785695.1 of Gentiana straminea. Lineage (NCBI taxonomy): Eukaryota > Viridiplantae > Streptophyta > Magnoliopsida > Gentianales > Gentianaceae > Gentiana > Gentiana straminea. The sequence continues at coordinate 7,794,394 of JAVUPR010000497.1, read as the reverse complement.
TGATATTGATATGAGCAAACCAAGTCATAGTCATAGTCATAATTATCCCTAAAAGAAAGGGATTCATGCGTATTGATCCTTAAGGGTTAGGAAATAAATCCTAATACTTACAGGACAAGAAAGAAGGGCGAGCCGCCCCCTATATAAACAAACCCTAAGGAACTACGAAAGACTTGATTCCAATCACACACATTGGATACGTAGGCAACTTGAGAGAAAGAACTCTCAGGCTCAGTCTAAAATAACTCCAAACCACCATTCCTATTGTTTGTTGTTCTTGGTAAGTCGGTGTAAGAGTGAAATTGGCCCGAATTGTTGAAGAGACGATACCTAATATCGTCAATTGGCGCTAGAAGGAGGGTCTCTTTCCAACGATTTACTCAAGAATATGCAATGGCACCACCGAAAAATATGGGGAAAAATAAACAAACACAGGATCCATTGATTCAAGAAGTTGATCCCACCGCAACTGCTGCCGGACAAACAGGCGGCGGGGAAACGAATCCCCGAACGCCACCACAAGCCAGCATCAACCTCAGCAAGAAGAGGTTCTTGCCGATCCAGCTCAACAAGCTTTGGTGGAGGCTCAAAGAAACTTGGACATGCCGGCGTTTAAAAGCGTGCTTGGTCTAGCGCTAAAGGGACGAGAGGAAGATACTCCTGAGGATAACGCCCCTAAAGCTGACCCACCACATAAAGATGATAAAGGGGACACCCTATCCTCCACATCTAATACGTGGAGAAGGCAGGTCAATACTCAAGCCCAGGTGGCTACCTGAGCAGAGCTCAATGGAATACTAGGGCGGAAATAAGATGATCTGTCGTTTGAATCGCCATTTTCTGAATAGATCTTAAATTACCCGCATCCAGAAAGGTTTAAGGTGCCCAAGTTGGAACCTTATGATCGTACTATGGATCCCCAAGATCATCTTTTTCAATACTTGACGCATATGAACCTAGATTGTGCAGCGAAGAGATGAAGTATAAAGCCTTCCCATCCTTACTTACGGGCAGGGCCCGTGAGTGGTTCAGGAAATTACCACCTCAGTCAATCTCTAATTTTGAGACACTGGCTAGGAAATTTCTACAGGCTTTTGTCACAACCAAGCCATTTCAGAGAAACGCCACCTATGTCCTAACCATTAGGCAGAAGAAAGATGAGACAGTCTTGCAATACTTGAAGAGATTCAATGAAGAATTAAGGCAGGTCCGGAATGCAGACGAGCATATGCGGATTACCTCTTTCATGGTAGGGCTATGAGAAGGTCGACTGTATGCAAAGTTGAACAGCAGACTCCCCAGATCCATGCAAATATGTATGGAGCAGGCATATAAACACTGTCATGGGGAGGAAGCCAATCGATTGAAAAGAGAGTCGGAAACCTCTAAGAAAGATAAGGACGACCGAGCAGATAGAAAGCGCAAGTCGGTATGGGATCGAGTGGCAGCACCCGTATCTGACCGACTAGGGAAAAAGTGTGCTCTCCAGGAAAGAGATTTTATTCCCTTAAACAGGTCATGCGAGCAGGTTCTCGCCATCACGCAAAGAAAAGGAATTGCCCGAGTTCCTCCTCCCTTGAAGGGACCTCGGGAAAAAAGAGACCAGACGAAGTTCTATAAGTACCACTAGGACATCAGACATGATTCCGAGCACTGTCGGGATCTACAGAGGGACATTGATGCCGCCTTTATAGAAGGAAAGCTGGATGAGGTGATTGACCGATCTTAGAATCATGAGCCCAAAAGGCGAAGGGAGTTCAGAATGAGGGGTTACCATCAAGAGCATGACCGCAGAGATGAGCCGTGACGCAGAAGAGATGCTTCACCCGATCCCGAAGGTGAATGGATAACCGGCTTGTGAACACAATCAATACGATTTCCGGGGGACCGAGCAGCAATGCCCGAACAGAAGAAGAAGACCAGAGACCTGACGGCTGCCCCTCCCGACTCCAATAAGAGACAGAGGCTCTCCGCTGAGGTAACCTATGGTCCCCGGGACTCCCTTCCTTTAGTAACCAACAACAAAGGTCTTGTCATTGATGTTGTTATTAACAAGCATAGGGTAAGACGTATCTGTGTTGACAATGGAAGCGTTGTCAACGTGATGTACTATAATGTGTTTAGCTCTATGAAATTAAAGGTTGCAGAGCTGACACTTGTGTCAGATCCATTGTTCGGGTTCACAGGACCACCGATCCATCGAGTGGGCATGATCAGATTACCAACCACATTTGCAGAAGAACCAAGGGGCAGGTCCCTTCTGGTTGATTATGTCGTGGTCAAGGCGCTATCTGCTTATAATGTTATCATGGGTCGACCTGCGCTGGTCGACCTCCGAGAAGTAATCTCCCTAGTGTTAGGTGTAGTGCCCGAAAGACAATTTCTGTAATTGTTTTTGACAAGATTTATAATTCATCTTAATATTTGCATTTATGCTTATATTAATACACTGCTGAAAACCCTAAGTATATCGGTATATAATCACAAAACTCAGTGTATGGCATACACACGAGGATTGAGTTAGTGATGATGTGCTTAACACTATTTAGTCCGTGGTGAATTTAATCAGAGTATGGGTCTCATGATTAATATACCAATAATGCGCCCAGAACACTTAACGGTGTGACCATCTTATCCGGACCGTCGGTATAGGGTACCTAGTGGGGCATTTATATATGATGTCTATCATATAGGACTGGACCGATTTGATTTGAATTCTCGATATAATTCCGTGATCGAAAAATCTTATCGAATCAAAAGATGATCATATATGGATTAATCTCAATCCTGATGTGATCACAGTCTACGGCTTGGTTCAAAGTAGGGTTTGATGTGATAGTTAAGGATCACTTGGATACATGTGATCTGAACACTTCTCGTTGGCTATATTCTGGAATGAGTGAGTAGTCCGACTTCACAGATATGGAATCCATTCCTTCCTGCGGGAAGTAGACAGACAGTTCCCTTATTTGTTAATCCTAGAAACTGACCGATGGGCCTAGTTCATGTTATATTAGTTATGAACTAATTGATCACTAGGGGTTAATGGTAAATAAGGATAAGATGTTTTGAGAAGGGTTTACGGAAATATCCCGAATCAAAATGAACAGTCTATGGAGGATTTATCCGTATGTAATGATTATATCAATGGACGCTTTTACTCAATGATTAGAGTGTAAGTATATATCTATAATCGATATAGTTCAGTTTCGGGTTTTTGGTTGCGTAATCCCGGAATTAATAGATTGAATAAGAATTGTTCTTTACGATGAATAATTTTATTTAATTTATTGTAGCTACTAGTTATAGGTCCATGGTCCCCGATGTGGCTCCTAACATGCATATGTTTCTTGACGTTGGGCCTCAATAATAATTAAGTAGTTGGACTATTTAATTGATGTGCGAATAATTATGCAGTGGGCTAAATAATTAAATACATGGAAAAGACATTTTCGTGGACTCGGCCCATAATTGAGTGTGGCGTGTGAAACCCTAATTTTAGGGTTGATAGGCGTGTTTTGTACATGTTGTAAGAGAGAAATTAGTTTTCTTGGATAATTACATGTCATGTGATTAATTGTTTGTTTGTTAAATAATTAATTAAGAAAAATATATTAGATTGATCCTTAAATATTCTAGATTATTCTAGGAGTATCTTTTATGGAAAAGGATTATTATAATTGATTTTGTATTAATTATTAAATCATTGGAGGACAAGGATTTATCTCCTATATAAAGAGAGTTCTCCTAAGCCTTTTCAATAAAACACATAATGCGCATACATGCACACAAAATAAGCTAAGGAATTCAGCCAAAGCTTAGGGTTTAGAGTTGGGAAAATCTTCGGGATTTTCCAGGTAGCATATCAAAGAGGTCAAGCATCAAGGATCAACATCCACCGGTTGTTGCTTGGAGATACACATCGGAAGATCGTGGCATCTCAAATTGGATCTCGACTTCATCAATCTTTTGGATCTCGCTTTTGATTGGTAAGTAGATCTCACCTTCTTGTAGGTAGATCTTAAATTATGTAGTTTAATTTTATATGATCGTGATCCTCTTGTTTATTCCGCCGCGTAATCGGGCGGATCTAGATCCGTCCGGCGATATTACATCCAACACCCAGCTCATATAAGCATGAAGTTCCTGACCTTATAGGGTCAGTAGAGATCAATGGTGACGTGGAAATGGCTAGGAGCTGTTACACGGCCACCGTCAATAGAAAAATGATGGTGCAGCAAGTTTCGGTTGAAGAGTTAATTCCATAGGAAGAGGAAGGATGGTCCTCAGAGGATAAAACTGAGGCGATAAGTTTATGGGAAGAACAAAAATACCTAAACGTGAACATGGGGTCATGGATCCTAGAGCAGCTCAAATAAGAGCTTGTCAGAATATTGAGAGAGTTCAGGGATGTTTTTGCATGGAAAACGGAAGACATGCTAGGTCTGTCTCCTGAGCTGGCTATGCATAAACTCAATGTAGACCCAAGCAGGAGACCAGTCAGGCAAAAGAAAAGACACTATGCCAAAGAAAGAATGGATGCGATTGAGAAAGAGGTAAAAAAAGTTACTTCATGCTAGCATTATCAGAGAAGTAATCTATCCAGACTGGGTAGCTAACCCAGTACTGGTGAAGAAACCAGAGGGAAGTTGGTGAATGTGCATCGATTTTACTGATTTGAACAGAGCTTGCCCAAAGGATTGTTATCCGTTCCCAAAGATTGACAGGTTAGTGGATTCCACTGTCGGATTTGAAGTATTCGCATTCTTAGATGCATACAAGTGATACCATCAAATAATAATGGATCCTGAAGACGCGGAGAAAACCACGTTCATAACTGAGACGGGCACTATTTGTTACGTTACTATGCCCTTTGGACTGAAGAATGCTGGAGCTACGTATCAAAGAGTAGTGAACAAAATTTTTGGTAGTCAAATTGGAAGATGTATGGAGGTGTACATGGACGATCTTCTGATCAAGAGCAGGTCTCTTGCACAGTACATGCTCGACGTCCGAGAGGTGTTCAACGTCCTCAGGCAAACACAGATGTAGCTCAACCCCAAAAAGTGTACGTTTGAGGTCAGGTCGGGCAAGTTTCTGGGCTATATGATATCTAAAGACGGCATCAAAGCAAACCCAAACAAGATTGAAGTGTTAAAATCCATGCCACCTCCAAAGAGCATCAAAGAGGTGCAAAGGTTAACAGGGCGTATGGCTGCCCTAAGAAGGTTCTTATCCAGATCGACACAGCGTGCCTTACCCTTCTTCAAACTCCTGAGAAAGACGTGCCCTTCTAGTGGAACGAGGACAACCAGAAGGCATTTAATGATCACAAGAGCTATTTGGCCGAGTTGCCAACTCTGACCTCCCTTCAGGAAGGAGAGACCCTGCTAGTATACTTAGCCGTTTGTGAAGAAGCGGTAAGTGCAGTCCTGGTCAGATAGGAGGACAATATGCAAAAACTGATCTTCTATGTGAGTCGGGCCCTGCATGGACCCAAGGTCAGATACATTAATGCAAAAAAGTTGGCATTGGCTCTAGTCCATAATTCAAGAAAACTGAGTCCATATTTTCAAGCACACCCGATCACTGTGGTGACAGATCAGCCCCTAAGACAGATATTAGCTCGGCCAGACACGTCAGGAAGGTTAGCAAAATTGGTGGTGGAACTAGAAGAGTACGACCTAGATTACCAACCCCGAACTGCAGTCAAAGCTCAGGCTTTAGCCGATTTCCTAGCTAAAGGAATAGCTATGGACGTCGAAAGGGATCACCCAATTACGCAAGTTGAGTCATGGACTCTGTATGTAGATGCGGCAGCCGGAAAAGAAGGATCAGGGGCAAGTCTCCTACTCATAAGTCCAATGGGTGAAGAATTCCCGTATGCCTTACGCTTCAAGTTCAAAGCGACTAATAACGAAGCAGAGTATGAAGCCCTGATTACCGGGCTCTGACTAGCAAATAAGCTAGGAGCAACCAACGTGCAAGTATTTAGCGACTCCCAGCTAGTAGTTAATCAAATCAAAGAGGAATATGAAGCAAAGGAGGAACCGATGAAAAAGTACTTATCGGTAGCGCAAGCCTTGCTCAAAAATTTCAAGTCAGCTCAGGTCGAGCAGGTATCTCGAGCCCAAAATAAGTGAGCTGATACTCTCTCAAATTTGGCTTCTAATTTCTTCACAGACAAAAAGGTCCTAGTAGAGCAGCTAGAAGAAAAAATAAATGTTCAGACGGAGGTCCAACCAGTTACTCAGCAAGCCACATGGATGGACCCAATTGTGTCCTATCTGAAGCATGGCCTCCTCCCAACTGACAAGTCTCAAGCTCGAAAAATGAAATTCCAAGCGAGCAGGTATTCTTTATTTAATGAAGTTCTTTACAGACGGTCTTTCATATCTCCTTGGCTCAGATATGCTTCAAAATAAGAGAGAAATTATCTCCTTCGAGAAATTCACCTCGGTATTTGTGGAAATCATGCGGGTGCACGAACACTAGCAAGAAAGTGTCGTTTGTTTGGGTATGACTAGCCCACTATGCAAAGTGATGAAAATGAGCTCGTCTTGAGGTGAAAATCATGCCAGGTGCATGATAACCTGTCGCACCAACCTGCACAAGCCATGGTTCCAATTGTCTCTCCTTGGCCCTTTTATCAATGGGGGTAGATCTTGTCGGACTACTACCTCGGGCCCCAGGCAATATCAGATTCCTCGTGGTGGATGTTGATTATTTTACTAAATGGGTAGAGGCGGAAGCTCTAACTACAATCACCGCCAAGGCCATTCAAAGGTTCTTCTGGAAGAATATAGTCTGCAGATATGGAATACCCAAGACTCTTATCTCAGAGAATGGGACACAGTTTAAAGACAAGACAGTCAAATCGTGGTGTATCGAGTTGGGCATCACTCAACACTTTACCTCCGTAGGCCATCCACAGGCTAATGGTCAAGTTGAACAAACAAACAGGCAGGTTAAGATAGGCCTGAAAAAGAGACTCGAGGAAGAAGGGGACAACTGGGTAGAACATCTACCCAACATACTATGGGCATACATGACTACACTAAATTCATCCACAAGTGAAACCCATTCTCTTTAGCTTATGGGTGCGAAGCAGTCATCCCCACAGAGATTGGGCTCCCCTCCCCGATGACAGAGCTGCATGCACAGACAGATCAAGAATCTGAACACAGGCATACCAAAGACGACTTGCAAGAAGCCAGAGAGGTGGCCTACATCAGAATGGCCAAATACAAGCAGATAATTTCTCAGTACTACAACTCCAGAGTCAAACACTCCTACTTCAAAGAAGGAGACCTCGTACTGAGAAAGAATGAGGTTAGCAGGCAAGGTCCTCAAGGCAACCTTGACCCGAACTGGGAGGGACCGTACAAAGTGATTAAAGTCCATGGCAAAGGAGCCTACCAGCTAGCTGATTCAAGCGGCAGAACCATACTTCGAAGTTGGAACGCCAACAACTTGTGGAAGTTCTATGTCTAGGATATGTGCCAGACTTGTGTTATTTCTTTTCAGTCTTGTTTATTTTAATAAGATGTAATCAAGCATCCATGCAATTTTAATAAAATTTCAAATTATATACTATTGCTATCCATATTTTTAACTGAGCTCTGAAGTCAGACTCAGAAAGTTTGTAAAAACACAAACTCTTTAATTCGGAAGGTCAGACCAATCCCTAACTGAGCTCTGCAAGTTAGACTCAGACAGTTTGCAAAGGACAAACTCGCTAAGTCTGCAGGTCAGGCCATCTTTTTAACTGAACTCTGCAAGTCAGTCTCAGATAGTTTGCAAAGGACAAACTTGCTAAGTCTGCAGGTCGGGCCATCTTTTTAACTAAGCTCTACAAGTCAGACTCAGATAGTTTGCAAAGGACAAACTCACTATGTCTGCAGGTCAGGCCATCTTTTTAACTGAGCTCTGCAAGTCAGACTCAGATAGTTTGCAAAGGACAAACTCACTAAGTGTGCATGTAAGGCCACCTTTTAAGTCGAGCTCGTATAGTTAGACTCAAACAGTTTGCAAAGGGCAAACTCTCAAAGTCTACAGGTTAGGCCATTTTAAAAAAAAAAACTAAAAGTCAAAACATACAAATATGAAAACTGACAGGTTCAATCTCAAACATCAAGTATGCCATCCCATTTATGATAGATGAATGCCATACTTAGGGGAAGAAAGAGGTACCAAGTAAGTACTACACAACTCAAAAATTAGCATAAAAGTAGGCACCAGATAAATACTGAACAAACTCCGAACTTAGCATGTATTAAAGTAAACAAATGCTAAGAAATAACAACAGAAATTGTTTACAAAAATTATTTCAATAATTCAGGAAAGACAGAACAAGTCTTAGCAAGCAAAATAAAGGCAAAGGCTATGATGTAGCAGCATGATTTAGCTGCTCGGCTAAGTAGACTGGCTAGTATTCGGAGGAACGGATCTAGACTACTGAGGAGTAGGGCATTTTTTGGCGTATCTAGCCCCAACGTCCACACATTCCTTAAACTCTCTCAGGCATTCATCATAAACTTTGCTTGCGTCTGGGTTATACATAGAGTTTTAGGAAGGGTTCCAACCTCCAGGTCAGGAAACTTCTCTTTATCTTCATTAGCTCCCATGGTGAAGTCGTGCCACATCATAGGGCCTAGAAAATCTTTCAGACACTCTGCGAAATGTCCTGAAGACTTGTTGTCAGGGATATCCTGAGCAACCCGAGTGGGGAGAGAAGCCTCCATCTCAGCTTGGAGCCTGGTCACATGCTGACCCAGCTCGGATGTCTCATATGTATACTTGTCAAAAGCTGCCTGGAGCTCAGCCGCACACTCACCACGGAATTTTTTCAGCTCCGCCACATGAGTTTGAATCCGCCCCTTCATGGCCTTGATCTCTTCATCTTTAGCCTTGGAGGATTCCCTGTGCCTCTCCGGGCTGGCTTTTAAGTCCTCAATGGTTTTCCTTTAAGCTTCTTTACTAACTGAAGACTCAGCGAGTCTTTTCAAAAACTCCTGCCCGATCTGGGCTCCCTGAAATCACTAAAAGTCAGTAAAAGACAGAGCATATCATATATTGAGCTAGGGTACAAGCAAAGACGTACCACAACGGCCAGATCTTGGTCGGACAGCTTAGCTAGACGCCCCTGACCCACTGTCGCTTCCTCCTCTTGGTCAACATCTTTGTTAGGAACATTTTATTATGTTTTGATGATGGCCATACTAGCTGTTATAGCAAGCCTGAAATAAGTTAGAATTCTCTGTATAAGTCTTTACTTAGAGTCTGACATGTTGTATAAGTTGAGTCAGACAAGTATTGTACTAGTTGGTAGGACGGCAAAGTGAAAACAGACATTCGGCGAGTGAAGCCACCAAGCACCAAAGCGAGAGATACAGAGAAGGGATTATGATCTGACTTATAACCAAAGAAGTCTGTGATGACCTTGGATAAGTCTAATTAATGAAACTCAATATTCCAATATGGTGTACACTGATCTCACCCAAATCAAGGATCAGTGAAGTATAAAGATTCTCCTGAAACTAAAGCAAAGAAGAAAACGAGAATCGGTGAGTACACCGACCGTCGGCAAAGAGAAAACAAAACGGCGAAGAAAGAACTAACGGCTAAGTCGAAGGCTCACTCCACCGTTCTACGTACGGTGAAGAGACACTTACAAGATCGAGATTTAATATACATTGAAGATTCGACGGATCATGCATTAAATGCACAATCATTAAAGGATCAATCAAGGACGGATTTTCTACGCTATACATTTGAAAGAAGAATCCGATCACCGAAATCAAGGAGAATACAATTAAGGGGGAATCAAGAATAAAATCAAGGATTATTCCCTCATTAATATAGCCAACGGACGGAATTTCAAAATCAAGGCTATTCAAGGCTATAAATAGAAGGCATTGACAGAAAAAGAAAACAACGATAAAAAAAAAAAAAAAGAAAGCAGAAACTCTGTCAATTAGAAAAGCCTTCTCTCTGAACTAACAAGGATACATCTAGTGATCAACTCAAATATCAGAACTACAAACTCATATTCAAAATTGAGATTGATCAAGCAAGTGCGTGAATCACATTCACATCAAACTGAAGCAACTGAATCAGAGGCAATCTGAGAAGGAGTTGAAACTGTGATAGTCGTTGAAGAATTTTGATCTCAAGCGAGCAAAGAAAAGGAAGACCGAATCACCGAAGGCGTTGCGATCAAGGAGTGATAGTCTTGTAGATTGTGAAGCTTGGGAAGCCAAGGACAATCATACTTGTTGTATCTCGTGAAAACAATAGTGAATTCCTCCGATCATCACGGGAGAAGAGTGGATTAAGGGATTACACCACCCCGAACCACTATAAGCCTTGTGTCAATTTAATTTCGCAATTTACTTTACAAAGCACTTATTTAATTTGCCTACATCATAACACATATCCGTGATTGTCTAAACCGATTTGAAAACAACATAGTAAGAAGGGACTTATCCGCCGCCCAAAAGCTTTTAAAAACACAAGAAAAGTTTTTGAAACTCCACTATAGTCATTCACCCCCCCCCTCGACTATAGTTTCACCCTTCTCTCGGGACCAACAATCTTCAACGTCTTAGTCGGGACGAGGGACAATCCTCTTTCTTTTGGATTTACCCCTCCGCGGGGTGTCGACAATTACTACTTGACTCCTTTTATGGACCCGAACTCATCTCCCTCTTCTTCTTCATCGATCTTCCACGTTCACCATGGCAACATCTTCCTGGACAAAACGAGAAGAGAAGGCCGGGGCATCCTCGGGATGCTCGGACAGATCCGAGCTACCTCGGAGGCCGGCACATTTCCCGCGGACCGAGCGCCTACTAAGCGGTACTCTCCATCCTTTCGAATCTCGGTCGCTAAGGTTGAGCACCGACGGGTGCCTCATCTTCTCCAAGAACATCGCTAGCAACTCGGCGAAATTCGACACTACGAGCAACAAGACAGAAGAGTCAGTACAAGTATTATATGACCACAAAAGCAAAGAATACAACAAACACAAAGACCCTACAGGTTTCATATTCTTCTTTTCTCAGTTCCCTATAGGAATCAGGGCCAGCAGTTGGTAGTTTGGCAGAGTCAATCAACGCAGAAGAATACTTCTTCAGGCTGATATAGATGCCACTTTTTTGAATGTCATCTATCAATTTCCGATCAATGTCTCGTGGGTCGGGGGTCGCCGCCCGTGTCGGCGGTATTCCACCTACCCATTAAGCTCCACCTCGGGGCAGAGGAAGAAGAACCGGCGCTTCCAGTCTTGTAAGAGGTCTCTCCTTTCTTGGTAAGCCAAACATCATTTAAGAAATCTCCTCGGCGTGGAAAACAATAATACCCAGGTTGGTCAGGTACTTGCTTGCACTGGTAGAAGAGCCTGAAATATTGAACGGTAAAATGGATACAGGCACACCGGCACCAGATGGAAAAACTCACTATCGCCCTTATGCCATTGGGTATGGCCTGGGAAAGACCCATTCTATAGTGCTCTAGGACAGCCAGTAAAGCCGGGCACACCGGAAACCTCAAGCCACAGAGGAGTTGCTCTCGGTAGACGGCGCAGTAACCTTCCGGAGCTTGGTACACGTAAACACCGGGAGCAGGGATTTTGGGGTCGTACAATGGATTTTCTATTTTATACTGCTTATAGATGGAGGCCAAGTCACCCTTGGTTAGATTAGAATCGATGCCGTGACAAGCGGCTTGTCATCTCAAAGACATACGCGCTTTTAGATTCAGAACGAACTTTGAAGTCCCGGAGAAGCGTGAAGGACCGGAATAAGACAGATCAAACTGGGGGGCTAAGGCCAAGTGCTCAAATCCCCTGCGATTAATCAAAGGATATGTAACAGGTTTCTCGGTAGGCTTAGGGATCGGTTTCTCGGCAATACTCCTAAAATTGGAACTTTCGCTCTCAGATTCAGAAATAAAATCAAATAACCTCTCTATGGAACTATCAAATACCTCGCTCATTAATATTATAGAAGGTTAAAATGGGAAGAAAATGACAGAGGAGCTTACTTGAGAATAGAAGAATGGCAATCGGTTGTCTTCGATATCGGATTTAATAGCAAATGAGTGTGAAGTGTCGGAAGAGACGTGATAGGACCGTAGGGTTATAAGCCCCAAAAATGGCCCGGGAAATGACCCCATCATTAAGACGTGTGTGAAAATGCCTCGTTTCTTGGGTCCGTCGTAACGAGTTACAATGTTAACGCCGCCACGTGGCAACGCAAACCCGGACAACTTTAAAGCGAATGAGCTAAGCTCCACCTGGCAAGGTCCGCCTCGCTCTAAGAGTCTGCAGACGGACACGGGGGCTTATGACGTGGGCGGGGTTAGCCTTGGCCATGTGTCGTTTAGAGAATGGCTATACCATTTATGAGGAGTGAGAGTAATAATAAATAACAAGTCTAAAGGCCAGGGATCCCACTGGTAGAGCAGACCTGCACCCCAGGTGGGAGCCTGCCCTGCCCTTCCCGACTAGACCACCGCAGGGCGGCTCGGTCATAACGGGGGGCAGGCCATACAACTCAAGTCGAGAAGACCTGGGGAGCCCAGCGCAGGACGTCTGGGGCTTACCTTATTTCGGTATTTGCACATGTGCCTAAATATTAGGATAAACAGAAGAATCATATAATTGTTGGACAATGATCATGTTACTTAAACATAGTCATAATTATCCCTAAAAGAAAGGGATTCACGCGTATTGATCCTTAGGGGTTAGGAAATAAATCCTAATACTTGCAGGACAAGAAAGAAGGGCGAGCCGCCCCCTATATAAACAAACCCTAAGGAACTACAAAAGACTTGATTCCAATCATACGCATTGGATACGTAGGCAACTTGAGAGAAAGAACTCTCATGCTCAGTCTAAAATAACTCAAACCACCATCCCCATTGTTTGTTGTTCTTGGTAAGTCGGTGTAAGAGTGAAATTGGCCCGGATCGTTGAAGTGACGATACCCAACATCGTCAAATAGAATTTAGTATTAAAAGACAAAAAGAGCTTAAAAAAATATATATCTTGCAAGAATTGAACCTGCATCTATATCTATACCAAATTAAATCAGTGCTGAACAACAAAGCTTGACATTTTCTTGTTTTGTTTGACAATATTTTTATTTACCTGTTATTTCTGAATATTAAATTTCGGTGAGTTCTATTGAGACACAATTTTTTTTTTTTGAAGGGACACTTTTTACTGAATTTCCATTGGTGTTCGTCGTTGAACACCAACGTCAGACGTTGGTGTTCAACAACGAACGCCAGTGGCAGCAATGTTTTTTCATCTGAAAAAATAATCAAATAATGGGTGCCAATAGTAAAATGTGTCCTTTAAAAAAAAAGTAAAAAGTGATGTGCCAATAAACCCCTTAAGAAGTATTCAACAATATCATTAATTCTTGATGATATACATCGGAGTCTATCCGTAATTAGCGTTAAAGTTGACCGTTTAACCCATCGATTGGACATTTTTTCCAAAATAAAGTTCAAAATATATATTTTGAATGTTATTAATTTTTAAATAGTACTATAAGATAACTGTTTTTATACAATTATTTTGATTTCAAACTTGGACCAACAACAGATAAAAACATGAAACATGACGTAATTCTTTCAGTTGGCCCTCCCCGTGCAAACAGGCTTCTGGAATGTCGGGTAGAATAGAATTTTACCATAAACTAGTCCATAAAAGCATGCAGTGGAATAGAGCTGAAATGTCGTGTAGAATTGAATTTTCTATTGCATTTTTTTTTTTTTGAGAAGAAGAATTGAATTTTCTATTGCATTTTGTATTCATAACATTTACAATTACATTATGTTGTATATTTTACTTTTTTAACCCCCTTTATTTTTCTGTACTATCAATACATTGTAATTTCTTTCGGTACGAATAACAGAAAAACAGGGCCAACCTTTGCCTCTTTTCCCTTCTATCTGTTCATCATTTTCATGATGGTATCAGAAAGAATATGAGCAATTTTCCGTTTTTTTTTTTGGTTCGATTTTCTTGTTAATTCTCTTCGTTTTGATCATTTGCTGCGTTCGTCATGGCAAATCAAGCTCCAGATCTGGAGATAATTCCTGTATCAAGTCCGTATTACATTCACCCAAATAAAAACCCTACTCTAACCCTAGCACCGCCAATACTCAGCGAAAATGGTGGAAATTACCATTCATGGAGTAGATCGGCACGCATGTCGTTGATAATGAAGAATAAGGCAGGTTTCATTGACGGATCGTTGCCACGGCCGGCCAGAAATGATGCGAGGTTTCACGTTTGGGAGCAGTGTGATATTATGGTAACTAACTGGTTAGGATTCAGTAGCGCCATGAATAGCACATAGTCTACTCTAGATGGATTCCGCACAGGCAGTATGGGAGGAATTGAAGGACAGGTTTGCTAATCTCGATTCTTTTCGGTTATCTGATTTACTAGAAGAGTTGAATAATACTAAGCAGAGAGGTTCTAGCGTTACTGAATATTTCACTAAGATGAAGCTGTTAATTGATGAGATTGCTGTTTTACGGCCTACGCCTAGTTGTACTTGTGTTCCGGCTTGCAGTTGTCAGGTGATACCAACGTTTATAGGATACAATGAGACGGAGTATGTCATTAGATTCTTAAGAGGACTGGACGAGGTGTTTGAACTAGTGACGTCTCATGTTCTGTTGATGTCACTAATTCCTAACATCAAGGTTGTGTTTGGTTTAGCCCTAAAGTTTGAAAGGCAAAGAGGACACAACATTCAGAACATTAACTTTGGGGATCCTACTGTTATGTTTAGTAAGTCAAATGTGGCTCAGAATGATCAGAGAATGAGATCTGTTGATGGTGATCCGAGAATGAGATCTGCTGATAATGCTCCTGGAACATGACAAAGGAAGAGCACTGGTTTTAATAATGGTAATTCAGGGAAGAAACCTCAATGCACATTTTGTGGAATGATAGGGCATGTAGAGGATAAATGTTACAAGTAGAACGGGTTTCCTCCGGGGTTCAAGCCTAGGAGCAGGGTGAACATGGTAGAAGGGTGTGTTGAACAACGCAGCTCACAAGGAGAAGGAAATAGTAATGTGCAGGTTTCTCTCACTCAAATGAGTATGAAAAGCTCAAGGAACTTCTATTTGGGAAGCAAAACACTAAGGAGACAGAGTCACAGCCACGACACCTCATTAATCAAGCTTCTGTGCTCTCAGCTTCATATGTACCAGAAAATGAGAAGAGCAAAGGTAAATCCCCTACAACATGGATATTAGATTCAGGGGAAACAGACCATAAAGTCTGTGATATGCTTTTTTTCTCACACAGTCATGAAGTGCAAGATGTGAGTGTCAGTCTTCCAGATATGAGTGTCAGTCTTCCAGATGGAACTACTGTGTCTCATCTTGCAGCAACTCATGAGGAGATGCTGGATGTAATCAATGACGGCCCAATCATGATCACTACCGTGGTAGGCACGGGGAGCGAGATCAAGGAAAGGAGATAGACAAACCCAAGAAAGATTGGACCAAAGATGACGGGAGAAGAGCAAACCTAGACTTTGTAGCAAAAGATATGATCTTAAAGACACTAGACAGCAACATGTTCATGAGAATCAAAGACCGCAAAACAACAAAGGAGATGTGGGACAAACTATCATTGATAAATGAAGGATCTCGAAGCATCAAAGAAAACAAATTATCTCGTTGCAAAACGAAATTTGAGAACTTTAAAATGAAGACGGTGAATCCAATGATCAAATGGACAACGATTCTCAAGCATCATCGATTGAACTGCAACGACTTGGACACACATATCCACAAAAAGAAGTATGCTTGAAGATCTTGAGAGGACTACCCGAAAGATGGAAGATCATAACATCGGAATCGAGGAACAACAAATCTTGCAAGCACGACACTCGACACCGATGTCCCAATTGAAAGCTCATGAATTCGAATTGAACGGTGAAGATGGTGGTCCGGCGAGAGACACACAAAATTACTTGCATTAGTGCACCCCAAGAAAGTAACTTTGCCGAATGCATCGAAAAGAGACACAAGAACTAAAAGAGAACAGTAGCTTTATTAGTTAAACGTTTTGACAGGTTTAAAAAGAATCCATTCAAGGGAAATTCAACATCAAACAAAAAGTCAAGCTCAAATAGAGACATGAAGAAGAAAGATGATGAATACAGATGCTTCAACTGCAATAAGAGAGGTCACTTCAAGGCTGATTGTCCTGAAGAAAATGACAAAGATGGTGAAAAGAATAAATTCAAAGCATCTGAAAAGAGAAAGGGCAAGAAGGCACTTAAGGCAGAATCCAAAGTGAAAAGCATGAAGAATCATCGACAATGACTCGGATGATAGTGATGAAGAAGACAAATCGAGAAAATGAAAAGGCATGCCTATGCCTCATGACCAAAGAATTGGATGAAGACAAAAGTGATAGTTCGGACAACGAGGAAACAAGCCTATGTTTAATGGCTAAAGAATCGATGAAACGAGGTAACATCTAGTTCATGTTCTTCATCTAATGCATTCACATCTAACACCGCACAATCCTCTAGTCTTCCATTAGATACAACGAGACCTAGTCCAAAATCTCATGACTAAATTTGATGAAATTGAAAAGAATCATGAAATTCTGGAAAAGGAATGCAAGGATCTAAGAAAAGAGAATAAGAGGTTAAAGAAAGAACTGGATAAAACAAGAGGCGAATTAACTAGTAAGGAGACCTACTTAAATGATCAACAAAAAGCGAGATGACCATACATCCGTTACCAACGAATCGATTAAGAAGAACTCCTCACCGATAAAGGTAATCACCGCACCACTAAAAGCACCGGCTTACAAACCCTAAAAAAGGTTTGGATCCGGATCCGGTCTTGGCTATAACGATCGGGATGAACGTAGGGATAATAGTCAACACAATTCTAAATTGAGGACCACTAATGGACCAAAATTTAGAAAGGGACGAACCATGTCTCCAACGGATCATCCCGTTCCAAAGAAGTCAAAACCCACTATAGTGAAACAATGAGACTAAATCCTCATTCCAATCATACAAAAACAACGACCATCCGAAAGGTAAAGGCGGACTTTTTCCCTCGAGAGGATGATTGGAATGTCACACCTCCAAAATACAAGAGGAAACCATTCCACAAAATGCATCATGTGATTAAGAAAAATCAATCTAGCTATGTTCCTAGACACATGAAGCAAGAAAGGTTTCCTATTGCATATTGGAAAGTGAAGAAGGATATAAATGCACCAAAAGGTGGAAAAAAGTATCGAATACCTTCGTAAAAATATTAGAAGCTATTCTCGCCATGCCTTATACATATGAAGTTGATGACTTCAATTATCCAAAGAGAAGACCTTTTGGATACATACTTGGTATGGGAGGCATGATCGCTAAACGAGATATGGACCCAAACGGTGTTGGGTACCCAAACTTAATTAATCTGTTTTGTAGGATGTCCGGTACATAGACAAAGTGGATGTTCCGGACACATGACGAGAAACAGAAATGGGTCACCGATTTTAAAGCTTTTGATGGACCCAAGTCACATTTGGAGGAAAAGAAAACCCTGGCAAGATTAAAGGGGAAGGCACAATACTCAAAAACAATCTAAAGATTCAAAATGTGGCATATGTCAAGGGACTTAACTTCAATCGATGAGCATCAATCAATTCGTGACAAAGGCTACAATGTGCACTTCAACAAAAAAGGATGCAAAGTGATTCACGATCAAACAAACACGGTGGTTCTTGCGGGTAGAAGACAAGACAACATGTATGTGGTGGATCGGAGAACGACCAAGGCGAAACATGTCTACTTGTCAAGAATAAACAATCAACAAGTGGATTTGGCACGAAGATTAAATCACCCGAATTTCAAGACCATCAACAAACTATCAAGGAGCAAGTTAGTTGAAGGCCCGCCGAGATCACATTCAAGAAAGAGAGTCTATGTGATGCTTGTCGAAAGGAAAACAAATAAAAAGCTCATTCAAATCAAAGCCTCATCAATCTACAACAAGAGTTCTACATCTACGCACATGGACTGTTTGGACCGGTCACTCCGGTTGTGTGAGTGGTAAGAAATATACTCTTGTAGTGGTAGATGACTTCTCAAAATACACCTGGACCATCTTCATGAACAAGAAGAAAGAAACACTCAAGAAGCTACCAGACTTGCTGAGAAGACTCTAGAATGAAAAAGAGCTAAAAATTATCAAAATCAGATCGGATAGAGGCACCGAATTTCTAAATGAAATTATCGAACCTATTGTGAAGAAAATGGAGTACTACATCAACTATCTCAGCGGGAACTCCACAACAAAATGGTGTAGCGAAAGAAGAAACGAACTCTCAAAGAAGCGATCGAACAATGATTGCCGAAGCATGCTTGCCAAAGAGATTCTCGGGTCAAGCAAAGAAAAACACGGCATGCCATACACAAAACAGATCAATCATCAACAAACATCATGGAAAAACTTCATATGAATTATGGAATGGTAGAAAACCCAATATCTCATATTTTCATATGTTTGGATCAAAATGTTTTGTCTTGAACATGAATCATCTGCATACCTTTGATAAGAAGGCTGATGAAGCAATCTTCATGGGATACTCGGACACCGACAAAGCATTCGAGTACTAAATAAAAGAACATTGGTGATTGAAGAATCAATACATGTGGTTTTTGATGAACCATATACAAATGGTGAAGATCTTCAAGACCAAGAAGAGAAAGCCGCACGAGAGGCAAATCTATACAAATGCAACCATACCAACTACTATCCCGAATCATCTTTTTGAAAATCAAGAGGAGCCACATATCAATACAACGGAGAAGCACTGAAATTGAAGTTCATGCTCAGCATGAAGGTATGGAAGCACCAAGTGAAGATCAACTTCAACCAGACCTAAATTGGCTTAGAGACCATCCTGAAGAACAAGTCATTGGAGATATTCACACCGGAGTCAGAACAAGAAGACAACTGGAGCACATGCTAACTTGCTTTCTATCACAAGTGGAACCCAAGACCATAGATGATGCAATCCAAGATGCAGATTGGATCACAGCCATGCAAGAAGAACTAAATGAATTTGAAAGAAATGAAGTCTCGGGAACTTGTTGACGGACTTCGAAATGGCCAACATCATTGGTGCAAAATGGGTATTCGGGAACAAGATGGATGAGCAAGGAACTCGTTGTCGAAACAAAGCAAGGCTAGTTGCAAAAGGATATTCCCAAGTCAAGGAATAGATTATGATGAAACCTTTGCTCCGGTAGCAAGATTGGAAGCAATAAGACTTTTTCTAGCATTTGTCGCACACAAAGACTTCAAAGTCTATCAAATGGATGTCAAAAGTGCATTCCTAAACGGACTTTTGAAGAAGAAGTTTATGTAGAACAACCTCCTGGATTTCAAATCAAAGGAAAAGAAGACAAAGTATACAAACTCAAGAAGGCCCTCGTATGGCCTCAAACAGCACCTGAGCCTGGTATGAAACAATGTCACAATTTCGATCAAGAATGGATTCAACAAAGGAACTATAGACAAGACTCTATTTAAACTAGAGGAAGGGGCAAGCACATTGCTAGTGCAAATCTATGTTGATGACATAATCTTCGGATCAGAAGATGAAAAGTTATGTGAGAAATTTGCAAACCTAATGAAGAGCAAATTTTAGATGAGCATGATGGGAGAATTAAACTACTTCCTTGGCCTTCAAGTAAAGCAAATGAAGGATGGCATTTTCATTAGTCAAGCAAAATATACAAGAGATTTGATACACAAGTATGGGATGGACACAAGTGGCACAACAGACACACCAATGTGTGCCAGAGTCATACTTGGAAAAGATGAAGGAGGAAAAGATGTTGATCAGAAAATGTATAGAGGAATTATTGGATCATTGTTAGTAGACCCGATATTGCATTTGCAGTAGGAGTGTGTGCTAGATTTCAAGCTCAACCAAAAGAATCACATCTTCTAGCGACTAAAAGGATAATCAAATACTTGAAACACACCATCAATGTTGGCATTTGGTACCCAAAAGATGGAGGATTTACACCGATATCATATTCGGACTCGACTATGTTGGATGCAAAATAGATAGAAAAAGCACCTCGGAACATGCCAAATGCTAGGAACCGGACTAGTCTCATGGTTCGGCAAAAAAAGCAAAACTCTATATCTACATCAACGGTGAAGCGAGAATATATAGCGACGGTAGTCATTGTTGTGCACAAGTACTATGGATAAGACAACAGCTAAGGGACTATGGAGTCGAAGAGAAAACAATCCCAATCATGTGTGACAACACAAGTGCAATATCTATTACAGAAAATCCAGTATTGCATTCAAGAACAAAGCACATTGATGTAAGACATCATTTTATCAGAGACCATGTTGAAAAGGGAGATGTCATCCTAAAATACATATCCACCGAAGACCAATCGGCTAACATCTTCACTAAACCTCTCGGTTATGAAAGATTTAGTATGTTGAGAACGAGTTAGGGATGATTGAAATTGACTAAGTATCAACGAGCGGCTAACGGAGTAATCGGCTAAGTGACTTCATCAATCGGTACAACCTTTGCCGTTACGGGAGATGTAGCGAGGTAAGGCACCGGTATCCAGCGAGAGGTAACTTAACCGATTGTTAGGAACGAGTTCAATGAAGCGACTCGTGAAGAACTCATTGGACCGGTTAAGTGACCAAATAAGGCACTTCACCGAAATAAAGACTTGGACAAATTCAAAGTGTGAACAAAATCAATTCTGAATACACGTGGAGAATAAGGAAATTATGGAGGATTATTCAGTACACACGTGGCGATCACTTTATGATCATTGAGGTAATTATATATTTTTTTTGTTGAATTATAAACTCCTCGATTCCCGGGCTCTATCATTACTTGCCTCAAACCACTCCCCCCTCTACGCTCGAATATCGTGTTTTTCATACACAAAATCACGCCATTATGTCACTAAATCCTTCCATATTCAAACCACGTTCACACTACCCAAATCACACTATATAAACAATACTTAGAGATGTTCAGAAATCTTTACATACTTCTGCAAATTACAAACCCTACTTTTTCTCAAAATATACTCTTCCAATCCTCCTCTACCTATCGATGGCTTCATCCTCCCAAATCACTGACACTGAAAAATACTACGAAAAATCAATCATAACCGGCTCGTTTTTCAAGCCTGAGTACTATATCTCTTATTGTGACAACGATGCACAAGCACGACGCCTGGTCGATTGCTATACAAATTTGGGGCTGATGACCTTTCTAAACCCCCCAATAACTGGTATCTGCTATGAGAATCTGATAGCATTTTGGAAAAACGCAAAGTTTATGCCCAACACGAAGAAGGCGAAGTTGATCGCATCACAAGCTCAATCTTTGGAAAGCACATAGTCATCACGCCCGATACACTCAACAAAGGTTCCCTCCCCCAAATTGGTCCCGCAAATGTCAAGCTTGTGACGACGGACATCCCAAAATTACGGGCTGAAATAGCCAAACGCCCCAAGCCAAACAAAGAAAACGTACAATCTACCTAGATCAACGCTCAAACTTCCGTTTGCTGAATTTGCACCGGTCATCACCAAAAATATTGAAGGGAGAAAGGGGTCACTGGAAAACCTAACTGAGGTCAGGATCAAACTGATGGCCATAATCTACGAACGAATAAAGTTTGATTGGGCAACCTTCGTATTCAATCGATTGAAGGATCAGATTCAAAAGGAGATTGACTTATCAATCACCGCACCAAACAAGGGTTTGCAGAAAAAGGGCGATTTCTGGGAAAAGAAGTCATACGGGTTCCCTCTTCAACACCTGTTCAACGCCATGAAAGTACAACCCACAAATTTGCAGTCCCCACACAAGTCCAAAACAATGTTCACCTACATCAAGGCTTCCCTGAAGCCGAAACCCATTGCTGGTCAAAAGAGGAAACAACCTGAATCCAGCAGATCAGGAGTGGGACGAAGAACCAGGTCTCAAAAGGCACAAGTAGATACCACTGTGCCCAACATCCGCAACTTAAATGAGCCTATGATATTAAGTGATGACACGAAAACGAAGAAGAAAAGCAACGGGGAGAAAATTGTCTATCTCGGGAGGAGGGTGAGGAAGGATATAGAATCACCTCATCCGAAGAGGAAGAGATAGACGAGGCGAGAAGATGAGTCGAAAGATGAACACCTGAAGGTGAAGCTCATGCAGCAAATCGGGAAGATATGGGCATATCCGACGATGAACCGACCCTCCGGAAGTGCTTTTCAAAAGCATTGGTACGGTTGACAAACGGCTCGGTGAGCCACCGATAAAGCTCACTCGGCGGAAATTGCCAACGCCCCCACAATTGCTCAAGGGGGAAAAGAAGCGATGAAGAAGTTCAATACCAACAACCTCCTCTAGATGACCCCGGGCCTGCGAGGCGAGAACAAGAAAAGTTGGAAGAAAAAGAAGAGGTTCAAAATGAGGAGGCGAGAGAAGGAAAAGAAAGAAAAAGAAGTTGAAGTGGAAGCGAGAGCGAAGCAAGGTGAAGATGCGAGAGTGAAAATGATGAGGATGAAGAGGATGTCCATGTGGCACCCGAAGAAATTGATCCGGAGAGAGTCTTCAATCGGACATTCAACCCCTTATTGTGGACATGGAAAGGCAATATTACAAACGAGCAAAACCTGAAGCATGCCTTAAGGAGTGAAGCAACCTCCTTCAATCACAAGATTGAGGCTCTCATCAGCCACATCAAAATCCAAGATGAAGTCATGGAGAAACAAGGGAACTTAATTTGCAACTTACAACACCTCATCCATCACCATGTCCAAACCAATCTTGAATTCCATGCTGAGACGGTTGACAACAATCTCAAGCCCTTGGTGGACACCCTCAATGCTCACACATCCAAAATTCAGCACCTGATGAGATCATGGAGCATTCGGCAAGCAAGCTGGACTTTCTCATCAAAGTTGGTGAGGCCAACAACAAATTACTTGGAGAAAAGATTTGGCCCTCTCCCCGAGTCCGATGCGGCAATTGCGGACCTTGAGGCACATTTTG
Source organism: Gentiana straminea (assembly GCA_036785695.1). Taxonomy (NCBI): domain Eukaryota; kingdom Viridiplantae; phylum Streptophyta; class Magnoliopsida; order Gentianales; family Gentianaceae; genus Gentiana; species Gentiana straminea. The sequence goes on along the minus strand of JAVUPR010000497.1, from coordinate 7,771,275 downwards.
ATGCGCCACAAAGGGGAAGATAACTCAAAGCCCGAAAGCTCCAGTGGAAAGAGACAGGGCAACAAAGGCAAGGACAGCAAAGGCAAGGGCATCAGGTTTGAAGAAATGAAGAAGTAAACCAATTGCCTGTTGCTTAATTCAATTCAATCTATCTTATCATTTGTCTTTGTTCATTTAAATAAAAAGATGCAATATCTTATTGCCCTATGATGGAAGAATAAAATCATTGAGTTTTTAATGCGTTGACAATTATGAAATTTTCTTGATTACTTATGTTCGGACTTATGAGGGTTTTGGCATCATCAAAAAGGGGGAAATTGTTAGGAACATTTTATTATGTTTTGATGATGGCCATACTAGTTTGTTATAGCAAGCTTTGAAATAAGTTAGAATTCTCTCGTATAAGTCTTTACTTAGAGTCGACATGTTGTATAAGTTGAGTCGGACAAGTATTGTACTAGTTGGTAGGACGGCAAAGTGATTACGGACATTCGGCGAGTGAAGCCGACCAAGCACCGGCGAGATACGAGAGAAGGGATTATGATCGACTTATAACCAAGGAAGTCGTGATGACCTTGGATAAGTCTAATTTATGAAACTCAATATTCCAATATGGTGTACACCGATCTCACCCAAATCAAGGATCGGTGAAGTATAAAGATTCTCCTGAAACTAAAGCAAAGAAGAAAACAGTGAATCGGCTGAGTACACTGATTGTCGGCAAAGAGAAAACAAAACGGCGAAGAAAGAACTAACGGCTAAGTCAGAAGGCTCACTCCACCGTTCTACAGACGGTGAAGAGACACTTACAAGATCGATTTAATATACATTGAAGATTCAGCAGATCATGCATTAAATGCACAATCATTAAAGGATCAATCAAGGACGGATTTTCTGCTATACATTTGAAAGAAGAATCCGATCACTGAAATCAAGGAGAATACAATTAAGGGGGAATCAAGAATAAAATCAAGGATTATTCCCTCATTAATATAGCCAACGGACGGAATTTCAAAATCAAGGCTATTCAAGGCTATAAATAGAAGGCATTGACGAAAAAAAGAAAACAACGATAAAAAAAAAAGAAAGCGAAACTCACAATTAGAAAAGCCTTCTCTCTCGAACTTACAAGGATACATCTAGTGATCAACTCAAATATCGAACTACAAAGTCATATTCAAAATTGAGATTGATCAAGCAAGTGCGTGAATCACATTCACATCAAACCGAAGCAACCGAATCGAGGCAATCGAGAAGGAGTTGAAACTGTGATAGGCTTGTTGAAGGATTTTGATCTCAAGGAGCAAGAAAAGGAAGAAGGCGAATCACCGAAGGCGTTGCGATCAAGGAGTGATAGTCTTGTAGATTGTGAAGCTTGGGAAGCCAAGGACAATCATACTTGTTGTATACGTGAAAACAATAGTGAATTCCTCCGATCATCACGGAGAAGAGTGGATTAAGGGATTACACCACCCCGAACCACTATAAGCCTTGTGTCAATTTAATTTCTGCAATTTACTTTACAGCACTTATTTAATTTGCCTACATCATAACACATATCTGTGATTGTCTAAACTGATTTGAAAACAACATAGTAAGAAGGGACTTATCCGCTGCCCAAAAGCTTTTAAAAACACAAGAAAAGTTTTTGAAACTCCACTATAGTCATTCACCCCCCCCCTCTGACTATAGTTTCACCCTTCTCTGGGACCAACAATCTTCAACGTCTTAGTCAGGACGAGGGACAATCCTCTTTCTTTTGGATTTACCCCTCCGCGGGGTGTCGACAATTACTACTTGACTCCTTTTATGGACCCAGAACTCATCTCCCTCTTCTTCTTCATCAGCATCTTCCACGTTCACCATGGCAGCATCTTCCTGGACAAAACGAGAAGAGGAGGCCGGGGCATCCTCAGGATGCTCGGACAGGATCCGAGCTACCTCGGAGGCCAGCACATTTCCTGCAGACCAAGCAGCTACTAAGCCAGTACTCTCCATCCTTTCAGAATCCTGGTCAGGCTAAGGTTGAGCACCGACGGGTGCCTCATCTTCTCCAGTAACATCAGCTAGCAACTCAGCGAAATTCGACACTACGAGCAACAAGACAGAAGAGTCAGTACAAGTATTATATGACCACAAAAGCAAAGAATACAACAAACACAAAGACCCTACAGGTTTCATATTCTTCTTTTCTCAGTTCCCTATAGGAATCAGGGCCAGCAGTTGGTAGTTTGGCAGAGTCAATCAACGCAGAAGAATACTTCTTCAGGCTGATATATATGCCACTTTTTTGAATGTCATCTATCAGTTTCCGATCAATGTCTGTGGGTCGGGGGTCGCTGCCCAGGTCGGCAGTATTCCACCTACCCAGATTAAGCTCCACCTCGGGGCAGAGGAAGAAGAACCGGCGCTTCCAGTCTTGTAAGAGGTCTCTCCTTTCTTGGTAAGCCAAACATCATTTAAGAAATCTCCTCGGCGTGGAAAACAATAATACCCAGGTTGGTCAGGTACTTGCTTGCACTGGTAGAAGAGCCTGAAATATTGAACGGTAAAATGGATACAGGCACACCGGCACCAGATGGAAAAACTCACTATCGCCCTTATGCCATTGGGTATGGCCTGGGAAAGACCCATTCTATAGTGCTCTAGGACAGCCAGTAAGCCGGGCACACCGGAAACCTCAAGCCACAGAGGAGTTGCTCTCGGTAGACGGCGCAGTAACCTTCCGGAGCTTGGTACACGTAAACACCGGGAGCAGGGATTTTGGGGTCGTACAATGGATTTTCTATTTTATACTGCTTATAGATGGAGGCCAAGTCACCCTTGGTTAGATTAGAATCGATGCCGTGACAAGCGGCTTGTCATCTCAAAGACATACGTGCTTTTAGATTCAGAACGAACTTTGAAGTCCCGGAGAAGCGTGAAGGACCGGAATAAGACAGATCAAACTGGGGGGCTAAGGCCAAGTGCTCAAATCCCTTGCGATTAATCAAAGGATATGTAACAGGTTTCTCGGTAGGCTTAGGGATCGGTTTCTCGGCAATACTCCTAAAATTGGAACTTTCGCTCTCAGATTCAGAAATAAAATCAAATAACCTCTCTATGGAACTATCAAATACCTCGCTCATTAATATTATAGAAGGTTAAAAAGGGGAAGAAAAGGAGAGAGAAGTTTACTTGAGAATAGAAGAATGGCAATCGGTTGTCTTCAATATCGGATTTAATAGCAAATGAGTGTGAAGTGTCGGAAGAGACGTGATAGGACTGTAGGGTTATAAGCCCCAAAAATGGCCTGGGGAAATGACCCCATCATTAAGACGTGTGTGAAAATGCCTCGTTTCTTGGGTCCGTCGTAACAGAGTTACAATGTTAACGCTGCCACGTGGCAACGCAAACCCGGACAACTTTAAAGCGAATGAGCTAAGCTCCACCCAGGCAAGGTCTGCCTCGCTCTAAGGAGTCTAGACAGACCTGGGGGGCTTATGACGTGGGCGGGGTTAGCCTTGGCCATGTGTCGTTTAGAGAATGGCTATACCATTTATGAGGAGTGAGAGTAATAATAAATAACAAGTCTAAAGGCCAGGGATCCCACTGGTAGAGCAGACCTGCACCCCAGGTGGGAGCCTGCCCTGCCCTTCCCGACTAGACCACCGCAGGGCGGCTCGGTCATAACGGGGGGCAGGCCATACAACTCAAGTCGAGAAGACCTGGGGAGCCCAGCGCAGGACGTCTGGGGCTTACCTTATTTCGGTATTTGCACATGTGCCTAAATATTAGGATAAACAGAAGAATCCTGTAATTGTTGGACAATGATCATGTTACTTAAACATAGTCATAATTATCCCTAAAAGAAAGGGATTCACGCGTATTGATCCTTAGGGGTTAGGAAATAAATCCTAATACTTGCAGGACAAGAAAGAAGGGCGAGCCGCCCCCTATATAAACAAACCCTAAGGAACTACGAAAGACTTGATTCCAATAATACGCATTGGATACGTAGGCAACTTGAGAGAAAGAACTCTCATGCTCAGTCTAAAATAACTCAAACCACCATCCCCATTGTTTGTTGTTCTTGGTAAGTCGGTGTAAGAGTGAAATTGGCCCGGATCGTTGAAGTGACGATACCCAACATCGTCAAATAGACTTTAGTATTAAAAGACAAAAAGAGCTTAAAAATATATATATCTTGCAAGAATTGAACCTGCATCTATATCTATACCAAATTAAATCAGTGCTGAACAACAAAGCTTGACATTTTCTTGTTTTGTTTGACAATATTTTTATTTACCTGTTATTTCTGAATATTAAATTTCGGTGAGTTCTATTGAGACACAAATTTTTTTTTTTTTGAAGGGACACTTTTTACTGAATTTCCATATGGTGTTCGTCGTTGAACACCAACGTCTGACGTTGGTGTTCAACAACGAACGCCAGTGGCAGCAATGTTTTTTCATCTGAAAAAATAATCAAATAATGGGTGCCAATAGTAAAATGTGTCCTTTAAAAAAAAAAAAAAAAAAGTGATGTCTTGATAAACCCCTTAAGAAGTATTCAACAATATCATTAATTCTTGATGATATACATCGGAGTCTATCCGTAATTAGCGTTAAAGTTGACCGTTTAACCCATCGATTGGACATTTTTTCCAAAATAAAGTTCAAAATATATATTTTGAATGTTATTAATTTTTAAATAGTACTATAAGATAACTGTTTTTATACAATTATTTTGATTTCAAACTTGGACCAACAACAGATAAAAACATGAAACATGACGTAATTCTTTCAGCTGGCCCTCCCCGTGCAAACAGGCTTCTGGAATGTCGGGTAGAATAGAATTTTCCCATAAACTAGTCCATAAAAGCATGCAGTGGAATAGAGCTGAAATGTCGTGTAGAATTGAATTTTCTATTGCATTTTTTTTTTTTTGAGAAGAAGAATTGAATTTTCTATTGCATTTTGTATTCATAACATTTACAATTACATTATGTTGTATATTTTACTTTTTTAACCCCCTTTATTTTTCTGTACTATCAATACACTTGTAATTTTTTTCGGTACGAATAACAGAAAAACAGGGCCAACCTTTGCCCATTTTCCCTTCTATCTGTTCATCATTTTCATGATGGTATCAGAAAGAATATGAGCAATTTTCCGTTTTTTTTTTGGTTCGATTTTCTTGTTAATTCTCTTCGTTTTGATCATTTGCTGCGTTCGTCATGGCAAATCAAGCTCCAGATCTGGAGATAATTCCTGTATCAAGTCCGTATTACATTCACCCAAATGAAAACCCTACTCTAACCCTAGCACAACCAATACTCAGCGAAAATGGTGGAAATTACCATTCATGGAGTAGATCGGCACGCATGTCGTTGATAATGAAGAATAAGGCAGGTTTCATTGACGGATCGTTGCCACGGCCGGCCAGAAATGATGCGAGGTTTCACGTTTGGGAGCAGTGTGATATTATGGTAACTAACTGGTTGAGGAATTCGGTAGCGCCGTGAATAGCACATAGTCTACTCTGGATGGATTCCGCACAGGCAGTATGGGAGGAATTGAAGGACAGGTTTGCTAATCTCGATTCTTTTCGGTTATCTGATTTACTAGAAGAGTTGAATAATACAAAGCAGAGAGGTTCTAGCGTTACTGAATATTTCACTAAGATGAAGTTGTTAATTGATGAGATTGCTGTTTTACGGCTTACGCCTAGTTGTACTTGTGTTCCGGCTTGCAGTTGTCAGGTGATACCAACGTTTATAGGATACAATGAGACGGAGTATGTCATTAGATTCTTAAGAGGACTGGACGAGGTGTTTGAACTAGTGACGTCTCATGTTCTGTTGATGTCACTAATTCCTAACATCAAGGTTGTGTTTGGTTTAGCCCTAAAGTTTGAAAGGCAAAGAGGACACAACATTCAGAACATTAACTTTGGGGATCCTACTGTTATGTTTAGTAAGTCAAATGTGGCTCAGAATGATCAGAGAATGAGATCTGTTGATGGTGATCCGAGAATGAGATCTGCTGATAATGCTCTTGGAACATGACAAAGGAAGAGCACTGGTTTTAATAATGGTAATTCAGGGAAGAAACCTCAATGCACATTTTGTGGAATGATAGGGCATGTAGAGGATAAATGTTACAAGAAGCACGGGTTTCCACCGGGGTTCAAGCCTAGGAGCAGGGTGAACATGGTAGAAGGGTGTGTTGAACAACGCAGCTCACAAGGAGAAGGAAATAGTAATGTGCAGGTTTCTCTCACTCAAATGAGTATGAAAAGCTCAAGGAACTTCTATTTGGGAAGCAAAACACTAAGGAGACAGAGTCACAGCCACGACACCTCATTAATCAGGCTTCTGTGCTCTCAGCTTCATATGTACCAGAAAATGAGAAGAGCAAAGGTAAATCCCCTACAACATGGATATTAGATTCAGGGGAAACAGACCATAAAGTCTGTGATATGCTTTTTTTCTCACACAGTCATGAAGTGCAAGATGTGAGTGTCAGTCTTCCAGATGGAACTACTGTGTCTGTTACACATGTAGGGGAAGTGTTGTTGAGTCCTAATCTAAAACTAACAGGGGTTCTGTGTGTTCCTGGTTTTTACATAAACTTTATTTCACTCAGTAGGCTCACTAAGAACCCTAAAATTAAGGTTTTCTTTGAGTCTAATCGATGTGTTGTTCAGGATCAAGAGGATGGGATGATTAGATCAGCTGAAGAGCAGAATGGCCTGTACATTAGGGATACTACAACCTCAAAGGTTTGCAATATAGCAAGATTTCAAAATTCCAAAGACATTCCAGAAGACATGGTTTGGGATTACAGGCTGGGACATCCATCAAGGCACGGACTGAAGACAATCAATAAAATCTTGGCAGAGGTTCAAGTGCCTCAGGAGACCATTTGTCATGTTTGTCCTTTAGCTAAACAGAGACATTTAACTTTTCCTTTAAGTCAGTCATCAACTGCTGCTTGTTTTGAACTAGTTCACTTTGATATTTGGGGTCCCTATGGGCATGAAACTTTCCAACACTCATTGTCCCTCACTAATCTATCACATGCTTATCATGCCTCTGTCTGTAACATATATAAGGAGCATGAACCTCATACTTACAATCAAGCCATTAGGAATCCTAAGTGGCAAGAAGCCATGAAGAAAGAAATATATGCCTTGGAGGCAAACCACACATGGGACATAGTGACTCTGCCACCTACTAAGAAACCTATAGGGTGTAAGTGGGTGTATATGATCAAATACAAACCAGATGGGACAGTTAAGAGGTACAAGGCTAGGAATGTAGCAAAAGGGTACATGGGATAGATTATCAAGAGACCTTCTCTCCAGTAGCTAAAATGGCCACAATTAGAACTCTGTTAGCAGTAGCTACAGCAAAGAATTGGCATTTACATCAGTTGGATGTAAATAATGCCTTCCTTCATGGAGATCTCCATGAGGAAGTGTATATGAAGCTGCTACAAGGGTTCCAAACCACGTCAAAAATCCTGTTTGCAAGTTAACAAAGTCCCTCTATGGACTGAAGCAGGCAAGTAGGCAATGGAATGCCAAACTCACATCAGCTTTACAGGAACAAGGTTTCAGGCAATCCAAAAGTGATTACAGTCTCTTCACTAAAGGCTGTGGTCCAAAATTTATTGCATTGCTTGTTTATGTTGATGATGTCATACTAGCTAGCAGAAGTATGTCTGAGATCACAAAGGTTAAAACCTTCTTACACAATCAGTTTCAGATTAAGGACATTGGTGAATTACATTATTTTCTTGGACTAGAGATTGCTAGAAATCACACAGGCCTGGTTATTTCACAAAGGAAGTATGCCCTTAATCTGTTAGAGGAGTTTGGTTGCCTGGGGGTAAAGCCTGTGGCATCTCCGATGGATACAAGGCACAGTTTACAGCATGAAGATTCTCCCCTGCTATCTGATCATTCTATTTACAGACAACTTGTTGGGAAGCTCCTGTACCTCACTTTCTCTAGACATGATATTGCTTATGTTGTGCAATAGCTAAGCCATTTTATTGATGCCCCCACTATCAATCACCTCCAAGCTGCCTACAGAGTTCTCAAATACATCGAACGTAAATCAGTCACTGGTTATTGTTTGTTCTTAGGGGGTTCCCTGGTGTCCTGGAAAGCGAAGAAACAAAATACAGTGTCTCGTAGTTTTGCTGAATGTGAGTATCGGGCCATGGTTGCAACTGTGGCAGAAATTCAGTGGTTGAAGTTTTTATTGACAGACTTGCAGTTACAAGTATTTCAATCCATTGCCATGTATTGTGACAACCAAAGTGCTATGCACATAGCATCCGATCCGGTGTTTCACGAACGAACAAAGCATCTAGAAGTTGATTGCCACGTGGTTCGTGAGAAAGTTCAATCGGGGCTGGTCAAATTGCTTCCTGTTTCAACCTTTCAACAGTTGGCTAAGTGTTTTACAAAAGCCCTTGATGGTCCTGCTCTCAACAAAGCTCTTGATGCTTTTCATACCAATGACATACATACCATCCCAGCTTGAGGGGGGGTATTGCATTTTGTATTCATAACATTTCCAGTTACATTATGTTGTATATTTTACTTTTTTACCCCCTTTAGTTTTCTGTACTCTCTCCCAGAATATAAAAGGAAGAATACACTTGTAATTTCTTTCAGTACGAATAATAGAAAAACAGGGCCAACCTTTGCCCCTTTCCCTTCTATCTATTCATCATATTCATGATTTTCCCATTACACTAGTCCAAAAAAGCATGCATTGGAATAGAGCCGCAATTAATTTTACGGTGATCCTGGTACGCCTCATCGGCACTGGTTCAATGTGTAAAAAAAATACAATCTCCGTTTCAAAATATAAGTAATTACCTCTTTAGATTTGTCTCATAATATAAATTGATGAGGGTCGGACTAGCCTTCGCCACGTGTCATCTTTATATTGGCTAACCATTAATTGAACACAGAGAATTAATAGCTAATAAAGGCCAAGAGCCCTAGAGTTTAACGGAGAAAGCGGACATGAACCCCAGGTGGGAGGTCAGCTCGGCCCTTCTTAACTTACCACCGCATGTCGGCTCGGTAAGAGTGAAGGTCAGGTAATACGGTACAGCTCGGGATGGCCCGGAGGGCTCGACGCAGGTCGGCCAGAGCCTTCCTTATTCGTATTTGGCACACATGCTTAATAATACCAGATAAACACAGAAAGAATCCGATGATATAATGACATTGATTTTGTCATTTAAATATGTCCATAATTATCCTCAAATTATAGGGATTTACGTGTATTAATCCTTAGGAAAATAATAATAATAATAATAATAATAATAATAATAATAATAATAATAATAATAATAATAATAATTCCTTGCAGGACAAGGAAAGGGATAAATCGTCCCCTATATAAACAACCCTAAGGAACTACGGAGACTTGATTCATGAAACATAACAGGATACGTAGGCAACTTGAGAGAGACTCTCAAACTCAGTCTAAAAATCACCCAAAAACCATTCCTCGTTCATATTACCCTAGATTAAATGGCCCGGATTTATTCATAGACGAGATCCATCATCGTCAATTGGTGCTAGAAGGAGGGCCCTCTATCGGTAATGGATGGAGGTGGTTCATCATCAAGTTAATGGCAAAAACATGCCAAAAATGCAGTCAGATCCGGAGCTTATTACCGAAGATTGAACCGTTGGAATAAGAATTCCACCGTTCAGAAGGAGAAGGAGGGGCGAACAGGCCCTCCAAAATTTTGTGCCGATCAGAGTCTATTAAAGGCCCGATCGTCGCCGGAAAGTTGCTGATGTATCATAGAAAACGAAGCAGACGCAGCTGTCAGATCGAGAGCTAATTTCCAGAGATTGAACCGTTGGAACAAGATTTCCACCGTTCAGATTGAATAATAAATAGGGCGAACAATCCCTAAAATTTCCGTGCCGATCGTAGTCCGTTTAAATGTCCGATCGTTGCCAAATAGCTGCTATTGTATCACCAAAAATGCAGCAGTCATAAAAAACGCAGTCAGATCGGAGGCTTATTTCCAGAGATTGCACCGTTGGAACAAGAATTCCACCATTCAGATTGAATAAGAAGAAAGGACGAACAATCCCTCTAAATTTCCTACCGATCGGAGTTCGTTTCGATACCCGATCGTCGCAGGAAAGATGCTTCTGTATCACAAAAAATGCAACAGTCACCAAAAACACAGTCAGATCGAAGGCTTATTGCCATATATTTCACCGTTGGAACAAGAATTCCACCGTTCCGAATGAAGAAGAAGGAGAGATGAATAATCCCTCCAAATTTCACTCCGATCGGAGTCCGTTTCGATACCCGATCGTTGGCGGAAAGAAGCTGTTGTATCACCAAAAGAAGCTGCGAATTTTCCATCCAAGATCTCCAAGATCTCCATCCAAATCTCCAGAGCTCGGCCATAACGAGCTCCACCAGAATGAGCTCGGCCCGAATGAGCCCATGCAGCGTGAGCTCGCCCCGTATGAGCTCCCAAACTCTCCAGGTACGAGCTCTCCAGGCATAAGCCCTCATTATAATTTATTTCCTACAACTTAAATGAGCTATTTCCTATTAAGTCCGGGCTCGGCTCGGCATTGTATTTGGAGCTCTATCGAGCGTATCTTTTATAAGACCGAGATCGGCTCGGCATCATATTTAGAGCTCTCCTCGAGAAAATCTTTAATAAGACCGAGCTCGGATCGACATCATATTTGGAGCTCTCCTCGAGCAAATCTTCTATAAGACCGAGCTCGGACTCGGCACCATATTTGGAGCTCACCTTGAGTGAATCTTTTATAAGACCGAGCTCGCCTCGGCATCAGACCGAGCTCAGCCCGGCATCTCTTCTATAAGACCGAGCTCGCCTCGGTATCAGACCGAGCTCAGCCCGGCATCTCTTCTATAAGACCGTGCTCGCCTTAGCATCAGACCGAGCTCGGCCAGGAATCTCTCCTATAAGACCGAGCTCGGCTCATAACCAGATACGAGCTCTTCAGCTCTTCAGATACGAGCTCTTCAGCTCTTAAGATACGAGCTCTTCAGCTCTCCATATACGAGCTCACAAGCTCTCCAAGTACGAGCTCTCCGTAATGGTGGGACCATTCCACGAAGTTGGCATGCCAGCAACCTCTGCAAATTACAGGTTCCAAACTTTATTAAATTGCTTTATTTTTTCAGTTTCAATTTTGCTACTTTGTGTTATCATAGCAAATATCTTTCCATCATACGTGATGGCTCTGATCAAGTTTGCAAAATTTCAAACTTCCCAAATCTGCAGGTCTGATATTTTGAACTGAGTACTTCCGGTCAGACTCAGAAAGTTGTTAACTGAGTACTGCAGGTCAGACTCAGAAAGTTTGCAAAGGACAAACTTCCCGAGTCTACAGGTCAGGCTAAATTTTAACTGAGTACTGCATGTCATACTGAGAAAGCTTGAATACCACAAGCTTCTCGAGTCCTCAGGTCAGGACATAATTTTATCTGAGTACTGCAGGTCATACTCAGAAAGTTTGAATACCACAAGATTCTCGAGTCTGCAGGTCAGGCTAAATTTTTAACTGAGTACTGCATGTCATACTCAGAAAGCTTGAATACCACAAGCTTCTCGAGTCCTCATGTCAGGACATAATTTTAACTGAGTACTGCAGGTCATACTCAGAAAGCTTGAATACCACAAGCTTCTCGAGTCCTCAGGTCAGGACACATTTTTAACTGAGTCCTGCAGGTCAGACTCAGAAAGTTTGAATACCACAAACTTCCCAAGTCTGTAGCTCAGGCTAAATTTTTAACTGAGTACTGTAGGTCAGACTCAGAAAGTTTGAATACCACAAACTTTCCAAGTCTGCAGGTCAGGCTAAATTTTTAACTGAGTACTGCAGGTCAGACTCAGAAAGTTTGCAAAGGACAAACTTCCCGAGTCTGCAGGCCAGGCTAAATTTTTAACTGAGTACTGCATATCAGATTCAGAAAGTTTGCAAAGGACAAACTTACCGAGTCTGCAGGTCAGGCTCAGAAAGTTTGCAAAGGACAAACTTAAAATTTAGTATGCCATCCAAAAACTATTATGTTATTGCGTGGTATACTGGAGGGCTGGAAGAGCAGATCAGATGAACAGACAGCCGAAAAATTTGCAAGGAAAACAACCGGAAAGGGCAAGGTAAGTTGCAAAAAAATTCATGCGCTGCAATTTTGATATGACCAAAAAACTAAGTCTGCAAGTCAGACTTCAAAAAATTAAGTCTTCTTGAGCAGACCCCAAGAAATTAAGTCTGCCTGAGCAGACTCCCAAAATTAAGTCTGTAAGACAGACAAGCCGAGCTCCGAAGAACGGACTCTGCTCAAATCATTAAAACTGACACCCGAGCTCCGCCGGTCGGACTCAGCGAACATATGTCAGCAAATTTTATTAAGCCTGCAGGACGGACAAAAAAATGAGTACTGCAGGCCAGACTCAGAAAGCTTACAATGGACAAACTTCCCGAATCTGCTAGTCAGGCTAAATTTTTAACTGAGTACTGCGGGTCAGACTCAGAAAGTTTGCCGAGGACAAACTTTCTCGAGTCTGCAGGTCAGGCTAAAACCAAAACGTAAAGAGTATACAGAGCTCAAAATCAAAAACAAAGTATGCCATCCACTACAATAAGTAATGCATGCCATACTTAGGGGGTGCACAGTGTACCAGGTAAGTATTCAAACCTCAAAATAAATTACAAAGGTAAGTACTCAAACCTCAAAATAAATTTCAAAATAAAAGTACGGTGGGCAGAGCACCACGAACATCCAGAAAACATACAAGTTTTTTAGAAACATAAAACAAGTATGTCTTGGCAATAGGAGAAAGGGCAATCAATTCTGGGCACCAGGATTTTGCTCCGCTGAGGAAGGAGCCGGCTCAGTGCTCTGAGAAACAGGGTTGCGTTAATATGCTTAGCCCCAATGTCCTCTCCTTCCTTAAACTCTCCCAATCGGTCATCGTAGACTTGGCCCACACCTACCTTGTACATGGTTCGATAGTGAGGAAGGTCAGGAAGAACCAGCCCGGCACGTTTCTCTTTAGCCTCATCAACTCCGGTAGTGTATCCATGCTGCATAACGGGGTTTAAAAGAACCTTCAGGGCCTTGGCAAAGTGGTCAGAAGACATGTACTCGTAAATGGCTTGGTCATTCTGAGTAGGGGTAGAAGCTTCCAGGTCATCCCTCTCCACACGAACCTTGGCCAAGGCCTGCCCTAGTTCAGAGTTCTCCGCCGTATACTTGTCAAATACGGCTTGAAGCTCAGCGGTACGCCGAACCTTGGTCTGCTCGAGCTCAGCCTCCCGAGCTCCGAGCCGTTCTTTTAGAGCTATGATTTCTTCATCTTTGAAGGTAAAAGCACGCACGTCAGGAGGAAAACACAGCAATACAAGAGGGCAGAGTCAAGCAAAAGGAAGAATAGATATCACTGCTGCCAGGTCGTGATCAGACAGGCGCCTCTGACCCGATGAAGGTCTATCTTCGGTCAGGTCCTCAATATCGTCAGCCGGACGAGCCTCATTCCTCCTCTTTTTGGATCTACCTCTTTGTGGAGTAGCAGCAGTTATAACATGTCTCTTCCTCTAAAGGCCGACTTCCTCCACTTCCTCATCTCTCTTCTCTGCATCCGCATCCACTTCTAAAAAATCAACCCCTTCGCGCACGGAGGGTGACCCAGGTATGTCATCAGGAAGCTCGGATAAATGTTGAGCTGAAGAGGAATTCAGGATGGTACCCATAGATCGGGTCGCCTGCAGATCAACGCTCTCGGTCCTCTCCGAGCCCTGATTAGTCTTAGTATGGTCCTCTTCGGGGACCTCCTCCTCGTTCACATCAGCAAGCAGCTCCACAAAAGTTGATACTGCCAACAGCGAAGCAAAACGATCAGTATGACTATTCTATAAAAACAAAGATGGAAAATACAACGAAGCATAAACGAAATGCAAGTTCAAAAACCTAATAAGCATTAAGGGCCGAGTTCAGCCCAGACTCTGTAGCAGGAGTAAGATTCTCCATGGAAGCATTGACCCGGGCAGCATCGGCAGGAGCCGTTGAAGCAGAAGCAGCTGCCGCAGAAGGCACTAAATAAGGAGCTGCAACAACGTTCTCCAAAACCGTTCCACTTCAGAAGACGTGGGCATGAATGACAACATCATAACAGTAGCTCTGCCACCTGGAAGAGTATGTCACTGTAAAATTCTACAAGTCTAGATGACAGTGACCGAACAACACCTCTAACAAATCCGACCTCACAACAAGTAGTTCAGTCATATCTGGGGGGCTTATGACGAGGGTCGGACTAGCCCTCGCCACGTGTCATCTTTGTATTGGCTAACCATTAATTGAACACAGAGAATTAATAGCTAGTAAAGGCCAAGAGCCATAGAGTTTAACGGAGAAAGCGGACTTGAACCCCAGGTGGTAGGTCAGCTCGGCCCTTCTTAACTTACCACCGCTTGTCGGCTCGGTAAGAGTGGAGGTCGGGTAATACGGTACAGCTCGGGATGGCCCGGGGGGCTCGACGCAGGTCGGCCAGAGCCTTCCTTATTCGTTTTTGGACACATGCTTAATAATACCAGATAAACATGGAAAGAATCCGATGATATAATGACATTGATCTTGTCATTTAAATATGTCCATAATTATCCCTAAATTATAGGGATTTACGTGTATTAATCCTTAGAATAATAATAATAATAATATATAATTCCTTGCAAGACAAGGAAAGAGATAAATCGTCCCCTATATAAAGAACCCTAAGGAACTACGGAGACTTGATTCTTGAAACATAACATGATACGTAGACAACTTGAGAGAGGTTCTCAAGTTCAGTCTAAAAATCACCCAAAAACCATTCCTCGTTCATATTACCCTAGATTAAATGACCCGGATTTATTCATAGATGAGATCCAGCATCGTCATAAATCATTCTACATTACCAATGCAAAATTTATTACTCATTTCTTATTTTACCCCTAATTTATTACTCACTCCGTTCCGAAATAAGTTGTCAAAAAGATTTTTTTCAAAATAATTGAGGCAATTACATTTTCAATGTAATATTTATTGTGTTTTTCCTCGATCTACCCTTATTTATTAAGGAGTGAGAGAATAAATACAACATCGTATTGATTATAGACTAGAGTTTTTTTTTGTCATTTTGACATTCAAATTAAAGAATTAACTCACATTCTTAATATGTGTATTTTTAGCAACTGCCTGAGTTATTTCGGAACGGAGGGAGTATCAATCTAACAATTTTCATTACTTAACAATTATTGCATTAATGGTAGTCAACGGATATTTTAGACATTTAACCTTCCAATTTACGACATTCAATTAAAATGATTTTTATTTTGAGACGGAGGTAGTAGGAAAATTTGATAATGGATATTTTTTCGGCACAATTAATGGGTCAACAATATGTATAGATTTTTGTCAAGAAGGACATATTTAGTTATAAATCAGGATGCAAGGAAACTTATATTAATAAGGACAAATGGTCTTATTATTGTCTAAATTACCCTTACTTTAATAAACCTTGGCCAATATTTTTTCCATTTATTTTGCAACGCCAGTTGTTAATTTTTTTATTTATTGATTTTAGCCACAATGTGTAACTGCAAAAACAATTTATCCGTCATATATGTGAGGCATTATTTTGATCCGAAATTATACCAAATCTGATGCTAATCAATGCCTAGAAACAACTTCACAATCCTAAATCTCATGTTTTTATGACAATCGACTCCTCTCTTCTTCTTCTTCTTTTTTTTTTTCCTTCTTTTTTCTTCATAGCCAATTGTGATACATAATATCATACAAAAAATAGAAAATTAGGTATAACAGTAACACGTGAAGTAACAATACAATAAGAATGATAATTTCCAACATATAGTAAAAATTACGAGTGAAGTAACAATAACACATATAGTAAAAATTACGAGTAAAATAACAATAACACGTGAAATAACAATGCAATAAGAATGATCATTTCCAACATACAGTAACAATTACGAGTGACTACTTCTCTATATATTGGTTGCAACTACTTTTTTTTGTATATGTTATTACATTTTTTTTATTGTAACAATATTTTATTGATTGTTATTATTTCTTTATATTTACTACATTTTTTTTTTGGTGTAAGTATACTTTTAATGTGTGAATACATTTTTTTTTGATGTGACTACGTCTTTTTTATATTGAATTTTTTTTTTACTTCAAATAGGCTTTATGACTCAAAAGGGTGAGAAGAGGAAAAGAACATAACCACTCCAGCCTGCGTGCATTTCTTATTTTATTTTTTATTCTTTTTCTTATTAACATTGTGGATTTAGTTGTTTAGTCAAAAAAATAAATTTAGTGGTGGAAAAATCACCGGCGTAGTTTCCTAGTAGGTAGTGCTTTATCACAATATGATGAAAAAAAAAAAAAAAAATTCCAGTTGAAGATTCTCCCGTACCACATTTAGGGCTTGTTTGGTAAACATTATTAAGCACTTATTCCGAAAAGCAGAATAAGTGACAATTAAAATAAGTTGTGTTTGATAAAATATTTTAACACTACTTAATTAATTAAGAGAATCTTAATTTGCTATGCAAAACTGTGGAAAATTTTAAGCGGTTAATACACCACTTAACGCTGAAAAGTTGTGTCTCCTCCACGTTCAAATAGTTATCCCATTATCTATATATTCATTTGTTTTCATTTTTCACAAACATGTGTCATATATTATAATATTGCATTATTTATGTAGCGTCATTTGTTTTCTTTTTCACTTTCTAAATTTTATTTACAAATCTACTATTACAGACTTTATATTTTTATAATAATATAATGGTATGATAATGTGTTACATATTTTATTTGTAATAATTGTTTACTACTTTATAATGTTTTACAATTTTACAAATGTTATGGAATTAAAACACAAATATTCAAATTATTAACGACATCGCACTAATTATATGTGAAAAATTTATAGTTACATTATAGTTTATTTTGCTGAAGAAAATTGTAACATAAGTTTGTTGTAATGAAATATATATGTATGCTTCACATGTATTAAATAATTCTCTAATTTAGAAAAATGTTGTAAGGGAAAATCGTAAAATTAAATATTTTTCAGATTTCAGATGTGTTAGGTTATCAAACGATCTTATTATTTTCAGATTTAAGTTACTTATTATATTCAGACTTAAGATTTCAGACTTCAGATTTCAGATTTAAGTTTTAACAAACGGCCCCTTATTGAGGAAAACTTTAGTTCTGAGTTTAAGGAGATACTACAAATTGCACACAAAAAAAAAAAAAAAAAAAAAATAATTTATGGGTATTTCGGTCCATCTATTATAATTTTATCATTTTTAATTACCTAAAATACAAGATTTTCTTTGATCCTCATTTCTGACATTTGATGTCCTTCTGGCCCATTCTCCAAATAATGTATTCATAAAATCCCATTAGGATACATCCTTTCATATTTGTGGTTGGATTACCATAAATTGTCGGACTTGTGGCCGAACTATCATAAAATTCAAGTATAAATAAAAATAAAAAAATTAAAAAAAAAATACTACTATATATTCGGTTGCTAGCTCAAACATATATTTCATCGGAGAAACGGTTCCAAGTTTAGTTGCTAGTAGTAAAATAGTCCTATCATTTAGACTTTTTTTCCGAATCAATGGCATCTGAATCAGTTCCGGTAATAGATATGAATGATTTCTCCGGTTTAACAGAGAAGTTAATGAAAGCAAGTGAAGAATGGGGATGTTTCAGAATCATTAATCATGGTGTTCCTTCGAAACTCATGTCGGAGATGATGGTTGTTTCCAGGTCACTTTTGGATCTTCCAATGGAAATTAAACTCA
Source organism: Gentiana straminea (assembly GCA_036785695.1). Lineage (NCBI taxonomy): Eukaryota > Viridiplantae > Streptophyta > Magnoliopsida > Gentianales > Gentianaceae > Gentiana > Gentiana straminea. The sequence continues at coordinate 7,753,360 of JAVUPR010000497.1, read as the reverse complement.
GAAATTCACATCCAGAATCAAGCAAAGGCTACACACCAACAAATATGGCGAGTCCTTTCTTTGAGGGCTTGAGTATTTATGACATCAACAACCCTGGTTCTATTGATCATTTCATTCATCAGTTAGATGCTTCTCCTTATCAAAGGTGACGATAATTATTTACGCCAAAAATTACACTTTTCGTTTCTTATTTTTCTTTTTTTTTCTTTTTTCTTTTCATTCTCAAAACTAGCCTCTATATGTCTTTATAATGACATTTTTAATCCCTTAACCAGGGGGAGATCTGTGTACTCTAGGGGTCACGTGACCTCACTGAGATCCGGATATTTTATTTTAATATTAAAATAATGTAGTTTTGTTATTAATAAATTTAGTTTTACGTTCCGGTGATCTCGCTGCAACAAATTTTTGGATAAAAATGTAGCTTGACAGTACGGTAACCTCACTGGAAAAAATTTCTGGATCTTCCAGTGCCATTAATTATATCTTTTTGTTATCAGTTTAAGACATTAAGCCAACGTAGAATCCGTTAAGCGAATACTCTTTACTTCACATTTTGATTAATGATATAAATCTTGCAACAAAAAAAAAAAGATTAATGATGATAAAGCGTATAATGATTATTGTCGTGACTCAATTGGTAGTGAACATTGCATATATTTAAATTTTGTTTTTTAAAATGGAAAAGAAGAGTTTTATTAAGCAAAATCGGTCGAGCTAGCGAGATTTATATGCACATCTTTATATTATATATGCATATCTTTGCTTTTGTCTCCTTCCTTATTTATTTATTTATTTATTTATTTTTTGAGAAGACCTTCCTTATTTGAGAGATTTTATGGTGCAACGGTTGTAGGAAGGCTATACCAAGTGACATACATTAGAGCTCTTATTTTTACTCTTTTTCACATAATACATTTTTATTGTGTATGAGAGATTAGAAATGAGTGGTTGTAATGTATGTCACTTGGTAAAACCTTCCTACAACAGTTGTATTTTAAAATTTCACTCCTTATTTTTATATGCATATCTTTGTTATTAAACATGAGCTTTATTGTTACAATCAAAACGTTTTTAATGTTCCCAACAACAACAACAAAAAGAGAAAAGAAAACCTTTTTTTTTTTTTTTTTAAATATAAAAGAAAACGTTTTAAACAGCACCACTAATTTTATTTTTATTTTTGGGAAAAAACAGCACAACTATTTAAGATACCCATCCATTCACCGCAGTTTTATGGTGTTCCAGGACCATCATGTAATACTTGTTCCACTAATATGAATTCTTAAAAGATGGATAAATTTGTAAAACATGGCATTTACACTTTATACGGTCGGGCCCCATGCGTTTTTCTGATTTTTTATTGGTCCAGGATCACCAAGTTATATTTGGTCCAAGACCACCATAAAATTTGCGTTTCATTCCTATTTAATTGTCGTAATTGCCAAAAACATACATATTAAGGAAAGTAGTTAATTCTTTGACTTAACACCTCTTGAATTACAATAACACCTCTTGAATTTAATTAATGCAATGTTGAAAAATGCTATAAATATTTCTTTGAAAATGTAACTACGACAAATAAAAATGAAATTTTATTTTTAGCAACTACGGCAGTTAAATATGAACGAAGGGAGTATCATATAAATTATTTTAGGCTATTGCGTTTGAATGATCGCAAATTTCAGCATGGTTTATGACTTAATTTGTGATCCAGAACCAATAGGAAATCATAAAAACTGATGGGCCTTACCGTGTAGAATATATATGCCAAGTTTTTACAAATTTATCCTTCTTTTAAGAATTTCTCGATTTGTGTGTGTCATCCTTGCACATGTGCGATGCTAATCTTCTCTGTATCCTTTTTTAAGAATTTATTGATGAAACAAGTGTGACATGATGATCCAAGACCACTATAAAACTGATTATTTATCAAGAGAAAAAACATGTCATGTATTGTAGTTTTTCTTAAATTATTATTATTATTTTTTTGAATAAGTTTCTTAAATTATTGAAACTCGGGCTCGTCCTCATGTTTAGGCCCAAAAAGTCACAAGGGCACCCCGCAAAATGTTCAAATTTTAGTGCCTCCGAAAATGATTGGGGCTACCAGGTAGATCTTGATCCCCTTCAATGCACTTGACGTTCGGTGTGTTTTGCTGTATTTGACCCTCAAGGGCATGAAGAGTATATTTTTCCTGGCTACCAGTGCTATATACCTTTAGAATTAAATCTTGTTGTTCAAAAAAAAGTAATACCCCTCTCAAAAAAACATAATAATGCTTAAAATTTTGAAATTGACAATCGTCATTTTGTTCTTCATCCAGGGAAATCATATCAGAATACTACGTTGCGGTTTCTGAGCTCGCAAAGAATATTTGGCATAAGCTGTGTGATGGATCAGGGGTGGCATTCAACGGTTTTGAAGATTGGATTTGTCAGATAAAGATAAACAAGTATAATTACAGCCATGAATCTGTGGGATTAGCAGGTGCTGTAATGCATACAGATCCAGGTCTGTTCACAATACTACGTGATGACGAAGTAATCGGTGGTTTAGAAGCTGTACACAAATACACCGGGAAAGTGGTTTCCGTCCATCCCATTCCCGATACGCTCGTTGTCAACGTTGGAGATGCTGGCAGAGTACGTCATAATTGTTTTCGTTCGGGGCTTTTATTTTTGCACCACCACGATACTATCTTTGCACCCAACAAAACGATCTTCAAAAAGTCGACCGTGGGAATCAACTTTGGAAAAGTCGATTCTTGACCAAAAAATCGACTGTTCTGAAGGCTGATTATGTGTTTTTGTGTGGATTGCAGATAATACCGATTTTAAATATAGGTCAATATTTACTTTTCACAATACATGTGTTAGTGTTACGTATCCTAAGTAGAATACATAGCTTTACCATATTTGATAGAAAATATAGGAGTGTTTATCGTAAGAATGAAATATAAACGCTAGCTGGAAAAAATCTGAAAGGATGAGGGGGGAACAAAAATGTCATTTTTCCATTAAAATAATGTATTTAAAGTAGGTATCGAACATGTGTTAGATGGGAAATATGTACTAATTATGTCTAATGTGACGCAGGTTTGGAGCAATGGAAGATTTCACAACGTGAAGCATCGAGTACAATGCTACGAGCCAAGAAATCGGTATTCGGTGCCATTTTTCGTGCTATGTCCCCGAGATAATAAGATTGAAACGGCAAAAGAATTAGTGGATTCTCAACACCCTCTACTTTACGGTCCTTTCGATTTTGAAGACTACAGAAAGGCTCGGACATCCAACCGTGCACCTACCGGTGGCGCTCTTGAGTTGTTTAGGGTTCCCAAACCAAAAACATCAGAAACCAAACCTCAACTTCTTTCAAATAATTATGTCACCACAATCTCTGGTTAATTGCTATTTTGAAATTCCCTACTATTTAACATCCTGTTTCCCGTCCTACATCTGATCACTTATTTCTTATATATACATGTGTAACCTTAGAAACTTATTTCTTTCATGTATGTTCTAAATAAATATGTCTACTTATTTCAATACTAGTGGCTTTTTACCGTGCAAGGCACGGTGTATGTCCACTGCAGGTAATACATGATAATACATATTCGAGTATGTGGATCTGTCTAGTTTAAGAATAGTTCTGTGAATGTTGGGCAAAATTGTGGGTCGAAAAAACAGCTGTGAACATGAAAATTTGAAAGGAAAAAAGCCATGATCATGGCCAATATAACAAAACAAGTTGACTAATTATATAAACATGACAAACTAAAATCACAAACCAGTCTTTAGTACAAAGCACTTGCTAATTTACAACACAATTCCTTGTCACTGTTTTTACATTCGTGTTCTTTCATAGTAAAGATTAGGCAAAAGATCATGCATACTATGGAAGTACCAAAGATGCATCATAAATGCTTGACTGGGAAGTGTTACGAAAATTGAACTGAACAAGTAATGGTAATTTGCATACTACCAGACATAATAAAAGAAACAGAACTGAAGAAGAAAATCCATGATCGAAATAGCAATTAACTCAAAAGCTAGAAATACATAGCAAAACAGCAAAACTGCAAACTAAGCAAACCAACAAGCTTGCCTCAATATGATGCCATTCCCAAGAAGAGTTCCTAGCTTTTGTGGTTAACCAGTCAGTTAAAACTCATCCTCCATGAAGTGAGCATCAACACAATAACCACTTGTTTCATAAACCTTTAGCAAACAATAGAAGGCATGTATTAATAACTGGATCAGACTTAAACAAAGACACAAACTTTACCAGCCTTGTTGCTCCCTTTATCTCCATGATCCCAACCAAACCTTAACAGCTTAACAGGATTGCAGTAAAAAATATGCATTGAATCGAAAAACAACTTTTGAAATCCAGCAAGAAGGAAACAAGATAATCATCAACATATGATACTTAAAACACACAACATCCGTTCTGAAAAAGTAATCTTTTAACAGAACTCCACAGTAGCTTAGCATACAATATTGATGTCAAATGTGTAAAATTACAACATATCCCACATTCATGGTCTAAACATAGTCGTTCTACATATTGTTGTTGTTCAAGATCTAACAAATAAGTAACATTAAATTGCTTATAGTTGGATGTGTAGTAAGCCAATATTTATCTCATCTGGCGTCAGAATTAATTTGACACTTCGTAACAATCAACACTTGCCTACCTTAAGTGAAGCAACCAATAACCAGAAATTCCTAGTCAGTCATATACAGAAGCAATAGCACAAGAAAATTTATTGTTTATAATCCATTCAACACAATAGAAAAGAAAATAAATGGAAACTATACTGTAATGTATGTTTGTTATCTCATTTGCTCATCGTCCTCTACGAAAACTCAAGTTTGACTATAGAAACCAAGAGAAAAACACATATAATACAAAGAATAAAGTAAAAGATAACAGATAATTAAAAGCAAAACTATTTAGGGTGAAAGAAAATCAGAAAGACTATAAATGTATTACATATAAGGAAAAACATACCTAGACCATCATCTTTTGCTTCGTTGTCAATAGATCTTTCAAGATGCCCTTTAAATATTACAAGTAAAAAGATTGAATATATAAATTCACATATACACTAATAATTCTGAGATGATGTCTACACATATTAAGAGCATACATCAGTCATAGCCAGACACATCATGCAAATGCCATGGAAAATGAAAAGATCCTGCAATTAAAAGGGTATGGGATGTTAGAGATTTAGAACTCACAGAAAATTTGCAAAGATGATAGCAGATATGCGTAGAAGAATGTAGCAAGAGTACATCATTATATGTAGAAGAAGAACATGAACTGTAAAGCATTTATAGCATCTAACAACAGCAAAACGCAGTGCAAGAGGAAGTAAAGACATACCCAAACAATTACCACCAAAGGTAGGTGAAGAAGTGAAAACACTCCAAAAATGCTCTGTAACAATCAATCTGCCAAGAGAAACCGAAGAAGAGTGTATTGCGAAATGAATGCTAAAGTCTTGTTTTTAAAAGAAATAGAAATCAAGAGGAAAGCACATATCAGTTTTGTTTCCAGAAATAATGTAAAGCACATCTGGACAAAGCAAATCTCGACAAATCAAATTCTAGCTTAACAAAATACTCAAACCAAGTGAGGCAGTGTCAGCATATTATAACCAAAAAACATTCCTTAGAGAAAAAAAAGATTGCAGGTTGCCTCAATTATAATATGCAGTAGCCCAAACTATAAGTGCTTCAAAAAAACATCACCTAAATATTCCACTGGTATAAAAAAAATGCTTCTAGATTCTTCAAAGTACCACTCTAAAGTCTAAACAAAGATGCAAATTTACTTGAAACATCTGATCTAAGTTACAAAGAGTAAGAGGCCAATATCGTAATACTCTAAAACAGAAAAAATCAAGGACATAACCCATAGTTGCTTGGAAATTTCACATTTCAGATTGAAAGTGGCCATCAGAGATCAGTTTGCAATCTAGTTTGATCAAGGTAGTGTTCATCCATGAAATAGGCATGCAGAACAGAAGTTATGCTAATCAAAGAGGTGTCTGGCCCTAGTATCGCTATCAGAATCCCAAGTACTTTTTTTGAGGAAAACAGATGGACCTTCTACTTTGGTCTAAGGCATACACTACTTTACAACTCGAACCAATGAGCTCAAATCACTTTTACTGGTGTCCCAAACCTGCCCTCAAATGTTCCCTTTAAGGGAAAAAAAATTATAGACACCTTGTATATCTATTGTGGTGATGAAATGACTGAGCATATCTCCAATCCTTTGATTCTGGGGTACAAAAGCATGGCTATATTGAATAAAGTAAATTTATACCAAGAACAATGATAAATACAAAGCCCCTACCATAGATGATACGTGACAACCATGTTATGCCTTTGTGACTTTAATCTAAAAGCACAATCCATGAGGATAAACAAGCATTAAAAACTAATGGCATGAGAAAATGAAGTCTTAAAAAACCTAAAAGATTCTACCCTTGGAACACTTTCGCTGCTTCGAAGACTAATCAAGTTTCAGAGAAGCAATTTCTTCAAATATATGCAAAGCATGAGAATCCGAATCCGCCGTGAAGAAAACATCAAAGGCATGAAGGAAGAACAAATGGTGAGTGTGGTAAAAGAGGGGGGGGGGGGGGTACATGGAAGTTACCGGTTTTAGTCCTGAGATACGTGAACAGATGTACAAAATGGCGTCCGTCAATCACCCAAACATGTAAAAATACTTTTGGAATGTATATTAGGGCTACCACTTTCAGCATTGCACCTAAGCCTTTGAAAGAAAAGCTAGACTATTTGAAAACAGAGAGAATCCAATTCACCTTTAGAAACAGACTGAAAAGACACCAGGGAGATATCCTTCTCACCATATCCCAAGGACGGTGAAACTTTTTTAAACGAACGGAACTCTTTGTCAGGAACATAAACATTTTCCTGGTAAACCTGCATGATTTTAACATATCTTTGAGTGTCTTTTAAGTATGATGACGTAAAGATGGATGGACTACAGTGTAGGACAGACTTCCTTAAACGTGAAATCTATCTGCCTAGGATTAAGAAAAGGAGAAAAAAAAATTGCAAACGAATAACTACTTCTAACTAAAGATCCAACAAAATGCACAAAAAAAAAAAAAAAAAAACCAGTAGTACTAAGTTTAAATATCTAGCATCTAATCACCTCATGTGCCAGAAGCACAAGGAATTCCTTCTTGAAGAATTCCACGATCCCATGTTCATTGCCTTCATCCAGGACCTTGAGAAAAGCTTGCACGTTCAAAAAAGAAGAATAAACCAAATCAATTACACAGGAGAGAAAATATATCAAAGGCCGAGTGAAACTATATTATATCCTCCTGCTGCAACAACCAAATTGGAACTGAACAACTTTTATCAAGATATTTCTCCGGAAGTACCGTTTTACCACATATAACATATTATCAGCAATTATTCATCCTAAAACTCTCGTTACCTGTCCAGTTGGATTGCCTGGATTAATGACAACCAACGCCCTTACGCAGATACCTTTAGACTTGGCAGCTTCCAACTGTTTCTTCAGCTCAGATATCTCCAAGCCCCAACCAGTTGCTTTATCAAGATAATAGGGAACCTGCAAAATCAGTCAAGACTCATATAATTGAATTCAATTGATTGCAATTCAGTAAGGACCACACAAGAATACAATTTACAAAAGCAATAGAAAATACATCTCAAATTCTCAAAAAACTCAACAAAAAAGGCTGATTCTGCTAAAAAGAATGGCAAAACTTGTGTTTAAAAAAAGGGAAAACTAATGTTGTTTGTGACAGAAAATCAGTGTTGAAGGAAACTATTAGACCTTTGTTCACTTTTGAAGAGTTCTTCATAGAGGAATTCAACGTAATTGGGCAAAGGCTATGCTTTTGTATAACCAATTTGTACACACATATGCCTACCTCTTTCATTCACGTTGGAGTAGCAAAGAAATTGATCAAAACTATTGGCTTGTTGCTTGATTCTTGGAGGGTTATTTGATAAAGTTGCCAAAGTAAACAAGGGACTAAAAGAAGCCCTGTGTGATGCCATTGGAACTGAGACATGCAGCAGACACTTTCCAATATTGCAATAAAGAATCTGACTCGATCCAGTCCTCTCCTTCAAACTCACAATCGCCTCCTTAGCCATCTAAGAAAAGAACAAACAAAATCAATGACACCATTTCCAATCAGATCCAAATCAACAAACACTTCCATGTAGAATGAACAGCCAAGAAAAAAATTCTCTACCTCGAAGTAAGAAGGTTGGGTAGAAGCAGTACTCTTTCACTTTCTTGGAGCAGCTGGCTTTCAACACTCAAACACAACACCACTGGACCAAACCTTTCGAACTCTAATATATAGTCAATTTTGCATCGTCCCTGCTAAAATCCTATGGATATAGATGCAAAAACCAGAACTTGAGACTAAAGATAAATCCAAAAGGAAAAAAAATGAAAAAGTAAAATCTTCTTCTTTGGCTTCTTGCTTGAGCTTTTAAGATGATGATTTATTACCTGCAAGTGTGTTTAGGGTTTCTGATGGTTTTTCCCCAATTTCTGCTACTATTGGAGGGACCGGCAATGGCGATTCTAAATTAGAAATTTCTCCGACTTGCTTCTGCTTTCCATAGAAAGAAAAAAAAAAAGGGACCAATGGGGGGTGACAAGTGGCAGCTCCACAAAGTCCCCCTTGTCTTTGTATATAATAGTTAGGAAATATATATGAATTGCCTTTACTTTATCTATACCACATCACATGTAATTATATATTCAAGCCTGTAAATGCATTTATTTGAAGCATAGAAACTATTAAAGAGTGAATAAGGGAAAAAAAAAGTGATGTTACCGTAACAACGAAATGCAACAATGAGTTGCACAACATGATTCTTTTTATGTGAAGTCGGCGTGGAACATCGATCGTTAGGGTTCAGTTGAACCACCTCCTGATGTATGATATGATTTCACACAAAATCTAAGATAGATATTGCATTAATTATTATGTTCTTGATTACAGCAGCAGCATACACATATATATATATATGCTTAGGATATTAACCATCTCTTAATCTAAGGGATACTACCATACCACTTAGTATTATCTAAGCTATACACTTGTCAAACATACAAACACACACATGGCTAATTATCCAATTATCCTAACAGCCCCCCTCAAACTTGATGGGGTTGGAACAACATTAAGTTTGGATCTGAACATCTGGAAAGCTGCAGTAGACAGTGGCATTGTTAAACCATCTGCTATTTGATCAGCACTTGGAATATACAGTACTTAGAGCTTCTTGTCAAGGACTTGATTTTTTGACATAGTGAATGTCAACCTCTATGTGTTTGGTCCTTACATGATACACATGATTTATGGCCAGAGAAGCAGCACTAGTATTATCACACCAAGCAACTGGTCTCTTGATCAAGGACAGACCAATTTCTTTAAGAAGATGTTGGATCCACTGCATTTCAGCTTCTAAATTTGCAAGTGACCTGTACTCGGATTCACAGCTTGATCTAGAGACAACATTCTGTTTCGTGGAGCTCCATGAAACTAAGGAATCCCCCAAGAAAACACAGTACCCTGCTACTGATTTTCTATCAAAGGAGCTGACTTCCCAATCTGCATAAGAAAATCCAACCAAATTCAATGCTGTCCCAGGTTTGAAGTGGAGTGCATACTGTAGGGTGCCCTTTACATATCTTAAGAGTCTTTTCAGAAATTGCCAGTGAGCATCTGAGGGTGCTTGCATAAACTGACTTCGGTATTTGACTGCAAATGTGATGTCTGGCTTGGTGAAGGTTAGATACTGCAGGCCTCCTATGGCACTTCTATAAAGAAGAGGATCTGTCATAGCTGTACCATCTGTTGGAGTCAGTTGTTTCCCAGTGACCATAGGAGTAGGGCACTCTTTCATATTAGAAAAATTCAGTCTCTGCAATAGCTGCTGGGCATAATAGGTTTGTGAAAGGAAGACCCTAGTCTGATCCCTGGATACTTCCATACCCAAGAAGTGTGAGACAGTTCCCAAGTCTTTTAGGGTGTTGGACTTATTTCTTAGTTTTGATGATGAGTGCCAGACTAGCTGTTATAGTGCAAAGGCAAAAAGATGTCTAGATCAAATGTATAGGTTCATTAGAGTTTGACTCATAAATATGTTTGATCAAACAAGCACTGTAAAGGGCTGCTGATTGATATCAACAGACTAGTCAATATCAGTAGGGTAGATAGGTCAGTAGACTAGTCAGGAACCTGCTGAAGACTGAAGGCTGAGGGTTCAAACTCAGTTACAGAAGGCTAAGGGATCAAACTTAGTAATTATAGTCAAGGATATGAAATCAGAATTTAGGCAAGTCTGTGATGACCTAAACTGATTGCATATACCTTGTGAAGAAGGTCTAAGTTCCATAAGTTGGATGATGTTTGGAACTTGGTTATAATTCAAAAAGGTGTAATCTAACTTCACAAATAAAAGTTAGATAAAAGAAGTCAGCTGCATTGTATTTTATACACAGCAAATTGGAGTTCAGCAGACTGATGAACCTGCTGATAACATACCTCGATTAATTCAAGATTATTGGAAGATTACATGGATAGGGACGACCAACTACCTCTGACTTATCAAGGAAATCAAAGGCTGAGATTAAAAAGACGTTGGGATGATTCATATTTTTATCCATTGGATACAAGTCAAAAGGGTGGACAGACTGCACTATCAAAAAGGAATTCTGACAGTGTCAGTCCTATGAATAGTGACAGAATGCAAATCAGATGGGACAATAACAAGGAACGGTTACATTTGAATTTCAAATACAAGTCACATGCATTCTTGCCTATAAATAGAGGACTTTCAACTCAGAAACAAGATGATGAAAATTAACAAACTTTGAAGAGATATTACTGAGCTGAAAAACACCCTGCTGAACTTACTGAACTTTAAGCTACTGATCCAGAGAAATTCTTCAAGTGTATTCTACATTCAAGCTACATCAAGCATACACACTTGAAGTCTGCAAGCTGCTTGATTATATCATCCTAATCAAGCGCCGCAACCGAATCATTTATTTGATTCAATCTTTATTTTATAAAGAACCCGCCGAAGACAATGAAGCCTCTGTTGGGTGTTGAAAGACTGTTGTTTGTGGTGGAGCTGGTGAAGAGGCAATCATACCCTTCAAGGACCGGTGGAAGACCTAGGAGCGAAGAATCCTACCTGTTCCCGCTTTCGGTTGTGAAGCCATAGTTATTGGTGAAGGACAAACAACTTAGGAATCTTTGTAACAGCCACATCAAAGATCTCTAGTGAATTTCCTCCAACATCACAGGAGAAGAGTGGACTGACAGGATTACACCACCTGGAACCACTATAAAAACTGCCTATTTACTTTCAGCATTTACATTCTGCACTTAGTTCATTTTACACATCAACCTTCTGAATCTAGCAACTGAAATCATACACTTGCACTACTGAGTATCTAATACTTAGTATCATATTTAACAACAAGTATTAAGGCTTAATTTTGATATAATTCCGCTGCACAAATTCGAAAACTCAACTATCGGTAGACTACGTTTATCGACGGAGCTACGAAGTCTCACGACTCTGAAGTATCGACGGAGACTGCGAAGTTGCGAATTTGTTAACTCCAAAGTTTTAAGTGTTAAGTTTATTCACCCCCCTCTAAACTTAACCAAAGCCTTTTCAAGGGACCAACAATTGGTATCGAGCGGTGCTTCGTTCGAAGTAATCCTACTTGTTGTGCTTGTGAAAATTCTTTGAAACTTTCTTTCAAGTTACCGATTTTCAAAGACTTGCATCATGGACAACACCCAAGATGCTAGAACTATGCTTCGATGTGTTCTCTTGATAGATTTGATGAGTATAAACGTCGAATGCGAGGCATACCTTGCGCAACTTATGATGAGATGATGGATGTACTAATCGATGGACCACCTGGAGATTACCAAGGCAATAACAAGTGGGTGATACAACCGAGTACATTCCTAAACCAAAAAGAGAATGGAATGCGAAAGACGAGAAAAAGAGCAAACCTCAACAATATTGCTATTGACATCATTTACAGAACCTTGGATAGCAATATGTACATGAAGGTTAAAGATTGCAAAACTGCAATGGAACTTTGGGACAAGATACATTTGATCTGTGAAGGCATTGATGCAATAAAGAAGAATAAAATCAGTGTGGCCAGAAAGAGGTTCCAAAAGTTCAAGATGCTGCCAAATGAAACCATTGAGCAAATGAAATCAAGATTTAATGCAATCCTGGATGAACTTACCCTGCTAAGTGTAAGTTATTCAAAAGAAGAAATAAACACCAAAATCTTGGAGGCTCTACCTGCAAAAGATGTTTGGAAAATGAAGGTGACCGCAATAGAAGAAATGAGAAAGTTGCATGAAGAAGACACCTTCAAATTGTTTTCGCATCTCAAAGCTTATGAATTTAGCAAAAAGCTTGTACCGAGATCGAAAAAGAAGAGCCAAAGACCACTGCATTGGCTGCTTCACATCAAGAAGAAACATCAGGAGGACAAGATGATCTGATGGATGAAATGCAAGAGCAGATTGCCCTACTGAGCAAGAAAATCAGGATGATGAAGACTGGAAAGGCCCCTTCAAGAAATTTCACAAAAAGGCCTACTGAAAGAAGGAAAGAAGAATCAAAGAAAGATAATGTCTATCTGTGCTTTCATTGCAAGAAACCAGGACACTTCAAACCTGACTGTCCTAAGTTAAAACAAGGCAAGGAACCTGATTATCTTTGCTTCAACTGCAAGAAGCCTGGACATTTTAGACCTGATTGTCCAGAACTAGTGAAGACCAAGAGTCAACAAAGAAGACATGGCAAGAAGGCTATGGTTGCTGAAGATGAATCAGGGTATGAAGTGGAATCTGAAAAGGGAAATGATTCAGATGACACAGCACTGGTTGCTGAGATGGAGGATTATGCTTTGATGGCCAATATGGATGAAACTGAGGAGGTATACAACAATGTATCTATCAATACTCCTACTGGAAGTGATTGCGAATCAACTTGTGGTTCAAATCCTAGAAATTCTGACAACAATGAGACTTTGGATGCCATCCTTAATCAACTAAGGATAATACAATCTGGTTATGAGATTGTGAAGGCTGAAAAAGAAGCTCTTGAATTGGAAGTTGGAAGATTGAAAGCTGAATTAAGGGTTCTCAAAGGTAAGGAAGAAGATGTTGGACAGAATCAGTATAAGTCTGCTGAACATCCAGCAGCCTCTGAATCTGCTGAACCATCTTGTTCCACTGCTGCATACAAATTAGGAAAGCCTTATGAGGATAGAACAGGGCTTGGATTTGGAACTCAGCAATCTAACAAGAGTGGATCCAATAAGGTCACTGAACCTAGTACCAGAATTGGTCCTAAGTTTGTACCTACACTAGATTCAACTCCCAGTAAGGTTGCTGAGGCAGTAAAACCCAATGAGAATGCTTCAAGGAAGCAAAATCAGAAGTCAAAGAAGTCAACGGCTCCTAACAAAAAGAGTAAATCTAAAAATAGGACTGATGTGCCTTCTAAGCCTGCTGATAGCAGACCTGCTGCCAAGTCTGCTGGACCACAGAATGGTAAGAAACAGAAATATTCCAAGGATAAGAATCCTAAACCCAAAAATGCTAATCATTCAAGGGATACTTATCTCAGGGGGAAAGGTAGATTGTTCCCTACTGATGATGATTGGAATATTCCTGCATCTAATGCTAGAAACAGTAAGTATAACCATGCTACAAGGGTAAAACCTAGGCAATGGGATCAGCAGAGGACTTACACAAGACCTCAGCAGACTCCATATTACAGGGCTGTTCCTAACCGACAGCAAACAAATGGTTATACTAATGTTTCTAAGACCAAGAATCACTTTAAACGGCATTATAAACCAAAAGGCCAGAAAACATATGTGAATCCTACACAACCTACTGTTAGAACTTATGGATGTGTGGAATACATGTATGAACCAAAGTACGACACTTTTAGGAGAAGACCTTATGGAAACCTACCAAAAGTCATGCTTACTACTGACCACTATGGACCCAAACAGGTTTGGTACCTAAAAAGCATTAACTTTGTTTTGTAGGGTGTCTGGTACTTTGACAGTGGATGTTCCAGACACATGACAAATAATAAGTACTGTTTATCAAACTTTGTGGCAAAATATGGTCCTAGGGTGAATTTTGGCAACAAGAATACACCTGGATATACAAGAGGATATGGCACACTTGTGAGGAATGGACTTACAATCAAGAATGTTGCATATGTGGAAGGACTGGACTACAACTTGCTGAGCACTGGACAATTCTGTGACATGGGATACAAGGTCACTTTTGACAAAAACAATTGTATTGTCATTAGTGAAAGAGGTGATCAAGTTGTACTTGCTGGTAGAAGACAACAAAACATGTATGTTGTGGATTGGTCTACCGTGCGCCTTTCCGAAACTCGCCTAATTGTGCATACCAAGTCCGAACTCAATTGGTTATGGCACAAGAAGTTGAATCACTTAAACTTTGATGATATCAATCAGTTGGTAAAGAAGAAGCTGGTGATTGGTTTACCTGAGATCACATTCAAAAAGGATGCTATATGTGATGCATGTCAGCAGGGTAAACAAATAAAGTCAAGTTTCAAGTCAAAGACTAAACAATCAACTAATAGAGTGTTGGAGCTTATGCATATGGATCTTTTTGGACCAATAACTCCAACACGTGTAACAGGAAAGAAGTACACTTTAGTGGTTGTGGATGATTATTCAAGGTACACTTGGGTGATATTTATGAACAAGAAAAGTGAAACACTCAAAAGCATACCTAATCTTTTAAAGAGATTACAGAATTAGAAAAGTTTAACAGTAATAAAGATAAGATCATCATCGGTACTGAATTTCTCAACAAAGTTATAAGAGAATATTGTGAACGAATGGTGTACTACATCAACTTGCTCGTCGTTTTGGTACACCTCGGCAAAAAATGGGGTTGCTTTGAAAGAAGAAACATGACGCAGGAAGAACAATGATCTGTGAAGCATTGCTACCTGAAAGATATTGGGCTGAAGCAGTCAATACAGCATGCTATACACAAAACAGAACATCAGTAAACAAGAAGCTGCTGAAGACACCTTATGAGGTTTGGAATGGAAGGAAACCTAACATATCCTATTTCCATCCATTTGGAAGTAAATGTTTTATCCTAAATCATAAGGTACACTTGAAAACATTCCAACCAAAATCAGATGAAGGAATTTTCTTAGGATATTCT
Source organism: Gentiana straminea (assembly GCA_036785695.1). Lineage (NCBI taxonomy): Eukaryota > Viridiplantae > Streptophyta > Magnoliopsida > Gentianales > Gentianaceae > Gentiana > Gentiana straminea. The sequence goes on along the minus strand of JAVUPR010000497.1, from coordinate 7,738,013 downwards.
TCAGTGAGCAAGGCATTCAGGGTGCTGAACAAGAGGTCACTAAAACATGAAGAAACAATCCATGTTGTGTTTGATGAACCTAAGTTTAATGGTATGGAAGATGAAGATTGTGAACCTGCTGAGAATCAACAAGTCACTGATCCAGATTGTGTTGAAGTTTTGGAAAGATTCAATGACTTGAAAGTTTCGATACTGCCCCTGCTGAACACCTTGCTGGTAATGTTACTGATGCAACAACTGAAGCAGCTCAAGGATCTGCTGAACCCCCTGTAGAAGAAGCTACAGCAGACCCTACTGAAGATGAGGTTCCTGATAATCAAAATAACCAGAATCCACAATGGTTAAGGAATCACCCTGCTGAACAAGTTATTGGTAATGTACAGCAAGGTGTGAGGACTAGAAGACAACTGGAAGCTATGTTTACTTGTTTTCTATCTCAAATGGAACCTAAAGTTTGTTAGGAACATTTTATTATGTTTTGATGATGGCCATACTAGCTGTTATAGCAAGCCTGAAATAAGTTAGAATTCTCTGTATAAGTCTTTACTTAGAGTCTAACATGTTGTATAAGTTGAGTCAGACAAGTATTGTACTAGTTGGTAGGACGGCAAAGTGAAAACGGACATTCGGCGAAATGAAGCCGCCAAGCACCAAGCGAGAGATACGAGAGAAGGGATTATGATCGACTTATAACCAAGGAAGTCCGTGATGACCTTGGATAAGTCTAAGTTATGTTTCAAGTGATGAAACTCAATATTCCAATATGGTGTACACCGATCTCACCCAAATCAAGGATCGGTGAAGTATAAAGATTCTCCCGAAACTAAAACAAAGAAGAAAACGAGTGAATCGGTGAGTACACCGACCGTCGGCAAAGAGAAAACAAAACGGCGAAGAAAGAACTAACGGCTAAGTCGAAGGCTCACTCCACCGTTCTACGGACGGTGAAGAGACACTTACAAGATCGATTTAATATACATTGAAGATTCGAAAGAGATCATGCATTAAATGCACAATCATTAAAGGATCAATCAAGGACGGATTTTCTCGCTATATATTTGAAAGAAGAATCCGATCACCGAAATCAAGGAGAATACAATTAAGGGGGAATCAAGAATAAAATCAAGGATTATTCCCTCATTAATATAGCCAACGGACGGAATTTCAAAATCAAGGCTATTCAAGGCTATAAATAGAAGGCATTGACGAGAAAAAGAAGATAACGATAAAAAAAAGGAAAGCGAAACTCACAATTAGAAAAGCCTTCTCTCTCGAACTTACAAGGATACATCTAGTGATCAACTCAAATATCGAACTACAAAGTCATATTCGAATTGAGATTGATCAAGCAAGTGCGTGAATCACATTCACATCAAACTCGAAGCAACTAAATCGAGGCAATCCGAGAAGGAGTTGAAACCTGTGATAGTCGTTGAAGGATTTTGATCTCAAGGAGCGACAAAAGGAAGACGAATCACCGAAGCCGTTGCGATCAAGGAGTGATAGTCTTGTAGATTGTGAAGCTTGGGAAGCCAAGGACAATCATACTTGTTGTATCTCGTGGAAACAATAGTGAATTCCTCCGATCATCACGGGAGAAGAGTGGATTAAGGGATTACACCACCCCGAACCACTATAAGCCTTGTGTCAATTTAATTTCGCAATTTACTTTACGGCACTTATTTAATTTGCCTACATCATAACACATATCTGTGATTGTCTAAACTGATTTGAAAACAACATAGTAAGAAGGGACTTATCCGCTGCTCAAAAGCTTTTAAAACACAAGAAAAGTTTTTGAAACTCCACTATAGTCATTCACCCCCCCCCTCGACTATAGTTTCACCCTTCTCTGGGACCAACAATTGGTATCGGAGCAGTGTTCCTAGTATCAGAACCTGTTCAGATCTAATTTCTGGTAACAAGGAGATCACATATTTTCAAAGTAGTTTTCAAATCTGAAGTTTTTCATTCACTGCCATTTTTATCTTCAATTGCAATGATGGATTCCTCAAACTTCTTGTCAAAAGTACATGTTTTCAATGTTAATAATTTTGATGAATATAAAATAAGAATGTTATCTCATCTTGCAAAGAACTCGCGAGAGAGATGCTTTGGATGTAATCAATGACGGCCCAATCATGATCACTACTGTGGTAGGCAAAGGAGCAGATCAAGGAAAGGAGATAGACAAACCCAAGAAAGATTGGACCAAAGATGACATGAGAAGAGCAAACCTAGACTTTGTAGCAAAAGATATGATCTTAAAGACTCTAGACATCAACATGTTCATGAGAATCAAAGATCGTAAAACGACAAAGGAGATGTGGGACAAACTATCATTGATAAATGAAGGATCTCGAAGCGATCAAAGAAAACAAATTATCTCGTTGCAAAACGAAATTTGAGAACTTTAAAATGAAGACCGGTGAATCCATTGATCAAATGGACAACGGATTCTCAAGCATCATCGGTGAACTGCAATGACAAACTTGGACACACATATCCACAAAAAGAAGTATGCTTGAAGATCTTGAGAGGACTACCCGAAAGATGGAAGATCATAACATCGGTAATCGAGGAACAACAAATCTTGCAAGCACCGACACTCGACACCGATGTCCCAATTGAAAGCTCATGAATTCGAATTGAACAAAGAAGATGGTGGTCCGGCGAGACACACAAAATTACTTGCATTAGCCGCACCCCAAGAAAGTAACTTTGCCGAATGCATCAAGAAAGAGACACAAGAACTAAAAGAACAGGTAGCTTTATTAGTTAAATGTTTTGACGGGTTTAAAAAGAAGCCATTCAAGGGAAATTCAACATCAAACAAAAAGTCAAGCTCAAACAGAGACATGAAGAAGAAAGATGATGAATACGGATGCTTCAACCGCAATAAGAGAGGTCACTTCAAGGTGATTGTCCCGAAGAAAATGACAAAGATGATGAAAAGAAGAAATTCAAAGCATCCGAAAAGAGAAAGGGCAAGAAGGCACTTAAGGCGAATCCGGCGAAAGGAAAAGCATGAAGAATCATCGACAATGACTCGGATGATAGTGATGAAGAAGACAGCTCAGAAAATGAAAATGCATGCCTATGCCTCATGACCAAAGAATTGGATGAAGACAAAAGTGATAGTTCAGACACTGAGGAAACAATCCTATGTTTAATGGCTAAAGAATCAGATGAAACTGAGGTAACATCTAGTTCCCGTTCTTCATCTAATGCATTCACATCTAACACCGCACAATCCTCTAGTCTTCCATTAGATACAAGACACACTAGTCCAAAATCTCATTACTAAATTTGATGAAATTGAAAAGAATCATGAAATTCGGAAAAGGAATGCAAGGATCTAAGAAAAGAGAATAAGAGGTTAAAGAAAGAACTGGATAAAACAAGAGCCGAATTAACTAGTAAGGAGACCCACTTAAATGATCAACAAAAAGCAGATGACCATACATCTGTTACCATCAGATCAGTTAAGAAGAACTCCTCACCAGTAAAGGTAATCACTGCACCACTAAAAGCACCAGCTTACAAACCCTCAAAAAGGTTTGGATCCAGATCTAGTCTTGGCTATGACAGTCAGGATGAACGTAGGGATAATAGTCAACACAATTCTAAATTGAGGACCACTAATGGACCAAAATTTAGAAAGGGACAGACCATGTCTCCAACAGATCATCATTCCCGGTGAAGTCAAAACCCACTTTGTAGTGAAACGACGAGACTAAATCCTCATTCCAATCATACAAAAACAACGACCATCCGAAAGGTAAAGGCGGACTTTTTCCCTCGAGAGGATGATTGGAATATCACACCTCCAAAATACAAGAGGAAACCATTCCACAAAATGCATCATGTGATTAAGAAAAATCAATCTAGCTATGTTCCTAGACACATGAAGCAAGAAAGGTTTCCTATTGCATATTGGAAAGTGAAGAAGGATATAAATGCACCAAAAGGTGGAAAAAAGTATCGAATACCTTCGTAAAAATATTAGAAGCTATTCTCGCCATGCCTTATACATATGAAGTTGATGACTTCAATTATCCAAAGAGAAGACCTTTTGGATACATACTTGGTATGGGAGGCATGATCTGCTAACAGATATGGACCCAAACGGTGTTGGGTACCCAAACTTAATTAATGCTTTTGTAGGATGTCCGGTACATAGACAAAGTGGATGTTCCGGACACATGACAGAAACAAGAAATGGGTCACTGATTTTAAAGCTTTTGATGGACCCAAAGTCACATTTGGAGGAAAAGAAAACCCTGGCAAGATTAAGGGGGAAGGCACAATACTCAAAAACAATCTAAAGATTCAAAATGTGGCATATGTCAAGGGACTTAACTTCAATCGATGAGCATCGGTCAATTCGTGACAAAGGCTACAATGTGCACTTCAACAAAGAAGGATGCAAAGTGATTCACAGATCAAACAAACACGGTGGTTCTTGCAGGGTAGAAGACAAGACAACATGTATGTGGTGGATGGAGAACGACCAAGGTAGAAACATGTCTACTTGTCAAGAATAAACAATCAACAAGCCGGATTTGGCACGAAGATTAAATCACTTGAATTTCAAGACCATCAACAAACTATCAAAAAGCAAGTTAGTTGAAGGCCTGCCAGAGATCACATTCAAGAAAGAGAGTCTATGTGATGCTTGTCAGAAAGGAAAACAAATAAAAAGCTCATTCAAATCAAAGCCTCATCAATCTACAACAAGAGTTCTACATCTACTGCACATGGACTGTTTGGACCAATCACTCCAAGAGTGTGAGTGGTAAGAAATATACTCTTGTAGTGGTGGATGACTTCTCAAAATACACCTGGACCATCTTCATGAACAAGAAGAAAGAAACACTCAAGAAGCTACCGAGACTTGCCGAGAAGACTCCGAATGAAAAATAGCTAAAAATTATCAAAATCGTATCGGATAGAGGCACCGAATTTCTAAATGAAATTATCGAACCTATTGTGAAGAAAATGGAGTACTACATCAACTATCTCAGGCGGGAACTCCACAACAAAATGGTGTAGCGAAAGAAGAAACGAGAACTCTCAAAGAAGCGATCGAGCAATGATTGCTGAAGCATGCTTGCCAAAGAGATCTTGGGCTGAAGCAGCAAACACAGCATGCCATACACAAAACAGATCAATCATCAACAAACATCATGGAAAAACTCCATATGAATTATGGAATGGTAGAAAACCCAATATCTCATATTTTCGTATGTTTGGATCAAAATGTTTTGTCTTGAACAGGAATCATCTTCATACCTTTGATGAGAAGGTGATGAAGCAATCTTCATGGGATACTCGGACACCAAAGAAAGCATTCGAGTACTAAATAAAAGAACATTGGTGATTGAAGAATCAATACATGTGGTTTTTGATGAACCATATACAAATGGTGAAGATCTTCAAGACCAAGAAGAGAAAGCCGCACGAGAGGCAAATCTATACAAATGCAACCATACCGGCCTACTATCCCGAATCATCTTTTTGGAAATCAAGAGGAGCCACATATCAATACAACAGGAGAAGCACCGAAATTGAAGTTCATGCTCGCATGAAGGTATGGAAGCACCAAGTGAAGATCAACTTCAACCGGACCTAAATTGGCTTAGAGACCATCCCGAAGAACAAGTCATTGGAGATATTCACACCGGAGTCGAACAAGAAGACAACCTGGAGCACATGCTAACTTGCTTTCTATCACAAGTGGAACCCAAGACCATAGATGATGCAATCCAAGATGCAGATTGGATCACAAACCATGCAAGAAGAACTAAATGAATTTGAAAGAAATGAAGTCCGGGAACTTGTTGACAGACTTGAAATGGCCAACATCATTGGTGCAAAATGGGTATTCAGGAACAAGATGGATGAGCAAGGAACTGTTGTCAGAAACAAAGCAAGGCTAGTTGCAAAAGGATATTCCCAAGCTGAAGAAATAGATTATGATGAAACCTTTGCTCCAGTAGCAAGATTGGAAGCAATAAGACTTTTTCTAGCATTTGCTGCACACAAAGACTTCAAAGTCTATCAAATGGATGTCAAGAGTGCATTTCTAAACGGACTTTTGGAAGAAGAAGTTTATGTAGAACAACCTCCTGGATTTCAAATCAAAGGAAAAGAAGACAAAGTATACAAACTCAAGAAGGCCCTCTATGGCCTCAAACAGCACCTGAGCCTAGTATGAAACACTTGTCACAATTTCGATCAAGAATGGATTCAACAAAGGAACTATAGACAAAACTCTATTTAAACTAGAGGAAGGGGCAAGCACATTGCTAGTGCAAATCTATGTTGATGACATAATCTTTGGATCGAAGATGAAAAGTTGTGTGAGAAATTTGCAAACCTAATGAAGAGCAAATTTCGGATGAGCATGATGGGAGAATTAAACTACTTCCTTGGCCTTCAAGTAAAGCAAATGAAGGATGGCATTTTCATTAGTCAAGCAAAATATACAAGAGATTTGATACACAAGTATGGGATGGATACAAGTGGCACGAAACAGACACACCAATGTGTGCCGAGTCATACTTGGAAAAGATGAAGGAGGAAAAGATGTTGATCGAAAAATGTATAGAGGAATTATTGGATCATTATTATACTTAATCGCAAGCGGACCCGATATTGCATTTGCGGTAGGAGTGTGTGCTAGATTTCAAGCTCAACCAAAAGAATCACATCTTCTAGCAAACCTAAAAGGATAATCAAATACTTGAAACACACCATCAATGTTGGCATTTGGTACCCAAAAGATGGAGGATTTACACCGATATCATATTCGGACTCGACTATGCTTTGGATGCAAAATAGATAGAAAAAGCACCTCCGGAACATGCCAAATGCTAGGAACCGGACTAGTCTCATGGTTCGGAAAAAAGCAAAACTCTATATCTACATCAACGGTAACGAGAATATATAGCGACGGTAGGTATTGTGCACAAGTACTGTGGATAAGACAACAGCTAAGGGACTATGGAATCGAAGAGAAAACAATCCCAATCATGTGTGACAACACAAGTACAATATCTATTACAGAAAATCTAGTATTGCATTCAAGAACAAAGCACATTGATGTAAGACATCATTTTATCAGAGACCATGTTGAAAAGGGAGATGTCATCCTAAAATACATATCCACTGAAGACCAACTGGCTGACATCTTCACTAAACCACTAAGTTATGAAAGATTTAGTATGTTGAGAACTGAGTTAGGGATGATTGAAATTGACTAAGTATCAACGAGCGGCTAACGGAGTAATCGGCTAAGTGACTTCATCAATCGGTACAACCTTTGCCGTTACGGGAGATGTAGCGGGTAAGGCACGGTATCCAAAGCAGAGGTAACTTAACCGATTGTTAGGAACAGCTTCAATGAAGCACTCGGTGAAGAACTCATTGGACCGGTTAAGTGACCAGCGAAGGCACTTCACCGAAATAAAGACTTGGACAAATTCAAAGTGTGAACAAAATCAATTCTGAATACACGTGGAGAAAAAGGAAATTATGGAGGATTATTCAGTACACACGTGGCGATCACTTTATGATCATGGAGGTAATTATATTATTTTTTGAATTATAAACTCCTCGATTCCCGGGCTCTATCATTACTTGCCTCAAACCACTCCCCCTCTACGCTCGAATATCGCATTTTTCATACACAAAATCACACCATTATGTCACTAAATCCTTCCATATTCAAACCACGTTCACACTACCCAAATCACACTATATAAACAAGACTTAGAGATTTTCAGAGATCCTTACGCTCTCTTGCAAATTACAACCCTACTCTTGTTTATCTCTATTGCAAACTCAAGTTCATTTTCAAACCCCTCTCCCTCTCAAAAATGGCATCATCTTCCTCAATCACTCAAGCTAGGTACGAAAAATCGATTGCCACTGGCTCATTCTTCCAAGCAGAACACTACCTGAAACTGTGTGGAAATGATGAGCATGCCAAAAGGTTGGCAGCAGGCTGCGAAAAACTAAAATTATCCACCTTCCTCAATCCTCCAATAACTGAAGTGTGTTATGAAAGTCTGATTTCCTTCTGGAAATCTGCACAATACGTGCCTGGGCTCCCTACTGAAGAAGGTGACAAGTTCGAAGAAGACAAGATTGTTGCATCCATAAATGGCAAAGACGTGGTGATTACAGCAAAGGTAATCCGAAAACATCTCAAACTTTCAAATAAGGGTCAAGCAAAAGTGACATTGATACCACAGGACTTAGATGAATTCTAGGCAATCATTGCCAAAACGGCAAACCCAGGATCCACAAAAGTAAATTGTCTCGGATCCGAGTTGAAGCGACCATTTAATGAGTTTAGTGCCCTAATTGGCAAAACCATTGAAGGAAAGTTGGGAGCAAATCATGCCATGACAGAAATTAGAATGCGGTTAATGGGAATCATCTATAACAAGCTACGATTTAATTGGGCAAAATACTTCTTTTTGAGAATTAAAGAGCAAATCCAAGGTGAAGTAAAAGCAAGCGAAAAAGGGATAAAAGAGGGAAAGACAATGAAAGGACAATTCTGGGTGAAAAAGTCATATGGGATACAGGTGCACTATATGTTGCAATGTCTCAAAGTCCCCTCTGTACAACTCCACAGACTGCATGAATCCAAAGTCATGTTTACTTATGTCAAACCACAAAAGAAAGCACTGGAGAAGATGAGGAATCTCTAGAAGAAGCTGTACAATTGTCTGTAAACGATATAGATGACCGAATTGCAGAATATCTTGAATGGAAGGAAGGCGATTCCAGACAACAACTTCAAGACACAGACCACATGCTTACTGAAGAAGCTTGGTTATTTGATTTTCCGGGAATCACAACACTTGTAGGAGTACTTGATGAATCACCACTATGGGAATTGGTTGATGCGGCCAAGGCAAAGATGCTCCGGACCTGCGGGAGACGAATGATGACTCGGACGGTGGTGATGATGATCATGATGATGATGATGATAATGATCATGATTGTAATGACAATAATGATGATGATTTAGGTAAAGACGAGAGAAGAGGATGCTCTTGCACCGGATGCACTTGATGACACTACTCTTCTCCGTACATTTTTGAAACCACAAGCCTCCGGCAAGTCTTCAACTCCAAAGAAAGACAAGTCACTCAACCGCGTCTATCAATGTTCCAAATAACAAAGACAAACATTGTGGACACGGTTCAATTCTTGCCACTCCGATCAAGACAACCCCCGGCATAGAGATAGGGGAACAGCAGCTCAAGCCACACCAGTATACTCATCTACCCAAATACTTGAAGATCTAGATGTAAATGCAGATGTCACTCAACATCAAGACAAGGGCCAAGAAACGGATCCGAACCAAATGAAACAAGGCACAAACTCTCTCAGCTGAACACTGGCATTACAAATGAAACTTTTGAGAAAGCGGCAGACTTGCTGGCTGAAGAATTGGAACAGCAAGCAATGTATCTCAGATCCATGACTTCAGCGTTTAATGACAAAAGCTCCTCCATTGAAAACAAGTTTCAAGCCATTGCCGAGTACATTGATGCACAAAACATTGTGGTTCAACAACAGGGAAGTCTGATGAAGCAGCCTAACATCAATATCACCAACGATCTTGCGGCCTCGGGCAACACATTTCCCAAGAAAACGAATCACCGCGTAGCTTTTGGCACTAGACTTAGGAGTGTCAATGAGAAATTGAATGATCATAACAATAGATTCACCTCTATTGAATAAAAACTTGACTCTCTGATTGGAACGGCAGAGGCCACCAATAGCATCCTACTCCAGCAAAGGGATGATGCTGCCAAAAAGGGGGAAAATCTGGATAAGCCTGAAGGATCAACTTTCAAACCCCCTAACTTCACTGATAAGCCTGAAGGATCAACTTTCAAACCCCCTAACTTCACTGAAGAACAATTGAGAGCAAGAGACAGAGAAATAAGGATCAGAAATGAAGCAGAAGAGCAACAAAGAAGGATCAAAGAAGAAAGAGAAAAAGCCACAAAGGAACCCTGTATTGGATTTCCTCATCCTATTCAACGAAGAGATGATGATAGAGACAGTCCGGCAGACAGCAAAGGCCTGGATCCACCCAGCAAAGAGGATCTGTCAGTCAACATAGACTCAGCACCAGAGGAAACACCAGTGTTAAGGGTGAATTTATACGATTTATAACGCTATATTCTATGATATTTTTCCCCGTAATTGTACTAAATTGCATAAGAAACGAGGGTTTAATGGATATATTGAGCAAATGAGATTTTAGAAGAGTTAATCGCAAAATAGGTTGATTTATGTGTTTTAATTGTGATTTTATGATTATTTGAGCATTATTACATTTTGCGATGTTTTTATGTGTTATAGATACATGTTGGAGGCTCAAAAGATGATCAAAGGTTGATTAAGTTCAAGCTAATTGATGATGAAAGAGATAATGAAGAAGTGGGATAGAGATAGAAGAGATAAAGATCAATAAATCAAAATCGATCATATCAAACTGGCGTCCAGTATCTCCGTCCAGTGGACGGGCGTCTGATGCAGTTGGACGAGCGTCCAGGGTGTCATCTTTGATTCAGGAAGTTTGGACGCTGGAGTGGACGCTAGATGGACGAGCGTCTGGTCATGACTCGGCCCGATTCGAAGTTTTATTGAAGAGTGGACGGGCGTTCGAGGTTTCAGACGGGCGTCCGGTGGCCGACTTAGCGAACCGACTTTAAGATCTATATATAGTCGGTCGTTTTCTCCACAAAAGAGGATCATACACACATTATTCAAAACCCTAAACCTAGGGGCGGCTTTAGGCTGCGTTTTTCATCTTTTTATTCCTATTTTTATGCTCTTAATTTAGATAAAACACTAGTTACTTTTTATGTACTTTTTCTCGCAAATTTGAGTTGCCGAGGATGTTCGGAGGCTAAAAGCTTCATCAAACGAGTATTGTGAAGCCGTCCAACAATTGTTGATTTCGCTTTCTTCGATTATACTTGTGAGTTTTTAATAAAGGTTGTTTCTTATTCATGCTTATTCATGTTTAATTTGCTTTTATATCGGAAGATATGCATGTGTTGATTGTTTATTGTTGATGGAAGTCTTAATAAACCCTAGATCACCATGAATAAGAATAGTAATTCGAATCTATAATAACGGAAGTTAATAGGTCGATTACTAGGTTATAAACACAAAGTTTGCACCTTTGATTATTGAACGCGTTAATCTTACATCGGAAGATAATAGATTGATAGATGAACTTTCTAAGGAATTAGGGTTCATGTCTAGGTAAGGTGAATCACAATCGAATAAAAACCGCACTATAATCGAGATAGGGAATCAATGCTTGTTGGATAGGTGGATCAATCCTCGTTTGCTCGTTATAAATTTGATTTAAATCCTTAAAAGCTTGAATTTGTCTAGTTAGTTTACTTTTATCCGCATCTTAGATTAGTTAGTTTAAATTGGTTCGCAGCCCGTATCTTTCCCGGCTTTAGATCATCTCTTCATCCGCTTTTACGTTTTAGTTAAAGTTTAATTTACGGTATTCGTTTAGTTTTATCCGTTATTTAGCTTAATAATCGTGACATAGGTTAGTTAGATAAAAACTAGAAATCACAATCGTTTAGTTCCCCGTAAGATCGACCCGGCATTAGCCTCCATACTACGATCCTTATACTTGAGGTTAACCGGATTATTACTTGTTTATTTTGTGTTGATAAAATCCGTGACAATTTTTTGGCGCCGTTGCCGGGGAACCGGACGGTTGCCTAGTTTTTGTTTTTGTTTTTAGTTTGTTTTTTTTTTCTTGTTTTTAGGTTAGATCTTTTCGAATCTCTTTTTGTTTGTTAGTAGTTTAGTCGTTTTAGTGCGTTTTTCGTCGTGTTTAAATCGGTAGTTAGTATAAATTTTAGCTTCTTAGTTTGATACTCGTTTTCTCGTTTTCATACTCGTTTTTTTCGTTCTTTCGTCTCGGATTGATCCGGACGGACGTCCGGTATCACCGAACGCTCGTCCAAATCAAGTCTCGCTCTATTCGAGCGTCTATACGCTCTCTGAACGAGCGTCCGGTTAGTCCGAACGCCCGTCGAGCTTCTTCCTCCGGAAGACGCCCGTCCATTAATTGGACGCCCGTCCGTCCCGTCGCCATCGCTTTTTTTTTATTTTTATTTCAATTAGGTTTTCTGTTTTTTTCGTAGGTAAGTGTCGTAGGTAGGTTTCTTAGGTTGAATCATCGACTCCACGCCTTTCACGATCAAATTTTAGGGAAAAAGGGTCCGTTTTAGCACTTGATAGTATTTTGGCCATAACTTTCGGCTCGAGTGTCGGATTGGCGCGCGGGACCCCAATTCGGAAAGCTCGTTCCGACGCCGACGACGTGGCGGACGGCCGGAGGCCGTCCGACACCGTTTTCGAGGTCAAAATCCACTGTTTTCCCTTCCATTTTGGGCTCGAAGATTTCAACACGTTTTTAGTGTTTCCTCGTTTTTTCTCGTTTTTAAATTTTTCGTAGTTAAGTTTCGTAGTTTTTGATTCTCTAGGTTTAGTTATCCTTTCCCTCTGTCCGATCCGTCCTTTCGTCATTTTCTATCCTTTCTTGCTCAACACCTTGAGTTGGTGTTCGGTTTATGCAAACTCGTAGTCATAAGGGACCACTAATCTATTCCCCGACCCCGAGCGGACCATAGTCCGACCCAATAGGCGGAGACTTCGTTTCGACGAAGGAAACGCTCTAGATCAAAGATTTGAGCAATATCTTTCGGAGAAATCGAAAGAATAGTAATAATGGCGCGGAAGATAGACGGACGTTGGCCGACTATGCCATGCCCGGCACGGTCACCATCAACCCGGCTATCGTCATGCCTACCATTACTTGCTCCAAACTTCGAGCTTAAACCCGGACTTATTCGGATGATGCGGCATGCATCAATTTTCCATGGTTTTCCATCGAAAACCCCCACACTCACTTACACACATTCTTGCAAATATGCGGTACTACCCGTATCCAAGGTGTAAGTGAGGACGCCATCAAGCTTAAACTATTTCCATTTTCCTTACGGGGGAGGCACTCGAGTGGTATCACTCTCTCCCCTCCGAATCCATCACTACATGGGCGGAGCTCGAGAAGGAATTTCTAAGTCAATACTTTCCTCCTTCAAAAACGACCCCCCGTCGTACGAACGAAATCTTCACATTCCGTCGACTGGAAAATGAGTCATTCTTTGAGGCGTGGAAAAGGTTTAAGTCTCTCCCGCGAAAGTGTCCCCATCATGGCTTGCCAAAGCAAAGGCAAGTCCATACTTTCTTCGACGGATTGACCGAGCTCACCAAGGGCATGGTCAATAGTTCCTCTGGTGGGGCATTTCTCAAGAAAACACCGATGAGGATGGGCATTGTTCGAAGACATTGCCAAATATAACTATGCCCCATCTTATCAAGCTATTCAAGCACCTCCTCCTCCTCCCAAGGTCGAAGAGGTGACTATGCAAAATCTCGATTGCCTTGTTGCAAAAGCAAATGGCTAATTCTCAAATGACAACATCCCAAATTGTTCCTAATCCGAGTTATCGGACTCTTTCGTTTCCACGAGAACTCTCGTGGTTCGTATTGTGAAGCATGCTTTGTCGGACCGCCCATATGACCGGCCAATGTCAATTTTCTTCCCCCTCTACTCTCGGCAAGTCAATGCGTTCATGACTATGGACGGCATAATCCAATCACATGCCAAGTATGTGACGCAATGGGCATACTTGCTCGCTTCGTCCCATGATTGGGCGAATGCGGAAGTCAATGCTTTCTCGGCCGGACAAATCGAGATTCAACAACCAATTCTCGGCGAGAACAATTTCCAAAACCAAGGGTTTAATCAATCTTCGGGATTTAATCCTAATTCGAACTTCAATAGAAACCCTGGTTATAATCGAACCCAAGCTATAATTCTTCCAATCCACGAAAGGTTCAATCGAATTGGCCCGCCAATTCTAATTCTACATTTCCAAATCGGCCAATCCGCCCTTTCCTCAAAATCATCGAAAACTCTCAAGGACCCTCCCAATCCAACAATTTCGAAACCAAGTTCATTTCGGAGGAGCAAAGCGGGACAATAAAAAATCTTGAGAAACAAATCGGGCAATTGGTGCGAGCGCTAGCCTCAAGACCCCCGGGCATTGCCCGCTTTCACGAGAAAAATCCAAAAGGCGGTCAAGTCGCTCACGCCGATTTAAGCAACGATCAATGCACCGACTCGGTACCTTCACCTCCATACGGTACGGTAGAAGAGGCCGGTGCAATGAATTTGAGAAGTGGTTCTCAAGTTGGTGGTCCCCCTGGCTTCCAGGGAAACCACTAGCCCCTCCTGCCATTGGTAAGGCAGGAGGGGAAGTTGAGCACCCATCGTCCCCTTGGCTGCAGAAGGAAAATCAGGTGGCTGATCCCCTGATAGAAGAAAGAGTTGAGATTCCTCAAGTGGGCCGATCCCTTGAGGAATAAAGAATCAATTGGAAGTCCTCGGTGGGCGTTCCCCCGAGAAGTGAAACATTTGAGGATCCTCGGGTGGCTGATCCCCTGAGGAGTGATGAGTTAAATGATAGTCGGTGGGCCGATCCCCGACTAAAAAAAGAATGAGAAGACGGTTCGGTGGAAAGATTTGGAAGACAAAGCTATCGCGCATCCTCAAAGAAAATCTTTTCCGAGGATGATTTGAAAAAGCTTCCATTTCCACCGAGAAAGAGCAACATCCCATTGCATGAAGATAAGAAGTACGAAAAGGTGCTTAAATCTGTTGAAAAATACTCGGGTTAATCTTCCACTCTCCGAGGTTTTGGTTGAAATGCCTAAGTATACTAAATTCATCAAGGATGTTGTTTCTTCGAAGAAGAAGTTAGCGAGAATGGATCAAGCAATTGGTGAGGATTGTTCAATGATCAATTATCCGGACTTACCAATCAAAAGAGGTGACCCCGGGAAATTCGTGCTCACATTGCGGATGGGAGGCCTAGTCTTTCCAAATTCTTTATGTGACCTGGGTGCATCCATCGCTTGATGCCATTATCTATTTGCAAGCAAATTTGGGTTTACAAAGTCTTCTAGAACCCACTACCATGAACTTGCGGTTCGATAGATCTTCAAAGAAAGCCTCGGGGATCCTAAAGGACGTATTGGTTCAAGTTGGTAGGTTTACCTTTCCCGTTGACTGGTATGTCTTAGATATGGAGAAAAATGAAAACGTCCCTCGATTCTTGGAAGACCTTTCCTATCTACGGCTAGAGCCCTCATCGATTGTGATGGTGGGAAAGTAACTATCCGAGTTGGTGACCAAGAGGTGAGCTATAGTGTTTCTAAATCTATTCAAGTACCCTCCGGTTCTCCAACCGGCTCGTTCCATTGAGGAGACGTCCGATGACTTCAATGACTTCATGGATAAGCAAGTCTTGGTCAGTAGAAGCGAAATATGAGCGATTGATTGATAATCCGAATAATCATGGTGTGGTCAATCTAGACCAGTTAGCAGCTGATTTTGAGGATGAGCTAAGAGAAGAAGCCTTGGCAGTAGGACCACTAAGTAAGCTCAGCGATGTTGAGTTGAAGAGTGGTGATCTTAAATCAAGTCTAGAGGAACCCCCTGTAGACTTGGTTCTGAAGCCGTTGCCTAAACATCTTAAGTATGTATTTCTAAGAGAAGGTGACAAGCTTCCTTTGATCATCTCTGCCAAGCTATCTCGTATAGAAGAGCTTAAACTGTTAAACGTCTTGCGCAAAAATGAAAAAGCCTTTGGATGGCAGGTGGGAGATATCCGAGGGATATCTCCCGACATCTGTATGCACAAGATCAAGACTGAGGAGGGTGCAAAACGAGTTAGACGACCTCGGAGAAGGCTCAACCCTCACATGCAAGAGGTAGTCAAGAAGGAAATCATTAAACTTCTAGATATGGGTATCATTTACGCCATTGCGGCAAGGTGAATGGGTTTCCCCGACTCGGTAGTCCCCAAAAAAGGGGGAATTACTATTGAGAAGAATGAGAAGGGAGAAGAGATAGCATTGAGGCTCGTTACGGGATACGTAGTATGTATCGATTATCGAAAGCTCAATGAGGTCACACTGAAAGATCATTTTCCCCTTCCATTCATTGACCAAATGCTTGAGCGTCTGGCGGGGCACGCATTCTACTCGCTTCTGGATGGATATTCGGGATACTTCCGAGATACCCATCGATCCCGTTGACCAAGAGAAGACCACTTTCACTTGCCCTTATGGGACATTCGCCTACGGGCGGATGCCATTTGGTCTCTCGTAATGCCCCACCCACCTTTCAAAGGTGTATGATGTCAATCTTTGACGGGCTAGTTGAAAAGTGCATGGAGATTTTTATGGATGACTTCTCGGTCTTTGGTCACTCCTTCGATGATTGCCTCGATAATCTTGATCGGGTGTTGTCAAGATGTGTGGAAAAGGACTTAGTGCTTAATTGGGAAAAATGCCATTTCATGGTAGATGAAGGTATAGTCCTTGGCCACAAAGTGTCCGCCAAAGGTATAGAAGTAGATAGGGCCAAGGTAGAAGCTATTGAGAAGATGAGTTATCCTAAGAATGTTCGGGAAGTCCGAGGTTTTCTCGGACATGTCGGCTTCTATAGGAGGTTCATCCAGGACTTTTCAAGGATCGCCAAGCCCCTGTCTACCTTACTAAAAGAGGACGTTACTTTTGATTTTGATGATAGTTGCAAGCACGCGTTTGAGGAGCTCAAAAATCGTCGATCTCTCGCTCCAATTCTTATTTCACCCGACCGGAACTTGCCCTTTGAGCTTATGTGCGATGCATCCAACTATGCTTGTTGGTGCGGTCTTAGGGCAAAATCGAAGGAAAGTTCCACCCTATCTATTACGCCGACCACACACGTTGAATCCTTCGCAAGTTAACTATACGACTACCGAAAAGGAATTATTGGCCGTAGTGTTTGCTATGGACAAGTTCCGTAGTTACTTGTTAGGTGCTCAAGTGATCGTGTGGACCGATCACGCCGCTTTGCGGTATCGATGACTAAAAAGGATGCTAAACCGCGCCTCTTGCGTTGGATACCGACCCTACAAGAGTTTGACGTTCAAATCAAAGACAAGAAGGGCGGTGAGAATGTAGTAGCGGATCATGTGTCTAGGATGTTAAATGAGGAAAAGAATGAACCGGATGATATAGATCTTTACTTTCCTCTAAAACATCATGTTGATCGATGGCCGTTCTCCCGATGTTCCTTGGTACTCCTCCATTGTGAACTACCTTCATGCCAAATACCTTGATCCCGAAATGTCTTATCAAGAGAAGAAGAAGTTCTTCTCGATATGAAATATTTCGTTTGGGATGAACCTTATTTGTTCAAGATCCGCAAAGATGGTTTGCTTAGGAGATGTGTTCCCGAATCCGAGCAACGAGATATAATCGAGCAATGCCATAGTGGACCCACAGGTGGTCACTTTGGTCCTTGGAAAACGGTTGCGAAGATCTTTCAATCCGGTTTTTATTGGCCTACGATCTTTAAAGATACGAAGCTTTCGTAAAGCTTGTGATCGTTGTCAACGAACCGGAACTTTGACAAGGCGTTTTGACATGCCTTTGAAACCCATCTTGAATGCGAAGTCTTTGATGTATGGGGCATCGATTTTATGGGACCATTCCCATCATCTTGTGGCAACAAATACATCTTAGTCTGCGTTGACTATGTTTCGAAATGGGTGGAGGCAATAGCCACTCCTCACAATGATCATAAAACGGTCATGAAATTCCTTAAGAAGAATATCTTTGTGAGGTTTGGATGTCCACGTGCCTTGATCAGTGATGAAGGGACACACTTTTGCAACCGACCTTTGGAAAAAGTCCTCGAGAAGTATGGTGTTCGCCATAAAATCGGCACACCATATCATCCGATGACTAGTGGTCGTTGTTGAGCGAAGCAACCGAGTCTTAAGAAAATCCTGGAGAAGACGGTGAATAGTCATAGAAAAGAATGGAGTACGAAGTTGGACGATGTACTTTGGGCATATAGGATCGCCTATAAGACCCCTATGGGTACATCGCCATATCAAATGGTCTACGGGAAACCATGTCATCTGCTGTCGAGCTAGAGCACGGGCGTACTTGGGCTACGAAGTTTCTTAACTTCGATTCCCAATCCCGTGGCCAAACACCGCCCGCAGCAGGTTGCATGAGCCGGATGAATTCGGACTCCAAGCTTACGAAAGCGCCGGGATTAGTAAGGAGAAGATGAAACTCCTCCACGATGCCAAGATAAAGAAGAGAGAATTCAAGGTCGGTGAGCAAGTGTTACTCTACAATTCCGGTTGCATTTGTTTCCTGGCAAGTTGAGGACACGTTGGTCCGGTCCTTTCGAGATTCTCCAAATCATTCCCGGAGGTGTGCTAGAATTACGAGGTTATGGTGATCAACCGTTCCGAGTTAATGGTCGAGGTGCAAGCACTATATAGGTGAACATAAAGAAAAGCCTTTGATTGTTAAATTCCTCGAAATCCTCGGGTGTGGGACTTCCGAAGTCAACCACTTTGACGAGTTTTCACCCGATTTGTTTTCGAGGATGACGGTTGTGTTAAATCGAAGATGTTCTAGCGGTAGTGCCGATATGGAAGAGTTTGAGAGGGAGCGACAACTTAAACGTCATCCGAGGAACCGGAGAAGAAAGAATGCAACCATGGGGAAACTTGAAAAGATATGGAGAGCTTTCAAAGATTTAACCCCATGCGTTAGATCTTTTTCGCGGCCACACTACGGACCGAGCTTAAACGAGGTAGTGGGTGCGAGAAAGGTTAAATGGCCCGATCCAGTGAGCTTCAAATGTGTCGAGCTAACGACAATAACCAAAAGCGCCACTAGGAGGCATCCTAGATATCCCTTATTATATTAGAACTCTCTTTATGTTATTTCTTTTCTTTGATTTATTTGTTTTGTTTAAGTCTAACTAGGGGTAATTGTGGATTTTGCCTTGTCGGTTGATTCGATTTCACCTTATCCTTCTCTTTATCTCTATTTTGCCATGTTATATTCCCCCTTTGTCCCCCGAGATCTTGTCTTGTTTTCAAGTGTGCGGGATATTTGTGATAGCAATTGCGAGCTTTTAGATGAAGCCGGTTTTCCGGTGGATGGTCCACGATCTACCGATTCTTCGAGCATTTCGGATTGGACGTACGCCACTTCCGGTGTTGCCCTCTTTAGAACTACAATCGCTAAGTTCTCTTTTCTTTTATTTTGCACACCATGAGGACATGTTGTCATTTAAGTGTGGGGGAGGGGAATGGTCGCTATGTATCGACCATTTGCTTATTACATGATATTATTATTATGCTAAAATGAGCTAAATTTTTGAAATTTTTGTTTTGTCTCGAGTGAGCAATGCATGTTTTTGTTCGGTTTGTTATATTCATCGATGCTTTATGTCATATGTTTGATAAGTTAGTTGTTTCACCTGATCTATTTTTCACGAGCCATAGTGAATGATGAGCTATTTTTATAAAGTTATACCCCGTTTTGGATTAGTGATTTTTGATTATCTTATAAGTCATATGCTTAGTGCTACGTATATATCGTGAGATTTATGATAGTTTGTATTTAGTTCCGAAGTATGATATACCGTGAATATCTAGAAGTTTGAATGTGATAAGTAATACGTAGCTAATGTCATTTGAAAAAGTTGAGTTAATAATGAAATCAATAGGGTGTGTCGAAAGCTAGTCGATGATTTGAGTGAGGTAGGGTATACCACGTATGTCCTATACCACTATGATGACTAAAAGCTCACGACGATCGAAAAAGCTTTGCCTTATGATTGGAGTAAGGTAGGGTATTATCTCGAAATGTCCTATTCTGCTATGACGGGCAAGAGCTCATTCGATGTGTGTTTTAAGTGAAAGGTTAAATCAACGATAAAGTGTTATGAAATGTATATAAGACTCGCTATCGTTTGTCTTATCCCCGGTATAAACCGATAGATATGTTGTAGGGATTATCCTCTCGAGTATTTCGAAAGGCCCTAGATATATTCGATCATTCTTTTCGGGATATATCACGTTTGTAGGGTGCATCTTATGAGTGTCCTTTATTACTAGTCTACAAGGGGGTATTAGCTAGTTTTGCTTTGAGTTTCTCGAGTTTGGATATGGTGGAAGTTTATTATGGCTATGCACACGCACAAGGGTGAACTTCTGATTTATTGGATATGTGTTATGCACGTTTAGATGCCTGTTTTTCTCTCGAGCCTAACTTTTGTTTTGTTTTGCTCGGGACGAGCAAAAGCTTAAGTGTGGGGGAGTTGTTAAGGGTGAATTTATACGATTTATAACGCTATATTCTATGATATTTTTCCCCGTAATTGTACTAAATTGCATAAGAAACGAGGGTTTAATGGATATATTGAGTAAATGATATTTTAGAAGAGTTAATCGCAAAATAGGTTGATTTATGTGTTTTAATTGTGATTTTATGATTATTTGAGCATTATTACATTTTGCGATGTTTTTATGTGTTATAGATACATGTTGGAGGCTCAAAAGATGATCAAAGGTTGATTAAGTTCAAGCTAATTGATGATAAAAGAGATAATGAAGAAGTGGGATAGAGATAGAAGAGATAAAGATCAATAAATCAAAATCGATCATATCAAACTGGCGTCCAGTATCTCCGTCCAGTGGACGGGCGTCGATGCGTAATTGACGAGCGTCCAGGGTGTCATCTTTGATTCAGGAAGTTTGGACGCTGGAGTGGACGCTGGATGGACGAGCGTCTGGTCATGACTCGGCCCGATTCGAAGTTTTATTGAAGAGTGGACGGGCGTTCGAGGTTTCAGACGGGCGTCCGGTGGCCGACTTAGCGAACCGACTTTAAATCTATATATAGTCGGTCGTTTTCTCCACAAAAGAGGATCATACACACATTATTCAAAACCCTAAACCTAGGGGCGGCTTTAGGCTGCGTTTTTCATCTTTTTATTCCTATTTTTATGCTCTTAATTTAGATAAAACACTAGTTACTTTTTATGTACTTTTTTTCGCAAATTTGAGTTGCTGAGGATGTTCAGAGGCTAAAAGCTTCATCAAACGAGTATTGTGAAGCCGTCCAACAATTGTTGATTTCGCTTTCTTCGATTATACTTTGAGTTTTTAATAAAGGTTGTTTCTTATTCATGCTTATTCATGTTTAATTTGCTTTTATATCGGAAGATATGCATGTGTTGATTGTTTATTGTTGATGGAAGTCTTAATAAACCCTAGATCACCATGAATAAGAATAGTAATTCGAATCTATAATAACGGAAGTTAATAGGTCCGATTACTAGGTTATAAACACAAAGTTTGCACCTTTGATTATTGAACGCGTTAATCTTACATCGGAAGATAATAGATTGATAGATGAACTTTCTAAGGAATTAGGGTTCATGTCTAGGTAAGGTGAATCACAATCCGAATAAAAACTCGCACTATAATCGAGATAGGGAATCAATGCTTGTTGGATAGGTGGATCAATCCTCGTTTGCTCGTTATAAATTTGATTTAAATCCTTAAAAGCTTGAATTTGTCTAGTTAGTTTACTTTTATCCGCATCTTAGATTAGTTAGTTTAAATTGGTTCGCAGCCCGTATCTTTCCCGGCTTTAGATCATCTCTTCGTCCAGCTTTTACGTTTTAGTTAAAGTTTAATTTACGTATTCGTTTAGTTTTATCCGTTATTTAGCTTAATAATCGTGACATAGGTTAGTTAGATAAAAACTAGAAATCACAATCGTTTAGTTCCCCGTAAGATCGACCCGGCATTAGCCTCCATACTACGATCCTTATACTTGAGGTTAACCGGATTATTACTTGTTTATTTTGTGTTGATAAAATCCGTGACAACCAGCAGAGGCAGCAGCAGCTCCAAATATACTAGTGAGCACAGAACTTACACTGGTCACCAAAGCAAAGCAGAATATGATGCAGATGTACTAGATCATGTAAGAGAATTTTTTAGAGTACAGGAAGGACTTTATCCTCACCTCTCACAAGATGAAGCTTGGGCTGATTGGCTAAACTATCAGGATGAAAGGATGAGAACTGATATGGCCAA
This sequence comes from Gentiana straminea, assembly GCA_036785695.1. NCBI lineage: Eukaryota > Viridiplantae > Streptophyta > Magnoliopsida > Gentianales > Gentianaceae > Gentiana > Gentiana straminea. Next base: position 7,715,892 of record JAVUPR010000497.1, on the reverse strand, counting down.
ACTCTACAATGAAGTCAAAAGAGAATTTGCACTTCTCAAACGGACCAACAACAAACCAAGTTCAGCCATACCACTATCCGCAAAGGGACCGAAGACTTGCCACCGCACAACAAGAAGATTTCAAATATATGGCAAGATTCTTCAATCCCATGGGGAGATTGGAGAAACAGAACAAAGTGGGGTCTCTACAAAAGTCTCAAATTTGCGGACTCACACATTGCCGAGGCTAGGGAAAGACTTGAAAAATATTTTGGAGAACCTAAGGCCAATGAGACCATGCCTCGATTTCAATAGACTTTTTGCCAAAAGAGTTTTTCGGGGTGTATCCGAATACACACTTTGGCTTACTTGGAAGTGGAAGTTTCCGAAATTGATTGGAAAGACATTGAAGAGGTTCGGACTACAAAGTTCAAAAGGTACAAAGTGAATTAAGCAAAATGTAGTTTGTAACGAGTTGAATAAATTCTTTGGATCTCATTGCCCTTGATGGATGAATAAAATTGTTGAAATTTTGTTCTCGTTGATTATTATGAATTTTTTTGACCGCTTATGTTCAAAGGCTTATGAGGGTTTTGGCATCATCAAAAAGGGGGAAATTGTTAGGAACATTTTATTATGTTTTGATGATGGCCATACTAGGCAATTGTTATAGCAAGCTTTGAAATAAGTTAGAATTCTCTCGTATAAGTCTTTACTTAGAGTCCGACATGTTGTATAAGTTGAGTCGACAAGTATTGTACTAGTTGGTAGGACGGAAAAGTGAAAACGTACATTTGGCGAGTGAAGCCGGCCAAGCACCGAGCGGGGATACGAGAGAAGGGATTATGATCGACTTATAACCAAGGAAGTCCGTGATGACCTTGGATAAGTCTAAGTTATGTTTCAAGTGATGAAACTCAATATTCCAATATGGTGTACACGATCTCACCCAAATCAAGGATCGGTGAAGTATAAAGATTCTCCCGAAACTAAAACAAAGAAGAAAACAAGAATCGGCCGAGTACACCGACCGTCGGCAAAGAGAAAACAAAACGGCGAAGAAAGAACTAACGGCTAAGTCGAAGGCTCACTCCACCGTTCTACGTACGGTGAAGAGACACTTACAAGATCGATTTAATATACATTGAAGATTCACGAGATCATGCATTAAATGCACAATCATTAAAGGATCAATCAAGGACGGATTTTCTCGCTATACATTTGAAAGAAGAATCCGATCACCGAAATCAAGGAGAATACAATTAAGGGGGAATCAAGAATAAAATCAAGGATTATTCCCTCATTAATATAGCCAACGGACGGAATTTCAAAATCAAGGCTATTCAAGGCTATAAATAGAAGGCATTGACGAAAAAAGAAGATAACGATAAAAAAAAAGGAAAGCGAAACTCACAATTAGAAAAGCCTTCTCTCTCGAACTTACAAGGATACATCTAGTGATCAACTCAAATATCGAACTACAAAGTCATATTCGAATTGAGATTGATCAAGCAAGTGCGTGAATCACATTCACATCAAACCGAAGCAACCGAATCGAGGCAATCGAGAAGGAGTTGAAACTGTGATAGGCGTTGAAGGATTTTGATCTCAAGGAGCGAAAAAGGAAAAGGAAGACCGAATCACCGAAGCCGTTGCGATCAAGGAGTGATAGTCTTGTAGATTGTGAAGCTTGGGAAGCCAAGGACAATCATACTTGTTGTATCTCGTGGAAACAATAGTGAATTCCTCCGATCATCACAGGAGAAGAGTGGATTAAGGGATTACACCACCCTGAACCACTATAAGCCTTGTGTCAATTTAATTTCTGCAATTTACTTTACAGCACTTATTTAATTTGCCTACATCATAACACATATCTGTGATTGTCTAAACTGATTTGAAAACAACATAGTAAGAAGGGACTTATCCGCTGCTCAAAAGCTTTTAAAACACAAGAAAAGTTTTTGAAACTCCACTATAGTCATTCACCCCCCCCCCCCCCTTCTGAGTATAGTTTCACCCTTCTCTGGGACCAACAAAGTTGTTGAAGAAGCAATTTCAGATCCAGATTGGATAATTGCTATGCAAGAAGAATTGAATGAATTTTAAAGAAATCAAGTTTGAACACTAGTTGAAAGGCCAAGTCATGCAAATATCATTGGTACTAAGTGGGTATACAGAAATAAACTTGATGAATCTGGTACCATTGTGAGGAACAAGGCCAGACTAGTTGCAAAAGGCTATTCTCAAGCAGAAGGAATTGATTTTGATGAAACTTATGCACCTGTTGCAAGATTGGAAGCTATCATATTATTCTTGGCACATGCTGCATATAAGAACATCAAAGTATATCAAATGGATGTCAAAAGTGCATTTGTGAATGGCATTCTAGAGGAGGAAGTGTATGTACAACAACCTCCTGGATTTGAAGTTAAAGATCAAGAAGATAAAGTGTATAGACTCAACAAAGCACTTTATGGATTGAAACAAGCACCAAGAGCATGGTATGAGACTCTATCTCAATTCTTGGTGGATAATGGTTTTACAAAAGGCACCATTGACAAGACACTTTTCAGAATCAGTGAAGGGAACAGCACCCTGCTGGTACAGATTTATGTTGATGACATAATCTTTGATTCTGAAAATGATTTACTTTGTGAAAAGTTTGCAAATCTAATGAAGAGCAAATTCCAAATGAGTATGATGGGAGAAATGAATTACTTTTTGGGATTGCAAGTTAAACAAATGAAAGATGGAATCTTCATTCATCAAACCAAGTATACCAAGGAGTTGCTGAAGAAGTTTGGTATGGAAAATAGCACTAAAAATTCAACCCCTATGAGTACAAATATCAGATTGGATGAAGATAAAGAAGGCAACGATGTTGATCAGACCTTATACAGAAGAATGATAGGCAGTCTGATGTACCTTACTGCCAGCAGACCTAATATATCCTTTCCTGTAGGTGTTTGTGCAAGATTTCAATCTAAACCTAAAGAAAGTCATTTAGGTGCAGTCAAAAGAGTTCTCAAGTACCTAAAAGAGACTTTGGGAGTAGGGATATGGTATTCCAAGGATGGAAGTTTCAAAGTTATATCCTACTCAGATTCGATTATGCTGGATGCAAAATTGATAGAAAAAGCACCTCAGGAACCTGTCAGTTAATGGGAAATAGACTGGTCTCCTGGTTTAGCAAGAAATAGAACTCTATATCAACTTCCACTGCTGAGGCTGAGTATATAGCTGCTGGAAGTTTCTGTGCACAAGTATTATGGTTAAGACAACAATTAAGGGATTATGGAATTGAAGAAAAGGAAATTCCAATTATGTGTGACAACACAAGTGCAATTGCAATCACAGAAAATCCTGTTTTGCATTCAAGAACCAAGCATATTGATGTGAGACATCATTTTATAAGAGATCATGTTGAAAAGAAAGATGTGGTGGTTCTATACATCCCTACTGAAGATCAAATTGCTGATATTTTCACTAAACCACTTGATAGTGAAAGATTTGCCAAATTAAGGACTGAACTTGGAATTATAAAAGTTGACTGATATTCAGCAATGTACTGGAATTCACCAAGGGGATTAGTCTTTGCTATGCTGGGTGAGCTCACTTAGCAGATTAGTCATTGGTATCAACAATTCCATGTACTTTTGTTTGGACAATTGAGCAAATGAGGTTGCCAAGGGGATTGGTCTTTGTCATTTTGGGTGAGATCACTTGACAGATCAGTCATTGGTATTAAACTTCATATTGTATTATCAATTGAACAAAACAAGAAGGAATCAAGGATCAGCAGAGTCACTTTGTCAGCAGGCTGCTGAAGCACCCTTATCAGCAGACTGCTGAGCCCACCCTGCTGAGGACTACCCTGCTGAATGGAATGTTACACAGTCAAAGTTATTAAAGTCAAAAAGCAGATTGGCGGGATATTTATTTCATCCTTTATAACCGCAGTTAACACGATCTAACGGTTATCAGACGTTATGGAACACGTGTCAAGCCAACATTTATTCAGATTAATCGTGGTTGACATGGATGTACGTGCAATGAAAGTTGCAACCACTCACTGTCTATATATTCAGGCCTATCACGCAGCAGATTCTCTACTTGCATATCTGCTTTATCACTACGAATTTTTACACTGTGTGAAAACAGATTTGAGAAACTATCTTCTTCATCTTACTTTCTCATAACAATGGCGGAAAAGGTTGATGTTCAAATCGAATCAAGCCAAAGTGTTAGAGGCTTTGTTGTGGATGCAAACAAAACAGATTTGGCAATTAATATTGGTAGGAGAATCAGGAGGTTTGCAGGCTTGGAGAACATACTCAATCTCAGATTAGAAACAATTTCATACACCAATGTTATTGATTTCTGGAAGAATATAGTTGTGGAAGAAGGGACTGAAGCATTCAAGACAACTGTGAATGCTGAGGAGATTGTAGTTTCCTCTAGTCTACTGAGGGAAGTATTTGGATTTGAGGAAGTAATAGATGGTTCAGTAAATCTTGAAGCAATGGGATTGGACAAGATGGCGTTTGTTGATCAAATCAAAACAAATGCAGCCACCAAATCCGTTCCGGGCATCAATTGCGTACATATTGGAAATGAGTACGGTCCGTGAGCAAACTCATTGCTAAAAACATACTTGGACTAGTGGGAAGTATGGATACTCTATCCGGACCCAAGATAGAGCTGATGATAATCATCTGCAGGAGCATGAAGTTCGATTGGGCTGGCTATTTCATTCATTACATGAAGAAGGTAGTCAAGGAAGAAAAGGAAGGAAAGAGAAAATCCAAGGCCCTGCCCTTAGGATTGATGGTTCAAACCCTGCTGAATCATTTGGAAGTTCCTGATCTTGAACCTGAGAAGATCAATCAGTCTAGATACAAGAAGGAAATTGATTATGCTATTCCTGGTCTAGATGATGATGAAGATGTTGCTGACCCTGCTGCTGGTGATGATAATGGTGGAGATGATGGTGATGCTGGTGGTGAGCAGGTCAAGCAAACTAAAAAGAAACCTGTTAAACCTGCTGCACCAAAGAAAGCTGCTGAGAAAAGAAAGGGTGGAGAAACAAGAAAGATAACTGAAGTGTTAAAGCCTTCTAAAAGAACAAGGAAGCAAACAGCACAGACTGCTGAGTCTGCTGAGGGTTTAGTGGAGGTTACTGACCCTGCTGTTGCTGCAAGGAAAACTGTTGTTGAAATTCTAAGGGAACAACAGAAAGAAGATAGTAGAAAGAGGAAGTCTACTGGGACTGAAAAAGATGATGAACCCCTTTCCAAGAGGAGAAAAGAAATTATTCATAAACAGAAACATGGAAAAGGGAAAGAACTGAAAAACTTGGAGGCTCAAAGAGTCCAAGAGGAAGCATCAGTAGAAGAGGAAGAAGAGGCTATTGAGGCTGAGCCCTTGACTATCATCAAGCCTGTAGAGATTACTGACTCCTCACCTGAAGAGGTTGTCAAGTCTACTGAAGCTGGACAGGTTGTTGTTGAGCAATCTGTTGAAGATATACAAAGATCTCCGACCCCGAGCCCGCCGTAGTATCTACTGAAGACCCACAGCAAACCACTGAACCTGAACCTGCTGTGGTAGTTGAAGACTTGGTTGAAGACCCTGCAAGTGTGGCAAGAACTCAGGGGGAAGAGCCATCTGGCTCGCTAACCCTGCTGATGAGCATGTAAGTCGGGGGAACCAAGTGTGGTACAGATGGAAGTAGTAGGCACAAATGTACAACCTCAGCAACCTACTGACTTTAGCACATCTGTTGAAGAAACCATGAATTTACTTGTGGAAGCTTTTGGAGGTCAGCAAGCTACTGAACCTGCCATTAGAAAGCCATCTATGCCATATGAGAAGGCATCTAAAAAGGTCAAAGTTGATCCTAACTTCAAAAAGGTGCAAAATTACTTTCAGTGGAAGTTTGGATTCTACAAGAGACAGAAACCAGCTGCTGATCCAATGAGTGGATTTGAAGAATGGGAATTTAAGCAGCTGGGTGTGGACAGCCTGTTGGATTTGATAGACACTAGCATGCTGCAATCCAGGCTGATGGATCTTTTGGATGAAGGAAAGAAAAGTGGAGCTATTATGTTCAGAGATCCAAAGTTTACACCAGACAGCGATTCATCAGATTCTGATGATGATACCCCTATGTTCCCTGGGGAGACCAGTGGAGTGATTAGAGAAACATCAACTATAGCTAGTGGTCAGGAAGCCACTGATGGCATAGAAGCGGAACCCACTGAGACTGGTAAGTCTGCTGAGGGCCAGCAGACTGGAGAGATGGCTGAGGATCTGCAAGATCTCACCATGGATGATCTGGAAGCATTAATCAATGAAGGAATCAATTTGAGTGCTGGTAGGCTAGCTGATGAATCTTCTACATTCCATGTTGTAGAGCCTACTGCACAAACTGAAGCTGAACAGAGTGAGGATTTGGATGAAGAAAAGGTTACTGATTTTAGCGAACCTAGTGCCAGCTCAGAGGCATCTATTGAATATCAAGATGGATTTGACTTTGAGGGCATTCTCACTAAAACTGCCATCATTCTAAACAAGATTGGTCATGCTGAAGGATTCCAAGTGGATAATGAGGCTATATTCAATCCACAGAGAGTTGAAGAGGAGGTACGGTTCTTTGAGTTACAAAAAAGACTCGGACACGGAGTTGGAACAGGAGGTACAAAGCGCCGAGTCTCAAACAACTCTGGACAAAGGTTGGAACCCGATTTGGGTTTGGAGGAAACCCTTGTTGCTGAAGAGGCTGCTGTAGTAGAGCCTACTGGAGACAAGACCACTGAAGGGAAAGATGGTCGCCAGACCGCTAACATTAATGAGGATGAGCAGCTGCTGGACAATGACTTTAGTGATGAGGAGTTCCAGATGCCTGAAGAAGAGAATGTGAATGTTGATCCCCAACATGCATTTGTTCCTATTTTTGAAGAACCAGCTCTTGATCCTATCTTGGAAAATATCAAGGACCTAATCCCGCCGGATTGGATAAGAGTTGGGCAATGGTTGTGAGCAATCAGAGGCCACAGTATAATGTTGAGGAGCCAACGATGGCACTACTGGTGGAAGAATGACTGGAGAGATACCAGTAGAAGTGTTGAATGAGTTGAGGACTGTAAGAAATGACATGCAACAGTTAAGAACTCAACTGTGTAGGCAAGAACATAGATTTGAAGAACTGATGAACCTGATAAATGAAAATAGACAATCTGCTGATACAGTTGCTTCAAATTTTGCATCCACTCAAAATGCTGTCAATGATATGATGCTAGATGTAAGGGGAATCAAGCAAGGGAATACTTTGAAAGATAAGTTTCTGAAAGACCAACTTATTTCCATCCATCAGAAACTTGACAACCTTGCTGCTACACCTGAGCCTACTGAGCCTGCTGCTGCACAACATCCTGCTGTGCTTGATCCTAAACTTACTGAGAGGATAACCCTGCTGGAGCAAACAATGCAAGAAAGGATCACAGCAATTGATACTAGGACCGAAATCATTGAAGGACAACTAAGCAACCTAGTTATCACACAGGAAAGTGTGCATGGCCTGCTGTCCCGGTTTGTTGATGATGTCAATAAGGGGGAAGAGGCAACAGCAGAAGCAAAAGAAGCTGCTAGAGTTTTTGCAAAGAAGAGATGGGAAGCAGATACAAATTCTTTCAGACAACCAGCACCTGGCAGACTTTCACTCACTGATGAGCTTCTCCAACAATACAAGAAGGTATACAATAACAGACATAGACCCTATCATGACAAGGGGTTTCATGAAGGTCTGAACTTATTTTTGGGACTTAAGTTTTGGGAAGCAAGAATCAAATCCTTGAGGGCCAAACACGGAGGTGGTAGACGTGGCATTGGTATACCTACCACAAAGGCAAAGGATTCAGTGAATGAATTTAAAGAAGTGTATATGAGGTTAGGCTTCAGGGTAAATCAAATATCCCTTACTCTACCTGAAGCATGGCATTGGTGGAAACATGTAAACCCTCATATTGACTTCTCTCTGATTGAAAATGATTGGATGAGAGATATGGTGAAAGAAATCAGAGAATACCAAGAACAAGCTGAGAAGGCCAGACAATAGAGAGAAAGAAGACAGTAGATCAGCATATTTTAACTGCTTTATATTTCTACTGATTCTAGACTGTAATATTTTTGAACAAATGATTATAATGAAAGATGACTATATTTGTTCTATTTTTGTTTTATATATTTTTGCTTTGCTGTTAGGTGAGGGTATTGGCATCATCACCAAAAAAGGGGAAATTGTTGGACTTATTTCTTAGTTTTGATGATGAGTGCCAGACTAGCTGTTATAGTGCAAAGGCAAAAAGATGTCAAGATCAAATGTATAGGTTCATTAGAGTTTGACTCATAAATAGGTTTGATCAAACAAGCACTGTAAAGGGCTGCTGATTGATATCAGCAGACTAGTCAATATCAGTAGGGTAGATAGGTCAGTAGACTAGTCAGGAACCTGCTGAAGACTGAAGGCTGAGGGTTCAAACTCAGTTACAAGGCTAAGGGATCAAACTTAGTAATTATTGTCAAGGATATGAAATCAGAATTTAGGCAAGTCTGTGATGACCTAAACTGATTGCATATACCTTGTGAAGAAGGTCTAAGTTCCATAAGTTGGATGATGTTTGGAACTTGGTTATAATTCAAAAAGGTGTAATCTAACTTCACAAATAAAAGTTAGATAAAAGAAGTCAGCTGCATTGTATTTTATACACAGCAAATTGGAGTTCAGCAGACTGATAGGTATCTCAGCAGACTGATGAACCTGCTGATAACATACCTCGATCAATTCAAGATTATTGGAAGATTACATGGATAGGGACAGCCAACTACCTCTGACTTATCAAGGAAATCAAAGGCTGAGATTAAAAAGACGTTGGGATGATTCATATTTTTATCCATTGGATACAAGTCAAAAGGGTGGACGACTGCACTGTCAAAAAGGAATTCTGACAGTGTCAGTCCTATGAATAGTGACAGAATGCAAATCAGATGGGACAAAAACAAGGAACGGTTACATTTGAATTTCAAATACAAGTCATATGCATTCTTGCCTATAAATAGAGGACTTTCAACTCAGAAACAAGATGATGAAAATTAACAAACTTTGAAGAGATATTACTGAGCTGAAAAACACCCTGCTGAACTTACTGAACTTTAAGCTACTGATCCAGAGAAATTCTTCAAGTGTATTCTACATTCAAGCTACATCAAGCATACACACTTGAAGTCTGCAAGCTGCTGATTATATCATCCTAATCAAGTTGCTGCAACTGAATCATTTATTTGATTCAATCTTTATTTTATAAAGAACCCGTCGAAGACAAGAAAGCATCCGTTGGGTGTGAAAGATCGTTGTTTGTGGTGGAGCCGGTGAAGAGGCAATCCTACCCTTCAAGGACCAGTGGAAGACCTAGGAGCAGCAATCCTACCTGTTCCCAATTTTCAGTTTGTGAAGCCATAGTTATTGGTGAAGGACAAACAACTTAGGAATCTTTGTAACAGCCACATCAAAGATCTCTAGTGAATTTCCTCCAACATCACAGGAGAAGAGTGGACTGACAGGATTACACCACCTGGAACCACTATAAAAACTGCCTATTTACTTTCAGCATTTACATTCTGCACTTAGTTCATTTTACACATCAACCTACTGAATCTAGCAACTGAAATCACACACTTGCACTACTGAGTATCTAATACTTAGTATCATATTTAACAACAAGTATTAAGGCTTAATTTTGATATAATTCCGCCGCACAAATTCAAAAACTCAACTATCGGTAGACTACGTTTATCACCGGTAGCTCGAAGTCTCAAAGCAGACTCTGAAGTATCGCGTACCGATCTAGTCGAAGTTGCGAAATTTGTTAACTCCAAAGTTTTAAGTGTTAAGTTTATTCACCCCCCTCTAAACTTAACCAAAGCCTTTTCAAGGGACCAACATAGGGCAAATCTGGAATGAAACTGTTGAACAAACTTCTTAATGGCTGTGCTTGAGCTACCTGTTACAAGAATATCATCAACATATACAAGCACAAGAAGTATAAAATCTTTTGTTCTAAAAATAAATAAGGAGGTGTCAGCCACTGCTTGCTTGAATCCCTACTGCTGCATTTGGTTTCTTAAAACATCAAACCAGGCCCTAGGTGCATGTTTGAGGCCATAGAGTGCTTTATTCAACTTGCACACATGATTTGGGTACTTGGGGTCAACACAACCCTCAGACTAGGCATAAAGACAGTCTCCTTCAATGGACCATTCAAGAAAGCATTATTGATGTCCACCTAGTTTATGGGCCAGTTAAAGTACACAGCAAGAGCTAGAACAACTCTTAAGGTAGAAGCTCTTGCAACTGGACTGAATGTCTCTGTAAAATCAACTCCATATTTTTTAAGGAACCCCTTAGCCACAAGTCTGGCTTTGTACTTCAATATGGACCCATCTGGCTTGGTTTTTAACTTGTACACCCACATGTTTCCAACAAGGTTCTGAGAATGCCTTGGTGGAACAAGTGTCCAGGTGTTGTTGGCACACAGGGCTCTATATTCCTCCTCTATTGCACACTTCCACTCAGATTTAGAGATAGCTTCTGATGCACTTATTGGTTCATTAAGGTAATGATGAGAGACTGAGTGAGACGAGGCAATATAAGAGGATGACAGATAGGACTTAGGTTTGAAGATGCCACTCTAAGCCTTAGTTTGCATATGGTGTGAGGATGCTGGAGAAGCAGGAGAAAGATGAGCTGAAGGTGGTTAAGGAGGACCTGGACTGTCACTTGAAACCCTAGAGGGAGAGCTTGAGCTAGATGAGGTGCTAGAAGAAGACTGCTCATCACTTACAGCAGGAGATGAAGATGATTGTAAAGGGTGGAAAACAGGAGATGATTGTTGTGGAGAGTTATGAGACATTGGACTGATGTGGGATTGTTGACTATGTTGTGAAGTAACAGGACTATGTTGGGAAGGAACAGGTGCAGAAGGTTGAGATTCAGATTGTGGTGTATCACTGGATGAAAGAACAAGGACATAAAACTAGTCAGATTGGACAACCCTAGAATCAATGATCACTTCTCTAGATGGACCTTGTTGAATGCCATCTTTTAAAGGAAAAGTTAACTCATCAAAAACAACATCTCTAGACACACAGATTCTTCCAGTTTCATTAAGGCAGATGTATCCCTTGTGTCTTGGACTTAAATCTTAGATTTACATATTTAACAGAGTGAAACTTGAACTTGACAATTGAAAAGGGTCGGGTATGGGGATAGCAGGCACACCCAAATTTTTTAAAGGAGTTGTAGTCAGGGGTTTTGTGAAGGAGGACTTCAGTTGGACTTTTCATTCCAAGAACCTTAATGGGAAGGCTATTTATAAGACAAACACCATATTGAAAAGCTTCCCACCAAAATTTCAGTGGCATAGATGCCTGTGAAAGAAGCGTGAGGCCAAGTTCAACATTGTGCCTATGTTTTCTCTCTGCCCTTCCATTTTGGGCATGAGCATGAGGGCAATGATGCCTAAACTGGATACCGGATTCTTTCTGGTAAGGTTCAAAACTCTTATACTCCCTCCCAGTCAAATCGTATACACTTGATCGTTGTGTTAAACTGATTTTCAACAAGTTTTTTGAAGTGTGTGAAGGCATTTAGTGCATCAGACTTAGCTTTAAGAGGGTATATCCAAGTGAACCTAGAGAAATCATCTTTGAAATGTATATAGTACCAGTAGCCTGATACAGATTCGTGAGGGGCAGGGCCCCACAAATCTGTGTGAATTAAGTCAAGAGCATGTTCAGCATGAGAGGAAGACAGAGAATACGGTAAAACATGACTTTTACCAAACTGACAAGATTCATAAAACATCAAACTAGCATTCAAGGTAGCATTACATTGATTCACGAAATAATTCAAAATATTCTTAGAAGGATGCCCAAGTCGTCTATGCCAGACATTGGGTTCCTTATCTAGGGAAACAGTTTGAACATTATTGATAGTGCAGGAACTAGATAACGCTTGTGCGACAGTTGAACAGGACTTGAGACTGGACAAGGTAGATTTGGAGTGAAGGGAGGTCTTTGAATCCTGGAGACAGAGAGTATCCAACTTGTACAATCCATCATGGAGCTCACCTCTGAGAAGAAGAATCCCTGATTTCTGATCCTTTATAAGACAAACAGAAGATTCAAAAGTAACATTAATGGAATTGTCATGAATAAGCTTAGATATGGTGATAAGATTCTTGGTTATACTAGGAACACAGAGAAGATCATTAAGATATGGAGGTATAGGGTGAGTGAACAGAGTACTAGGACCTATATGAAAGATACTTAGTTTATCACCAATACCGACTGTGAGTGCATCATTACCAGTGTAGTCTGAGTTGATGTCTGGGTTGTTCAAGTCATTTGTAACATGATCTGAAGCTCCACAGTCTAGATACCACGAAGAATCAGCAACACTCTGAGGAATAGCTGTAAAAACAGAGATTTGTCTTGGAGAATTAAGATTAGTTGGTGGCACAAAATCATGTTCAAATTTATGCCAGCATGAAGTAACAATGTGCCCAACCTTGCCACACAATTGGCACACCATTTTGCTTGCTGAATTTCCACCTTGACTTCCAGAATTTGAGTTACCACCAGATCTTCCTCCTCCCCTACCACGGTTTGATCTTCCACCACCTTTAGATCTACCTCCCTGACCTCTATTTCAACTAGAATTTTGAGGATATCCACCAGAGTTGGAAATCTTACCAGAATTTTGGGCAACATGAGCTGTAGGGGTAGTAGTTGATCCAGTAAGTCCCACTGATCCACTGAATCTGGCAATAAGATGCTCATGTGTAATGAGCTTTGACTGGACTTCCCTCCATGTGAGAGATCCAATCCGAGATGTGAGGTTGACAATTACAGCTTCATTCATGATCCAGACCACTGAGCGTTGCAAGAATCAACTCCGATTTGCTAATTGGGTACCCCGCAGCGGCCAAATTGTCAGAGTGAGATTTCATGAGGGCAAGATAATCTGCCATTGATTTGGATCATTTCTCAGATTTGGTGAGAGCAGCTTTGTACTCCAACATCCGGGCTTCTGAGTGTGAGTTGAAAAGGGATTCAAGTGTGGTCCAGATCTCATGTGAAGTTGAGCACCAAACAACTTCAAGAAGAGCCTGCTCTGTCATGGAGCTGAGCAGCCAGCCGGTAAGTAAAGAATCAGTCTGACTCCAGGCATCAAAGGCCGGATTTACCATACCTGTGACAGTGAAACGTGAAGGAGCATGTATAGATCCAAAAAGGTATCCTTCAAGACGATGACCTTTAACAATGGGAAGGATGGTGTATTTTAGAGCAGGTAGTTATCTCTGTTCAATTTGATGTTGCATGTCTGTGTAAGATTTCCGGTGAAGGGTGTCTGATAACGCTCTAAATAGTACCATTAATTATACCTTTATTCACCCCGAATTCTGCTCAAGAGAGGATAGACAGGCTCATTATTATATGGAATATGTGTTAAATTCTATATGTATGTTTCAAGGTTAATAATTCTGCATTTGTGGTATTATCCCGAAGGTTGGTACTGTTTTGCCTCATTTTATGTGTTTTACAGGATGTACCGAATCTGGAGCATTAGAGAACGGATCTGGATCAAAGGAAGCATGTTGGGCCAAGTAAAGAAGTCCAAGAAGAGATCTGCTGAAGAAAATGAAGAAAAGTTGGCCTGGTTTAACGTGGGCTAGGTCCGGTAAACCGAGAGTCTTGTGGGACACGAAATTGAATATGCCGCACTGACTAGGTCGGTTAGGGTTTCTATGAGTCATAAGTCGGCTATTGTGTCTATATAAAGCCACATCAACTGGTTATTACATAAGTTCCAAGTTTTGAATAAGGTTTGCATATTCTATTATATACATTATACAATTTGATGAAATAAAGTTTTCCTAAGCTTTTGAGGAGTTATTTCTAGTTTCCTTCCCTTCTCTACCATCTCTAGCTTGAGTGGATCGAGCTAGATCTCGATTTTTGAAGGTATGAAGCTTTGAACGTTCCTTTTTGTCTTCAATATGGTAGATCTGTTCGTATTTATGTATTTTAGTTAATCTGCATGTTTAACGACCCCATGATTTACTTGGATTAGTCGAGCAATGTAGATCCAGAATTAAGAAAAGCCGTTCCCGGTAAACCGGCGGTCTATACCGGTTTACCGAGGTAGATTTTAGGAAACTTAATCTGGAGGATTCGCGTCAGCTACGTTGATCGACAGAAATAATTAAAATGAGTAATAGGTTTGGCCAATCTAAATATTCGTAATTCATAAATTAACATGAAGTATTGATAGTGAAGTGTTAGTTAGGATATAGTCTTGATGGACCTTAGGAACGTGCTGGTAAGTGTCGACAGCTGTTTAGGCGGGTTAGCGGTATGAGTTAGCGCTCGATATCGGCAATTGTAGTTTTTTATGTGTATGGGCTATTATGGACCAATTAAGGAGGGTAGCTGGCGTGTAGATTATCTACTACCATGGTCGGAGTAGATAGGGTTAAGAGTTGCACCCGTAGCTTAAAACTAAATTGAAAGCTCGCTCGATTTATTTAAGGAAATTATGTGAGGAAGTAAACGTAAAGATTAACTAATCCAAGTTAGTAGATCTGTGGGAAGAGGGGGAGGAATACCACGTTTCTTTCATGTTTATTATTGGTCAATGACCACTTCTTTGTGCCTTCTTAGTTAGGTTAGAATCGTTTATACTTAAAGTAGCATTGTCTCTGTGGGATCAACCTTGATTCGCCTTCACTATACTACAATGTACATAGTATTCTTGCTAGTAATATCGACGTTAGTGACTTACACGTTATCAAGATTTTTGGCGCCGTTGCCGGGGTCAATGGACAATTTCAAGGATAAACATTTTAATTCTGATTAAGAAGTCATTTTCTCTTAGATTTATTTTCTTTTGATTCTTGATTCGTTCTGGATCAAACCTGCACTTGTTAATCTGCCAGAAGGAGAATTTCTAGTCCCGGTTTACCGATGGTTACCCCCGATTTACCGAGGTACGGAATATCGAAATTTGACAGCCTTTGTTAGTCTATGTTATTCCTAGTTGATTTTAGTTAGTAGGTCCGCAACAGTTGGGTTCATCCCCAACTGAAGCGGGAGTTGCTAACCTTTTTCTTTGTTTTATTTTGTCTCTTTTGCAGGAGTATCAGGACACTTCGGAAATTCAGTCAAGCAAGAGTGATGAAGTCTAGACGAGTCAAACGCAATGCCTCGTACTGTGTTGAACATCAAGACAATCTCTATGTATCCTTGATCAAAAGCCAGAGAGCAATACGAAGCAGATAAGAAGCGTATGGAGGAGGAGACTGGAACGCTTAAACAGGAAGCCGAGGAAAACCTGAAGGAGTATGAGACTTATCAGCCAGGTACGTTTCCTATCGAGCTAATTGATCTGTCGTCCGATTACGACTCCGATGATCCGGAGGAGGATCCAGACACTATGTTCTCAGAGTTTGAGGATAACCCAGACTCTGATACAGTAGAAAGGTTAGGAGACCCTCGAATATTTCGACTCCCGATCTTTATCAATGGTATATATGTAGGTTTAGGTCTTTGTGATTCCGGTGCAAGTTGTAACATTCTACCTCTATCCATATGCCAGAAGATTATGATTCCGGTTGTCATGGATCATACCCGGTCCATGAATTTTGTCGATCGAACCCGAGATATGCCTGCCGGCCTGCTAAAGGATTGTACGATTGAGGCAGGAGGATTCTTATTTCCAATAAATTTCACGGTTTTAGACGTACCTGAGGATCCGAGTGCCCCTGTTCTATTAGGTAGACCGTTCTTAGCGACCAACAGAGCAATCATGGACTTCGATAATAGGGAAATCACTCTAAGGTTAAAGAATGATTCCATACCGATGAAAAGTTGTAGGATGTTACAAGAATGATTTCCACTTTTCCTAGATAATGATTTCCACTTTTCCTAAACCATAACACTGATAAACCATAATATGTAGGATCACTCTAGGGGCTCTAGGATGTTACAAGAATGATTTCCACTTTTCCTAAGCCATAACATTCTACCTAGATAATAGGCCGGAAAGTTGCAAGATGACTTATGGTTTAGGAAAAGTGGAAATCTTAGAGGTAGAGAAGGAAGGGCATAGGAAACGAGAGGTTCTAGTGGAAACCTTTGAGCAAGAATTCATGGGATTAATGCTTAGAGAGCCCGAAGAAAAGGACCACAGCATGGCGCTCACGGAAGCTAGTCCTTCCATATTGCAGTGAAAGATTAAAGTTTAAAGTGGAAAATGTGGAATCTTTGGGCGTAAGTATTAAATCTCGAAGCAGAGGAAGACCTAGCACATGAGCAAAGAGAGAGAGGCGTGCTGGGAAGAGAGCTCAAAAAGTTTCAATAGAAAACCGAGAAAAGGCACTTTTGAAGGATAATGACCGACGAGAAGGGAAGTGCAGGACGGTTGAAACCTCGAAGATGCGAGTTAGGCGAGTTAAGGCCCCGACTTTTGACTGAGTGAAGATCCGAAGGTAAGTCGAGCTGATGACTTTAAACTCAGAACTACTCTCTTGAACCTATAGGTAGAATAGGAATGAATAAAAGTAGCGGGATGAAGGGACGAGTTTTTTTTCATCCTACCGCACCCTTAGGCTTGAAACCGATGGTTGTTGGGAAGGTTTTTTTACTCGTTGTGGATACTAGTGAAGTAGGTTAGGATTGAGTCAGAAATAGCAATAGAAAGAGTAAGGAACTAGTCATTTTGAGGTCTGGATTGAGCAGGAAGTTATTATAACGTTTGCAGAGAAAGAGTACAGAGAAACCTGGGGAAAAGAAGCCCCGGTAAACCGGGAGTTACCTCCGGGTTACCGAGCAAGATTTTTTAAGTTTCTGAGTGTTAGGTTAAAAAGCAGAATTTTCAGTGACACGTGGAGGACACACGTTGCATCAGAAACCCACCAGTCAGCAAAATGCCCCATTTTCCCTATTTTCCACCTTTGCACCTCATTCTCACCAATCAAACCCCTCAAATCCCTCACCCTAATTAATCCTCTACCCACTATCCCACCAAATCCTTCCACCTTCTATCACCTCTCCTATTTAAACACCCTTCCACCACCATTATTCATCATCCTCAACACTATCTTCTTATTCAATCACCAATGTTCCTCCATTTCTTCTACTTCTTGACATTTCGACCCCCATCACCACCATACCTCCACCAAAATCAAACCTTTTTCTTTCATTTCAACAACCAAAACACCATTTTTTCCATCCCTGTTGCTAATTTGTAGTGCTGCTGCAAAGTGAAGCTGATACAGTTCTTTCTCTATTATCATCAGAGCACAGTTCCAAAAGAAACTGAGAAAAATCAACGGCGGTAAATCGGGGTATAGGGCCGGTTTACCGAGGGTCCATTTTCAGATTCGGCATCATCTTCAGTATCTTGTATCATCAGGATGGGTCCCAAGCATAGCAGAACAGCCCATCGTCCAAGTGGTCACCAGTTTGTCTATGGAGAAGCTAACCCCTTGATAGACGGGGTTGAGCAATTTCATTCTTTAGAGATCTATGCATCGTTCTGAGGGCCTCGGAATGGAAGACCGGTTGCCCAAGAACGAGGCATAGAGTTGGACGATTGCGGTACGATCTTGCTGAGAGCCCTAAAGGTACAAGATATTTTGGATATGATTGAGGCACCGACGCGGTTCAGTGCTACAGTGGTGAGAGAATTTTATGCTTATCTTTCGCATAACCCATGAGCTATATTTGCGATGGTCCTTGGAGTTAAGGCTGACTTCACGGTTGAGTGGATCAACGGATATTACAGGGTTCGCAATCCACCAGTGGGCCCAGATGAGTAAACATCCTCGACCAATATTGAAGATCTAGAGAGCATGCAGAGTATTGCTGAGTACTTTGGGTGCAATGGAAGTGCAATCCTATGGGAGCCCCCATCATATTCCGGGAAAACGAATTATCCTGGGATAGGAAGGTGGTCAATCACTTTGTTTGTGCTCGCCTTCTACCGACCAAGCATACGGTGTCTGTCACACCAGAGAGGGTGGATTTGATGTTCTATCTGGAGCAGGGATCTCCAGTCGCGTGCTGGATATAAAGAAACCCGAATCCGGATCCGATCCACAATTAGATCGTCAGATCTGATTCACAGCACCGATCGAGACACTCGATCATGCACAGTGGAAGCTACGAATAAAATCGAATGCGATTTTACCACGATTCGATTCGCATGATTAATTAATAACTATAAGAAAGTTAGTAGATTTACCCAAACCGGAGAGAGAAGCAATCGACCAAGGGAGAAGCCGCAGTCTTCTGGATGGTATCTCCTAGCAACGACTGGTGGACGTCGATCCTCACCGTAGAACCTCCTCGAATATGCATAAGAAAACCCCTAGGTTTTTCTTTTCTTAATGACTAGAACAAGAAACTAATTTTTCTCTTCTTTATTTGTGATTGTGGCGCAAATTGCATGTGTTATTGTGTTGGGAGAAACTCTATTTATATAGGCAAATAACTAGTCAAGAGAGTTATCCTTTTCACACCACAAAAACCTATTCCCATAAGGAAAAGATATTTTTGCTACAAAAATAAGAGATAATTCCCAAAAAATCAATCTCTTTATTTTTCCATTAATTTATCCATCAAATAGATAATTAATTAATTACACATGTGACATAATCTAGAAAAATTTCTTTTTCTAATTTATCACATAAAATGGCGCCAATATAGTCATTAATTTTAATAGAAAATGTCTTTTCTATTTTACATATTATTTACCAAATAAATAATATTCGCATATTCATTAAATAAACCAACTATTTAATTTATTCTCGAGGTTCCACAAATCGAGAAAACACTCGCGTGTTAGGAGCCAACCCGGGGACCATGGACCTATAACCAGTAGCTACAATAAAATGAATAAAATATTCATCAAACAAAATATTTCTACTCAAATTATTAATTCCGGAATTACGCCACCATAAATCCGAAACAGAACTCTACCGATTATATATAGATATAACATATTCTCAAAACGTCGAGTCTAGTCGATAAGTGTCCATTGATATAATCATTACATATAAACTAACCCTTCATAGACTATCCGTAATGAAGCGGGATTATTTCCGTAAACCTTCTTCAATACAACTTATCCTTATTTACAATTAACCCACTAGTGATCAATTAGTTCATAACCAATACGAACTCGGCCGATCAATCAGTTTCTAGGATCAACAAATAAGAGGATTGTCTTTCTACTTCCCGCAGGTAGGAATGGATTCCATATCTGTGAGACAGACACTTCTCACTCATTCCAGAATAGTGCCAACATGAAAGTGATTCGGACCGCGCATCTTAGCGGTCCTTAACGAACACATCAAACCCTATCCTGAAACAAGTAGGAGTATGTAATCACTTCAGGATTAAGGTTAATCCATATATGATCATCTTGTGATTTAATAAGATTTCTCAATCACGGAATTATATGAGAAATACGGATTAAATCGGTCCAGTCCTATATGACTACATCATATTTAAATGCCCCACTTAGATAACCAATGCCGACGGTCCGGATAAGACGGTCATACCATAAAGTGTTCTGGGCGCATTAATGGTGGTTTAATCAATAGAACCCATACTTTGATTAAGTTCACCACGGACTAACATTTCAAGTGTATCGCCATAAACTTAATCCTCGCGTGCGTCACACACTAAGTTATATGGCTACATATGATACGACTTAGGGTTTTTTTCAGTAGTGTATTACTTACAAGCACGAAGCAAGTAATAAGATGAGAATAAATCTGTCATTTATTAATTCTAAAAACAATTACATAAATTGTCGTTCGGGCGCTACTTCCAACAATCTCCCACTTGCCCGTAATGACAAGCAACAATTGTCTTTCGGGCACACTCTATCTAACAATCTCCCACTTGCCTGTAAAGACAAGCAATGATTGTTTTTAGAGCACCACACCCTTATTCTTTCTATCCACAACATTCTCCCACTTGCTCTAAAGCATATGAGACATATCTCCCAATTTCATACCCGCCAAGCGCTTATCAATGACATTAGATGCCACGCGACTTGGTAAACTGATCAGCTTGGTTGTCGCCTCGAGACGATCATAGGGACCGATACGTCGCCTGTTTGCACGATCTGTCTGACCATGTGGTACTTTCTCTCAATATGCTTTTGACCTCTTGTGATTGTGAAGATCATTTGCATGAGCTACCTCTCAACTGTTTTCACAGTAGAATGGTATCGGCTTATCGAGACATGGAATCACTTCCCGGTCCAACAAAGAACTTCCCAAGCCACACTGCCTCTTTAGCTACTCTGAAAGCTGCTATGTATTCGACTAACAGAGTCAAACTGCCAGTACTGGATTGTTCCAGAATATAGCTCCATCACTATGAGTAAACACTGAGCCTGAGATCGATTCACGATCATCCTTAATCCGACAAAAAATCAGAATCAATGTAGTCAATGACACTCAGGTTCGCACCCGAATCCACAAGCATATGATTCATCGTTCTCTCAAGATACTTGAGGATGCACTATACTGCTTTCAACGTCCGAATCCAAGACTCGACTTTTATTGACTTTTAATAACTTGACCTTCTCAACCCAAGAGAGAATCTATCCCATTTTCTCTTTATCCGAAGACTAAGAGAATTATTCCGTGAGGGGATGGGTAGGAAACCTCTCGTTGAATTTTGCATTCGAAAATGCATTATCATCTTTAACCAATAAGATGGATGGGATATTGCCAACAACTTGTTCTCATGAATTCGACTGAATCAAATTCTAAGAATATAGTCCACTTTTCTAGAGAAGCTTTGGCTCGTCAGTTTTTGACTTCAGATAACACACCTATGTTGTTTCCAACTGTTGCAGTGTTACCTGTATAAACACTAACGTCTACTACTTTACCAATATTGATTCTTTGGTCTACAAAAGACTCATCAATGTTCGGGTCAAGCCAACACATTTCAAAACATGTGAATTTCAATGACCTGAAGGTTTACTTTAATCCACCAATGGATTTAAGCATAGACAGTCAATCTGCCATTGGATTTAAGCTAAAACCCTTCTGTTCCAAATGAATCTAAGCTCCGTCGTTGGGCAAGAAATTTTTAGGGCATCACCCATGTTAGTCTTTCTGCTTTTCATGGAGTCAAGCAAGGATGAGTAGTGAGAAATTTTCAGGGCATCACCCCTATTGAACTATCTACTTCTCAAGGAATTACCCCTAGACTACTTGGCTTTGCCTAGAAAGATAAATTTTCCATTCATTCTACTCTTTTGCATGTAGATCCAATTACTCCCACTGGGCCTGAGACACTCAGGTGGTTCCACAAGAGTATGAATAGAACTGGAGTACAAAAACTCCATTTTTAGGCTTTATGGCTTTAAACCAACCTCTTGTATCAGAATCCTATACAGTTCTTCTAGAAGACCATAGGTTATCAATCACCCGCAGCAGATTGTAAAGTCTACATAATCACAGTGAGTCAATAGATAAACCATACTCCCACTGAATTTGGGTGGATTGACATTCTGATCTGGTTTAGTAGTATTTATTAGCGTAACCCCCAACAACCAATGTTGGATGTTGTCTGATTAAATCAGATAGCAACTCCTTGAGTATCTGTACTTCAAGGTCCAAGGTTGTTATTTAAACATTCTTTTAGAAAGGATGTAACAGTGTAACCGTCACGATCCGATCTCAAGATCTTATAAGCAACCTTTTACTCATTGTGACGATACAGGGTTTCACTCCCTCCACGTGTCATCTATCGGTTGGTCATCACGCTATAAATAACGTCAGTGTATTCATGTCGATGCCCAGGCTCGAGGCCAAGGCCATCTCATAAACGCCAGGCTACGATGATCGACTATCGACTACCGAGCAGTGTAGGGTGTTCAGTCCGCACCAGCTAGCAATGTAGGACAGTGAGCCCTAGAGTCGATAACCATAGGTCGGTATATCGACATCGAGGACAGAGTCCGCATCAGCTTACTAAGCCCATTAACAGCGATAGCTTGGGCAAGGGTCAAGGCCCATTTAAGGGTAAGGGAGACAATAACATAAGCCGACTTAACCTTAGGGTTTAGGCAAGTAATGTCATTATAAATACCCCCAATCCAGGAACTACGTAAGGCTTGATTCCTGGAACCTAACAGGATACATAGGCAATCCAAGATACAGTCTTGGACTCAGCCGCATACATAAAATCCACCCCCTCATTCCTCTTTTTGGCATTAGGATTCTAGTGTGTTCATCACTAGATTAAATTAGGGCTCAAATCATTAAGGTGACATAATTTGTCATCGTCATTGGCGCTAGAAGGAGGGCTTCTATTGATCGAATACTCAAGAACACGATGCCTCCCAAGAAAACTGCATCCAAAACCACATCCAAAGCAGTTGATCAAGGCTCCCAGATGAACGAGCCAACCGACCCCGATATGCAAGGAGAAGAGGATCCGGATTGGATCCGGTTCAAGGCACGATCCTCGGCAAAAACAAGGGGAAAAAGATCAAGCTTTGAACCCCGTCCGGAAACCCACCAACCGGAAAAGCAAGCTCTTGCTCCGGAATATCGGACGCTTGCGGATCGGTTGGCGAGGGCGGACTTGGAGGTAATGTCCGGGATAATCGCCGAGGCGCTACGGCGCGCAGAAAGCGACGCCGCCCGTAAAGAAGCTATGGCGGAAGGCGGCCGAAAGAAGTTGTGGACAAACCTAAACGGACTCCCGAGGAAGAAATAAGCGCATCATCTAGCTCGGTGGAAAGGAAGAGACGCGAGATCCACCAAAAACACCGAGAGGGGACGATGACAAATGCCGGGGAGGAGTTGAATGCAATTTTGGGAAAGAGTCGGGTGTCGTTGTGGCTCGAGTCTCCCTTCACGAAGGAGATCGAGAGCTTTCCTAAACCCAAGGGGTTTAAGATACCAAAGATAGAACCTTATGATGGCACCACCGACCCGGAGGACCATCTCCACAGTATCCGTCTCAAATGAGGTTGGATGGGGCACCCGATGCAATGCGCCGTCGGGCATTCGAGACGCTACTCGTAGGTCGAGCAAGAGAATGGTTCACGAAGCTACGACCGGGGTCGATCTCCGCTTTTGCCATGCTCGCTCGAAAGTTCCGAAATGCGTTTATAGTCAACAAGAAGTTTCATCTCGAGTGCCACGCACCTCATGAACGTGAGGCGAAAGAGATGAGACGGTGATGGAATATTTGAAGAGGTTTAATCTCGAGGCCATGCGAGTCAAGGACGCGGATGACCGACTTCGATCACATCGTTCGTAGGGGGGCGCGTAATACTAAGTTGTACATGAAGTTGAGCGAGAGACGTTCCCCATACCATGGACGAATGTGTCAATGTGGTGCATAGATTCTGTCAAGAGGAAGAGGCAGTGCGGCGGCACACCCAATCCGACTGGATGGAATCCAAGAAGGACACCCGAGGTCCGAACAGAAATCAGTCCAAGAGGCAGGATGTCGAAAGTAAGCCATCGGTCTGGGACCGTATCGACACGTCCACCTCAGACCGTGGGGGCAAGAAGGGACCCTCACGTGATAAGGACTTTATCCCACTCAATCGACCTCGATCTGAGGTGTTGTCGATTATGCTTTCAAAAAACTTGGCGAGGAAACCGCCACCATTGAAGAAACCTCGAGAAAAGAGGAACGCAAGCAAATACTGTGATTTTCACGAGGACATAGGTCATACAACTGAGGATTGTATCGACCTGAAGAGAGATATCGACGTCTGCATTCAGGAAGGAAAGCTAGACGAAGTTGTTGACGATCTCGGTATGATGGGCCCGAGGGCGTGGGGAATTTAAGAGAAAAAAACTCCGATCAAGACAGGAACCGAGGTCGAGATGCCCAGAGACGAAGGGATCGGTCACCTCAGAGGAATCGATCCCCGGGTCGAGAAGGAAACAACAGAGAAAATTTTGGTCGAGATAGATATGAAGATAATCGACCAGTTAACTATGTCAACACAATCTTTGGTCCTGGTGAGAGTGATAAAGACCAGACCAGCGAAGAGCCAGCTTGTAGCTCGAGAGAGCGCAAACAGCTCAGGTTCACGACAGAAGTCGGATACGGCCCTCGAGATGATATCCCCAAGTCGAGGAGTCATAGCGAAGGGTTAGTTATTGAGGCAGTTATTAGCCGAGCCCGTGTATCGAGAGTCTGTATCGATAACGGGAGTGCAGTGAACATCATATATCACTCGGCGTTCCAAGCGATGAAGTTGAAAGAGAAGGATCTAGCCCCCATAGCTTCTCCCCTGTTTGGATTCACAGGACAAGCAGTCCATCCCATGGGCTCGATAAAGTTACTCACGACAGTTGGTGATGGCGAGAAAGGAAGGACACTTGAATTAAGTTATGTGGTGGTCAAGGCTCCTTCTGCTTATAATGTTATCCTAGGACGACCTGCGTTCTTCGACCTGCGTGCTATCATATCGACTTTTCATAACAGTATGAAGTTTCCCACAAGGAACGGTTCCCACGAAGTAAAAGGAGACGTTGAAGTCGCTCGGAGTTGTAACTCGTTGTCATGAATGGGAAGATGGCGGTTCAACAAGTTTTAGTCGAGGAACTGATTCCAGAGGAAGAAGAGGAGAAGAGTTGGGTCTCCAGCGACGCAGTTGAAAATGTCCGACTCTGGGAGGGAGAGGACGATCAATGTGTGCAAGTCGGGATTTGGATCCCAGAAAAAGAAAAACAGCTACTGCGGGTCGAACTTTCAGTCGAATTCAAAGATATCTTTGCATGGAAAGCCACTGACATGCCAGGACTGTCTACCAACATTGCAGTTCACAAACTTGAAATTGACCAGGCTAAAAAGCCAGTCAAACAGAAGAAGAGAAATTTTGCGTCGGATCGACTTGAGGCAATCGAGGCGGAAGTCGGTAAGCTACTGGCAGCCAAGATAGTGAAAGAGGTATTCTATCCCGAATGGCTAGCTAACCCGTATTAGTCAAGAAGCTTGATGGGAGTTGGCGCATGTGTGTAGACTTTACGATTTGAACAAAGCATGCCCAAAAGACTCGTATCAATCGCCCAAAATCGACGGGTTAGTCGACTCAACCATTGATTTTGAAGTTTTTGGTTTCTTAGATGCATATAAAGGATACCACCGGATCTTAATGGATCCTCGAGATGCGGAAAAAACGGCGTTTATCACGAGAATTCGGCACCTTCGCTATGTGACCATGCCATTCGGATTAAAGAATGCTTTGCAACATACCGGAGGGCGCGATCAATAAAATTTTTGCAAGAGAAATTGGTAGATGTATGGAGGTTTATGTAGACGACTTGCTTATCAAGAGTCGATCTATGAGACGATGCACGGTCGATGCTCGAGAGGTTTTCGAAGTGTTGAGAGAAACGCGATGAGATTAAACCCGAAGAAGTGCACTTTTGGAGTCGGGTCGGGTAAGTTCTTGGGCTATATGATCTCGAA
This sequence comes from Gentiana straminea, assembly GCA_036785695.1. NCBI lineage: Eukaryota > Viridiplantae > Streptophyta > Magnoliopsida > Gentianales > Gentianaceae > Gentiana > Gentiana straminea. The sequence goes on along the minus strand of JAVUPR010000497.1, from coordinate 7,690,314 downwards.
GCACGGGATTCGAGCAAACCCGGATAAAATTGACACATTGAAGAATATGCCCGCACCTCGAAATGTAAAGGAAGTGCGAGAGACTCACGGGTAGAATGGCGGCCCTCAACGATTTCTATCGAGATCGACACGGCGTGCACTACCATTTTTCAAGATACTCCGAAAGGCCGGTCCTTTTAATTGGGATGATGAATGTCAGACAGCCTTTGAAGAGTTGAAGACTTATTTATCAGAATTACCTACCCTCACTTCTCCTCGAGAAGGGGAAAAGTTGTTGGTCTATCTGGCAGTATGCGAAGAGGCAGTGAGTGCGGTCCTAGTTCGAGAAGGGGTACATGGACAAGTACCGATATATTTCGTCAGCAAAGCTTTACATGGCCCCGAGGTCCGATACTCGCCAGCCGAGAAGTTAGCATTATGCCTGGTTCATGCCTCGAGGAAGTTAAGGCCCTATTTTCAAGCTCATCCCATTGTGGTAGTCACTGACCAACCACTAAAGCAAATATTGGCAAAACCCGACACCTCAGGTCGATTGGCAAAATGGGTGATTGAAATGGCCCGGTACGACATCGAGTTCGTCCCTCGAACTGCGATAAAAGCACAGGCCTTGGCAGATTTTTTGGCTGAAGGGATATCCGTCCAACTCGATCAGGAAAAGCAAAGCCCAGAGGAAAAATGGACTCTTCAGGTCGATGGCGCATCGAGTAAGGAGGGGGCAGGAGCAGGGCTCCTTCTGGTAAGCCCGAAAGGCGAGGAATTCCCCTACGCCCTTCGATTCGACTTTAAAGCAACGAACAATGAAGCCGAGTATGAGGCTATGATTACTGGTTTAAAGCTTGCCTTAAAGCTGGGTGTCGAAGATTTGTCGGTTTACAGTGACTCACGCGCTTAGTGGTCAATCATGTGAAAGGGGAGTATGAGGCTAAGGAAGAAACCATGAAGAATTACTTAGCGCTTGTCCAAAGCCTCATACCAAAATTCAAGACGCTTCGGTTTGAGCAAGTCCCCCGAAGTCGAACAAGAGAGCCGATGCGCTCTCCAAGTTGGCATCAAACTTCATGTCAAGTAAGAAGGTTCTAGTCGAGTTATTGACCGACCGGAGTTACATCGAGACGGAGGCCCGGCCGATCACTCGGCGAGGCCACGTGGATGGACTCGATCGCTCTTTACCTCAAAGACGGAATACGCCATCGACAAAGTGCAAGCCGGGAAAGTCCGACTTCAATCGGCTCGATATGCATTTTTTGACGATATCTTGTATCGAAAATCTTTTGTGAACCCCTGGTTGAGATGTGTTTCGAAAAGAAGGCAAATACCTCTTAGAAGAGATTCATAGAGGAGCCTGTGGGAATCATTGTGGAGCCAGAATGTTGGCTCGAAAATGCAAGTTAGCTGGGTATTTCTGGCCGTCGATGCAGCGAGATGCGAACAACCTAGTCCAGAAGTGCAACGCTTGTCAGATTCATGATAATATCTCCCATCAGCAAGCGCAAGACATGAACGTCATCTCGTCAGCATGGCCATTCGATCAATGGGGAGTCGATATTGTTGGACCTCTTCCTCGAGCACCAGGAAATCTTAGATTCGTGGTCGTTGCGGTGGACTACTTCACAAAATGGGTAGAAGCTAAGGCTTTGCCCGACATCCGAGCTGCAACCATTAAAAAGTTCTTGTGGGTCGACATTCTATGTAGGTACGGAATTCCAAAGGCTTTGATCTCGGATAACGGTACCCGCTTGAAGATCGAAAAGTTAGAGAATGGTGCGGCGAGTACCAAATCGACCGCGATTCACCTCGGTGGCTCACCCCCGTGCAAACGGTCAAGTCGAGCAAACTAATCGACGGATCAAGCTGGGCTTAAAGAAGAGGCTAGAGGCAGAAGGTCGAGATTGGGCAATTCAACTTCCGAGCATCCTATGGTCATATAGGACAGCTCCTAATTCATCAACAGGGGAGACTCCTTTCTCTTTGGTGTATGGGTGTGAAGCGGTGATTCCCGCCGAGATCGGAGTCCCCTCTCCTCGAGTTCTGGCCTACAATGTTGAGACAAATGATCCCGAACTCCGACTGGAAAGGGACAATGTCGAGGAACGAAGGGAGATAGCCTCAGCCAGGATGGCAAGGTATAAGCAAAAGATCTCTCAGTATTACAACTCGAGAGTAAGACACAGGTACTTCAAGGTTGGCGATCTGGTTCTAAGGAAAAATGAAGCGAGTCGACAGGAAGCAGTCGGAAAGCTGACCCCGAATTGGGAAGGCCCATATCAGATTCTGAAGGTTCACCCCAAAGGGTCTTATCAACTTGGTCGAGCAGATGGAACCACAGTTCCTCGACATTGGCACGCCAACAATCTGAGGAAGTATTATATTTGAGATAAGCTTTACTTTGATGAACCTGTTTGCTTTTCAATTCTGAATCTTGTAATAAGTCCATGAGACAATTCTATGAGTATTCTAATAAATTTGTATCTTTTCGAGATGCTTTCTGTGTTTGTTAGGATTTATAGCCAAAACAATACAAGTCCAATGTGACAGAAAAGTTAAAGGCAAAACGATCGAAAACGAGTAGAGAAATCTGCAGGTCGGACATCTCGATAAAGCCAAAGCAAAGTTAGCCCAAAGGGCGACGAATGCAAAGGCACGAGACGGTTCGCGGGGGTCGGGCCAAAGGTCCAAGCTAAGAGCCGAACGAGCCCAAAGAGGCAGACAAGGCTAAAGCAAAGGACGGTTCGCATAGTCGGGCCACCTGTCCCAGTCGAAAGCCGAATGAGCCCGAGTGGCGAAAAAGGCCTAGACAAAGGACGGCTCGCATAGTCGGGCCACCTGTTCCAGTCGAAGGTCGAAAAAGCCTAAGAGGCAAAAAAGACCTAAAACCAGGGACAGTTTACATTAAAATGCTCAGCCTAAAGGTCAAATAAGCCTAAGGGGCAAAAGACTAAGGCAAGCAAATCGATCTCAAGTGCAATAAGAACCAAGGGTTCATAATACACTTGGGGGGCAACACAGTATCAACAACAAGAACAACAAGTACATCAAATAAAGTGAATAGCGAGTAGCGAGCAGAGCCAGGAGCTCGACAAGCGAAAGACTAAGAAACATCAAGACAAACAAAGTAAAGTCAAGTCAAGAAAGATGTCAAAATCAAATCAAAATTCAAAATAAAGTTGTTACAAAAACAAGGCCAGGTCGAAAAAGACCAGCAATTGGAGTTATAAAGGTTATTACAAATTAGAAGTTCGAATATCAGAAGCTGAATTAAAAAGAAAAGGATCAGGGGTCAGCTCCCGGGGTCGGCTCAGTAGTGACAGGGGTCGGCTCCCGGGGTCGGCTCAGTAGTGACAGGGGTCGGATCAATGGCGGCCGGATCGGCAGTAGGGGCAGACGTGGAAGGAGCATACTTTATAGCCAAAGACTCTCCCCGCTGAAACTCTTCAAAGTACCGATCATACAGCTTCTCCGAGTCGGGATTGTAGAACATCGGCGTCTGGAGAGTCGACATGTCGAAGCTCGGAGTGACCTCCTTCATCTGATCCACGGCCAGAGTGTATCCACCCATCATCGAAGCCCGCATGATCACTTTTAGATCATCTTCAAGATTGGATGACTTGCGATACTCCATGATGGCCTCGGTCTTAGCCTCTTCGACCTGCGCCTGCGCTCGATATAATTCAGCCTGTAGCGCATCTCGATCTTGGCGAGCCTTCCTAGCTTCTTCATCTGCAGCCTTCTGACACTTCGGCGGCTTTTCTCATAGTCTTGAGCCAGCTTGAGCAGCTCTCTACCCTGACCTTGCCTTTCCTCTCGTAGTCGGTCCAGCTCCTTCTCGGTAGTGGCCAGCTTTGCTTCAGCAGCCACCAACCTATTTTGCAGCCCCTCGAGCTTGGCGACCGACTCTTGCTTCAACTCGTTATACTGTTTCTCCACGGCAGAAAGGGCAGCACTTTTGGCGACATTGTCTTGAAGCAGTCTACCATTCTCCCTCTTGATCTCATCCACCGACTCCCCTGTCTTGGCTAGCCGTCGGGCAGCCTCCCGACCAACAAGGGTATTCTGCAAAACGTAAAGAATGTATCAGAAAAGGGACAAGGCATGGAATTCGACATAAGTTAATAGGAAAAGAAGGATCGACTTACAAGACGATTTAATTTTCGCAGCACGAAGGACAGGTTCCTGTCGTCCACGCCAGCGTAGTCATCGGCAACCCAATCTGTACCGATCCCTGACTCGGTGGAGGTCTCAGCGACCCTCTTCCTCTTTGACTCTCGAAGTTATTCCCTCACCACCTCGGCAACAGATGGTCTTTTCTTTGTTTGCACCGCCGGCTCTTCAACATTAACCTCAATATTCGAGGTCAGATCGATAGGCTCCTCCTCGTCTTCATCTCGAAGAGAGCCGAATCGGACAGTTAACTCGCCGGTGGTCGAGGGCACTTCAGTCGATCCAGCCGCGGCAGACGACTCGATCGCAGCAGGGCTTTTCCTAGGTGGATGGACGGCCCCCTCTCGAGAAGAGGAAGGCACACTGATCTCAACCACTGGCAAATCGGTAGCGGCCTGGCTCTCGAGAGGTGGGGCAGCCACGACCGTCGATTCAGGAATGCGATGGGGGTTGGTGACCTTGGAGAATTTGCCCACTGCAATACAGAAAAAAGACAAGTTAGTTTTGACCAACAAACAACAAGTTATCGACTTAAAGAACAACTAGTGTGTAAAAGCAATCCTACGATTCTCGTGATCAGGAATGTTCAGGCCTACGTATGGCATGGGCCCAGCTTCCTCCAAGCGAGCCAGGTGATACAAGAGACTCAGGTCTCGAGTACACACCTCGAAGTTGTGTCCACTCAAGAGTCGAGCCTCGTGAGGAGCCGGTTCCTTCCCAAGCTTGTCTTGTTTCCCCTCTCTCGACCTCCATTGACCAATGTAGGGGTTATCTAGGCCATGACGGACAAAGAAAAATCGAGGCTTCCACTCCCCATGAGAAGAAGGCCCCCTCGTAATAAACTCATGGCGATTTGCTCTCCTCTGGAAGGAATACCATAACTTGTCGGGTGTGGCAGCAATCTTGTAGTAGTGTCGAAACACGGGCACCGAAAAGCATACCTGGGCCACTCGACATGCTATGATGAACCCCATCAGAGTTCTGACGCCATTCGGGGCGAGTTGAGAGACGCTTATCTCATAATGGTGAAGGATGGCCAGAACGGCTGGACAGAGTGGAAACCTTAGTCCACTCGCCAGTTGATTTTCATAAACAGTGCAAAACCCCTCTGGGGGGCTCATCCGCGAATCGATGCGGGCCTGACGGGAGTCGAGATTCAAACGGAGGATGAACGATGTTATACTTTCCACAGATTTCAACAATGTCCTCTGGAGTAAGTGTACTAAGGCACCCTTTTGCACCCTTTCCGTCCATCCTAGTTACTAGTCTTTTAGGCTGGTTAGGGACAGGAGGAGGGGAAGCTACAGGCTCACCGGAATCTCCCCGGAGAAGAGGATCGGAGATGACAGGTGCCGGAGATTGGCTATGAACGGGTGTATCACTACCCCTATCTGATTCAGTTGCGCTACTACTAGACATGAACAAAATCAAAAGAAAAGATGAAGAACGCTAAGATAAAAGGAATAATCTTACTTGGTGTTTTGAATTTGGGGATGATGATAAGAAATAGCAAGCAAGTTGCAGCGGCGTCTATCCTCCCTCCTTTTATATACTAATGAAGAAGTTACAAATGATTTGAGGGGACGTGGGTAATGGGGGTTATAACCCCTGGAAATCGCGGTAATCAAGGCAGTAACGCGTCTTTTGTGGGATTCGAAGCGTTTCGTGTGCTAGATATCGCTCCACGTGGATATTAGGCAGTTAGGGTTATGAAAAGGCGGGCTTTCTCCCGCCCAAAGGAAAACCCAACTCGATGACAATTCAAGTGACGACTCGACCTCGGACGGCGGAAGCGCCTCTCGCAAGTCCGGGGGCTTATGACGATACGGGGTTTCACTCCCTCCACGTGTCATCTATCGGTTGGTCATCACGCTATAAATAACGTCGGTGTATTCATGTCGATGCCCGTGCTCGAGGCCAAGGCCATCTCATAAACGCCGAGGCTACGATGATCGACTATCGACTACCGAGCAGTGTAGGGTGTTCAGTCCGCACCAGCTAGCAATGTAGGACAGTGAGCCCCAGAGTCGATAACCATAGGTCGGTATATCGACATCGAGGACAGAGTCCGCATCAGCTTACTAAGCCCATTAACAGCGATAGCTTGGGCAAGGGTCAAGGCCCATTTAAGGGTAAGGGTGACAATAACATAAGCCGACTTAACCTTAGGGTTTAGGCAAGTACTGTCATTATAAATACCCCCAATCCAGGAACTACGTAAGGCTTGATTCCTGGAACCTAACAGGATACGTAGGCAATCCAAGATACAGTCTTGGACTCAGCCGCATACATAAAATCCACCCCCTCATTCCTCTTTTTGGCATTAGGATTCTTGTGTGTTCATCACTAGATTAAATTAGGGCTCAAATCATTAAGGTGACATAATTTGTCATCGTCACATTGCATTAAGATATTTCACGAACAGTCACCATCTGAACGTGTATACAAAATTTCCAGTCCTACCTTCAAGCACTAGTGCTAAATGCCTCTTTTTGCGGAAGTGGGGTAAATGTAATTCACTTCTTATCCACAAATTCATAGGCATCTTCTAGGTAGACTTCTCGGTATTACATAATAATGTGAACCGTTATTTTGCAATCAATATCTTAATTGAGTTAAGCTGTGTAATGTAGCATATCAATAACTATACAAGACAATACATGGTTTATCCTTTCAATGAAATCATTTCACTCAGAGGTAGGCCGAGCATCAGTTCCAAATACTATGCTATAGGCTATATCTGAGCATGGAATACTCTCTTCTCTGGTGACATCAGAGATTCCTCCAAATATTTAGATAAACTAATCGGCGTTTCGAGTAGTTATTAGACAAAGAAGGTCTATTACTCAAAAGCTCCCACTAGCTTGTATCCTTCATAAGACCCCAAAGGTCAATATGAACAAGCTATGATACTTCTTTAGCTCTATTAACCTTTCCTACTTGAAAGCTTACTTAGTCATTTTTCCTTTGAGATAGTGTTCTTAGACTGGGAGTTAGGAATCACCCTTAGCCAGTCTTCAGATCTTATCTTTAGGATATATGCACTAATTAATAGATGTTGAAGAATCGTTCATCTAAATACGGAAACCATTTGTCTTAATAGCTTATGATGTGTTACATATACCTTTTCAGCATTACTTAGTGGTTTTGACTTTATCAGACAAAAGTCCGGGTCTCAGAATCGTATACAAATGTCATATTCACTTTCTTTGAGGCAACTATATTATCGATGTGAAAGTGAATCCATTCGTTCCAACGAATCTGAAAACATAAATTATATTTCTTTGATATTCAAGGATTAAAATCCGAAATTTATTTCCTTATATCACTCCCACTATCTTAGCTGAAATAACTGCCCGTTGTCTACTCTTTATCATGAATGCCCAGCTACCTTGTTCTAACAAAAGAACTTTAGCTTCTGAGTCAAATTACTCGGTTAAGAAATTCTATAAGGATTAATAGGTTAGTGATCCGAAATCACTTTCCTTATCCTTTACTTTCTTTGATTAGTATTTCGGTTTAGCCTTTAACTTATTTAGTTTAGACGACTTATACTTGTAGACAGTTACCTTCCTATTCTTGGCTTTCTTTAAAGGAAATGACCGTGAACTAGCAGTTCATTTGAGTAGACACTACTCATGAACTGTGGGATGTCTAGTGAGATTGATACCAAATCATTCTCGTCATCTTTGAACTAATTATGTTTTGTCTCTCGCTTATCATGAGTGACAGCAGTGACATCAATGTCACTTAAGTTTGTAGGCTAAAGAGGGACATCCTCTTCCGAAGAATTAATTTGCATTCTCGATTGTTGAGTTCAACGTTCTTGTTACTTTTCCACTTTTACGAAGTCATCGTTAGTCAATTTATCATGTTTAGCAGTTTAGATACCTTGAGATGATATGTAGTTGCAAAAATAAATTATGACAGAATTATAAATCAAATCATGCACCGCAACAAATAATAAATTTTAGGAATTATAAACGTGATGTCATGCATGCAGTTTATCCTACCATTCCAAGGATTTAATCTCACACCTATAGTGCCGCCTCAGGGTAGGTCAAAGAGGTGACGATTAAACTGAGACAATCTCTCTCAACAACCAACCGAGAATCGGACATCTCTATTTAATTGCTGATTACCTTCCTTTTTCAGCCAAGATATTTCCTAAAATATCCTTTAGAGTGTTACCTACTATTTCAGATCTAAAAGTACGCCCCGAGTATGCCGCCTCAGGGTAGGTCAGTGACTCGACGAGTATCCAAAATCTTATCCTTTCGAAGACCAAGCCTTGTATTTTGATAGCGGTGAAAGCCACCCTCAGGGGGCCGAAATCAAAGCGGCACGAGGCGTCACCATTCTCTCACGTTCTTGTGTCAACATTAGAGGCCGTGGGGTCGGTTGTCACTTTCCCCGCTCCCACTCGTTATTTTGAAAATTAGGTAGTCTCATTAGGATTTTCAGAATTTTTTAAGTATCCGAAAAACAATAAATCATGAATATTTAAATTAATCCTCCCACTAGTTCATTGGTTCCAAATACCATCTAACTAATGTCACTTATTCACGACTTTCCAATTTCTCGGATTTATAAAATCTTTGTGTAGACACTACACAATTAAAATTCACCAAGAATTTTAAAACCCTAGTACATTAGGACTTTATGCATTTTTCTAATAATTCCAAAAACAATAAATCACAAAATTAAAAGCTCCCACTAGTTTATCGGTTCCAAATACCGTCTAACTAGCGACACCTTATTCATGATTTTCCAATTTTTCGAATATTTAGAAAATCTCTTGTGTAGACACTACACAACAAAAATTCACCAAGAATTTTATAGTCCTAATAATGTCATGATAAAATTTTAGGATCGTAGAATTTTATCTCAATATTTTGAAAAACAATAAATCTTGAAAAGCAATCACCAACTTTTCGGCATTAAACCCTGGCTGAGTTTTAACCGAGTTTACCGAACGGTGTCGGGATTGGCTAAGCCGATCCGTCCTGTTCGTTGGTTCATATACGACGCTAATGTCGCATGTGTGCGAGTGCTGGGTTGAAAATCGGGCTAAGGTTGACCCATTGAGCCTCAGCTCGCCAGATAGCTTGACCTTGCCGGACCCCCGTGGCTAACCCCGTACTTGGACGGACAAGTCGAGTCGAGCCGAAGCCCTGTTGACCGCCCAGATCAATTTTCGAACCTTTTGCTCAGTTGGTGTCCCACTTTTCCGGATTTTCCAATTTTTGTAATTATTAAAATTCTTTTTATGTAGTCACTACATAATCAAAAATCACGAATGATTTTTAGATCCCAAAATAAACTTACCGAGTAAATTTTATTTTATCATGTGAATTTTATATCCCGATAAAATTCCGTTCGTTTTAATTAATTTAATTACCTAATTTAATCTAAATTAATTATCGTTTTCATACATGTCTAATTACTGCCAATATTAATTTTCTACATGTATGCATATGCTAGGAGTGGAATTCATGAATATGATGCATGACATGTTTATATCACATAAATAATCATACAAGAAAAAAATGCGAAAAATAAACCACTGAGATGGACTATTGGTACCCCCGTATCTAATATATAAACCTAAAATTAATTAAATAGATAAACCCTAATTTTAAAGGATTTACTAATTTCTAATGCACATCAGCCGCCGATTGCCATATCAATTTTCTAATGCAACAAAGGCTCCAGCCTAGTTGGTAAGCTTCCTCTTCTCCTACCGGCAGCGCAAGGGTTCAACTCCCTCCAATAGCAACTTTTTTTTTCTTTTTTAACAAAAGAGCAACTTTTCTCATAAAAATTTAATAAAAACGAGTATAAGGTGTTTCAAACCCTTGACCTCTTGATCTGTCATACCACTCCTCAACCGCTATGCCACCGCGTTATTATGCTTTTGTTCTTCGAAAATATAAATAAATAGTACAGGACCGCCGATTTGAAAATAATTGTACATACTAGGAAATTAAATTACAACAAATAATTTACATAATTTCCTACACCCCCAAAAATTTGGGTTTACAATAGATCTAACGGTAAACAGGTACCAACCCCAATCCATCTCGTCAACCAAATCATTCAATCACGCATTTAAAATAAAATTCATAAATATGCAATTTCTATTCAATTCCACTTCTTATTAATTATGCAATCAAGATCGCAAAATCGCTTTAACCTCGTTCTGATACCACATGCTGGATATACAGAAACCCGAATCCGGATCCGATCCACAATTGGATCGTCAGATCTGATTCACAGCACCGATCGAGACACTCGATCATGCACAGCGGAAGCTATGAATAAAATCGCATGCGATTTTACCACGATTCGATTTGTATGATTAATTAATAACTACAAGAAAGTTAGTAGATTTACCCAAACCGGAGAGAGAAGCAATCGACCAAGGGAGAAGCCGCAGTCTTCCGGATTGTATCTCCTAGCGAAGACTGTTGGACGTCAATCCTCGCCGTAGAACTTCCTCGAATATGCACAAGAAAAACCCTAGGTTTTTCTTCTCTTAATGACTAGAACAAGAAACTAATTTTTCTCTTCTTTATTTGTGATTGTGGCGCAATTTACATGTGTTATTGTGTTGGGAGGAACTCTCTTTATATAGGCAAATAACTAGTCAAGAGAGTTATCATTTTCACACCAAAAAAACCTATTCCCATAAGGAAAAGATATTTTTTCTACAAAAATAATAGATAATTCCCAAAAGATCAATCTCTTTATTTTTTCATTAATTTATTCAACAAATAGATAATTAATTAATTACACATGTGACATAATCTAAAAAAAATCTTTTTCTAATTTATCATATAAAATGGCGCCAATATAGTCATTAATTTTAATAGAAAATGTCTTTTCTATTTTACATATTATTTACCAAATAAATAATATTCACATATTCATTAAATAAACCAACTATTTAATTTATTCTCGAGGTTCCACAAATCGATAAAACACTCGCGTGTTAGGAGCCAACCCGGGGATCATGGACCTATAACCAGTAGCTACAATAAAATGAATAAAATATTCATCGAACAGAATATTTCTACTCAAATTATTAATTCCGGAATTACGCCAACATAAATCCGAAACTGAAGTCTATCGATTATATATATAACTTATTCTCAAAACGTCGAGTCGAGTCGATAAGTGTCCATTGATATAATCATTACATATAAACTAACCCTCCATAGACTATCCGTAATGAAGCGGGATTATTTCCTTAAACCTTCTTCAATACAACTTATCCTTATTTACCATTAACCCACTAGTGATCAATTAGTTCATAACCAATACGAACTCGGCCGATCGATCAGTTTCTAGGATCAACAAATAAAGGGATTGTATTTCTACTTCCCACAAGAAGGAATGGATTCCATATCTATGAGACACACACTTCTCACTCATTCCAGAATAGTGCCAACGTGAAAGTGATTCGGACCGCGCCTCTTAGCGGTCCTTAACGAACACATCAAACCCTATCATGAAACAAGTAGGAGTCTGTAATCACTTCAGGATTAAGGTTAATCCATGTATGATCATCTTGTGGTTTAATAAGATTTCTCAATCACGGAATTATATGAGAAATACGGATTAAATCGGTCCAGTCCTATATGACTACATCATATATAAATGCCCCACTTAGACAACCAATTCCGACGGTCCGGATAAGACGGTCACACCATAAAGTGTTCTGGGAGCATTAATGGTGGTTTAATCAATAGACCCCATACTTTGATTAAGTTCACCACGGACTAACATTTCAAGTGTATCACCATAAACTTAATCCTCGCGTGCGTCACACAATAATTTATATGGCTACATATGATACGACTTATGGTTTTCAGTAGTGTATTACTTACAAGCACGAAGCAAGTAATAAGATGAGAATAAATCTGTCATTTATTAATTCTAAAAACAATTACATAAATTGTCTTTTGGGTGCTACTTCCAACACAGTCAACATAGGTCTCCTGATGCACAGCCGCATTCACGAGCTTGCCACCACATCCGAGCGCGAGCAGTTGCCAGATGGGCCAATGATTGATATGTTCGCTATAGAGGGCGAGGTTCCAGTTCTGGTTAGTGGTGAGTGGGAAGACCCTGAGCCGATGATCAGTTCACAGTCAGTTTCAAAAGTATCTAGACGGGTCGGTTCAAGAGCTGAGCGAGAGCGTACTCTGGTCCACGGAGGACCTCGATCCCAGAGAACCTTGCTAGAGGAGCACTCAAGAGAAATTGTGAGTCTGCATCACAAGATGGATAGAATTATAGACTTTCTAGGAGTTCCTCCAGAGACCCCACCACCTAGGACTGCCCTACGTCACAGAGCATCCTCTTCCACCGCTGAACATGCACATAGCATTTAACACATATTCCACTCAATAACGATTCTATATATCCTCTCTTGAGCAGAATTTAGGGTGAATAAGGGTATAATTATTGGTACCATTTAAGGCGTTATCAATCATTCACAAGCTTCCTTGTGCTTCAACTTGGCAAACTTTTCAATCTCAGGTATGAATCTCTTGAGTTTAGCTGCTGAACTCTATGTGGCGTACTGCAAGACACAACAAAAAGAAACATTTAGTTATTTGCCACGGTGGCTGTTACACTCGCCTGGGAAGAGTCAAAAATATACAGACTCTGACTATTGACTCGACACTGACCGAACAGAAACGTTCCTATTAATTCCCGAACTCTCGCAATTGCGGGCTTCTACTCACAATTTTGAGCTGATTTTTCCCGAACAGACTGTAAAACAGACTCAAAAAATAGAAAATGACCCAATTTACAGAATACTAATATATACAAATTCTCAATGTCAAATTAAAATGTATTCTTGACACGAGTCTCCGGCAACGGTGCCAAAAATCTTGATCACGTGCAACTCACGGAATACTAGCAATACGAGTAGGTCTATCGCAGTATTGTGAAGGCGAGTCAAGGTCGAATCCACAGAGACATTGTAAGATACGAATTAATCAATATTGAGAACAAATAAAATGGTCTACGACCAACAACGGTGCAGAATAAACAGTGTTAATGGTGACAGTGGCAATGGTACACAAGAACATACAAGTGCAATACTATGAGTTTCTGATGTATTAGTTCTAACTATGAGTTATTAGTTATTTCCCCCAATTTATGCATTGATCTTCCCCATTGTAAATTTTAACTCTTTAACAGCTACGTGTGCTAACCCCTAAAGTCACTCTACTTCCACGGGACGGACAGTAGGTGCCTATGTGCAATTAACCTCATTCGGTGGCTGTATTAATCCCCCGCAATAAGATCTAGGGCTAGCTGGCTCAAGACCGAGGACCTCCCTAAGCAGCTATCAACACTGACTAGCACATTCCTAAGAATCAATCTAGACCATGTCCTAACTAACACTTCACCTTGCAAGTCCTTCATGCTAATTTACGATAACATGCAAATAGTTGATCAGGCTACTAACATGTAAATTAAATCTGTCGATCAGACATAGCTAGCGCTGATTATCATGAACTAAGATTTACTAGGTATTCAGATATAGTGATAAAGACCGTCACAGAGCTGAACAACACAACCACTATTTCATGATTTCTTCATCAACAACTTAGATCTACTCATAAACGGGGTAAAAAAACCAAATACTACATAGCGAAACTAATACAAACAATCAAACCATACTAATCACAAAGAAAGAACGACATATCTGCTGGATATACAGAAACCCAAATCCGGATCCGATCAATGATGAGAGTCAACTTTACTATGCTTCGGTGCATGTTTCAACCCCCTTTTACGGCACTTTTGGTTCATTCCGGGTAGTTTTAGACATATTTATGGCAAAAATCGCATTACACGTCCACCATGAGGTAAACCGTCATATAGATGGAAAACCTCGGCATTTTACGATTTTTGTTGGCCCTTTTCGAGCCCTAGTATTTTGTGGAATTATGCTTGGTTTGTGTTAGATGTTGTGACGCAGGATGTAGGTGCTTGTAAGCCCGGGAGACAATGCATGGAGCGTATAAAGATGAAACCAATGGTTGGAGATAGAAGAAAATAGAGAAAAGTGAAGAAATTGGAGCCTGGAGGTGTTCAGCGTGCGTCAAAATGTTTGGGGCACGCCAAGCTGATACAGGATGCCCAGCAAGCCACATAACAGGTTTGGGGCATGCCAAAATGTTTGGGACGCGCCAAGTTGATACAGAGAGCTTCCAGAATCACTGAACCAGTTTTGGGGCGCGCCAAAGCCTTTGGGGCGCGCCAAAGTGACTTTTCCTGCACATTTTTGGAGCATATAAATATGACTTGCACAGATTTTTAAGAGATATCTAGACACTTTTACACTTTCATACTTACACTTTTTCCCTTTTAGGTCGAATTCTCCCATTCTTCTTCCCTAGATTCACTCCTACATCATATTTTACTTAAATTAAACACAATCTAGCTTAGATTCTAGCTAAAGTTTCTTCTCTACTCTTGGATTTTATCATTTTGGGTCTTCTTCATCATCAATTGACATTGAGTGTTGATGAAGCTTGATGTAATCCAGATTTTGCTACGAATTTGGTAATCAATTTCAGTTTCTATTTCATTTATGGCTTTAATTCTTGTTTTGATTGTTATTTTTAGTTTTATTATGAGTAGCTAAACATCTCATAGTCAAATTATGTGAAGATTGATGAAGCCACCCTTTAATTGATGAAATTGGGAATGAGTAGTGCTTAATTGTTGTTATATCGACGAATTCATGTCTCAAAACTTGTTATCAATGCTTGAATTAGACTGTACACCTAGTTCATGAACACACACACCACTTTTATAAATGTACGTTGCAAAGGGGTGTGCGAAATGGGGTTTTAAGATCATTTCTTATAATCAACTAAGTTGTTTAGATTGATTAGGGAGTGAGGTTCAATCGGTTGTGAAATCGGGCCTCTAGCGCGTTAATCTTGTTTCGGTCAGTTAAAATTTTAAAGGCGGACTGTTGAACTGGGCAAAGGGTGTTCGATTGTTGTATGGCGTCTTACACTAGATTAGCATTTTGCACCCATGAATGAGTCGATATAAGTATAGGTTGGTAGGTCGGTAATGGGAGTCAACTTTACTGTACTTTGGTGTGCAGTTTAACCCCCGTTTATCACTTTTTTGACATGTTTTGGGTAGAATAAGTCCTTTTTAAGAGTAATATCGAGAGTTATATGCACGGGGAGTTAAACTGCCATATAGATGGAAAACTCCACCTTTTTAATGATATTTAACTCTTTTCCGAGCACTTTGTCTTGCTGAATTACATGTGGTGTGTTAAGGGACAAATTCATAGTTATTATTATAACTTTTTACCCCACTTCTGATATCATTTTGAGTATTATTATATCATTTCGAGTCATAAATTCCTTAGATTTATCTAAGTATGTTTGTAGTAATAATTATATAAAATATCGTGTTTTTATATGTTTTTGTACCGGTTTAGTAACCGGAGTGTCGTGTCAGATTTACGTGGGTATTTTTGGTGATTTATTGCAGAATTATAAGATGACCAGTATCCCACGTAACGACATGTTTTGGGGCCTAAGAGAGGTATTTTGAGGGATAGAAGAAGATGCCACAAGCTTACGAGTTCAGAACGGATCAACTGTCCTCAGTGCTTCTACCGTAATTCATCTTCAACGGACATTTGACCTAACTTAGAGGCATTTTCAGAGAAAAAGTCCTGGATGAAAGTTGTAGATCTTCAGAAGAGCTTTCCAACGAGTATTAAATCATATCAATCGAGGTCTACAAAATCGAGATAGGTTTTTACGAACATCGATATGTTGGATGACCGGCACGCGCCGGACAAGGCCGAATCTTGCGAAATATCTCGACATTGGGCCCACCTTATCCCGACAATCGAATATGTCTTGTGTGTCACCGGCACGCGCCGGTGAAGCTCCGGCACGCGCCGGTGACCACCTCTATAAATACTCCTCTCAGCCCCTTTGTTCAAGATTGCCCCTCTTCTCCTACTCCTTTCTTTTTATTATGTTTTGGGGGGGGCCTATATGTAGTTATATATGTAGTTATAATGTCGGTGTAATAACCCGACTAGTTATCGTTTTAATATAATTTCGTTTCCGTTTTTCTTTTATTGCTTTCTTTCATTTTTATGCAATTAGTATAAATATATATATATATATATATATATATATATATATATATATATATATATATATATATATATATATATATATATATATATATATATATATATATATATATATGTATTTATATCTCGTTGTAACTTTCGTTGTTGTAATGAGTGGTTAAGGCTCGGTGCTAGGACCACCCTTGTGAAGCCACCCTCATCGGATTAAATAAGGATTTATGCATTTATTCGTAAGCTTTCTTGTTCTTCCTTCATGTTTAGACTTGTTTAAAGTGTAATGTAGTGTTGCATGCTATTCGAATTTAGAAACACGATAGTTGATAAATTTGTCGATTACCGTGAAGGAGAATGATGATATTTTCCGAACATACGAAAGTTGAGGGAGAATGTTGTTAGATTAGGATTTTATATCCAAATCTTTGTTTCGTAAAATCTTTAGTTGTACCCCGTGGTAAACTAATCAACGGGCGCTAAATCCGAAAGAGAAAGTACCGCCTCTTTAGCAGATTATTAATCCAAGACTTACAAATGAATGTGTCTTTCTTGTTAATTTCGGTGGGATGGTGGAACAATGGTGCGTCTTAGTTGTTTTAATTATTATTTTTTTCTTTGTTCACTTTGGTATTTACAAACCACTTATCTCTTGGGATCGACCTCGTACTCCTGTAGCTATCCTAGCAATTGATCCGGTACTCTGCTGGTTAGAGAGTTAGTTTACCCACGGTTGTTTTCGAGTCTTTTTTAAATTTAAATTTTGAAGGGTAGATTTTTCGCTCAACAGTTAGTTGACGTGTTTTTCTCTCAACAGAATTTTGGCGCCGTTGCCGGGGATAAGTGTGCTATTTGTAATATCTTCGTGTGTGTGTGTTTTCTGTTTTTTGTTTTCAATTTTCGTAAAAAAAAAATAATAATAATAAAAATAAAAAAAAACTTACTCGGTAATTACCGAGAGAAAAAAATATTATTGTTTTCTTGTTGTTTTCTGAGATCTTGCAGTTTGAGCTGAAATGGAGGGATTTTTCAATCAATATTACTCACCTGAACATGGTGTTTGTTCATATACGCTATTGCAGGACTTAGGTGACTCGAGGACCCGGAAAGCGATGTTTTGGAATGAGAAACATGTTCATGGAACGAAAGTAGCATGAAAGGGGAGAAAAATCAAGTTTGGAGCGAAATCAAGGTAAACTAGCGTTTGCTCTACCCAAACTGGCGTTTGAGTCAAGGTTAAGGTGGAGGAATATATCATCATGCCAGACTGGCGTTTGTCCAGTCCAAACGGTCGTTCACAGAAGTAGCATTTGATACTGAAAGTTAGATTTTCAGACGGACGAGCGTCCAGATCACCCTCGAACGCACGTTTGGATGGGCTCAGCCCGAATCAAGAAAGCTTATATAATCCAAATGGGCGTTCAGTCATTCTAGACGGGCTTTTGCCCCCAAGGCATGATCCATGAATTAGCGTTTAGGAGGAGCCAAATGCTGGTTCACTGAAGAATAAACCCTAATCATCATCAGATTTCCAGGAAGACGAGCATCCACCTAGGAGCGAACGCTCGTCCGGCCCCGACAACAGCAGATTTCAACCCTACACTATAAATACGTAGCTCATTCAGCGCTTTGAGATATACTGCCGACTTTAGACACTTCTTGGGCGATTTTGGTGTGGTTTTAGTGTTGGTTGATCATCCTTTGATCCTTTGATTCCATAGATAACATCCTTCGATTATGCATACTTTCCATAGCTTAGATTAACGTTTCAAGATCAAAGATTTGGCTTTTTCGGTGCAATTATTTCTTCCATATTTTGTGGATCAGATTTTCAGCAATTTATATGGTAATGACTTCCCTTTTGTTTATTGTCTATAGTTTCATTTCTGCTTTTAATTCCGTTTCTAGCATAATCATGAGTAGCTAATCCGTTAAGTAGCCGAATTATGTGAAAGCGAGTGAAAACCCTAAGGAGGATGAGATTAGGAGTTGTGTAGTGCGTAATTTAATGTTTAAACGATTAATCCATGTCCTAAAACTTATTATAACGTCGTTGAATTAGATTGATCACCTAGTTCACTGTCACACACATCGAACTTATAGATGTATTTTGCGGTGAGATGTGGGAAAAGGGGTTTTGGGATCATGGCGTAGATTCGGCCTAGTTGTTAGGACCGTTTCCAATACAGAGGTTTGTCATCATTGTTCGAGCAACTCTAGAACTTAATCATGTTAGGATAATCGGTTTTCTAAAGGGAGAGTCGGTTAGCTTCGCATAGGGTGGTTAGATCGAGTTGTTCAGTCTAATCGCTAGAATTAGGAGTTGGCACCCGTGGATGTCGTTAAACTACATAGGATAGGTAGGTTGGTTAAGACACACTCCCTGTCAAGTCTTTCCTTAGGGGTAAAAGTAGCTCGTGTGATCATAGCTCGGCTATACCCTTTAATATTTAGAAGTAAAACCGGTAGTATAAACTTTATTTCTGCATTATCATAATACCTTCCACCATATTTTGGCCTGAACTAAGTTCTACGTAAGCTTTGGTACTTAGACATTACTCCCTGTGGATTCGACCTTGTGACCACTATACTCCCGTTGACCCGATACTCTGTCGGTGAAAGTTAGCGGTTAAGTATTTTGCTATCAAGAATTTTGGTTCCGTTGCCGGGGAGTAACGTCTAATATTTTTTAAGTTGACCGAAAGCTTGGGCTCAGGTCGTTTTTATTTCGTTTTCTTGTTGTTTCCTCTTTTACAGCTAAAGAGTCACACTACCTATTGTTGTGGTGGTGGTGACGAGATACTGTGAATGTGTAGTTGGTGTTTTCTAAGATCTTGCAGTTTGAGCCTAAATGGATGGATTTTCCAATCAATACTACTCACCTGAACAACAATTCCCCTACCAACCACAGACAGCTGAACAATATTATCAACAAAAGTATGTGCCTCAGCCTCAGTATCAACAACAGAGTAACCAGGGTTCTTGGGCTTATCAATGCCCTAGTGCATACCAGGATCAGAATTATGGTTATTCGAGTAATGAGCCACAACATTATGAGGGTTATCGGAACCCCTGTGCTTATCATGATTTTGGTTCTCACGCTTGGCATGTTGACAAATTTGCACAGATTCAGCCGTTTGATCAGTATCCATCTTGGCAAGAAGCCTGCTGCCCACCTTCGATGAATCAAAAGAATGATCAGTTTGCTCCCGTTCCACAAGAGAGCTTCACCGACAATCAAATGGAGCTACAAGAGCGAATAAACAAGAGCATGCAAGAGTAACTACGGGACATGCAGGAGTTCAAGATAAGTACTGACTCCACCTTAAGCAACCTTTAAGACCGGGTGGGGCAGTTGATTGACATGATGAGGCCCGAGCAGAAAGAGCAGGCATATGCAATAGAGGTGGTTAGGGCTCCTGAGGTTGGCACTGAAGAAGTTAAGGTGGGGAGTGAGATTGAGGATCTAGTTTACTATGATGAGGTGCCAGAGCAAGAGATTGAGTTGGGATCACCCATATTACTGTCTCCTCTTATTGCAAAATTTGAGGATGGCATGTTTCACTTTCTACCTACTACACATCCACCCCCTGAGATGAAAAGTGACGATACCGTGCTGGGATGTGCGGTGGTACCAACCATCATTATGAGTGAGCACGAATTCTTTGGTATTGAAACGCTTTGGGATGAAGAGGAACTACAAGATTGGGAGATGGAAGAGGTGCAACTTTTATCAAGTACACTGCCGTCCAAAGATGTACAAAATGTTGACTTGAAAGAGTGTGCGGTGGATTCGATTGTGGTCGTTGATCATGTGAAGATCGAGACTAAGGAGAAGTTGGGATCGCTCACTCTACCGTCAAGTTCACCTAAGGATCAAGAGCACGTTGAACAACCACCTATATTTAAGCCACCGGATGGCCTAGTGATCCCTGATACGTCCGTCCCGGATTACTTCACTCGTCCACCTTGTGATGATAAGTTCTATGAGATCGAGTTTTTATCACCACTGGTGCATGTGGCTCAAAGAGGTGTGAGAAAGGGACCACATCCGCCTGATGCGGATTTTAAAAAGAAGAGGATCGAAAGGCAAACAAAAGAAGATTCTCCGGTTGGGAGGAGGTAGCATCGAGAGCCAAGTGAGGTAAGTTTCTAGTGAATTCAATTTCTATGGTTCTCGCATTGTTCTCTTTTCATAAACTATTGGTCTTTAGGTTGGATTTTGGTTGATGATTTTTGATACTACTTGTCTGAATTGAAATGATTGAATTGTTGCTTTGAGTTGTTTGTGGTTTGAGTCTGTTTGGAGTCACCCGGTTGAGCCAACGACGTAAAACAAAGGCGCTTGGAGGGAGGCAACCCCGCCATAATAAGACTGTTTTGGAATGTAAAGTGATCTAGGGGTTTTTGAGTATGCGCTACTTGTACTCGCCTTTGATGATGTATGCCTACGCACTGTGGATGTTTTCTGATTTTGTGCCTCTGTGGCCTTTCTATTATGCATAGATGTTCTATGTTTTGCCCGTGAGAGTCGGTTATCCATCTATAGCGATATATTTGTGCGTTGCATATTGCATATCGAGTTTTCTGACGTGACAGGGCCATATTACAATTATACCCCTATATCCCTATTATCTATATTGGCATGAGGACCCTGTCCCGTGCATACTTTGCATTGTTTCTGTTTACTTTGATATAAGGATTCGGGTCGAGCTTACACGAGGCTGTTACGGGATTCGATAGCGCCTTTCTGTCGGGTCTAAAGCTAAGTCTTTCTTTTCTATCTCATTCACGCACTGAGGACATTGCTTCATTCGAAGTGGGGGGTGGATATGACTTAGCTTTATATTGTTTCGTTGGATAAATGTGCCAGCAATTGTGATATGCTTAGTTAATGTTCGGTTTCGAGTCAATTCATGGCTTAAAATCTTAAAAATTTTCACGGTTTAACACCGTGTTATATGCATGCTTCTCACGATGGAGTTGGTAAATGTCTTAGTAGTCGAGTAATTTATGCAGGGCGATTCTATTTTATTACGATACGAACCCTTTTAGTGCACGTAGACCTTGGTTATACTTAGCTTGGTTTCTATACACACTTATACCACTAGTTTCGAGGCGAAATAGAGAGGTTTACCTAGGCCGGATACGGGATGAGAGTCCTGGCGCTTCTTTGACCCGACCAGAGCCAAATAAGCCAAAATCCCAACATTTTATCCTCGTACCCCCTCTAAGCCTTGATAGGACGGCCTGACCACCGTCCGAGAATGAGCCGTTTTGGTTACTTAGCCTGTATTATCCTAACCCTGAGCTATATTATTGGTCACGTTCTTTTTTATCACCCTACGAGTGGACTTGGTTGTTACTTTAGACACACTTGATGAATCAAGTGTGGGGTGGGTAATGGTGCGTATTTTGAGAGGATTTGGTTAGTACGAGCTAGTATAACGAAGGGAAGGAGCTCGAGAAATCTATTGTGAGGGTTGTTGGTTCGGGAAAAAAAATCAAAAAAGAGATGAAAGAATAAAAAGGAAAAAAAGATTGAAAATAAAAGAAAAGAAAGGTTCGGATAAAGTTTGAGAAAAAGAAGTCAAAGGAGGATGTTTGAGTGAATAAAAGTATGATGTTAAGGTTGGAGTTGCTTATCAATGAGTATAGAAAGATCGAAGGAGTTTGGTGTGGTTTGGTACGTTTTTGAGGAGGAGATACACATGAGACGATTAGGTTCACTCGTATTTTCTTTTCTCCATTCCCAAAAATTTTCCTTTCAATTAACCCCGTCCCGAGCTTAACATTATAACCCTTCAAGTCCTACTTGACCGTATTTAGCCTCGGTTGCCTCGATTAGTGGAGAATCTAGCCCGGTATGAGATGTGTGTAGTCATTTGGCCAGTATTCGAAGCCGGTAATCATTTTGAGTGTAGCCCTCGGTTTTTATTTCACACACTTCGTTTTCATGGTAAGATAGAGTCAAGTGGTTTACATTCAGTGTCTACTTTACGTTCACTTTGATGTCGTGAGTGCTATGCATGTTTCGTAAAGTTGATCCCTTGGTCTATTTTAAAGCTCCTAATTTACTCGAGGACGAGCAAAGGCTAAGTGTGGGGTGGTTGATGGGAGTCAACTTTACTGTACTTTGATGTGCAGTTTAACCCCCATTTATCACTTTATTGACATGTTTTAGGTAGAATAAGTCCTAATTAAGAGTAATATCGAGAGTTATATGCACGGGGAGTTAAACTGTCATATAGATGGAAAACTCCGCCTTTTTAATGATATTTAACTCTTTTCCGAGCACTTTTGCCTTGCGGAATTACGCGTGGTGTTTGTTTGTATACGTTATTGCAGGACGTAGGTGACTCGAGGACCCGGAAAGCGATGTTTTGGAATGAGAAACATGTTCGTGGCACGAAAGTAGCATGAGAGTGGAGAAAAATCAAGTTTGGAGTGAATTCAAGGTAAACTGGCGTTTGCTCTACCCAAACTGGCGTTTGAGTCAAGGTTAAGGTTGAGGAATATATCATCATGCCAGACTGGCGTTTGTCAGTCCAAACGGTCGTTCACAGAAGTAGCATTTGATGCTGAAAGTTAGATTTTCAGACAGACGAGCGTCCAGATCACCCACGAATGCACGTTTGGATGGGCTCAGCCCGAATCAAAAAAGTTCATATAATCCAAACGGGCGTTCGGACATTCCAGATGATCCATGAACTAGCGTTTAGGAGGAGCCAAATGCTGGTTCACTGAAGAATAAACCCTAATCATCATCAGATTTACAGGCAGACGAGCGTCCACCTTGGAGGAAACGCTCGTCCGGCCCCGACAACAACAGATTTCAACCCTACACTATAAATACGCAGCTCATTCAGCGCTTTGAGATATACTGCCGACTTTAGACACTTCTTGGGCGATTTTGGTGCGGTTTTAGTGTAGGTTGATCATCCTTTGATCCTTATTCCATAGATAACATCCTTCGATTCTGCATACTTTCCATAGCTTAGATTAACGTTTCAAGATCAAAGATTTGGCTTTTTCGGTGCAATTATTTCTTCCATATTTTGTGGATCATATTTTCAACAATTTATATGGTAATGACTTCCCTTTTATTTATTGTCTCTAGTTTGATTTCTGCTTTTAATTCCGTTTCTAGCATAATCATGAGTAGCTAATCCGTTGTGTAGCCGAATTATGTGAAAGCGAGTGAAAACCCTAAGGAGGATGAGATTGGGAGTTGTGTTGTGCGTAATTTAATGTTTAAACGATTAATCCACGTCCTAAAACTTATTATAACGTCATTGAATTAGATTGATCACCTAGTTCACTGTCACACACATCGAACTTATAGATGTATTTTGCGGTGAGATGTGGGAAAAGGGGTTTTTGGATCGTGGCGTAGATTTGGCCTAGTTGTTAGGATCGCTTCCAATACAGAGGTTTGTCATCTTTGTTCAAGCAACTCTAGAACTTAATCATGTTAGGATAATCGGTTTTCTAAAGAGAGTCGGTTAGCTTCGCATAGGGTGGTTAGATCGAGTTGTTCAGTCTAATCGCTAGAATTAGGAGTTGGCACCCGTGGATGTCGTTAAACTACATAGGATAGGTAGGTCAGTTAAGACCCGCTCCCTATCAAGTCTTTCCTTAGGGGTAAAAGTAGCTCGTGAGATCATAGCTTGGCTATACCCTTTAATATTTAGAAGTAAAACCGGTAGTATAAACTTTATTTCTGCATTAGCATAATACCTTCCACCATATTTTGGCCTAAACTAAGTTTTACATCAGCTTTGGTACTTAGACATTACTCCTTGTGGATTCGACATTGTGACCACTATACTCCCGTTGACCCGATACTCTGTCGGTGAAAGTTAGCGGTTAAGTATTTTGCTATCAGTCGGTTAATCCCATTCCCAAGTTAATCGATTAGAGGGGCGAAAGTAATCAATTGGATCATAGTTTGGCTATTCTCTCTTTAGTATCTTTAGTTTATATTTTGTTTTAGTGTAACTGAATTCGAAACATCGTGATTGACTTAAAATAAATCCGAAAATGACTTTGGTATTCGATAAATTCCTTGTGGGATACGACCTTGCTCGCTACTATAATGCATCCGACTCGGTACACTACCGATCAAAGTTGGACCGTCACTATTTTGGCCATCAAGTTTTCTGGCGCCGTTGCCGGGGAATTGATCGATATCTCTTAAGTCTTTTGAAGATTTAGGCTTAGGTTGTTTTTATTTTACTGTTTTCTTGTTGTTTGCTCTTTGTAGTGTATGACCCAAAGCTCAAAGGAACCATTACTTCCTTATATTCCCAAGATTGAGGCTTTGGCTAGACATCGAAACGCCTTGCGAAACAAGGCGGTTATAGTTGAGGAAGTGAATCAAGATTTGGAAAGTGAGAGTTCTATTTCCGAGAGCTTGATTATGGCTACAAGAAATGAAGATCTTGAGTTTGACCGGGGTATGGAATGAGAAAGAAGTGTGAATCCGTTTGAGGAAAGGGATACTACTCAATATGAAGGTCAACCATCCAATTCACTTTCCCCAAGGATGGAACCTCTACCTAGAGAAGGGAATACTGTGCGTAGTCCCTCATTAACCAATCACTTTCAACAAAGAACCAATATCCCTCTCCAAACTCCACAGAGTCCTCAAGCACAACAACCTCCACAAATGGACCCCCAATTTCTTCAACAATATCAACAAATGATGATGCAAATGGCTCAATTTAATCCTATGATGAATCCCATGATGAACCCTATGATGAACCAATTCCCTCAAATGGCCAATCCCTATACTCAACAATTTATCCCTCAAGCTAATCTTCAACCAAATCCCATAGTGAACCCTAAACCATATATTCCTCAACCTCAAGTGAACCAAGCGGGAAATCGACCGGTAAGACTTTGTAGAGATTATGTGACCCTAATGGCTACCACGGGCCATAGTCCTATTCGAGTACCGGCCGTTGCGGCTAATAACTTGGAGATAAGGCAACATGTTTGGCATTTACTTGGGGACAATTCTCAATTCGAAGGAAAGGCGACGGATGATCCGAACACCTTCATAATAATAGCTTTTTGGTGTTCAACCTCACAATCCTCGTGGATACGACCTTGACCACTTACTAGACTACAATTGACCCGGTACACTGCCGGTAAGATTGGACACCTAGAAAGTCTCGATCAGTTATCCATGGGTCAAACCCTACACCTCCAAAAACTAGAATCCCACTTCATTCCTGGTGTTTTCCTCGGCTATTCTCTTACACAAAGTGCCTACCTATGCTATGACTTGGCCACACAATGTGTGTATGTCTCTCGTGATGTGCGATTTGTTGAGAATGTCTTTCTTTTTGCCTTTCACCCCTCTCTTTATCCTACTTCTCACCTACACTCTTCCTTGACTCAATTCTTGTTCCCCCTCCTCCCACCATTTCCCCTCCCTCGGACAGCCCACATTCTCTTTCATCCGATCTTCCTCTTATTCTCTCTCCCCTCTTGTGTCCTCATCCTCTCATGTGTCCTCATCCTTCTTTACTTCCCCTTTCCTCAGTCCATCTCCTCCATCTCCATCCCCTCACCCGATGGTAACTCGGGCTCGCAACCAAATATTTAAGCCATGTACTCTCCTTAACCTCACATCCCAACTAGATGCTCAGCTCTCTGATACTGCACCCACCATTGTTAAACAAGCTATTCGTTGTCCTCATTGGCATCAGGCCATGTCTGTTGAGCTTGATGCGCTTGTGAGTAATGGCACGTGGTCTTTTGTTCCTTATGATCCCCCTTTAATGTTGTGGGGAGTAAGTGGATTTTTCAGATTAAGCGCAATGCTGATGGTTCGATTGAGCGATATAAGGCTCGTCACGCAACGTCTCAACATTGATTACTTTGAGACTTTCAGTCCGGTGGTTAAACCCGCACGTTTCGTTTGGTTCTTAGTATTACTGTCTCCCTTGGTTAGGGTCTTCGTCAATTGGATGTAAACAAGGCCTTTTTCAGGGTACTCTCACTGAAGATGTACCAAGACTCCGGTTTTGAGGACTCGGACCGCTCTCGGTATGTCTGCAAACTCCATGAGGCCATTTATGGCCGCAAGCAGGCTCCTCGGGCATGGTATCATGAGTTACGCACGTTTATCCTTTCCTTGGGGTTGTATAACTCCACAACTGACACCTCATTATATATTTTCCGCACTGAGTCGATCACCACTGTATTACTTGTCTATGTCGATGATCTCATTCCTACAGGTTCTTCAGCTCGGCATGTTCAATTTATCATAGATCAGCTTGGTGCTTGGTTTTCTATTAAAGATATGGGGGCTTTGTCTGACTTTCTTGGCGTGGAAGTCACTCCTAATTCATCTGGGTTGTTGCTCACACAGTCTAAATACGTATCAGATTTGCTTAACTGGGTTAATATGTAGGATGCCAAGCCTGTGGCTACACACTCGCCTACGGATTCCTTTTCCACATTGCATACCACGACTGAGCCTCATCCTGATGTTACTCAATTTCAGCAGGTTTTGGGGGCGCTTCAGTCCTGGTTGTTTACTCGTCCTAACATTGCCTATGCGGCAGACATTGCCTATGCGGTTAACAAGTTCTCTCAATTCATGCATGCTCCCACCAAGTGCTGGCTGGGGTGGTAATAAGGTTGGTGATTATTCCTCTACGAAGATTTAATCATATATGTAATTCCATAAATATTGTATGCTCTACATTTAATCGTATATGTAATTCCGTAAATATGAAGTCACGAAATGATTACACAGTTTCATTATGTATTTTTTAGGAGATTTGTAACAATGGTTTACCCACCAGTGCAATAACTTTTACCACTATGTCGATTTCAATTATCTAGTCAAAATCTACTTGATTACTTATATACTATATATTAAAAGAAATGTTTTAAGAAAATATTAAAAGAATATAAAAAAAAATTGATTATCTACTAGGACGTCTGGTAGGTGATACAGTACCCGCATAAAAGTATTCATGGGACAATTAAGTTTGAACATCAAATAACTGTGACCGCAATAAATCTAACATTATTAAAAATGATATGTGCACAACACACAAGGAAAATGATATGTGCACTACATTTGTGTGTAGTGCACAAACCACTATACGTGTGGTATCCTTTGATTAAAGTGATCAATTATTTTATTACAAATAAAATCGATCAACAAATAAAATTGACAGGTATATACAAATGACGACATATTATTATATGTTTTTGAACATTTGGATTGTCGCATCAAATCCTTTAATAAAAACAATAGAAAATTCAGGACGGCAATACAACATTTGTCCCCGTGATGTTGAAATATGCGGCCATTTTTTATTTTTTTTTATTTTTATGCGGCCATTATTAAGTAGGGGTTTATTGTCAAAAAAAAAAAAAAAAATTTGAACATAGAAATACACAAAAAAAAAACTGTAGAATATTTTTCTGGATAAAAATGACATATCGTTATTCCACTATGATAGTTAAACATTATATTTGAGGTCAATTCCACTACAGCAAACAGTGAATTTGGGTTATGAACAGTAGATTTATCCTTATCATGCAATTTATATTTCTACTATCATAATTTTTATTTTCTCCCTATTTTTTATACTTTTAAACCACTACCCGTATTAAATAGACATTTTTTCTTCTTTATTTAGGTAATAGTCATGTTGTTGCCTAAAAGAAACGGCTCGTGGGATAATATTTTAATAGTGGTGCACGATTATTCATATCTATAATGTACAACCCATGATTCATAGATCTCTCTGTCCCCCTAAGTCAATAAAGGATTTAATGTGAACTCAAATATCCAAATAAAAGCAATCTCTCCGTTCTGAAATAACTGAAGCGTTTGTAAAAAAACGCGCATATTGATATGATTTAATGCTTTAATTTAAACGTCAAAATGACTAAAAAATCCTTACTCTATAATTAATATAATATTGTATTTATTCTCTCACTCCTTAATAAATAAGTGTTGATGTAGGAAAAACACAATAAATACTGTGCATTGGAAATATATACCTCGGTTATTTTGGAACAAATCTTTTAGCAACTGTCTCAGTTATTTCGGAATGGATGGAGTATATTTTATTCATTGTATTATTTCAGACGTATTATTCGCACCACATATGACCTATCCGATGTTCTCGTACACGACATCATTTTCATAAAATTGATTTTATAGTCGACATGCGATTTTCCGTAAATCAATTTAGGATCGACATTGACAATATCGTATGTTGGCTATACATTAGTGTTTCACAGTGTCGATACTACTGTAGTTCACAAGTAATGTGATACAACGATAGTGTGGTGTTAATGCAAATAAATGTGGATTTTTGTTTATTCATTTCAATTTGTTGTATACGGATAATATTAGATGTAACACGTATATATTAGTAGATTAGATTTATTTATTATATTCTAGTTACATTTATACCCTTAGACTAGAGTGACTATATATATGTGTAACCTTGACAATTGTTAATACTATCAGAAAATATAATTTCCAAATACTGTTGTTATGGTATCAGAGCAGTGATCCAAAACAAACCTTTTTTTTTTCGTCAAAATCAATTTGGCAGCCGCCACCTCCATTCAGCAAAACAGCACCCTTCTTCTCCGGCCATCTCCTCCCTCTTTCTCCAATTTCAATGGCTGAAAAATCACCGGTGACATTCAATCCGGCTACCCAAGCATCTATCAAACTAGATGCCACGAATTACCACCTCTGGCATATGCAAATTGAATCGCTACTAATCGGATATGATATCATTGGCTACGTCGATGGCTCCATCGAAGCTCCGCCCAAAACCATCACCGAGGGCAACACCACTAAGCAAAACCCCGACTACCATCATTGGAACCGACAGGACAATTTGATCAAAAATTTGATCATCGGCTCTGTTTCTCCTTCGGTAGCACCTATTCTCTATGGAAAAACAACAGCAGTGGCGGCGTGGAAGGCTCTCAGCGCCGTCTACGCCACCCCCTCACACGCCCGTGTGCGAACCCTGAAGGATAATATGAAAGAAATTCATCGAGGCTCACAATCTGTATCTGATTACCTGTATGCTCTGAAATCACGCGCCGATGAACTTGCTCTCCTTGGCTTCCCCATGGACTCTGAAGAATTCCTTGATATAGCCCTGTCCAACGTTGGCCCGGAGTATCGGGACATGGCCAACGCTCTCAAAGCTCGAGATACGGCGATCGAGTTTGAAGAATTGCTTGAAAATTTTCTCAATTTCAAGCCCACTGCTGCCCTACCATCACCGACGCAGTTCCCACCAGCCACCGCCCATGCCGCGTACCGTCCACCGAACCAGCGCTCATCGGGCAACAGCTCCTCTCGCTCCTATGGTCAACAGCAGCAACAACAGGGTCTCTCACCAAATTGGACCGGTGGACAATCCAGGTACAACTTTCAACAGCCTTTAAAAGGCAATTCATTTAATAGTGGTGGTCCATCCAATAATGGTGGTTCATCGAGCTCAGGTAATCAACGCAAACCCTTTCTTGGTCGTTGTCAAATGTGTGGTGTTCATGGCCATGTGGCCAAGGAATGTCCTCAATTTCAGGTACAGATGCAACAAATATTTGGTCCTATGAATCAGCGGGGTCCCAGACCGCAGGCCAATTTGGTGGAAACGAATTACGACTCGGCTCGGTTTGACCGCACTCAACCCACATGGCTTATGGACAGTGGGGCAAATCATCATGTGACCACGGACCTTCAGAACTTATCACTTCATGCTCCCTATACTGGCACGGATGACATTCTGCTTGGTGATGGTAAGGGACTTTCTATCACTCACACTGGTAGCTCCTCCCTCCCCCTTAATCCTTCCCATTCCCTTGAGCTTAGTAATGTCCTATGTGTCCCTAGCATGTCTCGCAATTTAGTTTCCATTTCTCAACTGTGCAATTCCTATAATCTTTCAATTGAATTCTTACCCTCTGAATTTGTTGTGAAGGACATTCAGAAGAACCAAACACTACTACGTGGTCCGGTTAAAAATGGTCTGTACGAGTGGCCGACTTCCCCAATTCTTGCATTTACATCCAATAAAACGTCATCTCAAGACTGGCATCGTCGGTTGGGTCATCCGGCTCTTCCTATTTTATCCTCAGTTTTGAAGACCAATAATTTACATTCTTCCAGTTTACCTTTTACGCATTGTACTGCGTGTCTTGAAAATAAAAGCCATAAACTTTGAATACTTTGTTATTTTTGATGGTTTCAAATACTTTGTTATTTTTGTTGATCATTTTACCCGGTATATATGGTTCTACCCGTTAATACGTAAATCCGACGTTTATCCAACCTTTTTACGATTTCGATCCCTAGTTGAAAATACTTTGAACGTCCCATCAAAACTCTTTACTCGGATAACGGTGGAGAATTT
Organism: Gentiana straminea; assembly: GCA_036785695.1. NCBI lineage: Eukaryota > Viridiplantae > Streptophyta > Magnoliopsida > Gentianales > Gentianaceae > Gentiana > Gentiana straminea. The sequence goes on along the minus strand of JAVUPR010000497.1, from coordinate 7,659,567 downwards.
ATCTCTCTTCGCGATTATTTTTCCACTAACGGTATTTCCTTCTTTACCACTCCCCCACATACCCCTGAACACAATGGAATCTCTGAATGACGCATGTTACATATTGTTGAAACCGGCCTATCCTGAATCTCCCATGCTTCCGCTCCCACATCATTCTGGCCCTTCGCCTTTTCCACTGCTGTGTATCTCATAAATCGAATGCCCACTCCCACTCTCAACATGCGTACACCTCATGACTCTTTATTCCACACACCCTCAAATTACCACAAGCTTCGGGTGTTTGGATGCCTCTGCTACCCGTGGCTCCGCCCCTACACTAATCACAAACTTGAGCCTCGCTCAAAACCCTGTGTATTTCTCGGCTATGCCTTAAACCAACACGCGTATTATTGTTATGATCTTAAGGAGTCTCGCTTATATGTTTCCCGTCATGTCAACTTTGTTGAGTCTATCTTCCCCTTTGCATCTCCCAACTCCTCCACTACATCGATTCCACCCTCTCCTATCTTTGACTGGATTCTCACTCCCCCGGTCACCCATATGCCTCCTACCTCACCATCTCCCCCTCCATCACCATCTCCACCATCATCCCCACCACCACCACCTCCTCCCCCACCCCCTCCATCTTCACCGCCACCTCCCCCACCATTTCCACCCCCACCACCACCTCCCCCATCTCACCCCATGTGCACACGAGCCCAAAACAATATCCACAAACCCATCCAGAAACTCAATCTTCTCACTCACCTCCCATCTCCTTCTGAGTCTGAACCCACCAACATCTCTCAAGCCCTTAAACATCCCAAATGGAGGGCTGCTATGCAGGATGAATATGATGCTCTCATTCGTAACGAGACATGGTCCTTAGTCCCTCCTCATCCTTCGTAGAATGTCATCAGTTCCAAATGGATCTTCCGTCTCAAACATCACCCAGATGGGTCCATTGATCGGCACAAGGCCCGGCTTGTGGCCAAAGGGTTCACTCAGCGTCCGGGTATTGATTATTATGAGACCTTTAGCCCGGTGGTCAAACACACTACTGTCCGTGTTGTTCTTAGTCTGGCTCTTTCGCATGGGTGGTCTTTACGTCAGCTAGATATCAACAATGCGTTTCTACAAGGTCATCTTTCGAAGGATGTGTTTTTAGCACAACCCAATGGGTTTGTCAGTTCTGATTGTCCCACCCATGTCTGCAAGTTACACAAGGCAATCTATGGTTTAAAGTAGGCACCCCGGGCCTGGTATGAGGAACTTCGAGGTTTTCTTCTTCGCAGTAATTTTCGCAACTCTTATGCTGACTCCTCTCTGTTTATCTACCACACTGGAAATGTCATGATTTATTTGCTGGTGTATGTCGATGACATTATTATTACTGGTAATGATACTCGTGCTCTTGAGGCGTTCATTTCTCTTCTGGGACGTCGGTTTGCATTAAAGGATCTTGGCTCCCTATCCTATTTCTTGGGTATCGAGATCATCCCGAACTCTGATGGTTGTTTGTTATCACAGAAGCGCTATGCCACGGAACTCCTTGCCCGTATTCATATGGATCAGGCTAACTCTGTTAGCACCCCTCTACCTGTTGATCTCTCCGGTCTCACCGCTACTACGGGTTCTCCTCTTGATGATGCTTCGAGTATCGCATGGTCATTGCGCTTTTCGCATTTGCTCTTCACTCGGCCTGACCTTGCCTTTGCGGTTAACAAGCTCTCTCAGTTTATGCATGCTCCCACTGATGTTCATTGGAGTTATGCTAAACGTATGCTTCGTTACTTGGCTGGCACAGTGGATCTCAGTCTTCAGATTTATCGCGACTCCCCCTTGGTTCTTCATGCCTTTTCTGATGCAGATTGGGGCGACTCCCCCTTGGTTCTTCGTTACTGGTGCTTATGTTGTCTATCTGGGCAGAAATGCCATATCTTGGAGTTCCAAGAAACATCCCACTATAGCTCGCTCATGTACTGAGGCTGAATACAGGTCTGTTGCCTCGACTGCCGTGGAGCTCCTTTGGCTTACTTTTCTCCTACGTGATCTCCGTTCTTCGGTTGCTCAGGCTCCTGTCATTTATTGTGATAATCTAGGCACCATGCAGTTTTGTCACAACCCTGTTTTTCATTCACGTATGAAACACGTTCCCATTGACTATTATTTCATCCGGGATCATGTGCAACGGGGTTCATTGAGGGTTGCCCATGTCGGTGCTTCAGACCAACTTGCTGACTGTCTCACCAAGTCGCTTCCTCGCCCAGCCTTTCTTCATCAGCGTCGCAAGTTGGGTCTCTTCCCTCGTCCAACTTGAGGGGTGGTATTAGATGTAACACGTATATATTAGTAGATTAGATTTATTTATTATATTCTAGTTACATTTATACCCTTAGACTATAGTGACTATATATATGTGTAACCTTGACAATTGTTAATACTATCAGAAAATATAATTTCCAAATACTGTTGTTAGATAACAAGATAATATTTATTTTCATTTAATCATTACATCATCATTATTTACTATTCCATCCCGCAAATGTACAATCATATTTGTTTCCATTGATAGTTTGTTATTACTTCATTCATCTCAAAATATAAGTCATTTTAAACGTTTTTCATATATATTAAAAAAAAATTGAATATCATAAATTTTAAGAAGAAATATCTAAATTATCTTTGATTATAATTAATAAAACTGTTATACGGTATGAAAAGTAATTATATTGTTAATAAATTAGTGGTAAGATAAAGGGAAAAAAATAATAAATACTTCATTGGTAATGTAGAATAAAGATATTCCGGAACAAAGGGATTATTATTTTAAGACAAACAAAATAGAGGTAGAATGAGTTATATTCCGGGACAGAGGAATTATTATTATTGTTATAAAATTATTATTATTATTATTATAGGACTTCCTAAAAAATTAATATTTATTTTTTATAAAATGAATATATTATGATTAATAGACATGTTAGGATACTTGCAGTGGATACTATAAAATAAGATGAATCTCTAAAATAGATATTTAAATCTTCAAGATATCATCTGCAATGAAGTTTTTATTCAAATCTTTATAACACAGAATATGTAAATTTTGCACTACATGTAGTGCATAAAATATAGTTAGTCTATACAATTATACATTTTGCAGATTTCGATGCATTTATTCTAAATAAAGATTCTCTAAAATTAAAATAAATGATTATTAATACTGTAAAATAGAGAATATTTTTAAAGTATCTGATGCAAGTGTGAAGTAGAAACTATAATGAAGCGTTTTTTGGATTGCTTGAATGTAACAAAATCAAATAAAACTGGCACATTTTACAATGTTTGGCATGTGATGTAAGTCCACTGGATAAAACATTTTACAATGTTTTACCCCCAATTCTCATTCGTTTATTGGTGTTTTCGTATCATTTCGAGCAACTATTATGATGATTTGGTATCTTTTGCGTAAATAGTAAATATTATAAAAATGATACTTTTGTGGAGTATCTTGGCCCTATTGGCCAAATTTTGTTAACGGAGTTTCGCGTGGTATTCTTATGTTTTTGTTTGCAGCACAAATTACCAAATTCGGGAGCCTAGATTATGGAACGTCAAGCTTTGGATTTGATCGTGATTAGATTCTATGCATAAAAGAGCGGGAAATCACATTTTGAAGCTATTGGCGTCTGCCAACATACCTTTGGTGCACGCCAAGTCCATGCAGAGTTCAAATCTCAGAAGAATATATTGTTGGAGTCTGCCAATGCCAGCTTGGAGCCTGCCAACTGTGAAGATCAGATCTATTGCCATGCATTTAATTTCTGACACATGCCACCAACTACATTGCAAAGGTTGGCGTCCGCCAACTTACTCTTGGCGACCCCCACGATGTTCTGGCGTCAGCCAAACCCATTCCGCAGCCGCCAAAGTGTGCAGATGTGGCATTTAAGTTAGGACATTTAATTTTCAACCACATTATTCCATCTTGCGGAATTACGCGTGGTGTTTGGTCGTACATGTTATTGCAGGATTTAGGTGACTCAAGGACCTGGAAGGTGATGTTTTAGAATGAGAGACATGTTCGTGGCACGAGAGTAGCATGAAAGTGGAGGAAAATCAAATTTGGAGTGAAATCAAGGCAAACTGTCGTTTTCCCTACCCCAAACTGGCGTTTGAATCAAGCTCTACCCAAACTGGTGTTTGGCCAGTACAAACGGGCAGTTAACAGAAGTGGCATTGATACTGAAAGTTGAGTTTTTAGGCAACCGAGCGTCCAAATTACCCCCAAACTGGCGTTTGGGTGGGTTCAGCCCGAATCAAGAAAGTTCATACAATCCAAACGGGTGTTCAGGCAATCAAATGGGCGTCTGTCCCTCAAGGTATGATCCATGAACTGGCGTTCAGGAGGAGCCAAACGCTGGTTCACTAAAGACGAAACCCTAATATCATCAAGATTTCCAGGCCAAACGAGCGTTCACTATGACTCAAACGCTCGTCCGGCCCCGACAGCCTCAGATTTTAACCTAGCACTATAAATACGCAGCTCAGTCAGCCCCTTCAGAGATTCGGCCGACTTTAGACATACTTAGGGCGATTTTGGTGCGGTTTTAGTGTAGGTTCATCATACTTTGATCCTTTGATTCCCTAGATAACATCTTTCGATTCTACATACTTTTTATAGCTTATATTTACGTTTAAGTTCCAAAGATTCGACTTTTGGTGGAATATTTCTTCATACTTTTCTGGATCAGATTTTCTGCATTTTATATGGTAATGAATTATTCCTCTTTTATTATTTCTAGCATGTTTTCAATTCTTATTTCGTTTATTAGCATAATCATGAGTAGCTAATTGCATGTGTAGTCGAATTATGTGAAAGCGAGCGAAAACCCTAACGGGGGAAGAGATTGGGAATTGTGTAGTGCGTAATTTAATGTTTAAACGATTAATCCACGTCCTAAAGCTGATTATAACCAATTTGAATTAGTTTGATCACCTAGTTCACTATCACACACATCGAACTTATAGATGCATTTTTGCGGTGAGATGTGGGAAAAGGGGTTTTAGGATCGTTGCGTAGATTCGGCCTAGTTGTTAGGTCCGTTTCCAATACAGAGGTTTGTCATCATTGTTCGAGCAACTCTAGGACTTAATCATTTTAGGATAATCGGTTTTCTAAAGGGAGAGTCGGTTAGCTTCACATAGGGTGGTTAGATCGAGTTGTTCAGTCTAATTACTAGAAGTAGGAAATGGCACCCGTGGATGTCGTTAAACTACATTGGATAGGTAGGTCGGTTAAGACACGCACCCTGTCAAGTCCTTCCTTAGGGGTAAAAGTAGCTCGTGGGATCATAGTTCGGCTATACCTTTTAATATCTAGAAGTAAACTCGTTAGTATATCGTTATTTCTGCATTAGTATAATACCCTCCAATATTATTTTGACCTGAACTAAGTTCTACGTCAGCTTTGGTACTTAGACATTACTCCCTGTGGATTCGACCTTGTGACCACCATACTCCCGTTGACTCGATACTCTGTCGGTAAAAGTTAGCGGTTAAGTATTTTGCTATCAGTGGTGGGCATGCGTGGTAGGTGGCGATAGATGATGTGAGGTGTGTGATAGTGGTGGTCGTGGTGCTAGTGGAGGTGGCGGTGGTTGTAGTGACGAGAGTTTTAGAGTTGCCGGAATCTGAATCCGACCCGAAAACCCGATTCGAATGAATTGAGTCGAGTCAGAACCACACATATTCATCTAGATCTTGATTAGATCAAGATCTATAGCGGAAGCATGAATTTTATGATCTAATTAACTGATGAGCGATTAGTTAATACCTTAAAGTTAAGGTTACGAGATTACCCACCTGAATCGAGATGCCGTGATCTTCCGGATTGTATCTCCGAGCGACGACTGATGGACGTCGATCATGTATTCGAACCTCCTCGAATATGCCTTCAAGAAAAACCTAGTTTTTATTCTTCCCAATGGCTATGACAAGAAAACAAAATTTCTCTCTTTTATTCAAAATAGGCGTTGGTTTTTCCATCAAATTTGGTGTTGGAGAAACTCTCTTTATATAGGCTAATAACCAATAGTTTTTTGAGTTTATCTAATACACACCAATTTAATAAAACATTTATCCAATAGGAAAATAAATTTCCTGTTTATCCAATAAGAAAATTAATTTCTTATTTATAATTATTTAACACATAACTAATTATATTATCTACATTATAATTAATTAGCAGAAAATTTCTTTTCCCAAAATCAAAAAAAATATGGCGCCATTTTTTTATGCCCTTTGGGATAATAGAAAATGTCTTTTCTATATTAAATATTATTTACCCAATAAATAATATCCGCATATTCATTAAATAGACCAACTATTTAATTTATTCTCGAGATTCCAAAATACGAGAATTCACTCGCGTGTTAGAGCCAACCCGGGGACCATGGACCTATAACCAGTAGCTGCAATAAATTGAATAAAACATTCATCGAACAGAATATTTCTATTCAACATATTAATTCCGGAATTACGCCATCATAAATACGAAACTGAACTCTATCGATTATAGACATAACTTATTCTCAATATGTCGAGTCAATAAGTGTCCATTGATATAATCATTACATACAGACTAACCCTCCATAGACAATCCGTAATAAAGCAGGAATGTTTCCGTAAACCTTCTTCATTACATTTTATCCTTATTTACCATTAACCCACTAGTGATCAATTAGTCCATAACCAATATGAACTCCATGGATCGATCAGTTTCTAGGATTAACATAAGGGGATTATCTTTCAAGTTTTAAAACTTATTCTTGACTTCATTTCAGAGGAGACGGAAATAACATAACTCTTTCTCTAGACTTGAAGGCACTTCCACTTTCAAGGCTCTTCTAGCCAAAATTATCACAACTTTAGCTTTTAAATTGCAAGTGTAAACATTAAGAATTCTTGCCTTGATTCCTTGGATGAATTCTAGTTGGAAAAGGTTGTAGCTTTTGGGATACATTCTCTCCATTGGAGTTTTTGAAGGTTGAAATGCATGCTTTCCTCTTTCAAGTTGTTAGCTTGTGATTGGTATAATTCTTAGCCTTTACTTTGATTTAATTGTTCTTAGTGTTATGAATTCTAACCTGATATTTTGTTACATAACTATGAGTGGCTAGTTTCACACTAGCCAAGATAATGTGAAGTGAAAGTGGATTCTTTTGATTGTAAATGAGTTGGTAGGTTTGCAATTGAGTTTCTTGTAGTGTTGAGCCTTCTTCTACTTGATATTGTTGATAGCAATCTAGGAAGTAATTAACCCTAGTTTGCACACACACACACTTGGTAGAGACCGAAAGGGTATATTGAGTGTGGGAAAGGGGTAGAAGAATCGGAAGGTAAAACCGACCTTAAGTGGAATTCGGTTTCTTATCCGAGGGTAGCTTCGGCTTGTTTTCAAGTGCATATCATGTCGAATCATTAGACTTAGGGTACCTAAGTCAAGGAGGAGGCATAGAGTAATCTCATTCATTCGAAAGAAGGGGGATTACTAGTCGAGGAACACACCAGTCCACACTCTTGAACATCTTAGGAGGAAGGTAGGTAGCCAACTCTATCATAGCCAAGACAGTCCATTGGATCAAAGCATTATCTTGGTTAGTTCCATTTTTCGTCTGAGATTAGTTATATTAAGTGGCACTTATCTTTTGCAAAAATTGCGACTTGGATCAAAAATATGAACGTAATCGGTGGTTAACCAATACACTCCTTGTGGGATACGACCTTGACTCACCAACTAGGCTACAGTTGACCCGGTACACTGCCGGTTAGACTGAACACCCAGTAGGGACACGTCAATCCATCAAGCTTCCATCAATTCAGACAAACCACCAGAAATAAGAATTTGATGATCCAATAGAAGAAGAATGTGAAGACACTTTTGCCCATGAAGAAAACGTTGAGGAATCTCATGAACATGTTGAAAAGAAAATTATCGATTCTTCAAAAGAACCTTTAGATTTTCAAGATCAAGCTTTGCATGGCAATGACACAAAGTTGACAACCAATGGCATGAAGCAGATCAACCAAGATAAATCATCCATCCGTCCCGAAAATTGCCATCATGAAGTGGATGTCGAAAAAGCTTCCACTCTAGCTTTGGTTGTTATACCCGAGACTTGAGATAAAGGAACGTGATATGGTTTTTCAAGATTCAAGTTTCGATGATTCCATGAAATTCGTTCTTGTTGAAGATTTAACGATGAATGACAACATCTATTTCAGAGTTGAATTCGAGAAGGAAGTTCAAATTGTCGACAATTATTTTATGAAATGTCAATATATGTTGATTGAGAACATTCTCTCATCAGTGAATACAACTCGGGGACGAGTTGTTTTGAAGAGGGAGGGAATGATGATGAACGAATATCCCGAAAAAAGGCGTAAGAAGAAAAAGAGAAAAAAAATAAATTATAAGGAATTATTTATTATAATCATTATTTAATTATTTAGGAGAATAATTAATGAGAAATATTTGATAAGATTTGATTTATTTACTTTCCTTAGTTAAGAAAATTAATGATCAAAGATTTTATTTCTTAGGGAGAAAGTATTATATTTCTTAGAGAACAAGTATTTTTAGTTCTTGACTTTTATTTCCTACACTATATAAAGGGAGGAGCTCTCAATGTAATAGGATACCTTACGTCATCTTTTCTATCAATAAAATCATAAGAGTTTTCTCTTGTTAAGGCTTTTGACTTGTGTTTGTTCTTGAGTTTTTCGTCCGATTGAAAGATATCAATCACCCTCGTCCGTTCGTACGATAACGAACTTTAATATTCCTCCTAAATAATTAAATAATATTCCCCATAATTTATTTCTTTTTCCTCTTTTTCTTCTTACGCCATTTTCCCGGATATTCGTTCCAACAGTGGCAACACAAAATCTCTAATATTGTTGTCCAAACAGCCATAACATATGATCCGCTTGTTGTCGCTATGCCGTTGTTGCCTCAAGAAAGACAACATGTGAAATCCATCGCCGTGAGTCCATCAAATGCCACAATGCAAGAGAAGCCACTTCCCACAACCATAGTAGCCTCTATCCATCCGAAGCCAGTGCACACTATAATATCGGCTCCTATTGAATCCATCAAGCTTCCATCAATTTAGACAAACCACCAGAAAGAAGAATTTGATGATCCAATAGAAGAAGAATGTGAAGACACTTTTGCCCATGAAGAAAACGTTGAGGAATCTCATGAACATGTTGAAAAGAAAATTATCGATTCTTCAAAAGAACCTTCAGATTTTCAAGATCATGCTTTGCATATGACACAAAGTTTTCAAACAATGGCATGAAGCAGATCAACCAAGATAAATCATCCATCCGTCCCGAAAATTGCCATCATGAAGTGGATGTCAAAAAAACTTCCACTCTAACTTTGGTTGTTAAACCCGAGATGAAGATAAAGGAACATGATATGGTTTTTCAAGATTCAAGTTTCGATGATTCCATGAAATTCGTTGTTGTTGAATATTTAACGATGAATGACAACATCTATTTCAGAGTTGAATTTGAGAAGGAAGTTCAAATTGTCGACAATTGTTTTCTGTAAGGTCAATATATGTTGATTGCGAACATTCTCTCATCAGTGAAGACAACTCGGGGACGAGTTGTTTTGAAGGGGGAGTGAATAATGAGGAATGAATATCCCGAAAAATGGCGTAAGAAGAAAAAGAGTAAAAAGAAATAAATTATAAAGAATTATTTATTAGAATTATTATTTAATTATTTAGGAGAATAATTAATGAGAGATATTTGATAGGATTTTGATTTATTTACTTTCCTTAGTTAAGAAAATTAGTGATCAAGTATTTAATATTCTTAAGGAGAAAATATTATATTTCTTAGAGAGCAAGTATTTTTAGTTCTAGACTTTTATTTCCCACACTATATAAATGGAGGAGCTCTCAATGTAATAGGATACCCTACGACATCTTTTCTATCAATAAAATCATAGGAGTTTTCTCTTGTTAAGCCTTTTGGCTTGTGTTTGATCTTGAGTTTTTCGTCCTATTGAACGATATCAATCACCCTCATCCGTTCGTACGATAACGAACTTGGTTCTCCCAGTCCTGTCCTACATCATATTGTCTGCGAATTTTAAAATACAAATTCGGTTAAATTTTCTTTACATCTACCACATTCATACAAATTATGTAAAATTGAGAATATGATACATTTTATCTTGAAATGAGAGTTTGTAAACTCGAAAATGTAGTATTATGAAAAATGAAGAATAGATTAAGAGTATCCGATGCAAGTGTTCTAAATGATTCTGTAATATAAAAAACACGATGCGTTTTATTTTGGATAAAGATTCTATAAATTCAAAATGCAGCATTTGAAAATGTAAATCGGAGAATTTGTTAAAAATATCCTACGAAGCACGGACACAGACACGCCGCACGACACGACATGGACATGGTGACACGGTTAATGTCAAAATTTAAGGACATGACACGCCCACACACACACACACACACACACACACACACACACACACACACACACACACACACACACACACATATATATATATATATATATATATATATATATATATATATATATATATATATATATATATATATATGCATAATTAAACTAATTAAGCTAGCAGTACATTTCATTGCATTTCCTTGTGAGAACTAGGGTTCGATTACAATCCACATCCTGAGTAAAAATCATCTTCTCATCCCCAAAAGAAAAAAAACAAAATAAAACACATAATACATCAATTGACAAAATAGTAATGATCATAAATAAATTACAAAAACTCGATTGGTCTTATGTAGAGTAAAATTTGTAAAAGATTGTTTTTCATAAATAAATTATAAAAACTCGATTGTTCTTCTATAAATTACAATTGTAAAAGATTGTTTTTCTTAATCAAATTAAACAAATAATCTTAAATAAGAGCATTCTTTGATAAATTATAGTATTGTAAATCATATTTTTTTTTCGCAAATCATATATAACATATTTCGCATTTTAATCATTCTTTTAATCTTATAAAAAAAGATGAAAAATCTGAAAAAGAATTCAAAAAAAAGAAAAATATGAACAGCTGTGTCGCGGCGTGTCGGTTTACTTCGACACCGTGTCGGAAATGTGTCGCGCCATGCCGGATATTAATTTTTTTTAAATATGCCAAAAAAAAAAAAAAAAAAAAAAAAACCGTGTCGCGCCGTGTCCGACACGTGTAGGAGGCGTGTTGGACGCGTGTCGGGTCCAAAAAATATTGGACACGGCGTACGGCTCTCAGGATGAAGAGTCGATAGATGATAGAAAATATCTTTTCTAAAACATAAAATCCGTTAACAGTATCTGTTCTAAGAAAAGTTTCTTTTGTAATGGTCATAGCTTTAATATCAAGAGACTTTGCTATGTTACACTGGGAAAAATATATGGTTTATTGGTGCACCCATCAAGTTTGACACCGCGAACATTTTAATAATTTAGGCAAGAAATTAAATAGAAAAAAGAACAGACCACTAGAAAAGGAAAGATTAGATGTCTAAGTTTGACTATATACCAATGGTTTGAAAGTAGTACCATATGTAATTACCCCCAAGTCTTATGCACACCTTTCTTCGTCAATCACATTTCCTTACCTTACATCTTTCACGTGAAACACTATACGACTGATCCATTAACTATAAATAATGTAGACGTCCGTGATACGGTGCTCGTCGGTCAATAACGCTGTTGATTCTTAGATTTCTTTTCGATTATAGACGTCTGTGATACGGTGTTGGTTTTTAGATTTCTTTTCGGTTATAGACGTCTGTGATATGGTGGTCGGATTGCTTTCACATTTGTTTTTCTCCAACCAAATTAAGAGCTATATAATGAGACAATATTTAATGCGATTAGAGTTCTTACCATAACGTTTCTCTTTCGTTCATTGGTATTATTGTGTCCATTGGTTTTTCGGTTTTGTCCGGCAATGTCCTAACATGCAACAGTTGTGCGGTATTAATTCTTCTAGAGTAATGATATGACACAACCTGTGAGACACACGGCGTACACAACCATCATCTACACACTTGATTATGATTGTCTACATCATGATCACTAGATGTATTGTCAAATGTGACTTGATCTCTACGTCTAAAATCTGACAAAGCTATCTGGTAGTCAGCTAAAACGATGGGCTGCTGACTAGAGTGTTTAAGTCTGTAGAAGTCAGCAAGGTTGAAGTCAGTTGAGATCCTTCTGTCAGCAGAGTAGTCTTCTGAGTCTGTGAATACTGTTGAGCGAAGCATCCGAGCATTGATTAGCTGAGTGGAGTCAGCAGGGCTAGCCCACATCTAAGGCATTTATGGCAGTACCGACAAAGATCCAATGGAGGTTAGGTTTAGGGATTTGTGCTATAAATACAAATTGTTGTAATTAATGCATGTTTGTGAACAAATTTCTAGACTTAAGGCATAATAAAACATCTCTTTTCTGCAGAGGAGTAGTCGGCCCAACGCCATAAACCGAGTTAAACCATGTGTTCTTCTTTTTTCCGTTTATCTTGTTGATTGTTTACTTGTTATATTACTTTTGTTTATTATCTTTCTTTGCTATATGTTATAACAAGATCATACGCCGAGATCGAAGGTGTAGATCTGATGGTTGTGTCAGTTGTTGAGTCTTGTAGGTTGTGTCCATATTATTATTCATTAAACTATTGTTTTATTAAAGTTTAATATATATCTTTCTTTCTTATATATATATATATAGAGAGAGTGTGGATGAGGAAATCGTACGTATGTTTCTAACTCGTCTTCTGGCAAGTACGAACATTAAACAATCCTAGAATGAATTTTTGCATTGACTATTGTTGGGGGTCCCCTAGTTTGGAAGAGACCACTATTCCTGATGATGTAAGGAATGATGTCATGAATCGTGTATTTTTTTTCTTCTAACAATGAATCGTTTTCTAACAAAATAAAATGAATCGTGTATATTTAAATGATAGTGTCATAATATATTCATGCTAACAAAGTAAGACAATGTATATTTTTACATCAGTGATAATAATTTGACGGAAAATTTTGTGCTGGTTGTAACATCCCAACTTTTCATAAAAGGGTAAAATAGTCATTGGATGTATTTATTACGACCTAATTATTATTTATTTCATTTATTTAATTAAAAAGGAATTAATTAAATGATTTAGCTATTAATTATAAAGAATTTAATTATTGGCTATAAAAAGGAAATAATTCCCTAAAATACTTATTAGTTCACACGCATATTCTGATATAAACGCAACCAGAGGCAACAGACGCAGAAGAAAAAAATTTTGAAAAGGGAGAACGTAAACTTCAACCATGTGACCAATCTGTTTATCTGTTCAAGATGCCGCAGGAGAGAAAAGTGATCAGCGCGAAGAAACGCAACTTTGGAAAATAACATCTCTCAATTTCGTAAGTTTTCAATTTAGCCTTAGTTTTTTGTAACCAGTACAATTCTTCAGAAATTCGTATCTTTCAATCCGTAGCTCTGTTTTTCAGCCATGAGTAGCGAAACGATCGTCTTGGAGCGTAGATCAATCTAAAAATAGTTTCACTGCAGTTAATCCAGGTAATCTGCAATTTTGATCACTTTTCGCTTTCGGTTTTCGGCAAAGAAATAGGATTTTAGGGTTTCTCGTTGATCAAATAGGTTTTGGGGTTGAGGATCAACGGTTGTTGCGCTTGCTTGACGTTTTGCTTTCAGTTTTGCTGGAAATTAAGGTAAGAGGCTCTTCCTAATGAGTAATTATAGTTTTATAATGATAGGTTGAGTTTTGGTGAGTTTTGGTGTTGTTTGGTGATAGAGGCTCTTCCTAATGAGTAATTCAATAACATTAATTAAACATAAGCAAGCTTCGATTGAGCTTCTGATTCGTTCAGTTAAAACACCGAATGTACTCTTAAAGGAAGTTGAAGTTCGGATCCGTCGGAAGGGCATGAAAAAGTTTGTGCTTTGATGAACTAGAGTTCATCAATATCTGTGTATGTGCTAGGCCATGTCCGTGTCTAGCGGTCTAAGTACGAGAGTAGGAGAGGTGAGGGAGCTTACTTGAAAACACTTAGGTGGCTAGTTAATTCACCATAATAATTACATATGTGTAGTAAAAGCTAAAACGTCATTATTCTAGGTTAGGCACTGATTCAAATCGGCGATGTGATACGTTCATAAAAGGTGGACAACGCTACTGGCTCAAAAGGCTGAAGGGTAGTGGAGGAAATCCATCAAACGTATATGCATTCCGGGGAGATCCCGGGACTATCGGTGCTAATCACCGTAGTTGGCAAGTACATCTCGTGGTGGAATTTTCACCATGCATTGTGTCCTTGAGTAATGATGCAACCAAGATAAGTCAAGTAGAAACGTATAGTCACGACATGTCGATGGACATGAAGTGAACCCTAGATTGAGTTTGTCTCATAAAGATAATTTAATAATAATCATAATTATAACCTTTCGTTGTATAACTTAGTTATTCATTAGCTTCTCACTTTTACTAAATACTTTGTACTTACCTCCTTTGCATTTTCTTTTGTATGCATTGTGGGGTGAGAAGACGAACATGTTGATCAAGTGCAGATGACGACCTTTGAAGACTTTGAAGTCTTGATAAAGCTCTTAGTTTATTTCTTTGTAAAGGTTGTACTAGACTAGTTGTATTTCTTTTCTTAAACTTGTTGTACTTCTACTTTTAAGACATCGTATTGTATAAGTCTTTGGGTTTTTCGTCGTTGTAATTTAACTATCCATCTTTAGCATGGTTACTTTCTATTCATAGTAGCATTTATGTTTTTACCCGAGTCTTTTTAGCTTCCGTTTGCTTTTATTTGATACGACGACGTAGAGGCTTGCGTATAATGTTAGATTTATTTAATGCTATACGCGCCGAACGTTTCTCTTCCGGATAAGGGCTCGGTATCCGGGAGCGGGGCGTTACAGTTGGTATCAGAGCGAAGCGTCCTTTCTTTCCTAGGCTTCTTCCCTCTAAGATAAGACTTCTTTATATCTTTTTGAACCCTTCTGATCTCTCTTGATCTTGGTGGTAAATTCTCGTAGGATTAGGAATCGTTAGAACGTGGTTAAGTTGCACTAAGACCAAGTGAAAAGTCTCATTAGGCGTAGGTTGAGTTTTAAGCTCACGTCTCTTATATGATCCTCTCAAGTTTTTTTTCTTTCTTTTTGAGGTTTTAATGCTTTCGTAATGCTAAATTGGTTCAAATCACTTCCTTGTAACTTGGTGTTATGCAAAACGAGTAAACTATTTTGTTCACGTTTCTACATGTCATGTTATATCATTTTTTTTGTTCCAAGAATTCTGTAAATTTTCAGCCACTTAGAAAGTTGTCTTATCCACAATTTATCTCTTTACATAAATTTAGCTTTCAATATAGATTGTTCACAAATTGTTTAACAAGGAGGGTACTCTGTTCAGAAAATTCTGCAGCGGTAATCTTACTAATCATTCTGTTTTGAATAAGATAAACACCTCCAAATGACTTGGATTTTTGATATGTTGTAGAAAACATCCTGAACTATAATTTTTGTTTTGGAACTAAGTGCAAATTCGTTTTGGTCTGAGCACCATCTGCAACACACGACAGTTGATGAAATCCTGAAAATTTTTGACAGCTTATAACAGTAGATGAAAAGAATTATTTTGACCGACTTATGGCTTCCCAAAAATTTTGATTTTTGAGCATCATATGTAAAACTTATATACTCACAGATTTTCTCCTTGCCTCATGTTCAAAATCAGCTCAGTTTGTTTTGTGCAAATAAATTATTTCATGGCTTATGTATGCACCCGAATTTCTCAAAACTATTTAAGTCCTCTGGTCAAGAGAGGATAGATGTCTTTCTTTCACCTCGTAAGATATAGTGTAGTAGGTTATATGAGATGAGAATACTTTGATTTATCTGATTCTTAAGCTAGTTGTTACCCAGGATAAGAAGTTTGGTAGGTAGAGACAGGTGTTGTCGTTATAGTGCTCTTCGTTGGCAAGAAACGATTGCGTGGTGATTTTCCAATCTTATGTCTTCATTAATAAGGTTCTCTTCTATAATCATCTAGTTTCCTACTTGGTTATTCCGATTTCAATGTTTCCCCATCCACACAAATTGTAACCCATGTTCTAGTTAAATCCTCCATTTGAAACTTCTGAAACACGGTAAAAGTCCCTTATTACGAAGTTTTATTTTCCAAGTGTGTACATTCTTTGATGTGCCTTATTTTTTTTTAGATGATTTCATCGTGTCAGATGCTTGACTTAAGAAAAATAAGTTTCTCATCCTTCGAACTATTTGAACTGACAATTGCATATCCTTCCAACTATATCATGTTTAGCTATTTCAGGGCAACACACTTTTGCATCCTAGTGGTTACCCTTAATACATCCCCTACAAGATGTTTTAGTACATACAAACTTTTGTTTAAAGACTCAACTCTACAAATCCTTCGTTTTCTCTTTTCGCTATCGCTTGGTTTATGTTTACAAAAATTCTTTGGCCTTGCTTTGCTCGAGATGGGTTCCACACGAACTCCATAGGCAAATTTTATCCTTTCCAAGTACTCCTCAGTCGTTTCAACTATTAGTGTTAAAGGTCTCCTACTTTGGCACATAGATTTCATTATCCTCGTTTTTTGCTTTATTCAACATGAGTGAATGCTTTTGTTTCCGTGTTTTCCTTTCAGGTTAGACCACTTACCTTGCTCTAAAAATTCTGGAAATTTTCCACAATATAGACCGATGTCTTATCTACAATTTATCTTTTATCATTGATTCGATAATCTTTATGGATTCTTCAGAAAATCCATGTTATTACCGGACACTCTGTCCAGAAAACCTGCAGCAGCACCTTCACTTCCTCTTCTATTTTGAACATGTTAAGCACCCGCATATGATCTGAATTTTTGATATGTTGCAGACAAAACTTTTATCTACTATTTTGCTTTTGGAATTAGGTTCAGATTCGTTTTTGTTTGATCTCGATTTGCAATTCAACTCAGTGTTTATTAATCTGGAAATTCTGACAGCTTGTGCAATCGTCAGAAATAACTGTTTTTGACCAACTTATTTTCATTCAAAAATTCCAATATTTTTATATCACCTGGGAAACTCCAGTATCTAAATCTTTTCTCTTTGGATCGTGCTCAAATTCCTCTTCGTTTGTTTTGTACAAATTGATAATGTCAAATCCGGAGTAAATTTCATACACAGCAACCTAAAAGGAATTTTCACCTCTTTGACTTGGGGTTTGGGCTAAGAGGGTAGTAAGTTACGACTGTTATGTTTAGGAGTTCCCCGAAGTTTGATCTCCTTCTGAGTTAAACATTTTAGTAGGAGTTTGTATAGCTAACGTTATAATTTCTTTTGCAGTTTTAAACAAGAACCAATATGCTATCCTCAAGCATGCCATGTTTGTTGTTCAGACCCTTTTCGTGCCATTTTGTAATTATACTTTTTCTAGTAATTTGTTTCTCATGTAATCCCTCACTTGAAACCTTTAAACTCAACAGGTCCTCTCTGTTTGGTGTCATGAATTACCTCTGAAATATATCTCTATAAGCCTTTTCCTCTTAACTAGTTCATACTTTCCTACTTTTCAAATCAAGAAACAAGTTCTCTCCAAAACTTCTATTGAATTTCAATCCAGATTAATGTACCTTGTACCATTCCGTTTTAACTCTCTTTCAGGCCATTTAGAGCCATGAACAACCAAATATGCCTTTCGATTTTCCATCCTCTGTTTGGCGTTTCTATTCCAATTTTGTTACACCGGTTGAAAGTCTATTTTATTTTAACCTTGAGCATTTATTCCTTGGCAGTGTACTATTCCTCTAGAGTAGTGCAACCTTGAACCTTTGATTTGAATCGTCAATGATCATTTAAACTTCCTTTGAAGGTTTGAATTAATTCTTTGAAATCAAACCGTATCCGACAACTCTTATGTGTCTTTTCCTCTTCACTTAAAAAAAAAAATTCTTGTTTGCCGCTTACTTATTCAAACTTTTGATATTCCCTTGCAATTCTTTGAGGGAATTTCTATTTCTATTAAATCCTAAAATAACCTCTCTTTGACTAATGCAAACTTGGACACTTCTTGACAAGTGTTTATTTTATTCTGAGACCTTTTGGTGTACTCGTTTTGTCTCCATGGCTCCTTCATGTTGAGATTCTTGCTCTCTTTTGATTTCTATCTTTTTAGTCCATCTGGTGCTCGACCTTGCACCTTTACCTTGATTTCTGTTGTGTAATGTTACCTTTAACGTCTCCACTTTCTCAAGGCTTATATGAAAGCTTATTACCATCCTTTCAAATTACCTCTGAAGTCTTTGAAGACCACCGTATCTTGCAGAATTCCTCTCTCTCTCAAAAAAAAAATCATCTGCAATGTGTCCTTTTGTTTTCCTTTTTGTGGCTATCCCTTGTATTATGATACAATGTCTCATTCTTCAGTTCGGAACCACCTTCAACTTTTCCCCAACACGAAATCATCTTGTTTTTCTTGTAACCCAAGCAACCTTTCTTATTTCAAGTGCATTGTATCATTCATTGGCTTACCTAGTTGACATGCCACCCTGGTACCCAACTTGTCACTTTTCAATTTTATTTATTCTCCAAGCTAACTCTTTTTGGCATAAGAATTGGATCAGACCGTCAGAGAGAAAGTAAGACAATGCATGTTCCCCACCCACAGGGAGTCTCAGAAGTCTTTCAGCTGGGATCCTTGCAGTTCTTCATCAAGCTTGTGGTGCCATGATGGAAGTTGGGATCGAAAGATGTCAAGTGTGCCAGTAGTGTGGTTTCGGCCGGGAAGATTCAGCTTTCCGGGTATAGGGCAGCAGGAGCAAGCAAAGAGTGTTGAACCGATGATTTCAAGATTCGAGGTAGTTGATGAGTTCATGAAGAAACAAGACAAAGACCCAGTGGTTTCCGATTACAAGTGAGTGGCTGGAGCCCAACCAGCCATTGGTCACGGGTTAGATGAAGATAGCAACCGTTGGCATCGGAATTAGCTTTGGGGTCCGAATACGGAAGATTGGGAAGGACGATGAAGAATGAAAACCTCGAGATGGCAATTGCAGTTCATCTCGGAGCGACCAAGATGTACAAGAGTTGGAATAGTATTGTTGGTGACATCTCGTGAAGATAGAGATAGAAGAACGCGAGTTTTCTGGGATGAGTGGAGTGATGACAGAATACGAGACCAGATTTGTTATAGCAAGTCAACGAGAAGATTGAAGCGGACCGTTGCAATCTCAAGTTGGCTCAAGACAAGCAGAAGAGTTGGAAAGATGGATGAACAAGAAGACTGTAAGAGTTGGAAGACGAAACACTTTGCAAAGTCCAGAGTTCAAGTACCTCTCGGTTACATTCGAGTTTCGAGGACGAAACTCCTCTTAAGGGGGAAGGAATGTAACATCCAGACTTTTCATAAAAGGGTAAAATAGTCATTGGGTGTATTTACTACGACCTAATTATTATTTATCTCATTTATTTAATTAAAAAGGAATTAATTAAATGGTTTAGCTATTAATTATAAAGGATTTAATTATTGGATATAAAAAGGAAATAATTCCCCAAAATACTTATTAGTTCACACGCATATTCTGATAAAAAAAAAAAGGAGATGCGACGCAACCAGAGGCAACACACGCAGGAGAAAAAAAAATTTGAATGGGAGAACGTAAACTTCAACAGTGTGACCAATCCGTTCATCTGTTCAAGATGCCGCAGGAGAGAAAAGTGATCAGCGCGAAGAGACGCAACTTTAGAAAATAACATCTCTCAATTTCGTAAGTTTTCAATTTAGCCTTAGTTTTTGGTAACCGTTGAGTACGATTCTTCAGAAATTCGTATCTTTCAATCCATAGCTATGTTTTTCAGCCATGAGTAGTCGAAACGATCGTCTTGGAGCGTAGATCAATCTAAAAATAGTTTCTCTGCAGTTAATCCAGGTAATGTACAGTTTTGATCACTTTTCAGTTTCGGTTTCTGCAAAGAAATAGGATTTTAGGGTTTCTCATGGATCAAATAGGTTTTGGGGTTGAGGATCAACAGTTGTTGCAGTTGCTTGACGTTTTGCTTTCGGTTTTGCTGGAAATTAAGGTAAGAGGCTCTTCCTAATGAGTAATTATAGTTTTATAATGATAGGTTGAGTTTTGGTGAGTTTTGGTGTTGTTTGGTGATAGAATTCATGCTAAGTTGTAATTAATAAGATGTGATATGTTTTGGTATATTTGTGTTGAGTTTTAAATTTCTATTTTTTTGATTCAATAACATTAATTAAACATAAGCAAGCTTCGATTGAGCTTCTGATTCGTTCAGTTAAAACACCGAATGTACTCTTAAAAGAAGTTGAAGTTCGGATCCGTCGGAAGGGCATGAAATAGCTTGTGCTTTGATGAACTAGAGTTCATCAATGTCTGTGTATGTGCTAGGCCTTGTCCGTGTCTAGTGGTCTAAGTACGAGAGTAGGAGAGGTGAGGGAGCTTATTTGAAAACACTTAGGTGGCTAGTTAATTCACCATAATAATTACATATGTGTAGTAAAAGCTAAAACGTCATTATTCTTGTTTAGGCACTGATTCAAATTGGCGATGTGATACGTTCATAAAAGGTGGACAACGCTACTGGCTCAAAAGGCTGAAAGGTAGTGGAGGAAATCCATCGAACGTATATGCATACCGGGGAGATCCCGGGACTATCGGTGCTAATCACCGTAGTTGGCAAGTACATCTCGTGGTGGAATTTTCACCATGCATTGTGTCCTTGAGTAATGATGCAACCAAGATAAGTCAAGTAGAAACGTATAGTCACGACATGTTGATGGACATGAAGTGAACCCTAGATTGAGTTTGTCTCATAAAGATAATTTAATAATAATCATAATTATAAGCATTCGTTGTATAACTTAGTTATTCATTAGCTTCTTACTTTTACTAAGTACTTTGTACTTACCTCCTTTGCATTTTCTTTTGTATGCATTGTGGGGTGAGAAGACGAACATGTTGATCAAGTGTAGATGACGACCTTTGAAGACTTTGAAGTCTTGACAAAGCTCTTAGTTTATTTCTTTGTAAAGGTTGTACTAGACTAGTTGTATTTCTTTTCTTAGACTTGTTGTACTTCTACTTTTAAGACATCGTATTGTATAAGTCTTTGGGTTTTTCGTCGTTGTAATTTAACTATCCATCTTTAGCATGGTTACTTTCTATTCATAGTAGCATTTATGTTTTTACCCGAGTCTTTTTAGCTTCCGTTTGCTTTTATTTGATACGACGACGTAGAGGCTTGCGTATAATGTTAGATTTATTTAATGCTATACGCGCCGAACGTTTCTCTTCCGGATAAGGGCTCGGTATCCGGGAGCGGGGCGTTACAGTGGTTAATTACCATCAAACTCAATTTTGAATTCAAAGGTTGAGAACAAATACACATATTCACAATCATTCATGTGATTATATGTGTCTATGAAGTTTGATGGTAATTGATCAACATTTAATTTGCCTAAAATGACATATTGTTTGTTACCATAATTAATATTAAAAAATGTGTTTTTTATTTTAATGTGACTAATATGGTGTGCCAATAGTATTTCCGTTGTTGGTCTTCACGTTTCAATGGTTTTAACATATTTTTTGAAGTTCACAAAAGAGAAATGTTTGTGGCATAATAAAATTTGTACAATAAATTATATAACACAGTTTTAAGCCAGTGATTTTTATGGTCCCATAGTGTTGAATAGGTCTCACATCATAATCAATGGTCTCAAAGTGTGTTATGCACAATGTTGTGGTAATTTGTTGTGACGTTATCACTCCTCTTCACAAAATTGAATTCATATAGAGAAATGTTTGTACCACAACAAAATATGCACAACATATGCTACAACAAACTTTTAAACCATTAATATTTTTGGGACTCATATGATTCAATATGTCCTACAACATAATCAATGGTCCCAAAGTGTGTTATGATGTTCCTCTGATAATGTTGTCACAACATAACTAAAATATGTAACAATGGGGTCTATTTGATGTTCATATGTGGTAGTAAACTGGTCCTAACAATTTAACAAATTTTTACTTGATGAATATTCTAAGATATGCCTTGAAATTTCACTTAAAGTATTTGTTACTTGAAGCATGTTAAATGGATGAAATCTAGAAAATATTGTGGTTATTTGATTGTCAACTTGTTGTAGATTACATATCTTTAGGTGCTGCATTTAAGCATTCTTATATAGAAAGTGAAACAAGCCTTAATGTATTGTTGTATGCCCAAACTGACAAAAGGTGAATTTCTTGTTTGAAGAATTGTTTACATGGATAAGAATCTTGAAATTTAGTGTTACTCCGATGTCATTTTACAATTGATACAGTTTGATCTATAAAATATTCTTAATTCAGCCTATTCGACAAACTGGAAATAGTCCATTAGCCCACCCTAGATTAAAATCCTGACTCTGTCATTGTCTACAGTGTATCACATATTCAACTATAGAATGTACCATTTTAACACTTGATGTCTTTATGTATTGTGTTTTTTTATTTGCAATGTAGCTTTGGTACATATGGTAAAACACTTGTATATCACCTGCAATGAATCAACATAGCTTGTGCATTGTACCATAAGTGCCATACTTCAATTGATATTAGTACATATGGTTTAGTACATATACATATACAAAAGTGACAGAGTTTTGATCAATAATGTATTGAATAAATGTATTGATCAAATCTTGAAGACATATATAAAAGATTAAGTGTTTATATCAATGTCAATTAGTCACAATTAATTTGAGTTTACTTATAAAAGTCAAACATAGATCAACATAGGATAACGATCAATAATTACTCAACACTATGTTATAGATCTCCTGCCAGATGCCGAAAGAAAATGGGATAAACATAGATCTCTTCAAAGTAAATGATTTGTGGACTTCTTCTAATTTGTAAGTTACTCGACCATTTTTATAGCTTTGAAGTGTTTATGGATTTTTGTTTTTATTAATAGGTTATATTGGTTTATGAAGCTTCCTTTGTTTTTGTTTTAAGTTGTTACTACCTCCGTCCCAAAATGTAAATCCGTTTGGATTTTTTCAGAGAAATTAAGAAAGTGTACTAAATTAGTTATGTGTCATTAATTGTAATAAAAAAACTAAAATGACCTCAAACCGTTGGGCTTAATATTGTTCTTAGGATTTTCAAACATGTCAACTTATGCGGCATCGTGTCATCTCAACTAGATTTTGTTTCAACATATTGATGTTTAAAATTTGACTCCATATTCAGTGAATGTCCCGGTTTTGGAATATTTTTCTTCAGATTTTCAAAGCGGTTGGGTTTTCAATCGCTGAAACTGTAAATTTTAATTTTCTTAGATTTGAAGTTTTGGATTATCCTACATGTAATTATATATGCTTCAACATGATTAGATTATCCTCAGTGGCAGATCCAGATATATTATTCAGCGGGATCCGTAAATCTTTTTCTGATTGTCTGCCCCAGCTTCCTTATGTCTTAGCTCTCTAGCATGTAAAGTTGACCTTACATCCTCTAAAGCAATTGTATCATTCCCAACTATGAAGGACTGCACAAAGTTCTCATAGGAAGCTGATAATGAAACCAGCAAAATCAAAGCAGCATCTTCATCCTCAATCTTAACACCAATATTCCTGAGATCAAATAATATTGTGTACAACTGATCAAAATGATCTCTCAGCTGAGCCCCCTTATGCATCCTCAGGCTGAATAGCCTCTGCTTCAGCAGCAACTTGTTGGTCAATGACTTAGTCATATACAGGCTTTCAAGCTTTAACCATAAGTTGGCAACGGTGTCTTCCTCATCAACTTCTGTGATAACATAATCAGACAAGCACAACATGATGTTTGAATGTGCTTTCTCCTCTAGACGGGCATAATCTGCTGAACTGGCATCCCTTTTATCAGATAACGGAGTCCACAATCCTTGTTGCTTTAACAAGACCCGCATCTTGATTTACCACAAACTGAAACTGTTCCTCCCTGTAAATTTATCAATCTTTACGTTCATTGCTGACATCCTTCTAATTAAATAACAAACCTTTGATCAAAAAATCCTAGCACCGGTCACCGGTCTTGGTGAAGATCAACTATGTTCAACCTGCAACTTTTCTGAATCTTGAACCTCGCTCCGATACCGGTTTGTTAAAACACAGATGAGAAACTTGCAGTTTAAGAAAGATAAAACAGAAGCAATGCAAACATAAAGTATGGCGGGAATTGATAAAACACAGAAACAAAGAGAACACAGTGATTTAACGTGGTTTCCGGCATTGTGCCGACTACTCCACGGACAGAAAATGAGATATTTTATTATGCACAAAGTTACAAGGTATTTCACACACTTGTGAAATTAACACACATTGCATTGATTACAACATTGGTATTTACAGGCACAATTCTCAAACCATAACTACCAAAGATCTTTGTCGGGATTGTCATAAATACCAAGATGTGGACCCCAGCTCCAGCTATTATCCACCAGACGAAACTCAGCTTCAAACAGACTTTCCAGACTCGTAATCAACACCCAGATGTAGAACTTAGTTATACTCAGCAAAACCTAACAGACCAAACTGACTGCTGACTTCAGAAGAAACTCAGTTGCACTTCATCAAACTAACTTTCAAAGGACTGAATATACTTACTGAACTGACCATCATTCTCTGTCTTAGTTTCACAGTTCCACTAGTTTATTCATCATTTTAGAGATCAAGTCACCAAAACTGACAGGCGGAAATGGAAGTGTGCAAGCAACCCAAGGCGTTTGGGGGATTGGGGTTTCGCGACCTTGAATGTTTCAATTTGGCACTTCTAGAAAAACAATCATGGTGAGTGCTCCAATACCCGGACAGTTTAGTGGTGAGGGCTCTCAAAGCCAAATATTTTGCCAACATGCATGTCTAGCTTTGTTGAAGGTAAAAAATATACATGTTAGGGTTTTCATTGGTGATCGAGTATGTACATGAGATTCTATTTTTGTCTACCATTCGGCCTGGATCCCCTTATCTCCATATTTTTGCATCTCATCCACGAGCCCTCAACTTGGGGAAGGTACACTAGTAAATGATCTTATTTATGATCCCGGGAGAGAAGGTTTGGAATGTTGAGTTGATACGAGAGGCATTTTATCCTTTTGATGTTGTTGCGATCCTTAGCATGTTGTTTCCTATCACTCCAAGGCCTGACAGGATTATTTGGCATTCAGATCGGCGAGAATCGTATTCGGTGAAGTCTGGTTATCACTTTGCACGCATGCTTGCTACCTCAAAGAGGGCATCTTCGTCTACTGTCCCGGATCTGATATGGAAGAGTGCATGGAAGCTATGTTTAATGCCACGCATTGAACATTTCCTTTGGAGGTGTATGCATGATTGTCAAGCAACGAAAGGGAATCTGCACCGGCGCAATATAGGGAGCGGTACTTGTGTTTTGTGCAGGGAGACGGTGGAGACCCTTCGGCATGCTTTATTTGACTATTCTATTCATGTTGGGGTTTGAGAGGCGTTGCAGAGGCTTCTGAGATGGCAATATGCTCAGGCCATTAGCTTTGACGATTTGTTACGTAGGTAATAGTGGAAGCTGATGAGGAAAAAAATGTTAAAATGGGCTACCTTTCTATAGCTTATATGGAAAGCATGGTATAAGGCAGTTTTTGAGGGGCTGTTGTTTCGATCTTGGCTATTTCTACGCAAGCCGATACTGCAGTCGATGGAAAATTTGCATGTGATGTGTGATTTTCAATGTAATCACTAAATCCTACGCAAGCGCACGGCTTATCGAGTAGTACTTAGGATGTCGATCCCACAGGGACTTGTAGTCAATCACCAAACAATTCTCGATTTATATTAGCTAGACAAATCAAATTTTTGGAGGTTTTTATCTAAAAATCCTAAAATTAAAGAAAATAAAGAAAATATAATTGTGAGCCAAGAACTTCAAGATTAAGGTAAAACTCAATTTAAAAGCATTTCTAGGATTTCGGAGTCACCAAAGAATTACTATATGACTTACCAACAACATTTCCCCCAAGATACGAAATTTACACTTATAAAGGCAATTATCAAATGTTATCACAAATGTTATTCTCGTGATCGTATCTAAATTCATACTACACCCGGTTTCCCACGATAAAGACCAAATTTAGATCCCTTAAAGAACCATAATTTCATGCCATCAAGGTTTTTACCAAATTTTCATTCCAATAAAACCTTAGATTCAATTCTTGTTTTCTAAAGTATCAATTAAGTAGTACTTTTTCGGTCACTAATTAATAGAATAATTTCTCTACGTAGAATTGTGATTATTCACCCTCTCAGGCTATTAATTTCGACAACAATACAAGAATAGCACACAAGAATCAATTTATAAGCATCAAATTAATAAAACAAGGGAAAGATTGGGTTTTTACATCATATATTCATATCCAGGTTTCTCCTAATCCTAGAAACTTATATCTACTCACGTTCCATATCAATATTCCAAGATTCAATCATAAAATTCATACTTTGACAAGAAAAACAAATAAATATAAAAAAGGAGAAAAGAGAGAGAAAAAAAACCATCAAAGTATTGCATAAATAATCCAATCTCGAAAAAGCTTCGTTCTTGAAATCTTAAAATCTAAAATTCTTGTTCTTGGGGATGGGAGATGATGATAGTGAAGGAGGGGAGCAGAGTCGACTTTGTTTTATGAATGAGGCGTGTATTCTGAATTGTATGACTTAGGGGATTAAATAAAAGGATAATTACATAATATAATGAGTTTCAATAATTAAAATTTTCCAAGATAATCTCTAAAAATCAATTTCTTTCAATCTTGGACTCATTTGGCGTGTAACCCCCCTAGAAAACACGTAGCCTTCTTAAGTAATTACTTGGAAAGCTCTCCACCAATCAGAACATTTCGTTGGCCTGCAGAAATTCTGAATAGTTTCCACATTTTTTCACACCTTGATCCATTCTTTCACACCCGGGTGTGACTCTTCTTGCCTTCATGAAACTTGCCATCTTTTCCTTTTTTTCAACGCCTTTTCTGCTCGGAATCACTGTATCTGTAAAATATCAAAGCCACAGCAGTAATCTAGTCCAAAAGAGGCAGTTTATCATACGGAAATCACAAAATAAGCGTTAAAACAGGCAAAAACGATCCAAGAATAACCATATATGGTGGACTTATCAGCATGGTAGACCTGTTGCTTGTCCGGTGCTTGAAGGAAATGCAAGCGACTCCACTTGGGTGCCTCTTCTGGTTGATGTAGTCAAGTGCAATGTGAATACTTCATCCACCCATTCCTCAGCAGATTGATATTATATTTTCGTAATGATTGTGAAGCAGTGCTAGAATCCTACACTAATGCCTGTGTCTTTGGAAGTTGAAGTGCTAGAGCTCAAGACGATCTATTGTGGGCTGGTGGAAGCTTTGAAGCTGGGGTTGTCTAGAGTGATCATATAGAGCGACTACCATCTTTGCATTCATCATTTGCTTAACAGAGTCGAGGATCTTTCTGCTTTGGATTGTTTGGTGTCTGATTGTCTTGACGTTCAGTCTTTCTTTGAGTTGTCCTTCACATTTGTGAGGTGTTCGGGGAATGTCCCGACGCATCTTTTAGCATCAGATTATTTATATGGATTAGACTTGATGTCTTGAGGTGCTCAACCTCCTCTTAATGTTCTAGTTGCATGTGTGTAACAACCCAACCCGAAAACCCGAGTACACTCCCGGATACGGACTGTTCGGCCATGACACAAGAATAATATTTCTCATGAGGTGTGCAGAAATTATAAATGCAGAAGCTAAACCATAAAAAATACTCGTTTATTACAATTTCCAATAACAACTCTTCCATTCATAATACATTCATTACTTATTTTCCCCAAACCATACAACTCGAACTATGGAAAACTAGATACCTCTTAAAATATATGCACTAATCCACCACATAAGATCATCAACGTAACTTCCTAGTAAGGTCTCCAAGTTCTTGGAAAGGCCACAACTTAAATGATACTACCACAAGTTATCTTTGGTCTCAAAAGCCAACTGTTAACATCTGTTGAACTTAACACTACTTCTCAACTTAACGTAAGAAGGTGAGCTATGACGCTCAGTAAGGAAACAATTGCATCAAAAGGAACTGATTCCCGCTACTGGGATCATGACATAGATCCAATTTTCTCTTTCAAAAAAAATGGAATGCATAATATACGTAACTAATAGCTACTCTAACCACATAAAGATTAACAAGTAGTAACATGCTATATCATTCTTTCTTTAAGATAACATATAAGTAAGCATATAAAAATGTTCATATTTTATTACTTACTTAACATGAGGGCTTGATGCAACATGGAAAGTATGACTAATCATACCTCCATCTTGGGACTTTGAACAGTACCCAAGGTACCCCATACAATACATCGTCTTAAGAACAACTTGGCTAATACGGATAGCTATACCTCCGACACAGAACTTTGAATAGTACCCATAGTATTCCGTACAATACATTAAGGTAACTAACTAGACCATATATAGCTTTGGTTCTTATGACCTCGTATTCATATTTAGTAATCCCTCCGTTCCTATTTAATTGTCACATTTTAAAAAACACACAAATTAAGAAGTAGAGTTAAAACTTTGACTTTAATATCAAAATGACAATATCACCCATTGAATATAATTAATGCATTGTTGTTTTCACTCTCCACCCCTTAATAAAATGGTAGATTTAGAAAACCACAATAAATAGTGATTTGGAAATGTAACTATAACAAATAAAAAAGAATATATTTTTTTGGCAACTGCGACAGTTAAATAGAAACGTAGGGAGTATAGGCCAACACGAAGAGCCTGCTTCTTATGTTCTTATGACCTTTTATGTTCACGAGTATAGTTTCATGTCTATTCTTTTCCGACATGAAAGGGCCTTTTGACAAACCGGAGGAATGATCACTATTATGTCCCATGATCAGGGCCCTCTGACCGGCTTGGCACATGTTGATTAATTTTGTCCAAGAACGGGGATTGTTTCCGAGGACCTCTAGGATTCATTGACTTTATTGCTATCAAAGTACTTAACCATGAAATTATGCTTATAGCATCTCCTTTATGCTTTTTAACATCTTTTCTTTTCATCATTGGCATCTTTCTTTCATACTTTACGTATTATTAACATGCCATTATTCCATTTCGTGCAGTAATACAAAACATGCTTAACATTTATAAATCAAAACCATAAACTTCATATACAACCTAGAGCATGCCTTCTAGAACATATAACAAGCATAATCCATCTAAAACATAATCACATAAATTCACTTAAGACATGCTTTCCGACATCACTTTACATATTTTTCATTTGTAAGATATATTAATGTACATGTGCATAGGTGCATCGTGTAATCCTAAAATGTGCTTTCTAATTTGTCGCGTAACAAGGATTTATCAACTTGTCAATTACATGATGTCCATTCAATGTCCATTTAATTAACATGTTCATTTCCAACCTATCAAAGTTTCTAAGTGGGTTAAATATACATGCTTCTTATTGTAACAATTACCATATATAATCAAGCCTAGGAACATGATTTCTAACCCATAGAACATAACCACATAGCCACATAAGGTCAACCTAAGAACATGCATACTATCAACACATATTGGCCTTTTAATGCTATTACAAGGTTTTCCGTATCGTTAACAGTTGAACAAGTATCATAAATCCATTGAATTTATATACTAAAACAAGTATCATGTTCTTGAACAAGTAAAATCCTATAGGCATGATATCTACACATATAACATAATATGATTCTCCTTCAAATTATCAAGTAAAACAGGATTTCTAATGTCCAAATATCTAGAAACTTGCACAGATTATTCATATAGAAATATTTACAGATTATTTCAATTCCAAGATATGACAAACTAATGCAGAATCCTTTACTAGAAAGAAGTTGTTGTCTCGACGGTGCACGAGTGTGCCGCTGAGACGGTGGCCAGTAACCAGAAAAGTACAAAAACATATTTGTGATACCATAACATACTTAACTAATGCACATACCATGTACATAGCATGTTGAAATGCAGGAACATAAGCATATAGAAAAACACCAAAACACATATTTACAAATAAACTACTACAAAATCTTTGATGCTTGAGTCCTTACCTGAGACGTAAGAGAGAACCCATCCAAGCTTTGCCTTTTTCCTACCAAGCAATATTTCTGTTCAAATTTGGATCAACACCACTAGTCTAACCGTATAGAAAACCCTACCGAATGTTTATGAAACCATACTTAAAACTTAAGGAAAATTAAACCAAAACTTACAAGTATAAGAATGTCTAGAACTTTAGATTTTTTGAGTCTAGAATGCAACAGAGTTTCCCCAAGAACTTGTAAGAAGAGATATGAAGTGAAGGTGGAAAAGAGGTGGCATTTATAGGCTTGAACATAAAGCTAAACATGAATGCATTTTCGGTTTTTGGATGAATGGAAAGGCAAGAGTCACCATTA
Source organism: Gentiana straminea (assembly GCA_036785695.1). Classification (NCBI taxonomy): domain Eukaryota; kingdom Viridiplantae; phylum Streptophyta; class Magnoliopsida; order Gentianales; family Gentianaceae; genus Gentiana; species Gentiana straminea. The sequence goes on along the minus strand of JAVUPR010000497.1, from coordinate 7,628,948 downwards.
TGGTGTCATTCACAATCTGGAGTTGCAGAACTTGAAGAGTTGCATAAATTGATGGCAGGGTTGTTGTCTAGACACCAACAAACATGCCGCTGACACTGTAGGTCACTTGCTCTTGGGACCACTTGATGTATTTCAGGAGTTTCCATGATGTATTTGATGTAAAAACTGATATATTTATGTAGATAAAATAATTTATGATGTCACCGAGATCTGAAAGTAATGTAGGCGTCAAATTAGATTTTTTTTTTTTTTTTTTTTTTGAAAGGATCAAATTAGATTTAAGGTACACAATGTATGATTTTTTTTCTAAAAGTGTCACAGTGTATGTTGGATTTGAATTAATAATATTTGTTTTCTCAAAATAAATATAGGCGTGTTTGGTAGAGAGAAAAATAGTGAGAAAAGAAAAGATTTTAATTCTTTTCTTAATTTAGACATGTTTGGTTAGCTAAGAAAAAAAATATCTATTTTCTCTACTTTATTTTTCAAAATCTTATTCTTTTACTCAATTTTAATTCTCAACCTACCCCAAATAAAAGTTCAGTGAGAATGGAAAAGGTATTTTTTTCTTCTTCCCAACACATTTTCTAAACCACATCTCCTCCTTGTGATTTTCCTATCGTTTTTAATAATATAAACTGGTTGAATTTATTTTATCGTTAGCGTTAGACACAATAGTTTATTTAATTTAATTATGATTCGTAAATTTTATCTATAATGATCATTGGGAGGAAATAATGAGATCAATTATTTGTGTCAACATCCTCTTAATTATATCTCTTTTGGGAGAGACACTTTATTGTGGTCATCAATTATTGGTGTCAACATCCTCTTAATTATATCTCTTTTTTTTCTCAAAAAAAAATTATATCTCTTTTGAGAGAGACACTTTATTGTGGTGAATCACCATCAAGCCAGATTCAATTGACACATGTAATCACATAGGTAATTGTGATAATTTATATTAATTATCGACTATCGAATTCAAGATTGAATTTGATATTCATTAACCACTATAAAATTTTCTTGCTAGGGAGATATGTTGATTAAAAAAAACATAATCCCAAAGGGTACATTTGTAAAAACAATGAGATAGTGTTTTAGAGGATTATGTTTACGTGAGGAAAAAAAAAGTCATAGTACCATGTTCTTCTGCTCTTCTTCGCCTATAAATAAGCAATTGGCAAACGGAAGACAATGTGTTCAATTCCCTCATACATTTCACACACTACATCATTATCTTAGTTCATCAGCCTCATCATTTCTCCACTTCATTCTCCTTTTCGCAAATCATTTTTTTAATTTAGATTTCCCGAAAAAATCACAGGCCAAAAGTAGCAAATATGGTGGTTCTGTCTAAGCCGGCAATGGAACAGTTCTCCATAGTAAAGAACTGCAAAGCTACCACCACCACATTGTTTCCTGGTGTTCCATTAATAGACCTTTCAAATCCTGACTCCAAGCATCTTCTTGTTAAGGCTTGTCGAGAATATGGATTCTTTAAAGTCATTAATCATGGCGTCCCAACCAATATCATAGCCAAACTTGAGTCAGAAGCTATAAAGTTCTTCTCTTTGCCTCTTTCTGAAAAAGAAAAAGCAGGGCCTCCTGACCCTTTTGGCTATGGTAACAAAAACATCGGGTCAAATGGTGATGTTGGTTGGGTTGAGTACATCCTCTTGAATATCCGCTCAGAAATTGATTTCAAAAGATTTGAATCCATTTTTGGTGTCACCCCAGAAAAGCTTAGGTCTGCTGTGTATGAGTATTTGTCAGCAGTAAAAGAAATGGCATGTGAAATACTTGAATTAATGGCTGAAGGATTGAATATTCAACCAAAGAATGTATTCAGCAAGTTGCTAATGGATGAACAGAGTGACTCTGCTTTCAGACTTAATCACTACCCACCTGTTCCAGAAGTTAAGGAGTTGCATGGAAAGAATTTAATCGGATTCGGAGAACATACCGACCCGCAAATCATATCCGTTTTGAGGTCAAACAACACTTCTGGCCTTCAAATTGCATTAAAAGATGGAAGTTGGATTTCCATCCCCCCTGATCAGACTTCTTTCTTTGTGAATGTTGGTGACTCAATGCAGGTACTTACAGTCATCACATTCAGTGACAGACCTACATACAGTTAATGGGGAGGGAAACTACCCTTCTTAATACGAAAAAAAATACACTAAAATTTATACATAATTTGCCTCCTTTAAAATTTTTATTTGTTTTTAAAAAATTTATTACCCTCCGTATCCGAGATCCTGCGTCTGCACCTAATCACACTTTATTATACTTTACTTAAATGGAAGTATTAAAGAGTATGATTTTAATGGTGAAACAATTTATTTCTTGCAGGTTTTAACAAATGGGAGGTTCAAAAGTGTGAAGCATAGAGTGCTGGCAAACAGCTTGAAATCAAGACTTTCAATGATATATTTTGGGGGACCACCTTTGACTGAGAAGATAGCACCATTGACCACACTTATGGAAGAAGAAGAAGATAGCTTGTACGTGGAGTTTACTTGGTTTGAATACAAAAAATCTGCTTATAAGTCAAGACTTTCTGATAATAGACTAGGACTCTTTGAGAAAATTGCAGCCTCGTAAATGCTTCCTTTTTCTTTTCTTTCTCTTTTTACTTTCTTTACAGTAGTTTATAGGCAAATTGCGTCTCAATTTACCCTTTGTTTTTTTTTTTTTTTTTTTCCTTCTCTCTTGTTCTTACACTTCATGTAATTATCACCATTATTTTAAGTGCAATGGCTTTCCCATGTGATGCATCGTTTTCATTAATTATTAACTGCTTTTTATATAGTCCTCCGTACATGAATGAAGATGAATAATTGAGTCGTTTTACTGTAGATTAAAAGCTACAAGAAATTATTTTTTAATTCACCATCATGGAATACGAAATACTCACTCCGTCCCATTTTATTTGTCCCGTTTGATTTTTCACACAGATTTAAAAAAATAGTAAATTTTATGGTGGTCCTGTATCAAGTATGACTTTGTGAATCAGGACCAATAGGAAATCAGAAAAAACACATAGGTCCGACCGTGTAAAATATAAATGCCAAATTTACCTTGTTTTAAGAATTCTTACTAGAGGAACAAGTATGACATAGTAATCCAGAACCACAATAAAACTGCTGTAGAAAAGTATAGTTAATACTTTGAATCTCATTAAATAATCTAATATTTTTACATTTATACTCTTTAAATAGTTGTTGGAGAATTTAATGCTACACACTTTTTATTGTAAATATTGTAAAAATGGAAAGTATTTGAAGAAATTTGATATTTAATGTACAAAGTGGATACTTATTTTGAGACAAACCAAAAATAAAACGTGGACAAATAAAATGAGACGGATGGAGTACCAGGCATAGCGACTACATCAATATTTATGGCATTTACATCAATATTTATGGCATTAACGACTACATAAAATCTTGTTTGTTTTTGGTGGGAAAGGGGGAGAGTGTAACACCCCGCTACAGGAATCGCTCCATTTAATCGTAAATAGTGTGTTCAGTATATAAATTTTATATGAAATCATAATATCCACGTAAGTATAACGTTATATTGTTGAATAGGTGTCCTAAACCCAATCGGGTTGGACCGGATCCGACCGGGTCGGGTCATTACAGTCTGTTTTAGTTCATATAATAACTTTATTATGATTAATATAGTAACGTCCCTAGTGTCAAACTGTGATAGAGAAACAATGATAGTGATTATAGTTGATAAGATCTCTAATCACTTTAATAAGTTTAATACTTAAATGTCTCTAGTCGTATGTACTGTCGAATGAGACATTGATAGTACGATTAGACTAGCACGTATTCGATGTCTTCTATCTTATTGAAGATAGGAATAGATCTCGTCTATCGAAGTATAGAGACACTTGGAGTGTACGTGGACGTGTATTAGAGAATGCGTACGTTAGACTGACCCACTTACATTAAGTGTCGCACAATGTGACAGTTGTGTATTTATCCTTTAGACCGGAGTCTTCATGGCATCACAGTGTGGATTGTTGCGCTTTGACACTATTGAGATTTCCCCTATCCACGGGGCGATCATGCGGTAGTGATTGTGTGTGATATTGAAGCATGCGGAGTACACATGTTTGGTCGTCCGGGAATCGCGTATCCTATGATTGGGATTGAATATCTGAAATGGCATTCTAATAAGGATTGTCTAGCTCTCGAGAATCTTTGCAAAGTGAGAGTAAATGTGTTATTCCGAGAGAGCATGATATCCAGATTATAAGATACGATCGTTAATATATTGACACTTGAGATACGATCGTATGGATATTATTACAGCGGTAGGATTGTAATTTACACGGTAACTGTTTCACATGAAAGGTAGTAGTCATTGCATTTGACTCTTCCGATGATTGGGGGTCACGGTGTGTTGCTAGACGATATCCCGTGATCGTTAGGCATGAAGGGCATTTTTCGTAATTTGCACTTTGTGTCTACGGCCAACATATTCGGAAGCCTATCGGGTCACACACATATGAACATCGAGCCGGATTAAAATGTGGTTATAGTTGATAACCAAATAAAGAAAGTCTACCTCGGGACTATAAAAGTTGTAGTGGTAAATTAATATGATGGTATTTATTTATTATGAATAAATAAAATACAAGATATTAATTATACATAAATTATATTAATTAAAGAATATTCCGAAAGCCAATTATTGGCTATATGGGGCGCATATAGTAAGTGTATAAGATACACTTGGATTGTGCACTTTAATTAATAAGATTACCATAATATTAATATTGGCTATTAATTAATTTGGAAAATTAGATTTATGGTAATAAGATAAATATATTTTTATGAGATATTGGCAATATTTAGATTTTATTTAATATAAGATATTATAATAATGGGGGAATGAGGGAGAAGGACATAAATATTTCATCAATTAAGTAGAAGGACAGTTTTTTGAAACTTTTGCATAAAGGACAAAACTATTTATTCACTGTCGAAATTCACTTGTGTTCGAAATTCACCGTTTAAATTCACCGACGAAATTCACTGTCGAAATTCACTAATTTTCAAAATTCATCGTCGAAATTCACTAATTTTCGGGATTCACTGTCGAAATTCACTGATTTCAGGATTCACTGGGGAGATTCACTGATTTTCGGGATTCACTGTTTGTCCTCCTCGCTATAAAAATTATGCAGTTGTCCTTCTCCCTATAAAAAATAGGGGGAATGAAGGAGAAGGACAGAAATATTTCATCAATTGAGTAGAAGGACAGTTTTTTGAAACTTTTGCATAAAGGACAAAACTATTTATTCACTGTCGAAATTCACTTGTGTTCGAAATTCACCGTTTAAATTCACGACGAAATTCAATCGTCGAAATTCACTAATTTTCAAAATTCATCGTCGAAATTCACTAATTTTCGGGATTCACCGTCGAAATTCACCGATTTCGGGATTCACCTGGGAGATTCACCGATTTTCGGATTCACCGTTTGTCCTTCTCGCTATAAAAATTATGCAGTTGTCCTTCTCCCTATAAAAAATATGTAGTTGTCCTGTTACTTAAAAATATTTCAGATTGTGTCCTTATCCCTAATTTTCCATAAAAAATATGTAGTTGTCCTGTTACTTAAAAATATTTCAGATTGTGTCATTATCCCTAATTTTCCATATAATAAAAGAGATAAATCAATCTAAGTGTTTTTCCTTATTTTATTGGGAAAATGTTTTTCTCTTTCATCTATCTTATAGGAAGCTTCTCCAAATCAGATTAAGGCAACTTGGGGCGTCACTTCCTCTATATAAGAAAGGGGCTGGCTAGCTCAATTGTATTATCACAATTCCAAGAGCTAATAGTTCTTGAGTATGATGTGAGTCAACTTGTTGATGCATTTCATGATGTTTTATCCCCATTTCTCATGAATTTATTGATGTTCTCGTATCAATTTGAGTCATTATTTGTTTTGTTTCATCCAATTGTGTAGATAGTAATTATTATATAAAATATCGTGTTTTGATTAGTTTTGTACCGGTTATAGTAACCGGAGTGTCGTGTCGGGTTTACACTTGGTATTTTGGTGTTGTATTACAGGATTTTAGGTTGACCAAGACCCCGATGGACGACACGTGTTGAGCCTAAACACGTCTTTTGAGGGCTAGGAGAGTTTGCCTGAAGCTAACAAGTCAAACGGATCAATTGTCCTTAGTGTTTCTACCATAACCTATCTTCAACGGACATTTGATCCATCTTAGATGCATTTTCTGGAGAATACTTCTGAATGAGAGTTGTAGATAAAGAAACGAGCTTTCCAGCGCATTTTGAATCACATCAATCGGAGCTCTACAACTCAAGTTATGGCGATTTTTCGGTGCTGCTATGAAATCGCAGCGCGCGCCAATGTCACTGTAGCTATTCAGAGAGTTTCAGACCTTTTCGTGACGCACGCCAGACTTTAGTGACGCGCGCCAACACGTCACAGAAGCAGTTTTCAGCCATATAAACCTAATTTTGGATAGAATTTATCTAAGGGGGGAGCCCCCAACTTCATCTTCCACTCTCCTTGAAGGCACCTCCACCTTCCATGGGCTCTCCTAGCCAAATTCTAAGTAGAATTACTCTTGATTTTGATTGTAATAATTAAGGGTTCTTAGCTAACTTCTACTACTTTGCTTGGAGTTAAAAATACATTAGTGTGTTGACTCCATTGGAGGTTTTGGAAGCTTGGATGAAGAACACCAATTCCGAGTTCTTGTTTGTAATTGGTAACTCCTAATCTTTATTTTGATTCAAGTGTTCTTATGATTATGAATGTTAATTTTGACATGTTGATGTTTGTAGTTATAAGCGGCTAGGGTAACTAGCCAAGATGATTTTGTAGTATTAGCTTGTCCTCTTGTGATCGATTGGGAATGATTGGTTGTGTTGTTAGTTTTGATTGTTGTGGAGCTTTGCCTACTTGTATTGTATTGTTGCTTGCATTAGAGTAATTGCCTAGTGTTAGCATTTACACGTTTAACGGATACCGAACGGAGATGTTAAACGTGGGATGAGGGTAGGTGAACCGGAAGGTAAAATCGACCTTTCGAGGCATTCGATTTCTTATCCGGGGATAGTTGGCATTGCCATTGCATTCACGTGCGTAGCATACCAAGTCATTAGGTTTAGGACACCTAAACCAAGGAGGAGGTAGAGAGTAATTCCAGACACTTGTATGAGGGGGGATTGCTTGCTTAGGAATGCACCGTTTCACACTTTTGAACACGAATGGTAGGAACGTAAGAAATCATTCCCATGATGCTACGAGAGATTTACTAGTCTACGCATTGTCTTGGCTAGGCTTTTTATCTTTTATCACCCTTGTAGTATTTTTAGATACGTTTACCTTCATGTATTATTGCGACTTAGATCAAGATAATAATAGCTTTTCGATGTTCAACCTCACAATCCTCGTGGATACGACCTTGACCACTTACTAGACTACAATTGACCCGGTACACTGCCGGTTAGATTGGACACCTAGAAAAGTTTGATCAAGCTTTTTGGCGCCGTTGCCGGGGATTGTGTAACGGTTGATACTCATACTAGCTAGAAAATTCTTGAGAATAAGTCAATCTTTTCTAGTCTCATTTCTATTTTTTTTTGGTGCTTACCACTTTGGTAAGTTACCAAGTGTTATTTGATTGTGTTCTTTTTGTTTCTCTCTTGTAGTGGATGAACCATTCTCGTCGACGAAAGGCACCCGAACCATACGTATATTAAGGATTTGGTTAAAGAGAAGAAAGGTAGTCAAGCTCGTCGTAGTTTGGAACTTGGTGGAGAATCTTCCCAAGGATCACCCAAGCAAGAAGTAAAGATGAATGAGAATCTTGATAATGCACAAAGTTACAAGGAAGCTCCATCATCTTCATCCAACACTAAGGGTAAGGGAGGTATACATTCTAATCTTAAATTTTTTTGATCTTGCATCACTTCCCTATCCCCTCGAAAGGAAATTAAAAAGATGAAGGTTGATGAAAAGTATTCATGTTTTCTTGACACTTTTCGGCACTTAAATATTAATAGCCCTTTCATCGAAGCACTCACTAATATGCCGGCGTATGGTAAGTTTCTAAAGGACATGCTCTCCAACAAGAAAAGGTTGGATGAGTATGAGACGGTGTGTCTAAGTGAGGAGTGTTCCGCCGTGCTTCAACACAAGCTTCCTCCTAAACTTAAAGACCCCGGGAGTTTTACTATCCCGTGTGAGATTGGGGGATTTTTGTTTAAGAAGGTGCTTTGTGATCTCGGTGCGAGCATAAACCTCATGTCCTATGATGATTTTATGAAACTTGGCATAGGCAAGCTTAAGCGTACAGAGATGACTCTCCCACTTGCGGATATGTCTATTAAACCTCCAAAGGGAGTCATTGAGGATGTACTAGTGAAGGTTGATAAATTTTATTTCCACGTTGATTTTGTTGTTATGGATATGGAGGAAGGGTACACTACACCCCTTATCCTCGGTAGACCATTTTTAGCAAAGGGAGAAGCCACGATCTATGTTTGTAAGGGAGAGCTTAGTTTGGGAGTCAATGATGAGAGCGTTGTCTTCAACATCTACACTTCATTGAAATATCCACGCACTACACTAGAATCTTGTTCTTTTGTGGACACTTCGTGTCCCATTGTTGTGGATCGTACTAACACGCGGGTAGTTGAAGAAGATGACTCTAAAAATAATGTGAAAGCTCACAAACCGAAAGCTCGAAAATCAAAGGAAAAGGTCAAGAATCGTTGGGATTGGTGGCATTCATCTAACCTATGTTGGAGACCGGTATTGATAAAAAAGACGGATGCGGTGCGCGAGGATGACCCACCAACCGTGCATTAAAGAAATGTTCCATGCATAGTCTAGCTATAGACTATAAATTTAGCAAATCACAGGTACTATCTTTCTTTTTTACTTCTTAAGCATTATCTTCCGGTTGGCTTGGTGCTTATTTGCTACGTGCTTATATGAGTAATTGTTAGTGGTATCTCTTACGATGATCTGTATAATTTCCATCACTTCTACCGTATAATCTCGTCGAGCAAACGAAGTTAAACAAAAGTGTACCGGGAGGTAGCCCGAAAAAGTTTGGTATATTATTTTTGTTTTTTTTGTGAGGCCCGGTGTGGCCAATGATCCTTGTGTCTCTACATTTTGGTTGATACTTTGATAGTACTTGGGATTGCTTGTCATTTCATTTCTTGTCTTTCATGCCCACCCACCCACCCTTTTATAGCATCCCAGTACTTGTTTTGACTAGTTTTGATTCCCTTTTGTTTCCCTAACTACTTTCTTACTACTCACTTTCCATTGAGGACAATGCAAGTTCGTAAGTGGGGAGTGGAAACGTAGTTAGTCCAACAAAAGGTAATGTCATTAAATGTTAACATGTTTTGTGAACAAATTTAAAGTTGAACTTTTTGGCGTGATTTACGCAATCATGTGACTAAGCATGATTCATGTAAGTGCATTTTAATCGTGAATCCTTGTTTGTAGTGTTAATTCTTTGAGTACATATTCTCATTTGTTAACTTAGGCTTGATATCCTTTCGAGGCGAAATAGAAAGGTGTTTGGAGTCGGAGTTAGGGATGAAGGTCATGGCATTTATATGACTCTACCATAGCCAAATGGCCTTCCCGAACATATTTTCCACCTGTCCTCATCTCAGCCTTTGTAGAGTGGTGAGACCCCACTCAAAATAGCCATTCGTGATTAGCCTCATTATAATCCGACCTTTAGCCTAATTTTGGTCTACATTTCCTTGATGTCCCGCAAGTTAAGCAAGTTTCGATATATTGTTGTGGTGACGACATTAGAAGTTGGGCAAGAGTTGGATGACATTGTTTTGGCACAAAGTTGAGATGGTAACTTATGAAGTTCGGAGTCCTTTGGTGTTAATAAAAAAAAATCAAAAAAATCAAAATCAAAAATCCAAAAAAGTTTCCAAAATAAAGTTGTAAATAAAGTTCAATAAATGGTTGGTCAAGAAAGGCTCATTTGAAGACTAGTTTATCAAAGTCAAGTAACTTAAGCTTTGGGAATTTGTGTTGATTTGAAGCGGTGTTTTTTTATTTCTTTTGTTCTTTGTCAATGCGGCCACCTCGACGATTTTTGCAAAAAGAGGAGGAGATACCAATTCGACATTTTTGGAAGTGAAGGTGTTGAGGCTTGCTATCTTGCTTGTTCTCTTTGATATATCCTTTTTACCCTTCGCTTAGCCAACTACCCGGGCCTAACGCTACAAGCTATCAAGTCCTACCCGACCTATCTTCTTGACTCCGAATGCCTTGATTAGTGGAGATTGGTATCATTCTTAAGTCTATGGATTGCACCTAATAAGTCTTGCATGCATGATTTTATGATTGATTGCTTGGTAACAATTTAAGGAGTATTCACACACACACACACACACTCCACTACTTTCTTAGATTCCGGTTAACATGTGGTTATAGGTACGATTGGTTGCATCATCTAGTTGAGCTCTTACTTCTTGATTTTGTATGACCCTATCTCTTGACTTGAGTTGTTTTGTCGCTTTATTTACTCGAGGACGAGCAAAAGCAAAGTGGGGAGTTGTGATGTGAGTCAACTAGTTGATGCATTTCACGATGTTTTATCCCCATTTCTCATGAATTTATTGATGTTCTCGTATCAATTTGAGTCATTATTTGCTTTGTTTCATCCAATTTTGTAGATAGTAATTATTATATAAAATATCGTGTTTTGATTAGTTTTGTACCGGTTATAGTAACCGGAGCGTCGTGTCGGGTTTACACTTGGTATTTTGGTGTTGTATTGCAGGATTTTAGGTTGACCAAGACCCCGATGGACGACACTTGTTGAGCCTAAACACGTCTTTTGAGGGCTAGGAGAGTGTGCCTGAAGCTAACAAGTCAAACGGATCAATTGTCCTTAGTGTTTCTACTGTAGCCTATCTTCAACGGACATTTGATCCATCTTAGAGGCATTTTCTGGAGAAGACTTCTGAATTAGAATTGTATATAAAGAAACGAGCTTTCCAGCGCATTTTGAATCACATCAATCGGAGCTCTACAACTCAAGTTATGGCGATTTTTCGGTGCTGCTGTGAAATCGCGGCGCGCGCCAACGTCACTGTAGCTATTCAGAGAGTTTCAGACCTTTTCGTGACGCACGCCAGACTTTAGTGACGCGCGCCAACACGTCACAGAAGCAGTTTTCAGCCATATAAACCTAATTTTGGATCGAATTTATCTAAGGGGGGAGCCCCCAACTTCATCTTTCTCACCTCCACTCTCCTTGAAGGCACGTCCACCTTCCATGGGCTTTCCTAGCCGAATTCTAAGTAGAATTAACTCTTGATTTTGATTGTAATAATTAAGGGTTCTTAGCTAACTTCTAATACTTTGCTTGGAGTTAAAAATACATTAGTGTGTTGACTCCATTGGAGGTTTTGGAAGCTTGGATGAAGAACACCAATTCCGAGTTGGCATTGCCATTGCATTCACGTGCGTAGCATACCAAGTCATTAGGTTTAGGACACCTAAACCAAGGAGGAGGTAGAGAGTAATTCGATACTCTCGTATGAGGTGGGATTTCTTGCTTAGGAATGCACCGTTTCACACTTTTGAACATGAATGGTAGGAACGTAGGAAATCATTCCCATGATGCTACGAGAGATTTACTAGTCTACGCATTGTCTTAGCTAGGATTTTTATCTTTTATCACCCTTGTAGTATTTTTAGATACGTTTACCTTCATGTATTATTGCGACTTAGATCAAGATAATAATAGCTTTTCGGTGTTCAACCTCACAATCCTTGTGGATACGACCTTGACCACTTACTAGATTACAATTGACCCGGTACACTGCCGGTTAGATTGGACACCTAGAAAAGTTCGATCAGAGTAAAATAGAGAGTTTCTAATAGAGAGTTAGAGAGAGAGAAAAAGGCCGGTCTAGCTGCCAGATTTTTCTGATAGCAATCCAAGGTGGATTCCGGTGAGGAGTTCGTGTGGATTAAACGATAGAGGCCGGACGCGTGGACGGCTTGCGCACAATACTACTCTTCGTTGACGGTCAAAGCTTCGATCTTGTAGATCATCTAAGGTATATACCATCAAACTACTTAACGTGTTTATTGTATTAAACGAAGACGATCTTGGAAAAGCAAATCAAAATTTTAAATTTCATAACGTTAAACTAGTGATTTCTTATATTATAACAAAACAAATTGTGCGGAAGAAAGCAAACAACTGAGGCTCGGGAGACGGACCCTCAGTGTCTTAACACTTGTTGCGTCCACCATTATTACGATGTAGTTGAGAACCGACTCCACACCACATCTTCAGTGTAGTGACACACTCCATAATTTATCACTTCTGCAAACTAATTCATAACTAACTACAACTATACTACAGAATCATTGAATACAATATAACCATAAAAAAGAACCATTAAAGCATAAGTTTGCTCAAAGGACATACTGAAATGAAATTAACTTCTTCCCATGCATCATATAAGAACATTAATCATCCAGTTTATGCTTTTGCTTCTCTAGAAGCATCCGCATCAGGGACGGATGCAAGAATTTGTTCCATTAGTGTAATCGGAGTCTAAAACTATATTTTAAAAAAATAGAGCTTACACAAAACATATAGTGTAGCATGAGTATGATGGAAATGGTTCAACACACACATGATCAGAAAGGTTTGACCGAGTATTCAAGGGTACAACACCATGGTGAAAACCCACCATTGAGGCCGTAGTGAAACTTGGGTAATATGACTAGATACACATCCTACGTGTATATTATCTAGTACCTAACCATTAATAACCATTGACATAGGTAGGACCGGTCACCATACACGTGACACTCATCAAACAAAACCATGAACATAAGTCCACCTCAACATATGGGTCGAGCTTGTCCAGATTCATCATATGACCTTATTATTCACTAAGTGCTTAGAGATCGTCATTAGCAACAAGGCCGACCTGGCCTCAATTCGCTACTTGGACTATCTTCAACAGAAGATAAGACATCAACTCCCACCAGGAGAATATTTTTAGCAATTGCGCTGGCCACTCATACACAATTAATGGCCGGTGTGGTGCAGGATACTGACAGTCTCATACATCCGACGTGGCACATGTCATCCACCGTCCTTCATGACTCACACGGCACATGTCATTCTCTGTCACAAGCATCATTTGCATCACAATCATTGGACCTCCACCTACTGTCACAGCTTGGATAAACTCCTGACTCGCGATATCATCGCTAATTTGACCACCATTTTCACCATGCCATGCTATATAAAGGGATCATCCCCCTCTCAAGCAAGGTATGTTTTTATTTATTTATAAATTCTCAAGTATTGCAATTACTATACGCAAACACTTATATTACTCCACCTTACCGTCAAATCACTGACTTGAGATAGTCCAAGCATCGTCAATTTGCAATAAAAGAAGGGCTTGAAATAGTCCATCCTCTGAAAATTTGTGTGAGCAACAGTTCATATGGCTGCCACGGGACGCAAGAAGACCGCCACTAATACAAGCACGCGGGATGCTGACCCTACTCAACAGAACACCCACCCACATGCGGGTAACAAATAAGGGAAATGAGCAGGATTCAGCAAAACACGGAGGCACCAATTAGTGCAAGAGAATGAGAAGGAACATTTGCCGTCTGGCATGATGATGGCCAACTAGACATTGCTTAGGAGATGTTGAAATTGGCTCAACAACTAGTGAGCAACTGGCCAGAAATCTTTGAATCCTAACTTATGATTTCATTAGAAACACTATATATGAATACTTTTTTTTTATGGAAAAAGTGGATTTATTCATCCATGTCCACTAAAGGTGCGGAGAGAACATCATTCAATGGCAACTGTCCCAACAAATTACGTCGGAAGAAGAAACACCATATCTAGCAAGCAAATGCACATGGACATTTCTTGTGTGCCTAAGAAAGGAGAAGCTAATAAAATTGAACTCAGACACTTCCAAAAGGCAGTCATGCGTTGGACAGCCAAAGGCTGATATATAGATCATATGTAGGATAAGAAAGACAGTTGATACATGACAAACAATCGCTTTCTACCGCAAGACTTGTGTATCCACTTTGTATCACTTCAAATAGGGGCAAAAATGGCTTTAAGCTCTACGAATTCCACTTCACCCTAGAACCCAATGATTTTATGAATACTTGGTATTGTTTAGAAATGTAAACTATCATTGAGAATTCTATGGTTTTAAAAGGGTTTTGTAATAAATCAAAGCAACATAATTTTATTAAGTATTTTTTAGAAAGACAACTAGATATTTTGTTCCAGAAGAATAAATCAGTTTTTAGAGTTTTTAACATTATTTTTCGAAAAAAACAGACTTCCTGACATAAATAATATTAACATGCAGTTTTACAGTTTTAACGGAATGTTTGGTGTCTTACAGTAATAGTACTTTTAGAATAGAAAGATGTTATAGACAAACAAGTACAAACATTAAGTTTAAGAGATTTTAATAATGTTACGGTTCACCAGAATGTTATATCTTAAAGATAAACAGAATACACACAAAAATATAAAAGACACTCAAGTTGTGCTTTTCTGAATTGAAAACATATTACACTGTCTTCTCTAAGAAAGAAATGTGATGACAACCAAATTCAAAATAAATAAACCTAAGGATAAAATATTTATTTAACTGAAAAGATAGATAAATACTAATGATTATTCAACTTATATTCACATAACAATATTATCTTTCTTTTGAACTCCAAACTTAACTTTGGTGTTTTCATCTTCTATTGAGATTGAGATTGAGATTGAACGATACAATGCGTCTCATTTACATAGAGATGAATGACATAGACCATAATTTAAGATAAACAAATCACAACCTAATTCAAAAGATAAAGGATCCTATATGACAGCAATATATTTAAATCCTAACTAAAACAATAAACAAATTTTATCCATTTTGACATTTATCCTATCTCTCCAAATATTATCTTCTACCATAAAGAAAAACAGAATACACACGGAAATATACATGACACTAAAGTTGTGGTTATTTGAATTGAAGAAATGTTACACTGCCTTCTGTTCGTATAGGAGAGAAATGTGATAACAACCTCAAAATAAATAAACCTAAGGGTAAAATATTTATTTAACTAAATGTTATCTTTTTCTTTTGAAGTCCAGGCTTATCTCTGGTGTTTGTATCTTCTATAAGGATTGAGATTATGATACAGTGGGTCCCATTTACATAGGAGATGAATGGGATAAATCATAATTTAAGATAAGAAAATCATATCATAATTCAAAAGATAAAGATCCTAAAGATATGCTAGCAATGTATTTAAATTCTAATTAACAATAACTTTTTTTTAATCCATTTTGGCATATATCCTATTTTTCCAAATATTATCTTTTACCATAATAAATGACAATGAAGTTGTGGTTTTTTGAATTGAACAAATATTACACTGCCTTCCCTCTATATATAGGAAAGAAATGTGATAGCAACCCAATTCAAAATAAATAATCCTAAAGATAAAATATTTATTTAAGTAAAAAGATAAAGATACATACTAATGATTTATTCAACCTTTATCTTCACATAACAGTATTATCTTTCTTTTGTACTCCAAACTTATCTCTGGTAATTTTATCTTCTATTATACCTCACTCTCGGGTTAGTACAGAAAATTCAGATTTAGATTCAGTGCAGTGAGTTCTCGAGAATCACCGGTATCAGACCCTGATCCTGGGCTATAATAAGGAATGCAATATGTATGTCCAAGCCGGTCTGGAAATCCGGAATGTAACCCCAGACAGTTTCAAATTTCATTTTGGGACTCATACATAGTAGAACAATATCATTATTACTAGAATTTCAGTACAATATAAGTTACAATAATTTAATATCAGTTACAATTATTAAACTCAGTATAATAACAGTTTAGAATTTTATTTCAGTACAATCTTTATTTCCAGACAAGTTGCTTGCATTATTTTCAGGGGGAATGATGGAGAATGACACAAACATTTTATCAATTAAGTAGAATGACATCTTTTTGAAACTTTTTAATAAATGACACTATTTTATTTATTTTTTTTTAATTTCTGGAGCATTTTTTTAAAAATAAAATAAAAAATCAACACATTTTCTCTCTCATCCATATTTTTAAACACTCATATCTCTCAATCTAGAACTCCAAATTAGAAAAAAATTTCACCAATTTTTTTTTTATTTTTTCATACTCTTTATTTTGAGACCGCATTCAACATATTCCGACGTGATTTCAGAAAACCCGTTGTCGAAATTCACTATTATACGAAATTCACTATTATTCGAAATTCACTGATTTTTTTTGATTCACTAAGGATATTCACTGAGTGAATTTCGATATTGAATCTCACGAAAAATGATGTAATTATATCGAACCAAATCTCAAAACGAAGAGCATAAAAAATTAAAAAATTCAGTGAAATTTTTATCGCGTTTGATCTCTAGATCAAAATATGTAAGCGTTTGAAAATGGGGGAGGAAAGAAAAAAAAACAAAACTAAAAAAAAATATGGAGCAGGTAAGCATCGCGCGTCGGATTTCTTATTTATTTATTTTTAAATTTGTTTTTTTGGATTTGTCATTTTCCCTATAAAAAATATTGGGCTGTCCTGCTACTAAAAAAATATTCCAAAAATTGTCTTTATCCCTAATTCTCCTTTATTTTTATTATAAATTTCATTACATATAGCATGTCTTATTATTCAGTATCGATATTTCAATATGCATATCATTATTTTTAGACTAACAAGTAGTGAACTATGAAGGCTTGCTCAATAGCTTCCTTAGTTCCATTTACGCACTTCTTACTAGCAGTGGCGGAGACAGGATTTCGGTTCAGAGGCGGCACAACTCTCCATCGAATGCCACAAAAAAAAATAGAATGCTATTACTGAAGAAGAAAATTGGAAAAAAAAAATTAGTGCAACCCTGGGGGTTGGATGCCTTGACCTTTAGCAACAAGTTTAATAGCTTAACCACTCTGCTAGAAAAGCCAATTGATTTGTAATAGTGACTGAAATATATATATACTTAAACTAATCTAATATCAAAATGTATAAGGGTATACTAGTAATTTCTCAAAAATCGAGGGGGGCACGCCCCCCCTTTAGGGCCTAAGTAGATCCGCCCCTGCTTACTAGGCATCCGTGCTCACTCATTCAGTTTAAAATGTTTTTCAGATAAGATTTAGATTATCAGTAAGGAGGAGAAGCATTGCCAGGCCTACTACGTTAGATATATTTGTCAAAGAAGACGTGTAGAATGACGTATTCTTAGAAAGGAGAGAAATGATCATGATATTCACAAATGAGTATTGGCAGGAGTAGGTTACAGATTTTCAGGAAGGTGAATAGTCAATTATGACTTATGATATTTTATGATGATGCAATGGTTAGGGAAATGCAGCCATGACCCATCAGCAGTTGATTAATGTTACTATATTATTATTTGCTGGACCCTTAGAAAGGCTTAGGTCAATGTTTAGAGGGGGTGAATAAACTAGATTGTTAAAACTCTTTTTAGAGTTTTGATAACTCTGTTGAGTGAATGGTCTGCTGACTATTCAGCTTTGTTGAGTTATATGCCGCGGATTAGATTAAAGTCTTTAAATGTTAAGTAAAATGTAGAAATAAAAAGAGAGGCAAGGATTATAGTGGTTCAGGGTGTTGTAATCCCTTAGTCCACTCTTCTCCTATGATGTTGAAGGAATTCAATATTGTTATTGAGTTACTATTACAACTACAAGACACAATAGATTTAAGATTGTCCTAGACTGATAGCTATAACATCACAATGTGAACACTTAGTCCTTGCAAGTAGAATTGTTGCTTCACTAAGCCTGTTCATTGTTCCTTCAAGGGCAAGATTGCCTCTTCAACAGCTCCACCACACTCAACAGTCCTCGACACCTCAGTAGGTGCTTCTCTGTCCATCAAACCTTTGTTGAAACAAATCAGGGTTAAATCAAGAGTGTTATCCAGCTTGGAACTTTGATCTGTATATGTAAGATCAACAGCTCAGTCCTCAAGTGTAGAATCGGATCAAATTTGTAAGTATGAACACTTGAAGAAATTCTGGATTCAGCAATTAAATCTCAGCAGATATCAGAGAGTATTCAGGACTCATCAATGTAACTCGATAGTTCGTATGCAATGAGACATATCATTTTTTTTATCTTTATTTGACTTTAAGAATGGATTGGATAGAAACGACTTTCCTGTCGAAGCTCTTTGTGTTTGTGTCTGTATTAATTTATGACCGCACGGAATCTCCATAGGCCAATTTTCCATTTTTGATAGAAGGTGGTGCCTTTGGTACTAATCTTGTTTTAGACGATCCAGGATTTAAAGGTAAAATCCAACGTTCAAAATTTGAATTAGATTAGCCGTTTGTTGGATTTTTGTGAATATCCCTCTGATATTCTTCTGCTCCATGATCTGGTGTCAGTGTCAGTGTCCTTCTGCCATGACAGTGTGTCAACCAATAGAATTGCTTGAACTAAGGCGGTCCCGAAATTCTTGTAACAGACATTTAAACTCCATCATTGATTGACCCTTTGATATTGTGGTTAATAATGATCCTTATCCTTATTTCTCATCTTGAATTAACCTTGAAACGGATCAATAAACTTGTACTATGTCAGCTGTGAATTTTGAGTTTGGTCTGCTGAGATGTACAGTCATCTTCAGCTCAACTGGCTCATTGCTTGGCTTTGCTGACTGTCTCAGTTGAGTACAGCTTTGCTGATATTCTTTTTGTATGATCTTATTTTGGTGAGATAAGTGTACACCATATTCTCAAAAATACTTAAGACCTTTTACCATTTTTTTCTTTGGAATTTAAACCTTCAATACAAGGTCTATAAAATCAGTCCAGGCCATCACACACTTACCTGAATTCTAACTTTATAGCCTCGGCTTAGTCTTAATTACTGATTTTGAAACCTCAGCCTTCAGCCTTCTCTACTGAGTTTGTTCCCTCAGCCTTCTTTACAGAGTTTGAACCCTTAGCCTTCTTTATAGAGCTTGAACCCTCAGTCTTCAGCTCAGCTGCGGATCCTAGACGCTCTACTGAGGTCCTAAGCTCCACTGAGATCTATCAGCTGGCTATTACAACACTTGTATGATCAAACCTATACAAATCAGACTCTACTGAAACCTATACATTCAGTCTAGACACCTTTTTGCTTGCATCTATAACATCTAGTTTAACACTCATCATTAAAACAATTATTTTTCTAACATTATTAATATTATCATGATTTTAGTTTATGGTTTTCCAGCAGAAGGCTTTGCGATTCAAAATTTCAGTTTCGATCATGGCCGAACGATTCAGATTCATGTAACTGAGTAAAAATCCAGGTCATGTCGTTGTAGTATCATCATGAATGTGATCCCAATCTAATGATAACTACTCGTGAACATACATTCCCTCCACCTCTCGGCCCCTCCAAAAAAAACAAATGAATATTAAAGGCACGACCAGGGGCGGCTTCAGGAATTTAGTGATACGGATCGGAAATTTATCATATTTTACAATTACTAAGCATAATGTTACATATTATAGTTCAATACGGGTCAATAGGAATCAATATATAAAAATAAGGGGATCGGTACACATGTAAAATGTGTATATAAAAAAAAATTCCACTGTTTTTAGCGGGTCGGGTGACCCAAATCCATATACATGACGCCACGAAACACAATATACCATGTTCTTAAAGTTTAATTTTAGATTTTAACAAACATTCAACTTTTTAAAAGTCGAATATCATTATAATGTTCTTAAAGTAGATTTGGTCTAGGCTCCTTTTGTCTGCAACTTCCCGTACGTAACAGGGATGTTTTGCAATTGTTGCCCCTCGGTATTTGAGAACCAGCTGCTACATGCAACAGGAAGGGCTTGATAAGTCGGCAGATTTTCTTTGTGGTTACTCCACCTGTTTGCTGACGCAATTACACAAGCAAAACCTCCAGCTTGCAATAATCTTCACTAATATTATATTGTCCTAAAGAAGTAATAAATGTAATTCAGTAACTAACTCTGGTAACAAGCATTAACTCGAGACAACAGTGAGCTACAAGAATCCTATATCATGCCAACTTTCAACAAGACCATCCGAAGAAGAAAAAAATGGCAAGAATCATAACAACCGTTGGGAAGGGGGGAGGGGGCTGTGGAAGCTGGGAAAATTTTATAATACAACCGTTGTACGAAGGTTGTATCAAGTGGTATTATTACAACCTTTCATTTTTAATCTCTCATACATGATACCATAGTGTATTATATGAAACAGAGTAAAAATGAAATACTCTAAGGTATGCCACTTGATACTACCGTAACATCATAAAATCTCTCGTTGAAGCCGTACAAACAAAATACACGTATTGGAAGAACGTGAATATTTTAGAAACTGAAGGAAAGTTTTGATTCAAAAACAGGAGAAAGAGACCTTTCCTGGAACAACATGATACGATTCCTTGCCTCGTCTAGAAAAACCAACTCATGTCCTGGCACGATATAAAAGAACCTTGAAAGCATGATTGACAAGGATTATAGCTTTCTGAAGATTCTATAACCAGATGTGTCATAGTTCATTTCAACTCGGTCCAATTCCACCAGTTCTTTTCACGCGATCTACCCATAAATATTCCAGATGTATCAAAGAACCAACTACGTACATGAATACCTACGACCTACTGATTTCCATGTACAAATACCATCTTCCCCTTCTCACAATACAAATGGTTATACATGTTAATGTAAGCAGCAAACAAAGAGAGGAAAAAAAAACGTATATAAGCATAGTAATAGTGTATATGCGCTATTGAACTAGTAAAAAGAACTGTGAAAAAAAAAAAATAAATAAAAAAAAAAAATAAAAATTGTCACGACCCCCATCAGAGGGGTTGTTCCCCATCCAAGGGCAACTAACCATATTCCAAATTCAAGAAATTTTGAAAATTCCTACAACCGTTTGCCTTGGACCACCGTTCTTAATAGTTTGTGTGGCTTAATTAAGATCCCTTGAAATATGAGCCAAACAAGGAAAATGACTTGTCGTAATAGGTTAATGTTGGGACAGATTGCCTACACTATTAATATATAAGAAATAAAAGTAGTGTTGGTCCTTTTGCTAACACAAGTTTAGAGGGGGGGGGGGGGAATAAACTTGTCACCAAAAACTTATCTTAAGTTGGAAAAAGCCCCAGGGACTGAGTTTTCCGAAACTCAAACTGATTTCCAGTTCAGTTTTGTTCATGTCCCTTAACTTGTGTGGAGTTCAGTTAGCTCAACTGAGTATAAGTCAATGTTGACTTATATTTAGTCTTGTTAACTGGATAAATAATAGCCTTTAGTGCAATAGAAATCTAGACCTTCTATGTATCAGTTCTGTGCTGACTCAGTGTCTGGTGTTTGCTGAGTGATAATGCAAAAAATAAAACAAACACAGATGCATAAAGTAAATTAACACAAGATTTGTTTATGGATGTTCCGGGTGGTGTAATCCCGTACGTCTCCCCTTCTCCTGGTGTAGGAGGTAACACTAGAATCTTGAGATAACCGTTACAAAATCCTAGCACTATGACAGTCCTTCACGACACCCTAGTTTCACTGTCTACACATAATGAAGAAAGGTAAGATTGCTCCATTCATTCTGCACACTGATCTTTCGGATGTGGAATTGCTCCTTCACCAGCTCACCACTTGCACCAACACATAGTCCGCGACCACACCAACGTGTTGTGGCAACCAAGTTGCAACCGTATGAAGAAAGGTAGAATTGCTCTCTTCAAGCTATGCACAGCCAACCCTTTTTCACAAAGGTTAGGTTTAGAATTAATCAAGGATCAATTCAGTGAGCTGTCTGATTCTTGAATCTGGCTTTGTAGCTCCAAGATGCCTTCTTTCCCCCTCAACGGGTTACTTGGATCTTCCTTTGAAGTCTTCAAGCAATTCCATTGGCTTCCTTTTTTTTTTCTAGACATATATAATCTCGATTTTGTGGATCTAGATTTGGATCTTTGAATATGTGCTTGTAAAGCTCTTTTTCTGATCCTCCTCTCTCTCTTTCTGTCTATATCCTTCAAGTGATTCTCTTGTGTATTTATAGGGGTGATGTAACGGTCACTGGCTCTTGTAGCCGTTACACTTGTCGTTTAGCCAACGCTCACATGTACGATCTTTTGTCGTATTGTCAGTTTAAATTCAACAAGGCCTTAACTCGCTTTTCTACTCTTCTTCAAAACGAGTACCTTAACATCCGACTTTAATTGACTAAGTCGAGTACACCATTCGCTTTCTTCTTTCCCGTTAACCGATAATCTTTGTCCTTAAGATTATTCGGTTTTACATGATCTATAACTCGCTTTCAAGTCACCACGTAGACTTGCTCGAATCCCGACTTATAGTCACGACTTAATCGCCTTCTAACCGAGTTTGCCACCTTAGCTTCTTTAGTCTTCGCGTAACGAGTCCGTGTCCCTCGCTTCTTCGGTCTTCTAGATAAGCCAACCGAGTTTGTGTCCCTCGGTGAACTTATCTTCTTCGGTTCTTGCATAACCGAGTTTGAACCCTCGCCTTTATGTGCATATTCGCTTTTCTTGCTATAACTCGTTTTCTTGTTGTGACTCGCTTGTTCGCCTAGTTCCTATTCTATTACAATGCTTGTCCGAAACAACCTATACAAAGTTCAGACTCTAGATAGAACTTATACATTTATCTCTAGACAATTTCTTGCTTCTTCTTTCATTAAGCACTATAACAGTTAGTTACGACTTCATCATCATAGGTTGTAAGTGATTTGTCTAATTACGTGACGAATCATCATCAAAACACAAATAATATTTCCAACAATTTCCCCCTTTTTGATGATGTATCATAACCCTCCCTAAAAGCAATCATAAAAGAATAGTGCAAGAAATCATAACAAAACAAATTAAGATAGCAAACTAGAACAACCAAGTTTATTACAAGATTCAAATTGAAACAAACTTAGTTTAAAACTAAATAGATTACATCTTTTCTTTTTCCAGTGCTTTTATCTTTTCTCCAAGAAAAATGCTTCTCTTAGTTTCCAGAAGTCTTCTTTCTTTTCCTTCTTCAACTGATTCGCCATTTCTAGGCTTGATCTCCAGATATTCACTGATCAATTGATTTGCTTCTTCATTGTTGTTGTTTCTGAGCTTGATCAGTATTTCTTTAATCTCTTCGTTCATCAGCTTCTCTTCCTCTTTTGATATGAGATTAGATTACTTCCTTTCAATCTTTTCAGCTTTTCTTTCTTGCTCAAATTTAGCTTCCTCCTTAGTTATTGTCTCTTCTGCCTTTAGTCGTTCTTTCAGTCTAATACAGATTGCAAGTTTCTTCCTTATATTCAGCACAACTTTGACTGCGGTTTCTTCATCTTCTTCAGTCCTTGTTTCTGTGAAAGTCTCTTCTGTAGTTAATTCCTCAATCAGACTATCAGCTTTTTCTTCATTGAGTTGAGTGGTTAACATATCAGCATTTATCTGTTTGTCTTGTTCTTCCATCAACTGTTTGGCAAGGAATTCTTCATCTATTTCAGCTTTAGCATCGCTTCCACCAGTACCAGCTTTATCCTTAACTTCATCACCAGCTTTATCTTCCCCTTGTTTGAAGATAAGCGATAACAATCTTCAAATAACTTACGGAGGGTGATGAGGTTAGAGTATTCGTTCAATCCTGAATAATGAGATCTTCCAATGAAGTCATGTAGATCGTAAAGCTTATGCTGTAGGGTGTGCATTACGCCTTCAATGATTTCTTCCACATTTTTCCTTCTTTCAGCTTCAGTTTCTTGATGCTGAGATTCTTCAGTTGCCAATTTTCTTGTGGATGCCTCATGAACTTGTGATGAGGAACCGGTTTCAGGATAATAAAATTTAGTATCATGAACTATCAGTTCCTTTTCATACTCAGCTTCACAAAATTCAGCGTCTTCCACATCTTCTCTCTGCTTTTCAGTGTACTCCCCATACAACTCAGTTGGAGATTCACTATCTTCAGTTTTATCAACATCATCATCTTCTTTAATTTCTTCATTTTCTTCGGTTTCACTTTCCTCATCTTCATTCTATTCACTCTCTTCAGTTTCATCCTCAATCTGGATTACATTTTCAGTTTCAGTTTTCTTTGACTGAAGCTTGTTCCACATCCTCTTCTGCCTTCTCAGGGTTCTTTCGTCTAGATCCACAGTTCCACTTGAACTGGAGTCTGAAACTTCACTCCATTCTTCTTCTTCAATGATTTTTCTTTTCTTTGTCCCAGTGGACATTGATTTGAGTTTTGCTTTGGTTTCTGTGACTTTTGAGATGGAGGAATGATCTAGTATCCTTTGCACTAGATAAGTAAATCCCTTTTTCAGTAAGAATATTTCTCCAATATCCTTTCTTTCTTTGACTTTCTCTTTCTCTTCTAAAATTTGTTTTATCAACTGATTGAGAACAAACTTGTTCCAATCCAGTTCATCTCCAAACCAAATAGCATAAATCATCTTCATTTTATCTGATGAGAGAGTGTAGAAGTTTCGAACATGACCAATGATGTTTCTGGTAAGAAGTATCGTCAAGATTGCGAATTCTCTCTTTTGTTGATAGATGGAGCCAATGAAAATTTTCTCCTTCTTGTTGATTGCAGTGACACTCCAAAGTTTGCCTTTTTCTTCATTCCCAAAATTGAAAGATGAAGATCCTCTGATTATGTCTAACCCGAAGACAAGTGATAGCAAATGTTCATCAACAGTAAAGCTTTTATCTTGAACAGTCGTTTTGAAGTTTTTTCCATTGTTGATGATTTCGGCATTCCTGTAGAAATCTCTGATGCCTTCTGGACACAAAGTAGTGACCTTTGTATCAATCAGGTTCTCCAATCCTTGAATCTTTTTGATCTTCTGTGCAATTTGGATTGAAAGAGTGGAGTTTGAGAATTTTTGACAAAATTCGTCCAGGCTTGTAGTGATTCCTTCATCAATGTTGTAACGATCCATGGATTTCTGATTTGTGAAATTCGGGGGTGGAATCTTGAAAGTTTTGAAGTTGATTGAACAAGATTTCATCAAGATTGCGTCTATCAATCGTTTTCAAAAAATGAGAGTCGTGTCACAATCAATGGATTTTGTAGGGATGAGCTTCTACTTTTTATCCCAGATTGACACGTGGCTTCGAGTGATTGGTCATGTCAGCCCAAACGTTAGATGGTAGCTGGAAAGTTTTCTGTTTTTGATCAATTTGTCCTCCATCAGCTTTGAATAGAAGTTAGTTTTCTGAAGATTATGTAAACTGACTTTTCTTGCAAAACAATTTAAGTTTTCTTCGGTACCCATATCTTTTTGGGTCCGGCTGAGTTAGTTACTGAAGTATTACTTTCAGTTTCTTTGTTGAGAGAATTAAACCTTCTCAACTCTTTTCTAGATAAACCATTTCGCTCAACCTTAGTTGATTTCACAAGGATTCTTTTAGATTTAACATTTTTATTTTCTTTGTGTAATCTACTAGGTCTTCCAATATCTTGATTTCTAAAGTTTATACTTTTTGAAGTCTCAGGACTGGGTAGAGGTGGGGGATTATCATTCCTTTTGTCAAATTTACTAGACAATAATCTTTCAGCTAGATTTGACACCTCAGTTTCAAGAAACTCATTCCAATATTTTGCTTTGCGAGTTCTCTGTCTTTTAATTTTAGTTCCAACGTAAGTTTTTCAGTTAACTTGACAAGATCAGAGTTTTTCAGACTGGGTTCAGCAAATGATAACTGATTTGAAGAATGTACCTTTCCTTGATGATTTGATGCAGTTTTAGGATTCGAATGTACACTCTTTTGTTGCTGTGATGAATCTTCTATATCAACAACCACTTGCAACAACTCCTTTCCTTCTTCTTTTGAGAGGTCTCTTAGTGATGGAACTCCTCTGGATTCATTAATATGAACATTGAAGTTTGTATCCACATCATCACTGAGTTGAGGTTCTGGATTTGCATGTAAATTCTTCGCACTGAACCTTTCAAACATTTGATCCTGAAAATCGGATACATTTTGCAAGCAATTAGTCAGGGGGTGAGTAAGCCAACTTCTAACTCTAGATGTAGACATTGAAACTAAGTGTCTTACAACTGATACAGTGAATGGTCTTCAACAACTGGTTGCTTTGATCAAAACAACAGCTCTGATACCAATTGTTGGTATCAGGAACAACTGAACCTTGAAGCGGTAAACGATTTGGATCACCTTCAAAAGAAGGAATCGCTCCGATACCAATTGTTGGTCCCTTGGAAATGCTAACACAAGTTTAGAGGGGGGGTGAATAAACTTGTCACCAAAAACTTATCCAAAGCTGGAAAAAGCCCCAGGGACTGATTTTCTCTGAAACTCAAACTGATTTCCAGTTCAGTTTTGTTCCTGTCCCTTAACTTGTGCGGAGTTCAATTAGCTCAACTGAGTATAAGTCAATGTTGACTTATATTTAGTCTTGTTAACTGGCAGCGGATAAATAATAGCCTTTAGTGCAATAGAATTCTAGACCTTTTATGTATCAATTCTGTGCTAACTCGGTGTCTGTGTTTGCTGAGTGATAATGAAAAAAATAAAACAAACACAGATGCATAAAGTAAATTAACACAAGATTTGTTTATAGAAGTTCCGGGTGGTGTAATCCCGTACGTCTCCCCTTCTCCTATGGTGTAGGAGGTAACACTAGAATCTTGAGATAACCGTTACAAAATCCTAGCACTATGATAGTCCTTCACGACACCCTAGTTTCACTGTCTACACATAATGAAGAAAGGTAAGATTGCTCCCTTCATTCTGCACACTGATCTTTCGGAGGTGGAATTCTCCTTCACCAGCTCACCACTAGCACCAACACATAGTCCGCAGACTGCACCAACAGCTGTGGCAACCAAGTTGCAACCGTATGAAGAAAGGTAGAATTGCTCTCTTCAAGCTATGCACAGCCAACCCTTTTTCACAAAGGTTAGGTTTAGAATTAATCAAGGATCAATTCAGTGAGCTGTCTGATTCTTCTGAATCTGGCTTTGTAGCTCCAAGATGCCTTATTTCCCCCTCAATGGGTTACTGGATCTTCCTTTGAAGTCTTCAAGGCAATTCCATTGGCTTCCTTTTTTTTTCTAGACATATATAATCTGATTTTGTGGATCTAGATTTGGATCTTTGAATATGTGCTTGTAAAGCTCTTTTTCTGATCCTCCTCTCTCTCTTCCTGTCTATATCCTTCAAGTGATTCTCTTGTGTATTTATAGGGGTGATGCAACGGTCACTAGCTCTTGTAGCCGTTACACTTGTCGTTTAGCCAACGCTCACATGTGCGATCTTTTGTTGTATTGTCAGTTTAAATTCAACAAGGCCTTAACTCAGTTTTCTACTCTTCTTCAAAACTGAGTACCTTAACATCTGACTTTAATTGACTAAGTCAGAGTACACCATTCAGTTTCTTCTTTCCTGTTAACTGATAATCTTTGTCCTTAAGATTATTCAATTTTACATGATCTATAACTCAGTTTCAAGTCACCACAGACTTGCCTGAATCCTGACTTATAGTCATGACTTAATCAGCAATTCTAACTGAGTTTGCCACCTCGCTTCTTCGCCTCTTACGTAATTGAGTCCGTGACCCTCGCCCTTCGCCTTCTAGATAAGCCAACCGAGTCTCGTGTCCCTCGCCGAACTTATCTTCTTCGCTTCTTGCATAACCGAGTTTGAACCCTCAAGTCTTTATGTGCATATTCAGCTTTTCTTGCTATAACTTAGTTTTCTTGTTGTGACTCAGCTGTTCGCCTAGTTCCTATTCTATTACAATGCTTGTCTGAAACAACCTATACAAAGTTCAGACTCTAGATAGAACTTATACATTTATCTCTAGACCATTTCTTGCTTCTTCTTTCATTAAGCACTATAACAGTTAGTTACGACTTCATCATCATGGGTTGTAAGTGATTTGTCTAATTACGTGACGAATCATCATCAAAACACAAATAATATTTCCAACAAGTAGCGTATTTACTGGCACCAATTGGTTTTAGTACAACGGTAAGCGCTTGATCCTGACATGGTATCAGAGCAGAAGTCACGGGATCGAACCCTGGTTGGAACATTATTTAAAAAAAATTATGCAAGTGTCGGGACAGATTGCCCACACTTGAGGGGGGTGTTGGGAAAGATTGCATACACTCTTAAAAAAAATTGTGCAAGTGTTGGACAAATTGCGGACAAATTGCCAACACTTGAGGGGGGCGTTGGGACAGATTTCCCACACTCCAACACCCCCCCTCAAGTGTTGAGGGGGTGTTGGTAAGGAAGTATAGTTGCGCATTTACTAGCACCAATTGGTTTTAGTACAACTGTAAGCGGTTGTGTTGGGACAGATTGCCCACACTCCAACACCCCCCTCAAGTGTTGAGGGGGTGTTGTAAGGAAGTATAGTTGTGCTTTTACTAGCACCAATTGGTTTTAGTACAACTGTAAGCGGTTTTAGTACAACGGTAAGTGCTTAATCTTTAACAAATACCATATCAAGATCGGTTTTAGTACAACGGTAAGTGCTTAATCTTTAACATATACCATATCAGGATCAAACGCTTACCGTTAAGCGCTTACCGTTGTAATAAAACCAATTGGTGCCAGTAAAAATGCTACTTTTATTTTTATACATTAAGAGTGTAGG
Source organism: Gentiana straminea (assembly GCA_036785695.1). Taxonomy (NCBI): domain Eukaryota; kingdom Viridiplantae; phylum Streptophyta; class Magnoliopsida; order Gentianales; family Gentianaceae; genus Gentiana; species Gentiana straminea. Next base: position 7,600,140 of record JAVUPR010000497.1, on the reverse strand, counting down.
CAATCTTTTTCAACACTTGCACAATTTTCATTCAAGAGTGTGAGCAATCTGTCCCAACACCCCCCTCAAGTGTGAGCAATATGTCTCTAACACTTGCACAATTTTATTTTTTTTAAATAATGTTCCAACCAGGGTTCGATCCCATGATCTTTGGCTCCGATAACATGTCTGGATCAAGCGCTTACCGTTGTATTAAAACCAATTGGTGCCAGTAAATGCGCTACTTTTATTTCTTATACATTAAGAGTGTAGGCAATGTGTTCCAACAGTTAATGGTAGAGAGGTCTAAGATTTCTTTGTATTAAAGAGGGATTTATCTAGCTAGTAAATTTCGCAAATACGAAAATGAACTTCTAATGAATATATTACCAAAAAATAATTAATGCTCCTATCCAAGCCAGTGACGAACCAAGAAATTTTTTCCAGTGGGGCCAAAGTCAAAAAAAAATTGTAAAAAAACATGCAATAGTCGGGTTTTGAACAAGTGACCTCAATTATAGTAACAATACTTTTAACCAATTGAACTAAATAAGCAATTACATTAGAATTTATCTGAAATAATATACATACACGATCTTTAATATTATTAGAGGGGTATACTAGTAACTTCGTACGAAAAGTTGAGTGGGGGCCGTGCACACCCCCTCAACATATTGGGTCCGTCCCTGATACTCCATAGAGACAAACAAGTAAGACTTTGTCAACATTTTGCATAGATGAGTGTGGGTGGGCATAGGGCAGCGGACAAGCAGAAATAGGAACAATTTGGCTTGTTAAACGTTTGATTATGGTGATTAATTCCTTGAAAATACTAGAAGACGATAGAAAGTTGAGAAGCTAAATGAAATTGGTAGACCAGGCCAGCCATGGCATCCATTGGTAATGTTAAGCCATTATATGTTATCTCTTTGCCGGCCACCAAATGCAATGAATTAAGTATCTAAAGAAAGCATTAGTTGGCTTATCTCTCCTAGAAATATGCACTCCTCCTGAGAAAAAAGGAGAAACGCCGCAGATTGGAAAGTAAATTGAATGAACACAGGTATGAGAAATTTCTGTTTATTGAATTCTGTTCTCGGTGATCTTTCAAGGGTTACAATTGCTCTTATTTATACAAACAAAGGTAGAAATAGATAGTTGCAGTAATTAAACTTATTTGAACTTGAATTTGTTGACCTAATCCTAACTTTGAACTTAAGATAAAGAGCACTCTATCTGTTAAATGGAACTGCCGTATTTATTCAAATCCATCCAAAAACCATTGAGATAGAATCCACCTTGGCTCAAACTCATGACCCTTAGCTTGCTGTGACACTTTTTACGTTCATTTTGAATTGTATTTATCCTCCTTATCACTCCATGTCTTCCTTATCTCTCCTATCTTCAATAGTTGTCTGAAATTGACTTGTGAAAGACTTTGATCCGTTAATACCCTCCCTCAAACTATGGCTGGGGTGAAGGCATAGTTTGTTGAGGAAATGTTGAATGACATAGCGGGTGACTGGTTTTGTAAAGAGATCAGCAACTTGAAGATGTGTAGGAACGTGTTTGGTGACAAGCTTGCCTTGAGCCACTCGTTCTCGCACAAAGTGAAAGTCCAACTCAATGTGTTTGGAGCGGGAGTGGAACACTGGATTTATTGTTAGGTAGAGAGCACTGAGATTATCACAATAGATGATTGGAGTAGCCTGAAGTGAGAGTTGCAAGTCTGTGTAGAGGAACTGTAACCATGCTAACTCAGCAGCGGTATGAGCCATAGCACGGTATTCTACTTCTGTGCTTGATCTGGAAACAGTTGCCTGCTTCTTAGCACACCAAGAAATAAGGTTTGGACCCATGAAAGTGCAGTAACCGGTGGGGACCATCTGGTTGTTGCACAACCTGCCCAATCGGCATCTGAATAAGCAGATAGTGTGAGATTGGAATCAGCAGTAAGTTGAAGACCAAGGTTTAGGGTCCCTTTGACATATCGTAGTAGCCTGTTAACCAGTTTGAGATGAGCCTGAGTAGGAGTCTGGAGGAATTGAGATGCATAGTTGACTGCATAAGAAATGTCGTCTCGTGAACGTAAGGTACTGCAGAGCACCAATCAATTATCTGTAATATGTAGGATTGGACATCAGAGGTGAATCAGGATCTGGACTAGGCTTTTGCTCCAAAGGTGTAGCAACTGGCTTGCAGTCAACCATCTGTGCACGTTCTAGGATAGTCAATGCATAATGAGTCTGGGACATGTGTAGGGCTGATCCTGCAAAACAGATTTCTACACCAAGAAAATGGTGAATGGTGCCCAAATCCTTCATAGCAAACTCAATATGAAGGAGGGCAATAAAAGAAGACATTAGTGTGTTATTTGAGCCTGTGAGCAACATATCATCAACATAAAGTAATAAGTATAAGGAACCACAAGCAGAGTGATAGACAAACAAAGAGGGATCTGCCAGACTGCAATAGAACCCAAATTTGAGGAGATATGTGCTGAACCTATCAAACCAAGCCCTGGGGGGCTTGTTTGAGACCATAAAGGGCCTTCCTGAGCCTGCACACATGATTAGGATTCTGGGGATCATGCATACCTGGGGGTTGTTCCATGTAGATTTCTTCATGGATATGACCATGCAGAAATGCATTCTTAACATCTAGCTGTTTGATGTGCCAGTGTTTGCTAAGTGCAGCAGTTAGAACTAGCCTAATGGTTCCTGGCTTAATAACAGGTGAGAAAGTCTCATTATAGTCCACACCATCTACTTGGTTGTACCCTTTGGCAACTAACCTAGATTTAAGTCTTTCTAATGACCCATCTGGATGAAGCTTGGCCTTGAACACCCATTTGGACCCAATGATGTGCATGTTTGGATTGTAGGGCACTAGTTCCCAGGTGCTGTTTTTATGAAGAGCATCTAGCTCTTCTTGCATAGCAGCTTTCCATCCAGGGTGTTTGAGGGCTTCATTGACAGTCCTTGGCTCTCTAAGGAAATCAGGGAAGGAGGAAACAATGAGGGCATACTTAGGATTGGGTTTAAATATCCCATGTTGTGCTCTAGTGGTTATTTGATGTAAAGGTTCTGGTGTGGGAGAGTGTGCAGGTGTGGATAGAGACTCTGGTGTGTGTTGTGGATCTGGTGTGGGGGAGGAATCTAAGGATGAAGATGAGTCTTCATAGGGTACTGAGGAGTGAGGAGAGGTTGGGGTCTGTGGTTCTAGTGAAGGTGGTGAATGCAGGGTGTTAGTGTCCGACTCAGTAACATTGTTTGTTGGAATGGGAACAGTATCTATACTAGGGTCTGGTAGAATGGCAGGGTTGAAGATAGGATCTTCTATATGTATAGTGCCTGGATGAGGTGTGGAGTGGTTTGCAATATGATCATGGTGTGTCTGATTAGTAGGGTTTTCAATCCAGTCTGTGAAAGTGGAGAGTCTAGGTTGAGAGATGGGATTAATTCTGGCATGTTCAGTAGGCTTGTAGGGAAACATTGTTTCATCAAAAGCCACATGCCTAGAAATAATGACTTTCCTGGTCCCTGGGTGATAGCATCTATAGCCTTTATGTTGCATGCTATAGCCTATGAAGATTCAAGGAGTGGTCTTGGGATCAAACTTGTTTCTCTTAGTATCCCATGTGTAAGGATAGCACCTAGTACCAAATACTCTAAGATGTGAGTAGACAGGGTCTCTTTGATACAGCTTAAAGTAGGGTGATTCATTGTTTAGACAAGTTGTGGGAACCCTATTCATGAGGTAAACAGCTGTAGAGAAAGCTTCAGTCCATAAGTACAGAGGTGCATTGATGTGAAAGAGCATTGTCATCCCTAGCTCTCGAATGGTCCTATGTCTCCTTTCTATTATTCCAGTTTGATGTGGTGTGTGAGGACAAGACATGTAATGTATAATGCCATTATGTATGAAGTGATCCCTGAGTTTGTGATTAGTAAATTCAGTTCCACAGTCAGAGTGAAAGATTTTTATTTCTTTATCAAATTGCCTTTTAATCATTTTTTCATAGTGCAAATAGGCTTCAAAAAAATCAGACTTGTGAACTAATGGTATAAGCCAAGTGAATTTAGTGAAATCATCAACAATACTTGCATAGTAAGAAAAATAACCAACGTACTTTATGGGAGCCGGCCCCCATAGTCACAAGATGTATTATTTCAAAAGGACTAGTGCTAGAATGTTCTCGCATCATAAAAAGGAAATTTGCTAAGTTTGCCTAACTGATAGCTCTCACAGAGATGATCTGTCTTTATTTACCCTAAAACTTCAATAGAACCTTTGCCTTTCAATTGTTGAACAATGCTCATTTGAATGTGCCCTAATCTTTGATGCCACAAGGAGCTTGAACCAGACCTGAACCTGTGGGAGAAATAAAGTTCAGGTTGGTTTTGCAGCACATAAAGATCACCCATTCTTGTCTCTGTAGTCAGTATCTGCCCTGTGCCCTGTTCCTTAACAAAGACATTATTGTTAGTGAATTCACAAATAACAGAATGGTCATCAGTGAGTTGGGCGACGAGAGCGATTTTTTGTCAATTCGTGCACCGGTAACACATTATTTAATGGAATGCTATTGTGTTTCTGTTTCAGGTTTGCTTGTCCTATGCCAGTTATTGGTAAAGTAGTTCCATTGCCAATGATAATTGAGTCAGATCTTGCTGAATTATAAATTTTTGACAACATACCTGGCTTACCAATCATATGATTGGATGCTCCAGTGTCCACTGTCCAATCTGTATCATCTATGGATGTGTCTAGGGTGAGTGTAGCAAGTGCTTGAGGTAGCTCTTGATTCTGTTGATCTTTCTTAGGAACCCACCAACAAATCTTTGCAATGTGGCCTATTACCCCACAATACTGGCATCTCTCATTTAGGAACATTTCCCTTTCTTCTGGAGTCATTCTTCTTTCCCCTGGAGGAGGTGGTCTTCTTTGGTTTTGTGCACCTGTGGTGTTGACTTTAGATTGTTGAGCTTGAAAACCTCTTCCAGACGAGGTGAACCTGCTATCCTGTTGAGGTTGTTGTCTGGATTGTGGTGGTATCCTAGACTGGTTCTAGCTGTAGTAGGCCATCTGAGGTGCAGTTTGAGTATGGTTCATAGTGTTTGAGAACCATGTTCTTCGCCGGTCCAAATTTTGCGTATGTGAGACCGCCCGTGTACGAGGGCCTAGGAGGTTTTAGCATGGTTGTTGTGAAGGTTTCATAGGTTGGCCCCAAACTGGTTAGCAGTGAGTACACCTTTTCTGAGTCTTGGACTGGTTTTCCTATGGCTGCCAAACTATCACATAGCCCTTTGAATGCCCTGATATGTTCTGCAATGGTCATGTTTTCATCCATCTTCAAGTAAGTGAGCTGTTGCTTGAGTGTAAACTCCCTTCCTGTGAATCTTGGGCATATGCATCCTTCAGGGCTTTCCAAACATCATGTGCAGTATCTAGGCCTATTACCAGACATAGAGATTCTTCAGAAAGTGAACCAATGAGCCACCCTCTCAGGAGTCTGTCAGACTTCTTCCACTTCTGGTATTCTGGATTTTGAGTTGTAACTTCTGTTCCTTCCGTGTTGGTGCTTTTGATAATTTGATCTGGTGCAGGGGTTTCATTGGTCAGATGACCAACGAGATCTTGGCTTTCTGCAAGTGCCAGAGCTTGTTCTCTCCACAAAGGATAGTTGTTTTGTGTGAGTTTGAGTGTTACAAAACTGCTGACATTCAATGACAATGTTGACATCTTGAATTTTTCGTAAACTCGGTTTTTGATTTAACTTTGTTGTTGCCTAATGTGTATGAGGACAGATCTGAATAAACAAATCTGTTTGTGTTTTTTTTGTTTGTGTCTGCAAATTTGTTTGCTTGAAGAATTGTGTTTTTGACAGATTTTTGGGGATCTGTTTGTGATTTGTTGGTTTTGATGTTTGAACAGATACAGTGATCTGTTTGTTTGTGTTTGTATTTAGAGAGTTTTTGGCTCTGCTACCATGAGAAAAAAGGAGAAACGCCGCAGATTGGAAAGTAAATTGAATGAACACAGGTATGAGAAATTTCTGTTTATTGAATTCTGTTCTCGGTGATCTTTCAGGGGTTACAATTGCTCTTATTTATACAAACAAAGGTAGAAATAGATAGTTGCAGTAATTAAACTTATTTGAACTTTGAATTTGTTGACCTAATCCTAACTTTGAACTTAAGATAAAGAGCACTCTATCTGTTAAATGGAACTGCCGTATTTATTCAAATCCATCCAAAAACCATTGAGATAGAATCCACCTTGGCTCAAACTCATGACCCTTAGCTTGCTGTGACACTTCACACGTTCATTTTAAATTGTATTTATCCTCCTTATCACTCCATGCCTTCCTTATCTCTCCTATCTTCAATAGTTGTCTGAAATTGACTTGTGAAAGACTTTGATCCGTTAATACCTCCGATGCGTACTATATATGTGTAAGATAAACAATAGTATTGGAAGATTTGAAAAAATAAATTGGGAGTCAAATTGATCAGGCATCGAATCTTAATATATGCAGTGGCTAAAACTGCATGTCAAAACTAATCACGTTAACATTGAAAAGATTAGAGTTCATCAAAGACCATCTTCTGTATCAAACATCATGTAGGTTTTGCAAAAATTCATACATCTGAATCCTGCCGGCAGAGTGTCGATGCAACTCCGAGAATTTGGGCGGTCCGGAGAGCAACTGGCGGTTGGAAGGGCGAGTTTGGGCTGTCACAGGAGGGGGTTTGGGTGGTATGAAGTGCGATATTGGACGGTACCACCCAAATTTCGGCGATCATGATGGCATGGGTTAGCGACCGTTTTCTCAAACATGGGGTGTAAAATTTGAGTTCCATAAAACTTTAGTGTAAAAATCGAATTTTCCCCCGATGTATGTTTTGCATGAAAAGAAAAGAAACAGATCCCTTAACTACTTCGAAAAAAGTAACCCTCCCATACATTTAAGCATTCTGTGCAAAATTTGCACATACACAAGGGAAAAAAATAAAAAATAAAAAATCAAACATGTGGCTTAAACCTCCACATACCCTACCTGTGTACAGGAGGGGATCGAAGTCCAACTACTTCTTCCAATAACCAGAAATTAAAATGGGAAATGTTAGTGTTTCATCAAATTAACAACAACAAAATACCACAACGCACTTTTGTACAATTGATTATTACGTGGGATCTATTGAATCTTATAGTCCCATAAACCACAAAAATAAATGATGTAAAAGTGTGTTGTGATTAGAGGTGTCCAAACAAAACCGGAACCGGCGAACCGGACCTGCGGTTCGGTAACCGGTTGTTCGGTGAACCGGCGGTTCGACGGTTTAGCGACGGTTTGGGTCTTTCAGGAACCGGAACCGAACCGGCAACCGGCCGGAACAGGAACCGGAACCGGACCGGCTCCAACGGCTTTTTTTTTTCTTCTAACTATTTCAAAAAATCCTATAAATACCTCATTCATTTTCCAAATTCTTTATACCTACACTTCTACTTCTCTAATCTCAAACTCATTTTTTTTGTTTGTAATCAAGTTTGTTTAGTTGTTAAAAACAACAATCAAATTTACTTTACAATTCCGATATTTGAAGTTGCTCTGATTAAACCGTTACTTCAATACGGTTTTAGTTATACGAAACTATAAAATACTATGAAAAACTATATAAACTATAAAAAAAATAATAATAAAACTATAATAAAAAAAAACTATAAAAACCAATAAAAAAACTATAAAAGACTAAAAAAAAACTATAATAACTACGTTCACTTTGATTTTTTTATTTGTGTCGTGCCTCCGGCAAAATTACATGTAAAAGATACGTTGGCAACCGAATTTCCGGTACAAGCGTTAATAATATAGTTTACATATAAAAAAATAACAAAATATTATTATTATATTTAATAAAACAACAATTATAATCAACTTATATTTAAAACCGAATAAAAAACTATGTATTACATTCACTTTGGTTATTTTATATTACATTCAAATTTAATTAATACTAATTTGTTATTATAGTGAAAAGAATAAGTATTTTCTGAAAATGGAAAAAAAAATATTAATAATTTTTAAAACCGTGATCTAAACGAAAGAAAACGTGTGAACCGTTGAACCGCCGGTTCTGTGAATGAACAGCCGGTTCCAAAACCGGCACGAACCGGAAAAAAAACCGACGGTCCGGTTCGTTCCGTTTCGGTTCACTCATTTGGCCAGGCTTAGTTGTGATACGTATATAGTTGCCACTATTTTATTGTAGCATTATTACTACTAAAAAGGATATCAGCAATATCCACAGGAATTATGGATATTGTGTGGGTCGCGCTAGGGGAGTCTTTGTCTGCAAGAAGCACTCTTGTACAGTCCACATCGGTAAATGAAGTGAATACTTACCACACATAAGTGTGAGACATAAAAGTCTAGTCAACTCGTATTAGCCCTTTTAGACCAAGCGAGGACGACGGTCTAAGCAGTTGACCGGATCATTTATTAGTCATTTAGCGCTACCGGGCTCGGGGTCTGAAGGTGTTACATAATGGTATTCAGAGCCGACTATTAAACGGAACTATGCACTGCACTGATAGAGACGGTGTAAAGATTGCCTCTAGTTACCTCTAGTAGGGACGAAACTGGGAAGAAGTGCGACAAGTCTTGGCCGTCCTGGCGAGGACGTCAGTCCCATATAAGGGGAGGAGAATGTAAAGTCCAACATCGGTAAAGTGAATGCTCACCCATATATAAATGTGAGACATAAAGATCTTGTCAACCCCGGTCAGCTCTTTTAGACCAAGCGAGGACGACGGTTTAAGAAATTGGCCGGATCATTTATAACTCATTTAGCGCTACCAGGCCCGGGGTTTGGGGACGTTATGACTTTGGTGCGGAAAAACAATAAAGAAAAAATATTTAAAAAAAGATTTGCATGTTAGAATTGGGGAAATACGACAACATCCTGTGCACATTAATTCATCAACATATATTGTACATGTACACTTGTACAAATGCCTTTCATGCATAATGTGATGTCCCGTTTCCGGATAACAAATCCTTATCCGGAAAAAAAATTCCGACATGTATCTCTACTATATAAAAAGAGCCAGTTGTTTCTCATCAAAAGTGTTTCTCTACTCTAGAAAAATGCACGTGCGTTGCACGTGTTAGTTAAATTGATATATTTGAATGAAATTTAATAATGTAATTTAACGTATATAACGTATATACATCATCGTTAAGTACATGTTTAACTTATAAATAATGGTGTAGTGAATAATGATAACTTTGTATAAGTTGATTGTTATAATGTAAATTCAATTATGGAATAAACATCAATACAAACAGAATCTAAACAACATAAAATTATAAACACGTCTGGTAGCACTAAATAAAACATAAATGTTCCGGTCAACTGCATACACCGTTGTCTTCGCTTGGTTTAAGAGGGCTAACCAGAGTTGACGAACCTTTATACATTGTTTGTACGTGCATAAAAGAATGGATACTGAAAAAGGACATGTATGAGTGCAAGAATGAAAGGAACTCGGAGATAGACTTCCCACCAATTGTTCTTTGTAAATTGTAATAAAACCTTCAAGAGGTTTATTGGCCCTCTTATCAAATGACGGGAGGCGAGGACTGAATATTTTCAAGTCGATATCATGAGTCTGACAAATCACTACGCATAATGGAATAATTATTATTGTTATACAATGATATCATACTTGGTAGACTTGTTTCAACGGCCTAAAGCCGAGCCTCCTCAATCCTAGCCTGGAATTCCACCTCGGCTTTTCGGATCTTCTCGGCAAGTTTATCGTTCAGCTGGTGCTCATAGTCTAGACTCTGTTCGGAAAGAGTGAAAGACTCAAGTGCGGAGTCCCTTTCCCACTGAACCAACTCGAGGTTGTGAGCCCTTCCCTCAATCCTCCATAGTCATCCTGCTCAGATCATTCTTTAGCTGCACCATGTCCCGATTTGCTGCCACAAGTTCAATATACAACTTACTATTATCATCAATTCCTCACGCTTTCTCCTCATCTAAAGCCTACTGATGTGATTCACCCTCAAATTTAGTTTTGCCCGGAAATTGGTGATAACCAATGGGAGCTAAATCCGCGCCTTAGACCAAGACAACGGTGGGAACGCCACAACGTAATGCTCACTTACGTTGATAAGTTCTCCAAGGGGGCGATCCTCCAATCCAAGAGAACCTCACACACACAAGGTGCACAATTAAGACAATGCTTAATCAAATAATATTTCACTCAATGTAGGTATATTGATCTCCTCTAAAAGAACAAGTAGAATGCCTTTATATAGGCTACAAAATAAGAGACAAATAACTTCCTAAGCAATGTGGGACAAATTACTTAGTAATTTTCGCCACTTTATTTCCTAGTGGGCCTAACTTGCAACTAATAAGCCCAAATGACATTTATTTGCTAAAAATAAACACTTAACCCAATATACTAACATATGGGCAACTTTTGACACGGGCCTAAGGCCGTTTTATTCAATAAAACACCGAAACTAAAATAAACAAAATAAATCACTATGATTGTAATTTAACCAAGCCCATCTTCATTGTCTTCAAATAATGCTTGGGGATCACATCATTCCCTCCCGGTTGGGAATGATCTCGTCCTCGAAACGGTTTCACCATCAAAATAAAGTCTTCTTGCCTTCAAATATATTTTTAGGAGGGCGGTAAGCCTCTCTTAGCCACACCGGGCCCTCACCAAGAGGCAGAAAAGGAGTTTGAGATCCTGAAGTGTTTGTAGCAGGACGAGAGCCCTCCGTACCTCGACTAACCCTGGAAATGGGATCCACGAATAACTGACTAGGACCTCTTTTCAATGTCCCAAAACAGCTGCATCCACAGGATCTTCGGGTTCCGGGGTCACCCCCGCCAGTCCCACAGAAGGCCCTCACCTTCTCGCCTCGTTGATGACGGTCAACTTGGTATCATATTTTACCATCAACTTACCCCGTATTTGTGTTCTCAATTGTGATAATATGTGTGAAATAATTGGTTAATTAGCTAAATGTGATTACGTCACGTCCAGGGTGACTAAATTGGTATTATGCGTATTAACCGTGTATTTTATGCGTTATTTGCCATAAATAGAAGCTACTATGAGTGCTATGATTTTATTGACAGATGAATGAGTTTTTGGAGCATTATTTGGGCTGAATATGAGAGTTAATTGATAAATAAGTGAACGGAGCTGAAGGTTGAAGTGTTTCGAGTCAAGATTGGACCCGAGAATCTGATTGGTGAGCTTTCAATGCTTTTACCGAAGCCTTAAAAGACGGATTGGGCTTGGACTTATACATTAAAGTTGTAGGTCCTGAAACGAGGATTCCAATGCACTTTGAATCACCAAAATCGGAGTTACGTAGGCCAAGTCATGGTCCAAATACCGAAGCTCTACGCCGGCGGCTGCGAGCCCACCTCGCGCAATTGCGAGCCTAGAGCCTCCCAGAACCTTCCAGAAACGCATTTTCTTGTCCTCCAAGGATTAGGGTTTACCTTAGGTCGTTTTATACACCTATATAAGGCCATAGAGGGCTGTGAATTTGTATTCCATCATTCATTCCTCATATTATTCATTCTTCCATCAACTAGATACAATGTAGTCTTTTGATTATAAATTCTTCTTTTCTTTTCTTCTTGCAAATAAATCATGATTCTTTCATTATTGAATTTTTCTTGGTTTATATTCTTCGCGGATCAATTATGATCGTTGGAGGGAGAGATAATTGATGAGTGGATTTGTTCTTTGTTATTAGTAGGATCTATTCCAATATTTTATTTCACATCTGAGATTCATGATTGTTCTTGTGATAGATCTAGATTATGTTTACATCTAATCAACTATGAATTTTTTAAACGAACTTAATCTTTGTTATTCGATTCGTTAATATTAAACGTAGAATTAACGGTTGCGTTCTCCCACAGTCGCGGCGGTCTTTACCGCAACCGCGAGATACCTAGTAAACCATAACTCTGTGGTTCGGCGTCATCTATGTTGATCGACAGTTTTAATTAGCGATTATTTAGATCTGGCAAATATGGTAGTCGTACATCGTAAATTAACATGAAGAACGATAAAGTGAAGTGTTAATTAAGACATAGTCTGGATCAATCCCTAGGAACGTGCTAGTCAATCCACGATAGCTTCTTAGGGAGGTTCTCGGTCTTGAGCCGGCATTTTCTATTACTTATTGCGCGTGGGTTAATACAACCAGTAAAGGAGGTTAACTGCATATAGACGTTCGATGTCCTTTCAATGGAAGTAAATAAGGTTAGGAGACAGCACCCGTAGCTTAATTACAAATATAGATCAGATAATGATGAAAAGGAGATTAGTTGTGAATAATTTTGTTAATACATATTCAATATATAATTGACCATGGGTTATTTGCACCTTTGTTATTTACTTTTCTCTTATGTTGGTCAAAGACCACCCCATCTTGTTGACTTATGAATTATGGTTGTGTTTAATGTAATAAAATAATAGTCTCTGTGGGATCGACCTTGACTCGCTCTTGCTATTCTACGATTGACCTAGTCCTCTTGCTAGTACAAGCGACTTACACGCGATCATTCATCCTCTTCAAAGGGTCCGGGTCACTCTTATCATCGGATTACTCCGAGTTGATTTGCGTTGACGGGCTCCTCTCTCTAATACGGATCCCCTCCTCACACCTTCTTCTCAGAGTGGGATCTCGAGCTGCAACAACAGGAGCCTGGAGGAACGGGAATGTTCAAATGGCGACCGGCGGCGGTGGGATGGGAACATTCGGCCCAATGGCCACAATTGGAGAATGTATTGCTTTCACTGAGCAACCAATAATTGCTCCTTGGTGAGCTTCTTCTCACGATTCTGTCTTATTTTCGTAGTCTCAAGGCATTTGGATCTATATTTGTTGCATAAGAGGAAAAATATCAGTCCGCAATAATTGAACGGGATTAGCAAAAGAAGGAGCGGAGTAAATCTTGATAAATAAAATCATCAGAACAAACTAACGAGCAAATATACGCAAGTGAGACAAAGGTTACCAGGTTTGGCCCGTGATGACGACGGTACCCCTCTCAGACGGGACAATCAAAGGGAAACTCCCCCTCGTGACAAGATGAAACCAGTAAGGATCGGGCAGACTTGGGGCAATCTCTACTAAGGGCAAAACATGGAGTAACCAAGGGCCGTCTATCGCCGCCAAAGTATTGTATCGGGGACTTAAACTCAAGATTCTACAGTTAAAGGTCCGGGCTTGAGACTGATGATCGCATGTAAGTCACTAACGTCGATATTACTAGTAAGAATACTAGGTACATCGTAGTATAGTACAGGCGAATCAAGGTCGATCCTACAGAGACAATGCAACTTTAAGTATAAACGATCCTAATCTTAATTAAGAAGATACATATTTGGTCATTGACCAACAATAAACATAGAAGAAACATGGTATTCCTTCCCCTCTTCCTACCGATCTACTAACTTGGATTAGTTAATCCTTACGTTTACTTCCCCACATAATTTCCTTAAACTAATCGAGCGAGCCTTTTAATTCAGTTTTAAGCTACGGGTGCAACTCCTAACCCTATCTACTACGAATGTGGTAGTAGATAATCTATATGCAAGCTACCCTCCTTAATTGGTCCGTAATAACCCATACGCATAAAGAACTAGAATTTCCGATATCGAGCGCTAACTCATACCGCTAACCCGCCTAGACAGCTGTCGACACTGATCAGCACGTTCCTAGGGTCCATCAAGACTACGTCCTAACTAACACTTCACTATCAGTACTTCATGTTAATTTACAAATTACGAATACTAGTTTGGCCAGACCTATTACTCGTATTAATTAATTCTATCGATCAATGTAGCTGATGCGAATCCTCCAGTTTAAGTTTCCTAAAATTTGCCCCGGTAAGCCGGTATAGACCGCCGGTTTACCGAGGATGGATTTTCTTAATTCTGGATCTACATTGCTCAATTACGATTAATCTAAGTAAATCATGGGGTCGTTAAACATGCAGATTAACTAAAACACATGAATACAAACAGATCTACCATATTGAAGAAAAAAAGGAACATTCAAAGCTTCATACCTTCAACAATGGAGATCTAGCTCAATCCACTCAAGCTAGAGATGGTAGAGAAGGGAAGGAAACCAGAAAATAACTCCTCAAAAGCTTGGAATAACTTTATTTCATCAAATTGTATAATGTATATAATAGAATATGCAAAACTTATGTGATAATCAGTTGGTGTGGCCTTATATAGATACAATAGCCGACTTATGACTCATAAAAATCCTAACCGACCTAGTAAATGCGGCATAATCGATTTCGTGTCCCACAAGGCTCTCGGTTTACCGGACCTAGCCCACGGTAAACCGGGCTCAATTTTCTTCTTTTCTTCGGCAGATATCTTCTTGGACTTCTTTCACTTGGCCCAACATGCTTCCCTTGATCCAGATCCGTTCCTCCAATGCTCCGGATTTGATACATCCTATAAAACACACAAAACACGACAAAACAGTACCAAACCTTCGGGAAAATAACACAGATGCAGAATTACGAACCTAGGAACATACACATAGCATTTAACACATATTACATACAATAATGAGCCTATCTATCCTCTCTTGAGCAGAATTCAGGGTAAATAAAGGTATAATTAATGGTACTATTTAGAGCGTTATCAACTACCCCCCACTTAGCTTTTGATCGTCCCGAGCAAAAAGGTAAAAAGAAAACAACATCCCGATCAGTATATGAGTTAATTAAAAAAAACTATGCCTCACAAAGTCAAGATCAAGATCATGTCATTCATATCCATCAGTAACACATTAAACAATATTCTTGTCATGAGCTAATGTGTGTGTGCAATAACTTCATAACCGCTAGTAATGCAGAAAATCTCACATTACATCAACCCGTAGTCGAACTAACCGGTCTCAAACATGTTTTTATTAATCAAATTAGCTGGCAAGGCGGATCGAGAACCGAGTATTACTCTTGGGCATATCGGTCTATGCAAAGGTCGTGCGTTTTACACTCCATCGACTCAACTTTTGCCAAAGAGATTATAGATGTATATATTTCAATGCACTTCTCTTTATTGGCGGGTGAACTCTCATAAATTTATCTATCCTCACGGTCTCACTCTTGATAAACTATCGAATCCGAAATTCATTTGCCCTTATAAACGTTGGTGGAACATAATTCGGGATAAAGCCAGGGTCAACTCTAGTCAAAGTAATATGCTATCGACTACACACTAGGGAAAGCTAGTTATACGTGCTTAAGATGGTGGCTCACAATAGAATATGCGCTTAATACGCTATTACGTACTTCAGAAGTGGGCACAACTCTACTTATACATCGTGGAACAAAAGTGAAGTCAATTAACTCAAAAAGATCAAAGATATCATATTTTTTCAAAATTCTGTTGAAATGAATCAAAGTCTATGGGGTGAAAAGTGCGTCAAAGAGAATCAACATAATCACGCAATTAATGGAATATAATTCTAAGAAGCTAAGTGACGTCCCTTACCCCCCACTTAATCAAAACATTGTCCCCAATGTGTAAAATGAAAAATAGTTAAAACGAAAATGAACGTAGCTTCGTTAAGGGTGGAACCAACGGAACAAACTGGATCGTCTCATAATTCACTGGGTGTAAGCAAGTAGTCCGTCAATAATATGCGCTACGTATCTCAAACAATCCAAGAAGAATGGTGGTGACAAAAAACCGTATATTAATAGTGCGGCAGTAAAAAAGAAATGAAATAACTCCAAACAAATTAAGCCTACAAAATCATTATGTTATAATCATAAATCCACTACAGTACTAGATAGGAAACAAATTAAAACAAGAAAATGGAAAATAACAACAATAAAAAGAAAGAAAACTAATCCTCATCATCATAATAATCCTCCTTGTCATCTCTAGGCTCAAAACCGGGAGGTGGTGCAGAACTTGAGGCTGCAGCGGTGGAAAAGGATGCTCTGTGATGTGGGGCAGTCCTAGGTGGTGGGGTCGATGAAGGAATGCCAAAGAAGTCTATAATTCTATCCATTTTGCGATGCAGACTCGCAATTTCTCTTGAATGCTCCTCCAACAAAGCTCTCTGAGATCGGGGCGCTCCGAGAACCGGAGTGCGCTCTCTCTCAGCTCTCGACCGACCCGTCCGGTTCTCGTTGAACCGACTGTGAACTGATCATCGGTTTAGGCTCCTCCCAATCGGCACTCACCAGAACCGGAACCTCGTCCTCTATAGCAAACATGTCAATCATAGGCCCATATGGCAACTGCCCTCGCTCAGATATGGCGGCAAGCTCGTGAATGGGGCTGTGCATCAAGAGGCCTATGTTGACTGGAGATCCCTGCTCCAGATAGAACATCAACTCTGCCCTCTTCGGTGTGATAGACACCGTGTGCTTGGTCGATACAAGGCGAGCACAAACAAACATGTTGACCACCTTCTTGTCCCAGGATAAATCATTTTACCGGGAAGATGGTAGGGGTTCCCATAGGGTTGCGCTTCCATTGCACCCTAAAATATTCAACTATCATTTGTATTCTCTCTAGATATTCAATATTGGTCGAGGATGTGTACTCATCTAGGCCCACTGGTGGATTGTGAACCCCTTAATATCCATTGATCCGCTCAATCATGAAGTCAACCTTAACTCCATGGACCATCGCAAATGTAGCTCCTAGGTTATGTGAAAGATAAGCATAAAATTCTCTCACCACTGTAGCATTGAACCGCATCGGTGCCTCAACCATATCCAAAATATCTTGCACCTTCAGGGCTCTTGGCAAGATCGTACCACAATCGTCCAACTATACTCCTCGTTCTCGGGCAACCAATCTTCCGTTCCAATGCCCTCGGAACGATTCATAGATCTCTAAAGAATGAAATTGCTCAACCCCGTCTATCAAGGGGTTAGCACCATAGACATACTGGTGACCACTTGGATGATGGGTTGTTCTGCTACACTTGGGACCCATCCTGATGATATAAGATGCTGATGGTGAAGCTGAATCTGAAAATGGACCCTCGGTAAACCGCCCCTATGCCTCGATTTACCGGCCTAAATTTTTCTCAATTTCGTCTGGGACTGTGCTCTAATGATAAAAGTAGAAGAACTGCAGCTTACACTTTGCAGCAGCACTACAAATCAGCAACATGAATGGAAAATATGGTGTTTTGGTTGTTGAAATGGAAGAAAAATGATTGATTTTGGTGTAGGTGATAGTGCTGGGGCTGGGGGCCAAAATTTCTAAAGGTAGAAGAAATGGAGATTTTTGGTGATTGAAGAAGAAGAAGATTAATGAGGATGATGAATAATGGTGGTGAAAGGATGTTTAAATAGGAGAAATGATAGAAGGTGGAAGGATTTGGTGGGATAGTGGGTAGAGGAGTAATTAGGGTGAGGGATTTGAGGGGTTTGATTGATGGGATTGAGGTGGAGTTATGGTGGAGTGTGGGAAAGGATGAAAAGGTAAAAAAAAAATAGGGAAAATGAGACGGTTTTTGCTGACTGTGGTTTTTGATACTACGTGTGTCCTTCACGTGTCTCTAAAATCCTGCTTTTTGATCTGACACTCAGAAACTTAAAAATTCCTGGACTCTCGAATCTTTTGCTTCTCGGGTAGTGGCGAACAATGGTGCTTGCATTGCGGGAGATGCCCGCCCGTAGGGCCCGGCCTGCTTCCCACCCGATTTATGGCCTTTACGCTTGGTAACCGGGAGGTAACTCCCAGTTTATCGGGGCTTCTTTTCCCCATATTTTTATGTCCTCCTTCTCTGCACACTTTACTTTAGCTCTCTGCTCAATCTTGACCTCAAAACGACTAGTCTCTTACTTCTTTTGTTGCTATCTCTGACTCAATCCCAACCTACTTCACTTGAATCCATAATGAGTAAAAAAAAACCTTCCCAACAACCATCGGTTTCAAGCCTAAGGATGCGGTAGTATGAAAAAAAGCTCGTCATTTCACCCGGCTACTTTTATTGATTCCTATTCTACCTAAGGGTTCAAGAGAGTAGTTCTGAGTTTAAAGTCTTTAGCTCAAATTACCTTCGGATCTCCACTCAGTCAAGAGTTGGGGCCTTAACTCGCCAAACTTGCATCTTCGAGGTTTCAACCGTCATGCACTTCCCTTCTCGTCGGTCATTATCCGTCAAGCATGCCTTGGACCGGTTTTTCATAGAAACTTTCTGAGCTCTCTTCCTTGCACGTCTCGCTCTCTTTACTTGCGTACTAGGTCTGCCTCTATGTCGAGATTTAATCTTTATGCCCAAGGATTCCTCATTTTCCACTTTAAGCTCTAATCTTTCACTACGTAATACAGATGGACTAGCCTCCATGAGCGTCTTGTTGTGGTCCTTTTCTTCGTGTTCTCTAAGCATAATCTTATGAATTCTTGCTCACAAGTTTCCACTAAAACCTCTCGTTGCCTATGCCCTTCCTTCTCTATCTCCATGATTTCCACTTTCCCTGAATCATAAGTCATCTTGCAACTTTCCGGCCTATTATCTAGGGGCTCTAAGATTTTGAAAGATACTGCATCATTGTTCAATCTTAAGGTGATCTCCCCATAATCAAAGTACATGATTGCTCTGCTTTTCGCTAAGCAAGGTCTACCCAATAGATCTGGGGCACTCAGATCCTCTTGCATGTCTATAACCGTGAAATCAATAGGAAAAGTGAACCCTCCTACCATTATCGTGCACTTCCTCAGCAGACCGGCAGGCATATCTCTAATCCAATCAACAAAGGTCATAGTTCGGGTTTGATTCATAATGACCGGAAGCATAATCTTTTGGCAAAGGGATAGAGGTAGAATGTTACAACTTGAACCGGAATCACAAAGGCCTAAACCTACACATATACCATTGATAGAGATTGGGAGTCAAACGTTCCAGGGTCTCCTAATTTTTATACCGTATCAGAGTCCGGGTAATCCTCAGGCTCTGAGAACATAGTGTCCGGATCCTCCTCCGGATCATCGGAGTCGTAGTCAGACGATATATCAATTAGCTCGATAGGAAACATACCTAGCCAATAAGGCTCGTACTCTTTCAGGTTTTCCTCGGATTCCCATTTAAGCATTTCTGTCTCCCCCTCCACACGCTTCTTGTCAGCTTCATATTGCTCTCTAGCATCTGATCCAGGATACATAGAGATTGGCTTGATGTTCAACACGGCACGAGGCATTGCGTTTGACTTGTCTAGACTTAATTGCTTTTGCCTAACTGAATTTCTGAAGTGTCCTGATACTCCTACAATAGAGACAAAATAAAACAAAGAAAAGGTTAGCAACTTCCGCTTCACTTGGGGATGAACCAACTGTTGCGGACCTACTAACTAAAATCAACTGAGAATAACACAGAATAACGAAGGCTATAAGAATTCAATTTTCTGGACCTCGGTAAACCGGGGGTTACCCCCGGTAAACCAGACCAAGAATTTCGTATTCTGGCACTTATACAATGCAGGTTTGATCCAGAATGACTCAAGACTCAAAAGGAAAATAAATTTAAAAGAAAACGACTTCTTAATTAGAATTAAAACATTTATCCTTGAAATTGGCCATTGTCCCCGGCAACGGCACCAGAAAATCTTGATCGCGTGTAAGTCACTAACGTCGATATTACTAGCAAGATTAATAGGTACATCGTAGTATAGTAAAGGCGAATCAAGGTCGATCCCATAGAGACAATGTAACTTTAAGTATAAACGATCCTAATCTTAATTAAGAAGATACATATAAGTGGTCATTGACCAACAATAAACATAAAAGAAACATGGTATTCCTCCCCCTCTTCCTACCGATCTACTAACTTGGATTAGTTAATCCTTACGTTTACTTCCCCACATAATTTCCTTAAACTAATCGAGAGAACCTTTTAATTCATTTTTAAGCTACGGGTGAAACTCCTAACCCTATCTACTCCGACCATGGCAGTAGATAATCTATACGTTATCTACCCTCCTTAATTGGTCCGTAATAACCCATACACATAAAGAACTAGAATTGCCGATATCGAGCGCTAACTCATACCTCTAACCCGCCTAGACAGCTATCGACATTGATCAGCACGTTCCTAGGGTCCATCAAGACTACGTCCTAACAAACACTTCACTATCAGTACTTCATGTTAATTTACGAATTACAAATACTAGATTGGCCAGACCTATTACTCGTTTTAATTAATTCTGTCGATCAACGTAGCTGATGCGAATCCTCCAGATTAAGTTTCCTAAAATATGCTTTGGTAAACCAGTATAGACCGCCAGTTTACCGGGGGTGGATTTTCTTAATTTTGGATCTACATTGCTCAATTACGATTAATCTAAGTAAATCATGGGGTCGTTAAACATGCAGATTAACTAAAACACATGAATACGAACAGATCTACCATATTGAAGATAAACAGGAACGTTCAAAGCTTCATACCTTCAACAATAGAGATCTATCTCGATCCACTCAAGCTAGAGATGGTAGAGAAGGGAAGGAAACCAGAAAATAACTCCTCAAAATCTTGGAATAACTTTATTTCATCAAATTGTATAATGTATATAATATAATATGCAAAACTTATGTGATAATCAGTTGGTGCGGCCTTATATGGATACAATAGCCGACTTATGACTCATAGAAACCCTAACCGACCTGGTAAATACGGCAGAATCGATTTCGTGTCCCATAAGGCTCTCGGTTTACCGGACCTAGCCCACGGTAAACCGGGCTCGCTTTTCTTCTTTTTCTTCGGCATATCTCTTCTTGGACTTCTTTTACTTGGCCCAACATGCTTCCCTTGATCCAGATCCATTCCTCCAATGCTCCGGATTTGATACATCCTGTAAAACACATAAAACATGACAAAATAGTACCAAATCTTCAGGAAAATAACACAGATGTAGAATTACGAACCTAGGAACATACACATAGCATTTAACACATATTCCATACAATAACGAGCCTATCTATCCTCTCTTGAGCAGAATTCGGGGTAAATAAAGGTACATTTAATGGTACTATTTAGAGCGTTATCAACTGACTCACAGGATCCCAACCCATCAACCTTTCTACCTCAGCAATAAAAGGGAGATCTTTCTCTCCGGCAAATCATAAACTTTCTTTGCTTTTAATAACTCAGACAACTTAGCCGATCTCGAAACACACCTCCTGAACGACCAGCATACTCTAGACTCGAGCAACAAACAATGGTGACTCCACTTGTTCACCTTCGACTACGGCTTGTAAAACAACTTCAGTTTGTTCTTAGAAGAATTAGCCCGGACATGGACTTGTCCAGTTTCCTCTTGAACCGACCAACGAAGTAATGACCAAAATCCGTCAAGCTCGGCTCGGCTTGAATCCTAAGACGCAGTTCAGAGCAATAAAAGTAGATAACATTCGGACAGCTCCTAAAGCGAGAGCTACGGGTATACATTCTACAGCATCCATAAACGTGACAAAGAACGGGTCAAGGGAGGTCGAAGTCCGCTTATTATCAAATCAAAGTGGACCAAGATCAAATCATGGTCATCCAGATAACCTACATGACTCAAGTTGCCCTCTAGAAAGTAGAACCGGTAATCCTCTCCCAGACTAAACGGTTCCAAGAAGACCTCGACCGTCGGATAAGGCTCATCAATTCTCATTGCCCGTCAAGTAATGACACTTCGATCAAAGTCCCTTCACTGGGCATCCTCCCGGTTTTCGAAGCGGACTATCGCGACATCGGCCTGCTGAACTACCAGGGCCTATTCTGCATGCTCAACCTGCTCGACCTCTACATGGGGCTCAATTTGCTCAGAGTGAGCCACGGAACCACTCGAACTCGCCTAACTCCCTCTATTATCTGACATTGCCTGCAAAAGAGAGCGAGGTGGATGGTAAGTCACTCAAACACAAAGGTCAAGCCAAGATAAACAACCTCTATCATCCCGACACCTCACTCCCCATTGCTGGACGGAATAAAACCCTGACCCTTGTCCTACCGAATAATCCAAAGAAACACTTGAAAAGAAAAAATATACCACAAAAACCGATCCATACAAGTTCAAGGCCAGAAACGGCAACACTAATCAGACAAGGGAAATTCCTCAACCGCCACATAAAGTAGACACGGCAAGGGACAAAAATAAATCTTGAAGAATAAAGACATAAATAGTCGAGCAACCGATATCTAAACGGGATGGAGAGAAACAGATATTTGACCGAAAACTGAAACTTGTTCAAACATGTTCTTTGACAATATTCAAGAAATCAGATGTAAACAGGTAGCAGAAATGGAAACGGCATGTTACGGTCAGAAAATAAAGGTTCAAACAAAGGGATTACCTCGTTAGTAGGAGCAGAGAGAGCCTGGAAATCGGACAGAAATGTTGATCGGAACCACAAATTGCTCACCGGAAACTGTAGAGAAAACCGTCGGATGTCTTTCGCTATGGTACCACTAGAAATCGCAAGGTGTTGAAATGGGGGAGTCCCTCTCCTTTTATAGAGGGCTCGTGACGTTTCGGCTGACACGTTGGGACGGTTGAAAGGACAATTGAGTGTTTCGAATTTTGAATTTCGAAAATTTGTAATGATTGAGCCGTTACAAAGACCAAGGCAATAAAGGCGGCAATTCACGAAACCGTATGTTACTTGGACATTGTGGATCAATAATTGGCAGTTATTCCGAACGTGTTCTGTTATTATAATGCTCTACGCCGATATCAGAATCATCCCGCCAAGCTGAGAGCCCGGCCTTCCCAAACATTCGGCTGGGCAGCTCACCTTCTTATACGACGAGATGAAAGTCATCCCGCCTCGAAACTAAAGTCTAAGTTGCCATTCGCGTTTAGCAGGGCAATGTGAGCCTGAATGCTTCAGCAATCGAGCATGATCTTTCACGTTTAAGCATACTAACCGGGATCACCCGCTTTAGCTCGGCAATCCAGCAGCCAGTCGCGTTCGCGCCACAAAAAGCTGCCAAGACCGATCGCTAAAAAAAGCACGGCACAAAACTAAGCTCACGAGCCCCAACGCCAATCAGGCAGGCTGCGGTATAGCAAGTTTGGTATGTCAACACTCTTACAACTTTACTCCCTGATTTCCCTCCTAGTAGTGAAAAGCTCAAGGAATAAGGGCCATTGATATGCCAAGCCCATAAAAGAGCACGAAGATTTTTAATTGGGCCACCAAGTAGGCCTGGCCAAGGATAGGGCATCCGGCCCAATCGGATCGCAACAGAATAAGACGAGCTAGTTGGGAATGTCCCAATCCGCTAGACACCATCGCGCAAGACTTTGGTTTAACAGTGGAAGTTGGGATAGAAAGCCATAATACGCCGCTCATTAGGCGAGACGAAACACCGTGGGCCACTCCGCCTGCCCTTCAGCCCGAATCCTGCTAACTTAGGCAACCAAGTCAAGCTTACAAGTGTGGATTACATCGGAGTCGAGATGATCATCACCACGCATCGCATAATCCCGACCCGCATAGTTATGTTACGCATGTATTTATTGATTGCGAATACACATTGTAATTTCAACGTAAGCACCGACCATGTAAGCCTTATAAATATTGGCACCTTCTACCCTAAAAAAGGAGGCATAATAGAAAATACAGGCCAAGCCATGTTGCTTTTATCTATTTCTATTGTGTTTTTGAGTTTCTTCATATCTTCAAATTTCTCTTGAGCTAAAACACAATAAAACACCATCCTTAATCCAGATATCCACCAAAATCATCCATTATTCTTGTTTGTGATGTTTCCGACAACATCATCATACATCATATTATGTCTAAATTTGTTACGTTCTTATAAAAGTATGACTAACATCTTTTGTTCTTTAGTATGGTTAGTCAACATGGCTGGTTCTTCTGGATTAATGTTCATATTTATATCTCTACAAGGTTTTTTCTGAAACAGTTTCTCCATGTTATTATATTTAAAACTGGGCCCGTTGATAAAAATCTTACATCTGCCTACGACGTTCGCCCGTACGTTTGACTGCAATTTTCGCCCCCCTAATCGTAGATTCTGGCTCCGCCACTGACCGTGGCTAATTTATTGTACTACTAAAAAAAATCAGCAATATCCACGGGAATCATGGATACAGTGTGGGTCGCGATGGGTTAGGAGTCTTCGTCTGCAAGAAGCACTCTAGTGCAAAGAAAGAATAAAAAAGATTTTAAAAAAGATTTGGGAATACGACCACATCATGTGCACATTCATTCATCAACAACATGTTAGAATTGGGAATACGACCACATCATGTGCACATTCATTCATCAACATATGTTGTACATGTACATCTTTACAAATGCCCAAGGACGGAGCGAGGAACTTTTCGTCGGGTGGGCTGAGAAATTTTTTTCAATGTTATTTATACGGCATAATTTTTTGAAAAGGACAAATTTATTTATATTTTATGATGTTTTTATTTATTTATTTCCCGCACCACACTACATAAATGTTAACTCCAGTGATGACATTTCTGTAACTATAACATCACTGTCATCACTCACGTTATTTTCATGGTGTTTGAAATAATGTTTTGAGTGATTGAAATGATCGTGGTGTCGGAAATAAAAATGTAATGTCAACGGAATCATTTTTTTGTTGTAACATATACTTTTATCTTGATCGAAGGCGGACTAGCGTTCATCCGAGTGGACGAGCGTCCAAGACCGAACGGGCGTTTGATAAGTGGACGGGCGTCCTAGCACCGCCTTAGCCTAAACCGACCTAAAAATCTATAAATAGGCGCGATTTCTCAAACCCTAAACACACAATTCGAACCCTAAAAACCTAGGGCCTTGGCCGCGTTTTTACGCTTTTATCTACTTTTATGCAATTTAATTCCTAGATTAGATTAGATAGATTCATGTCTTTTATCTCATCAATTCGAGTTGCAACAAGGATGCTAAGAGGCTAAAACCCTCTTGAACAAGCGTTGTGAAGCCTTCTTTCAATAATTCAGTTTTGATTCGTGATTAATCTGTGAGTATCTATTTCAAGTTCGTTTCTTTTATCATGTTTTGTATGTTTTTGCATGTTTAATCGAAAGATGCTTGCTTTGATGATTGTTTATTTGATGAAAATCATGTTAACGATAGATCACCGTGATAAAAGAATAGATCTTCGATCTAACTAAAACGAGAGTTATTAGATTGATTTTCTAGATTAGGAATTGAAAGATTTCACGCCTAGGTTAGAAAGACGAAATCTTTAACATCGAAAGATAAAAGATTAGGAAACGAACTTGTCCACGAGAGTAGGAGTTTATGCCTTCGATTAGGTGAATCACGACTTGAGTAGAGATCACGAATTAATCCGAATCGAAATTGAATGTTGATAGGATAGGTGGATCAATTGCTTGTTCGTTCGTTATAATTTGATTTTAATCCTTGAAACTTGAATTGTTTAGCTTTAGTTTACTTTTTCGTTTAGTTAGTTTATCGCTTTCAATCTTTCCTAGCATTGGATTAATCTCCTCTCGTCTAGTTACTTTTATGCAATATTTGTTTAGGTTAGTTTTCGTGACAATAATTAGTTAAAAACAAAAGCTAGGGTTAACATTCGTCTAGTTCCCCGTAAGATCGACCCGGCATAGCCTCTTTACTACGATCCTTGCACTTGATACGTACTTGGATAAACGTAAGATCCAAAAGAAGTATAAAGGTAAAAATAACTTAAAAACGGATAAGATACACATAGTCGTACAAAACAAAAGGTGGTTACAAAACAAACTGAAATGAAAACAAGTCTTGACATAATATATAATACAAGTCTCACGATCGATAATGCAAAAATTAATTAAAAAAAATGATAAAGGATCTCGAAGCGATAACCAAGCTCACTCATCATCCTCAAACTCAAGATCATCTTGCAAGTCTTCTTGGGAACGGGAAACATACAAAAATGCAAAATGGTAAGTACATGGACAAACTCAATACAACTATGAATCACCTTGCCGAATATACACACTAACGAGACTAGCCAGGGGATACTCGAAATACATTTATTAAGCTAACAAAAGAAAATCATTCTAAATGCATGAAATTTGAAAGGTAGGTAGGTTGGGGTAAACAATTTTGCGGGAATGAAATTTCATATACACGAACTGTTAATACATTTATTAAGCTAGGGCTAGGTGGGATTAATTAACACATCTGACAAGAGGATGAGACACAATTTAAATTATTTTTCTAAATCCTTACTAAACCCATTGTGTTTTCGTCTTAATTTGTCTGCATGTGTTTTGATTTCTTTATACATATCACCCGAGTAGTTTATGCTTTCTGTCAACATGGTGCTTATTTTTCGACAATCAAATATGTATATAGAAATTGTAATATGATTAGGCATTTCTTTTTTTCTTGTGCTTCTTCGGAAGTAAACTCCTCAAAAACTGTATACAGCTAAAATAAAGAATATTAGGAACATTTTAAACAATGCTTGCTGTAGCTCCTTATTCTGAATAAAAAATTATAATGTCCACAAATGCGAGGCTGCAACAACTTTTTATTAACGCTCAAATTGCAGATTTTTATTTTTCAATTAACATCCAAGAGCATATTTGAAATATCATACACTAAAGATAATTACTGGTTGTACGAATTCATTGGTCACCTGGTACACGATGAGTCGATTTCTTGCTTTGCTCCTTATCCGATATATATACTTACCTACCTTTCTTTTTTTTTTTTATACTGAAAATGAAAGTTCGATTTAAGGAATCATGAAAGAAAGAATCTATATATCCGGCGACACACTATTTATGAAAGAAAACGACATATTCTCTGTCAGCTTTCGAATAATAAGAAACAGTTTGCCATGTAATTTGATTGAAAGTTAATGGCTTAAAACTTGCGGGAATCTTTCGAAATATTTTTAAACCATTGATTATTAAACAGTTTGCCATATAATTTGATTGAAAGTTAATGGCTTAAAACTTGTGGGAATCTTTCGAAATATGTTTAAACCATTAATTATTATTGCAGTCTCTCTCAAATCACGCCAATCTTCTTCCCTCCCTTTTCACCTGTAATTTTACTGCGTCTCCTCCTTCTTGCACAGTTGCATCCGTCTTCTTTGTCCGCACCCACCACCCGCAGTCAGATAATTGATGAAAAGTGTTTTTCATTGATGATTGATGTGATACAATACACTATACATAGACAATTGTGAAACATTCTCGACTCTACCGGAGATAAATACATCATAATACAGCTGCAATATAAAATAATGATATAATAATAGTAATATTCTAATACATCCCCTCAAGTGGGATTACGGAGAAGGTCCAACTTGAACTTGAAAGTAGAGGATGGCACACGGGAAAGGAGCTTGGTCAATGCATCAGCGAGCTGATCAGCACTAGATACATGAGAGATACGAACAAGCCCCCTATTGAACCTGCTCTCGGTCGAAGTGATAATCAATGGCATCATGCTTCATACGAGTGTGAAACATGGGAGTTGCAGACAACTGAGTGGCACCAATTGTCACAAAAATTCACAGGCATAGAGGCAGAGGCAAAACCGAGATCGTGAAGAAGAAACGAAACCCAAGACAATTCAGCAATAGTGGAAAAACCGAGTGATATCAGTTTCAGTGGAAGATCGAGCAATGGACGATTGCTTCTGAAAGCTCCAATAAAGAGAATTGCGACCAAGAAAGACCAGGTAGGCACTCGTAGAGAAAAAATCACCATCCTTATTTCCACCATAATCAACATTAGAGAAGGCATGTAGATCAAACGACAAGGAAGTATACAACCGTAAACCATGAAGAACATTACCAGCCAAATAACGATGGACTCGTTTGACAAGGGTCCAATGAAGCACAATAGGAGGATGCATGTATTGAGAGGGCTTTTTACTTGCATAGGCAATGTCAAGACAAGTGAACAAAAGATACTGAAGTGCCCCCAATACCTGCTGAAACCGAGTGATGTCAGGATGAGGTTCAGACGTGGCATAAAAACAAGAGAAAGAATCCATATGCAAAGGAGTGGCCACGGGCTTAGTATCTTGCATATTGACCCGATGAAAAAAATCCAAGATGTACTTTGATTGTGTCAATAATAACCCAGAGGAATTGGGAGTGACCTCCACACCAAGAAAATAAGATAACGCCCTGAGGTCCATAATAGAAAACCGCATACCGAGCTGATCAATAATGAGCTGAACATGCTCAGCAGTGGACTTTGTAATAATGAGATCATCCACATAGACATGTAATACATTAGTGATCGAATCCGTGCGAAAAATAAAGAGAGGGGAATCAAAATGTAGAGTTGTAACAACCCAGTGAAAGAATAAATGTGCGTAATTCATGGTACCAAGCCCGAGGAGCATGTTTTAGGCCATACATGACCCTATGAATCTTGCAGATATATTGAGGATGATCAGAGTCCTCAAAACCCGGAGGCTGAGCCACATAAACGTCTTCAGTGAGAGTAACCCCCAAAAAGCATCGTTCATATCCAATAGAAGGAGTAACTAACCAATGGATACTGTAAGATTGAAAACTAAGCAAACCGTGGTGGGTTTAACTACCAGGCTAAAAGTCTCAAAATAATCAATGCCTGGACGTTGAATGAAACCTTTGCCAATGAACCGAGCCTTGCATGTAGTGCTTAATCGTGCCATCAGAATGAAGCTTGATCCGAAAAATCCACTTGCTGCCTTATTGGGTGATGAATCATATCGAACCAAGGACCATGTGCCATTGCGCACAAGCGCTTCGAACTCGTCAGACATAGCCTAACACCAATACGGACTACGTAGATCTTGTTTAACAGTACTGGGTGCAGTATCAGAGAGCCGAGAATCCAACGGGGTGGTAAGGTTTAAGAGAGTTATGGGTTTAAAGATTTGATTGCGATCTCGAGCGACCATGAGATGTAGGGGTGAGCGAGATGGTGGAGGAGACTAAGGAGGATGGAGAGGGGAGGAGAAGGTAGATGAGGGAGATGATGGTGGTGTGGAATGAGAGGGAATAGCCTAGAAATAGGGGACGAGAGAGGGGTTAGGGTATGGATTCAAGGAAGTGTGGCGGAAGGATTATATTTGGCAGAAGGATGAGAAGCCAAAGAGAAAATATCCTCAACGAACTTCATATCCTTAGAAACATACATCCGATGTGTGGCTACGTCATAGCATAGATAAGCACTATGTGTAAGGGAATACCCGAGAAAGACACATGCGATAGAATTGGGTCCATGCTTATGACTAGTGTAGGGTTTGAGCCACATATAGCAAATGCAGCCAAAGACACGAAGCTTGGAGTAGTTAGGAGGAGCAGAGAGCAGTTTCGCATATGGGGAGAGCATGTTTAGAGTTTTGGTTGGCATACGATTGATGAGATATAAAGCAGCATTGACAACATAAGACTAATAAACGAGTGGAATAGATACATGTTGAAGCAGGGCCTGGGTTGTTTCCATAATATGCATGTGATGCCTTTCAGAGATTCCATTATGCTGAGGTGTGTGCGGGGGAGTGGAGTTGCGGGATATACCACGGGTGGATAAATAGGGATGAAGAGCAATGTATTTCGTGCCATATCTGAGTACAACATTTTCATAGAGGTAGAAAATGAGTTTTCAACATACAACACAAAATATTTAAACACCAACAGAACATCAGACTTGGGTACTAAGAGGTATAGCCAAATATATCAAGTAAAGTGATCAACAAAGACAACATAGTACTTATAACCATCAATATAATAGATAAGGAAAGTCAAGATATCTGAATAAATAACTTCAAGAGGACGGGTAGACCATAATGTAGAGTCATAAAATGATAAACGGTGACTTTTATTGCATAAACAAGCGTCACAAGGACATGATTTAATAGAAGACATGTCTAAACATTTATTGACCAAATGTTGAATAATTGGAAATGCTAGATGACCACGGAGATGATGACAAGTCATGCGGGGTCTTTGCTAACTGAAAAGGCAAATAGAAGGTATTTGGACTAGTAATAGACACCATCTCTAGATTTACCTTGATGAAAGAAGGTTCATGTCTTTAGATCATTGAAAAGAAAGCAATTAGATAGGAATTCAATGGCAACAGAATCATCAGAACAAAACTCTGAGACATATGTGTTATGGATATTCAACTTATAACACATTAGATAAGTAAAGGATTAAGTAGAAGAATGCATATGTGCAGAAACAATATGTGAGATGGGGAGGGATGTGACGACCCTGATCCGGATACCGAGTCCTTAACCGGAAAATGGCACCCGACACGTATATAATTAAAAGAAATCGATTATATGCATAAGCCTGACATCATCAAAACCAGAGAACAAGCGGAAAACAAAAATACAGACTCGGGAAAAACTTAAAAGAATACTACAGCGATCGACAAGTAACACATGCTGCGACTAAAACAACATCCCAATATATTTTACACAAGATTGAATATCCACTCAACTGTTACAACTCTATCTTTACAATCCAAAAGATACAATTATCTCCATCTATTACAAAAGGACAAATGGAAGATTCTATACCATTAATACAAAAGAATAAAAGAAAGACAGGCTCAACCGCTGCAACTTTGGTAATCAATGTTAAGTGATCTTGAACTCAACCTACAACAAAACAACCTTCTTTTGGTGGGGAGCAACCCAATAGGGGTAAGTACAAACATACTTAGTAAAGGGTAGAAGCAATGAATCTACACATGCTATATCACAAGGATTGTCGATAATAATATTAATAATATCACAAGACAAGTCAAACAAACATAACAACACATATTCTTCACTCGCTCACAACACCTTACTAGTCCCACTAGTAGTCACAACCACACAAGACGTTTGTGACATATTGATCCAAAGGACACTTTGCATGGTGAAGACTGCACCATGACACATTCAGCACCTCATATTTCACAAGTATCTAAAATGTGTGGAATATTACAAGAGTTCACAACAATATCTGGAAAGTGTGGAGGTGCAATAGTTCTATGTTGCGTTACAAAAACATGCCTCGCCAAGGATCAACATGTTTTAGATTTTAGACAAGTCAAGTGCATATTTAAGCGATTAAACTAACCACCTAAGTTCATTTCACATAAAAAGGCATCATAAGGACCACTAGACCTTAGACAAACTCTACATTACACTACTTAGCACATTGCGCAGAAATATTTGAATCTAATCCAATACCCGCGAGGGTAAGGAATAAGGCTTCATGTGATCCTGAGTATCTCCCCATAGAGGGTTTCCATAAGGTTCTGAGTCGAATACATCAGAAACCGAACCCCTAACTTCATCATGTTACAAGTAAGACCATGAACTCAAGTCAACATCACAAAAGGCTAAATGTAGAATGTTCCAATGCTCCTGTGAGACGCAATGCGGAGCCAAAGCCACTAGAACACCTACAATTACATTTACAACAAACCACATAAGACTCTACACCAAGCATGCTTCAAAACGTAATCTAAAACATTATTTAACACTACTGGTGACTTTGGCGCCCGCCAAACTATCATTAGCACCCGCCAATAGCTAACAGAGCTGTTCTGACAACATTGACGCCCGCCAATGGCAAACAAAGCTATGTGTTCACTATTGGAGCCCGCCAACTTATCTGGAGCACTCTGTTAGAGCTTGGCGCCCGCCAACACTGGTCTTGCGCCCGCCAATAGAAAACAGAGCTCTCTGTTCACCATTGGCGCCAGCCATTTGCAAAAAGAGCTCATTGTTCACCATTGGCGCCTGCCAAAATCATCTTGGCGCCCGCCAAAGTTCCAGATCTGCAGATTTTAAGGACAAAATCTGCAAATTTTGATTCCAAAACACTTATAACAATTAAATCTAACATTTCTACAAGTCATGGGCAAGATTTAAAGCTACTAACAACTAAAGATTTGGTTGAACACCCCTTTACATCAATTTCTTAAAGCAAAGATGAATTCAAGCATGAATCTTCTAGAAAACACCAAGAATTCATCAAGAGCACTCCAAGAAGATCTAGATCCACAGGCAAAGCTCCAAGAATCTAAGCAACCCACTTCGAATATACCACCAAAACGAAGTTCAACGATTACTGCAACCTTTAAAACATAAAAAAGATAAGAAAACACCCAAGAACACTTATAGATCTAGAAAATGGGTTTCAAAACTCTTACCCAATCGGAGTAAAACTTGTATCAATATGAAGCTCTCACCAAGAGAAGAATTTTGGTGCAATTGGTTTGTGATTTCAACGACCGTGTTGATCTGAAACGGGAAGATTCCCTTTTGTTCTTTCTTTCTTCCTCTCTTTTCTTTCTCTCATTCCTTTCCTCTCAAGGCTACCGCACAATTCAAAATGAGGGGAGTGAAAAGGGTTTTGGGTTAAAAGGGGTATATATAGAGGGTGGTACATTTACCTTTTTGCCCTTACTAAAAAGTACACATTTAAGATACCGTTAATACCCTTTAACATTTGTCTTGACATACAAATTATTTAATGAAAAAATAACCCATTAAAAATTATCGACATACACAAAATTGTTAAAAAACTTTTATACTCTTTATGGAGATACGGGGTATCACATTCTTCCCCCTCAAAGGAGTTTCATCCTCGAAACTTGCCACAGCTTGCCCGCCTGAACTATCACTTGAAACAAAATGGCATTTCAAATCTTATGTTATCCACTTCAAAGATTTCCACGGTCCATCACTAAGGTTCCATTTAGATCCAATCTTAGATAATGATCAACCTTACATGAAAATATTTCAAGCTTAGAGCTACGCTCCTTCTTGTCCCCAAAAGATTCTAAGATCTAGATTAAACTTTCCTTCATCAAACGCCCTTTCTTACTTCAAGATACCGTCATAAGTCAACATCACAGTTCAACTTAGCTTTAACCAACCTTTTACCAGAGGCTAATGGTTCAAACCTTCTATGTTTTACATTATACTTTAACCTTCTAAAAGAACAACTCCGAATTACAACACACAAGAAAGATTGGCTTTTCGAGCTTATTAGGGCTTTCCTCAACCTAGTCCATCTTCAAGAAATTTCCCTGCCTAAGATCAATTCACCCTAGTCCTCTACAACCCACCTTACAATTAAAGATATATTCCCTGATTCAAAAACACTTGACCACATCATACTTGTTAAATATGCCTCAAAATTCTTAGATCCTCAATACCACATCCTGGTCCAAACATTTGATGAAACCATTCATCCTTCAATTGAATATTAACGCTTAAGCAGGTCTTCCGGGAACTATTCCAAAAACTGATTACTTCCTATCACTGTTACTCGTCTACCCAGGGAAAACGGCACTTACAAACAGACTTAAAAGGTCACCTATGAAACTAAGGGCAACTTCAGTTAGCGAGTTCAAACTCCAAGGGAATAAGAAAACACTTTCGTCATAACACTATAGCATACAGTTTTAAAAGGTATTATTGAAGAAAACTTGAAATCAAATGTAGATGAATAACCTTAGATATCTTAAAAAACCTTTGATTCCTTCAATCATAACGTAGGGCTTTAAGAGAAATTATTTGAAAAGCACCAAAGACACGGTGAGGCACTTTGTGAAAAACCTTTTACCGGTTTGAAAGGAACGAACAACATCCACACACTGTTTGAAGTAGGAACCGCAAAAGATAACAGATTTACCGAGCATGAAAGATTTAATATCATAAGAAAGAAGTGATACTTCATTTTGAACAAGGGGCAACACGAAACAAACTTTTGATGAACTGAGTTTAAGATAATCAATTCTTAAGGGATTAACAACAAAGGTTGATTGACCACATAAATTGAAAGGTGAAAAGTTGCACACTAGTGAAGTTACAAAACTAGGCGAGCTAATAAGAGAGTATAAAACCTTTACAAAAAATAATATGTCTAGATGACACCAATAAAAGATAAATCAAGAGTAAGGTGCATGACGTCACTGAACGCCAAACAGAAGGTTCTAAGATTGGGTAAAGTTTCCTTACTCTGAAAAGATTAGGTGGTTGATTGGCATATCAATAGGAACTTGTGCAAAGAGATCTTGAGAAGAGAAAAGTTTCAAAGTTGATTCAAAATCAAAAATTGGGGCTTTGAGTCAAAAAGCTAAAGATGGGTATCAAAATTAAGAAAAACACCTTGAAGATGTGATTCCTTTAAGGAAGTGGCATCTTATAACACACGGTGGTTTGTGAAGAACTCTTGTCGGCTTGAAAGAAAGGTAAAGAACATCACAAGAGTAGCTGGAGATTAAAACTGATATAGAAGGTGTCAAACACCGAACTTAGGAACATCCAAAATAGAGAAAAGAGTGTTGGACATAAAAACAATCAGTTGGAAGCTTTAGTTATTTATTAGATTGTCAAAGGAGTTTCAATCCACAAGAACCCTGAAAAAGATTGCTTAACAACAATGGTTGAAAAGGGAAAAGTTGAGAACCCACACAAGTAGCACAACTTGAGAGAAACAAAAGAAAAGGATCATTAAATAGGTTCTTCAAGTTAAAATCAAGAATAATGATTAGTCTTGAAATGATGCAAAAGAAGTTACTGAAAATTTTATGTGGATACAAGTTGCCAAGAACTTGAGAGTGCCAACATGATAGAAGCTGAAATTAGTTGGAGCTATTAGAAAACAACTCGGTAAACAACTAGCTTCTCCTAAAAAGAGAATCTACAAGTTCATACCAGACAACTTGTGGATAAGCCCAAAAGAGATTGTTAATAAAATATTAGATATCTCACCAACACAAAGTTACACACTTAAGAGAATACATTATTGAGAGCAGAAAGGTTAACCACATCAAAGCATCTTTTAAAGAAGGTAGTTAAGGATATACACAAGTACACAATAAAAGTTTGTCAGAATTGATGTGAAAACAAGTTGAAAAATTTAATACAATGATTACAAAACTATAAGGAAACTTGTTTCTCGTATTCGAAATAGTACAACATAAGGCAAAATACTTTTAGGACAAAGAAAGGCAGAGGGCGGAAAAGGTTTAACTGGGGTGAAATTTATTTGGAATGGAACTTGGTTGGTGAAGATCAAAATGAAGCAAGAACGCACGTGGTGTGTTGGAAGGTAACTGTTGGTTCTCTTTACAATCGGAAAGCGTTAAAACGACGACCCACACAAACTTCCTACCAGACTTCTAAGCCTAGGAAGAACTTAACTTAGAGAAAAAAACTTCGCTAAGATATTCCTCAAAACACATCGAAAACCTATATCACAACCCTACAACCATAAGGTGGGAATTACCATCTCAGATTATACAGATAAGAAGCTGAAATTAATCCGTACAATATGATCGAAATTAGTGAGATGTGTAACTCGAATGAAAATGATTTTGAGAATGATTTTGGTGTTTTCTAAGGGATAATCGAAATTCGGAGTGTCCTTGAACATGAAGGTGTCGGTCAAAAATAACCATTTCAGTTCAAAGGAAAGTTTATAAAATTCTTTTCCAAGTTAGCTAATACCAACTTAATTTATAATTTGTGATCAAAGCTAGAATAGATTGCACTTTGGTCAAATGGGAGAATGCAGGTCATAGTGTTGGTCATAGCATATGAAGGATCAAATTATATGAATTATTAAAAATGGATTACGAAAATATGATCCACACAATTTCGTGTTCAAATATAAATTCCAATGTTGTTTTGAAATTCATTAGTGTAACATTTTCTTTGAAAAGTTATGTAGATGTAAAAAAGATAACTAATAGAAAAGGAAACATTCTTTGTGGAATAAAACTTTCAAATCTTATGGGGTGAGGAAAACGGACGTTCACCGAAAACAAACATGCAATTCAAACCATGTGAACATGATTTTTAGAGAAAAGTTAGAAAATGATGAGGAAACCGTATGCTAGAGACAATGAAGCATCTGACAATGAACGTTTTGAATTAAGGGGTTGCACAATGAATGATAGAGTTGGAAGGTTCAAGTGAAAATGTCAAAACGAAACTTTATCATTATGAAAAGTTTGAATGAATAATAATGAGCCTGAACCCTTGAGAAATGATGAATCAAACAAAAGGAAACATCGAGGAGAAGAAGGATCCGTGAGGTTTGAAGAGAACTGAGAAGTTACATTAAGGTATTTAACGAAGTCCAACTTGAAGGTTCACCACCATAAGATGAAGCTAGGTCTAAAAGCTTCTACCTTAAAGGTTCACTTAAAAGGGAATTCGCACTTACCTTAATGTCACACAACCAAAGCTTAGGGATTCTAAACTTATGAGCTCTAACACTTAGAAGATCTAACTTAGGAGGTTAA
The DNA here is from genome assembly GCA_036785695.1 of Gentiana straminea. NCBI lineage: Eukaryota > Viridiplantae > Streptophyta > Magnoliopsida > Gentianales > Gentianaceae > Gentiana > Gentiana straminea. The sequence goes on along the minus strand of JAVUPR010000497.1, from coordinate 7,563,835 downwards.
CACATACGAAGTCTAACCTCAAAATCCACAACTTAAAGGTGTAAACTTGATAAGGTCACATCTTAAGACATCTAAACCTATGCAGCGGTGTTACTTCATTCTCTGATACCAACTATGACGACCCTTATTCGGATACCGAGTCCTTAACCGGAAAAGGACGCCCGGCACGTATATAACTAAAATAAATCGATTATATACGCAAGCCTGACATCATCAACACCATAGAACAAGCGGAAAACGAAAACATAGACTCCTAAAAACTTAAAAGAATACTACAGCGAACGACAAGTAACACAGGTTGAAACTACAACAATCCCAAGATATTTTACAAAAGATTGAATACCCATTCAACTGTTACAACACTTTCTTTACAATCCAAAAGATACAATTAACTCAATCCATTACAAAAGGAAAAGGGGAAGATTCTATACAATAATTACAAAAGAATAAAAGAAAGATAGGCTCAACTACTGCAACTTGGGAAATCACTCTTAAGCGATATCGAACTAAACCTACAACAAAATCACATTCTCGGGGTAGGGAACAACACAATAGAGGGTATGTACAAACGTACTCAGTAAAGGGTAGAAGCACTGATTCTACACATGCTATATCACAAGGATTATAAATAATAATATTAATAATATCACATGGCAAATCAAACAACATAATAACACATATGTTTCATTCGTTCACAACACTCTACTAGTCTCACTAGTAGACACAACCACATAAGGCATTTGTTACATATTGATTCAAGGACACTTGGCATAGTGAAGAGTGCACCACGACATATTCAGCACCTCATATGGCACGAGTATCTAAAATGTGGAATATTACAACAGTATTTGGAAAGTGTGAGGGTGTAATAGTTCCATGCTGCATTACAAAAACGTGTCTCACCATGTCTTAGCTTTTAGACAAGTCTAGTATGTATTTATGTGATTAAACTAACCACCTACGTTCATTGCCCATAAAAAGGCTTCTTAAGGACCACTAGACCTTAGACAAACTCTACATTACACTACCTAACACATTGCACATAAATGTTGAAATCTAATCCAATACCCACGAGGCTAAGGAAAAAGGCTTTCGGTGATCCCGAGTATCTCCCTAGAGGGTCTCCACAAGGTGCTGAGCCGAATACACCAGAAACCGAACCTCTAACTTCGTCATGTTACAAGTAAGACATTGAACTCAAGTCAACGTCACATAAGGCTAAATGTAGAGGGTTCCAATGCTCCCGTGAGACGCGGTGCGGAGCCAAAGCCACTATAGCGCATACACTTAAAGCATATTAGACGTGATCACAACAGACATCATACGTGACTACCAGACTTCAGCTGAGAACATCAAGCTTGATGCTCAGCTGAGTACTCAGATGCGTACTTCAGATTAGCTACCAGGTTAGTACATAACAGATTCAAATTCAGATGTCGAGATCAAGTCACCATACTAACAGCAGGTCACCCACTAAATTCCGTTGAATCGATTATATGACAGCCTATCTCCCGGCTAGCAGATCTTGGTCCAGAATATGACTACCTAGTCACGATGATTGCAGCAAGAACGTATATTACATTATAAGAAGCCTACTCTCTTCTCCTCACCACCGAGTCTCAGATATTCCATCATCAACTGATCGCCATCTCCCGTACTCCTCAGCCTGCTGCTGTTACGAATTTGGCCACTAATTCTTCCAACCTTGGCAGTGGACGGGGCTAGGGGCGGCGCCACCTTAAGGAAAAAGGGTCACCTGACCATTAAAAAAAAATTTCTATGTATATTATACACAATGTAAAATTTTTATGTACTAATATCTGTCTATTGACCCGTTAAAATTTTCAAATATTTGCCCTTGATCCATAACCATACATATATTTCTTATGTAATGTATTAAAAAATTGTAATACGGTGTGTCGGTCTCGATCCCTGACCCGCGTCATACAATTCATGCGGCCGCCCCTGGACGGGGCCGATCAAACTATCTAGGTCGTGGCCACAATAATAAATTTCGATAGTCAAAAAGGTATAGAAATTGTAATATGATTAGGCATTTCTTACGTTAAAGCTAAATTTCTTGTTATCTTGTGCTTTTTCGGAAGTAAACTCCTCACGGTGTATATAGCTCAAATAAAGAATATTAGGAAAATTTTAAACAATTAATGCTGTAGCACCTAATTCTGAATAAAAAATAGTTAGAATGTTGTCAAATGAGATGCTACAACAATTTTCCTCGCTCAAATTGCCGATTTTTACAGCGACGGGTACTTTTCAATTGACGGCCAAGCGCATATTTTTTTCATTGAAATATCATGCATGCACTATGGATAACTACTAGTTGAACGAATTCAATGGTCACCTATATACTTACACACGATCAGTCGATTTCTTGCTTGCTCCTTATCCACTAATAAATACTTACAGTAACTTACCTACCTTTTTTTTCTGAAAATGGAAGTTCGATTTAAGGAATCGTGAACGATAACGACATATTCTCTGTCAGCTTTCGACTAAATAAGTTGGGGAACTTTAAGAAATGTGCCTTAAAAGATTAACGTTTCAAAAATATGTTTCAAAAGTAAATATTAAAAAAATATGTTTTAAAAGTATTTTGTTGCGGATTTACTACGTAATCTCTACGTATATACTGCGGAATCTCTACAAAATTCTTTTGGAGCATATTTTTCAAATGTTTTCTTCTAGGCTATGTTTGAGAAAAAATCTATTTTCATGGGTTTGAAAAAAGTCGCTAATCGCCCCCCTTATCCGTCCGCCCCTGTCCACGAATATCCGTGGATATTTAATTTTTTATGAAATAAACATTTCAATTTTATAAAATAAGGAAATGGTGTTTCAATAGTCAACGCATATATGTTTCGTTCATCATAAATTTTGTTTGATTTTTTATTCTATGACACCACAAAATAACTTTTATCACACTTCATGTTAACATGTTGTCCGGTTGAAACAGCACCTGACATTCGTTTTATAATGGTGACTTAAACTATGCAACTGAGTCTGGTCAACTGAGCATGGTGCTAAGCTGAGTCTGTGTGGAAGCCCAGTCGGTCCGAGCATGAAGCGCTCGCCGAGTCGGTGTTCGACCGAATAAGAGTAGGGTGATCAACCGATGAGTCTCTTGTCTTTGAGTTGTGCTTGTCGAGTATTATCTCGTGTTCACTACGACCTAAGCTTAGAATAAGTTAGCGGTTTTTTACGATCAGTTACGGTTTTGATATTTTCGAATTGGTCATTTTTCCGAATTGACGTCCGGTTCGAGTTGTGCTTGTTTTTTTCTTCGATGATATTATCTCGTTGTAACGAGGTTGCTTTCGGCCTTTCAAAGAGGATACTACAAGAATGGCCGGTGAGCTCAAACGGCGGTTATCGTGGCCGAGAAGCATTTTAGGTTTAGTGGTTGAAGTTTGAGAGGTTGTACATGACAAAGTCTCTATATAGAAACAAGTTGTTATTATAAGCAATGTCTATTCGAAGTATAACCGGTTTAAGGATGCATGAGCGCACTCCGGTTCGGTTTTTCTTCAATGAGGGAAAACCACGGTCATCTTGATCACGATCCAGTTTTCCAATTTCGTTGTACACTCAATCTTTGAGAGGTTGGACCTCTAAGGAATATTGATATGAAGATTGAAGATGAGGATGCAAAGACATCGATCCTACTACCTAAGTATTGATTATTGCATGCGTCATATAAGAACTTTTTGCAGTCTTTTATTTTTGGGTAGGACTCAGTGTCATTAGAGGATGTGAAATCATCTCTCCATTCTCAAGAGCTACACCGTAAGGCAACAGGTTTTGGTACAGACAGCCAGTCTGCTGGGTTGGTGTCCAGTGGAGTCAGCAGAGCATCAAGAAACCCTGGAAAGAAGAAATCCAAGAAGATTGGTTCCAAGGGTCCTAAGGCAAAGGATGTCTGCAGTTACTTCAAGGATCAAGGACATTAGAAAATGAATGTCCAAAGAAGAAGAGCCAGCAGGATCATCAGTCAGGCACTGATGCCTTGGAAAAACAAGACATCAACTCTGATAAAGATATAGCTCTAGCGGTCTCAGAATCATCAGGGCACAAGGATGTGTGGATTCTGGACACTGAGTCATCTTATCATATGTGTCCAAATGGGGAGTGGTTCTCAATCTATGAGAAGGTGGAGGGAAGCCATGTGGCTACAGCAAGGTCTGCAAAATACTTGGAATTGGGTCAGTTCAGCTAAGGTCACATGAAGGTGAATTCCGCACACTGAAAGAGGTTAGGCATGTTCCACAGATGACCAAGAGTCTAATATCACTTAGTCTTCTAGACATCAAAGGGTTTAGGATTAGAGGTGAAGGTGGAGTGGTGAATGTCTACAAGGATTCGGCTGTGATTCTGAAGGATATCAGGCAAGGGACATTGTACATACTATAAGGGTCTATTGTATCAGGTTTTGATGTTGTTGCATTATCATAGGTTCACCAGTCACAGCTAACCAAGTTGTGGTATATGAGACTGGGTCATATGGGTGAAAGATGATACAAATTATGTCTAAGCCTGATCTACTTGGAGGACATAAGGTCAAGGAGCTAGAATTTTGTGAGCACTGTGTGTTTGGGAAACAACATAGAAGCACGTTCCCAAAAGCAATTCACATGACAAAAAGGACACTTGATTATGTCCAATCTGATTGTTGGGAGCCTTCAAGGGTGGAGTCATTGGGTGGTCATAGATACTTTGTATCTTTTATAGATGATTATTCAAGGATGGTTTGGGTAGTAATGATGAAGCATATGGGTGATGCATTCAAGCACTTCATGTAGTGGAAGGCTTTGGTTGAAAATCGACCGGGAAGAAGATCAAGATGCTTAAACTAATAATGGTCTGGAATTATGTTACCATATGTGTCCAACAATGCCTAAAACACAAACATTTGGAAAATATGCTCCAAAAGAATTTCGTAGAGATTCCACAGCATATACGTAGAGATTACATAGTAAATCCGCAACGAAATGCTCTTGGAACATATTTTTTTAATGTTTACTTTTGAAACATATTTTTGAACCGCTCTCTGTTTGGACTTGAACTATGTGTAATATCACTGTATTAAACATCTAATTTGTATCTGATTGTAGTTGAACCTGAACAATATTTGTTACAATCTGTAATACTGAAACCTTTCCATCTTGTAATCTGGACTAAACCATTATTTGATACTCTGTGCCATCAGTTTGAGGAAAGTTTAATTCATTTAATCTGTTGTTGGTTATACAGCCTTCTATTTGCATATAACCTGTTGGCAACGTTTATTAAACGTCACTATAAGCTTGAGTTGCAATAAATCTTCCTGCAATCTTGTGAATCAATAGTCTATACAGTATTTTGAATTAATCTGAACCAACTTGCTTTCCGGGTAATTGATAGATGCTATATAGTTCTTGAACTATACTGTTTTGATCACATTAATTAATTTCTCAATTTTGATCACTAAGGTTTTTACGTTTATGAATAATAAACTAAGTTAGTTTCCGCTTTATTTGCTTAGTACTTGTGTATTGAACGTCTTATAATATTGAAAATGAAGTTATAATTCACCCACACTCTATTCACCCCCCTCTATAGTGTTTGTTGCGCCTATATCGATCCAACAAAAACAGCCTTCTTAAATGGTGAGTTGGAAGAAGAAATCTATATGGAACAACCTAAAGGGTTTGTGGTTCTTGGTCAATAAAATAAGGTGTGCAAACTTGTGAAATCATTGTATGGGCTTAAACAAGCACCAAAATAGTGGCATTTGAAGTTTGACCAAACAATGATAACAAATGGCTTTAGAATCATTGAATATGATAAGTGTGTGTCTACATCAAGACAATACCTAAAGCCTGCTTGATAGTATGTTTGTATGTGGATGACATCCTAATCATGGGTAGTGATCATTGTTGGAAGTAGCGCCCGAAAGACAATTTACGTAATTGTTTGTAGAATTAATAAATGATAGATTTATTATCATCTTATTACTTGCTTCGTGCTTGTAAGTAATACACTACTGAAATCCCCAAGTCGTATCATATATAGCCATATAACTTAGTGTGTGTCACACATGAGGATTAAGTTTATGGTGATACATTTGAAATATTAGTCCGTGGTGAAGTTAATCAAAGTATGGGGTCTATTAATTAAACCACCATTAATGCGCCCAAAACACTTTAAGGTGTGACCGTCTTATCCGGACCGTCGACATTGGTTGTCTAAGTGGAGCATTTATATATGATGAGAGTCATATAGGGCTGGACCGATTTAATCTGAGTTTCTCATATAATTCCGTGATTAAGAAATCTTATTAAATCACAAGATGATCATTTATGGATTAACCTTAATCCTGAAGTGATTACAGACTCCTACTTGTTTCAGGGTAGGGTTTGATGTGTTCGTTAAGGATCGCTAAGAGGCGCGGTCCGAATCACTTTCACGTTGGCACTATTCTGGAATGAGTGAGAAGTGTGTGTTTCACAGGTATGGAATCCATTCATTCATGCGGGAAGTAGAAAGACAATCCCCTTATTTGTTGATCCTAAAAACTGATCAATCTCGGGAGTTCGTATTGGTTATGAACTAATTGATCACTAGTGGGTTAATGGTAAATAAGGATAAGATATATTGAAGAAGGTTTACGGAAATAATCCTACTTCAGTACGGATAGTCTATGGAGGGTTAGTTTATATGAAATGATTATATCAATGGACACTTATCGACTCGACTCGACGTTTTGAGAATATGTTATATCTATAATCGATAGAGTTCAGTTTTGGATTTATGGTAGCGTAATTCTGGAATTAATGAATTAAGTAAAAATATTATGTTCGATGAATATTTTTTTTAATTTATTATAGCTACTGATTATAGGTCAATAGTCCCCGGGTTGACTCCTAACACGAGAGTGCTTTCTCGTTTTATGGAACCTCGAGAATAAATTAAATATTGGTCTATTTAATGAATATGCAATATTATTTATTTGGTAAATAATATGTAAAATAGAAAAGGCATTTTCTATTAAAAATTGACAAAGGTGGCGCCTATTTTGTGGATAATTAGGAGAAGAAATTTTCCTAGACTATCTCACGTGTGTGATTAATTAATTATCTATTTATTGGATAATTAATGGAAAAATAAAGAGATTGATTTTTTGGGATTATCTCTTATTTTTGTAGTAAAAATATATTTTCCTTGTGGGAATTGGTTTTGTGGTTTGAAAAGAATAACTCTCTTGACTAGTTATTTTCCTATATAAAGAGAGTTCATCCTAACACAATAAACACACAAATTTGCTCCACAAATAAAATAGAAGGAAAAAATTTTAGTTTCTTGCCTTAGTCATTTAGTGAAGAAAAACCCTAGGTTTTTCTTGTGCATATTCGAGGAGGTTCTACGGCGAGGATCAATGTCCACCAGTCGTCGCTAGGAGATACAATCCGGAATACTACGGCTTCTCCCTTGGTCGATTTTATCATCTCTCTCCGGTTTGGGTAAATCTACTAACCTTCTCGTAGGATTAATTAGTTATGTCTCATATCGTAAATCGCATAAGCTTCCGCTGTGCAAAGATCGAGTGTCTTGATCGGTGCTACTACTTCTAGCATGTGGTATCAGAGCCAAGGTTTAAATTTTTACGATACCGAGAGCATAATTAATTAATTTAGGAGTGAAATTGCATATTTTATTTCATTGAATGTTGTGGTAGACGGGATGGATTGGGGTTGGTATTTGTTTACCGTTAGATCTATTGGAACTCGTATAATTAGTATTATACGAAGTATAGGATATATATAATTTTTTGGGCAATTTATGTAATTTAGTTTTACAATTTAAATTTCATAGTAGTAGTATTTTTTTTTTTTTTTGATCCGTCGGCAAACAAGAAAAGCGGCTCTGCAAAATCTTCAATGAAGAAAAAATTGGTACCAGGCGCTCAAATTGGGACGCTGATGAATGGGAAATTCAAGTGCTGATGTCATGCTGACATCAGAGTCAATTAAAAAAAATGGCGGCTGAAGTATACGAGATGAAGAAAAGGAAAGGGAATCAAACCTTTTCTTTTCTTTTTTATCAAGTTGCTGGATGAAGACATTTATATTTTTTTTTATTTTTCCTAGTTTAAATAGGTTAGATACGGGATACCAACGATCCATCTTAGTGGTTTACTTTACACATTTATTTTCATGTTCGATAATTTATGTGAAATAACCATGTCATGATATGCATCATATTCATGAATTCCACTCCTAGCATATGTATACATGTAGATATTTAATCGTGATATTAATTAGGCATGTATGAAACGTCATTAATTTAGATTAATTTAGGTAATTAATTAAATTAATTAAGACGAACGAAATTTTATCGGGATATAAAATTCACATGATAAACTTAATTTGGGATAATAAATCCTACGGGGTTTAAGTTATGTAGTGTCTACATAAATTTTGAATTTTGATAATCAAAAATTGGAAAATCCGGAAAAGTCGGACATCAACTAAGCAAAAGGTTTGAAAATTGGTTCGGGCGGTCAACAGGGCTTCGGTTCGACTCGATTTGTCCGTCCAAGTGCGACGTTAGCTTCAGGGGTCCGGCAAGGTCAAGCTATCCGGCGAGCTAAGGCTCAATGGGGCAACCTTAGCCCGTTTCATCTAGCAGTTGTATATGAACCAACGAAGAGGACGAGTCGGCTTAGCCAATCCTGAAACCGTTCGGTGAACTCGGTTAAAGCTCAGCCAAAGTTTAAAACCGATAAGTTGGTGGTTGCTCTTCTTCATTTATTGTTTTTCGACTTATTCGAAAAAATCAACAATCCCAGAACCTTTTGGGATAATAAAATTCTTTATGAATTTTATTTATGTAGTATCTACGTAAAAAGGATTTTAATGATCGAGAAAATTGGAAAATCGTGAAAAGATACGACACTAAGTAGACGGTATTTGGAACCGATAAATTGGTGATTGCTTTTCAAGATTTATTGTTTTCAAATTAATGAGATAAAATTCTAAGATCCTAAATTTTTATCATGACAATATTAGGACTATAAAATTCATTGGTGAATTTTTGTTTTGTAGTGTCTACATAAGAGATTTTCTAAATAATCGATAAATTGGAAAATCATGAATACAATGTCACTAGTTATACGGTATTTGGAACCGATAAACTAGTGGGAGCTTTAAATTTGTGATTTATTGTTTTTTGATTTAGTAGAAAATTCATAAAGTCCTAATGTATTGGAAATAAAATTCTTGGTGAATTTTATTTGTGTAGTGCCTACACGAGGAATTTTAATAAATCCATAAAATTGGAAAATCGTGAATAAGTGACACTAGTTAGACGGTATTTGGAACCGATGAACTAGTGGGAGATTAAATTTAAATATTCATGATTTATTGTTTTTCGGATGATTAAGAAATTCTGAAAATCCTAATAAGACTACCTATTTTTCAAAATAACGAGTGGGAGCGGGAAGGTGACAATCGAACCCACGGCCTCTACTGTTGAGAACAAGCACGTGAGAGAATGGTGACGCCTCGTGCCGCTTTGATTTCGGCCCCTAAGGATGACCTTCACCGCTATCAAAATGCATGGCTTGATTTCCGAAAGGATAGGATTTTGGGTACTCGTCGAGTCACTGACCGACCCTAAGGCGGCATACTCGGGGCGTATTTTGAGATCTGAAACTGTAGGTCACACTCACAAGGATATTTTTGGAAATATCTTGGCTGAAAAAGAAAGGTAATCAACAATTAAATGAATATGTCCGATTCTCAGTTAATTGTTGAGAGAGATTGTCTCAATTTAATCGTCACCTCTTTGACCTACCCTAAGGCGGCACTGTAGGTAGGTGTGAGATTAAATCCTTGGAATGGTAGGATAAATTGCATGCATGACATCACGTTTATAATTCATAAAATTATAATATGTTGTAGTGTATGATTTGATTTATATTTCTGTCATAATTTATTTTGCAACTACATATCGTCTCAAGGTATCTAAACTGCTAAACATATTATATTGACTAATAACGACTTCGTAAAAGTGGAAAAGTAATAAGAACGTTGAACTCATAAATCGAGAATGCAAATTAAATTTTCGGAAGAGGATGTTCCTCCTAAGCCTTCAAACTTAAGTGACATTAATGAGTATGTCACTGCTGTCACTCGTGTTGAACGAGATGCAACCGATATTAGTTCAAAGATGACGAGAATGCATGATTTGATATTAATATCATTAGACATCCCACAGTTTATGAGTAGTGTCTACTCTTATAAACTGCTAGTTCACGGCCATTTCCTTTATAGAAAGCCAAGAATGGGAAAGTAAATGTCTAAAAGTATAAGTCATCAAAACTAAACAAGTTTAAGGCTAAACCGAAATATTTCTAAAAGAAAGCATAGGATAAGGAAAGTGATTTCGGATCACTAACCTATGAATCCTAATAGACTTTCTTAACCGAGTAATTTGACTCAGAAGCTAAAATTATTTTGTTAGAACAAGGTAGCTGGGCATTCATGATAAAGAGTAGACAACGGGCAGTTATCTTAGCTAAGATAGTGGGAGTGATATAAGGAATAAATTTCGGATTTTAATCCTTGAATATCAAAGAAATATAATTTATGTTTTCGGATTCGTTGGAACAAATGGATTCACTTTCAAACCGATAATAAAGTTGCCTTAAAGAAAGTGAATATGACATTTGTATACGATTCCGAGACTCGGACATTCGTTTGATAAAGTCAAAACCACTAAGTAATGCTGAAAAAGTATATGTAACACATTATAAGCTATTAAGACAAATGGTTTCCGTATTTAGATAAACGATTCTTCAACATCTATTAATTAGTGCATATATCCTAAAGATAAGATCTAAAGACTGGCTAAGGGTGATTCCTATCTCCCAATCTAAGAACACTATCTCAAAGGAAAAATGACTAAGTAACCTTTCAATTAGGAAAGGGTAATAGAGCTAAAGAAGTAACATAGCTTGTTCATATTGACCTTCAGGGTCTTATGAAGGATACAAGCTAGTGGGAGCTTTTGAGGAATAGACATTTTGTCTAATGACTACTCGAAACGCCGATTAGTTTATCTAAATATTTGGAGAAATATCTGATATTACCAGAGAAACGAGTATTCCATGCTCAGATATAGGCTATGGCATGGTTTTGGCACCGATGCTTGGCCTACCTCCGAGTGAAACGATTTCACTGCAAGGATAAACCATGTATTGTCTTGTATAGTTATTGATATATTACAATACACTGATAGAGGCATTTAGCGTTTATTCTTGAAGGTAGGACTGGAGATTTTGCATACACGTTCAGATGGTGACTGATCGTGAAATATCTTGATACAATGAGCAAAGGTTGGTTATAAGATTCTTAAGATCGGATAGTGACGGTTACACTGTTACATCCTTTCTAAAAGATTGTTTAGATAACAACCTTAGACCTTGAAGTACAGTTACTCAAGGAGTTACTATCTGATTTAATCAGACCACATCCAACATTGGTTGTTGGGGATTACGCTGATTAATACTACTGAACCAAATCAGAATATCAATCCACCCAAATGCAGTGGGAGTATGGTCTAACCATTGACCCGCTGTGATTATGCAGCCTTTGCAGCCTGCTTGGGGTGATCGATCACCTATGGTCCTTTTGGAAGGACTGTATAGGATTCTGACAATAGAAGGTTGGTTTAAAGTCATAAACCTATAAATGGAGTTTTTGTACTCCAATTATGTTCACACTTTTGTAGGACCACCTGAGTGTCTCAGGCCAAGTGGGAGTAATTGGGTCTACGTGTAAAAGAGTTGAATGAATGAGAAAGTTTATCTTTCTAAGCAAAGCCAAGTGGTTTTGGGGGTAACTCCCTGAGAAGTAGACAGTTAAACAGGGGTGATGCCCTGAAACTTTCTCACCACTCAGCCTTGCTTGACTCTATGGAAAGCAGAAAGATTAACAGGTGTGATGCCCTGAAACTTTCTTGCCGTACAATGGAGCTTAGATTCATTCGGAACGGAAGAGTTTTAGCTTAAAACCAATGGCATATTGACTTCCTCTTCTTATATCCATTGATGAATTAAAGCAAACCTCTAGGTCATTAAAAATCACATGTTTTGAAATGTGTGGGCTTGACTATAATATTGATGAGTCTTTTGTAGACCAGAGAAACAATATTGGTAAAGTAGTAGACGTTGGTGTTAATAAAAGATAACACTGCAACAGTTGGAAACAACATGAGTGTGTTATCTGAAGTCAAAAACTGACGAGCCAAAGCTTCTTTGAATCAAAGAAGTGGATTATATTCTTAGAATTTGATTCGGTCAAATTCATGAGAACAAGTTGTGGTAGTTTCCCATCCATCTTACTGTTTAATATGATGATGCATTTTCGTATGCAATATTCAACGAGAGGTTTCCTACCCAACCTCTTACGGAATAATTCTCTAAATATTTGGAGATAGAGAAAATGGGATAAATTCTCTGTTGGATAGAGAAAGTCGGGTTATTAAAAGTCAATAATAGTCGAATATTGGATTCGGACGTTGAGCAGCAGTATAGTACATCCTCAAGTACCTTTAGAGAACGAGGAGTTGTATGCTTGAGCATTCGGGTGCAAACCTGAGTATTGTTGACTACACTGTTTCTGATTTTTGTTGGATTAAGGATGATCGTAAATCGATCTCAGGCTCAGTGTTTACTCATTGTGATGGAGCTATAGTCTAGAGAAATCCAGCACTGCCTATTTAACTTTGCTAGTCGAATACATAGCGGCTTTCGGAGCAGCTATAGAGGCAGTGTGGCTTGAGAAATTCTTTGTTGGATCTGGAAGTAATTCTAGGTCTCGATGAGCCGATACCATTTTATTGTGAAACAGTTGAGAGGTGGCTCATGCAAATGATTTTCACAGTTACAAGAGGTCAAAAGCATATTGAGAGAAAGTACCACCTGATCAGACAGACCGTGTAGAGAGGCGACGTTTCGGTCCAAAAGATCGCCTCGAGCTAACAACCTAGCTGATCAGTTTACCAAGTGGCGTGACATCTAGTGTCACTGATAAGCGCTTGACGGGTATGAGATTGGGAGATAAGTCTCATCTGCTTTAGAGCAAGTGGGAGAATGTTGTGGATAGAAAGAATAAGGGTGTGGTGCTCTAAAAAACAATCATTGATTGTCTTTAAGGGCAAGTGGGAGATTGTTAGATATAGTGTGCCCGAAAGACAATTGTTCCTTATCCTTACGGGCAAGTGGGAGATTGATGGAAGTAGCGCCCGAAAGACAATTTATGTAATTGTTTTTAGAATTAATAAATGATAGATTTATTCTCATCTTATTACTTGCTTCGTGCTTGTAAGTAATACACTACTGAAAACCCCAAGTCGTATCATATGTAGCCATATAACTTAGTATGTGTCACACATGAGGATTAAGTTTATGGTGATACACTTGAAATATGAGTCCGTGGTGAAGTTAATCAAAGTATGGGGTCTATTTGATTAAACCACCATTAATGCGCCCAGAACACTTTAAGGTGTGACCGTCTTATCCGGACCGTCGACATTGGTTGTCTAAGTGGGGCATTTATATATGATGAGAGTCATATAGGACTGGACAGATTTAATCTGAGTTTCTCATATAATTCCGTGATTGAGAAATCTTATTAAATCACAAGATGATCATATATATGGATTAACCTTTGTTAAGGGTGATTTTATATGTTTTATAAGGATATATTTTATATCAATTCTCTCCATATTCGTATGTTTCTCATAGAAATCGAGCTTTATATTGAAATATTGAGCAAATGGGTTTTAAAAGTCTTTAAGTGTAATCTTGAGCTAATTTCGTGATTTTATTGGTAGTTATCTATGGTTTTACACTTTGTGTGTTCTTATGGTTTCGAAGGTACATTTACATGTCATGGAGAGGGATGAAAAGAGCTTAAAAGATGTTCAAGTGAGGATTTGCATGGAAGGAAAGAGATAGAGATGAAGTTGGAATGAAGATCAAGATGAATTTGGAAGAAAAAGGGACTGAACTGGCGTCCAAAGAGTGGACTGGCGTCCAGGAGAGGAAATTTGATACAGAGAGTTTGGACGTAGCCTGGACGGACGTCTGAAGGAAGTCCAGAAGAATGGACGAGCGTCCAATATCCTTGGACGGGCGTCCAAAACCGACATAGCAGCAGCCGACCTAGTTTTCTATAAATAGCAGCTGCGCTCCAACCCTAATCACATCAGATTTTCACACATTATTGAGACCTATTGATACACAATCATTAGAGAAAAACCCTAGGCGGCCCCAGCCCCCTTTGGGGAGGCTGGGGTTGCGGATTAGTTAGGTTTTTGTTTTCGTTTTCGTTTTCTATTCTTGTTCGATTCATGGTCTTGTCTTGAAGTTTGTGAATTTGGAGCGACCATGGGAAACTTTTCCAAAGAGGCGTTTTATTTCTTCCTTTGGATATTTTGTGAGTTTAATTTCAAGTTTGTTTCTTTCCTTTGTTTATTTGTTTATGCAATCGATATCGGAAGATGTATTGCTATTTGATGTTTACCGTATGACGGAAATCGGTGTAAACCTTAGATCACCATAGGAAAGATTAGACTTTTGACCTTGACATAACGGAAGTTGATAGGTTAGATCTCTAGGTTGTTAGATCTAATAAATCTTGCACCTTGTTTTGAGAGCGTTAATCTCTATAGATCGGAAGATGATGAGATTGATAGACGGATTACTTACGGAAGTAGGAATTCATACCTTTGATTAGGTGAACCACAACTTTGATTGAATCATCATAAGATAATCTAGGGAAGAATTAAGGGTTGCGGGATGGTGGATCATGTTTGTTCTATGTTGATTTGCTTCAGTCATGAGTTAGTTTTATTGTTTTCTTAGTTGTAGTTTTATTGTTTTATTTGCTTTTGTTCGCAACGATATTTTCCTGGCTTTGGACCGACAATCCTCTCGTCCAGGTTTATTTTCCGTTTTAGTTTAGGTTTAGGAATAACTGTATCAATCTTAGGAAAATTAATGAACTAGATACCCCGATTCCCTGTGACCGACTCCGGTATTAATCGCTATACTACGATCCCTACACTTGGGGAATACCGGATTTATAAATTTTATTACTTGTTTGCTTTGTTAGATAAATCCGTGACAAGTTTTTGGCGCCGTTGCCGGGGAATCGGTACGGTCGTCTAGTTTCTTATTAATTTTTTCTAAAGTTGTTATGTTTTGTTTTTCGTAGGTAGTTTGTGTTATCTAGTGATTATTAATTTTTCATAGGTTTGTGTTTAGGTTCCAATTAGGGTTTTGTTTAGTTTTCGTGTTTTGTTTGGACCTGTTTTCGTGTTTAGCAGCGTTTATGTGTTTCAGTTTGAACGTAAACGGGCGTCCTGAGCTATTGGACGCCCGTCCGTCCAAATCTGATCGTCTCTGTTTGTGTTTTGCCCAGGCGGACGAGCGTCCGCAACTTGGACGCCCGTCTGTTCTTTCTCCGGGCGGACGTCCGTCCGCAACTTGGACGCCCGTCTGGCCTGTCTGTCACCAGTTTTTTATTTATTTATTTTTGTTTTAGGTAGATATCGTGGTTTAGGGTTTCTGTTTTTCGTAGGTAGGTTTCATAGGTAGGGTTCTGAGGTTGAATTATCTGACCCCACGTTTTTCACGGTCAAATTTTTGGATAAAAGGGATCGTTTTAACACTCATTAGTATTTTGGCCGTAACTTTCGGCTCGAGTGTCGGATTTACGCGCAGGTCAAAATCCACTGTTTTCCCTTCCATTTTGGGCTCAGAAGATTTCAACACGTTTTTTTTAGGGTTTTCTGTTTTTTCTGTTTTAAATTTTTCGTAGTTTAGGTTTGGGTTTCTGTTTCCGTATCTTTTTAGGTAGTTTTCAATAAAAGTAGCGTTAAATAAATTGAGAGTTTTTATTTTTGCCGTGTTTCGATGACCGTTGGGTTAAGAATGTGCAAAACGTTTTTTACTCAATTTATGAAACGTGAATTTAGGTTTCATAGTTTTGTTTTCGTTTTTAATAAACACTAGGGTTTCTGTTTTAATGATATGGTATTAGGTTATGATTTTAGGGTTGCTGCTGTTTTCTGGTATCAATCGAGTCTGCTGTGCTTTTCTGCTGAGTCAGACGGGCGTCCATAGTAAGTGAACGCCCGTCCGTCCTAAATATGCTTAAACGTCCGTCTGTCTTGTCTGAACGCCAGTCCAGTGTGTCAGTTTCTAGTGAATAGAATTTGATTTTTAATGCTTTATTTGACGTGGATACTTTCCTACGAGCCTCTGTGGCTAATTGTTTTTGCGTAGATGTTCTGAACTTGCATGTTTACATCTTCCCATCTACGAGTCCATGTTAAATAAGTGATTTACTCTTATATACATGTTTCATTATTCGACATGGATGTTTTATTGTGAGCCTCTGTGGCCTTTGTATACGCGTAGATGTCCTGTTCTTTCACTGTTATGGTATCTTTCCATCTACCGATCCATGTTAAATAATTGATTAACTTTTAAATACATGATTCATCCATGCATGTTATAGTTAATGTCGGTTCTCGTATGCTATAACTGTTCTTATTGTTATTTAGTAGCTAATGTCGGTTTCCGTATGCTACATATCGTTGTGATGAATCCTGTGAGCTTTGAGACCTATGTGCTTTCTTGTTATTTTTGTAGCTCATATGGGTAGCTACTGTCGGTTTTCCGTATGCTACCATGTCTTCTTATGAGTTATATCTGTTTAGTATAGCTAACTGTTGGTTTTCCATAATGCTATCACCTTTGATGAGTCTTAAGGCGCGTATACACTGCATGTAATGAATAGTACTGTCGTTTATCGTAAACTATCATTATTTGGTAGACGTTTATGATATACATGTCGTGTTGCAAATGAGTGGGCTAGTTTTCTTTCTTTTATTTTCTTTTATTTTTGCATATCATTTAGTTGCATGTCATCTAGTTGCATTGTTTTTTTCTATTTTTCTTTTATTTTTCTTGAGGGTAGTTACTGTCGGCTTTCCGTACGCTACCACTTTATCATGTAGATTGCATTGTAATATCTTTTTCATGTAGTTGCACCTAGCCCTACTGTTTTGTAATGTTCCATGTATAATTTCCATCTTTATATGGGCTTAATTTGAAAAATCTCTATGACTTCTTTTCCATGTATAATCCTCTATCATTATTAGTTGGAATTTGATGTTTCTGTATGCACATGTGGTCCATATTTGTTTTGTAAAGCTTTTGTGGCTTTATTCTTGACGCTTAGGTGTCCTGTACTTTCCCTGTGTGGTGATTTTTCCATCTGAGAAATTATATCATGTGCTTATAGCATTGTTTTTGCCATGTTATATTCCCATATGTTCCCCGAGATACTGCCATGTTTTTCAAGTGGTGCAGGTACATTTTTAGCTGTTTTTGTTAAGCTGGCCTTGGAAGTGAATCTGGAGAGGAATACCTATGACATCTCGTGCCTCGGAAACGCGGATCGATTATCTATCCTTCTTCAGCCTATCTTCATATCATTACCAAATCAGCTAAGTTCTTTTATCTTTTCTTTAATTCTGCACAACATGAGGACATGTTGTCATTTAAGTGTGGGGGAGGGGAATAGTTTCATGTATTATATTTCATTTGCCATCCTATTATATTTCTATGAAAGAGTGCTACATTTTAAAATTTTGTTTGTTTTGTCCCAAGTGAGCAAAGGCATATCTTTATTTGAGTTTTTATATCATTGGTGCATTATTTTGCATATTTAGTAAATTTAGATGTTTTACCCAACACTATTTTTCACGTGCCATAGTAAATGATGAGCTATATTTTAAAGCTATGCCCATTTGATTAGAGATTTTTGATGATTATCGCATGATTCTTTGCGTACATACAAATTTTAAAAAATTTTATAGTTTGTGTTTAGAATTAAAGTATGACATACTGTGAATATCTGAAGGTTTGAATGTGATAGGAGGGATATAATTTAAGGTTTGTATACCAATCTAAGATGAATAATATGGATAAGATATATATATATGTATAAGTGTCGGAAGTAGCTACCGATGATTTGAGTGCGGTAGGGCATTATCACGAAATGTCCTATACCACTATGAGGTTCAATAGCTCCCGACGGCCTGATGATAGTAGTCCAGCTAGGGTGTTATCACGAAACGTCCTATTGCTGGGAATGAGGGCATATGCTATACGTGTGTAATTAAGAGAACTATAAAGAAAAATTAGCAAATGGAAATGTGAAAAGATGGTTGAAAACCGTAGTTATCTTCTGACTATCCCCAGTATAAACTGAAAGATATGTTGTAGGGATTATCCTCAAAGTATGTCGGAAATATTTTAAACACTCCTTATTATTATTTTTCTAATATGTATGTTTTGTGAGGTGCATGTTATAATCGTTTTTTATATTTCTGATCTAAATGGGATGTTGGCTAGTTTTGCTTGAATCAATTTCAAGTGTGGATTTAGTGGAAATTTGTTATGGCTATGCACACACACGTGGGTGAACCTCTAAACTATTGAATATGCTTTATGGTTGCATAAATGTTTATATGTCTCGAGTCTTGATTATGTTTTGTCTTGCTCGGGACGAGCAAGGTTTAAGTGTGGGGGAGTTGTTAAGGGTGATTTTATACGTTTTATAAGGATATATTTTATATCAATTCTCTCCATATTCGTATGTTTCTCATAGAAATCGAGCTTTATATTGAAATATTGAGCAAATGGGTTTTAAAAGTCTTTAAGTGTAAACTTGAGCAAATTTCGTGATTTTATTGGTAGTTATCTATGGTTTTACACTTTGCGTGTTCTTATGGTTTTGAAGGTACATTTACATGTCATGGAGAGGGATGAAAAGAGCTTAAAAGATGTTCAAGTGAGGATTTGCATGGAAGGAAAGAGATAGAGATGAAGTTGGAATGAAGATCAAGATGAATTTGGAAGAAAAAGGGACTGAACTGGCGTCCAAAGAGTGGACTGGCGTCCAGGAGAGGAAATTTGATACAGAGAGTTCGGACGTAGCTTGGACGGACGTCTGAAGGAAGTCCAGAAGAATGGACGAGCGTCCAATATCCTTGGACGGGCGTCCAAAACCGACATAGCAGCAGCCGACCTAGTTTTCTATAAATAGCAGCTGCGCCCCAACCCTAATCACATCAGATTTTCACACATTATTGAGACCTATTGATACACAATCATTAGAGAAAAACCCTAGGCGGCCCCAGCCCCCTTTGGGGAGGCTGGGGTTGCGGATTAGTTAGGTTTTTGTTTTCGTTTTCGTTTTCTATTCTTGTTCGATTCATGGTGCTGTCTTGAAGCTGTGAATTTGGAGCAGCCATGGGAAACTTTTCCAGCAGCGTTTTATTTCTTCCTTTGGATATTTTGTGAGTTTAATTTCAAGTTTGTTTCTTTCCTTTGTTTATTTGTTTATGCAATCGATATCGGAAGATGTATTGCTATTTGATGTTTACCGTATGATGGAAATCGGTGTAAACCTTAGATCACCATAGGAAAGATTAGACTTTTGACCTTGACATAACGGAAGTTGATAGGTTAGATCTCTAGGTTGTTAGATCTAATAAATCTTGCACCTTGTTTTGAGAGCGTTAATCTCTATAGATCGGAAGATGATGAGATTGATAGACGGATTACTTACGGAAGTAGGAATTCATACCTTTGATTAGGTGAACCACAACTTTGATTGAATCATCATAAGATAACCTAGGGAAGAATTAAGGGTTGCGGGATGGTGGATCATGTTTGTTCTATGTTGATTTGCTTCGGTCATGAGTTAGTTTTATTGTTTTCTTAGTTGTAGTTTTATTTTATTTGCTTTTGTTCGCAACGATATTTTCCTGGCTTTGGACTGACAATCCTCTGTCCAGTTTATTTTCCGTTTTAGTTTAGGTTTAGGAATAACTGTATCAATCTTAGGAAAATTAATGAACTAGATACCCCGATTCCCTGTGACCGACTCCGGTATTAATCGCTATACTACGATCCCTACACTTGGGGAATACCGGATTTATAAATTTTATTACTTGTTTGCTTTGTTAGATAAATCCGTGACAACCTTAATCTTGAAGTGATTACAGACTCCTACTTATTTCAGGATACGGTTTGATGTGTTCGTTAAGGATCGCTAAGAGGCGCGGTCCGAATCACTTTCACGTTGGCACTATTTTGGAATGAATGAGAAGTGTGTGTTTCACAGGTATGGAATCCATTCCTTCCTGCGGGAAGTAGAAAGACCCCTTATTTGTTGATCCTAGAAACTGATCAATCCCGGGAGTTCGTATTGGTTATGAACTAATTGATCACTAGTGAGTTAATGGTAAATAAGGATAAGATGTATTGAAGAAGGTTTACGATAATAATCCTACTTCAGTACGGATAGTCTATGGAGGGTTAGTTTATATGAAATGATTATATCAATGGACACTTATCGACTCGACTCGACGTTTTGAGAATAAGTTATATCTATAATCGATAGAGTTCGGTTTCGGATTTATGGTGGCGTAATTCCGGAATTAATGAATTAAGTAGAAATATTATGTTCGACGAATTATTTAATTTATTGTAGCTACTGATTATAGGTCCATGGTCCCCGGGTTGGCTCCTAACACGTGAGTGTTTTGTCATTTTATGGAACCTCGAAAATAAATTAAATAGTTAGTCTATTTAATGAATATGCAATATTATTTATTTGGTAAATAATATGTAAAATAGAAAATACATTTTCTATTAAAAATTGACAAAGGTGGCGCCTATTTTGTGGATAATTAGGAGAAGAAATTTTCCTAGATTATCTCACATATGTAATTAATTAATTATCTATTTATTGGATAATTAATGGAAAAATAAAGAGATTGATTTTTTTGGGAATTATCTCTTATTTTTGTAGCAAATATATTTTTTCCTTATGGGAATAGGTTTTGTGGTGTGAAAAGGATAACTCTCTTGACTAGTTATTTTCCTATATAAAGAGAGTTCATCCTAACACAATAAACACACAAATTTGCTCCACAAATAAAATAGAAGGAAGAAAAATTAGTTTCTTGCATTAGTCATTTAGAGAAGAAATGTGCATATTCGAGGAGGTTCTACGGCGAGGATCGACGTCCACCAGTCGTCGCTAGGAGATACAATCCGGAAGACTACGGCTTCTCCCTTGGTCGATTTTATCATCTCTCTCCGGTTTGGGTAAATCTACTAACCTTCTCGTAGGATTAATTAGTTATGTCTCATATCGTAAATCGCATAAGCTTCCGCTGTGCAAAGATCGAGTGTCTCGATCGGTGCTACTACTTCTAGCAATCATGATATTATCGTGAACACTTGAAGAATGTTGACTAAAAGCTTCAAGATGAAGGATATGGGAGTTGCTGATGTTATACTTGGGATTAAAATCTCCAAACATTTGATGGAGTTATGTTGTTAGAGGCTCACTATGTAGAGTATGTTCTGAAAAGATTTAATGCTTTTGACAAGAGTCTTTAAAGACCCCAATTGACTTAGGTAAACACTTAGTCAAAACTAGAGGTGAACTTGTGAGACAATTGGAATACTCACAAGTGATTGGAAGTCTGATGTACATAACAAATTGTATTAGATCAGACTTGTCTTGTCCAGTGAATAAATTAAGTAGGTTCACTAGTAATCCAAGTAATGATCATTGCATAGCCCATGTCAGGATGTTGCGGCTTTTAAAGTTTACTATAGATCCTGGATTACAATATACAAGATGTCCAGTAATATTAAAAGGATATTGTGATGTTAGCTGGATATTCGATCGTAAAAGACTCAAAATCCACAAGTGGATATGTATTCACTATTGGTGGTGATTCCATGTCCTGGAAATCCTCAAAGCAATCATGAATAGCTCGATCCACTATGGAATCTGAGTTTATAGCATTGGATAAAGTTGAAGAAGAAGCAGAGTGGCTTCGGAATTTCTTAGAGGATATTCTATGTTGGTAATCTAAAAGAAGAGCTTGATCGGCCTCACTAGGCTTCCAATCTCACCGGCAGAGTACCGGGTCGATTGTAATCTAGATAAGTGAGCAAGGTCGTATCCACAGGGAGAAATCTAGTTGAGTACCAAAGTGGTCCAAACATCTAGTCTAGGCATATCTATTACTCGAGAAGTGATTTTTAATTAACTACAAATGCAACTTAAACTAAGTGATGAAAACAAACTAAGTATGCAAATAGCTAGAGATATGATGATCCGAACAAAGTAAAATGATATAGAACGAGGTGGCTCGGGTAATGTTCCAATGAGCTAGATATGAGGTCTTGTAACTACTCGGAATCAAGCTTCAAGAATGAGTTCCCAAAGCATTCAAGGTGTAATTCACTACTATCACGTTAATCGATCTCTCGCATCAACGTACTACAACCATACACCAAACCTATCGGCTAGGACTAGATTAGGGTGAACGGCTATGCATTAAAACTCTATGAATTTCCCAATTCAAGATTAGGCAACACACACACTAGAAATCAATTCTATCTCTAGATGATTTTACTATGTGTTCATGGTGACTAGTTCCATGTCAATTCTTACGATTAGGCCTCGAATTAACACTTAGATGGTGCAATTAGTCGTGAATTAACCACACCCATGAAGAGCAATCACCATAACTTGAACAAATTAAGACATACAAGACAACCCAACTTGAATCCCAAGTAATTACAAGAAATCTAGCCCAAATTCACATCACCCAAGCCATAAGGGTGTTTAGCTACTCATGATTTCAACAAAAACACAAAGCAAAGATGAAATTAAACTACTTAAAGCCATGAAATAGAAAATTAAAAGGAAATTCGGAATTATACCTCAATTAAGTAAAAAGCTTGAACTTAGGTCCAATCCCATGGAGAATCACCAAAGAGAAGATGAATTCACCATTTTAGAGTAGAGCCCAAACTTGATTACACACTAATTTGGAGTTTTAAAGAGCTAAGATTATACTTTTTAAGCTATGAAAAGAAGAAAAGTGAAGAGAAGAGTTTTTGGGGTTTTTCCTAATCTAATTCTATTGCCTAAGTCGACTCCTCTTTCGCTGAATCCCGTTTTTTCCCTTTTTATATGTTCAGAAAATTGATTACTAAAAACTGATTTCGGTGAGCACCGCAGTTTACTTGGTAACTACCAGGATTTCTGGACATTCTGTTCGCAGCTTGGTGGCTACCAAGGTCTTCCTGTGAGTACCGATATGCATCCTGTCCAAAATGTGGTGAGTTCTGGTGATCACCGAGATGGCTTCGGTAAGTACCGAAAATGCAGAATTCCAAAATTTAAGCTTTTTCCTCTTTGGAGCTTGATCAAACCTACCAACCATCCCAATATGCAACCTTGAAACACTTTTGGGGCCTAGTAAGTCCCTACATCTGCAAAACACAACACGAACTTACCCCGTAAAATCATGGGGTACAACGTACCCCGTGTGTGCGATAAGAGATCCACACTTTACGAGAGAAAAACGAGAATTTATATTAAGTGCAATGTGGATCCGGGAGTGATAAGATAAGCGTGAAATAGCATCCAAAAGATGAAATTACGGCCCAAAATGCTATAAAAATAGTGTATAATCGGTGTGAAATGCATAGAAGGGTTGACTATCATCAACCACCCCCCACTTAGCTTTTGATCGTCCTCGAGCAAAATTGGCGATTCCGAAAAGAGTCATCACTTATGCATTGAACACATACAATAAAGCCTCATTCATCAAAATATAAGTGAAAGATGTTCATAAACATGCGAAAGCACACGTCTCTACCTAGCTACGGTAATAGTGTGAGTGTGTGAATAGTTTCTTTCCCATTTCCTATAACTCCCGGTTTGGATTATAGACGTATGAGATGTCGGGGCTAGACTATAGGCTTATACTTCTTAACTATCTCCACTAATCGGGGCTACCTAAAGTCGGGCACAGTCGGGTAGGACTTGAAAGCTTGTAACGTTCGGCTGGGACGGGGGTACCGAAGGGATAAAAAAGATATCAACAAGAGAAAACGCAAGAGAGCTTAACTGTAAGATTGGACACATAATATCACTCTCACCCAAAATACCAAGAGCAAACCAAAAGTATGCCGCAAAAACAGTCGTCACCGATATGAATCTCTAAGGTAATTCGCAAAAAGATGTCACTAGAAACGAATACCACAAGAGATCAAAAACACCAACCTCTCAATCAACTCTCTCAAACAAAACAATTACACTTTTTACATTTTACACAAAAATATCACTAATAACACTTCTTTGACTCTTTTATTGCTTCTTATTTTTTTCTTTTCTTTTTCAAAACATATTTTTTCTTTTGCATTCACTTTTTTTTCATAAAATTTTTCTTTTACCTTGGCTTTTTCTTTTGATTTAAAGGTTGCCTTTTTCTTTTCACTTTTTTTCTTTTGGTTTCCCTTTTTTTTTATTACAACACAACGCAACACACAATATCATAAAATGGAATAAAAAGATAGCCAAAATACTACAACCACCAATGTGTAGTCACCCTTCCTCTAATAGACTCACTCACCAAGCCGACACCCAAATCATGAGTCATATATCTCACCTATGTCCAAAGCATAATAGTTAAGCTCACTTGTGAGGGAGGCCAAGGGAATGTAGACCACAAAAAATAAAGGTTTCGGGGCTAGGTAAACGGGCTAAATACCGAAAGGCTAATGTTTTCGGATGGGGGTCTCACCATCCTAAGAAAGGCTAAGGCGGGGAGACTAGGGATAAAACGTTCCGGGTTGGCTATTTGGCTCTAGCGGGTCAAAGAAGCGCCATGACCTTCATCCTGTGCCCATCTCTAAGTAACCCTTCTATTTCGCCTCGAAAGTTAATGATATAAGTTCTAGCTAGCCGGACCTTCTCTATAGCTACCATAATCTTTCACTAAAAGTCGGGGTTCATGGGTCGAAACTATACGTGAAAAGTCCTATTCCGTAGCTAAATCACAAACTCGTGCCTATGCATGCATACGGTCATCTATTAGTTATATTTCTCAAAATAATTCATCATTGTATCTACTCAATACACAAGTCACGAAAATTTTCGAAAATCTACCAAAATTTGCTCAAAAAAATACCAAGTGCTAAGGCATAACACACTAAACACGCATAAAAATCACGCATAACAAGTAAAATCACACTCATAGCATACACAAAATGCAAAGCTAAGTCTACCACCCCCCGCTTAAGAGTTGACATTGTCCTCAATGTAAAACGAGTGAAAGAAGGACTTAGCTTGCATTTTAGTGAAATGGAGAAACCGGAATAAGGCGGAAAATTGGCTCAACCGTAAGCAAGAAAGACATGGTTTCCTCCCTTTTTGCATGGTCCAAAGATCACCTGTGCATAAATCAAAGAAAACCACAAAAAGGAACTACAAAATAGGGAATGACCCCTACACGTAGCTTAACACAAGTGATATATCTAAATGAAAAATTCACATGCAATCCCAAAATGCAACGATGGCATGCCATAAAAATGAAAGTAGTAATCATGTAAGCTCGCAAAGATAATCAAATGATGGAATCATAGTGCAAAGTATAAACGGAAGCTAGCATCCATGTGCATAAAGGGAAACAGGGGCAAAAACATCCATCCAATTATGAAACATCCCAAAACTCCAAATCAAAAGTAACCAAAGACAACCGAAGGGGAGAGAGTACACCTCGACTCTATGAGACTCAACTATGAAACTAAAACAACGGGTTGCCTCCCGATAGCGCCTTTGTTTTACGTCGTTGGCTGAACTGCCCAAAGCACGAGTGGCGTGAAAGAAAAAAATTGCACATCTTTTGCTCAAAAGCCTCAAGAACATGGCAATTAAAAAAAAACTTTCACCACTTTTATTGAAAGCAAAGCAAATCTAACTATACCGTTCTAAGTTTAGAGTCCTTAGTTCGACTTTTTTATCCACAACAATGCTAAGGGTAGTTATACCAAGATAGAGCCAACCTTAGTGATTTTTTGTATAAATCGAAGGAATTGAGTGATAGATTAAGGTACAAAGTTAAATCCATATCACTCAACCCTTTCCAAGATGGGTTGGCCAAAAGAAAAGTAGTGTAATCACAGAATTCATTCATCCCCAAGTCAACATGAATGGAAAATTTTGGGGAAGCATGCAATGGGGTACTCAATAAATCATCATCAACAAAACTAGCGTGATCAACAACCACAAGATCAACAATATGGTCCAAAGAAGAAGGAATAACAAGAATGGGGTCAATATCTATTTTACCTTCCTCACTACCTTTTAGTGGGGTGATCACCTTGGGGTGAGATTGTGGAACACATAAGCTTTCCTCATTTTCACCACTCTTCTCAACTATCTTTATCTCCAACGATAAACCAACTTGAGTTTCCAAGATTCGTAAAGGCTCTTCAAGTCTTTCTAAGTTCTCCTCATGGCTCTTTTTGGAAGCTTCCTCAACAGTCTTTTTCATCCTCTCAATAGCAAGCACCCAACCCGGTTTTACTTGTAGTGGCACCGAATCTTGTTGAGAAAAAGAGGCTTGTTCCATTGACGGTTTCCATTGAGTTTGACCTCAATATGAAAACATTCTTGGCTCTTTTTGGAAGATTCTTCTATGGCTCTCTTCATTCTCTCAATGGCAAGTTCCCAACTCGGTTTTTCTTGTGATGGCACTGGGGCTTGTTGAGAGTGTGAGGGTTGGCCTTGGAAACACAAATTTTCTTGAAAATTGTGGTGTTGGGGTATATCGCTTTGGAAGTGGCCTTGGCTTTGCCATGAATATTTGTTAGGTGTAGTGCCCGAAAGACAATTTGTGTAATTGTTTTTAATAATGAATGACAGAACTTATCTCACCTTATTACTTGCTTTGTGCTTGTAAAATAATACACTGCTGCAAACCCTAAGTATATCAGTATGTAACCGCTTAACTCAGTGCATGGCATGCACGTGAGGATTGAGTTAGTGGTGATATACTTAAACTGTTAGTCCGTGGTGAACTTAATCAGAGTTTAGGGTCTCTTGATTAAAACACCAATAATGCGCCCGAACACCTTAGGGTGTGATAGTCTTATCCGGACTTTGTCGGTAGAGGTACCTACGTGGGGCATTTATATATGATGGCATTCATATAGGCCGGACCGATTTAATCGTATTTCTTGGTATAATTCCGTAATCGAGGAATCTTATTAAATCATTAGATGATCATATATGGATCAACCTTAATCCCGAGGTGATCACGGGATGTCTTGCTTGTCCCGGGGTAGTGTTTGATGTGTTAGTTACGGTTCACTTAAATAATGTGTTCCAAGCCACTTCTCATTGGCACTATCTCCGGATGAGTGAGTAGTTCGATTTTCACGGACATGGAATCCATTCCTTCCCGCGGGAAGTAGAGAGACGAGTCCCCTTATTTGTTAGCCTTAAGAAAGTGATCGATCGGCCGAGTTCACATTTGACTAATTAGCTACTAGTCGGATATGTGCACTAATTGATCATTAGGGGGTTAATGGTAAATAAGGATAAGATATTCGAGTCCGGTTCACGGAGACTTCCTACTCGAATGGACGATCTATGGAGGGTTAATCCGTATGTAGTGATTATATCGATGGACACTTATTCGCTCATGGGGGTTGAGTATAAGTATACATCTATAATCGGTAGAGTTCGGTTTCGGGTTTATGGTGGCGTAATCCCGGAATTAATAATTAATGTACTTATTACGTTCGATGAATAATTAATTATTGGAGCTACCGGTTATAGGTCCATGGTCCCCGATGTGGCTTCGTAATTCGGACTAATAATCTTGTTTATTTGGGCCTCGGTGATAATTAATTGGTACCGGGCTAATTAATTGATATGCATGGATATTATTTAGTTGGGCTAAATAATATAATACACATAAAAGACATTTTATGTGGGCTTGGAAACCCTAAAGGTGGCGCCTATGTGTTGATTAATTAGAGAGAAATTAGTTTTCTTGGATAATTATTTGACATGTGATTTATCTTTTATTTGTTAATTGATAATTCATGGAATATTAGATAATAATATGATTTATCCTAATTTGTTTGGGATAATCATTTTATTTATCTTTTATTTGGAATAAAGGATTAATGGAATAATTATCTCTTAATTATTTAATCCTTGGAGGACAAGGTTTACTCTCCTATATAAAGAGAGTTCTCTCAAGCCTCAATATACTTGGCATAATTCGACCACCATATCAAAAGGGAGAGGAAAAATTAGTTTTCTCTTGTCTAGGGTTTTAGAAGAAGAAAAACTCTAAGTTTTTCTTGGTTTTGCATATCAAGGAGGTTTGTGTAACAAGAAGGGTGTCCACCAACCGCCGTTTGGAGAACACATCGGAAGATCTTGGCTTCTCTTCCTAATATTGGTAACATGATCTCAACCCCCTTGTAGTTGTTAAATCCTTTGATTATGTTTTATGATATGTAAATCGTGATCCGTCCGCTGCGTATAGATCTAACTCATTTAGATCTAAGAACCTGCATCCTTCAATATTGACTTTGAAAATTTGAAGGATTTTCCCATTCAAGGTTGTATGATGGTACGTATGGGTTGTATTGATAATAAAGTGGTGCTTCAGAACCCACGACACCTTGAATGTGATTTTCACACGAATAAGGATAAGAACCTCCATGGCCATGTCTTCTATCCCGGATAAGTTGTTGTTGATGCAATGCCTCACTTGGATCACTTTCCCAATCCGGATACATATACAA
The DNA here is from genome assembly GCA_036785695.1 of Gentiana straminea. NCBI lineage: Eukaryota > Viridiplantae > Streptophyta > Magnoliopsida > Gentianales > Gentianaceae > Gentiana > Gentiana straminea. Next base: position 7,535,043 of record JAVUPR010000497.1, on the reverse strand, counting down.
TGGTAGCTCTTCATTGTAGACTTTCTCTTGACGAGGAAAGCCTCTTAGTTGGGTAAAATGATCCGTCATAGGAGCTTCTTCAAATTCCTCCCATTCCATATTGACACTAGAGAACCGTCTTTATGTGTTAATGCACTACAAAACTCAAACAACAAGAACACAATGAAAAGCAAAAAAGCATAGTCCTAAATGTTTTGACCACTTACAAGATATCAACTAAAAGATTTCTCCCCGGCAACGGCGCCAGTTAATCTAAAAGAAGAGTTTGATCGGCCTCACTAGGCTTCCAATCTCACCGGCAGAGTACCGGGTCGATTGTAATCTAGATAGGTGAGCAAGGTCGTATCCATAGGGAGAAATCTAGTTGAGTACCAAAGTGGTCCAAACATCTAGTCTAGGCATATCTATTACTCGAGAAGTGATTTTTAATTAACTACAAATGCAACTTAAACTAAGTGATGAAAACAAACTAAGTATGCAAATAGCTAGAGACATGATGATCCGAACAAAGTAAAATGATATAGAACGAGGTGGCTCGGGTGATGTTCTAATCAGCTAGATATGAGGTCTTGTAACTACTCGTAATCAAGCTTCAAGAATGAGTTCCCAAAGCATTCAATGTGTAATTCACTACTATCACGTTAATCGATCTCTCGCATCAACGTACTACAACCATACACCAAACCTATCGGCTAGGACTAGATTAGGGTTAACGGCTATGCATTAAAACTCTATGAATTTCCCAATTCAAGATTAGGCAACACACACACTAGAAATCAATTCTATCTTCTAGATGATTTTACTATGTGTTCATGGTGACTAGTTCCATGTCAATTCTTACGATTAGGCCTCGATTAACACTTAGATGGTGCAATTAGTCGTGAATTAACCACACCCATGAAGAGCAATCACCATAACTTGAACAAATTAAGACATACAAGACAACCCAACTTGAATCCCAAGTAATTACAAGAAATCTAGGCCAAATTCACATCACCCAAGCCATAAGGGTGTTTAGCTACTCATGATTTCAACAAAAACACAAAGCAAAGATGAAATTAAACTAATTAAAGCCATGAAATAGAAAATTAAAAGGAAATTAGGAATTATACCTCAATTAAGTAAAAAGCTTGAACTTAGGTCCAATCCCATGGAGAATCACCAAAGAGAAGATGAATTCACCATTTTAGAGTAGAACCCAAGCTTGATTACACACTAATTTGGAGTTTTAAAGAGCTAAGATTATACTTTTTAAGCTATGAAAAGAAGAAAAGTGAAGAGAAGATTTTTTGGGGTTTTCCTAATCTAATTCTATTGCCTAAGTCGCCTCCCCTTTCGCTGAATCCCGTTTTTTCCCTTTTTATATGTTTAGAAAATTGATTACTAAAAACTGATTTCGGTGAGCACCGCAGTTTACTTGGTAACTGCCATGATTTCTGGACATTCTGTTCGCAGCTTGGTGGCTACCAAGGTCTTCCTGGTGAGTACCGAGAATTCTGTGCATCCTATCCAAAATGTGGTGAGTTCTGGTGATCACCGAGATGGCTTCGGTAAGTACCGAAAATGCAGAATTCCAAAATTTAAGATTTTTCCTCTTTGGAGCTTGATCAAACCTACCAACCATCCCAATATGCAACCTTGAAACACTTTTGGGGCCTAGTAAGTCCCTACATCTGCAAAACACAACACGAACTTACCCTGTAAAATCATGGGGTACAACGTACCCCGTGTGTGCGATAAGAGATCCACACTTTACAAGAGAAAAACGAGAATTTATATTAAGTGCAATGTGGATCCGGGAGTGATAAGATAAGCGTGAAATAGCATCCAAAAGGTGAAATTACGGCCCAAAATGCTATAAAAATAGTGTATAATCGGTGTGAAATGCATAGAAGGGTTGACTCTCATCAGTTGGCCAAAGCCAATTCCTTCTATCAGCATTCATTGCAATAGTATGTCCGCTATATGATGCACACAAAGCTGTATGTATAATGGTAAGTCTCGACATACACGTCGTAAACATAATACCATAAAACAATTGATCTCTAATGGCGTGATCCATTGATTACATAAGATCAAAGGAGGATCTTAAGGATCCGTTGACAAAAGGTTTACCTAGAGATTAGATGTCAATGTTTACAAATGGGATGGGACTGAATACGTATGTTCCCTTATAATGGTAACCCAACCATGTTGACTGAAGATCCCAATATCATGGTTAAAAAGGACAACTAAGTTATAAGGGACAGTTAGCACTTACTTATTCTTTTAGAATAAAAGAGTTGTCTGCTGAATGGTTCTATTTATGTAAAAATCTTTTAATGATTCATATATCTTGGTTAAGCCAAGTGGGGTATTGCAGAGTACTCTTTATGGGAGGTCACTAATGTAATTGGAAGTAGGGCCGCTTCTGTGAGAATTTTGAGGCTGAATTCTCTAAAACACTTTCTGAAACCAAGATTGTCCAGAGCCAAAATGGACACAATTATAAGAACCTCGAGAATGTTAAGAGATCTGTTGTGTAGGTATCATTGTCTAGGCATACATCTAAGCCTGAGAAGTTCAAGACCTAGTACACTACTTAGCCGAATATGTCCGATGGTACACTACTATGGAAGGTTCAAGACCGCAAACCACCTTGCCCGATGCTATAGATCGAATTCCGCCAGTGATCTCTTTAAAGTGTGCATTGCATTTGCATCAATTTTCATTCATGTAGGTGATTGTTGGAGATTTAATTTAAAAATTCATTCTAAAATAATGGAGGCGAAATTCGAATGGGCATGTGACAAATGGGTCGCATTGATTTGGTGAGAGGTTGCAACCACGAATAGGATGCACCAGTTCGGTTGAATCAATTTAGAATGATGCAACTGGTAGTGAATGGATTCCAGCCTCCTATAAATTGCTAAAACCATAATGGAAAATGATGCAATTTTTCGCAAGAAATTAATTCTCCTCGTTCAAAGGCCGGCTGCTTATGTTATTCATGGAATCCGGAAATACACTTTGCATATTTTTCGTGTCTAGAAGAGATTTACAGAACATGATCGGTTCGTCTTCTTCTTCTTATTGAAATGCAACAATCCGAAGAATGTGTGATTGTTGTATCTTGAAGACGATTGTCATTTTCATATGCACATAGTCGGGGCAAAAACGTCTTAAAGACAGAAGGCTGCACACGCATCAGTCAATAAATTTTTTGTCCCATTTTATTAATTTCTAGTTTATACATGTTCATGTGTTAAAATTTCTTGTTTAAGTTTGTTAGACAACATGCTTACCGGTGATTTTTAACCCAACAAGAGAATCGTCACATTAGAATTTCTCCTCACAATTTGTCATATGCATTTGTCTAAGACAAGGTTTAGACTGTTTAGTCCAATGTTGCATCACCATTAAGTGAACATATTTTCTATTTTTACATGATAATTTAACACAATTGGTACCCGTCTCTTTTTTTTTTAAAAATTCATAAAACTAAAAAAATAAAAATCTCAATCACAATGTGTCATCTCGATTTGTCAAAGACAAGGTTTAGTTCAATGTTGCATCACCTTTTAATTGTGTGGTGTTTAGGTATAAATGGCAAAACATACTATCTATTTTTACACGATAATAATTTGATGATTTAACACAATAGGTACGTCCACTCAAAAAAAAAATAAATAAATAAAAACAAGTTCACTTTATAAAGAAATGTTTGGTTTTCTTTGTTTTTTTTTCTTTTTTAAAAAAATAATGTTTCGTTTTCGCAACTCTATTATAGATAATTAGGAAATTGGACACTTTTTGAAATAATTTTAATTAACAGGATATCAAATAATTTTTTTAGGGAAAGTCTTTTCACACCTAAAGGTTATCCTGACCGAATTTAGGTCAGGATAAATAATTCTTTATCATGACTGAATTTGTGTCGGGATAAATAATTCTTTCTAGACCCAACAGCGGTCAGAAAGCACTTCCTTACCGGGATAGGATCCTCTCAAGTAACATGAGAGGATATTCTCTCAAGTATGCATGATCCAACCACACACCCCTAAAGTGTAAAACATCTAGCCATTGATTCACTTTTTCCAAAACTACGTAGTTTAGTTCATTATATGTAAAAACACTAACTTTACCCTTAAGTTACTTGAGAGGATCTTGGTCCCTTCCTTACCCAACAGTTGTCCGTAAAAATAGGTGTGTTAAAAAAAAATAGGTGTGAAAAGATTTTAACATTTTTTTATAGAAAAGAATAACTAGTACAATATTTATAGCTTAAAAATAAAAAATAAAAAAACATGCACTGCTTTCTTTTTTTGTTTTTTCTCTTTCGTCCTTAATTTTCAAAGGATAATATCTTTTTATTTGGATCTTCAAACGTGATAAAATTTTCACCGAATTTTTTATATTTTCGATCTCTTCGTTTTGAGACTTGATTCGATATCATTACATCGTTTTTCGTGAGATTCACTATCGAAATTCATTTAGTGAATCCAGGGGCGGCGACAAAGCCAAGCATTTGGGTCACTTGACCCAAATCTAAAATAATAATAAAAATTTCAATGTATTTTTAACATTATTTAAATTTTTTATGTACTAATATATACTAACTGATCCGCTAAAATTTTCAAATATTGATTCTTGACCCAAAATATATACATATATTTTTTATATAATGCATTAGAAACATGTAATACGATGTGTCGTTATCGATTCATGATCCGTGTCACATAATTCCACAGCCGCCCCTGAGTGAATCTCGTCAGCGAATCCTGAAAAACAGTGAATTTCGATAATGGATTTTCAGAAATTACGTCGGAATTTGTTGGATGTTGTGTCAAAATAAAGAGAATGAAAAAAATAAAATAAAATTTGGTGAAAGAATTATCAAGTTTGAAGTTGTTGATTGAAAGATATCTGTTTAAAAATGATGGATGAGAGAAAGTGTGTTTGTTATTTTTTTTAGAAAAAAGGCGTCCCGTTTGTTTTTGTTTTAAATAAGTTTATCTTTATGTAAAAGTTTTAAAAAAACTGTCATAAATATTTTTATCTTTCTTTCTAATTCTCCCTATTTATTAGGGCTTCATGAACTAAAATTTAAAAAACAAGTAATGATAGAAGCACAATTATTTGTCCGCAAAAGATTACAAGTCCTCTTTTTTTTTCATGGGCATCATCAAATGTGACTTATGTTTCATACATATGTTGGACATAGTGCATCCCCTTCATGTTGAGCAACACAACTAAATGTACAGCATATTTTTGTATTATTGATTATAATGCAGACATATGAAGATCGATGATAAAAAATTGTGTTGTATTGTAAAATAAACATTTCTCACGTTAGAGTCAGACCTTCTTGCCACGTCCTCCGAAAGATTTTATGATACAGCTGTTGAATAAAAGTTGTATCAATTGACATGCATTATTACAATGTATTTTAACATTCTCTTACATAATAAGCTTTATTGTATGTTAGATAGTTAAAATAGTTGTTGTAATAAATATCACTTGATACAACTTTAACATGATAAAATTCTATAAAAAAAAAATTCCACCTCATCCTCCTCTCCTATATATACACTCACCCATTTCTCTTGAGATATTTATACTTTCCCTCTTATCTCATTTTATCTCTCTTAATTGGGTAAATTAAAAATAAACAAAAAAAACAAAAACAAAATCCATACAAAACACCTGAAAAAGTAAAAGAAAAAAAAAATGGTTTCTGCTGCTACTGCAACTACGTCAAACACTTCTTGGGTAAGACCGAAGTTGAATTCATCTTCATCTTCATCTTCATCATCATCATCATCGTCAGTACAGATTGGCAGCTGTTTTTCGAATTTTATACTGTCATTTAGTGATAAAATCAAGCTGCCAAACAAAACACACAATTCTATCAACCGTGCTTTGCAAGCTTCGCCATTACTTTACTTACCCAAGCAATCTACGACAAAATGTTGTCCAAATTATCAAACACTATTTGCACCATATCCAAAACAAGCACCAATATCCACATTCCCATCAGCTCCACAATGGAATACCTTTCAAAGGGCAGCTGCAATTGCTTTGGATGCTGTCGAAAGCGTGTTAACAGCTCATGAACTCCAGCACCCATTACCTAAAACAGCTGATCCCGGAGTGCAAATAGCTGGGAACTTTGCTCCGGTGCCGGAACAATCAGTCCGGCATGTACTCCCGGTGAATGGTAAAATCCCGGAATCCATTCAAGGTGTTTATGTAAGAAACGGTGGGAATCCTTTCTTTGAACCAACCGCCGGCCACCACTTTTTTGACGGTGACGGAATGATCCACGCCGTCCAATTCAAGAACGGTGAGGTCAGCTATTCATGCCGATTTACAGAGACTCAAAGACTCGTCCAAGAACGTGCTCTTGGGCACGCAGTCTTTCCTAAGGCCATTGGCGAACTCCATGGCCACTCAGGCATAGCAAGACTGATGCTTTTCTACTCTCGTGGGCTCTTGGGACTACTTGATCACAGCCAAGGGACAGGGGTAGCAAACGCAGGCTTGGTTTACTTCAACAATCGTCTGCTTGCTATGTCTGAAGATGATATCCCGTACCATGTAAGAATCACACCATCAGGTGATCTGAAAACAGTGGAAAGGCACAATTTCAATAACCAATTGGTGAACAATTCAAGTATGATAGCTCATCCCAAATTGGACCCTGTTTCTGGGGAGCTTTTTGCTCTAAGTTACAATGTCATCTCAAAGCCATACCTTAAATATTTCAGATTTTCAAGAAATGGCGAGAAATCGGTTGATATTGAAATCCCAGTCTCGGATCCAACTATGATACATGATTTTGCAATCACAGAGAGATATGTAGTGATCCCAGATCAACAAGTTGTGTTCAAAATGGCCGAAATGATTCGGGGTGGCTCCCCTGTTGTTTATAACAAGAATAAGGTACCAAGATTCGGTGTGTTGGATAAATATGCTGATAATGCTTCAAGTATCAAGTGGGTGGAGGTGCCTGATTGCTTCTGTTTTCACTTATGGAATGCTTGGGAAGAGCCTGAGACTAATGAAATTGTAGTGATTGGTTCATGTATGACTCCAGCTGATTCTATCTTTAACGAATGTGAAACCGAATTGAATAGCTTTTTATCTGAAATTCGACTAAATTTGAAGACAGGTAAATCAATAAGGAGGCCAATCATTTCAAACACTGATGATCAAATGAATCTTGAAGCAGGAATGGTAAACAGAAACAAGCTAGGCCGAAAAACACGGTACGCATACTTAGCCATAGCTGAACCATGGCCTAAAGTTTCTGGCTTTGCAAAAGTGGACCTTTTTACAGGTGAAGTCAAAAAATATCTCTATGGAGATGAAAAATATGGTGGTGAGCCTTTTTTCTTACCTCTCGACTCCGATTCAGAAGAAGATGATGGATATATATTGTCATTTGTGCACAATGAAAAAACAGGGAAATCAGAACTCAAGATTATGAATGCAATGACATTACACCAAGAAGCATCAGTGACATTGCCATCAAGAGTGCCGTATGGTTTTCATGGCACATTCATTAGTGCTAAAGACTTGACTAATCAAGCCTAAAACGCAGATTTTAACATAATTCGTTTCGTCATTACGATATTCATGGACATTTACCTGCAGGATCGAAAACCAGATACGTACGTCCACGGAATTTCTTTAAAAAAAAAAATTCGTGTTGTTCGTATGCTGAAGATCGGTTGGTATTGACTTTGGAGAATGACACCGGCTAGTAGCTTTTGGTGTAGTTAATTAGTATCGAAGCTCAGCTGGTTTTTTCTTCCACTTATAGAAATATTAGCAAGATGAAGTAAATATAATATAGCTGAATAAATTCCAAAGAAGAAATGTATAATACATGCCTTCTAATTATATGGGCTATGTTTAGACTGTTTTCTACTCTCTTTTGTTCTTTGTTCAGATGTAAAATAACAAATAAATGGAAATAATAGCCTTTGCCGGTTTCTATAGTTTGTAGTTTACATTGAATGTCGGCTAGGTCACTATAAATACTCATCTCGTCGTAACCTAGAATATTTGTATATAAACCACGTTAAATCATATGTTATTGTTTATTGTGTGATTTATGTTTTCTCGTTTATTCTTGATTATTGTAATCGATTTTGGATCTCTGGCGGTTCTGTTATAACAATTTTCCTTTATTCTTCCGTTAGACCATCTATGCATGATAATTCAAGCAGATTTATGGTTTTTAAATACAGCATTTGCTTCCTAAAAAAAAAAAAATACAGCATTTGCGTTTATTTTTTACCAATTAAAAGAGATGAGAAAATTTAGTTTGGTGAAAACAGAGATATTTTCTGTAGGAGCACTTATGTCGAGTTCAAGAAAAAAAAAACACTTTTAAATGCTATAAACAAAAGACAAACGTAACAAAAAGAATCTCTACAACAACTTAAATGCCTTACAATATATCTTTTATATATATAAAGTCTTTCATTTCGAGTGTTAGGGAGCAGAGGAGATCATATATGCAGATGTGTTTTATCTTGTCTCTAAAATATCTAGTTTATGGTTGGGGTTGCGGGTGTGCTGCTGGGTAATTTTTTTCGGTTGTAATGTTTCAGTATCTTGGTGTTTTTTTAATTTATAAAATTAACTTAAACCGAGAAAATGAAAATGAAAATGAAAACTTAGAAAAGAGATGACATGCTGACAGAAAAATATATAGTTTATCGTAATTTCCTTTTTAAACGGCGATAAAGAGGATTTTTATGAAGATCAACTTTAGTAAGATGTTGATAAATGTATATATAATGACATGGTATGACCCGACTGTTAACATATACATTATGGATGGAAGATGTTGGTTTGTAAGTAGGATGTGTTTTGCTGATTTTAGACCAGAAAAATAAGCTCAGAATTGAAGTTTAGATCAGAAGAATAGATTCAAACTTGAAGCTGATCTGATGAGTAGATTAGTTCCCACTTGATACTTACCAGACCAAATGATAAGAACACAATTGCAGCTGAGATGAATCAATGTTTCTGTTATAACCGCTTGTAACTGAATAGGAGGGGTAACTTCTATAAATACTCCACCATACACACTTTGTGACCTAACTTGATTACTTTATGATTAAAAAGAATTTCATATTTTATTTTGTCTTCTATGTTTTGTTTCATAGATTCTAACATGGTATCAGAGCGTTTCAAGCTCAATTTGCGCTCATTGTGATGTTTTCTGATGAATCTTGAGAGTATTCTTCAATCCCAGTTGTTTTCATATAACCTTGAGAGTATTCTGTGAAATTTCTGTAGTTTTGGAAGAATCCAGTTCTTCATCGTTTGGCAGCCAGAAGACAAGAATTACCCACCTCAAATCATTTCTATCTTCATCCAAATGAGAATCCTTCTCTGGTGTTGGTTCAACCGCTCATAAATGGAAACAACTATCATCCTTGGATCAAGCCCATTGATCACCAAGAACAAATATGGATTCATTGATGGATTAGTTCCGAAACCAGAGGTAAATTCTGTTGATTACTCATTTTGGAGACATTGTGATACTATACTTATAACCTGGATTGTAAATACTGGAGAAAATACGATTGCTCAAAGTTTACTGTGTTTGGGAAATGCTCAAGAAATCTAGCGTAATCTTGCAAGTAGATTATCTAGTGTTGATGTCTTCATGCTTCCAGAAATACTTGAAGAGATCAATTCCGTCAAACAGGGTACTGATTCTGTGAATCGGTATTACAACAAGATTATGTCTCTCTGGGAAGAGATTAAGTTGATCGGACCCTGTAATTTATGTACTCATGAACCTCGGTGTCACTGCAATGCCTTAAAGATCCTATTAGATCATATGGAAACTAAACATATGATGAGGTTCATGAAATGACTTAGAGATGAATTTGAGCTGATAATGTCTTAGGCTATGTTGATGGTTCAATTCCATGTAATGGACGATGCATTTGCTATGGTTGTCAAATTTGAGAAACATAAGACCTATTATTCAAACGAAGTCAAGAATCAAGATTCTACCATTCTGCTGACACGGAAGATTAATCATGCAATAAATGACAATTTTATAAATGATCAGTCTGGTTCTAGGTCTAGTCGGTTCAACAAACCAGATCAATCAAGAAATGTGAGTGTTAACTGTTAATGGCTCCAAAGAGAAGAATGTGGCCAATTCTAAGAATGTTCAGTGCACTTTTTGTGGTCTTAATGGCTATACTGAAGATAATTGCTTATAAGAAATATGGTTACGCCTACTTTCGCATCAAGGAGTATAGCAAATATGGTGGATCAATCCAATGCTTCGGAAGATCGGGATATTGGACATTCTGGATCAAATATCCCAGGTTTCACATCATAGCAATTTGAGAAGTGTCTCGGATTTTATCTAATGAAAAATAAACAATTAATAAAAATAAATCCGGTTTACCCCAAGTGCAGGGATCGTAGTATAGAGGTTAATACCGGAGTCGAATCACAGGGAATCGAGGTTAGTCTAGTTCTTAATTTCTCTAAAGTTGTCACGAAAAATAAAACAAAGCAGAACTAAAAAAACGAAAACAATAAACTGGGCAGAGGATCTAGAATCCAAAGCCAAGAAAGATAGTTACGAGTCAAACTAATGAAAATAATTCTATTCTAAAAAGATAATAAAATTACTAAGATGGTAACAAATAAATTGAAAACGAACAAGCAATGATCCACCGATCTCACAACCCTCAACTTCCTCTCTAGATTGTTTAGTGAAGATTTAATGAAGATTGTGGTTCACCTATCAAAAGTATGAATTTCTAATCTCTTAGATAATTCGCCTATTAATCTCTCATCTCTCGATCTTAAAGATTAACACTTTCATAACAAAGGTGTAAGATTTCTCAATCTAGCAACCTAGAAATTAACCTAACAACTCCCGTTATTTTTAGGTTAAAAATCTAATCTTTACTACGGTGATCTAAGTCTAACAACGATTCTCATCAAACGTTAAACATCAAATCGCAACCATCTCTCGATTTAAATTGCATAACAATATGAACATAATAAAGAAACAAACTTTATTTAAAACTCACAAAACATCCAAAGATTGAAATCAAGTTGCTCGATCGGCTTCACAAGCTTGTTCAACCATGCTCTAGCCTTTATTCATCGTTGGTATGCAGAAAATAAAAAAAGTAGATAAAACTATGTTTATGGCAGCAAAAGGAAACAGCAAAGTCGCCCCCAAGGGGCCTGGGGCGGCCAGGGGTGGAATTATATATTTAGGGTTCAGAAAACGCGACTATTTATAGGATTCAATGTCGGTTTAGCTGAGGCGGCGTACTGGACGCCCGTTTAGAATGGTGAACGCCCGTCCAGGGTGTATAAAATCTTCGAGGCCGGCCGAGTCATATCAGACGCCCGTCCTATGCATTTTTGAACGCTCGTCCACCGAAATCCATCAATACTCTGAATCAGGTGGCTCCTCTGGACGCTCGTCCATCCCTTCAAACGCCCGTCCATCTCCATTTCAAGTTTGACTTGCATCTTCTTCCTTCCGTTTAGATCTCCTTTTATGACATGTTGGCGTACCTACAAAACCATAAAAACACGCAAAGTGTAAAACCATAGATAATTACCAATAAAATCACGAAATTAGCTCAACTTTGCATTTAAATCATTTCCATACGCATTCTTTCAATAAATCATTAAAACACTTAATTTCTATAAAAAGTAATAAAACACAAAGGAAATTGCTACGAAATAAAGTCGTATAAACCGTAAAAATCACCGTTAACAAGAAGCTATTGAGTCTTTTGAATTCTGAACCAGCAGGCGATGGAGTAAATCAAATTAATTCTATGAGCACATATTTCTCCCCCACTCGGGAATCGGGTGATGTTTGTTTGTCAAATTTGACACAATAGATCTTGGATTCGGTGCCACATATCACATTGTGTGTTCTTTTTCTCAATTAAGTAATCCTAAACATATTTACAATATTAAAGTAGGATTACTTAATGGTAGCAAAGTACAAATCTCCTATATTGGTCAAGTTGTGATCAATTCTGATCATACTTTGCATAAAGTCTTGTACATTCTTGGTTTCAGATTTAATTTACTTTCTTTGCCTGCACCAACCAAAGATTCAAATTGTGTAGCTTTTTTATACTTATGACAAGTGTATTTTGCAAGACAACAAAAGGAAAAAAGTGATTCGCTCAGCTGCAAAGAAGAAATGATTATACATATTGCATCAGACTTATCAGAACCCTAAATCTCATTTAGTTTGTAATTCTGTTGATAGTGCATTTTATGGCATTATAGATTATCTCAACTACCAGATAAGAGATTGCATGTGATCAATTCTAATTCTTTTGATGTAAAATTTTGTGAATGTGATCTACGTTTTGCCTGTCCTATGGCAAAGTTGAAGAAGAAGCCTTTTCCTTTGAGCACAAGTGTTGTTAATTCTCTGATTGATCTTGTGCATATGGATATTTGGGTGCCTTTGAAGCATCCAACTATGAATGGTCAACAATATTTTTTGACTATTGATGATGATTTTTCTAGATATACTTGGATGTTTTTTATGAGACAAAAGTCTAAGATTTATCTAAGACTTATGAGTTAGTTGTTAGCATATATCATATGGATAAAGGAGTGTTAGATGCAAGTAGGATGAGAACACACTTCTGTTATCAAGACAACCAGAATCGGAGCTGAAAGTATCTTCAGAGGTGAATCAGTCAGCTGAATGGATCTTATACACCCATTTGCAGCCAATAGACTTCTTTCAAGGTGGAAGTGACAATTTCCCATGTATTGGTATTTTTGCAATGCCTCAATCTCTTTCTGCATTGCCTCATTCCATTCACATTGTTTGATGGCCTCATTCCAAGCCGGTTTGATCAAACTCATGGTAGTTCAAAGGAAATTCTTGATGATATCTTTCAAAGGTTTTGAATGCACCTATGTTTTGTTACTTGTTTGATCATATTGGTGTTTCTAAGATTTTTCAACCTAGTTTTAGTGTATGAAAGATGTTGGTTTGTAAGCAGGATGTGCAAGCTTAGTCATTCAACATTCCCAACTTGATGGGGCGTTAAAATAATAATTATGGATGTAAGATTTTGGGATTTTAGATCAGAAGAACAAGCTAAGAAGAACATATTCACACTTGAGACTGTTTAGATTAAAATAACATATCAGACTTGAAGTTGATCGGATGAGTAGATTAGTTCAGAATTGATTCTTACCGGACCAGATAAGAAGAACATTATTGCAGCTGAGATGAATCATTGTTTCTATTATAACCATTTGTAACTGAATGTGAGGAGTATCCTCTATAAATACGCCACCATCAACACTTTGTAACTTAACTTGATTACTTTCTAATTAATGAGAATTTTGCATTTTATTTTTTCTATTGTTTTTTGTCTCATAAATTTCAACACAGACCTCATACACGTGCATTTTTCAGGTCTTGGATAATCTTGAAGTCCTTCTTGAAGGTGGCCCGACATGGGATCAACTCTATATTAGACCTTATTTATCAGATGACTTTACTAAAGTCCGCCTCCATACAGGTCGCTCTTATAATTATATCGACATGGCGCGTGTCGTCGTCTTCTATTCTTAACTCAACATAAGACATCTACAACATTATACTGCCCACATGGTGCAGGTTCTGTTAAGGGTGATTTTATACGTTTTATAAGGATATATTTTATGTCAATTTCCCCATATTTGTATATTTTTCATAGAAATCGAGCTTTATATTGAAGTATTGAGCAAGTGATGTTTTTAATGGGTTAGTTGCAAAATTGTATGATTTATGTGTAAAATTGATGGTTTTATATTGATTTGGAAGATACTACATTTTGCAATGTGTTTGATGTATTGTAGATACACAATTTCGACCAAAAAGAGGATTAAAAGAGGTTAACAATCGGATTAATGAAGAGGAGAAGAGATAAAGATGGAATTGATTGAAGAAAAGAGATAGAGATGAAGATTTCGAATTTGATCCAAATTTTTTGGCGTCCAAGTCCCGTCCAAGTGGACGGGCGTCCATCAAAGTGGATCGACGTCCAAGGAAGATTTTTGATTCAGAGAGTTTGGACGCTGAGTGGACGAGCGTCTGAAGCAAGTCCAAGGCACCCGGACGGGCGTCCACAATTCCGGACGGGCGTCCACGGCCGACATGCCGAAAACCGACTTACTTTCTATAAATAGCGGCGCGTATTTCAACCCTAATCATACATTATTGAGACCTATTGATACACAATCATTAGGAGAAAACCCTAGGCGGCCCCGGCCCCCTTTTAGGAGGCCGGGGTTGCGATTTTTCTTGTTTCTTTTCCGTTTTCTATTTCGTTTTGCTGTTGTTTCATGCTGAATGCTTGGAGGCTGAGCAATTGTTCAAACCTTGTGAATCCGTTTCAGCAGGTTCTTTATTTTCAATCTAGATTTGTTTTGTGATTTTTGATTAAAGTTGTTATCTTTTCTATGCTTATTTGTTATGCAATCGAAATCGAAAGATGAATTGTTGTTGATGTTTACCGTATGACGAGAGTCGGTGTAAACCTTAGATCACCATAGGAAAGATGGGATTTTTAACCTTGACATAACGAGAGTTGATAGGTTGAATATCTAGGTTGCTAGATTGAGAGATCTTACACCTTGTTTTGAGAGCGTCAATCTTATATATCGAGAGATGAGAGATTGATAGGCGAATTATCTACGAGAGTAGGAATTCATACTTTGATAGGTGAACCACATCTTTAATTAAATCACCACAAGACAACTTTAGAGAGGAAATTAAGGGTTGCGGGATCGGTGGATTATTGTTTGTTCGTTGTTTAATCACCATGATCATCTTCTTGTTTACTGTTTGTTTTATAGTTTATAGTTTAGATTTCGTTTTCGCTTTTATCCTTCCTGGCTTTGGACTTACAATCCTCTGTCCAGTTTATTTTATCGTTTTTAGTTTCGTTTTAGTAGTAACAATCTTAGGAAAATTAATGAACTAGATACCCCGATTCCCTGTGACCGACTCCGGTATTAATCGCTATACTACGATCCCTACACTTGGGGAATACCGGATTTATAAATTTTATTACTTGTTTGTTTTGTTAGATAAAATCCGTGACAAGTTTTTGGCGCCGTTGCCGGGGAATCGGTACGGTCGTCTAGTTTCTTATTAATTTTTTCTAAAGTTGTTCTGTTTTGTTTTTCGTAGGTAGTTTGTGTTATCTAGTGATTATTAATTTTTCATAGGTTTGTGTTTAGGTTCCAATTAGGGTTTTGTTTAGTTTTCGTGTTTTGTTTGGACCTGTTTTCGTGTTTAGCAGCGTTTATGTGCTTCAGTTTGAACGTAAACGGGCGTCCTGAGCTATTGGACGCCCGTCCGTCCAAATCGATCGTCTCTTGTTTGTGTTTTGCCCGGCGGACGAGCGTCCGTAACTTGGACGCCCGTCCCGTTCTTTCTCCGTGCGTACGTCCGTCCGGTGACTTGGACGCCCGTCCGCTTTGTCTCGTCACACTTTTTTTTTTTATTTATTTATTTTTGTTTTAGGTAGATACCTTGGTTTGTCTTTCTTGTGCTTATTAAATAAATGTACTAGGGTTTCGTTTTTCGTAGGTAGGTTTCGTAGGTAGGGTTCGAGGTTGAATCATCGACTCCACGTTTTTCGCGGTCAAATTTTTGGATAAAAGGGCGTTTTAGCACTCGTTAGTATTTTGGCCGTAACTTTCGGCTCGAGTGTCCGTTTGGCGCGCAGGACCCCAATTCGGAAAGCTCGTTCCGACGCCGACGACGTGGTGAACGGCCTATGGCCGTTCGACACCGTTTTCGAGGTCAAAATCCACTGTTTTCCCTTCCATTTTGGGCTCAGAAGATTTCAACACGTTTTTTTTTTTTTTTTTTAGTGTTTTCCGTTTTTCTGTTTTAAATTTTTCGTAGTTTAGGTTTAGGTTTCTGTTTCCGTACCTTTTTAGGTAGTTTTCAATAAAAGTAGCGTTAAATAAATTGAGAGTTTTTTTTATTTTTGCCGTGTTTCGATGACCGTTGGGTTAAGAATGTGCAAAAAGTTTTTTTTTTAACTCGATTTGTGAAACGTGAATTTTTCATTAGGGTTTATTAGGTTTTTTTTTCTTCTAGGGTTAGGTTTTCTTTTCCTAATAAAAACTAGGGTTTCTTAAAGCTTCTAGGGTTTATGAAGTGTATCTAAGGTTTATGATATAGGTCGAGTTTCTGTTTGGTGCGCATTACTCTACGGTGCCGGACGAGCGTCTACTTCTTCGAACGCCCGTCCACTCGTGTGGCCTCGGACGTGCGTCCAAAGAAGTGAACGCCCGTCCGTCCATCCAACCCCACTTATTCTGGATATGCTTTTACAGAACCTGGACGTGCGACCGTCCAGTTCATAAATCCCAGACCAGACGCCCGTCCATACACATGAACGGCCGTCCAACCACCCAGTTTTTTTTTAAAATGTTAAGGGTTTGTGATGAATATAGTAATAAGAATTTGCATTCTTTCACCCCTGACTTGGATGCTTTACTTTAAGCCTCTGTGGCCTTTTCCATATATTGCGGTCCATGTTAGAGTGACTGTTTGTGTTTCGACGTTACTGTTGTGGCATGGCTTCTTTATCTTACACACCCATTTACCTCTGATTCTTGGGATGCACTTATAAGAGGGTGTCATGAAATTCATTCACACACACTTAGTTGTTTTATTAGTTGAGTGTTAGGTAAGTCGTGATTGTGAGATGCTTAGTTCAAATTTTTCTTAACTTGATTTTTAATGCTTTATTTGACGTGGATATTTCATACGAGCTTCGTGGCTAGTTATTTTTACGTAGATGTTCGAACTTGCATGTTTACATCTTTCCATCTACCGATCCATGTTAAATAATTGATTAACTTTTATATACATGATTCATCTATGCATGTTATAGTTAATGTCGGTTCTCGTATGCTATAACTCGTTCTTATTGTTATTTAGTAGCTAATGTCGGTTTCCGTATGCTACATATCGTTGTGATGAATCTTGTGAGCTTTGAGACTTATGTGCTTTCTTGTTATTTTTGTAACTCATATGGGTAGCTACCGTCGGTTTTCCGTTGCTACCATTGCTTTGGCTTATGAGTTATATCTCGTTTAGTATAGCTAACTCGTTGGTTCTCCATAATGCTATCACCTTTGATGAGTCTTAAAGCGCGTCTACACTGCATATAATGAATAGTACTGTCGTTTATCGTAAACTATCATTATTTGGTAGACGTTTATTATATACATGTCGTGTTGCAAATGAGTGGGCTAGTTTTCTTTCTTTTATTTTTGCATATCATTTAGATGCATATCATTTAATTGCATATCATGTAGATTGCATTGTAATATATTTTCATGTAGTTGCACCTAGCCTAACTATTTTGTAATGTTCCATGTATATGTTCCATCTTTATATGAGCTTAATCTGAAAAAATCTCTATGACTTCTTTTCCATGTGAGCCTCTCGTGGCCTTTGTATATGCGTAGATGTCCCGTTCTTTCACCGTTATGGTTTTCTTTCCATCTATTGCAATCCATGTTGAGTAATTCACCTAGCTAGACGTGATTCCAATTTGGCTTATGGTGTTCCTTTTGTCGTCTATCTAGGGTGTTAGGGTTGTTAAAGGCACGTCTACACTTCACATGGCAAGCTTCTGTGGCTTTGCATAATCGAATTTTGTTACGCTTCTGTGGCGTTATTTAGTAGACGTTTATATTCTTGACCGTGCTTAGATTAGGGCGACATCTATGGAATTAGTTGGGCTAGTTTATTTTCTTTATTTTCGTTTTGCCTTTTTAGTATAGTTGCATATCATTTAGTTGCATTGTATTTTATTCTGTTTTTTTTTCTTTTTTTTTTATTTATCTTTTTAGTGCACCTAGCCCTGCTACTTTGTAGTGTCCTCTATCCTTAGTTCTTTATGCACATGTTGGGCTTATTTGTATTGTAAAGCTTCTGTGGCTTTATATTTGACGCTTAGATGTCCTGTGTTTTCCCTGTGTGGTGATTTTTCCATCTGAGCCATTATATCATGTGCTTATTTCTTGTCTATAATTATTTTTGCCATTTTATATTCCCCCGTGTTCCCCGAGATACTGCCATGTTTTTCAAGTGGTGCAGGTATTTTTTTTAGCTGTTCTTGTTAAGCTGGCCTTGGAAGTGAATCTGGAGAGGAATACATATGACATCTCGTGCCTCGGAAACGCGGATCGATTATCTATCCTTCTTCACCTATCTTCATATCATTACCAAATCGGCTAAGTTCTTTTATTCTTTTCTTTAATTCTGCACAACATGAGGACATGTTGTAATTTAAGTGTGGGGGAGGGGAATAGTTTTATGTATCTACATTCATTTGCCATACTATTATATTTCTAAGAAAAAGTGCTAAATTTTAAAAAAAAATTGTTTTGTTTTGTCCCAAGTGAACAAAGGCATATCTTTATTTGAGTTTTTATATCATTGGTGCATTATTTTGCATATTTAGTAAATTTAGATGTTTCACCCAACACTATTTTTCACGTGCCATAGTAAATGATGAGCTATATTTTAAAGCTATGCCCATTTGATTAGAGATTTTTGATGATTATCGCATGATTCTTTGCTTACATACGAATTTTGAAAATTTTAATAGTTTGTGTTTAGAATTAAAGTATGACATACTGGTGAATATCTGAAGGTTTGAATGTGATAGGAGGGATATAATTTAAGGTTTGAATACCAATCTAAGATGAATTGTATGAATAATATATGTGTATGTCGGATGTAGCTACCGATGATTTGAGTGCGGAGGGCATTATTACGAAATGTCCTATACCACTATGAGGTTAATAGCTCCCGACTGCCTGATGATAGTAGTCCAGCTAGGGTGTTATCACGAAACGTCCTATTGCTTGGGAATGAGGGCATATGCTATATATGTGTAATTAAGTTAACTTTAAGAAAAATTAGTGAATGGTAATGTGAAAAGATGGTTGAAAACCGTAGTTATCTTCGACTATCCCCGAGTATAAACCGAAAGATATGTTGTAGGGATTATCCTCTAAGTATGTCGGAAATATTTAAATACTCCTTATTATTCTTTTCGAATATGTATGTTTTGTGAGGTGCATGTTATAATCGTTTTTATATTTCTGATCTAAATGGGATGTTGGCTAGTTTTGCTTGAATCAATTTCAAGTGTGGATTTAGTGGAAATTTATTATGGCTATGCACACACACTTGGGTGAACCTCTAAACTATTGAATATGCTTTATGGTTGCATAAATGTTTATATGTCTCGAGTCTTGATTTTGTTTTGTCTTGCTCGGGACGAGCAAGGTTTAAGTGTGGGGGAGTTGTTAAGGGTGATTTTATACGTTTTATAAGGATATATTTTATGTCAATTTCCCCATATCTTGGATGTTTTTCATAGAAATCGAGCTTTATATTGAAGTATTGAGCAAGTGATGTTTTTAATGGGTTAGTTGCAAAATTGTATGATTTATGTGTAAAATTGATGGTTTTATATTGATTTGGAAGATACTACATTTTGCAATGTGTTTGATGTATTGTAGATACACAATTTCGACCAAAAAGAGGATTAAAAGAGGTTAACAATCGGATTAATGAAGAGGAGAAGAGATAAGGATGGAATTGGCTAGAAGAAAAGAGATAGAGATTGAAGATTTCGAATTTTGATCCAAATTTTGGCGTCCAAGTCCCGTCCATAGCTGGACGGGCGTCCAAAGATATTGGATCGGCGTCCGGGAGAAGATTTTTGATTCGAGAGAGTTTGGACGCCGTGGTGGACGAGCGTCCGAAGCAAGTCCAAGGCATCCGGACGGGCGTCCACAATTCCGGACGGGCGTCCACGGCCGACATGCGAAAACCGACTTACTTTTCTATAAATAGCGGCGCGTATTTCAACCCTAATCATACATTATTGAGACCTATTGATACACAATCATTAGGAGAAAACCCTAGGCGGCCCCGGCCCCCCTTTGGGGAGGGCCGGGGTTGCGATTTTTCTTGTTTCTTTTCCGTTTTCTATTTCGTTTTGCTTTTGTTTTTTATGCTCGAATGCTTGGAGGTGAGCAATTGTTCAAACCATGTGAATCCGTTTCCAGCGGGTTCTTTCTATTTTCAATCTAGATTTGTTTTGTGATTTTATTAAAGTTGTTATCTTTTCTATGCTTATTTGTTATGCAATCAATATCGAAAGATGAATTGTTGTTGATGTTTACCGTATGACGAGAGTCGGTGTAAACCTTAGATCACCATAGGAAAGATGAGATTTTTAACCTTGACATAACGAGAGTTGATAGGTTGAATATCTAGGTTGCTAGATTGAGAGATCTTACACCTTGTTTTGAGAGCGTCGATCTTATATATCGAGAGATGAGAGATTGATAGGCGAATTATCTACGAGAGTAGGAATTCATACCTTTGATAGGTGAACCACATCTTTAATTAAATCACCACAAGACAACTTTAGAGAGGAAATTAAGGGTTGCGGGATCGGTGGATTATTGTTTGTTCGTTGTTTAATCACCATGATCATCTTCTTGTTTACTGTTTGTTTTATAGTTTATAGTTTAGATATCGTTTTTGCTTTTATCCTTCCTGGCTTTGGACTGACAATCCTCTGTCCAGTTTATTTTATCGTTTTTAGTTTCGTTTTAGTAGTAACAATCTTAGGAAAATTAATGAACTAGATACCCCGATTCCCTGTGATCGACTCCGGTATTAATCGCTATACTACGATCCCTACACTTGGGGAATACCGGATTTATAAATTTTATTACTTGTTTGTTTTGTTAGATAAAATCCGTGACATATCACACAATATAATATATAGTAACATATAGTATAATACTTTATTTTATGTGCCATCTTTTGAACATTATTCTGGACTTCCGTAAGCATAAATGACGAACTTAATGACTTCAAAATCTTCTTTATTCTTGGACTTGGATTCTTGTATTATTAAATGGACCAAATTACCCAAAGATGTGCGCCTTATTTTCCATTGGAGTCGAGTTTCAGGACCAATCCGACATGCTAGTGGATCTTGAGTAGAATTTGGTTCCAAATTCATATCAGACCCTCCCGGTTGCAAATAATTCGTCCTCGAATCAAAAGAATGTCGTATAGTTCAGAATCATGCACCAATTTTGAACAAATCCAAAATATCACCAAATAAACACCGGGATCAAATATGAGTCGTATACACAACTTCAAATGAATCTCACGCTGATGTCGTGATCCCCACTTCACTAAAGTAATGTGAAAAGTGTATCTTGGTTTGATATAAATGTTGATGAAGCTCGGTGTGTTAGAAATATAATCATAGCAATTCAATGTTGCATTATCATCAACATACGCAACAAAAGGATCAATGAAATTATGCACTGGTTTATGTTTGTTCTTCCATTTGTTTGGAAACCTTTCTTTGCGAAAATGCAGCCATACCCAATCTCCGGGGTCAAAGACCATCTCATTTTTGCACTTGTTGGTTTGTTTCTCATAGCGAGCAGTTTGAGCCTCCACATTTTGCCTTGCTTTTGCGTGCAACTCACGGACCATCTCAGCTTTCTTTTCTCCCACGAGATTTGTGAGCATTCCTGGGGAAAGAGGAACAAGATCAATAGGAGTGATAAGACTAAAGCCATAAACAATCTCAATTGGTGAATGCAAAGTAGCAGAATGAGTAGCACGATTATAAACAAATTCAACATATGGTAAACAAGACTCCAAATTCTTTAAGTTCTTTTGCACCACGGTGCGCAATAACTGTCCCCAAGTGCGATTAACAACTTCTGTTTGACCATCGGTCTGAGCATGATATGCGGTGGCACATAAAAGCGTAGTGCCCAAATGCATCCATAGAACACGCCAGAAATGACTAATAAATTTTACATCACGATCACTCACATTCGACTTAGGCACACCATGTGAAAGCATAATTTCTTTAAATAATAGGTCAGTAATATGAGAGGCATTATTGGTCTTATTACACGCAATGAAGTGTACCATTTTTGAAAAACGATCAACTACCACAAACACCGAATCTTTACCAGACTGAGAACAAGGCAAACCCAAAACAAAGTTCATAGAGAGATCAACCCAAGGAAACGAGGATATCGGGAGAGGAGTATACCGTCGAGATATTGCATCAGCCACTGTGTTTTCCTTTCCCTTTTTGAATTTAATCACATAAGGATATGATTCAATGAATTTCATCCAACGGATATGACGTAAATGCAACTTAGATTCCCCTTTTAAATATTTTAAGGACTCATGATCAGAATGGATGACAATCTCTTTAGGACGCAAATAAACACGCAAGCATTGAACAAGTGCATACAACTCTTTGTCATAAGTAGCATAATTCAGATTTGCGCCTTTTAGTTTATCACCGTAATAAGCAATTGGACAACCTTTTTGTAGCAAAACACCGCCAATACCCAACCCCGATGCATCACACTCAATTTCAAACATTTTGGAAAAATCAGGCAAAGCAAGTATATGTGCTGAAATTAAATGAGATTTAAGAGTTTCGAATGCTTCCCTTTGAGTAGGTCTCCAATGACATGATGTGTTTTTCTTGATCAACTCATTTAAGGGGGCTACAATGCTGCTGAAATTCCGGATAAAACATCGGTAAAAACTTGTTAGGCCATGACAACTTCGGACCTCCGTTGTACTTTTGGTTTCAGGCCAATCAGCCATTGTCTTCAATTTCCTTTGATCAACTTGGATATCTTGCCTACTTATAACAAAACCAAGGAAGACAAAACTTTCCAAGCAAAAAGAGCATTTCTTAATATTAGCAATCATGTGTGCTTTTCGAAGTGTTTCAAAAACAGCTTTTATGTGTGAAATTTGTGAATTCAGATCATGGTTATAGATTAAAATGGTATATAGTACAAAGGTACAAACCATTCCCGAATAACACGCAAAAATCAGAAATGACTTACCGGGGTCAAATAATATGCAAGTACACATCTTCCAATGAATTGCACGTTGATAACATGTTCCTGATAGAAGACAAAATTTGAAGATACAGTTGGTCACACCATTAATGCAGAATAATTCTTATAATTAATGTTAAATGATTCTTATGATTGTATTTTGATTACATATGATCTTTGTAATAAATGTTGCTTAGAGGGTAAGTAGTATAAGCCTATAAATTCTCTATTGTATCATTGGAAAAAAATCAGTTCAATAAGAAACCACCTTTCAGAGTCTCTTCCACTATTCTGATTTTCTTTATGGTATCAGAGCCAGGGGCGGGGGTTCGAGTGCCTTAACATTGGTGAACCCTCGCCCGATCCTTCTTCCGCTATTAAACAATTTATGTTGCCAATCAATCCAACTTCTTTTTCCCAACCAAATTAATACTATCATTGATCACCAGCCAAATCAATACCATTTTTTTTCATCAAATCAGTGCAGCTACCATTTTTTCACCAAATCAATGCAGCTTTTTTATGAAAAAAAAAAAAAAAAAAACTCTCTTGCACCCTGCTTCATCATCCCCATAAGTCGTCCTTTTTTTTATTATTTACCCAAATAGCTTCTTTTTATATATATATATATATATATATATATATATATATATATATATATTTTTATATATATTATATTCATTATGTCGTGTGCAAATTAGTTTCAGAAAAAAAAAATTTGCTCTGTCTTTCATCTGCGTTTCCTTGGGTCGTCCATCTTTCATTTTCAAAAGAGTGTATTTTCTTCGATTTATTTATATAAATAAATTATTCTCTATGAGATCTTCCTTTTTTGGCATTTTTTTCGTCTCCTTTCTTAGGTGCGATGCAGATCCAGCTTTGTCAAAATTTTGGAAGCCGAAATCAGAATCAACAAACTAGTTTTCAATACAACAAACTAATGGACTCCGGAAGTGCCGAAAAAGACGTGCTCCGGAGTGGAGATGCCCTCCATAAATACAAATACAACAATCCTGGAACCAATGGAAGACTCGGTTGTGTGATGGACGGAGACCATCCGTTTTATAACAAGTGGTATCGGAGCAAGGTTCTCGGAGAAAACAATACGTACGATCAACTTCATCTTCACCAAGGCCTTCGACAAGGTGCTAGGATCTGTGATAAAGGTGTGATCTTTAGCAAGAAAAGATGTCGGCGGTAAACGTAAAAATCGATAAATTTACGGGAAGGAACAGTTTTGGTCGTGGCAAATCAAGATGCGTGCACTTTTGAAACAAATAGGGTTTGTGGAATCCTTTATCGACAAACCAAATACAAGTGCGACGATTATGCCGGTCTGGAAGAGAAAGCACATTCAACCATCATGTTGTGCTTATCGATGATGTTATCAACGAGGTTGCTTTGAGGAAGACACCGCAACCAAGTTGTGGAAAAAGCTTGAAAGCTTTGTATATGACCAAGTCACCGACCAACAAGTTGTTGTTGAAACGAGAGGTTGTTCGGTTTGAAGATGCATGAAGGGAGTCCACCGAGGGAACATCTCGGACCGGTTCGAACACAATATTGCTTGATTTAAGGAATATTGATGTTAAAATTGAAGATGAAGATGCGGCCCTAATCCCGTTGGTGTCACTACCGGCATCATATGAAAACTTTGTGCGATCTTTCATAGTTGGAAAGGATACGATAGCTTTGGAGGATGTGAGGTCCGCCTTACATGCCGGAGAGCTTAGACACAAGGCTGTCCGGAACAGACGGTCGAGTCAGCCGGGCTAGTAGCTAGCGACAATAGTGGAAAAGGATATGGACGAGAAGAAGAAAAAGAAGTCGGGGTCCAAAGGTCCTAAGTCTACGATGTACGTAATTACGTAGGAGCGGGGACATTGGAAGTCCAATTGTCCAAGGAAGAAGAAACGGCGGGAAGGCAATTCGGCACGGCGGCCTTGGCTGCGAGCAATCGATGAGGATCCGGTTCTAGTTGCGGGGGATTCTACACACCACAATGATGTGTGGATACTTGATTCTGGAGCATCCTATCATATTTGTCCAAACGGGGAGTGGTTTTCTACTTATGAGCGAGATAGATGGTGGTCAAATTTATATGGCCAACAAGCAAGGTTTGCAAAGTTGTGGGAATTGGCTCGGTGAAGTTAAGGACGAGAGGATGGTAAATTTTGTACACCGAAAGATGTAAGACATGTTCCACGAGATGACCAAGAATTTGGTATCTCTTAGTCTACTTGGACGACAAGGGGTTCAATTTCAAGGGTGAAGGTGGACGGTGAATGTCTTCAAAGATTCGGTTGTGGTCCTCAAAGGCATCAAGAGGGGAACCTTGTATATATTACAAGGATCTACGTATCCGGCACCGCTTCTTCTGTTGCATCCTCGGCGAGTTCACCGGTCTCAAAGCGACTCGGTGTGGCACATGAGACTTGGTCACATGGGTGAAAGGGTATGCGCATTCTTTCTTCGGCGGGTTTTCTTGGGGGATATAAGGTCAAGAATCCGTACTTTTGTGAACATTGTGTGTTTGGGAAGTTGCATAGAAGTAAATTCTCGGCGGGGTTGCACAATACAAAGGCAACACTTGATTATATCCATTCGATCGCTGGGGTCCATCAAGAGTTGAGTCATTGGGTGGTCACGATATTTTGTGTCATTCATAGATGACTATTCAAGGATGACTTGGGTGGTGATGATGAAGAACAAAAGTGATGCATTCGGTAACTTCAAGCAAGGAAGGCCCTAGTGGAGAATCGCTTAGGCAAGAAAATCAAGAAGCTTCGTACGGATAATGGTCCGGAATTCTGCCGGACGAATTTTGATTCATTTTGTGCGGTGAGGGTATTGCCGGACATCATACTTGTAAGGAATACACCTCGGCGAAATGGTGTAGGCCGAAAGGATGAATCAAACTCTACTTGGAGAGGGCAAGATGTATGCTTTCTCAAGTCGGTTTATCAAGGAGATTTTGGGCGTAGGTCGTTAAGACATCTTGCTACTTAATCAACGGGAGCCCTCACACAGAATCAATCTCAAGACACCATTTGAGATGTGGTCGTGCAAGCTGTGACTACTCAGTTCTAAGGGTTTTTGGGAGTACAGCTTACTATCATGTTAGTGAAGGGAAGTTGGAGCCAAGAGCCAAGAAGGGAGTGTTTGTGGGGTATGGTGATGGAGTGAAAGGATATAGGATTTGGTCATCGGCGAGTCCGCAGTAATCCTCGGCGGGGACGTTGTGTTTGATGAAAATTCTATGTTAAACTCATCGGTGGGGAGGTCTACCGAGTCGAAACCGATCTTTGAATCGATAGTGTTGAGAAACAGGTGGAGCTTCAGGTGGAGTCTACGATATGCAACAATCGGTGGATCCAAATCAACACTATACCGATCCGGATAATGAACCGAGATCCGATCCAAGCCGCCCGCCGAGACCTCGGCGGGGCGTCATACAAACATTGATCGGCGAGTCTAGGCGCCGGCGAGCCTAGAAGATCTAATGTTGGGATACCTCCAAGGAGATATGGGTATGATGATTTGGCCGGATATGCACTCCAAGTTGCTTTGAAGAAGTAGAGGTTGCGAACCTACTACTTACGGGGAAGCGATGACATGTATAGAAGCATCTCGGTGGCATGCGGCCATGGGAGATGAAATGGAGTCATTATTGAAGAATCGGACTTGGGAATTGGTCAAACACCCTGCGACAAGGGAGTTGTGACTTGTAAATGGATTTTCAAGAAAAAGGAAGGAATAACAAAGGCGAAGGGGTCGGGTATAAGGCACGTTTGGTTGCAAGAGGATTCGGTCAAAAGGAAGGGGTTGACTTTGATGAAATATTTTCACCGGTGGTCGGACACACTTCAATCGGGTGTTACTAGCAATGGTGGCACAAAGCGGGATCCGGAACTTGAGCAATTAGATGTGAAAACTGCTTTTCTACATGGTGAGGTGGATAAGGAGATATACATGACACGGCTTTCGAGGGTTTTCAAGTTCCCGGAAAGGAAAACTATGTTTGCAAGTTGAAGAAATCATTGTATGGTTTGAAGCAAGCTCCAAGGCGGTGGTATAAAAGGTTTGACAGTTTCATGCTTCAAAGGGGGTTACAACGAAGTCCATATGATCGTTGTGTTTACTTCGATCTGCCGAAAGATGGATCATATATCTATCTTGTCCCGTATGTGGATGACATGCCGATAGCCGCAAGACAAGGAAGTCCGATGTTCAAAATCGAAGAACCTTCTTAGTCTTTGAATTTGAAATGAAGGATTTGGGTGCATCCAAGAAAATTTTGGGGATGGAGATCTGGAGAGATAGGAGTCAGAAGAAGTTGTTCCTGTCTCAGCAGGGTTATGTGCAGAAGATATTGGCCAAGTTTGGGATGTCTGCTGCAAAAACCAATAGATACTCCTATGGCATCAAATGTTCATTTGTCTATTTATGCTTCACAGTCAGCTGAAGAGAAGGAGTATATGTCAAAAGTTCCCTATGCTAGTGCGGTTGGCGATCCGATGTATGCCATGGTTTGCACTAGGCCCGATCTGGCTCGGGCGATCGGTGTTGTCGCGAGTTTATGGCTCAACCTGGAAAGGAACACCGGAAAGTCGTTAAAAGGATATTCGGTACACGAGAGGTACAACCGATGTTGGTCTCATTTATGGAGGTGATATCGGTCCGGTCACAGTTCGTGATGCGATTATGCAGTGATGTTGACAGTAGAAAATCAATGACTGGTTATGTGTTTACGTTGGGAAATGCAGTAGTCAGCTGGAAAGCTACTCTTCATGCTACAGTAGCCTTATCAATTACTGAAGCAGAATACATGGCTCTTACCGAAGCGACTAAGGAGGGTATCCGGTTGAAGGGGCTAGTCGGTGATTTGGGGTTGCATCGGATCAGCCGATATATATTGTGACAGTCTTAGTGCAATATGTTTAGCCAAGGATCAGGTTCATCATGAGAGAACCAAGCATATTGATGTCAGGTATCATTTCTTGAGGAATGAGAAGAGGGTTGTGGTGAAGAAGATTGGCACAAAGGAGAATCCTGCTGATATGTTCACTAAACTAGTTCAGCAGAGTAAGTTCCAGCTTTGCCTGGACTTACTGAATATTCAAAGCTTGTAATCTGTTTCGGAAACTTTACGAGGCGGATCGGTGGAGTGGATCTTGTGGAGATAGTCCGGTACAAGTACATCCGGCATTGACGAATGCATCCGGTACAAGTACATCCGGTTATGCAATCTGTTTGACTCTGGGAGAGTTGAAGTCAAGGTGGAGATTTGTCGGTAAGGTGACTTAAACTCTACATCCGGTGGAACCAATCGAAGACTCGGTGTGTGATGGACGGTGAGAAGTGTATTCAATTCGTGCATCGGTAGGGTGGAGTCTACGAGCTTCACGCGGGTAGCTTCAAAGGGTAACTATCGCGGGGTGATAGTCTGCGAGTACTTGAATACGAATCGAGGGTCCCACATCTGTAATTCGTTATGTGACGGTATACGGTGTCATTAAAAGGAGGACACGTGTAGGGGTATTTATGGTGCATCAGACAAAGATTCCTGGCGGCTAGGGTTTAGGGATTTGTGCCTATAAATACAGTTGTTGTCTTATTATCCGAGTGTGTTGAAATCTGTAAAATTCAGTGCATAATAAAATATCTCTTTTCTGCCCGTGGTTTTTTACCTCTCCCACTGAGGGGTTTTCCACGTTAAATCTGTGTTCTTCTTGTTTCTGTTATCTCCTTTGATTGTTTATGTTTGATTGCTTCTGTTTCTGTTTCTTGCATCTGAAGTTATCTCCATCCGTTTTATAACAGGAAGAATACCTCGGAAGACCATCTGGGGTGGAGATGCCCTCCAAAAATCACAACTATGGACTCCGGAAGACAATGTGGAAGAGAAAATCAGAATAGTGGAAGAGACTCTGAAAGGTGGTTTCTTATTGAACTGATTTTTTCCCAATGATACAATAGAGAATTTATAGGCTTATACTACTTAGCCTCTAAGCAACATTTATTACAAAGATCATATGTAATCAAAATACAATCATAAGAATCATTTAACATTAATTATAAGAATTATTCTGCATTAATGGTGTGACCAACTGTATCTTCAAATTTTGTCTTCTATCAGTTCCATGCTTAATGGAACATAAGAAAAGTCGCCCGGTTGAATATATTAATTGATGAACTTTGGTGTGGCAGCAGCATAGTCAAAGTGTTGCAATGTGGAGTAGTCATCAATATGCACAACAAACGGATCATTAAAGATTTCCGGTTTTCCACCATTCTCAATATGAAACAGAGTATCCAATGGCAATATATGGACTGCAGTGCATGTATCCAACAATCCGGTGTCCTCCTCGTGTGAACGATCATTATGTACTTGTAAGGAAGATTCAACAAAGACTGAACAAGAATTTAGTGACATAGATTCTTCATTTGCTTCGAGCAAAATAGACTCGTTGTGTTCTTCCACCAAGATAGACCCTTCAGACATCGTTTCTTTCTCGTCCACAAATTCAATTTCATGTGCATCATCAATCTTAGGCTCTTTAATTTCAACAATATCGCCTCGCAATTCACAAATAACCTCCTCGGAATTAATTTTGTTTTCTGGAACTGGAACAACAGTGATATTCTCAACAATAATATTACAAGGCTCATTTGCCAATGTTTTCACCACCTCAACATGCTGAGTAGAGTTCAACCTAAGATTAGGACATTCATACCCGCAATGTCCGTATCCGGTACAAATATAACAATAGAAGAACTGGAAGTTCTCTTGGTGAATATTTCCTTTGTCTTCACTACATTCTCACTTTCCTCCGTTCTCAACTCCATCTTTTGGATGTTATCAATCTCTTTATTTTTCTTTGCTACAAACTCTTGTATCTCGTCACGAAATTGATTCTTCATATTCTCCATCTCATCCTTAAATTTTCGATTCAGTTCATCAAGTCGTTGTCTTTCTCAAGTTGTCGGGAGTAAGCATTTTTAGAATACCTTCTTTTCAAAACATTATTTCCAGCCATTCTTCCTCTCAAAGGTGTGCTTATTTAGTTCAAGTAAGAGAATTCAGATTGGATATCAAGTATTCAACAATACTCAAGTTACCCAGAATACAAAGAGTGAAGAATCAAGGATTTTAAGAGTTTTGTAATTCAAAAAGTGAACACAACAAAAATTGTGAAGTATAAGGAGAAAATTCCAAAGTTGTAACACAAAAATGGTGAAGTGTATAAAAGGATTTTCCTTCTTTTTTTTTCTTTTTTTTTCACTTGTTGCTCGTACGGAACAGTATGCTCATGTGGAACAAAGTTATTCTTCAAATACACAAGTTCAATAATCTTCGAATTCTAGATACATTCACTTCAATTTTCGGCCCACCCGTTCAATAATCTAGGTTCAATGAATCTAGATTCAATGTATCTTGATTAATGCTTGTAGCATGAACTTGATTCTTCCAAAACTTGTCTTCTTGAATTCTTGAAGCAATATGGCGCCGCCACCTCTTGTATATTCAGCAAAATACTTGTGATTTATTTAGCTAATATCACACAATATAATATATTGTAACATATAGTATAATACTTTATTTTATGCGCCATCTTTTGAACATTATTCTGGACTTCCGTAAGCATAAATGACGAACTTAATGACTTCAAAATCTTCTTTATTCTTGGACTTGGATTCTTGTATTATTAAATGGACCAAATTACCCAAAGATGTGCGCCTTATTTTCCATTGGAGTCGAGTTTCAGGACCAATCCGATATGCTAGTGGATCTTGAGTAGAATAAAGGAGGGGCACGAGGGAGGCCAATAAAAGGATCATCATCCCCATAATCACAGCTACGTTTTGGCTTGATCACAATTTCTCTGGGTACGGAGACAATCAAATACTGGCACAACCATTTCCTATCAACGAATTAATTTTATTTATCATATAAATAATTCATGACTATTTAAGTTTGTAAAAGACAATTTTTAACACACATTAAACACTTAGACATAGGAAATACAATTTTCCCATTATACCGAGAATAACTCTTTTTCCTCTCAGAGTGCTACTTTGTGGTTTACAAGTAGATAAGCTGAAGACCATGGGTCTATATCAATAAGCTCCAATGATTCGAATGACCAACCAAACTCATCAGTCGAATCACTTGCCTCAGTAATCTTGGCGTCATATCACTGTAGAGCTGAGATTGCACTCTTCTGGAACATGGAAAATCTCTACTCTATTCTTTGTATAGTTACCTAGCTCCCACTGATATATGCATTACCTATAGCTAACCATCCACAAACAGTTCGTATATGGAGCATGGCATTTTCCGTAAGACCTCTCCATATCTTCTTATCCTCAAACAACCATTAACCCACTAATGAAAGATATACATTTGATCATATCAAAGGTGTGCACAATCGATCAATTCCATTATTAACAATCGAGAGAACTATCTATCTACTTCTTATTTTAAAGGAATTGACTCTATCTTTGTGACTTACATTCCCGGCTACCGATCCCTGAGTGATGCCAAAATTTTCGGAGATTAAGCAAGGTACCACTTAGCCAAACATATCGCCAAATCAAACATCACATCTGAAAAGGCATGAGTGTATAATTACATCAGTATTAAGATTCAATCCATATATGGGCATCCAACTATTCAATTAGAATTTCTCATTATAGACATAGTACGAGATCATCATATCGAATCGTTTCTTTACGTGAATCATTTCATGTATAAATGCAGCCACTAAGGTGATTAACATCGATGGCCCGGCTTAGGCGGTAACACTATAAGTATTATGGGACACTAATGTTGGTTTGACTGTGAGATCTCGAACTCCAGTCAATTATGAACTTTAGCCAATTCACCACCGACTTAATTTTCAAGATAATACACCATAAACTCAATTCTCCCGTACATAACTATTATGCATTGAGTATTATGATCAGTAACGAACCCTTATAAATTTTCTTGTAGTGTAATTTATATCTATGCACTGAAGCAAATAAAACATTAATAAGGAAATATTTATTTAATTTAGTTTAAAACGATACATTATTGTCATCTCGTGCATAATTCCTAACACACTCAACTTTATGATTGTATATTATAATAAGTTACTTGACGATGTTGGATCTCGTCTATGAATAAATCTGGGCTGTAATTACTCCTAGGGCAATTAATCCAAGAATAAAGAACAATGGGGACGGTTATTTGTGTTTATTTTAGACTGAGCCTGAGAGTTTTCTCTCAAGTTGCCTATGTATCCAATGCGTGTAATTGGAATCAAGTCTCCCGTAGTTCCTTAGGGATCGTTTATATATGAGGCATTTTCCCATTTTCTTGTCCAACAAGTAGTAGGATTTATTTCTTAACCCCTAAGGATTATCACATGTAAATCCCTTTTATTTAGGGATAATTATGACTATATTTAAATGATAGGATCAATGTCATTATATCTATGGATTCTTTCCATGTTTATCTCATAATATAGGAACACGTTCAAATATCGGATAAGGAAAGCTCTACACGACCTGCGTGGAGCTCCTTAGGTTGTTTCGACCTGACTTACATTACCTGACCCCGTTAGGACCGAGCCGACCTGCGGTGGTCTGTTCGGAATGACATGCCATACCTTCCTCCTGGGATTTAGGTTTGCTCTCTGCTAATTGATGTGGGCCCCCTGACCCTTATACTTATTAATCTTCTCTCTCCTTATTTATTATGCGGCCATTCTCTGAATGACACGTGGCAAGGGCTAGTCCGACCCTCGTCATAAGCCCCTCAGATTTGTCTAGGCTTCCTAGAGCGGGTCAGATCTGACTTGGATGGAGTTCATCTCTTCCTTTTTAGACTTGTCAAAACTATCAGGATTTGCCTTTCCACATGGCCAAGTTACTATTATAACTCTGTTATGACGGGCCCGAGAAACGAGGCATTTTCTACCCACGCTTTGCTAGTGGGATTATTTCCCTAGACAATGTTTGGGGCTTATAACCCTTCTATCGCATCACGTCTCTTCAGACGTTGCATACCTTTTGCTATTAAGTCGGAGATTGGAGTCTTCCGGTTAATTTCTATTCCTTCCTTCAACCTCTTCACATACAAGTAAGCATTCTGTCCTCTTCCCATTCACTACTACAAAATATGATATAGGTCACACTTAAGATATGATAACAATCACAGTTTCAATAAAACCGAGACAAAGAAAATGTATATATCACACTTACAACTTTCTATCACACTTATTGAAAAACTGAGATAAGTTATATTAATCAATCTCATTTTTAAAGTGTGACTTAATTGATATGATTTTTCTGTCACAGTTATTGAAAAACCGAGATAAATTATGTAAATCAATCTCATTTTTAAACTGTGACTGAATTGATATGATATTTCTATCACAATTATTAAAAAAATGAGATAAATTATATCAATCAATCTCACATCTAAAACAATGACTGAATTGATATAATATTCTTGTCACATTTATTGAAAAAGAGAGATAAATTATACCAATCAATCACACTTTTAAACTGTGACTGAATTGGTATGATATTTTTGTCACGGTTATTGAAAAAACGAGATAAATTATATCAATTAATCTCATTTTTAAACAGTGACTGAATTCATATGATATTTTTGTCACAATTATAGAAAAAGTGAGACAAATTATATCCACTAATACAAAAAGAGACATAGATCACACTTATAGAAAGATAATGATCACACTTTTAAAAGAACTAAGACAAGGAAAATTTATATATCACACTTAAATTTTTTATCACGGTTATTAGGTGTGAAAAAAAAGAATGATCACACTTTTTAGGTTGATTGAGAGTATAATAGATCTCGGTTTTTAAGTGTGATAACAACTACTAAAATAGATCACCGGGTTCGAGTCCCACCGCTTTTATAAATGTGTTGAAATTATAATAGATCTCGGTTTTTAAGTGTGATAACTCGATCACATTTTTTAAATGTTTTTAAGTGTTTTTAAGATAACAACTATAATAGAACACGGTTTTTAAGTGTGATAACAACTAAAATAGATCACAACTAAATTAGATCAAAATTTTTAATATCACAGTTTTAAATGTGTTGAAATTATAGTAGATCTCGGTTTTTTTTATGTGTGAAGTGTGATAACAACTAAAATAGATCACAATTTTTATTATCACGGTTTCTATGAAAACTGATGAAAAAAAAAGAATGATCACACTTTTTTGTGTGTGATTGAAATTATAATAGATCTCGCTTTTTAAGAGACAAAAAAATCATAGTCAATCAATCACTATAATAGAACACGGTTTTTAAGTGTGATTTTAACACGTGATTAAAATAATATGATATTTTATAATGAGATGTAGTTTAGTGTGGTCGAAAATTAGAAGAGAGAAGGCAGTGGTAATTAGTGTGGCTCGTTAATCCGGAGTATCCGGGTTCGAGTCCCACTGAGAACGAAAAATATGTGTGCTTATATATTGTTTTCGAAAAAAAACTTTTATAGGTGTGATTTAAATTATAATAGATCACACTTTTTAAGTGTGATAACAACTAAATGGATCACAGCTTTTAAATGTGTTGAAATTGTAATAGATCTCGGTTTTTAAGTGTGATAACAACTATAATATATCACGGTTTTTAAGTGTGATGACAACTATAATAGATCACAGTTTTTAAAAGTGATGAAATTATAATAGATTACGGTTTTTAACTGTGATAACAACTATAATAGATCACGGTTTTTAAGTGTGATAACTATTATAATAGATCACAGTTTTTCACTGTGACTGGATTAAAGTACTTTATGTCACACCTCAATATGCCACACTTTAAAAGCCATGACTAATTTGAATATATCACAATTAAAAACCGTGATCTTTATGTTTTTTTTGTAATAGTGATTTTAATTGCTTTGTTGTTAATGAGTGAGCCGATTATCCATACAGACAGTTCCATCGAAGCCTTATTCGAATCTGTATCGGAGTCGGAGAGCGAAACTTCTGATTTTAGGGTTAACTCTGAAATCCAAATCCCGTGCCTTTGATAAATCGTAGGGGATTTGAGCATTTGGTTCTAGCCCCCTAGTTTGACCCTTCGTGCCCTGCTCCCCGTTCTTCTTCAGGGACATCTAGCTTCGTTTTAACTCTGAAAGCTCATATGGCCTTGAGATCTCAAGTTGTTTGCCATGGCATCGATTCTATGCTGACTAAGGGTGCCCTGGCCTCCATCTGCAAAAAGTATGGTATTAACACAAGGTTATACAACCCCCGGATCCCTCCTACCGGTACTTACGCCTATCAGCCTCAAGAAGGATACTGCGCCGTGTACAAGGAGCAGTTCGACTGCGGCCTGAGGGTTCCTTTATGCCCTGCCCTTCTAGCAGTTCTGGAGCACTACGGGTTAGAAATCGCTCAGGTTGTTCCCAATGGCATAAGAGCTATCATAGGCTTCACGATCTGGTGCTTGTGCGTCTGTATTACCGGTGTAAAAAAAACAATGTTCAAGCTCATTTCATTTACAAAGAACTTTTGTTCAGCTCGAGTTTGGCCGTTAATGTATAAAAAATCAAATCCAAATGAATAAATAACAAAGTACAAAGCAATATTCAATCATCACGGAACCAAAAACATTAGGAAAACTATGTAAATTTTCTTATAAATTAATCAATTAGATAAATAGATGGCCTATCATATTACATGTTGAGTTAACTTGTACGTTTGTTTATCTACATTAGCCGGTTCGCGAATATAAAATAATATTCATTAGTAAGCTTGTGTTCGTTCGTTCAGGAAATGAGTTTATAATCCTGTTCAAATTTGGTTCGTTAATCTAAACAGACTAACGATCGCAATACTAACGAGTCGAACACGAGTCTGTTCGTGAGCGGTTCGTTTTACAGCACTAATTCAAACCAACTTAATCATACATCGTAACTGTGTTCTTGTCATTCTTGAATTTGAGTTGCTTAATTATGTTTTTTTCTCTGCTTATGTCGTATTTCAAACTTTAAATAAGGCATTGGCTTTTGTTCAATCCATTGCTTCCATTTCTTAAAAGAAAAAAAAACTCCTATAATTCATTTTGTGAGACAAGACATAATATGTCCCACAATACTGCAATTCACATGTTATTGCATAGAATAGGGAACATTTTGCCGTTTGAATGCTGCAACCCCATACTGCAATACTGCAATTCACAATTCCTTTATCAATATGTCACACAATATGTCCTATGACAGAAATTGTCAGTGATGTAATCTGGTAACCATTCGGGTGATTGGGCTTCGTGAAGATAACCTACTTGAATGGTGGATTTTGTAATGAATTATACTTGAGACAATGTAGATTGACTGCCTACGTATCCAAAGATTTTGGGATTAAACTATTAACGCGGTTATGATTTTGATAGTGAATCATTTTTATCTGATCTCCTTTTCAGAAAAGATGCTTTGGAGCACATGATTAGGGACATAACTGAGATCATGGGTCAATTTATCATTCATGCCATAATGGAGCGGGAATCACGAGCCATTATTATAGCAGTTGTTAGTGTGGAATACTGTCGGCTAAATGACATGGCTGCCCATTTCGGAAACTGGAGGTCGGCATCTCATATAGAACTGAGATCATCTTTATTCAAGTTATCTGGATCGTAAGGCCCCAAAGTGTGTCGAGCTTCCTTGGCCCATTTGATGAAAGGATCCAAATAGCCATTAGGAGTAACATGTATGACGTCAGATCATACTCACGTCCTTTTCAAAAATTTCAAACCACATTCAACAATCTGACTTGCTAGCCATGCAGCCAATGGATACCAGTATATCACTGATGCTTATAGTATCTTAAACGTAATATACACAGATTCTACTTAACCAAAACACACACACACACACACTTACACACACAAGCTATCCGGAAAAAGATGTAGATGAAAGATGCTGCTAGGCGATATAATTTTCGAAGGGTAGAAGTAGAGTGTTAGGAAAAGAATAATTTCATCAAACAGTCATAAATTAGGCCTCACTGTTGTTCCAGTATTCCACCCCTTCTCCTTGTCTTTCTTGTTTGTTGTCTGAGTTTCCTTTGTAATTCTTGTGGCATTGCCTAAAACTCGCCGAGCCATTCTTCCCCGGGTCCCACCAATCGAAACCCGCACTTTGTCCATGCCCACATTCACTGCTAGTCTTCCTGCATATTGATGCATTGGAGACGACTTTGCTTGCTTTTTCCTGTGGAGGCTTTTTCTTAGTAAACTGCTGAGTTTTTTACTTCCGGATTTCTGTTCTTTAGGACTAATCCAAGCACTACCGGCAGTGGGAGGTTCTGGTGGAGGGATTGATTCAATGCCATTAGCCTCCTCCTCTCTTGTATTCTTCTCAGCTTGAATAGTCGGTAAATTTGGAAAAGACGACAACTTGGATAGTTGTAGATGGGCACTACTAGGCAAAGGGATGAGTGAATTACGTCGCGGGACATGTGTTGCTGGTATCCTTTGTGGAAGTGGGCAAATAGAACCTCTGCCTATTCTCTTTGGCAATGGTAATGGAAATAACTCATTCGTCTCAGGCACATTTTCTTTATCTTCTAGTTCTTCATTTACCTTAGTGATGCCTTCTATCGCAAGACAATTGAGCTTAGAACTGTTTTCATTGGGCATTTTCATGGCAGCAATTGTTTTGGAAGCAAGTGGTGGCCTAGCGGAATTCCGCTCCTCCAACTGTTGTGTCATGTGATGTTGTTCAGCTATTTTAGTGTCAACATGCTGCCTTGCTAGCTTTCTTTCTACTAGAAGCTGTGATTCCAGTTCTTTAATCTGCAAAATCAAAAGCAGATTTCGTAAACTCTAAACGACCTGTTTTGTGATTAACCCCCCCTAAACCCCCCATTCCAAGCTTTCTTGAAATAAAATATGAACTGTAAAATGGCATACCTTATCTTGCAAGTTCTTGTTTTTCATTTCTCTTTCCTTAACCCTGATGTCCAGTGCATAGACTGTATCCTCCAGCTTCTTAATTTGGAAATCCTTGTTCTTTGTGTCTTGTTTGGTCTTTTCAAGCTAACACAAGCCAAAGGAATAAAAAGTATCTCTACTTGTAAAAATAATAATAATCATAAATAAAAAGGCAAACAAATGAAAAATGGTTGAAGGTGTGATGATACCATTTGTTTCCATCTCAGGAGCTCGCTGCTGTTGTCTACTTGCTTTTTTGCAGGACCTAACTCTATACCTCGAACTCTGCTTGCAAAATTAAGCGAGCATAGTGTCTCGCTTAGGTCATTTTCAATGGGACTAATCTGTACAAACATCAATGTCTTTGAATCTCCTCCTATAATCACACAAATTCAAAACTTGATTAATGATCCATCAAAATTTGACTGCTGCTGCTTTCAGCTGATGAAACGAAGGAACAAATTACCTAGAGAGTCTTGAAGTAAATGAGTGAGTTTGGAGTTCCTAAAAGGGATGTGAGAGCTTTTGGTTGCAAGAGCAGATATGACATCTCCAAGTGCAGAGAGTGATCTGTTTATGTTTTGAGTTTCTTTTAACCTTTCACCTTGTACATCTGTTTTAGCAACCCTTTCACTTCCAGCAAGATCAATCAACCAGAGTTTACTCTTTACGCAATCTCCATTCAACAAATTCTTTCCTTTCACCATCACACAGTGTATGCTGGTGGTTTACAATCAAGAAAAACACGCTTAGCACAAAAAAACTTGATCTTTCTTCAAAATAAAGATTTTTAATCACAATTTCATAGGAACCAACCAATGTGATCGGCTACTACGCTCATTGGCACTAGTTGTTCCAACTGCCCTTGCATTGCTACCGGTTCTTAGGACTTCCCATACCTCTTTCATGTTGTTCACTTGAGCTTCGATCAAACCTGGAACGTGATGCATCCCTTCACCAACTTGTTTTATTTCCAGCCTACAAGCCAGCCCACCAATTACAATTATCAAATATAAAGCTTTTAGTGAAGCTTGCAACAGCTACAAACAAGTATTGCTTTACCTCTTTGCACCTTGTGCTGACTGTGTTTCAGAAGCGAGTAAATCTCGTATCTGCTCATTGTAAACCTCCATTACACTAACAGATACCTGATAATGATGTGTGCTTTTCCGTTCCTCAATTATGTGAAATAAATGTTCCAAAGTTCTATAGTTCACCCCGCGTGCCTCCTCTGTACCTTCCATGGTAAAAGTTTTTCCTGTTCCTGTTTGGCCATAAGCGAATATGCAAACATTGTATCCATCTAGAACTGAGGTGGCAAATGGGGCTGTATCCATGAACACTTCATCTGTTTTTTCATGGGAAAACGGGTCATATTATGCATATTAAGCATTGCATTGAGAGCAAATACTATGATCAAATAAACAAGAATAACATTGTGGAAAACCTTGTCCTGCCTCAGGGCTAAAGACGGCATCAAACTTAAATATTTTCTTCAGCAGTCCATTTGATTTTACAATTAGTTCTCCATCCTTGGCAGCATCAAAGTCTACAGCCTTGGAAGCTCCAACAGCAACCTCTTCAGTAGTCAATGGCCTACACCGACAAAATACCCGAATATTTCCTGTGCATAATGAACATGTGACGAAAAATAAGAAATTGCCGTCTGAACCACTGTTTATGGCTAAGAGCTTCAAGTTATTTACCTTTCAATTCCAGGACCTTGTTATAGAGCTCTTTCTGTACCTCAGCACCTCTAATAAATTTGGTTTTGAGGTCCTCGTATGAATCTAGGTGTTCTTTCACTATTAACAAACGCACATCAGTTAACCGCGAAAATTATTTGGTTTTAAGCAAGCATCAACAAAGGTAATGGGTACAAGATTTTACTCTTAGATTTGATAGCAAAGCTGATGGAATCCAGATCCTCAGCAAAGCATTGATTGTATGAGAGAGCCTCTTCTGCAAGTCGTATCCTATCCAATTTAAGAATCTGTGGAATGAAAATATCCAAAGATAATGAGATAACAATCAGGGGATTATCATTCCAAGTGGGAGGTACTGACTTTCTTACAACCTTCAATTTACGTGTTACGTCTTTCAATGATGAATACCATCTACTCTTTTCTTTCACTTGTCCTTCAATGGCAAAAGCTGCATGAGTATAATTATAAGAGGTTAAAATACTTGATGTTGTTAGGTCATGTAAGAGGTTTTACATAAAAAAC
This sequence comes from Gentiana straminea, assembly GCA_036785695.1. Lineage (NCBI taxonomy): Eukaryota > Viridiplantae > Streptophyta > Magnoliopsida > Gentianales > Gentianaceae > Gentiana > Gentiana straminea. The sequence goes on along the minus strand of JAVUPR010000497.1, from coordinate 7,494,846 downwards.
AACATAATTTAGGATTACAAAACAAAGAAAATGAGTACCTAAAGATCCCACATGCATCGACTTTCGCATGAGTTCATTCTGAAGCTCCTTGAAAGACCTCACTGCTTCCTGGCACTCTCTGGTTTTCATTTCATTTTGCCTTTTTAGTTCTTCTAGAGCCTGCTTTGTTTCTCTGAGTTCCTTCTGCTGGAATTCATGCTCGAGATGAAGACGAGGAAGTTCTTCAGCACCGTCATCCTTGATGCATACATTTTTATCAATAACTTAGTTCAATAAAATTGAATTCATAAAATTTCAAATAAAGTTTAACAAGTGCTATACTTCATGTGAGTGATGCCTTGTCTTCCAGGTTATGTCTGTAGGAGGTCTTGATATTTCATCATCTGCAGAATGAAACATCAGGTAAAGCAAAAGACGGACAAAACGGAATAGAAACTTCTATCGGAATCCAAACTTACTTATAGGATATTTCCTCACAAAATTCCACAAACAACTTGTTCTCGAGTCACTCCCCTGAATTTGATGGACAACCCTTCATCACCTTCAATTTTGGCATGGATATCAGATATTACCAGGGGTTTGTTTCCTCCATCACAAGCATATATGTCTAAGCTGGAAAGGACCTACAATAAAGAACTCGATTCGTAGTCTTACATCATTATGTTCTAGTTCATATAAAGCATAACAAAGTTGTCTACCGAATCAAACACGTCTTACCTGCTGGTTTTGAATAAGAACATCAAATTGTTTCTTTCCTGAAGTGTCCTCTACAGAGTCTACTTCTGCAAAATGCAGATCAACCATATACAACCCTGGCCCAATTGTCCTAAAATTATACGTCTGGTCAACACATTCAGCAGTGTGACAGGGATTAAGGCCTTCACCGCCCCTCTCGTCCTGTGAAAACTTTACTCCGGTATGGAATGGGATGATGTCCCCTGAGCCAGCAGCATTAGTGCTCATCAATGGTATCATGTTCTTTGGAGACTCTTCATTAATGATTGGTGGCAAAGGAAGTTGAAAGTTAGTTTCTTGAAAAATACTTTGTTCTTCTGGTTTTCCCAATGATGCATCCACAGAATCATTTGGTCCGTAGCCCTTCACTCCATTTTCTAGTGAGACCACAGTGGACTTTCCCTTCAAGAACTCAGGTGAATCAACCCAGCCTTGTGCAGGAACATCAGGTGACCCGGTGCACATTACCAGATCAGGTGATGTCAAGGAGAAACCCGATATGGCCCTACCTGGACACCAGAAAACTTGATCAATTTAAACCTCGAAACAAATAAAGCTAAAAATCTCTTTTGATGCATACCATCGAAAATTCTTTCTGCAATTGGGTCATAGTATATCTGGTCATAGGTGTCTTCAAACCTCTGAAATTGATGTGAAGAATCTACAACATAAGATCAAAAATCAATCCTTCTACGGAATGAACAACAGCTTAGCAATTCTAGAGGCGCCCCTAAAAATAAAAATAAAAGCAATTCTAGAGGCAACTCAGGGATTCTTCGATCATCAAACTTCCTTCTTGACTATGTTAAGGACGAAGAACATTACCATAAATTGGAGTAGGACTGAAATCATCATGATCTGCCCCTTCCATTGCTGAATTTTTTGGACTACAACAAAATAAATCCACGGTTTCTGCAAATCAAATACAAGAAATGTTGATCAATTTCACAAATACACATCGAGCAAAACACTCCAGAAGTGTGTGAAATTGCAGGCGTGAATCAAACCATACCGTGACTTCGAGTGTTATGTTTTTGCTGATTGCAAACGTCAGTGATAAGAAGTGGGTCAACCCATTGATGACCTTCCATTATGGTTATTACTATAAGAAGGTATAAAGCTAACAGTTTGAACTTTGAATTCAAAATGATGAAAGTTGCAATCAAATATTCAGCGTTTTTGCAAAAGGGGAAAAAGGGTATCGATTAAAGGTTATGATATCCTTTGAGTGAAGTGAGAAAGGCGGAATTTTTCCTTCGAGAGACCGTTGATTACGTTCCAACATTATTTCAGATTGGCCGTTATGTTGAATTAGAACCGTTATCCATTTGAATTTTTAAATCTTCACACCGGGATGAAACATACAAAAATCGTTTTTTTTTTTTTTCTTTCTTTTTCTACAATTCGACAGCCTCTTTTTTTTTTTTTTTTTTTTTTTAAGAGGAGGAATACTTGTGTGAGGGGGGATTTTGAGGTAAAGTGACGGATGAAACGATTAGAACCAAACAGTTAAATACATAATAAAACTGTGAGGTTTATACTGAAACTGTTTAATTCTTTTATTTCCTAGAAACCGAAATTCCATTAATGAAAAGTGTTACTACATTCGTTTCAAAATGTAAATCCGTTAAAACATTTTCATACGGATTAAGAAAGTTGTTAAGTATCATTAATTATAATGGTAAAAGTCTAAAATACCTTTTGACTCTCATTAATGTAATAATTGTAAAGTATGTAAATGTATAATAAATTAGAGGTAAAAAGAAAAAAAATATAAAAAATACTCTATTGATATTCTAAATGAACTTATATTATGTAACAAATTCAAAAAATTTAACGGACTTATAATTTTGGACGGAGGTATACATGATTTTGTAACGACTAGACCTGAAAACCCGAGTAAATTTCTGGACACGAACCATCCGGTCGTGACTCGAGAATAACATAAAATTTTCACGAGTCACGAAGTCTCGTGATGTATGCTTTAATAATAAATGTGAAAGCTAAAACGTCAAAAAAAAACTTGTCTATTGCAAATCTTAATGCAATATTAAAACTAAAGCACCATTGTGTTTACAACTTCACAAAACAATTACAACCGCATCACTTCACTCTTCAACATAAATAATACAACTCTATTATCATAACACAAGATTCAAACCATACTAGTTGCAACAATACCTCCTCCAAATACTAGAACTTATGGATTTCCATGACTCTTCCATTATGGATCAAGAAGATGCACCAAACTTATGAAAGATGAGGTAATTATAGAAGATACCTTGGACCCAAGAATAATCTATTTCCGTCGTTGATCTCCTACAACTACTAAAGTTAATCATCTGAAAGAAAATAAAATAAATGGTGAGTTATGATGTTTAGTAAGAAAACTTTTGCATCAAATTGAACTAATACATGCATGTTCATGAGACCAAGACAAAGTTTCAATTTTTTTTTTCGCAAAATGAATACATAACTATGATTAAGAAATAAAAAAATAAGAAAAATATCTTTAACCATAGGTTAACAAGTAATAACATGATATAACATTCTATTTTTTTTAATATAACAAAAAAACAAACACATAAAAGTTCGTATTTTCTCTCTCAGAAAAAAAAAAAAAAAGTTCATATTTTCTTTTTACTTATTATCATGTTGTTCATGCTTATAATGTCATGTTTATTATAGCCCAACATGGGGAAGCATGATGTTTAGGTTTTTATTTTGCCGTTTTTATCGGCACCACAAAATTGATGTCGGCACCCAAAAAATTACTTAGAGTATTACTATTACTTTTGTGTAAAATAACATTAGTGGTGCTGACGTTCCTTCTCAATAATAACGTCACTGGCACTGACATTAGTTTTCAATAATAACGTCAGTAACATTAACGTTATAGTTATAAAAGTGTCACGGGTGAATAACGGCAGTCCACTAACCTTATTTTTGAAAAGAAATGTTGGTGGCACCGACGTTCATAGTGTAGTGATGGAAATAAATAAATAAATAAAAACATATGTGGTGCCGGAAGTAAATGGAAAAAAAAAATAGTGCCGATAGTAAATACGTTGTGCCGATAAAAGACGTCTATTATTACCATATCATGATTATTAAAGCCCAACAGAGAGAGTCTGCTTTTGCTTTATTATAGGTTCATTATAATCATACCATGTTTATTAAAGCTCAACATGGAGTGTCGGCTCCGTTGGATCATAAATGCGCAAATATCCTGGAGAGGGTGGTTGAATAGGATATACTCATTTTTTAAATTTTCTTTAACTTCAAAACTTTATCAGGGATCGTAACCGAGCTTAATCTTATTTAAGAAGTAACTAGGAGGAAGATCTAGTTTATCTTAATGTGTTTAAATTTAAGGCTACTTGATGATCAAAGCAGAGTTGTCATTAATGAGATTAACCTATGTGAATTAAAGTCTCAATTAAGTAAAACACTTAGCAAATTAGTTAAGTGAAATTGCTAATTCTATTTCAATAACAGATAGTTGATTTTAAGGGGAAACCCTTTTACTCCCTCGTGGTTTTTCAATTAAAGATATTACCTCCTTGTAGTTTCAAAATATATGTTTACCTCCTGGGGTTTGTCACAAAACCTATTTTCACAATTCCGGTTGAAATAAAAGAATATTCCGCCATAATATTCTTATTTTCCTTGTTATCCTCAATTTGCCCATGTTTTTAATAACCTTTTTTATACCATTCCAATCACATAATGATGTACACGTTGCAAGTGATCTTCATAACCTAGTCTGACCTACTTGAAGGGAATGTCTCTGAAAGGTGTGGTAGGTATTTATTAAAGACTAACATGGAAAGGTAATAAGATTACTAGTTAAGCTAAGTTGATGGCTAAAGGGCTACGAGGCCAAAACCTTATGATTACCTTTATGCTACCAGCTATGCTTAATGTTATTCAGATAGTGCTTGTTGTTGCTTCGTATCATGGCTATATGATAGTGTTGAAAACGTTGGGCCAATGGCTTGTTGTTCATAGACGATAACATGATGTGTAAACTTATGAGATCCATTTATGGGCTCAAACAAGTTCCTCAATATAAGTTCCTTGTATTGATGAATCAAAAGAGTTTGATTTCATCAAGAGGAAGATATGCCTTATGTGCAAAATGGTTATTACAGTTTTAAGCAAGGTATTTCCTTCTTAGAATCAACATCCCATGTCACAGTTAATTAATGTTTGATAGTTCAAGGTCTTTATGAAAGCTCTTGGAATGGCAGTTCTTATTTTAGAAATAGTGATATATTTAGACACTGCACGATTATCACAATTCACCCTTATTCTCAGGATCTATCTATGATAGGACGACAGCCCTAAAAGATAAGGTGAAAGATAATACTTATGGAAGGTCCCCTTTGCTTTTGCAATAAGGTCGTGTTGTGAATTGAACCAGATGTTCATACTTCATTAAGAGTCATGAGCAAGTATGAAAGTGATTCTGGTAGATGTCGAGAATATCCTTAAAAGTGTTAAGGATGGGTTCTTAGTTTATTGAAACTTGGAATCGAATAAACGTAGATATACAGATGTGTACCTTGAATCTTATGAAGATAGTGCGAGCTACAGTCTGGGTTTTTGCAGTCACTTTGTTTAAGTGATACAGTGAGCTAGAAATCACTGGAGATTCTACAACTGGGCCAAAACACAGTATACTCATTGGAGGCGCAGCGGGAGCAAAACATGGATCTAGAAGGTTCATTCCTGAACCTTGTATGGTTCTTCCACCTTTTCTATATAGCTGATATAGTAAGTGGATTCATTGCTTGAAGCAAGGACCAGGGTCTCGTCAAGAGATTCATTGTGTGTTGAGGCGGTTCCTTTGACTTGATCATTTAGAGCATGATATGAAGATAGTCTGAATCCCCACGGATAATGATCCGTTCACGCTTAGGGTTAGTCGCGAGTATTGCATGAGATTCTTGTGTTTTAACTTGGTTTTGTGTGTACGAGTGATTGGCTTTAGGCCAAGTGGGAGATTATTGAAATAGTGTCATAAACCCAATCGGTTAAGACCGGGTCGGATCATTTCTACTATTTCTTTATGTTTATACATATGTTAAATGACTTTTCCGTTATTATATATTCTATTTATTTATATGAACCAATTTGTGATTGTATATATGATAACGTCCTTAGTGTTAAACTGTGATAGAGAAATCATGATAGTGATTATGGTTACGAGATCTCTAATCACTTTAATAAGTTTGATACTTAAAAGTCTCTAGTCGTATGTGCTGTCAAACATGACATTGATAGTATGATTAGACTAGCACTTATTGGATGTCTTCTATCTTATTGAAGATAGGGATATTTCTTGTCTATCGAAGTGTGAAGACACTACGTGGACGTGTATTAGAGAATGCGTACGTTAGATTGACCCACTTACTTTAGTAAGTGTCGCACTATGTGGCGGTTGTGTAATTATCCTAAGACCGGAGTCTTCGTGACATTACGGTGTGGATGGTCATGCTTTGACACTATTAGGTTTCCCCTAGCCATGGGCGATCATGCGGTAGTGATTGGTTGTAATACTGAAGCATGCGTAGGATTCATGTTGCTCATCCGGAAATCGCATATCCTATGAATAGGAGTAAATATCCGAAAGGGCCTTCTTATAAGGAATGTATTACTCTCGTCAATCTTTGCAAAGTGGAAGTAAATGAGTTACTTCGAGAGAGCATGATATCCAGATTATAAGATACAGTTGTTAATGTATTGACACTTGAGATACGACCGTATGGATATTGTAACAGCGATAGGATTATATTTACACGGTAACCGTTTCACATGAAATGGTAGTAGTCATTGCATTTGACTCTTCCGATGATTGAGGGTCGTGAACGTGTTGCTAGACGCTATCAATGACCGTTAGGTATGAAGGGCATTTTCGTAATTGCACTTTTTGCCTACGGCCAACATATTTGGAAGCCTATCGGGTCACACACATAAGAACATCTAGCCGGATTAAAATGCGGTTATAGCGATAACCAAATAAGGAAAGTTTATCTCGACTATAAAAGTGTTATAGTAATAAATTAATATGGTGGTATTTATTATTATGAATAAATTAAATACAAGATATTAATCATGTTGATTAATTAAATATACATATAATGTATATGTATATGTCGAATATATATATATATATATATATATATATATATATATATATATATATATATATATATATATATATATGATATACATATATTTTGCAAATTAATTAATCATAGCATTATATTAATTAAAGAATATTCCGGATGCCAATTTGTGGCTATATGGGGCGCAGGTCTTGAGTGTGTATGATACACTTAGATTGTGCAATTTATTAATGAGATTACCATATATTAATATTAGATATTAATTGATTTATGAAAAATAGATTTATGGTAATAAGATAAGATAGATTTATGGTAATTAGATATTGACAATATCTTGGAAATATTTAATATGAGATATTAAATTAAATGAGATAAATCAATAAAAGATATTTTCCTTATTTTACTAGTAAAATGTTTTCTTTCTTCCCAATTTACTAGGAAGCTTCTCCCATTCAATTTTTGAGACATATGGGGCGCACCATCCCCTATATAAGCAAGGGGTTGACTAGCTCTTTTGTACAACACAATTAGAATAGTTCTAATTTACTAGAAAATATGAGAGCTTCTTAGAGAGAGAAAATGTCGGTCTAGCAACCGAGTATTTCTGGTAGCAATCCATGATGAGATTCGGGCGGGCTGTTCGTGTGGATCAACGGTAGAGACCGAACACTTGGGCGGCTCTGTGCAGAAACTACAACCGTAGACAAAGCGTCGATCCAATTGGATCAACCAATGTATCCTCTTTTCTACTTCTTTTACGCTTATTGGTTAAACGAAGTCAATCTTGGGTAAAAAGGAAATAAAATTTTGAATTCAGTTGCGTTCCCGCGTAAATTTCCTAACAAAAGGATGAACACAAATTGACAATATATGCACAAAAACGAGTGTAACAGCATTTTCAGGAGAATTTTACAATTGATTCTAGTTAAGTTCTGATGCTCTACTACAGTAGAGTATATATATGTGCTAATCTAGCTGCTACAACTACTCTTACTGCCGTAACTGCTCTTAACAAACCGATTAACCGACTTTTTGGTGAAGTGTTTGATCAAATGCTCCAATGACACTTGAACTTGTATTTAACACATGAGGTGCTATGTGAACATTATTAATTACATTGTACCGTCAAGTCAGAATCACCCTGTTCGAAAACTAAATTGAAACCGGACAAGAATTGCTACTGTCAACACAAGTAGTATAAACCATAATACATGCAATGACTACTGTAGATTGAGGGACAACCCAAAAAAACGCCTTAAGATTGTTGGGGAAAATCACCGGTAAGCATGTTGTCTAACAAATTTAAACCAAATTTCGAAACACATGAACACGTATGAACCAAAAATTACTTAAATGGGACAAGAAAACTTATTGACTGATGCGAGTGTAGCATTCTGTCCTTAAGACGTTTTTGCCCCGGTTATGTGCGCACGGTAATGATAATCGTCTCCCAAGATACAACACTCAAACCTTTTCCAGATTGTTGCACTTCAATGAAAAGAAGACGGTGAACCGATCATGTTCTGCAAATCTCTTATTGACTCAAATTTATGTAAATTATTTGTATGAGTTTTAATGCAACTAACCAGAATTTTGTCTAAGAAAAATTCTCATAAAAAATCTGCACTTTTTTTCCCATTATAATGATAGGAATTTATAGGAGAAAAGTGTCCGATCATTTAAATGTTGCAACATTTAACCGAAAAATTATAACTCATATTTGGTTGTAACGTTTCACCTAAGTGATGCAACTCTTAGAACTAATATTCAATTCAAATTTCTCCAACATTTACAACTTATATAGTATATATAAAAATTAAAATCCTCTTACCAAGTTAATTTCTCTTCAATGATGCCTTATAAAAATCCTTTTTTTTTTTTTTTTCAAACCAATACTCCTGAATAGCAATCCTCTCTTCCTTAGTTGGCCTCCGTATGCTTTAATTTGCTGTTAGGAAAAATGTAAAATTAGGCTAAGAGTTTATGTCCAAGTGCAAATAGAGGATTTAAGGTTATAAACCTTGGTTTTTATTATAGAAGAGTTGTTCCCTTGGAGCTCAAGAGGCTATAAAACGTGAGAGGGAAGTATTAATCATGAGGGTTACACAAAAAAGTCTATTAATGGTGGTTCAATTCCATTCCACTCTTTTTTTTAATTTTTTTTTATTAAGTATTATATATTAATAAAATAAAGTCTTGGGTGTGGGTTCGGTACTTAAATGTAGTCGGGGTATTACAATTATCATTTGATAATATAAATTATTTTCGACTGTTTCTAAACTTATTAGGATCGATAAACTCGAAATCCACTCGATTTCTTAAACTCTCATGCAGGGGCGGCTTCAGGAATTTAGTGATACGGATCGGAAATTTGTCATATTTTACAATTACTAAACATAATGTTACATATTATAGTACAATACGAGTCAATAGGGATCAATATATAAAAATAAGGGGATCGGTACACATGTAAAATGTGTATATATAAAAAAAAATTCCACTGTAATAATTTTTTTAGCGGGTTGGGTGACCCAAATTCATATACATGGCGCCGCCCCTGCTCTCATGAATTTCAGTCCTAACTTGAATTCGAAATACCCATGCTCGAATTCGAACTCAATAATATTCTAAATTGATTGACTCGTTTAAAGCAATATTTGATTCGACTCGACTCGTTTATACCATAATTAGAATAGTATTTCCATATTCATATTAAATTCATATTTGAAACTTACCGTGAAAAATAAAAAGAGTAACGATACCGTTAATTATGATGATTTACATCATGATCATTTAGATAAACGATGTAAATGACTCTCGTGTCGCCGATTGTAGCACAAGGTTGTGCCTATATTATTACATACAATGACTACCGTAGATTGAGGGACGACACAAAAAAAAAAAAAATCTTAATTAAGATTGTTGGGAAAAATCACCGGTAAGCATGTTGTCTAACAAATTTAAACCAGATTTCGAAAAATTAAACCACATGAACACGTATGAACCAAAAATTAATTAAATGAGACAAGAAAACTTATTGACTGAGGCGAGTGTAGCACTTCGTTCTTAAGACGTTTTTACATTGATTATGTGCATACGACAATGACAATCGTCTCCAAGATACAACAGTCAAACATTTTTCGGATTGTTGCACTTCAATGAGAAGAAGACGGCGAACCGATCATGTTCAGTAAATCCCTTGTTGACTCGAATTTATGTAAAGTATTTGTATGAGTTTTAATACAACAGCCATAATTTTGTCTAAGAAAAATTCTCATAAAAATCTGCACTCTTTTTCATAATAAAGATAGGAATTTATAGGCGAAAGGTGTCGGATCATTTAAAGGTTGCAATGTTTAACCGAAAAGTTATAATCATATTAACCTTTCACGAAGTGATGCAACTTTTCGCATTAATATTCAATTTAAATTTCTTCAACATTTACAACTTTTGTATATATAAAAACTAAAATCATCTTACCAAGTTTCTCTTCAATGATGCCTTATAAAAATCCTTTTTTTTTTAATCAAACCAATACTCCTGAATAGCAATCCTCTCTTCCTTTGTTGGCCATACCTTCCGTATGCTTTGATTTGCTGTTAGGAAAAATGTAAAATTAGGCTGAGAGTTTATGTGCAAATGCAAATAGAGGATTTAAGGTTATATAAACCTGGCTTTTATGATGGAATAGTTGTTCCCTTGGAGCTCAAGAGGCTATAAAACGTGAGAGGGAAGTATTAATCATGAGGGTTACACAAAAAAGTCTATTAATGATGTTTCAATTCCATTCCTCTTTTTTATTATTAAGTATTTTATATTAATAAAAATAAAGTCTCGGTTCGGGTTCGAGTTCGGTTTCGGTACTTAAATGTAGTGGGGGTATTACAATTATCATTTGATAATATAAATTATTTTCGACTGTTTCAAAACTTATTAGACTCGATAAACTCGATGCAAAACTCGAAATCGACTCGATTTCTTAAACTCTCATGAATTTCAATCCTAACTTGTGTTCGAAATACCCGTGCTCGAACTCGAACTCAAACTCAAACTCAAACTCAAACTCAATAATATTCTAAATTGTTTGACTCGTTTAAAGCAATATTTGATTCAACTCGACTCGTTTACACCATAATCAGAGTAGTATTTCAATATTCATATTAAATAAATTCATACTTGTGGCTTACCGTGAAAAATAAAAAGAGTAATGGTACCATTAATTATGATGATTTACATCATGATCATTTAGATAAACGATGCAAAGGACTCTCGTGTCGCCGATTGTAGCACAATGTTGTGTCTATATCTCTTATATCTCTCTTATAGTGAAGGGCCTTTGCCCACAAGAGGCCACGTGACAGCCTCTTGGGCTGACACGTGGCACCTAAATTTATTTATTTTTTTATTTTTTTATAATACAACAGGTTTTTATTTATTTATTTTATTTATATTTTCTTTTGATAAAAACCGGAGTTTCGGTTATCGTTATATATAAATCAAAGGAGGCTTTAAATTTCAATCAACCAAAAATTTTCGATTTCTCGATTCGATTTCGACACAACAATTGAATATTATACACAACAAAGTGCATATTTCGATACGGTTCATTTTTAGTACCTCCAACTGACAGTGCGGATTCAGTTTCAAATTTCAATCAACCGTAAATTTTCGATTTCGGCACAACAATTGAATAAAACCGTGTGGACACCACATTAAGTATTTTTACTATTTAACAACATAACGTCGGTGGAACCGACGGCCATTTGCATTACGAAAGTCACTAAAATTGACGTTTAAATACCAAATCACTTTTTATATTTTTCAGACCGTTTGACGCGTAGTTTTTTTTTCTCGATAAAAACCGGAATTTCTGTTATCGTTATATATAAACCGAAGGAGGCTTTAAATTTCAATCAACCAAAATTTTTCGCTTTCTCGATTCGATTTCGACACAACAATTGAATATTATACACAACAAAGTGCATATTTCGATACGGTTCATTTTTAGTACCTCCAACTGACAGTGCGGATTCAGTTTCAAATTTCAATCAACCGTAAATTTTCGATTTCGGCACAACAATTGAATAAAACCGTGTGGACACCACATTAAATATTTTTATTATTTTGAACAACCTAACGTCGGTGGAACCGACGGCCATTTGCATTACGAACGTCATTAAAATTGACGTTGGAATACCAAATCACTTTTTATATTCTTCAGACCTTTTGACACGTGGTTTTTTTTTTCTTTTCCTTTCGATGAAAACCGGAATTTCGGTTATCGTTATATATAAACCGAAGGAGGCTTTAAATTTCAATCAACCAAAAATTTTCGCTTTCTCGATTCGATTTCGACACAACAATTGAATATTATACACAAAAAGTGTATATTTCGATACGGTTCATTTTTAGTACCTCCAACTGACAGTGCGAATTCAGTTTTAAATTTCAATCAACCGAAAATTTTCGATTTCGACACAACAATTGAATAAAACCGTGTGGAGTCCACATTAAATATTTTTATTATTTTGAATAACATAACGTCGGTGGAACCGACGGCCATTTGCAATACGAACGTCACTAAAATTGACGTTGAAAATACCAATCACTTTTTATATTCTTCAGATCGTTTGACACGTGTTTTTATTTCTACCAAATGAATGAACACGAGATCAATGACGTATTCATTAATGATAAGAAAGAGAAATGTCGTATAGAAAATGAGTGAAATAAATTTTCAAGGATATTAATGATCTGGAAGCTAAGGCGTCCCGGGAGATTTGACCGTGTAGTTATGATCCGCTTATTGTTTTTCTATAATGTTTCATTGCGTAAAGTCGAAGCTAAAGTGATCGACTTTTTGACATTGTTCTCCGATACATCATATTGTAGTTTATTTTGTAGATGGAAACTACTGATAGGGCTGAAAGAGAACTGATTCACAATCTTCACGTCTCTAAGAAAGAGCTACATCTTGGAGAAAATGTGATATATTTCTCTTGATCTCTTTGTCTTGTCTTTGTTACGGTTTCGCAAATTTATTTCACGTTAGGATCTATTCTTTGATATTATCGTTGGTAACGATTTATGTTAGTTGAAGATTATGCATCACTTGCACGGCTTACGTTAACTAGTTATTACTACTTAAATAGAAAAAAAAAAAAAAATCATACGTGCCGCTCTTAGTTAAATTAATAAGTGGGAATGAGGGAGAAGGACAAAAATATTTCATCAATTAAGTAGAAGGACGATCTTTTGAAACTTTTGCATAAAGAATAACTATTTATCCACTATCGAAATTCACTTGTGTTCGAAATTCACTTTTTAAATTCACGCTACCTAAATTCACTGTCGAAATTCACTAATTTTCAAAATTAACTTAGTTTATTAAAATTCACTTATCGAATAGAAAAAATTCACTAGGGTGATTCAAAAAAAAAATTATACGTGCCGCTCTTAAAAAATATGTTAAATTAATAATATTTTAGATTGTGTCCTTATCCCTAATTTTCCAAAATGTAAAAAATACGATGGAGATCTGAAATCCATCGATCGTCACTCACGCGATATATCTCTCTGAACTAACACTAAAATATTCATCATCTCATTTTTTGTGCGATCCCTCTCTCTTCTCTCTATCCTCGTGAAATTTCACTCGAAACTCCGGCCATAACCTAACTTCCTTCTTACGGATTCCAGTCAGCGCTTCAAACCGGTTCCTCATTCTTCAGATCTAGAGCGGTTAGCATGATGATTTACATTGTTTCTTTAGATCCGTTTAAGGTTATTGTTTTTTTGGTTTTTGTTGAATCGTGGATCTGTTACTGCGATGATTGTCTGGTATAAGATGAATTATTTTTTTTTTTTCTTTTCCCTTTATTCATCTGGAGAAACTTGTTTTCATCTCCTTGTAATTATGTCTATGTGATGTTTTGGTTAAATATGTTTGTCCATGAATTATTTTAGATTTAATTGTAATTATGTTTCTATGATGTTTTGGTTAAATATGTTTGTCCATGAATTATTTTAGATTTAATTGAATGCTTTCTCTTGAATAACATTCTGGCAGCGGTTGTTATTTTTGTAGGTGATGTGGTGTGTGAAAGTCATGCTCCTTATGTCTTAATAATCTGCACATTCCCGATCTGGTGTATGTATTGTACTACCTCCTTCCTTCATTAACTGTTTTTTTAGCAAATTTTTTGTAATTATTTTGTCTTTTCCATATTCTCTTTCTTTTTCATATCTCAGGAAAGCATTAAATTAATATAGGCAATTTTAACGGCACCATAGTCTATCTACCGGGCACCACACTTCAGAAATTGCTTTCGATCTCTCCAGAGTCTAGTTTTGTGCATAAATTCGACCTTGGAAAAGTCAAATTTTAATGTGGTGTCCAAAAGTAGATTGCATCGTGGTGCCAATAACCGTGCCTTTTTATCTATCCAACAATGATGGTCAAAAGTCTTCTACTATTTTGTAGTGTAAAATCTATGACATTACTAACTTTTTTTTCGATTTGCCTGAAAACCTCTAAGGCAACTGTTAATTAGAAGGCAGACTGTCTAGAATAATTTTCTAATTGATTCTGAACATGTCTGTGTAGGGTTTCATCTATTGTGTGGTACAGGAAAACTTACCAAAATTGAATAAATAAGTGATACTGTTGTTGCTGGAAGCCTTTTAACTTAACCAAATAAAGGAAAATGATCAGCAGTCGAGGGATGTTTCATGGGTGTGTTGCTATGAACCTTTATCTGATAGTGTTCCAGTAATCTATTGCTTAGTCATATGTAACAATAGAACTAGAAGGTCCAACAAGCTGGTTACTTTTTTGGTAAGCTAGATTAACATTTTCCATGCAAGTTTACATGCTTTTGAAACAAACCAAGCAGTTGCATGATTTATAATTAGAATTTGTTGCACATATTCTGTATTTCTACCCTCACATGATTTTTGGATGATAGGTGGCAGACATTCTTACTTTCCTTAATTTCAGTGAAATTTACGTTGCCACATGAGAAATGTTTTGTTGTGAAATCGTATCTAATTTACGAAAAAGTGAAGTATGCGTTGTGACAAGAAAAACTCATCTATTCAGGTTGTATGTTTCAAGATTGATAGCTTGGCTGTGGATTGAGGAGTGTTGAGCAATCAGTCATCGCATTCCTATTCTCGAGCTATGGCACTGCGATTTATCTTTGGAAGCAAATACTGGGCTGCTTTTATTTATTTGGTTTTGGTATCTGATATCTGTCATGGGTTTTATCTACCGGGCACCTACATGCATACATATTCAACTGGGGATTATTTGACTGTCAAGGTTAATTCCTTGACTTCTATTGAGACAGAACTTCCATATAGCTATTATAGCCTTCCTTATTGCAAGCCTCAAGGTGGAATAAAGAAAAGCGCTGAGAATCTTGGAGAACTTCTAATGGGAGACCAAATTGACAATTCCCCTTACCTATTCAAGATGAATACCAATGAGTCACTTTACATCTGCACTACTCCTCCACTGAGTGAGCATGAGGCCAAGCTCTTGAAACAGAGAACTCGTGATTTGTATCAGGTGAATATGATTCTGGACAATTTACCTGTCCTGAGATATGCCAGCCAGAATGGAATGACTATACAGTGGACTGGGTTTCCAATTGGCTACACTCCACCTGGTAGTAACGATGATTATATAATTAATCACCTCAAGTTTAAGGTGTTGATACATGAGTATGAAGGAGCTGGAGTGGAGATAATTGGAACTGGTGAAGAAGGTCTGGGTGTCATTACAGAAGCTGATGAGAAGAAGGCTTCTGGGTATGAGATTGTTGGTTTTGAGGTTGTCCCTTGCAGTGTCAAGTACGATCCTGAGAAGATGGAAAAACTCCACATGTATGACAAAGTTTCATCTGTCAACTGTCCCTTGGATCTTGATAAGTCTCAAGTAATAAAGCAGCAAGAGCGAATTTCTTTTACTTATGAGGTTGAATTTGTGAAAAGCAATATTAGGTGGCCCTCCAGGTGGGATGCTTATCTGAGGATGGATGGCGCACGGGTCCACTGGTTCTCCATTCTTAATTCCTTGATGGTTATCTTTTTCCTGGCTGGTATTGTGTTTGTAATCTTTTTGAGAACCGTGAGAAGGGATTTGACCAGGTATGAGGAATTGGACAAAGAAGCTCAGGCACAGATGAATGAGGAGCTCTCAGGATGGAAACTTGTTGTGGGTGATGTATTTAGAGAGCCGAATCACTCCAAACTACTTTCTGTGATGGTTGGAAATGGAGTTCAGATATTAGGAATGGGAATTGTCACTATAGTCTTTGCAGCTCTTGGTTTCATGTCACCAGCTTCACGAGGTATGCTTTTGACGGGGATGATACTTCTGTATCTTTTCCTTGGCATTATCGCTGGATATGTTGGTGTGCGGATGTGGAGAACTATTAAGGATACTACAGAAGGTTGGAGGTCAGTATCTTGGTCGGTTGCATGCTTCTTCCCAGGAATTGTTTTTGTTATTCTCACGGTATTGAACTTCATACTCTGGGGAAGCAAGAGTACTGGTGCTATTCCCATTTCCTTATACTTTATCCTGCTGGCCCTTTGGTTCTGCATTTCTGTTCCTCTCACTCTTTTGGGAGGTTTTATGGGTACAAGAGCTGAGCCTATTCAGTTCCCTGTACGGACCAACCAGATTCCCAGGGAGATCCCTGCTCGCAAGTACCCATCTTGGCTTCTTGTTCTTGGTGCTGGAACCCTTCCTTTTGGGACCCTCTTTATCGAACTTTTCTTCATTCTGTCTAGCATCTGGCTTGGAAGGTTCTACTACGTCTTTGGTTTTCTCCTAGTTGTTCTCGTGCTGTTGATGGTTGTCTGTGCTGAGGTTTCAGTCGTCCTCACGTATATGCATCTCTGTGTTGAGGATTGGATGTGGTGGTGGAAAGCATTTTATGCCTCTGGTTCGGTTGCTCTCTACGTGTTCTTATATTCCATAAACTACTTGGTCTTTGATCTGCAGAGTTTGAGTGGACCAGTGTCAGCCGTACTCTATCTTGGTTACTCACTAATCATTGCGATTGCTATTATGCTGGCTACTGGCGCCATCGGTTTTCTGACGTCATTCTACTTTGTCCATTATCTTTTCTCTTCTGTGAAGATTGATTGAAGGTCTGAGGCTCATTTGTGGAGCAATGCTTTGTTGAAAGAACACATCCGGGTTTTCAATGTGGGTAGACGAAGCTTATCTTATATCTGTTACTGTTTGTATTTGCTTTTCCTACCCGGCATAGTTTTTTTACTATTACTACAATCACCAAACATGCCCCTAGCCAATCGACAAGCCCGTTGGTGCTGTAATTTTGTTACTTTGTCCTGTTTACCGAGGCTAGGATCTAGTAGTATTGACTGTTATTGAGATATTTTTATCTCATTTTCACATTTCTCTTGCATACTATATAATATACTTTAAAAGTTACATTTGACATAAATGTAATTGTGGTTTCACTTGATATGTTAGTGGGTCTTCAACTACTTTCTATTCAATAATGATGTGGTTTGTTTTCCTCATTTAGTGATGCCTTATACTTTGAAATTAGAGTTTGATAAATCTAGCTGGGCATGTTTCTTCAGATCAAACCTGTTTGACATCTTTCTCCTGAGACAATCTTTTGTGTGCCATGATTCTACTTCTATTTGATTTACGTAATTTTAATGCATATCGTTTCCACGAAGAAAATGCTTAAGGATAATTAACGGAAAATGATTTTGGCACCGAGAATGGTACCGAACTCATCCTCCGAAATGGAAATGTGTGGTTCATAATTTTTGTGTTATTTTTTTTTTCCTATGCACGAATGAAAAAAAAAAAAAAAACACTATGAGAATACTTTATACAAGCTTTTTCCTGCCTTTTGAACTCTTCCTTAAATCCTAACAAGAAACTAAATAAACATGATATTCTGTTTAAGAAATGGAAAGCTTGATTAATGAATGCTAATCACCAGTAATTACCAAACAATTAAGTATACGCTATTACAGACGAGTCCCTAAAGACAAGTTAATTATTTTTTTTGAGAATCAAATCCAAATTTTTAGACGGTCCTTTCTCTGATGCAGACCTTGTATCACCGATGCATATAAATCTTCATCACTTTACAGGAGGACAGTCTTCGTAACAGTACAGAAATTCCTATTCATCTCTGTGGAAAAAAGAAAAAAAAGATGACAAAAATTTATTTCTGCAGAAAGCATAGATTATGTGTTGTGAATTATAGAAAAGAAAACTGATATCTACTTACATAAGGATTTAGGATCAATGTGAACAAAGAAACTGGCAGCAACTATCATGTAGCAAAAAAGGAGCATCAATCCTTTAAAATAATTTGATGTTCCCTCCTGCAAGAACACAATGCGATTTATAGTATTTAATACGTAATTCATTCGTGCATGGACGGAAAAAAAAAAAAGAGAAGATTGTTTTAGAACAAGACCTGCAGCATGAAGGCTACTACAAGGACTGTCATGAAAAGCGTAGCGGTCTCAAATAACTGGAAATTCAGATCCATAGGATGTCCCATTATCCATCCAACGACCACACAGAATGGGATCTAGACGTATACACAACAGCGTTAAGGCCTAGCCACTTGTAAACATTAAAAATCGAGATACTACATACAATTCATGATTACGCACCCCAAACATAGAAATCTGAGTGGAGGATCCTATGGCCACTCCCAATGTCAGATCCTGCATCAACAAAGAAGCATTGCCATTGACAGATTTTATTTTATACCTTAATCAACAAGACAAACACACACACACACACACACTTACAAGTTTGTCTTTGACAGCAAACATTACGGCACTTGCATGTTCTGCAGCATTGCCAACAATCGGAAGCAGGATGACACTTATAAATGCCACAGGGATATTCAACGATTTAGATGCTCCCTGAGAGATTATCATGAAATTTCTATATGGATTATACAAAAAGGAACACTAAAGATTGATATTTTTCAATGCAAAAGGGGTTAGTGTTCTGTTCACCTCTATAGCATTGACTAGATACTCAGACAAGACTGATATCCAAGAAGTCAATATACCGAGCCATATAATGGATTCCCATTTTGTGATCTCAGGAACTTCATCATCTGAGTTGTCCTCATTCTGATTCTCGTTCTGGATAAAAACAAACGAATCGTTATTAATATACACAAAAATTATATGTATATACATAAATACAGAACGAAAAGGTGAAAAAAAAAAGGAGAACAACCTCGACTATTGGAGCGTACAAGTTATTTTCACTTGTTAGCTGGAAGAAAAGATAAGCACCGTATGCTACGAGCATAACACAGCTACTAAACCTGGAAAGTGCCAACTCAGACTTCCCAAAATGCAACTCGGTATGTGTAACGTGAAGGACAGCTGGGAATAATAATCCCATCACTGCCATTAGCAGCAATCCTGAATTCATCACTGCCGTTCCCTGTTCAGTGAACGTGTAAATGTTTACTAATGATTGATTGTAAATCCGAAACAAAATTAACAGAGATGATGTTCTATCTAACCTTATTGAACACCTGTTCCTTATGTAAATGGGCAATTCCACCACCCAAAAAGGCACAACCAAGAACAAGCAACATGTTTGACAAGATTGAGCCCAAAAGCGACTGCTGAACAATGCGTATCATGTGACTATTCAGTGCATGCATAGATATTATCAGTTCAGTTGCATTTCCGAATGTTGCGTTTAAAAGACCTCCAACTGCTCAATCAAAATGCAAACAGTTCGCTGATAAGGGCTTGAAATCATGATGACTGCGAAATCGAAGTGCATAAAATCGAAGCTGAAGTACCTGTAGGTCCAGTGAAGAAGGCCAGCTGCCTACAAAGAAAGCCAAACAATGTTAGGCACTCCTGTCACTTCAAACTACTGCCAAATGTGAAAAAAGAAAAAAAAAACCTGTTTTTTTTTACATGGATATTGTGGATGAAGGAAAAATTTGTTACTTTTTTCTAAAAAGATTCACTTGTAGCACAGTAGGAAAAAAAAAAAAATGAAAGTGTAGAGCATTACTCTGTAGCCCAACCTAGTCTTTCTGCAAGAGGAATAATTCCTAATAAGCTCAACATAAAGACCCATCCCTGCAATTAATTAATAATTAGCTCAAATTGAAAAATGTCGAAAAAAAATGTGATTTTTGGACAACAAAACATTCTACATAAACAATCTGCAGTTTACCTACCTGATGGCTCGTTAAGCTGTCAACCAAGATCGCCAATGGGCCACATATAACAAGTATATTTAACCTAGAAGAGAAAATAACAATTCTGATGCTTTTTAAACAAGTATTAAATAAACATTTGGAAACAAGATCTTCCGAGCCCGGTTCGTAATATGGTCTGCTAGGAACAGCATCAAGAGAAGATGTTCTTTTGGGGATTGGTCTGGAATTGATGAGGCTATCATCCACAATCTCAAGAGCTGGTCTTTCGTTTAATGATCCCATCTGTTAAATCACATTTGCTTACATTAGATTAGATATCTAAGGGGAAATAATTAAATGCACAATTAATTTAAACACAAATTCAGATAATAATTGCCAAAGGAAAAAAGAAAAAGTTATATGCATGGATGGAACAACCACACTATACAAAGCAATCTTGTATTCTTGTCAGATATCAAACTGTCATGATTTCCATCTTCAAGAAATCCTAAATGCAGAAAATATTGCAAATACAGAGAAATGAAAGAAAAAAAAGGGAGCTTTTGCACTGTTTATCCAAAAAAGGAGAAGAAATCAACCTCATGAAGTCAACAACTGCAGCTAATTAGCCCAATTGTTGATATGTGTCAAATTACAAAGAAAAACTTGATGGGCACCTTTCAAAACCTGTAAGAAATTTTCCTTGTTTTTTCCCCCTTCCTTTTTGAATGTTTTTGGGTCCTGCGCAGTACGTGGAAAATGTGTTGGTTATACGCAGGCGAGGTGGTTATTATTGAGATTTTTTTTTCTTCTTCTTCGAGGAATTACTTGCTTTTGGATACTAAATTTGGATGATCTAACAGGTTTGTCGGAGACATTAATACAACGGTGGGTATAAACCAACTGCAATACTGCATGGAGTTTACTACACCCATCAACCAACCGATGATACAATACAACACAGGGAAATATGTAATATTGTGATTTTTTTTATAAGGATAAATTACTAAATTATGGAGTTATTTCTAATAATTTCATTAATTATATGGGGTAAATGTCTAAAATGACACATATTGGACTTAACTAGATAAATATGACACTAAGAAATCTTATTTGATTATAAGAACACAAAATTAATACATAGACCAATCTAACCTCAATTAATAAATAAATATTAAAAAAATGGCGCTGGAAAGATGCTAACGTGTTGTTATGTATTTTTAGGGGGGAAGGGGCTAGAAGGACAAAAAAAAATGATAAATGGGTCGAGAAGGACAAATTTCAAAATCAGAGATTAGTAAGGACAAATTGCTAATATAGTGATAAAAATGCCCCTTAATAATTTTAATAAGTAATAAAAGAAAAAGTAGTAATAACCCATAAAATATCGTAAACTCCAATGAAAAAATAATGTAACGTACTAAAAACAAGTAGTAACGTACCTCATAAAATGTCGTAACATCCAATGGAAAAGTAGTAACAGCCAATAAACAAATAGTAACAGCCCGTAAAATGTCGTAACGGAATAACAGCCCGTAAAATGTCGTAACGGAGTAACAGCCCGTAACATTAAAATGTCTTACCATCCAATAAACAAGTAGTAACAGCCCGTAAAATGTCGTAACGGAGTAACAGCCCGTAACATTAAAATGTCGTAACATCCAATAAACAAGTAGTAACAGCCTAAAAAGAAATAGTAACAGCCCGTAAAATGTCGTAAACGTTACAAAATTAATAGTAATAACCCTAAATCCTATACTTTTCAACCAAAAAAAAAAAAAAACCAAAAAAAAAACAAAAAAACAGCCTGCTTCTCCAAAGTAGAAGCTTCTTGGCCGGAAATTGGACAGCCCCTTCTTGGCCGGAAATTGGACTTGGGCGGAGCAATGGGCGGAGTAGTGATTCAACTTTTCACAGACACACTAAAGCACAAAATCAGGGAGTAATCATGTTCATATCAGAATAAAATCAACGATAATAACTGAGACGAAAAAGGATAAACAACTTCCCTGAAAATCAGCCATTGAAACAGAAACTGAAGCTTCGATTTTGACCATGTGCAGAAGAGGAATCGCCATGCCATCATTGCATTGAAGAGCTGCAAATCCTCCGCTTTGAATGTATCAAATCAGCACAAAAATGGCAGCTTTCCTTTATCGGACGCAATGGCGATATGGGTTGGGTTGAATACATCCTCTTGAACACCGGTCATGATTTCGATTACAAAAGATTCGATTCGATTTACGGCATCACCCCGGAAAAAATTCGGTACAAAATTACACATTATTTCATTCCATTTACTGTGCTCTGTTTTTTGTATCATTGTCTGACAATTTTAAATTAATTGCAGTTCTGCAATGAATGATTATTTGACATCAGTGAAGAAAATGGCATGTGAGATTCTTGAATTAGCAGCAGAAGGATTGAAGATTAATGAAAAGAATGTATTCAGTAAGGAGACGGCTGTTTGAGTGTTTTAGGGATAGAATTATTAGGTTAAGGGTGTTTTGGAAAATTTACACAGGTTTTGTCCTGATTAATTAGCAATTTCCTTGCATCCTGATTTTTTAATTAATTTGTCCTTCCTGCCAATAACCTATATTTTTAGTATCATATACAAGATGCATGTTGTTTTGTTTTCTTTTGGTTTGGTTTGGTTTTTGTTTTTTTTTTTTTTTTTTTTTTTTTTTTTTTTTTTTCTGGAACCTCCGACTTCTTCTTCTTCTTCTTTTTTTTTTTTTTTTTTTTTTTTTTTTGTAAGCTCCGACTTTTTTTTTTAATGGGACTTGGGACTTTTTATTTTTATTTTTTATTTTTTATTTTTTATTTTTTCCGGTGACCACTGCATTGACTATCGCGATAAATTGACCACCCGATGCAACAACCACCTCGATGCAGAGACACATCGATAAATTGACACCGCATTGCAGAGACATCGCAATATTGTGATATTTGACGATGCAAAGACACCGCGATGCAGAGACATCGCATTGACCACCGCGATGCATTAACCACTACGATGCATTCACCACCGCGATGCAGTGACCACCCCGATGCAACGACCACCGCGATGCAATGACCACCCCCGATGCATTGACCACCACGATGTAGAGACACCGCGATGAAGTGACACCGTGATGCAGAGACACCGCGATGCATTGACCACCGCGATGAAATGACACCGTATTGTAGAGACACCGCGATGAAGTGACACCGAGATGAAGAGACACGGAGATGAAGTGACACCGCGATGCAGAGACACCGCGATGCACTGACAACCGCGAGGTAGTGACCACCCCAGTGACCACCCCCGATGCAGAGACACCGTGATGTAGAGACACATCGATGAAGTGACACCGCGATGCATTGACCACCCCAGGTCCATTGACTACACTTATGCATTGATCACCGCGATGCAGTGACACCCCTGATGCAGAGACGCCGTGATGAAAAGACGCCTCGATAAAGTGACACCACGATGCATTGACCACCCCAGATCCATTGACAACCGTGATGCAGTGGCCACCCCCGATGTAGAGACACCGCGATGCAGTGACCACCCCCGATGCAGAGACACCGCGATGCAGAGACACCGTGAAGCAGTGACCACCCCGATGCAGAGACACTGCGATGCGGCGACCACCACGATGCAGAGACACCGCGATGCAGTGACCAACCACGATACAAAGACTCCGCGATGTAGTGACACCGCGATGCATTGACCACCCCAGATCCATTGACCACCTCGATGCAGTGGCCACCCTAGATCCATTGACCACCTCGATGCAGTGGCCATCTCCGATGCAGAGACAACGTGATGTAGCGACCACCCCCGATGCAGAGACACCGCGATGCAGAGACATCACGATGTTATAACATTTGACGATGCAGAGACACCGCGATACAGATACATCACGATTAAGAGACACCGTGATGTAGAGACACCGCGATGTTATAACATTTGACGATGCAGAGACATCGCAATTAAGAGACACCGCGATGCAAAGACACCGTGATGAAGTGACACTGCATTGCAGAGACACCACGATGCAGAGACACCGCGATGAAGTGACACCGCGATGCAATAACAACCGTGATGCAGAGACACAACGATGAAGTGACACCACGATGCATTGACCACTCCCGATGCAAGGACACCGCGATGCAGAGACACTACGATGCAGAGAAGCCTGGATGAAGTGACACCGCTATGCATTGACCACCCTAGATCCATTGACCACTATGATGTAGTGGCCACCCCCGATGCAGAGACACCGCGATGCAATGACCACCCTCGATGCAGAGACACCGCGATTAAATTATTTTTAATAAATTAATTATAAAATATTGTTATTTATAACTCAAAAAGTATTATTCAAGTCGAGTATTAGACGAGTCGAGCTCGATCTTGTTATATTTTATTAAAAATTAAATGAATTCTAAGAAAATAATCGAGTTTACGAGCCTAGTCGAGCTATATCGAATACTTAGCGAGTCGAGTTCGATCTTGTCTTTTTATGGCCCGATTGAGCCCAAAATTTTTTAGTCGAGTCGAGTCATATAGAGTATCGACTCAGCTCAGCTCGATTAGACCCGTAATGTGAATGACATTACACTTATTTTACAAAGTTACCGAATTCGTGTATTAAATTGTATATGCAGTGACATCAATGTCACTGCATCAGTTCTTTGATTGTAAATGCAATGACATCAATGTCACTATATCAATTCTCACATTATCGTAAATTTCGGATGTTAAAAAACATGAGCATAATTATTCAAATCTTTCAAAATTCATTTTATCTTTCAAGTTCTCAATCCAAACAATCAACTGAATTCAAAAGAAACTGGTCAAATGATAAAAATGGAGTCACGGGTGGAATCCCAAATGACTTTTGGTTTGCTGTTCATATTTTTAACTTTCAACTGTTAGAAAACTACAAGGAGGAATGGCAAGTGGCATTCCATTTTCTTCAAGCCCTTTTGGTATCCCCAAGATTCATTGAATGATATATATTACACCTAAATAAATGTATATATTTTATTAAAAATTAAATGAATTCTAAGAAGATAATCGAGCTTACGAGCCAAGTCAAGCTATATCGAGTACTTAGCGAGTCGAGTTCAATCGTGCCTTTTTATGGCTCGATCGAGCCCGAATTTTTTTAGTCGAATCAAGATCAAGCTCTAGAGAGTATCAACTTGACTCGGTTCGATTACACCCCTAATGTGAATGACACTACACTTATTTTATAAAGTCACCAAATTTGTATTTCAAATTGTATATGCAGTTACATCAATGTCACTTCATCAATTCTGTAATTGTAAATGTATTGACATCAATGTCACTGCATCAAAACTCTAATGAAGTGACATTGCAATCCTAGCTGGCAAAAAGCACAACCGAGTTCAACATGTGCATTATCACAATAATAACATATCAATATAAGCAAAGTATATTAACTTT
The DNA here is from genome assembly GCA_036785695.1 of Gentiana straminea. Classification (NCBI taxonomy): domain Eukaryota; kingdom Viridiplantae; phylum Streptophyta; class Magnoliopsida; order Gentianales; family Gentianaceae; genus Gentiana; species Gentiana straminea. Next base: position 7,469,305 of record JAVUPR010000497.1, on the reverse strand, counting down.
CCATGACAAAAAACAATTAGCTGTGGAACCCAGAGCATAAATGGAATTAAAGTATCTTGTCCTGCCAAATATCTTCACCAAAAGGAAATTAGCTGTGGCAATAATTAGGATGAATATGACGAGCTCCGTGCAGACATGATAAATATGTCAAAGATATTAAAAGCCAGACAATTGACATCCCCTTTGATTTTAAAGAAAAGAAACTTCACAGTGTACTTGCTATAAGTGTAAATATTCCAAAAACAACAGAAAGAATTGGTAAAATCCCGTTTTAGTTTGTCCATGAGAATGGAAGATATCATTGAGACGATTAGAGAGAGAACGTAAACCGCAGCTTCAAGTAATGACTGTGAGAAAGTTGGAGGGTAAGACGAATGCCGAAAGCGTAGAAGAAAACGACATAGAGAATTAATGATAAAAGCTTGTCGAAGCTTACACACTGTCCATCAAAATTGTAGAAACATAAAACAATGAGTCAGTGTTTTCATCAACATTCTCAACAAAAGAAAGAAGTTCTGACTGAAGAAAAAACAAGGGATAAAGGATAATGTGATTATGGTAATCAAAACCTATAGCCCAATAAAACAAACTACCAACCATGTTTCTTATGCTAAAATCAAATAATTTATTTTCGGTATAATTTCATTGTTAAAACTGAATTAAGTGTAATGAAGCACCTCATCAGCTCAGCTATACTAACTACAAAGAAACACCATCTGGAAGTGGCAATTTCAAGAATTGGGAAGAAAATTTACCTTAAGAACAAGAAGAAAAACATTGGCATAAATCGATATCCTCATTGCTCTTTCTTGTTGGGATTGTTCTTCAAGGTCTTCCTCATCAATTACGTCTGTTGTTACAACTGTATCAACATCCTCAAATAATTTCAACGTTGCGATATGCCTTTTGTAATAATCCTTTTCTCCTTGTGTCAAACTTACTGACTTGGAGAGATCAAGGATAGAAGAGGATTCCATATCCACACAAGATCGGATCTTTTCGGGTAATTTGGCAATAAAATCACTCCCGACTCCTGAGTGAACCCGATTTCTTCCAACAGAACTTACGGCTGCTCCGCCGCGCTGCTGTCGCCTCAAAAAACGGCGCCTTGACAGCAGCATCATCGTTCCCGCTGTTAGAATTTTTGTAGTAAGTTGAATGGAGAAGGCTACGGATGATGAGTGTGAGATGGAAAAGAATTGATAAGTTGGAGAGATTGGAGAAAGGAATTTTATTGTATTGATTGCTTGATTCTTGGTTGCTTAAGTACATGGTGGTGGTGCTATTTATAGCCCCCATTGGATAGTTCAAGTGTCTAATAGGATGTTCTAGACATTTCTTGATTTTGAGTAATCCCTACATGCATCTAGTAGCTTCTACTCTAGCCAAATACTTAGATATTTATTCTAGAGTCTTACATATCTAGAAGCTTCTATTCTAGAAATGTATTTTTAATTTAGAGTTTTCATACAATCTTAATATTTATTTTCTTTTTCTAGATATGTGTAGCACAATTTAACACTCCTCCTTGGTACACATTTCAATGACATCAATATTTTCTCGTAATAGCTCGAACTTGTCTCGCTTTTGTGAATATGTCGGCTAACTGTTCTTCACTCCTGCAATGCATGACCTCTATTTCTTTATTGGCCACATCTTCTCTGATAAAGTGGCACTTGATTCTTATGTGCTTAGTCTTGTTGTGAAATACTGGGTTTTTCGCCATTGAAATTGCCGAAATGCTGTCACAGTAGATCAATGTTGCTTCATCTTGAGGTTCCCCCATGTCCTCAAGTATCCGTTTGAGCCATATAGCTTGGCATGTTGTCAATGATGCTGCTACATATTCTGCTTCTGTTGTTGATAGTGCTATTGTGTCTTGCTTTTTTGTTGCCCAAGAGAATATTCCTGAGCCTAAAGTGAATGCATAGCCAGATGTGCTTTTATCATCTGATGATCCTGCCCAATCGCTATCAGTGTACCCAATCAATTTTGAGTCAGGACTGGATCCATACCAAATGCCATAATCTTTTGTGCCTTATAGGTATCTTAGAACTCTTTTAGCTGCTCCGAAGTGAACTTGACTCGGACATTGCATGAACCTTGAGAGATAACTTATTGCAAACATAATGTCAGGTCGTGTAGTTGTTAGATAGAGTAAACTTCCATTGAGACACCGATAGACAATACAATCTGCCATTGGCGTGCCATCTTCACTCTTGAGTGCTTTGCTTTCAAGTGGATTTGCAACACTCTTGCACCCTTTCATCTTGAACTTTTCAAGACGACTATCTGTATATTTCTTTTAGGAAATGAAAATCCCATTTTCTTTTTGGTTTACCATGATTTCAAGGAAGTAGTGCATTAATCCCAAGTTTGTCATTTCAAACGTCTTCATCATGTCTTGTCTAAAACTCTTTATCATGTCCTCATTGTTTCCCGTAAAGATGAGATCATCAATGTATAAGGAAACAATAAGTCTGTCACTTGAATCTCGTGTCTTAATGTAAAGTGTAGGCTCGCTTTTCCTCCTCCTGAAACCTTCCGTGATGAAGGAATTATCAATTCTGCTATACCAAGCCCGTAGGGCTAGCTTGAGCCCGTATAAAGCTTTTTTTTTAAACTTTAGTACTTTGTCTTCTTCTCCTTTCACGATAAATCCTTGAGGCTTCCTCAATGTATCCATTGAGAAATGCTGATTTAACATCCAGCTGATGGATTTTCCATCCTTTTTGTGTAGAGAGGGCAATTAATGCACGTATCGTATCCAATCGTGCAACAGGAGCAAATGTCTCATTGTAATCCACTCCAAACTGTTGAGAGTAGCCTTTGGCTACAAGCCTCGCTTTGTGTTTTTGGATAGAGCCATCATGATTAAGCTTTGTTTTATAGACCCACTTAACACCGATGACCTCTTTGTCTGGAGATGGACTTACTAGCTCCCACGTTTCATTCTTGTATATCATCTTAATTTCTTCTTCCATTGCTTTTTTCCAAACTTCTTTTGTGGAAGCTTCTTCATAACTTCCTGGTTCTATCAAGGTGAGATTGCATCTCTCATATATCTCACTCAAGGATTTTGTTTTCCTTGGTGGTGTCTCTAGAGAAGAACCTTCATCTTGTGATGTTTCTTCAATGATAGCGCGAGCTGGTGATTCTGGTTGACGACTGTCTTCTTCATTAGTTCGTAGAAGTGGTGCCATATTAATTGTTTTCCTTTCAACTTCCTTGGTTTCCCAATTAAAGCTTGCATCCTCATCAAATTCAACGTCTCGATTGACAATAAGCTTTCTTGTTCTTAAGCTATAGACACGGTAACCTTTTGATTGTGTACTATAGCCTAAGAAAATACATTTCTTTGTCTTTTCATCCAGTTTGCTTCTTTTATCTTTTGGAATGTGACCATAACAGATGGAGCCAAAAACTCTAAGATGTTTTGCTGATGGCTTTCGCCCGCTCCAGGCTTCGAATGGTGTTTTGTCCTGAACGGCTTTGGTTGGACATCTGTTTAGCAAGTAGACTGCAGTATGCACTGCCTCTGCCCAAAATATTTTCTGAAGGCCTTGCTCCGTTAGCATAGCTCTTGCTGTCTCCATAACTGTTCTATTTTTACGTTCTGACACACCATTTTGTTCTGGAGCGTATCCAACTGTCAATTGATGCTCCACGCATTCATCTTCACAGAACTTGTTGAATTCTTTAGATGTGTATTCTTTGCCTCGATCACTTCTTATGGTCTTCATGTAGTGACCACTTTGTTTCTCGACATAGGCCTTATATTTCTTAAATATTTCATATACTTGCGATCTTTCACGCATAAAATAAACCCATGTCATTCTGGTAAAATCATCAATGAAGAGAATGAAGTATCTATTTTGTTCATGTGAATGAGTGCGCATTGGGCCACAAACGTCAGTGTGCACCAATTCTAATGGCTCATTCGCTCTCCAAGCTTTTCCAACAGGAAATGGTTGTCGATGTTGTTTCCTGAGCATGCATCCTTCACAAACACGATCGGGTGCCTTTATAGTGGGTTGGTCTTTCATCATGTTCTTCTAATATAGTATTCTTAATCCATTGAAACTGAAGTGACCAAGCCTTCTGTGCCATAACCATGAGTCGTCAACTTGTGCCTTTATTGCGACATCTCTTGCATAACTCCATTGGATCGGAAAGCATCGTTTTTCCTTCATTTTTATTTTTGCAATTTGAAGGGATTTATCTTTTTTTATCATATATTGTACAAGAATCTCATTCAAAATGCAACGAGTATCCTTTCTCCATCATTTTCCTGACTCTCAATAGATTTTGATCTATACTCGAGACCAAAAGCACCTCATTTATGTATCGCTTGCCCTTCTTTGTGTTAATGACAATAGTGCCTTTTCCTGTAGCCTCCATAAACTCGCCGTTTCCTATCTTAATATTTGTCTTGAATTTTTCAAGACGGCAAAATATGGATTCATCTTTTATCATGTGATTGCTGCAACCACTGTCAAGATACCATGTATCTTTCTTTTCCTCTGTTGCTACTTGACAGGCATAGAATAGATTGTCTTTGACGTCATTTTCTTCAGAAAATTTAGCTTGATGATTCCTTTTTGATCGACATACCTTCTTGACGTGACCAAATTTCTTGAAATTTTTGCATTGTGATTTTCCTTTAAACCAACAGTCTTTCTCCAAATGGCTTTTCCTCTTGCATATACCGCAAGGAGAAAATGTTTTGTATGAAGGCTCTGTATTTTTAGAACCTTCATTGATCTCCGATCATTTTGTTTTGATTTTTGTGATGGCGTTTTGAACTTAGATTGAAAAGCATTTTCAGTTGTGCCTTCGTGGCGCCTTTCCAATCTATGTTCATGAGCTTCTAAAGACCCCATCAATTCTGAAGCAGCCAATTTTTCCAAATCTTTTGACTGCTCAATAGTTGTAATGATTGTATCATATTTTTCTGTACATGTAATTAATATTTTTTTCCACAATTTTCTTCTCTGGGACGTCTTCTCCATTCGCCCGCAATTGATTTGCTAATGAATCTACTCTTGTGTAGTAGTCTTTAGCATTCTCTGACTCTTTCATCTTTAAATTCTCAAAATTTCACCTCAATGAATGGAGTTTTGAGACTCGTACCTTTTCATTGCCTTGAAACTCCTCCTGCAACTTATTCATCATTTCTTTAGCCGTCTTGGCACTCATGATTCTTGGAAACAATTCTCCAGTCAAGCTTAATTGAAGGGCTAATAATGCTTGAGCATCTTTCTGCTGATTCTCCTTGAGTTCTTTCTTTTGTGCGGTAGATAAATTTGAGATGTCGTCGGGGATGCTAAATCCCTTACTTACGATATCCCATAAATCTTGAGCACAAAAGTAGGTTCTTATTTTAATGAACCAATAGTCGAAATTTTCACCTCAAAAAATTGGAACCGGAATGGATGAGCGGAGTGTGTAATCTGCCATGATATTGATTTCGCCCAGTTGTAGTTGTGTCGAAACCAAGCTCCGATACCACTTGTTAGAATTTTTGTAGTAAGTTGAATGGAGAAGGCTAGGATGATGAGTGTGAGATGGAAAAGAATTGATAAGTTGGAGAGATTGGAGAAGGGAATTTTATTGTATTGATTGCTTGATTCTTGGTTGCTTAAGTTCATGGTGGTGGTGCTATTTAAGCCCCCATTGGATAGTTCAAGTGTCTAATAAGATGTACTAGACATTTCTTGATTTTGAGTAATCCCTAAATGCATCTAGTAGCTTCTACTCTAGCCAAATACTTAGATATTTATTCTAGAGTCTTACATATCTAGAAGCTTCTATTCTAGAAATGTATTTCTAAAGTTTTCATACAATCTTAATATTTATTTTCTTTTTCTAGAAATGTGTAGCACAATTTAACACCCGCCACCATTGCTAGTGCTTGGTAAATAACTTCCGGTCTCTATTATCGTTAATCAAATTCTTCACACAGCCCAAGAAGCTTAGACAATAGTACTAACTACATCTCATCGTCACCAGGAGATCTTGCTGAGTTCATGTCTTTCCAAGATCATTTGGGTCGGCATGGATAACTACATCTTCTCTAGAATAAGGTCTAGATAGAAGAATCTGACCTTCTCCTTCCCCACTAAATTAAGTAAATGCTTGCCTTTACGGTTTCGGTGCCGGTAAGAATTACAACTGCCTTCACCATTTTCTATTTGTGATGATTTGAGAGAACCCTGATTTGCAGAGAGAGAGAAAAGAGCAAATGAATATTGACCAATTTCAAGTGGAAGGGAAAGTCGGAAAGTGATAAAAGGGTAATTTAGGAAACATAAATAAAACATGTCCTTATAACCAATTAAGATTTAAGTGTGTCATAAATGCCTATTAAGTGTTCAAACCAGTCCTTATAAACAAATATCCATAATTATATTTATCCTAAGCATCAATTTTGATTATTATGGCATTTATCCCTCTAATTAAAACTTCTTACCTTGTTAATGGATGTTTTTCTAGATGTGTTGTGTTGAATTGACACCATTTGGTGTTTTTTTGTTGTGTTGTGTTGTTGATGAATTTGTTCGAAAACAATTTGAAAACATAGCATAAAAATCTGTAGAAAAACGTGTTAGGCGTGCGCCTGGATAGGCTTGGTGTGCGCCTAAGGTTGAAGTCTGCCGAAGAATGTCCTAGTATCGCTGGGCGTGCGCCTAAGGAAGTTTGGGCGCGCACACATGAAAAGGTCTGCAAGCCGAGCTCCCAATATCTTTAGGCGAGTGCCTAAAAAGGGACTAGGCGCGTGCTAGAGAGGATAAGCGTGCGTTTAACCCATACCAGACGTGTGCCTAAGGGAGCGAAGAGTTAGGGTTCAACTTCTTGTGTCATGCGAGCGCCTAAGAAAGGGGCAGGCATGCGGCTACCCTTATTTCTAGGCAGAATGTGTATTTTGCAATGTTTTGTTACATGATGAGCCTTATATGATCCATGGCATAGTTTTTAGTATGGTTTTTGGTGTATTTGGCACATCACCGCAGACCCTCTATGGGGAGAAACACGGGATCACATTCACCGGAAGACAACATTTAGCTATGTGGGATGATGGACATAGTGGTAATTATCTTCTGTGCAATGTGTTAAGCAGCGTAATGTAGAATGGTTTAGGAATAGAGTCCTTAAGGAGCATTTATGTGTAATGAATGTAAGAGGTTATATATTATAACATCGTACATACTTTGGAGTCTAAAAGATTAAGTGCACTAGTCCTTGGTGAGGCACGTTTAAACTTTGCAGCCGGAAGGGTCAATGGCCAAGGGTCGGGTAGACTCCTATGCCATATGATGGGCTGATTGTGTTGTTGTTCACCATGCAAAGTGTCCTTGAACTTGTGTGCAACTCATCCCTTGATTGGTTGAGTTTAGCTAGTTGGACTTGTAGATGAGAGTGAGTTTTAATACATAATTGGTAGCAAATAATGTTGATGTTGACGTTGATTGTGTTTAAATGTGGCACTTCTATCTTTTACCAAAGGCTTATTTACTCACCATTTATTATTTGTTTGTCACCACCCTGATAAGATGATGCATGTTACGAGGATGACGTGTACTTTGAGGAGTGAGCTCTTGATGGCATTTGGGGTTTATTTTATTATTTTCCTCGATCTTTAGTATTTGTTTCTAGTTGGGTTTGGTTTAGGTTGTAATAAGCTAGTTTGATTCACATTGACGTTCAAAACCTTGTGACTTTTAAGATGAACGATTGTTGTTTGTAGATTTCCTATTCGACGTCATTTGTCATTTAAGTTTTCCTCGTGTGTGTTTGTATTTCCATAGTAAATCTGATGTTGATTACGTAAGGTTTACGTATATAATTGATTTAAGTTTTCAATTATATACGTGTGGGGGCATTCATTTCCAGATAAAGATACGGTATCCGGGAACGAGCCGTCATAGTTGGTATCAAAGCAAAAGTTCCTTAGTCTTGTAAAGTTTCTAAGACAAGTTCTTTCAGTTTCCAAAGGCTGTAGCTAACTGGTTTTCGCTTTCAAGATGGTAAGCACTCGAAAAAATCCTACAGGGGTCGAGAAGTGTCCGTTCAAGGCAGAACTTGCAAGAGCAAGAGCAAGAACAAGAGCAAGAGAATCAATATGGAAGAGTGGGAACTGGGATTCAGACTACAGTTATGGGAATTTCTCAGATGACCCAGCCTATGATCTCTTACCATCTTCTGGCGGCCTTCCAGTGGCGTCTGACCTACCTATCTCATCTGATCCCTTACCCACCGCATCCCAGATTGAGACGTCCTTACCCCAGTCCACATGATCCTATCCATCACCACCCTCTTATATGCCTCATCCATAAGTTTATGCATTCCCACAGCCACCACAGGCAGTCTACCCTCCACCACCGGTTTAAATTTATCACCCTCCACCACCAGTTTAAATTTATCCCTCACAACATGATGTTTACCCACCTCATCCGGAAATTTACCATCCATAGTCACCAGTTTATCCACATCTCACCCTTTATAAGGAAGCCCCTGAGCCGTATCCAATTTATCCACCGGAAGTGCAGCCACAAAGGCCTTTTTACCAATAGCCTGAGCAAGTGAGGCTTAACCCAGCCTACAAGGGATACCACAAATACCATGCAAAGCCTTATGTTGCTTACCCTTATCAGATTCCTGATAAGAAGTACCCTCTAGCACCTGCAGGCTATCCCAGGCTCCAAAAGCTTACCTGAAGAGAGTTTGAGAAAGTAAAAAGATACTTGAGTAAACTTCAACTTAGTTTTATTCATCATAAAAGAGTGAGTATAAATAGCTACAAGTAAATGAGAAAGGTCCAAGTAGAGTATAATCTTTAATTACGCATGTCACGGATTTTATTAATACAAAATAAACAAGTAATAAAACCGGTTAACCTCAAGTGCAAGGATCGTAGTATGGAGGCTAATGCCGGGTCGATCTTACGGGGAACTAGACGAATGTTAACCACAGCTTTTGTTTTTTAACTCACTATTGCCACACAAATATGCGAGAAAACAACTAGACGAGAGGAGATTAATCCAATGCTAGGAAAGATTGAAAGCAATAAAAATAAACTAAAAGTGCGGGAAAAATAAATTAACGATCTAAACTAAGCTACGAGGGTTGTAAATCAAGTTTATAAAAGACAAACGAGGATTGATCCACCTATCAACATGCTTTGATCTATTATCTCGATTTTACGTGGTATTTACTTAGGTTGGGATTCACCTTACCTAAACATGAATTCCTAATTCCTTAGGCAATCCATCTATTAACCTAGTATCTTCCAACACTAAATTAACACGTTAAAAAGATCAAAGGTGTCAACTTTTACGTTAACGATCTAGTTTTTAGACTTACTAACTTCCGTTAATATAAATCTAATGAACTATTCTTATCTATGGTGATCTATGCTATTCAAGACTTCCATCGACAATAACATATCAAGCATACAACATATCTCCCAATATAATTGCATTAAAACAAGAATATGCATAGATAAGAAACAACCGTAGTAAATACTCACAGTAAAATCGAGATAATAGATCAAAGCATGTTGATAGGTGGATCAATCCTCGTTTGTCTTTTATAAACTTGATTTACAACCCTCGTAGCTTAGTTTAGATCGTTAATTTATTTTTCCCGCACTTTTAGTTTATTTTTATTGCTTTCAATCTTTCCTAGCATTGGATTAATCTCCTCTGTCTAGTTGTTTTCTGCATATTTGTGTGGCAATAGTGAGTTAAAAAACAAAAGCTAGGGTTAACATTCGTCTAGTTCCCCGTAAGATCGACCCGGCATTAGCCTCCATACTACGATCCTTGCACTTGAGGTTAACCGGTTTTATTACTTGTTTATTTTGTATTAATAAAATCCGTGACAAGTTTTTGGCGCCGTTGCCGGGGAACCGGACGGTTTGCCTAGTTTTTGTTTTTGTTTGTTTTTCGTTTTTCTGTGTTAGTTCAGTTTTTTTTTTTTCTTTTTTTTTTTTAATCCCCGTTTTTAGGTCGATTCCTAGGAAGATTAACCTTTAAGTAGTTAGGATATTGGTGTTTTAGATTAGGGTTAAAGTTTCTGTTAGTGATTAGTTTTTCTCCCTCCTTTTCCTGCTCTGTTTTCTTTCTCTTATCCCTCTCTGTTTCTGCAATCGTTTCTTTTCTGTTTCTGAAATTTTTGCATCTGGACGAACGTCCATACTTATGAACGCCCGTTCACTGTGAAAATTTCAATCCTGTATCGTTTTTGACCCCTTGAACGAACGTCCATATTTTTGGACGCCCGTTCGATCTAAACCCCAGTGCGCCCCGTCCATTAATTGGACGCCCGTCCGTTTTCTTGTTTCGATGGCTTTTCTTGTTTCTACCGTCTGTTTCTATCTTTTCTCGTTCTTACATTGATTAGGGGACATCTAAGGTTGAATCATCGACTCCGCACCTTTCACGATCAAATTTTAGGATAAAAGGGTCCGTTTTAGCACTTGATAGTATTTTGGCCGTAACTTTCGGCTCGAGTGTCGGATTGGCGCGCAGGACCCCAATTCGGAAAGCTCGTTCCGACGCCGACGACGTGGAGGACGCCGGAGGCCGTCCGACACCGTTTTCGAGGTCAAAATCCACTGTTTTCCCTTCCATTTTGGGGTTAGAAGATTTCAACACATGTTTTTCCCTCTTTTTAGTGTTTTCTGTTTTTCTCGTTTTAAATTTTCTTAGGTAGTTTATAGTTTTGGTTATTAGGATTTTTCGTAGTTAAGTTTCGTAGTCTTTGATTCCTCTAGGTTTAGTTATCCTTTCCCTCTCGTCTCTTTTTCCATGCTTTCCGTGTTCGATATCGTTTACGTTCGAAAAATCTTGCCTATGGACGAGCGTCCACTAGTTTGAACGCTCGTTCACCGTAAAATTTTCATTCCGGTAGCGTTTTCCGATCCTTGAACGAACGTTCACGGTTTGGACGCTCGTTCGGTCTATTTTACGGGCGGACGCTCGTTCACATAAGTGGACGCCCGTCCGTCCCCCTTTCTTTCTTAATCTTTCTCCTTTCTTCTCTTTTCTTTAGGTTTTTGATCTTAGATTAAGGTTTTTAATCTTTTAGATATCGAGTCTTTAATTTATTAGTTTTTAGGTTTCCTTTCCTTAGATTTAGGTTTTCTCAACTTGATTTTGGGATCGGTTTATGCAAACTCGTAGTCACAAGGGACCATTACTTTGCTCCCCTGACATCGAGCGTACCATAGTCCGACCCAATAGGCGAAGACTTCGTTTTGACGAAGGAAAAGCCGAAGATCAAGAGTTTGAGCTATCTTTTCAAAGGGAAATTGAAGAAATTGTAATAATGGCCGCTGAAGATAGACGGACATTGGCAGACTACGCCATGCCGGGTGCGAATGCGTAAACCCAGCTATCGTCTTACCAGCCATTACCGCACAAACTTTCGAACTCAAACCCAGTCTCATTCAGATGATGCAGCATGCATCAATGTTTCACGGGTTCCCTACTGAAAATCCTCACACACACGTACACACATTCCTGGAGATATGTGGTACGACACGCATTCAAGGTGTGAGTGAGGATGTGATTAAACTTACACTGTTTCCGTTCTCATTGAAGGGAGAAGCTAAAGAGTGGTATAGCTCTCTCCCTGCAGAATCCATTACCACTTGGGCTGCATTGGAAAAAGAATTTTTAAGCCAATACTTTCCACTTGCCAAGACAGCCCAGTGTTTAAGGGAAATATACAATTTCTATCAAGCGGAAACAGAATCTTTCTTTGAGGCATGGAAGAGATTTAAGGCTCTTCTTCGTAAATGCCCCCACCATGGGTTAGACTTGCAGAGGCAAGTCAATACCTTTTTCAGTGGATTGACCGAGCTCACCAAGGGCATGGTCAATAGTTCATCAGGTGGGGCTTTCCTGAGGAGAACGCCTCAAGAGGGGTGGGCATTGTTCGAAGACATTGCCAAATATAATTATGCCCCCTCCTTGCAAGCTGTTCAGGCACCACCACCTCCTCCTAGGATCGAGGAGGTGAAAATGCAGAACGAGATTTCCATGCTGAAGCAGCAGCTGGCTACGCTTACCACGTCTCCAAATCCAAGTTATCAGACTCCTTCATTTTTACAGAACTCTCAAGTTCTGTACTGCGAGAATTGTTCTCAGACCGGCCACATGGTTGGCCGGTGTCAATTCATGCCCCCCAATTCTTATCAAGTCAATGCGTCCCGAGAATCATGGACGGTACAACCAAGTCGCATGCCGGGTATGTGACGATATGGGGCATACTGCTCGTTTCTGTCCTATGATTGGACAGAACGCTGAAATCAATGCCTTCAATGGCCAGCCAAATCAAAGGTTTGGTAATCAATTCACTGGCCAAGGCAACTTTCGAAACCAGGGTTTCCACCCAAATCAAAATCTAAATCCGAATTTCAATCAAAATTTCAATCAAAACTCGAATTTCAATCGAAACCCTAGTTTTAATCAGAACCCGAACTTGAATTCTTCCAATCCAAATCAAGGGTTAAATCAAAGTTGGCCTAACAATCCAAATCCTGCATTTCAAAGTCGGTCCAGCCAACCTTTCTCTCAAAACATTCGTAACTCTCAAGGTCCATCTCACGTTGATGATCTGGAAGCTAGATTGGACTCCTATCGAAGAAGGAGCGAGAACAATAACTTCCGGAGGGAGCAAAATAATAATATCCAGGTTGTTGATGAATTCGATCAAGCACCTTGAGAAGCAAATGGCCGACCAAAGCAAGCTTCTAGACCATCGTGCGGATGCCAAACTCCACGGAGAGAAATCCCAAAGGTGGTCATGTAGCTCATACTGAATTGAATCTTGGCCAATGCACTGACTTGGTTCCTTCACTTCCATACGGTGGAGGAGAGGCCGGTGCAATGAACTTAAGAAGTGGTACTCAACCGAGTGGTCCCCCAACCGGGAAACCACTAGCCCCTCCTGCCAGTGATAAGGCAGGAGGGGAAGTCGAGCACCCATCATCCCCTTGGCTACAAGCAGGTACTCAGGTGGCTGATCCCCTGAGAGGTGTAGAAGTTGAAAGACATCAGGTGGCTGATCCCCTGATAGGTGAAAGAATTGAGATTCCTCGAGTGGCTGATCCCTTGAGGAATGAAGAATCAATTAAGAATCCTCAGGTGGCTGATCCCCTGAGGAGTGATGAATCAAATGATCGTCAGGTGGCTGATCCCCTGACTAATAAAAAGAATGATAAGACGGTGAGGTGGAAAGATGTGGAAGACAAAGCAGTTAGTTCGTCCTCGAAGAAAGTATTTTCCGAGGATGATTTGAAAAAGCTTCCATTTCCACCGAGAAAGAGCAACATCCCATTGCATGAAGATAAGAAGTACGGAAAGGTGCTTAATCTGCTGAAAAATACTCAGGTTAATCTTCCACTCTCAGAAGTTTTGGTTGAAATGCCTAAGTATACTAAATTCATCAAGGATGTTGTTTCTTCGAAGAAGAAGTTAGCGAAAATGGATCGTGCAATTGGTGAGGATTGTTCAATGATCAATTATCCGGACTTACCAATCAAAAGAGGTGACCCCGGAAAATTCGTGCTCACATTGCGTATGGGAGGCTTAGTCTTTCCAAATTCTTTATGTGACTTGGGTGCATCCATCGACTGATGCCATTGTCCGTGTGTGAGCAAATTTGGGTTTACAAAGTCTTCTAGAACCCACTTCCATGAACCTTCGCCCGCCGATAGATCTTCTAAGAAAGCTTCAGGGATTCTAAAAGACATTTTAGTCCAGATCGATAGATTTACCTTTCCTGTTGATTGGTACGTCTTAGATATGGGAAAAGATGAGAAAGTCCCCCTGATTCTTGGGAGACCTTTCCTATCCACAGCTAGGGCCCTCATCGATTGTGATGGTGGGCAAGTAACTATTCGAGTTGGTGACCAAGAGGTGAGCTATAGTGTCTCTAAATCCATTCAAGTACCCTCTCCGGTTCTCCAACCGGCTTTTCTATTGAGGAGTCATTTAATGACTTCAATGACCGTATGGACGAGCAAGTCAAGGTGTGGAAGCGGAATATGAGCGATTGATCGATAATCCGAATAGTCATGGTATGGTTAATCTAGACCGGTTAGCGGTGATTTTTGAGGATGAGCTAAGAGAAGAAGCTTTGGCGTAGGCCACTAGTAAGCTCGGCGATGTTGAGTTGAAGAGTGGCGATCTTAAATCAAGTCTAGAGGATCCTCCCGTAGATTTGGTACCGAAGCCGTTACCTAAACATCTTAAGTATGTGTTTTTAAGAGAAGGTGACAAGCTTCCTTTGATCATCTCTGCCAAGCTATCTCGTATAGAAGAGCTTAAACTGTTAAACGTCTTGCGCAAAAATGAAAAAGCCTTTGGATGGCAGGTGGGAGATATCCGAGGGATATCTCCCGACATCTGTATGCACAAGATCAAGACTGAGGAGGGTGCAAAACGAGTTAGACAACCTCAGAGAAGGCTCAACCCTCACATGCAAGAGGTAGTCAAGAAGGAGATCATTAAACTTCTAGATATGGGTATCATTTACGCCATTGCTGACAGTGAATGGGTTTCCCCGACTCAGGTAGTCCCCAAAAAAGGGGGAATTACTATTGAGAAGAATGAGAAGGGAGAAGAGATAGCATTGAGGCTCGTTCTTGGATACGTAGTATGTATCGATTATCGAAAGCTCAATGAGGTCACACTTGAAAGATCATTTTCCCCTTCCATTCATTGACCGGATGCTTGAGCGTCGGCGGGGCACGCATTCTATCGCTTCCGGATGGATATTCGGGATACTTCCGTATACCCATCGATCCCGTTGACCAAGAGAAGACCACTTTCACCTGCCCCTATGGTACATTCGCCTACAGGGCGGATGCCATTTGGTCTCTGTAATGCCCCGACCACCTTTCAAAGGTGTATGATGGCAATCTTTGACGGGCTAGTTGAAAAGTGCATGGAGATTTTTATGGATGACTTCTCGGTCTTTGGTCACTCCTTCGATGATTGCCTCGATAATCTTGATCGGGTGTTGTCAAGATGTGTGGAAAAGGACTTAGTGCTTAATTGGGAAAAATGCCATTTCATGGTAGATGAAGGTATAGTCCTTGGCCACAAAGTGTCCGCCAAAGGTATAGAAGTAGATAGGGCCAAGGTAGAAGCTATTGAGAAGATGAGTTATCCTAAGAATGTTCGGGAAGTCCGAGGTTTTCTCGGACATGTCGGCTTCTATAGGAGGTTCATCCAGGACTTTTCAAGGATCGCCAAGCCCCCGTCTACCTTACTAAAAGAAGACGTTACTTTTGATTTTGATGATAGTTGCAAGCACGCGTTTGAGGAGCTCAAAAATCGTCGATCTCTCGCTCCAATTCTTATTTCACCCGACCGGAACTTGCCCTTTGAGCTTATGTGCGATGCATCCAACTATCTTTTGGTGCGGTCTTAGGACAAATAATCGAAGGAAAGTTCCGGCCTATCTATTACGCCACCCACACGTTGAATCCTTCGCAAGTTAACTATACGACTACCGAAAAGGAATTATTGGCCGTAGTGTTTGCTATGGACAAGTTCCGTAGTTACTTGTTAGGTGCTCAAGTGATCGTGTGGACCGATCACGCCGCTTTGCGGTATCGATGACTAAAAGGATGCTAAACCGCGCCTCTTGCGTTGGATACCGACCCTACAAGAGTTTGACGTTCAAATCAAAGACAAGAAGGGCGGTGAGAATGTAGTAGCGGATCATGTGTCTAGGATGTTAAATGAGGAAAAAAATGAACCGATGATATAGATCTTTACTTTCCTCTAGAAAACATCATGTTGATCGATGGCCGTTCTCCCGATGTTCCTTGGTACTCCTCCATTGTGAACTACCTTCATGCCAAATACCTTGATCCCGAAATGTCTTATCAAGAGAAGAAGAAGTTCTTCTCTCGATATGAAATATTTCGTTTGGGATGAACCTTACCTTTTCAAGATTTGCAAAGATGGTTTGCCGAGGAGGTGTGTTCCCGAATCGAGCAACGCGATATAATCGAGCAATGCCATAGTGGACCCACAGGTGGTCACTTTGGTCCTTGGAAAACGATTGCGAAGATCTTTCAATCCGGTTTTTATTGGCCAACGATCTTTAAAGACACGTGCTTTCGTAAAGCTTGTGATCGTTGTCAAAGAACCGGAGCTTTGACAAGGCGATTTGACATGCCTTTGAAACCCATCCTTGAATGCGAAGTCTTTGATGTTTGGGGCATCGATTTTATGGGACCATTCCCATCATCTTGTGGCAACAAATACATCTTAGTCTGCGTTGACTATGTTTCGAAATGGGTGGAGGCAATAGCCACTCCTCACAATGATCATAAAACGGTCATGAAATTCCTTAAGAAGAATATTTTCGTGAGGTTTGGATGTCCACGTGCCTTGATCAGTGATGAAGGGACGCATTTCTGCAACCGACCCCTAGAGAAAGTTCTCGAAAAATATGGTGTCCGGCATAAAATTGGCACACCGTATCATCCGATGACTAGTGGTCGTGTTGAAAGCGAGCAACCGAGTCTTAAGAAAATCCCGGAGAAGACGGTGAATAGTCATAGAAAAGACCGGAGTTTGAAGTTGGACGATGTACTTTGGGCATATCGAATCGCCTATAAGACCCCCATGGGTACATCGCCATATCAAATGGTCTACGGGAAACCATGTCATCTCGCTGTCGAGCTAGAGCACGGAGCGTATTGGGCTACGAAGTTTTTAACTTCGATTCCCAATCTTGTGGCAAACGCCGCCTTCAAAGCGGCTTGCATGAGCCGGATGAATTCGGACTCCAAGCTTACGAAAGCGCCGGGATTAGTAAGGAGAAGATGAAACTCCTCCACGATGCCAAGATAAAGAAGAGAGAATTCAAGGTCGGTGAGCAAGTGTTACTTCTACAATTCCAGGTTGCATTTGTTTCCCGGGAAGTTGAGGACACGTTGGTCCGGTCCTTTCGAGATTCTCCAAATCATTCCCGGAGGTGTGCTAGAATTACGAGGTTATGGTGATCAACCGTTCCGAGTTAATGGTCGAGGTGCAAGCACTATATAGGTGAACATAAAGAAAAGCCTTTGATTGTTAAATTCCTCGAAATCCTCGGGTGTGGGACTCTCCGAAGTCAACCACTTTGACGAGTTTTCACCCGATTTGTTTTCCGAGGATGACGGTTGTGTTAAATCTGAAGAAGTTCTAGCAGGTAGTGCTGATATGGAAGAGTTTGAGAGGGAGCGACAACTTAAACGTCATCAGAGGAGTCGGAGGAGAAAGAACTCAACCATGGGGAAACTTAAAAAGGTATGGAGAGCGTTCAAAGATTTAACCCCATGCGTTAGATGCTGTTTCTGCAGCCACACTACGGACCGGAGCTTAAACGAGGTAGTGGCTGGCAGAAAGGTTAAATGGCCTGATCCAGGCTGAGCTTCAAATGTGTCGAGCTAACGACAATAACCAAAAGCGCTACTAGGAGGCATCCTAGATATCCCTTATCATATTAGTTTCTATCTTTAGTTGTTTTTCGTTGTTTTAGCTCAGTTTTATTGGGATTGTGTTTGTTTTTGTCAGTCAGCCGTCCCGGTCCTATAAAGGGTCGAAGTGTTGTTTTGCTTCCGATTTCCTCTTATCTTTATCTCTATCACTTTTGTTTCATATGATATAATTTCCCCCTATCCCCCGAGGTACGTTTTGTGTTGTTTTTCATGTATGCGGGATACTTGCGATAGCAATTGTGAGTTTCGGATGATATCGCTTTTCCGGTGGATGGTCCACGATCTCGATTTCCTCAAGCATTTCGGACCATGGCCACTTCCGGACTTGCCACTTTCGAACTACAATCGCCTAAGTACTTTCTTCTTTTTTTTTTTTTTAATTCGCACAACATGAGGACATGTTGTCATTTAAGTGTGGGGGAGGGGAATAAGCTATATGTATCTACACATTTGCTTACATGATATTATTTCTATGCTAAGCTAAATGAGCCAAATTTTCAAAATTTTTGATTTGTCTCGAGTAAGCAATGCATGTTTTTGTTCGGTTTGTTATATTCATCGATGCCTTATGCCATATGTTCCATAGGTTAGATGTTTCACCAAGATTTATTTTTCACGTGCCATAGTGAATGATGAGCTAATTTAATAAGTTATACCCCTCTTGGACGAGTGATTTCTGATTGTCTTATAAGTCGTGTGCTTAGCGCTACGTACATATCGTGAGACTTATGATAGTTTGTATTTAGTTCCAAGTACGATGTACTGTGAATATCTAGAAGTTTGAATGTGATAAGTAATACGTAGCTAATGTCCTTTGAAAAAGTTGAGTTAATAATGAAATCAATGGTGTGTGTCGGAAGTCGGTCGATGATTTGAGTGCGGTAAGGCATTATCTCGAAATGTTTTATTCCACTATGATGACCAAAAGCTCACGACGATCGAAGAAGTCGCTTTATGATTTGAGTAAGGTAGGGTATACCACGTATGTCCTATTCTCGCTATGATGAGCAATAGCTTATTCGATGTGTGTTTAAATGTGAAATCAATTGAATCAACTTAGGAATTGGTATGAAAAGAATGAAATGAGACTTAGTTATCGTTAATCTTATCCCCGTATAAACCGATGGATATGCTGTAGGGATTATCCTCTAAGTATGTCGGAAAGGCCTTAAATGTGTTCTATCATCTTTTCCGGGATATGTTCCGTTTTGTAGGGTGCATCTTATAAGTATCTTTTATTACTAGTTTGAAGGGGGTATTAGCTAGTTTTGCTTTGAGTTTTTCAAGTTTGGATTTAGTGGAAGTTCTCTATGGCTATGCACACACACGATGGTGAACTTCTAATTTATTGACTATGTGGTATATGTGTTGAGGTGTCTATATTCTTTCCGAGCCTTTATCTTGTTTTGTTTTGCTCGGGACGAGCAAAGTTTAAGTGTGGGGGAGTTGTTAAGGGTGAATTTATACGTTTTATAACGTTGTATTTTATGATGTTTTCCCCCATAATTCATATGATTTGCATAGGAAATGTGGTTTTAAATGATTTATTAAGCAAGTGAGATTTTAATTAGTTTATTCGCAAAATGAGGTTGTGTACGTGTTTTGATTATGGTTTTATGAGTATTTGGATTGTGTTACGTTTTGCGATGTCTTAATGTGATGTAGATACATGTTGGAGGCTAAATTGATGATCAAATGTTGATATAATTCGAGCTAAATCGAGATAGAGATGAGAAAAGAAGGATAAAGATGGAAGAAGGAAGAGATAATGCTCAAGAGATCGAGTTCCAGCATCGATGGACGAGCGTCCACGGTCCGTCCATGGTGGACGGGCGTTTGCTCAACCGAACGAGCGTCCGAATCATATTTTACATTCGAGAGAGTTCGGACGCGTTACGAACGAGCGTTCACCTCCGTTCGAAGTTTTATTGAAGCCGTGGACGAGCGTCCAAGATAGTGGACGGGCGTCCACGGCACCGACTCGGCGAAACCGACCTAAAAATCTATAAATAGGCGCGATTTCCCAAACCCTAAACACACAATTCGAACCCTAAATTTCTAGGGGCGGCTTTGGGCTGCGATTTTACACTTTTTATTTCTAGCTTTTATGCAACTTTAAATTCGATCAAAGTAGGCTAGTAGTATGTTATTTTTCTCGCAAATTTGGGTTGCTTGAGGATGCTCGGAGGCTAGAACCTCCTTCAAACGAGAATTGTGAAGCCATCGGCATTGAATTGATCTATTTATTTCGACTTTTACTTGTGAGTATTTACTACGGTTGTTTCTTATCTATGCATATTCTTGTTTTAATGCAATTATATTGGGAGATATGTTGTATGCTTGATATGTTATTGTCGATGGAAGTCTTGAATAGCATAGATCACCATAGATAAGAATAGTTCATTAGATTTATATTAACGGAAGTTAGTAAGTCTAAAAACTAGATCGTTAACGTAAAAGTTGACACCTTTGATCTTTTTAACGTGTTAATTTAGTGTTGGAAGATACTAGGTTAATAGATGGATTGCCTAAGGAATTAGGAATTCATGTTTAGGTAAGGTGAATCCCAACCTAAGTAAATACCACGTAAAATCGAGATAATAGATCAAAGCATGTTGATAGGTGGATCAATCCTCGTTTGTCTTTTATAAACTTGATTTACAACCCTCGTAGCTTAGTTTAGATCGTTAATTTATTTTTCCTGCACTTTTAGTTTATTTTTATTGCTTTCAATCTTTCCTAGCATTGGATTAATCTCCTCTGTCTAGTTGTTTTCTGCATATTTGTGTGGCAATAGTGAGTTAAAAAACAAAATCTAGGGTTAACATTCGTCTAGTTCCCCGTAAGATCGACCCGGCATTAGCCTCCATACTACGATCCTTGCACTTGAGGTTAACCGGTTTTATTACTTGTTTATTTTGTATTAATAAAATCAGGATTCCGGGTATTACTTGTTTATTAATACAAGTAATAAACAAGGCCTTTCCGACAGTGGATCTACCATGAAATGGCATTCTTAGGGATTATTTGTTTATTACTTGTTTATTTTGTATTACTTGTTTGTCTTTTTCGTTTTCTGTTTTTAGATTTGTTTTTGTTTCTGTTTTTTTTAGGTTTGTTTTTAGTTTAACCTTTAGGTAGTTAGGTTTTTGGTTTAGATTTTTAGGGTTTGAAGTTTTTAAAGTTTTTGTGATTAGTTTCTTCCCCTCCTTTTCCTGCTCTGTTTTCTTTCTCTTATCCCTCTCTGTTTCTGCAATCGTTTACGTTTCCCGTTTCCGAAATTTTTGCATCTGGACGAGCGTCCATACTTATGAACGCCCGTTCACTGTGAAAATTTCAATCTGTATCGTTTTTGACCCCTTGAACGAACGTCCATATTTTTGGACGCCCGTTCAGTCCTAAACCCAGGCAGACGCCCGTCCATTAATTGGACGCCCGTCTGTTTTCTTGTTTCAGTGGCTTTTCTTGTTTCTACCTGTCTGTTTCTATCTTTTCTCGTTCTTACATTGATTAGGGGACATCTAAGGTTGAATCATCTGACTCCACACCTTTCACGATCAAATTTTAGGATAAAAGGGTCCGTTTTAGCACTTGATAGTATTTTGGCCATAACTTTCGGCTCGAGTGTCGGATTGGCGCGCAGGACCCCAATTCGGAAAGCTCGTTCCGACGCCGACGACGTGGCGGACGGCCAAAGGCCGTCCGACACCGTTTTCGAGGTCAAAATCCACTGTTTTCCCTTCCATTTTGGGGTTAGAAGATTTCAACACATGTTTTTCCCTCTTTTTAGTGTTTTCTGTTTTTCTCGTTTTAAATTTTCTTAGGTAGTTTATAGTTTTGGTTATTAGGATTTTTCGTAGTTAAGTTTCGTAGTCTTTGATTCCTCTAGGTTTAGTTATCCTTTCCCTCTGTCTCTTTTTCCATGCTTTCCCGCTCGTTCGATATCGTTTACGTTCGAAAAATCTTGCCTATGGACGAGCGTCCACTAGTTTGAACGCTCGTTCACCGTAAAATTTTCATTCCGGTAAGCGTTTTCCGATCCTTGAACGAACGTTCGGCGGTTTGGACGCTCGTTCGGTCTATTTTCCGGCGGACGCTCGTTCACATAAGTGGACGCCCGTCCGTCCCCCTTTCTTTCTTAATCTTTCTCCTTTCTTCTCTTTTCTTTAGGTTTTTGATCTTAGATTAAGGTTTTTAATCTTTTAGATATCGTGTCTTTAATTTATTAGTTTTTAGGTTTCCTTTCCTTAGATTTAGGTTTTCTCAACTTGATTTTGGGATCGGTTTATGCAAACTCGTAGTCACAAGGGACCATTACTTTGCTCCCCTGACATCGAGCGTACCATAGTCCGACCCAATAGGCGAAGACTTCGTTTTGACGAAGGAAAAGCCGAAGATCAAGAGTTTGAGCTATCTTTTCAAAGGGAAATCGAAGAAATTGTAATAATGGCCGCTGAAGATAGACGGACATTGGCAGACTACGCCATGCCTGGTGCAGTAACTGTAAACCCAGCTATCGTCTTACCAGCCATTACCGCACAAACTTTCGAACTCAAACCCAGTCTCATTCAGATGATGCAGCATGCATCAATGTTTCACGGGTTCCCTACTGAAAATCCTCACACACACGTACACACATTCCCGGAGATATGTGGTACGACACGCATTCAAGGTGTGAGTGAGGATGTGATTAAACTTACACTGTTTCCGTTCTCATTGAAGGGAGAAGCTAAAGAATGGTATAGCTCTCTCCCCGCCGGAATCCATTACCACTTGGGCTGCATTGGAAAAAGAATTTTTAAGCCAATACTTTCCACTTGCCAAGACAGCCCAGTGTTTAAGGGAAATATACAATTTCTATCAAGCGGAAACAGAATCTTTCTTTGAGGCATGGAAGAGATTTAAGGCTCTTCTTCGTAAATGCCCCCACCATGGGTTAGACTTGCAGAGGCAAGTCAATACCTTTTTCAGTGACTTCCACCATGGGTTAGACTTCCACCTTACAACTTTTGCAGAGACTTCCACCTTACAACTTTTTCAGACTTTTTATTAGTCAGGGGCTCAGCCACCTGACTATCATTTAACTCATCAGTCCTCAGGGGATCAGCCACCCGAGGATCCTCAATTATTTCACTTCTCGGGGAACGGCCACACGAGAGGATATCCGATCGATTCTTTATTCCTCAAGGGATCGGCCACTTGAGGGATCTCAACTCTTTCTTCTATCGGGGGATCGGCCACCCGATTTGCCTTCTCGGCCAAGGGGACGATGGGTGCTCAATTTCCCCTCCCCTTATCGGCGGCGGGGGAGGGGCTAGTGGTTTCCCCGGAAGCCGGGGGGACCACCAACTTGAGAACCACTTCTTAAGTTCATCGCACTGGCCTCCTCTTTACCGTATTGCATTATTGGCACGAGGTCAGTGCATTGGCTGTTGCTTAAATCGGCTTGAGCGACTTGACCGCCTCTTGGATTCTTTTCCGTGAAGCTGGGCAACTGCCCTGACGGTCTAGAGGCTAACTGCTCAGCCAATTGCCCGATTTGCCTCTCAAGGCTTTTCATCGTCCTGCTTTGCTCCTCCCGAAATGAACTCCATTCGGCTTTTATATCGTCCCGGTGGGAGGTGCCTTGAGAGTTTTGAAAGTTCTCGGGGAAATGGTGGCTTGGCCGACTTTGGAATGCGAGAATTAGAATTGGCGGGCCAATTCGATTGAACCTTTGCTTTGTGGATTGGAAGAATTATAGCTTGGGTTCGATTAATACCAGGGTTTCTATTGAAGTTCGAATTAGGATTAAATCCCGAAGATTGATTAAACCCTTGGTTTTGGAAACTGTTTCGCGCCGAGAATTGGTTATTGAATCTCGATTTGTCCGGCCGAGAAAGCATTGACTTCCGCATTCGCCCAATCATGGGACGAAGCGAGCAAGATGCCCCATGCTATCACATACTTGGCATGCGATTGGATTATGATGTCCATAGTCATGAACAACATTGACTTGCCGAGCGAGAGGGGAAGAAAATTGACATTGGCCACTCATATGGCCGGTCGACAAAGAAGCTTCACGGTACGAGAACTTGAGAGTTCTGTGAAGGTGAAGGAGCCGAGAACTCGGATTTGAGAAGCTTTGAGCAAACAAAGTCATTTGAGAGGTTGCCATTTGCTTCGCAACATGGCAACGAGATTTTGCATAGTCACCTCTTCGACCTTGGGAGGCGGAGGAGGTGCTTGAATGGCTTGATAAGAGGGGGCATAATTGTACTTGGCAATGTCCTCGAACAAATGCGCCCACCCTCATCGGTGTTTTCTTGAGAAATGCCCCACCGAGGAACTATTGACCATGCCCTTGGTGAGCTCGGTCAATCCACCGAAGAAAGTATGGACTTGCCTTTGCTTTGGCAAGCCATGATGGGGACACTTGCGCAGAGAGACTTAAACCTTTTCCACGCCTCAAAGAATGACTCATTTTCCACCGACGGAATGTGAAGATTTCGTTCGTACAATGGGTCGTTTTTGAAGGAGGAAAGTATTGACTTAGAAATTCCTTCTCGAGCTCACCCACGTAGTGATGGATTCGAGAGGGGAGGGAGTGATACCACTCGAGTGCTTCCCCCGTAAGGAAAATGGAAATAGTTTGAGCTTGATGGCATCATCACTTACACCTTGGATACGGGTAGTACCGCATATTTGCAAGAATGTGTGTAAGTGAGTGTGGGGGTTTTCGATTGATAGCCGTGAAAAATCGATGCATGCTTTGCATCATCTCGAATAAGTCCGGGTTTAAGCTCGAAGTTTGGAGCAAAGAATGGTAGGCATGACGATAGCCGGGTTTATGGTGACCGTACCGGGCATGGCATAGTCGGCCAACGTCCGTCTATCTTCCGCCGCCATTATTACTATTCTTTCGATTTCTCCCGAAAGATATTGCTCAAATTCTTGATCTAGAGCGTTTCCTTCGTCGAAACGAAGTCTCCGCCTATTGGGTCGGACTATGGTCCGCTCGGGGTCGGGGAATAGATTAGTGGTCCCTTATGACTACGAGTTTGCATAAACCGAACACCAACTCAAGGTGTTGAGCAAGAAAGGATAGAAAGTGACGAAAGGACAGACGTACGGAGGGAAAGGATAACTAAACCTAGAGGAATCAAAAACTACGAAACTTAACTACGAAAAATTTAAAAACGTAAAAAACAGAAACACTAAAAACGTGTTGAAATCTTCTGAGCCCAAAATGGAAGGGAAAACAGTGGATTTTGACCTCGAAAACGGTGTCGGACGGCCTCCGTCCGTCTGCCACGTCGTCGGCGTCGGAACGAGCTTTCCGAATTGGGGTCCTGCGCGCCAATCCGACACTCGAGCCGAAAGTTATGGCCAAAATACTATCAAGTGCTAAAACGGACCCTTTTATCCTAAAATTTGATCGTGAAAGGTGTGGAGTCGATGATTCAACCTAAGAAACCTACCTACGACACTTACCTACGAAAAACGAAAAACCTAATTGAAATAAAGATAAAAAACTCGATGGCAGACAGACGTACGGGCGTCCAATTAATCGGACGTTCGTCCGACTAGTTTTCGTAATGGACGGGCGTTCAAAATATGAACGCTCGTCCGTTTTTTTCGTAACTCCTTTGGACGGGCGTCCGTAGAGGTATGAACGCTCGTCCGACTAGAGCAAGAACCGGACGGGCGTCTAGTACAACGGACGCTCGTCCAACTGGCGAAACGATTAGAAAACAGAGTACAAACACGAAAAACGAGTCTAGACTAAAGCAAAAAATTTTATATTAACTACTCACGGAAATACAAATAAAACGACAGATAAACGAACAAAAACAACTAAACTACTAACAACAAACAGAGACTGAAAAGATCTAACCTAAAAACAAGAATTTAAAACAAACTAAAAAAAACAAAAACAAAAACTAGGCAACCGTCCGGTTCCCCGGCAACGGCGCCAAAAACTTGTCACGGATTTTATTAATACAAAATAAACAAGTAATAAAACCGGTTAACCTCAAGTGCAAGGATCGTAGTATGGAGGCTAATGCCGGGTCGATCTTACGGGGAACTAGACGAATGTTAACCCTAGCTTTTGTTTTTTAACTCACTATTGCCACACAAATATGCAGAAAACAACTAGACAGAGGAGATTAATCCAATGCTAGGAAAGATTGAAAGCAATAAAAATAAACTAAAAGTGCAGGAAAAATAAATTAACGATCTAAACTAAGCTACGAGGGTTGTAAATCAAGTTTATAAAAGACAAACGAGGATTGATCCACCTATCAACATGCTTTGATCTATTATCTCGATTTTACGTGGTATTTACTTAGGTTGGGATTCACCTTACCTAAACATGAATTCCTAATTCCTTAGGCAATCCATCTATTAACCTAGTATCTTCCAACACTAAATTAACACGTTAAAAAGATCAAAGGTGTCAACTTTTACGTTAACGATCTAGTTTTTAGACTTACTAACTTCCGTTAATATAAATCTAATGAACTATTCTTATCTATGGTGATCTATGCTATTCAAGACTTCCATCGTACAATAACATATCAAGCATACAACATATCTCCCAATATAATTGCATTAAAACAAGAATATGCATAGATAAGAAACAACCGTAGTAAATACTCACAAGAAAAAAGTCGAAATAAATAGATCAATTCAATGCCGATGGCTTCACAATTCTCGTTTGAAGGAGGTTCTAGCCTCCGAGCATCCTCAACAACCCGTAAAAGCGAGAAAAATAACATACTACTAGCCTACTTTGATCGAATTTAAAGTTGCATAAAACTCGGAAATAAAAAGTGTAAAATCGCAGCCAAAGCCGCCCCTAGAAATTTAGGGTTCGAATTGTGTGTTTAGGGTTTGGGAAATCGCGCCTATTTATAGATTTTTAGGTCGGTTTCGGCTCGAGTCGGTGCCGTGGACGCCCGTCCACTATCTTGGACGCTCGTCCGGCCAGCCTTCGGACGGAGGTGAACGCTCGTTCAGAACGCGTCTGAACTCTCTGAATGTAAAATATGATTCTGGACGCTCGTTCGGTTGAGCAAACGCCCGTCCACCATGGACGGACCGTGGACGCTCGTCCATCGATGCTGGAACTCGATCTCTTGAGCATTATCTCTTCCTTCTTCCATCTTTATCCTTCTTTTCTCATCTCTATCTCGATTTAGCTCGAATTATATCAACATTTGATCATCAATTTAGCCTCCAACATGTATCTACATCACATTAAGACATCGCAAAACGTAACACAATCCGAATACTCATAAAACCATAATCAAAACACGTACACAACCTCATTTTGCGAATAAACTAATTAAAATCTCACTTGCTTAATAAATCATTTAAAACCACATTTCCTATGCAAATCATATGAATTATGGGGGAAAACATCATAAAATACAACGTTATAAAACGTATAAATTCACCCTTAACAATGCATAAAGCTGAATTATTGTCACAGCAGAGTATGACAGGTTGCTGAGGGGTCTGCTGAAGATCGGTAAGGACTCTTTTCAGCCATAATGCTTCACAAATGCCCAAAACCAATGCCCTGAGTTCTCGCTTCAAAGACTACTTCTAGAGACGTAGGTTGTTTCTTGCTTCTCCAAGTGACCGATTACCCCATACATATGAGCAATAGCCTCGTGGTAGATCTTCTCGTCTATGTGACAACAATTTTATCGATCGTGTAAACCTTGACAGATCTCTCACAGACTTGGTGAAATGTAAGCCTTGGCCAGAGTGGACTTCGTGTACCTCGGTATCCCGTTCACGCATCCCAATGTTGCTCGCAGGGCAATGCATGAACCGGCTAACCGTACTAACTCCATATGCAATATCGTGTCTTGTATGGGACGGATAAATAAGTTTCCCTACAAGTCTTTGATATTGATCCTTTCGACAAAGAATGTCACCATGCAAACAGGTATTACTCGGGATCCACTCTGGGATACAAGGCAGGTTTGCATCCCGGATGCCGCTTTCCTTCGAGGGTCCAAGACATACTTCCTCTGTGAGACAGATATACCCTGACTGTTCCTAGCTATTTCCATACCAAGGAAGTACTTGAGGTAGCCCAAATCTTTAACTTGAAACACTTTGGCCAGTAGGGTCTTCAATTGTTGGATCTCAGCAGGGTCATCACCAGTAAGGATGATATCATCCACATAGACAATAAGAATGGATCTTTTTTGGTTTGTTGTTTTGATAAACATGGTGTGATCTCGAGTTGCATTGATGATATCCAAAGAAGCTTTAACCACGTAGTAAGTTTGCCAAACCAAGCTCTGGGGACCGCTTTAGGCCATATAGAGACTTCCTTAATTTGCAAACTTTCCCTTGAGTGTGAGTGTTGGCAAAACCAGGAGGCACATTCATATAGACTTCCTCGGTAGGTCACCATTTAGGAAAGCATTCTTAATATCGAATTGGTGAAGAGGCCGACCAAGTTGGACAATGCAAGTGAGATCGCACTCGACAAGTGTTGAGCTTTGCCACGGGTGCAAAAGTCTCTTTGTAGTCAAGACCATATGTTTGAGTGAATCCCTTGCAACCGAGTCTAGCTTTGTATTTGTCAATAGTACCATCAGCATTGTACTTGATAGTGAATAGCCATTTGCAGCTCACTGCCTTCTTTCCATGTGGGAGAGAGGTGAGGTCCCAAGTATGGTTGTCAAGGAGAGCAGTCATTTCAGTTTTGACAGCAGCCTTCCACTTATCATGTTGGAGAGCTTCCTGTATATTCTTAGGAATAGAGTGAGAATCCAAGTCCTGTGTAAACATGGCAAAACCAGGTGATAACTGATCATAAGATAGATAATTATGAATAGAATGATCAGTAGTGCAAGATCTCTTTCCCTTCCTGATAGCAATAGGCCTATCATCAATGTCGACGGTGGCCGCCGATAGGTCCGTAGGTTGCTTTGAGTGTCGCAGGCTCGGGTCGCGAGGCTCGGGGTCGCAGACTCGGTTCGGGGAGGTTGCCGAGGTCGCAGACCGCCGAAATTCGCAGGTGCCGAGGTTCGATCCGCCGAGAATCGCAGGTTGCCGAGGGTTAAGATTTAGGTCAATTTCAATCGGTTTCCATCAGTGACTGCCTCAGTGGACTTGCTGTAGTAGGGTGTCCTTTCAAAGAATTTTACATCCATAGAATTGTAAAATCTTTTTTCAGAAGGAGAGTAACACTTGTAACCTTTCCTGTCCTTTGAATATCCTAGGAAAATGCACTTGAGAGCTTTGGGATCAAGTTTGCTTCTGTGTTGGGCATGGATATACACAAACACAGTGCAACCAAAGATTTTTGGGGGTAATTGGGAAATAAGATGAGGGCAGGAGTGTGTGGTCAGAAGGGTTTGGATAGGGGTTTTGAAGCCTAACACTCGCCGGGAAGTCTCGTTGATTAAGTATGTGGCGAGCTTAATATAGCTTCACCCCACATATACTTTGGAACATGTTTGGTGAACATGATTGATCTAGCCATCTCCAAGTAGGTGCCTCGTTCTTTCTCTCGAACCCCATTTTGTTGAGGTGTTTCCACACAACCGCCGATATGGACAATCCCTTTATTCATCAAGAAATTACTGAGGTTAGACTCATAGTATTCAAGTGCATTATCAGTCTTTAAGATCTTGATCTTAGTGTCAAATTGAGTAGAAATCATGTTTTAGAATTCCTGAAAGACTGTTCCAACTTCAGATTTATCCTTCATTAAAAACAGCCATGTGTTTCTGGTATGATCATCAATGAAAGTGACAAACCACCTTTTTCCTGTTATACTTTTTACTCTTGAAGGTCCCCATACATCACTATGAATTAAAGTGAAAGGTGTGGAAGTCAAATAAGGTAGTTTGGCATACACAGATTTGGTAAGTTTGGCAAATTGACAAATATCACATTGAAGATCATTGACATTACATCCTTTAAATAATTCAGGAATTACAGACTTCAAATAACCAAAACTTGGATGCCCTAGTCTATAATGCCATAACATGATATTATCTAAGGTTTGAGTGCAGCCGCCGAGGCGGATCGCCTCTTCGCCTTCTGTCTTCAGCAGGGTCGACCACATACAATCCTAAGCAGGTTTAGCCCTCCCAATCACTTCCCGTGAAGAAGGGTCCCGGAAAGTGCACCGATTCTTATTAAAAACAACAAATCCAGCTTCAAATCTTTTACAAGTCTACCGACGTATATGAGATTGCGTCTAATTTTGGAACAAATAGGACATCCTTTAGACATATCTTATTAGTAAGTTTAACATTTCCAAAACCTTTTGCACGAGAGATAGATCCATCGCCAGCCTTAACATTGTGAATTTGATGACATGGCATAAGGTGAGTTATAAGGTTTTTATTGCCGGTCATATGGGAGGAGGCCCCGTAATCAACAATCCATGTTTCATTACTAATAGAAGAGTAAAATTTACCTGCACTAGCCTGAGTAGCAGTGTCAGTAGACGGACTACCTTCTTTTTGTTGAGTGAGGAAAGCTTTGAATGCAGCAAACTGAGCATTTAACTTGTTGTCATTCTCCTCTTCATTTACATGCCCGCGCCCGACTTTCCCCGGTAGGCTTGAAGGATTTAGGCATGCCATGTAGCTTCCAAAGCTTCCTTGGTGTGATTTGTGCGTTTGCGTGCTCACGAACAACTTTCCGGTTCTATCAATAGCCTTCCCGACAGCCTCGCAACCTCAAGCAGCTTCCCGACGGTCAGGTAGCACTCTCGGGGGGTTGTCGGCGGGGAGTTCAACAAAGATCACTTTCCTCCTACTTTCCTCATGTTTGACTTCGGCAAACATGGATTTGAGATTGGGGAGAGGTTTTGTGGCAAGGATTCTTCCTCTAACATCATCAAGAGTGGGATCCAAATCCGCAAGGAACTTGAATACTCTCTTTTTCTCAATAATGTCCTTATAAAGGGTAGCATCCTTGACATCATTCCAGGGGTGAGTTTCCAAAGCATATCTAGGTGTTGCCATGCCCTGACAGCTTGGTTGAAGTATTGAGTTACGGACGCATCTCTTTGTCTCAGCTTTGAATCCGAGCTTCAAGTTCATACACTTCGATGTATTGTCTTTCTTGGAGTAAAGGTCCCCGGCATTATCCCGCATCTCCTTTGCGATATCATACATCATAAAATTCTCACTAATCTCTTTTGTCATTGATCTTGTGAGAATGGTCATGACTTGATTATTAGTAGTGTCCCATGCTTCAAATCCTGGGTCATCTTCGGCAGGGCGTTTTAGATCCGGACGGTATCCCATCTTACCTTGTCCAGAAATGTACATTTTCATAGACCTTGACCATAGCAAGTAGTTGTTGCCATCAAGTCTATGATTAGTATAAGATGAAGATTCAGTGACCCCAGTCTGCTGAGGCAGCTGGGACTCAACTGAGGGTGAGGAAGCTTCAAATAATGAAGACATCTTGATTCAGCAGGGTACTGAGAATTTGCAGCGGATTCAGGAGTTTAAGTCTCTGATACCATGAAGAGAGTTTGAGAAAGTAAAAAGATACTTGAGTAAACTTCAACTTAGTTTTATTCATCATAAAAGAGTGAGTATAAATAGCTACAAGTAAATGAGAAAGGTCCTAGTAGAGTATAAGCTAGGAGAGAGCAATTAATTACTAGAGTCGGCTAGTATTAATTGCTAGAGATGTCTATTACCTAATAAGACAAAAGAAGTTACTTTATGACTTATTAATTGTTTATACAATACAATTAATATGTCTTACAATTAATGTGTCTCACAATTAATATGTTACACTAAAGTAACGTACATAATATTTCCACATTACCCTTATTCCTATCCACTAGTATACCCGCTAGCCTATCCTCAAGTTTACCGGGCTCCACTTGACACATAGTATCGTCATGCTTTGCTGGCTTATGCACCACAAAGAAGAGAAATTATCGATTATGCTAGAATGTTTAGTGAGGTGCGTAAGAATAACGTACTTCTCTTCTACAAAATAGGGATCCGACAGAGTCAGAGAGATGGTTACGAGGCGCAGAGTCTTTGCCTAAGGGGATGAGAATACCGGTAGCCAAATGGGCTAATCTTGTGAAGTTGCTTTTAGTGAGAGATGTCAGGGAACAGATTGACATGGTAGAGAGAACCACATAGGATATAAATGTATGGAAGTGCTGATGTAGTGCCCTAAACCCAATCGGGTTGGACCGGATCAGACCGGGCTGGATCATTCTACTACGTTTTTATGTATATACATATAATAAATGACTATTCTGTTATTATATATTTGTTCGTCTAACAAACCAATTATGATATTGTATATATATGATAACATCCTTAGTGTTAAACTGTGATTGAAGAATCATAATAGTGATTATGCTTGATGAGATCTCGATTCACTTTAAAATGTTTGATACTTAAATGTCTATAGTCGTACGTGCTATTGAATGGGACATTAATAGTACGGTTAGACTAGCACGTATTAGATGTCTTCTATTTTATGAAGATAGTGATAGATCTCGTCTATCAAAGTATAGAGACACTTGGACTGAGCGTGGACGTGTATTAGAGAATGCGTAAGTTAGACTGACCCACTTACTTTATTAAGTGTCGCCCTATGTGTCAGTTGTGTGATTATCCCAAGACTAGAGTATTCATGCGGTAGTGGTGTAGGATTCATACTTTGACACTATTGAGGTTTCTCCTAGCCACGGGACGATAATGCGGTAGTGGTGTAGGATTCATGTTTCTCATCCGGAAATCGCGTATTCTAATGGTAGGGGTAAATATCCGAAAGGGCCTTCTTACAAGGCATGTCTTATTCTCGAAAATCTTTGCAAAACGGAAGTAATGTGTTACTCCGAGAGAGTAGGATATCCAGATTATAAGATACGATTGTTAATGTTTTGACACTCGAGATACGACTGTATGGATATTATAACAACGATAGGATTCTATTTACACGGTAACCGTTTCACATGAAAGGTTGTAGTCAATGCACTTGACTCTTCCGATGATTGTGGGTCATGACGTGTTGCTAGACGCTGATCATGATCGTTAGGTGTGAAGGACATTTTGGCAAATGTGCTTTATGCTTACGATCAACATATTCGGAAGCCTATCGGGTCAAACATGTATGGACAACGAGCCAGAATTAAATTGTGGTTATAGTAATAACCAAATAGGGAATTATTTATCCCAAATATAAAGTGTTACATTGATAAATTAATATAGTAGTATTTATTTATTATAAGTAAATAATACAAGATAATGATTATGTAGATTAATTAAATAACCATGATGTATATGATGCATGTGGCGCCAATTATATGCATATATGATATATGTATTTTGTAAATTAATTAATCATAATACTATATTATGAGGTATTATATATATATATATATATATATATATATATATATATATATATATATATATATATATATATATATATATATATATATGATATGATATGCGTGTGCGCATGTGTAATTGATATATATTTGGTAATATAATAAAGATATATTCAATATTATATATTGACAATAAATATCTTGGAAATATTTAATATGAGTTATTAAATATTAATGGATATATCAATTAAAAGAATTTATAGATTTTTGCCAAGATAGACACATCCACTAATAAATCAGGTGAAAAGTACACACATGATTAATAAGGACAAAATTAATTTAGATTTCCGATAATTACCCTAATTTATAATTATGGAAGGAGGAGTAAACAAATGGAAGTAAATCATGGCTATTAAAAGATGAGTAATTATAGCAATTAAATAGAATCTTCCCAAATATCTTATCCAATTTTCGAAAAAAAACAAAAAATTAAAAACATAAAAACACAATAATGAGTACGCTTCGGTTACAACTATGTGTGTGTGTGTGTGTGTGTGTCTATATATATATATATATATATATATATATATATATATATATATATATATATATATATATATATATATATATATATATATATATATATTACGAGTGAAGTAACGAACACGTGAAGTAATAATACAATAAAAATGATAATTTCTAACATATAGTAAAAATTACAAGTGAAGTAACAGTAACACCTGAAGTAACAATGCAATAAGAATGGTAATTTCTACCATATAGTAAAAATTACGAGTGAATTAACAGTAACATGTGAAGTAACAATGCAATAAGAATGATCATTTCCATCATACGGTGACAATTACGAGTGACTACTTCTTTGTATATTGGGTGTACTACTTTTTTTATATGTTATTACATTTTTCTAGTGTTACTACATGCTTAATGTGTAACTACATTTTTTTATAGAAACTATATTTTATCGTTTGTTATTATTTCTTGGCAGTGAGTACACTTTTTATGCGTAATTACATTTTTTTATGTAACTACATCTTTTTTGTCAGTAATTTTTTTTCTTCGTATTTTAGATTTTGGATTTAATTAGTCAAAGATATTTATGACTGCAATAAATCCAAATAATGATTCCCCTTCCCCCAAGAATTTATTTCCTTAAATCCTTATTTTATTGAGGAATTGATTTTCTTAATCCCTACTCCAAGCATGAAACTTTTCACAATAGCATTGGGACAATAAGTGGCACCATTACCACTATATTTATGTGGGGGGTGTCAAACACTTTTGTATGACAAATACAAGTCTTATTTTCTACTAGAAAATTAAGAAATCTTATTGGAAGTGAGTTTTGAGAGGAAGAAAAAGGCGGCCTAGCAGCCGACTTTTTCTGGTAGCAATTATGTGAGGGGATTCCGGCAGTTGTTGTGTGTATCAACGGTAGAGGCCGAACACTTGGGCGGTTTCGTGGACAAACTACAACCGTAGACAAAGTGACGATCTTTCTAAGATCAATCTAGTATGAAATCTTGTCTACTTCTATTTGTTTATTGTTTAAATGAAGTCAATATTGGTTAAAAAGAAATCAAAATTTTAAATTTCACTGCATCCCGCATTGATTTTCTAAAAGTGGTATCAGAGAAAGATTTTCGAATTAAGCAATAGACATTATTTATTTTTGTAGTAATTTTCATCACGGTTAATCGTATCAAGATGCGTGACATGGATTCGCGAACAATATGATCGAACGAAACTAAAAAAAAAATAATATGCGGCGACCCCACCACCGGCCGGGCAGGTCGCCGGCGGCGGCGATAGGGCCACCTGCTGTCAACGTCGGCTCTTGTCCGGTCAATGGTGGGAGTCACATATTTTTTTGTTTTGTGTTTTTGTGATTCCATATGATTCCTAATAGTGATGGTAATTTCTCTTTTGTTTAGTTTATGCCATATGGTTAACCAATGGTTTAAATAATTTGAAACATATCACAAATGTCTCAGAGATGATTGGGATAAACTTGGTCCACAATAGTTGATCAAAAGTTAACATATGTCATTCAAAAATTTGAATGGGCCTAAGTTGATGCTTTTTGGTTCAGGTCGAACTACAACAAGGCATTGTTTTTTTATTAGTGAATCAAAAGGAAAAAACAAAAGAAATTTATTTTGATTTTTATTTTGGAATGATTCTAAATTATAAGATGATGGAGGTCAAGTTAAATTATTAACTCGATGCCTACTAACTCACTAGCAAGAGAACTAGGTTCAATTGTAGTATAGCCAGATAGAGTCGAGGTCGATCCCACAGAGACTCGGCACAAATAAAACACAAATTTATCCTATTAGAACCAAATTAAAAGGCGGTCTACGACCAACTAAATGCAGAAAATAAAATAGTGACAACCACAAGACACAAAAGACCACAAAGACAGTCTAAAGACTACTAAAACACGGATAATAGTATTGATATTATCTAGACAAATAGTATTGATTACGCTAGTAGATTATAACTCCCCCATGTGAATTAGGATGATAACGAGACAAAACAAACGTTAAAGATTAATTATTATGACTACGGGAGTCATCCCCTAAGGTAGATTTAGCTCCAATTAGGTCATCTAAATCATCGTGCCTCCATTACGTGACTTCGCTTTTAAATGCCTCCATCTCATATAACTTTTGACACAATTACGAAACTAGGGATGCCGGTATAAACCGTAACCTCATCTAAGCAACATTCCTAGGGTAAGGCGTACTTCTTAGATGCCGATTCAATCTATATCCTAAGTAACAATCACTTTTTGGGTTTCATGTTAAATTATGATGACAAATAATTAAGTTGATCAGGTTTAATTACTCGTTTTAATTCCAATTCAAGAGAATCGACGTAGTCGAAGCCGATCATAATATTGCCCTACACATTGCCAGGCTCGGTCGACCGAACGACAGCACTCGGGCGACCGAGTGACACGTCTAGGTCGACCGAACACGAGCTCGTGCCGGAACAAATCATGATTACTTCTTAACGTTTCTAACCTAAACACATGGGTTCGTAAATAAATCTACATCACGCAATCAATACAAATAAAAACTACTCCATAATAAAATATATCAGATCTACAAATAAAGATTGCATAATTGAATAGTCATACCCTCGAAGACGAGAGTGACTCCCACTCTTTAATGCGCTCCCTAATCGGAGAATCCGACGAATCCACAATGTACGAACATAAAGAAAATAAAACTAAAACTTAAAGGCTAAAATTGTATGAATTGTTTTTGTGTTGTAGTGGTGTGTGTTCTCAGCATCGTGGTCCGCCGTTTATATAGGAGTTGTAGCCGATATAGGGAAAATCCAGAAGATTGACATGCATTTATCACATTAGGCTCGGGTGACCGAACCTACACGCTCGGTCGACCGAATGGCATGGCTCGGTCGACCGAGCCTCCTTCTTTACGCGTTTTCAATTCGGTTCGTCTGACTTGTTCCCCACTCCATGCTTTTGAATTGATCTCGATTAATCTTTTCTTCAATGCTCCGATTTTCTTCTCTTTTATCTTGAGATCTCCCGATTGCATGATAATTATCTTCCCGATTTATCATGATCTCGCAAAATCGCATTTATCACACAATTTAATTGCTCTTTTATAATAAAAACAGCTAAATACCAATTATCATATTAATAATCACTTATCATTAAATAATAAATATAAACACGTGATTAAATATGAAATATATACAATTAACTCCGATTTAAGGTTAGAATTGATGACATAAATAGGTATATTTTAACTGTCATCATAAGAATCAAAATAAAATATTGAATTTAAAATTAATCATTAAATTTATTTTCAGTAAATAATTGATTTTAAAATAATCGTTAATTTTAATTTCAATTAAATACTTATTTAATTAATTAAATGTTAATTATTGGATGCAAAAGACGCGAATTGTAGTTTTAGAATTTTTATCCTTTTCATAAGATATGATTGTATGGATTGGATGTTTTACTTTATATAATATGATTATATGGACGCCAATTGATCATTGACTCGACCAATATGATAAATGGCGAATATTTTATTTTCTTTAGGATCAAAAGTTGTCCTAGCTAGGCGTTATGAAGAAGGAACTTAGTTTATTTTTTGCATTTATCTCATTCCCGTCAGCCCTCCATGTGCGGCGGGTGTATTTATTTTATTATATAAAATTTATTTAACAAGATGTAGCAGAATCTTGAGGCCAAAAGAAGACAACGTAGAAATCTATTGGAGGTTTCTGCTACCCTTAGTTTGTGACCCACGGTTTGTTAGTTTGTATTCAAAACCTTACATCGAAAAAGTCCATGATCATATAGTTTAAACATTTATTTATTATGTGCTTGTATTTATTTTATGCGAAACGATAGATGCATGCCTAGGGTTGATCTAGATTACTGTGTAGGGTGCATATCTATAGAGATAGATTTGTAATGATGAGACCAATTAATAATTGAAATAAATAGTCCCACAACAAAAATTAAGTTGGAATTCGGTCTCCCAATATTATAATGACGGCGAAGAGCCTTTGTTCGGATCCAACTGATCGGCCTTCGTCGGGAGTTGACCTACCTCGGGTATATTGTTATTATTGAGATATGATCGTATGAGATCTTGCGTATATTGGGTTATGACTTAACTAAAATATTACAGTGATCGGCCCTCGTCAGGACCGTCTTATTTTAGAGGCAATGAGTTGGCTACCACATAGAGATGTGTAGTGTCAAAGAGTCGACTAGTCAATTAACCACCAAAACTCACATAGAGATGTGAATGGGAAATGGTTGCCTGCCCTTTGAATTATTCCGGCCGGTAGATCGGCCCTTGTAGGGAACCGGGGTAACTAGATAGGATCTTGGTCACTAAAGAATTTTTGAAATTCTTGAAAGTCAATTGAGAATGGTTGACTAGTGAGAGCAAATTATAAACCAAAAGACCATTTTTGATTTTGCATGTATAAACAACAATACTCTAATTATCTTTATTTTATGTTGTAGTTTTTAGCAAGCTTTTATTTGTACATTTTATTTCTCGATTGTTAAACCAAATTATAAATGACTGTTACCTTTTAAGAAAGAGGGGGGGGGGGTTTCTAAAGGCACCCCCGTATTACTTCTGGCACCTCTTTTATTATTATTTTTCATTTACTTCTATCCACCACAAAATTACTTTACACACCACATGAATATAATAAATTTCAAAATATACACTTTAGCCCTAAACTTTACAATATAATCCCTTAATTATTATCAATATCATTTATTAATCATCACCTTTATCAAAAAACCCACCCTTTCTCCTCCATCATCCCCACCAATTCTTCTTCCTCCTTCTCCCTCAACCACTCATTTCCTCCTCAGGCCGCCCCACCCCTTTCTTCCCCATCATCCCACCACTTCTTTTTCTTCTTCTCTTCCTTCAACCACTCCCTCCTCCTCCAAATCGCAGCTCCGCCTTTTTTTTTTCACTTCCAAATCACAGCTCCATCATTTTTTTCAGCTTCCAAATCACATCTTTAAAGAAAACAATTTGGCATCCCTTCCCAACCATCATGCATTCATCCATGGACGAGGGGTGTCGATTTGCAGGTGGGTTTCAAAAAAAAAATGGTGCTGCATTGGTGCATTTTCCAGCGGCTGTTCAAGGGGAGGGAGGAGATGGAGCGCCGGGGAAGGAGGAGGGCAGCTGTTTTGCAGAGGGGAAGGGGTGGGGTGGTGGAAATGAAAAAAAATGATGTTTTGGGTCGTGAAAATGGTGGGGAGTCGCCGGAAATGGGTGTTGCTGTTTGAAAGGGGGGTTGGTAAATGAGGGGGGGGGGGGGTGGTTGCCGGAGAAATTGTTTGGGGTGGGGGAGTGTGAGGGTGGTGGAGAAAATGGTTTGGGGCTGTAAATTGGGGGGGGGGGGGGGGGGGCGGTTGCCGGAAAAAACGAGGGAAAGGGGTTATGCTACATGAAAATTGAAGGATAATAATGTTTGATTAATTTTGGGAGGACTAGTTTTAATTTTCTAAAAGTTGTGGTGAAAGTAGTAGTTTTTATGGTGTATGAAGTAATAAAATAATAAAAATATTAACCGTGGTGCCAAAAGTATAATTTTGCGGTGCCGGGAGTAAGGGGGTGCCGAAGTAATAAGGGCCATAAGAACCCCACTTTAAGAAACGTTCTCAAATACGGTTTAGTATTTAAATTCCTCAAAATGAAGCAGTAACATGAGTAATTACGTTTTGGTGATTGAAGAAAAAAGACTACATATTTGATGTTGTGCTCTAAGACTTTAATAGAACAAATACTCATTATATGATTAAATCACTTGAAATAAGTTTCAACGAACTAATCATATATGGGATATAGCGATATTCTAAAGGTCATTATGTAATCCGATGACAATTAATTCAAACATTAGATGTGTTGAATGTGAATGACCACAACGAATTTTTGGAAATGTCGTTTTCAAAATTGTAAGATTTAAGTAATGACTTAATTATTTAATAATTTCTTAAAGGTTAATTAAATGGTTCATGTTTTGAATATGATTCAAAATGTTAATAAACTGTTTAATATTCTTTGGATTCTCTTTATTAAAAAAGTAGCTCTTGTAATTTTCTTAAGTCCTATGAAGACTAAACTAAGATATATATACAAGTGCTCAGTCTAGCCCTGTTTGGTTTCGGGTTGGATTGGGTTGAATGTATTCAAGAAAGAAAAAGTAAAATAAAATATAGTGAAATAATGATTATAAAGTTGAAATGTTATGTTGAAATTTGTGTATTTGAAGAAAAGATTGGTGAGAGAAGTTTTAATGAAATATTATATTGAAAAAGTAATGGTTAAATAGTGTAGTTGGTGAATAAAGTGAATTGATTAATATTATTTTATTTGTTGATGTTGAATGATTGATGAGAGAATTTATAATAAAATAATAAAAATAATAAAATAATGATAAATAAGATAGTAGGGTGAATAAAATATTGGGTTGGATCCAAATGAATCCAACCCCACCCGAAACCAAACAAGGTCCCAGGATTAAAAGAGTCACGGGGCGCGTGATTAAAAAGAGAGAACTTACTGAAGTCTCTACTCTAAGCAAGAAGGTTGAGATTAATCTAAACTTAAGTGAACTCCTAGATATATGATATCTTATGAGCACGATTATCCCCTGGATATGGCCTAGTGGTGAGGAGCGGGGTGTTATAATGACAGTCGGACCTTAAGCTGGAGGTCCCGTAAAAGGGGTTGATTTCCGATTGATAACACCCTTCAGTGATGGGGAACCAGCAAGCCCCTGACTCTAAGCTCTAGGTTACCTGATTAATCTCTCCCCACATTCCTGTAGGATCGGGGGTGGGGGCCCGACGGTTAGGGTTTAACCGTTTTTTTCTTATGAGCGCGATTAAATTAGAAAGATTGAAGAAATAATATTCTAAGTTAAAGTGAAGCAAACGTTGCAACATTTACCGTATTATATTCTACATCTTGTAAACTGACAATGGAACTAAATGTTATTTTTTTCCGCTTTTTATGAAGAACATGATTTCAGTTATCTGTTAGGATTTAATAGACAAATTCAATTGTAAGGAATAAATGTTATTCCGATAAAGTTGAATAGTCATTGAATCTAAATGTAGATTGATGTCACTATATAGTTGATGTAGGTGATAAAATCTTAACCGAATAATTCTATGGCCGTTATCCTTAATATTTTACAACTATTCTTGACACAGTCTCTATAGAAGATAAATGTATAATAAGTATCATTATGATGATGTCTGTACCACGTGATTATGAATCGTGTGGGCAACACGTACCTTATCTAAAAACGACTGAAATAGCCTTTTGCATGTGAAAAGGTTATAAAGTCCATAAAAATTGACTAAAGCCTAAACATACCGATTTTTGTTGGCTTATGACAATTAATGCCATAAATAATTGTTTATTACTCTCTATGACTGTTCTTAGAAATATTCGCTTGTACTTAGTGAAGTACGAATTTCGGAAAGTCTGAAAAGTTCGAGCTAGTACGAATATGAGATTGATAAACAGCTTAGGAATTAATCTTCAATTGGATTAAAGTAATGAATGCCTGAAGCGTGTTTCAGAAGTTGTGTGAAAGGAATTAGATTCTCCCTTGAAGGATACCATTTTGAGATACATAATTTAATTGTGTTTCGAAAATGAAAATAGCACTTTATAGGATAAAGATGTGGTGTATAAATGGTAGTTTATTTTTGTAATAAATAAATGAAAGGGTGCCATGGCATAATTTTTAGTTGGAAAA
Source organism: Gentiana straminea (assembly GCA_036785695.1). NCBI lineage: Eukaryota > Viridiplantae > Streptophyta > Magnoliopsida > Gentianales > Gentianaceae > Gentiana > Gentiana straminea. The sequence goes on along the minus strand of JAVUPR010000497.1, from coordinate 7,428,122 downwards.
TTTGTCCAACCAATATTTTCTGACGTTCAGGACTATATTTTTTTTAAAAAAAAAAGACCATTTATAGGTCTAAAATTGTGCCTGGGAAAAAACAGGATCAAAATTGCAAAACGTGTTAATTACAGGACTAAATTTACAATTTAGCCCTTAATTGGCTTTCATGCAACATTTAGGGCCACACCAATTATTCATAGCAACTAATGAAATCCAAGCAAATAAAAAGACTCTAATACTATTCACAAGCCCAATATTACATAAATAATAGACTTAATTTATTTCTTCGTCAATGAAAATCACATCAGGACGAAGGCAAAAGCTTCCCTAGACATAAAAAAAATAGTTAAGATACTTAAGGTGGACACCTGGTGTAAAGCGAAGTGTTTCGTTTAGATGCAAGCAACCCTTTAGCGCATTCTTCATTATTATTTCCTTCAAAACGTATGTCAACTGAGCACCACTGAAAAAATTACTTTTTCCATAAGAAAGAAAAATGTGAAATTAGCCAGTATGAATATCCTGATGTTTGCTGCTCCTGCACCTGTAATTTGTTTTTTCTTAGACTTTTTCCATGCATTATTTTATGGATGTGCAGAGATTTGAACTAGTAAGCTTCAAATCTTAGTATTCTTATGCTGTTTCTTACCCTATCAATGATTGCAATCAAGGGCAGACCTACACTTACAAAGGTGGGCCAGCGCCCACTGAGTCAGGGACGGAATCAAGAATTTGTGGTCAGGTGGGTTAATAGACTATATTCGTATGGTCGGGTGGGCTGGACTAAGAAAACTAACTATGTTTGACTGAATTATATAAGGTTTTTAGTGTACCGAAAATAAACACCGGGTGGGCTACACCCACCCAAGCCACCTTCTAGGTCCGTCCCTGCACTGAGTTACGAAAAAATCGTACTGAAACGATGTAATTTTGTTGCTAAAAATGTAAAAACACAACTAATGACCTCATGTATCATGCACCTATTGAGAATAAGAAAAAGAAAATACCTGCCATTCTTGAAAGCTCTTCAAAATTCTTGGGCCTGCCTGACTCCGCTGATGCCAAATAGGAACGGTCAAAAAAGTTTGACATGCTCTCCATAGTTGGCATCCAGGGAGCCAGGCAGACCAATTCTTTTGATTCCAATGCAAAATTATTGTTGGTCTCTGTTTTGTTTTCTGCATGCTGGAGAGAGATTTTGATTTCACAGATGCAAATGAGTATTAGTGCAAGCCTTCATTTCACAGGTGATATAAAACTTTGGACTTCAAAATGAAAATTGCCAGAGGAGACATTTTGAAATGTCATAAACTTTCCTTTATATAATTTAAAAAATAACATAAACTTTATATAATTTTTTTTTTTATAATACTACAATATATGATATGAAAAAAAAAATAGAGGTTGAGGCCGAGTCAAATGACAGTGAAAAATGTTTTATAAACAAGAGAATAAATTAAAAGAAGTTGAAAATGGACTGTAATGGAAGACGGTTGGAAGAAAACAAAAGGTTTGATTTCTACAAAAAGAAATCTGTCTTATTCAACTCATTGTTTAGCAATATCTTTAGTTCTTGACAATATTTTGGGCAAGTGGATGAGTATTTTAGATTAAAATTTTTAAAATACACCTTGGCCGCTTGGACATTTTCTAAATTATCAACTAATATATAGATGCTTTTTCAAGGCAATCAGAATATACAAACCATATCAATTGTCTGTCAGATCGTTGATATAAATTTGAGGAGGTCTTCGATAATAATATAAAATTTATTTATCTCTGGCTTAGATCCCGTTTTGTAAATAATTAAGTACTTATTCTAAATATATTAGGTGGTAGTTACATTTAGTGGTGTTTGTTAACATTTTTTTATACATCTTAATTAATTAAGTACCACTTAGTTTTACATTAAAAAATTAAAAAGTTTTCAGCGATTTAAATGTAGCTTATCACTGAAAATGTTGCCGCATGTTGTCCTAAATATATGCAAAACGTATGCAAGTGGTTAACATTTCATGTTTTTCATTTTATAAAGTATTTTGGCGATTATATAAGATATATATATATATATATATATATATATATATATATATATATATATATCAATTAGATTTTTCTTTAGACCCTTTCAACAATATGAAATTGCAGTTCTTATTTAATTAAGTAAATATTACAATCATATATATTTACATATATACATGAGTATATATATATATGTGTATCTTTCATATATATATTTAGTAATTTTTTTTAATATATAAAAGTGTTGTATGAGTAAAATCATTAAGTTAAACATTTTCAAATTTTAGACGGATTTAGTTATCAAACGATCTAATTATTTTCAGATTTCAGAAACTTATTATATTCATATTTCAGATTTCAGACTTCAGATTTAACAAACGGCCCCTTAGTGAGACAAATCATTACACTTTCTAACGAGAACCAAAATTCAATTCTCCTCCCACCCCAAATAAAGATCTTTTCCCTATCCTCCAATATGTAAAGTCTCATATCGGTAAAGTAGTAGAATACTTACCAATATAAGTGTGAGACATAAATCTCTTGTCAATTCGGGTTAGCCCTTTTAGACCAAGCGAGGACGATGGTCTAAGCAGTTGACCGGATCATCTATGACTCATTTAACGCTACCAGACTTGGGGTCTGGGGGCGTTATAGAATTTATGACTCATAAAGCGCTACCAGACTTGGGGTCTAGGTTGTTACAGAATGGTATTCATAGCCGACTATCAGACGGAACTATGCGCTGCACCGTTAGAGACGGTGTAAAGATGTCCTCTAGTTACATACATATATATATATATATATATATATATATATATATATATATATATATATATATATATATATATATATGAAAGATTTACTTACCATAGAAACTAAAATGTATAGTGATCATCATGCACTTCTTATTCCTATATTGTAATTGAGTGTTGAAGTTGAAGCAACTTCACACAGGGCGGCTGTAGGATTTCGGTGACACGGGTCAGGGATCGAAAGAGGGATATCGTATCACTCATATATGCTATTGGTGCCGCCGCCCCTGCCCTCACATGCTCTTCTATCCCAGAGATTCTAAATCTTGCAATCTCAATATGAAGTTGAAAATGTGTTCAAGGGGAGGAGGGTGCTTAAGGGCTTGAATATAGGAGTATTTAAAGGGCTGTAGTATTAGTGTTAAGACAAAATTAAATCAAGCGAATCCTGGTTGGAAGAATTCGCGGGATTTCTATTAATTTGTATTTTTGGTTTGGGGTGGGTAATTACGTCAGGGATTTACCACACTTTTTTGCCATTTGATTTGCTACATTGATATCTCTTCTTTATTGTTTAGTGGTTGGAATTTGTTAAAATGTCGTTGTAGCTATTGTAAATATTAATTTTTGTTATAACATGATAGAGAATCCAGATTCAAGATAGATAATTGAAATAAGCAATCTAATAGTACTAATCAACATAAAAATAACAGAAACAAGAAGAACACAAGATTTAACGTGGTTTCCGGCGTTGTGCCGACTACTCCACGGACATAAAAGAGATATCTTATTATGCAATGAATTTTAGACGGATTGCACACATTACAATGATCAATACAATTGGTGTGTATAGACACAGATCCCTAAAACCCTAACCGCCAAAAGATCTTTGTCGGATTGCCATAAATACCCTAGATGTTGGGTCCCTATGCTGACCCAACTCACCTGACCACTTTTCAGATGTAGAACTCAGCTGCATCCAAAACCTCAGCAGACCTCAGCAGGTTACTGGCCCCAGAAGAAATTCAGCAGACTCCACCAGCTGACTTTCACAGACTTGGATGCACTTCATTCAGCTGACTTCACAGATTAGTTCTACAAGATATAGAGTTTAAATCATCTTGCTGACAATTATCAATCATTTTATAGTGGTATGTGGAAAATGAATCAAAACTTCAAGAACTAAAGGTCAAATTAGAGCAAAACAAATGGAAAAACTTCATCCAATTTTAGAAGGTGATCTTTATTCATAATGCTATAGTAATCACAACTGAATTGCTTGCATTAACTCCTTAGACTGCTCGTTAGATCATCTAATCAACGCTTTAAACCGATTTTAGAAGATTTCCTAACAAACCAACAACCTCCATCGGTTTCTAACTTTTTTTAGTACATTTATACACTAGGTGTTTTGATGATGTTCTAAAAGAACACTTAATTAAACACTTCTTCCTTAAGCTTTCAAATCTTCATCCAACCCCCCTCTCAAGGTGGATATAGTGAAGTGTCCAGCTTGAACTTCCTGCTTAAATATCTCAAATCTTCATCGACATTCTATAGTATGAAATATCAATCTATTTATGTAGTAGGAGTGAATATGTTGGAAATGCCTATCTGATTTAGCAAGTTCTTAAAAATAGGAGCATCAAAAGGTTTAGTCATGATGTCAACTAACTGATCTTTGGTAAGAATAGACATCATTTTGTGCATCCCAATTTTCACCTTTTCTCTTACTACATGGCAATCAGTCTCATTCAGTTTTGTTCTTTCATGGAACAATGGATTGCACTGCATTATCACAAAACAATAGAGTATGAGCATGTACTGGAACTTTAAGATCTTGTAAGATAAAGATTAATCATGCAATTCACAAGTGGCATTAGCCATAGAACTGTATTTAGCTTCTGAGGAGCTGCTAACGATTGTTGTGTTACTTTGCTTTCCAAGAGATAGGAGCATTGCCTAAAAACATTATGCACCCTAAACAATACCCTCTTGTCTCTGGATATCTAGCCCAATCACCATCACTCTAGCTCTTCAAGTGTAGAGACTTTGAAAGGAAGAAGATCCCTTGCCCATGATTACTTTTTAGGTATTTGACAAGTCATTGATCAGCTTCCATGTGATTAGTAGTAGGAGTATATAGAAACTGACTGATTTTCTTTAAAGACAATGTCTAGCCTAGTGAAACTTAGATAAATGAGATTTCCATTCAAATATCTATATTGAGTGTTATCCTCAAGAAGATCAAAATCTCCATGTTGCAAATTTTGTTTTTATTGCATAGGTGTGCTTGCAAGTTTGGACCTTAGAAAATCATAGGTTTAATGTATATTTCCTTTGAGAAATGGATATCCATTCTGTTGACTTTCCTACCTCAATTCCGAGGAAGTATTTCAACCTACAAAGATCATTAATCTTGAAGATATCATGGAGATAACTCTTGATATAATGGATATTTTCTATATCTGGACTGGCAGCAATGATCTCATCTACATTGACAAGCAAGTCTATGAACGACTATCCAAAACATTTTGCAAAGAGACTATGATCATGGCGTGATTTTATGACCCTTGATTTTGTGGAGCTGTGGTCAACTTTGAGCTCCATTGTATGCTTTCCTATTTTATTCCTTAAAGAGACTGATATGCTTGCAAACTTGATTTGGCATATCAGATTTGAAACCTAGTGGTAGTTGCATATACACTTCCTCATGAAAATCACCATGTAGCAAAGCATTGTTGACATCCATTGGAAGAATATGCCAAGTATTGGAAGTTGCTATTGTTGGGAAATCTACGCGGAAACGCAGCGGAATTCAAAATTTTATTTCATTTGGCCAGGATCGACTTCGTTTAAGCAACAAACACATAAAGCTAGTAGACGGTGGTTATCTTGCTTGATCTAAAAGATCGACGCTTTGACCGTCTAAGGAGAGTAGCGATGCACGGAGCCGCCCAAGTGTTCTGCCTCTACCGGTGATCCAGACGAACAGCCCGTCGGAATCCCATCATGGATTGCTACCAGAAAACTCGGCTGCTAGACCGACCTTTTCTCCCTCTAAGATCTCTCTCTAAGAAGCTCTATATTTTTCACAAGAACTGTTAGCTCTTGGAATTGTGATGTGCAAAAGAGCTTGACACCCACTTCCTATTTATAGGGAAAGTAGCGCCCCAGATAGAGTAGAAATGAAGAAAACCTTTTACTAGTAAAATAAGGAAAATATATTTGATTGATTTATCTCATTAATATTCAATATCTTATATTAAATATATTTCCAATATATATATAGACAATATCTTATATTGAATATATCTTTATCTTATTACCATAAATCTATTTCTCCAAAATCAATTAATATCCAATATTAATATTATGGTAATCTTATTAATTAAATTGTACAACTCAAATGTAACCTATACACTTGATATGGCGTCCCTTCCCCACAAAATTGGGAATTTAGATTTTCTTTAATTAATATAATACATTGATTAATTAATTTGCAAAAAATACATGTGTATCATATACACATTTAATTTCGACATAAATATATACATCATATGTATATTTAATTAATCAACATAATTAATATCTTGTATTATATTTATTCATAATAAATAAATACCACCATATTAATTTACCACTATAACCTTTATAGTACGAGATAAATTCTTTCCTTATTTGGTTATCAACTATAACCACATTTTAATTCGGCTAGATGTTCATATGTGTGTGACCCGATAGACTTTCAAATATGTTGGCCGTAGACACAAAGTGAAAATTACGAACATGCCCTTCATGCCTAACGATCACGGGATAGCGTCTAGCAACACACCGTGACCCCCAATCATCGGAAGAGTAAAATGTAATGAGTACTACCTTTCATGTGAAACAGTTACCGTGTAAATAGATTCCTATCGCTGTATTAATATCCATACGGTCGTACGTCGAGTGTCAAACATTAACGACCATATCTTATAATCTGGATGTCATGCTCTCTCGAAGTAACTCATTTACTTCCACTTTGCAAAGATTCACGAGAGTAAGACATTCCTTATAAGAAGGCCCTTTCCGATATTCACCCCTACTGATAGGGTAGCGATTCCTAGAAGACCAAACATGTATACTCCGCATGCTTCAGTATCACACCCAATCACTACCGCATGATCGCCCCATGGCTACGGGAAACCTCAATAGTGTCAGAACATGAAATCCACACCGTGATGCCATGTAGACTCCGGTCCTAAGGATAATTACACAACTGCCACATAGTGTGACACTTAACAGTGTAAGTGGATCAGTCTAACGTATGCATTCTCTAATACACGTCCACGTATAGTCCAAGTGTCTCTACACTTCGATAGACGAGATCTATCCCTGCCCTTAAAGACAGAAGACATTTAATACGTGCTAGCCTGTTCGTACTATCAATGCCCTGTTTAATAGTACATCAGCCTAGAGACATTTAAGTATCAAACTTATTGAAGTGATTAGAGATCTCATCAACCATAATCGCCTATCATGGTTTCTCTATCACAGTTTAATACTAAGGACGTTATCATATAACAATTCATAATTGGTTCTTTAAAAGAACAAGTATATGACAACAGAAAAGCCATTTATCATATGTAAAAACATAAAGAAATAGTAGAAATGATCCGACCCGGTCGGATCCGGTCCAACCCGATTGGGTTTAGGACACTATTTCAACAATCTTCCACTTGGACTAAAACCAATCACTCATACACATAAGACCAAGTTGAAACACAAGAATCCCATGCAAGACTCGCAACCAGCTCTAGCCGTGAACGGATCCCTATCCGTGGGGACTCAAACTATCTTCATACCATGCTCCGAATGACCAAGTCAAAGGAACCGCCTCAACACACACACGAATCTCTGACGAGACCCTGGTCCTTGCTTCAAGCAATGAATCCACTTACTATATCAGCTATATAGAAAAGGTGGAAGAACTGTACAAGGTTTAAGAATGAACCTGTTAGGAAATCTACGCGGGAACGCAGCGGAATTCAAAAATTTGATTTCCTTTTACCCAAGATCGACTTCGTTTAAGCAATAAACAAATAAGCTAAAGACGGTGGTTACCTTGGTTGATCTAAAAGATCGACGCTTTGACCGTCTAAGGAGAGTAGTTCTGCATAGAGCCGCCTAAGTGTTCGGCCTCTACCGCTAGTCCACACGAACAGCCCGCCGGAATCCCATCATGGATTGCTATTGGAAAACTCCGGTTGCTAGACCGGCCTTTTTCCCTCTCTCCAACTCTCTATAGGATGCTCTCTATTTTACACAAGAACTATTAGTTCTTGGAATTGTGTTGTACAAAAGAGCTTGACACCCACCTTCTATTTATAATGAAAGTGGCGCCCCATATAGTGTGGAGGAGAAGAAAACCTTTTCCCAATAAAATAAGGAAAATATAATTGATTGATTTATCTCATTTATTATAATATCTTATATTAAATAAATCTAGGATATTGTCAATATCTTATATTGAATATTCCAAGATATTGTCAATATCTAATATTGACTATCTTTATTTTATTACCATAAATCAATTTATACATGTATATATCACATATATATTACACAAATAAATCTATATATTATATATATATATATATTTATATATGCACACTACACTAGTGCGCATGTAATCTCAAATGCACCTCACACACGCATGTGTGTATAAATATATATAAATATTAATATCTTATATTAATATATGGTAACACCATTAATTAAATTGTATAATCCAAGTGTATCTTATACACTTATAAGTGCGCCACCTTTAGCCATAAATTGGCTTCCGGAATATTCTTTAATTAATCTAATTATTATTAATATCTTGTATTTAATTTATTCATAATAAATAAATACCACCATATTAATTTACCACTATAACCTTTATAGTCTCGAGATAAACTTTCCTTATTTGGTTATCATTTATAACCACATTTTAATCCGACTAGATGTTCATATGTGTGTGACCCGATAGGCTTCCGAATATGTTGGCCGTAGACACAAAGTGCAAATTATGAAAATGCCCTTCATACCTAACGATCACGGGATAGCGTCTAGCAACACACCGTGACCCCCAATCATCGGAAGAGTCAAATGCAATGACTACTACCTTTCATGTGAAACAGTTACCGTGTAACTTACAATCCTATCGCTGTAATAATATCCATAAGGTCGTTAGTCGTGTGTCAAAACATCAACGACTGTATCTTATAATCTGGATATCAAGCTCTCTCGAAGTAACTCATTTACTCCCACTTTGCAAAGATTCACGAGAGTAAGACATTCCTTATAAGAAGGCCATTTCGGATATTCGATCCCAATCATAGGATACGCGATTCCCGGACGACCAATCATGTATACTCCGCATGCTTCGCATCATACCCAATCACTACCGCATGATCGCCCCGTGGCTGGGAAACCTCAATAGTGTCAAAGCATGACAATCCACACCGTGATGCCATGAAGACTCCGGTCCAAAGGATAATTACACAACCGCCACATAGTGTGACACTTATCCGTGTAAGTGGGTCGCCTAACGTACGCATTCTCTAATACACGTCCACGTACAAATCCAAGTGTCTCTACACTTCGATAGACGAGATCTATCCCCGCCCTTAAAGACAAGAAGACATCTAATACGTGCTAGTCCGTTTATACTATCAATGCCCCGTTTAATAGTACATCGCCTTTAGTAGACATTTAAGTATCAAACTTATTAAAGTGATTAGAGATCTCATCAACCATAATCGCCTATCATGGTTTCTCTATCACAGTCTAATACTAAGGACGTTATCATATAACAATTCACAATTGGTTCTTTAAAAGAACATATATATGACAACATAAAAGCCATTTAATATATGTATAAACATAAAGAAATAGTAGAGATGATCCGACCCGGTTGGATCCGGTCCAACCCGATTGGGTTTAGGACACTATTTCAACAATCTCCCACTTGGCCTAAAACCAATCACTCGCACACACAAGACCAAGTTGAAACACAAGAATCTCTTGCAATACTCGCAACCAGCCCTAGCCATAAACGGATCGCTATCCGTGGGGACTCAGACTATCTTCATATTACGTTCCAAATGACCAAGTCAAAGGAACCGCCTCAACACACACACGAATCTCTGATGAGACCCTGGTCCTTGCTTCAAGCAATGAATCCACTTACTATATAGAAAAGGTGGAAGAACCGTACAAGGTTCAAGAATGAACCTTCTAGATCCATGTACTGCTCCCGCTTGATGATGGTCAAATTGTACCCGTTATTCTATGATCTTTATCCCCGATTCTAGTTTAAAAGAGCTTTAATGTAGGGATAATAAGTCTTAATATGCCTAATTTATATATACCCCGAGTTGCGATTCGTTATTCTGCATTTCGATGATTTATTGCATTATTTGGTATTACAAACTATGTTTTTATTTAATATATGCAGTGAGTTATTCTGGACGGACTTCGGAGAGGAATTAAAGAGATTTTAGACAGTGCAGAAGCCCAGTACGAAGGAAAAGAGAAGCCCAGAAGCACAGGACACTCGGTCAACCGAGCATGATCACTCGGTCGACCGAGCCCACCTATTCGGTCGACCGAGCCACCCAAAAGCCCAACAGAAGGTCCAGCACGTTAGTAAGGCGGTTAGGGTTTAGAGATTTCGATTTTAAGTCGGTTTTCTGAAGTCGGCTGAGGCCTCTATATAAACACTTTGTCATTAACAATATTAGACATCAATCTTTCAATCAAATACATACAATACAATGTAGCATTAATACATTGAAGGTTTTTCAACAATGTAGGGGCTTCAATATGTAAGCCTTTATATTTTCTGTCTTCTTTATTTTCCGTAATTAATCCCCCCCCAATTATGATTTATCGTTTGAGTTGATTATTCATAGCTAGATGATGTAGATCTAGGCTATGACGTTAGGGAGGTGGCGATACCTTGTCTATGAGGATCACATACCCTACGTCCTCTACTTAGTGTCTATGTATGAATCAGTATTGCTTAATTAACATGTATCTATGTTAGTTTATATAATTGCTTGACGAATTGCTATTTAATCCGTATTGTATGAGAAACGCTGAGAGATAGGTTCAGAGATGTAATCTGGGGTTGAAATTGTTTGGGTAACCGAATTGTGTCATTCGGTCGACCGAGCCTACACACTCGGTCGACCGAGCCCTTTTTTACCCGTTAATCCGGCCACGTCTTTATGGTTAGGTTAGCGCAATAGAATTTATCATCTCGGTAGGTATGGCTACGGCTACGTTGCTCGTCCGTTTTAATTAGCGTATGATTAGGAAATACCAATATAGGGCTCCTAGGTTGGCTCATGAATGATCTTCCGGGACTTTCGCCGAGATCTAGGTAGGTTTTGTATTTGGGAATTGAGCTCACCTAGTTATACGTAAATCGTAGATTAACATGAGACCGTGCGTAATTGTTAATAGGACAGAGACTGATGCGATCGTTTAGGAAGTACGCCTAACCTAGGAATGTTGCCTAGACGAGGTGTACGATTAATATCGGCATCCTTAGTGTCGTAAGCGTGCAAGTTATATGAGATGGATACCCAAAAGGTGAAGTCACGTAATGTAGCACGGTGATCTAGCAACCTAACCGGTGCTAAGTCAAGTTAAAGAGGATGACTCCCGTAGCCAATCTAAGATAGATACAAACGGATCGACGAGTTAATAAGTTCGAGTTTATTATATAAATTATCTAGGTCCAAACGATAAAGACTATAATTGGGGAGGTTAGTTACGTTGTGTCGAGTCGTGTCTTTACCTTTCTTGTCTTATGTTGGTCGTAGACCGCCTCTATGTCCTTGACATGTTTAATTAATTGTTTATATATGAAATGATCCACAATTGGTTCCCTGTGGGATCGACCTTGATTCACTATAGCTATACTACGATGGGCCTAGTCCTCTTGCTAGTATTGGTTTATGGTGGTCGAGTATTTTATTATAACCTGATCGACCCTGATCACCGCTGCGCCTCTAAGGCACTACTGTGTTTTGGCCTAGTTGTAGAATTTACAGTGACCCATCGCTAAGAACATTTCCAGGTCACTGTATCACTTATTCAAAGTGACTGCAAACCCAGACTGTAGCTCCCACTCGCCTCCATAAGACTCAGGATATACGTCTGTATATCTACGTTTATTTAACTCCAAGTTTCAATAAACTAGGAACTCTTCCTTAACTTGTTTGAGGAAATTCTCGACATTCACCAGATTTACATTCATACTTGCTCATGACTATTCATGGACTATGAACATCCGGCACTATTCTTATGATGGATCTTGTTGCAGTAGCAAAGGGAACCTTCCATAATCATCATCTTTCACCTTATCCTTAGGACCAATGTCCTAATATAGATAGATCTCGAGAACACCGACTAGCGATCCCCTGTCGCGACCTATGCTAAACTCTTTTAGCATCACATCTATATAGGTAAACTATAATCTAACAAAGAGCTAAATCTATCGCTATAGATTCTTATTTCCAAAAATAAGAACTGCCAATCCAAGTGCTTTCGTAAAGACCTTGAACTACCAAACATTAATTGACTGTGACATGGGGTGATGATTCCTAAGAGAGATATCTAATACCTTACTCAAAAATCGTAACACACTCCCACTATCCATCTTGCACATGGGCATATCCTTCTTTTGACTCAATCAAACTCCTTTTATTATCAAACAAAGAAATCGTCTAGAGAAACTTGTATGAGTCCATAAATGGATCTCGTGGGCTCACATATCATGTTATCGTCTATGAACATTGAGCCGTTTGCCCAACGTCTTCAACACTATCATATAGTCATGATACGAAGTTATAACAAGTATTATCCGAACAGATCGGGCTCGCCTTACAGGGACATTCCCTCTGGTAAGACAAAGACTAGGTTCATAACTCCGGTTGTCACCGATGGAATCTAATTCGTATGTTATGGCTCCCGGCCATATCTCTCAATCTTTCCTCTCAAACATTCTTTCATAAGTCGTGAGATATTCATTCTTCAGATGAACATACCGTAGCCCTTTTAGGCTTAAGGTTATCCACGTACTTACGTAACTTTTGTGTGCACCGAGCAAAGGATCTACACCTCATCGCTATGCGGCGTCCGCTCATGTTCCATTGGTTGAATATATCTTTGTGGTTCTCAAACTCTTTTGAGATCTTATTTACTCCCACTGTCTCTTTTGGAAGAGACACTTCCTCTAGAAGACAAAGATGTTTGGAGACAAACATTTTGCTCCGCGGACAAGTAAATAATATCCAAATAAGCTAGCCGAGACATTCCACAAAGTTGCATATGTTGTACTAGGCTCCAAGCCTTTATGACTTAGCTTATGACAACTTCAAATCATCGGTTAAGATAGATTCGACATTATCCTCTTCCATATCTAATATGGAATTTATTCAACCTTTATTCTTTGGAACTAGGTTAAGTATGAGGGCACTCTCCCGAAACGGGTAAGGGATACATCGCATGGCTTGCGTCACACCTTTATCATATAAAGTGTTATTTCCATTTTGGGAACACAATCTAATTGCGTATCCCAAAGATGGTATCCTTCAAGGGAGAATCTTATTCCCTTTCAAACGACTTCTGAAACACCCTTCAGGTATTAATTACTTCAATCCAATTGAAGATTAATTCCTAAGTAGCTCATCAATCTCATATTCGTACTGGCTCGAACTTTTCGGGCTTTCCGAATTATGCACTTCACTGAGTACACTTGACTATTTCTAAAAAATAGTCGTAGAGATTAACAAACAATTATTTGTTGCATTAATTGTTACAAGCCAACAAACATCGGTATGTTTAGGCTTTAGACAATTTTCTAGATTTTATAACCTTTTCATAAAAGGGTATTTTAGTCATCTTTAGATAAGATACGCATAACCCACATGATTCATAATCATATGGTTTAACATCATCAGAATGATGTTTAATTACACGCTTCTCTTCCAGAGAATCGATATCTAGAACAACTACAAATATCAAGGATAACAACCATACAAATATTTAGTTGAGATCTCATCACATATATCAACTATATAGTGACATCAATCTAGTATGTTAGATTCAGTGACCTTTCAACTTTATCGGAATAACATTTATTCTTTACAATTGAATATGTCTACTAAATCCTAACAAATAACTGAAAATATGTTCTTCATAAGAACCGTAACATAATAACATTTATTTAGTTCCCTTATCGCTTACTAGATCCGAATGTTGTAAGTGTTACAACGTTTGCTTCACCCTCCATATCCGTATTTAACCTTTCTAATTTAATCACACTCGTAAGATGTCATATATCTTAGAGTTGACTTTGAACTTAGACAGATTTATCTCAACTCACTTGCCTAGAATAGAAACTTCAATAAGTTCTCTATTTGAGCACATGCCCTAACTTTCCTTTTTAATCCTTTAAGCACTTGAGAAATGTTTCTTATTGTAGTCTTCATAAGACTTAAGAAAGATCACAAGAGCCAAGTTTTCAATTTCCTTTCATAAAGAAAATCTAAAGTTTATTAAATAGTTTATTTAACCTTTTGAATCGTATTCAAAACATTGACTATTTAATTAACCTTTAAGCAATGATAGAATTAAGTCGATCTTAAATCTTACAATTTTGAAAACAACCTTTCCAAAATTAGAGGTGGTCATTCTTATCCAACGTTTGAATTAATTGTCATCATATGACTGAATGATCATATTGGATCGTATCCAATATATGATTAATTCGTTGAAAATGATTCAATCATATCATGAACTTCCGCATTCATTAATAATTAAAGCCTTGGTGTGCTCCATCAAATATGTAGTCTCCTTATCTCTAACTACTATAACGGGATGTCTCTTGTCATTGCTTATTTTAAAAGGATTAAAATTTACTTAACCATTCTTGAGAACGTTTCTCAAACAGTCATAATTTGGTTTTATTAATCGAGAAAAACATAAATATAAAAGTTTGCTAAAAACTACAACATTAAAAATGAAGATAAAAGAGTGTTGTTGTCTATACACGCAAAATCAAATATGGTCTTTGGGATTATGATTTTGCTCCCACTAGTCAACTACTCCCAATTGACTTTCAAGAATTTTTCAAAGTCCTTTAGGGGATGGAATCCTATCTAGTTGACTCGATCCCCGACGTGGGCCGATCGACCGTGTCAATTTCGACGGGTAGGTACTTCTTACCAATCGCGTCTAACGCGACTTCCAAAGGGTTTGACTAGTCAACTCTTTGACAATCACATCGTCTATGTGATAGTCAACCTTATGTCTCTAAAATCGACGGTCCCGACGTGGGCCAATCACCGCAAGATTCTTAGTCGAGTCGTAACCCAAGTATTCATGAGATCTCATAACGATCATATCTCGATAATGACGATATACCCGTGGTAGGTCAACTCCCGACGTGGGCCGATCGCCTGATCCGAACAAGGGCTCTTCACCGTCACTATAATATCGGGAGACATATTATAACTCGATTTTTGTTGTGGGAGTAATTTTAAATTAATTCACTTAATTAATTTCGAATTAATTCTCTTAATTAATTTCAATTACGGTCTCATCAAATATATCTATCTCTATAGACATACATCCTACACATTTATCTAGATTGTGCCTAGTCATGCATCTATCGTATCACATAAAATAAATACATGCACAAAATAAATAAATGCGTAAAGTAACCGGTATGATTATGGACTTTTCCTAGGTGCGGTTTCGAATACAAACTGACGAAACCGCGGGTCACAATCTAAGGTAGCCGCAACCGTCAATAGGATCTTTAATGCGCCATTCTCCAACGGGATCTTTATTCTTCTTCTTTGGTCTCCATCTTCTCGCTCCATTCTTGTTACATTTAATTCTATCTAATAAAATAAATACACCCGCCGCACACGGGGGGGAGCTAACGGGAATGGGATAAATGCAGAAAATAAACTAAGTCACGTTCTTCATAACGGCCTAGGACAATTTTTAAACCAACAAAAATTAAATCATTCACATCTATCCTATCGGTCGAGTCCACGATCAATCGGGGTCCATATAATCATATTATATCTACTATATCTAATCCATACAATAACATCTTATGAAAAAGATAAAATTAAAATTTAACTACTTGCGTCTTAATTAATCAATTAACATTTAATCTATTAAATAATTTTATCCAATCAATTAACTAATTAACATTTAATTAATTAAATGATTTTAATCGAAATAAAATTAACGATTAATTTTAAACCGATTTTAATTTTAATTTTAATTAATTAGAACTATTCCAAAATAAATCAAAATTAAAATTATTTCTCTTTTGTTTCTTTCCTTTTGATTCGTAATCAAAAGGGATGCCTTTGGTTTCCTAAACCAAATTTGGCTTAGGCCTCGCCACTTTTCAAAATCAAAATTTTGGAAGTGGCTTGTGCCTAGCCTTTTACAAATCAAATATTTGAAAAGAGCTAGGCCTATTCCAAATCAAATATTTGGAAAGGCCAAATAATTTTGGTTTAGGCTCGCCACTTTCCAAAATCAAAATTTTGAAGTGGCCTGCCTAGACCTTTTCCCAAATCAAATATTTGGAAAGGGCTAGCAGCCTATTCCAAATCAAATATTTGGAAAGGCCATTATTATTTTAATGCCATATGGCATCCCAACGGCCCAAACTATTTGAACCATTGTTAGCCACGACACAACTAAACAAAGGAGGATTTACCAATCACAACTATGAACCATATAAAACACAAAATACACAAAACAAAAATTTGGAGATCCACAACCCTTTGACCAAAACGTCGCCGGCGCAGTTGCCCGCGCGCCGCCGCCGCCGACCGCCGCCGGTGGTGGTGCCGCCGCCGCCGGCCGAGCACCACCGTATCTCCCTTTTTTTTTTTTTTTTTTCTTTTCGTGTATCGTTTTGCAAATCTAAAATCTTTCATCTTTTAATTACGTGATTTAAACGATAAAATTAACTACGCAATTTAACATGCTTATTGCTTAAGCTCGAAGCTCTCTCCGATACCACCGTTAGGAAATCTACGCGGGAACGCAATGCCGAATTCAAAATTTTGATTTCCTTTTACCCAAGATCGACTTCGTTTAAGCAATAAACAAATAAGCTAAAGACGGTGGTTACCTTGGTTGATCTAAAAGATCGACGCTTTGACCGTCTAAGGAGAGTAGTTCCGCATGTAGCCGCCCAAGTGTTCGGCCTCTACCGCTAGTCCACACGAACAAATTCCGCCGGAATCCCATCATGGATTGCTATTGGAAAACTCCGGTTGCTAGACCGGCCTTTTTCCCCTCTCTCCAACTCTCTATATAGGATGCTCTCTATTTTACACAAGAACTATTAGTTCTTGGAATTGTGTTGTACAAAAGAGCTTGACACCCACCTTCTATTTATAATGAAAGTGGCGCCCCATATAGTAGTGAGGAGAAGAAAACCTTTTCCCAATAAAATAAGGAAAATATAATTGATTGATTTATCTCATTTATTATAATATCTTATATTAAATAAATCTAGGATATTGTCAATATCTTATATTGAATATTCCAAGATATTGTCAATATCTAATATTGACTATCTTTATTTTATTACCATAAATCAATTTATACATGTATATATCACATATATATTACACAAATAAATCTATATATTATATATATATATTTATATATGCACACTACACTAGTGCGCATGTAATCTCAAATGCACCTCACACACGCATGTGTGTATAAATATATATAAATATTAATATCTTATATTAATATATGGTAACACCATTAATTAAATTGCACAATCCAAGTGTATCTTATACACTTATAAGTGCGCCACCTTTAGCCATAAATTGGCTTCCGGAATATTCTTTAATTAATCTAATTATTATTAATATCTTGTATTTAATTTATTCATAATAAATAAATACCACCATATTAATTTACCACTATAACCTTTATAGTCTCGAGATAAACTTTCCTTATTTGGTTATCATTTATAACCACATTTTAATCCGACTAGATGTTCATATGTGTGTGACCCGATAGGCTTCCGAATATGTTGGCCGTAGACACAAAGTGCAAATTACGAAAATGCCCTTCATACCTAACGATCACGGGATAGCGTCTAAAACACACCGTGACCCCCAATCATCGGAAGAGTCAAATGCAATGACTACTACCTTTCATGTGAAACAGCTTACCGTGTAACTTACAATCCTATCGCCGTAATAATATCCATACGGTCGTTAGTCGAGTGTCAAAACATCAACGACCGTATCTTATAATCTGGATATCAAGCTCTCTCGAAGTAACTCATTTACTCCCACTTTGCAAAGATTCACGAGAGTAAGACATTCCTTATAAGAAGGCCATTTCGGATATTCGATCCCAATCATAGGATACGCGATTCCCGGACGACCAATCATGTATACTCCGCATGCTTCGCATCATACCCAATCACTACCGCATGATCGCCCCGTGGCTGTGGAAACCTCAATAGTGTCAAAGCATGACAATCCACACCGTGATGCCATGAAGACTCCGGTCCAAAGGATAATTACACAACCGCCACATAGTGTGACACTTATCCGTGTAAGTGGGTCGCCTAACGTACGCATTCTCTAATACACGTCCACGTACAAATCCAAGTGTCTCTACACTTCGATAGACGAGATCTATCCCCGCCCTTAAAGACAAGACATCTAATACGTGCTAGTCCGTTTATACTATCAATGCCCCGTTTAATAGTACATCGCCCGTAGACATTTAAGTATCAAACTTATTAAAGTGATTAGAGATCTCATCAACCATAATCGCCTATCATGGTTTCTCTATCACAGTCTAATACTAAGGACGTTATCATATAACAATTCACAATTGGTTCTTTAAAAGAACATATATATGACAACATAAAAGCCATTTAATATATGTATAAACATAAAGAAATAGTAGAGATGATCCGACCCGGTCGGATCCGGTCCAACCCGATTGGGTTTAGGACACTATTTCAATTCATGCGGTATGAACATCTGGCATAACTCTTATGATGGATCCTATTGCAGCAGCAAATGGAAGCTTCCATAAGCATCATCTTTCACCTTATCTTTAGGACTAACGTTCTAACATAGATAGATCTTGTGAACACCGGCTAGCGGTATCCCCTGTCGCGATCTATGCTAAACTCTTTTAGCATAACATCTATATTGGCGAACTATAATCTAACAGTAGTTAAATCTATCACTATAGATTCTTATTTCTAAAAATAAGAACTGCTAATCCAAGTGCTTTCGTAAAGACCTTGAACTGCCAAACATTAATTGACTGTGACATGTGGTGATAATTCTCGAGAGAGATATCCAATACCTTACTCAAAAATCGTAACACACTCCCACTATCCCTCTTGCACATTGGGCATATCCCTTCTTTTGACTAAATCAAACTCCTTTGATTATCAAACAAAGAAATCGTCTAGAGAAACTTGTTTGAGTCCATAAATGGATCTCATTGGCTTGCATATCATGTTATCGTCTATGAACATCGAGCTGTCTGACCAACGTCTTCAACACTATCATATAGCCATGATACGAAGTTATAACAAGCATAATCTGAATAGAACTGGGCTCAGCTGGTAGCATAAAGATGATTACAATGTTTACACCCCGTACTCTTCAGCCGTCACTATCGCCTTACGGTAATCATATTACTATCCACATCAGCCTTTCCGGGACATTCCCTCTAGGTAAGACAGACTAGGTTCACAACCTGGTTGTAACTGATGGAATCTAATTCAGATATTATGGCTCCTGGCCATATCTCTCAATCTTGCCTTTCAAACATTCCTTCATAAGTCATGAAATATTCATTCTTCAAGATGAACATACCAGCATCCTTTTCAGGCTTGAGGTTATCCACAAACTTACAGAACTTTTATGTGCACTGAGCAGTGTCCTACACCTCATCTCTATGCGGCGTCTTCTCACGTTCCTATGGTTGAATATATCTTTGTGGTTCTCAAACTCTTTTGAGATCTAATTTACTCCCACAGTTCTTTTGGAAGAAACACTTCCTTTAGAAGACAGCATGTTTAGAGACAAACACCTTTTGCTCCACGGACGAGTAAATAATATCTAGCGTACTTGCTAATATATTCCACAAAGTTGCATCTGTCGTACTAGGCTCCAAGCCCTTCTGACTTTGCCTATGACAACTTCAAATCATCGGTTAAGATAGATTCGACATTATCCCCTTCCATATCTAATATGAAATTTATTCAACCTTTATTCTTTGGAGCTCGATTAAGTATAAGGGCACTATCCCGAAACGGGTAAGGGATACTTCGCATGGCTTGCATCACACCTTTATCATATAAAGTATTGTTTCCATTTTATGAACACAATCTAATTGCGTATCCCAAAAATGGTATCCTTCAAGGGGGAATCTTATTCCTTTCAGACAACTTCTGAAACACCCTTCAGGTATTAATTACTTCAATCCAATTGAAGATTAATTCCTAAGTAGCTCATCAATCTCATATTCGTACTAGCTCAAACTTTTCAGGCTTTCCGAATTGTTGTAATTCAATAAGTACATTCAACTATTTCTAAAAATAGTTATAGAGATTAACAAACAATTATTTGTGGCATTAATTGCCATAAGCCAACAAACATCGGTATGTTTAGGCTTTAGACAACTTTCTAGATTTTATAATCTTTTCATAAAAGGGAATTTTAGTCATCTTTAGATAAGATACGTATTACCCACATGATTCATAACCACATAGTTCAGACGTCCTTAGAATGACATCTGATCACACGATTCTCCTCCATAGAGACTATGTCTAGAACGACCACCAAATATTAAGGATAACAGCCATACAAACATTTAGTTCAGATTTTTCATCTATATCAACTATATAGTGACATCAATCTAGTATGTTAGATTTAGTGACCTTTAAACTTTTTTGGAATTACATTTATTCCTTACAATTGAATATGTCTGCTAAATCCTAACAAATAACTGAACTAGTGTTGTTCATAAGAACCGGAACATAATAACATTTATTTAGTTCCCTTATCTGTTTACTAGATCCAGAATATGGTAAGTGTTACAACGTTTGCTTCACCTTCCATATATGTATTTAATCTTTCTAATTTAATCACACTCGTAAGATATCATATATCTAAGAGTTGACTTGAACTTAGATAGATTTATCTCAACACACTTGCCTAGAATAGAGACTTCGATAAGCTCTCTATTTAAGCACATGCCCTAACTTTCCTTTCAATCCTTTAAGCACTTGTAAATATTTCTTAGTGTAATCTTCATAAGACTTAAAAAAGATCACAAGAGCTATGTCTTTAAGTTCCTTTCATAAAGAAAATCTAAAGTTTATTAAATAGTTTATTTAACCTTTTGAATCGTATTCAAAACATTGACTATTTAATTAACCTTTAAGCAATGATTAAAGAAATAAGTCGCTACTTAAATCTTACAATTTTGAAAACATTTCCAAAATTCGATGTGGTCATTCTTATCCAACGTTTGAATTAATTATCATCGTATGACAGAATAATCATCTTGGATCGTATATCCAATATATGACTAATTCGTTGAAATTTATTTCAAATGATTTAATCATATCATGAGCTTCCGCTTTCAATAATATTTAAAGCCTTGGAGTACTCTATCAAATATGTAGTCTCCTTGTCCCTAACTACTATAACGAGATTGCTCGTGTCATTGCTTATTTTAAAAGGATTAAAATTACTTAATCATATTTGAGAACGTTTCTCAAAAGGTAACATTCATAATTTGGTTTTACTAATCGAGAATAAAACATAAATATAAAGTTTGCTAAAACTACAACATAAAAATGAAGATAAAAAAGTGTTGTTGTTTATACACGCAAAATCAAAAATGGTCTTTTGGTTTATGATTTTGCTCTCACTAGTCAACTACTCCCAATTGACTTTCAAGAATTATTAATTTCTTTAGTGGACAAGATCCCACTAAACTACCGCGACCCCCGCTTTGGCTGGTGGGCCGAAAATAGTTTAATAGGTAGACAACTCTTTGTCAATCGTATCTTATACGACTCTTGTTGTTTGACTAGTCAACTTTTTGACATTTTTCATCTTATGAAGTAGTCAAACCCTTGTCTCTAAAATCCAAACGACCCCGCTTTGGCTGGTGGCCGAGAGAATTCTTAGTCAAGTCATAACCCCAATATTCGTGAGATCTCATACGATCATATCTCGATAATGATGATATATCCGAGGTAGGTCAACCCCCTGCTTTGGCTGATGAGTTGGATCCAAACAAGGGCTCTTCACCGTCATTATAATATGGGGAGGCAATTGCAACTTGATTCTTTTGAGGTGGAAGTATTTATGTAAATTAATTCACTTAATTAATTTTAATTATGGTCTCATCATAAATATGTCTATCTCTATAGACATACATCCTACACATTTATCTAGATCGTGAATAGTCATGCATCTATCGTATCATATAAAATAGATACAAGCACAAAATAAATAAATGCGTAAAGTAACCGGTATGATCGTGGACTTTTCCTAGGTGAGGTTTTGATTGCGGTCTGATCAGGTTATAAATTTATTTTACTTGACCACCAAATTCTAGCAATAGCACTAGGTACATCATAGCATAGCGATGGTGAATCAAGGTCGATCCCTCAGGGAATCAAAATGTGGACCCTAGGTTTAAATAATTAACTCACCTAATTCGTCATTGAACAACGGTCTAAGACCAACATACAAGACAAAATAAAATAAACAAACTCAAACCTAAAAGACACACACGTAATTAACCTTCCAATTATCAACGTTATCGTTTGGACCAAGACAACTTACATAAGACAACTTAACTCATTGACTGTCAATCTGGCGTATTCATATTTAATTGGCTACGGGAGTCATCCCCTTAACTTGACTTAGCACCGGTTAGGTTACTAGATCACTGTGGTATTGTTACGTGACTTCACCTTTTGGGTATCCATCTCATATAACTCACACGCTCATTATTCTAAGGATGCCGATATTAACCGTACACCTCGCTTAGGCAACATTCCTATGGTTAGGCGTACTTCCTAAACGATCGCTCAAGCCCTCGTCCTATTAACAATTACTTGGTAAGTCTCTTGTTAACCTACGATTCACGTATGACTAGGTGTCGACAATTCCCTAATACAAAACTAATCTAGATCTTGCTGAAAGTCCCGAAAGATCGTTCGTAAGCCGAACTAGACGTCTTATATTGGTATTTCCTAATAATACGCTAATGAAAAACTGACGAGCGACGTAGCCGTAGCCATACCTACTGAGAAAGTAAATTCAACTAGGTTAGACCCACCATAAAGACGTGGCGATTGAACCGATGAAACTAGGGCTCGGTCGACCGAGTGCGAGGCTCGGTCGACCGAACGACTTTGTTCGGTCATCCGTACGAACTCAATCCTAATTACATCCTAGAACCAACCTCTCAGCGTTTCCTCATACGAACGATTAAACGACAATTCGTACATTACTTATATAAACTATCATAGATAAACATTAATTAAATCACCTAGAGTCATGAATAAATCTAGATTATGACGTAGGTCATGGGATCCTCATAGACAAGGTGTCACCACCTCCTAACGTCATAGCCGAGAATCACATCATCTAGCTATGTTTTAATTAATTCAAACGATAAGAACATAATTGGAAGAATTAATTACTTGAAAATAAAACATGAAGATTAAGGGCTTACATTGTTGCGGCCCAACTTGCCGAAAAACCCTCAATGTGTAGTTCTCATTTATTAATGATTTTATCAATGTATGAATGAATGAATAATACTAATGACAATGTGTTTATATAGAGCTCAAAACCGACTTAGAAACCGACTAAGGATCGGATTCCCTAAACCCTAACCGACTTAAGTAATACGCTGGATTGTGCTGGGCTTTAAGTCCACTCGGTCGACCGAATGGCTGGGCTCGGTCGACCGAGCCTTCACTTCTTCTGGGCTTTGTCTTCTATCTTCTGCTGGGCTTTGCATTGTCCTGGATCTTTAATTCCTTCTCCGTAGTCCGTCCATAATGCTCATTGTATTTATCATACAAAAACATAGTTTGTAATACCAAATAATGCAATAAATCATCGAAATGCAGAATAACGAATCGTAACTCGGGTATGTATAAATTAGGCATATTACGACTTATTATCCCTACATTAATGCTCTTTCAAACTAGAATCGGGGATAAAGATCATAGAATAACGGGCACAATTTGGCCGTCATCAGGTTTCGAATACAAACTGACGAAACCGCGGGTCACAATTTAAGGGTAGCTGCAACCGCCAATAGGATCTTTAATGTGCCATCTCCATTGGGATCTTTATTCTTCTTTCTTTGGTCTCTATCTTTTGCTCCATTCTTGTTACATTTAATTCTATCTAATAATATAAATAGATTTTTGTCCAGAAGGACAAATTATCAAAAAATCGGGATAGAAGGACACTGTAATTTAATAAGGACAAAAGTAAAATTATGAAGTAACAAATGTGGA
The DNA here is from genome assembly GCA_036785695.1 of Gentiana straminea. Lineage (NCBI taxonomy): Eukaryota > Viridiplantae > Streptophyta > Magnoliopsida > Gentianales > Gentianaceae > Gentiana > Gentiana straminea. Next base: position 7,403,708 of record JAVUPR010000497.1, on the reverse strand, counting down.
ATAGAGTAAATATGAAGTAACAATTGTGAAACACAAAGTAACATTAACATGTGAAGTAACAATTTTAAAGTAACAAATGTGATTTTTGTCCTTTATAATCATGAAAATGTTATTTTTGTCCTTCCAGGCCCATTTTTTAAATTTTTTTGTCCTTGTGGCCTTTCCCCCAAAAATAAATACACCCGCCGCACACGGGGGAGCTAACGGAATGGGATAAATGCAGAAAATAAACAAGGTCACGTTCTTCATAACGGCCTAGGACAAATTTTAAACCAATAGAAAAATTAAATCATTCACATCTATCCTATCGGTCGAGTCCATGATCAATCGGGGTCCATATAATCATATTATATCTACTATATCTAATCCATAAAATAACATCTTATGAAAAAGATAAAATTAAAATTTAATCTATTAAATAATTTTACCCAATCAATTAACTAATTAACATTTAATTAATTAATGATTTTAATCGAAATAAAATTAACGATTAATTTTAAACTGATTTTAATTTTAATTTTAATTAATTAGAACTATTCCAAAAAAATCAAATTAAAATTAGGTCTCTTTTGTTTCTTTCCCTTTGATTTTTAATCAAAAGGGATGCCTTTGGTTTCCTCCAAAAGGCATCTCCCTTGACCCTTTCCAAAATCAAAATTTTGAAAAGGGCTAGGCCTAGGCTTTTTCCAAAATCAAATATTTTGAAAAAGGGCCTAGGCCTATTCCAAACAAAATTTGGAAAGACCAATATTTTGGTTAATATGCCTGGCCACTTTCCAAAATCAAAATTTTGAAAGTGGCCTAGGCCTTTTCCCAAATCAAATATATTAAAAGGGCCTAGACCTATTCTAAACAAAGTTTGGAAAGATCATTATTATTTTAATTCCATGTGGCATCCCAATGACCCAAACTATTTAAACCATTAGCCACATGACACAACTAAACAAATGAGATATTATCAATCACAACTATGAACCATATTGAATCACAAAATACACAAAACAAAAGTTTGGAGATCCTTCAGCATTGACTGGTCATCCGACGCCGGCAGCAGGCGGCCCTGCTGCTTCCCCGCCGCCGCCAGTCGGCCGAGCACCACCAGATCTCATTTTTTTCTTTTCATGTATCGTTTTCCGAATAAAAAATATTTCATCTTTTAACTACGTGATTTAAACGATAAAATTTCGACGCAAAATAACATGCTTATTGCTTAAACTCAAAGCTCGCTTTGATACCATTGTTAGGAAATCTACGCGGGAACGCAGCGGAATTCAAAATTTTATTTCCTTTGACCATGATCGACTTCTTTTAAGCAACAAACACATAAAGCTAGTAGACGGTGATTACCTTGCTTGATCTAAAAGATCGACGCTTTGACCGTCTAAGGAGAGTAGCGATGCACGGAGCCGCCCAAGTTTTCGGCCTTTACCGGTGATCCATACGAACAGCCCGCCGGAATCCCATCATGGATTGCTACCAGAAAAACTCGGCTGCTAGACCGACCTTTTCTCCCTCTAAGATCTCTCTCTAAGAAGCTCTCTATTTTTCACAAGAACTATTAACTCTTGAAATTGTGATGTGCAAAAGAGCTTGACACCCACTTCCTATTTCTAGGGAAAGTGGCACCCCAGATAGAGTAGAAAGGAATAAAACCTTTTACTAGTAAAATAAGAAAATATATTTGATTGATTTATCTCATTAATATTCAATATCTTATATTAAATATATTTCCACGATATATATAGACAATATCTTATATTGAATATATCTTTATCTTATGACCATAAATCTATTTTTTCAAAATCAATTAATATCCAATATTAATATTATGGTAATCTTATTAATTAAATTGCACAACTCAAATTTATCCTATACACTTGATATGGCGTCCATTCCCAACAAAATTGGGAATTGAGATTTTCTTTAATTAATATAATACTATGATTAATTAATTTACAAAAAATACATGTGTATCATATACACATATAATTTCGACATACATATATACATCATATGTATATTTATTTAATCAAAATAATTAATATCTTGTATTATATTTATTCATAATAAATAAATACACCATATTAATTTACCACTATAACCTTTATAGTACGAGATAAATTCATTCCTTATTTGGTTATCAACTATAACCACATTTTAATCCAGCTAAATGTTCATATATGTGTGACTCGATAGGCTTCCGAGTATGTTGGCCGTAGACACAAAGTGAAAATTATGAACATGCCCTTCATGCCTAACGATCACGGGATAGCGTCTAGCAACACACCGTGACCCCCAATCATCGGAAGAGTCAAATGCAATGACTATTACCTTTCATGTGAAATAGTTACCGTGTAATTAGAATCCTATTGCTGTATTAATATCCATACGGTCGTACGTCGAGTGTCAAACATTAACAACCGTATCTTATAATGTGGATATCATGCTCTCTCGAAGTAACTCATTTACTTCCACTTTGCAAAGATTCAAGAGAGTAAGACATTCCTTATAAGAAGGCACTTTTGGATATTCACCCTACCGATAGGGTAGCGATTCCCAGACGACCAAACATGTATACTCCGCATGCTTCAGTATCACACCCAATCACTACCGCATGATCACCCCATGGCTAAAAGAAACCTCAATAGTGTCAAAGTATGACAATCCACACCGTGATGCCATGTAGACTCCGGTCCTAAGGTTAATTACACAACTGCCACATAGTGTGACACTTAACAGTGTAAGTGGGTCAGTCTAACGTATGCATTCTCTGATACATGTCCACATACAGTCCAAGTGTCTCTACACTTCGATAGACGAGATCTATCCCTGTCCTTAAAGACAGAAGACATCTAATACGTGCTAGCATGTTCGTACTATCAATGCCCTATTTAATAGTACATCAGCCTAGAGACATTTAAGTATCAAACTTATTAAAGTGATTAGAGATCTCATCAACCATAATCGCCTATCATGGTTTCTCTATCATAGTTGGACGTTATTATATACACTATTAATTTGGTTCGTTAAACAAATGACTATATAATAAAATAAATGACATTTATTCTTTGTATAAACATAAAAGTGTGGTAGAAATGATCCGACCCGGTCGAATCCGGTCCAACCCAATTGGGTTTAGGGCACTACACAAATGATCTCTCACTAGACCTAAAGCCAATCAACCGCACACACAATACTAAGTTGAAACACCCGAATCTCATGCAGTACTCGCAATAAACCCTAAGAGTGAACGGATCAACATCCGTGGGGACTAAGACTATTTTTACATCTTACTTACAAATTATCAAGTCAAATGGCAACGCCTCAATGCATACATGAATCTCCGGTAAGACCCTGGTTCTTGCTCAAACAATGAATCAACAATATCAACTATATATAAAATGAGGAAGAACCGCAACAAGTTTAGGAATAAACCTCTTAGATGCACGTGTTCTTTCCGTTGTGCCTCTGAGGCAACATGTGTTTGTGCTTAGTTGTAGACTCCACAATGATTTCTTGCCGAGAACATTCCCACCTCACTGTATCACTAATTAAAGTGATCACAATCCCAGACAATAGCTCTCACTGTCTTCATAGGACTCAAGGCATGCATCGGTATATCCATGTTTATCCATTTCTAAGTTTCTAGAAACTAGGAACTCATCATTAACACTTTAAGGACATTCTTGACATTCACCAGAATCCCATTCATATGGCTCATGATTCTTTAGAGAGTATGACATCTAGTCTGACTCACAGTATAACACATATGATGGATCCTATTGGAGTAGCACAAGGAACCTTTCCATAAGTGTTATCTTCACCTTTATTTGATGACTAACGTCCTAACATAGATAGATCCCAAGAATACTGGTTAGCAACATTTCTTGATCTGATCTATGCTAAGATCTTTTTGCATCTTTTGATCAAATCTATGCAGGTGGTCTATCATTATAGACTCATATTTCTAAAAATAAGAACTGCCAGTTACAAGAGCCTTCGAAACAAAGTTCTTGAACTACCAAACATTAATTAAATGTAAGATAGGGATGTGGATTTTCAATAAAATTATGGCATACAGGTTATACTAAGAAAATCACAATGCTCCTACTAACATTCATGTACATGCAAGGTCGATCTTAATCTTGATCAATTAAAATACTTTTGATCATCAAGACAAAGGGACTATGTAGAGAAACTTGTTTTTGTCCATAAATGGATCTCATCAGCTCACATATCATCTTAGTCTCTATAGATATCAGGCTTTCGGCCTAATATCCTCTTCCCTATCATATAGTCATCATATACAACTATAACAAGCATAACATGAATAGACTTAATCATAGCTGGTAACATGAAGGTACTTACAAAGTTTACACCATGCAACCTTTAGCCATCAACTTAGCTTTACTGGCAATCATATTACCATCCATGCATGTTAGTCTTTCATAAAGACATGTTACACCTCACAAGGACATCCCCCTTTTAAGGTAAGCCAACTAAGTTTATAACTTAGTTGTCGCACATATCTTAGATATCATAGCTTTAAGCAATGTATCTTTAATTTGTCTTTCAAGTATTCCTGCATTAGTCATCAGACCTATATTCTTTAAGATGAACATACCATCAACCATTTGAGGCTTATGGTGATCTTTAGACTTAAAAATACTTCTATACACTAAGCAGTGTCGTACACCTCATTGCCATATGGTTTATGATGTCGTTCCAATGGTTGAATATCTCTTTGTGGTTCTCAAATTCTTTTGAGATCCTATTTTACTCATACTATTTCCTTGGTAGAAATATTTTTCTCTAGAAGACGGTATGTTTGGAGACAAACATTTTGCTCTATGGGTTAGTAAACGATATCTAGCATACTTGCTAAGATATTTCACAAAGTTGCATATGTCATTTAGTCTCAAAGCCTCTATGATATTTCCTGCTTCCTAGAAGGATAACAACCCCAAACCATCGCTTAAGATAGATTAATTTGATGTAATCTTTTTTCCATATCTGATATGGAATCTATTCAACCTTTACTCTCTGGAACTTGGTTAAATATATGTTATGAATTATGGCACTATACCAAAATAGGTAGGAGATAATTGCATGGGTTACATCGCATCTTTATCATATAAAGTGCAGGTTCCACATCGAAAGCACAATCCAATTGCGTATGAAAAATAATATCATTCGAAGGAGAATCAAATTCCTTTTTAGACAACTTCTGAAACACATTCAGGGATTAACTACTTCAATCCAATCGAATATTAATTGCTAAGTCGTTTATCAATCTCTTACACATACTTGTTTGAATTTTTCAAACATTATTTTTTTTGTACTTCACTAAGTACACATGACTATTTCTAAAATAGTTAAAGAGAGTACAAAACAATAATATCCATCTATGGCATTGATTGTGAAAATCCGACAAACACCGATATGTTTAAGCTTTAGGCAATTTTCTAGGCATCATTACATTTTCATAAAAGGGTATTTGAGTAATCTTTAAATAAGATACGTATTAACCACATGATTCACAATCACATGGATCAGACATCACCAAATGATATTTGATTATATGTTTCCCTTCTATGGAGACTATGTCCAGAACATCCATTGATAATAACATTAAGGATAGCAATAATACAATCCAATTCCTTTTTAGGCAACTTCTGAAACAGGTAGGAGATACTTGCATGGTTACATCGCATCTTTATCATATAAAGTGCAGGTTCCACATTGAAAACACAATCCAATTGCGTATGAAAAATAATATCATTCGAAGGAGAATCTAATTCCTTTTTAGACAACGTCTCAAACACCTTTAGGGATTAATTACTTCAAACCAATCGAATATTAATTGCTAAGTCGTTTATCAATCTCTTACACATACTTGTTTGAATTTTTCAAACTTTAAATTTTTTTTGTACTTCACTAAGTACCCATGACTATTTCTAAAATAGTTAAAGAGAGTACTAAACAATAATATCCATCTATGGCATTGATTGTCAAAATCTGAAAAACACCAATATGTTTAAGCTTTAGGCAATTTTTCTAGATATCATTACATTTTCATAAAAGGGTATTTGAGTAATCTTTAAATAAGATTTGTATTAACCACATGATTCATAATCACATGGATCAGACATCACCAAATGATATTTGATTATATGTTTCCCTTCTATGGAGACTATGCCCAGAATATCCATTGATAATAACATTAAGGATAGCAATAATCCAATATTTACGTTGAGATTTTTTTTTTTTTTCATCACCTATATTGGCTAGATAGTGATATCAATCTAGTATGTTAGATTTTTAGCTATTCAATCTTTTGGAATAACATTTATTCCGTCAAATTGAATTGTCCATTATATCCTAATATGCAGTTAACTGAAAAAAAATGTTCTTTGAAAGAACTTGAATGTAATAATACATATTTAGTTCTATTTTAATTTACTAAATTTTAGAATATCATATGGTCAATATTGCAACATTTGCTTCAATGTCAATATGTTAGAATATTATATATCTTAATCTTTCTAATTTAATTTAACTCATCATTTCAGATATTCTATATCTTACAAGGTATCATATATCATGCAAGGTATCATATATCTAAGAGTTGATTAAAAATTAGACAGACCAATCTCAAACAATATACTTGAAACAAAGACTTTGATAAACTCTTTTATTTTAAGCACATGCCCTATGATTCTAACACTTTAATTCCTTAAGCTTGTTGATATTTTCTTAGCTAGTCTTCATAAGATTTTTAAGAAAAACCATAAGAGCTATTTATTCATTTTCTTTGATAAAAAGATCAAATGTTTGTTAAATAACTTAACAACCTTTTGAATAATATTCAAAACATAAACCATTAATCAACCTTTAAGCAATGATAAAAAATTAAGTCTATACTTATATCTTCAATTTTGAAAACATTCTATTTACATTAACCTAATTTGATTATTGAATTTCTTCACCCAAAAAAAAAGAAAATTGATTATTGAATTATATATATCAAAAACTTGTAGAGTATTTAAAATATTCAAATAGTGATTGACTAGCTAAAAAACAAAAGTAATTGGCAATCACTATGAAGATGACGGGTTCAAACCCACTCCTTAAAAAAGTACAACTATTAAACTGTTAAGTTCTCAAATTCAACTGTAATGTTTTAAAAAAATTAAACATTGGGCACGCTTCTTGAAATAATAATGTCATTTGCAGTTAGGATATATTATGATACTGTCAAATTAATGTATTACAAATTTTGGAAAATTAGGGATAAGGACATAATCTGGAATATTATTAAGTAACAGGACAGCTACATATTTTTTATAGGGAGAAGGACAACTGCATAATTTTTATAGCGAGAAGGACAAAAACGATGAATCCCGAAAATCGATGAAAAATCGGTGAATTTCGATAGTGAATTTCGACAGGTGAATCCCGAAAATTAGTGAATTTCGACAATGAATTTTAAAAATTAGTGAATTTCGACGGTGAATTTCGGCGGTGAATTTAAACGGTGAATTTTGAACACAAGTGAATTTCGACGATGAATAAATAGTTTTGTCCTTTATGCAAAAGACCGCCTACTCAATTGAGTATGACTTTCCGGTTGACTTTCCAGGAGGGATTTCCATATTGACTAAATTGTTCAATTTTGATTAAATATTGTGACATCCTACATCGGTAAATTAAGTGAATACTCACCCCCATATAAATGTGAGACATAAAGGCGTTGTCAACTCGGGTTAGCCCTTTTAGATCAAGCGAGGACGGCGGTCTAAGCAGTTGACCGGACATTTATGACTCATTTAGCGCTACCAGGCCCGGGGTCTGGGGGCGTTAAAGAATAGTATTCAGAGCCGACTATCAGACGGAACTATGCGCTGCACCGTACAAGAAGACGGTGTAAGGATGGCCTCTAGTTACCTCTGGTAGGGACGATCCGGGACAAGTCTTGGCCGTCCTGGCGAGGACGCCAGTCCCTTATAAGGGGGCGAGAATGTGATATCCCACATCGGTAAATTAAGTGAATGCTCACCCCATATAAGTGTGAGACATAAAAGCCTTGTCAACTCGGGTTAGCCCTTTTAGATCAAGCGAGGACGGCGGTCTAAGCAGTTGACGGTCTAAGCAGTTGACCGGACATTTATGACTCATTTAGCGCTACCAGGCCCGGGGTCTGGGGGCGTTATGTAATGTCCCACATTGGAAAAGTAGTAGAATGCTCACCCCCATATAAGTGTGAGACATAAAGGTCTTGTCAACTCGGGTTAGCCCTTTTAGACCAAGCGAGGACGGCGGTCTAAGCAGTTGACCGCACAATTTATGGCTCATGTAGCATTACCAGGCGCCAGGTCTGGTGGCGTTACAGAATGGTATCAGAGCCGACTATCAGACGGAACTATGCGCTGCACCGTACAAGAAGACGGTGTAAGGATGGCTTCTAGTTACCTCTGGTAGGGACGATCCGGGAACAGTCTCGGCCGTCCTGGCGAGGACGCCAGTCCCTTATAAGGGGGGAGAATGTAATGTCCCACATTGTAAAAGTAGTAGAATGCTCACCCCCATATAAGTGTGAGACATAAAAGTCTTATCAACTCGGGTTAGCCCTTTTAGACCAAGCGAGGACGACGGTCTAAACAGTTGACCGGACAATTTATGGCTCATGTAGCGTTACTAGGCGCCAGGTCTGGGGGCGTTACAAATATAATGTTTTATGAAGTTTATTACATGTGATACAACAAAAGGAAAAAGGAAAAAAAAAAAACATGGGCGGCTGAATATATATCACTATTTTTTCCTTAGGTTTTGTGGTATTGGATTAGATAATCCCTTTTATCTGCGTTTTTATTTTTATTTTTTAGAAGGCCTCTTTCTTTCGGTTGAGCTCCAATATCTTAGGATGTTCATAAATTTTACGATGGTTATGGACCATCATTTCATAATTGCTTCATTATTTTAAAACGTTGAGAACCTGAAAGCCGGTTAGTTTTTTCCACAAAGTACCATAAGAGTACCATGGTTTAGATACTATATATGTTGGATGGATTATTTATTTATTTATTTGAAAAACGTTCGATGGATTCTTAGGAATATTACTCACGTTGCACTGGGGCCTCGTGATTGGTTAGCATCATACGTTGTACATTTAAATATATGTTTGAGTAAGACTACACTCACGTTCAGTAAAGATGTTGTTTGTAGATATGGCTGCAAGTACATCAAATAAGGGTGTTACTTCTAGAGATGTATGTGAGCGAGGTAGGACATGCATGCCAAGTATTCTAAGTAAACATGACAAGTATGATAAGAAAGACAAGTATGCATGACAAGATAAGTAAAACATGTGAAGCTTGGTATGTAACTTGTTGCATATGAACATGGTTTTGTGCATTGATAAACTATTATGTTTCAAGTAGTTTTGTTATGCTTGTGATTCTAAAATATGATAAGTGAATTCATGTCATTTCTCATTGCTATTGACAAACATGAATTTCTTTTTTTTTTTTTATTATATTTTTTATATTTTTATTATTATATCATTTACACATTACTGAGTATCTAGCTAGCTCACTCATTCTTTTTCAGTTGAAAAGATATGCAATAATAGGATGAACAAGTTGACGTGTCTGGAGTGCAAGCTTAAGATCGATATTGTTGCTTTGCTTATGTCTCTTGGATAGTTTGTCTATTGTTCTTTACGATTATGGCTTGTGTGCAAAGGATTATTAGCTTTGTCTTTTAGTCTGGATATACTGTTATTGAGGATTTGTAGCTAATGTTTCAATATTTATGAATTTAGTTTGCATTTATGATTGTTCATGAGTTTTCTGTAATAATGCAGTACAATGGGACCACTTCCGCGATAGCCTTGACCGCCAACGCGGTGTGACAAGACCTTGAGGTTCTGTTTCCCAAGTCTTTTATGTCTATGTTGCTTCTGTAAATGTATATGGATTGGATGAGGTGATGGAAGATAAGTAGGAAGTGGAAACATGAAGAAAACGTCTCTACAACTCATTAAACGTTCAGTTAGTGCAGTTACAACTGATTTATAATAGAATTGATCATTTGGGAGTTGTATATATGTGTTGAATTTCACATTGTAAACTTAACTTGAACATTCTACATTCCAATTAGTGAGATTTTCTCTTTTGTTCTTTTCATGCTTTTTCTATTTTTGAATTCTTCATATGAAGGTTCATATGTTTTCTACAAATTTCAACATGCTATCAGAGAAAGATTCTGCAATTGCGATGGCTTAGAAGAGTAGTTTTCAGGACAATTAGTCAGGAAGATCTCATGATAATTAGAGGTCTAAAAATGATTCTCAGAATATGGTTTTTGATCAACCTAGATCAATGAACAATAACAATGGTTACAGGAAATCAGGTCAGGTCAATCAGAATAGAATGGAACAATGTACTTTTTGTGGATAACTGGCACACTGTTGAAAATTGTTTTAAAAAACATGGATATCCACATGGACATAAGTTCAAAGCAGAGCAAACATGGTTGAACACACTTCAAATGAGTTTCAAACCTCTGAAGATGACCAGGAACCAATGCAAACTGCACAATCCATTCCAGGGCAGACATCTCAACAATTTGCAAAATTGATGAGTCTTTTGAATTCAAAATCCCACATTGCACCTCATGTGATCAATCAAGTCCACTCAATGAATGCAACTTTTCCCCCGCTGGGGGATTATATGACACTTTCTCCTGTAATTTCAGAAATGGATTTTTGATTCTGGAGCTACAGATGCATTGTTTGTTATTTACCATATTTGACTAATCCAAAACCTATTTCCACTTGAAAAGTTGGCGTACCTATTGGACATAACATACATGACACACACATAGGTCAAGTTACTATCAATTCTGACTTAGTACTGCATAATGTTCCATACATTCTTGATTTCAAGTTTAATTTGATATCCTTACCTACTTTGACAAAAGATTCAGATTGTGCAGCTGTTTTCAATCATGAAAAGTGTGTTTATCAAGACAACAACAAGAAGAAAATCATTTTTTTAGAAAAGGCTTGTACATCCTTCTCAAGATTGTTGGAACATACCTATTAACTTGTGTAATTATATATCTAGTAATAATTGTCTTAGTGATCATGTTGATAAAAACTTGTTTTGGCACTATAGACTAGGACACTAACCACGTGGAAGGTTGCAAGTAATTAATGCATAATCTTTGATGTAATGTTTTATCAACATGACATTTGCTCAGTTTGTCCAATGGTTAAACAAAATAATAACATGTTTCCTTTGAGTACCACAACATTGAAGTCTTCTTTTGATTTACTTCATATAGTCATTTGGTGCCCTTTAAGAGACCCTGATGTCAATGATCAATAGTATTTCCGTACTGTAATAGATGATTTTTCTGAAGTTACTTGGGTTTTCTTATGAGACACAAATCTGAAACATCCCATCTGATTCAATCTTTTTGCCAATATGTTACGGCACGGTTTAATAAATTTGTTAAAATCATTAGACTTGATAAATATGTCTTAATTCAAACTAACAACATTCTATGCAGCTCATGAGATTCTTCATTAGACTAGTTGTGTAAGTATACCTAAAAAAATGGAGTTGTTGAAAGAAAACATCAACATCTACTTAATGTTGCTAGAGGTTTGACGTTTCAAGAAGATTCGACCATTGATACTGGTGTTTTTTCCTATTAAATAGTGTCAAACTTATTAATGCCACACCTACACCTTTACTTAATGAAAAATCACCACATGAATTTCTTTACAACAAGAAACCTGTTTATTCTAGCTTCAAGGTGTTTGGCAGTCTTGTGTTTTCTTGTACTTTGGTGCTATATAGATGCAAGTTTGATACTAGGAGTAGGGCATGTGTTTACCTTGGTCAATACAACACAACTAAAGAAGCTATTTTGCTAGATATCACTAAAAATACATCTTTTTTTCAAGTAACATTCAGTTTCATGAGACTTTCTTTCCTTATTTAGCAAGTTTTGGTCTAGCAAGATTCTATAGATCAAATTCCATTTCCAGTTCCCTTTCCTGCTAATAAAGTATAGTTTTTCATCACAGACTTCAATAATTCCATTGAGAGTGTCTATTTCTAATGATACTACAACTACTAGAATATCAACAAGGACAATACATCCACAACCTAGTTACAACAATATGATTTCCTCTCACCACGCCTCACTCATTGAATCGGGTAATGAGTGTGGAAGATCGATATACAAATTACACTAAGTACAACATGACCACAAAAGCCACTTCAAAAACAAGCTATTAAACATGAGTGTTGGAGAGGAGCCATGCAGAAAGAACTAGAGGCACTCCAAAAGACAAATACTTGGAAAATTGTTTCTTTACCTCCAGAAAAAAAACCAATTGGGTGTAAATAGGTATACAAGGTGAAGTACAATCTTGATGAGACTGTAGAGAAGCATAAAAATTTAGTGGTTAAGGGTTACACATATACTTATGGCATAGATTATTAGGAAAGTTTGTCACAAGTGGTTAAGAATACTATTGTTAGGACCCTGTTGGCAGTCAGCATCCAAAAACCGGCATTTTCACCAAATGTCTGTCAACACACCCTTTTTACATGGTGATTTGCATGAGGAAGTATATATGTAGTTGCCTCAAGGTTTTCAATCAAAGAAACCAAATCAAGTTTACAAACTTGTCAAGTCCCTTTATGATTTAAAACAAGAAAGCAGACAATGGAATTCAAAGTTAACAACATCATTACTGGATAAGGGTTTTGTTCGGTCTCAACATGATCATAATCTGTTTATCAAAGGTTCTGGACACTCTTTCGTTGCTTCTTGTATATGTGGATGAAATCATTACTGCTAGCCCTGATCCATCTACCATTCAAGAAGTCAAAACTTATTTAAATGATCTCTTTACCATCAAAGAAGTAGGAAAGATGAAGTATCTCTTAGAATTGAGGTAGCCCTATCTACTGAAGGGATATCCATCAATCAAAGAAAGTATACTTTAAATTTGTTACAAGATTATGGTTTTATGGGAGATATACATGCAAAGAAAACCGTGGAGTTCAAACAGACTTTAAAACATGGAGATTCAGAATTACTAAAGGACAACACTCATTATAGAGCCATCATGGGAAAGCTTAGTTATTTAACCTTTACTAGACCATACATTGTGTATGTTCTCCGACGATTGAGTCAATTCTTGGATGCACATACAACCAATCAATTAAAAATTGCTCATATGATCCTAAGATACCTAAAAGGGAGTGCAATGCGAGGCATTTTGTTTCCATCTAACAAATCCTTCCACTGAAAAGGCTATACCAGTGATTGGGCAAGTTGTTTAGAAACAAGGATGTTTGTTTCTGGTTATATCATGTTCCTAAGGAATGCACCAATTTCTTGGAAAGCGAAAAAGAAAACCACAATTGCTAGGTGCTCATTAGAGGCAGAATGTAGGGTTCTAGATAATGCCACTTGTGAAATTTAGTGGTTACTCTTTATTTTACAGGATCTCAAGTGTTAGGTGTAGTGCCCGAAAGACAATTTTTATAATTTTTTAATGATTAATAAATGATGCAATTATTATAATCTTATTATTTGTTTTGTGCTTATAAGCAGATACACTGATGAATTCCCCAAGTTGTATCATATTTATCCATATAACTTAGTGTGTGTCACACGTGAGCATTAAGTTTATGGTGATACATTTGAATTGTTCGTCTATGGTGACTTAATCAAAGTATGTGTTCTATTGATTAAACCACCATTAATATGCCAAGAACACTTTATGGTGTGACCGTCTTACCCGGAACATTGATAATGCTATCTATGTGGGGCATTTATATATGATGTAGTCATATAGGACTGGACCGATTTAATCTAAGTTTCTCATATTATTCCGTGATTGAGAAATCTTATTGAATCACAAGATGATCATATATGGATTAACCTTTATGCTAAAGTGATCGTAGACTCCTAGATAGGGTTTGATATGTTTGTTAAGGTTTGCGAAGTTGCGCGGGCCTAATCACTTTAACGTTTGCACTATCAGGAATGAGTAGCTGAGAATGTGTTCCACAAATATAGAATTCATTCCTTCTTGCAGGAAGTAGAAAGACAATCCTTTTATTTGTTAATCCTAGAAACTGATCGATCGGTCGAGTTTGTGTTGGTTATGAACTAATTGATCACTAGTGGGTTAATGGTAAATAATGATAAGATGTAATGAAGAAGGTTTACAGAAAATTTCTCACTTCATTACGGATAGTCTATGGAGGGTTAGTATGTATGTAATGATTATGTCAATGGACACTCATTGACTCGACATATTAAGAATAAGATATATCTATAATCGATAGAGTTCAGTTTCGAATTTATGGTGGCGTAATTCCGGAATTAATAAGTTGAATAAAAATAGTTTCTCTAACAAATATCTTATTCAATTTATTGAAGCTACTGGTTATATGTCTATGGTCCCTGGGTTGGGTCCTAACACGCGAATGAATTCTCGTATTGTGGAACCTCGATGATATATTAAATCGCTAATCTATTTTATGAATATGAGAAATTATTTATTATTCAGTGAATAATATGTAAAGTAGAAAATACATATTTTATTATTCCATGTCATTCTAAATGGCGCCACATGTGTATATTTTGGGAAACGAAATTTTTCGAATTATGTCACGTGTGTAATTAATTATTTATTTGTTAAATAATTAATTATTAAATAAGATATTTGTTTTCTTATTCGATAAATATTATCTTTTCCTTAAAGAAAAAAATAATTGTCTTGTAAAAGGGATAAACTCTCAAACCCTGATTATTTTCGTGTATAAAGAAAGTTTCTCCCAACACAACAGACACAATTTGAGGTGCCACTTTTCAAAGAAAAATCATATTCTTGTCCTAGCCATTGGGAGAAGAAAGAGCATATTCAAGGAGGCTCCAATACAAAATCGACGTCCACCAGTCGTCGTTTGGAGATACAATTTGGAAGACTGCGGCTTCTCTTCGGTTTGGTACATCTTCAAACCTTCATGTAGATTATATTAATTAATTATGTGATTCAAGTCATGGTAAAATCAAAAACGAATTTAATTCGTAGTTTGCACTGAGCATGATCGAGTGTCTCGATCGGTGCTGTGAATCAGAACGTTTTCGAAAACGGAAAAACCCGAGCCTCGGCCAGAATGTTCTCGCCACGGCCTGGGATCCTGAAATTTTCCGAATCATGTTTTTTTTTTCACGTTTCGGGTCCTGATTCGGGTACCGCATATCCAACATGTGGTAGCAGAGCCAATATAATGAGATTTTGTGATTTTGTTTGCATAATTAATTAATTTATAGTAGAATGCATTAGAATAAAGTTGCGTATTTTATATATTTGTTATATACTGCATGGTTGAATATTTTTCTTGACGAGATGTATTGAGAGTTGGTACATGTTTACCTGTTAGATCTTTTATAGTAGGGCACCACCTTGTAAGTTATTGTTGTATTTTATTTTTAAGAGTAGAAATAGAATAGATTAGCAATAATTTATGTAATCTGCGTTGCTGAAAGTTGCTACATAAAGAAAGAAGCAGAGACAAATTTCTAGGAGAGCAGAACGAACCGGAAAAAAAATCTTGGCTGCAATCAGGCCGTCCCGGCTGCGGCTTCAGTCAATTTAATTTTGGCCGAAGGGATCCAGGTTCCATGAGATTCAGTTTTGGTGCGGCCGGATGAATACAAAGACGAAGACTCGAAGAATATTTTCGTTTTTCTTTTCATGTTTGTAATATATTAGATACCGGGGGGGGGGGGGGACCAATCAATCCATATGCATTGCTGAAATTTGATGCACGAAGAATGAAGCAGAGATGAAATTCTAGGATAGCTGAACGAACCGGAAATAAAATATCTCGGCTTCAGCCAGGCCATCTTGGCTGCGGCTTGGGTCAATTTTTTTTGGCCGAAGGGATCCAGGTTCCAGCAGATTCAGTTTTGGTGCAACCGGTTGAATACAAAGACGAAGACTCGAAGAATGTTTTTGTTTTTCTTTTCATGTTTGTAATAGATTAGATACGGGGTACCAAATCAATCTCAGCAGTTTACGTTTTCGCATTATTTTTTGGTGATTATAATGTGATTTAACCATGTCATATCATGTGATGCATCATATTCATGAATTCCACTACTTGTTCTGCATACATGTAGATAATTAATTTCGATATTAATTAAATATGTATAGTCATGTATTAATTTGCATTAATTTTAGTAAATAATTAAATTATTTAAACCAAATGAATTTTATTTGAATATAAAATTCGTATGCTAAAATTTATTTAGTGTCTAAATTTAATATCATCATGATTTATGGGGATTGAATAAAATTCTTGGTGAATTTTAATTGTGTAGTGTCTACACAAAAGCATTTCGAAAAATCCGGAAAATTGGAAAGTCATGATATAGTGACACTAGTTAGAAGATATTTGGAACCAATAGACAAGTTGGAGGATTTAATAAATATTCATGATTTATTGTTTTTCGTATGTTTATCAATCTTCTAAAATCCCAATAAGAATATCTATTTTTCAAAATAACTTGTAGGTACGGAAAAGGTGACAACTGACCTCATAGCCTCTATTGTTGACACAAGCACCATGAGAAAATGGTGACGCCTCGTGGAGCTTTGGTTTCGGCCCCACTCGGATGATCTTCACTTCCATCAAAATTCAAGGCTTGGTCTCCGAAAGGATATGATTTTGAATACTCGTCGGGTCATTGACCTGCCCTTCGATGGCATACTCGGGGCGTACTTAAAAATAGGAAACGACAGGTAACACTCTAAATGATATTTTAGGAAATATCTTGGCTGAAAAAGGAAGATAATAAACAATTAAATAGAGATTTTAGATTCTTAATTAATTGTTGAGAAAGATTGTCTCATTTTAATCGTCACCTCTTTGACCTACCCGACGGTGGCATTGTAGGCGTGAGATCAAATCCATGGAATGGTAGGATAAACTGCATGCATGACATCACGTTTATAATTCTTAAAATACTATTTGGTTTATTTATATCATTTCCATTTACAACATCGTGTCTTTTTCAAGTGACTAATCTGCTAATGAAAAATTGACCGGAAACAACTTAACAAATGGAAAAGTAACTTGAACGTTACGCTCATCTTTGAAAATGTCAAGTTTATCTTGTTTGAGCCTCGTCCACCGACTCCTCCTATGAACGCTTCACGAGCAATATGCAATGATTATAAGCATTGGATAGAAGGAGACAACAAGGCTCGTGGCATCAATCTAGCCTCTATGTCGGAGATCAAAATACCAAGAATGAAAACATGGAGAGTGCACGAGAAATCATGGACTCTCTCGTTTCCATGTTTGGTGTCCCATCTGATCAAGCAAGACATGAGGCTATCAAGATGGCCTGCAATGCCAACACGAGGAAAGGTTAGTCGGTTACCAGTCATGTGATTGCTGATGCTGAGACTCATGGATTCTAATTTGATGATGCTGATAAGGTGAGTATGATTTTGGAATCACTCACGCATGAGTTCCTCAACTTCAAGTTTGATTTGACTCAGTTGATTAATGAACTACAAGTGTTCGAAGCTTTCTCCTTCAATCGGAGAAGCTGAGAAGAGGAATTGAAAGCTAATGCCCATGTGACTCAGGCTAAGGCCTCGAATTCTGGGGTTAACAACAAGCCCAAGGCAAAACAAACTAAGCATGTGAAGCCGATGAAAAAGAAGGTTAAACGGGCAATTTCCAAGCCTAAAGGGGAAATGTTTCAGCTGCCAGAAGGTAGGACATTGGAGGCGTCATTGTCCAGCATACCTCAAAGAGATGAAGGAAGGGAAAGGTTTTGAGACCCATGGCAAGGATAAGACAGGTGATTCTGAATTTCTAGTCTTGGAATCCTATACAGTATCTAAAGATGTATCCAATTGGATATTGGATTCTAGAGCTACTAACCATGTTTGTTCTTCTTTACATATCCTAGGTTCTTATGAGGAACTAGACGAATGCACACAGTCAATGAGAGTTGGCAACGGTGTAGTGGTTTCGGCTAAGGTAGTGGGAGTAGTTATTTTATGTTTTTGAAATAAATTCTTGGTTTTGAACCATGTTTATTTTATTCCTAATTTCCGTAGAAATTTGATTTCAATTTCAAAGTTTCAAGAACAATTGTATTCACTTTCTTTTGATAGTAATAAGATTGTCATTCCCAGAAATAGACGTGTTGTTTGTTCTACAATTTCGGAAAAACATTGTACTTTATTAAACTGACAGAAACTCAACTGCTTAACACTGAAATGTTTAAGGTAGAGCATAAAAAATCTGTTAAAAGACTGAAAGTTTCACATAAAGATAACACATGCACTTCTACAAAAAAGCATAAAGATAACGGTTTTTAAGTGTGATATGTTCACATTAGTCACGGCTTCCAAAGTGTGGTATATTGAGGTGTGACATAAAGTACTTTAATCCCCACAGTTAAAAACTGTGATCTTTTATAATAGTTATCACAATTAAAAACCGTGATCTATTATAGTTGTTATCACACTTTAAAACCATAATCTATTATTATTTCATCACATTTAAAAACGGTGATCTATTATAGTTGTTATCACACTTAAAAACCGTAATCTATTATAGTTGCTATCACACTTAAAAACCGAGATGTATTACAATTTAGATACATTTAAAAAGTGTGATATATATTAGTTGTTATCACACTTAAAAAGTGTGATCTATTATAATTTAAATCACATCTATAAAAGTGTTTTTTTTCGAAAACAATATATAAGCACACATATTTTCTTTCCTAGTGGGACTCGAATCCTTATGCTCTGGATTAACGAGCCAAACTAACTACCACTAGGTCAATTCCTTCTTTCTTCTAATTTTCGACCACAATAAACTAAGATCTCATTATAAAATATCATATTATTTTAATCACAGTTAAAAACTGTTATTGATTGATATTTTATCATATTATTTTAATCATAGTTAAAAACAGTGATTGATTGATGTTTTTGTCTCAGTTTTCCTAGAATCCGTGATAATAAAAATATGATCTATTTTAGTTGTTATCACACTTAAAAACCGAGATCTATTATAATTTCAACGCATTTAAAAACTGTGATCTATTTTAGTTGTTATCACACTTAAAAACCGTGATCTATTATAGTTGTTATCACACTTAAAAACCGAGATCCATTATAATTTCAACACATACAAAAACTGTGAACTATTTTAGTAGTTGTTATCACACTTAAAAACCGATATCTATTATAATTTCAATCACACCTAAAAAAGTGTGATCATTCTTTTTTTCGAAAACGAAATATACGTACACACATTTTTTGTTCCCAGTGGGACTCGAACCCGGATACTCCGGATTAAGGAACCACACTAATTACTGCTGGGCCAATGCGTACTTTCTTATCGTTTTCGACAACACTAAACTAAAATCTCATTATAAAATATCATATTATTTTAATCACAGTCAAAAACTGTGATTGATTGATATTCTTGTATCAGTTTTTCTAAAAACATTGATAACAAAAACTGTGATCTATTTGAGTTCTTATCACACTTAAAAACCAAGATTTATTGATATATTTTAGTTGTTATCACATTTAAAAATCGTGATCTATTATAGTTGTTATCACACATAAAAACCGAGATCTATTATAATTTCAACACATTTAAAAACTGTGATCTATTTTAGTAGTTGTTATCACATTTAAAAACCGAGATCTATTATAATTTCAATCACACCTAAAAAAGTGTGATCATTCTTTTTTTCCACACCTAATAACCGTGATAAAAAAACTTAAGTGTGATATATACATTTTCCTTGTCTCAGTTCTTTTAAAAGTGTGATTCTTATCTTTCTATAAGTGTTATCTATGTCTCTTTTTGTATTAGTGGATATAATTTGTCTCACTTTTCTATAATAGTGACAAAATATTATATGAATTCAGCCACTGTTTAATTAATATTATATTATTAATTAATTCACCGTTTAAGTGATTGATTGGTATAATTTATCTCTCTTTTTCGATAACTGTAACGAAAATATCATATCAATTCAGTCACTGTTTTAGATGTGAGATTGATTGATATAATTTATCACGTTTTTTTTAATAATAACTGTGACAGAAATTTCATATCAGTTCAGTCACAGTTTAAAAATGAGATTGATTGATATAATTTATCTCGGTTTTTCAATAACTGTAACAGAAAATTCATATCAATTAAGTCACACTTTAAAAATGAGATTGATTAATATAAATTATCTCAGTTGAATAAGTGTGATAGAAATTTGTAAGTGTGATATATGTATTTTCGTTGTCTCAGTTTTATTGAAACTGTGATTGTTATAATAT
This sequence comes from Gentiana straminea, assembly GCA_036785695.1. Classification (NCBI taxonomy): domain Eukaryota; kingdom Viridiplantae; phylum Streptophyta; class Magnoliopsida; order Gentianales; family Gentianaceae; genus Gentiana; species Gentiana straminea. The sequence goes on along the minus strand of JAVUPR010000497.1, from coordinate 7,383,280 downwards.
CTTAAGGGTGACCTATATCATATTTTGCAGTAGTGATGCCGTTGGCATCTAAGACTTGGACATATTTCCTTAAATAAGATCAAAATACTGGTCAATGGTGGTCACTTAAGTGAGTTATATATTGACACTCCTGCGGTCTGTAAATCCTGCCTAGAGGGAAAAATGACTAAGCAATCCTTCTCATCAAAGGGAAATAGAGCCAAAGAACCTTCAGATTTGGTGCATTCAAACTTGTGTTGTCCGATGAATGTACATGCTAGAGATGATTTCGAGTATTTTGTGACTTTCAGTAATGACTACATGAGATATGGATATGTTTATCTTTGCACAAGAAATCTGAAGATTTTGATATGTTTAAGGAGTTCTAGGCTGAACCCGAAAAGCAACTGGGTAGGTCATTGATCTGTCTTCGATCTGATCGAGGATGTGAGTACATGGATACTGACTTCAATGATTATCTTATAGAACATCGAATTCGTTACCCGCGTTCAGCACCCAGAACACCTTAGAAACTTGGTGTTGCTAAGAGGAGAAATAAGACCTTGATCGTGGTCATGCATGACGAGCTACGCTTCACTTCCGATTTACGTTTAGGGATATGCTCTACGAACAACGGCCAACATATTAAATGTCGTTCCGTCAAAGTCTATCGAAAAGGCCATTAAAGAAATTTGGAAAGGAGTAAACCTAGTTTACGCCACTTTCACATATGGGGTGTCATGCACATGTGTTGGAAGACATGACTAGCAAGTTGCAAGCTCGTACGAAAGTATGTCTGTTTGTAGGCTATCCTAATAGAACGAAAGAAGGTTTGTTTTATGATCCTGACGATAACAAGGTGATAGTATTTACTAAAACCACGTTTCTCGAGGATTTGTACATGATACACTTCAAGACTCGAAGAAAGTAGTAATCGATGAGTTACTTTCTGACACGATCAGACCAATGGTGACACATCCTGTCACAGATAACACTGATAATACCACCGTTGATTCAAATAGTCCTAGACCACTTAGACGTTGAAAGGTGGTTCGGCCACCTATTTGGTACGGCATGTTGGAGGAGCAAATGTTGCAGTCTTTGATAGAGTGGAGGATGATCCGATGTCATTTCGGAGGGCTATGTATACATATGGGCTGTTCCGGGTTACTGGCGAGTCCTGGCCTTGACCCACCGGTTCTGGGTGTAAAAAGGGGTGGAACGGGCCGGGTCCAGAAAATGGCTAGTTGGACGGGTTTCCGGGCTGGGCCGGCCTGTAACGGGTTACGTGTCAGATACGGTTCGAAACGGTTTAGATCACGGGTCATTCTATATATACTTTTTTTTTCCCTTCCAAACATCAATTACATTCAATTTTTTTGAATTGCAATAAATAATTTAGTTTTAATAGCTGATCATACATGTAATTATAATAAATACACAATTGGTACTTAGGCTTTTACTATATTTATAATTTTCAATTTTTAGTTTATTGAATAATAAAATGTAACAACTTTTTAATAAAGGTTTGACATATTGTATATGTTTTTTTTAATATATATATTTGAAGTACGCTTGTTACATTATTATTATTATTGTTTAGTTGCATTAAGATAACGACGAAATTGATAAAATACAATTAATGATAACATCGTCATTGATTACGATATACATACTATAAACAGCAATTTTTATATAAATGTTTATATAAATGATAGAGATCACGTCGATTACATTAGTAATATTACAACAAAAGAATACAATAAACAACGTTTAACATTAATTATAACGACCATTTTCGATTACATTAAATTGTTAAAATAAAATACAATACAAAAAATGATGGATACCGATCAATCATCGTTACGGCGACATTGATAAAATTGAACTAATACAACAAAATACTATAACAAACAACGTTTAACATTAATATTACTTCGATTTTTCATAACGTTCATGTAGACGTTATTATATGTCACATCCTACCCTTCTCGGCGTCTCTGCTCATCATGTAGATAATTTTCATATTCCTCGGGATGTTTCCTTTGTACGTGTAGTCTAAAATAGTCAACACCGAGTCCACGCTAATATCTCCACTTTCGATCGCAAACGTGACAAACAACCCAAAATTTTGAAGGAATCACTTCCCCGATAGTTTCATCAGTACGATTTTTTAAACGAAAAAATAATTGAAAAACATTCCAAGCAGTCATTGCAAAATAATATATTTTGAATCGGATGAAGTACACGAATTTATTTTGAACAACTTTAAATCAGGATCCGAAATATATTATAATGATAGATAATATAATGATGATATGAGAATTAGAAGTGAATTGTGAGGGAAAAATGATGTAATGGGAGTGTATTTATAGTGTGATGAGTGGGTGATAGGTAAAAATTTAAAAATTTAAATAAAAAAAAGAGATAATATCAAAAAAATTGCAAAACTATACGTTGAGAAAGAAGAAGAAAAAAAAATTCAAACGGGTCGGGCCGGGCCGGGTTGGTTGAACCTCCGGGTCCAGGCCGGGCCGGGCCAAATAAGTACCCGAGGCAACCCGTAGACCCGCCGGGCCGGTGCGGTTTTCGGTTCCAACCCGCCCATGTGTAGCTATGGATGATCCTGATAAGGAAATATGAATTGAAGCAATGAATCAAGAGATGAAGTCTATGTACTCTAACTTAGTGTGGAAAACTTGTGGATTGCCCTAAGGGTGTTCGACCCATAGGCAATAAATCTATCTACAAGAGAAAGCGAGGCGTGGATGGGAAGGTTGTAACCTTCAAATCTAGGCTTGTGGCAAAGAGTTACAACCAGAAAGAGGGAGTTGACTATGAGGAGACTTTCTCGCTTGTGGCCATGCTAAAATCTATTCGCATTTTCTTTCTATTACTGCATGACTAGATTATGAGATCTGGAAGATGGATGCAAAGACGAGTAGTCTGAATAGCTATCTTGATGAGGTAACATATATGAAGCAACCAGAAGGGTTCTTTGAGAAAGGCCAAGAGCACAAAGTGTGCGAGTTGCTTAAATTCATTTATGGGTTAAAGCAAACATCTCGGTCTTAGATACATAGATTTTATGAAATGATCAAATGTTATGGTTTCAAACAGAATCCTGATGAGCCTTATGTATACAAGCACATCATTAAGGATAATGTGGAATTCTTGGTGTTATATGTTGATTGTTAGGAAATCTACGCGGGAACGCAGTGGAATTCAAAATTTTAATTTCCTTTTACCCAAGATCGTCTTCGTTTAAGCAATAAACAAACAAGTAGTAGACGGTGGTTACCTTGGTTGATCTAAAAGATCGACGCTTTGACCGTCTAAGGAGAGTAGTTCTGCATGGAGCCGCCCAAGTGTTCGGCCTCTACCGCTAGTCCACACGAACAGCCCGCCGGAATCCCATCATTGATTGCTATTGGAAAACTCCGGTTGCTAGACCGGCCTTTTTACCCTCTCTCCAACTCTCTATAGGATGTTCTCTATTTTACACAAGAACTATGAGCTCTTGCAATTGTGATGTACAAAAGAGCTTGACACCCACCTCCTATTTATAGTGGTTGGGGCGCCCCTATGTAGTGTGGAGGAGAAGAAAACCTTTTACCAATAAAATAAGGAAAATATAATTGATTGATTTATCTCATTTATTACAATATCTCATATTAAATAAATCTAGGATATTGTCAATATCTTATATTGAATATTCCCAAGATATTGTCAATATCTAATATTGACTATCTTTATTTTATTACCATAAATCAATTTACACATGTGTATATATCACATATATAAATCTATATATATAAAATATGTAGATTTTTGTCCATAAGGACAAACTAATTCATTTATCGGGCTCCAAGGAAACTAGTTATTAGAAAGGACAAAACCGACGTACACTTACCAAAATACCCTTTTTCCTTTTACTGATTTATAAATATAATAATATAAAAAAAACCTATTAGTGCGGCTGTTCTTCTTCTCCGCAGCTTTTCTTCTTCTTCTCTGCATCTTTTTTTTACCCATTAGACACACTAATCCAGCCGCATCTTCTTCGTGGTGATTGGGGCCATGGAAGATGGGCCATGGAACCTCCGGCAACCATGCTTGTGCCTCCCTGCTGTTTTTGCAAATCGTTTGCAGATTCAAGCCGGATTGAAGATGTTTGCTTCTAGGGTGAATAAGGCGGCCGGTGAATTCAAATTCCGGTGAGGGATGTAATGGGAATTAGGTTTAACGCCGGTGAATTCAAATTCTGGCGACAAAAAAAAACGCCTGATGTCAAAATCCGGCAGCTGCTTCACGCTCCGATCAAAAGTCCGGCTGAGTCAAAAATCCGGACGCCGGTGAATTCAAATTCTGGCGACAAAAAAAAAACGCCTGATGTCAAAATCCGGCAGCTGCTTCACGCTCCGATCAAAAGTCCGGCTGAGTCAAAAATCCGGCTGATTCATTGAATTTTATTTTTTTTAATGTTTAGGGTTTAGGGTTGTTACTATTAATTTTTTAACGTTACGACATTTTTTTATGTAACTTTATCTATTTTTACGGGTTGTTACTAGGATGTTACGACATTTTTACGGACTGTTACGACTTGTTATTGGCCGTTACTACATTTTACCGGGCTGTTACTATTTGTTTTTAGTCTGTTACTACTTGTTTTTAGGACGTTACGACATTTTTTTGACTGTTACGACTTGTTTATTGGCCGTTACTATATTTCACGGGGTTGTTACGACTTGTTTATTGGACGTTACGACATTTTATGGGCTGTTACTACTTGTTTCTTGACTGTTACTATTTGTAGAGGGGTAAAAAGTAACAAGGGGTATTTTTGTCCAAATATTTTGTTTTTGTCCTTTATAACATCCGAAAAAAAGAATGTCCTTGCAGACCCATTTATGTTTTTTTTTGTCCTTGTAGCCCCTTCCCCCTAAAATATGTACTACTAAAATATATCAATTTCCTAGACACGTGAGTGGATACATATCACATATATGATCCACGCCACATATATATTTATACATATATATATATATATATATTAATATCTAATATTAATATAAGGTAATACTATTAATTAAATTGCACAATCCAAGTGTATCTTATACACAATAATATATGCGCCCCCTTTAGCCATTAATTGGCTTCCGGAAAATTCTTTAATTAATATAATTAATATCTTGTATTTTATTTATTCATAATAAATAAATACCACCATATTAATTTACCACTATAACCTTTATAGTACGAGATAAATTCTTTCCTTATTTGGTTATCAACTATAACCACATTTTAATCCGACTAGATGTTCATATGTGTGTGACCGATATGCTTCCGAATATGTTGGCCGTAGACACAAAGTGCAAATTACGAAAATGCCCTTCATGCCTAACGATCACGGGATAGCGTCTAGCAACACACCGTGACCCCCAATCATCGGAAGAGTCAAATGCAATGACTACTACCTTTCATGTGAAACAGTTACCGTGTAACTTACAATCCTATCGCTGTAATAATATCCATACGGTCGTTAGTCGAGTGTCAAAACATCAACGACCGTATCTTATAATCTGGATATCATGCTCTCTCGAAGTAACTCGTTTACTCCCACTTTGCAAAGATTCACGAGAGTAAGACATTCCTTATAAGAAGGCCATTTCGGATATTCGATCCCAATCATAGGATACGCGTGTATACTCCGCATGCTTCAGTATCATACCTAATCACTACCGCATGATCGCCCCGTGGCTAGGGGAAACCTCAATAGTGTCAAAGCATGACAATCCACACCGTGATGCCATGAAGACTCCGGTCTTAAGGATAATTACACAACTGCCACATAGTGTGACACTTATCCGTGTAAGTGGGTCAGTCTAACGTACGCATTCTCCAATACACGTCCACGTACGGTCCAAGTGTCTCTACACTTCGATAGACGAGATCTATCCCCGCCCTAAAGACGAAAGACATCTAATACGTGCTAGCTTTGTTCATACTATCAATGCCCTGTTTAATAGTACATCAGCCTAGAGACATTTAAGTATCAAACTTATTTAAGTGATTAGAGATCTCATCAACCATAATCGCTTATCATGGTTTCCCTATCACAGTTTAATACTAAGGACGTTATCACATAACAATTCATAATTGGTTCTTTAAAAGAACAAATATATGACAATAGAAAAGCCATTTAATATATGTATAAGCATAAAGAAATAGTAGAAATGATCCGACCCGCTCGGATCCGGTCCACCCGATTGGGTGTAGGACACTATTCCAACATTGATGACATCCTGCTAATTGGAAATGATATGGGTATGTTATCTGATGTTAAAATTTGGTTAGCCATGCATTTCAAACTAAAAGATTTGAGAGATGCAAATTATGTTCTAAGGATCTAACTCATTCGGGATAGGAATAACATGCTAATGGCTTTTTCACAGGCATCTTACATCAATAAGATGATGCTACGTTATATTATGCAGAATGCAAAGAAGGGTTACCTACCAACCTGTCACGACATCACTCTCTAAATGAAACAGTGTTTTCAGACCCCTGAGGAAAAAGAGAGCATGGGATGTATTCATTATGTGCTAGGCCGGACATTTGCTTTGGCGTGGGATTGGTCAGTCGTTTTAAGTCAAATCCAGGCATGGAGCACTAGACAACAGTGAAGAATCTCCTCAAGTATCTTAAAAGAACGAGGAATTATATGCTTGTGTATTTGGGTGTAGACATGAATATCATTGGTTACACTAATTCTGACTTTCAGTCGGATAAGGATGATCGTAAGTCGATCTTGGGCTCAGAGTTTACTCTTGGTGGTGGAGTTGTAGTATAGAAGCATTAAGAAATCCAACATCGTCGATTCGACCATGGAATCCGAATACATAGAAGCTTCTGAGGCAATTAAAGAGGCAATATGGCATACGAAGTTTCTTGGTGATGAGGAAGTAATTCCAAATATAAATAATCCGATACCACTTTATTGTGACAACAATGGAGAGGTGTCGAACTTCAAGGAGCCTCACAGTCACAAGAGGTCTGATCTCAGCGTGTGCTATCTCACAAATTACTAGCAAGAGTACTAGGTCAATCTTAGTATAGCAAGGGCGAGTCAAGGTCGATCCCACAGAGATATTGCAATACGGATAAAAAATGCATAATCCTAACTAAGAATACATACAATGCCCCTTAGACCAACATAAAGACAGAAAATAAATTGGCTTTTCCCTCCTCACCGATCTCCTAAATTGGTGTACTTAATCATCATGTTTACTTTTACCCGTAATTTCCCGATTCAGCCAGAACTTATATTTTAATTTAGTTTTAGCAACGGGTGAAATCTCCTAACCTTATTTACTTCTATGGGACGGTCAATAAACGTCTATGGTTAACCTCATTCGTTGGATGTATTAACACACACGCAATAAGTTCTAGAAAGTGCCGGCTCAAGACCAAGAACTTCCCCAAGCAGCTATCGTGGATTGACTAGCACGTTCCTAGGTATTAATCCAGACTATGTCATAACTAACACTTTGCCTTGTAAGTCCTTCATGTTAATTTACGATGACAATAAGCAGATTGGCCAGATCTAACATACTGTTAATTAAATATGTCGATCAACGTAGCTGACGCTGAATCTCCAGACTTAGGGCGACCTAAAGTTGCATCGCAATTGTGGTATATACCATCGCAATTGTGAGTGCGGCGGTTCCTACTTCTGGAATTTTATAGTTCTGTTACGATTAATTCTGATAAATTACGGTTTGTTTAAACATTCAGATTAACTACATCGCGTAAATGTAAGCTAATCTTCCATGATAAAAGCATAAAAGAACGTTCAAAGCTTCATACCTTTATCGATGGTGGATCTAGCTTGATCGACTCAAGCTAGTTGACGGCTTGGAGAAGAAAACCAATGGAAAGAAATCAAAACAAACCCAAGAACTTTATTTCATATAAACTTGATAACAAAATTTGAGGTACAAATTACAATGGACTGGTATAGTCTTTATATAGACCTATAAACCGACTTAGAAGACCTAACCCGAACAGTCTTAATACGAGAACGTGCAACTTCTGTTTCATGTTCCCTAAGGCTCGATGCTACGGCTAGGGCATCCACAGTCGTGGGCTCAACTTCGGCCTTTTCAGCTTCAGCAGACTTCTCTGTGGACTTCATTATCTTGGCCCAATGACTTTTAGTAGCTCGGATCCATATTCCCAGCTTAAGAATACGGTACACCTGAAAATCATGGAAAACGAGGCAGAACTGTACCATATACGAGGGATAATTATGTAAATGCAGAATTAGTAACCAAGGAACAAGCACTAAGAAATCGACATATATTTCATCAAATAATCGAACTATCTCTCGTCAATCGAGCACGATTCAGCTCAAATAATGTTGTAGTTTATAGTACTAAATATGGTGTTATCAACTACCCCCAACTTAGCTTTTGATCGTCCTGAGCAAAAATGCAAAAGAAAATGAGCTCTCAGACCAATATACAAGTTTATTAAAAATAGCTACATGTCACAAAGTTAAGATAAGAATCACGTCAAATACTATTCATAAGTAACGCATTAAATAATATTCAATCCATGAACCGGTGTGTGTGTGTGTGTGTGTGAAATAACTCTCAAACCGCAGTAACATAGATAGACTCATATTATATCAACTCAGGGTCTAACTAGCGATTCACGAGAATGCTTTTCCCTTTACGCCAATGATTTTATAATTTTGATTTATTTATTTTTAATTCATAGGTCATGTTAGCTGGGAAAGGCGGATCAAGAACCGAGTACTACTTCAAGGCTCGCGTTTATCTTATTTGTTTTTTTTTGTGTGCGTGGCCGGGTAGATTATCAAGAAGAAACTTGCACTGGTGGACGCAATGAAAGAACTTTATCAAATCTAGCACCGAACTTGCTACCTTATTGCCAAAGAATTTTTATTCATTCTTAGGCAAAGTGGACACTCAGAAATCGATATATCATCATGGTCTGCTCAATTTGATAAACTACCAAATCCGTTTATCCTTAGCCCTTATAGGATCCACAACTTGACCTAAATGACCATAGGTAGGACAAAACTCGGACAACTAGAGTCAACACAAGTCAAAATAATACGTCATCTATACTACACACTGAAGAAAGTGAGTTGTACGTGCTTAATTGGTGGTTCATAAAAATAATATGCGGTTAATATGCAACTACTTAAAAGTTGACACGACTTTCATTCGTTCATCCGTGAAACATGGATGTAATTAATTAGCACCAAAAGACCATAGACTTCATATCTTTTACATTCTTACTTGAAACGACTCAAAGGGTAAAGTGGTGAAAAGTGCATCGAAAAGAGTTGAAACAGTCAAGAATTGATGAAACACATAGTCGAAAGCAAAATGACGGTCCTACCCCCCACTTAATCAAAACATTTTCCCCAATGATGAAAAGATTAATAATGAAAAGGAACTTATCTTCGAAAGCGCAGAGCGGATAATGAATCTGTATTGTCGAAACATCGGGCTAAAATAGAGTCCATGAAATCTATAGCAGTTCTAACAAGCAAAACAAACCGAAGCTCTTGGGGTAACAACATAATAAAGATTAACGGCAGTAAGAAGACAAATAATATAACTTCAAACAAATTAAGCTGAAAAATTCATTATATTAATATGAAAGAGAAACTACAAGGTAGTGCAAAGTCCGGAAAACAAAATAAAAAGGGAAAAAGGAAAACAATGGAGATATACAACATTTAGAAATGGAAAAACGTCTAATCATCATAATCAGATATGAGAGGGTCCAACACCCGAAGATGATGCATGTCTGGGAGCACGTGGAGGTGGTGGGGCAAATGGTGGAATGCCAAGGTGGTCGATCAGATAGTCCATCTTCCCATGTAGGACAGAGTGTTGAATAGGTGTCCTAAACCCAATCGGGTTGGACCGGATCCAACCGGGTCGGGTCATTTACAGTCTGTTTTAGTTCATGTAATAACTTTATTATGATTAATAAAAGCGCTTTTGTTATTATATATTGTTTATCTTCATGTTATTGGTTGTACATATATAGTAACGTCCATTGTGTCAAACTGTGATAGAGAACCATGATAGTGATTATGGTTGATGAGATCTCTAATCACTTTAATAAGTTTGATACTTACATGTCTCTAGTCATATGTACTGTCAAATAGGAAATTGGAAGTATGATTAGACTAGCATGTATTGGATGTCGTCTACCTTATAGAAGGTAAGGATAGATCTCATCTATCGAAGTGTAAAGACACTTGGACTGTACATGTGATGACGTAGATCAAGTGATAATAAAATACTTGAACACCAATAACCAATACTAGCAAGAGGACTAGGTCCATCGTAGTATAGCTATAGCGAATCAAGGTCGATCCCACAGGGAACCAATTGTGGGTCATTTATATACAAACAATTAATTATTCATATCAAGGACATAAAGCGGTCTACGACAAACAAAAGACAAGAAAGATAAAGGACATGACTCGACACAACACATAACGTAATTAACCTCCCCAATTATCATGTTATCGTTTGGATCTAGAGATTCTATATAATTAAGCTAGACTCGACAACTATTAATCCGATTCGTATTTCTTTTATATTGGCTACGGGAGTCATCCCCTAAACTAGATCTAGCTCCGGGTAGGCCATCTAGATCACTATGCTACATTACGTGACTTCGCTTTTTAGGCCTCCATCTCATATAACTTGCACGCTTACAAAACTAGGGATGCCGATATTAACCGTATTCCTCACCTAGGCAACATTCCTGTGATTAGGCGTACTTCCTAAGCGATCGCATCAGTCTCCGTCCCATTAACACTAACTTTTAGGTATCATGTTAATCTACGATTTACGTATAACTAGATGAGCTCAATTCCCTAATACAGGACAGATCTAGATCTCGCTGAAAGTCCCGAAAGATCAATTCATGAGCCGACCTAGGAGCCCTATATTGGTATTTTCTAATAATACGCTAATTAAAACAGACGAGCAACGTAGCCGTAGCCATACCTACTAAGACAAGAAATTCTAGGTGGACAATCACACCATAAAGACGTGGCTAGATTGACGCGAGGAACAACTAAATCTTAGCGTTTCTACATACATAACGGATAAAATAGAGATTCATAAAGCAATTATATAGATCTACTAAAAACACGGTTGTCGATCATACCAAAGTCATCTATAGGTTACCGGATAACAGATCTGGGCGTGTGGATCCTTATAGACAAGGAATCCCCACTGCCTCATATCGTATCCTTAGATCTACATCGTTCGGAGTAGAACGAACAACCTCAAACGATAAACAATAATTGGGGGCTTAATTACAAAGAACAAAGAACAAATAAATACAAGAACTTACATAACTGCAGAACTTGAAAAAAAACTGCTCTAAGAAAAACTGAAGATTTAATTATGAATTGTGTATATGTTGTGTAAAGTGTATTGTATGTCTCTATTTATAGGGGTTCAAGCTAATTAAGAGATATACTTCAAAATATCAAAACAAATAGAGATAACTCTTGGCCGATCTCAAAATAAATATAAGATGCGCCCCCCCTTTAATGCGTGTCCTCCAAAGTCGGCGCCACTCTTTGGATTGGCTTGCCGGCGCTTGTCATGCCTTACTCCTCTTTTCGTGCTTATCCGATCTTTATCCTCAATGCATCCGGATTTCCTTGGATTTATCTTGTAATTCATCCATTTGTAATTATCCTCCAAAAATTATCCCAATCTGCAAAATAAATATCTATCCCAAAATAAATCATATTTAAATAATAAAAACGGATAAATACCAAATTATAAATAAAAACAGATAAATACCAAATTGTCTCTTTTAAATAATACAAAATGGATAAATACCAAATTATAAATTATAAATCACATAACATTAAATAATCAATATACACCTGCGATTTATCATAAAATATATATTATTAATCTCGATTTAAGGTCAACGTTGATGACTTTTACGGGTATAATTTGACCGTCATCAACTACCCCCACTTAGACTTTGATCGTCCCAAACAAAGCATCGATAAGTCATTCCCCAGGACAACATTTTCCATGGTCAAATCATACTTACACAAGAAACTCGAGTCAACTCATACCACTTATGCTCATAAGGTACCCATTATTCACTACTCGTTATGAATCGAAGTGATGTGTGCATATGCATTTAGTTTTATATACTCGTGGAAAGATTAAAGTTTATGCTAACTTTGCAGTCTTAACCTACCAACATCAGTATTCCCACTTCTTAAGCCTCGCAATGGGTAAAGACATGGTGCAATAAGCAAGAGCGTTATCTAAGAGGTTTTTGGACTTGGAGACCGAGAAAAATACTCGAAGCCTCTTAAAAGTTGAATTTTTTCTCATATTTTCATATTTTCAAGCATTAACACATCTCAAGAAAGAAACTTGCTTTAAAAGTAAATTATGCATTGCAAGAATCCCCTTTCACGGATCGGTTAATAGCATTGAATATTACCACAAGCGCGAAGCTACTTTGGTAATGTTACTACAAGCCGAGTGTTTAACGCTTTGTCAAAACATAGATTATTCTCATGCTTATTACTCCGCTTTGATGGCTAGAAGATAAGAATACATCAGTAGATAAATATCGACACTAAGTTCACATAATCAATCATCTATGCAATGTACACATAATTTCTTCAGTTATTATAATTTGTGCGGTAAAAGTCGATTCAAAGATTGAGTAATCGAATAATAAATAACTACTTGCAACAATCGGCATGAATATCCTTAAATTTACATTCACATAAGTATAAAATGATCACGTACTCATGCAACTTGGTTTCTTTCCTATCAATTCTTGGCTAGGAACTCACAATTCTAAGGGTACGAGATAAATAATATGGCATTTATTCAATTTTTTCAATTTTTCACCGTTTCATTCAATTTTCAATTATAACATATCATAGCTAAGTCTCCTACCCCCCACTTAAACATGGCATTGTCCCCAATGACAAATAAAAATGAGAATTTAAGAAAAAGACTTAGCTCTGGAAATGGCTCTTAAGTAGATGCAGAACAACGGAGTAATCCAAGCACGGCGTGGAGAAGCAAGGGAAAACCTGTTTAAGCAAACCAAACAGAAACTCCACGAAACCGTTAATAACATGTCAATGGAAGTTATAAAATAATGTGGCAGTAATTAGATATAAAATATCCAAAAACAAATTAAGCCACTTTATTCCATACAACCAATGACAAGGAAAACCAAAGAGTTAAAACGACTCGTTCAGACACGAATTCTAAAAAAAAGGATATATATAGACGCAAAAAGAAAAATACTAAATAGAAAGAAAGATAAACAATCAACAAAAGATTATAGTCTTCATCGAAATCCTCCACCACAAAAATATTCTTAAAACCGGGTGGAGAAGACAAAGATCAAAAAGCGTTACCCCATGTGTGAAAACACGAGGTTTACCGGATTGATAAGGTATTTAATTCAGCGTAAAAGAGAAACTTGGTAAGGTATAACAGATTGGATGTGACCTATAGGCTAAAGATTAAATCAGATACTGAGCGCAGACTCTTCACACTTGGATATCAACAACTTAGGGAGATTTAGCTTCTCCTCGAAATTACTAATAACCCAATGTATCACGTAAAAGTCATCACCGTCATCAACAAGGTCGGATCGGTGCGATATTGAGAACAAAACTCATCATCTCGAAATGCCGGAATAGGCGTAAAAGTGTGAAATTTAAAACATCCGGTAAAAAGATAAATTGTATTTTGATCGAACCAAAAAACTTTTAAAATCTAGCTAGGGTCAGAGCTACACGTACCCTAGCTAGGATCATGAAAACCAAAATGATAAAAGATAATCATTAAAACTTAGCAGTATTTCTAATTCTGCAACACAAGGGTATTATGTAAACAAAATGGAGGTTGAGAGTATGATGGGTTTAGAAAGATATATAAGGATGGTAAGAAAAGATAAAGGGTGGGTAAGAAATTGTGCTTTGGGTGGGTATTGTTTAAGGGATTGGGTAGGGTGGGAGAGTGAAATAGATGGAAAGAAAGAGAGGGATGAAAGAATGGTTAGAAATGTGAACTGTGAGGCAGATTGGTGAGAGAATAGAAAGGTTGAAGGGTGAAAAGGTCCAAAGGAAAGGATAAGGGTAGTTGCAGAACGAATTGCACACAACTTTGGATTTTCACTCGGATCGCCATTCTAAAAAGTTTTGGAAGTTGACCAAAATTGTTCTTGTTCGCACCAATCATTCTCTGTTACATTTTCAGTAATTCTCAAGCTCTCTTAATGCTTCCATCTTAAGGTTGATTGCTAAATTTCCTTTTCTTTAGCAATTTCTCGACTCTCCTACAGAACTCTACTTCACGTGGCCTATATTGAGTAAAAAAGTTTTGCACATCCTTAGCCTAATGGCCATCTGTTAGGAACATTTTATTATGTTTTGATGATGGCCATACTAGCTGTTATAGCAAGCCTGAAATAAGTTAGAATTCTCTGTATAAGTCTTTACTTAGAGTCTGACATGTTGTATAAGTTGAGTCAGACAAGTATTGTACTAGTTGGTAGGACGGCAAAGTGAAAACAGACATTCGGCAGAGTGAAGCCAGCCAAGCACCAGCAGAGATACAGAGAAGGGATTATGATCTGACTTATAACCAAAGAAGTTTGTGATGACCTTGGATAAGTCTAAGTTATGTTTCAAGTGATGAAACTCAATATTCCAATATGGTGTACACTGATCTCACCCAAATCAAGGATCAGTGAAGTATAAAGATTCTCCTGAAACTAAAGCAAAGAAGAAAACAGTGAATCGGTGAGTACACCGACGTCGGCAAAGAGAAAACAAAACGGCGAAGAAAGAACTAACGGCTAAGTCGAAGGCTCACTCCACCGTTCTACGGACGGTGAAGAGACACTTACAAGATCGATTTAATATACATTGAAGATTCGACGGATCATGCATTAAATGCACAATCATTAAAGGATCAATCAAGGACGGATTTTCTGCTATACATTTGAAAGAAGAATCCGATCACTGAAATCAAGGAGAATACAATTAAGGGGGAATCAAGAATAAAATCAAGGATTATTCCCTCATTAATATAGCCAACGGACGGAATTTCAAAATCAAGGCTATTCAAGGCTATAAATAGAAGGCATTGACAGAAAAAGAAAATAACGATTTAGAAAAAAAAGGAAAGCAGAAACTCTGTCAATTAGAAAAGCCTTCTCTCTGAACTTACAAGGATACATCTAGTGATCAACTCAAATATCAGAACTACAAAGTCATATTCAGAATTGAGATTGATCAAGCAAGTGCGTGAATCACATTCACATCAAACCGAAGCAACCGAATCGAGGCAATCCGAGAAGGAGTTGAAACTGTGATAGTTGTTGAAGGATTTTGATCTCAAGGAGCGACAAAGGAAGACCGAATCACCGAAGCCATTGCGATCAAGGAGTGATAGTCTTGTAGATTGTGAAGCTTGGGGAGCCAAGGACAATCATACTTGTTGTATCTGTGGAAACAATAGTGAATTCCTCCGATCATCACGGGAGAAGAGTGGATTAAGGGATTACACCACCCTGAACCACTATAAGCCTTGTGTCAATTTAATTTCTGCAATTTACTTTACAACACTTATTTAATTTGCCTACATCATAACACATATCTGTGATTGTCTAAACTGATTTGAAAACAACATAGTAAGAAGGGACTTATCCGCTGCTCAAAAGCTTTTAGAACACAAGAAAAGTTTTTGAAACTCCACTATAGTCATTCACCCCCCCCCCCTCTGACTATAGTTTCACTCTTCTCTGGGACCAACAATTGGTATCGGAGCAAGGTTCCTAGTATCAGAACCTGTTCAGATCTAATTTCTGGTAACAAGGAGATCACATATTTTCAAAGTAGTTTTCAAATCTGAAGTTTTTCATTCACTGCCATTTTTATCTTCAATTGCACTTGATGGATTCCTCAAACTTCTTGTCAAAAGTACCCATTTTTTTTCAATGTTAATAATTTTGATGAATATAAAATAAGAATGTTATCTCATCTTGCGGCAACTCATGAGGAGATGCTTTGGATGTAATCAATGACGGCCCAATCATGATCACTACCGTGGTAGGCACGGGAGCGAGATCAAGGAAAGGAGATAGACAAACCCAAGAAAGATTGGACCAAAGATGACGGGAGAAGAGCAAACCTAGACTTTAGAGCAAAAGATATGATCTTAAAGACTACTAGACAGACAACATGTTCATGAGAATCAAAGACGCAAAACAAGACAAATGAGATGTGGGACAAACTATCATTGATAAATGAAGGATCTCAAGCGATCAAAGAAAACAAATTATCTGTTGCAAAACGAAATTTGACAACTTTAAAATGAAGACCGGTGAATCCATTGATCAAATGGACAACGGATTCTCAAGCATCATCGATGAATCACAACAACTTGGACACACATATCCACAAAAAGAAGTATGCTTGAAGATCCCGAGAGGACTACCCGAAAGATGGAAGATCATAACATCGGTAATCGAGGAACAACAAATCTTGCAAGCACCGACACTCGACACGATGTCCCAATTGAAAGCTCATGAATTCGAATTGAACGGTGAAGATGGTGGTCCGGCGAGAGACACACAAAATTACGTGCATTAGCCGCACCCCGAAGAAAGTAACTTTGCCGAATGCATCAGCAAAGAGACACAAGAACTAAAAGAATAGGTAGCTTTATTAGTTAAACGTTTTGACAGGTTTAAAAAGAAGCCATTCAAGGGAAATTCAACATCAAACAAAAAGTCAAGCTCAAACAGAGACATGAAGAAGAAAGATGATGAATACAGATGCTTCAACTGCAATAAGAGAGGTCACTTCAAGGCTGATTGTCCTGAAGAAAATGACAAAGATGATGAAAAGAAGAAATTCAAAGCATCGGAAAAGAGAAAGGGCAAGAAGGCACTTAAGGCAGAATCCAGCAGTGAAAAGCATGAAGAATCATCTGACAATGACTCAGATGATAGTGATGAAGAAGACGGCTCAGAAAATGAAAAGGCATGCCTATGCCTCGCTGACCATAGAATTGGATGTAGACAAAAGTGATAGTTCGGACAACGAGGAAACAAGCCTATGTTTAATGGCTAAAGAATCGAGATGAAACCGAGGTAACATCTAGTTCATGTTCTTCATCTAATGCATTCACATCTAACACTTGCACAATCCTCTAGTCTTCCATTAGATACGGCGAGACCTAGTCCAAAATCTCATGACTAAATTTGATGAAATTGAAAAGAATCATGAAATTCGGAAAAGGAATGCAAGGATCTAAGAAAAGAGAATAAGAGGTTAAAGAAAGAACTGGATAAAACAAGAGGCTGAATTAACTAGTAAGGAGACCTACTTAAATGATCAACAAAAAGCAGATGACCATACATCTGTTACCAACAGATCAGTTAAGAAGAACTCCTCACCGGTAAAGGTAATCACTGCACCACTAAAAGCACCAGCTTACAAACCCTCAAAAAGGTTTGGATCCAGATCTGGTCTTGGCTATAACAGTCAGGATGAACGTAGGGATAATAGTCAACACAATTCTAAATTGAGGACCACTAATGGACCAAAATTTAGAAAGGGACAGAACCATGTCTCCAACGGATCATCTGTTCCAAAGTGCGATCAAAACCCACTTTGTAGTGAAACAAACAGACTAAATCCTCATTCCAATCATACAAAAACAACGACCATCCGAAAGGTAAAGGCAGACTTTTTCCCTCAGAGGATGATTGGAATATCACACCTCCAAAATACAAGAGGAAACCATTCCACAAAATGCATCATGTGATTAAGAAAAATCAATCTAGCTATGTTCCTAGACACATGAAGCAAGAAAGGTTTCCTATTGCATATTGGAAAGTGAAGAAGGATATAAATGCACCAAAAGGTGGAAAAAAGTATCAGAATACCTTCTGTAAAAATATTAGAAGCTATTCTGCCATGCCTTATACATATGAAGTTGATGACTTCAATTATCCAAAGAGAAGACCTTTTGGATACATACTTGGTATGGGAGGCATGACTGCTAACAGATATGGACCCAAACAGTGTTGGGTACCCAAACTTAATTAATCTGTTTTGTAGGATGTCTGGTACATAGACAAGTGGATGTTCCGGACACATGACGGGAAACAAGAAATGGATCAACGATTTTAAAGCTTTTGATGGACCCAAAGTCACATTTGGAGGAAAAGAAAACCCTGGCAAGATTAAGGGGGAAGGCACAATACTCAAAAACAATCTAAAGATTCAAAATGTGGCATATGTCAAGGGACTTAACTTCAATCGATGAGCATCGGTCAATTACGTGACAAAGGCTACAATGTGCACTTCAACAAAGAAGGATGCAAAGTGATTCACGATCAAACAAACACGGTGGTTCTTGCGGGTAGAAGACAAGACAACATGTATGTGGTGGACTGGAGAACAGCCAAGGCAGAAACATGTCTACTTGTCAAGAATAAACAATCAACAAGCTGGATTTGGCACAGAAGATTAAATCACATGAATTTCAAGACCATCAACAAACTATCAAGGAGCAAGTTAGTTGAAGGCCTGCCAGAGATCACATTCAAGAAAGAGAGTCTATGTGATGCTTGTCAGAAAGGAAAACAAATAAAAAGCTCATTCAAATCAAAGCCTCATCAATCTACAACAAGAGTTCTACATCTACGCACATGGACTGTTTGGACCAAATCACTCCGATGTAAGTGTGAGTGGTAAGAAATATACTCTTGTAGTGGTGGATGACTTCTCAAAATACACCTGGACCATCTTCATGAACAAGAAGAAAGAAACACTCAAGAAGCTACCGGACTTGCTTTGAGAAGACTCCCGAATGAAAAAGAGCTAAAAATTATCAAAATCGGATCGGATAGAGGCACCGAATTTCTAAATGAAATTATCGAACCTATTGTGATGAAAATGGAGTACTACATCAACTATACACAGCGGGAACTCCACAACAAAATGGTGTAGCGAAGAAGAAACAGAACTCTCAAAGAAGCGATCGAACAATGATTGCTGAAGCATGCTTGCCAAAGAGATTTTGGGCTGAAGCAGCAAACACAGCATGCCATACACAAAACAGATCAATCATCAACAAACATCATGGAAAAACTCCATATGAATTATGGAATGGTAGAAAACCCAATATCTCATATTTTCATATGTTTGGATCAAAATGTTTTGTCTTGAACAGGAATCATCTGCATACCTTTGATGAGAAGGCTGATGAAGCAATCTTCATGGGATACTCAGACACCAGCAAAGCCTTCAGAGTACTAAATAAAAGAACATTGGTGATTGAAGAATCAATACATGTGGTTTTTGATGAACCATATACAAATGGTGAAGATCTTCAAGACCAAGAAGAGAAAGCTTCACAGAGGCAAATCTATACAAATGCAACCATACCAGCTACTATCCTGAATCATCTTTTTGAAAATCAAGAGGAGCCACATATCAATACAACGGGAGAAGCACACGAAATTGAAGTTCATGCTCGGCATGAAGGTATGGAAGCACCAAGTGAAGATCAACTTCAACCGGACCTAAATTGGCTTAGAGACCATCCCGAAGAACAAGTCATTGGAGATATTCACACCGGAGTCGAACAAGAAGACAAGCTGGAGCACATGCTAACTTGCTTTCTATCACAAGTGGAACCCAAGACCATAGATGATGCAATCCAAGATGCGAGATTGGATCACGGCCATGCAAGAAGAACTAAATGAGTTTGAAAGAAATGAAGTCCGGGAACTTGTTGACGGACTGAAATGGCCAACATCATTGGTGCAAAATGGGTATTCGGGAACAAGATGGATGAGCAAGGAACTGTTGTCGAAACAAAGCAAGGCTAGTTGCAAAAGGATATTCCCAAGTCAAGGAATAGATTATGATGAAACCTTTGCTCCGGTAGCAAGATTGGAAGCAATAAGACTTTTTCTAGCATTTGCGCACACAAAGACTTCAAAGTCTATCAAATGGATGTCAAAAGTGCATTCCTAAACGGACTTTTGGAAGAAGAAGTTTATGTAGAACAACCTCCTGGATTTCAAATCAAAGGAAAAGAAGACAAAGTATACAAACTCAAGAAGGCCCTCTATGGCCTCAAACAGCACCTAGAGCACAGGTATGAAACACTTGTCACAATTTCGATCAAGAATGGATTCAACAAAGGAACTATAGACAAGACTCTATTTAAACTAGAGGAAGGGGCAAGCACATTGCTAGTGCAAATCTATGTTGATGACATAATCTTTGGATCGAGAAGATGAAAAGTTGTGTGAGAAATTTGCAAACCTAATGAAGAGCAAATTTCAGATGAGCATGATGGGAGAATTAAACTACTTCCTTGGCCTTCAAGTAAAGCAAATGAAGGATGGTATTTTCATTAGTCAAACAAAATATATAAGAGATTTGATACACAAGTATGGGATGGATACAAGTGGCACAGCAGACACACCAATGTGTGCCAGAGTCATACTTGGAAAAGATGAAGGAGGAAAAGATGTTGATCAGAAAATGTATAGAGGAATTATTGGATCATTGTTATACTTAATCGCAAGCGGACCCGATATTGCATTTGCGGTAGGAGTGTGTGCTAGATTTCAAGCTCAACCAAAAGAATCACATCTTCTAGCAAAGCTAAAAGGATAATCAAATACTTGAAACACACCATCAATGTTGGCATTTGGTACCCAAAAGATGGAGGATTTACACCGATATCATATTCGGACTCGACTATCTTTGGATGCAAAATAGATAGAAAAAGCACCTCTGGAACATGCCAAATGCTAGGAACCGGACTAGTCTCATGGTTCAAAGAAAAAAGCAAAACTCTATATCTACATCAACGGTGAAGCGAATATATAGCGACGGTAGTTGTTGTGCACAAGTACTTGTGGATAAGACAACAACTAAGGGACTATGGAGTCGAAGAGAAAACAATCCCAATCATGTGTGACAACACAAGTGCAATATCTATTACGTAAAATCCAAACATTGCATTCAAGAACAAAGCACATTGATGTAAGACATCATTTTATCGAGACCATGTTGAAAAGGGAGATGTCATCCTAAAATACATATCCACCGAAGACCAACTGGCTGACATCTTCACTAAACCACTCAGTTATGAAAGATTTAGTATGTTGAGAACTGAGTTAGGGATGATTGAAATTGACTAAGTATCAACGAGCGGCTAACTGGAGTAATCGGCTAAGTGACTCCATCAACTGGTACAACCTTTGCCGTTACAGGAGATGTAGCAGGTAAGGCACTGGTATCCAGCAGAGGTAACTTAACTGATTGTTAGGAACAGTTCAATGAAGCAGCTCAGTGAAGAACTCATTGGACCGGTTAAGTGACCGGCGAAGGCACTTCACCGAAATAAAGACTTGGACAAATTCAAAGTGTGAACAAAATCAATTCGAATACACGTGAGAATAAGGAAATTATGGAGGATTATTCGGTACACACGTGGCGATCACTTTATGATCATGGAGGTAATTATATTATTTTTTGAATTATAAACTCCTCGATTCCCGGGCTCTATCATTACTTGCCTCAAACCACTCCCCTCTACGCTCGAATATCGCATTTTTCATACACAAAATCACGCCATTATGTCACTAAATCCTTCCATATTCAAACCACGTTCACACTACCCAAATCACACTATATAAACAATACTTAGAGATGTTCAGAAACCTTTACATACTTCGCAAATTACAAACCCTACTTTTTCTCAAAATATACTCTTCTAATCCTCCTCTACCTATCGATGGCTTCATCCTCCCAAATCACTGCCTCTTGAAAAATACTACGAAAAATCAATCATAACCGGCTCGTTTTTCAAGCCCGAGTACTATCTCTCTTATTGTGACAACGATGCACAAGCACGACGCCCGGTCGATTGCTTTGTACAAATTTGGGGCGATGACCTTTCTAAACCCCCCAATAACGGTATCTGCTATGAGAATCTGATAGCATTTTGGAAAAACGCAAAGTTTATGCCCAGCACGAAGAAGACTGAAGTTGATCGCATCACAAGCTCAATCTTTGGAAAGCACATAGTCATCACGCCCAATACACTCAACAGGTTCCTGAACCTCCCCCAAATTGGTCCTGCAAATGTCAAGCTTGTGACGACAGACATCCCAAAATTACGGGCCGAAATAGCCAAACGCCCCAAGCCAAACAAAGAAAACGTACAATCTACCTAGATCAACGCTCAAACTTCCGTTTGCTTTGAATTTGCACCGGTCATCACCAAAAATATTGAAGGGAGAAAGGGGTCACCGGAAAACCTAACCGAGGTCGGGATCAAACCGATGGCCATAATCTACGAACGAATAAAGTTTGATTGGGCAACCTTCGTATTCAATCGATTGAAGGATCAGATTCAAAAGGAGATTGACTTATCAATCACCGCACCAAACAAGGGTTTGCAGAAAAAGGGCGATTTCTGGGAAAAGAAATCATACGGGTTCCCTCTTCAACACCCGTTCAACGCCATGAAAGTACAACCCACAAATTTGCGGTCCCCACACAAGTCCAAAACAATGTTCACCTACATCAAGGCTTCCCCGAAGCCGAAACCCATTGCTGGTCAAAAGAGGAAACAACATGAATCCAGCAGATCAGGAGTGGGACGAAGAACCGGGTCTCAAAAGGCACAAGTAGATACCACCGTGCCCAACACCAAAGAACTTAAATGAGCCTATGATATTAAGTGATGACACGAAAACGAAGAAGAAAAGCAACGGGGAGGAAATTGTCTATCCGGAGGAGGGTGAGGAAGGATATAGAATCACCTCATCGAAGAGGAAGAGATAGATGAGGCGTAAGATCGGTCGGAAGATGAACACCTGAAGGTGAAGCTCATGCAAGCAAATCGGAAGATATGGGCATATCCGACGATGAACCGACCCTCCGAAGTGCTTTTCAAAAGCATTGGTACGGTTGACAAACAGCTCAGTGAGCCAGCTGATAAAGCTCACTCAGCTGAAATTGCCAACGCCCCCACAATTGCACAAGGGGGAAAGGAAGCAGATGAAGAAGTTCAATACCAACAACCTCCTCTAGATGAACCCGGTCCTACTGAGGCAGAACAAGAAAAGTTGGAAGAAAAAGAAGAGGTTCAAAATGAGGAGGCAGAGAAGGAAAAGAAAGAAAAAGAAGTTGAAGTGGAACCTGAGGAGCAGCAAGGTGAAGATGCTGAGAGTGAAAATGATGAGGATGAAGAGGATGTCCATGTGGCACCTGAAGAAATTGATCCAGAGAGAGTCTTCAATCTGGACATTCAACCCCTTATTGTGGACATGGAAAGGCAATACTACAACAGGCAAAACCCGAAGCATGCCTTAAGAAGTGACGCAACCTCCTTCAATCACAAGATTGAGGCTCTCATCGCCCACATCAAAATCCAAGATGAAGTCATGGAGAGACAAGGGAACTTAATTTGCAACTTACAACACCTCATCCCTCACCATGTCCAAACCAATCTTGAATTCCATGCCGAGACGGTTGACAACAATTTCAAGCCCTTGGTGGACACCCTCAATGCTCACACATCCAAAATTCAAAGCATCCGGATGAGATCATGGAGCATTCGGCAAGCAACCGGACTTTCTCATCAAAGTTGGTGAGGCCAACAACAAATTACCGGAGAAAAGATTTGGCCCTCTCCCCGAGTCCGATGCAAAGCAATTGCGGACCTTGAGGCACATTTTGATGCTTTGCCACAAAGGGGGAAGATAACTCAAAGCCCGAAAGCTCCAAAGTGGAAAGAGACAGGGCAAAGAAAGGCAAGGACAAAGAAAGGCAAGGGCATCAGGTTTGAAGAAATGAAGAAGTAAACCAATTGCCTATTGCTTAATTTCCAGTGGAAAGAGACAGGGCAGCAAAGGCAAGGACAGCAAAGGCAAGGGCATCAGGTTTGAAGAAATGAAGAAGTAAACCAATTGCCTGTTGCTTAATTCAATTCAATCTATCTTATCATTTGTCTTTTTTAAAAAAGATGCAATATCTTATTGCCCTATGATGGAAGAATAAAATCATTGAGTCTTTAATCTGTTGACAATTATGAAATTTTTTGATTACTTATGTTCAGGCTTATGAGGGTTTTGTCATCATCAAAAAGGGGGAAATTGTTAGGAACATTTTATTATGTTTTGATGATGGCCATACTAGCTGTTATAGCAAGCCTGAAATAAGTTAGAATTCTCTGGTATAAGTCTTTACTTAGAGTCTGACATATTGTATAAGTTGAGTCGACAAGTATTGTACTAGTTGGTAGGACAAAGAAAAGTGAAAACGACATTCGGCGAGTGAAGCCGCCAAGCACCAAGCAGAGATACGAGAGAAGGGATTATGATCTCGACTTATAACCAAGGAAGTCCGTGATGACCTTGGATAAGTCTAAGTTATGTTTCAAGTGATGAAACTCAATATTCCAATATGGTGTACACCGATCTCACCCAAATCAAGGATCGTGAAGTATAAAGATTCTCCCGAAACTAAAGCAAAGAAGAAAACAAGTGAATCGGCCGAGTACACCGACCGTCGGCAAAGAGAAAACAAAACGGCGAAGAAAGAACTAACGGCTAAGTCGAAGGCTCACTCCACCGTTCTACGTACGGTGAAGAGACACTTACAAGATCGTATTTAATATACATTGAAGATTCAGCAGATCATGCATTAAATGCACAATCATTAAAGGATCAATCAAGGACGGATTTTCTGCTATACATTTGAAAGAAGAATCCGATCATTGAAATCAAGGAGAATACAATTAAGGGGGAATCAAGAATAAAATCAAGTATTATTCCCTCATTAATATAGCCAACGGACGGAATTTCAAAATCAAGGCTATTCAAGGCTATAAATAGAAGGCATTGACAGAAAAAGAAAATAACGATTTAGAAAAAAAGGAAAGCAGAAACTCTGTCAATTAGACTAGCCTTCTCTCTGAACTTACAAGGATACATCTAGTGATCAACTCAAATATCAGAACTACAAAGTCATATTCAGAATTGAGATTGATCAAGCAAGTGCGTGAATCACATTCACATCAAATTGAAGCAACTGAATCAGAGGCAATCTGAGAAGGAGTTGAAACTGTGATAGTCGTTGAAGGATTTTGATCTCAAGGAGCAAAGAAAAGGAAGACCGAATCACCGAAGCCGTTGCAATCAAGGAGTGATAGTCTTGTAGATTGTGAAGCTTGGGAAGCCAAGGACAATCATACTTGTTGTATCTCGTGGAAACAATAGTGAATTCCTCCGATCATCACAGAGAAGAGTGGATTAAGGGATTACACCACCCCGAACCACTATAAGCCTTGTGTCAATTTAATTTCGCAATTTACTTTACAAAGACTTATTTAATTTGCCTACATCATAACACATATCCGTGATTGTCTAAACCGATTTGAAAACAACATAGTAAGAAGGGACTTATCCGCTGCTCAAAAGCTTTTAGAACACAAGAAAAGTTTTTGAAACTCCACTATAGTCATTCACCCCCCCCCTCTGACTATAGTTTCACCCTTCTCTGGGACCAACACCATCGGAACACGGAAAAATAAAAAACCTCAACATATGTCCCGTTACTCTTATTTGACTCAAACAAAACCTAAAATCCTAAAAAGAAATCCTAAGGGTTTTAGAAGTAGTTCTGAGTTTAAAGTCCTCAGCTCGACTTTCCAAAAAGTATCCTTGTCAGTTATCCTTCTTGGGTCGCCAGATGTTGACCCCTTGAGCACTATGTAAGGTGGGCTCGTCGCTTTTGCGGATTAATATCCTTCCCTTGGTTGTGAGACCTAGGAAACGACATTTATCCATACCATTTATACAAAGCTCTTACCTCGGCTCTCGTTTTAGTGAATTCTTAGAAGATTTAGTCCAAGGGACCCATTTTAATCACATCCTCTATAATGCTGCTTCATTATGCTCTCTCAAAACTCAACGTCTTCTTTAGATTGAGAATCCTTAAAAACTACACAATTTGTTGCTCCCCTGGCCAGTAGAAGCAATCTCATGCATAGGACAATGAGATTTTGACAAAACTACGAGGAACTCTTTATTCACAGCTTCCTTTTATCGACTACATGTTTCCCTACACCCTCTAGATGAGACAGATTTGAGGCAGAACCTTCCACACTATTGATCTTACAAACCAACTCCGGGCTAAGATTCATACTCAGGTTCATGTAAAGACTAACTTATGTTCAAAAAACCAAAAGATAGTAAAACATAAGCAAAAAAGGTAGTACCTTGCCTTTAACATTATACCATGAAGAATTTAAGCCTTAAAATTTTTTTTTCCGGAGCCATCTTAGTGCTTTAAAGGTATTGCTTCCATCGCTTTTCCCATCGCAGATTCGTAGCTCCACATGTTGTTGGGTTATTTCTCAGCGCCCACGAAAAATTACTGACTCAGATTATTATTTCCCTGGTTTCTGCAAACAGAAGAGAAACAAGACGGACCGTAGACTAATTTTAACATGGTTTCCCATTCTGCTATCAAACCTACGGATTAAACATACGGAGATAAACAGACACACAAGGTTCTAGAACCAGGCTCGCTGACGGCGAGAGGCAGTCTAGCTGGGAGTGAAACCAGCTGTTCTAGATTCTGGAATTTTTACACAAAGCAGATAACCAGAGGTACTCAAAAACGTAAAAATAGACTCTAAAACAGAAAATTCAACATGAATAAAAAAATTATTTATATATAAAATTGACCGTTGGTTCCCCGGCAACGGTGCCAAAAACTTGATGACGTAGATCAAGTGATAATAAAATACTTGACCACCAATAACCAATACTAGCAAGAGGACTAAGTCCATCGTAGTATAGCTATAGCGAATCAAGGTCGATCCCACGGGGAACCAATTGTGGGTCATTTATATACAAACAATTAATTATTCATATCAAGGACATAAAGCGGTCTACGACAAACAAAAGACAAGAAAGATAAAGGACACGACTCGACACAACACATAACGTAATTAACCTCCCCAATTATCATGTTATCGTTTGGATCTAGAGATTCTATATAATTAAGCTAGACTCGACAACTATTAATCCGATTCGTATTTCTTTTATATTGGCTACGGGAGTCATCCCCTAAACTAGATCTAGCTCCGGGTAGGCCATCTAGATCACTATGCTACATTACGTGACTTCGCTTTTTAGGCCTCCATCTCATATAACTTGCACGCTTACAAAACTAGGGATGCCGATATTAACCGTATTCCTCACCTAGGCAACATTCCTGTGATTAGGCGTACTTCCTAAGCGATCGCATCAGTCTCCGACCCATTAACACTAACTTTTTAGGTATCATGTTAATCTACGATTTACATATAACTAGATGAGCTCAATTCCCTAATACGTAATGCATCTAGATCTCGCTGAAAGTCCTGGAAGATCAATTCATGAGCCGACCTAGGAGCCCTATATTGGTATTTTCTAATCATACGCTAATTAAAACAGACGAGCAACGTAGCCGTAGCCATACCTACTAAGACAAGAAATTCTAGGTGGACAATCACACCATAAAGACGTGGCTAGATTGACGCGACGAACAACTAAATCTTAGCATTTCTACATACGTAACGGATAAAATAGAGATTCATAAAGCAATTATATAGATCTACTAAAAACACGGTTGTCGATCATACCAAAGTCATCTATAGGTCACCGGATAACAGATCTGGGCGTGTGGATCCTTATAGACAAGGAATCCCCACTGCCTCATATCGTATCCTTAGATCTACATCGTTCGGAGAAGAACGAACAACCTCAAACAATAAACAATAATTGGGGGCTTAATTACAAAGAACAAAGAACAAATAAATACAAGAACTTACATAATTGCAAAACTTGTAAAAAAATTGCTCTAAGAAAAACTGAAGATTTAATTATGAATTGTGTATATGTTGTGTAAAGTGTATTGTATATCTCTATTTATAGGTGTTCAAGCTAATTAAGAAATATACTTCAAAATATCAAAACAAATAGAGATAACTCTCGGCCGATCTCAAAATAAAAATAAGATGCGCCCCCCTTTCATGCGTGTCCTCCAAGTCGGCGCCACTCTTTGGATTGGCTTGCCGGCGCTTGTCATGCCTTACTCCTCTTTTCGTGCTTATCCAATCTTTATCCTCAATGCATCCGGATTTCCTTGGATTTATCTTGTAATTCATCCATTTGTAATTCATCCTCCAAAAATTATCCCAATCTGCAAAATAAATATCTATCCCAAAATAAAATCATATTTAAATAATAAAAACGGATAAAAACAGATAAATACCAAATTATCTCTTTTATATAATACAAAATGGATAAATACCAAATTATAAATTATAAATCACATAACATTAAATAATCAATATACACCTGCGATTTATCATAAAATATATATTATTAATCTCGATTTAAGGTCAACGTTGATAACTTTTACGGGTATAATTTGATCGTCATCAACATGGACGTGTATTAGAGAATGCGTACGTTAGACTAACCCACTTACATTAAGTGTCACACTATGTGGTAATTATGTAATTATCCTTAAAGACCGGAGTCCTCATAGAATCACGGTGTGGATTGTCATGCTTTGACACTATTGAGATTTCTCTTATCCACGGGGCGATCATGCGGTAGTGATCGGGTGTGATACTGAAGCATGCAGAGTGTACATGTTAGTTCATCCGGGAATCGTGTATCCTATGATTGGGATTGAATATCCGAAATGGACTTCTTATAAGAAATTTCTAGCTCTCGTGAATCTTTGCAAAGTGGGAGTAAATGTGTTATTCCGAGAGAGCATGATATCCAGATTATAAGATACGATCGTTAATGTATTGACACTTGAGATACGATTGTATGGATATTATTACAGCGACGGGATTGTAAGTTACACGGTAACTGTTTCACATGAAAGGTAGTAGTCATTGCATTTGACTCTTCCGATGATTGGGGTCACGGTGTGTTTCCAGACGCTATCCCGTGATCGTTAGGCGTGAAGGGAATTTTCGTAATTTGCACTTTGTTTCTACGGACAACATATTCGGAAGCCTATCGGGTCACACACATATGAACATCGAGTCGGATTAAAATGCGGTTATAGTTGATAACCAAATCAGGAAAAATTATCTCTAGACTATAAATGTTATAGTGGTAAATTGATATGGTGGTATTTATTTATTATGAAAAATAAAATACAAGATATTAATTATATTAATTAAAGAATATTCATGATGCCAATTAGTTGACATTTGGGGCGCCACTTTTATGTGTATAAGATACACTTGGATTGTGCACTTTAATTAATAAGATTACCATAATATTAATATTGGATATTAATTGATTTTGGAAAAATAGATTTATGGTAATAAGATAAATATAATCAATATAAGATATTGGCAATATTTATTATAATAAAAAAGACAAATCAATTAAAGCAATTTTCTTTATTTTATTGGGAAAATGTTTTTCTTTAACATCTAACTTCTAGGAAACTTCTCCTAATCAGATTAGGGCTAATTGGGGCGCCACCTCCCCTATATAAGAAAGGGGTTGGGTAGCTCTTTTGTATATCACAATTCCAAGGGCTAATAGTTCTTGTGTAAAATTGAGAGCTTCCTCTAGAGAGTTAGAGAGAGGGAAAAAAAAGCCGGTCTAGCAACCGGATTTTTCTGATAGCATTCCAAGGAGGATTCCGGTGAGGAGTTTGTGTGCAACGATAGAGACCGGACGCGTGGACGGCTTGCATACAGGACTACTCTCAGTTGACGGTCAAAGCGACGATCTTATAAATCATCAAGGTATATTCCGTCAAACTATTTAACGTGTTTATTGCAATAAACGAAGACGGTCTAGAAAAAGGAAATCAAAATTATAAATTCCGCTGCGTTAAACTAGTGATTTCCTAACACGGAGATGTCTCTAGCAAACCCCTCATTGAGCTCCTAATGAGGTCTAACCCCTCCGTGGACCGGTGTGCGCTCCCTAGCTTGGGCGGGACGCCTTCTATGCCGTCTAGTGGCGGTCACTGCATTGCTGTCAGGAATCGGTAGCGGCTCTACTCGTTCATCAGCAGCCAAAACCCGGCATTCTGCCTCCATCGCCAATGCGTCAATCATGTGCCCATACGACATAATATCTCTAGAATTTCAGGAAACTTTCTGAATGTGGGTGCTCATCAACAAGCCAATGTTCACATCATTCTCGATATCGAGAAAGAACATGAGCTCGGCCTGCCGAGGAGTGACTGAATCATTGTGAGCATTTGGAAGCAAATGGGAAATCATGAACCTATGCAACATACACTGGTCCCATGTCAATGCGCTGGAATAGAATATTGTCGGGAAACTATTGACATCCAACTCCCACTCGATGTCGTAATGATCAGCTATGATCTGTAGTCGCTCCAGATTACGCTCCTACGTAACAGTCGTGAACTCATCCTTATGGAACAGTGCATTTTCAATGCAAAAATAAGCATTGATCCTCTCAATCGAGAAGTCAATGGTAACCTTTCTAATGATGGCAAATTGAGCAGTGGGGTTATGCGCAACATGCTCATAAAAGTCTCTGACTATCGTGGCATTGAATGAGGCCAGAATCTCAGCCATCTGCATCAAGCCATGGTGATTAAGAACGCGTGGCATAAACTCACCACAATCCGAGAGGTCAAAACCTCTCTCCCTCGTAATAGAACGAGCATTCCAGTGGGTACAGAATGACTCGTAGATCTCCGGTGACACAAATTGAGGAACCCCATTGATAACCGGTATCGCATTCCCTTGCATATTTTGTTGTGCAACGCGTCTCCTCGGACCCTTGTTGCCTCTGTGTGCCATTAAAACTGGGAGGAAACTGACAGTGTCTTTGACTTTTTCTGAAGAACTGGGCTCGAAATTGCGAAAGGCTATTCGTAGTAGTGCATGGCTACACACGCCTGTGAGTCTGTTCCAGAACGTGTTCAAACCTCGGGAACTGGGTCTATGCATGCTCGCAATTCTGAAGTGGACCTTGCAATTTTGAGACCTTTTTCCTTCCAGATTCATTCAGGCTTCGCTCCTTCTTACTCCTTCACTTGATCTTTAGCAATTTCCACTCCAAACTGATTCATTTTCCATTCTCTTTGTCTTTTCTCTGATTCTATCCTAACCTAATTCGCCTACGTGGTCAACAAGTAAAAAAAACCTTCTCACCATCAATCGGTTTTTGGCTTTTAGATGCGGCAGGATGAAAAAAGCTCATTCACCCCTCGGGTTACTCTTATTCGACTCGATCTACTTAAGGGAATGAGAAGTAGTTCTAAGTTTAAAGTCGCCAGCTCGACTTTCCTTCTGACTCCTACTCAGATTCTCGGGTTTTACCGCCAAACTTGCACTCTTGAGGCTTTGACGGAAGTGTGCCGCCCGTTCTTCTCGATCCATGATTTTTTCGGTTTTTGAGGCCGAGGAAGAATCATTCTTCCGAGTCATCCAGGATGGCAGCTTCTCGAGGTTGCTTTGTAGGATCATGAGCTTTTTGCTGGGCATTCTTGGCTCTCCTATCCAGTGCACTCGGCTTTCTTTGCCTACTCCGAGAGTTTCCTTTACCGCTTATGGAACCCACTTTATCATCCTTTAAACCGAAGCTTTCATTGCGCGGGTGGGCGTATCTGCCTCAAAAAGAGGATCATCCAACTCCCGTGGAGCATCTTGGTGGTTCTTGTCATATTGTTCTCGAAGTAGAACCGTCATGAATTCCTGCTCAACAGCTCACATTGCAGCTACATCTTTACGCACTCCAACTAGACTCGTTGCTCCCGTATCTTTTACTTGTCTATACGTTATGCTCACTCGGCATTCTCCGGGTCAATTTCTCAGTGGCTCTAAAATCTTAAAAGTTACAATATCGTTATTGGATTTTAGGGTTATTTCAGCACTGTCCATGTCCATGATGGCTTAGATGATAGCCAAAAATAGGCATCCTAGCAATAAATTAGGACTAGGATCTTCAGGGACGTCCAATACTAGAAAATCAATAGGGAAGTCGAAACCTCCCACCTTGATAGTGTAGTCTTACAGAGTACCCGAGACCATCTCCTGGCTTAGATGATAGCCAAAAATGGGCATCCTAACAATACATTAGGACTAGGATCTTCAGGGACGTCCAATACTAGAAAATCAATGGGGATGTCGAAACCCCCCACCTTGATAGTGTAGTCTTACAGAGTACCCAAGACCATCTCCACCTGGCGATCAACAAATCGCATAGTGATATTTCTGTCCATGGTGACCAGGAATTGTACCATTTGACAGATAGAAAGTGGTAGAATATTACAGCTAGATCAAGAATCACATAACACTAATCCTATAGAATGACCATTAATTGTAATAGAGAGCCTAAAACTAATGGGGTCACCTAACTTATCAATTACTTCAGAGTTAGGATAATCCTCCGGCTCTGAAGGTATATAGTCGGGGTCTTTCTTGGGGTCGGACTCAGAAGAAGATATATCATAATTAGGAATTGGGGTCTTACCTTTTCTGTAGTCTTCATACTCCCTTAGACTTTCTTTGACCGCCCTTATGGTTTTAGCTTCATCTTCTTCCAGCTTTACCCTCTTTTTATCTTCCATGTAATGCTCTATGGCCTTTGGAGCCTTGATACATTGTGATTGGTGGAACACTCAAAGCTAAGCGTCTAGGTGGCATGGTGCTTTGCTTGGAATCGTCTGCAAAGAATCGAACTGAATAAAAACCAGAAGTGTTATGCGCGTCCTATAAAAGAAACTAAAGAAAACAAAATCACGTTTAGGAAACTTCCGCTTCAGTTGGGTTCAGACCCAACTGCTGCGGACCTACTTACTAAAACTAACATGGATTAACACGAAAAAAAAAGAAACAATCAGAATTGCATTTCCATGTTCTCGCTGTTGCGAACCGATTCTCATAATTGCAAGGCATGTTCCATCTGTTCTGATGGTAAAACAATACAGGATGTTGCAGTTACGACTCGAGACTCAAAATTAAAATAAAAAATAGAAACGAATAATTCCTAATTAGAAATAATAAATTTATTATCTATATTGGATATTGTCCCGGACAACGGCACCAAAAACTTGATCTCGTCGCGTGCTATATCACGAATTATTAGCAAGAGTACTAGGTCAATCATAGCATAGCAATGCCGAGTCAAGGTCGATCCGTAGAGACAATGCAACACGGATAACAAACACATAACCTAATTTAGAATACATACAATGGTCCCTAGTCCAACATAAAGACATAAAAGAAATTGGCTTTTCCCTCCTCACCGATCTCCTAGCTTGGTGTACTTAATCGTCATGTTTACTTTTCCCCGTAATTTCCCGATTTAATGAGAAATTATATTTTAATTCAGTTGTAGCTACGGGTGCAATCTCCTAACCTTATTTACTTCCATAGGACGGACTGTAAGCGTCTATGTGCAGTTAACCTCCTTCGTTGGTTGTATTAACCCACACACAATAAGTTCTAGAAAATGTCAGCTAAAGAACGAGAACCTACCCAAGCAGCTATTGTGGATTGGCTAGCACGTTCCTAGAGATTGATCCAGACTATGTCCTATCCAACACTTCACCTTGTCATTCTTTCATGTTAATTTACAATGACAATAAGCAGATCGGCCAGATCTAACCTACTGTTAATAAAACTTGTCGATCAACATAGCTGATGTTGAATCTCCAGACTTAGGCTGACCTAAAGTTGCCTCGCAATTGTGATATAAACCGTTGCAATTGCGAGTGCGGCTTTCTGTTCTGGTTAATTTTGGTAAATTAATATGGTTCGTTTAAACATTCAGATTAACTACATCGGGTAAATCTAAGCTAATCTACCATGATAAAAACATAAAAGAACGTTCAAAGCTTCAGACATTTATCGATGGCGGATCTAGTTTGATCGACTCAACCTACTTGACGGCTTGGAGAAGAAAACCAA
Organism: Gentiana straminea; assembly: GCA_036785695.1. Lineage (NCBI taxonomy): Eukaryota > Viridiplantae > Streptophyta > Magnoliopsida > Gentianales > Gentianaceae > Gentiana > Gentiana straminea. Next base: position 7,349,183 of record JAVUPR010000497.1, on the reverse strand, counting down.
TGGAAAGAACTAAAAATAAACCCAAGAACTTTATTTCATATAAACTTGTTAATAAAATTTGAGTACATATTACAATGGACTGGTACATGCATTATATATACCTGTAAACCGAATTAGAAGACCTAACCCTAACCGACTTAATGCAAAAACGTGCAGCTTCTGTTTCATGTTCCCCAAGGCTCGATGCTGCGGCTAGGGCATCCGTAGTTTCGGGCCCAACTTCGGCCTTTTCTACATCAGTAGAATTCTCCGTGGACTTCATTATCTTGGCCCAATAACTTTTTAGTAGCTCGGCTCCATCTTTCCCAGCTCCATAATACGTTACGCCTGAAAATCACGGAAAACGAAGGAGAACAGTACCTTATATGAGAGATAATTATGTAAATGTAGAATTATTAATGAAGGAATAAGAACTAAGCAATCATCATAAATTTCATACAATAATCGAACTATCACTCGTCAATCGAGCACGATTCGGGGAAAATAATGGTGTAGTTTATAGTACTAAATATGGTGTGAACAAGGTCAAAGCATATAGAGTGGAAATACCACCTAATAAGAGAGATCATGGACAAATGAGATATTTTGGTCCTAAAGATATCACCCGACAACCTAGATAATTTGTTTACCATGACGCAAGCATCTAATGTCTTTTACAAGCACATAGATTGTATAGGATTGAGAGACATGTCTCATCTGCTTTAGAGCCAGTGGGAGAAATGCTAGTATATAGAATAAGGGTGCGCTCTGAAAACAACTGTTGTTTGTCCTTACGGGCAAGTGAGAGATTGTTAGGTGTAGTGCCCAAAAATGAATTTTTTAAATTGTTTTTATTATTAATAAATAACCTAATTATTATCATCTTATTATTTTCTTTGTGCTCATAAGTAATACACTACTTAAAACCAAGTTGTATATATTATATGTAGCTATATAACTTTGTGTGTGTCACACGCGAGGATTAAATTTATAGTGATACACTTAAACTGTTAGTCCGTGGTGAACTTAATCTTGTGGGAGGTCTATTGATTAAACCACCTTTAATGCGCCTAGAACAATTTATGGTGTAGCCGTCTTATTCGGACTGTCGATATTGGTTATCTAATTATGGCATTTATATATGATGTAGTCATATAGGACTGGACCGATTTAATATAAGTTTCTCAAATAATTCCCTGAGTGAGAAATATTATTGAATCACAAAAAGATCATATATTGATTAATCGTAATCTTGATGTGATTGAAGACTCTTGTACGTTTCAAGACAAGGTTTGATGTGTTCGTTAAGGATTGCTAAGTTGCGCGGTCCGAATCACTTTCACGTTGGCACTATCGAGAATGAGTAGCTGGAAATGAGTTTCACAGATACATAATTCATTCCTTCATACGGGAGTAGAAAGACGATCCCCTCATTTGTTAATCCCAGAAACTGAACGATCGGCTGAATTCGCATTGGTTATGAATTAATTGATCACTAATGGGTTAATGGTGAATAAGGATATGATGTAACAAAGAAGTTTAATAAAAACTTTCCCGTTTCATTACAGATAGTTTATAGAGAGTTAGTCTGTATGTAATGATATGGACACTTATTGACTCGACATATTGAGAATAAAAAATATCTATAATCAATAGAGTTCAATTTTGCATTTATGGTGGTGTAATTCCGAAATTAAAAAGTTGAATAGAATTATTTTGTCTGATAATTATTTTATTCAATTCATTGGAGCTACTGGTTGTAAGACCATGGTCCCCGGGTTGGCTCCTAACACACGAGTGAATTCTCGTATTATGGATACTCATAAATGGCGCCACATGTGTATATTTTGGACAAAGAAATTTTTCTGAATTATGACGTATGAATAAATAATTATTTATTTGTTAAATAATTAATGGATAAATAAGAAATTTATTTTTTTAATTTGATAAATAGTATATTTTCCTTAAAGAAAAAGATAATTGCCTTGTAAAAGGTATAAACTATCAAACCCTAGTTATTTTTCTGTATAAAGAGAGTTTCTCCCAACACAATAGACACAATTTGAGGCGCCACTTTTCAAAGAAAAACCAGTTTCTTGTTCTAGCAATTGGGAGAAGAAAAACCTATGTTTATTTTAGCATATTCAAGGAGGCTCCAATACGGGATCGACGTCTATCATGTTGAAATAGTGCCTGGTCGCGTGTAAGTCACTAACGTCGATATTACTGGCAAGAATACTAGGTCCATAGTAGTATAGTAAGGGCGAATCAAGGTCGATCCCAAAGAGACAATGCAACTTAAGTATAAACGATCCTAACCTAACTAAGAAGCTACATAAATGGTCTTTGACCAACAAAGTACATAAAAGAAACTTGGTATTCTCCCTCTCTTCCCACCGATCTACTAACTTGGATTAGTTAATCTTTATGTTTACTTCCCCACACAATTTCCTTAAATTAATCGAGTGAGCTTTTAGTTTAGTTTTAAGCTACGGGTGCAACTCCTCACCCTATCTACTCCGACCATGGTAGTAGATAATCTATACGCCAGCTACCCTCCTTAATTGGTCCGTAATAGCCCATACGCATAAAGAACTATAATTGCCTATATTGAGCGCTAACTCATACCGCTAACCCGTCTAGGTAGCTATCGACACTGATTAGACATTTCCTAGGGTCCATCAAGACTATGTCCTAACTAACACTTCACTATCAGTACTTCATGTTAATTTACGAATTACGAATACAAGATTAGCCAGACCTATTACTCATTTTAATTATTTCTGTCGATCAACGTAGCTGATGCTGAACCTCCAGATTAAGTTTCCTAAAAATTGCATCGGTAAACCGGTATAGACCGCCGGTTTACCGGGTGTGGGTTTTCTTAATTCTAGATCTACATTGCTCAATGCTGATTAATCTAAGTAAATTATGGGGTCTTTAAAAATGCAGATTAACTAAAACACGTTAATACGAACAGATCTACTATATTGAAGACAAAAAGGAACGTTTAAATCTTCATATCTTCAACGATGGAGATCTAGCTCGATCCACTCAAGCTAGAGATGGTAAAGAAGGGAAGGAACCCAGAAAATAAACTTCAAAAGCCTTAAGGAACTTTATTTCATCAAATTGTATAATGTATAAGATAGAATATGCAAAACTTATGTAATAATCAGTTGATGCGGCTTTATATAGATACAATCGCCGACTTATGACTCATAGAAACCCTAACCGACCTAGTAAGTCTGGAAGATTCAATTTCGTGTCCCATGAGACTCTCGGTTTACCGGACCTAGCCCACGGTAAACCGGGCTAACTTTTTCTCTTTTTATCTGGCAGATCTCTTCTTGGACTTCATTTACTTGGTCCAACACTCTTTCCTCTGGTCTAGCTCCGTCCTTAAATGCTCCGGATTTGATACATCCTGAAAATACACAAAACACGACAAAACAGTACCAAACCTTCGGGAAAATAACACAGATGCAGAATTACGAAACCTAGGAACATACACATAACATTTAACACATATTCCATATAATAACAAGCCTATCTATCCTCTCTTGAGCATAATTCGGGGTGAATAAAGGTATAATTAATGGTACTATTTAGAGCATTATCAGTGTCCTAAACCAATCGGGTTGGACCGGATCCGACCAGGTCGGATAATTTCTATTATTTCTTTATGTTTATACATATATAATAAATGGTTTTTCTATTTTCATATATTTGTTCTTTTTAAAAGAACCAATTATGAATTGTTGTGTGATAACGTCCTTAGTATTAAACTGTGATAGAGAAACCATGATAGGCGATTATGGTTGAGGAGATCTCTAATCACTTTAATAAGTTTGATGCTTAAATGTCTCTAGGCTGATGTACTGTTGAACAGGGCATTGATAGTACGAACAGACTAGCACGTATTAGATGTCTTCTGTCTTTAAGGGCAAGGATAGATCTGGTCTATCGAAGTGTAGGGACACTTGGATTGTATGTGGACGTGCATTAGAGAATGCGTACGTTAGATTAACTCACTTATACTGTTAAGTGTCACACTATGTGACGGTAGTGTAATTATCCTTAGGACCGGATTCTACATGGCATCACGGTGTGGATTGTCATGTTTTGACACTATTGAGGTTTCCCCTAGCCACGGGGCGATCATGCGGTGGTGATTGGGTGTGATACTGAAGCATGCGGAGTATACATGTTTGGTCGTTCGGAAATGGCATACCTTATTAGTAAGAGTGAATATCCGAAAGGGCCATCTTATAAGGAATTTCTTACTCTCGTGAATCTTTGCAAAGTGGAAGTAAATGAGTTACTTCGAGAAAGCATGATATCCGGATTATAATATACGGTCGTTGATTTTTGACACTCGACGTACGACCGTATGGATATTATTACAGTGATAGAATTCTATTTACACGGTAACTGTTTCACATGAAAGGTAGTAGTCATTGCATTTGACTCTTCCGATGATTGGGGGTCACGGTGTGTTGCTAGATGCTATCCCGTGTATGAAGGGCATTTTTGTAATTTGCACTTTGTGTCTATGGCCAACATATTCGGAAGCCTATCGGGTCACACACATAAGAACATCGAGCCGGATTAAAATGCGGTTATAGCGATAACCAAATAAGGAAAGAATTTATCTCATACTATAAAATTTATTGGTAAATTAATATGGTGGTATTTATTTATTATGAATAAATATAATACAAGATATTAATTATGTTGATTAATAAAATATGTGTATTATGATACACATAATTTCAAATATATATATGATATACATGTATTTTACAAATTAATTAATCATAACATTATATTAATTAAAGAATATTCCGGATGCCAACTTGTTGGCATATGAGGCGCCACTTTTAGTGTATTAAGATACACTTAGATTATGCAACTTAATTAATGTGTTTACAATATATTAATATTGGATATTAGTTGATTTTGGAAAAATAGATTTATGGTAATATAATAAATATAGTCAATATAAGATATTAAATTAAATGAGATAAATCAATCAAACGTATTTTCCTTATTTTATTAGGAGAAGGTTTTCTTTCTCCCCAATTTACTAGGAATCTTCTCCCAATCAGATTGGGATTACATAAGAGCGCAGGTCATCTTATAAAAGGGAGGCTTGGCTAGCTCTTTTGATGATCACAATTCCAAGAGCTAATAGTTCTTGTGAAAAATAGAGAGCTTATTCTGGAGAGATTTTGAGAGAGAGAAAATGTCGTTCTAGTAACCGAGTTTTTCTGGAAGCAATCCATGATTGGATTCCGGGGGCTGTTCGTGTGATTCACCGGTAGAGGCCGAACGCTTGGGCGGCTCCGTGCATCGCTACTCTCCTTAGACGGTCAAAGGGTCGATCTTTTAGATCAGGCAAGGTAACCACCGTCTACTTCTTTTATGCTTGTTGTTTAAACGAAGTCGATCCTAGTTAAAAGGAAATAAACTTTTGAATTCCGCTGTGTTCCCGCGTAGATTTCCTAACAGTGGTATCGGAGCGAGCTTCGAGATTAAGCAATAAGCATGTTAATTCGCATGGTTAATTTTATCGTTTAAATCACGTAATTAAAAGATGAAAAAAATTTGATTTGCAAAACGATACACGAAAAGAAAAAAAAGGGGGGCGGGAGGCATGGTGGTGCTCGGCCGTCGGCGGCGTCACCACCACCATGTGATCGCCGGCAACGGCGGCGGCTGCTGGCATGATGCGGTGGTCCCCGGTTTTTGTTTTGTGTATTTTGTGTTTTTCAATATGGTTCATAGTTGTGATTGATATCTTTTTGTTTAGTTTGATTTCATGTGGCTAACTATGTTTCAAATAGTTTGGACCATTGGGATGCCATATGAAATTATTTGGTGAATATGATTTGTAATAGAGAATCAAGAAATGATTTCATTGATTTGAGTAGAGTACAATGCTGATATTATATAGGTATAAACATAATGTGAAAGGCATAAATACAGAATATTTGTGTCATTAATTTTTAGATTCTTGTGTATCAATAATATCTTCAACAATTTGTCTTAAAATAATCTAGGTCATTCCAAATTTTGTTTAGAATATGCCTAGTCCCTTTTCAAAATATTTGATTTTGAAAAAGCCCAAGTCTAAGCCATTTTAAAAATTTTGATTTTGGAAAGGGCCAAGGTTGGTGCTTTTTTGTTTAGGAAACCAAAGGCATTCATTTTGATTAGGAATCAAAAGAAAATAAACAAAAAGAGACTTAATTTTAATTTTGATTTATTTTTGGAATAGTTCTAATTAATTAAAATTAAAATTGAAGTCGTTTTAAAATTAATCGTTAATTTTATTTCGATTGAAATCATTATTTAAATAAATGTTAATTAGTTAATTGAATGGATAAAATTATTTAATAGATTAAAGGTTAATCGATTAATTAAGACGCAAGTTGTTAGTTTTTAATATTATCATTTTCATAAGATTTTATTGTTTGAATTAGATATTATGTAGATATAATATGATTATATGGACCCCGATTGATCATGGACTCGACCAATAGGATTGATGTGAATGATTTATTTTTCGTTGGTTTAAAAATTGTCCTAGGCCGTTATGAAGAACGTGACCTAGTTTATTTTCAGTATTATCTCATTCCCGTTTGCTCCCCCCGTGTGCGGCGTGTTTATTTATTTTGTTAGATAAAATTTATGTAACAAGAATGGAGCGGAAAATGGAGACCAAAGAAAGACGAAATAAAGATCTCATTGGAGAATGACGCATTAAAGATAGATTGACGGTTGCAGCTACCTTTAGATAGTGACCCTCGGTTTCGTCAGTTTGTATTCGAAACTGCATTTAGAAAAAGTCCATGATCATACCTTTTACTTTACGCATTTATTTATTTTGTGCTTGTATTTATTTTATATTATACGATAGAAGCATGACTAGACACGATTTAGATAAATGTGTAGGATGTATGTCTATAGAGATAGATATATTTGATGAGACCGTAATTAAAATTAATTAAGTGAATTAATTTATGTAAATACTTCCACAACAAAAATCAAGTCGAAATATTGTCTCCCAATATTATAGCGACAGTGAAGGCCACTTGTTCGGATCCAACTGATCGGCCCTCGTCGGGAGTTAACCTACCTCAGGTATATCGTCGTTATTGAGATATGATCGTATGTGATCTCGCGAATATTGGGTTATGACTTGACTATAGTATTGCGGTGATTGGCCCTTGTCAGGACCGTCTTATTTTAGAGGCAAGGGGTTGACTACCACATAAATATGTGTATTGTCAAAGAGTTGACTAGTATACCACCAAGAGTCACACAGAGATGTGATTGGTAAAGTGTTACCTAGCTACCTTTCGAATTATTCCGGTTGATCGGCCCTCGTTGGGAATCGGGATAACTAGATGGGATCTTGGCCACTGAAGAATTTTGATAAGATTTTTGAAAGTCAATTGGGAGTTATTGACTAGTGGGAGCAAAATCATAAACCAAAGACCATTTTTGACTTTGCGTGTATAAACAACAACACTCATTTATCTTTATTCTTATGTTGTCGTTTTTAGCTAACTTTTATATTTATGTTTTTATTCTCGATTAGTAAAACCAAATTATGACTGTTACCTTTTGAGAAACGTTCTCAAATATGGTTAAATAATTTTAATCCTTTCAAATAAGCAATGACACGAGCAACCCCGTTATAGTAGTTAGAGACAAGGAGACCACATATTTGATGCAGTGCTACAAGACTTTAATTATTAATGAAAAATGGAAGCTCATGATATGATTGAATCACTTGAAATGAGTTTCAACGAATTAATCATATATTGGATACGATCCAATATGATCATTCTATCATACGATGACAATTAATTCAAACGTTGAATAAAAATGACCGCATCGAATTTTGGAAAGGTTGTTTTCAAAATTATAAGATTTAAATATTGACTTAATTCTTTAATCATTCCTTAAAGGTTAATTAAATAGTCAATGTTTTGAATACGATTCAAAAGGTTAAGTAAACTATTTAATAAACTTTAGATTTTTTTTATGAAAGGAAATTAATGACTAACTACGATGAATGCGCTAACTATGGATATTATGCTGGAAATAGACCGATTTTATATCACCCTTCAATTCGAATTAGCAAAAGCAATTTCTCCTTGCATAATATGCCCTTGTTGACGATCCTTTACTCCAACAGCCAAACGAACAATTTCAACGAAATCTTTCAATTTCTTATTTTACTATGTTCAACTCTATGTATTCCTCTATCCGTAGAGTACATTGAATGCACATAAATGTCTATAACGGAGTTTCTCTTATTCACGAATTTGATCAATTACTCTTCTTGCTTTGTCAGGAGACAAAGGTATATGGTGGCCAAAAACATATACCTCTAACTTGCTCTTGTGATCTTTCTTAAGTCTAATGAAGACTACACTAAGAAATATTTACAAGTGCTTAAAGGATTAAAAAGCAAGTTGGGGCATGTGCTTAAAATAAGAGATCTTATCGAAGTCTTTATTCTAGGCAAGTGTGTTGAGATAAATCCATCTAAGTTCAAGTCAACTCTTAGATATATGACATCTTACGAGTATGATTAAATTTGAAGGATTAAATACGGAATACACAAAGATACGGAAAAGTGAAGCATATGTTGCGACATTTTCGGTTTTGAATTCTGAGTCTAGTAAACTGATAAAGGAACTAAATAAATGTTATAATGTTCCGGTTCTTATGAAGAACATATTTTCAGTTAGATGTTAGGATTTAATGGACAAATTCGATTGTAAGGAATAATATCCTGATAAAGTTGAACGGTCAATTAATCTGACATAATAGATTGGTGTCACTATATAGTTGATATATGTGATGTAATCTCAACTAAATGTTTATATGGCTATTATCCTTGATATTTTGTGGTTGTTCTAGACATAGTCTTCGTCGAAGGGAATCAATAATCAAATGTCATTATGATAATGTCTGAACCGCGTGATTATAATCAAGGTGGGTAATATGCATCTTATCTAAAGATGACTAAAATACCTTTTTTGAAAAGGTTATGAAATCTAGAAAGTTTTTAAAACCTAAACATACCGATGTTTGTTGGCTTATTACAAGTAATTGCTCAAATAACTGTTTATTAATCTCTATGACTATTTTTAGAAATAAGTCAAGTGTACTCAGTGAGATGCGAAATTCGGAAAGCCCGAAAAGTTTAAGCTAGTACGAACATGAGACTGATGAACTACATAGGAATTAATCTTCAATTAGATTGAAGTAATTAATACCTGAAGGGTGTTTCAGAAGTCGTCTGAAATAGAATCAGATTCTCCCTTGAAAGATACCATTTTTGGGATACGCAATTAGATTGTGTTCCTAAAATGGAAACAACACTTATATGATAAAGGTGTGACGCAAGCCATGCGAAGTATCCCTTACCTATTTCGGGATATTGTCATTATACAATGAATATACTTAAACGAGTTCCAAAGAATAGAGGTTGAATAAATTCCATATCAAATATGAAATCAATGACATCAAATCCATCTTAACCGATGATTTAGGGTTGTCGTGGTTTTAGCAAGCAGGCAGTGTCTGAAAGGTTAAGAGCCCAGTATGACATATGCAAATTTGTGGAATATCCTTGCAAGTACGTAAGATCCGCGGAGCAAAATGATTGTCTTCAAACATGTTGTCTTCTAGAGGAAGTGTTTCTCCAAAAGAAACAGTGGGAGTGAATTTAGATCTCATAAGAGTTTGAGAACCACAAAGAGATGTTCAACCATTAGAACACGAGCAGGCACCGCATAGCGATGAGGTGTAGAACACTACTTAGTGCACACAAAAGTTCTGTAAGTCTATGGATAACCTCAAGCCTGAAAAGTCTGCTGGTATGTTCATATTGAAGAATAAATATCTCACGACTTATGAAAGAATGTTTAAAAGGCAAGATTGAGAGATATGGCCAGAAGCCATAATATCCGAATTAGATTCCATAAGTGACAACCAGGCTATGAACCTAGTCTGCCTTACCTAGAGGGAATGTCCCTGAAAGGCTGACATGGATAGTAATATGATTACCATAAGGCTATAGTGACGGATGAAGGATATGGGGTGTAAACCTTGTAATTATATTTATCCTGGCAGCTGAACCTAGTTCTATTTAGACTATGCTTGTTATAAGTATCATGGCTATATTATAGTGTTGAAGACGTTTGGCAAAAATCCCGATGTTCATTGATGATAACATGATATTTGAGCCCACGAGATCCATTTATGGACTCAAACAAGTTTCTCTAGACGATTTCTTTGTTTGATAATCAAAGGAGTTTGATTTAGTCAAAAGAATGGATATGCCCAATGTGCAATATGGATAGTGGGAGTGTGTTACGATTCTTGAGTAAGGTATTGGATATCTCTCTCGAGAATTATCACCCCATGTCACAGTCGATTAATGTTTGGTAGTTCAAGGTTTTTATGAAAGCACTTGGATTAGCGGTTTTATTTTTAGAAATAAGAATATATAGTGATAGATTTAACTACTGTTATCTTATAGTTTACCTATATAGATGTGATGCTAAAAGAGTTTAGCATTGATCGCGACATGAGATACTGCTAGCCGGTGTTCTCAAGATCTATCTATGTTAGGACGTTAGTCCAAAAGATAAGGTGAAAGGTGATGCTTATGGAAGGTTTCCTTTTATACTGCGATAGGAACCATCATAAAAGTAATGCCAAATGTTCTTAGTCCATGAAGAGGCATGAGCAAGTATGAAAGTACATCTGGTGAATGTCGAGAATATCCTTAAACAAGTTAAGGATGGTTTCCTAGTTTATCAAAACTTGGAATCAGATAAATATAGATAAACAGACGTATATCCTGAGTGTTATGAAGGCAAGTAGGAGCTACAGTCTGGGTTTGCAGTCACTTTGAAAGATTGATATAGTGAGCAAGAAATGTTCTTACCTAGAAATCACCGGAGATTCTATAACTAGGCCAAAACATAGTAGTGCCTTGGAGGCGCAGCGGGAGCAATACATGGATCTAGAAGGTTCATTCATGAACCTTGTATGTTCTTTCACCTTTTCTATATAGCTGATATAGTAAGTGCACTCATTGCTTGAAGCAAGAACCAGGGTCTCGTCGGAGATTCATGTGTGTGTTGAGGCGGTTCCTTTGAATTGATCATTTGGAGCATGATATGAAGATAGTCTGAGTCCTCATGGATAGTGATCCGTTTACGCTTAGGGTTGGTTGCGAGTATTGTATGAGATTCTTGTGTTTCAACTTGGTCTTGTGTGTATGAGTGATTGGCTTTAGGCCAAGTGGGAGATTGTTGAAATAGTGTCCTAAACCCATTCGGGTTGGACCAGATCCGACCGGATCGGATCATTTCTACTATTTCTTTATGTTGATACATATATAATAAATGGTTTTTCTGTTGTCATATATTTGTTCTTTTTAAAAGAACCAATTATGAATTGTTTTATGATAACGTCCTTAGTACTAAATTGTGATAGAGAAACCATGATAGGCGATTATGGTTGATGAGATCTCTATTCACTTTAATAAGTTTGATACTTAAATGTCTCTAGGTTGAAGTACTGTTGAACATGGCATTGATAGTACGAACAGACTAGCATATATTAGTAAGGGCAGTGATAGATCTCGTCTATCGAAGTGTAGTGACACTTGGACTGTATGTGACGTGTATTAGAGAATGCGTACGTTAGACTGACCCACATACACTGTTAAGTGTCACACTATGTGACGATGTGTAATTATCCTTAGGACAGGAGTCTACATGGCATCACGGTGTGGATTGTCATGCTTTGACACTATTGAGGTTTCCCCTAGCCACGGGGCGATCATGCGGTAGTGAATGGGTGTGATACTGAAGCATGCGGAGTATACATGTTTGGTCGTCCGGAAATCACGTACCCTATTAGTAAGAGTGAATATCGAAAGGGCCTTCTTATGAGGAATGTCTTACTCTCATGAATCTTTGCAAAATGGAAGTAAATGAGTTACTTCGAGAGAGCATGATATCCGGATTATAAGATACGGTCGTTGATGTTTGATACTCGATGTAGGACAGTATGGATATTAATACAGCGATAGGATTCTATTTACACGGTAATTGTTTCACATGAAATGTGGTAGTCATTGCATTTGACTCTTCCGATGATTGGGGGTCACGGTTTGTTGCTAGACGCTATCCCGTGATCGTTAGGTATGAAGGGCATTTTTGTAATTTGCACTTTGTGTCTACGGCCAACATATTCGGAAGCCTATCGGGTAACACACATAAGAACATCTAGACGGATTAAAATGCGGTTATAGCGATAACCAAATAATGAAATAATTTATCTCAAACTATAAAGGTTATAGTGGTAAATTAATATGGTGGTATTTATTTATTATGAATAAATATAATACAATATATTAATTATGTTGATTAATTAAATATGTGTATTATGATACACATAATTTTGAATATATATATATATATATATATATATATATATATATACATATATTATATATATAATTAATTAATTAAATTAATTAATTATAACATTATATTAATTAAAGAATATTCCGGATGCCAACTTGTTGGCATATGGGGCGCCACTTTTAATGTATTAAGATACACTTGGATTGTGCAATTTAATTAATGTGTTTACCATATATTAATATTGGATATTAGTTGATTTTGGAAAAATAGATTTATGGTAATAAGATAAATATAGTCAATATAAGATATTGACAATATCTTGGAAATATTTAATATAAGATATTAAATTAAATGAGATAAATCAGTCAAAGGTATTTTCCTTATTTTATTAGGAAAATGTTTTCTTTCTCCCCAATCTACTAGGAAGCTTCTCCCAATCAGATTGAGATTACATAGGGGCGCAGGTCACCTTATAAAACGGAGGCTTGGCTAGCTCTTTTGATAATCACAATTCCAAGAGCTAATAGTTCTTGTGAAAAATAGAGAGCTTCTTCTGGAGAGATTTTGAGAGAGAGAAAATGTCAGTCTAGCAACCGAGTTTTTCTTGTAGCAATCAATGATGGGATTATGGGGGCTGTTCGTGTGGATCACCGGTAAAGGCCGAACGCTTGGGCGGCTCCATGCATCGCTACTTTCCTTAGACGGTCAAAGCGTCGATCTTTTAGATCAGGCAAGGTAATCACCATCTACTTCTTATGCTTGTTGTTTAAACGAAGTCGATCCTGGTTAAAAGGAAAAAAAATTTGAATTCCGCTGCGTTCCCGCATAGATTTCCTAACACATCAGTCGTCACTTGGTGATACAACTTGGAAGACCACGGCTTCTCTTCGTTGGGTAAATCTTCAAACCTTCTTGTAGATTGGATTATTTAATTATGTGTTTCAAGTCATGGTAAAATCAAAAATGAATTTAATTTGTAGTTTCTATTGTGCACGATTTGAGTGTCTCGATCGGTGCTATGAATCAGATCCGTTCCGGACTTTTTTGAAAAATGAAAAAACCCGGGCCTCGGCAAGAACGTTCTCATCACGGCCTTGGATCCGAAAAATTTCCGGATCGGGTTTTTTTCCGTGTTTTGGGTCTTGATTCTGGTACAACATATTCAGCATCAAGGTCACAATTCAACCTAATACTTTGTTGTTTTGTGACAATACTAGTTCTATTCACATAGAAAACAATCTAATGTTTCATTAAAGAACTCATCATATTGAGAATGATTGCTTTGTAGTAAGAGAGAAAGTAAATGTTGGAAGTCCATACACACTAAGGATCAACTAGCAGAAATCATGACAAAATCTTGGATAGTCCAGTTTTCTATACACTGTTAGATCAACTGGGAATCTATAATATTTTAGTCTTCCTACTTTAATACAATATCATGCTACCCGAATTGGATGAACTGATGGAAGATAAGCAGGAAGTGCAAGCAGAAACTTCAGGTCAGTTTAGCTTGAGGGGGTGTTAATGTATACATATTGGGTGAAGTGATGGAAGATAAGTAGTAAGTGGAAACATGAAAGAAAATTTGCTACATCTCATTAAACGTTGCACCAGGTGGTGTCACTAAATGTTCAGACATTTTGTCGAACACCTAGTGTTGAAGTTCAAGTGTGCAACCACAGTAACCTGAACTCTATGAGGCAATATCAGAAACAACAGAACTTGTTCACACACGAAATAAGTCGAGCACATTGCAATGAAATCCGTTGAGACTTACAACAACCAATTGAAGTTCTACTAACTGAATTCTGTTACAACTGCTCCTTACTCCTATTTAAGCTTCGAATTCCATCTTGTAAACTTTAGATTTTAGAATAATTCAATAAACAATGAGATGTTCTTTTCCCGCCTATTGTCTAATTCAAAATATCTTCTTCTTCGTTAAAGCTTCTAGTTGTGTGTTCATGAATTCATCATGTTAGTTGCATATTCATAAATTCATCATAGTATCAGAGCAATCTTGATAACCTTCCACTTCATTTTTCCTCTTTTGTACTCTGTTTTTTTTTTCCTAGTTTTTTCAAGTTCTTGTTAATTCTCCATGAATAATCACGTCCAGGTTCCTATCATTCCTCCCGATTTTGTCTTCATCCCAGTGAGTGTCCCACTTTTATCTTGGTCTAGCCAATTCTTGATGAGACTAAATACCATAGTTGGAGAATAGCAGTTTTGAATGCCTTATGTTCAAAGAACAAGACTGGTTTCATTGATGGCACAGTCCAGAAACCAGCAGTGGATGATCCTAATTTCAAGGTATGGAATCAGAATAACATCATGGTCAAGGCTTGGTTGGAAAATTCAGTTTCCAAACATATTGCACAAAGCGTCATGTGTTATCTTACTGCAAAGGACATTTGGGATGATCTTGAATATCGTTATGAGGGAGGAGATGCTGACAGATTATCTGATTTGGTGGACGAGATCCAAGCTATGAAACAAGGTGATTCTTCTGTCACTGAATACTTTGCTAAACTCAAAGTTCTTTGGGATAAATTACTAGTTCTTACCCCTCCTCCCACTTGTGCTTGTGGTCAAGAATGGTATAAAGAGCATAATGAACGTAATCATGCATACAGATTTTGAAGGGTCTTAATGACAATTTTTCTACAACAGTCCCATCTTTTAGATTGCTCAAATTTGGACAGTACCGTAGGTTTGCTGATTTTGAGAGATTCTCTTGATCTTCCAGCTATACGGATTCATTAATGGATTAGACGCTAATCCACTGCTTTCTTCTGATAGATGCACTCTTCATTTCAATAAAGAGTGCAATCAGGTTGCTCCTACCCTTAATTTTTGTTCACTGCTCGAGTTTTGGTGGGCCTTTGCTGGTGTTGTCTTTTGTTGGCAGGAACTCTACTCACCTTAAATATGGCTGGATTTGGAGCAATCCAAGATGTCAATGGATGATAACCTTGGACTAACGATGATTTGCACTATACTTGGAAGAACTCTTCATTCAATAATGAAGAGTGCAAAGCAGGTGGTAAAACTCTTTTGTCTATTTCAATTGCTTTGCCTTGGCTTCTTTTGTGGTGCTGTGGTTTTTTCTGGTGCAGAATCGATTGACGATGAGTTTGGATGCTACAACTGCTGCATCGACAATCTTAGGCCTCTCTCTTTTTCTGATTTTTACAAATTTGTATGTAGCCTTGATGCTAGTTTTGTCCAGTTACTTAGAGTAGAGGTTTTCCAATGCACATAGGCTCATACTCTTTCCCTAACACCTAGTTTTTCCCACCCCTGGTTTTCCGGACTAAGGTTTTAGGGAGGTGAGTTATGTGCATTGATGAACAAATTTTTGTTTTTTAAGAGTGTGTATGGGGTGTGCACAACACTATAGTTTTGGGCATCTTTCTGCCAATTCTAGTATCTTTAGTGGGAATGTTGCCAACAATATGGACAAATCTGCCATGGCAGCCCAAAGTCAAGGCCAGTGATGAAGGTCAAGTTAAATTATTAACTCGATGCCTACTAACACACTAGCAAGAGAACTAGGTTCAATTGTAGTATGGCTAGATAGAGTCGAGGTCGATCCCACAGAGACTCGGCACAAATAAAACACAACTTTATCCTATTAAAACTGAATTGAAAGGGCGGTCTACGACCAACTAAATGCAGAAAATAAAATAGTGACAACCACAAGACACAAAAGACCACAAAGACATACTAAAGACTACTAAAACACGGATAATACGGTTGATATTATCTAAACGAATAGTATTGATTACGCTAGTAGATTATAACTCCCCCATGTGAATTAGGATGATTACGAGATAAAACAAACGTTAAAGATCGATTATTATGACTACGGGAGTCATCCTCTAAGGTAGATTTAGCCCCGGTTAGGTCATCCAAATCATCGTGCATCCATTACGTGACTTCGCTTTTTAATGCCTCCATCTCATATAACTTCTGACACAGTTACGAGACTAGGGATGCCGGTATAAACCGTAACCTCATCTAAGCAACATTCCTCGGGTATGGTGTACTTCTTAGATGCCGATTCAATCTATATCCTAAGTAACAATCACTTTTTGGGTTTCATGTTAAATTATGATGACAAATAATTAAGTTGATCAGGTTTAATTACTCGTTTTAATTCCAATCCAGAGAATCTGACGTAGTCGAAGCCGATCATAATATTGCCCTACACATCACCACGCTCGGTCGACCGAACAACGGCACTCGGGTGACCGAATGACATGCCTCGGTCGACCGAACACGCTTCGTGTCGGAACAAATCATGATTACTTCTTAACGTTTCTAACCTAAACACATGGGTTCGTAAATTAATCTACATCACGCAATCAATACAAATAAAAACTACTCCATAATAAAATACATCAGATCTACAAATAAAGATTGCATAATTGAATAGTCATACCCTCGAAGACGAGAGTGACTCCCACTCTTTAATGCGCTCCCTAATCGGTGAATCCGATGAATCCACAATGAACGAACATAAAAATAAAACTAAAAACTTAAAAGCTACAATTGTATGAATTGTTTTGTGTTGTAGTGGTGTGTCTTCTCAATTCCGTAGCTGCTGTTTATATAGGAGTTGTAGCCGACATAGGGAGAATCCAGAAGATTGACATGCATTTATCAAGTTAGGCTCGGGTGACCGAACGTACACGCTCGGTCGACCGAATGGCATGGCTCGGTCGACCGAGCCTGCCTCTTTACGCGTTTTCACTCCGCTTTATCTGACTTGTTCCCCACTCCATGCTTTTGAATTGATCTGATTAATCTTTTCATTAATGCTCCGATTTTCTTCCTTATTTATCTTGAGATTTCTCGATTGCGTGATAATTATCGTCCCGATTCGTTATGATCTGCAAAATCAGCATTGATCACACAAATAAATTGGCCTTTTATAATAAAAATAGCTAAATACCAATTATCACATTAATAATCACTTATCATTAAATAATATTTATAAACGCGTGATTTAATATGAAATATATATAATTAACTCCGATTTAAGGTTATAATTGTTGACATAAATAGGTATATTTTAACCGTCATCAAAATGCCCCCCACTTAAACTTTGCTTCGTCCCGAACAAAGCATCAATAAGTCATTCCCCAAGACAACATTTTCTATGGTCAACTCATACTTGCACAAGAAACCCGAGTCAACTCATACCAGGTCATGCTCATAAGATAAGCATTATTCACTACTCGCTATGAATCGAAGTGATTGTGTGCATGTGCATTGGTTTTATATAAATGTAGCAAGATTAGAGCTTATGCGGACTTCATATCTAAATTCACCAACATCAGCATTCATACTTCTTATGCCTCGCAATGGTTAAAGCACTAGAACAATAAGCAAGAGCGTATCTATAGGGTTTTTGGACTTGGAGACCGAGTACTACTCGAAGCCTCTAAAAATTCGAAATTTTTTTTTCAATTTTGCATATTTTTCGAATACTACTAACCTCAAGGAAGAAAACTTTTCATAGAGTATCCCCCTATCTTAGATTAAGCATAGCATCGAATATTACCACAAGCGCGTGGCTACTTTGGTAATGTTACTACAAGCCCGTGTTTTAATACATTGTCAAAACACAGTACGTCCCAAGCTTATTACTCCGCTTTTGTTGGCTAGAAGATCGAAATACATCGGTCGACAAATGTCGACACTTTGGTCCTCATAACCAATTATCTAAGCAATGTACACATACTTCTTTCAATTATTATAACTCATGCGGTACTAAGCGATTCACATGTTGAGTAATTGAACAATACCTAACTACTTGCAATTGTTGGCATGAATATCCTTAAGTTTACTAACAATTTATCGCAAAAGTATAATATGACCACGTACTCACGCAACTTGGTTCATTTCCTATTAATTCTAGGTATAAGAACTTTACAAGTTTAAGGGTACGAGTTAAACAACTTGGCATTTATCCATAAAATTTTTAAATTTGGCTCAATATTGTCTCAGTATTCCGTTCCTCTTGACTTTTTCAACATATAGCACAATATATAGCTAAGTCCCCCGCCCCCCACTTAAACATGGCATTGTCCTCAATGACAAAAATAAATGAGAGTTCAAGATGAAAGACTTAGCTCGGAAACGGCTCCCAAGTAAAGGAACATTATCGGAGTAATCATCGGCACAGCGTGGAGAGACAGACACATCCTGTATAAACAAACAAGCTCCACGAAATCGTCAAATACCATGTTTATGGAAGTTATAAAATAACGTGGCAGTAATTAGATATAGATATCTAAAAACAGTTTAAGCCACTTTACTTTATACTACCATGGACAAGACCAAAAGGGATTTAAACCTAAATAAAAACTCACATGACGGCTATCAAGGAAAAAACCTCGTTTATTCCGAACTTAGACTCGGAACATGGCGAGATGAAAAAACCGTGATAGGCGCATGCTACTTTATTAAAAAGAAAAATGAAAAAAAATAGTTATAGGTAGTAGTTCTAAGTTTATAGTCGCTAGCTCGACTCAGCTCAAGATGGTTTATTCATAGACAGGGTCATCGAGGTACAAAACCTCCTCCTCAGTAGCAAGCGGAAGCCCGTGATAATGTTTAATACGATGTCCATTGACCACAAATCTGGACTCGTCTTTGAAATTGAATAGCTCCACCGCTCCAGAAGGAAAGACTTGTTGTACTTGAAATGGGCCATACCATCTTGATTTCAACTTACCCGGGAAGAGTTTTAAGCGCGAATCGTACAAGAGAACCAGATCACCCTCTTGAAAGGTCCTCTCCAGAATCTTTTTGTCATGAAACTTCTTCGTGCGCTCCTTGAAAATCTTGGCATTCTCGTATGCCTCTAAACGAAACTCCTCCAGGCGAGTTAATTCTAACATCCTTTTCTCACCGGCCAACATCTCATCAAAATTTAGCATCCTTGTTGCCCACATGGCCCGGTGCTCCAGTTCCACCGGTAGATGACATGCCTTTCCAAAAACAATCCTATAGGGTGACATTCCAATCGAGGTTTTATATGCAATCCTATAAGCCCATAAAGCGTAATCTAAACGTATCGACCAATCCTTCCTAGTCGTATTGACAGTTTTCTCCAGGATACGCTTTATATCTCGATTGGTGACTTCTACCTGTCCACTAGTCTGGGGGTGATATGCGATTGCTAGCTTATGTCGAACCCCATACTTAATCATCGACCTTTCAAAAGGTTTATTGCAAAAATGACTACCATTGTCGCTTATAATTGCCCTGGCGTCCCAAACCTTGTAAAAATGTTCTTCTTCAAGAATCTAACCACAACCCTAGCATCGTTAGTAGGGGAAGCAATGGCCTCAACCCATTTGGATACATAGTCTACAGCAACTAAGATATATCGGTTAGATAATGATGAAGTGAAGGGTCCAACAAAATCTATTCCCCAAACGTCAAAAAGCTCCACTTCTAAGATGCTCTTGAGTGGCATCTCATTCCTCCTTGAAATATTACCTGTCATTTGACAAGCATGACATGCCTTTGCATATTGGTGTGCATCCTTAAACAATGTCGGCCAATAAAAACCGCATTGGAGGACCTTAGCCGCAGTTTTTTCTCCCCCGTAGTGCCCTCCAACTTCATAGGAATGACAATGCTTCAGGATATCATTATACTCTTCTCCGGGCACACACCTTCGAAAAATATTATCAGATCCTAGCTTAAACAAATAAAGCTCATCCCAATAGTAGTGTCTAAGATCTTTAAAGAATTTTTTCCTTTCTTGGACAATGAGATTTGGTGGTAGGTACTTTGCGGATAGATAATTGACAAACAAACTAAACCATGGTTGCTTCTTCTCCTTCACAACCTCAATTCGCGAAGAAAGCTGCAAAGACAATCATCATGTCCCCGATGGTGGTGATGGAGAAAAGTTGTTCATCGGAAAAGATTCTCCTATCTCGGGTAATTCCTCACCATCCTCTAAATGTAAGCGCGATAGATGATCGGCCACCACGTTCTCACTTCCTTTCTTATCTCGGATTTCTACGTCAAATTCTTGCAGCAGTAGAATCCATCTCAACAGTCTCGGCTTTGAATCTTGCTTTGCTAGGAGATACTTAAGAGCCGTGATGGGAGTCAACTTTACGTGACTCCGGTGCACTAATTACCCCCGTTTATCACACTTTCAGCACAATTTTGGGTAAATTAGACCATTTTCGGGGTGATATTGTGAGCTTATGGCACGGGGAACGAATCCGCTACTTTGATGAATTCATACCCCTTTTTGTTGGTATTAACTCCATTCCCGAGCACTTTTACCCTCTGGAATTGTTTGGATGTTGTGGTGGTTTGTGATATTGAAGGGTATTGGTGTCTCGAGGACCCGGAAGGTGACGATTTGTGGTGAAAAAGCATGACCGAGGCAAGACGAGGGCCTAAAAGGGAAAAAAGTGAAGATTTGGGGAAACAGGGGTTCAAACGCACGTTTGAATCCCCCAAACGCGCGTTCCATGCCTTTAAACGCGCGTTTGAATCCCTAAACGCGCGTTCCAGAAGTTCAGACCAGATTCAGAGTTGAAGCCCTCTAAACGCACGTTCGGGAACCGGAGCCAAACATGCGTTCCAAGATCCCCCAAACGCGCGTTTGAACCTTCCTAAACGCGCGTTCCGGATGAAGAACAATCAAGTCCCCGCCCGTAATTTATGTGTAACGCACGTTCCAGCCAAGCGAGACGCACGTTTGAAGATCCCAAACACGCGTTCCACCCCTTTAAACGCGCGTTTGGACCCTTTTTGCGGCAGATTTTCCCTTCACCTATAAATACCCCCCTTAGACATTTTCTTGGATATCAAGCTTTTCTTAGCAAAACTCTACCCATTTATTGCTCGAATTTTGTAATAGCTTAGAATACTCTCTCTTAGTGTAAATCAACAACATCTTAGCTTAATCTTTCCATCTCTTAGCTTAGATTTTCATTCCAAACACTAAGAGACCACCTTTTAATTACTTCTTTATTTTGTACTTTTTGGATCTCAACTCGAATCTCTGCAATTTTATGGTATATTTCTCTTCTCTTTTACTTGTTATGGCTCTTATTTACTGTTTTGTGCTTGTTTTTATTAGTATAATGAGTAGCTAAACACCCACATAGTCGAATCATGTGAAATTTGGTGAAATCACCCTTTGGGTGATGAAATTGGGAGTGGGTAGTGCTTTTCATCATTATATCTTGCTTGTTTCACGTCTTAGAACTTGTTATAACAGATTTGGGCTAGATTGATCACCTAGGTCAAAAATCACACACATCAATCTTGGGAGTTGTTCAGAGAGAGGGGTGTGGGAAAAGGGTTCTAGGATCGCAATGTAGTGCGAGGTTACTCGTTTTTAACGTTTAAACGGCTCTCGTGCATGAATGTCTTGTGGATGAACCTCTCTTAGGAAAGGTTAGTTGACTGGGCATAAGGTGTTGGGGAAGAGTTGTTCAGACCTTAGCACCGGGATTAGGAGCACGTACCCGTGGAATTGAATGTAAGAGTTCGTTTGTTTAATGCACACTCCCGGTTTTGTCATTCCTTGGGGTGAAACTAGCTATTTTGATCATGATTCGGCTATGTCCCTTAATCAATCTTTACACCCTTGTAGTTCAATCACCTTTCTTTCCTTATATCTTTAGACTCGTTAGTTAGAATCACTAGTGTCGTTGTAGTAACAAAACCTTAAAACTTTGATCACCTAGACTAAGCATTACGTTCACTTTGGTACTTGCAAGCACGATTCCTTTGGGTTCGACCTCGTACTCCTGTAGCTATTCTAGCAATCGACCCGGTACACTGCCGGTTAGAGAGTTAATTACCCACGGTTTCGAGTCTTTATAAATTGTTTTTTGTTGGGTGGATTTCAGCTCAATCAAAATGGCGCCGTTGCCGGGGAATTGTGTGCTATTTGTGATATCTTGTAAGTGAACCGAAGGCTTGGGCCTAGGTTTTATTTTACTGTTTTCGTGTTGTTTGATTTTTGTAGTGCATGACCCGGAGATCTCAAACACCACTCGAACCTTACATAGACGGAATTGAAGCTTACGCAAGGCGTAGAAATAGTCAACGAAGAAGAGGTCGTCAAGTAGAGGAGTCGATTCCGGTCGTTGAAGAGAATAGTTTGGGTGAGTTGGGAGAAGGATCCGACATGGCTCAACAAGGTGGACAAGGTTTGGAAGGAAATTTGGGGAATAACAATGGAGTTCCAGTTCCAAACCCGCCTCTTGTCAACAACATTGTACAAGGAGGTGGGAATGGACAAGGAAACAATGCGGTGAATGCAAACGGTCCTATACCTCAACATGTTCAACATGAGGCCCAAGGGAATCAAATGGATCCCGCTCTTATGCAACAATTCAATGCATGGATGTTGAATCAGTTTCAACAAAACCAAAACCAAGCTCACAATCAAGGTGCAAACGCGATGCCAAATTGGTTTAACGGTCAACAAGAAGAGCAAAACCAAGGTGGTTTGACTTGTAGAGATTTTGTGCTAGCTCCTACGGCAAACATGGGGCATAGTCCAATCCGAATGCCACCGGTAGCCGCCAACAACTTGGAATTGAATAGGAACATCATACATTTGTTGGGAGACAACGCTATATTCAAGGGAACCGCTTTAGAAAATCCTCACTTATTCATTGATCACTTTCTCCAAATAGTGAACTCGACAAAGATCAATGGAGTGAGTGACGAGGCGCTCAAACTTATGCTTTTCCCGTTCGCCTTGAAAGAGCAAGCTAAGAGGTGGTATGACTCGTTGCCTAATGATTCTCTACACACATGGGAAGAAGTGGTTAAGACTTTTCTACTCAAATATTACCCCCTTCGAAGACCATGGATATGAAGGAAGCTATCATGTCATTTAATGCTTATGAAGGAGAAGAACTACATGAGTCATGGGATCGGTTTAAGGCTTTGTTGAGGGAGTGCCCGGGGCACGGATTGAGATCGTACGAGGTAGTTCATGCTTTCTTCCGGGGTTTAGACCAAGTGCATCAAAGTACCTTGCATGCTTCGTGCAATGGAGATATTATGAGTATGGTACCCGAAGTGGCTATGAACCAAATTGAGAAGATTTCCGAGACTTCGAGGCAATACATATCGTCGAGTAGAAAAGGGACAAGAAGCAAGAGGCCCGGTTTGGTTGAAGTTAAAGAAGTAGAGGCGAGCGATCAATATCATGCTCAAGTACAAGCGATGGAGCAACAGTTGGGGAGATTGCAAAAGGAGAATGAGAGTGCTAAGCTTTGCCAAATTTGTAGTGGATCACATTCGGCAAAGGATTGTAGGATGACGACCAAAGCTCAAAATATGGCTTATCCTCAATCCTCAACTCATGGGCAACCTAGTACTCTAGCTCAAGATAACATGAATGAGTTGGCTAAGCGGATGATGAGCATTTGCTCTATGGAGCAATGGAATACGGGGTCCCAATATCAAAATCAGTCACAAAGCCCCTATCAAGGCCAATATATGGGGGAACAACAAGGTGGGCAACCGTATGAAGAATCCCAAGATGTGAACTATGTGGGACAAGGTCAAGGAGGGAACTATGGAAATCAAGGTGATGGCTCTTGGAGGAATAACAACAATCAAGGTTGGAACCATAATCAAAACCAAGGCCAAAACCAAGGTTATAGACAAGGCCAAAATCAAAATCAATCTTCACAAGGGCAAGTCTATCAACCTCCACACCAAAGGCAACAAGGAAGGTATAATCAACAAGGTTCTAACAATCATCAAAACCCTCCTCCTTTGGCTCCTATACCTCAAAAGAGTTCAACCGATGTCATCTTGGAACAAATGAACAAAAACCTTGCGGAAATCAAGAAAGACATGGTTGAGATGAGCTACAAACATGGGTCCGCCATCAAAAATCTTGAGACACAATTTGGTCAAGTGGTGGAGCATGTTCAGTTGAAGGGCGGTTTACCGAGTAACACCGAAAAGAACCCAAGAAGTGTAAACGCCATCTTAACTCGGAGTGGTAAGGTGTTGAGAACTAATGGAGAAAAGAAAATCCTATGGGAGGACAAGGCTAGAAAAGCTCCTATTGAGACGGAAGCGGGAGCTATGGACGGTGATATAGATGGGATTGAAGATGATGAAGATCATGGGGAGTATGTCAAGAAGAAGGAAGTAGAGAGGAAAGAAGCTCAAGCTAGGGGAGATTTTGTGGTTATCGATGTGAAAGAGGAGGAACCAACTAGAAGAGAAGGGAAAGAGCCAATGAAAGAGCCGTCTTCCCCACGCACCAAAGGTAAGAAAGGTATGATCCCTCCTCTTTCTAAAGATTTTGATTTGAGCCCTCCCCTATCCCCCTAAAAATCATAGACAAAGTTGCTTGAATAAGGCTCAAACCCGATTTATTGAGATTTTGCGAAAAATTGATTTGAACATTCCTTTTCTAGAAGCACTTGCAAACATGCCCTCGTATTGTAAGTTTTTAAAAGAGTTGCTAACTAAAAAGGGTAAAATGAAAAATTTGTGTGTTTAAATGAAGAGTGTTCCGCTATTTTTGATGGAAAGTCTAGGATTCCCCCGAAAGTTCGAGACAAGGGTAGTTTCACTATCCCGGTTACTATTGGTACGACTCATTTTCCTAGTGTCCTATGTGATTTGGGGGCTAGTGTAAGCCTAATGCCCCATGCTATATACGAGAGTCTAGACCTAGGAGAGTTGGAGCCAACGGGGATGACCCTTCAAATGGCGGATAGGTCTATTAGGGAGCCTATGGGAGTGATAGAAGATGTCATAGTGAAAGTGGATAAGTTCGCCTTCCCGGTAGATTTTGTGGTGCTAGACATGGAGATGGACTCCAAAACACCTTTGTTGTTAGGACGTCCCTTTTTAAATACTGGGAGGTCTTTGATAGACGTTGCAAGCGGTGAGATTATTTTGAGAGTTGGAGACGAAAAAGTCGCGGTCAATGTCTATAAAGCCATGAAACATCCCAAGGAGAGCACCGAGGACTGTTTTTCTATTGATGCTATATATCCTTGCGTTTCGGAACATGTTGACATGCAGGTGTATAAAGATGAATCCGATGAATGCATGGAAAAAGTGAGTACGGAAACCGATGAAGAAGAAGAGTTGGTAGAAGAAGCAAAAGAGCTCGAAGAGACGGCTTTCGTGGGTGAAAGGTGGACTGAGAAGATTGATCTTGGGCTTGAAGGAGAGTTGGAGAAGCCATCAATTGAGGACCCACCAAAAGACTTGAAAATGAAGCCGCTTCCACCTCATTTGAAGTATGTTTTTCTTGAAAATAATGATTTACTTCCTTTGATTATTTCTTCTACACTAACGGCTTTGCAGGAAGATGAGTTAGTGAGGATGCTTAAGAAGCATAAGCGTGCTTTTGGGTGGAAGATGTGCGACCTTAAGGGTATTAGTCCCACCATTTGCCAACACAAGATTATTACGGAAGATGGAGCAAAGCCGGTAAGGCAACCCCAAAGAAGACTCAATCCACACCTCCAAGAGGTTGTGAGCAAGGACGTGGTCACAATGTTGAAGCTAGGGATTATCTATGCCATCTCGGATAGCAAGTGGGTGAGTCCCACCCAAGTGGTGCCGAAGAAGGGAGGTATGACCGTGGAGATCAATGACAAAGGTGAGGAGGTGCCTAAGCGTTTGGTAAGTGGTCATAGAATTTGCATTGATTATCGTAAGCTAAATGACCAAACCCGTAAAGATCATTTCCCCTCCCTTTTATTGATCAAATGTTGGAAAGATTGAGTGGCCATGCTTTTTATTGTTTTCTTGATGGGTTTAGTGGGTATTACCAAATACATGTGGCTTTAGAGGACCAAGAAAAGACTACCTATACTTGCCCCTATGGTACCTTTGCCTTCCGTAGGATGCCTTTTGGGTTGTGTAATGCACCCGCGACATTCCAACGGTGCATGGTTGCCATATTTGCGGATATGATAGAAAAGTTTTTAGAAGTCTTTATGGATGATTTTAGTGTATTTGGTGATTCCTTTGAGGAATGTCTAGATAATCTCGAGAAAGTGTTGAGTAGATGTGAGGAGACAAACTTGGTGCTAAATTGGGAGAAGTGTCATTTGATGGTTACGGAGGGGATAGTCTTAGGGCATAAGATATCTAGTAAGGGTATAGAGGTAGACAAGGCTAAGGTAGAAGCGATAGCTAAGCTTCCTATGCCCACCAACCTAAAGACTCTTAGGGGTTTTCTAGGCCATGTGGGGTTCTATCGTAGGTTCATTAAGGATTTCTCGAAAATAGCCCGTCCTCTTACTCTTCTTCTTGGAAAAGACGTCCCGTTTGATTTTGACAAAGCTTGTGTTGAAGCATTTTTTATGCTCAAGCAACTGCTTGTATCCGCTCCCATCTTAGTTGCCCCGAAATGGGATCAAGAATTTGAGCTCATGTGTGATGCGAGTGACACCGCGGTTGGTGCGGTCCTCGGTCAAAAAATCGACAAAATCTTCAAGCCTATTGCGTATGCTAGTCACACCTTGAATCCAGGCCAACGAAACTACACCACCACCGAAAAAGAGCTTCTAGCGATCGTCTTTGCGTTCGATAAGTTTCGGTCTCATCTCGTAGGTTCTGGGGTAGTTGTCCACACGGATCATGCCGCTTTGCGTTATCTCTTTTCCAAGCAAGATGCCAAGCCCCGCCTCTTGAGGTGGATCTTGCTCTTGCAAGAGTTTGATTTAGAGATCCGAGATAGGAAGGGTTGTGAGAACGTCGTAGCCGACCACTTAAGTCGTATGGAGCTTAGTGAGGAGTTGATTAAGGCACAAAGGGAGATAAATGACTCTTTCCCTCACGAGCAACTGTATGCACTCGACACCCTTCTTCTGGCTAAGAAAGGAAACTTTCTAAAAGTCGGTAAGGAAGGTAGTCCTTGGTTTGCTCCTTTTGTAAACTACCACGAGTGCGGTTTTGTAGATCCCGACCTTGACTCGAACCAAAGGCGTAAATTCCTTAGTGAGGTGGGTAAGTACTTGTGGGAAGATCCTTGTTTATATAGGTTGTGTTCGGATGGTATTCTGAGGAGGTGCATCCCGGAGGGAGAAATTTTGAGTGCTCTTTCGTTTTGTCACGACAAAGAGGCCGGAGGCCACTTCTCGGGGCAAAGAACCGCTTTGAAAGTGTTGCAAAGTGGGCTCTATTGGCCCACTCTATTCCGAGACGCTCATGCTTACGTGAAATCTTGTGACGCTTGTCAAAGGTCCGGTCGTATATCTAGAAGGAGTGAGATGCCTCAGAAGCCGATCATAGTGTGTGAGATTTTTGACGTATGGGGCATTGACTTCATGGGCCCCTATCCCTCTTCGTGTGGTAACAAGTACATCCTAGTCGCGTGTGACTATGTGTCCAAATGGGTCGAAGCCTTAGCTTCACCCACCAACGATAGGAATGTTGTTATCCGTTTTCTTAGAAAGAACATCTTTTGTCGGTTTGGGGTGCCTCGTGCTATAATCAGTGATAATGGAAGCCATTTTGCCAACAAGCCGTTTGATAAACTTTTGGAGAGTTATGGTGTGAAACACAAGTTAGGTACCGCTTACCATCCCCAAACGAGTGGTCAAGTCGAAGTCACGAATAGGGGTATTAAGCGTATCTTAGAGAGGACGGTAGACACGAATGTCAAGAGTTGGTCTTTAAAGTTAGATGATGCTTTGTGGGCCCATAGGACAGCCTTTAAGACACCCCTAGGCATGTCACCTTACATGATAGTCTATGGTAAGTCTTGTCATCTTCCCGTAGAGGTCGAGCATAAGGCTTATTGGGCCATCAAAATGCTAAACCTCGATGATACCTTAATTGGTGAGAAGCGTATGGCCCAATTGAATGAACTAGATGAGTTCCGCCTTTGTGCATATGACCTTTCCACGAAGTATAAAGAAAAGACTAAGTTACTCCATGATAAGTTGATTAAACCTCGTGTTTTCAATGAGGGTGATGAAGTCTTGTTCTATAATACTCGTTTGCATATTTTCCAAGGGAAGTTGAAGTCTAGGTGGTCCGGTCCCTATGTTGTGTCAAAAGTCTATCCGTCCGGTGCTATCGAAATCACCCATCCTAAGTTTGGCACGTTTACCACTAATGGCTTGCGGTTGAAAAGGTATGAACGGTTGCCCTACGATGAAGCACTAGAAATAGTGCATCTTGAAGATCCCGTACCTTGTGATGAATCTTGTAAGTCTTGTCATGGACTTTAAACCTTGACTCGTATAATTCTGAATCCACCCGTCCATCTTTCTACCCTTTCTCGCCTTGTGCCAACGGTATAACTTTGAAAAAGTTGGCACCGTATAATCCATCTTGTCGAGCCAACGACGTAAAACAAAGGCGCTTGGGGGAGGCAACCCACCATTTCGTAGTTTGTTGAGTTAGTTTGGTGTTTCTAGAGGTCTCGGGGTGGTTAGAATCAAGTGTGGGGTAGAAATCTTGAGTTTTCCTAGTTTCTGGTCTAAATGCGCGTTCCAGCCCTTTCAAACGTGCGTTTACAGCTTTTTCTGGCTAAACGCGCGTTTAGAACCATTTCAAACGCGCGTTTGAGGCCTAAACTTTCTGTTCTTGTTTTCTCGTCTCAAACGCATGTTTCACCTGTTAAACGCGCGTTTGGACTTGCAAAACGCGCGTTCCACCTGTTCCAAACGCGCGTTTGGGTTCATCTCCTTTAAATACTCTGCACCTCAAACCAGCGTTTCAGACGCGTTCTTCTTCAACCCTAACCGTCCGGCAGCCGTTTTTCACCCCCCTTCCGCTCGAAATCCTTCATTTCTCAACCGTTTTTGGCGATTCAAAGCCCAAACAACACCTCTCAACCTCCTCTTTTGATTTCAACAAGCCATTCCAACAACAAATCCCCTAAATCCTCGATTTGATCGGCACTTTTGGCGATTTTTCACCGAAGTCGAATTTGCTCATTTTCGACGTTTCGAGGCTCGTTCTTCGCTCCAAATCGTTCCTATCCTCTCCCTTAAGCATAGAACAGGTATATTTCGTTTTTACGTTTAAGTTTCGGTTAGGGTTAGTTTTGGCCTATTTTGGTTTAACGCCCCTTTCTCGTTATTTATTGTTTATTGATGATTATATCCTGTTTCTGTTTGTTTTGTTTGTTTTGTTGATCGATGGTGAATGTTGTGGCTTTTGTGGGGTGCTTCATTGTGGATGGTTGGTTTGTTTGAAATCCCGGTTGGATGATAACCGGGTCGTTTTTTATGTTGATATTGGTTGTGGGATGTTGTTTGGTTGGTTTTCAGTGAGAATGAGGGAAACTAAACGAAAGGAAACCGAGGGTAAGGGTAAGGGAAAGCAACCCGTGACAAGGCATATGCCCAAAAAACGAAAAACCCTAGTCTATCCTCGAGGACCTAGGGGTGGTATTCGGATCCGAGACACGGTTGAGAGTAGAAATCCTCGAGCCCTTAGGCCAGTGGGACAGTTGAGAGATGAGACGTCTGATGAAGATTTTGAGCCGGATACCGAGGGGAAGAATACGAGTAGTGACTGTGAGGAGACGACAGACCTTGAGAGCGATGTGCCTTTGGCACATTTGCAAGCCAAGAAAGTAACAACACCTGTTTCACCTCCTCCACAACCTACCCCCCACAGAATGCCCCCGAGCAAAACCCTCCTCTAGCCCCCCCTCCTGTTGATATTATCCCTTTTGAGCAGCGTTTTAACTCACCGGTTGCCTTGTCTAACTATAATGAGTATATCGCTGTGAAAAACATGTGTTATGAGAGGGGGCTAGACCTCAAAGTTGTGCCTCAACCCTTCATTGACAACTTAAGGAAGAGAGGGTGGAATAATCTGATTTATGAACCTGAGGGGCATCTGAATTTGTCAATAGTCCGGGAATGGTATGCAAATTTCAGTGTGGCTAATCTGGAATCCGGGTTTATCAAAGTCAGAGGGGTTAATGTCCCGTGGACCGTCAAAGCTATCAATGATTATTATCGGATACCGGCTTTCGAGGGGCAGGATTATTTAGGTTGGTTTGCGGCGAGGTCACATTGGGATACTACTGACAACCTAGATCCATTAGAGGAGATGAGGAAAGCAATCAACCCCGACTTACCGTGGATTTCAAAAGGTAGCAATGTGAGGAGTCAGTTGGTGACGACGACTTGGCCGGATGATTGGAAAGTAAAAGCAAAGTTTTCTCGTAACCGTCTACTACCGAAAGACAACATCACGCACTTCCACATTAAGGATTTGCAACCGTTGTATGCTCTACACTATGATCGAAGGTAGACGTCGGGAAAACCATCTTTGAGGAATTTAGAGAAAATCAAAAGGTTAAGCGTCGGATGATTATGTGCCCTTATCTTATCCATGGCTTGTGCACAGGAGCGTTGGTAAAAGAGTATCCTGATGATCAGATCCTAAGGAAGAAGAACCTCCCCGTGATGCCTAAGCCATTCAATGCCCGCACCACTTCCAGACCTCCTAGGCCCACCCCACGCCCTATTCACACCGTTCTCCGCCCCACTGCCCCTACTACTTCCACTACACTTCCTATACCTCCACCTCTCACTACTGGACCTTCCACCACTCCTTTACCCCCACCTCCTCCCTCTACTACTGGACCTTCCACCATTCCTACACCTCCACCTTCTATACCCACTACCGGGGGGCCATGGCTTAGCGAGCGGCAGGGGCTTCTGATTGCACACAAGCGAGAGGGCGGATGGATAGTCCGAGGGTGACACCGAACGGCATTGTGGAGAATCGGCGGGTATTGGCTCGGAAGAGACGGGTTGAGCTTCCCGAGTTAGACCTAGATATTGCACCGTTTCGGTACACCCCGGAGATCGAGGCGGTTTGCGAGAGGGTCACGAGAGGAGATGTTTGTTGATCCGGATGAGGGGTTTGATGACATTGCTTTGGACGATCGATGGGCACGGATGCGGTGGGGACGGAGGCAATGAGGACAGTGTTGCGGGATCTTCACGGACCGAGAGTGGCGACCGCCGTGGTTGCACCAACATCAGGCACACCGGATTCCCCTATTGACGTACAGGGACATGGAGCAGACTAGCATGTTTTCTCATGCGATTCTTATTGTATTTACTTACTAGTCTGTCTCTTTTATACTTTGACATTTCACTTACTTTTGGCGTTCTTTCATCATACTTTGGACACACTTCACTTTTTCAGGCACGTGCACTTATTTTTGAGCCCCTGAGGCCTGCTTGACCGTGTATGTTTCCCTTTTTATTGCCTGATACTGTGGGATGACGAGGATGTTTTTATTAGCTTATATTTAATGCATGGATGTTTTGTACTTTATCTTGATTTGATTATATCCCTCCATTGCATATCCCGTATTTCCCCCTCCTTATGCTTTGATCTCGTCACTGTGGCTTAGACTCGTTATTTTATGTACCCGCTTACCCTATTGCCTGCTTTTTAGTACGCGGATTATGTCCCGTACATGCGCTGTCTTTGTTTCTGTTGATCTCGCTCTAGGTTACGGGATGGATTCATACGAGGTTATCACGAGTTTCGAGTCACGGTTGCGCCTTTCTGCCGGGTCTTTTGGTCAAACAGCTAAGTCTTTTACGCTTCTTATCTCTCACACACCGAGGACGGTGTTTCGTTTAAGTGTGGGGTGGGGGACTTAGCCGTTTTATTGTTTTTATTGTTGAATGTGCAATATGTGTGGTATACTTAGCCTATGATCGGGCTTGAGTCGATTTTTGGGTGATTTTAAAATTTTTCAAGGGTTCCCGACACTGTGTTGTTTGTGCTATGTCTATAGTCGAGTGGTGGCCATCTTAGTAGGGCCCCGAACGTGTGCACTTCGGTTTGATCTTATCTTGAGAATAGAGTCTATTAATTTCACGTGAAGCTACACTTTGTGCACAATTTGATTACTACCACCTCTCATGTCACCGGTCTTGAGACGAAATAAAAAGGTTTATCTAAGTAGGACACGGGATGACGGTCATGGCGTCTCTTTGACCCTACCAAAGCCAAATAAGCCTTATTCCGAACATTAGACCTTCGTAGCCCCTCTCAGCCTTGATAGAATGGTCTGACCACCATTCGTTTTATAGCCGTTTTGTTACTTAGTCAGAAACCTACCCTGAGCCTTAATTATGGTCACATTTCCTTCATTTATACCCTACGAGTGAACTTAATCTTTTGTTGGGCCACACTTGCTAAGGCAAGTGTGGGGTGGAGGGAATGATGTTTTGATAGGTTGGTATTTCCTTGTTTGGAGCTATAAGGAGAAGAGGAGCTCATTTGAGCCTAGTGTTTGGGTTTGGGCCCAAAAAGAAAAGAAAATCTATGAAATTATTCATTTCTTTTAAAAAAATAAAAAAAATAAAAAAGAGAGGCCTCCAATCAATCAAAGTTCAAAATAAATTAGAAAGTTCTCAAAGACTAAAAGTTTGGTGTATAGAAATAAAGGGTTGGAATCAAAGTAATGAGCTCAAAAGTTATACTTATGATGTTGGAGTTGGGATAGTGAGATAGGTGCTAATGTATTCGACCTCGCCTTATGAAGCTTGAAACATAGTTGAATTAGGCAATGAGTTCGGGTATATTAGCATTCTATGGTTCTCAAAGTGTTAAACTAATCAAAAAGGAGTTTGGATGGTTTGTATGTTAGAGATAAGGTGGTACACTTGTTGATTAGGTTCACTCGTACTCCTTTTCTCCAGTTCCCAAATTATCCTTTTCGATTAACCGGAATTACCCTAGCCTAACGTTATAACCCTTCAAGTCCTACCCGATCGTGTCCAAACTTAGTGACCTTGATTAGTGGAGAGGCTAGTTGGTATGAGACGGTTGGTAGGCTTTTGGTCGGGATTCAAGCCCGACAATCTTTTTGAACACGTTGATGTAGCTCTACACCACACACACTCTATTCTCTTGATAATGTTGTACCGGTGTGCGTATGTTCGTGTGTCTTACTTCATGATTACCTCGAGGGTGTGGATAGTAGCACCTACGTCACAATGTTGAATCCCTTGGTTTGTTTTAAAACGCCTAGTTTACTCGAGGGCGAGCAAAGGCTAAGTGTGGGGTGGTTGATGGGAGTCAACTTTACGTGGCTCCGGTGCACTAATTACCCCCGTTTATCACACTTTCAGCACAATTTTGGGTAAATTAGACCATTTTCGGGGTGATATCGTGAGCTTATGGCACGGGGAACGAATCCGCTACTTTGATGAATTCATACCCCTTTTTGTTGGTATTAACTCCATTCCCGAGCACTTTTACCCTCTGGAATTGTTTGGATGTTGTGGTGGTTTGTGATATTGAAGGGTATTGGTGTCTCGAGGACCCGGAAGGTGACGATTTGTGGTGAAAAAGCATGACCGAGGCAAGACGAGGGCCTAAAAGGGAAAAAGTGAAGATTTGGGGAAACAGGGGTTCAAACGCACGTTTCAATCCCCCAAACGCGCGTTCCATGCCTTTAAACGCGCGTTTGAATCCCTAAACGCGCGTTCCGGAAGTTCGGACGATTCGAGTTGAAGCCCTCTAAACGCACGTTCGGGAACCAGGCCAAACGTGCGTTCCAAGATCCCCCAAACGCGCGTTTGAACCTTCCTAAACGCGCGTTCCAGATGAAGAACAGTCAAGTCCCTGCCCAGAATTTATGTGTAACGCACGTTCCAGCCAAGCGAGACGCACGTTTGAAGATCCCAAACGCGCGTTCCAGCCCTTTAAACGCGCGTTTGGACCCTTTTTGCAGCAGATTTTCCCTTCACCTATAAATACCCCCTTAGACATTTTCTTGGATATCAAGCTTTTCTTAGCAAAACTCTACCCATTTATTGCTCGAATTTTGTAATAGCTTAGAATACTCTCTCTTAGTGTAAATCAACAACATCTTAGCTTAATCTTTCCATCTCTTAGCTTAGATTTTCATTCCAAACACTAAGAGACCACCTTTTAATTACTTCTTTATTTTGTACTTTTTGGATCTCAACTTGAATCTCTACAATTTTATGGTATATTTCTCTTCTCTTTTACTTGTTATGGCTCTTATTTACTGTTTTGTGCTTGTTTTGATTAGTATAATGAGTAGCTAAACACCCACATAGTCGAATCATGTGAAATTTGGTGAAATCACCCTTTGGGTGATGAAATTGGGAGTGGGTAGTGCTTTTCATGATTATATCTTGCTTGTTTCACGTCTTAGAACTTGTTATAACAGATTTGGGCTAGATTGATCACCTAGGTCAAAAATCACACACATCAATCTTGAGAGTTGTTCAGAGAGAGGGGTGTGGGAAATGGGTTCTAGGATCGCAATGTAGTGCGAGGTTACTCGTTTTTAACGTTTAAACGGCTCTCGTGCATGATTGTCTTATGGATGAACCTCTCTTAGGAAAGGTTAGTTGACTGGGCATAAGGTGTTGGGGAAGAGTTGTTCAGACCTTAGCACCGGGATTAGGAGCACGTACCCGTGGAATTGAATGTAAGAGTTCGTTTGTTTAATGCACACTCCCGGTTTTGTCATTCCTTGGGGTGAAACTAGCTATTTTGATCATGATTCGGCTATGTCCCTTAATCAATCTTTACACCCTTGTAGTTCAATCACCTTTCTTTCCTTATATCTTTAGACTCGTTAGTTAGAATCACTAGTGTCGTTGTAGTAACAAAACCTTAAAACTTTGATCACCTAGACTAAGCATTACGTTCACTTCGGTACTTGCAAGCACGATTCCTTTGGGTTCGACCTCGTACTCCTGTAGCTATTCTAGCAATCGACCCGGTACACTGCCGGTTAGAGAGTTAGTTTACCCACGGTTTCGAGTCTTTATAAATTGTTTTTTGTTGGGTGGATTTCAGCTCAATCAAGCCGCATGGTCAGTCCACACAGTGACTTTAGATCCTACTAAGTAAGATCTAAACTTGTCAAAAGCAAAGATAACGGCCAAAAGTTCCTTCTCCGTTGTGGCGTAATTTCTTTGGGCAGCATTCAAAGTCCGACTTGCATAATAGATAGGTCTGAAGATCTTATCTTTTCTTTGACCCAAAGCGGCGCCTACAGCAGTATCACTTGCATCACACATCAGTTCAAACGGAAGATCCCAATCCGGTGCGACCAGAACGGGTGCAGTGATCAGTCTACTTTTTATTTCGTTGAAAGCTTTTTATGCACTCATTAGAAAACACGAATGGCACATCCTTGGCCAATAATTCAGTAAGAGGTCTAGAGATTAAGGAAAAGTCCTTGATAAACCTACGATAAAATCCAGCGTGGCCTAAAAAACCTTGCAAAGTTTTAAGATTAGTAGGTGGAGGTAATTTCTCGATCACCTCGACTTTGGCTCTATCCACCTCTATACCGTTCTTTGATATACGGTGGCCTAGTACTATACCTTCCGTAACCATCAAATGACACTTCTCCCAGTTAAGCACAAGATTAGTCTCTTCACATCTCTTCAACACTCGTGCTAGATGTGTGAGACATGAATCGAAATCGTCTCCAAACACGGAGAAATCATCCATAAATATTTCCAAGAAGTCTTCCACCATATCCGCAATAATGACATCATACATCGTTGAAATGTCGCGGGGGCGTTGCACAATCCAAATGGCATTCGATTATACGCAAATGTCCCATATGGGCATGTAAACGTTGTTTTCTCAGGATCTTCGGGTGAGATGTGGATTTGATAGTATCCCGAATATCCGTCGAGAAAACAATAGAAAGCATGCCCGCTCAGTCTCTCGAGCATTTGATCGATGAAGGGAAGAGGAAAGTGGTCCTTACGAGTTGCATCATTTAGTTTCCTAAAGTCTATGCACACTCGATGACCATGATTAGCCTCACAGAATTAACTCATTCAACTCGTTGGCTTGCACCGTCAATCCTCCCTTCTTGGGAACTACATGGATAGGGCTTACCCATTCGCTATCGCAATTGGAAATATAATTCCCATTTCTAGCATTTTTATAACTTCATCCCTAACCACGTCCTTTAATTGTGGGGTTAAACGCCTCTGAGGTTGTGCAACCGCTTTCTTTTCAGGGTCCACGGAGATCTTGTGCATACATACGCTAGGACTAATGCCCTTAACGTCGCCTATTGTCCATCCAAATGCTCCGCGGTACTCTCTCAAAACTCTCATTAGTTTTTCCTCTTGTAAGTCCGTCAAGGAAGAAGATATAATTAGCGGCAAAGCCTCATCTTGAAGAAATACATACTTCAAATTCGCGGGAAGAGGTTTTAAAGTCAAATTTGTGGGAGGTTCTTCCAAAGAGGTCTTCAACTTCGACCGGTGAGTTTGAGTTCGAAGTACTTATGCCACGTTGGTCCGTGAAAGAATCTTTCAATCTCCGCAAAGACTTACTTCCTCTACGGGCCTTGGGGTCCCTCTACTACATCCCGGCCATATCATCTTCTCCTCATCACTACTCACGTACTTGACTTCATCTTCTTCTTCTAAGACAAAGATCCAAGAAATCCTTGATACTTTCATGTTGTTGAAATTATTGAACGATCCTATCAATGGAATCTAACATGAAACATGCATCCTCTCCATCATCAGGTTGCTTCATAGTGTCGAAGACATTGAATGCAACTCTCTCTTCGTTCACTCTTAACACCAACTCGCCTTTGTAAACATCAATTAGCGTTCTACTAGTGGCCATGAAAGGTCTCCCTAATATCAATGGTACTTCGTAGTTAGCTTCCATATCTAATACCACAAAGTCGACAGGAAATACAAACTTTTCAACCCTTACCAGCACATCCTCAACCACTCCACACGGTTCTTTAACAGAACGGTCAGCTAATTGCAATGTGATTGAGGTCTTCTTAAGATCTTTCATGCCTAGCTTCCGAAAAATAGATAGTGGCATCAGGTTCACGCTAGCTCCTAGATCACACAAAGCTTTGTTCAAACATATGTTACCTATGGTGCAGGGAATGAGAAAGCTTCCCGGATCTTTGCATTTTGGGGGTAACTTGTGTTGAAGAATGGCTGAACACTCCTCATTAAGGCATATGGTCTCTAAATCTAGAAGTTTCCTTTTAGTTGAGACGGCATCTTTTAAGAACTTGGTGTACTCAGGCATTTCAGCTAGTGCTTCAACTAGGGGTATATTGATTTGTAACTTACTAAACATATCCACGAACTTCTTATACCTCTTATTATCAAACTTAGGCTTCGGTTTTGGTGGAGGATAAGGTAGAGTTGAAGGATCGACATCAGTGAAAATTGGATACTTGTTATCGTAAAGTTCAACTCTAGGGCCAGCAGGTTCTTTATACGTTCTTTGCTCAGGCAAAGTCTCGGAAGTATTATTCTCATTGCTTGGCTCACCATCCTTATTCTTTATGACTTTCTCTTTCTCTTTCAGGGATGGTGGAGTTACCTCTTTTCCACTTCTTGTCATGATTGCATTCAAGTCCTTAGGGTTCTTTTCAGTGTTGCTTGGCAACCCTCCAGGAGGTCTAGTTGAGACTTGCTCAGCTAGTTGTCCTATCTGGTGCGTGAGGTTTTGGACTAGGGCTTCTTGATTGGTCACCTTAGCATCGGTCTTCTGACAATATTGGCTAAAGTTAGTGGCTAAATCAGCCATAGATTTCGAAAGTTGTCCCATATTGTCAGTGACGACATTACTCAGTTTTTCTATCGCAGCTTCCCAACCAAAAGTTTTAGTCTGCTCGTGGTACATAAGTGGTAGGCGGTTTAGGCCTTTCTCCCCGCATTAATGTCACTATATCGGAATCCAGGATGGTTATGATTAGGCATGTACCCTCCCCCGATATAATTGGCTTCTTCAGTACCAGCATTCTCACTTTGAGGTGCTACCTCGATTCCAGCCCCTTTCTCTACTCTTGTCATCCTCTCTTGCATCCCATCTACCTTATTGTTGATAACAGAAAGTTGTTCTAAGATTTTGGTAGATGCACTATCATCAAATATGTCAGCGGCCATCTTCACAGTAGCTATGTCATTGCCTCCCCATTGGCTATTCATCGCTATTTGCTCCATCTTCCCTTGTGCCTCCTCGGAGATAAAAGAACAAACGCTCCATTCTTTGGAGGCGTCTACTCTAATTTTCTCGGTCTCTCTCAACCCATGGTAAAAAGTTTGCATTAAAAGCCAAAGAGAGATGTCATGATGAGGACACTTCCTCATAGCTTTCTTGAAACGCTCCCAAGCTTGATCAAAACTCTCCCCAGGTTTGTTGCTTAAATCCTAGGATATCTTGGCGTAACTTAAAAGTTTTTCCTAAGGGAAAATACTTATTCATGAATTTTTGCAACAATTGTTCCCAAGTTGTGATAGATCCAGCCTCTAAAGAGAGAAGCCATTGCTTAGCTTTATCTTTCAAGGTGAAAGGGAAAAGCTTAAGACGAATGTTACCCTCCGGGATTAATTCTGGTTTCACTGTGCTGACGATTTCCAAGAAATTCGTCACGTGAACACCAGGATCCTCATTTTCGATTCCATGAAAAGTGGAATAGTTGGTCACCA
Source organism: Gentiana straminea (assembly GCA_036785695.1). NCBI lineage: Eukaryota > Viridiplantae > Streptophyta > Magnoliopsida > Gentianales > Gentianaceae > Gentiana > Gentiana straminea. The sequence goes on along the minus strand of JAVUPR010000497.1, from coordinate 7,310,242 downwards.
TTTGAATTACATTAGGCCTAGGGTGATAGACTTCCGCAACATCTTGCGGTGCTACGATAGCGGGAATGAATTGTTCAATAGTTGGCGTTGCATAACTTTGCAAAGTGCGCCTCGCTCCTTGAACTAGGGCTTGGTTCTCATTATTAGCATTTGCATTCACATTATTGATAACAGGATTAGGTACCTGGTTTGGATTGACCGGATTGCCTTCCATTTCTGTTTCAGATTCAGAATGATCGGTTGTATGTTCTTCTTCCACTCCTTGCTCGCTTTCCTCAAGATTTGGATCCTCTTCTCCTTGTTTAGCCAGTTCCCTAGCTAACTTCCTATTCCTTCTCGCAAATTTCTCTATTTCAGGATTATATGGCTCAAGCGGTTCCTTCGATTTCCGAGTAGCGTACTATAAAATAATAAACAACAATAAAACAATTAATCACTAGTAAAGGCTAGGCCTTTAACTAACTAAATAAAACTTAAAACAGACTCGAAATAAGTTTGAGAAAAGAAAATGTAAATAATACAGAAACAGAATATTGTAAAACTAATACAAAACAGAAACAGAAAAGAAAACGAATTCTCGGTCGACCGAGAGCTGTTGTTCGGTCGACCGAACGTTTTTTTTTTTTTTTTTTTTTTTTTTTTACGACATTGTTTTAATATACAGACTCTTATTCACGAATCCAGTTCTAACAAAATAAGCTATATCTTAATTTAATGACTCGAGTCCCCGGCAACGGCGCCAAAAACTTGATGAAGGTCAAGTTAAATTATTAACTCGATGCCTACTAACACACTAGCAAGAGAACTAGGTTCAATTGTAGTATGGCTAGATAGAGTCGAGGTCGATCCCACAGAGACTCGGCACAAATAAAACACAACTTTATCCTATTAAAACTGAATTGAAAGGGCGGTCTACGACCAACTAAATGCAGAAAATAAAATAGTGACAACCACAAGACACAAAAGACCACAAAGACAGACTAAAGACTACTAAAACACGGATAATACGGTTGATATTATCTAAACGAATAGTATTGATTACGCTAGTAGATTATAACTCCCCCATGTGAATTAGGATGATTACGAGATAAAACAAACGTTAAAGATCGATTATTATGACTACGGGAGTCATCCCCTAAGGTAGATTTAGCCCCGGTTAGGTCATCTAAATCATCGTGCCTCCATTACGTGACTTCGCTTTTTAATGCCTCCATCTCATATAACTTCTGACACAGTTACGAGACTAGGGATGCCGGTATAAACCGTAACCTCATCTAAGCAACATTCCTCGGGTAAGGCGTACTTCTTAGATGCCGATTCAATCTATATCCTAAGTAACAATCACTTTTTGGGTTTCATGTTAAATTATGATGACAAATAATTAAGTTGATCAGGTTTAATTACTCGTTTTAATTCCAATCCAGAGAATCTGACGTAGTCGAAGCCGATCATAATATTGCCCTACACATCACCACGCTCGGTCGACCGAACAACGGCACTCGGGCGACCGAATGACATGCCTCGGTCGACCGAACACGGTTCGTGTCGGAACAAATCATGATTACTTCTTAACGTTTCTAACCTAAACACATGGGTTCGTAAATTAATCTACATCACGCAATCAATACAAATAAAAACTACTCCATAATAAAATACATCAGATCTACAAATAAAGATTGCATAATTGAATAGTCATACCCTCGAAGACGAGAGTGACTCCCACTCTTTAATGCGCTCCCTAATCGGAGAATCCGATGAATCCACAATGAACGAACATAAAAATAAAACTAAAAACATAAAAGCTACAATTGTATGAATTGTTTTGTGTTGTAGTGGTGTGTCTTCTCAATTCCGTAGCTGTTGTTTATATAGGAGTTGTAGCCGACATAGGGAGAATCCAGAAGATTGACATGCATTTATCAAGTTAGGCTCGGGTGACCGAACGTACACGCTCGATCGACCGAATGGCATGGCTCGGTCGACCGAGCCTCCTCTTTTACGCGTTTTCACTCCGCTTTATCTGACTTGTTCCCCACTCCATGCTTTTGAATTGATTTGATTAATCTTTTCATTAATGCTCCGATTTTCTTCCTTATTTATCTTGAGATTTCTCGATTGCGTGATAATTATCGTCCCGATTCGTTATGATCTGCAAAATCAGCATTGATCACACAAATAAATTGGCCTTTTATAATAAAAATAGCTAAATACCAATTATCACATTAATAATCACTTATCATTAAATAATAAATATAAACGCGTGATTTAATATGAAATATATATAATTAACTCCGATTTAAGGTTATAATTGATGACATAAATAGGTATATTTTAACCGTCATCAGCCAGTCGGCCAATAACAGTTCCAGGAAGAAATATAACAATGGAAATAAAAAGCCTTAGTGTACTCATTGTGGCTTGACTGGTCATACAGTGGATAGGTGCTATAAGAAGCATGGCTATCCTCCCAATTTTAAAGGAAGAGGTAGGGGCAGATCATTTGCCAACAGTGTATCTTCAGAAGGGGAGTCTTGGGAGGATTCTCAGGTTTAAAACCAACAACCAGCTGTAGATTTGAAGGATCCAATCACCGAAGAATAGTACTTACAGATTCTTAATATTTTGAAGGCTAGATCCTTGGCACAAGGAAATGTAGATGCTGGTTTATCCTCTGTCAATTCTGCTGTTCTGTCCACCAATTTTGGTAGTACGAACTCAGGTTTGTCTAGATCACACTCTTGTTATGATTGGATTGTGGATTCTGGTGCCACAGATCATGTGATGTTTGATAAGGCCTTGTTTTCTCAATGCAAAGCTGTTGAAAATGGATTTTTAACCTTACCAAATGGTGAAGGGACTCAAATTACTCATATTGACCAAGTCAAAGTGAACAAAGATCTGGTACTGGACAATGTTTTGTGTGTCCCTAAATTCACCTTTAATTTGATGTCTATTAGCAAATTGATTAGGACAAGATCCTATAATGTTACTTTTTGGATTGTTGTGTCATACATGATATGATCACACTAAAGAGGATTGGTTCAGCTGAATTGATAAAGGGATTATACATTTTGAAGGTTGATAAATCTTGTTATGCTATGTCTGTTAGTCATGTTCATTCTAATGTAACTTCTGATTTGTTATGGCACTATAAGATGGGACATCTTTCAGACTAGAGGCTTAAGATCATTAAACAAAGTCATGATCAAGTTTGATTTCCTGAAGGTCATGTGTGTGATGTATGTCCTATAGCCAAGCAACAGAGACTCACTTTTCCTTGTAGTCAGTCCGTCTCAAAAGATTTGTTTGATCTGGTCCATATGGATATTTTGGGACCTTATACGCTAGTTGGGATTCATGGTCATAGATATTTCTAACTGTTGTTGATGATTTAGCAGATTCTGTTGGATTTTTATGTTGAAAAACAAATCAGAAGTTAGGAATCTAGTACAACAGTTTTGTAATATGGTTTACACTCAATTCAATACGAATGTTAAAGTTTTAAGAACAGACAATGATTTAAAGTTTTTTTACCTGTGTATTATGCTTCTAAAGGTATATTACATCAAACTTCTGTTGTTAAAACACCTCAGCAAAATAGTGTTGCTGAAAGAAAAAACCAGCACATAGTGAATGTTGCTAGAAGTTTGAGGTTTCAGTCTGGTGTACCCTTGATTTATTGGTATTATTTTGTCATACATGCAGTTAAATTGATTAATATTACTCATTCTCCTTTGCTGGGAAACAAGGCACCTTATGAACTTTTATACAACTCTAAACCTAACTATGATTCTGTAAAGGTATTTGGTTGTCTAGCTTTTGCTCATAATCTTCATCATAACAATAATAAATTTGCAGCTAGAGGGATAAAATGTGTTTATCTTGGTTTTGTCCCTAATGTTAAAGGGTATTACCTTCTTAATATTCATAACAAGCAAATCTTTGTTGCCAGAGATGTGGTATTTCATGAGTTGTTGTTTCCATACAAGGACAATACTGTTGTTCTAGGTGATATCTCTACTTTATCTTCACCAGTTTCTATTGATCAAGATGTACACTGGATTGATACATCTTAAAATCATTCTCGCAATGACCAAGTCCAAATGCAGGTTCCCAATGAACTTAATATTGATTTTGGGAATCCTGATATAGATCAGAATCTTGATTTAGATCAGAATCCTAGGAGTGATGATCTTATTCAGCCAAACCTTATGCATAATGTTGAATGTGGAACAGTTACACACTGAATTGCACATTGATATGCCACCACCTAGAAAATCTACAAGAAATAGAGAAGTTCCTTCCTGCCTTAAGGACTATATGTGTGGTGCTGTCCAGAAGAGGAAGTCTCTACACACTCTAGATAAATTAGATTCTCTAAAGCATATCTCCTCTTCTTATCCGTCTTATATGCTAAGTACTCAATTATTTTATAGAACCTAAGACTTACAATGAGGCAGTACAACATGAGGAATGGAGGAAAGCTATGGACAACGAAATAAATGCCTTGCCATAGACACAAACTTGGGAAATTGTACCCTACCAGCAGGACAAACATCCTATAGGTTGTAAATGGGTGTATAGAGTCAAAAGAAATTCAGATGGAAGCATTGAAAGGTTTAAAGCAAGATTAGTAGCTAAGGGCTACACAACAATTAGGGTTGGACTATCTAGACACTTTTTTTCTCCAATAGCAAAGCTTACTATTGTGAGGGCATTATTAGCAATTTATGCTGTTAAAAACTGGAATTTAGATCAACTTGATGTAAATAATGCATTTCTCCATGGTGATCTATCAGAAGAAGTATATATGGAAGTACCACAAGGATTCAACACAGAACCAGGGATGGTTTGTAGATTCAAGAAGTCTTTATATGGTTTGAAGCAATCAAATAGACAGTGGAACATAAAATTAACCCAAGCCTTGCTTGAGAGGGGGTTCAGGCAGTCCAAAAGGATTACAGCTTGTTTATAAAAGGTTTAGACAACACCTTTGTGGAAGTCTTGGTGTATGTAGATGATGTCTTGGTCACCAGTCCAGATATGAATGAAATTAAGGACTTAAAAGACTACCTAAATGGCAAGTTTGGCATCAAGGATCTAGGGGATCTCAAATATTTTGTTGGACTAGAAGTGTCAAGATCAAAGAAAGTAATAGTTTTATCTCAAAGAAAGTATTGCATAGAATTGGTAGAAGAATATGGATACTCAAAATGCAAATCTAGTTCAACTCCCATCAAATTGCACTCACAAGATTCTACACCATTGGCTACAAATACCTACTACAGAAGTCTAGGAGGTAAACTTTTGTACCTTGGTTTAACTAGACCAGACATAAGCCTTGCCACACAGCAGCTCAGTCAATTCTTGAACAAACCTACAGAATTTAAACTGCAGGCAGCATATAAACTTCTCAGATATTTGAAGAAATCACCAGGTCAGGGGATCTTCTTTGCAGCAAAGGACAACCTAGAGTTAAAATGCTATGTAGATGCTGAGTGGGCAGGGTGCAATGACACCAGGAGGTCAATCACATGTTTTTCAGTATTCCTAGGAGATTCATTTATTAGTTGGAGGTCAATGAAACAAACTACAACCTATAGGAGTTCATCGGAATCAGAATACAGAGCAATGGCCATGGCATCTTGTGAATTGCAGTGGCTCACTTATTTGCTATCATAATTCAATATCAAACAAGAAAGATCTATCCCACTGTTTTAGAACAGCAAAAGTGCCTTGTATATAGTTGAAAACCTTGTGTTCCATCAAAAAAACAAAACATATAGAGATAAACTGTCATGTTGTGAGGGATAGATATCAAGAAGGAATTTTAAAACCCTTGCCAATCACATCAGAAATGCAATTGGCATATTTGTTCACTATGCCTCTGGGCAAGGCCAAATTTCTGACACTAATGGAGTCCTATCCTTTGATCAATATATATCAACCTTAGAGTTCAGTTTGAGAGGGGGTGTTGAAGTTCAAGTGTGCAACCACAGCAACCTGAACTCTATGAGGCAATATAAGAAACAACACAACTTGTTCACACGGGAAATAAGTCGAGCACCTTGCAATGAACTCAGTTGAGGCTTACAACAACCTATTGAAGTTCTCCTAACTGAATTATGTTACAACTGCTCCTTACTCCTTCAATTTAAGCATCGAACAGATTTTAGAATAATTCAATAATCAATGAGTTGTTCTTTTCCCGCCTATTGTCTAATTCAAAATATCTTCTTCGTTAAAGCTTCAAGTTGTGTGTTCATGAATTCATCATGTTAGTTGTGTATTCATAAATTCATCACCTAGTGCAGAAAGTCGTTATAATCAGTTATGATTAGTTGGTGACTGACTTACAATTGAATTGATCGTTCGGGAGTTGAATTTCACATTGTAAACTTAACTAGCTTGAACATTCAACATTCCAATTAATAAGAATTTCTCTTTTGTTTTTTCCCCACTTTTTCTGCATTTGAATACTTTATATTTATGAAGGTTCATATGAATTTGCAAATTCCAATAGCTTTCTTGTCTTTCTTTACATACTGATATGACGTCATATTTAAGTGACCTACGGAATTATACTAAAAATCTCGTGTCGAACGTTTATTTTTCGGTTAAGAACTCAATATCCGAAGACAAACATTACCTTAAGATTGTAAGCGTCAAGGAAGCAATGTATGGTTGGAATATGTGCACACACAAGTTGTTTGAAACGATGATATTAATATCTCCCTTGCTAGTAACGATTAACGACAAACTTCTGGATCAATAGGTTGACGCTTAATTTTACTAAATCAGGAAGTCTTTACCGGATTTAAACCTAAGCTTTGAGGGGAAAAAGTTTATATAGAAATTGTTTTTTAATTACAAATTTAAGCTGACAGAACGCTTCACAAACAAGGGAAAAAAAAATCTAAATCAAGAAAGACATTTTCAACGCACGTGAGACAAATGTCATAATTTCATTTTGGTTGTTCACATAGTCAAATATGTAAAAGATTTTTGCCAACTACCCTGAAGTGTACATTTTTGCATGTATAGAAGAAGTTAAATATTTTTGGCGTTTTGAGTCAAACAGGTTGTCATGCATGCATATATCTAAATGTCCACCAATCAAAAAATATTGTTCATTTTGCCGTTCACTTTCCATCCAAAAGATATTTATCCATCATTGACATTGTCCTTCACATAATATAACAATATAATAAGTAAGAACATCGAAGTAGTATTAATTTGTAAAACCCAATATCACTCTCGACAACGAAGAATGTTTTTTATGTGATGTATGTTTTAATGTAAAATACTACAGCACTCTTTTGGAAACGAGCAATGATACGAACACAACGTTGTATCACAACGAGTGTCACAACGATAATCTGTATCGTTAATCATTATTGTTTATATCATGATCAATTTCGACTCGTTATGATTAAATGTTGTATCTGTATCATTACTTAATTTTAAAGACACAACGATTGTGTCTGCATCATTACTCGTTAGAAATTTTAAGATCTAATCTTGCTTATTATTATATTATTAGATTATATTATTTACATTGTTTTGTATTTCCGATTATAGATTAGACAATTGCTTTTGTTATTCCCGTCTGTATACATCCCGCGATGTTCGCTTTGTGGAGGATATATTCCCCTTTGCTACCACTCCTGCAGACCCTTCTGTACCCCCTCTATCTGCGTTATTACCCCCTGAGTACTATGAACCCGCCGTCGTTCCGGTCCATCACCCTCCCCCCACGGCAACCCCCCCAACCGAGAGCACAAGTGCCCAACCCGTGAGCCCCTCCCCTCCATCCGATAGCCCTTCTCTTTCTCCATCTCCTGTTCCCTCATCCCTTTCCTCCAACAGTAATTCCACCTCCGCTCCTCCACCCCCTCCCCCACCACCACAACATTCTATGACAACTCGCTCTCGAAACCAAATCTACAAACCGCGTACCATCTTCAACCTTCAAGCTCGCTTACAAAACCGCTACCTTGAAACCGAGCCCTCTACCCTAAGCGAGGCCTTGCAAGTGTCCGCAAGTGGTGTGTTGCGATGTCCGACGAGTATAGTGCGCTTCTTCGCAATGATACGTGGTCCCTAGTTCCCCCGTCGTCTGATTTGAATATTGTTGGCTGTAAGTGGGTGTTCAGAATTAAGCGAAAACCGGATGGCTCGATTGACAAGTACAAGGCTCGACTGGTTGCCAAAGGATTTACCCAACGGCCTGGTTTGGATTACTTTGAGACCTTTAGTCCCGTCGTTAAGCCCGTTACGATTCGCATTGTTCTTAGTATTGCGGTTTCCATGGGTTGGTGTCTTCGCCAACTCGATGTCAATAATGCCTTCTGCCGGGGGACACTAGTCCGAAGATGTCTATATGAGTCAACCGCCCGGGTTTGAGGATGCTACAAAACCCACATTTGTGTGTAAGCTTCGTAAGGCAATTTATGGCCTTAGCGAGCACCTCGTGCCTGGTACCATGAGCTCAAAACTTTTCTTCTTACTATGGGTTTTGTTAATTCGGTTGCCGATTCGTCGTCGTTTGTTTGTCGCACGTCCACCAGTATTACTATGCTCTTGGTCTATGTCGATGACATTATTGTTACCGGTAGCTCTGCTGAGCAGGTTCAGGGTATTATTGATCAGCTTGGCTCTAGGTTCTCTCTTAAGGACCTAGGTCTCTTATCGTATTTCTTGGGGGTTGAGGTGACACATTCTGCTCTGGGCATGCTCCTCACGCAAACCAGGTACACTCATGAGTTACTATCTCAGGTTCATATGGAGGAATCCAAGCCGCCTCCACGCCTATGCCTCGTCGATGCCTTTTCCGGTGATCCCGTTGTCTCTCCGCTTTTTCAAACCCTACTCGTACCGTCAAATCTTGGGGGCTTTACAGTATTTATGTTTTACACGGGTTGATATTCAGTTCGCCGTTAATAAGCCGGCTCGCTTATGCATACACCGACCGAGTACCATTGGATGTTAGTCAAACGCGTGTTGCGTTACTTGTCCGGCACCGCCACTATGGGTCAGCTATATCGACCCGCCATTGGCTCTGCATGCTTTCTCTGATTCTGATTAGGGGGGAATAGGGAAGCTGGTTATACTTCTACCTCTGCGTATATCGTATTTTTGGGTAGGAATGCGATTTCCTGGAGCTCCAAGAAGCAGACCTCAGTCTCTCGTTCGTCCACCGAAGCTGAATATAGAAGTGTTGCTGACACTACAGCAGAGATTGCTTGGCTGACCCACCTGCTTTCAGATCTTGGTTTTTCGATTCAGACTACACCAGTGATCTTCTGTGATAATTTAGGTGCTCTTCGGTTAAGTGCCAATCCAGTGTTTCACTCGTGCATGAAGCATGTTGCTATCGATTATCACTTCATTCGTGAGCATGTTGATGACAGTTAAAATATACCTATTTATGTCATCAATTCTAACCTTAAATCGGAGTTAATTGTATATATTTCATATTTAATCACGTGTTTATATTTATTATTTAATGATAAGTGGTTATTAATATGATAATTGGTATTTAGTCATTTTTATTATAAAAGAGCAATTAAATTGTGTGATAAATGCGATTTTGCGATCATGATAAATCGGGAAGATAATTATCATGCAATCGGGAGATCTCAAGATAAAAGAGAAGAAAATCGGAGCATTGAAGAAAAGATAAATCAGATCAATTCAAAAGCGTGGAGTGGGGAACAAGTCAGACGAACCGAAGTGAAAACGCGTGAAGAAGGAGGCTCGGTCGACCGAGCCATGCCATTCGGTCGACCGAGCGTGTAGGTTCGGTCACCCGAGCCTAATGTGATAAATGCATGTCAATCTTCTGGATTCTCCCTTTGTGGGATCGACCTCGACTCTATCTGGCTGTACTACAATTGAACCTAGTTCTCTTGCTAGTGAGTTAGTTAAAGGCCTGGCCTTTACTAGTGATTAATTGTTTTATTGTTGTTTATTATTTTATAGTACGTTACTCGGAAATCAAAGGAACCGCTTGAGCCTTATAATCCTGAAATAGAAAAATTTGCGAGAAGGAATAGGAAGTTAGCTAGGGAACTGGCTAAACAAGGAGAAGAGGATCCAAATCTTGAGGAAAGCGAGCAAGGAGTGGAAGAAGGACATACAACCGACCATTCTGAGCATTCTGAATCTGAAACAGAGATGGAAGGCAATCCGGTCAATCCAAACCAGGTACCTAATCCTGTTATTAATCCTGTTATCAATAATGCCAATAATGTGAATGCAAATGCTAATAATGAGAACCAAGCCCTAGTTCAAGGAGCGAGGCGTACTTTGCAAAGTTATGCAACGCCCACTATTGAACAATTCATTCCCGCTATCGTAGCACCGCAAGATGCTGCGGAAATCTATCACCCTAGGCCTAATGTAATTCAAATGGTGACCAATTATTCTACTTTTCATGGAGTCCAAAACGAGGATCCTGGTGTTCACGTGACAAATTTCTTGGAAATCGTTAGCACTGTGAAACCAGAATTAATCCCGGAGGGTAACATTCGTCTTAAGCTTTTCCCTTTCACTTTGAAAGATAAAGCTAAGCAATGGCTTCTCTCTTTAGAGGCTGGATCTATCACAACTTGGGAACAATTGTTGCAAAAATTCATGAATAAGTATTTTCCCTTAGGAAAAACTTTTAAGTTACGCCAAGATATCCTAGGATTTAAGCAACAACCCTGGGAGAGTTTTGATCAAGCTTGGGAGCGTTTCAAGGAAGCTATGAGGAAGTGTCCTCATCATGACATCTCTCTTTGGCTTTTAATGCAAACTTTTTACCATGGGTTGAGAAAGACGAGAAAATTAGAGTAGACGCCTCCAAAGAATGGAGCGTTTGTTCTTTTATCTCCTGAGGAGGCACAAGGGAAGATGGAGCAAATAGCGATGAATAGCCAATGGGGAGGCAATGACATAGCTACTGTGAAGATGGCCGCTGATATATTTGATGATAGTGCATCTACCAAAATCTTAGAACAACTTTCTGTTATCAATGATAAAGTAGATGGGATGCAAGAGAGGATGACAAGAGTAGAGAAAGGGGCTGGAATCGAGGTAGCACCTCAAGGTGAGAATGCTGGTACTGAAGAAGCCAATTATGTCGGGGGAGGGTACGGACCTAATCATAACCATCCCGGATTCCGATATAGTGACATTAATGCGGGAGAGAGGCCTAAACCGCCTACCCCTTATGTACCACAAACGACTAAAACTTTTGGTTGGGAAGCCGCGATAGAAAAAGCCGAGTAATGTTGTCACCGACAATATGGGTCAACTTTCAAAATCTATGGCTGAGTTAGCCACTAACTTTAGCCAATATTGTCGAAGACGATGCCAAAGTAACCAATCGGGAAGCTTTAGTTCAAAATCTCACACACCGGTAGGACAACTAGGCCGAGCAAGTCTCAACCGGACCTCCCGAGGGTTGCCAAGCAACACAGAGAAGAACCCTAAGGACTTGAATGCGATCATGACAAGAAGTGGAAAAGAGGTAACTCCACCATCCCTGAAAGAGAAAGAGAAAGTCATAAAGAATAAGGATGGTGAGCCAAGCAATGAGAATAATACTTCCGAGACTTTGCCTGAGCAAAGAACGTATAAAGAACCTGCTGGCCCTAGAGTTGAACTTTATAACAACAAGTATCCAATTTTCACTGATGTCGATCCTTCAACTCTACCTTATCCTCCACAAAAGCCGAAGCCTAAGTTTGATAATAAGAGGTATAAGAAGTTCGTGGATATGTTCAGTAAGTTAAAAATCAATATACCCCTAGTTGAAGCACTAGCTGAAATGCCTGAGTACACCAAATTTTTAAAAGACGCCGTCTCAACTAAAAGGAAAATTCTAGATTTAGAGACCATATGCCTTAATGAGGAGTGCTCAGCCATTCTTCAACATAAGTTACCCCCAAAATGCAAAGATCCGGGAAGCTTTCTCATTCCCTGCACCATAGGTAACGTATGTCTGAACAAAGCTTTGTGTGATCTAGGAGCAAGCGTGAACCTGATGCCACTATCCATTTTTCGGAAACTGGGCATGAAAGATCTTAAGAAGACCTCAATCACGTTGCAATTAGCTGACCGTTCTGTCAAGGAACCGTGTGGAGTGGTTGAGGATGTGCTAGTAAGAGTTGAAAAGTTTGTATTCCCTGTCGACTTTGTCGTATTAGATATGGAAGCTAACTACGAGGTACCATTGATATTAGGGAGACCTTTCATGGCTACTAGTAGAACGCTAATTGATGTTTACAAAGGCGAGTTGGTGTTAAGAGTGAACGAAGAGAGAGTTGCATTCAATGTCTTCGACACTATGAAGCAACCTGATGATGGAGAGGATGCATGTTTCATGTTGGATTCCATTGATAGGATCGTGCAGGAAAAACTAATGAGAGTTCTGAGAGAGTACCGCGGAGCATTTGGATGGACCATAGCTGACGTTAAGGGCATTAGTCCTAGCGTATGTATGCACAAGATCTCCGTGGACCCTGAAAAGAAAGCGGTTGCACAACCTCAGAGGCGTTTAACCCCACAATTAAAGGAAGTGGTTAGGGATGAGGTTATAAAAATGCTAGAAATGGGAATTATATTTCCAATTGCTGATAGCGAATGGGTAAGCCCTATCCACGTAGTTCCCAAAAAGGGAGGATTGACGGTGCAAGCCAATGAGTTGAATGAGTTAATTCCTGTGAGGCTAATCACCGGTCATCGAGTATGCATAGACTTTAGGAAACAAAATGATGCAACTCGTAAAGACCATTTTCCTCTTCCCTTCATCGATCAAATGCTCGAGAGATTGAGCGGGCATGCTTTCTATTGCTTTCTTGACGGATATTCGGGATACTATCAAATCCACATCTCACCCGAAGATCGTGAGAAAACAACATTTACATGCCCATATGGGACATTTGCGTATAATCGAATGCCATTTGGATTGTGCAACGCCCCCGCGACATTTCAACGGTGTATGATGTCATTTTTTGCGGATATGGTGGAAGACTTCTTGGAAATATTTATGGATGATTTCTCCGTGTTTGGGGACGATTTCGATTCATGTCTCGCACATCTAGCACGAGTGTTGAAGAGATGTGAAGAGACTAATCTTGTGCTTAACTGGGAGAAGTGTCATTTGATGGTTACGGAAGGTATAGTACTGGGCCACCGCATATCAAAGAACGGTATAGAGGTGGATAGAGCCAAAGTCGAGGTGATCGAGAAATTACCTCCACCTACTAATCTTAAAACTTTGCGAGGTTTTTTAGGCCACGCCGGATTTTATCGTAGGTTTATCAAGGACTTTTCCTTAATCTCTAGGCCTCTTACCGAATTATTGGCCAAGGACGTACCATTCGTGTTTTCTAATGAGTGCATAAAAGCTTTCAACGAAATAAAAAGTAGACTGATTACTGCACCCGTTCTGGTCGCACCGGATTGGGATCTTCCATTCGAACTGATGTGTGATGCAAGTGATACTGCTGTTGGCGCCGCTTTGGGTCGAGAAAAGGATAAGATTTTTAGGCCCATTTATTATGCAAGTCGGACTTTGAATGCTTTTGCCCAAAGAAATTACGCCACAACGGAGAAGGAACTTTTGGCCGTTATCTTTGCTTTTGACAAATTTAGATCTTACTTAGTGGGATCTAAAGTCACCGTGTGGACGACCATGCGGCTCTTAAGTATCTCCTAGCAAAGCAAGATTCAAAGCCGAGACTGTTGAGATGGATTCTACTGCTGCAAGAATTTGACGTAGAAATCCGAGATAAGAAAGGAAGTGAGAACGTGGTGGCCAATATTCTATCGCGCTTACAATTAGAGGATGGTGAGGAATTACCAGAGATAGGAGAATCTTTTCCTGATGAGCAACTTTTCTCCATCACCACCATCAGGGGACATAATGATTGTGCTGCAGTTTCTTCGCGAATAGAGGTTGTGAAGGAGAAGAAGCAACCATGGTTTAGTTTGTTTGTCAATTATCTATCCGCAAAGTACCTGCCACCAAATCTCACTGTCCTAGAAAGGAAAAAATTCTTTAAAGATCTTAGACACTATTATTGGGATGAACCGTACTTGTTTAAGCTAGGATCTGATAATGTTTTTCGAAGATGTGTGCCAGAGGAAGAGTATAATGATATCCTGAAGCATTGTCATTCTTATGAAGTTGGAGGACACTACGGGGGAGATAAAACTGCGGCCAAAGTCCTCCAATGCGGTTTTTATTGGCCGACATTGTTTAAGGATGCACACCAATATGCAAGGGCATGTCATGCTTGTCAAATGACGGGTAATATTTCAAGGAGGAATGAGATGCCACTTAAGAGCATCTTAGAAGTGGAGCTTTTTGACGTTTGGGGAATAGATTTTGTTGGACCCTTCACTTCATCATTATCTAACCGATATATCTTAGTTGCTGTAGATTATGTATCCAAATGGGTTGAGGCCATTGCTTCCCCTACTAACGATGCTAGGGTTGTGGTTAGATTCTTGAAGAAGAATATTTTTACAAGGTTTGGGACGCCAAGGGCAATTATAAGTGACAATGGTAGTCATTTTTGTAATAAACCTTTTGAACGGCTGATGATTAAGTATGGGGTTCGACATAAGCTAGCATCAGCATATCACCCCCAGACTAGTGGCCAGGTAGAAGTCACCAATCGAGAGATAAAGCGCATCCTGGAGAAAACTGTCAATACGACCAGAAAGGATTGGTCGTTACGTTTAGACGACGCTTTATGGGCTTATAGGACTGCATATAAAACCTCGATTGGAATGTCACCATATAGGATTGTTTTTGGAAAGGCATGTCATCTACTCCGTGGAACCGGAGCACCGGGCCATGTGGCAACAAGGATGCTAAATTTTGATGAGACGTTGGCCGGTGAGAAAAGGATGTTAGAATTAACTCGCCCGGAGGAGTTTCGTTTAGAGGCATACGAGAATGCCAAGATTCTCAAGGAGCGCACGAAGAAGTTTCATGACAAAAAGATTCTGGAGAGGACCTTTCAAGAGGGTGATCTGGTTCTCTTGTACAATTCGCGCTTAAGACTCTTCCCGGGTAAGTTGAAATCAAGATGGTACGGCCCATTTCAAGTACAACGAGTCTTTCCTTCTGGAGCGGTGGAGCTATTAAATTTTAAAGACGAGTCCAGATTCGTGGTCAATGGACATCGTATTAAGCATTATCACGGGCTTCCGCTTGCTGCTGAGGAGGAGGTTTTGTACCTCGATGACCCTGTCTATGAATAAACCATCTTGAGCTGAGTCGAGCTAGCGACTATAAACTTAGAACTACTACTTATCACTATCTTTTTCGTTTCTCTTTTTAATAAAGTAGCATGCGCCTATCACGGTTTTTTTCATCTCGCCATGTTCCGAGTCTAAGTTCGGAATAAACGAGGTTTTTTCCTTGATAGCCGTCATGTGAGTTTTTATGTAGGTTTAAATCCCTTTTGGTCTTGTCCATGGCAGTATGAAGTAAAGTGGCTTAAATTGTTTTTAGATATCTATATCTAATTACTGCCACGTTATTTTATAACTTCCATAGACATGGTATTTGACGATTTCGTGGAGCTTGTTTGTTTATACAGGATGTGTCTGTCTCTCCACGCTGTGCCGATGATTACTCCGATAATGTTCCTTTACTTGGGAGCCGTTTCCAGAGCTAAGTCTTTCATCTTGAACTCTCATTTATTTTTGTCATTGAGGACAATGTCATGTTTAAGTGGGGGGCAGGGGACTTAGCTATATATTATGCTATATGTTGAAAAAAGTCAAGGGGAACGGAATACTGAGACAATATTGAGCCAAACTTAAAAATTTTTATGGATAATGCCAAGTTGCTTAACTCGTACCCTTAAACTTGTGAAGTTCTTATACTTAGAATTAATAGGAAATGAACCAAGTTGCGTGAGTATGTGGTCATATTATACTTTTGCGATAAATTGTTAGTAAACTTAAGGATATTCATGCCAACAATTGCAAGTAGTTAGGTATTGTTCAATTACTCAACATGTGAATCGCTTAGTACCGCATGAGTTATAATAATTGAAAGAAGTATGTGTACATTGCGTAGATAATTGGTTATGAGGACCTAGTGTCGACATTTGTCGACCGATGTATTCGATCTTCTAGCCAACAAAAGCGGAGTAATAAGCTTGGGACGTACTGTGTTTTGACAATGCATTAAAACACTCGGGCTTGTAGTAACATTACCAAAGTAGCCCCGCGCTTGTGGTAATATTCGATGCTACGCTTAATCTAAGATAGGGGGGGTACTCTATGAAAAGTTTTCTTCCTTGAGATTAGTAGTATTCGAAGAATATGCAAAATTGAAAATTTTTTTCGAATTTTTAGAGGCTTCGAGTAGTACTCGGTCTCCAAGTCCAAAAACCCTATAGATACGCTCTTGCTTATTGTTCTAGTGCTTTAACCATTGCGAGGCATAAGAAGTATGAATGATGATGTTGGTGAATTTAGATATGAAGTCTGCATAAACTTTAATCTTGCTACATTTATATAAAACCAATGCACATGCACACAATCACTTCGATTCATAGCGAGTAGTGAATAATGCTTATCTTATGAGCATGACTGGTATGAGTTGACTCGGGTTTCTTGTGTAAGTATGAGTTGACCACATAAAATGTTGTCTTGGGGAATAACTTGTTAATGCTTTGTTCGGGACGAAGCAAAGTTTAAGTGGGGGGCATTTTGATGACAGTTAAAATATACCTATTTATGTCATCAATTCTAACCTTAAATCGGAGTTAATTGTATATATTTCATATTTAATCACGTGTTTATATTTATTATTTAATGATAAGTGGTTATTAATATGATAATTGGTATTTAGCTGTTTTTATTATAAAAGAGCAATTAAATTGTGTGATAAATGCTGATTTTGCAGATCATGATAAATCGGGAAGATAATTATCATGCAATCGGGAGATCTCAAGATAAAAGAGAAGAAAATCGGAGCATTGAAGAAAAGATAAATCGATCAATTCAAAAGCGTGGAGTGGGGAACAAGTCAGACGAACCGAAGTGAAAACGCGTGAAGAAGGAGGCTCGGTCGACCGAGCCATGCCATTCGGTCGACCGAGCGTGTAGGTTCGGTCACCCGAGCCTAATGTGATAAATGCATGTCAATCTTCTGGATTCTCCCTATGTCGGCTACAACTCCTATATAAACAGCAGCCACGATGCTGAGAACACACACCACTACAACACAAAACAATTCATACAATTTTAGCTTTTAAGTTTTAGTTTTATTTTCTTTATGTTCGTACATTGTGGATTCGTCGGATTCTCCGATTAGGGAGCGCATTAAAGAGTGGGAGTCACTCTCGTCTTCGAGGGTATGACTATTCAATTATGCAATCTTTATTCGTAGATCTGTTATATTTTATTATGGAGTAGATTTTATTTGTATTGATTGCGTGATGTAGATTTATTCACGAACCCATGTGTTTAGGTTAGAAACGTTGAGAAGTAATCATGATTTGTTCCGGCACAGAACTGTGTTCGGTCGACCTAGACGTGTCACTCGGTCGCCCGAGTGCTGTCATTCGGTCGACCGAGCCTGGTAATGTGTAGGGCAATATTATGATCGGCTTCGACTACGTCAGATTCTCTGAGTTGGAATTAAAACGAGTAATTAAACCTGATCAACTTAATTATTCGTCATCATAATTTAACATGAAACCTAAAAAGTGATTGTTACTTAGGATATAGATTGAATCGGCATCTAAGAAGTACGCCTTACCCTAGGAATGTTGCTTAGATGAGGTTACGGTTTATAGCGGCATCCCTAGTCTCGTAATTGTGTCAGAAGTTATATGAGATGGAGGCATTAAAAAGCGAAGTCACGTAATGGAGGCACGATGATTTAGAGGGCCTAATTGGAGCTAAATCTACCTTAGGGGATGACTCCCGTAGTCATAATAATTAATCTTTAACGTTTGTTTTGTCTCGTTATCATCCTAATTCACATGGGGGAGTTATAATCTACTATCGTAATCAATACTATTTGTTTAGATAATATCAACCGTATTATCCGTGCTTAGTAGTCTTTAGTTCGTCTTTGTGGTCTTTTGTGTCTTGTGGTTGTCACTATTTTGTTTTCTGCATTTAGTTGGTCGTAGACCGCCTTTTCAATTTAGTTCTAATAGGATAAAGTTGTGTTTTATTTGTGCCGAGTCTCTGTGGGATCGACCTCGACTCTATCTGGCTGTACTACAATTGAACCTAGTTATCTTGCTAGTGAGTTAGTAGGCATCGAGTTAATAGTTTAACTTGACCTCCATCACATGTTGAGAGAGGACTTGTTCGCGTTGCTCGTGTAGCTACTGCTGATCAGTTGGCTGATGTTCTCACCAAGCCGCTGCCACGTTTATCCTTTTCTACTTTCGTTTCCAAGCTTGGACTTCGCTCAACTCCGTCCGCTTGAGGGAGCGTATTAGATTATATTATTTACATTGTTTTGTATTTCCGATTATAGCCTTGTTGGCTCTCTATATAAACCCATTGTACACACATTATTTCCTAATGACAATTGCTTTTGTTATTCACACAAATCTATCATGGTATCAGAGACTCTGATCCCTAAACAAATTTTTCCCTAGTCGTCCTTCTTCTCTTCATCGCCGCAGCCAAACTGCTTGCTGCCGCCGACCACAAGCAGCCGTTATGGCCAATTCCGCCGCCTCCTCCGCCACCTCTGGTGCAACTGTGGCTGCTTCTCTCTCAGCCGCCACTGCTGTCACCTCCCTTAACCCGGCTGTCAACGCCCCAATCAAGCTCGATGGCAAAAATTTCACGGCTTGGAAGCTTCAATTGACCACCTTACTCATAGTTCATGGACTCATGGGTTATGTGACCGGCGCTACACCCAAACCGCCACCAACAATTTCCACTGCTGCCGGCACCGTCACCCCCAATCCGGATTATTTACAATGGATACAACAGGATGCATTGATCCATAACTTGCTTTTGTGTTCGGTTGACAAGGACTATATGGTTACGATTCAACATACGACCGATTCGAAACATGCTTGGGACACTCTTCTTGACACGTATGGGAAACAGAGTAAGGGTCGTGTTAGACACCTCAGGCTGCGTTTACATTCAATTGCTAAAGGTACAATGTCAATCTCTCAGTATTTCACTGCCATTAAAACTGTTGCGGATGATTTAATTAGCTTCTCTAGATGCTAAAGTGCCTGATGATGAATTAGTTGAGATCATTTTGAAAAATCTTGGTAGTGACTATAAGGATCTTGTGAGTGCTATTCAAGCTCGTGATGATACTATTGCTATGCCATTGTTACATGAAAAATTGTTAATGCATGAAGCGTCGCTTGCACAAGGTCAGTCTGTTACACCCCCTGAATATACTGCTTTCCCTGCCTACCATCAACCCCGCCCTATGCATGTTTCTCCCAATCCACCCTATTACCCATATTCCCAATCACCTCGGCCCCCACAACCCCTCATGCCGCAACCCCCACCCCCCTACCCGAGAGCCCAACAGCCCTCCCCTTCCTCCAACCACTCCTCCAAGGGTACCCCTACTCGTAATTCCAAAGGCTATCAAGGCTTCTGTCAACTCTGTGGTGTTCATGGTCATGTTGCTACTCTCTGCACCACTTATCCCCTCTACAACAACCTTCCCCGTCCACCCCGCAACCAAGCCAGCTCACGGCCTCCTCAGCCTCCCCACGCTCATGTTGCTCAGCATGCTTCCTCTACTTATCCTGTGCAATGCTCTGATCCCTCTGCTCCTTGGATGCTTGATAGTGGTGCTTCTCACCACATGACGCAGGAGCTCAGCCTGCTCTCTCTTCACTCCCCTTATCAAGGTACGGATCGTATAGTCATTGGTGATGGTAGCTCCTTGGCTATCACTCACATTGGCTCTACCTCTCTCTCTTCATTTAAATTGAATCATGTCCTTTGTGTTCCTTCTCTTTCTCGCAATCTGCTTTCGGTCCAAAAGTTTTGTAGTGATAATTCTGTATCTATTGAATTCTTACCTGACTCGTTTTTGGTGAAGGATTTGAAGACGGGCAAATGCCTCCACCAGGGACAAGTCAGTGATGGGGCCTATCTGTGGTCTTCCAAAGCTCTCTTTGCCTTCTCTGCGTCCAAAGCCTCTGCTGCTACCTGGCATCGTCGCTGCGGCCATCCAGCTTTTCCTGTCATTCAAAATCTTGCAAAGAATAATTTTTTAGAATTATCTTCTGTCTCTTCTACTTATTGTGCTTCCTGTCTTTGTAATAAGAGCCATCGGCTCCCCTTTTCTGATTCGACATTATGTACTGTTAAACCTTTGGATGTCATTTATTCAGATGTTTGGACATCCCAAGTTTATTCAGTTGATGGTTTCAAGTATTATGTTTTATTTGTTGATCATTTTACTCGCTTCATGTGGCTATACCCGTTAGCTTATAAATCGGATGTTTATTCCACCTTTGTCAAATTTAAATCATATGTTGAAAAATTGTTGGATACTCCTATTAAAACTCTTTACTCTGACAATGGAACCGAGTATGTTAAACTGCGCCCCTTCCTTGCTACCCATGACATCTCTCACTTCACATCCCCCACATACACACCTCAACACAATGGTATCTCTGAACGCCGTCATCTGCACATCACTGAAAGTGCCTTAACCCTTCTTTCTCATGCCTCCATGCCGATCACCTATTGGTCCTATGCTGTCAGTGCGGCTATCTATCTCATCAATCGCATGCCTACCAAAAACCTTGACATGCTCTCTCCTCACCTTAAACTCTTCTCGGAACCTCCTAATTATTCCAAACTTCGAGTCTTTGGGTGTCTGTGTTATCCGTGGCTTAAACCGTATAATAATCACAAACTTGAGTCTTCTTCTAAACCTTGCGTCTTCCTTGGCTACTCTCTCACTCAAAGTGCCTACCTTTGCTATGATCTCTCTGCGTCCCGTCTGTATACATCCCGCGATGTTCGCTTTGTGGAGGATATATTCCCCTTTGCTACCACTCCTGCAGACCCTTCTGTACCCCCTCTATCTGCGTTATTACCCCCTGAGTACTATGAACCCGCTGATGTTCCAGTCCATCACCTTCCCCCCACGGAAACCCCCCCAACCGAGAGCACAAGTGCCCAACCCGTGAGCCCCTCCCCTCCATCCGATAGCCCTTCTCTTTCTCCATCTCCTGTTCCCTCATCCCTTTCCTCCAGCGGTAATTCCACCTCCGCTCCTCCGCCCCCCTCCCCCACCACCACAACATTCTATGACAACTCGCTCTCGAAACCAAATCTACAAACCGCGTACCATCTTCAACCTTCAAGCTCAGTTACAAAACCGCTACCTTGAAACCGAGCCCTCTACCCTTAAGCAGGCCTTGCAGTGTCCGCAGTGGTGTGTTGCGATGTCTGACGAGTATAGTGCACTTCTTCGCAATGATACGTGGTCCCTAGTTCCCCCGTCGTCTGATTTGAATATTGTTGGCTGTAAGTGGGTGTTCAGAATTAAGCGAAAACCGGATGGCTCGATTGACAAGTACAAGGCTCGACTGGTTGCCAAAGGATTTACCCAACGGCCTGGTTTGGATTACTTTGAGACCTTTAGTCCTGTCGTTAAGCCCGTTACGATTCGCATTGTTCTTAGTATTGTGGTTTCCATGGGTTGGTGTCTTCGCCAACTCGATGTCAATAATGCTTTCCTGCAGGGGACACTAGC
This sequence comes from Gentiana straminea, assembly GCA_036785695.1. Classification (NCBI taxonomy): domain Eukaryota; kingdom Viridiplantae; phylum Streptophyta; class Magnoliopsida; order Gentianales; family Gentianaceae; genus Gentiana; species Gentiana straminea. The sequence continues at coordinate 7,288,497 of JAVUPR010000497.1, read as the reverse complement.
TGAAGATGTCTATATGAGTCAACCGCCTGGGTTCGAGGATGCTACAAAACCCACATTTGTGTGTAAGCTTCGTAAGGCAATTTATGGCCTTAAGCAGGCACCTCGTGCCTGGTACCATGAGCTCAAAACTTTTCTTCTTACTATGGGTTTTGTTAATTCGGTTGCTGATTCGTCGCTGTTTGTTTGTCGCACGTCCACCAGTATTACTATGCTCTTGGTCTATGTCGATGACATTATTGTTACCGGTAGCTCTGCTGAGCAGGTTCAGGGTATTATTGATCAGCTTGGCTCTAGGTTCTCTCTTAAGGACCTAGGTCTCTTATCGTATTTCTTGGGGGTTGAGGTGACACATTCGCTCTCCGGCATGCTCCTCACGCAAACCGGTACACTCGTGAGTTACTATCTCGGTTCATATGGAGGAATCCAAGCCGGTCTCCACGCCTATGCTCGCGATGCCTTTTCTCGGTGATCCCGTTGTCTCTCCGCTTTTTCAAACCCTACTCGCACCGTCAAATCTTGGGGGCTTTACGGTATTTATGTTTTACACGGGTTGATATTCGGTTCGCCGTTAATAAGCCGGCTCGGATTATGCATGCACCGACCGAGTACCATTGGATGTTAGTCAAACGTGTGTTGCGTTACTTGTCCGGCACCGCCACTATGGGTCTGCAGTTATATCGACCCGCCATTGGCTCTGCATGCTTTCTCTGATTCTGATTGGGGGGGAATAGGGAAGCTGGTTATACTTCTACCTCTGCGTATATCGTATTTTTGGGTAGGAATGCGATTTCATGGAGCTCCAAGAAGCAGACCTCGGTCTCTCGTTCGTCCACCGAAGCTGAATATAGAAGTGTTGCTGACACTGTGTTGGGGAGATTTTGCATCATTAAAACAAAAGAAAATTTATAAAACCTATACTACCATGCAAAACTACCTCCTAACCGGCCGAATACCGGGTAGTTGCTAGTAAAGTTGGATAAGTACGGGTATCGATCCTCGTGGGAATTGGGTCGTCGAATCTAACTTATTAATTCTTCTTTATTAACCTAAACCTAAACTAAAACGGAAAAGTAAACTGACGAGGATTGTTAATCCAAAGCCAGGAAGGATAATTGCGATCAACATAAAATAAATCTAAACTACAACAATAAATCTATCTAACGAACATGATAATGACCGAAGCGATCAAACATGGAACGAACCATAATCCACCATCCCGCAACCCTTAATTTCTTCCCTAGATTATCTTATAGTGATTTAATTCAAGTTGTGGTTTCACCTATCAAACGTATGAATTCCTACTTTCGTAGATGAATTCGCCTATCAATCTCTATCTTTCGATTTACGGAGATTAACGCATCATAAAATAAACCAAGGTTCAAGATTTTCTAGATCTAACAACCTAGACATTCAACCTATCAACTTTCGTTTGATATAGATCAAAACGTCTATTCTTTCCTATGGTGATCTCGCGTTTACACCGACTTTCGTCCTACGGTAAACATCAATAACAACATCTTTCGATATAAATTGCATTAACAAATAAACGCATGGAAAGAAACGAACTTTAATTAAAAAGACTTACAAAACATCCATAGAAAGAAAATAAAAGCTGCGCGCAAACAGTCTCCCATGGCTGCTCCATGTTTCAAAGTTTCAAAAGATCATCATGGTCGAACAAAAGGAATGAAAGAAACGAAAAATAAAACCTAATCTAACCCCGATCACCCGAGCACAAGGCTCGGGTGATCGGCCCCGAAAACTGCTCGAGTGGCCGCCCTTTGCTTGTCAAAAGTCGGCTGAAAATAATGTTATGTTTAGGGTTCAATTCGCTGCTGTATTTATAGAATTTTCAGGTCGGTTGCTACAGTAAAAACGCTGGACGCCCGTTTGAAGATCCGGACGCCCGTCCGCTATTTTCAGCAACAACATCCAAACTTGTAACGCTCATATCTCGGGCCTCGTAAGTCGGAATGGAGTGATTCAAACTCCTGTAGAATCCTCTCTTCAAGCCCTACAACTCTTCTCTTGAGGTCGAGAGTCAAATCAGTTTATATCATATCAAGAACTGCATCGGAAGGTCGTCACTACTCGGAATCCTGATTTTCCGACATTTATCTTGATTGATTTCTTTCCTTATATCTTTAAATCTTCCATAACTTTGATTGATCCTTTCCAAGCACGAATTTGGCTCTCTAAAATCCTCTCTTCCATCATCAATGAGTATCTACAACAATAGGAAAACATACCAAAGCGTAACGTATTTCCAAAATAACATAAAATCATCATTTAAGCACATAATTCGTTACGTTTTGCAATTAACCTCTTAAAAACATCATTTACTAAATATTTCGATATAAAGCCCTACTTCTATGAAAATAATACATATACGGGGGAAATTGATATAAAATATATCTATAAAAATCATACAATTTGACCCTGAACAACACCCCCACACTTAAACTTTTGCTCGTCCCGAGCAAAACAAAACAAGAACATACCATCAAGAATCCACATAACTCGACACGAGATATAGTCAAAATCATGACAAGCTAGTATTCAAAGAAATCGACCTCACTCGGTGATGTGTGTGCGGAACTACTAAACTTCCACCGATCCTCTCTTGATATAATACATCAAGCACTAACAGTTATCCGGTCAACTAAACGAAAACTTCATTCTATCTACAGCACTTACCTAACAAAAACTAATTACCAAGAACATAGTAACTAACTCACAACTAAATTCCTTTACTTAGTACCAAGAAAATACCTTTCGGGTCTCTACTGGGTTTAGATCAACTTGACTTAGAATCCCAAAAAAACGTATATTTTATATTTCCTATCGTCGCGTCTCAAAAGTATAACACACTCCCCTACATTAGAGGCAGTCACCCTGAGATCACTCAATCCCTTATTGTCCAAGGTAAACCACACTCCCCAATTGGGGCAGTATCCAAATGGACTCGAGGTGATAGTTACAAACAAAATTCCCGCAAAGAAATTCTATTCATTTATTATTTATAGATATATATATTTTTATATTTTTCAAACTCTTTGGAAACTCTCGGTCAAATATATTTCTAACACATTCAAGACTCTCAAAGTTCTCAAGAACACTAAGGTACGAGATTCTAACTGTGAGTATAGCACAAGTTCTTAACTTTCATTAATGCTAAATAAGTGTTATCTCGTATCAAGAATTAACTTTCCTTTAACTAACCGGAAACTATTCTATATTTGGCTCTTCATCTAATAGGTTCGTGAAATGAAGTTCAAGTGAATATCGACTTACTAAACCTATTCTCGAACATGATATGACTACGATAACAACTAAAGGTGCCGGATTACATAACTAGCATGCCATTGAAGTTACTCGGGACAAAACAAAAATTGAAAATTTCGAAAAAAAATTAGCAAATGATAGATACACATAACCAACTATCCCCTCCCCCACACTTAAATTACAACATGTCCTCATGTTGTGCGTAAAATAAAGAGAAGTAAAGAACTTAGGCCGATTGTCTCCCGAAAGGGAGCAACCCTGGAATGATGCGCATCACCCCGGGAATGCTCGAGGATATCGCAGATTGTGGACCATCCACCGTAAAAAGCGATATCGTCTAAAACTCACAAAAGCTAATGCAAATACCCCGCACTCATGAAAAACAAAGAAATACCTCGGGGGCAAGGGGGAATAGAACATACAAGCACAAAATAGAATTGCTTCAGATGGAAAAATCAAACAGGGAAAGTACAGAACATCTAAGCGTCTAAATACGGAAGTTTGATATAAGCACAAAAAGAAATAATAGCTCAGATGGAAAGATCAACACTTAAACTCAGGACATCTAAGAATAAAGCCACAGAAGCTTATAATACAAATAAGGCCCAAGATGTGCATACATAAATAATGATACATGGAACATTACAAAGTAGTAGGGCTAGGTGCACTATATGAAAATATATTACAATGCAATCTACATGAAATGCAACTAAAAAGATGCTGACAGGCTCAGGCTGAGCAAGTTGGGACGACAACTCTACAGTGACTACGGCCCGTGCAGAATCAGAAAAAAAATGAGGTAGTATTACGGAAACCGACAGTTAAAATCTCCCCGGCAACGGCGCCACTTTTGTTGGGGAGATTTTGCATCATTAAAACAAAAGAAAATTTATAAAACCTATACTACCATGCAAAACTACCTCCTAACCGGCCGAATACCGGGTAGTTGCTAGTAAAGTTGGATAAGTACGGGTATCGATCCTCAGGGAATTGGGATGTCGAATCTAACTTATTAATTCTTCTTTATTAACCTAAACCTAAACTAAAACGGAAAAGTAAACCGGACGAGAGGATTGTTAATCCAAAGCCGGGAAGGATAATTGCGATCAACATAAAATAAATCTAAACTACAATAATAAATCTATCTAACGAACATGATAATAGACCGAAGCGATCAAACATGGAACGAACCATAATCCACCATCCCGCAACCCTTAATTTCTTCCCTAGATTATCTTATAGTGATTTAATTCAAGTTGTGGTTTCACCTATCAAACGTATGAATTCCTACTTTCGTAGATGAATTCGCCTATCAATCTCTATCTTTCGATTTACGGAGATTAACGCATCATAAAATAAACCAAGGTGCAAGATTTTCTAGATCTAACAACCTAGACATTCAACCTATCAACTTTCGTTTGATATAGATCAAAACGTCTATTCTTTCCTATGGTGATCTCGCGTTTACACCGACTTTCGTCCTACGGTAAACATCAATAACAACATCTTTCGATATAAATTGCATTAACAAATAAACGCATGGAAAGAAACGAACTTTAATTAAAAAGACTTACAAAACATCCATAGAAAGAAAATAAAAGCTGCTGCAAAAACGAGTCTCCCATGGCTGCTCCATGTTTCAAAGTTTCAAAAGATCATCATGGTCGAACAAAAGGAATGAAAGAAACGAAAAATAAAACCTAATCTAACCCCGATCACCCGAGCACAAGGCTCGGGTGATCGGCCCCGAAAACTACTCGAGTGGCCGCCCTTTCTTTGTCAAAAGTCGGCTGAAAATAATGTTATGTTTAGGGTTCAATTCGCTGCTGTATTTATAGAATTTTCAGGTCGGTTGCTACGGTAAAAAAACGCTGGACGCCCGTTTGAAGATCCGGACGCCCGTCCGCTATTTTCAGCAACAGCATCCAAACTTGTAACGCTCATATCTCGGGCCTCGTAAGTCGGAATGGAGTGATTCAAACTCCTGTAGAATCCTCTCTTCAAGCCCTACAACTCTTCTCTTGAGGTCGAGAGTCAAATCAGTTTATATCATATCAAGAACTGCGTCGGAAGGTCGTCACTACTCGGAATCCTGATTTTCCGACATTTATCTTGATTGATTTCTTTCCTTATATCTTTAAATCTTCCATAACTTTGATTGATCCTTTCCAAGCACGAATTTGGCTCTCTAAAATCCTCTCTTCCATCATCAATGAGTATCTACAACAATAGGAAAACATACCAAAGCGTAACGTATTTCCAAAATAACATAAAATCATCATTTAAGCACATAATTCGTTACGTTTTGCAATTAACCTCTTAAAAACATCATTTACTAAATATTTCGATATAAAGCCCTACTTCTATGAAAATAATACATATACGGGGGAAATTGATATAAAATATATCTATAAAAATCATACAATTTGACCACGAACACACTTTGCGACGAGAGATTTCTTGGTGACCCACCCGCTTTCGGATCTTGGTTTTTCGGTTCGGACTACACCGGTGATCTTCGTCCGCTTGAGGGAGCGTATTAGATTATATTATTTACATTGTTTTGTATTTCCGATTATAGCCTTGTTGGCATTATAAACCCATTGTAACGCATTATTTCCTAATGACAATTGCTTTTGTTATTCACACAAATCTATCACTTATGTATTGTATTTCATTTGTAACGCCCCGCTCCCGAATACCAAGCCCTTATCCGGAAGAGAAACGTTCGGCGCGTATAGCATTAAACAAATCTAATATTATACGCAAGCCTCTACGTCGTCGTATCAAAATAAAACAAACGGAAGCTAAAAAGACTGGGGAAAAAACATAAATGCTACTATGAATAGAAAGTAATCATACTAAAGATGGATAGTTAAATTACAACGACGAAAAACCCAAAGACTTATACAATACGAGGTCATAAAAGTAGAAGTACAACAAGTCTAAGAAAAGAAATACAACTAGTCTAGTACAACCTTTACAAAGAAATAAACTAAAAGCTTCGCCAAGACTTCAATGTCTTCAAAAGTCGTCATCTACACTTGGGCAACCGGTTCGTCTTCTCACCCCACAATGCATACAAAAAAATGCAAAGGAGGTAAGTACAAAGTACTTAGTAAAAGAGAGAAGCTAATGAATAACTAAGTTATACCACGACAGTTTCTTTTTATTATTCATAAATTACATTTATGAGACCGACTCAATCTAGGGTTCACTTCATGTCTATAAACATGTCGTGACTATACGTTTCTAACTTAACTTATCTATGTTACATCCGCACTCAAGGGCACTACGCATATCCGACTGGGGATATTCTTGGCAACATATTGGTGGATCACACCAATATCCACGGAAGCTTATTCTGGTAGACCCGATAGTGCGCATATTTTAGTGAAGTCCCTCCGTACTTAGGGTCTTGTGAACCTACGGAGTTATCAACCTTCAGGAAAGCACACACATCGCAATATTGTCTGGTGCCTATCCAAGAGTGACATGATGTTTAATCTTTTACTAGTCAAGTACGTATTTATTAAAATGGTTAACTAACCACCTAAGTGTTTTCAAATAATCTCCCTCACACATACTACTCTCTTCCCAGACCACTAGACATAAACAAGGTCTAGCAATAACACAGACATTGATGAATACTAATTCATCAAAGCACAAGCCTCTCATGCTCTTCCTACGGATCCGAAATCAACTCCCTTTAAGAGTACATTCGGTGCCGAAACTAAATGAATCAGAAGCTCAATCCAAGCTTGTTCATGTTTAATTAATGTTATTAGATCATGAAACAACATTTAACATCTCATTACAGAGCTTAAAAAATGTTTTATTAAAACCGGGGTCTATGCGTGTGCATTCCATGGAATACGTGCGCATTCCCTGGCCAGAACATTTGCTTTCCGCCACTGCCCAACCAATGCGTGCGCATTGCTCATGCTGGGAGCAACCTTCTAAACACCTGAACCAACAATGCGTTCACATTCCCTTGAATGCGTGCGCATTGCACCTGCTGTGACAATGGACTTCCATCCTGAATCATGAATGCGTGCGCATTCTACCTGCTAAGTCTAAAACCATACAATCCTATAACAGGAATGCGTGCGCATTCAACGCTGTTAAGCCCTAAAAACATGATTTTCTGTACTTATAGATTTCTAATCCAAACCAAACATGTTTACCATCAAAAACTCATAAAAACAACAGGGAAACATGTTCAAAATATGTCATAGTTTAACATAGACAACAACTACACATAAAGATGATTTCTAACCACGAATCTATACCAAAACTCAACCTAAATGTAATACAACTATAATTATTCATTAGGAAGAGCCTCTTACCTTAATTGCCAGCAAAACCGAAAGCAAAACGCCAAGCAACCGCAACAATTGTTGATCCTCAACCCCAAAACCTATTTGATCAACAAGAAACCCTAAAATCCTATTTTCTTTGCAAAAACCGAAATACAAAAGTGTATAAAACTGAAGATTACGTGGATTACTTGCTTTGAAACTAATTTTATAATGATCTACGCTCCAAGACGATCGTTTAGACTACCCATGGCTGCGAAACAGAGCTACGGATTAAAAGATACGATTTTTTGAAGAATCGAACTTTACGAATACCAAAAACTAGGGCTAAACCGAAAACATACGAAACAGAGAGATGTTGTTTTCCAAAGTTCCGTCTCGTCGCGGTGATCACTTTTCTCTACTACGGCATCTTGAAACGATAAACGGATTGGCCGCACGGTTGAAGTTTACGTTCTCCATCAAATCTTCTCTACGTCTGTCATGCGCCGTTCCTCTCTTCTTCTTTTTCAGAAATTGCGTATGAAGCTAATAAGAAATTTTGGGGATTATTTCTTGTTTTATAGCCATTAATTAAATTCATTAATTAAATAACTAAATCCCTTTTAATTAAATCCTTTAAATTAAATAAATAGGATAAATAATAATTAGGTCGTAATGTGTATGCCCAATTACTATTTTACCCTTTCTGAAAATTCGGGATGTTACATCATTACTTCATTATTTGTGGTTTTACAAAAATAATCATTATTTGTTCAAGCAACGAGCGGTAATGTTTAAACAATGGTCTTTGACATAGGTACTTCTCTCTTGTGAGTTGTAAGGAAATATCGATGTATTGATACCAGTAATAGCCAGAGAATGTTATTTGTATTCCTCCATTTTTTTTAGCTGCCGCAGAGAGAAGATTCACACAGATTTAGAAATTAATTGATGTGTCTGAAGAAAATGATAAAATGACTACGTTGTCCTGTGATTTTTTTGATACATACACACCCAATAAATATTGATTATTTCTTGTTAATTGGAGTAGTATATTGGGAATGTATATATACATGGGTAGTAGTGAGACAAATAGACTTTGCAGTTAGCGAATGTATTTTTTCATTGGAGATGTAAATATTTTGTTTATGTATTATAAATGAATTGAAAGTGGAAACAATAATGAATGCTGCATTGGTAATGTAAAATGACAGATAAACAAAAACAAAGCGACTTCTGAAATGTGACAGTTAAAAAAAACAGTACTTTAATTTGGGGCACCGGGGAATGTTCGACTTCTTCGGAGTCGAGTTTATGCACAAAACTCGACTCTAGAGAGGACGAAAGCAAATTCCGACCTCTACAATATCCAAATTTTTCCTAAGTGTGGTGACCAGATAGATCGATTGTGGTGCTATTAATAGTGCCCATAGCCATATTACTCCATGCCGAAATTGATTGTCATTGGCATATTCAGTTATTTTGGTTATTTGTGAGGATCTTGAGTTCTTCGAGCTGAGCACTCCGAGTTAAGTTATCTGCTGAGAACTTCGAGCTGAACAACTTGAACCAAAGAACCGATGTTACACAATACAGAGGACGCCGGTATTAGCTAGTTAGACTAATGATGTGTAATTAGCTTCTTTCGAGTCAGCTACTAACGTAGAACTCTTAGGTTGTAAATGATATCTTAATTTGGTCATTAATCAAATCTCACTTTTCTCTTTTCTTTCTATTATCCCTCTCTACTCTTACTCCTTCATAAACTATGTTAGAAGTTAGTCACCCGGGCTTCAAAAACCCTAGAATCCTAACATCTTGTATCAGAGACACAATCCTTCCCATTTGGAGCAATCACGAGCGAAATCACACGTTCAAAGGCCGTGGACGAACTATGTGTTAGTGTAGTGCCTTAAACCCGATCGGGTTGGACCGGATCCAATCGGGTCAGATCATTTCGTTACGCTTTAATGTTTATACATATAACAAATGGCAATTCTGTTATTATATTTGGTTCGTTTAACGAACCAATTTAATATTGTACGTGTATATATAATAACATCCCTAGGATTAAAATTGCGATGGAGAAATTATAATGGTGATTATGGTTGATGAGAACTCACCTCACGTTAAATGGTTTAATCTATGTTATTATCTCTAGTCGGATGTGTTATTAAATGTGACATTAATAGTACGGTTAGACTCGTACGTATTAGATGTCTTCTATCTTATAAAAGTAGTGATAGATCTCATCAATCAAAGTGTATAAACACTTGGATTGTACGTGGACATGTATTAGATAATGCGTACGTTAGATTGACCCACTTACTTTATTAAGTGTCGAACTATATGACGGTTGTGTAATTATCCTTATAACAAAGTTTTCATAACATCACGGTATGGATTGTCATGCTTTGACGCTATTGAGGTTTCCACTAGCCACGGGGTGATCATGCGGTAGCGCTTGGGTGTATTACAAAAACATACGTAGGATTGATGTCGCTCGTCCGAAAATCGCGTTTCTTGATAGCAGGAGTAAATATCCAGAAAGGCCTTCTTATAATGAACGTCTTATTCTCGATAGTCTTTTCAAAGAGAGTAAAATGATACTTTGAGAGAATAGGATATTCAGATTATAAGATACGGTCATTGATGTTTTTGACACTCGAGCTACGACTGTATGAATATTATAACATGGATAGGATTCTATTTACACTGTAATTGTTTCACATGAAAGGTTGTAGTCATAGCACTTAACTCTTTCCGATGATAGGGGTCGTGATGTGTTGCTAGACGCTAATCACGATCATTAAGTGTGAAGGTGTTTTGGTATACCGGTATTTAATTCATGAATAAACAATTAACATTAAGGGGAAGTTTATGGGGGTGTACGGCCCTGTCTCTTGACAGGCCTTTAAGTGTGCCAACTGTTATGAAATCCAAAGATCTACGCACATTGCTCTTAATCCTACCCAACTCTTGGGATATTCGCCCACATCGAATATACGTAAACCCATTTAAAACAGTTAATAAATTTAATACTGATGTAAATAAACATATTATAATCCAATAATCATAACTTACACAGATTTCTTCCATGCAATATCTCAATGACTAAACAGTCAAAGAAAGTATACTTATTAACAATGTTTACTTGATGTGCACGCAACACCATATTTAATTTTGTTTTTTTCAGCTTCCAAAAGACTATTTTGTTCAGCTTCCTGAACACGCTTCGTTGGCATATCACTGATCAAAGGGCCAACACTGATATTGGGCTCAACAGTCCCGGTAATTAAATGTTGGGCTTCTGGGGATGTACCGGCATTGTCGCAGAAACTGGGCCGGCCCAAATGACTAAAAGATGATCTGCTGTCTGAAAATGCATCTCCAGGCCCACACGTTATAGCCTTGGGCTTTCCAATGTTGTCAGCACGAGCACTAAGACAACGGCTCGGAGTGGGCTTCTTAAATCCACAGTGCCAAACATCAACATTATCCCTGTTGAATATTTTAGACTTTATGTCAATTACTGGACCTCTAAATGCTAATTCATTGGGCCTCTTCACTGTGGATAATTTCATTTATATATATATATATATATATATATATATATGTATGTATGTATGTATGTATGTATGTATGTATGTATGTGTTGAACTACCATCTCTCCCAAAAGCTTATGATGTTAGGGTAGATAATTAACCTTTTATATCTTCAACACGCCCCTCAAGTGTGGGCCTATTATATTTTTAGAGAGGCTCAACACTTGTTTTTTTGTTTGTTTGGGTGACTGTGCTTGAGCGGGGTTTGAACCCTAAACCTCTTGCTTTGATACTATGTTGAACTACCATATCAGCCAAAAACTTAAGCTGTTAGGGAGATAGATAATTAACCTTTTATATATTCAACAATATGTATATATGCGGTCGGTTTGTTCAGGAATGACCTATTTCTATTGATCAATTTCTATCTTTATCCAACCCTGCGTGTGCTTGCCTTTGATTGTTGGTTGATTACTTGGTATGTCTGGTTAGTCCCATCTAAGTTATTTGGTTTACTAAGATCACCTCTCAATTTAAATACATATGTGTGGTTTTTGGTTTTGTGTCATGGCTATGAAAGTTTTTAGAATAATCACATGTGTGAATACCCCTCTATTAGCATGATGGCACTTCTATGGTAATCACATCTGTATTTTACCAAATCATTGATTCTACTTTCCATAATCAGAATCTGTCACATGTGTGTTTGCCCCTCTAGTTATGAGAGTGATTCTGTAAATCACAGAGGTTGAAGGTTCGATATACCTTTCAACCCTATAAATACCCTAACATATCAACCAGGATTGCATCACTCGAATTATTCAACTAATTGAGCAATCTTACACCCCAAAACTCCTTAAACACTTTTCTTTCTGAGTTTTTCAAAGAAGTTGTGTTGGTTAAGTGGATTCTGGAGATTCCTATTGACAGTGGAGCACTAGTCAAAAGATTGATCAAAATTCCTGTGTGGCAAAAGTTTATGTGTCCTAGTAAGGTACACAATTACTTTGTCCTCTTTATGTTTTAGGCGTGCTTTTTAAATTTCTCTAAGTTCTGGCAGTTAATAGTAATCCATCAATTTTCTTAGTCTGATACTGGTTGGTTATTTCTGTGAATTATTGATTAGTAGTACATTGACAATCCCCTGTCATGAAGCAATCACATGATTACTTGGTTTGAACTTTGAAGTCCAAAGGTAATCTGCCTAAGTGTAGGCTTGTGAGTTGTTCCTGGACTATAAGTGGTTGTGTCAAATTGACACCAAGTCATTGAGTTCACCGCTCAATGTGATAATTCCCATATCCCTAGTTATTGAACTTGCTTTCAGTACTTTCTATTGAAAACTGACTCAGTAACACCCATGTTGCTGTTTTTTGTGAGTCTTCTACTTTTGTTCCTTGAGTGGTCACTGTTGCATCCTGCTGAATTTTCCTTCCTTCTTGAACACCATGTAATAGGACATTAGATGTTTTGGTTTTGCACTTCTTAGGTTGTTATGTTGTTGCTGAACACCTTGTATTCAACCTATATTTTAGTTTTTATAATCTAACCTCATTGGTGTGACTATCACATCTGAAGTTCAGCTGAAGGTTCGTCTTAGTTTTTGGTTTAGGTGAGTAGGCTCTTGTTAGTTGAGTAGTTTTCTGCCAACTGAATAGTATCAGTTGAATTGATGTGTGTTGTAACTCGATACATCAGTTGTAATTTCATAGAAAGTTGTTAAGTAATCCTCAACTATGAACAATATTGCTCTATCATGTAATAGCTTAAGTTCTTCTTATTGTGTACGTTTTCTATTCCTGCAATCTTTTTCATAGATGCATAATATTCATACAACTACTTGCAACCATGTTCTTGATTGAATCTTCTTTGATCAAACCTGTATTCAAGAACTAATCCTATTGCAACGCTTTTAACTCATCTTTCATGACACTTGTCTGAATCATTGTTAAAGCACTCGTAGTAAAATTTGAAAATGATGTTAAATCTGTACTCAAGAGATTTGTCTAAAAATAGGAATGCTTTAGAATATGTACGCTAAACTTAACCATTCAGATTCGGTAGATAATGCGATACATCTCTCGCACCAAATAGGATGTGAACGCTTGTTTCCATTTTTTTTCTGTCTTCTCCCACTATCTTATTTTCCACCTATGCTTTTGAGTTTTATTACTTTTTTGTTCTGTTTTATTTCATTAATATGATGAGTAAGTGTTAATTCGAGGCGTTAATTCGACCACATAATTCTGGTGCCGTTAATTCGACCACGTAATTGTAAGAATTTAACGACCACATAATATACTTAGATTAATCAAAACTGATCAATATAGATCCAGAATTAAGAAAAGACACCCCCGGAAAACCGGCGGTCTATACTGGTTTACCGAGGCAAATTTTAGGAAACTTAATCTGGTGGTTCAGCGTCAGCCACGTTGATCGACAGAATTAATTAAAACGAGTAATAGGTCTGACCAATCTAGTATTCATAATTCGTAAATTAACATGAAGTATTGATAGTGAAGTGTTAGTTAGGACATAGTCTCGATGGACCCTAGGAACGTGTTGATCAGTGTCGACAGCTGTCTAGGCGGGTTAGCGGTATGAGTTAGCGCTCGATACCAGCAATTCTAGTTCTTTATGCATATGGGCTATTACTGACCAAGTAAGGAGGGTAGCTGGCATATAGATTGTCTACTACCAAGGTCGGAGTAGATAGGGTTAGGAATTGCACCCGTAGCTTAAAACAAATTAAAATCTCGCTCGATTAGTTTAAGGAAATTATGTGGGGAAGTACACGTAAGGATTAACTAATCCAAGTTAGTAGATCGGTGGGAAGAGGTGGAGGAATACCACGTTTCTTTTCTGTTTATTGTTGGTCAATGACCACTTCTATGTGTCTTCTTAGTTAGGTTAGAATCATTAATACTTAAAGTTGCATTGTCTCTGTGGGATCGACCTTGATACGCCCTTACTATACTACGATGGACCTAGTATTCTTGCTAGTAATACCGACGTAAGTGACCTACACGCGATCAAGATTATTTGGCGCCGTTGCCGGAGACAATGGCCAATTTCAAGAATAAACGTTTTAATTCTGATTAAGAAGTCATTTTTTTTAAAATTTATTTTCTTTTCGAGTCTTGAGTCATTCTGGATCAAACCTGCACTGTTTAACTGCCAGATTAAGAAATTCTTGGCCCGGCTTTATCGTGGGTTACCCCCGATTTTCCGAGGTCCAGAAAATCGAATTCTGACAACCCTTGTTATTCTGTGTGTATCTCAGTTGATTTTAGTTAGTAGGTCTGCAACAATTGGATCACCCCCAACTGAAGCAGGAGTTGCTAATCTTTTCATTGTTTTTTTGTCTCTTTTGCATGAGTATCAGGACAATTCGGAAATTCATTCAAGCAAAAGCGATTAAGGCTAGACGAGTCAAACGCAATGCCTCTTACTGTGTTGAACATCAAGCCGATCTCTATGTATCCTGGATCAAAAGCCTGAGAGCAATATGAAGCTGATAAGAAGCGTGTGGAGGAGGAGACTGAAACGCTTAAACAGGAAGCCGAGGAAAACCTGAAAGAGTACGAGACTTATCGGCCAGGTATGTTTTCTATCGAGCTAATTGATATATCGTCCGACTACGACTCTGATGATCCGGAGGAGGATCAAGACACTATGTTCTCAGTGTCTGAGGATTACCTGGACTCTGACACGGTTGAAAAGTTAGGATACCCTGGGACATTTTGACTCCCAATTTCTATCAATGGTATATCTGTAGGTTTAGGCCTTTGTGATTCCGGTTCAAGCTGTAACATTCTTCCTCTATCCCTCTGCCAGAAGATTAAGATTCCGGTTGTCATATCAAACCGGGTCCATGACCTCTGTCGATCGAACCAGAGATATAAATGCCGGCCTGCTAAAGGATTGTACGATTAAGGTAGGAGGATTCTTATTCCCGATAAATTTCACGGTTTTAGAAGTACCAGAGGATCCGAGTGCCCCCATTCTATTAGGTAGACCATTAACGACCAGCAGAGCAATCATGGACTTCGATAATGGGGAAATCACCTTAAGGCTGAACAATGATGCAGTATCTATCAAAATCCTGGAGCCCCTAGATAATAGGTCGGAAAGTTGCAAAATGACTTATGGTTCAGGGAAAGTGGAAATCATGGAGATAGAAAAGGAAGGGCATAGGCAACGAGTGGTTCTAGTGGAAACCTATGAGCAAGAATTCATGAGATTAATGCTTAGAGAGAGAAAAGGGCCACAGCCAGGCGCTCACGGAGGCTAGTCCTTTTGTATTGCGTAGTAAAAAATTAGAGCTTAAAGTTGAAAATATGGAATCCTTGGGCGTAAAGTTCAAATCTTGATGCAGAGGCAAACCTAGTACACAAGCAAAGAGAGAAAGGCATGCTAGGAAAAGGGCTTAGAAATTTTCTACAGGAAACCGAGGAATGTCACTCCTGAACGATAATAACCGACGAGAAGGGAAGTGCATGACGGTTGAAATCTCGAAGGTGCGATTTTGGTGAGTTAAAGCCCCAACTCTTGACTGAGTGAAGATCCGAAGGTAAGTCGAGCTGACGACTTTAAACTCAGAACTATTCTCTTGAACACTTAGGTAGAATAAGAATGAATAAAAGTAGCCGGATGAAGGGACGAGATTTTTTTCATCCTACCGCATCCTTAGGCTTGAAACCGATGGTTGTGGGAAGGCTTTTTTTACTCGTTGTGGATTCTAGTGAAGTAGGTTAAGATTGAGTCGGAAGTAGCAACAATAGGAGTAAGAAACTAGTCATTCTGAGGTCAAGATTGAGCAGAGAGCTAAATAAAAGTATGCAGAGAAGAAGGACAGAGAAATCCGGGGAAAATAAGCCCCAGTAAACCGGGTGTTACCTCCGGGTTACCGAGCTAAGTTTTTCTGGGTTCTGAGTGTCAGATTAAAAAATAGGATTTTTAGAGGCACGTGAAGGACACACGTTGCATCAGAAACCCACAAGTCAGCAAAACCGCCCTATTTTCCCTATTTTCTATCATTTCATCCTTTCCCACACTCCACCATAACTCCACCTCAATCCCATCAATCAAACCCCTCAAATCCCTCAACCTCATTACTCCTCTACCCACTATCCCACCAAATCCTTCCACCTTTTACCATTTCTCCTATATAAACACCCTTCCACCACCATTATTCATCATCTTAAACAACTATCTTCTTCTTCATCACCAATATTTCTCCTTTTCTTTTCTTTATCAAAAATTCCGGCCACCATCACCACCATACCTCCATCAAAATTTCACATTTTTCTTCCATAAATACCAACCACACCATCCTCTCCATCCCTTTTTGCTGATTAGTAGTGTAACTGGTACAGTTCTTCTTCTTTCATCATCAGAGCAGAGTCCCAGTAAGAACTGAGAAAAATTTACGCCGGTAAATCAGGGCATAGGGCCGGTTTACCGCGGGTCTATTCATATTCGCATCATTTTGCAGTCTCTGTATCAATCAGGATGGGTCCAAAACGTAGCAGAACAGCACGTCGTCCAAGCGGTCAACAGTTCTTATACGGAGATGCCAACCCCTTAATCGACAGGGTTGTGAAATTTGATTCACTCAAGATTTATGAGTCGTTTAGAGGTCACTGGAATGGCCGATCTGTTTGCTGTGAGCGCGGCGTGGATTTAGAAGATTGTGGCTCGATCTTGCCAAAAGCTATGAAAGCGCAAGATATTTTGGACATGGCAGAGGCACCGAGCCAATTTAATGCTACGGTTGTGCGGGAATTTTATGCTTATCTGTCGCATAACCCAGGAGCTACATTTGCGATGGTCCGTGGAGTAAAGGTTGACTTCACGATTGAGCGGATCAACGCATATTTTGGGGTTCGCAATCCACCCATGGGCCCAGATGAGTATACATCCTCGACTAATATTGAAGATTTAAAGAGGATACAGATGATTGCTGAGTATTTTGGGGTGCAATGGAAGCGCAACCCCGTGGGAGCCCCCACCATATTCCTGGAAAATGAATTATCTTGGGACCGGAAGATGGTCAACCGATTTGTATGTGCCCTCCTTTTACCGACCAAGCATACGGTGTCTGTCACACCAAAGACGGGCGGAGTTGATGTTCTATCTGAAGCAGGGATCTCCAGTCAACATTGGTCTACTAATTCATAGCCGTATTCATGAGATTGCAGCTACGTCTGAGTAGGAGCAGTTGCCGTATGCGCCTATGATTGACATTTTCGCTCTGCAGGACGATGTCAAAGTTCTCGTCAGTGACGATTGGGAGGGCCCTGAACCGAAGATCATTTCACAGTCGGTTCAACAAGTACCAAGACGGGTCGGTCAGAGAGCTGAGAGAGAGCGTACTCCGGTCCTCGGAGCACCTCGATCCTAGAGAGCCTTGCTGGAGGAGCATTCACGAGAGATTGTGAGTCTGCATCACAAAATGGATAGAATTATAGACTTTTTCGGCGTTCCTCCATCGACCCCACCTCCTAGGACTGCCCCACATCACGGCGCATCCTCTTCCGCCGCTGCTACCTCGAGTTCTGCACCACCTCCCGGTTTTGAGCCTAGAGATGACTGGGAGGATTATTCTGATGACGACTAGTTTTCTTTCTTTTTATTTTGTTGTTATTTTCCATTTCCTATCTAGTAAATGTAGCAGAATTTTAATAATATGATGATTTTTTCGGCTTAATTTGTTTAGAGTTATTTCTTTTCTCTTTTACTGCCGCAATTCTGTTATACGGTTTCTTGTCACCACCATTCTTTTTGGTTTTCTCGGGTTATTTAGCACAGATTATTCAAGGACTACTTACATCCGCCCGATGCATTAAAAGACGATCCAGTTATTCCTTTGGCTCCACCATTAACGAAGCTAAGTTTCTTTTTCTTTTATGTATTCATCTTACACATTGGGGACAATATTTCGATTAACTGAAGGGTAAGGGACGTCACTTAGCTTTTTAGCATTATATTCCGAGATTTTAGACTATCTTGATTCTCTTTGATGCACTGTTCACCATCTAGAATTTGATTCGTTTCGACAGAATTTCGAAAAAAACATGACATCTTGGATCTTTTGGAGTTAATTATTTACATCGTTGTTTCACTTTGAATAAGTAAAAGTTGTGTCCACTTCCAAAGTAGTGTCGTATCAAGTGAATATTCTATTTTGAGCCACAATTTTTAAGCACGTATAACTCACTTTCCTTGGTGTGTAGTCGATAGCGCATTACTTTGACTAGAGTTGACCCTGGCTTTATCCCGAATCATGTTCCACCAACGATTACAAGGGAAAAGGAATTTCGGATTCGATAGTTTATCAAGAGTGAGACCGTGAGGATAGATAAATTTTATGAGCGTTCACCTGCCAAGAAAGAGAAGTGCATTGCAATATATACATCTAGAATCTTTTTGGCAAAAATGAGTCGATGGAACGTAAAACGATCGAATTTTACATAGACCGATAAACGCGAGCCTAAGAGTAATACTCGGTTCTCGATCTGTCTTGCCCAGCTACTTTGATTAATAAAAAACATGTTCGAGACAGGTTAGTTCGACTACAGGTTGACGTAATGCGAGATTGTTTGCATTACTAAGCGGATGACGAGTTATTGCACACACACATTGGCTCATGGAATGAATATTGTTTAATCGTTACTGATGGATATGAGTGACATAATCTTGATCTTGACTTTGTGAGGCAAAGATGTTTTTAATTAACTTGTATATTCATCAGGATGTCATTTTCTTTTCGCCTTTTTGCTCGGGACGATCAAAAGCTAAGTGGGGGTAGTTGATAACGCTCTAAATAGTACAATTAATTATACCTTTATTCACCCCGAACTATGCTCAAGAGAGGATAGATAGGCTCGTTATTATATGGAATATGTGTTAAAATGCTATGTTCGTGTTCCTAGGTTCGTAATTCTATATTTGTGTTATTTTCCCAATGGTTTGGTACTGTTTTGCCTCATTTTATGTGTTTTACAGGATGTATCAAATCCGAAGCAATGGAGGAACGGATCTGGATCAAGAGAAGGATGTTGGGCAAAGTAAATAAGTCCAAGAAGATATATGCTGAAGAAAAAGAGGAAAAGTGAGCCCGGTTTACCGTGGGCTAGGTCCGGTAAACCGAGAGCCTTGTGGTACACGAAATCGATTCTTTCGTATTGGCTAGGTTGGTTAGGGTTTTTGGGAGTCATAAGTCGGCTATTGTATCTATATAAAGCCGCATATATTGATTATTACAAAAAAAACACTCAATTATAATCAATTCTTTAATATGTATATATATATATATATTATATATATATATATATATATATATATATATATATATATATATATATATATATATACATTATTTGATGAAATAAAGTTTTTCTAAGCTTTTGTGGAGTTATTTTCTCGGTTTCCTTCCTTTCCTCACCATCTCTAGCTTGAGTGGATCAAGCTAGATCTCCATTGTTGAAGGTATGAAGCTTTGAACGTTTCTTTATGTCTTCAATATGGTAGATCTGTTTGTTTTACGTGTTTTAGTTAATCTGCATTTTTAACGACCCCATAATTTACTTAGATTAATTGGAACTGAGCAATGTAGATCCAGAATTAAGAAAAACCACCCAAGGAAAACCGGCGGTCTATACCGGTTTACCGAGGCAAATTTTAAGAAACTTAATCTGGAGGTTCAGCGTCAGCTACGTTGACCGACATAATTAATTAAAACAAGTAATAGGTCTAACCAATCTAGTATTTGTAATTCGTAAATTAACATGAACTACTGATAGTGAAGTGTTAGTTAGGACATAGTCTCGATGGACCCTAGGAATGTGTTGATCAGTGTCGACCGCTGTCTAGGTGGGTTGGCGGTATGAGTTAGCGCTCGATACCGGCAATTCTAGTTCTTTATGCGTATGGTCTATTACGGACCAAGTAAGGAAGGTAGCTACCGTATAGATTGTCTACTAACATGATCGGAGTAGATAGGTTTAGGAATTGCACCCGTAGCTTAAAACTAAATTAAAAGCTCGCTCGATCAGTTTAAGGAAATTATGTGGGAAAGGAAACGTAAGGATTAACTAATCCAAGTTAGTAGATCGGTGGGAAGAGGGGGAGGAATAACACATTTCTTTTCTGTTTATTGTTGGTCAATGACCACTTCTATGTGTCTTCTTAGTTAGGTTAGAATCGTTTATACTTAAAGTTACATTGTCTCTATGGGATCGACCTTGATTCGCCCTTACTATACTACGATGGACCTAGTATTCTTGCTAGTAGTATCGACATTAGTGACTTAAAAACGATCATCGCAACTTGATAAGTTGATGGCTCTGCTGAGTTCTGATCCTCCTAGACTTGCAGGATTTGCTGTTGGTCAACCTGCTGAGATTTTCACACACTACTCACTTGCTACAGGGATAGGTGATCTTAATTTAGTATGATCTATACAATGGATCTTGGATTCTTGTGCCACCGATCACATTGTAAGATCATTAGTCTAACGCAAAATTTTGTTGTCATGTAATTAAATTTATAAAAAAATAAAAGACAAGAAAATTGGAACAAGTATAATTTTATTAATTTCAAAATGTGAGTGGGTACAATCTCTAGCAATATCCCTATATCTATGGGACGCCTTTGATTCTCCTTTGATTTTCCCGAGGGTCACGGGGACTTGTTCTCGGACTTTGTCGATACTCCTCCAATTTGTTGGGAAGGATGCTGGATTTATGGAAGATCTCCGGATATGGTGGATAATCTTCGATATTGTTGAAGAACTCCGGATATGGCGGATAGTTCATTAGTTGGAGATGACCTAGATGCTTCATGCTTTCTTGATCTTCTCATTTGTTTTCTCTGAAGATCGCGAGGATTTGTTCTCAAACTTTGTCGATACTCTTCCGATTTGTTGGGAAGAATGTTGGATTTGTGGAAGAACTCCGGACGTGGCGGATGGTCTTCGTTTGTTGAAAATGACTTGGATGATTTCATTCTTCCTTGACCTTCTCCTTTGATTTCTCCGAGGGTCACAGTGACTTGTTCTCGGATTTTGGTCGTGCCCCCTATTGGTTGGGAAGAATGCCTTTAATTGTTGAAGAACTCCAGATATGGTGGATGTTCCTCGATGTTGGTGAAGAACTATGAATATGTCGGATGACCTTCATTTGTTGTTTGAAGAACGCCGGACTTCTTGGTGGTCTTCGATTGGTTGAAGAGCTCCAGGTGTGGCGGATGATCCTCGACGTTGGTGAAGAACTCCGGATGTTGCAGATGGACTTCGATGTTAATGAAGAACTCCGGATGTTGCGGATGATCTTCAATTTGTTGAAGAACATGGCTTGTTTGTTGCTTCTCGGATCTTCTTTTTGTTGAAGAACTTGAAGGCTTGTTTGTTGCTTCTCAGATCTTCTTTTTGTTGAAGAACTCCAGATTTTGCGGACGATCTTCGAATTATATTAGAGATGTCTTGGAGACTTCTTTAATACTCCTTCAATCTTCTTTGTGGTGGTTGGACAGAGAGCTTGATGCTTTCTTCCCATCTTCTTCACCAATTGTTGTTGTTGTTATGTTGAACTCCCGGATATGGCGGAAGAACTTGACTTTTAGTTGATTTCTCCTGGATATGGCGGAAGATCTTGACTTTTGGTTATTTTCTCTCGGATATGGTGGAAGAGCTTTGACTTTGATGAAGACTTGAAGGAATACTTTGAATTACCTTCAATCTCCTAGTTGAAAGACTTCAACTTTGCGGAAGATCTTCGATGTTGAAGACGATCTTTCATGGTGCTTTGAAGCTATTGATGTTCTTCATCTTTTTGAAGAACTTTGGACTTTCCCATAATATCTTCGAGTGTTGAAGGCAACTTTGTTTGATGATCTTTGAGTGTTGATGGCACTTTTTGTTCTTCTTCCTTCTTGAAGAACTTTAATCTTTCCTTGGAAGATCTTCAATGCTTTGGTGTTGTTGTGCTTGAAGCTTTTTCTTCCGGTCTTCAATCATCACTTCTTCGGTGTGTTGATGATTTCACCCAACATCTTCAATGTGTTGATGATTTCACCAACATCTCCAATGTAGATGCTTGCACCAACTCCGTTTTGCTGATGTTTTTCGATCTTCTTGCCTTTATTGACTTTGGGTTGATCTTCAAGTGTTGAAGACGCCTTGTTCAAGAAATTTCCTTGTTGTCGATCTTCAAGTGTTGAAGATGCCTTGTTGAAGAGCTCCGCCTTTATGTTGACCTTCGAGTGTTGAAGACACTCTTCGATCTTCTTGGCTTTCTTGGCTTTCTTGGAGAATTTCGAAGAAATCTTGCATGATCTTCAAGGCTTGAAGACACTCTTCGATATTTTTGACTTTCTTGAAGAACTTCGAGGAATTCTTGGGAGATCTTCGAGTCTTGAAGATGCTCTTCACTTTTCCTTCTCCTTTTTGTTCTTTTGTCTTTTCTGTGTGTCTCTTCTGTGTTTTCTTCTGTGTTGATGACTTCTCACTTCTTCTGAGGAGATAATTTCACCAACCTTCTCTTGTGTGCCTTCTGTGTTTTCTTCTGTTCTGATGATTTCTCCACTTCTTCAGAGGAGATGATTGCACCAACCTTATCTTGTGTGCCTTATGTGTTTCTGTGTTGATCTTCAAGTGAGGATTGAAGAATACCGGATTTGAAGGTGCATCTTCAAATGTTGAAGAAGACTTGAATGCTTCTTGTGCTTTCTTGATTTCCTCCTTCTTCTTGGTTCTTGACTAGAGTGCTTGATGCTTCCCCTTCAATCTTGAGTCACCAACTCATTGTGTTTGCTCTTCTGTTCTTCTATGTGTTTTTGCAAATGACCAAGGCCTCCTATTTATAGTAGTATATGAGAGCATTTGAATTGATTTTCACTTAATGCGTTCACACTCATTTAATGCGTCCACACTCTTGATTGATTTGCATTTATTGCGTCCAGACTCCTGATTGATTTGCATTTAATGCGTCCAGACTCTTGATTGATTTGCAGTCCAGGCTCTTGATTGATTCCAACCATATTTAGAAGAT
The DNA here is from genome assembly GCA_036785695.1 of Gentiana straminea. Classification (NCBI taxonomy): domain Eukaryota; kingdom Viridiplantae; phylum Streptophyta; class Magnoliopsida; order Gentianales; family Gentianaceae; genus Gentiana; species Gentiana straminea. The sequence goes on along the minus strand of JAVUPR010000497.1, from coordinate 7,265,313 downwards.
TGACATTTATTACAAATCAATCAAATTAATTACTAATTTATTTTAGCGATTTGATTTGAATAATTGTATATTATCTCCTAATATTTATTGTAGGAAATAATATAAAATATTTGGATTTATTGGCATATGTAGTATTGAGACATATAACGTTTCACATTTATACTTATATAGCCATTTATTACAAATTAACAAAATCTCTAATTTTTTAAGCGATTTTAATTATTATTTTATTACATTGCTTCCTAATATTTCCTATAGGAAATAATAATAATAATGAAATAAATTTAATTTTAGAACATATATAGTACATGACATATATAATATGTCACATAAAATTTTTATACCTACAATTAGATCTATTAAGTAATCTCAAACCTTCATCTGGTATAAAAATGGGATTACCTAATGGAAATAATGTTTTCGTTACACACATAGGAAAAGTAAGAGTAAACCCTAAGCTGGTCTTACATTATGTGTTTTGTATTCCTGGTTTCATGTATAACCTTTTATCTTTACCTTCTTTTATTAATCATACAAAGTATGCAGCTGTTTTTTCTACTAACAAGTATGTTTTGCAGGACAAAACTAAGAAAGTGATTGGTTCAACTGAGTTACACAAAGGACTATATGTCATGGACCATCCAATCAAACTCTCTGATGTTAATGCTGTAGAAAATCACACCTTGTAAGATAGAATAGATGATTCCCTCTTATGGCACTACAGACTATCACACTTTCCAGATAAGAGACTACAAGTTATTAGTTCACAGTCTGATGTCAAATTCTGTAATCATGATCTTTACTATGTTTGTCCTATGGAAAAATTAAAGAAAAATCCATTTACATTAAGTACAACTCATGTAAATACCGTTTTTGATCTTTATCATATGGACATTTGGGGTCCTTTGAAATAGCACACTATGAATGGACAGCAATATTTTCTTACTTTTGTAGATGACCTTTCTAGATTTATTTGGGTTTTTCTTATGAGGCAAAAGTCTGAAACTTCCGATCTTGTTAAATTTGTTTCTACTCAGTTTCACAAAATTATTAAAGTAATAAGATCTGACAATGGAGCTGAGTTTTTGCTCACTGAATTCTATGCTCAGCAGGGCATCATACATCAGACATCCTTTGTCAGCACACCAGAGAAAAAATATTATACCAAACTTTTACGGGCTGCCTCTCGGTAGCGCTTTTTTAACGACGTTTGCTCGACGGAATTATATGGTAGAAAGGGTGGAATTTATACAGATTAATCGTGCATGGATACTACTAACAATTACACACAAAACCATGTAGCAAATAAGCACCAAAGCCAACCAAAAGATAATGCTTAAGGAATAATAAGAAAGATAGTACCCGTAGTTTGCAAAATTTATAGTCTATAGCTAAACTTCTTCATCTTTCAATGCGCGGGTGGTGGGTCATTCTTATGCACCGCATCCGTCTTTTTCATCAATACCGGTCTCCAACATAATGTAGACGAATGCCACCAATCCCAACGGTTCTTGACCTTTTCCTTCGATTTTCGAGCTTTCGGTTTTTGAGCTTTCACATTATCACTCATGTCTTCTTCAACTACCTGCGTGTTAGTACGATCCACAACAAGGGGACATGAAGTGTCAACAAAAGTACAAGATTCTAGTGTGGTGCATGTATATTTCAATGACGTGTAAATGTTGAAGACAACTCGCTCATCATTCACTCCCAAGCTAAGCACTCATTTTCGAACATCGATCACAGCTCTTACCGTTGCTAAAAATGGTCTACCGAGGATAAGGGGTGTAGTGTACCCTTCCTCCATATCAATAACAACAAAATCTACAGGGAAGTAAAATTTATCAACTTTCACTAGTACATCCTCAATGACTCCCTTTGGACGTTTAATGGACCTATCCGCAAGTTGGAGAGTCATCTCCGTATGCTTAAGCTTGCATATGCCAAGTTTCATAATATCATTGTAGGACATGAGGTTTATGCTCGCACTGAGATCACATAGAGCCTTCTCAAACAAAAGTCCCCCAATATCACATGGAATTGTAAATCTTCCAGGGTCCTTAAGCTTAGGAGGGAGCTTGTGTTGAAGCACGGCAGAACACTCCTCGCTTAGACACACCGTCTCATATTCTTCCAACCGTTTCTTGTTGGAGAGTATGTCCTTAAGAATCTTACCATACGCCGGCATATTTGTGAGTGCTTCGATGAAAGGGATATTAATGGTTAAGTGCCAAAAAATTGTCAAGAAAATGTGCATATTTCTTATCCAACTTCATTTTTTAAATTTCCTCTCGAGGGGGATAGGGAAGTGACTCAAGATCAATTAAAGTGGGGTTAGAATATATACCCCCCCCCTTATCCTTGTCGTTTGATGAAGATAGTGAAGCTTTCTTGAATGTTTGTGCACTTCTTGGGCGCCATGTGTCATCATTAATGTACACTTTTTTCTTTGAAAGATGCCCAGGAGCCTTTTCTGTACTTTCGGTCTGGACCGAGATAGGTTCGGTCTAAACCGACTTGCCTGCAAAACTTTCTTCCTCAACATGATCATTGAATAAGGTTCTCAAATCACTAGCTCTTGGATTTTTCAAAATTCTTGGAACCTTTACCAGTTCTTCTTCTTTCTCCACCTCAACATAGTCATCATTTCCCAAGAAATCATCAACAATCTCTTCCTCTTCTTCATTTAATTCTCTTTCTACAACCTCATTATCCAAATCATCTTCAACTTCATTGTTGCCGTGAATTTCCACTCCATTACTTCCAAGTATTCTTCCACTCCGAGTGATTATTGCATCTACCCTTCTCGGTTTTCTCTCGGTTTTGCTTGGTAATCCACCCGATGGTCTACTAATATGTCTCTCGCCTTCCCTAGTCAAATGGTCTTCAATAACTCTTATTGATGCCTCCATCATTCTCATTCTCATTTCGTCCCCACTCATAGATGTTTTCAAAGTACCAACCTCTTGAGACATCATACCAATAGAAGTCATCATTGTTTGCATATTGGCGGCTTGAGTAGACACAACTCCCATCAATTTTTCCATCAAAATTTTCAATTGAGAGACATCCTGCGTTGATTGAGAACTTTGTTGAAAATGGGCTTGTTGAGTAGGAACTTGTTGGTAAAAATGATGTTGTTCAAGAACATTGGTGTGAGTGTTATTCAAATCCCGATGTTGTCTCAATAATATAATTTCTTCTTGTGTAGATACATCAGAGTTTGATAATTCTTCGATATGAAAAACACCCAATGACACATCATCATATTTTTTACACTTCAACTCTCTCTTCCCCGCTTGTAATTCACCCATCTTCTTATTTATCACCGCCATGTCTCTCAAAATGTCTTCCTCATTCGAAATCTTCTCATCCCCAATGGCAACTTCCGTTTCACTTGGACCGGGATCCCACAATTTCTCACTTCTTGTCACTCTTTCAATAGCCTTATAAACATCTTAGGCCGTGCTCATCATAAGTGATGCATGGCATGCCGAATCAATTTTTTTCCTTGACAATTTATGCAAGCCTCTACAAAATAATTGGATTTGCATGTCCAAAGTATAATTGTGGTTTGTACACGCCCTCAAAAGCTTCTTAAAACGGTCCCAAGCATTGTCCAAAGGTTCAATTAAATCTTGCTTGAAATTAGAAACTCTTACCTTCAACTCCAAATATCTACCCGGTGGAAAGTATTGCTTCAAAAATTCGTTTTGTATATCATCCCATGATTGCAAGTGATGGTGGGGAAGTGACATAAGCCATTCCTTTGCTTGACCCTTCAATGAAAAAGAAATAATGCAAGGCGGGTAAATTCTTGACAAGCACTATTTTGGAATCCCGTATTTCATATTTCATCAAGGTTATACATATGTGAATGTGGGTCATCATGGGCATTTCCATGGAATTGAGCTCTACTCTCCACTAGACCAAACATATGAGACTTGATTGAAAAGTTTTTAGCATCAATGTGAGGTAGACGAATAGGATTATGAACTTGATTTTTTCTTTGAATGACTTGCTCACAAAGTGGTCTATATTGTAGGGTGGATCATATGTATATGGTTCTTGGGGTGGTGGAGGAATTGGTTGTGGATATGGTTCTTGTGGTGGTGGTGGATGATAGTCATTTGGATTTAAGGGATTTTGTTCAAAAAGGGCATTTTCGTGGTTATGCCATCCTTGTACCATTCCTTGTACCTCATTCATTTCCTCTTCTTGGTGTGATGACTATTGTGAAGATGCTTCACCAAGATCCAATCCACGGCGAGCTTGGCCAACCTTATTCTCAACAATTCGATCCCTAATAAAAGTGTTGATATCCGGGATGTAAGGAAAGGAATATCGGGGGCCTTACCACGTCGAGAGTGGTTCATCAACTACAAGATAGAAAACAACAAAACACAATTAATAGCACTTGGTGACTTACCAAAGAGGTAAGCACCAAAGAAGTAAAATAGAAATGAGATTAGAAAAATAATGACCTATTCTCAAGACTTTTAAACTAGTATAAGTATCAACCGTTACACAATCCCCAGCAACGGCACCAAAAAGCTTGATCGAACTTTTCTAGGTGTCCAATCTTACCGGCAGTGTACCGGGTCAATTGTAGTCTAGTAAGTGGTCAAGGTTGTATCCACGAGGATTGTGAGGTTGAACACCAAAAAGCTATTATTATCTTGATCTAAGTCGCAAATTAACAAGAAAGTAATTTTTCTAGAATTCTACTACTAAAAAGGGTGATAAATGATAAAAACCTAGCCAAGATAATGCATTGATCAAGCAAACCTCTATTAGCATCATGGGAATAAACTACCTACCAACCTTCCATTAGTGTTCAAGTGTGTGTTACCGGTGCACTCCTAAGCTAGCAATTCCCCCTCAAACGAGTGTATGAAATTACTTCATGTCTTCTCCTTGGTCTAACCTTAAACCTAATGAATTGACAAGATAAATGTTGGGGAGATTTTGCATCATTAAAACAAAAGAAAATTTATAAACCTATACTACCATGCAAAACTACCTCCTAACCGGCCGAATACCGGGTAGTTGCTAGTAAAGTTGGATAAGTACGGGTATCGATCCTCAAGGAAAAGGGATGTTGAATCTAACTTCACTAATCCTACCAATTGCTACTCAAAGAATGAATAAACAAAAGAAACGAAAGAACAAAACATAAAAACAGAAAAGAACAATCAAGATAAATCTAACCTAAGAAACATAAAAACAATCTAAACTAAAGACATGGGATCAAACATTGAACAAGCCTAGTGATCTCAATCCTAGTTAATCTCATGATTTTAATTCAGTTTGTGGTTTCACCTTTTCACGAGACATAAACCCCTAATTCCTTAGCGAATCTATTCTCAAGCTACGGATTCCTAATTTCTTAGTAAATCCAATTTATCAATCTCTACTCTCTCGTAAGTTGAAACTGATTTTCAATACAAAACTCGGTGCAGATTCAGGTTAACTCTCGTATTTTAGAATCTAACAACCTAGATAATTAATCGATTAACTTGTCATCATTAACGATTAAAAATCCTATCTTCCTATGGTGATCTAACGTTTATGCAACTTCCGTATTATAAACATCAATAGAAAACAAATCTTCCAATCTATTCTCATGGCATCATAAACACATAGAAAAGATACAAAAAGAACTAAACTCGTGAAGAAAAACTGAATTGAATAAATCAAGAAGAACTCACATAGTCTCATACATTGAAGGATCCAAGAACGAAAAAGAAAACGTCTAATCTACTCCTAATCTAACCTCGGTTCACCCGAGCACAAGGCTCGGGTGACCGGCCTTCAAATCTCCAAGGTACGGCTGCTCCTCTAGGGTTTTGTGTATGAGAAATTTCGAATGAATTAGGGTTTGGGGCTGCTGTGCTTTAAATAGAAAACAGAGGCGGTTGCTACAGTAACCTAAGTCGGTTTCAGCAAAAACGGCGGTGGACGCCCGTCCAGGATGCTTGGACGGAGACTGGACGCTCGTTTGGACAACGTCTGAACTCTCTGAATGTGAATTACGATTACGGGCCACGCCGGTTCGGATCTTCGGACGCCCGTTCGATGCGGACGCTCGTCCACCTTATTTGGACGCCGATCCACCGTCGAAATCTTGATATTTCCATCTTTATCTTCATTGATTTCTTTCCTTATCTCTTTTATTCTTCATATCTTTGATTGATCCTCTCTCATCTCGAAATTAGCTCTTTAGGATCATCTTTTCCATCATCAATGAGTATCTACAAATATCAAAAACATACCAAAACGTAATAATTTCCAAAATAACATAAAACCATCAAATAAAGACTAAAATTGATACGTTTTCATATTTAACCATTAAAAACACCATTTACTCAATTAATCAAATTACAAGCTCGATTTCTATGAAAATCATACATATATGGGAGAAAATTGATATATAAAATATATGTATAAATACTACAATTTAGCCCTTAACAATAAACACTTGAATGTACAACTCCCCGGATAAGAAATCGAATGCCTCGAAAGGTCGATTTTACCTTCCGGTTCTCCTACCCTCTTCTCACACCTAATATCTCCTTTCGGTCTCCATTAAGTGTGTAAATGCAGGCATTAGTTAATTACTCCAACACAAGCAAACCATACAATGCAAGTAGGAAAAGATTCACAACAATTGAAACTAAAAAACATGAACAATCATTCCCAATCAACATAAGAGATTACACTACTTCTACAACACCATCTTGGCTAGTGGTGAGCAAGCCACTCATGATTAAAAACACAAACTTGTCAATGTAAGCATTCATAATCTTAAGAACAATTAATTCAAAGTAAAGATTAAGAATTTACCCAACCAAAAGCTATCAACTTTAAGAAGAGAAACTTACATTCAAGATATTGAAGTGCTTCAATGGTGTTCACACCCAAAAGGATGAAAACTTAGTTCCATTAAATAATTCTAGAAATCAAAATTAAGAATTCTTAATGTTACAAGTGGAATTAGATGATAATTTGTGGTGGAATTTGGCTAGGAGAGCCTTGAGGATGGAGGTGTCTTCAAGTTTTAGGGTTGGGGGGGCTGAATAATGCTGAAAAATGCTGCAAATTCGACTTCTTATGGTGATAAACGCTTAACGAGCCGAGCTGTCAGAAGTTCGGTTCGACAGGTGGTTCGGTACTAGAACGTCTTCAGTAAATTGATCATAACTTTGTGTGTAGACCTCCGATTTGAGTGATTGAAGATGTGTTGGAAAAGCTTGTTCGAAGATCTACAACTCTTGTGAAGAAGTCAAAACCGAATTCTGCCTCTATGGTGGGTCAAATGTCGCTTAAAGATAAATTACGGTAGAAGCATTAATGACAAATGAGCCGCTTGAACTCGATAGCTTTTCCGGCATAATCTTCTAGCCCTCAAAATACGTGTTTATGCTCAACACGTTTCGTCCATCGGGGTCTTGGTTAATCTATAATCTTGCAATACAACACCAAAATACCAAGTGTAAACCCGACACGACGCTCCGGTTACTATTACCGGTACAAAACCTATCAAAATATGATATTTATATAATAATTACTATCTACACATATGGATGAAACTAAGCAAATAATGACTCGAATTGATACGAAAACATCAATAAATGTATGAGAAATGGGGATAAAACATCGTAAAAAGTATCATCTAGTTGACTTACATCTATCGCGTGCAAAGAACTTACTAGCAATAGGATTAGGTATATCGTAGTAGAGTACTGGCGAGTCAAGGTCGATCCCACAGAAACTCGTAAGAACTTCAAATTATCAAGATTGAGCTTGTCACAATTAATGGGCTACGACCAACTAAAATGTAGACAGTAGTAAAATTGGTAACAATCAACTAGCAAGATTATGCAAGTTCAATGGAGCAACAAGAGTTTCTAATGTATTAGTTCAATTATGAGTAATTAGTTATTCCCCCCACACATGCAACAGTCCTCCCTATTGGTGAATTTTAATTCATTGTTCAGCTACGGGTACAACTCCTAACCCTATCTACTCCAACAATGGTAGTAGACAATCTATACGCAAACTACCCTCCATAATTGGTCCGTAATAGCCCATACGCATAAAGAACTAGAGCTGTCGATATTGAGCGCTAACTCATACCGCAAACCCGCCTAGACAGCTGTCGACACTGATCAACACATTCTTAGGGTCCATCGAGATAATGTCCAAACTAACACTTCACTATTCGTATTTCATGCTAGTTTTACGAAGACATGTAAATAGTTGATCAGGCTACTAACATGTAAATCAAATCTATCGATCAACGTAGCTGGCACCGATTATCATGAATTAGTAATTTACTAGGTATTCACATCTAGAGATATAGACCATCGCAGATCTGAAGAATACAACCACTATTTCATGATTTCTTCACCAACGAATTAGATCTATAACACATAGGGTAAAATAAACAAACTACTACATAATTAAACTAAATAAACAATTAAACCATACCAGTCGAATAGAACAACGACAGATCTACATTTTGGAAAAGACAAAAAATCATACCCTCAAAGACGAGCATAGATCTCCCTCAGATCTCTCCCCAGGCGGCGACTCCATCGTCTCTGAGACTAGAACTCATAAAATAATAAAATAAAGCACAACGAACTTTTATTGCATAATACTTGTCTTGAAAATTGTACACTTGTGTTCTGAGGCGAAGCCTTTTAGTCATAGCTACCTAAACCGAGTTAGAAACACCTAGATGTACCCATCGTCCAAGAAAACACGTTTTGGAAGGATCTGGAATCTCAGTAGATCGGCGGTACACCTCGGTGCATCGAGGGTAATTTTGTCTTTTTTCTTCTGCCGACTTAACTTAGAAGGTTCTGGAATACCCTAGGCCCATTCCTTTCTTTCAGTCCAATCCAGATTCGTCCACCATGCTCAGCCTAATATTTCATATCCTGAAAATAATCAAATAATGCACGAAATAATATCAAAACAAGGAAAATAAACGTTAAGTGCAGATTTCACGACTCACGAACCCGACATATGATATTCAACTCAAATGGTTCATATTTATAGTTCGAAACAACTATATTTAGGTCATAATTGACAGAATGTTGATGCCGTAGGATAGACTATTTTAACCGTCATCAACTACCCCCCACTAGCCTTCTGCTCGTCCGCAAGCAAAGTATCAAGGCGGAATGTACTTCCAAGAGCAATCTCCATCAACTACCACACATTCAATAAAGATTTCTGGCAGAAACATACATTAAGCCACAATCCATAAGCTCCCCATTAATCACTACTTATCATGCATCAATGTGTCGTGTGATGAATCTTTTGTGATAGTGCGTTTGTGAGAAGAATCAAGTTGTATTAACCCCACAATTTTAACTTACCTGCTCATACACTCGCTCATCTTGCCTTCAGACTTGGTTACGCAACATGGTATCTTAATCAGGTCGGGCGGACTAGGGGACTGAGCATTGCTCTTAAGTCCTCTTTTTTTCTTTTTATACGAGGGTCGTGCCATTTTTACACGAGTTTGCTTCCCTCACTGCCTTTATTGCATATATTTTTCTTTTCATTTTTTTTCTGTCTGGTTTCCTCACTTTTTTTCTCTTTCTCTCACTAGCCTATTTGTCCCGGCTACCTCTTGCGGCATTCAAGTTGCTTCCCTTGTCTTACAACAATTTGTTAAAGTATATAGACAGACAAATAATGATTCCCGGTTAGAACAACATATCCTCTAATCTTAAACACTTCTCACTCAGATTGTGCTCAAATATTGATTGCAGTGACATAATAATAATTAATAAGTTACTACTTCACGCAACATAATATATGCTCATTCTTCCATACTAAATTGAATACGCTATAGCTCGCTTCAAATTGAACTTGGGCTCTTTTACTACCGATTCCTTACTCGAAAACGTGCAATAAGCAAGCTAAAAATAGTGTTAAAATTTCAAAATTATTCCCTTTTTATCGATTACCCAGCTAAGACGCCTACCCCCCCACTTATTATAGACATTGTCCCCAGCGACTAACAATAAAGAAAAGAAAAGGTATGTATCTCTGGAATTGATCGGCTGAGTCAAAGCGAATCCTGGAGCAGAACCGTTAGCTCCTAGGTCATTCCTCTTCCAAGTCGTTACCTGCTTTCCAAAATACTTCCAAAAACTATGAGTAACATGCGAAGGGCAATAAGAAAATAAGGTGCCGGATGAGTACACATCCTCGAGCAACATTGAAGATCTTGAGAGGATGAACATGATTTCTGATTACTTCAGGGTGCAATGGAGGCACAATCCCGCTGGAGCACCCACCATCTTCCTAGAGAATGAATTATCCTGGGATCGGAAGATGGTCAACAGATTTGTTTGTGCCCGCCTTCTACCGACCAAGCACACGGTTTCTGTCACCACCAAGAGGGCGGAGTTGATGTTTTATCTGGAGTAGAGATCTCCCGTCCACATCGGTCTACTGATGCATAGCCGTATTCATGAGCTTGCCGCCACATCTGAGCGCGAGCTGTTGCCATACGGACCGATGATTGACATGTTTGCTTTAGAGGACGAGGTGAAAATTCTCATTAGTGATGATTGGGAAGACCCTGAGCCGATGATTAGTTCACAGTCAGTTCAAAGAGTACCGTGAAGGGTCGGTCAGAAAGCTGAGAGGGAGCGTACTCCGGTCCACGGAGCACCCCGGACTCAGAGAGCTATGCTAGAGGAGCACTCGCGAGAGATTGCGAGTTCGCATCACAAAATGGATAGGATTATAGACTTCTTTGGCGTACCTCCATGGACCCCACCACCTAGGACTACCCCATATCATCGAGCCTCTTCTTCGGCCGCTGCTGCCTCCAGTTCTGGTCCACCTCCCGGTTTTGAGCCTAGAGATGACTAGGAGGGTTATTCTGATGAGAATAGTTTTCTTTCTTTTCATTGTTGTTGTTTTCCATTTTTGTTTTTATTTTTCTTTCCTATCTAGTTGATGTCGCAGAATTTTATAATATAATCATTTTGACGGCTTAATTTGTTTTGGAGTAAATTATTTTCTCTTTTACTGCCGCCATTTTATTATACGGTTTCTTGTCACCGCTGTTCTTCTTGGTTTGTTTGAGATACTTAGCGCAGGTTCTTTATGGCCTACTTACATGAGCCCGATGATTTATACGACGATCCGATTCTTCTTTAGTTTCACCCTTAACGGAAGCTAAGTTCCTTTTCATTTTTCATTTTTCATTTTTCATCTTACACGTTAGGGACAATGTTTCGTTTAAGGAGGGGTCCAGAATGTCACTTAGCTTCTTAGCACTATATTCCATGAATTGCGTGATTATCTAGATTCTCTTTGATGCGCGATTCACCACTTAGACTTTAATTCATTTAGACAGAATTTCGAAAAATTATGATATCTTTGATCTTTTCGAGTTAATTGACTTCATCTTTGTCTTACCTTGGACGACTAAAAGTAAGGGCCCACTTCTGAAGTAGTGGCGTATTAAGCGTATATTCTGTTATGAGCCACCATTTTAAGCACGTATAACTCACTTCCCTTGGTTTGTAGTCGATAGCATATTGCTTTGACTAGAGTTGACCCTGGCTTCATCACGAATCATGTTTCACCAACGCTTATAAAGGCAAAGGAATTTCGGATTCATAGTTTATCATGAGTGAGGCCGTGAGGATAGCTAGAATCAATGAGAGTTTACCCACCAAGAAAGAGAAGTGCATTGAAATATATACATTTATAATCTCTTTGGCAAATATTTTAGTCGATGGAGCGTAAGACGCACGACTTTTGCATAGACCGATAAATGCAAGCCTAAGAGTAATACCTACTAATTTAATTGATAAAGAACATGTTCGAGACTGGTTAGTTTGACTATGGGTTGACGTAATGTGAGATTGTCTGCATTACTAAGCGGTTGTGAAAGTTATTGCACACACACATTGGCTCATGACATTAATAGTGTTTAATGCATTACTGATGGATATAAGTGGCATGATCTTGATCTAGACTTAGTGAGGCATATTTTTTCTTAATTAACTTGTGTACTGATCAGAGTGTTGTTTTCTTTTCGCCATTTTTCTCGGGACGATCAAAAGCTAAGTGGGGGGTAGCTGATAACGCCCTAAATGGTACCAATAATTATAACCTTATTCACCCCGAATTCCGCTCAAGAGAGGATAGATAAGCTCGTTATTATGTGGAATATATGTTAAATGCTATGTGAGTGTTTCCAGGATCGTAATTCTGCATCTATGCTATTTTCCCAAAGATTTGGTACTGTTTTGTCTCGTTTTGCGTGTTTTATAGGATGTACCAAATCTGGAGCATTGGAGAGTGGATCTGGACCAAAAGAAATATATTGGGCCAAGTGATTGAAGTCCAAGAAGAAGCCTACTGGAAAAAAAAAAGGAGAAAATTCGGCCCGGTTTACCGAGGTCTAGGGCGGGTAAACCGAGGACTTGTTGAACACGAAATTGATTATGCCACCTCTACTAGGTCGGTTAGGGTTTTAGAGAGTCATAAGTCGGTCATTGTATCTATATAAGGCCGCGTATACTGAGTATTACATAGTTTTTGATAAGTTTTGCATATTACATTACATACTTTGATGAAATAAAGTTATTCAAGCTTTGGAAGAGTTATTTTTGGTTTCCTCCCTTTCTCCACCATCTCTAGCTTGAGTAGATCGAGCTAGATCTCCATTGTTGAAGGTATGAAGCTTTTAACGTTCCTTTTTGTCTTTAATATGGTAGATATGTTCGTATTTATGTGTTTTAGTTAATCTGCATGTTTAAAGACCCCATAATTTACTTATTTTAATCGTAATAGAGCAATGTAAATCCAGGGATAGGAAAAGCTGACCCCGGTAACCCGGCGGTCTATACCGGTTTACCGAGGCATTATTTCGAAAACCTAAAACTGGGATTCACTACAGCTACATTGATCGACAGGTTTAATTAATAGTAGGTTAGATCTGGCCAATCTACTTATTGTAATCGTAAACTGGCATGAAATATGAATAGTGAAGTGCTAAGTTTGGACATTGTCTAGAATGGACCCTAGGAACGTGCTGATCAATGTTGACAGCTGTCTAGGCGGGTTAGCGGTATGAGTTAGTGTTCTATATCGGCAATTCTAGTTCTTTATGTGTATGGGCTATTACGGACCAATTAAGGAGGGTGGCTTGCGTATAGATTATCTACTACCATTGTCGGAGTAGATAGGAATAGGAGTTGCACCCGTAGCTGATAATGATACTTAAAATGAAAACTCACGATTAATTTAAGGAAATTATGTGGGGAAGTAAACGTAACGATTAACTAATCCAAGTTAGTAGATTGGTGAGAAGAGGGGGAGAAATACCAAGTTTGTTTTCTTTTTATTGTTGGTCAGTGACCGCTTTTATGTTGCTTCTTAATTAGGTTAGAATCGTTTATACTTATAGTTGCATTGTCTCTATGAGATCGACCTTGACTCGCATTTACTATACTACGATGTACCTAGTATTCTTGCTAGTAATACCGACGTTAGTGACTTACACGCAATCAATAATCCTGATGGTTCAGTGGAGAGATACAAGGCTAGACTAGTAGCAAAAGGCACCCCTCAGACATATGGCATTTATTATCAAGAAACATTTTCCTCTGTTGTCAAGATTACTACAATCAGGGCTTTACTTGCAGCAGCAGCATCAAATAATTGGCAACTTCATCAAATGGATGTCAATACTGCTTTCCTACATAGAGATCTATATGAAGAAGAATACATGTAGCTGCCCCCAGTTTGTGCAGCAACCAAACCAAATCAAGTTTGCACACTAACCAAATCCTTGTACGGCCTAAAGCAAGCAATCAGACAATGAAATTGCAAGTTAACTGAGTCCTTGGAAGCTCAAGGATTTATTCAGTCTAAAAATGACCACAGTGTATTCACAAAAGGGTCAGGAAAATCTTTTATTACTTTGTCAGAATATGTAGATGACATCATAGTAGTAGGCCCCAATAAGCTATTTATTCAGCAGGTCAAGGATGCCCTACATCATCGGTTCACTATCAAGGATCTTGGAAAATTGAGATATTTCTTAGGTATTGAAGCTGCTAGAACTCCTACAGGCATATCTATTTCTCAAAGGAAATACACTCTCAGCCTCCTAGAGGAATATGAATTTCTGGGAGCAAAATTTATAAGACACCTATAGAGTCTAAGAAAACTTTACAGCATGGTGATTCACCACTTTTAGAAGATAATACTGCATACAAATCATTAGTAGGTAAACTAGTCTCACTTTTACAAGACCAAACATTGCCTTTGCAATTCAGCAACTGAGTCAATTTCTAGACACTCCTACTAAAAACCACATGAAGGTAACACATAAACTGCTGAGATATTTAAAGGCCAATCCTGGTTAAGGAATCTTGTTTCCGGTAGAGAATTACCTTGTCCTAAAAGGTTTTACAAACAGTGATTGGGTTGGTTGCCCTGAAACAAAAAAATTAGTATCGTGCTATATGATGTTTCTTGGAGATGCCCCTATCTCCAGGAAGGCAAAGACACAAACCACTATAGATAGAAGCTCATCAGAGGTTGAGTACAGGGCTATGGAAAATGCATTTGTGAAATTCAGAGGCTAATTTACATTCTATAAGATTTGAAGGTTCCGGTTCAGTTGCCTCATGTATTATTATGTGACAATGCCAGGGCCATGTACATTGCTCATAACCCATGTCTTTCATGATAGAAGAAACATATTGAGATTGATTGTCATGTTGTGAGAGACAAAGCCAAATATGGGCTTATCAAACTCCTTCCAGTCACTGCAAAAGAACAAATAGTTGACATTCTCACTAAATCCTTGGATTCACCTATTTACTCCTATCTACTTGATAAGTTGGGTATTTCAAAGATATTTCAGAGTTCCAGTAGCTGAAAGGAATGCTGAGTGCATTCTGTCTGCTGATGTCAGCAGATCATATGAAGATTCAGCAAACTGCTGAGTAGTTTAATATAGAAAGTGGTTATTCAGTTATAGTTTGTTGTAACCGTTTGTAACTTACTTCTAACTGATTCATGAGGTCTATGAAGCTATAAATACCCCGTGATCAGGCACATTGTAACTTAACTTGTAACTTTCATTTCATTAATAATAATTCCCCTTTTTTTTTTCTATTTTGTAATTCTACAAACATCAACATAAGCCAAGCATGCATTTGGATGTCATGTTGCATACTGCTGAATTTACTGGGAGCTCAAGGATGCACTTGACTAAAGCAAGCATGCTCTTTTGCCAAACAAAATGGTGGAAATCTGCAACTGCAACCTCAGGGGTATGCTTGTCTGAAGCAAGCATGTGCTTGTGCTGAACAGAAAGCTAGACGATTTGACTGGGAACTCAAGCGTGTGTTTGGCGGATGCAAGCATCCGCTTGTCTTGATTTTCTTCGAAAATCACATCTGGATCCATTTCTCTCAATTCGATCATCACCAAACCTAGACGCTTAGTCGGTGCGAGCTTTTTTTTTATCATCTAGGACCTGAAAGGGCTCAACACCAAATACAAACATAATTTCCATGGGGTACCACGTACCCCGTGTGTGCTATAAAAATATCCACATTTTATTGATAAAGATGAGATTTCCAACTAAGTTCAATGTGGAACCGTAAGTGATAAAAATAGCATTAGATTGCGTCTAAATGATAAAATTACGCCCCGAGATGCTATAAAATGGAGTGAAATAGGTGTGAAATGCATTGAAGAGTTGACTCTCATCAAACACCCTGATTTGTTTTAGATTGGGTACCCTCGAGTTCTATAGATATACCAAAATGCTAGTTAGCGGAAATGTTAAGTTTGCTGAAAACCATTTATAGAGTGTTTATATCTACAGTATAACCTCGATAGAACCGGAGAAAATTATTCATTTGGCGAGGTTATTCATTTATCGAACAATGATTTAGCCATTTTGTCCAAGTCGAAACCGGAGAAAATTATTTATTTAACGAGGTTATTCATTATCGAATATTCATTTAACAAGGTTATACTGTATCAAATCCAATGGACGGGGTGCCAGCCTTCAATTGAGGTTATTTGTTCAGTTTTATAATTATAAATGTATCGTTAAGATGGTGTTAAGTGTTTTTTTAAACCACTAAATTCGATATACTATCTCCGTCCCAAAATGTAAATTAATTTAATTTTTTTGTTTTGTTCAATAATATAAGTCAATTTAGAATTCCAATAAATCATTTATTCCATTTATTACATATTCTCTTTTTACCCCACATTATTATATACTTATCAACTTTAATCTACTTAGCATTAATAACAGTCAAAGGTCATTTAAGACTTTTTTCATCAATATTAATGACACATAACTAATTTAACCAACATTCTTAATATGTGTAAAAAAAAATCTAAACGCACTTACATTTTGAAACGGAGGTAGTATGTATCATCGTTATGGATAGTAGATTTTCAGCTATCGATATAAACGATGTATTTCTATTAAAGGCGTTTATAAAGGTATGTTAATAGATCTAAGGATGTATTTTACTTGTACCTTAAGTGTATGTTACATTACCAACTAGTCATTGTATTGATATTTTGATTCTCACGTTGATATATAAAATTAAAATTATATGAAAAGTTTAATAACTACCTTTCAAAACCCATAGTTGTGTAGTTCTATAACTTTGAGGGATAAAATGGTGGATCTCTTTTATAAATTATGTCGGTGAGCAGACACTTAGTCACCTTTTTTTTTCCCCAAGAAACGAAAGCTTTTATTAACGAAAGAGATTTACAGCAAAAACTAGCCGAAACTAGACTAAAACGCAGCCTAATGCCACACTACAACGCGGCCAAAACACGCACTACAACGCGGCCATAAGCCGCACTACAAACTACAACAACACAACGAAGCCAAGTAATAGATTGACAGAGTGTGCTGAACTAAAAGAGAAAAAATCTTCAAAGGAAAAGGACGTCCAGACACGAGTATCCTCGAATAGCAATCTATTACCCGGCCAACATAGATTACAATGCGAAAAAACTAATAAACTAGTACAATATTAATAAAACAAACTAAAACGAAGCAAGCCCCTCCCCATCAGCCGGGTAGGCATCTAACACCAGATTTGACCCAAAACTTGCCTAGAAAGAGGAGATACGCCCAAAAGAAAGTGGATCGAGCCCAAATGAGCTAAATCCGGCGAGATCCGTCACCATTCAGACAAGGCCGAATCCAGTGCTGAGAAGCACCACATAGATCATGGAGAAAAAAGGCCAAGCTCAAACAAACAAACAAAAACATCCTTCAAAACCACCACCACCGCCTTGGTTCCGCCGCAAGGAGTAGCCCACCACTGTCAGATCCAAAACCAACACGGGAACCGGCCATCACTTGACCAAAAATTCCAAGGCAACACCACCAATGGAGGTTGCCGGAGAAGAAGCACTTCAATTGCCGGAGTCGTATCAGATCTAAATCAACGCTTAAAGGGAGCGCAGCAGCACCATGCCATGGATAACAGCTTTAAAGGAGACAAACAGAAAGAAGAATACAAAAGAAGACAGGAAGAAACTATAGGGAAACTAAAAGCCTCCTCCGGCGAAACGAGGGAGGGGCGGCGGCGTTGCACAGAAGTTTTTTAGCTTGAGTTTTTATTTTAGAGAGAGACCAAGAGAGAGAATTTCGTGAACAATTCTTTAAGTCAACATATATTATCTATCTTCTTCCACCTTATTTAACAATACATTCAATAAGCTGTTGATAACCGTGGAAACGGTAAAAGTTTAAAATGAACAAAGTAATATATTATTTTTTTAAGAAAAAAAACTTTTATTAAGCCACGTCCGCCATAGCGGTAGAAATTACATCATGAGGAGGGACACTTCTCCAGTCAATACGACCAATAAGATCTAAGCCGTGTCTGGCCAATAAATGCGTTGGAAAATTGCCAGTGCGCTTGACAAAAATAAGGAAGAAGTAATAAAGGATGACAAAAGAGCAAGATAATCATGCGCCAAGCAACTGAAGACAGACAAATCATTCGACGGCCTCAATAATGCTTGAAAACAAGGCAAGCAATCAGTCTCAAAGGTGACAGCAGAAAGTCCCAATCGAACAGCCTCCTCCATCGCTAGTTAAATCGCCTGCATCTCTAGAACTTCAGGACTTACACCAGGGTCAAAGTGAAATGAAAAAGCAGCAACAATCGACCTGAGCGCATCCCTGAAAATCAGGCCCACACCAGAGCCCAAGTCCGTAACAGAAGCATCATAATTACATTTCCAACTACTTACGGGATGAGCACTCTATATGACCGGGTGAGAAAATCCCTCAGATCACATGTGAGATGTACACATGGCCTGGCGAAACTCCACTGCCCCAGCTAAGGATGAAGAGACCACCCGGGAAACATAAATAAGGCAAATCATTGAGAACTGCACTGCATCGGGCTTTCCAAAGGTTCCAGAGAAGCAGACAAAAGGTAGAAGCCTCATCCGGAGTATAACGCACTAACATCGCTCCAAAAAACTCTTTAAAATTTGACCTATGTTGCAACCGCTGACTGCCAAAAGGCGGGGCTGCCCAGATCTCCCTAGCATGTCACAATCAAATTGTACATGGCGTATGAAAGGAGTAATTATCTATGCGTTATCTAAGACGTTAAAACAAACAATTATAATTCATTATTCTCATAATATTTATTCTTCAGATAGCATCTCATCATCTTCCCGTGCAACAATATTATAAATATAAATGATAATCTGACCATCTCCATTGCCAAATATTCAAGCATATATGGATTTGTCTTTCTCCATTAACAATTCAATAATTTTTCGGGGCCTTTAAATTAAGGGGCAAATGTCCAAAAAGACACATATTAGACTTAATTATGCAAATAGGACACTAAGGAATCTTATTTGGTTATAATGACATAAAATGAGTACATAGACCAAACAACCCCTAATTTTGTTTTTTTTAATGCTGGAGAATAAAAAATGTGGGTTTTCTTTTTGTTTTAATTTTATTTTCTGGATGATTTTTTTTTCTGGACGATTTTATTTTCTGGACGAAAAAAGTCTTTTTTTTACGCTAAAAAATGTTTTTTTTTCGGTGACCACCTCGATGCAGTGACACACTCGATGAAGAGATGCCTCGATGAAGTGACACCACGATGCATTGACCACCGCATGTCCATTGACTACCCTGATGCAGTGGCCACCCCTGATGCATTGACCACCCTCAATGCAGAGACAACACGATAAAGTGACCACCCCCGATGTAGAGACACCGCGATGCAGCGACCACCCCCGATGCAGAGACACCGCGATGCAGTGACCACCCCCGATACAGAGACACCGTGATGAAGTGACACCCCCGATGCAGAGATGCCTCGATGAAGTGACACCACGATGCATTGACCACCCCAGATCCATTGACCACCGCGATGCAGTGGCCACCCCCGATGAATTGACACCGCAATGTAGAAACCACCCCCGATGCAGAGACACCGCAATGAAAAGACACCTCGATGCAAAGACACCGTGATGCACTGACAACCGCGTTGCAGTGACACCGCGATGCATTGACCACCCCCAATCCATTGACAACCGCGATACATTGGCCACCCGCGATGCAGTGACCACCTCCGATGCAAAGACGTCGCGATGCATTCACCTCCGCGATGCAGTGACCACCTCCGATGCAATGGCCATCGTGATGCATTCACCATCGCGACCACCCCGATCCATTGACCACCGCGATGCAGTGGCCACCCCTGATGCAGTGACCACCCCCGATGCAGAGACACCGCGATGAAGTGACACCGCGATGCACTAACAACCGCAATGTAGTGACACCGCTATCCCTTGGCCACTATTAGACGAGTCAAGCTCGATCTTGTTATATTTTATAAAAAAATTAAATGAATTCTAAGAAAATAATCAACCTTACGAGCCGAGTCGAGCTATATCGAGTACTTAGCGAGTCAAGTTTCGATCTTGCCTTCTTATGGCTTCATCGAGCCCAAACTTTTTTAGTCGAATCGAGCCCTAGGGAGTATCGACTCGACTCGGCTCGATTACACTCCTAATGTGAATGACACTACATTTATTTTACAAAGTTATCAAATTTGTGTATCAAATTGTATATGCGGTGACATCAATGTCACTGCATCAATTTTCTAATTGTAAATGCAGTGACATCGATGTCACTGCACCAATTATCCAAGCATAACATCTTATTGCATATATTTTGAAGTGCACAGAAAATGGAACACTAAAACAATAAGTAGCTTTTTTATCTTCCATTTTATCAACACCTAGCACACCCAGTCACTACAACATCACCCGTTGCATATATTCATTTGTTTATATTTGGCAATGTTTCATCAACTGTGAACTCTGCTTTTTGTATTTGAGCTTTTGCATTCATTTCCTCTTCATCTTTATGACTATAACCATCTATTTTAATACCCTTCAACAACAAGCATATAATTAATAGAAAGAAAACAATACAGCATACATAAGATGGCATACGAAAAAACAATTTACAGCTCTAGCCAATACGAAATTATCATATCACCTCCTACTGCCCCAATTTCTACTTGATTGAAATCATGTTATATAAGAATACAAAAGAAAGAAATTTTATCATTGATCTAGCTCCAAAATAAATCTGAAGTTTGACTGTAAGTCATAATCAGACTTCAGAAATAGCAAAATAAATGTAGCAACAGTAATAAACCATCCAAGAAGAACATGATAAGAATACATGCTTTCTATCCAGTGACATTTATCTTCCAAGTTAAATTCACTACCTAAATTTACTGTTGATGTAATATTATCAAGTTCAATCTCCATTTTCTCATAGTTTGAAGTTGCAAAGGCCAATTCCATAAATCCACTACCATCTCAAGCTACATATCAAACACAGAAAGACTCCATCCCCACTACATTTCCCAACTTTCTATCAAATATCAGCTACTAATTCAAAATTTCTCAGATTAAGCATTACAATTTAGCAAGGAAATCAAAATGAAAAAGAAAACTATTGCCTCATATATTTGCCTTTTCAAGAATGATTACCTAGATGTACTCAAAATTTACAATCCAAACCCAAAAACTCAAAGGTGCATGGCACTTCCAGCAGAATCCCCAAATTTTATTCCTAAAATAATATAAAATAATACATATCTCTATTTTACAACATCTCAATTCAAAAACCTCCACAACAGCATCCTTATCCTTATATCTATAACATTTCAAATAATATTAAATAATACATATTCTACTTCACAACCCTATTTATACACATTAAATATTTATTATTTCACTCCATGCAGCACCATCCATATCCATATCTCTATAATTTTTAATAATTAAATATGTTTAGGGCGTGAATAGTGCATCCCCACAAGTAGGGATGACTGGTTCATATCCCTAAAAATAAATAGGGATAGGACACTTCTGTTGTGGAAAATTTATTTGAGCAAACTCTATTTTTTATCCTCATTTTAGGGATATAGCATCATATAGGGCTTTGGCTACGAGTGCCACCTCCACCAACAAACTATTACTACCTATTCTATTTTAAAAAAATTACTGTACACAGTGAAATTATTGTGCCACACAAACATAGAATGCAAATGCACTTGGTACAATGTACCGCTCCACAAATTCCTCGAGCAAAAAAAAATATGTTCTTGAACTGCCTTATCCGAATAGAAATGATAAGAAAACAAATGTAAAGTAGAAATTGAAACCTCCATTTAAAACCGGAAGCTCAGCTGGGCGTTCCAACTGCTCCAAATTTCATCTTATTAGCATAGCAACCTAAGAAAGTCACCTTCAAACAACTCTGCAATGGTGCCAGAGGAGGCGGACTTGCTTCAAACGATTTCAGCAGTTTCCTCATTTTCAAATTAAGGGCAGCCACATTCTAATAGCATTCGAGCTGCCTCCAAATGTCTGGAAGGCAAGCGTAGTATAATGCAATTAAGTCCCATTTGACATGAGCGTTGACATTGACTCCGGTTTTGAGCCAGTACTTTAACCGGTCGCCGGCACGGGCAGCCTCAAATACATCGCCGTTCGGAACCTTCTTTAAGGGATTGAGGACGTAAAATCTTATGGCTCCAAATTGATGTCGTCCAAATCAGACATGTTTGACGTTTGAAGACAATTTGATTGTCAATTTTTGTAAAAAAAGAGGGCTAAGAAGAAGTGAATTGCCGGACAGAAATTGCCAAAAGCCATTTCCGCAGGAGAGAGAAGCATCTCTTAGGCTATCTCCAGTCATAAACCTTTTAAAAGATTTATGACTGTGCCACGTCATCGGTTATAAACATTTTCGTTTTATAAACATTTTATCTACTATCATAAACGCTTTTTATTTTCTTGCACGTGATTCATAATCATTTTACAAAAGGTTTGTAAACCTTTATAAAAACCTTCACACAATAGTAAAAACCTTTACAAAAGTTTGTAAACCTTTTGCAAAAGGTATGTAAATACAAACCTATTGGAAAAAGCACTATTGAAAAAACGCTTTTCTTCTGACGGTGAAAAACCTTTTAGAAAAGGTTTGTAAACCTTTTGTCTCCTACCATTGGAGATAGTCTTAGATCTCCATCTTTGCTTGCTAGATGGAGGACAGAAACGATGGAAAGAAGAAGGTGGGGGAAGGTGTTAGATGATGTGTAAGAGTATGGTAGTGACAAGTGGCTGTGTATGTGTGTGGCATGTGTCACAGGTTGTTAGGATAAGATTCCTTAGTATTGGTATTTATGTATTATGCTGCTACTGTGTTTTGTATTCTATTAAGACTGATAAAATCTATCTGAGATTTCTATCTCTTCTCCTTCTTTATGTTGGTATCAGAGCCATGAGTGCACCACCGTCCTCCGCCGTCACTGGACCACCAGGAACGGCTGCTGCAACGACTGAAGTTATGAGTATAGCTGAAGGCTCAAGTATCACCACTCCGAGTGGAGGAGCAACCACCGTCGTCCCCACTATCGGCATTCCGGTCACCAATCCCTTTAGCTATGGGTCTCTACCACCGTTCTTCCCATCCTTGTCGGAGAGCACGGGAATCGCAGCACCATTGCTTTCAGTGGGTTTTGGAGGTCAAAATTTCTCACCCAGAACTCCAGGATCGTTTTTACCACCGATTGCATTATCTCCTAGACAAAATACTCCTTTCACCGGTCACTTGACTCAGACTTGCTCGGTTAAGCTTGATCGGAACAACTACCTGCTGTGGCGGTACACGGTGCTTCCAGTCATCAAAGGTCACAAGCTGGAAGACCACATTACTGGTAATCGGCCCAGATCAAAAATGATAGGAGGTATGTCTCTTCATACCACTTCTGATAATTGGGATACAGTTGATAATCTGCTTGTTGGTTGGCTTCTTGGATCCATGACTGAACAAGCCTTGCTAGAAGTTGTTGGTTGTAACACTGCAAGGGAAATCTGGGAAACGTTAGAAACGTTGTTTAACAGTCAGGCTGAAGCCAAGATGTTGGAATACAAGGATGCCCAAACCAAATCCAGGAAAGGGGCTAAGACAATGGCTGATTATCTGGTAGAAATGAAAGGATACTCAGACAAATTAGCAGCAGCTGGGTATCCAATTGGCAAATCAGAGCTGATTTTGGCCACTCTTGGAGGATTAGATCGTGAATATGAGTCTGCCATTGTCAATATTACCTCTAGGGTTGGATCTTTAAGTTGGCATGAAGTGCAGTCACAACTCATTACACATGAGCGGTTGATTGCTAGATTGAATGGACAGTCACGAGTTGATAATCACCAACCTACAGCTATGCTTGCTGGGAACAAAGTTTTCACTCAAGACACTCAAGGATCTGGTTCTAACAGAGGCAGAGGCAATGGAGGTTACAGAGGAAGAGGAGGTGGAAGGTCTGGAAATCAAGGCAGGGGTAGGGGTGGAAGAACCCCAAATCAAGGACAAGGAAAGCAGGCCAAGATGGTATGTCAACTGTGCAGCAGAACAGGACACACAGTGACTTCCTGCTGGTATAGGTTTGATCAAAATTTCAACAACAATGTCACTGGTCCACCTCCTCCTAGACACCCCTCAGCTTATCTTGCAGGACCTCAGACTGTTGGTGATCAGTCTTGGTATTTAGATTCTGGTGCCACTAATCATGTTACTTCTGATTTGAATAACTTGCACCTTAGTTCTGGTTTTGCAGGCTCAGATGGTCTTACTGTAGGGAATGGTGAGTGTCTTCTATAAAACATATTGGATACAAAACTTTACATACTAGCACAGAACGACTTCACATGAATGCCTTGTTACATGTCCCCAGTATAACAAAAAATCTCCTTAGTGTTTCTTCTTTGACTAGTGACAATGATGTTATTGTTGAATTTAACTCCTCTTGTTGTGTTGTGAAGGACAAGAAAACAGGGCAATCCTATTGAAGGGTACAATCAGTGATGGTCTTTATCGAATGCTAGAAGCAAGTGAGAGCTGCCTTCACTCCAAATCTACTACTTCTGGAATCCACAGTCCTAGGTGTCTTGTAGGTTCTGTTGTTAAGTTTGATCTAGACCCTAATGTGTGGCATAGGAGACTTGGCCACCCTTCTAGTGATGTCTTGAAGAAAATCCTAAACAGTTGTAATGTTTCCTTTGATAATGAAAGTTTGAAATTCTGTGATGCCTGTCAACTTGGCAAAAACCATGTGTTGTCTTCTACTGTATCTACCTCTAATGCTGCTGATGTTCTTGATTTGATTCATACTGACTTTTGGGGCCCTGCACCCATACACACACCTGAAGGTTTTCACTATTATATGCATTTTATTGATGATCATTCCAGATTCACCTGGATATACCCTATCAAACAAAAATCAGAAGCACTTGTTGTTTTCACTCAGTTTAAAAATCTTGTTGAAAATCAGTTTTCAAAAAAAATCAAGTGTGTTCAGTCAGACTGGGGGGAATACAGACCTTTCACTGATCTTCTCATACAAAATGGCATAGTTTTTAGACACCCCTGCCCTCACACACACTCACAAAATGGCAGGGCAGAGAGGAAACATAGGCATATTACTGAACTTGGTTTGACTCTCCTGGCTCAATCTACGGCCCCTTTAAAATTCTGGTGGCACAGTTTCCTAGAAGCTGTGAGTATTATCAATGTTCTTCTTACTAGAGTTCTCAACAATTGTAGTCCCTTTGAGGTGCTGTTTAAAAGAAAACCTAGCTATAACATGAGGCATGTTTTTGGCTGTGCTTGTTTCCCTCATCTAAGACCCTATCACATAACCAAATTCCAGTATCATTCCAAGAAGTGTGTCTATCTAGGTATTAGTCCTGATCATAAAGGGTACAAATGTCTTGATGACTCTGGTAGGATATATGTGTCTAAAGATGTGATATTCAATGAATGTGACTTTCCCTTTAAAGAAGGATTTAAACTAAGGCCTCATAGGGAGATAGTGAATGTCATGTCTGATCCTAACTATGTTGCTTGGTCCAGTATCTCCCAAAGTTCTGAATCTGATGCCATCATCAAGACAGCATTTGATAAAGATGATCCTCATGTACCTGCCAGTGGAATTGCTACCATATCCAACTCTTCATGTGACAAATCACCCTTCATAAATTCACCTCTCATAAATTCTGATCAGAATGATTTTGTTCATTCTGACCAAACATCACCTGTCTCCTCACCTACCTCCAACACACAAAACACCCCAGACACAATTTCCAGTGGTCAGAATCCTACTTTCAATAGCCAGGACACTATCATTGAAACTGAATATAGTCCATCACATGCTGCCCCACCAATCTCAAAATCACTACCAATGCAGCCACAACCTCATCCAATGCAGACCAGGTCAAAATCTAGCATCTTCAAGCCCAAAACCTACTCTGTTGAAGCCACTCCATCAGTCCCTACAGAGCCTTCTAGAGCATCTGAAGCCCTGGCTATTCCAGAATGGAGGAAGGCAATGGAAGAAGAATATGCAGCTCTGTGTAGAAATGATACTTGGGAGTTGGTGCCTCCATTAGGTAAGTATCACTTGGTGGACAATAGATGGATTTTTAAGCTCAAATTGAAGCCAGATGGCTCTGTCTTAAAGCACAAAGCTAGATTAGTTGCTAAGGGTTTCTGCAAAACTATGGAGTGGATTTTACTGAAACTTTCAGTCCAGTGGCTAAGGCTGCAACTATCAGAATTTTACTTACCCTTGCTGTGTCTTTTAACTGGAAAATTAGACAGGTTGACATAAATAATGCCTTCTTGAATGGTCCTCTTCAAGAAACTGTCTATATGCCACAGCCTCTAGGCTTCGTTGATCCCCAGAAACCTAATTATGTGTGCAGGCTTAAAAAGGCCCTATATGGTCTAAAACAGGCACCAAGGGCCTGGTTTGATGCCCTAAGTAAACAGATGCATGTTTGGGGATTCAAGCAGACTGTGTGTGATTCTTCCTTATTTGTGCTTAAAATTGGTGCTGATATTATGTATGTGTTAGTGTATGTTGATGATATCTTAGTGACAGGCAATAACACACATTTAATAGCCAAGTTTGTTCAGCAATTGGATAGCAGATTTGCTTTGAAGGATCTGGGAGATGTTTCATATTTTCTGGGGTTAGAAGTTTTCAGGGATGACACTGGCCTGTATCTAACTCAAAAACAGTATGCAGCTCAACTTCTTCACAAAGTGGACCTGAGAAATCTGAAGGCATGTCCTACACCCATGCCTGCTGGAACTCACTTGTCTCCAGATCAGGGGACACCTATGGCAAATCCTACTATCTATAGAAGTATTATTGGAGCCCTCCAATATCTTACTCTCACCAGGCCAGATCTGAGTTTTGCTGTCAATCACTTGAGCCAGTTTATGCAAAGGCCCACAGATGAGCATTGGAAAGCACTGAAGAGGGTACTGAGGTATATCAAAGGAACTCTCAGTTATGGTTTACATTTTAGGGCCAGTCCACTGCTGCACATAAATGGTTACTCTGATGCTGACTGGGCCTGCAGCTGGTGTTAAGGCCATATTTATATGATTATTGAGGGTTTATTTCATTATTATTTTCCCCACATTTGCATAATTTACATGAGAATTAAGGGTTTAAGTGTAATTATTTAATAAAGATGATTTTAAGAGGGTTGTATGCAAAATTGATGATTTTAAGTGTTGATTTAATGGAATTATTATTATTTGGATTTTATTACGTTTTTGCATTGTTTATTTATCATGTAGGTGTTAATTTTCGTGCATATAATGAGGATAAATGAAGCTCAAGTCGAATTATAAGAGATAGAGTTGGAATTGGCTTGAAGAAATTGGATAAAGATGAAGAGATCCGATCCTCGGCGGTTCGAACGGGCGTCTACGATCCTAAACGAGCGTCCGAAGTGAGCGGCGTCCATGCGGCGTC
This sequence comes from Gentiana straminea, assembly GCA_036785695.1. Taxonomy (NCBI): domain Eukaryota; kingdom Viridiplantae; phylum Streptophyta; class Magnoliopsida; order Gentianales; family Gentianaceae; genus Gentiana; species Gentiana straminea. The sequence continues at coordinate 7,237,858 of JAVUPR010000497.1, read as the reverse complement.
CGAATCGTATTTTACATTCGAGAGAGTTCGGACGGAGGATGAACGAGCGTTTACTTAGCGTCCAGGCATTCTGGACGGGCGTCCACGAGACCAGACGGGCGTTCAAGGCCGACTTAACCCTAACCGACTCAAATTCCTATAAATAAAGCGGCAGCCCTAACCCTAATTCAGATACCTTTTTACACAACATTGAGATCGCAATTTTCACAAAAGGCTGCGGCCAAAGAACCCTAATTTCACAGAGATGCAAATCTCCAACCCAACAATCATCTCCAACATGATTGTTGGCTAAAAGCCGTGCAGTGAGTCGACAGAGGAAGCCCATCAACAACAAAACCAACTAGAGAGTTCGATGCTTATGTGTAGTGAGTTTATTTCGTAGTTTTTCATTACTTTGGATCTGTTTTGTATTGTTTAAGTTTTATTGAATTAAGATTTGATGAAACGATCTATGTTTAATTTATGCTTGAATAAATTTATGAAAGTCTGTTTATTTAAGTTCTCTTTTATTCAAAGTAATGCATCTAATTGTGTTTTAAGAGATTATGCATGATTAGTTGAGTAAGAGTTTGGAAACAACCTCGTGATTTCGTTTTGTTTGCATGTTTAGTTTATTTGAAAAGATAAATTAAACCCTAGAATTTGGTTGAAGAAATTTAATTGAATTCGTGAATAAATCACTACTAAAAACTATGTCTTTTTAATCACCGTCTAGTTGGATTGTTGGTTGATAGGTGGAACCTAGTCGCCTTGCTGTGTTTTCCTTTAATTGTTTTAATCGAATCGTTTAGATCAAGTTTAGTTTAAGTTCTAGTTTTATAAACCCTAGTTTCCTGCTGTTTTCCTGCACTTTTCTGTTTCAGTTCGTAGTTAGACGCTCGTCCGCAACAGCAGACGCCCGTCCAGTAGGTTTAGTTTCCAGACGCTCGTTCATCAAAGTGAACGTTCGTCCGTCTTTCTGTTTTCTTATTTTCTGCTTGTTTTTATTCTTGTTTTAGTTTTAATTCTTAGGTTTAGGTTTTAGTTAGTTTCAGCTTTAGTTTAGATAGATAATTGTGACATAATTGATATAGATTTATATTTGAATCCGATAAACATTCCACTCCCTTAGGACGACCCGTTAACATCCTATACTACGATCCTTATACTTGGGGTGTTTCGGTTATAAATTGTAAAACTCGTTTTTACCGAACAAGTTTTTGGCGCCGTTGCCGGGGAGTCGGTAACGGTTGTCGGATTCTATTTAGGACAATTTTCTGAGTCAAAAAGGGGTCGTTTTTAGCACGCAGTAGTATTTTGGCCGTAACTTTCGGCTCGAGTGTCCGTTTGGAACGCAGGACCCCAATTTTGGCCGTAGGCCGTTCAGTGCATTTTCGAGGTCAAAATCCACTGTTTTCCCCTCTATTTTGGCCCTAGAAGATTTCAACACGTTTTTTTCCCGTCTTAGTGTTTTTCTAGTTTTTTAGGTTTTCGTAGCTGAACGAGCGTTCGATACCTTGAACGCCCGTCCACCTCAATTCTGTCTTCTGAACGAACGTTCATTCATCTGAACGAGCGTTCAGTTCTAAACGAACGTCCACTAACACTGGACGCCAGTTCAGTCTGTTCAATCATCACTTCTTTCCTTTCTTCTCTTTTCTTCTCTTTTCTTCTCTCCCTCTAAACCATCTAATCTTTTCTAAACCTGTTCTAATCAACCCCAAAGGGTTGATTTCTTCCTTTTTTCTTTCTTCTGGTTTATGCAAACGAGAAGTAAGAAGGGACTTCTGATCTTTGATCCTGAGCCTGAACGATCTATCCTTAGAAGAAGGCTTCTCCCTGATTTGGACAAAATGGCGGATCAAGATCCACCAATTCCAAATCCTGATCCCCAAGCTCAGTTAAATTTACTCCTTCAACAAATGCAAGCTGCGGCAAATGACGAGAATCGGCAAGGCCGGCATAAATCAACAACTTCAACAATTCCGCCAAAACCGGCAATCGGTTGAACCGGGACCCCTACACTCCATATCTTAATCAAGATTTTCTCGAGGGACATAGACCTATTCGTCCACCCGATATGGGGGAGTAAATTTCGACCTTAAAAATGGAGTAGTTGCACTAGTCCAAAATAGCTCTTTCCATGGCACTCAAGAAGACCCGCACGACTTCTTGTCCACATTCGTACAAATCGTGAAGCGAGCCATTATCCTGGTGTTGATTACGAGATCGTAAAGTTGAAGCTATTTCCTTTTGCCTTGAAAGGTGAAGCAAGCGAGATGGTTTAAGTCATTAGCCCATCATTCTCTCCATACATGGAATGATGTCAAAAGAGCCTTCGCTCTTAAGTGGGTTTCACCAGGCAAGATTATGGAGATGAAACGGGAAATAGCTACTTTCGAGCGGTTGGAGGATGAAACTGTTGGCAAAGCTTGGGAAAGATTGAATCTTTTGATGAGGAAATGCCCCAATCACGGATATGACGGACATGAGTTGTTGGAACTGTTTTACGAGAGGTGTCTCTCAACCTAATAGAGACTATCTTGACTCCACGACTCATGGATCCTTCTTAGGGGAGGTGATGAGGCCGCTTACGAGTAGCCGAGACAATTGCCAAGAACAACATGTGGTCGACTCCTAAGAAGACCAATATTGTTAAGAAAGAAGGTACGCAAGCAATCCCGATACACGGTTGTTGGTTGCTCGGATGGAATCGATAAGCAAGCGGTGGCCAATCTTCGGATGCGACCTTCGAGGTGAATTATCTTGGAACACGGTAGGGACCGAGATGACGGAGGAGGTAAACTTAATGGATAATCAAAACCAACCCTTCCGAAACTTCAACCGGAACCGAACTATTCGGGATTTCAAAGGCAAAACTTCAATCAAGCCAAGTTACCACCGGCCCTTCAAATTCGAATTCTTTCAACTCGAACTATCAAAGGCCGATTCGGAACTCCCAAAGGCCTCAAGGTGGCTGGAATCAAACTCGAACAATAATCATACCACCTCATGTGTCCCTCAACACAAATTCGATGAGTGGTAGACATGGTGAAGACTCGTCTACTAGTGTTAAAGCAATTGAGAGACAAGTTGGTCAAATGGCGGACCGGCAAGCAAGCGAGACCTCACGGTAAACTTCCGAGTTATACCGAGAGAAATCCGAAAGCGATGTGAATGTTTGCACTTTGCCATTACACCTCGGTGGGAGTATGGGCAAGAAGAGGAGTTGAATGAAGTAACGTTGAGAAGTGGTAAGAAGGCCGACCCGGCAAGGTGTCGGGAAACGAGTAGCCCCTCCCGACGCCATGAGTTCGGGAGGGGAAATCGAAACCACATGCCGAAGAAAGCAACGATGAGGAGCTTAGTGACAATTCTTCGGAGGATGAAAATAATTCTGATGACGAGGAAAGAAAGGAAAGTCAAGGGGCGGTACCCCTGACTAAGAAAAAGGAAGAAAAGTTTGTGAGATGGAAGGATAAGGAGGATGAGGCGATAAAGAATCAGGCCACGAAGAATGATAAAGCCCTTCCTTATCCACCGAAGAGCAAGGAGAGAACCCTCGCCAAAGACAAGCAGTATGATGGGGTGAGGAGGATACTTAGGGACACTAAAGTGAGTATGCCCTTAGCTGAGGTATTGTCTGAAATGCCTAAATGTACTAAGTATCTTAAAGAATTCTGTGGGAGCAAGAGAAAGCTTCAGGGGATGGCTGAAGAAGTGTTTCGCGAGGATTGCTCGATGGTTTCACAGAAAATTGCTGTTAAGCGAGATGACCCTGGCAGACCTTCAATCTCCTGTGAGATCGAAGGCCATTTATTCGAAAACGTCTTATGCGACTCAGGGGCCTCTATTAATGTGATTCCATTAAACGTATGCAAAAAGCTCGGGTTAGATAAAAGGATGCGGGAACGTCCGATTTCTCTTCGGATGGTAGATAAATCTAGCCGGACCGCAGCCGGTTGTGTAGCTAATGTGCTCCTTCAAGTTGAACATTTAGTCTTCCCTACCGACCGGGTTATTCTAGACTATCCACCGATAAGGAGATGCCTCTAATTCTAGGCCGAACCTTTTTAGACACTTCTAACGCTCTCATCGACTTCGCAAAGGACGTATTACTCTTAGAGTCGGTGACACATCCGTCACCTTCACACGAGGGACACATCCCGAAAGAGCCGTAATTGATGAAATATCGTTTGTCGAAGCTATCTATGAGGACGAAAAAGATGCCTACTTTGAAGAAGCGAGAGGAGTTGACAGAGATAGGTGTTTTTGAAGTCATGGACATTGAGGATCCGGTCGATTGCGGACCACCTTCTAATTCATTTCAAGCCGTAGGCATTGACGAGTCATCTTCACTCGCTCACACTTTGGGCTGTTATTGAGTTAGAATCATGGAGATGCCCGGCAACAAACGATGATTTCAAAGAACGAGTCGGGAAGACTTCATCCCTGGTGAAGAAGAAGCTCGATGGGTAGTTGGGACGAGGTAGAGTTTTGGAGAGAAGCTACTCACCGGGAGGTAGATGATCGGGAAGAGGCGGCGAGAAGAGCTTAAAGATGAAGAGTTAAGAAAAATGATCGATCACAAGAAAAAGGAAGCAAGTGTTGACCGGAGGATTCCGATGGATGATTTGATCCAGTACCTTTCTGGGGTTGAGCCTCGGGAAGATGAGTTATTCTTTAGTCAACCACTCCAAGCTCATAAAGAGAAAGGTGGCCCGTTAAAGTCTAGTATTGAGCAACCACCTACTGATTTAGAGCTCAAACCGCTTCCGAAACACCTTAAGTATATCTTTCTTAAGGATGGAGATAAATTGCCTTTGATCATTTCTTCGAAACTCGACCAAGAGCAAGAAGCACGGTGATAGAAGTGCTTAAGAAAAACATCCTCGCGTTCGGTTGGCAAGTGGGTGATATCCGAAGGATCAGCCCAGACATATGCATGCATAAAATCCGAACGGAGGAAGGCGCTAAAAAGGTAAGACAACCTCAGCGAAGGCTGAATCCGCATATGCAAGAGGTTGTCAAGAAGGAGGTTATAAAGTGGCTTGACATGGGAATCATCTACGCAATCGCCGATAGCGAGTGGGTCAGCCCTACTCAAGTTGTGCCAAAGAAGGGCGGTATTACGGTTGAAAAGAATGAAAAAGGGGAGGAAGTTGCCCTACGTCTCGTGACTGGCTACAGAGTCTGTATCGACTATCGTAGACCGAATGAAGTCACCGCACAAGATCACTTCCCCTTACCCTTCATTGACCAACTAATTGAAAGACGAGTGGTCACAAGTATTATTGTTTTCTCGATGGATACTCGGTTACTTCCGGATAGCCATCGACCCCAATGACCAAGAGAAGACCACGTTTACATGTCCATCCGGTACTTTTGCTTTTCGTAGAATGCCATTCGGTCTATGCAATGCACCCGCGACTTTTCAACGGTGTATGTTGGCCATTTTTTATGGACTTGTTGAGAAATGCATGGAGGTCTTCATGGATGACTTCTCGCCTACGGCGATAGTTTTGATGAAATTTTAGAGAACCTAGATATGGTACTCCAACGTTGCGTTGAGAAGAATGCGGTGCTTAACGGGAGAAATGCCATTTTCTAGTTGATGAAGGAATAGTTTTGGGACATAAGGTGTCCAATGCTTTGGTATTCAAGTTGATAAGGCTAAGGTCGAAGCCATTGAAAGGATGACGTACCCTAAGACAAGAAGGAAGGAGGTACGAGGTTTTCTAGGACACGTTGGCTTCTACAGGCGGTTTATTCGAGACTTTTCTACGATTGCCAAGCCTTTATCAAATCTTTTGAAAGACGATGTAGATTTCTTGTTCGATGCGAAGTGCAAGGAAGCTTTCAATTGTTTGAAAGATAAGCTTATCAGTGCCCCTATTTTAGTAGCACCTGACTGGACCAAGCCTTTCGAATTGATGTGTGATGCCTCTAATTATGCCGTAGGCGCAGCTTTTAGGTCAAAGAGTTGATAAAAGGTTCGGCCCATCTATTATGCGAGTCGTACCTTGAACCCGGCTCAATGCAATTATACTACGGCGAGAAGGAATTCTTAGTCGTTGTTTTTGCCATTGACAAGTTTAGAAGTTATCTTCTAGGATCTCAAGTGATTGTATGGACGGATCATGCGGCTTTACGCTACCTTATGGATAAAGCGGATGCCAAACCAAGGTTACTTAGATGGATTTTAATTCTACAAGAGTTTGACCTTGTGATTAAGGATAAGAAAGGTAGTGAGAATATTGTGGTGATCATTTATCTCGCTTAGTAAATGAGGGTGCGAGAGAATCACAATGATATAGGCATTGATTTTCCGGCCGAGCAATTGATGAAGCTTGAAACGGTTAGGCCGTGGTATGCGACTACGTCAACTATTTAGCGAGTGGTCATTTAGAGGATATGACGTATCGGGGAGAAGAAAAAGTTCTTTTCTCGATCTTAAATATCTCGTATGGGAAGATCCTTATTTGTTCAAGGTCCGTAAGGATGGTTTGCTTCGACGGTGTGTTCCCGAGCATGATCGGTGGGATATCCTAGAACAATGCCACGGCGGTCCTACCGGAGGTCACTATGGAACACCAAAGACGGTTGCAAAGATCCTTCAAGCCGGATTCTACCGGCCGACTCGTTTAAAGATGCGAAGCCTTTTGTAAAGGTTGTGATAGGTGCCGGAAGGCTGGACGGCAGAGTAGTAGGATGGAAATGCCACTTAAGCCCATTCTTGAATGTGAAGTTTTCGATGTATGGGGCATAGATTTTATGGGACCCTTTCCATCCTCATGTGGTAATAAGTATATCCTCGTCTGTGTCGACTATGTTTCCAAGTGGGTTGAAGCCATAGCTACCCAAACTAATGATCATAAAGTCGTGAAGAAATTCTTGCAAAAGAATATCTTTACTAGATTTGGTCGTCCGAGAGCACTCATTAGTGATGAAGGTACTCACTTTTGCAATGTGCCGCTTGACAAGATCCTTGAGAAGTATGGTGTCAAACATAAGATTGGTACACCATATCATCCTCAAACTAGTGGCCAAGTCGAGGTAAGCAACCGGAGCCCGAAAAGAATTTTGGAGAAGACCGTGAACAATAATAGATCTAATTGGAGTCTTAAGTTTGGATGACGCATTGTGGGCTTATCGTACGCATTCAAAACCCCGATGGGCACGTCACCCTTCCAAATGGTCTATGGCAAGGCTTGTCATTTACCTGTCGAACTTGAACACGAGCTTTACGGGCAATTAAATTCTTAAATTTCGATAGCCAACTCGTGTGGGAGAAACGGTTGTTACAATTGAACGAGCTCGACGAATTCGGACTCGAGCATACGAGAATGCTAAAATCGGCAAGGAGAGAACTAAGATACTCCATGACGCTAAGATCAAGGACCGAGAATTCAAAGTTGGTGAAATGGCTTTACTCTATAATACCGGACTTCATTTGTTTCCCGGTAAACTCAAGTCTAGATGGTCCGGTCCCTTTGAGATTCTCGAGGTTAATCCAAGTGGAGTAATTACTTTGAACGGGTATGGTAATCAAGCTTTCAAAGTGAATGGTCATAGACTTAAGAAATATTTTGGGCAACCAAAGGAAAAGCCTGAGACTCTTTATTTCCAAAGAAGAGATGAGAGTACGGATGTCCGGATTTGTGAAGAGATTCCATCTTATTTCTTGAGTCAGATGATGACATTCCTACCTCTACCCGTGAGGCACCTTCTCCCGAGACCCCGAGCGGTTAGCACACCTATGCCTATCATCCGCAAGAACAAGAAGAAGAGAGTCAGTGTGGTTTGGAGAGAAAAGTTTAATGACCTTATTGCACATTTGACTTGTTGTTGTGGTGAAAATCATTTCCGCCCCAATACTCCTGATTCCGATACTGAGGTGGCGGCTGTTAAACTAAAGTGGCCCGATCCAGGTTGATCTTTTGGAATCTGTGTCAAGCTATTGACATTAAAAGAGCGCTCCTAGGAGGCAGCCTAGTTTTCTTTGTTCGTTTTCTTTTCTTAGGTTGCTTTATTGTTTAGAAATAATACTTTAGTTGATTTTGTGTTGATGGTTATTCCTCTTACGTTCATGGTGAGTGTTTGTGTTATGTGTTGCTTATATACCCCGTGTACCCCGAGATTATATGGTATGTCGAGTGTTGCAGATACTTTTGAGCAGGTTTTCGAGTTACTACTGTCCAGTGTTGTCTATTCGAGTTGTCGCGGTACGTTCATGCTCCGGCCTGACCTCTGCCAACTTTCATCCGACAACCACTGTTGAAACCAGCTAAGTTTTCTTTTTCTTTTATTCTGCACATTCTGAGGACATAATGTGATTTAAGTGTGGGGGGGTAAATTGGGTATGTTTTTATGCTATATCCTTTGAAATATGAGTGAATGTTAAATTTCTGCGAAATTTAAAATTTTTTGTGAGTCTCGAGCATATAATTGGAACTAGATGCTTGCTAGTTGTAGTTTTCTAACGATGATAGTATGTGACTTAGTGAGATAATTATAGCATGTTTTACTTTTATGGAGATAGTTTCGTTTTTCACTCACGGAAGCCTTTGATTTTGAAGCATGACTTTTGAACTATATCCTTTCATTGTTTTAGTGATTTATCTTAGTAAGATCAGTATAGTAACACCTTAGTTAGACCGTGTACTGTGAATATCATAAAGTTTGAATGTGATAAGTAAGATGTAACTTATGACTTTGAAAAGTGAATGAATAAAATGAATAAGCAATTATTAATAAATACGTTTGTCGGAAGTCGGTTAATGATTTGAGTGCGGTAGGGTATACCTCGTATGTCCTATACCACTATGATGACCAAAAGCTCACGACAAGTTTAAAGAAGCTACCTTATGATTTGAGTAAGGTAGGGTGTTATCACGAAACATCCTATTCTACTATGATGGGTAAGAGCTCATTCTGATATGCGTCAAATTTGAAAATTTTGGAACCGATGAGTAAAAATAAAGTGAAGTCTTTGTTATCATGGATCTTATACCCAGTAGAACAGCATGATATGCTGTAGGGATTAACCTACTGAGTGCGTGGGAAGGCTTTGAGTGGAGCTATTGCTGTTTGTACCTAGGATAGTCATTGGAATTTTTGAGAGGATATTTCTTTGAAAGGCTTGTTAGATTGAGAATGGCTTGTCACACTTACACCGAATCTATCTCTGTGTTGGTATCATTTGCTATAGTTGTTGTATCTTTTGTTACGTGAGTTAGAGATCTATGTGGATTATTTATAAAGTTGAGCTATAGTTTTGATTGTTTTGTCCGAGGACGTACAAAAAGTTAAGTGTGGGGGAGTTGTTAAGGCCATATTTATATGATTATTGAGGGTTTATTTCATTATTATTTTCCCCACATTTGCATAATTTACATGAGAATTAAGGGTTTAAGTGTAATTATTTAATAAAGATGATTTTAAGAGGGTTGTATGCAAAATTGATGATTTTAAGTGTTGATTTAATGGAATTATTATTATTTGGATTTTATTACGTTTTTGCATTGTTTATTTATCATGTAGGTGTTAATTTTCGTGCATATAATGAGGATAAATGAAGCTCAAGTCGAATTATAAGAGATAGAGTTGGAATTGGCTTGAAGAAATTGGATAAAGATGAAGAGATCCGATCCTCAGCAGTTCGAACGGGCGTCTACTGATCCTAAACGAGCGTCCAGAAGTGAACTGGCGTCCATGCAGCGTCCAGAATCGTATTTTACATTCAGAGAGTTCAGACGGAGGATGAACGAGCGTTTACTTAGCGTCCAGGCATTCTGGACGGGCGTCCACGAGACCAGACGGGCGTTCAAGGCCGACTTAACCCTAACCGACTCAAATTCCTATAAATAAAGCGGCAGCCCTAACCCTAATTCAGATACCTTTTTACACAACATTGAGATCGCAATTTTCACAAAAGGTCGCGGCCAAAGAACCCTAATTTCACGGAGATGCAAATCTCCAACCCAACAATCATCTCCAACATGATTGTTGGCTAAAAGCCGTGCGGTGAGTCGACGGAGGAAGCCCATCAACAACAAAACCAACTAGAGAGTTCGATGCTTATGTGTAGTGAGTTTATTTCGTAGTTTTTCATTACTTTGGATCTTTTTGTATTGTTTAAGTTTTATTGAATTAAGATTTGATGAAACGATCTATGTTTAATTTATGCTTGAATAAATTTATGAAAGTCTGTTTATTTAAGTTCTCTTTTATTCAAAGTAATGCATCTAATTGTGTTTTAAGAGATTATGCATGATTAGTTGAGTAAGAGTTTGGAAACAACCTCGTGATTTCGTTTTGTTTGCATGTTTAGTTTATTTGAAAAGATAAATTAAACCCTAGAATTTGGTTGAAGAAATTTAATTGAATTCGTGAATAAATCACTACTAAAAACTATGTCTTTTTAATCACCGTCTAGTTGGATTGTTGGTTGATAGGTGGAACCTAGTCGCCTTGCTGTGTTTTCCTTTAATTGTTTTAATCGAATCGTTTAGATCAAGTTTAGTTTAAGTTCTAGTTTTATAAACCCTAGTTTCCTGCTGTTTTCCTGCACTTTTCTGTTTCAGTTCGTAGTTAGACGCTCGTCCGCAACAGCAGACGCCCGTCCAGTAGGTTTAGTTTCCAGACGCTCGTTCATCAAAGTGAACGTTCGTCCGTCTTTCTTTTTCTTATTTTCTGCTTGTTTTTATTCTTGTTTTAGTTTTAATTCTTAGGTTTAGGTTTTAGTTAGTTTCAGCTTTAGTTTAGATAGATAATTGTGACATAATTGATATAGATTTATATTTGAATCCGATAAACATTCCACTCCCTTAGGACGACCCGTTAACATCCTATACTACGATCCTTATACTTGGGGTGTTTCGGTTATAAATTGTAAAACTCGTTTTTACCGAACAGCTGGTATGATAGAAAGTCTGTAGGTGGCTACTGTGTCTTTCTGGGAGAGTGCTTGGTGTCTTGGAGCTTGTCACGGATTTTTATCTAACGAAACAAACAAGTAATAAAATTTATAAATCCGGTATTCCCCAAGTGTAGGGATCGTAGTATAGCGATTAATACCGGAGTCGATCTCAGGGAATCGGAGGTTGTGGATCCTAGTTTTTATTCCTAAACTAACTATTGTCACGAGAATCTAAACTAAACGAGAAAACTAATTTAAACAAATATGCATAAAAGGAACTAGACGAGAGGATTGAATCCAATGCTAGGCAAGATTGAAAGCAATAAAAACTAACTAAGTCGCGAAAAAATAAAATAAACTAAACTAAGCTAAGCAATTCGAGTCAAGTGATTTAAATCAAATTTTAACGAACGAACAAGCAATTGTTCCACCTATCCTATCAACGTTTGATACTAATTCGGATTATTTCGTGATCTCTACTCAAGTTGTGATTCACCTATCTAAGGCATGAACACCTACTTTCGTAGACAAGTTCGTTTTCTAATCTTCGATCTTTCGATTAAAGATTAAGTCTTTCTAACCTAGGCGTGAAATCTTTCAATTTATAATCTAGAGATTCAATCTAATAACTTTCGTTGTGATTAGATTAAAGGTCTAAACTTTTATCATGGTGTTCTAAGGTTAACATGACTTTCATCAAGCAAACAATAAACAAAGGCACGGATCTTTCGATATAGCATGCAATCAACATATAAAAACATGATAAAAGTAACAACTTTAATAGACACTCACAAAATAATCACGTACTAGAGATCAAACTTGTTGAAACGGACGGCTTCACAACGCTCGTTCAAGGAGGATTTAGCCTCACAGCATCCTTTGCACATCGAATTGTTGAATAAAAAGTACATGGAATTAATTAATCTAACCTAGGAATTTAAAGGCATAAAATTTGATAAAAGTAGTAAAGAACCGCAGCCAAGTCTGCTCCTAAAATTTTAGGGTTCGAATTGTGTGTTATGTTGAAGGAAATCCGCGCTTATATAGAGTTTTAGGTCGGTGCTTTGCTAAGTCGGCAATGTGGACGCTCGTCCGCCAAAATGGACGCTCGTCCGCTCCGCCATGAACTCCTTCCAAACGCTCGTCCATGCTCCGTCCATAGACTACGTCGATTTCTTCATCCGGAACGCCGGTTCATCCTTGAACGCCGCATGAACGCTCGTTCAAGTTCGGTTTGATGTGATTTTTCCATCTTTATCTCTTTTCCTCATTCCACTTTATCATTATCTCTTTCTCAATTGAACTTAGCTCGACTTTGATCACTTTTTATCGAGATCGAACCACATAACTTTTTTTATAACACATAGAAAAGATTGCAAAAATGTAATATAATTCAAATAATCATAATTGCATATTAAGAACACATAAATTCACCAATTTTGCGATTAAACCGATAAAAACCTCACTTGCTCAATAACTCATTTAAACACTCGTTTTCTATGCAAAATATACAAATATAGGGGGAAATCATTATGAAATATAGCATTATAAAACGTACAAAATCACCCTTAACAGAGCTCCAGAAAACAACATGTTGTATCTAGATCGAGCACAGAGTCTGAATACAGAAGTGTTGCTAATCTGGCTGCTGAAGTTCTGTGGTTGACTCAAATGATGAAGGAGATGCAGTTGCCAGTGATGAAGACACCAGTGCTGTGGTGTGACAACACAGGGGCTACAGCTTTGTCATCCAATCATGTTCATCACTCTAAAACCAAACATGTTGACATAGATGTCCATTTCATCAGGGACCAAGTGTTGAAAGGCAAGTTGAAGGTCCAGTACATACCATCCAGTGATCAAATAGCAGACACATTGACAAAGGCTCTTCCAAACTCTCAGTTCCAACAATATAGAAGCAAACTGAATGTGTTTCACCTACCTTCAGTTTGAGAGGGGTGTTAGATGATGTGTAAGAGTATAGTAGTGACAAGTGGCTGTGTATGTGTGTGACATGTGTCACAGGTTGTTAGGATAAGATTCCTTAGTATTGGTATTTATGTATTATGCTGCTACTGTGTTTTGTATTCTATTAAGACTGATAAAATCTATCTGAGATTTCTATCTCTTCTCCTTCTTTATGTGAGAGAGGGGTAGGGGGAGGGGGAAGGTAATCCGGATCCTCTACTTTGAGAATCCCCGCTTTCTTCAACTTTGGCGATGTGGCACGATCGTTGCCGCACATCTCAATCCTCAACTTTGAGAATCCCCGCTTTCCCCAACTTTGGCGATGTGGTGCAATCGTTGTCGCACATTTCAATCGGATTGAAATGTGCGGCAACGATCGCGCCACATCGCCAAAGTTGGGGAAAGCGGGGATTCTCAAAGTAGAGGATCCAGATTCGGGGGAAGGAGATGGCAGTCAAAGATTTTTTTCCCATTGTTGTAGCATTATTTTCTAACGTTAATATAGGAAAGTTGTTTAAAATCTGTCCTTATAACCAATTATCTTTTGAGTGTGTCTTAAGTGCCTTATTAAGTACTCACACCAGTCCTTATAAACAAATACCCATTAAATTAATACATTATATTATGTTGGATCTACATGGATTTTTTTTAACGAAAATATGTAATTTCGGGCCCCGAGACGGTTGGGCCTTCGGCCAATGCCTCCAACCGGACAATAACATCCATGCTACCATGACTAGTTCATTTTCTAGGACAAACACGTTTCCTCAACTGACCATGATTTGAGAAAATGTTTAGCATTCCATGACCACAACCGTTAACCAGGGGCAGATCTATGTGAGGGAAGGGGATGTGACCCGGACCCGGATCCCCTACGGTACCTTTTACGGTGCAAGGTGTTGTGCACACACATCAATCGTTACGCCAATAATAGTGGTGTAAAAAGATGTTTTACGACAATGATAGTGTCATAAAATTTCTTTTTACGACACTATTATTTTCGTAAAATAATTTAACGCCAATAATTTCACGACACTATTATTGTCATAAAAACATCTTTTTACGACACTATTATTGTCGTAAATTTTTCTCTTTACGCCGATAATAGTGTCGTAAAAAGATATTTTACGACAATATTATTGTCGTAAAACATCTTCTTACGCCACTATTATTGGCGTAACGCATGATGTGTGTGCACAACACCTTGCACCGTAAAAGGTGTACCGTAGGGGATCCGTGATCCATGTGACCCCATTAAGATCGGAGATTTTTTTTAGTATTAAAACTAAATAATTTTGTTGTTATAAAACGTAATTTTGTCGTTAAAAAATTTATTTTTAGACTCCGGTGATATCACTGGAACAAAATTTTGAATAAAAAATATAGTTTTACGATCCGATAACCCCACTGAAATAAATTTTTAGATCCGCCAGTAATGCCGTTAACCGTCGGGTGCTGTTCATTGTTTGTCTAAGGTTTCTAGAGAAATTGTTAAATTTTCCTTGTTCCGATTTCCGTCAACGGATGAGCAGGATAATTAGAAATTTGCAGTCAAAATAATTTTGGGATTTGTTGTGGTTGTTGATGCAAATACGAGGTTTACGAAGGATAGGCACAGGGATTATAGTTCGGCCAAAACGCAAGTGAATTTGGAAAATATAAATATTTTGCTAACACGGATCTAAGGTGAGTTTATTATTTTATGTGTGTATTTTTATTTATTTTCAAATATTATACTTATATCAAATGTTGATTTAAACTCGGAAGTCATTTTCAAATGAATTCTTAAAAAATTAATAAAGCAAAATGATTTGAAATGACTAAATGTGTTGAGTTATACCACAATTTTACTGAACCTATAAATACCGATACTTGGAATTGACGAATAATACTTGCTCGCTCTCTTGTTCGTGGCACGAAAGTGTCGAATCTCTAGTGGCTAGGGGATTAGAGTTACTGCTCTAGGGGAACGGCTGGTCACCGGTCTCGGGACCTCTTGACTCGAAGTCTTTCCGACAGTAGCTAGGGTGCTCACTCGTAAGAGTGGGACGATACCTTTTTCCTTGAAGATTCATGCTACAGCCGGGAAAGCAATGGTTGGCGGTTGGTGCATGGGTCCTGGGGCATGGATAGGATTGGCTGGAACAGTGTAGGAGGTTTGCACGGTGAAAGTTTATTCTTTTCCCTGACGATCGGCCGGATTCGTCAGCCTTGGCTTGTTATCGTGGTGTGCGATTGAAATCCATGGGTACATATAGTGTTTGGGCGGTACTTGACTCATCGGCTTGGCCAAAGCTAGTGCTTGTGATGTGATTTCCATAGAAGAAAAACATTATTAGATTTGATTATAGTCTTTTATTTATTTTTAGTTCTTTTGTTACTATCCCACATTAGTTAGATAGTATTTTATTTTTGTTATTATTTTTATTTATTGTTATTTTGTCCCACATTGCAAAATTAGCAATTGGTCGTGGAGTCTGTAGCCTATATAAAGGCGAGTAGAGTCATTGTAACAAACAGTTCAAACATTATTGTGTGAAATTTATGTTAAGCTTTTAAGCTTTCCGTGAGTATTCTTGTGTAGAATATTCGAATCATGAACTTATCAAGTTTTTGAGCATATCTTGTGGCGTTCGTATATCAAGGTTCTTAGGTACATGTTATCTAAGGGTTGAGGTCATACCAAGGTTCTTAGTTACGGCTTAGCTAAGGGTCGAGGTGCTCGTTTTATTGGTGCCTTCGGTCAAGTCATCGGGCATTTTCGGATCTGATTCGCTTCACGGATCACATCAGTTGGAATGATGTGATTTCCATAGAAGAAAAACATTATTAGATTCGATTATAGTGTTTTATTTAATTTTAGTTCTTTTGTTACTATCCCTCATTGGTTAGATAGTAATTTATTTTTTGTTATTATTTTTATTTATTGTTATTTTGTCCCACATTGCTAAATTAGCAATTGGTCTTGGAGTCTGTAGCCTATATAAAGGCGAGTAGAGTCATTGTAACTAACAGTTCTAACATTACTGTGTGAAATTTATGTTAAGCTTTTAAACTTTTATTTGTGTAGAATATTCGAATCATGAACTTATCAAGGTTCTGAGCATACCTTTGTGGCGTTCGTATACCAAGGTTCTTAGGTACATGTTATCTAAGGGTTGTGGTCATACCAAGGTTCTTAGTTACGGCTTAGCTAAGGGTCGAGGTGCTCTTTTTATTAGTGTCTTCAGTCAAGTCATCGGGTATATTCGGATGTGATTAGGTTCACGGATCACGTCAGTTGGAATGATGTGATTTCAATAGAAGAAAAACATTATTAGATTTGATTATATTCTTTTATTTATTTTTAGTTCTTTTGTTACTATCCCACATTGGTTAAATAGTATTTTATTTTTGTTATTATTTTTATTTATTGTTATTTTGTCACACATTGCTAAATTAGCAATTGGTCTCGGAGTCTGTAGCCTATATAAATGCGAGTAGAGTTATTATAACAAACAATTCAAACATTATTGTGTGAAATTTATGTTGAGCTTTTTGTGAGTATTCTTGTGTAGAATATTCGAATCATAAACTTATCAAGGTTCTGAGCACACCATGTGGCGTTCGTATACTAAGATTCTTAGGTACAGGTTATCAAAGGGTTGTGGTCACTAAGGGTCGAGGTGCTCGTTTTATTGGTGCCTCAGTCAAGTCCTCGGGTATTTTCGAATCTGATTTGGTTCACGGATCACATCAGTTGGTATCAGAGACAGACACTGACGGGTGACGGTATCCAAATATCATTTTTTATTTTCTGCTTATTTTTTTCCTTTCAATATCAAAAACGAAAAAATATCCTGCTTCGTTCAATATCAATTATTTTCCAAGTTTCTTCATCTTGTTTTCTGCATCATATTTAAAAAAAAAAATCCAGTGTTTTTTTTTTTTAGTACCACTTGGGTTCCTACTTCCTCTTTTATCAAAAACAAAAAAAGAAAAATCCATCAAATTGCATCAGATTTGTGGTTGTTAGTCCAATTCATTCATGCTTTTTGCGGCTGATTTTATATTGCCTAGTCCATCCAGTTGTTTAGACAATTCAACTGATGTAAGGTTTAAAAAAAGAAAAATCCATCAAATTGCATCAGATTTGTGATTGTTAGTCCAATTCATTGACGTTTGCTTTTTGCGGCTGATTTTATATTGCGTAGTCCATCCAGTTGTTTAGACAATTCAACTGATGTAAGTTTCCCTACTTACAATTCAACCGCCGACTTTGAAGGCGCAAGTTTCTCTATTTTATTTTTACTCCGATACCCATTTGCCTCTTTTGATTGGTTTAAAAAAAAAAAAAAAATTAAAAAACATACAAGCCAAATTGTCGAGTCTTTCACGTCTTAGGTGTCATTTTTATCACACCCGTGATTTCTAGTACACCTCTTAAAAAATCCAAAAAAAGTTTTCCGTGATTTATTATCTGGACATTCTGGATACTTAGTGTGTGATACTTATTGGTGAATGGTGAATTTCAATCTTGACTAATGTCAAAGGACAATCTTATGGATGTCTATTTTCGGATATTCACGGAGGCATATACCGCCGTGATTGATAGAAAATTTGAAAATATGATGGCTCAATTTCAAGACATGTTAATAAAAAGACGTGGTGGTCAAAATAACAACTTATTTTACACATCATGTTTTATTGGAGATTATGAATATGAGTTTTGTATTGATCACGATGAAGAGGAAAATTTAATTAGTAAAGATGTGGTTAAGGAGTTAAACTTGCGGACGGAAAGGCTTCATCGTCCTTACTACATTGTTGAGGGAAGTCATCGGGTTAAAGTTACATGGTATGCACGGGTTCCAATATCCAATGGAAGTTATAAAGTTGTTGCTTCATGTGATGTAGTGCCACTGAGTGATGCACATTTGATATTAGGGAGATCATGGTTATCTTTGCATAATGCATGTTATAATGCATCCCGGACTCGCTATTCTTTTTCCTTTTATGGCAAGAAACATGTTTTTGAATCTTTATCCTCTACGCAACAAAGTAATATTCAGATTGAGGAGTCTCAAGCCTCTGGAAAATGTAAACAAGGTTGTAGTGGAAGACAGATTGGAGGAGGTTGTTGGAGCAAAATTAGTGGAGGTAGTCCAAGAGTCGATTGTGGCACAGGCAATCCCCGAGGAGAATAAAAAGGTGTTGGAGATACATGTTGCAAAAGCAAATGAGGATATTGCAATAGTGGGGGAGAAAATCGAGGCAAATAAGGATGTTGGTCCTACTTCACCGACCACTTGTTCAAGTTCTATCTTGTCTTCTTTGCAGGTACATGCAGACCATCCACTTGAGGAGAACATTGGGCTATATGATATACCCAATCCAGCCCCTATATTGCCTATGAACATTCTAGATCATGTTAACATTGGTGGCAAACCGGAGCACAGTTTCATTGATCCATTTACTACGTATGTTGCTGACTGTCCAGCTGTGCATTGTTCTCGTTATCTTGCTGTTAGGAAATCTACGCGGGAACGCATCGGAATTCAAAATTTTATTTCCTTTTAACCAAGATCGACTTCGTTTAAGCAATAAACAAATGAGCTAGTAGACGGTGGTTACCTTGGATGATCTAAAAGATCGACGCTTTGACCATCCACTTGAGGAGAACATTGGGCTATCTGATATACCCAATCCAGCCCCTATATTGCCTATGAATATTCTAGATCATGTTAACATTGGTGGCAAACCGGAGCACAGTATCATTGATCCATTTACTACGTATGTTGCTGACTGTCCAGCTGTGCATTGTTCTCGTTATCTTGCTGTTAGAAAATCTACGCGGGAACGAATCGGAATTCAAAAATTTATTTCCTTTTAACCAAGATCGACTTCGTTTAAGCAATAAACAAATGAGCTAGTAGGTGGTGGTTACCTTGGATGATCTAAAATATCGACGCTTTGACCGTCTACGGAGAGTAGCGATGCACGGAGCTGCCCAAACGTTCGGCCTATACCGGTGATCCACACGAATAGCCCTCCGGAATCTCATCATGGATTGCTACTAGAAAATTCCGGTTGCTAAACCGGCCTTTTCTCTCTCTCTCTCTCTCTCTCTCTCTATGAACCTCTCTAATTTTCACAAGAACTATTAGCTAATATTAATAATAATATAATACTATGATTAATTAATTCACAAAATACATGCATATGATATATATATATATATATATATATATATATATATATATTCTACCTACACATACATTATGTGTATATTTAATTAATCAACATAATTAATATCTTGTATCTTATTTATTCATAATAAATAAATATCACCATATTAATTTACCACTATAACATTTATAGTATGAGATAAATTATTTCCTTATTTGGTTATCAACTATAACCACATTTTAATCCGACTTGATGTTCATATGTGTGTGATCCGATAGGCTTCCGATATGTTGGCCGTAGACACAAAGTGCTAATTACGAAAATGCCCTTCATACCTAACGATCACGGGATAGCGTCTAGCAACACACCGTGACCCCCAATCATCGGAAGAGTCAAATGTAATGACTACTACCTTTCATGTGAAACGGTTACCGTGCAAATAGAATCCTATCGCTGTATTAATATCCATATGGTCGTACGTCGAGTGTCAAGCATCAACGACCATATCTTATAATCTGGCTATCATGTTCTCTCAAAGTAACTCATTTACTTCCACTTTGCAAAGATTCACAAGAGTAAGACATTCCTTATAAGAAGGCCCTTTCGGATATTCACCCACACTAATAGGGTACGCGATTTCCGGACGACCAAACATGTATACTCAGCATGCTTCAGTATCACACCCAATCACTACCGCATGATCGCCCCATGGATAAGGGAAACCTCAATAGTGTCAAAGCATGAAAATCCACACCGTGATGCCATGTAGACTCCGATCCAAAGGATAATTACTCAACCGTCACATAGTGTGACACTTAACAGTGTAAGTGGGTCAATCTAACGTACGCATTCTCTAATACACGTCCACGTACAGTCCAAGTTTCTCTACACTTCGATAGATGAGATCTATCCCTACCCTTAAAAATAGAAAGCATCTAATACGTGCTAGCATGTTTGTACTATCAATGCCCTGTTTAATTGTACATAAGCCTAGAGACATTTAAGTATCAAACTTATTAAAGTGATTAGAGATCTCATCAACCATAATCGCCTATCATGGACAGTTTAATACTAAGGACGTTATCATATAACAATTCATAATTGGTTCTTTAAAAGAACAAATATATGACAATAAAAAAGCCATTTATTATAGTATAAACATAAAGAAATAGTAGAAATGATCCGACCTGGTCGGATCCGGTCCAACCCGATTGGGTTTAGGACACTATTTCAACAATCTCCTACTTGGCCTATAACCAATCACTCGCAAACACAAGACCGAGTTGAAACACAAGAATCTCATGCAATACCGGCAACCAGCCCTAGCCATGAACGGATCGCTATCCGTGGGGACTCAGACTATCTTCATATCATGCTCCAAATGACCAAGTCAAAAGGAACCGCCTTAACATGCACACGAATCTCTAACGAGGCCCTGGTCCTTGCCTAAGCAATGAATCCACTTACTATATCAGCTAAATAGAAAAGGTGGAAGAACAACACAAGGTTCAGGAATGAACCTTCTAGATCCATTTACTGCTCCCGCTGCGCCTCCAAGGCACTACTGTGTTTTGGCCTGGTTGTAGAATTTATAGTGACAAATAGCTAAGAACATTTCCAACTCATTGTATCACTTAATCAAAGTGACTGGAAACCCTGACTGTAGCTTTCACTCACGTTCATTAGACTCAGGATAT
The DNA here is from genome assembly GCA_036785695.1 of Gentiana straminea. Classification (NCBI taxonomy): domain Eukaryota; kingdom Viridiplantae; phylum Streptophyta; class Magnoliopsida; order Gentianales; family Gentianaceae; genus Gentiana; species Gentiana straminea. The sequence continues at coordinate 7,217,125 of JAVUPR010000497.1, read as the reverse complement.
ACATCTATATAACTATATTTATCTGATTCCAAGTTTCGATAAACTAGGAAACCATCCTTAACTTGTTTAAGGATATTCTCGACATTCACCAGATTCGCTTTCATTCTTGCTCATGACTCTTCATGGGCTATGAACATCTAGCATTACTTTTACGATGGTTCCTTTTTCCGTAGCAAATGAAACCTTCTATAAGCATCATCTTTCACCTTATCTATAGGACTAACGTCCGAACATAGATAAATCTTGAGAACACCGGCTAGCAATATCTCATGTCGCCATCTATGCTAAACTCTTTTAGCATCACATCTATATAGGTAAACTATAAACTAACAACAGTTAAATCTATCACTATAGATTCTTATTTCAAAAATAAGAACTGCTAATCCAAGTGCTTTCGTAAAGACCTTGGACTACCAAACATTAATTGACTATGACATAGGGTGATAATTCCCGAGAGAGATACCCAATATCTTACTCAAAAATCGTAACACACTCCCACTATCCCTCTTGCACATTGGGCATATCCCTTCTTTTGACTAAATCAAACTCCTTTGATTATCAAACAAAGAAATTATCTAGAGAAACTTGTTTGAGTCCATAAATGGATCTCGTGGGCTCTCATATCATGTTATCATCTATGAACATCGAGATGTTTGCCCAACTTCTTCAACACTATCATACATCCATGATACGAAGTTTTAACAAGCATAGTCTGAATAGAACTGGGCTCAGTTGGCAGTATAAAGATAATTACAAGGTTTACACCCCGTACCCTTTAGCCATCACTGTAGCCTTATGGTAATCATATTACTATCCATGTTAGCCTCTCAGGGACATTCCCTCTAGGTAAGACAGACTAGGTTCACAACCTGGTTGTCACTGATGGAATCTAATTCTGATATTATGGCTCCTGGCCATATCTCTCAATCTTGCCTTTCAAATATTCCTTCATAAGTCTTGAGATATTCATTCTTCAAGATGAACATACCAATAGCCTTTTAGGCTTGAGGTTATTCATAGACTTACAGATTTTTGTGTTGATCGCGTGCAAAGCACTTACTAGCAATAGGACTATGTCTATCGTAGTAGAGTACTGGCGAGTCAAGGTCGATCCCACAGAGACCGTAAGAATGTCTAATTATCAAGATTGAGGTTGTCACGATAATGGTCTACGACGAACTATAATATAGACAATAGTGAAATTGGTGCCTCAAACAAACAAGGTTATGCTTGTTCACACGAAGCAAAAATGAGTTTCTTATGTATTAGTTCAATTATGAGTAATTAGTTATTCCCCCCACACATGCAACAGTCCTCCTCACTGGTGAATTTATTCATTGTTCAGCTACGGGTACAACTCCTAACCCTATCTACTCCGACAATGGTAGTAAGCAATCTATACGCAAGCTACCCTCCTTAATTGGTCCATTAAATCCCATACGCATAAAGAACTAGAGTTGTCGATATTGAGCGCTAACCCATACCGCAAACCCGCCTAAACAGCTGTCGATATTGATCAGCACGTTCCTAGGGTCCATTTTAGATAATGTCCAAACATAGCACTTCACTATTCCTATTTCATGCTAGTTTACGATGACATGCAAATAGTTGATCAAGCTACTAACATGTAAATTAAATCTATCGATCAATGTAGGTGGCGCCGATTATCATGAATTAGTAATCTACTAGGTATTCAGATATAGTGATATAGACCGTCGCAGATTTGAAGAACGCAACTACTATTTCATGATTTCTTCACCAACGAATCAGATCTATAACACATGGGGTAAAATAAACTAACTACTACATAATTAAACTAAATAGGCCATAAAAACATACTAGTCGAATAGAACAATGATAGATCTACATCTTGGAAAAGACAGAAAATCATACCCTCGAAGATGAGCGTAGATCTCCCTCGGGTCTCTCCCTACGCGGCGACTCCGTCGTCTCTCCGACTAGAACTCATAAAATAAATAAAATAAAGAACAAAGAACTTTTATTGCATAATTTGCCTTGAATAATTTGGGTACATTGTGTTCTGAGATGAAGCCTCTTATTTATAGCTATATAAACCAACTTAGAAACATCTAGTTCTGCCCCTCGTCCAAGAAAACGCGTTTCGGAAGGATCTGGATCCTCGGTAAGTTGGCACCGCCTCTCGATAAACCAAGGGTATTTTTGTCCTTTTTCTTTAGCCGACTTAGCTTGGAATGTTCTGGAATACCCTAGGCCCAATCCTTTCATTCAGTCCACTCCAGATTCGTCCATCATACTCACCCCAATATTTCGTATCCTGAAATAATCAAATAATACACGAAATAATATCGAAATAGGGAGAATAGACGCTAAGTATAGATTTCTCGACTCACGAACCCATATGCTATTCAACTCAAATGGTTCATATTTATAGGTCGAAACAACTATTTTTTGCTCATAATGGATAGAATGTTGATGCCGTAGGATAGACTATTTTAACCGTCATCAACTACCCCCCACTAGCCTTCTGCGCGTGTTAAGGGTGAAATTTATGATTTATATGACGTTATTCCCGTAACAATATCCTTGGTATTTTAGTACTTTTTATAGAAAAGTGTTGGTTTTATCGAATTATTGAGTAAACGAGTTTTAAATGTGTTTAAATGCAAAATCGAGATATTTATGTGATTTTATCGGTGTTTTATGTTTATCCGTATGATGTTACATTTTGCATGTTTCTATCATGTTGTTAGGTACGTTTGCATGATGAGTAAGGAGCTTAAACGATGATCACATGAAGATGGAAGAGTTGAAAGATGTTTAAGTGAAGAATCATTGAAGAAACCGGAACCAGGAACTTCATGGGAATTTTGTCCACACTTGTAGGCACTTTCAGGGAAAGTTGTCTTGATCAAAGTTGTAGAGGATTGAAATATCTTTCCAACGCATGTTGAATTACTTCATTCGGAGCCCTATAAGTGAAGTTATGAGCAAAATACTGGAGCTGGGTCCTGGACGGGCGTCCATGATGATGAACGAGCGTCCGGAGCGGTTACTGTAGCAACCGACTTGATTTTCCTATAAAAACAGCGTGATCTTTACCCTAATGACACATTATTCGAACCCTAAACCCTAGGGGCAGCTTGGCTGCGTTTTTCCTTCAGTTTTTCTCTAGTTTTATGCACTTAAACTTCTAGATTAGATTAGATAATTTCATGTACTTTTATTCATCAATTCGAGTTGTCAAGAAGATGCTAAGAGGCTAAATCCTCTTGAACAAGCGTTGTGAAGCCGTCCAATTCAACGAGTTGATTTCTCGTTCGTGATTATTTTGTGAGTTCTATTTCAAGCTCGTTTCTTTTATCATGTTTTGTATGTTTTATTGCATGTTTAATCGAAAGATGCTTGCTTTGATGATTGTTTATATGATGAGAGTCGTGTCAACCTTAGATCACCATGATAAAAGATTGGATCTTTGATCTAAATAAAACGAAAGTTATTAGATTGATTTTCTAGATTAGAAATCGAAAGATTTCACGCCTAGGTTAGAAAGACGTAATCTTTAACATCGAAAGATAAAAGATTAGAAAACGAACTTGTCTACGAGAGTAGGAGTTTATGCCTTCGATTAGGTGAATCACGACTTGAGTAGAGATCACGAAGTAATCCGAATTAGAATTGAATGTTGATAGGATAGGTGGATCAATTGCTTGTTCGTTCGTTATAACTTGATTTAATCCCTTGAATTTGAATTGTTTAGCTTAGTTAGATTTATTGCATAATTAGGTTTAGATTTAGTTTAGTTAATTGGTTCGCAACCACTGTTTTCCCTGGCTTTAGAACTTGTTCTTCCGTCCAGCTTTACATTCTTGTTAGTTTATTTTCTGTTTCTTTTTTGTTTAATAATCGTGACATAGTTAGATAAATAAAAACTAGGAATCACAACTGTCAGTTCCCTGAGATCGACCCCGGTATAATCACTTTACTACGATCCCTACACTTGGGGTATACCGGGTTATAAATTTTATTACTTGTTGTTTTCCTTAGATAAAACCCGAGACAAGTTTTTGGCGCCGTTGCCGGGGAACCGGACGGTTTGCCTAGTTTTTGTTTTTGTTGTTTTTCGTTTCTGTTGTTGTTTTGTTTTATTTTCTGTTTTTAGGTTGTTAGTTAGATTAACCTTTAGATATTAGGTTAGTTAGGGTTTCCTTTGTTAGGTTTTTGGTTTAGATTTTTAGGGTTTAGATTTTTAGGGTTTTAAAGGTTTGAGTTTTGTGATTAGTTCTTTCTTCTTTCTCTTCTTAATCCCCTTCTTTTACGCTTTGTTTTTGATATTTTTACATCTGGACGAGCGTTTAAGATTTTGGACGCCCGTCCACTGTAAAAATTTCAATTCTGTATCAATTTCGACCCTTAGACTAGCGTTCATCATTTTGGACGCCCGTCCAAGGACATTCTGAAAGACCGGACGAGCGTTCAGTTTTTGAACGCCCGTTCAGTCCAAACTCTGGAAAAACGCTCGTTCGCATATGTGGACGCCCGTTTATTCCTCTTTCTTTCTTACTCTTGTTCTTCTCTTTTCTTGTCTTTTATTTAGGTTTTTGATCTGAGAATTAGGTTTTTAATCTTTTAGTTAGATTTTAAGTTCTTAGGTTTCCTTTTCTTAGTTTAGGTTTTGAATTCTTAGTTTTAGATTTTATTTCCTCATATTTAGGTTCATCTCAACTTGATTTTTGGGTTCGGTTTATGCAAACTCGTAGTCACAAGGGGTCATTACTTTACTCCCCTGACCTCGAGCGGACTATAGTCCGACCCAATAGGCGAAGACTTCGTTTTGACGAAGAAAACGCAGAAGATCAAGAGTTTGATCAATCTTTAAGAAGGGAAATCGAAGAAACTGTAATTATGGCTGCTGAGGATAGACGTACATTGGCAGACTACGCTATACCTGGTGCAGTAACTGTCAACCCGGCTATCGTCTTACCAGCCATTACGGCACAGACCTTCGAACTCAAACCCGGTCTCATTCAGATGATGCGGCATGCATCAATGTTTCACGGTCCCCTTACGAAAATCCTCACACACACGTACACACATTTACGGAGATATGTGGTACGACACGCATTCAAGGTGTGAGTGAGGATGCGATTAAACTTACACTATTTCCGTTCTCTTTGAAGGGAGAAGCTAAAGAGTGGTATAGCTCTCTCCTGCGAATCCATTACCACTTGGGCTGCATTGGAAAAAGAATTTTTAAGACAATACTTTCCACCTCGCCAAGACAGCCGGTGTTTAAGGGAAATATACAATTTTTATCAAACGGAAACGAGAATCATTCTTTGAGGCATGGAAGAGATTTAAGGCTCTTCTTCGTAAATGCCCCCACCATGGGTTAGACTTGCGAGGCAAGTCAATACTTTTTTCAGTGGATTGACCGAGCTCACCAAGGGCATGGTCAATAGTTCATCAGGTGGGGCATTCCTGAGGAAAACGCCTCAAGAGGGGTGGGCATTGTTCGAAGACATTGCCAAATATAATTATGCCCCCTCCTTTCAAGCTGTTCAGGCACCACCTCCTCCTCCTAGGATCGAGGAGGTGAAAATGCAAAATGAAATCGCCATGCTGAAACAGCAGTTGGCTACTCTCACGACATCTCCAAATCCGAGTTATCAGACTCCTTCATTTCTACAGAACTCTCAAGTTCTGTACTGCGAGAATTGCTCTCAGACTGGCCATATGGTTGGCCAGTGTCAATTCAATTCCCATGTTCTTATCAAGTCAATGTTGTCCAGAATCATGGACAGTATAATCAAGTCGCATGCCAAGTATGTGACGATATGGGGCACACTGCTCGTTTCTGTCCTATGATTGGACAGAACGCGAGAGATCAATGCCTTCAATGGCCAGCCGAATCGAGAGGTTTGGAAATCAATTCTCTGGCCAGGGCAATTTTCAAAATCAGGGTTTCCGTCAAAGCTTCAATCAAAACTCGAATCTCAATCGAAACCCTAATTTTAATCAGAACCCGAGCTTGAATTCCTCCAATCTAAATCAAGGGTTAAATCAAAGTTGGCCTAACAATCCAAATCCCGCATTTCAAAGTCGGTCTAGCCAACCTTTCTCTCAAAACATTCGAACTCTCAAGGCCCTCTCACGTCGATGATCTTGAAGCTAGATTGGACTCCTATCGAAGGAGGCAAGGAGCGAGAACAATAACTTCCGAGAGGGAGCAAAATAATAATATCCAAATGTTGATGAGCACAATCAAGAACCTTGAGAAGCGAGATGGGCGACCGGCAAGCTTCTAGACCATCGGGCGGTTGCCCGGTTTATGGAGAAAAATCCGAAGGGTGGCCTAGTAACCCAAACTCGATTTCAATTGTGGCCAAAGCACGACCTAGTTCCTTCGATTCCTTATGGCATACTAGAGGCCAGTGCAATGAATCTTAGAAGTGGTGCTCAACTGAGTGGTCCCTCTCACCGGGAAACCACTAGCCCCTCCCCGCGGTGATAAGGCAGGAGGGAAAGTTGAGCATCTACGTTCCCCCATTACGCAAGAAAAGACTCGGTGGCTGATCCCCGAGAGGTGAAGAAGTTGTAAGTCCTCGGTGGCTGTTCCCCGAGGAATGAAGAATCAAGTGAAAGTCGGGAGGGTGATCCCCGACTAATAAAAAGTCGAAAAAGTTGTAAGGTGGAAGGACATGGAAGACAAAGGCATCGGTGCTTCCTCAAAGAAAGTATTTTCGAGTGTGAGTTGAAGAAGCTTCCATTTCCACCTAGGAGAAGCAACATTCCCTTGAGTGAAGTTAAGAAATATGAAAAAGTGCTTAATTTGCTTTGAAAAATACTCAGGTTAATCTTCCATTATCTGAAGTTTTGGTTGAGATGCCTAAGTATACTAAATTCATTAAGGATGTTGTTTCTTCGAAGAAGAAGTTAGCAGAAATGGATCAGGCAATTGGTGAGGATTGTTCAATGATCAATTATCCAGACTTACCAATCAAAAGAGGTGACCCCGGAAAATTCGTGCTCATATTGCGGATGGGAGGCTTAGTCTTTCCAAATTCTTTATGTGACTTGGGTGCATCCATCGACTCGATGCCATTGTACGTGTGTGTGAGCAAATGGGTTTACAAAGTCTTCTAGAACCCACTTCCATGAACCTTCGGTTCGCCGATAGATCTTCTAAGAAAGCTTCGGGGATTCGAAAGACATTTTAGTCCGGATCGATAGATTTACCTTTCCCGTTGATTGGTACGTCTTAGATATGGGAAAAGATGAGAAAGTCCCCCGATTCTTGGGAGACCTTTCCTATCCACGGCTAGAGCCCTCATCGATTGTGATGGTGGGCAAGTGACTATTCGAGTTGGTGACCGGGAGGTGAGCTATAGTGTCTCTAAATCTATTCAAGTACCCTATGGTTCTCCAACCGGCTTTTCCATTGAGGAGTCATTTAATGACTTCAATGACTGTATGGACGAGCAAGTCAAGGCTGTGGAAGCGGAATATGAGCGATTGATCGATAATCTGAATAGCCATGGTGTGGTTAATCTAGATCAATTAGCAGCTGACTTTGAGGATGAGTTATTAAGAGAAGAAGCTTTGGCAGTGGAGCCACTAAGTAAGCTCAGCGATGCTGAGTTGAAAAGTGGAGGGCTTAAATCGAGTTTAGAGGATCCCCCTGCAGATCTAGTTCTGAAGCCGTTACCTAAACATCTTAAGTATGTGTTCCTACGTGAAGGTGACAAGCTTCCCTTGATCATATCTGCCAAGCTATCTCGAATAGAAGAGCTGAAACTGTTAAACGTCTTGCGAAAAAACGAAAGAGCCTTTGGATGGCAGGTGGGAGATATCCGAGGAATACCTCCTGACATCTGCATGCACAAGATCAAGACTAGTGAGGGTGCTAAATGTGTAAGACAGCCCCAAAGGAGGCTTAACCCTCACATGCAAGAAGTAGTCAAGAAGGAGATCATTAAACTTCTAGATATGGGTATCATATACGCCATCGGCCGACGGTGAATGGGTGTCCCTACTCAAGTAGTCCCCAAAAAAGGAGGGATTACTATTGAGAAGAACGAGAAGGGAGAAGAGATAGCATTGAGGCTCGTTACAGGCTATAGAGTCTGTATTGACTATAGAAAACTCAATGAGGTCACAATGAAAGATCATTTCCCCCTTCCTTTCATTGACCAGATGCTTGAGCGTCTGGCGGGGCACGCCTTCTACTGTTTCCTAGATGGATATTCAGGATACTTCCAGATACCCATCGATCCTATTGACCAAGAGAAGACCACTTTCACCTGCCCGTATGGTACATTCGCTTATAGGCGGATGCCATTTGGTCTCTGTAATGCCCCAGCCACCTTTCAAAGGTGTATGATGGCTATTTTTGACGGGCTAGTTGAAAAGTGTATGGAGATTTTCATGGACGACTTTTCGGTCTTTGGTCAATCCTTCGATGATTGCCTCGATAATCTTGATCAGGTGTTATCTAGGTGTGTGGAAAAGAACTTGGTGCTCAATTGGGAGAAATGCCATTTTATGGTAGATGAAGGAATAGTTCTTGGCCACAAAGTGTCCGCCAAAGGTATTGAGGTAGATAGGGCTAAGGTGGAAGCTATCGAGAAGATGAGTTATCCTAAGAATGTTCGCGAAGTCAGAGGTTTTCTCGGACATGTCGGCTTCTATAGGAGATTCATTCAGGACTTTTCAAAGATCGCCAAGCCCCTGTCTACCTTACTTAAGGAAGACGTTACATTCGCCTTTGATGATAGCTTCAAGCAAGCGTTTGAGGAGCTCAAGAATCGGTTAATATCCGCTCCAATTCTGATATCGCCAGACTGGAATTTACCCTTTGAGCTTATGTGCGATGCATCCAACTATGCAGTTGGTGCAGTTTTAGGGCAAAAGTTTAAAGGAAAGTTCCAGCCTATTTATTATGCCAGCCACACGTTGAACCCTTCGCAAATTAACTATACTACCACCGAAAAGGAATTGTTGGCCGTAGTTTTTGCTATGGACAAGTTCCGTAGTTACTTGTTAGGTGCTCAAGTGATTGTGTGGACTGATCACGCTGCTTTGCGATATCTGATGACTAAGAAAGATGCAAAACCGCGCCTACTGCGTTGGATACTGACCCTACAAGAGTTTGACGTTCAAATTAAAGACAAAAAGGGCAGTGAAAACGTAGTGGCGGATCGTGTTTCTAGGATGTTAAGTGAGGAAAAGGGTGATCCTGATGATATAGATCTTTACTTTCCTCTAGAAAACATCATGTTGATAGATGGCCGCGCTCCAGATGTTCTTTGGTACTCCTCCATTGTCAATTACCTTCATTCCCAATATCTTGACCCTGAAATGTCTTATCAAGAGAAAAAGAAGTTCTTCTCGATATGAAATCTTTCGTCCGGGATGAACCTTACCTCTTCAAAATCTGTAAAGATGGTTTGCTAAGGAGGTGTGTTCCCGAATCGAGCAACGCGATATAATCGAGCAATGCCATAGTGGACCCACGGGTGGTCACTTTGGTCCTTGGAAGACGGTTGCGAAGATCTTCCAGTCCGGTTTCTATTGGCCCACGATCTTTAAGGACACGGAAGCTTTCTGTAAAGCTTGTGATAGGTGCCAAAGAACCGGTACTCTAACAAGTCGTTTTGACATGCCATTGAAACCCATTCTTGAATGCGAAGTCTTTGATGTATGGGGGATTGACTTTATGGGTCCCTTCCCATCTTCCTGTGGGAATAAATACGTCTTAGTCTACGTAGACTATGTATCGAAATGGGTGGAGGCAATAGCCACTCCTCGCAATGATCATAAAACGGTCATTAATTTTCTAAAGAAGAATATCTTTGTGAGGTTTGGATGTCCACGAGCCTTGATTAGTGATGAAGGGACACACTTTTGCAACCGACCTTTGGAAAAAGTCCTCGAGAAGTATGGTGTCCGTCACAAAACTGGCACACCATATCATCCGATGACTAGTGGTCAGGTTGAGCGAAGCAACCGAGCTTGAAGAAGATCTGGAGAAAACAGTGAACAGTCATAGAAAAGGCTGGAGTCTAAAGTTGGATGATGTACTATGGGCATATCGAACCGCCTATAAGACCCCCATGGGTACATCACCCTACCAGATGGTTTATGGTAAATCGTGCCACTTGCCAGTTGAGTTAGAGCACAGAGCTTATTGGGCTACAAAGTTTCTTAACTTCGATTCCCAAGCTGTGGAAAACATCGGCTTGCGGCGGCTTGCATGAGTTGGACGAGTTTAGGCTTCAGGCTTACGAAAGTGCCAGGATCAGTAAGGATAAGATGAAACTCCTTCATGACGCAAAGATCAAGAAGAGAGAATTTCAAGTTGGAGAGCAAGTGTTACTATACAATTCCAGGTTACATTTGTTTCCTGGGAAGTTAAGGACACGTTGGTCTGGTCCATTTGAGATTCTCCAAATCATTCCTGGAGGCGTTCTAGAACTGCGCGGTTATGGTGATCAACCGTTCCGAGTGAATGGTCAAAGATGCAAGCACTACATTGGTGAACCCAAGGTAAAGCCTTTGATTGTTCGATTTCTCGATATCCTCGGGTGTAGCACCCCTAAAGTCGACGAGTTTGACGAGTTTTCGCCCGATTTGTTTTCTGAGGATGACGGTTGTGATAAATCAGAAGAAGTTCTAGCTGGTAGTTGGGACATGAAAGAGTATGAAAGGGAGCAAAAGTTGAAACGCCATCAAAAGAAGAAGAATTCGACCATGGGGAAGATTACACGTATATGGCGAGCTATAAAGGATTTAACCCCATGTGTTAAATGCTGTTTCTGCAGCCACACTACGGACCGGAACTTAAACGAGGTAGTGGCTGGTAGAAAAGTCAAATGGCCTGATCCAGGCTGAGCTTCAACGGTGTCGAGCTAACGACATTAATTATTAGCGCTACTAGGAGGCATCCTAGATATCCTTTATTTTTCTTTTGTTTTTGTTTATTTTCTAGTTTTTATTTTTGGGCTACTGTCGGTTTCTCGTAGGCTCGGATTTTATCGTTTCTTAGTTTTTGTATTTGAAGTTTTTCTGTTTGAATTGGTGTTTTGAATGGAATTTGCTGTTTTTAGCATGAGAGACTGGTGTGGATGTTTTTCAATCTCGATTTTTTCTTTGTTTATCTCTACTCTATGATATGGTATAATCCCTTGTTTCCCCCGAGGTATTTCTTTGTTTTTCATGAGTGCAGGGTATTTGCATTAGCTTTTATAAGTTTTAGACGATATCAGTTTTCTGGTGGATGGTCCACAATCTACTGATATCCTCGAGCATTCCTGGGTGATGCGCATCATTCCAGAGTTGCTCCCTTTCGGAAGACAATCAGCTAAGTTCTCTTTTCTTTTATTTTGCACAACATGAGGACATGTTGTAATTTAAGTGTGGGGGAGGGGAATGATCGTTATGTATCTACCATTTGCTTAATACATGATGTTTTTATGAAAAAATGAGCTGAATTTTAAAATTTTCCACGTTTTTGTCTTTGTTTGGTCCCGAGTAGGCAATTCAAATTGAAGTTCGTTGTTTTCATACTCATCTATGCGATATTTCATGTACTTGATAAGTTAGTTGTTTCACCTGACACTATTTTTCACGAGCCATAGTGAATGACGAGCTAACTTATAAAGTTATACCCCGTTTTGGATTAGTGATTTTTGATTTTCTTATAAGTCATGTGCTTAGTGCTACGTATGTATCTTGCGAATTATGATAGTTTGTATTCAGTTCCGAAGTATGATATACTGTGAATATCTAGAAGTTTGAATGTGATAAGTACACGTAACTATTGTCCAAAGTGAAAAAGTTGAATTAATGAATGAAATGGGTGTGTCGAAAGCTAGTCGATGATTTGAGTGAGGTAGGGTGTACCACGTATGTCCTATTCCACTATGATGACTAAAAGCGCTGCCTTATGATTGGAGTAAGGTAGGGTATTATCTCGAAATGTCCTATTCTACTATGAGGGCAATAGCTTATCCGAATGTGTGTTTAAAAGTGAATAAGTTAAATCAACTAAGATATCGTTACGAAATTGAATATAAGGCTTAGTTTTCGTTAATCTTATCCCCAGTATAAACTGAAAGATATGATGTAGGGATTATCCTCTGAGTATTTCAGAAAGGCCCTAGATATATTCGATCATTCTTTTTCGGGATATGTCACGTTTGTAGGGTACATCTTATGAGTGTCATTTATTACTATTCTACGAGGGGTATTAGCTAGTTTTACTTTGATTTTTCAAGTTTGGATTTAGTGGAAGTTTTCTATGGCTATGCACACACATAATGGTGAACTTCTAAGTTATTGAATATATGTTATATTTGTTGAGATGTCTATACTATCTCGAGCTTGATTTTGTTTTGTTTTGCTCGGGACGAGCAAAGTTTAAGTGTGGGGGAGTTGTTAAGGGTGAAATTTATGATTTATATGACGTTATTCCCGTAACAATATCCTTGGTATTTTAGTACTTTTTATAGAAAAGTGTTGGTTTTATCGAATTATTGAGTAAACGAGTTTTAAATGTGTTTAAATGCAAAATCGAGATATTTACGTGATTTTATCGGTGTTTTATGTTTATCCGTATGATGTTACATTTTGCATGTTTCTATCATGTTGTTAGGTACGTTTGCATGATGAGTAAGGAGCTTAAACGATGATCACATGAAGATGGAAGAGTTGAAAGATGTTTAAGTGAAGAATCATTGAAGAAACCGGAACCAGGAACTTCATGGGAATTTTGTCCACACTTGTAGGCACTTTCAGGGAAAGTTGTCTTGATCAAAGTTGTAGAGGATTGAAATATCTTTCCAACGCATGTTGAATCACTTCATTTGGAGCCCTATAAGTGAAGTTATGAGGAAAATACTGGAGCTGGGTCCTGGACGGGCGTCCATGATGATGAACGAGCGTCCGGAGCGGTTACTGTAGCAACCGACTTGATTTTCCTATAAAAACAGCGTGATCTTTACCCTAATGACACATTATTCGAACCCTAAACCCTAGGGGCAGCTTGGCTGCGTTTTTCCTTCAGTTTTTCTCTAGTTTTATGCACTTAAACTTCTAGATTAGATTAGATAATTTCATGTACTTTTATTCATCAATTCGAGTTGTCAAGAAGATGCTAAGAGGCTAAATCCTCTTGAACAAGCGTTGTGAAGCCGTCCAATTCAACGAGTTGATTTCTCGTTCGTGATTATTTTGTGAGTTCTATTTCAAGCTCGTTTCTTTTATCATGTTTTGTATGTTTTATTGCATGTTTAATCGAAAGATGCTTGCTTTGATGATTGTTTATATGATGAGAGTCGTGTCAACCTTAGATCACCATGATAAAAGATTGGATCTTTGATCTAAATAAAACGAAAGTTATTAGATTGATTTTCTAGATTAGTAATCGAAAGATTTCACGCCTAGGTTAGAAAGACGTAATCTTTAACATCGAAAGATAAAAGATTAGAAAACGAACTTGTCTACGAGAGTAGGAGTTTATGCCTTCGATTAGGTGAATCACGACTTGAGTAGAGATCACGAAGTAATCCGAATTAGAATTGAATGTTGATAGGATAGGTGGATCAATTGCTTGTTCGTTCGTTATAACTTGATTTAATCCCTTGAATTTGAATTGTTTAGCTTAGTTAGATTTATTGCATAATTAGGTTTAGATTTAGTTTAGTTAATTGGTTCGCAACCCTGTTTTCCCTGGCTTTAGAACTTGTTCTTCCGTCCAGCTTTACATTCTTGTTAGTTTATTTTCTGTTTCTTTTTAGTTTAATAATCGTGACATAGTTAGATAAATAAAAACTAGGAATCACAACTGTCAGTTCCCTGAGATCGACCCCGGTATAATCACTTTACTACGATCCCTACACTTGGGGTATACCGGGTTATAAATTTTATTACTTGTTGTTTTCCTTAGATAAAACCCGAGACAGCGCGTCTGCGAGCAGAGTATCAAGGCGGAATGTACCTCCAAGGAACACTCCCCATCAACTACCACATATTCAATAAAGATTTTCGGCATAAACATATATCAAGTGACAATCCATAAGCTCCCCATTAATCACCACTTATAATGCATCAATGTGTCGTGTGATGAATAAGTCGTGATAGTGTGTTCGTTAAGAGAATCAAGTTGTATTAACCCCACAATCTTAACTTACCTGCGCATACACTCGCTCATCTTGCTTTCAGACTTGGTTACACAACATGGTACCTTAATTGGGTCGGGCGGACTCGGGGACTGAACATCGCTCTTAAGTCCTCGTTTGTTTCTTTTTATGCGAGGGTCGTGCCCGTTTTACACGAGTTCTCTTCCATCACTGCCTTTATTGCATATCTCTTTTTTTGTTTTTTCATTTTTTTTCTTTCTGGCAGATTTCCTCACTTTTTTCTCTCTCTCTCACAAGCCCGTTTTGTCCCGGTCACCTCTTTTGGCATTCAAGTTGCTTCCATTGTCTTACAACAATTTGTTAAAGTATATAGACAGATGAATAATGATTCCCGGTTAAAACAATTTTTCATCTAATCTTAAACACTTCACACTCAGATTATGTGCTCAAATATTGATTGCAATGAAAGAATAATAATTAATAAGTTACTACTTCACGCAACATAACATATGCTCGTTCTTCCATACTAAATTGAATATCCTATAGCTCACTTCAAATTGAACTTGGGCTCCTTTTCTACCGATTCCTTACTCGAAAACGTGCAATAAGCAAGCTAAAAACAGTGTTAAAATTTTCAAAAGTATTCCATTTTTCGACTACCCAGCTAAGACGCCTACCCTCCACTTATTATAGACATTGTCCTCAATGACTAATAATAAAGAAAAGAAAAGGTACTTAGCTCTGGAAATGTTGGCTGAGTCAAAATGAATCCCGGAGCAGAATCATTAGCTCCTACATTATTCCTCTTCCAAGTTGTTACCTGTTTTCCAAAATTCTTCCAAAAACTGTGAGTAACAGGCGAAGGGCAACAAGAAAATAAGGTGGCGGTAATTGTGCATACCGGAGGAATGTGCAAAAACACTTTAAGCCACTTTACTCTGTTATCGGCCTAAGCAAGACGCGGAAACTTTCACGAGGGTACCACATGAGAATCGTGAAGGAAAAAACCACGTATATCTCTAGTCAGATGGCCGAAGATTTATGTGATGAAAAAAACCTTGCGATTGGCATGCTACTTTATTGACTCAAAATAACTAAATAAACAAAAGAAATAAATAAGTGTTTAGAAATAGTTCTGAGTTTATAGTCGTCAGCTCGACTGTACTATTAGGGCTCATTTATTCATATTCTGGCTCCGTCAACCATTAACTGTGAAAGTCTGCCCAGAGTATTCATGTCTCACTTCACATGCACCTGAATTGAAGACTTTCGTGACTACATGTGGTCCATACCATCTAGACTTCAACTTTCCAGGAAAAAGACAAAGACATGAATTATATACCAGCACCTTATTTCCAACTTGAAATGTGTGGTTCAGAATTCTCTTATCGTGTAGACGCTTCGTCATTTCCTTGTAAATCTTTGCATTCTCATATGCTTGAAGTCTAAACTCCTCCAATCTATTCAACTCTTGCATCCTCTTTTCACCGGCTAAATTCTCATCCATGTTTAGAAATCTCGTAGCCCACAGCGCTCGGTGCTCGAATTCTACCGGTAAATGACATGCTTTTCCAAACACTATCATATATGGTGACATCCCAATCATGGTCCTATAAGCTATTCTGTAAGCCCAAAGAGCGTCATCTAATTTCAAAGACCAATCTTTCCTTGTGGGATTCACAGTCTTCTCTAAGATCCTCTTAATCTCTCTGTTCGTGACTTCCACTTGTCCACTCGTCTCAGGATGATATGCTACTGCTATCTTATGTCTAACCCTATATCTCATCATTAACTTCTCGAACAACCTGTTGCAGAAATGACTCTCACCGTCACTAATTATGGCTCTGAGCACTTCAAACCTCGTCAAAAAAAATTTCTTAAGAAACCTCGGACAACCCCGGCATCATTAGTAGGTGAAGCTACTGCTTCCACCCATTTGGAAACATAATCAACTGCTACCAGGATGTAACGATTAGATTCTGACGATGTGAATGGCCCAACAAAATCAATTCCCCATACATCAAATAACTCCACTTCTAAGATACTCTGCAGTGGCATCTCATTCCGATAGAAATATTACCAGTCATTTGACAGGAATGACAGGATCTTGTAAACTCGTAAGTAGATTTATGAATTGTTGGCCAATAGAATCCGCACTGCAGTACCTTTGCTGCTGTCTTATCTGGCCCGTGGTGACTTCCAGCTTCTCTAGATTGACACATGTGCAAAATACTTGGAATCTCGTTATCATGGACGCATCTCCTAAGAATGGCATCAGGGCACAATTTGTATAGGTAGGGATCGTCCCAATGATAATGCTTTAGATACGTGAAGAACTTCTTCTTATCTGCATTCGTGAATTCCGGTGGTAGGTACCTTCATGCTAGATAATTGACAATGTTAGCAAACCAAGGGTATACTTTGCCCACTCTTGATATATGTTGTCGGGTCTGTGATTCAACTCGATCTACCACTGAGACGGCAAAAAGTTGCTCATCAGGAAAGCTTTCCTTGATCTCAGACGGTTGCTCTTTTTCCAGCAAAGTTAATCTCGACAGGTGGTCAGCCACCGGGTTCTCAGATCCCTTTTTAATTTGTTCTTAATCTCATCATCAAACTCTTGTAAGAGTAGAATCCATCTTAACAATCTTGTCTTGGAGTCTTGCTTGGTTAGAAGGTATTTCAAAGCTCATGGTCAGTGAATACGGTGACTTTCGATCCTATCAGATAAGGTCGAAACTTGTCAAATGCGAATATGACAGCTAAGAGTTCCTTCTCTGTAGTCGCATAATTCCTCTAGGCACTGTTAAGGGTACGAATGGCGTAATAGATAGGCTTAAATATTTTGTCCTCTCTTTGTCCCAGGGCTGCTCCAACTGCCGTGTCGCTTGCATCACACAAAAGCTCAAAAGGTTTGTTCCAATCTGGTGCTACCAGAATTGGGGCGGTTATAAGCATTCGCTTCAATGTGTTGAATGCTTTCTTGCACTCTTCTCCAAACATCTAATATGGATTCGACATTATCCTCTTCCATATCTAATATGGAATTTATTCAACCTTTATTCTTTGGAACTCGGTTAAGTATATGTTTAGTATAAGGGCACTATCCCGAAATGAGTAAGGGATACTTCGCATGGCTTGCGTCACACCTTTATCATATAAAGTCTCATTTCCATTTTAGGAACACAATCTAATTGTGTATCCCAAAGATGGTATCCTTCAAGGGAGAATCTAATTCTATTCCAGACAACTTCTGAAACACCCTTCAGGTATTAATTACTTCAAACCATTTGAAGATTGATCCTAAGTAGCTCATCAATCTCATATTCGTACTAGCTTGAACTTTTTGGGCTTTCCGAATTGTCGTACTTCACCAAGTACATTCAACAACTTCTAAAAATAGTCATAGAGATTAATAAACAATTTTTGTGGCATTTATTGTCATAATCCAAGAAACATTGGTATGTTTAGGCTTTAGACAACTTTCTTGATTTTGTAACCTTTTTATAAAAGGTATTTCAGTTATCTTTAGAAAAGATACGCATTACCCACATGGTTCATAATCACGCGGTTCATACATCATTAGAATGACATTTGATTATACGATTCTCTTCCACAGAGACTCTGCCTAGAATAACCACAAATATCAAGGATACCAGCCACACTAATATTTGGTTGAGATTTCATCACCTATATCGACAATATAGTGACTGAAGCCTGGTATGTTAGACTTGATGACTATTCAACTTTATCGGAATAACTTTTATTCCTTACAATTGAATTTGTCCATTAAATCCTAACGGATAACTGAAAGTATGTTCTTCATAAGAATCGGAACATAATAACATTTATTTAGTTCTCTTATTAGTTTACTAGATCCAGAATATGGTAAGTGTTACAACGTTTGCTTCACCTTCCATATATGTATTTAATCTTTCTAATTTTATCACACTCGTAAGATATTATATATCTTAAAGTCGACTTTGAACTTAGATAGATTTATCTCAACTCACTTGCCTAGAATAGAAACTTCAATAAATTCTCTATTTAAGCGCATGCCCTAAATTTCCTTTTTAATCCTTTAAGCACTTGTAAATATTTCTTAGTGTAGTCTTCATAAGACTTAAGAAAGATCACAAGAGCTATGCCTTAAATTTCCTTTCATAAAGAAAATCTAAAGTTTATTAAATAGTTTACTTAACCTTTTGAATCGTATTCAAAACATTAACTATTTAATTAACCTTTAAGCAATGATTAAAGAATTAAGTCAATACTTAAATCTTATAATTTTGAAAACAACATTTCCAAAATTCAATGCGGTCATTTTTATTCAACGTTTAAAAATTGTCATCGTATGACAGAATGATCATATTGGATCGTATCCAATATATGATTAATTCTTTGAGACTCATTTCAAGTGATTCAATCATATAATGAGCTTCTGTTTTCATTAATAATTAAATTCTTGGAGCACTACATCATAAATGTAGTCTCCTTATCTCTAACTACGATGAGGGGGTTGCTCGTGTCATTGCTTATTTAAAAGGATTAAAAATTACTTGACCATATTTGAGAACGTTTCTCAAAAGGTAACAGTCATAATTTTGTTTTACTAATCGAGAATAAAAACATAAATATAAAAGTTTGCTTAAAACTACAACATAAAAAATAAAAAATAAAGATAAAAGAGTGTTGTTTTTCATACACGCAAAATCAAAAATCGTCTTTTGGTTTATGATTTTTCTCCCACTAGTCAACTACTCCCAATTGACTTTCAAAAATTATCCAAAATTCTTTAGTGGCAGGAATCCTATCTAGTTGACTCGATCCCCGACGTGGGCCGATCGACCGGGTCAATTTTGACGGGTAGGTACTTCTTACCAATCGCGTCCAACGCGACTTCCAGTGGTTTGACTAGTCAACTCTTTGACAATTCACATCGTCAATGTGATAGTCAACCTTATGTCTCTAAAATCAGATAGTCCTGATGTGGGCCAATCACCACAAGATTCTTAGTCGAGTCGTAACCCAAGTATTAATGAGATCTCATAACGATCATATCTTGATAATGACGATATACCCGAGGTTGGTCAACTCCCGACGTGGGCCGATCAGTTGGATCCGAACAAGGGCTCTTCACCGTCACTATAATATTGGGAGACATATTATAAATTAATTTCAAATTAATTCTCTTAATTAGTTGATTACGGTCTCATCTAGTATATGTATCTCTATAGACATACATCCCACACATTCATCTAGATCGTGCCTAGTTATGCATCTATCATATCATATAAAATAAATACAAGCACAAAATAAATAAATGCGTAAAGTAACCAGTATGATTATTGACTTTTCCTAGGTGCGGTTTCGAATACAAACTGACGAAACCGCGGGTCATAATCTAAAGGTAGCTGCAACCGCCAATAGGATCTTTAATGCTCCATTCTTCAATGGGATCTTTATTTTCGTCTTTCTTTGGTCTCCATCTTCCGCTCCATTCTTGTTGCATGAATTTTATCTAATAAAATAAATACACCCGCCGCGCACGGGGGGAGCTAACGGAAATGGGATAATGCAGAAAATAAACTAGGTCACGTTGTTCATAATGGCCTAGGACAATTTTAAAACCAACAGAAAAGTTAAATCATTCACATCTATCCTATCGGTCGAGTCCATGATCAATTGGAGTCCATATAATCATATTATATCAACGCATCTAATCCATACAATTATATCTTATGAAAAAGATCAAATTAAAATTTAACTACTTATGCGTCTTATTTTATCACATCAAATAATCAATTAACTTTTAATTAATTAAATGATTTAAATCGAAAATAAAATTAACATTTAATTTTAAATCGATTTTAATTTTAATTTTAATTTTAATAATTTAGAACTATTCAAAATTAAAATCAAAATTAAAATGTCTCTTTTGTTTCCATTCCTTTTGGTTCTTAACCAAAAGGATGCATTTGGTTTCCTAAACCAAAATGCATCTTTTCATACAAAATTTGGTTAATTGCTTAGCCCACTTTTCAAAATCAAAATTTTGAAAGTAGCCTAGACCTATTTTTTCCCAAATCAAATATTTAGAAAGGCCTAGACCTGTTTCAAACAAAATTTGGAAAAGCCAATATTTTGGTTGATTTGCCTCACGACTTTCCAAAATCAAAATTTTGAAAGTGGCCTAGGCCTAGGCCTTTTCCCAAATTAAATATTTGGAAAGGGCCTAGGCCTATTCCAAACAAAGTTCGGAAAGGTTATTATCATTTTAATGCCATGTGGCATCCTAATGGTCCACACTATTTGAATCATTGGTTAGCCACATGACACAACTAAACAAATGAGATACCAATGCACAATAAATATTGCAAAACGAAAAACAAAATCGGGACCGCCACGAGACAACCAGCCGATGTCAGCATCCTAGGGGCGCCGCCGCCGCCGCGTGGTGGGGAGCCGCCGCCAGTCGGCGAGCTCCCTACCCGAATATTATTATTTTTTCTTTTTTTTTTCGTTATCGCGAATCTAGATCTTGCATCTATCGATTAATGACTACGCAAATTAACATGCTTATTGCTTAAGCTCGAAACTCACTCCGATACCACTGTTAGAAAATCTACGCCGGAACGCAGCGGAATTCAAAAATTTATTTCTTTTTAGCCAGGATCGACTTCGTTTAAGCAATAAACAAATGAGCTAGTAGACGGGGGTTACCTTGGATGATCTAAAAGATCGACGCTTTGACCGTCTAAAGGGAGTAGCGATGCACGAGCCGCCCAAACGTTCGGCCTCTACCGGTGATCCACACGAACAGCCCTCCGGAATCCTATCATGGATTGCTACTAGAAAATTTTGGTTGCTAGACCGGCCTTTTCTCTCTCTCTAATCTCTCTATGAAACTCTTTAATTTTCACACAGAACTATTAGCTCTTGAAATTATGATGTACAAAAGAGCTATCCAAGCCTCCCTTAAATAGATGTTGGGCGCAACTATCATATCCCAATCTGATTAGGAGAAGCTTCCAAGTAGATTGAGGAGAAAATACATTTGATTGATTTATCTCATTTAATATTCAATATCTTATATTAAATATATTTCCAAGATATATATTGACAATATCTTATATTGAATATATCTTTTATTATATTACATAAATCAATTTACAATGTGTATATATCATATATTTACTACCTGCATAAATTAATATACAATAATATATCTTTGCACATGCATTTATAACACACGCACAAACAAATATATATATACCTTTATTAATATCTAATACTAGTGTATGTGAGCCGTGCAAGGCACGACGAGCTCAACATAAATCGTTACCAACGATAATACCAAAGAATAGTTCTCCAACGTGAAATTAATTGCGTAACTTAACCCCGTCACGTATTTCACTCATTTTCTATACAACATTTCTCATTCTTATCATTAATGAATACGTCATTGATCTCATGTTTATTCATTTGGTGGAAAAAAAACCACGTGTCAAACGGTATGAAGAATATAAAAAGTGATTTGGTATTCCAACGTCAATTTTAGTGACGTTCGTACTGCAAATGGCCGTCGGTTTCACCGACGTTATGTTGTTCAAAATAATAAAAACATTTAATGTGGTGTCAAGAGTGATTTATAATCCGTCGGTCTATCCTTTTTTTCCCTTTTCTTCACAAACTACTAACGGTACACGTTTGATATAAAAAAAACAAAAAAACACAAAGGAAAAAAAAAGGGACACATGTCGGCCAAGGAGGGTGGCCACATGGCCTCATGAGGGTCACGTGCCAAACGGTATGAAGAATATAAAAAGTGATTTGATATTCCAACGTCAATTTTAGTGACGTTCATACTGCAAATGGCCGTCGGTTCCACCGACGTTATGTTGTTCAAAATAATAAAAACATTTAATATGGTGTCAAGAGTGATTTATAATCCGTCGATTTTGCCTTTTTTCTCCCTTTTCTTCACAAACTACTAACGGTACACGTTTGCTTAAAAAAACAAAAGAAAAACACAAAAAATGAAAGAAAGGGACACGTGTCGGCCAAGGAGGGTGGCCACGTGGCCTCATGAGGGCTCACCCTCCTTAGCATTTAATAGTTATAACTAGTAACTAGTGAACGTGAGCCGTGCAAGGCACGGCGGGCCCAACGTAAATCTTTACCAACGATAATATCAAAGAATAGATCCCCAACGTAAAATAAATCACGTAACCTTAAACCGTAACAAATCCAAGGCACAAGACAAAGAGAGCAACAGAAACATATCACATTATCGGCAAGAGTTAGCTCTTTCGTAGAGACGTGAAGATTGTGAATCACTTCTCTTCCAGCCCTATCAGGAGTTTCCACATGCAAAATAAACCACAATATGATGTATCAAAAAACAATATCATAAAGTCGATCCCTTTAGTTTCGATTTTACGTAATGAAACATTATAGAAAAACAATAAGCGGACTATAACTACACGGTCAAATCTCTCGTGACACCTCAGCTTCCAGAACATTAATATGCTTTAAAATGTGTTTCACTTATTTTCTATACGATCTCAAGAATATAAAAAGTGATTTGGTATTCCAACGTCAATTTTATTGACATTCGTACTGCAAACGGCCGTCGGTTGCACCGACGTTATGTTGTTCAAAATAATAAAAATATTTAATGTGGAGTCCACGTGGTCATATGTGGGCACACTTTTTTGGTGCGGATATTTGTTTGCCCTTATTTTTTTTTTTTTTGTATTTTATAGCTAAACTTGACTAATCTTCCATCGTACACTACACAGTATAACTTCAAATCCGTCGGTCTTTCCTGCACAAACTACGAACGGTACACGTTTGATAAAAAAAAGTACATGGTTTTATTCAATTATTGTGTCGAAATAGAAAACTACTAACGGTACACGTTTGATAAAAAAAAGTACATGGTTTTATTCAATTGTTGTGTCGAAATCGAATCGAAAATTTTCGGTTGATTGAAATTCAAAACTGAAACTTCACTGTCAGTTGGAGGTACTAAAAATGAACCGTATCGAAATATACACTTTCGTTCGGTTTATGTAACGGAGAATCGAACAAAAAATTTCGGTCTCTATATAACGCAAACCGAAATTCCGATTTTTACCGAAGGAAAAAAAAAACAAAAAAAAAACTGCTATTAAAAAAATAAAAAGTGCCGCGTGTCAGCTCAGGAGGTTGCCACGTGGCCAATTGTGGAGCAACCTCTTTAGCTCTTTATAGATATAGACTAGTGAACGTGAGCCGTGCAAGGCACGGCGGGCCCAACATAAATCGTTACCAACGATAACATCAAAGAATAGATCTCCAACGTGAAATAAATCGCGTAAGCTTAAACCGTAATAATTCAAGGCACAAGACAAATAGAGCAACCGAAACATATCACATTCTCTGCAAACAAGGGCGCGCCACTCAAGGGGGGTTGGGGTCAACTGACCCCCAAACCAAAAAAAAAATCAGTGTAATTTTTTTCATCTTTTGAAAATTTTATCACTAATATGTACTAATTGACCCGTAAAATTTTTAAAATATTGACCCTTGACCCGTATCTATACTTGAAAATTTATAGTTAATGTATTATAAGA
The DNA here is from genome assembly GCA_036785695.1 of Gentiana straminea. Classification (NCBI taxonomy): domain Eukaryota; kingdom Viridiplantae; phylum Streptophyta; class Magnoliopsida; order Gentianales; family Gentianaceae; genus Gentiana; species Gentiana straminea. The sequence goes on along the minus strand of JAVUPR010000497.1, from coordinate 7,193,385 downwards.
TTATAATAAGATGTGTTATTCTCGAACCTTGACCCGTATCACAAAAATCCTGCAGTCGCCCCTGTCTGCAAGAGGTAGAGACGTGAATATTGTGAATCACTTCTCTTCCAGCCCTATCAGGAGTTTTTCTCTACAAAATAAACCATAATATGATGTATCGGAGAACAATGTTATAAAATCTATCCCTTTAATCCATTGGCTATAGCAGAGAGTCGAAAAAAAAATCGGTTTATATATAACCGAAATTCCGGTTTTTACCGAGGGGAAAAAAGAAACTGCGGTAAGAAAAGGGGAAAAATGAATCGAAAAGTTACACATTTGATAAATAAAAAAATACACGGTTTTTTCAATTGTTGTGTCGAAATCGAATCAAAATCGAAAATTTTCGGTTGGTTGAAATCTAAAACTAAATCCGCAATGTCCGACACCGTGTCCGGTGTCGGCCGAGGTAATAAAAATGAACCGTAGCGAAATATACACTTTGTTGTGTATATTCAATTGTTGTGTCGGAATCTAATCGAGAAATCGAAAATTTCCGGTTGATTGAAATTTAAAAATGAATTCGCATATTCAATTGTTGTGTCGGAATCGAATCGAGAAATAGAAAATTTCCTGTTGATTGAAATTTAAAAATGAATTCGCACTGTGTTGGAGGTACTAAAAATGAACCGTATCGAAATATACACTTTGTAGTGTATATTCAATTGTTGTGTCGAAATCGAATCGAGAAATCAAAAAAATTCGGTGGATTGAAATTTAAAACTGAATCTGCACTGTCTGTTGGAGGTACTAAAAATGAACCGTATCGAAATATACACTTTGTTGTGTATATTCAATTGTTGTGTCGAAATCGAATCGAGAAATCGAAAATTTCCGGTTGATTGAAATGTAAAACTGAATCCGCACTGTCTGGAGGCACTAAAAATGAACCGTATCGAAATATACACTTTTGTTTGATTGATGTAACGGAGAGTCGGAAAAAAAAACCGGTTTATATATAACGACATAACCGATATCCCGGTTTTTACCGAAGGGGAAAAAACAATGACCCGTATCGAAATATACACTTTGTTGTTTATATTCAATTGTTGTGTCGAAATCGAATCGAGAAAGCAAAATTTTTTGGTTGACTGAAATGTAATACTGAATCCGAACTGTTTGTTGGATGCACAAAAAATGAACCGCTTTGGTTCGATTTATGTAACGGAGTCGGAAAGAAAATCGGTTTATATATAACGAGATAACCGAAATCCCTGGTTTTTACCGAAGGAAAGAAAAATTGAACCGTATCGAAATATACACTTTGTTGTGTATATTCAATTGTTGTGTCGAAATCAAATCGAGAAATCGAAAATTTCCGGTTGATCGAAATGTAAAACTGAAGCCGCACTATCTGTTGGAGGCACTAAAAATGAACCGTATCGAAATATAAACTTTTGTTCGATTTATGTAACGGATAGTCAGAGAAAAAAAAAAAAAACCGGTTTATATATAACGAGATAACCGATATCCCGGTTTTTACCAAAGGGAAAAAAATGAACCGTATCGAAATATACACTTTGTTGTGTCGAAATCGAATCGAGAATTCAAAAAAAATTGGTTGATTGAAATGTAAAACTGAATCCGCACTGTCTGTTGGATGAACAAAAAATGAACCACTTTGGTTCGATTTATGTAACTGAGAGTCGGAAAAAAAATCGGTTTATATATAACGAGATAACCGAAATCCCTGGTTTTTACCGAAGGGGAAAAAAATGAAATGTATCGAAACATACACTTTGTTGTGTATATTCAATTGTTGTGCCGAAATCGAATTGAGAAATCTAAAAATTTTGGTTGATTGAAATGTAAAACTGAATCCGCACTGTCTGTTGGAGGCACTAAAAATGAACCGTATCGAAATATACATTTTGGTTCGATTTATGTAACGGAAGTCGAAAAAAGAAATCGGTTTATATATAACGAGATAACCGAAATCACGGTTTTTACCAAAAAAAAATAAAAATAAAAAATAGAGTGCCACGTGTCCGCCCAGGAGGCTGCCACATGGCATCATGTGGAGCAAACTCCTTAGCATTAAATTGATATAAGATATAAGATATATGATTAATAATAATATAATACTATGATTAATTAATTCACCAAATACATGCATATGATATATATATATATATATATATATATATATATATATATATATATATATATATATATATATATATATATATATATACCTACACATACATTATGTGTATATTTAATTAATCAACATAATTAATATCTTGTATCTTATTTATTCATAATAAATAAATACCACCATATTAATTTACCACTATAACATTTATAGTATGAGATAAATTATTTCCTTATTTGGTTATCAACTATAACCACATTTTAATCCGACTTGATGTTCATATGTGTGTGACCCGATAGGCTTCTGAATATGTTGGCCGTAGACACAAAGTACAAATTACGAAAATGCCCTTCATACCTAATGATCACATGATAGCGTCTAGCAACACACCATGACCCCCAGTCATCGGAAGAGTCAAATGCAATGACTACTACCTTTCATGTAAAACGGTTACCGTGTAAATAGAATCCTATCGCTATATTAATATCCATACGGTCGTACGTCGAGTGTCAAGCATCAACGACCGTATCTTATAATCTAGATATCCTGTTCTCTCGAAGTAACTCATTTACTTCCACTTTGCAAAGATTCACGAGAGTAAGACATTCCTTATAAGAAGGCCCTATTGGATATTCACCCCTACTAATAAGTTACGCGATTTCCGGACGACCAAACATGTATACTCTGCATGCTTCAGTGTCACACCCAATCACTACCACCTGATCGACCCATGGTTAAGGGAAACCTCAATAGTGTCAAAGCATGACAATCCACACCGTGATGCCATGTAGACTCCGGTCCTAAGGATAATTACACAACCGTCACATAGTGTGACACTTAACAGTGTAAGTGGTCTAACGTACGAATTCTCTAATACACGTCCACGTACAGTCCAAGTGTCTCTACACTTCAATAAACGAGATCTATCCTTGCCCTTAAAGACATAAGACATCTAAAACGTGCTAGCCTGTTTGTACAACCAATGCCCTGTTTAATAGTAAATAAGCCTAGAGACATTTAAGTATCAAACTTATTAAAATGATTAGAGATCTCATCAACCATAATCGTCTATCATGGTTTCTCTATCACATTTATAACAATTCATAATTGGTTTTTTAAAAGAACAAATATATGACAACAGAAAAGTCATTTATTATATGTATAAACATAAAGAAATAGTAGAAATGATCCGACCCGGTCGGATCCGGTCCAACCCGATTGGGTTTAGGACACTATTTCAACACTTGCTACCTTGCCGGGATCTCTCAAAGTTTTTTGCACGTCGGAAGGCTTGTTTGATGTTGCATTTGTGACGCTTGGTTCAACATCAAATTGTACCATCGATTTGAAGTGGTATGTCCTCCTTGTATTTGATCCGGTCATATCTTTCGTGTTCGTTGTTCGTTCAACCTGTTATATCCTTGTTGCTTTTTTTTACGACATCCTTTTGATTCGAGGTTGAATCCTTTTGGAGCCGGGAGGGAATGATGTGATTTCCACAGAAGAAAAACATTATTAGATTTGATTATAGTCTTTTATTTATTTTTAGTTCTTTTGTTAATATTCCACATTGGTTAGATAGTATTTTATTTTTGTTATTATTTTTATTTATTGTTATTTTGTCCCATGTTGCTAAATTAGCAATTGGTCTTAGAGTCTATAGCCTATATAAAGGCGAGTAGAGTCATTGTAACAAATATTTCAAACATTATTTTGTGAAATTTATGTTAAGCTTTTAAGCTTTTCGTGAGTATTCTTGTGTAGAATATTCGAATAATGAACTTATCAAGGTTCTGAACATACCTTGTGGCGTTCGTATACCAAGGTTCGGTACATGTTATCTAAGGGTTGAGGTCATACCAGGATTCTTAGTTACGGCTTAGTTAAGGGTCAAGGTGCTCGTTTTATTGGTGTCTTCAGTCAAGTCATCGGGCATTTTCGGATCTGATTCGGTTCACGGATCACATCAGTTTGTAAATGAACTTGGCATGTTTTCTTAATGCTTGTACACTTATATGTTAAAATTTGTTCTTCCATTTGTTTTATTATTAATGAAAGACTATCGCTGTTAATTCTTAAAGTTTGTTCAAAATATTGATTTTATATCTATTATTATATATATTATATGACACTCTCACACAAGGCTCATAACAGCCCTTTGCTGACGTCACGCTTTCTTTGTTTCTTTTTTCTTTTCTTATATATATATATATATATATATATATATATATATATATATATATATATATATATATATATATATATATATATATACATGTTATTGACCGAGAGATATAGAAGAGTATAAAAGATTATACTAATCAAGATCCGAGGAAAAAGAAAATGATGTTATGGATCGGACTACGCATATTAAGTTAGTTAGTTATGACTCTTGTAATTTTGTTTATTGTATTATTTTAATGGAAATAGATAGTGAATAATTGTGAAAATATTTGTGGATTTACTGGATTATTTTGGGATTTTAGCCTTGTAATTATGTCACGGCGAGAGTTTCGCAACCCCTCCTAGAATTACTCCGGTGGACCTAGGGGTCGGTAGTAGGGTATTACAGGTGGTATCAGAGCTCTCAGGTATGTTTCTCCGGAGTTCTACAAGAATTTATATTTTTGACAAGTAAGATTAAATGATCTAGTCTAGCTAAGAGGATGAATCGACATTTAGAAACATAGGAAATTATTTTATAGAATATGTTCAGTGAAATTATTTTTGGATCAACTAGGTATTGATCAAGTGAAACTAGAATGATAATAAGGTATGACCTTAATATTAGAGCATAAGTAGTGTCATCTAGACATTTTCCATACTAATTAAGTTTTAATATTTTGATCAACGATTGGGGACATAATTGTTTCGCATGCCATGTATATATGATTAAGTGAAATCTATGGAAGTAACTAAGGGTAAATCGTTTGATTATTAAGGCGGAAATTTATTGTTAGAGTGTAAGTTGCTAACATTTAGGGACATAATTTTGGGTTAATCGGACCTCAAATTGATGGTGAATCAAGCCCGATCAACCTTATTCATCGTGATCGGGTTAACTATACTTCAACTTGAACTTTGATTAAGACCGATCAACCACGGAGTACACTCTTATCGGATTAACTAAACCTCAAACTGACAATCGATCAAGCTTTATCCACCACAAACTTTGTATTGGGTTAGCTGAATGTCAAATTGACAATCGATCAAGCTAGCTAATCAGCCATAAACCACTTTAATGGGGTAATTAAACCTCAAATTGACGGTGCGTCAAACATCGATCAACCCTAAAAACTATAACGGGGTTTATTGACTTGATTACCCGTTCCAAAGCCGTTTTATAACCACATGAATACCTCAATCGGCTTCTCGGTCCAGAGAGATTTAATGGTGCAACGGTTGTAGGAATGTTATACCAAGTGGCATATATTAGAGCCTCTAATTTTTTACTCACTTTCACATAATACACTTTTATCGTATGTGGGATATTAGAAATGAGTGGTTGTAATGTATCTCACTTGATAAAACCTTACTATAACGGTGGTATTTTCAAATTTCACATTGGTCCATTACCCATCCTCATTAGAAAAAATATGAACAAAATCCTCCTAAAATTTAGCACATGTTCCTCTCAAAAAAAGAAAAATAAAAAATCCTTTAAAAAATAAAAAATAAAAAAATTAGCACACGTTTTATCTTTGAAAAAAACTTCTTCATCCAAATTTGCAAATCCTTCAATCCGATTAATTTGCTTCCAAAACTGAAAGGTTCCATCATCATTATTTTCGTTCAAATCTCAATCCCATCTTTATCTTACGAAACTTTTAGGGTTACATGGGAGATGTGTCGATTCAAACAACATTTCCCCACTTTTTTGTTTGGATTTCTCAGGCGATTAACAAATTAAATCAGCGTATGAGATCCATCGACAAATGAATTGGCCGTCTATGACCAGGTCATATCTGAGACAGATGGGAAAATCTTGCTATCCCAAGAAGAAGGAGAAAGTCCAGTTGTTACTCTTTTTAAATCAGCAAGTGAAGCAATTCTTTTGGATAATAGCTGCTTAAATCTAACAATGTTTTATTCCATGTCGAAACAGACAAAAGTTATTGGTATGTATTTTACAAGTTTTAAGCACATGCTGGTATGTATTCAATTTTACATTTTGGTTAAAAGGGCTTTGAGGAAAGTTTGGGTATGGTTCTGTATAGAGCTCGGTAGTGTTTGTTTCATTTACAATGTGCACATTCCCCTGCTTTATTATTACTGGAAATCAAAAGGATATTGTCCAAAATATTCTTTGATTTTATATATCAATGGTGAATTGGAACTCACATGGTAATCTCTTTTCTTAGCATTTTGGAAAGGAAATAATTGCGAAGGAGAATAAAGCCGATCAAGAACATTCAAGTGTAGGAGGGTTATTCTTAGTTGTTTACAAGAGCTTCATGAAGGTAATAATACTGTGTAGCTCTCTTTCTTATACATGTCACTTCACTTTTGAAATAACAACAAAAACATATGTTTGTAGCACTTTTCAAGAGGGCATTTTTTAAGAGGATGGTCGATTGGTCGTCTCTCGCCTTTATTAAGTTCGTAGTCACTTTTTTGAGTTGTTCTCAAATTTTGAAAAGTTGTTTGGTCTTGTTATGATGCTAGGTATGCCTTGATAACCATCTTATGTGCGTGTTAGGATTAGGTTCAGTTTGTGCAGTTATGTCTCAGTTTATCAACTTGTTTATGGCATGTCTATATAACTCCGATATGTATCAAGCCCGCTCGGATTCGGTCTGCTAAGTCTTATGAACTGGGTGGAATATGTTGCATCTTTGAAGTAGTCAATATGATCTGCTTGATTTGTTTTATCTAACCTTTGTTCTATTTTCTACAATTAGATAGGTCCCGAATGACCGAGATAGTATACGGGTCTTATATGCCGTAGTTTAACTCGATATATATCAAATCTGATAACATGTTTCAATCTGTGATATATGATCATTTTAATGTTTGTTTGACATCATGTTTTAGTCCTCTTTGTCCATGCTTTATGGTGCTTGCATAGTAAGGATAAGCTTTGTTATCTGCTTAAATGAATGAACTTTTCAAAGATGTATGGTCTTTTGAACCTTGGGATCAGTGAACATAATGGTTTATATGACACTGGCTCTTAAGATTTGTTGATTGATCTTCTGGTCGTATGCATTCCGGAGGTCAACATGTCTGTCCGCTTCTTCTTGTTGGTCATATCTTGATAATTAATGTTGAATTCTCTAATTGTTGTGCTTAAAACAACATTTTGGTGCATTCATTACGATTTGTGTTATATGATTCTTATTAGAATGATCTGTTAATTTTGGCCTCATGTATGTGACCCTATAGTACTAGAAGATGTTCATATGCTAGAACATGGCATATGACTAGAAACTCATACGATTAACACTTTTTTTTTACTCTCATGCAATATTATGTTTGAACGTTTGACTAAAACATCCTTCGAAATCTGTTTTGATTGTCTAATGTTCTAGTCTTTTCATCCACCTTGTAATGTGCTCCAAATTTGATATAGATGAAGTTTCTAGTTGTTGCATCAATTTGTTAAGTGTTGTAGCAGCTCTCTTTACTTTAGTCTCGCCTTTCATGAGTTCGGTCTCTCTACACTTGTTCGTCCCTTTTGTCCGCAAAATAGAATAGACTCGGGTCTTGTCTTGCTTTAGTCCAGTTGGGCTGCATTTAGTTTCGATCATAGTCTGTTTGGTTCTGTCTATGAATCAGGTCTAACTTTATGTGTGGTTCAGGTTTGTTGTTTATGCCCCGTTGCTTCTGTATAATTAAGTCAGTCTTGCTCAGAGTTCTATTTGTATTAGGTTTCAGTCTGACATCTTGCATCGTCCGTCGTATGATGTCCAGAGTGTCTGTCTGTGCCCTTGGACTTGTCAAAACTTGTCCATGACATGTCTAAACATGCCCCATACCTTGCTCAGAAGTGTCATTGACCTTGTATTGGTCTTATATCATGTTAGCATCATTTCTTATACCAAGTCAGCGTTATTCTGTATTTTTTATTTTTTTATGATTATAAATCTGTAAGATTATTAATGTGTTAAATTCTTGGACTTTTTCACCAGCTTTTCTTCTTCGTTATTTGATTTTTTTTTTCTGGTCATGTCTTCAAATCATGTTTTTATTTAATTATTATTTTTGGTTAGTGAATTAAGTTTTGAATGACTCTTTTCAGGTCCTGGTTTGCAAAAACATTGTAGTTGTTTTGCAAAGGACTTTTTTGTAAGTATTATTGGTTCTGTTTAATGAACCGTGTGAATAAAAATTTGAACATGAATTTTTGGGGGTTGTGTATAAAAGGGTCATTTTTTTGGGGTAGAAGCTTGGTTATATAATTAATGAAGAATTTTTTCATGGATGATTTTTGAATTTGTATTTCTCTGAATAAAGCTGAAGTTGTAGATCTTGGTCATGTGCATGTATCAATGCTGGTGATATGTTGATGCTTTCATCATTTGTCGCCCTTTTGTGGATTTTGTTCCGCCTTTTTACTCAATAACATTGTGGTAAATAATCAATGGTATGCTTACATACTAATACTTTTGTGGTTGACTGTTAGAATATGCTTCTTACTTTATTCTTTTTCATGCTCATTGCTTACTTCTTCTTGCATCTGGTTGTTAGATATGAAATGGATAATCACTTGTAGCTTTTATCTATATTCCTAAATTTATTTGTAGAATTTTCATATGGGGAGGTGACGTTTCTCATAAGCTTCAAAGACATGATGCTGAATTTTTCGAATACATTAAAATGCATGGATAGTGGTTGTGGTTCAGGGATAGCGATGCGGTTTACCGAACGTGGATGGATTCGAGAGCGATGGTTTTGGTGGTGGTGTTTCCTGACATTCTTCGTTGCTCAGGTAGTTATTATTTTGTTCATTGTGTCGTTTCATTACTTTATTTGCAGGAATGGTTGATGGTAGTTCTGATTATGATGACAAATTGATAGCTTTAATTTCTCTATTAAGTTTTTTTTCTCTCTATTATGTTAGGCTTCATGAAAAGGAATAAGAAAAGTTCATCTTATGTCGGTTGATAGCTTCCTGGTACAACATGTTGGACACCATTTTTTATGTTGAAACAGGTGGACAAATTTTGGCAAAGGAAGTTTTTGATTGCGTGCCAGTTCTTTTTAAGTTGAGGAACTTTTGATTGTGTACCAATTCCACTTTAAATATCAACTTCAAAATTATATTTAAGTTGAGGAGTGCGTACGTCCTATCAATGTCTCCCGTTTTGAACCAGGGAATGGCTCTCAGAACTCCATGCTTGGTCATTACGGACAAGTGTCATGGCTCTTGAAGGAGAGTGATGTTACCTGTTGGTATTACATGGTACTTGAATTTTTATATAAGAAACAAGAATTGATTAATACGGTTTGTACGAATTATGTCACTACACTCACTCCTCGTGCTTTATGAACCGAGTCCGATCTTTTGAAACAAATGAAAAGAGTCTTAATATAAATTACATTCTTTTTCGAAGTGGGTTTTATCTTATCCTTTCTTTTTTCCCTCATGCTACTGTTTATGCTTCTGTCTTTTTCTTTCCTTAGATACATACTGGATATGGAACTTGTGTAACTCTGTTGTGGTTGTATATGGCACAAACTATAGTACAGTGAAAAAGAACATGCATAGGTTTAATAAATGTAAGCAGGCCAAAGACTTATCATGTTTGATTTGTGATGAGAGATTTATAACCATCTTTGCTTCTTTGTAGCATTGTTGGAATGAAGAAGGCATGATGATCGTTCGCCACAAGAATTCGATGATGCGTTCAATGTGGCTTTACATGATTGGCATAATCTACAGTTACATTGCCATTAGCAGTGGTTCTATTAAACCTGCTTTATTCGAATTTGGGTCATTTTGATAGGTGTGTATATGCATTAAACAATAGTAGGTGTAGCTTATTTATGTACATTAAATGAATTATGTATTAATGATTATAGTTTGATCCAAATTATGATGCAACCGTTTCACATTTCTGTCACATTTTTTTAAGCAACACATACTTTTATAAGTTCCTACATTTATTATTTTTAAACGTTTCGAAGTCATGATCTAATAACGTAATATTTATGGTCACCCAGGCTTCAATGTGAGGAGACCCGGCTTCAAATCCCCTCCCCTGTAGATTATTATGTCTTTCGTTTCCCGGGAAAAAAAAATATTGTGCATATAGATATTTTGGGACCGTTGAGGCATCCCACTGTGAATGGTCAACAATACTTTCTATTGTTGTTGATGATTATTCTAGATTTACTTGGGTTTTTTATGAGACAGAAGTCTGAAGCTTTCGAACTAGTTAACATTTGTTAATTTTTTTTTACTAAGTTTCACAAAATTTTAAAATTATTAGATCTGATAATAGTTTTGAGTTTCAACTGACATCCTTTTAAGAACAACATGACATTCTTCATCTGAATAAAATGGTATGGTAGAGACAAAACATCAGCATCTATTGAACGTAGCCAGAGGTTTGATGTTTCAGAGTAATCTACCCATAGAGTATTGGGGTTATTGTTTATTGTATGTTGTTAAACTTATCAATGCTACACCAATACCCTTGTTAAAGTAAAACACTCTTTATGAACTGTTGTAACCCAATTATTCTGTGTTCAGCAATTCAGAAAAGAATTTGATTCTAGATGCAGAACGTGTATCTATATTTGAAATTCAAACACTACCAAGTGAGCTATTCTTTTGGGCATCACCATCAAAGACATCTTTGTTGTTAGAAATACTCATTTTCATGAGACTTATTTTCCTTTATTCAAGCAGGTTACACGCAGACCTAAGTGCACAATTGATATGCCACTACTGATGCATGCCTTGCATAGCTTTGAGGATCGGCTGAGGAATCCAGATAAGTAGAAGATTCAACTGAGGAGTCAGTGTAGGATCAGTCATAGCTAATCAGGCCATTGCACCAACAGTTCAGCTATAGAGATCTACCAGGACCCGAAAGACACCAAACTTTTATCAATAAGGTGCTAATGTTGTGCAGACCCCCCATCTGCTAAATCGGGTCACGAGTCAGTTAGAAACCCAATGCGGTAACGCAGCAGAATTTAAAATTTGATTTCCTTTAACCAATACTTCGTTTAAACAATAAACAAATAGAAGTACACAAGATTTCATACTAGATTAATGCTAGAAAGATCGCCGCTTTGTCTACGGTTGTAATTTGTGCACGAAGCCGTCTAAGTGTTCGGCCTCTACTGTTGATCCAAACGAACAACCGACGGAATCCTGCCATAGGATTGCTACTAAAAAAATCAGCTGCTAGGCCGCATTTTTCTTTTTTCATAAAACTCTCTTTCAAGAAATTATCTTTTTCTCACTAAAATATTACAAGAATATTGCCATACAAAAAAGCTTGGCATGTGTTCTCTTAAATATAGTAGGTGGCGCCACTTTTGATTCCCAATTGGCTTGGGATTAAACTTTAACTTATGTGTGAAATAAGAAAACTTTTTCCCAATAAATAAGGATTAAGGAAATAAATCATTTTAATTGATTTATCTAATTAATATCTAATATCTTATATTAAATATATTTCCAAATGTATATATTATCAATATGTAATATTGAATATTTTTTTTATTATATTACTTAAATTGATATACACACACATATATATTTAAAAGAAAATTTTAACCCAAATACCAGCTATTGACCCGGTTGATAGGCCGCGGATCCTCATAGAAAAAAAAAAAAAAAAAAAAAAAAAACCCCTCTACGGAGAGATTACAATTTCTGAAAACCCATCGGCAGTTTCGCAATAATCTCGGGTGAAGCACAACTCCATATCCTAATTCCCTTATCACCTTGCCGAAAAACTTTCAACAAAAACACAAGCCACAATATCTCGACTGTTCCCCAAATCTTTTTTATTCGCCTATTTGATTTCTTTTTCAATTTGAAAGTTCAACAGATTTTATCTACACAAGTGAGGGTTGAACAAATTTTATCCGGAGAGGTTTTCTAGATGGTTTTTGGAGATTTAACCACTTGAGGAGAAATTTTTTTTTTTTTTATAAGCTATGGACGTTCCACTTTTTGAATTTCAATAAAAATGTTCGTTTCAAAAAAAAAATATATATATATATATATATACGGAATGAAAATGTATGTTTCATAATGAACCACACAGTGTCTCCACACGTATGGAGACACCATACAAGTATTTCCCACAACACAGTCAAAAATCTCCTACTAGTGAGGGTTGAACAAATTTTATCCGGAGAGGTTTTCTAGATGGTTTTTGGAGATTTAACCAGTTGGGGAGAAAATTTTTTTTTTAAAGCTGTGGACGTTCCACTTCTTGAATTTCAATAGAAAAGTTCGTTTCAAAAAAAATAAAAATATATACGGAATGAAAATGTATGTTTCATAATGAACCACACAGTGTCTCCACACGTATGAAGATACCATACAAGTATTTCCCACCACACAGTCAAAAATCTCCTACTAGTGAGGGTTGAACAAATTTTATCCGGAGAGGTTTTCTAGATGGTTTTTGGAGCTGTGGACGTTCCACTTCTTGAATTGCAATAAAAAAAAGTTCGTTTCAAAAAAAAATATATATATATATATATACGGAATGAAAATGTATGTTTCATAATGAACCACACAGGTCTCCACACGTATGAAGACACCGTACAAGTATTTCCCACCACAGAGTCAAAAATCTCCTACTAGTGAGGGTTGAACAAATTTTATCCGGAGAGGTTTTCTAGATGGTTTTTGGAGCTGTGGACGTTCCACTTCTTGAATTGCAATAAAAAAGTTCGTTTCAAAAAAATATATATATATATATACGGAATGAAAATGTATGTTTCATAATGAACCACACAGTGTCTCCACACGTATGAAGACACCGTACAAGTATTTCCCACCACAGAGTCAAAAATCTCCTACTAGTGAGGGTTGAACAAATTTTATCCGGAGAGGTTTTCTAGATGGTTTTTGGAGATTTAACCAGTTGGGGAGAATTTAAGCTATGGACGTTCCACTTCTTGAATTTCAATAAAAAAGTTCGTTTCAAAAAAAAAAAAAAAATATATATATATATATATATATATATATATATATATATATATATATATATATATATATATATATATATATATACGGAATGAAAATGTATGTTTCATAATGAACCACACAGTGTCTCCACACGTATGGAGACACCATACAAGTATTTCCCACAACACAGTCAAAAATCTCCTACTAGTGAGGGTTGAACAAATTTTATCCGGAGAGGTTTTCTAGATGGTTTTTGGAGATTTAACCAGTTGGGGAGAATTTTTTTTTTTTTTTTTAAGCTTTGGACGTTCCACTTCATGAATTTCAATAAAAAAAGTTCGTAATATATACGGAATGAAAATATATGTTTCATAATGAACCACACAGTGTCTCCACACGTATTGAGATATCATACAAGTATTTCCCACCACACAATCAAAAATCTCCTACTAGTGAGGGTTGAACAAATTTTATCCGGAGAGGTTTTCTAGATGGTTTTTGGAGATTTAACCACTTGAGGAGAAATTTTTTTTTTTTTTAAGCTGTAGACGTTCCACTTCTTGAATTTCAATAAAAAAGTTCGTTTCAAAAAAAAAATAAAAATATATACGGAATGAAAATGTATGTTTCATAATGAACCACACAATGTCTCCACACGTATGGAGACACAATACAAGTATTTCCCACCACACAGTCAAAAATCTCCTACTAGTGAGGGTTGAACAAATTTTATCCGGAGAGGTTTTCTAGATGGTTTTTGGAGCTGTGGACGTTCCACTTCTTGAATTGCAATAAAAAAGTTCGTTTCAAAAAAAAATAAAAATATATACGGAATGAAAATGTATGTTTCATAATGAACCACACAGTGTCTCCACACGTATGAAGACACCGTACAAGTATTTCCCACCACAGAGTCAAAAATCTCCTACTAGTGAGGGTTGAACAAATTTTATCCGGAGAGGTTTTCTAGATGGTTTTTGGAGATTTAACCAGTTGGGGAGAAATTTTTTTTTTTTAAGCTATGGACGTTCCACTTCTTGAATTTCAATAAAAAAGTTCGTTTCAAAAAAAAAAAATATATATATATATATATATATATACGGAATGAAAATGTATGTTTCATAATGAACCACACAAATGTCTCCACACGTATGGAGACACCATACAAGTATTTCCCACAACACAGTCAAAAATCTCCTACTAGTGAGGGTTGAACAAATTTTATCTGGAGGGGTTTTCTAGATGGTTTTTGGAGATTTAACCAGTTGGGGAGAATTTTTTATTTTTTTTTAAGCTGTGGACGTTCCACTTCTTGAATTTCAATAAAAAAGTTCGTAATATATACGGAATGAAAATATATGTTTCATAATGAACCACACAGTGTCTCCACACGTATTGAGATATCATACAAGTATTTCCCACCACACAATCAAAAATCTCCTACTAGTGAGCGTTGAACAAATTTTATCCGGAGAGGTTTTCTAGATGGTTTTTGGAGATTTAACCACTTGAGGAGAAATTTTTTTTTTTTTTTAAGCTGTAGACGTTCCACTTCTTGAATTTCAAGAAAAAAGTTCGTTTCAAAAAAAAATAAAAATATATACGGAATGAAAATGTATGTTTCATAATGAACCACACAGTGTCTCCACACGTATGGAGACACAATACAAGTATTTCCCACCACACAGTCAAAAATCTTCTACTAGTGAGGGTTGAACAAATTTATCCGGAGAGGTTTTCTAGATGGTTTTTGGAGATTTAACCAGTTGGGGAGAAATTTTTTTTTTTTAAAGCTGTGGACGTTCCACTTCTTGAATTTCAATAGAAAAGTTCGTTTCAAAAAAAATAAAAATATATACTCAATAAAAATGTATTTTATATAACCCACACACACGTATTTGGAGACACCATACAAGTATTTCCCACCACACACTCAAAAATCTCCTACTACTCCCTACGACTCTTCATTAGTTTTTTTTTTTTTTTTTTTTTTTTTCTTCACAGAAATTACCGTCATAAATTAATCAATTTTTTTTTCCCACACAACGATATTTCGGTCACTTATGTTTATCATGTAAAATTAAAGATAATCATCTAGAACCATAGAAAACGTGGATGTCTTTGGTTAAGAATCCTTTATTGATACACACTTTCATATCTATTATTTCACATTTATTCAAAAAAAAATCTATTATTTCATATTTTTATGCATACGAAATGAACACATGTGCATTTCAACCTTACCCTCTAAAACAATTTCATAATAACTGATTATCCTCTTGACAAATTCTTAATTTGGTCGAATAAATGAGGAAATCATAATTAAAAATACTAATAATTATTAGAGTATAATCGGCATGACTTTCACGCAGTCAATGATTGAAACTTTATGTAGAGAAGGGCTTTGTTACCATATACAGCATATTTGATATTCTTCCTATCTTTCTTCTAAGATCAAGCCGTATACCATGCAATATTATTTATTTCTACAACTGATCACACGGAAATGGTCAATTACAAATTATATACACACGTGTGGATATAAATAGTATATATATACACACATATATATATCTTAAAAAGCTGCACAAATCCACATTCCTTATTAGTTGGAGGGTGCAGGAGACTCCATTAGCAATGGGAGTAGTCATTAGTTTTGTCTCAGTCATTGTATTTCTGCTCATTAGTCCCACTTTTTCTGCAAAAAATGTGAGTCTTTTTTTTTTGTGTGTGTGTGTGTGTGTTTTTTTTTCAGAATCTTATTTGCAATGTGCATTTGTTTTTTGTTTTATTTGTAGTCATATGTGGTGTATTTGGGGGCTCATTCTGATGCAACAGAGTTATCATCAGTGCATTATGATTCAAGAACGGAATCCCATTATGAATTTCTTGGATCATTCTTAGGAAGGTAATAAATCAAACACTTATGGCAATATGAACAATTTTTCAATATTATTATTATTATTATTATTATTATTATTATTATTATTATTATTATTGTTTGTAATTTCATGTTTCATGTTTGAAGTTGATTTGGGCTGAAAATATGGACATGTTTTGAAAATTTCTAACAGCAAACTGAAGGCCAAAGGTTCAATCTTTTACTCCTACACAAGGCATATCAATGGCTTTGCTGCAATTCTTGACGATGATGCAGCTGCTGAGATTTCAAGTAAGCAATTTAGAATGATAAAAATGCATGGTTTTTTTTTTTTTTTTTTTTTTTTTTTTTGGGACACTAGTGGACAATTTTAAGCTTTATTATTGATTTAAAAATTGGTTAAAAAATGATTTTTTTTTTTTTTTTTTTTTTTGTTTTGGTGCAGGGCATCCAGAAGTGGTGTCTGTGTTCTTGAACCAGGGAAAAAAAGTGCATACGACAAGATCATGGGATTTCATGGATCTTGAGAATAATGGGTATATACGTCATAGTTCAGCATGGATGAAGGCAAGATTTGGTGAAGACACCATTATTGGAAACCTTGACACTGGTAATTAACAACAATTGTTTAGCAAATCCCATTGTTTTAAATAAACCTTAGTATTTGTCCAACTTTTTCTTCAATATACTTGAAAACAAATATATGATATGCATTAGAGTTCAATAAAATGTCACCAATAAAAAAAAAAATCATTACTTTTAAGTTTTTGATCCTCAAAAAACTTTTCATTGAACAGGTGTCTGGCCAGAATCAAGAAGCTTTAGTGATGAAGAATTTGGACCAGTTCCATTGAAGTGGAAAGGACATTGTCAGAATGGAAAAGATTCAACTTTTAAGTGTAACAGGAAGCTTATTGGAGCTAGATACTTCAATAAAGGATACGCTTCAGCAGCGGGCCCTCTTAATTCGTCGTATGAATCGCCAAGAGACAACGAAGGCCATGGATCACATACATTATCAACAGCTGGTGGTAATTTTGTATCAGGTGCCAACATATTTGGATTTGCCAATGGAACAGCCAAAGGCGGATCACCCAAAGCTCGTGTTGCTGCATACAAAGTGTGTTGGCCTCCCGTGGGACTAGGCGGCGAGTGCTTTGATGCTGATATATTGGCTGCTTTCGATATGGCAATCCATGATGGTGTCGACGTGATATCTGTGTCACTCGGAGGTGATCCCGCACCTATTTTCAATGACAGCATTGCTATTGGCTCATTCCATGCTGTGAAGCATGGAATCGTTGTCATCTGCTCTGCTGGTAATTCCGGACCTGCCCCTGGTACTGTTTCGAATATTTCTCCATGGCAGATCACTGTCGGTGCAAGCACGATTGATCGCACTTTTCCTAGTTATGTTGTCCTAAGTGGCAAGAAGCATTTGACTGTAAGTATTCACTTATGGATTTAACTTTTAAAACCGTGAATTTATCGCCTGATTACGTATTAGGCTTATTATAATCTGCAGGGAGAAAGCCTTTCAGCTAAAACATTGCCACATAGCAAGTTTTTCCCTATTGTAACTGCTAAATCGGTTAAGGCCGAGAATGCAACACCTGATGACGCGTAAGTACTAATGCGCGCAATTTATGTCCTTGAAACTCAAGTGTGCTTAGTTTACAGTCACAAAAGCAATGTATTTCTTTATTGTTTCAGTATGCTATGTAAAGGTGGAACACTGGATCCTAAAAAAGCAAAAGGGAAGATATTGGTATGCTTACGAGGAGATAACGCGAGAGTGGACAAGGGCGAGCAAGCTGCATTGGTCGGTGCAGTCGGAATGGTACTTATCAATGATCAGACCTCTGGTGACGAGCTTATCGCAGATCCTCATGTCCTTCCTGCTTCACATATCACTTACACCGACGGGCTTACTTTGTTATCTTATCTCAATACTACAAAGTACGGCTTTTTTTGGTGTCTGTAATGTAATGTAATGTGATTTCATATCTAAATAATCGGGTTGCATTGTTTTTCAGGTCTCCAATCGCGCATATAACCCCTGCAACGACTAAATTGGGCACAAAGCCGGCTCCATTCATGGCAAGCTTTTCATCAAAAGGGCCTAACACAATTACACCTGAGATACTAAAGCCGGATATCACTGCTCCCGGGGTAAGCGTCCTTGCCGCTTATACTGAAGCACAAGGGCCAACGAATCTACCTTTTGACAACCGTAGAGTCGAGTTCAATATAGTCTCGGGCACTTCAATGTCTTGCCCTCATATCTCTGGTATTGTTGGATTATTGAAAACCCTTTATCCACATTGGAGTCCTGCAGCAATCAAATCAGCAATCATGACAACTTGTGAGTCTACTAATGTATCTGCTAAATATTGTGTAAGTAAGTAATTTTTTGCTAAATATTGTATTTGACATGCAGCAAGAACAAGGGATAATGAGCTTGAGTCAATGAGAAACTCATCCATGGTCAAGGCAACACCATTTGGCTATGGAGCTGGACATGTTCGTCCGAACCGAGCCGTTGATCCCGGATTGGTTTACGATTTATCTGTCAAAGATTACATTACCTTTCTATGTTCTCTCCGCCATGACAAAAGATGGATCAAAAGTTTCGTAGGCGGCGGATCTTTCAAGTGCCCTCCAAAGCCAATTAGTCTGTTCAACTTAAACTACCCTTCGATCACGATTCCGAACCTCAACGGTTCAGTCACAGTGATTAGAACACTGAAGAATGTCGGTTCCCCGGGTACTTACTCGGCTCGTGTTGTCGGCCCGGTTGGTGTATCTGTTGATGTTGAACCAAAAGAACTTGTGTTTTCAAGAATTGGTGAAGAGAAAAGCTTCAAAATTGTTGTAAAGCTTATAAAAAGAAGATCATATGCAGATAGAGATTATGTGTTTGGTAGGTTGGCTTGGTCAGATGGAAAGCATATAGTCAGGAGTCCAATAGTTGTAAAGGCATCATCATCATCTTCATAGAAAGTTTATATTTATATGGATATTTCAAAATTCTTAATTATTTGCCATAATAGGCTGCATTCTAACCAATACTCTACTTTTTGAATCCATTTTTTTCCATAGCCAAACAGTTTACTAATGGAGTCTTTACACGGTTCAAAAAAAATATATATATATATATATATATATATATATATATATATATATATATATATATTACAAGTTAAAAAAGACATTCCACAAGTTTTGTTTTTTCTTTTTTCGTTTTGGCAATATACATATACATAACTAAAATATCGTCTCCGTACAGCTAACTTTGGAGCAGCCAGCTTAAAATGCTGTTACATTTATCGGATTTTTTTGTGAGGTATTTATTCGTACCATACTAAATATACCATTGCAGCACACCTAAATAAAAGTATTGAAAATCTATTTATTGTAACACATCTATTATTTCAAAATTTTAAAATCTAGAAAAAAAAATTTGGTGCCAAGCATCTTTTACTACCACCAAAATTTTATAATATTATATCTTCCACCAAAAGTTTTTTTTTGAGGGGTCCACCAAAATTTTAAAATTATAAAAAAAATAAAAAACAATCTTCATATTTTCATCTTTATCTTCAAACTCAAACTTATTTTTCTATCACCAAATCCATTTTTCTATCTTCTTCATCTTCAAACTCAAACCTATTTTCATATCACCAAACCCATATTCCTATTTTCTTAATAAATTTTCAAAATACAATTTTTGAAGATTCAAAGAGATTTTGAAGAACATTGAATCGAAAAAATTGGATTCGGAAGTGGATTGGAGAATTACATCACGATTTTATGTTGTCCAAATCAATTTTCATTCAATTTGCTTGGTACCCCAATTTCTCGAATTGGGGGTTTTTGATTCAGTTGTTTGATCCATCCAAATGTTTGTTTACAACCTCCAAAGAGGCTTTCGTTTTTGTTTGTTTTTGTGGGATTTGATGTAGATGATGATGAGGATGATAATGATTATGAAGAAAGAAAAGATGTGGAGATGATGAAAATGGTGAAGAAAAAACGATGATGATTATTATGAATATATATGATGAAGATTATGAATATGATAAAGATGATGAAGATAATGGATTTGTAACGATTTTGTAAATGATTTGTGATGAATATGATGAATTGTGGGTGATGAATATGATGATTTATCATGAACATGATATAGGGATCGAGAATATGGGGTGTAACGGTAGGAGTGTATGATGTAAGGTATATTTAATTTCGGGACCAATATGTAATAAAAATAATTGGTGTGAAAGTTTCAAGGAGTATAAAAGTGTAGGTGTAAAAGTAGAAAATTTGATGTAAATAAAGAATGAAAAATGTTTGGAATTCAACGTGGTACAAAGGTGGATTTTGTTTTTTGGTGTGGGACAAAAGATAGAGTGAGGCAATGATAGATCAGCTATGTTGCGAACAAATCTACTACAACAGTGTTAGCAGCCGGAATAGGATCCTCTCAAGTAACTTGAGGAAATATTCTCTCAAGTATGCATGATCCAACCACACACCCCAAAAGTGTAAAACATCTAGCCATTGATTAACTTTTTCCAAAACTACGTAGTTTAGTTCATTATATGTAAAAACACTAACTTTACCCTTAAGTTACTTGAGAGGATCTTGGTCCGTTAGCAGCCGGTGTTATATAATATCGTCCTAGGATCTGTATGATTTCCTTTCCATTTTTGTCAAGTTTATTTTATGTTTTTGAAATATTTGGTTTATATTCAATTAAGGAGCAGAAAAATCAGAGATGTAAATCATCAAACGAGTGAATTTGCTTTATCCTTGGGGCTAAAAACATGTTGTGGGGACGAAATTTTGAACCCAAGTTTGAACCGAAATCGAACCCGAAATTCGTGAAACATAAAATATTAACTTTTTATTTATTAAATAGTGAAAATTTTGTAGATATTAAGGTGTTAAGTAGGGTAGATGAAGAGTTTTTGCAGTTACAATATATGGACAAAGGAGTGATAGATGCAACATGATGTGCATGCACTCAGCTACTCAGCTCAGCTGACTGCGGATCTCAGCACGGCTGACTTGGATTCCGCAGACTATATAATGTTGTAGCTTCTATTATGTTATAACTGATTTATGTAATCGTTGTAGTGAAGTAATACTTCATGATCAACATATTGTAACTTGTTCATTATTCTTTGATCAATAAGAATTCCGCATTTTATTTTCTCTTGTGTTCTTTCGATTTCATCAATTTCAACATGGTATCAGAGAGTTTTTTTGCTCAGATTGTCCTAACTCTGATGTTTAGCAAAAGAAATTTGAGAGTTTTCTTCAATATATATTGTTGTTGCAATCATAGATTCTTGAGAGATTTATGTGATTTTCTTCTTTAAACCGGAGTTAGAATCTAGTTCTTGATCAGTTCTTGATCATTTTTTCTGAATTTTCTGTAAGTTTGTGTGATTAGGGTTGTTCTTGATAGCCATTGTAGCTAAGAAGCAAGAGTTTGAGTCCGTCTAGTCCATTTTTTGTTTATTCCAATGAGAATCCTTAATCAGTATTGGTCCAGCCATTGATGAATGACAATAATTTTCATCCATGGAAGATGTCTATGGAAATGATTATGATTGCAAATAACAAGTTCGGTATTGTTGATGGTTCAATCAGAAAACAAAATGCAAGTTTAGCTGATTTTCAAGTTTGGAGGCAATGTGACACAATGGTCAGAACTTGTATCTTGAATTCAGTTGAGCATACAATCGCTCAAAGTTTGATGTATTTAAAGAGTGTTAAAGTTGTATGGAAGAATCTTGCACAAAGGTTTGCAACTGTTGATGCCTTCAGATTATTAATTAGACATTCTTGATGAGATGAATTCAAGCAAGGAGAAGATTCAATGAATCAGTACCTCACAAAGCTGATGGTGCTTTGGGAAGAGATCAAAACTGTCAGGTCAATTCCAATATCTAAGTGTGAGCCACATGGCCAATGTGATGCCATACAAATTCTACTTGATCACATGGAAATAAAACATGTGATGAAGTTTTTGAATGGATTGAGGGATGAATTCGAGCCAATGGTGTATCAAGACATGTTAATGGTGCATTTCCTTGAAATTCAAGCTGCATTTGCAATGACAATTAAATTTGAAAGGCAAAAGACTTATACAACAGATAAGTCAAAAATCAAGATTCTACTATCTTGATGGCTTAGAGGGCCAAGAATGATAGAAATGATCAGATTCGGACTAGATCCAGCCAGTTTAGCATAGTAGAGCAGTCTAAGAATCTTCCTACAAAAATTTCTAAGGCCAAGAATGTTAAGAAAGTTCAATGTAGTTTTTGTGGTTTCTATGGAAATACTGAAGAGAACTGTTACAAGAAACATGACCATCCTCCCGGTTTCAAAAGGCTAACATGGTTGATCAAGCAGGTGGAAATCAGTCAGCTGATAAAGAGGATCGGAAACTTGGGTTAGCTAGATCAATGTTTCAAAGCCTCACTACACAACAGTCAAAGAAGCTGATGGCTCTGCTAAATTCAGATTCATCTGCACATGCAGTTAACCAGATCAATACTGAAAACCAACATTTCTCACCAGTTCAAGGATCAAGTGACATTTGTGTGGTAAAACATATACAATGGATCATCGACTCTGGTGCCACATATCACATTGTATATTCTTTAGAGCAATTAAGTAATCTTAAACCTGATCTAACATGAGAGTGACATTACTTAATGAAAACAATGTACAAGTTACCCACATAAGGAAAGTGCTGATAAATTCTCAGCCGACCTTACACAATGTGATGTACATTCCTGGTTTTAAGTATATTTTGATGTCTTTACGAGCTGTTATTAAACATTCCAACTGTGCAGCTATTTTCACTGCTAACAATTGTGTTTTGCAGGACAACAAGAAAAAACATGATTGGTTGGGCAGAGCTGCACAGAGGGCTTTATATTCTGTTACAGCAACCTGTACATACGTCCACTATTAAATTCGTCTGTAATAGTATAGAAAACAAAATTTTATCTAATAGAGTGGATGACAATCAGTTATGGCATTATAGATTAGGTCATCTTCCAGATAAAAGATTGCAAGTCATTAGTTCTAGCACCTCCCATGTTAAATTTTCTAAACATGACTTGTGCTTTGTATTCCTTATGTTAAAATTGAAGAAGAAACCCTTTTCCATTAAACACTATTGTTGTTAATTCTGTGTTTGATCTTGTGCATATGGATATTTGGGGAGCTTTGAGGCATCCCACAGTGAATGACCAACAATATTTTTTGACTGTTGTAGATGATTATTCCAGATATATAAAAGCAAATCTAGGTCAAGTAATTTTCTTCCCTGATGAGAGCAACCTCACCCTCAGGTGATTCACTGATAGTGATTGGACATGTTTTCCTGAAACTAGAAAATCTATATCATGAAACATTATTTTTTTTAAGAGATGCACCTATTTTTAGAAATCTAAGGAACATACCACTATTTCCAGGAGTTTTTTTGAAGATGAGTACAGGGCTATGGCTAATGCCACATGTTAAACCCAATGGTTGATATACATTTTATAGGATTTGAAGATCCCAGTCAAGATTCATGTTGTCTTATTAATAGAATTGACTAGAATGAATGGAATCATTGTAGTGAATAATATTGACTAGAATGATTCATGTAGCATATATTTTGTTATAACTGAATGTAACTGATGTATGTAATCGTTGTAGTGAAGTAATACTTCATGATCAACACATTGTAACTTGTTCATATTCTTTGATCAATAAGAATTCCGTATTTTACTTTCTCTTGTGTTTTTCAATTTCATCACTTTCAACATGGTATCAACGAGGTTTTTGCTCAGATTGTGCTAACTCCGATGTTTAACAGAAGAAATTTGAGAGTTTTCTTCAACATTGTTCTTGCAATCATAGATTCTTGAGAGATTTATGTGATTTTCATCTTTGTTCTGGAGTTAGAATCCAGTTCTTGATCATTTTTCCCGTATTTTTTGTAAGTTTGTGTGATTAGAGGTTTTTCTTGATAGCCATTGCAGCTAAGAAGCAGGGCTTGAGTCCATAAAATCCCTTTTTTGTTTATCCCAATGAGAATCATCCATCAATATTGCTTCAGCCATTGATGAATGACAATAATTTTCATCCATGAAAGATGTCTATGGAAATGATTCTGATTAAAAAGAACAAGTTCGGTTTTGTTGATGGTTCAATCAAAAACCAAATGCAAGTTCAGCTAATTTTCAAGTTTGGAGGCAATGTGACACAATGGTCAGAATTTGGTGAATTGATTTGAGCATACAATCGCTCAAAGTTTGATGTATTTCAAGAGTGTTGAAGCTATATGGAAGAATCTTGCACAAAGGTTTGCAATTGTTAATGCCTTCAGATTATTAGACATTCTTGAAGAGAAGAATTCAAGAAAGGAGAATCAATGAATCGGTATTTCACAAAGCTGGTGGTGCTTTGGGAAGAGATAAAGACTCTCAAGCCAATTCTAGTATCTAAGTGTGAGCCACAAGGCCATTGTGATGCTATAATGCCATATAAATTCTGCTAGATCACATGAAAATAGACAATGTAATGAAGTTTTTGAAAGGATTGAGATGAATTCGAGCCAATGGTGTATCAAGCGATGTTAATGGTGCATTTCCCTGAAATTTAAGATGCATTTGCAATGAAAATTAAATTTGAAAGGTAGAAGACTTATGTAGCATATAAGGCCCAAAATCAAGTATTATTATCTTGATGGCTCAGAAGGCCCAGAATGATAGAAGTGATCATATTGGGACTAGATCCGGCCAGTTTAGCAGAGTAGAGCAGTCTAAGAATATGCCTGCAAACAGTTCCAAGGCCAAGAATGTTAAGAAATTTCAATGCATATTATGTGGTTTATATGACCATACTGAAGAGAACTGTTACAAGAAGGGCTAACATGGTAGATCAAGCAGGTGGAAATCAGTCAGCTGATGAAGAGGATCATGAACTTGGGTTATCTAGATCAATGTTTCAAGGCCTCACTGCACAATAGTCAGAGAAGCCGATGGCTCTACTGAATTTTGATTCAGCTGCACATGCTGTTAACAAGATCAAAATTGTAAACCAACACTTCACACCAGCTCAAGGATCAAGTGACATTTGTGTGGTGAAACATATACAATGGATCTCCGACTCTGGTGCCACAGATCACATTGTATATTCTTTAGAGCAATCAAGTAATCCTAAACATGTTTCTAACATGAGAGTGAGATTACTTGATGGAAACAATGTACAAGTTACACACATAGAGAAAGTGCTCATAAATTCTCAGCCGACCATGCACAATGTGTTGTACATTCATGTTTTAAGTATATTTTGATGTCTTTACCAACTGTTATTAAACATTCCAACTGTGCAACTATCTTCACTGCTAACAAGCGTATTTTGCAGGACAACAAGAAAAACATGATTGGTTCAGCTGAGCTGCACAGAGGGGCTTTATATTCTGTTACAACAACCTATACATAACTCTGCTATTAATTTTGTTTGTAATAGTATAGAAAATAAAAATGTATATGATAGAGTAGATGATAATATTTTATGGCATTATAGATTAGGTCATCCTTCAAATAAAAGATTGCGAATCATTAGTTCTAGCATCTCCCATGTTAACTTTTCTGAACATGACTTGTGCTTTGTATTTCTTATAGTAAAATTGAAGAAGAAACCCTTTTTATTAAGCACCATTGTTGTTAATTCTATGTTTGATCTTGTGCGTATGGATATTTGGGGACCTTTGAGGCATCCCATAGTGAATGACCAACAATATTTTTTGGCTGCTGTAGATGATTATTCCAGATATTTAAAAGCAAATCTAGGTCAATAAATTTTCTTCCAAGCTGAGAGCAACCTCACCCTCAGGGGATTCACTGATAGTGATTGGACAGGTTGTCCCTAAACCAGAAAATCTATATCAGGATACATGATGCTTTTAAGAGATGCACCTATTTCTTGGAAAGTTAAGAAACATACCACTATAGCTAGTAGTTCTTTTGAAGCTGCGTATAGGGCTATGGCTAATGCCACCTGTAAAATCCAATGGTTGATATACATTTTATAGGATTTGAAGATCCCAATCAATATTCATGTTGTCTTATTTTGTGACAATGCTGGTGCTCTTCACATTGCTCACAATCCTGTTTTTCATTAGAGAACAAAGCACATTGAGATTGACTGTCATGTTATCAGAGACAAGGTCAAATCAGGCTTGATAAAACTCATGCCTATACATACAAAAGAACCACTTGCTGACATCCTCACCAACACTTTGGATGCACCCATCTTCTGTTATTTTTTGGATAAGCTAGGTATTTCCAAAATTTTCCAACCAAATTCCAGTGGATAAAAGAGTGTTGGAGCAAGTGGGATGTGCAAGCTGACTCATTCATCACTCTAAGATTGAGGGGAGTGTTATAGTATATGATAACATAGTGTTGGATGCAAGAGGATGTGCATACACTCTTAGTCCAGGACAGTCAGCTGAGATGATTCCGACATGCTAATGAGCTGACTTGAAGAGATCAACTGAGTAAAGAGTTCACCTAGTCGACTGACTTCAATAGAACACACTTCAGCTGAAAAACATGGAGATGAACTTAGACAGTTTTCTGTTGTAACCGTTTGTAGCTCCTTGTAACTGATTTGTGAGAAGTATCATATATAAATACTGCATCACGAGTCATACTGTAACTTA
Source organism: Gentiana straminea (assembly GCA_036785695.1). Taxonomy (NCBI): domain Eukaryota; kingdom Viridiplantae; phylum Streptophyta; class Magnoliopsida; order Gentianales; family Gentianaceae; genus Gentiana; species Gentiana straminea. The sequence goes on along the minus strand of JAVUPR010000497.1, from coordinate 7,166,522 downwards.
AATTATTCATTATCCATTATCGTTGGTCAATAAGTATTCCGTATTATATTTTGTCTAGTCTTTTCAATTTTAATCAATTTCAACAAGATCTATTACGAAAATATTAGGTCTAACCTTTACAAAATGAATATAAGCCTGAGATTGTTGCTAGAATCGCAACTGCTTCAAAATCAGTGTTGTGATCTGCCAAACGAACCAAGAAAGCCGGCCGATGCTTCAGAGACCAATTTTGGGGCGCTTTCCTAGGTGATAGAACGGAACAACGGCTGAGGCTTTTCTGAAATTTTGAAAAACACGAATTTGTGAAGTTTAAGGTTATTTGGATGTCTTTTATAAGATTTTCCGAGTCTAGATCGGTTTTAAGGTAACTTTGACGAAAAGATAAACTTAATTACCTTAAAATACTGAAAAAAGAAAGCATAATTACAAAAAAAAAATTTAAATTATAACACAAGAAATTAGAGTTTCACAATTATCAAAAGGGAAAAGAAAATAAATAAATAAAGAGAATAGGCAATCCAAACTTAAGATAGGAACATGGATAGGTGGGGACACCCATTTCGGTTCCATTGCCATTTCAACGAAGGAAAATGATTTAGTCACTTAAAAATTAAATAAAAATAAAATCTGCAGATAAAGTCGGAGACTAAATCTACATCATCATCCTTCCATGAAAATATTCGGTCGACAATCAACACATGTTACACCACCGAATCGGTGCTCTCATTTGCGTTTGGAGTCTTTTGGACTAAAAAAATGATACATACACATAATATATCCACACACAATGTGTACACATAATCCATCCAAACCACACAATAAGGTGTAATAATAAAAGGAAAAAGTAAATAAAAATATAGAGAATTAGGTAGAAAATTATTTTGAAATATTTTAAGTGGTTGAGATAAATACGATATTTTATATCGTTAGGTAACGACAACTTTCATATTTTGTATAGCTCGAAAGACAAAGAAAAAAAAAATCGCACCTGTGCTGTGCTAGCCGTACCTGCCCATTTTTTTTTTCTCTTTTCCTACCCATACCCCCAACACCCCACATCTTTTGACCCACATTTAAACGCGATAAAAATTTTAATTTTATTTTTTAATGTTTTTCGTTTTGAGACTTGGTTCACACCATAATTATATATTTTTTCCGAGATTCACTCACCCAATTCATACTCGGTGAATCTAAAAAATCCTCATATCGACCTACAATTTCAACAACCCTATTTTCCAAATTACGTCCCTACGACCCATGTAAAATAAGGATCATTAATAAACTAAAATTTGGTGAAAGAATTTTTAAATTTGAAGTTTTAAATTGAAAGATATAAATATTTAAAAAAGATAGAAGAGAGATAAAGTGTGTCATTGCTATTTTTATTTTTTTTTTGTTGGAAAAAATGGCGTCTGAATTTAAAAAAAAAAGTTTTATCCATATATAAAAGTTTTAAAAAACTGTCATTTTGCTTAATTGATTAAAATATTTGTATTCTTCTTTCCCGATTCTTCTTTAAAAAAAAATATCTCAACCATTAGATGAGAATTATTCGGGGGATTGGGATTCGGTAACCCCATCACCTTCCTTTGGACTATGGAGGCCGCTTCACTTTGATCTACTCCGAAGCAAAATCGACCGTTAGAGCATCTTCTAGGGATTTTTTCAAATATCTCTCGCATCTTCCCCCATCTGAACGCATCATTTGATTACACTAAATTCTCATAAATTACTCGAATCTGATTCCAAACACCCAAGAAATACATCAACTTCAGGTTCGGCACCTTTATTTATTTTCTATAGATTCGTATTCTTACACTTGTTTTTTTTTTAATTGTTTCATTTAAAATTTCATGCTGGGTTTTATCTGTGCCGCACGATATATAATTGGAAGAATCAGGATAACAAGAGAAAAGGGAGAGGGGGTCACTTTAACTCTGAATTATTTTCACTTGAAATTTCATTTTGATTGCGTTTATATAATGTTGCTAATGGGAACTCAGGAATATGCTGAAGAGTGGCGATGAGGACGATCGAGCAGCAGAAGTGATGGAAAACAACAAAGAAGAGGGTCATCCTTATGCGTTTCATGTTTCTGGACCTCGGAATGTTTCTTCTCCAAATTGGAAGGACATCATTAGCTCTAGTTGGTTTGTCATCACTTTGCTCTGCTCTTATCATTCTTGTCTGTAAAAGCAAACATATCTGACAACCATGGTTGCAAAATATTAGCTTTGGTTGTCTCATGGTTTGTGGCTTGCACTTTATGTTATTACTGGAAATTAAAAGATATTAGGATATTTTTGCCTGGCCTGGCCTTGCAAAATCTTAGCTTTGGTTTTCTCATGGTTTGTGGCTTGCATTAAAAGATATTAGGATTTTTTTGCCTGGCCTGGCCTTGCAAAATCTTAGCTTTGGTTTTCCATGGTTTGTGGCTTGCACTGTATGTTATTATACTGGAAATTAAAAGATATTAGGATTTTTTTGCCAGGCCTGGCCTTGCAAAAACTTAGCTTTGGTTGTCTCATGGTTTGTGGCTTGCACTCTATGTTATTACTGGAAATTAAAAGATATTAGAATTTTTCTGCCTGGCCTGGCCTAGCAAAATCTTGGCTTTGGTTGTCTCATGGTTTGTGGCTTGCACTCTATTTAAGACATTATGGTTCAGTATCGGACCTTTGATTTCTTTCCATTCACTAGAACAAGACTTTGGACCCATGATTAATAGGGGCCCTTACCAGATTAAATGTGACATTTTATGCTGTTCTATCCGTGTTTTGGTTTTCCTTTTCGATTAAGGTAGGTTGAAGTCGTGCATTGTAGTGTAGGATGAGGATTCTGCTTTTCTAGACCTTAGATAAATTTTCTTTCTTTGTTTTCCTGTGAATTTTAGGCGTTTTAGTGATGCAATCTCGAATTTTATATTTGATTGTTTGCAACCCGTATACATCAATTGTCATGTCTCTATTAAGTTGTAGTATGTGGAATGCTTAAAAGGTTGTGTTTAAAATTTGCATATGCCTGGAAAGTCTGAAACACTATAATGGATTATATGCAGGAAGGATGGTAATTATAAGAGGATGGTTATGGCATGCTTTATACAAGCAGTATACTTGCTTGAGCTTGATAGGCAAGAAAACAAAAGTGCTGAAAATGGTCTTGCTCCAAAATGGTGGACAAAATTCAAATACAAATTAGTTGAGACCTTAACAGACGAACGAGACGGGTCGATTTACGGTGGAGTATTGGAGTGGGATAGGTATGCTGCTATGGCTGATTTTGTACTTGTTAGACCAAGTGGTGCACCAAGAGCTGTTGTTGCACTAAGAGGAACCCTTCTAAAAAGCCCCACATTTAGACGAGACATCGAGGATGATCTTCGGTTCCTAACTTGGGAAACACTGAAAGGATCTGTGAGGTTCAATGGAGCCCTGAAGGCATTAAAAACAATAGTTGAAAAGTATGGGAGCAATAATGTGTGTATTGTTGGGCATTCTTTAGGTGCGGGGTTCGCTCTCCAAGTGGGAAAGGCACTAGCCAAAGAAGGAATCTTTGTAGAAGCCCATCTGTTTAATCCGCCGTCTGTTTCATTAGCTATGAGTTTCAGAACTATAGGGGAAAGAGTTGGATTGATGTGGAAAAGGGTGAAAGCAATGCTACCTTCAAATACCGAAAGCAGTCAAGAAAAGATTGACGAGGCGGTAAAAACGCTTACTACAGCTTCAGGACTGAAGAATTGGGTGCCACATTTGTATGTGAACAATGGTGACTACATTTGTTGCAACTACTCTGAACTAGATGCAGTATCAGATGACAACAATGGAGAGAAGGAGAATGCACGTCCGTCTTCGAATGGATATGCGTTCGTGTCTGCAAAGCTTTTTGTATCATCAAAGAGTAAGCAGAAGTTTGTTGAAGCACATGGTTTGGAGCAATGGTGGGCTGATGATTTGGAACTTCAAATGGCTGTCTCTAACAGCAAGCTCATAAGTAAGCAACTGAAATCTTTGTATAGCCTTCCTCCTCCTGCTCCTCAGCAACAACAACAACTCAAGCTTCAATAATAACAGGATTTTTTTTATTTATAATATTCCATATGTTGACTTGCCATTTTTAATGATTAGTTCTACCAACTAAAAGAAAAGATTGTCTTTCAATTCAAGTTTTAGTTCTATCATTTTGTTTAAGTGTTGGTGTGTGTGCTACCTTAGTATCTGAGATACAACTTGCTGCACTGGTTTGTGTTAGGTTAATAGGTCCGTGGTACAATATGTGCTAAAATTTATGCATAACGACGATTTTATTCTAATGATTCAACGAAATATTGCAATTATAATAGTATATATAAAAAATAATGCGAAATAAAAATATTCGAATCGATGTGAGTGTGAACACTCTAGCCTTTTAAGACAATTTGCTTCGGTATAGTGCCCACTAACGAGGGTTGAATTGAGTCTCGCCACGTGTCATCTCCTAATTGATCAAATATTAAATGAAGACATAAAAATTATAACATTAAGGGCCTGGAGTCCCACTTCACGCCTAAGGGCAGATCTGAACCCCAGGTGGGAGGTCGGTCCCGCTCCCCCGACCACCGCAGGTCGGCTAGGTCGCAACAGAGCCGGGCCAGTGCAGTTCGGGCCGAGACAGCCTGGGGGGTTTGACGCAGGTCGGCCAAAGCCTCCTTTATATGATAATTAGCATACGTGTTTATGAGATAATTATGAAAAGATCCTAAGGATCCTTTACTCATTAAGACTCTGATTTTGATATTTAAACTATCCATAATTATCCATAAATTATAGGGATACACTCGATGTTATCCTTAGGAAAAAATGATACAATTCCTTGTAGAACAAGGAAAGGGATAAATCGTCTCCTATATAAACAACCCTAAAAACTAAGAAAGACTTGATTCCTGAACAATAACAGGATACGTAGGCAACTTGAGAGAAATAACTCTCAAGCTCAGTCTAAAAATCATCCAAAAAACCATCCTTCGTTTGTATTCTTCTTGATCTATGCCCTTGATTCAATTACCCCTAAATTAAACCGCCCCGGATTATTACTAGACGAGATCCAGCATCGTCAGCCCCTTTGGCCCCCCAAGGGGTGCCCTTGCCCTGAGTCCTCTGTAGCTCCGTTCCTAACCTCACTATATGAGATAAAAATGTAGTAGTAGAATACTTGGTGAAAAATTCCTATATACCATGGTTTCCATGGTGATGGTGGTGAGTGCTTTATAGTGGCGGACCTACATACAACCAAGCGGGGGCAACCGCCCCTTTTGATCCGAAAATAATACACTAAAATTTGTATCATGCATATAGTTTGCCTCCCTTTAAATACTTTTTTCTTTTGAAAATTTTATTGCCCCCCTTACCCGAGATCCTGCGTCCGCCCCTGGTGCTTTATATGGTGATAGTAGGGTTTTTGGGGAGAGTGTCAGGAGCAGAGGGAATGGTAAGCTTTGGTAAGGCATTATTAGGAATGTGGTCTCGGTTGAGGAGGTGGGGGTTCCTCTTTCTTCATCCCATTCTATACGGGTGGGAAATGGGTGTTCTACCTTATTTTGGTCAGACGTTTGGGTGTGGGTAGTAGGTGTCTAGCTTGCTGTATCTTTTCCTAGACTATATCGGCTTTCTTGCAACGAAAGGCTGTTTGTGAAGGACTATGGGGATTTTGAGGGAGGTAGGTGGAGATGGAAGTTTGGGATAATATTCTATCATGGTGCCAGCTTCCTATTACTCTTCCCTCTCGCATATGGGTACTTTTTGTAAATACAACCCATCAAATATTAAATGAAGACATAAAAACTATAACATTAAGGGCCTGGAGTCCCACTTCACGCCTAAGGGCAGATCTGAACCCCAGGTGGGAGGTCGGTCCCGCTCCCCCGACCACCGCAGGTCGGCTAGGTCGCAACAGAGCCGGGCCAGTGCAGTTCGGGCCGAGACAGCCTGGGGGGTTTGACGCAGGTCGGCCAGAGCCTCCTTTATATGATAATTAGCATACGTGTTTATGAGATAATTATGAAAAAGATCCTAAGGATCCTTTACTCATTAAGACTCTGATTTTGATATTTAAACTATCCATAATTATCCATAATTATAGGGATACACTCGATATTATCTTTAGGAAAAAATGATACAATTCCTTGTAGAACAAGGAAAGGGATAAATCGTCTCCTATATAAACAACCCTAAAAAATAAGAAAGACTTGATTCCTGAACAATAACAGGATACGTAGGCAACTTGAGAGAAATAACTCTCAAGCTCAGTCTAAAAATCATCCAAAAAACCATCCCTCGTTTGTATTCTTCTTGATCTATGCCCTTGATTCAATTACCCCTAAATTAAACCGCCCCGGATTATTACTAGACGAGATCCAGCATCGTCAGCCCCTTTGGCCCCCCAAGGGGTGCCCTTACCCTGAGTCCTCTGTAGCTCCGTTCCTAACCTCACTATATGAGATAAAAATGTAGTAGTAGAATACTTGGTGAAAAATTCCTATATACCATGGTTTCCATGGTGATGGTGGTGAGCGTTTTATAGTGGCGGACCTACATACAACCAAGAGGGGCAACTGCCCCCTTTGATCCGAAAATAATACACTAAAATTTGATCATGCATATAGTTTGCCTCTCTTTAAATACTTTTTTCCCTTTGAAAATTTTATTGCCCCCCTTACCCGAGATCCTGCGTCCGCCCCTGGTGCTTTATATGGTGATAGTAGGGTTTTGGGGAGAGTGTCAGGAGCAAAGGGAATGGTAAGCTTTGGTAAGGCATTATTAGGAATGTGGTCTCGGTTGAGGAGGTGGGGGTTCCTCTTTCTTCATCCCATTCTATACGGGTGGGAAATGGGTGTAATACCTTATTTTGGTCGTACGCTTGGTAGTAGGTGTCTAGCTTGCTGAAGCTTTTCCTAGACTATATCGGCTTTCTTGCTACGAAAGGCTGTTTGTGAAGGACTATGGGGATTTTGAGGGAGGTAGGTGGAGATGGAAGTTTGGGATAATATTCTATCATGGTGCCAGCTTCCTATTACTCTTCCCTCTCGCATATGGGTACTTTTTGTAAATACAACCCATCTTCAGTTCGTCTCGGTAGATTCTCCTGGCTATGGGAGGCTATTAAGAGAGTTGTTGTTTGGTGCATCTGGACTAAAAGGAATGGAGTGATTTTTAAACATAACACTGTGGATGTGAATGCGCCTATTTAAAGAAATCCAATCAATCAGTTTTGCTTGGATTAATGGAAGGAGCACTAATTACGTTCGAGATTGGAATGCATGGCTCGAAAATCGGTTTGCAGCCTTCTCCCAACTACAATAGACTTTATGTGTACCTTGTCTTGTTTCTATTCTTGCATAGTTGTGATGCTCATTTGTATCTCCTAGCTAGCTTTTCTTTGATTCGCTTTGTACGTTTTCTGTAATTTGTGTCGAGCCTCTGGCTTGACTTTTTTTTTAATTTATTTTATTTTATTTATAAAACTTCTTTTGCTATTCAAAAAAAAAAAAAAAAAAAAAAAATCACAAACATAATCGATATTACACTAAAAAGATGGAGAAATGTTTCAGTTTGGCTATAACAAAGACAAGGTTCTTCCTCAATTTCAGAATTTGCATATTTTTCATGTCATAATCAAATTTTTTTTTTTTTTTTTTTTTTTGGGAGTATTTGGAATGTTTTTTTTCTTTCTTTCTTTGAGACAGAGTGTTGTTGTTATTGATTTTGCTGTTTGTACAGTGAAATCAGTATGATTAATCTAAAGAATTAGAGTTTTCTGGTTAATTTTGCTTACAGTTATGGTGCTTCCTTGGTATGGTCATTAATTGAAATAGCCAAATTTTGGAAGGTGAATATTGAGATATAATGTTAATTATTTACCTTCATCTCACCTTAAATTTTTGGGACAGATGGTAATTCAACATGATATCAGAGCAAATGGTCCCGAGTTCAAACCCCGCTCCAGACACAAATTTTCCAAAAACTATACTTACAAGTGTTGGGTCTATCTTCTACCTTATAGGCCCACACTTGAGGGGGCGTATTAAGATATAATATTAATTATCCACCTCGATAGTATCTACCTCCCCCATTAGAATTAGTTTCTGGAAGATTATCTTCTATCTTATAGGTCTACACTTGAGGGACGTTATCTTCTATCTTATAGGTCTACACTTGAGGGGCGTTATCTTCTATTTTATAGGCCTACACTTGAGGGGCGTAGGTCTACACTTGAGGGGAGTATTGAGATATAATGTTAATTATCTACTTCATTTTGAAATTCGTTTCGTTTGTAGTTTCTGGAAGATTCTTGTGAAATCTTCTATCTTATAGGCCTCGTTTGTAGTTTCTGGAAGATTTTTGTGAAATCTTCTATCTTATAGGTCCACACTTGAGGGGGCGAATTGAGAAATAATGTTAATTATCAATCTCCCATCAACTTAAGCAGATGGTATCTACCACCCCATCAATTACCAGTGAATTTTCATTCATTTCATTCTGAAATCCGTTTGTAGTTTCTGGAAGATTCTTGTGACCCGCTCCAAACACAATTTTCCCAAAAACTATATTTACAAGTGTTGGGCCTATCTTCTATCTTATAGGCCCACACTTGAGGGGGCGTATTGGGATATAATGTTAGTTATCAATCTCCATCGGCTTAAGCCTTAAGCAGATGGTATCTACCTTCCCATCAATTACCAGTGAATTTCCGTTCATTTCATTCTGAAATTCGTTTGTAGTTTCTGGAAGATTCTTGTGAAAGCGCTGAAGAACAGTAACACTAGAAGAGCTTTAGAGGTTAATATCTTTCAACGTATAAAACTGAGGATATCTATCGAAAAATAAGTTTATGCTGATGGCTTTACACTTGTAACATGTGTATAAAATGCTTGGGATTTCGTCCTCGTTTGTAGTTTCTGGAAGATTCTTGTGAAAGAACAGTAACACTGGAAGAGCTTTAGAGGTTAATATCTTTCAACGTATAAAACTGAGGATATCTACCGGAAAATAAGTTTATGTGCCTGGGATTTCGTTAGTGGACGTTCCTGATTTTATTTTTGCCTCTCTTGTTTTGGCGGCCGCTGTTGGCTTGGTATCATTATTGCTATGGTTTCCCTTGTGAGAGGTTTGCATTTATTAAATGGTGCTACACATTTCTAGAAAAAGAAAAGAATTCTCTAGTTCTAGAGTAGAAGCTTCTAGATATGTATGTAAGACTCTAGAATAGATATTGAATAATTGACTAGAATGTTACATTCTAGTAGTAAGACTCAAAATTAAGAAATATCTAGAAAATTTCATAAGGTGCTTGAACCATCATATGGAGGCTATATATATAGCACTAACCCCATGTACTTGAACGAACCAAGCAATAAAATCAATTTCCTCACTCCATTCTATCCAACTTATCAATCATTTTTCATCTCACCCTAAATTAATATTGGCATTCTCCATTCAATTTACTACAAAAATTCTAACACATTTTTTATGTGTAGATTGATTGTTATATAATCTTTTGCTTTAAATGTTAAGACTTGATATACTTTGTTCAATTTTAGGTTGTTAAAGATTGCATCGCAATCTTAGTCTATCTCGCCACGATTTATTTCTACGTAGCTGTTACCAGGGGCGGCGGCAGTAAGGACCATTTGGGTCAGCTGACCCTCAAATTAAAAAAAAAAAAAAAATTTCATAGGTATTTTTTACACTATTTAAAATTTTTATACACTAATATGTACTAACTGACCCGCTAAATTTTTTAAAAATTGACCCTTGACCCATATTCTATTGGGATTTTTTAAATTAATACTTATATACACTTATAATATGATGTGTCGTTTTAGATTCCCGATCCGTATCTATGAATTCCTGGAGCCGCCCCTGGCTGTTACAATTATACAATCAAAACAAGAGTTTTTACGGTGTTGGCAGGAGTGGGGAGCAATAGTAGACATAGCGGGCAAGTATATTAGGATTCACACTGGGACTCGTATTGTTGCTTATGGAGAAAAACATCAGGACAATATCTGGCGTCTTGCGCAGCCTGGCAGTCACGATCCTTAAAATTGTAATCTGGAGTTATTATGTACAAATGGGGAAGCCAGATATCTGTAATTACGACGATATTTGTTTCTTTAGGGTCGTATTTTTCGATGTTGTGGGATACCATAAGTAATTTTTGTATTAGTCTCTTTATTTTTCGAAGTTTTCACAAATTAATTACTTCTATTCTTTTACCTAGACAAGTGCCTTGAAACAACACCTTGTACAAATGGTGATTGGTCCCCAATCTGATCCGTAAGAAAATACATAAAATGCTTCTGAAGATGATGTAGAAAAAACTCAGAAAATACACAAAATTCTTAAGCTGATGTAGAATACCTAGACAAGTGCCTTGAGACAACACCTTGTACAAATGGTGATTGGTCCCCAATCTGATCCGTAAGAAAATGCATAAAATGCTTCTGAAGATGATGTAAAAAAACGCCGAAAATACACGTAATTCTTAATCTGATGTAGAAGAAAATACAGATGATGGTCCACAACTTGATGACACCCAACAAGATCATGGTGTACAACATATCCTAGAAGGCATAATCGTGGTAAGTAGCATTTGTTGACTACCTCATAGAATTCCAATCAATCATCTTTGTAATTTTAATATTGACTCAATTCTCCGTGTTTCCTATGAAGGATGACGAAGGAAATACCAATACCAATGAGGTAGCAAACATGTAATACGTATTTAAACAGATTTATAGTCCTTTTTACTGTTTATAACAATTGTATATTTTAATCTAATGTTGATTTGATTTATCACGTTTTCCTATGAAGGATATCCATGAAGTCATGGATGTCCCTGGTCATCAGGCCATGTAGCCAAGTCACCCAGGGCCGGCCTTGGAAAATTTAATTGCATTACATTACTATTACACTATTTAAGATATATGTAATAATGAACAATGAAAACTAAATTATTAATTATGTGTACAAGACTACAACTACAAGCTTACGATAAGAAAATTTCAAAAATCAAACTATCAAAGTATTAAATTTTATTAAAAAACACAAATTGACAATTAACAAGAAATCAAGAAATAAGAATTACACCTACCCTAATTCAATAAGTAATTACAATTTACAAAATTTATAATAAATTCATTGGAGAAAAAATTACCTTCACTTAAGAACTTTGGGTTTGTGTTGTGTAGATTAAGATTGATACTTGAAGATTGAGATTAGAATTTAAAAAAATAGATTAAAGATGGTGTATTATTTATTTGTGGGGAGGATTGAATGATGAAAGAAGAAGTGAAGAAAAGAAATTAAAGAATGAAAGTAGAGGGGGAGCAGGGAGTTGGGAGGGGGAGGGGGAGGGGGGGGGGGGGGGCGAGAGGACGCTGAATAATATTTAGGATTAGAACTTAGGAGGAAGAGATTGGTGATTGGTCATTTTGTTGAATTTGTTTTATTATTTTCTATATATATATATATATATATATATATATATATATATATATATTTTTTAAATTCTTTTATTTGAGAGATTCTTTTCTTTTCTTTTAATAATTTGTAATTCACATGTTTGTTTATATAACTGTTTTTTTCATGGTCAACTGGTCAAGACTCAAGTGGTCCACAATATATTGCAAGTTCAGACTTGGCAGTATCAGCTTTCGGAATTTTCGAACTCCAAACTCAAATAGGACAGACAAGCTTTTGAGTGTGTAAAAACGTGGGATTGCTAGTGAATTGAAAAGTGTGCAATCCTGTTGATATAAGCGACTATTTATAGGGAGTAGAGGTGAAGGACTCTAAACCCTAATAGTGTGAAACCAATTTCGAATTCAGAATAACCGAGCCACATGTGATATATCCGGACAAGGCAAGTTGATAAAGATTGGAGTGTATCAACATGTAATTTCTGTCTTGGTGCCGTCAGGCTAATAATTATACAGAAAATAAACATGTGATTAACTCGGGATTTGAACATTGCCTCTCATATCACTAAACGAATTGAGCCAAAATTGGGTTTACACATAGTCATAGTAAGGGACCGGGTCCAACCCTTTTACTCAACCAAACCAAGACACAAAAAGGTTGAATATAAAGGCTGAACTGACTGACCGACGGTTAGACCATGACTATGATGAAACCATGTCTGAACCACTGACTCGGGCAGAAAATAAAAGGGATCAAGCCAATTTACCATTGCGACCCGGCATTGAACTTGGGTCATATATGCACATGATGAAATGGTTTGACTTGCTAAATTTGTAAATCAAATATTCTGGCTGAAGATCTTCATTTAAGCCCTCAAATATGCAGGATCATATCAGTGTTTAAATTGCACAAAATCAGCATTTAAGAGTCCTGTCTTGATTTTATGCACATGTGAGAGAAGACTCGGGTCATCACCTCTGCACAAGAATTAGGACCATTGATCTAGTATAAGCTTACAAAACCATTCCACATAATGCATATAGTTCATAAAACAATTTACATCCAACTTAAACAGTTAAACTATATCATATATAAATTTAGGTTATGCACCATGCACTCAAACAAACAAAATGATGCTGTTTACCGGCTATAGAAGAACCTAGACAAGTTTTTTATATATAATACTAGTAGAAAAGGACGCCGTGCAACGCACGGCGTGCCCATGCTATATGTTTTATTTATAGGTACTAATAAATCTTAACAAAAGATGAATCTAACATAAAGTCTTGGAGCTTGCAGTAGAATAAACATGTAGTTGCATAGTCAAATACTTAGATTGTTTACAAAGCACCGCATTTTTTCATTACGTATAATTATGATACATGAACTGTTTTAAGCATATCTATATGCTTGCTTGCTACATAACCAAAAGCTTTTTAAATAGTAGAAGATCGACTTCTAACATGTTATTAGTAACCATTAGTGTTCACTTTTTGTGAAACCAACTAATGGCTTCTAATACATGGTGCAATCATTACCAAAAGCAAATTTTACGTACAAAAGAGGAAATTAATGGTTCAACCGACCATTGAAAAGACAAACACCTATAACTAATTCTCGCTTCACTTGATTTGCACTTCTTACCAGGGCTCGAACGTATGTTGACGGCACAACCATGGATTGGAGCATATCGTCGTCGTCAATAGGCTCAAGCTTGACAGTAATGATGGGTTTTTCAGCATCATCAAAAGCAAGGAGTCTTTTGCAACCAGGAGCACCCGCATCATCAACATTATTGTCCTTTGAAGAGGCTGATATTTGTTCGATTAACATCTTAGTTGACGGTGTGAAGAACCGAACATCATCGTCACTGTCCTTAGTCAAATCAACAGTCTCGTTGTTGGGCACAATAGTTGCTGGCCTTTCCTCATCTGTAGGTGGCTCAGCATTGGGGAAAACATCGCTGTAAAGATAGACCTTCACAAGTGGGAATTTCCTTGTGACTGCACCTCGAACAAGCTTATCAAAATACTTTACGTAGCAGACAACGTGTTTGTTCTCTAAAGCCGCCTTTGATTCCGATGTCAGCAACCGTCCCTTTACACCATTTAAAATTCGATAAGTTTATGTTGCGTATGCAACAAATTATTCATTAAAAGTCAAGTGCTAATCTGGTAACTTAAGACTTAGAGAATGCAAAGTGAATTCATTGGTTATGAAATAAATTCAATGCTTAGAATCGGAATAGATTATCAAATAAGCCAAAATGTATTGTAAATACATCTAATGTATGATCTTACATACATTGGGATACCATATCTACCATACATCTAATATATATATATATATATATATATATATAATTTCAGAGAAAAATGTCATGTATAAACACCTCTATCATACATAACTGAACCTGATTATAACAGAAGATTAAGTATGTTTGAGGGTAAGCATATTAATACTATGTTATGATCATTCAGAGCTGGAAAAATTAATAGAGTTAGCCTAAATTACCTCTTGTTCACTTTTTTAGCCGTAATGCAAAGTGTATGGAATGAGCTTCTCGACATCGGGTGAGTAAATTTCTCAGCACGGCACTCGCATTCATCACTCACAAACACTCCAATGTGGCACCTGTTTTTAATACAAATACAAGAATCACATGTCCTTGATGACTTAAATAATTTTACTATCAAATATTGCTTACTTATAGCAGATAGGATCTTCTTCATTGCACGAAAAACAGGGGCATTCCCTTTTCATGTCCCGGCCTCAAAGCTTTGCAACAATTTTTGCAACACATATACCAAAGATTTGTCTTGGCCTTCAATGAGTTTTAGCTTTCCAAAGAATCCAAGCAAGCTTTCGCCTATATCCAACAAGACAACCAAAGTTTAGTGAAGAGAAAAAATTTAAAGAAATAAAGAAAAATATTTAGAATGGCTAATAACGAACAGAAAGGTACAGTTTCTATTGCTACTATTGCATCTCAAGTATGGGCGTGACATCCTCACCGATGGTTTCTTAATAAGTATGTCCGTGTCTCTGTAAGCCATATTGGACACCAAGTCATCAACATCTTTTCTGTTGGAGCTATACCTGTTTTTTGGTGTTCGGTGAAAAGAAACACACATAACCATTACAGGATTTCATTTGGTTCTTCAATAACAAATTTTGTATGCGCAATAGTGTAATTTTGAAGGCAAACGGTACAGAATCTAGAGAAGATTAAGAGTTTAATTATTCACCATTCCTTTAAAGCAACAAAATTTCATGAATTACAAAGTTTCTTTCAAATAAAGACAAAGATTCGTACGTGAGGAGAGCGTCAAACCCGCAATAAAGAATTGTTACTTAAAAATCATAGCAAATAGTCTTTACAATAACGTAAACCTTGACGTGAAAGCATATAACATTCGTAGGTAAAACTCACCATTAAATGTTGTCACTTTCATGTTCATACCAACAAACATTATTCCATTAGTGAAGATCCTCGATAGTATATCCGCATATTCTCTCGATTTTTTCCTTCCACAACCTCATTATCATAGGTGTTTTTCTAAAAGAAACATGTTGTAATGTTAAAAATTAAGACTGGAACGTAAATTATATAATAAAGGAATAGACAATTTAACATACTCGGTATCGACAACAACAAAGTCTTCAGCAATCAAAAGCTGTCCGTGTGAATCCTTACCAACATTTTTCTCAGGAGAAGCTTCAACAATGAAACCCTTAATATCTAGACAAAGGAATAAGATATTGTTTCAAACACGACTTTGCAACTGACTGTGCTGTGGAAGAAAGTATGGAATAAAACTAAACACATACTGATTGGGGCTTCACGATCTGCGTAGCGGAACATGTCAGAGAACCGTTTAAACTGAAAATCATAAGGTATGGGTGGTGGTACAGCTTCATCCACAGGATGTACTGATGTTGTGCTAAATAGTGTCCATGCGTACCCATAATCACCCACCTGCTAACCAGGTTTCACTGGTTTAACATAAGCGTTGGAAATGTAGTAGCGCTTGTATGGCATAAGTGATGTTTCGAAATATGCAACATCTCCTCCATAGCATACTGCTGAAACCATAGTTCCCTAAACATACAATCACAAACATTTTGATAAGGTTTAATGTGAATTCAGTCTTCAAACTAAAAGAATCAGATTTTATCATTTCTGTTAATAGTATGAAAAGAATTATAATTTTCAGATTTATACTATATTTTATGAAGAACCAAAAATAAACATATACACATTTGTATCTTAAATGAAAGGATATTAATACGTTGAAGTGAAATTACCACCGTGTCTACCAATAGATAGCCTCTCGTATTCTCGTAGGATGCGTTGCGTATCCGCTTACTCCATTTTTCTTCCTTTCCGTAACTTGAACCAAAGACTTTCCAAATTGTGCCTCCTAGGCATCACATCATTGATATGGCAGATTTGTCTTTCCATTTGCTATGGAAGTTGAGCAAAGATTGTAAATTTCACCAAATGTATTGTAGAATAATAAATAATCGAAGAACACACACAACTTTTTGGAATACATAGAATTGTTAAATGAATGTATTTCGTTCAGTACTATAAGCACAAGTTTGCATCCAAATAAATTAATAGCTATAATCTCATCAATCTGACAGCACTTCCTTATATACAACATTTCTTGTTTTCTATGCATTGTTTTGTTCATAAAATGATGGACTAAGCAACACACGTACAACTGTATTTCTTTTTGCCAAATCCTTGTCATACTTAACACCAAGAGAAGTGAACGATAGATGATTATTGTAAGTTCTTATACAGCCCCTAAACTGCTTACTTTCTTCATCAGCTCCATCAAGTAGCATTTTTAAATTCAATGGAATTTTATTCGACACAAGTACAACCTCACCATCGAACAACAAATTCGCCGATTCATGGACAATTTTTTTAGCATTACAGTGTGAGCATGGAGGCATTTTCTTTAACGTCAGAGACTTTGTAGGTATACGCTGAAGCAAAGTTCTTCCCTTACAGTAAGAATCTTTTGTAACATCTACAGACAAATCATCTTCTATATCTAAACCTAGAACCGGGAGAACCAAACCCCCATTGACTACATCGACATTCAGAAGCCTTTTATTTTTTTATGCTTCCATCTGATAATTGCTAAGAGACGATATTCCTTACATTTATCAAACCTTGGGAGTATCTGAGAACTACATAACAAATCAGGAAGCAACTCATGAGGGTCAGAAACATACCCAGGTTTCGCTTTACTTTTCATTCTCATTACAAAGATGAAAAGCATCTATCTTATTAATCTCATAATACAACAATCCTTAACAACTATGAATCATAAACCAGAAATAAACAAACAGAATATCTAATAGACCAATATGCAAGATAAACAAAAAAGGAAGAGCACTTAAAAAGGAAATACCATGTGCAATGCGATCGCGTAACAACAACGGACCAACGTTTATGAAACCGGTAAGCAATCCTATCCAAAGAAGCGTAGAAATGAACTCGCACATCATTAACAAAAATATATGAACAATACTTGCATTGAATAATTTCACAATCACTAATATGCAAGAACACAATGTGGATCAAGACAACTTTCTCTCAAACTCGGGAGTCATACCAATGTGGATCTAGTGCAACATTTGGAAGAACTTTTTGACAATTTGAATTGCCTATAAGTATGCATCTAACATGAAGATATTCTACCTATTATTATAATTTCTTGGAATGTTTTAAATCTCAAAGTCGCTCCTATACTGCATGACCTCTCAAGTTCATGTTTAGTTTTTTTTTCTATACGAACACACCATTGATAAAAAGAATTACCGAAAGAGGTCTATGCATTTGTCTTGTTTTTCCTTTCAGAGACAAAAGGATAAACCTTGACAAACGGAGTTTTCTTTGTCAGTATTTTTATCAGATCATGAAAGGTTGTCAAGATCACACTTAGTTGCAGTAAGATGCTCCTTAAAGTGGTTTACACTCACATGGTCTTTATAGTTTATACTGACATTGAAAATAGTTTAACTTGAGGTTGTCTACGCTATTTTTTCTACACAAGGTGATAGTACAGGGGAACACAATATACAACCTCACCTCCACCCCACATGCCTTTCATCTCTCCTCCTAGCATCAAAGGCATGAAAGCTAAAACACTTTCCACATATATCTTTCTCGGCCTTTTGGCTAAGATCAAGAGTAAATCCCTTCCCACATGACCATCCAAAATCAACCGATTAGAAGTTCAAATCATCACCAATAAGCAGCAGCAGCCTTGATTTACATGTAGAAGTAAAAAACACAAGCAAAACCCCATAGCCTAAGAACATACATGTTTAACATTTCAAAATCAAGTTAATAGAACATGTACTCCCAACCTTCACCTAAAATTTACAAATATTGTCATCTTTTTTTGGGTGTACTGCAAACACCCAAAAAATTGCATATCACATCTATATACATTTCTAGCCGTAAAGAACATACATAGATACAGCATGCAAAGCTATCTAATGCGTGAGAAATAAATTTTAATTTGGCAGGAGCAATTAATAACGAAAAGCAAACATATAGTCATATTTCCATGAAAATCTATTACTCAAAACCCACACCATTTTTTGGCAAAATAATCACACATAACAATACAAAAGAAAGGGACAGCCGATTAATGCTATACCGGAGAAGGAAAAAACGTTTCCACGGCCGAATAATAAAAAACGGAAGAAGGAGAAGAAGCAGAACACAATTCTACTGTTTACCTTCAGAATTCTCAGAATTATTGTGAGATATGAGATAATAGTGCTATACCTTTATAAATAAAGAAGATCTTCTCTTAATACACAGATTTGAATCTGTGATTAACCACTTGACCGGCCAAATACATCCTCTCTGCCACAACTTGCCTTCTAGGACGAAATCCAACCGTAGATCGCTCCTCGACATCACCATGGAAATTTGATTGAAAGGAACAGAAGGAGAAAAACCCATACCCTATGAACGGCGGAACGGTACGATTATCATCTAAGCCAATAACACCTATCGGGATAAGCGACGTAAAGGGAGAAGAAAATCCGACTGTCGATCTTTCTCTACCATTTTTCAACTTGCCTGTGACCGAAAGAAAGAGAAAGGAAAGGAAGAGACCGGAAAACGTACGGGCGAATCCCGTCCGCTCGGCTTCATAGGGATGGACGTGAAGGCAATGATGGCAACGAGGAAAATGCGAAATACATCCCCCTTCAATTCTTTTTTTTCTTTTACAAAATGGCGTGTAATAAAATAATAATAAAAATCTAAATATATATTAAACTTATGGAGGAAGCAGCAAACTTGCTGAAATCGTTCACGGATCGAACACGTCACCAGAAATTTTGTTTTCGTATTAGTAGTAGAAAGATATTTTGATCTATGCCATGGACTGATTTAAGAGATTGATACAGACCCGATAAAGAAACATATATAGATTATATATGTATACAACAGTGGTATACATATATGGGAGATTGAGTTGAGGTCCTCCCTTCAACTCCCACCTCCTACACATTTTCAACCAACTTTAGGCATTAATTTCTCATTCATCCGATATCCGAATTGAGTTATTCCAAAGCCAAACATTATCTACTCCGTGAGTAGAATTTTTAGACGTAATAAGCTCCCGGTATATTTATATTTTATACCCGATCGGTCAAAGTCAACAACCATAAAAATACAATAGTCAACACCCCCTCTCAAGTTTGGGCAAAACGACAAGCTAATACACAATATTAAAGCTATTCAACAAGGAAGAAAAAACGAGGGCATCCAATGCCTTGGTAAATATATCACCAATTGGTGAACTGTTGAGATGGGAATGAGCTTGATGATGCCGGCTTGAACCTTTTCACGAATGAGATGACAGTCAATCTCCAAATGTTTGGTACGCTCATGATAAACCGGGTTACGGGCAATGTGTATTGCACTTTGGTTGTCACAATAAAGCATGGTAGGAAACCCTTCAAAAACCTGTAAATCTTGAAGAAGATACTGCAGCCAAAGAACTTCACAAGTAGCATTGGATAGAGCTCGATATTCAGCCTCTGCTGAACTTCTAGCAACAGTGGTCTGCTTTTTGGCCTTCTGTTTAGGGTCAAATTATAGTGATTTTCACATATGTTTTATATATCAATTTCCCTCATATTTGGATTATTTTCATAGGAATCGAGCTTATAATTGATTAATTGAGTAAATGAGGTTTTTAATGGTTAAATATGAAAACGTATCAATTTTAGTCTTTATTTGATGGTTTTATGTTATTTTGGAAATATGTTACACTTTGGTATGTTTTGATCCTCTTGTAGATACTCATTGATGATGGAAAAGATGATCCTAAAAGGGTAAATTCGAGTATGGAAAAGGATCAATTGAATTTATGGAAGATTGGAAGAGATAAGGAAAGAAATCAATCAAGATAAAGATGGAAAAATCAAGAAATTCGATGTCAAGGCTAAGTGAACGAGCGTTCAATAGTGGACGGGCGTTTGGTGAAGTGAACGAGCGTCCGAGAAGAGATTTTACATTCAGAGAGTTCAGACGCAGGTCAGACGAACGTCCAGTATCCGTCCATAGTATAGTGGACGGGCGTCCGTTCATAACCGAACGAGCGTCCGCCGCCGCGTCGGCGGAACCGACTTAGTTACTTGTAGCGGCCGACTTAGTTTTACTATAAATATAACGGACAGCCCCAACCCTAAGGATATACCAATTTTATACATATAATTCTTCAAGAGCTAGCAGCCGCGTTTTGAGAGTCAAGGCCGGTCACCCGAGCCTTGTGCTCGGGTGAACCGAGGTTAGATTAGGAGTAGATTATGTAGCTTTTCTTTTCCGTTTCCATGGTGATTCAACCGTTGTAACCAAACTATGTGAGTTCTTCTTTTAGATTTATTCAATTTCGGTTTATTTCATGATCTTTAATTAAAAGTTGTTTCTTTCTATGATTTATGATGCTATTATGTGGACTCATATCGAGAGATTTGTTTACTAATTGATACGTTTACAACAAACGAAAGTTGCGTAGACTAGATCACCGTAGAAAGAATAGATCTTTTATCTAAACAAACGGAAGTTGATAGATATAATCTAGGTTGCTTGAATTTATGAACTTAAAACTGCGGAAGCTACTTAGGTTTGTTAATTCATACACCCGAGTTTTGTAATAAACATTGGTCCCAACATTCGGAAGATGAGAGACCGGTAATTGGATTTACTAAGGAATTAGGAATCCATAGCTTGAGAATAAATTCACTAAGGAATTAGGGGTTTATGTCTCGTGAAAAGGTGAAACCACAACTTGAATTAAAATCATGAATTGAACTAGGATTGAGATCACATAGGTTTGTATATTGGTTGTTTCCATGTCCCTTAGTTTAGTTTGTTAATTTTGTTCTTAGGTTATATTTATTTTGATTGTTCTTTTATGTTTTTCTGTTTTTATGTTTTTGCTTTTCGTTTATTTGTTTTCGTTGAGTAGCAATTGGTAGGATTAATAAGATTAGATTGAACATACCTTTTCCCTGAGGATCGACCCCTTACTCATTACGCTTTACTAGCAACAACCCGATGTTTTGGTCGGTTAGGAGTTAGTTTTGCATATAAGTTAGGGTTATAAATTTTCTTTTGTTTTAATGATGCAAAATCTCCCCAACAAAAGTGGCGCCGTTGCCGGGGAATAGGTGTCATGTTGAATCTGATCTTGTTATTTCTCGATTTTGTTACGTTTATTTTTCGTTTTAATAAAAGTAGCATTTACCAAATCGAGAGTTTTTATTTTGCCGTGTTTCGATGACCATAAGGTTAAGAATGTGCAAAAGTTTTTTACTCGATTTGTTTAAACGTGAAGTATGTGTTTATGTGTTTCTGATCTAACCTATTTGTGCTTTAATTGAAAGTGGCTGCTGTGATCTGTGTTAATATGTGTTTTAAGTTTTTAGGGTTTGTCTGTGTTTTCCTGCTCTCTGCTGTGTATTCGTTGTATGGACGAGCGTCTGCTCTGTTGGACGCCCGTCCAGTTCTTTAGCTGCAGGTAAACGAGCGTTTGAAAGTATTGGACGTTCGTCCGTTCAAATATTTTCGACTCTGTTCTGATTTGAAGAACCAGACGTGCGTCTATACTTTCTGAACGCCCGTCCGGTTGGTTTTCAAGTCAACCGAGCGTTTGTTTAGCTGAACGTTCGTCCAGGGTTGAACTCCAGGTGAACGCCCGTCCGTTTTGCTAAACGCCAGTCCAGGTTCTGGTTTTTCTTGATTTTATTTTCAATGCTTTTATTTGATGTGGATTTTTCATTCGATCTTCTGTGGCTAATTGATGTTTACATAGATGTCCTGAACTTATATGTTTTTACCTTTCCATCTATGAATCCATGTTAAATAATTGATCAATTCCTTATATGCATGATTCATCTATGCATGTTATAGTTACTTGTCGGTTCTCGTATGCTATAACCGGTCGATTGTTAATTAGTAGCTAATGTCGGTTTCCGTATGCTACATATCGTTATGATGAATCTTGTTAGCTTTTAAGACTTACGTGCTTCCTTTGTTTTTATAACTCATATGGGTAGTAACTCGTCGGTTTTCGTAATGCTACCATTGCATCTTATGAGTTATATCTTTTTAGTATAGATAAATTGTTGGTTTCCATAAGTCTATCACTTTCGATAAGTCTTAAGGCGCGTCGGCACTAGTGACAAGACCTTGTCGTTTATCGTAACTTTGTCATTATTTGGTAGACGTTTATATGCATGTTATGTTGCACATTAGTAGGCTAGTTTTCTTTATTTTATTTTCTTTTATTTTTGCATATCATTTAAATGCATATCATTTAGTTGCATGTCATATAGTTGCATTGTTTTTCTATTTTTCTTTTATTTTTCTTGAGAGTAGTTAACACCACATCATTTTTTCTTTCTTATTTTTCTTGATGTACTACCTCGTTTTTATTTTTTTTTTTTCCGAGGATTGCATATCATGTACCATCACTCATTGTAATATATTTTCATGTAGTTGCATTTACATGTAATTGCACCTAGCCTTGCTACTTTGTAATATTTCATGTATATGTATTCCATCTTTATATGAGCTTAAATTTGAAATATCTCTATAAATTCTTTTCCTTATGTGCTTTATTTGTATAAGTCTAATCTTTTCCCCGTAGACTCTTTTTGCACTAATCAAGTCTGCAGGATACTTTATATAGCGATTGTGCACTTTCACGATGTATTCGGTTTCCGTGATGGGCCACGATCTCGAGCTATGCAAGCAATCCTGGTTCTTGTTGGTTCCTGGACGGTTGACACATCCAATCGCCTAAGTTCTCAATTTATTATTTCCACAACTTGAGGACAAGTTGCAATCTTAGTTTTATTAGATGATTTATGTGTCTACTTTCGTTTGCTCATATTTTTAGTATTTCTATGAAAAGTTTGCTCATATTTTTAGTATTTCTATGAAAAGTTTGCTCATATTTTTAGTATTTCTATGAAAAGTGCTTAATTTTAAAATTTTTGTTTTGTCCCGAGTAGACAAAGGCATATCTTTGCTTGAGTTTATATCATTTATGCTATATTCTGTATATTTAGTAATTTTAGTTGTTTCACCCGACACTCTTTTTCACATGCCATAGTAAATGATGAGCTAAATGTTGAAAGCCTACCCCATTTTAGTTGGAGATTTTTGATGATTATAGCATGTTTCTTTGCTTATGTACAATTCTTGAAAAGTTTAGTAGTTTGTATTCTAGGATTAAAGTATGACATACTGTGAATATCTATAAGTTTGAATGTGATAAGTGAAACGTGATTAAGTCTTTGCAATAGTAATAAATTGTTTACTTGAGGTGTTATGCTCAGTGGTCTGTGCTACTAGAAATAATCTTTTCCACTGCCAGCCAGAAATCTCTAAGTAAACATAATTGTAATTGTGTGTGTCGGAAGCTAGTTTATGATTTGGGTGAGGTAGGGTGTACCACGTATGTCCTATTCCGCTATGATGACCAAAAGCTCACGACGGTTAGGAAATAGTCGCCTTATGATTGGAGTAAGGTAGGGGATTATCTTGAAATGTCCTATTCTCATATGAGGGCAAAAGCTTATTCTAATGTGTGTTTAAAAAGTGTGAAAAAGTGAAAATATTGAAATTTATTATTATGAATAAGTAAGACTTAGTTATCGTTAATCTTATCCCCGCAGTATAAACCGAAAGATATGTTGTAGGGATTATCCTCTCGAGTCCGTCGAAATGTTTTAGATATTCTCTACTATTTCTTTTTGGGATATGTATGTCTTGTAAAGTGCCTGTTATAGTTTTTTGAATATTTCTAACTTAGATGGGAAACCGGGCTAGTTTTGGTTTGAATAACTTTCAAATTGTGGAACTTAGTGGAATTTTATTATGGCTATGCACACACTACACGGGTGAACTTCTAAGTTATTGAATATACTTCATATTTGCATAGATGTTTATTTATCTCGAGTTGGTTTTGTTTTGTTTTGCTCGGGGACGAGCAAAAAGTTTAAGTGTGGGGGTGTTGTTTAGGGTCAAATTATAGTGATTTTACATATATTTTATATATCAATTTCCCTCATATTTGGATTATTTTCATAGGAATCGAGCTTATAATTGATTAATTGAGTAAATGAGGTTTTTAATGGTTAAATATGAAAACGTATCAATTTTAGTCTTTATTTGATGGTTTTATGTTATTTTGGAAATATGTTACACTTTGGTATGTTTTGATCCTCTTGTAGATACTCATTGATGATGGAAAAGATGATCCTAAAAGGGTAAATTCGAGTATGGAAAAGGATCAATTGAATTTATGGAAGATTGGAAGAGATAAGGAAAGAAATCAATCAAGATAAAGATGGAAAAATCAAGAGATTCGATTTCAAGTCAATATGGACGAGCGTCCATCTGAAGCAGACGAGCGTTCAATAGTGGACGGGCGTTTGGTGAAGTGAACGAGCGTCCGAGAAGAGATTTTACATTCGAGAGTCTCAGACGCAGGTCGGACGAACGATCCGCGTTCACTCAAACCGAACGAGCGTCCGCCACCGTTTCGTTCGAGAACCGACTTAGGTTACTTGTAGCGACCGACTTAGTTTTACTATAAATATAACAAAGAGCCCCCAACCCTAAGGATATACCAATTTTATCACATATAATTCTTCAAGGAAGCAGCCGCATCTTGGAGAGTTCAAGGCCGGTCACCCGAGCCTTGTGCTCGGGTGAACCGAGGTTAGATTAGGAGTAGATTATGTAGCTTTTCTTTTCCGTTTCCATGGTGATTCAACCATTGTAACCAAACTATGTGAGTTCTTCTTTTAGATTTATTCAATTTCAGTTTTATTTCATGATCTTTAATTAAAAGTTGTTTCTTTCTATGATTTATGATGCTATTATGTGGACTCATATCGAGAGATTTGTTTACTAATTGATACGTTTACAACAAACGAAAGTTGCGTACGCTAGATCACCGTAGAAAGAATAGATCTTTTATCTAAACAAACGGAAGTTGATAGATATAATCTAGGTTGCTTGAATTTATGAACTTAAAACTGCGGAAGCTACTTAGGTTTGTTAATTCATACACCCGAGTTTTGTAATGAACATTGGTCCCAACATTCGGAAGATGAGAGACCGGTAATTGGATTTACTAAGGAATTAGGAATCCGTAGCTTGAGAAATAAATTCACTAAGGAATTAGGGGTTTATGTCTCGTGAAAAGGTGAAACCACAACTTGAATTAAAATCATGAATTGAACTAGGATTGAGATCACATAGGTTTGTATATTGGTTGTTTCCATGTCTTTAGTTTAGATTGTTTTTATGTTTCTTAGGTTAGATTTATCTTGACTGTTCTTTATGTTCTTTATGTTTTTCTTTCGTTCTTTCGTTTTTAGAGTAGCAATTGGTAGGATTAATAAGATTAGATTGAACATACCTTTTCCCTGAGGATCGACCCCTTACTCATTACGCTTTACTAGCAACAACCCGATGTTTTGGTCGGTTAGGAGTTAGTTTTGCATATAGGTTAGGGTTATAAATTTTCTTTTGTTATTGATGCAAAATCTCCCCAACACCTTCCATGAAATCACTGCTGATCCAAGGAACATCGCAAAACCAGAAACAGATCTTCTTGTAACCTTGCAACCAGCCCAGTCAGAGTCAACATATCCAGTCAGCTTCATGCTGTTGGCTGCTGGATAGAACAACCCCTGTTGAGGTGCCTTCTTGATGTACCTAAGCAGACGGTGAGCAGCTTTCATGTGTGCAACAGTGGGATTATCCAGAAACTGTGAGAGCTGTTGTACTGTGAAGGATAAATCAGGTCTAGTGATTGTGAGGTAAAGCAACTTCCCAATTAGACTCCGGTATTCTGTATTATCAGCTAAAGGTTCAGAATCTCCAGGCTGTAGTGTTGTCTTTGTGGCCATAGGAGTATCAACGGACTTGGTCGCTAAAAAACCAAAAGTTTCCGGCGACTTGATGGCATATTGCCTCCGTGAAATGCTAATCCCCCGTTCGTTCGTGTACTTCTATCCCAAGGAAATACTGAAGGTCTCCCAGATCTTTGATTTGAAAAGAGACATGCAAGAATGCTTTTATGCTATTGATGTCATCTAAATTAGAACCTGTTAGAATTATGTCATCTACATACACCACTAAAGCTATAAAACTGTCTCCTTGCCCTCTGGTGAACAGACTGTAATCATGGACTGACTGATTGAAACCTTGACTTTGTAGAGCTGAAGTCAATTTGTGGTTCCACTGTCTACTAGCCTGTTTGAGGCCATAAATTGACTTCCTCAATTTGCAAACCTGTGAAAGATGCTGTCCTTGGTAACCGGGAGGTAACTTCATATACACCTCCTCCTCCAAATCCCCATGGAGGAAGGCATTGTTGATGTCTAGCTGTTTTAGGTGCCAACCTTTTATGGCAGCAATGGCCAGAAGTAACCTAACTGTGGTGATTTTTGCTACAGGAGAAAAAGTCTCCTCATAATCTACACCTAATGTTTGTGTATATCCTTTGGCTACTAACCTAGCCTTGTACCTCTCTACAGTCCCATCTGCCTTATACTTGACTTTATAAACCCATTTACATCCTATAGGATGCTTCCCTGCTGGCAAATCAACAAGGTCCCAAGTGTGTGTCTGTTCTAAAGCGAATTTCTTTCCCCATGGCTTCTCTCCACTGGGGGCACTGAATAGCTTGGTTGTAGGAGCTAGGTTCTGAAACATGGGGTGTTGTTGTGACATCATCATTTTGGACAGAAATAATGTGTGAGGATTTCTGCTGAACTTGATTACAAAGGTAGTCATTGAGATGAATGGGAACTTGTCTGGTTCTAAGGGATCTTCTGACTGTGGGAAGATCAGGAATATGGATATCATTTGGAGGAGTATTACTGGAATGTCCTGATGAAGAACCACCAGAATGTGTTGAAGAAAAGGTCTCTGAGATTTCAGCTGGTGGAGTTGCAGGTGGTGTTACAGGGATGGTCATGTCTGTGTGTATATCTTGCTCATCTTCAATGGGTGGATATTGGCTGTGATGGTTGATAAAAGGAACAGGCAAAGAAACTAAGTTGTGAAATTGTGTAGGTCCTGTTTTGAAAGAGGCATGAAGAGGGAAGTAGGATTCATGGAAAATAACATCTCTGGATGTGAACACTTCCCTAGTAGAATAATCTAGTAAAAGATACCCCTTAGTTGTTTTAGAATTCCCAATGTAAACACTTAGTCTGCTTCTTGGATCAAACTTGGACCTATGTGCGTGCAAAGTGCAGGCATAAACAAGACACCCAAAGACCTTAAACTGACTGTAGTCAACCTCTTTATGATATAGTCTATGAAAAGGAGTGTCAAATCTCAATACTGGTGTGGGCAAGCTGATGATCAAGTCTGTGGCATGCAATAGACAATATCCCCAGTATGATATTGGTAAATTGGATTGGAATCTTAATGCCCTCCCAACATTTAAAAGGTGTTGATGTTTCCTCTCAACAACTCCATTTTGTTGAGGAGTATCTACACAACTAGTTTGGTGAATTATCCCTTTTTGTGCATAGAAATCCTTCAAGTCAAATTCCCTACCATTATCTGATCTGATTGTTTTAATCTTCTGTTGAAACTGTGTGAGTACATACTCATAAAAATTTTGTATTAAAAATTGCACTTCCCCTTTAGACTTTAACAGATAAACCCATGTAAATCTGGAAAAATCATCTATTACGATCGAGAAAATATCTATGCCCATGTAAAGTAGGAGTCCTATATGGTCCCCATATGTCCATATGGACAAGTTCAAAAACACAACCGAAACGAGACTCTCTCAAGGGAAAAGATAACCTTTTTTGCTTAGCTAAGGGACATACATGACAAACCTCTCTATCATGGCAAGACTTATTCATACTACAATCATCGACAAAGACAACCTTGCTAAAAGGTTTTGTGACAAATGCCCTAACTCCGAAATGCCACAAAGATCTTGGAAGGAACTACCTCGGTTGTGGCACAACAAGTTTTGTTTCCAAATCCCGTTGATAAGTCCGTGGGATTGAGCGAGATAAAGTCCTTGTTTCAACTTAGCCGCACCAATCTTCTTCCCACTCCTCATGTCCCGGATGACACAAGAATCAGATTCAAAACTGACTCTCACATTATTATCTTTTGTGAGACAACCAACTGAAATTAGATTGTAGGAAAAACTTGGTATACACAACACATTCCTCAAAATCATGTTATGCAGCTTGACTGTTCCTATGTGACTCACTATGGCTTCATGACCATTAGGCAGACCCACTTTAACTCCTTTAACTGGTTTCAGACCACACATATCACTGACTGAACATACTATGTGGTCAGTGGCTCCGGAATCTACTATCCAAATAGATGGAAAAGTATAGTGAATACCTGCACCATCATCAATGGGGTGAAGTGCTGCACTCAAGGTGGACATTTGATTCACCATTGGTAATTTGTGTGAGTTTCCAGCTAGCTGAGTATTTTGTATAAGCTTCACAATCTCCTCATACTTGCTGTGGTAAATCCAGCTGGTCCAGCTTTCTGCACAACATTCTTATCCACAACTTGCTGTGGTGCACCTTCTGATTCCACAATTCCTTCCACCATGTTGGCTCTGCGTTTTGACTTGAATCCTGGAGGGAAACCATGAATCCTATAGCAAGTATCAGCAGTATGCCCATGGAAACCACAGTGTGTACACTGCACTTTCTTCCCTTGTGACTGGTTGTTGACAAACTTGCCTGCCCTATTTTCACCAAATCCCCGGCCTGTTCTATTCTCTGCTTGTGCACCATTTGACCTTTCCTGCATCTTATTAGCAAACACCAGGGGTGTTCCTCCATTACCCCTTCCATTTGCATAGTGTAATTGCCTTTCCAACTTGATTGCCATTCCAAACACTGCTTTGATGTTTGGCATAGGTGTCATTATCATGACTTGATTGCTGACTTGTGAATAATCCTCGTTGAGACCCTTCAGAAACCTAATAGTATGCTCATTCTCGAAGTAGTCAACGAACACTTTGATTATAGCTTTACAATTACAACCAGGAGCGCACGAACACTTTGGAATTGGCCTCAATATGCTGATTTCATCCCAAATAACCTTCATCTTGGTAAAATACTCACTTATCGAATCATTCCCCTGTTTCACACTACTCAGCTCTTCCAGCAGATCTGATAATCGATAGGAATCCAAATTAGAAAACCTATCTTCCAAATCCTCCCAAGCTTCTCGCGCTGTATTAATCCAGAGTAAACTACGAGCAATTGTAGTGTTAACTGAATTGATAATCCACGAAGTAACCATCGTGTTGCACTGATTCCAGGCATCAAGATGCCTATCTCCTTCTTCTGGTCGAACAATCGTTCCATCAATGAAACCGATCTTATTTTTTGTAATAAGAGCCATCCGCATCGATCTACTCCATGCATGATAGTCATTTCCCTCTAAGACGGGATGAACTAGGGTTTGTGCTGAGCTTTCGTTAGGATGAATGTAAAAGGGACTCGAAACTGGAATTACCTCCTGATTAGCCATAGATCTTCCTTCGATTGCAGCAAAATGAGCGATTTAAGCGTTACCACTCTCTGATACCATGTAGAAAAAGTAAATCGGACCAGTAGGGGAATGAAAATGGAACTAGGGTTTGAAAAGGGAGAGAAACCCGACCTCCTTTCCCTTTTTTGATTCTATTCCTTTTTTTGGAACTATTTTTCTTACATCAAAAAAAAGGAGACTGGAGTATTTATATTTTATACCCAGTCAGTCAAAGTCAACAACCATAAAAATACAATAGTCAACACTCCCGGTAAATCACACCGGAGCATATCCGAAATTCGCGCTAAATTTAACCGTTTCAACCCATTAAAACGGGATATCTCCAACACTAGTGTCCCAATTCAAGTTCCGGTAGGAGCTATCCATGCCAACCCCTTAAGCGTCGTACCACCTTGTCCAAGGGTATCAGTGGCCTACGTACTCATGGTATAGGGGCATCTACAACTACTATGAGGCGTTTTATGATTTGAGGGTAGTGTTAGTGATATGTAATTAAGAGCCGGTTAATGTGGTGGGTTCTTTGTTTTTTCGTTTAAGTGTTTTTCAGTTATGTTTAAGAATGTTAAACTTTATGAATAATTAAGTTGAATGTTATGGATGAATGGATTATGCTTAATGTAGCCTTTGATCCTTTGAATCGTTTGTTTAGAAAACGGGTTTATCGTTTTAGCACGCAAATACCGTAGCATGAGGATTCGTGATTCGAGATAGAAAAAAAGGAAATACAATATATCGGGTCTTGGCGAAACGAGTGTATCCAGAATGCTCGGGTTTCAGGTTGGGTCGTTACACCTGCATGATGATGGCTATCTCAAAACATCATTAAAAATTGCTTCTCGTTTTCTATCTCCCTAACTTGCAATCAGAATAGGAAAGCACCTCAACGATGCTAATTTCTGTTTGTTTGCAGTTTCTTGCATTTTTTTTTTTTGCTTCCCATCAAACAAACATATTACTAAAAAACAATAACCAATAGTTGACACCTTTTATAATTAAGATTCTACCAATTGAACGTTTTCTCTAACGCTTTTTTATATTCAAATCGACGGCACAATTTTATCCATTATTTCAACTATTTCCTAGCTTGATTCCTTTGATCCCCAAAGGGAAACAAGTGCTTTTTGTCTCCATATCCTTAAACACTTTCTTATTTTACAGCTATCTATCTTCTAGAAAGGTCAAATTCCTCTAACTGATCGAATCCTATTTGTATATGAATATTTTTATTATGTTGTATGCTTAAGTTTTGTGACAAATCTGTCAAGTTAGTAGGTGAGTCATTCGTAATATATACTTCTATTATTTGCTTAATTAATAGTATGTTATAAAATAATATACATGTCATAAATTTTGTTTATTGGAATGAAAATGGAAGCATTTCATTTTATATTACTTTCAGGTTGCTCCGACATTAGTGTGATTACGTGGCAGCTAGTATCGGAAAGTTATTGTGTGGTGAGGAATTTTGAGATGGAGTGACGGGTGAAACGATCATAACCATACAGTTTAAATACAAAATAAAAAGTGTGTGGTGTGTGGGCTGCCACACGGTATCTCCGCACCGTGTGGAAACACCACACAATAATCTCCTGCTAGTATCTAACGCAAACGGTTATCACCACGACACCTTACTATCATATGCAGACTGTCCGTCTACCGATCTCTGTAACGAACGAGCTTGATAAATTGGCTCGATCTTTTTTTTGGGGCCACGACGAGGAAAAAAAGGGATTACATCTTGTTGCTTGGAAAGACATTTGTCGGCCTAAATCGCTTGGTGGCCTTGGCATTCGATCGGCACAGGGGATGAATAATGCGCTCCTTGCAAAACTTGTGTGGCAACTATTAACCGAGTCCGGGAAGCTATGGGTGCAAATCTTCAAACAAAAGTATGGCTCACCTTTCGTTTCACCTAAACCAAATAGTTCTCCCATTTGGCGTCACATTTGCACTATTGCCGATTCCATCCGTAATGCACTAGGGGTCGACGACCAAGGAAATTTCCTTTGGACCCCAACCTCCACAGGCAAATTCTCTGTAAAGTCGGCGTATTTCATGACACAACAGGACTCCGGAGCTGTCGCAAATTCAACCGAAGTTTGGAAGCATATTTGGTCGATCAAAGGACCTCTCCGTGGAAACCTCCTTCTTTGGCAAACCCAAAAGAATGCCCTTCCCACGGCAGCCCTCTTGTCTTCACGGCACATTATTGAAGATGGGACATGTGGTGTTTGTGGTACGTCCCTAGAAACCTCGATTCATGCGTTACGTGACTGTCATTGGGTAAAGAATATGTGGAAACATGTGATTCACCAACACTGTTGGCCTCAATTTATCTCGGAACCGGATACGACTACCTGGCTTAGCCAATGTCTTAGTGTGAACATGTACAAGCACGACAATATTGAGTTTTGGAGATTCCTCTACCGCGAGCTTATGCACGGGATTTGGTACTGGAGGAACCAAGAAATACATGGAAATGATGTACGTCGACCTCCAAAGATGGTCTTTATCTCTGAAGCAATCCGTAAAGCCCGTGACCTTAGACTAGCATGGACGTAGTACCTAAAGTGCATGTAAATATGTTATGTATCTGCCTCTGCGTTGTATAGCTTATACATTCTAAATTTTAATAAAATATCCGGTTTCGACCAAAAAAATACAATAATTAGTACCGTTCCCTTTCATAAAATTTAGGCACTTGCAGTTTTGTAAGAACAATTTATCAAGTTTATTTATGTTCAAAACATGTCCAAAATATTAATAACCCGGGGTCAAAACTCAGAAGGACATTAAATCTTCAAAATGGATCTCAAATGACATCTTCTATTTTGAGTGATTAGAAAAAATAAAATAATAATAGATTGACTGAAATGCCCATTGTTCTGTTTTTTTTAATTATGTGTCCCGCAATTTGAAGTAAATGCACAGATGTGTAGTAACGGTTTCCCAAGGAACGCGGTGCCTAAGAATCAGCCGGTGGATTTAGGGTCGTTCTACTGTAGGGACTTCCCCCTAGTAGGGAACTTCCTACGTGGCAGGATCTGGACCACACAGTTTCCTGAGGTGGAATACACGGTGTCCCGTGTGTGGAAATTGTGTGGTCCGGATCTTTGCCACGTAGACGCTTTCCCAGTAGGGAGTCCCTAGGATATAATTTTTCCGTGGATTTATTGCATATATTTTGGAAAAGCATTATCTAGGAAATCACGGTGCATAATTCTGTCCAATCCATAAGGAAAATTCTATCCTAGGAACTCCCTACTTGGGAATCGTACTACGTAAGACGATCCGGACCACACAATTTCCACACACGGGGCACTTGTATATTCCACCTCGAAACCGTGTGGTCCCGATCTCGCGCGTAGGCGGCCTGCTTAGGGAGTCCCTACGGTAGAACGACCCAATCCATAAAGATCTTTTGACTGGAAATAAAATGCAGAATGTTAAATAGGTAATGATATATGTTCCACTCATAAATATATTTTTGACTAAAAACTAAATCCTCAATGTTAAATAGGGAAAAAAAAAAAGAAGTCCTGGCAGGCGAGAATCCAATAAAATATAGTTACAATAAAAATAATAATGTAGTAATATGTAAAGAAATATAACAATCAATAAAATATAGTTACAATAAAAAAATATAGTTACACATTAAACATATAGTAATACTAGAAAAAATATAGTAACATATACAAAAAAATAGCTACAACCAATGTTACTATATGTTGAAAATGATCAATTTTATTGCATTGTTACTTTATGTGCTACTTATTCTTCACTCGTAATCTGTATTTCTTGGCAAAACCTATATTAATAAAGCAATGGATAACTTTTACTTTTCTTTATAAGAAACTTCCATCCGAAACATGTATCTTCTAAAATGGGTATGCATTAACCACATGTTTATCTTTTCAAAACTACATCATTTCGATAATAATACATAAAAACATCTATAATTGACCCGTAATACTTGAGAGTATCCTTACTCTTAAATAATAAGCCAAGATGAAAATTAACCGATTAAGGAAACTAGTAAAGAAAATTTAATTTTCAATATTCAAGTTTTCATAAAATCATGTTGGCCAAGAGGAAACATTATTTTATTTGTATCCTAATATTCCAGCAGTAGTGCCATCACATAGGATATTAATTATGGCATTGTTAAAAGAAAGGACATATATTTTAATTTATTTTAACTGTAATTAAATTTAGAAAAAGTCACACATGCACTAATACATTGAATAATGCTTACAAAACACGACGAGGAAAAAACCAGAAGAAAGAATTAAAAGCCTAATCACTTAACTCACTCGATTCGTCACATTATACGCTAAAAGTATCATAACTATAACTATTTTTTAAATTAATGAAGTATCATGAAAAAAAAAAAAAAAAGACTAGGTATCTTACCACACATGCACGTACGTATGCCTGATTTTGATGTTATTTATCTTTATAGCTGTGCCTAACGAAGATAATATTTTTTTTAGACACTTCCCTTTGTTAATTTTGTCGTTTTTAATCAGTGTACTAGTTTATCCCCTCAAAATAAATCAGCGTGCTAGTTTAAGGAGAGAATTATAAAAATAAGATAAAATAATGCTTCTTGAGTATTCTCTAACTAAGCCAAATCTGATTCCTTTCTTAATAAAAATAAACTAACATAGATTAAAACAATAATTAATATATATAAATAGAATATCGAACGATGAAACTGGACTTCTCTTATCATTTTAATAATCCATGCTAGTAATTAAGTAATGCCATTTAGAACATTAATAAATATATTCTCATATTATACAATAATCTTGGAAATTATGTATTTGAATACATTTCCCTGCTTTACGTTGATGAGATGACATTGGGATATGAATTCTTAGAGTTTCATTGTTTATTGATATTGAAATGTAATAACCTTGTTTAATTATTCTAGTTAAAACGAGGGTAAAATGAAAAAAATAAATAAAATATTGTATTGACTTTATTTCTTTGATTTCCATGAAAGGCATCCCCAGAGAAACCTGAGTAACCGCTTGGTGTTTGTGCATCCCCAAGATCACTAAAAGCTTTTTTTAATGACCGTAAGCCAAGTAACCTCTTCTCCAGTGATGATTTGAGGAATCTTGAGCCATTTTTGTTTTGCAATTCTTGCCGAACTGTGCTGGGCCCGATACGGTGTCCTTTAAAATAACTTTTAACTGTGGAGTGTTGGCTAAGATAGAGTCAACTTGTTAGGAAAGTAATAATCCATCTTCCTATATGGTTTACGATGAAACTGTAAATTTCCGCTCAAGAGATCCAGAATCTTTTACCCTTATTAACCAACACGTTCCAAATCTTTTGGTGAGCCGTCTTTGTGTTGAATTTCACACTCCAAACTTCCTAACAATATCACTACATAAACTAATAAAGCTCACAAATCTTTTAAATGAGCTTCATTTAACTATGGTTTTGTCTAATATGGGTTCAATCCCTATTTGCAACCAATCCATCATTGCCGTTAAACTCGGTTGTTGAATTTGACAACTGTGGAAAGCCATAAAAGTCCGCCACATCTCCAAAAATAATCTTCTCAGTTCTGTGAATCCTTTAAATCTCAATCTTGCTTTGGTTGTCGAAAACCCACTGTCCTATAGGCTAAATGGGAATGCGACTATGGATGAGCTTGTCTAGCCGTAATCTCCATTCATGTTTTCTTGCCATCTAACTGGAGATGTAGTCTCATCTCACTCGAATAATAACCCCGAAATCTGGAAGCATACAGAGAACGTAAATGATCGATTTGTGGTTTTTGTTCACGATCTGCTAATGACATCGTTACGGCATAATCATTATTGGAAGGATCATCCATGATGTTTTGTACCATTCCAGCTTCATCAATGAAAGAATATCTTCACTTAAACAGGATATCCCTGTGCATTTCATGTATCCTTTGGTGTTTCTCAAACCCTAAAACACGATTGCTTTTCTTACCCCCGGTTAGTAAACAAACAACCAACACCTTGAGCATATCATACTATTATGGTCTAGTGTAGGCAATAAACCAAGTGCAAGAAGGCCAATGGATTACGGGAATATAGTCAAGAGATATGCTTTTCCGGACTTGATGCACTATACCCTTAGGATCTTTAAAATTTATCTTTGGTTAATGCACGAACATCCGTCAAACTGGCTTGTACAAACAATCGTGTCTTTAAGACAAGAACCCTTGGTTTTTATCTTAGGTATAATTTGCCCCCAAATATCCACATGTATCTATCAAAAACACCATGTGTAAGATTGACCTAAGTCTCTTTTCTTTGTTATAATTAATCTGTATCTATTCGAATTTAAGAAATACTTATGCATGGCCTAGTCTATAGCATAAACTATTGTCCGTTACGTACCATAATCAACAAGAACACAAGGTACGTTTTATTCAGCCTTGTGATCAAGAATCATTAACCCGACTACCTTCTCATAGCTTGTGTGCCTCGCATACGAATATGATGCAATGCATGCATCAACCGAATTTTCACCGATAATAAGTTATATTGAATGAACAAAATGATACACAAATGTAAATAAAACAATTTTTAAAAGTGAGAGTTAAAAAAGTTTTAGAAATAGCAACTAATATGAGTAGTTGTTTTAGTAACCATTTTCCAAAATCTTGTGTAAGAACAATTTGATGTCCAGCAGTACAATTTAAACAGTTTTTATAATTTCAGATACGATAGTTATATGTTGCACAATTTAATGAATATTACAACTAATTGATAGTTATATGTTGCAATTAGAACATGAAACGTAACTAATGATAGTTTATGCCGTGCAATAATGCCTGACATGCTCAATATAGTTCAAAATTATGTGTAATGTCAATTAATAATTAAAGAATACAACAAATATGCAAGAAATGAATGCAATAAATAGTGAAATAAGCTATGACATGCCCAATATAGCTCAAAATTATGTGTAATGCCAATTAATAATTCTAGAAAACAACAAATATGCAAGAAATGAATGCAAGAAATAGTGAAATAAGCTATATATAGTAATTCAACCAAAATACTTACCTCTACGGCTCTACTATCTTCACTTGAGAATGAAGACAATGAAGATGACAGAGGGTTAGATGAAGTCTGAAAAGAAAATAAGAGGAAAAGGAAATATATGTTTTAAAAGAATTATATTTATTAATAATGAAGTTTTAGTATATGTTAGGCTATTTTAGTTTATTCACCGTTAGGGTAATTTTAGGGTTTGTTACTTCCAATTTAAAGACTTTGTAATACGGTTAATGAGATCATCAAATATACGATTCGATTTCTTCCTTGTGTTCCTCAATTCTTCATGGTATCAAAGCGATAAACCCTTAAGTTGTTTATACATGTTTCTCCACTTTCGTTGCCTTATCATGGCAAAAGAATCTGGATTAACTATACAACAATTCCACCAATGCTCTTTCTGTCAAACTCAGCTTCACAAATTTCTTACTTTGGAGATCACAGGTGATCCCATTGATCAAGAGCCTTGGCGTTCATCACCATGTCTCATCTGGTGAACACCCTCCTAAGAAGATTATGAATCAGGTTGGAGAAGAGATTGACAACCCAGAATACTCACGACCTGGTCAGTTAATGACGGTCTTCTAACCTCATGGTTTCTAGGCACCATGAAAGAAGAAATTATTAGCATGATTCATAAGGAATTAAGTGACTGCATATCAACTCTGGCAAAACCTGAATCAACAGCTCATTCCTCACACAGTAGAGAATGAGGGGAATCTAAAAAATATGCTGATGGGAATAAAAAGGGCAATAAAACGGTGGATGAATACCTAAGAGAATTCAAATCAATCTGTGACAATTTAGCCGCTATCAAGAAACCCGTATCAGATATGGACATGTGTTCCAATTTGCTCATGGATTTAGGAATGAATACACGACTTTCCGTACAGGTATGTTGACTAAGGCTCCATACCCTACGTTTGCACAGTTTGTCATGGCTCTCCAGGGCCATGAACAGACCCTGCAGACCCAAAAACTACAGGAAAAGGCAGTCGATGATCAATTGCAAGCCTTCTTTACACAAAGAGGGCGTGGTATAGGCAGAAGAGGTGTTGGTAGAAACCAGTACAACTCCAGAGGCAGAGAATTTGCACTGCAGGCAGATCTGTAAATCCAGAAAGAAATCAGAGGAGTTTTGAATCACATGAGGAAAACAAGAGAACTACACCAGACAACAGACAAGGTCAACCACAAAACACACCATTGGTCTGTCAGATCTATGGCAAATCCAACCATGCAGCCATAGATTGCTGACATAGGTTTGACTATGCTTATCAGTCAGAGGAGACTCAAAAGGCCTTAGCTGCACTCACAACATCAGATCAGATGGATACAAATTTCTTTGCAGACACTGGTGCTACTTCACACATGACAAACTCAGAAGGTAATCTAATAGCTGCTAAAAAATATGCTGGTTATGATAAGGTTTTTGTGGGAGATGGAACATGACTTGAGATCTAACACTCAGGTAATGCAAAAATTGGTAATTTACAACTAAATGATGTCCTTGTTGTGCCTGATTTAACTAAGAACTTGTTATATGTTGGAAAATTGACCATTGATAACCAATGCTCCTTTGAATTTGATAAATATGGTTTTGTTGTTAAGGACAAAAACAAGAAGATCATAGCTCAGGTGTCTAAAATGGGAAATCTGTATGCCTTGGATCAAGGAGTTCATGAAGCCCTAACAGCAGTCAGGACAAGGAAAGCCACTTCCACTATATGGCATCAAAGGTTGGGACATTCACACCAGAACTTGTTGACCAAGCTCAAGCAGTCTGGGAAAATTAATCATAGTTCATGGGAAAATAAAGACAGACTATGAACAAGATGTCAATTAAGAAAAGGCTGTAAAGAGCCCTTTAATAAAAGTACATTTGTTTCAAAATTTGCTTTGGAAAAGATTCACTGTGATTTGTGGGGACCTGCCTCTGTTTTGTCTAATCAAAATTACAAATACTATGTTGTGTTTATTGATGATTTTTCAAGATTTTCTTGGTTGTACCCTTTGAGAAGAAAGTCGGAATTCTTTGATGTTTTTATCAGGTTTCAAAAAATGGTTGAAAATAAGATGAACCAGAAAATTAAAATATTTCAGTGTGATGGAGGTGGAGAATTTAGCTCCACACCCTTCCTGGATCATCTAAAGGACTGTGGTATTGAATTGAATATATCATGTCCTTATACACCAGAACAAAATGGTGTGGCTGAAAGGAAGCACATGCACATAGTTGAGACTGGTTTGACTCTAATGTTTGATGCAGGGACACCCTTGAATCTGTGGGTTGAAGCTTTTAACACAGCAGTGTATCTTATTAATAGGTTTCCCTCTTATGTCCTAAGGTTTGCAACCCCCTACTACAAGCTATACAAAATGCATCCTGATTACAGTGGCTTAAGGGTGTTTGGATGTCAAAGTTTCCTTCATTGAGGAACCAGACAACCTCAAAGTTTGCTAAAAGAAGTTATCCATGTGTCTTTCTAGGCTATAGCCCAGTACACAAGGGATATAGGTGTCTAAACCCCCTCTCTAAGATAGTTTACATCTCAAGGCATGTTGTGTTCAATGAACATGTTTTTCCTTTTAAAGGAACCACTACAACACCTACAGACATTGTTTTTTTATCCGTTTGATTATCCAGACTCTGATGAAGGGACATACATCAATCAGACCAAAATATACCAAGTTCTGATTGTTGCACCCCTAATCTTACACATGTTGACTCTTATGACTTAAATCCAGTGCATGAACCAATCTTGGATGACCAGACACCAGAACAAACAGATGATTCCATGGCTCAATAGCAAGATACTGTGGAACCTCACGTGGAACAGACAAATGATGTCCATGTGCAGAACCCAGAATTAGATGCTCACCAAGGTCAGTCCTCCACTCACAGACCTGTCAAGGACAAGAGACCACCTGCATACCTTAAGGACTATGCAACTATAGTTACTCACACCAGTGCAGAACCAAAGAATTGGAAGGAAGCCCAAAAGGACCCTAACTGGCAGAGAGCTGTGAAAGAAGAAATGCAAGCTCTATATCAAAATGATACATGGGATCTAG
This sequence comes from Gentiana straminea, assembly GCA_036785695.1. Lineage (NCBI taxonomy): Eukaryota > Viridiplantae > Streptophyta > Magnoliopsida > Gentianales > Gentianaceae > Gentiana > Gentiana straminea. The sequence continues at coordinate 7,126,800 of JAVUPR010000497.1, read as the reverse complement.
TACCTAGACCTGCCAATGCAAACATAATTGGGTCAAAATGGTTTTCAAGATCAAGACTACAGAACATGGAGACATTGAGAGGTACAAGGCCAGGTTGGTGGCTCAAGGGTATTCCCAAATTCCAGGTATTGACTTTCAAGAACTTTTAGCCCAGTTATTAAGCCTACTACTATTAGATTGGTTATAGCCGTGGCAGTTTCACTAGGTTGGCATATGAGACAGTTAGACATCAAAAATGCCTTTCTTCATGAGGCACTAAAGAAAACCGTTTTTATGAAACAACCATCAGGGTTTGTAGATCAAAGATTTCCAGAACATGTGTGCTCTCGAAAAAATCCTTGTATGGCCTCAAACAAGCCCTCAGGGCTTGGTTTGATAAGTTGTCCCTATTTCTGATGCACTTGGGTTTTATTTGTAGCAAGGCAGATCCATCACTCTTCACTTTTCATCAGTCTAACATCACTCTGGTTCTCCTCATCTATGTGGATGATATACTACTCACAGGAAATCACAGACAGTCAATTCACAACCTAATCAGCAAGCTTAACACTGAATTTGCAGTCAAGGATCTAGGAAACCTTCACTACTTCCTAGGAATGGAGATTAAACCTACAGAATGTGGCATCTTTCTTAGTCAAGCAAAGTATGCTAAGTCTATCCTGACAAAATCAGGAATGTTAAACAGTGCCTCTACCTCTACTCCTCTTGCACTTAAAGTGAAGACCTTTCCGGATGATGCAGACCAAGTGGATCCCTACACATACCGAGTCTAGTAGGGGCCCTACAATACCTAACTTTTACTAGACCGGACATTACACTTGCAGGTAACAAGGTGTGCCAACATTTCTCTAGCCCTACAGTGCAGGATTTCAAGGAGGTTAAACGGTTGCTACGGTATGTAAATGGAACTTCAGATTACGGTTAACATTACCTATCAAGCTCTCCTCCGTCTCTGTATGCCTTTAGTGATGCAGACTGGGCCGGTTGTCCTGTTACTCGACATGGAACCAGTGGGTTCTGTGTCTTCTTGGGTACCAATTGTATCTCTTGGTCTTCTAAAAAGCAGCCCACTTTCTCCAGATCTAACACTGAAGCTGAATATCGGGCTATGGCGTCAACCACTGCTGAACTTACATAGATTGCTTATCTGCTTCGTGACTTGGGAGTCCGATTACCTCAACCTCCTCAGCTCTTGTGCGACAACCTTAGTGCCGTGTATCTCTCCGTAAATCTGTCTCTCCACTCCCGGTCAAAGCACTTTTCCCTTGATTTCCACTTTGTTCATGAAAAGGTCGCTGTCAAACAGCTGATAACCCGGCATGTCTCTTCCGCTTCCAATTTGGCGGATGTGTTCACTAAGGCTCTTCCCAAGGCGGCGTTCCAGCTCATTTGCACCAATCTTCGTGTCCGGCCTGCCTCCCGCGTCAGATTGAGGTGGGGTGTTGAGAAGAAGAAGAAGAAGGAGATGGACCGGCTATCTTCACCTGAGAATGAAGACGATGAAGATGACAGAGGGTAGCCGAAGTCTGAAAAGAAAATAAGAGGAAAAGGAAATATATGTTTTACAGAATTATATTTATTAATTATGATGTTTTAGTATATGTTAGGCTATTTAAGTCTATTCACCGTTAGGGTAATTTTAGGGTTTGTTACTTCCTATTTAAAGACTTTGTAATACGGTTAATGAGATCATCAAATTTACGATTCGGTTTCTTCGTTGTGTTCCTCAATTCTTCACTGCCATGAGACACTACAAGAAAAATTACTCTTTTGACACAATAGTTTTTATGGAAAATTAGGGATAAAGACACAATCTGAAATATTTTTAAGTAACAGGACAGCTACATATTTTTTATAGGGAGAAGGACAACCGCATAATTTTTATAGCGAGAAGGACAAGTGAATCCCGAAAATCGGTGAATCTCCCCGGTGAATCCCGAAATCGGTGAATTTCGACAGTGAATTTCGACAGTGAATCCCGAAAATTAGTGAATTTCGACGATGAATTTTGAAAATTAGTGAATTTCGACAGTGAATTTAAACAGTGAATTTCGAACACAAGTGAATTTCGACAGTGAATAAATAGTTTTGTCCTTTATGCAAAAGTTTCAAAAAACTGTCCTTCTACTTAATTGATGAAATTTTTCTGTCCTTCTCCCTCATTCCCCCTAGTTTTTATCACAGCAAAAAAACTCGTTAATATATGCTTAGCTTTTCTCATTTGTCGCGCTATTCTGGCTAAAAGTAAGTATATTAACAGCATTTTTTTGATTTGTCAAAAATTATTGTGGCAAAAAAGTATTTTTCTTGAAGTGGAATAATACCCACAAGGATTTTAATATTCACTAAAGAACTTTGTGTGCTGCTTAAGTGCAGCACATACATTTATAGTATTGATTTGAAGCAAACAACACTGAACAACTATACAATGATAACAGCTAGAAGGACAAACCAGCAACACTAAAGTTTGTGTCTTCCTAATCAATTGATTCCTATAATTCCTTTTCAGCATCAAGACCTCCTGCAACCCCTTGGTATAAAATACCCCTCTGATTTTTGGCTTGCTTTCTCGGTCTTTCACTGCCTTATTTATTAGCAAACCAGTAGAAACATCACTGACATGTTTCCCAATAGGGCTAACTGCATGTTTCTCAAAGTATTTAAAGAATGATCCATATAGTTAGGATCTTACGATGTCAAGCACGAGAATAATGTGTTCTTAGAATAATAGAAGGTATCTCAATCTAGATAACATGTTTTTATTGCTCAAACGAATCACGAACATACCATTTTCCTCACCGGAGCAGGAGCAGAACTAAAATCCATAGTACGCCAACTTAGAGGACCATTTTCCTAATTTGCCGTAAAGGTTGTGGCCGTTGGAAGGCTGCTCCAACTTGAAAAATAGAGCAAAGTGTAACACATGTAGACATTGTAAATATCTTGTATGATGTATAAGTCATGTAAATTGCTCTTATAACTATTGATCATCACTTTGTAAGTCTTGTAACGTTTACATCTGCATTTAAACAGTGAAATTGTGTCCAAAATTGCAGTCTAAAAGACTTCAATGACATTAGTACATCGCAGATAAAACATATTATGTAATGTCATTAGGACTTACTTCAAATTAAGTATAGATGATGTCAAGGTTAATTTCATGCATGTCTTGTATCAATTGTGTAGCATGAGAAAAACATATGTAAGACATGTATAAATGTTTATATGTGAAGTGTATGATATATTTTGGAACAATCAAACAAAGTTGTTCTCCGTACATTACGTATAAGTTAAGCCTCATGCACATTGTATCAACACATTGAACTATCATTTCTTTATAAGTTTCCGTGTACGCCAATTTACAATCGGTGCTACAAATACCCCTTAAGCTCGCGAATAGTTATGATGTAATAGTTATTAGAGAGTTCAACTAGGTGGAGGATTCTGATGTATCCAATTCACACCTACACACTCATTTCGTGTGGAAGAGGATTATTTGAATGCATCACATTCATTCACATGGTATAACTTAATTAACAATTGATGCACCACAAGTTCTCTCCCTCTCGGCCCGAAAAAAAAAAAAAAAAAAAAAAAAAAAAAAAAAAAGTTCTCCTCCCACCTAACATTTTATGTTATTTTAGTACGCTTGAAACTTGTAAGGCGATTCAATCACTTTCAAGGAGCGTCATCTTTTTCCTGATCTGGAATCATATAAGGAAAGGGCAATGAGTAAAGATAAACAAACAATTGGTTATACATCACTGAAAGAAACTTGATCCAAAAAATCAACTCCCTAATTATTGCATTAAAATAATCACTAAATAAAATTCAAACAAAATTAAAAGCCATTAAAAAAAAAAGATACATAAACAAATATCAAAGAAACAACTTTACAAATGTACCACACTGCCACTCTCCATTGTACAAAAATTTACATGGATAAAAACTCTATTTGCTTGCTTGCTAGCTAGTAATTGACAATGATATACATTTATACACGGGTACGAAGAAAGAGTAATGATACGGGCACAAAGCGGTTGTGCCCGTATCATTACTAATAAAGAAAACAGTTTTTCAGTCCCGTGTGTAATTAGACTCACGTGTAGGTGTGTAGAAAAATTCCACACGGGACTGAAGAATTCCATAATTTTTTTGCTAGAGATGATGAAATTTCACAATTAACAAAACTAGCAAAAAGATCTCAGCTGAATACTTATCCTGGGCTAAAGATAATATGCACAAGGAATCTGTCAAATGAGGTCAGAAAAACCATAACCATAAACAGACACCTCTTGTTGTTGAACTGGTAAGCAATCTTCAATAAGAAGATGATCATAGTTAGAAGTATAATTATCAATCTCCAGAAGCCATGATTCAATATCTCCACAATCTGGGAAATCATTTATAATGTTCTTGTTGTTCATGTTGCTACTTGTTGCATTAACAAATGAGCTCTCCAAAACATCAAATGTTTCATAAACATCTGCTGAACTTTCTGATGCAGCAAAAGATGTTGGGAAACTAGCTTCTGAAGAATCAACACATGAGCCAAAGCTATGTTCTTGATATTCTTGATCATCAATAATGTCAATTGTGGTGGGCACTTGCATCAGATTCATCACTGGTGGTTCTTGATGAATTGGAGGAGGATTATATGAAATGGGATTTCCATTTCCAGTTAGTTCTTGAACAAGTTTCTTGAAATTCGATGCATCGGTGATGTAAACCTTTGGCTTCAGAATATTAATCAAGCTGTTGAACTGCTTCTTATCAGGTTTGCATATCTTTGCTGATGATTGAATTACTTTCTTTCCCATGTTTTCAGATAATAATAATAAATAAAAAAATGATATCCAAGAAATCAGCTGCAGATTCCTTTTAATTTCTACCTGTGTTAGAATTTTGGTATTGAAATTAATGATCTGAGTTTAGAGGGAGTTGAGAATACAGTAGAAGAATGAATGGTAGGTGGAGATATATACTATTTGCAAAGAGATGAAAAGATGCTGAAAATGACAATTTGTTTTCCCCTTTTGCACAAAGGCATGTAAATTGGAGTCTTACCCCCCCCCCCCCCCCCCCCCCCCCCTTCCCTCACATTCAATTAATTTTTCATTTTTTTCGTCTGGCTTCTTATCTTCTATCCCTTTCAAAGAAGCCACGGCTGAATGTGAACACAGTAAGAAGATGCCAAGATTTGTTTTTTACCTAGGAAGTTCATCTTAATTATTACTCCCTCCGTTTTTTTTCCGTCACATTTCAGTTTTTGTCAATTTTTTATTTATCTGTCATTTTACATTTTCAATGCAGCATTTATTATTTTTTCTTCCTTTACCAACAAAATATTTACATCTCTAATAAAAAAAACACAATTCTAATACTAAAAACTCATTTACCAACAAAACATTTACATCACCAATAAAAAAATAATTTCCAATACACATATTAATTACTTTCTTAATCTGTGTGATTCTTCTTTTTACGACATATATATAAAAACGGAGGGAGTATTTTTTATTTTATTTTTCCCCTAGGAAGTTCATCTTACTTCTTAAACAGTAGTTATTGTCTAATATTGGAGTTTTTACCATTCCCGGTCTAAAGACTGTCCAATGTGTTTTAAAATTGTCGGATCATTTGCATGCGGTGTTTATTTAATGCTGCAGTAATTTTATGATTTTTTTGTTGTTGATAAAAACGAAAGAAACACACGCACGCATATTTTTGTCTTCACCGTGACTCGAATCTGAAACCTTCGACTTAATGACCGCAGCACTGCTAGGTCGATGCCATATTGACAGTTTTATGATGGTTCTGAATTGAGTTTTAGAATATCATTTCTCATTTTTAACCAATTAAACTTCTTAAACTGTTCTTTCAAAAAAACAAAAACAAAAAAAATACTTCTTAAACTAGATATTTAAAATATATAAAAAAAAATAGTCCACAAAAGACTTTCTTTACTCCTATTGGGTAATTAAAGACCACCAAATCGAATTTGGTGCAGGACCAAATTAAAATTTATGTTAAAGTTGCTTTCTTTTGTTGAAGCATTTCAAGACCAACAAACTGAATGAAAGGCACAGCAGCAGCAAGAACAACCAAACAGCAGCAGCAACAGTTAACAACCTCTTTGGAGCAATAGGTCAAACATTTAGCTCCATAACTAGTTGGAAAGTGTAACTTACGGTTGAGGCAGTTACAACCAACTTCAACTGAATCCTACATATTAGCAGCTGGTTTCAATGGCTTATGGAGGATCTGATAACTTCCTTACAGTCAAATCTGATGTTTTGTCTACTAAATTTGATAGTACAGAATCAGGTTTGTCTAGGCACCCTAATTTTTTTGAATGGATAGTTGATTCCGGTGCCTCTGATCATATTATATTTCATAAAGCACTGTTGGTTAACTGCAAGGTGCTTGAAAGTCAGTTTGTCTCCTTGCCTAATGGTAAAAATGCTAGAATTACTCATATTGGACAGGTTAAAGTGAACAAGGACTTGATTCTTGATAATGTGATATGTGTGCCAGAATTCATTATTAATCTGATGTCAATCAGCAAGTTAATTAGGTCTAGAGCCTATAATGTTAAGTTTTTTTATGGATTCTTGTGTGATACGGGACATGATCTCTCTAAAGAGGATTGGTTCAGCTGATTTAGTCAAAGACCTTTATATTCTGAAAGTTGATTCATCATGTTATGTATTTTCTATTAATCATGTTCAAACTGCTGGAGTCTCTGAAATGTTATGGCACTATAAGATGGGGCATCCATCTGATCAGAGGCTCAAAGCACTTAAACAAGTACATGATCAAGTTTCACTACCTGAGAATCACATCTGTGAGGTATGTCCTATGGCAAAGCAAAAAATACTTAGTTTTCCTACTAGTCATTCTGTTTCCAGGGCTTTGTTTGATTTAGTTCACATAGACATTTGGAGGCCTTATAGATTAGTGGGGATACACGGACATAGATATTTCCTTACTGTAATATATGACTTTAGCAGATATTGTTGGATTTTCATGTTGAAAACCAAAAGTGAAGTCGGAATTTTGATTCCTCATTTTTGTAACTTGGTCAAAACTCAGTTTGATGCAAATGTTAAATGTCTCAGATCTGATAATGGTTTAGAGTTTTATGCTGCTAGGGGCATGTATTAAAACACTACAACATAATGGTGTGGTGGAAAGAAAGCACCAACACATTCTGAATGTGGCAAGAAGTTTGAGGTTTCAATCTGGTTTTCCTCTTGTCTATTGGTCTTATTTTATCATACATGATGTCAACCTGATCAACATTACCCCTACTCCTTTGTTGAATAACAAAACTCCTTTTGAATTGTTGTTTCATGCTAAACCTAATTATGACTGTGTGAAAGTATTTGGTGTTTAACTTTTTCATATAATTTGCATCATGACAACAATAATTTTGCTTCTAGAGGCTTCAAAACTATTTATTTAGGGTGTGTACCAAATGTGAATGGGGCATTACCTATTGAATCTTAATACTAAGAAGATTTTCACAGCTAGGGATGTGGTGTTCCATGAGTTGTGTTTACCTTACAAAGACACATATCTTCTATCAAGTGATATCTCTCATTTGTCTTTACTTGTTCCTGTTGATCAAAACACACATTAGTTTGATGTTGCACCTGCACAACCAAGTGTAAATCAAATGCCTACTGAGAGTGCACAAAATGATTTACCTGCACTAGATCAGTCTGATTCTTCATAGGAATTTGTACATAATGATAATGAGAATGATCTACTAATGATCCTGAGGATGATCTTATTCAACTAGATCTTCTTGAGAACATAGATTATGTGGAGCAAATACAAGATGATTTGCATCAAACTAGAAAATCCACAAGGACTAGAGGGGCACCTTCTTACCTTAAGGATTATCACTATAATATTTTACATCAAAGTAATTCTCCACACACATTAGATAAAGTGGATTCTTTATAACATTTATCTGCTACTTATCAGTCTTATGTCGTGCATTCATAAGTTTTAATAGAACCAAAAATCTTACAATGATGCAGTAAAAATGAAGAATGGAGGAAGGCTATGCAGAATGAGATTAATGCTCTTCAATAAACATAGACATGGGAAGTGCTTCCTTTGCCAGATTAGTTGCCAAGGGCTACACTCAACAACTTGGCTTGATTATTTAGACACTTTTTCACTAGTTGCCAAACTAATAACTGTCAGAACATCACTAGCCATATCAGTTGCAAAAGGTTGGAATTTACATCAATTAGATGTAAATAATGCATTCCTTCATGGAGATCTCATTGAAGAAGTCTATATGCAATACCACAAGGTTTGGACACTGCAGGAATGGTATGCAGATTAAAGAAATCATTGTATGGTTTAAAACAGGCTCAGGCAATGGAATATCAAACTATCCCAAGCCCTGTTTGAGAGGGGGTTCAGGCAATCTAAGCAAGATTACAACTTGTTTGTTAAAGGATCCGGTGATCCTTTTGTAGCACTCCTGGTGTATGTGGATGATGTTCTTGTTACCAGCCCTGATATGCAAGAGATTAAAGACCTGAAAAACTACTTAAACATCAAGTTTGGCATCAAGGATCTAGGGGATCTTAAGTACTTCCTAGGTCTTGAAGTGGCGAGATCAACAAAAGGTATTGTGGTGTCTCAAAGAAAGTATTGTCTAGAACTACTTGAATAGTATGGATATTCAGAATGTAAAACAAGCCATACTCATATGGATGTCTCTGTCAAATTACATTCCAAGGATTCCCCACCATTAGACTAAATAGCTATTACAGAAGCTTGGTTGGTAAGTTGTTGTATTCGGGGTTAACAAGACCTGATATAACCTTTGCAACACAACAACTTAGTCAGTTTTTAGAGAAACCTACAGTATTACAACTAAAAGCAGCTCATAAACTCCTAAGATACCTAAAGAAGGCACCAGGTCAAGGCATATTATTTGCTGCCAAAGACAATCTAGAATTAAAGTGTTATGTGGATGCTGATTGGAGTGGTTGTGAAGATACCAGAAGATCAATAACATGGTTCTCAGTTTTCTTAGGAGATTCACTCATCAGCGGAAGATCTAATAAGCAAACTACAGTCTCAAGAAGTTCATCAGAATCTGTGTACAGGGTAATGAAAATGGCATCCTGTGAACTACAATGGCTCACCTACTTATTGGCAGAAATTCAATATCAGACAGGACAAAGCAATTCCATTATTTTGTGACAACAAGAGTGCATTACATATAGTAGAAAATCATGTCTACCATGAAAGAACAAAGCATATAGAAATAGATTGCCATGTAGTTAGAGATAGATACAACAAGGCATTCTAAAACCCTTGCCTATATCTTCTCAATTGCAACTAGCAGACTTGTTTACCAAACCTATGGATCAGTCTAGATTGCAAACACTACTCAGTTCTTATCCTTTGGTTATCATTTATCAGCCTTAACATTCAATTTGAGAGGGGGATTTGAAGTATTTCAAGGCCAACAAACTGAATCAAAGGCACAGCAGCAGCAGCAACAAGAACAACCAAATAGCAGCAGCAGCAGTTAACATCCTCTCTGGAGCAATAGGTCGAACACCTAGCTCCAGAATCAATTGGAAAGTGTAGCTTACGGTTGAGGCAGTTATAACCAACTTCAACTGAATCCTACACTTTCAAACAACTATTTAAAGTCCTAATTACACATTGTACGAGTTAAAATCAATTCTGTAAAGTTTAGTAAAAGATTGATCATATGAAACTCTTCCCGCTTTTTTCTTCCTTTTGAATGTTCAGTTCATCTTTCTGGTTTTTCCTTGAATAATCAAGGATTTTATATTTTTTTTTGGGACATGTTAAAGCTCCTTTCATGGAAGCGTTTTTGTGAATATAAATTTATTAATGTACAATTTTTACTTTTACGTATCTTAATCTATATACATGTATCTAGATATGTATGTAAATGTATTTTTTTTATTTTGTGCCATGAGAATTTGTAAATACTTTTGAGAGTTAATGAAAAAACTTACTAAAATTTATGAAAAGACACCTAAATAGGCAAAAGTACCTATACAAGATTTTAATGATTGAATTTTTTTTTTTGGTACAGATTATAAATATGTGATGTAATAAATGAAAAAAAAAATAGTATGCAACTGAACTTATCCATAAATATCAATGTTTACTCCATTTCACTCTAGTGTATAACAATTGTATTGATAGTGGCTCTCCACTTACTAACAAAGTGGTATCAGAGGCACTTCTTGGTAGAGTTTAAGGATTGAAGAAAATATGTCAATTGGCAGAATAATTCCCCAAAAGAATTTGTGATAGTTAATGCGTAAGAAAGAAACCTTTGCTTGGATCCTATGTTGTGTGGGATCAAGTAGAGAATGATGTTGAAGGAGATGATCCTTCCATCAAGAAAAAGAGACATAAAATGGCTCTTACACTCATCCTTCAAGGTTCGAATAAAAAGGTGTTCGAAAAGGTTGCCAACGCAACCACCTCCGAGCAAGCTTGGATTATTCTTCAAGCTTCATTAAAGGAGTTGATGAAGTGAAGAAATTGTGTCTCCAAACATTAAGAGGAAAATTTGAATCTCTACGTAGGAATTTTTTAAATCTATCTCTGATTATACTTTAAGAGTCTTACCTATTACAAATCAAATTAAAATATTAGAAGATGGCATAGGAGAGGATTAAGTTGTTGACAAAATTTTGAGAGCATTGGACTCAAAAATTAATAATGGTGGTGTTGGAAATTGATGAACATGAAGATGTGGATACCAAAACTGTATTATCTCACATTGAGAATGTTGGAGAAATAATATTAAAATATAAAGTTGATGTATAATGGAATTTGGTTAAGTGAGGTCGACGGGTCCAAGTAGTTACCAAATCCATTGTGCCTCAAGCAGCGTTGCTAGACCCGCAGTTTTGGGGTGTTACAGTTGGTGTCAGAGTGAGGTCATTAAATAGGATAAGTGTCACACCGGGATAGACAGTGGGGGTCATCTATAGTTACCTGCCAAGATTAGAACTAGAGAGGCGGCCGCCGTCCTATCTTAGTGATGCCCGCTGCCTTGTTGCAGAGAATGTTTATAAGTCCATTTTTAAGATGCATTTACACACTTCTACTGACTTCCACCTACCAAGCTTGAAGAAATTTACTCCCTAAGATCTTCTAGCCAAACCTAGCGTTATATTAGTGATTAATTATCATTGTAATCATTTAAGAATCCTTACTTTGATCTTTTGGGGCTATATTGTGGAAGAAAAACCTTATCTTTTGGCGTATGTTTTCCATGGAAAATCTTGGACGTTTATGCAAGCATCTTTTTTTGAAGTCTTAATTTGCAATCTTGGTTTGGTAACTTTTTTTCTTTACTTTGAGAGCTATTTTCATAGCTATGGAACTCTTGAGTCACATTGTGAGTTTCATAATCATGGAAGGTTAAACATTTGCTTAGCCAAGATAATGTTGAGTTGATAGTGTAATATCTTCTATAGTGTATTGTACGTGAATGACAAATCTTGTTGGGAGTATGTTGTGTTAGTTGATTTTGTTTGCTTGAGCTAAGTTCATGTATGTGTTGACTTGATATCACCAACACTTGCACGCACACACTTATATCAGATCGAGAGAAGATTCATTGTGTTGAAAAAAAGGCAAAGGAGCCGATCGGTAAAACTGGCCTTAACGGGAATTCAATTTCTTATCGGGGTGAGTAGCATGCATATTGGATACAACCGAGAGCTTAATCATGTTAATCCGGTAGAATCTCATCAAGATTAGCATGTGGGAGAGGCATAGAGTGGTTGTTGAGCACCTAACATGGATAACCACTAGATTAGAAGGGTTGCACAATCAATCTTAACACGTGATCATCGTTGGATGGTTGGAAAGCAATGTCATTCATGTGAAGCTATAGGAGATAATCACTTGAACTTACATTATCTTGTTTGACACTTTACCTACTTTACTTTTACTCCGTTCATTATTCTTGCATGTATTAAATTACAATTTACTTTTCACGTACTCCATTGGCTAGGACCAGAAGATACGATCACCCGGTACTTAACCTCGCATCCATATGGATTCGACTTTGACTCGCCATTTTTAGGCTACAGATGACCCGGTATTCTTGCCGGTGATTTTGGATGCTTAGAACATACTTATCACCCCACGACACGGGGAAACCTCCATAATGCAAAATGTGACATTCCATACCGCGATATTATGACGAACCCGGTCTGAAAATAATTACACAACCATTACAAATATGTGACACTTATGGAGTAATTAATTCAACAATACATGTCCAAGTGTCATAACACTTTGATAGATGAGATCTAACATTACGTTCACATGATAGAAGACATATGATACACGTTAGTCTAACATGCTAGTAATGTCTAATGTAATAACGCATATGACTAGATATATTCAAGAACTAAACTCTTTACTGTGAATCGATATCTAATCAATTATAATCATTTCTCTATCATGATTTAATTTTGGGAACGTTATTATATAAATTATTAGTTTGGTTTATTGAATAAACAAATACATGATAACAATGTGCAAATATTTTTCATAATAATAAATTTACATAAACTAAATGTGTAATGACCACCTCGACCCAATTGGATTTAGTGCACTACACTAAATGTCTATATCTAGCCAATTTGTTTGAGGTTCGCGTCCCCCGATTCGTTTTGACTGATTGTGAAGCAAATCTTCCTTCTTGAATAAAATTTGTGTTTCTCAACAAATTGACAGAAGAACTAATGATACAAAAAAATATGGATCACACATTCCAATGAGGCATTGGTTTACTGGTTTCACTAGGTCATACCCTGACTCGAGACCAGAATTTGAGTTCCGTTTGGGCAAGTGTGTATAAACCTTTCCGAAAAAAAAATATGGATCACACATCATGGAAGATTTATCTGCTTTTAATGTCCTTTGCGTTATATGTATCCTTCGATGCACCCATTTTTTGATTTATTAAGTTATTGTTCATTGAATCATGTTGTATGTGACGCCACATTCTATTACCCTATCCCTATGGCATGTATATTATAAGAACTCACAATATGAAATACAATGGAAGACAATGGATAAAACATGTTTCACTCTGTAGTGTCAAAAATCAACGACAAATTTTCTGTGTATCTGCATTGATACTTAAACTTAAATGAAACAGAAATAAAGTTTCAAAATAAAACTGTCACAACAAAGTGACAAATCATAGTTTACATCATTGATAGTAATGAGAGTGATATCAATTAACATGTTATCCTGATATTATTTTTTTATGGAACTAGCATTAATGAAAATGAAACTAAAACACACTTTGTAAAATAAAAAATAAAAAAACAAAAAACAAGAGACCGTACTGACAAATTAACCTATGGCAAATTTGTTACCATTTAATACAAAAGACGTAGCGGATATTGGTAAGTAAAATGTTGACATTAGTGTATTAATGAGGTTATATCAGGAGCGTCCATTGGTGGATGGGATAGGAGATTGAAACAAACACTTTGTATAATATAATAACGTCTGGAACAACATAAATGGCACGTAGTTACACTAGTGGCGTTCAAATTCGTCTTATTGGAGTTACGGTTACATCACAAACACGTAATTACGATTCAGAATCTTGGCATATATATATATATATATATATATATATATATATATATATATATATATATATATATATATATAATTTAAACTAATGGACGGCAATGAAATAATGTAAAATAATGCTTATATGAAATATGTAAAGCTTTGTCAAAGAAACATGAAGGAATTTATACCTTAATTAAAATGTTTGAGACGGATACAAACGGATACAATTGTGGAGATACAAATGTTAGAAGAGGATTGACTCTTCCTTCTTGTCCTTCAAGGATTTTGCTAATTAACAAAATTTTGTAACTACTTTGCAGAGAAAATTAAAACTTGTAAATCGTATTCTATGGAGTCTGCCTTCCTCCCTTCTCTGTCTTGTTATTTATATGACTCTTGGAATAATTGTAAGTGGTATAATAATTGAAAGTCTTGTCTTCTTTTGTCAGTGGTGTCTTCTTTTTGGTAAGTGGTGTCTTCTTTTGTGAGTAGTGTCTGTCATATTGTTGTTGCTGAGTTGTTTTGTTGTCGTCTTGTGTGAAGTGATGCCCATCATTTATCGAGTGGTGTCTTGTCTTGTCTGCCATTTGTAGTGGAGTACCTTTGCTGAGTCTTCTTTTGTCGTTTTGTGATAAACGAGCTCCTTTTAATTTTGGTGATGTCTTGTCATGTCTGCCATGCTGATTTTTGCTGAGCTGTTTGTTGTCGTCTTTGGGGTAGTCTTTGCTTAGTCATGATTTGTTGTTTTGATTTGTTGTGTTGATCGCAAAACGTATCTTTTCGTATAAATGTGTGTGTGTGTGTGTGCATAGACGTATGTAGATAAATAAAAAATAAAAAATAAATATATATATATATATATATATATATATATATATATATATATATATATATATATATATATATATATATATATATATAAGTTTTGTATATATTTGTTTGTGTGTGTAGATACATATATTTTTTATATTTGAATATGTATTTGGTGAAAAGCATCGTGCATGTGTGTTTTGTGTATATTTGTGTGTGTACATATATTTTTATTGTGCATGTGCGTTGTTCAACAAATAGTGTTGTAGGTAAGATTTTTGGGATGTAGTGTTTGTTTGTGTTTTTTTTAAGGTATCGGTTGATAATCCTCGTCTTCTTCGTCAATTGATTGATGCGGTGGAGCTGATAGGTGATGTCTGTGAATTTGACGCATATTAGGACATGATTTGTTGTAGTTCATCATCTATTTTGGACGCAGCTAGTAATGCTGCAACTTGTGCTTTCTTTGTCGAGAAACTTGTGTTTTCAGTTGATTGTACTTGAATTTGTCGGGGTCTTTGTGCTATTTGTAACCAAGCCTCGATGTTTACTAGTAAACAGGCTTTTGACAATAGTACATTTCTCCCACCATCTTACTCTATATCTTCTTCTCATAATTTGAAGGGGATGATCAGAGAAGTCTAAATACCAATTCACAATTCATGGTAGATAGAATTTTGTACTTAGAGTTGCGAATGCTGGAAATCTCCTTTCTGCTTCGGATGGCTTGTACTTTGTTTTAAAAATATTGAACGATTCAAGCACCGTGGGTTTTGGTATCTCTGGCACTGAACCAAAGCAATCCCACCACTGAACCCACCATGATGGAAATTTTGAAATGTCCGCCGTTTTTGTATCGAAATGCATCAACCATGTATGTTGATTGTTTTGGTTTTGAATAAAGAAAGCATTGAACCATGCCTATTGATATTCTCAGTAGTTAAATGTCGTGTTATAAAAAGGCAGTTCCTTATACTCATATGGGAATGCAATAGGTTGAGAAAGACCTCTGTACCAATCTGATGGGGTTATGTCTTTGTGAATTTTACATGTCGAATATGCCGGTGTGATTTGATTATTTTGGTAATATTTGTGGTCAAAACTTGCGGATTGGGTTGCTTTTAAGATGGTTTGGTAAAAGGACTGGGTTTTTGGTAGATCCCAAGGCTTGTAAAACCACCCGTTTCCAAAATAATTTTGGAGAGATTGGAAAGGATCTTGTTTTTGAAAACCAGCCTCAATTGTAGTAATGTTTTGGGAGTATGGTTTTACTTTGTAGGGTGTTTTTAGTGTGGTTGTGTTTTGTGTGGTAGAAGGTTGGCGGGAATGAATTGGATGTTAAAACAATGGGTTTTGATGAAGATGCTGTGGGTTTTGATGAAGATACTATGGTTTTTGATGTTGTGGGTTTTGATGATGATGTTGAGCGTAATTTTAGCAGGTTTTGTGGTTTTGGTTGGGATAAATGCATTTGCCTAAATTCTGGGCTTTGTAATAATTTTTCAAGAAATTTTTGTGACTCTTGGTCTAAGGAACCTAAATCTTCAATATTGTTGGCGTCTTGTTCTTCTTTAACTACAATGTCATACCGTGACATTTTAGGTTTTGTAACACTTGTATTTGCAATCCTTTTTCCCTTTGTCAATCTTGAGGCCATCGGATCTGTCTTGTAGGGATTCACGTGTAAGGAAATCGGGAACTAAATTTGTATCTCCGTTTATGGATTCAATTTCAAAATAAAAAATGCTTAAAATTGCTTCCAACGTGCAAATATCTGTTTTGATGCAAGATTTTGTACATCTTTTTCTAAAAAAAAATTTGCACTCTTGCAGTCTATATGTAAGAAAAACTTTTTGTTTAATAAATCACTTTAAAATTTTTGAATGAATAAAACAATGCTTAAGATCTCTTTCTTAATTGTGGAATAATTCTTTTGGGTATCATTTCAATGTGCATATGTAAACTGAACAATTAGTTCTTTAGAATCCTGTTTTTGCTTCAAGATGCCTCCGTAACCAATGTCTGAAGCATCAATTTCTACGATTTTATGAAGGTCAGGATCTGCCAAGTGAAGAAGACATGGGATTTGTGTGACATGTTTCTTAATTTGTTGGACAATTTTTGTATGCGTTGTATTCCAAGGTACATGGTTTTTCTTTAGACAGTCATGAAGTGGTTTGGCTAGTCTGTTTAAATTTGGGTAAAAGTCAAAAACATAATTTAAACATCCTAAGAACCTTTGTAATTGTTTTTTATGAAGAATTTTATCTGGAAATTTTGTGGTGAAATTTAGAGATCTTTCTATGGGTGTAATAGTACATTGAGTAATATAGTGCCCAAGAAATCTTATTTTTGTTTGGAAGAGTGACATTTTGGGTTCTAATATCACTAATCCGTTTTTTTCGATTACATATAAAAATGTTTTTAAGTGTTTGAAATGTTCATCAAGAGTTTTTGAAAATATAATTACATCATCTATATACACGATACAGAATGTTGAGTACTCATTGAATATTTCGTTCATAATTCTTTAAAATTCGGAAGGTGCATTTTTTAAGCCGAAAGACATTACATTCCATTGGTATTGCCCAAAAGGAACTGTAAATGATGTTTTATATCTATCTTTTAGTTTTATTTGTATTTGCCAAAACCTGATTTCATGTCGAATTTTGAGAATATTAAGGCATCATGTAATTTATTTAGAAGGTCCTTTTTATTAGGTATGGGATAGCGAATCCATTTTAATGCCTTGTTAAGTGATTTATAATTAATGACTAGTCTTGGAGTTCCTCTCTCGATTTCAGAGGCTTTATTAACATAAAAAGCAGAAGGTGATCTAGTTTTACAAATTAATTTTTTGTTTTCAAGACTTTGTATTTCTTTTCTGCAAAAAATTTCAAGGTCTTTATTCATTTGCATGGGCCAAGTTTTAGTAGGTATATCCTTTTCTTTGAAAGATGTGTCATAGGGCAGATCAACCATATGTTGCTTTCTGTTCCGGAAAGCATTTGGTAGTTTAGCACAAACTTTTAATATGAATTTTTTTTGTAAATCTTAGTATTTTCTCTTTTATAGTTGGTTGGTTAAGTAATTTATTTATTCTTTGTAACGAATCATCTTTCTGAAGCTCATTGAGCTGGAATTGCTTATTATGTATTATCTTATTGATTGTGCTTTCATGTATAGAGCAAGCTTTCAATAAATTTAGACTTCTTGTTTTTGGTTTTACTAAAAAAGGAAACATATGTTTTTTGTGATTTATCTTGAAGGTGATAGAATCTGGGCAAACCTTGTATGGTGTTATAAGGTTTATAAATGGAGTGCCAAGAATTACTGAGTGATGGATATCATTGACAACCACAAAGGATGTCATTAAAGAGACCCCATTATTGATTATTGAAACTTCTGTTTTCGCAGAGATTACTATTTTTGACTTGTTTGCTGCTGAATTTTTTTCATGGGTTTGCTATAGGAATTTTATAGCGACAAACCCTTCTTTTATACAATTTAAGTCTGCTCCAGTATCAAAAAGTGCAATGGTATTAAGTTCGAAATCATTCATGAATTTGAGTGTAATATATATGATATATTTTCTCGATGTAATTTCTTTTAAAACTAAAAGGAAATCAGTTGGGGTTGTTGTAATGTTTTGTAGTTCTTGCGTAATATCTTCATTTTCAATATGTGTATCACCATTATCTTTTATGTTTCAATAATGGTTTTGATTAATAGTGAATCATTTTTTTGTTTCTCTTTTAATTCTCTTAAGTCATTTTTTATCTCTTTAATTTATTTTTGTAGACCGTGATTTGCAATATTCTCTTTTTTCTTTTTATTCCTATTTAGAATTGTCGTTAAATCATAAGTACTCCTGGAAGTACTTGGTGCTAATGGTTCATGTTTAAAAGTCTCTAATAATTTTTCAAGATATTGTTGTTGTAGAGCTGGGTCATTAATCTGTTGTAATATATCAATAAAAATTTGTTGTTCTTTTGAGATAACATTTAACATTTTTTTCATTGTTCCTTCTGATTCGGAAGTACTTGTTAATGTATTGTTCATTTTTGCTTTTCCATTGTTATCTGTATTTTCTTCGTTAGTTGTGTCACCATCAGAATCTATAAGTAAGTTTGAGATTTTATTCATAATGTCGTCTTCCAGATTTAGTTCATTAAATTTTCTTTTTAGTTTACAATAGTTTGATGTATGTCCTTTTTTGTGACATCTATAACATTTAATGTGTTTTATCCAATTCGGTCTTGGTTTATTATATTTTTTAGTTTTATAGAAATTATTGTTTGATGGTTGTTTCTTGTGTTTGGTATTTCTATATAAATTCCTATTAGGTTTATAGGTTGTTTTGGGTTTATAAGTGGAGTTTTTGCAATTTCCTTTGCAAGAGGATTCATGTTTAAAAGGATTATTGTCAAATTGTTGACAAAAGGTTCAAGTTCTAGATTAACCTTTTTCATTTCCCATTTTATGTGTTTCTGCAGTTTGAGATCTTGGCATATTTTCATTCCATCTTGTTAGATAACACTAACTAGTTGCCAATATGTGTATTGATCGTATTGAATTATCTGGTTGCCTGAATTTTCTCGAATTCTATTTCTGACATTTTATCCTGACAAGGTTGGTAATCATGCTAAGAATTTTTCTTTCCAAAAAGGATGATTGGAATCATCCCTTTGCATTAATCTTGTTAGAAATTTATTTTTATACCACTGGAAATCACTGAGTTTTTTGCAGCGTAGATTCAAAAGTAGTTCAGTATTTCTTTCTTTTAATTTTCTGGATATCTGAGAGCAAAATAACTAACCGCTAACTTTGACCGACAGAGTATCGGGTCAACGGTAGTATAGTGTTGTCAAGGTCGAATCCACAGGGAGTAATGTTCAAGTACCTTAGTCGACTTAGAACTTAGTTCAGGTCAAAATAGTGGTGGTGAGATATTATACTAGTGCAAAAGTAAAGATTATACTAACGAGTTTGCTTCTAAGTATTAAAGGGTATAGTCGAACTATGATCCCACGAGCTACTTTTATCTTTAAGGAAGGACCTAACAGGGAGCGTGTCTTAACCAACCTACCTATCCAATGTAGTTTAACGACATCCACAGGTGCCAACTCCTAATTCTAGCGATTAGACCGAACAACTCGATCTAACCACCCTATGTGAAGTTAATTAATTCTCCCTTTAGAAAACCGATTAACCTAACATGATTAAGCTCTAGAGTCGCTCGAACAACGATGACAAACCTCTATATTGGAAACGGACCTAACAACTAGGCCGAATCTACGCAACGATCCTAAAACCCTTTATCCCACATCTCACCGCAAAATGCATCTATAAGCTCGATGTGTGTGACAGTGAACTAGGTGATCAATCTAATTCAAAGACGTTAAATTAAGTTTTAGGACGTGGATTATTCGTTTAAACAATAATCTACGCACTACACTACTCCCAATCTCATCCCTCTTAGGGTTTTCGCTCGCTTTCACATAATTCGACTACACATGAACTTAGCTACTCATAATTATGCCAATAACGGAATAAAGAACGTAAATTGAACTAAAGACAATAAATAAAAGAAACGTCATTATCATATAACTGCTGAAAATCTGATCCAGAAAATATGAAGAAAGAGTTTCACCCAAAAAGTTGAATCTTTGATCTTGTAATGCAAAACTAAGCTATAAAAGATGTGTAGAATCAAAGGAAGTTATCTAGGAAACCAAGGGATCAAAGGGTGTTTAATATATGCTAAAATCGACCCTAAATCGCCTAAGAAAAGTCTAAAGTCGGCCAAACATGAGCAGGGGCTGAATGGGCTGCGTATTTATAGAGTAGGTCGAAAATCTGCTACTGTCGGTCATGGACGCCCGTCCGGGTCATGTCAGATGCCCGTCTGCCTGGAGAATATGAAGATATTAGGGTTTCAACTCCTGTGGACGGGCGTTTACAGTCCTCTGAACGCCCGTATGGGGAATCATGACTTGAGGGCCGGACGCCCGTCTGGAATCCCTGGACGCCCGTCTGACTTGTATGAGCTTCTTGAATCGGGCTGAACCTACCCAAACGCCCGTCTGGGGGTCATTTGGACGCCCGTCCAGCTGAAAATGTAACTTTCTGAATGATGTATTAACTATGTGGACGCCCGTCTGACTTTGCCAAATGCCCGTTCAAGGTGGCCTTCCTGCAGACGCCCGTCTGGAGTATGGCCAAACGCCCGTCTGGCTTGATTCCACTCCAAACTTGGCTTTTCTTCCATTATCATCCAACTCTCGGGCCACGACATGTCTCATAGTCCAAAACATCGCATTCCGGGTCCTCGAGTCACCTAAGTCCTGCAATAAACACACTGACAAAAAACACCACGCATAATTCCGCAAGACAAAAGTGCTCGGAAATGAGGTAAGTATCGCTAAAAAGGTGGAGTTTACTATCGATATGATAGTTTAACTCCCCGTGCATATAAATCTCGATATTACTCTCGAAACGGTCTATATCTACCCAAAACATGCCAATAAGGTGATAAACGGGGGTTAAACTGCACACCAAAGTACAGTGAAGTTGACTCCCATCAACCACCCCACACTTAGCCTTTGCTCGTCCTCGAGTAAATTAGGCGCTCTAAAACAGACCATGGGATCGACTTTACGATACATGCATAGCGATCACGACATCAAGGCAAAAGTAAAGTAGACACTGAACGTACACCGCTTGATTCTATCTTACCATGAAAACGAAATGTGTGTGATATAGACCGAGGGCTACACTCAAACTGATCACCGGCTTTGAATACCGTCCAAATGACTACACACAGCTCATACCAGACTAGAATCTCCACTAATCGAGGCAACCAAGGCTAAATACGGTCAAGTAGGACTTGAAGGGTTATAATGTCAAGCTCGGGACGGGGTTAATCGAAAGGAAATTTTAGGACTAGAGAAAGAGAAAAACACGAGTGAACCTAATCATTTCATGTATTCTTGCTTTGAAAACATACTAAACCACACCAAAACTCTTTCGATTCTTTGTATACTCATTTATAAACAACCACAACTTTAACATCATACTTTCATCTTCTCAATACATCCTCCCTTGACCTTGTTTCCAACTTTATTCAAACTTTCTTTTTCTTTCTTTCTTTTTTCATTTTTTTTCATTTTTTTTCTTTTTTCTTTTTTCAACTTTATATTTTCTCTTTTTTCTCGAACCACAAGCCTCACGAGATATTCCTTGAGCTCCTCCCCTACATCATATTAGCTCGTACTAACAAACTCCTCTCGAAGCACGCACCATCTTCAGCAAGTGTGTCTAAAGCAACGACTAAGTCCACTCGTAGGGTGATCAAAAGAAACGTAACCAATAATAAAGCTCAGGGTTAGGATAATACAAGCTAAGTAACCTAACGGCTCATTTCGGACGGTGGTCAGACCGTCCTATCAAGGCTTAGAGGGGTTACGAGGGTATAATGTTGGGATTTTGGCTTATTTGGCTCTGGCTAGGTCAAAGAAGCGCCATGACTCTCATCCCGTATCCGGCCTAGGTCAACCTTTCTATTTCGCCTCGAAAATAGTGGTATAAGTGTGTATAGCAACCAGAATAAGTGCAACCAAGGTCTACGTGCATAAAAAAAGGTTCGTATCGTGACAAAATAAAATCGCCCGGCATACATTACTCGTATACTAAGACATCTACCAAATCCACCGTGAGAAACATGCATATAACGCGGTTTCAAACCGTGAAAAGTTTTAAAATTTTAAGCCACGAACTGACTCGAAAACGGACATTAACTAAGCATATCACAATTAATGGCATATCTATCAATCGAAACAATAAAACAAAGTCGTATCCACCCCCCACTTCGAATGAAGCACTGTCCTCAGTGTGTGAATGAGATAGAAAAGAAGACTTAGCTTTAGACACGGTAGAAAGGCGCAATCGAATCCCGTAACAGCCGTGTGAAACCGCAACCCGATACCCTATCAAAACAGAAACTATGCAATACGTGCACGGGATTTGGTCCACGTGCCAAAATATCGAAAAGGGATAAGGGGTAGAATAGTATAAAGGCCATGTCATGTCAGAAAACTCGATATGCAATTGCAACGCACACAATGGATTGCTATAGATGGATAAATGACCCAAACGGGTAAAGCACAGACTTTTCGATCCCTTTTGATTCTAACCTTTGTTTCAACTCAATTTATTATCAAAACCTCATAAAAACTCAGATAGTGGTGGGTTGCCTCCCACTGTGCTCCTTTGTTTTACGTCGTTGGCTCGACCGGGTGACGCTCAACTGACTCAACTCAAAACAACCTCAAATAACATACCAAATAAGCACAAAGCATGTCAACCCAATTCAGCATTCATAAGTTTTAGCATGCCCAACGATATACCTAGTGCAAACATCAAAAGATTCGAACTAGTGAACGGCTTACCTCTTGCAACTTGCGCCGCTTTCTCCTGCCACCTCACACTTTCTTTCTTTTCCGGATTTTTAGATGGCTTCCCTTTAGGTTTCTTATGATCAGGCGGTTTATCAATCCGCAACTTCCCCAGCTTTGGGAGCACCGGTGCAACGGGCGATTCCGATTTACTCTTCGTCTCGATCTTGCCCTGATCGATGACCTCTCGTACTTTCACCGCGTCTCCTTTCAATGAACTCTGTCTGTCCTGCATATCAGTATGCACCACAACACAAGAAAACAAAGATTCTGTGTATAAACATTCATCAGCTATAGCTTGACGACCTCTATCCTTGTAGACATTTAAACGCTCTCTCTCGCCCTCAACTCCAAACGAAATATCTCCACTCTTTACTCCTATCTGAGCATCACTAGTGGTCAAAAAAGGGCGACCTAACAGGACAGAGGTCCTAGAGTCCATCTCCATGTCAAGAATCACAAAACCCACAGGAAACACGAACTTGCCTACCTGAACTAGCACATCTTCAGCTACCCCCAACGGTTTCCTCACCGACCTATCAGCCATTTTTAGGGTCATTCATGTAGGCTCTAAATCACCTAACCCTAATTTTTCATAAAGTGATTTAGGCATCAAGCTCACAGAAGCTCCTAAATCACATAAAACATTTTCAATTACAGTATTGCCTATGGTGATAGGAATGGTGAAACCTCCTCTATCTCTCATCTTAGGGGGAATTTTATTGTCATAAACTGCTGAACACTCCTTCCTCAGCTTAACTACCTTACCCATTTTCGCTCTACTTGCCAACATCCCCTTCAAACACTTAAAATACTCAGGCACACTAGCAACTGCCTCTAACGGGGGGACATTGATCTCTACCTTCCTAAGAATGTCGAGGAACCTATGCTGATTTTCATTAAGAACTGGCTTTTTAGGGCCTTTAGGTGGGTATGGCTAAGTATTCTCATCAAAATCAGGAGGGGGAGGGGGCATAAAATCATGCTTACCTCGAGCTTTTGGCCTTGGAGGCCCAGATGTAGCTTCCTGTCTCGTTGCTGGCTTGCTCGGTTCCTCCTCTTTTATATCCAAAACTATGAAATCCCGCTTCTCCATTGCTTCAGCTCTCTTGGATTGAGCTGCTTGCTCTCTCTCAGCTTCCATTGCCCTCTCTTTCCTAGCAATCGCGAGATCTCTCTTAGCAGCATCTAACTATCTTCTCACAGATTCCAACTCAATTCCCATTATTTCTCTCTCTACTGCCTTAGTTTCATCCAAATATTTCTCTGCTTCAACCCCACTCTTTGGCTGGTCCACTCCCAATTCTCTACCACTTCTAGTGAATATTGCATTCACTTGTCTCGGGTTCTGCTCAGCATCACTCAAATTCTTCTTCAGTGTGTTCGTGATTTGCCCAACTTGGGTTTCCAAATTCCGAATGGTGGAGTGAGTGGCCACTTTTTGCTCAACAGCATTCTTATTCAATTCAGATACAGTCCTATCCAGTCTTTCCAGGATTATCTCAGCGGACGTCTTTTGAGCACCAGAATTGTTCATTTGTTGAGTGTTTTGATTGTTCTGGTGAAGATGAGCATTCGGATGCTGATAGGTGCCAGAATTAGTGTTTCTGAGTGGCTGATTTGCTTGCTGATTACCCTGCTGGCCCTGATTCTGGTTCCATCCCTGACTCTGCCCCCAATTCTGATTATGTAGTTGTTGTTGGCCCTGTGATTGAGATTGTGATTCTGATTATTCTGATAGCTACATTGGTTCTGATTCTGGTATGAATTCTGATTCTGGGGATTCTGGTTCCAAGGTTGGTTGTATGAGCTTTGGTTTTGCCTAAAACTTTGGTTTTGATTATTGTTCCGATTCCAATTCTGATTCTGCCCCTGGTTCCAACCTTGATTCTGCTGATTTTGATTCCATTGCCCCTGATTCCCTTGTCCAACATAATTCACATCATATTGTTGTGAATCATCACTCATACCGTAATCCATTTGCGGCCCTTGCTGATTATCAAAGTTCTGATTCCACTGTTGCTTTGGACAAATTCTTGCTGATTCATATTTACCTGCCCCATTGAATAGACATTCATTCGATGTTGGTCATTCTGATTTCCAGACTGTTTTTGTACTGGAGTAGGTGTCAACTGTTGTGGATTAGTGGGTTTTTTCGATGATGCACATTCCATGGCAGAATGTCCACCTCCACAAAGTTGGCATTGATGTGCCTTCTTTCTTTCTAACTCCATTCAGTCCATCTTTAGTACCATTTCTTGCATCTTGTCGTGCATAGCAGATTCTCGATCGAGTTCCTCTTTCAGCGACTTTACACTTTCCATTGGGGCTTTCTTCTTCTTTCTACTAGACCCCCATTGTCCTTCTCTATCTGCCGCATTCTCAATCTGTCTCATAGCTTGTTCGGGCGGCAAATTCATGATATCTCCGCCACTTGCGGCGTTCAGCTTGTTCTGATCCACTGGCTCTAAGGCTCTGAATAGTATAATCCCTTGCTCAACAGTGGAAAAACCGTGTGGAGGGCATCTCTTCAGTAGATGATGACGGTCAAGTTATAAAAATAACTCGATACCTAAATAACCAACTAGCAAGAGAACTAGGTTCAATCGTAGTATAGCTAGATAGAGTCGAGGTCGATCCCACAGAGACTCGGCTGAAACAAGTACAACTTTATTAAACTAAAAATAGATTAAAAGCGGTCTCCGACCAACAATAACGTAAAAATAAAGGTTGACACGATAGAAAACACAAAGACTAACAATACGACAGTAGACACTAAAACACTTATTTTTATGGTTTTATAAGACTCGAACAAACGGTATTGATTACGCTAGTAGTAATTACTCCCCCATATATGCATATCTAAGCCGAGACAGAAAAGACATTAAGGTTGATTATATTTTGGCTACGGGAGCCATCCCCTTAACTGGATCTAATTCGTGAACGGATAGAAGATCCCTATGCTTAATTACGAATCCTTCCTTAGACAGGATAGAACATCATATAACAAGCATGCTATACCAAACTAGGGATGCCGATCTAAAATCGTCACCTCGTCTAGGCAACCACCGTGGACGGGTTGGCACACCTCCTAAACAATCGGCTAACTAATGTCCTATTTAACATGGAAATTTTCACAATATATCATATTAATTTATGAGAACGATGTAACAAATTGGCCAGATCTATTACATGTATATATGAAAAACAGAAAGCACGACGTAGCCGAAGTCGTTCACAGAAAATTACTAGAATCTTGATGGCTAGATCTAACCATATAGACCGTGGTAGATCTAGACCGGTGACTATAGAATTTTCTCGTGAAACGCCTTCGTACGGCTTAGATCTACATGGATATGGGTTCGTTATCTAACTACATCACGAAATCAATACACAAACAACTACTCCATAACGAAATAAAATAGATCTACGAATAAAAACGACATATTTGGATAGACATTACCCTCGTAGACGGAGGGTCCTCCGATCCTTCAATGCAATCTCTAATCGATGAATCCATCACCTCCGTGATGAAGAAACATAATATAAAATAAGAAGAACTATATTGATAAACTAAAAGTATTGTAATATTGTGTTTCCAGAGTGTATCTATGGGTGATTAAATGGCGTGTACTACACCCCTTTATTTATAGGTGTTCAAGCTAATTAAGAGATATACTTCAAAATATCAAACAAATAAGAGATAACTCCCGGCCGATCTTGTAAAAATAAGGTGCGCCCCCCCCCCCCCCCTAAATGCGTGTGGAAGTTGGCGCCACTCTTTGATTGGTTTGCTGGCTTTTGTCATTCTTTACTCCTCTTCTTGTGCTTATCCGATATTTATCTTCAATGCATCTTGAATTTATCTTGAGATTAAATTCTTCTTTTTGTATTTATCCTCCATAATTATCCAAATCTACAAAATAGATATTTATCCCAAAATAAATCATATTTAATTAAAAAATGAATAAATACCAAAATATATAATATAAACGGATAAATACCAAATTATGTCTTATAAATGGATAAATACCAAATTATCTAACCACCCTATGTGAAGTTAATTAATTCTCCCTTTAGAAAACCGATTAACCTAACATGATTAAGCTCTAGAGTCGCTCGAACAACGATGACAAACCTCTGTATTGGAAACGGACCTAACAACTAGGCCGAATCTACACAACGATCCTAAAACCCCTTATCCCACATCTCACCGCAAAATGCATCTATAAGTTCGATGTGTGTGATAGTGAACTAGGTGATCAATCTAATTCAAAGATGTTAAATTAAGTTTTAAGACGTGGATTAATCGTTTAAACAATAATCTACGCACTACACTACTCCCAATCCCATCCCCCTTAGGGTTTTCGCTCGCTTTCACATAATTCGACTACACATGAACTTAGCTACTCATAACTATGCTAATAACGGAATAAAGAACGGAAATTGAACTAAAGACAATAAATAAAAGAAACGTCATTACCATAAAACTACTGAAAATCTGATCCAGAAAATATGAAGAAATAGTTGCACCAAAAAGTTGAATCTTTGATCTTGTAATGCAAAACTAAGCTATAAAAGATGTGTAGAATCAAAGGAAGTTATCTAGGGAATCAAGGGATCAAAGGGTGTTTAATCTATGCTAAAATCGCCCTTAAATCGCCTAAGAAAAGTCTAAAGTCGGTCAAACATGAGCAGAGGCTGAATGGGCTGCGTATTTATAGAGTAGGTCGAAAATCTGCTACTGTCGATCATGGACGCCCGTCCAGGTCATGTCAGACGCCCGTCTGCCTGGAGAATATGACGATATTAGGGTTTCAACTCCACTGGACGGGCGTTTACAGTCCTCTGAACACCCGCCTGGGGAATCATGACTTAAGGGCCGGACGCCCGTCTGGAATCCCTGGACGCCCGTCTGACTTGTATGAGCTTCTTGAATCGGGCTGAACCTACCCAAACGCCCGTCTGGGGGTCATTTGGACGCCCGTCCAGTTGAAAACATAACTTTCTGAATTATGTGTTAACTCTGTGGACGCCCGTCTGACTTTGCCAAACGCCCGTTAAGGTGGCCTTCCTGCGGACGCCCGTCTGGAGTATGGCCAAACGCCCGTCTGGCTTGATTCCACTCCAAACTTGGTTTTTCTTCCACTATCATCCAACTCTCGGGCCACGACATGTCTCATATTCCAAAACATCGCCTTCCGGGTCCTCGAGTCACCTAAGTCCTATAATAAACACACTGACAAAAAACACCACGCATAATTCCGCAAGACAAAAGTGCTCGGAAATGAGGTAAGTATCGCTAAAAAGGCAGAGTTTACTATCGATATGACAGTTTAACTCCCCGTGCATATAAATCTCGATATTACTCTCGAACCGGTCTATATCTACCCAAAACATGCCAATAAGGTGATAAACGGGGGTTAAACTGCACACCAAAGTACAGTAAAGTTGACTCCCATCAATCTCCAAGAAAATGTATTGAGATGGTGTGTATTAGAGTAGATACAGCATCCTGTAAAGGATCTTGTTGTTCGTCAAGAATTAAATTTTGTTTTTCATCGTATTTTAGTGAATTAAGTATTTGGTCATATTGTTCAGGTGTTAAATAAAAATCCCACCATCCTTTTAATTGTCCTGAGAAACCTGCAATTAGTAGTTCTGCGGTAGTCTTATCTTGGACCCCGTGTTGTGTCCTATATGCATTTGCAACCATTGTCATTTGTTGTAGGAGGGATAAATTTTGACATTCATTCATTGTATCTAAGTTCCAATTATAAACATATGATGCATTAAAACGATTTTGGGTTTTAGTTTCGACAGGTATAATGTCTAGAGGATAATTTGGAACGTGTTGTGAGTTCCATCCTATTTTGTTAATTTGATTTTGATCTAGTGAGGTATCGGTGTCTGTTTGTGATCCAAAATCATATTCTTTTCCAATCGTATTAATATGTAATGTCATTGTGGGGGTTGTTATAGGGGTGTCAGGTGCTATTTGATTTTCAGAAGATGAGCTGTCTGTCATCTTTTGAAATCTGTTTCATAAATCTTTAAATAAATCGATTTTTTTTCTTTTGGATATCTTTGATAGATGATGAATACACTTGGTATGGTTTGAAGACTGGGATTGTTGGGTTTTTTAGTACATTGGAAGTATCAATTTGAGGAGCTTTCTCAATTTGACTAATCATCATGTGTCTTTCCATTTTTTTTAAGTGTTTTCCAATTGTGTGTAGATTAGTGTTTGTGTAATTATTCTGTGAAATAATTTTTTTATATTTCTTTTGTCATCTTCTTCGGTCATTTTGATAGAATAAGCTTCTATATATCGATCTTGGTGCTGTATTTTTATTCCCTAAAATGGTGGGTGAAAAGATTTTATTTTTTCAGAATTTTGAGTAGTTTCCCATTCCGGATTTTTATTACGAATGGTAATAGGACTAATTATAGTTGGGAAAGGGTAGTCTATATGATTTTTTAGGAAATAAATTTCAAACCAATCAAAGAAATGTATATGAATCTTATAGTTATTTACAAAGTCGTAGTATTTGTTTTGAATTTCGTGTCATTTTAACAGAAATTTGTCAAAGAACCAAGTCATTTTCTTTTCATTTCTTTCACGTAAAATTCATCTTGGAGAACTTTTTTATTAATTGTAAAATCTTCTTCAATTATATTTAGTTCATTAAAGTTTTCGGTAATGGCTGAAAAAGAGGGGCTGGTTAGTTCTGGAGGGTTTGTTGGTTCATTGATTTCCTCGTTTTCTGTATGATAAAATGATCTTGATGAATCATATATTTGGTTTTTGTTTACCTTTGGAATTTTCCAATTGTCAAGAGATTTATTAAAATCCTCAATTATTATTTCATCTGTATGTATAATCCTTTTTGAACTTTCTTGAACAGAACTTGATAACGACCTAGAAAATGTAGTTCTACCAAATATAGAATCCATAGTCCTTTTGCTATAAATAGTTCATACGTGCCTACAATCCCAAAATAAGAATAAAATGCCAATAGGCTTACTCCCTTACAGTTTGGGCAAAAACACTCAGCAAGTATGAATATTTAACAAAGGGGGTTTGAATAATATTAAGTATAACTATCCCTTCGTGTGGCTCCGATACCAAAGACGCCCAGGGGATCAACGAAGGATTGTCAATACAAACTAAACAATAGAATGAAGGATTTTAACAATAAATAAATGGACGGCAATGTAATATATAATGTAAAATAATGGATGGCAATGAAATAATGTAAAATAATGCTTATATGAAATATGTAAAGCTTTGTCAAAGAAATATGAAGGAATTATACCTTAATTAAAATGTTTGAAACAACATGGTTGAGATCGTGGAGCGGTTTGCAGCTCATGCCACAATGAGATGGAAATCATGGAGCCACAATTGTAATGTTACTATTGTTGGGTAATGCTTGCCAAATGACCGGGCTGCGCACTTTGGATATTTGAGGTCGATGACGATGACCTGCTCCGAGTTGAGAACCTAAGACCGGGTTGAACCTGCACCATGTAGGTAGAACGAGTTGGGAGACATGTTACATTCATCGGTTTATCAAGACAGACCTGTGTCATGTCAAGACTGACTTTGCGGAAGCACTTGGAAATGTAAGGCGCGTCCAATATTAGGCTGAGGCCCCTTCGGCCATATGCTGAGAATGTCTGAACTAGTCCGTTAAGTTCCACATTTAGGACGTCGGGTCATACCTACGTCAAAATCCCTCTAGCCTTGAGTTAGAATAGAGGTCGTAGATCGAGTCTGATCAAAGATGACGTGGTGCTTCTTAAGAGACGGTAGCTCAACGGTTTATGACATGAGTGACTTATGTTGAAAGTAGTGCCCGAAATACAATTTATGTAATTGTTTTTATAATTATAAATGACAGATTTTTTATCATCTTATTATTTGCTTCGTGCTCATAAGAAATACACTACTGAAAATCCTCAAGTTATATCAAAAGTATCCATATAACTTAGTGTGTGTCACACATGAGGATTTAGTTTATGGTGATACATTTAAACTATTAGTCTGTGGTGAACTTAATCAAAGTAGTGTAACTATTAGTCTATTGATTAAACCACCATTAATGCGCTCAGAACACTTTACGGTGTGACCGTCTTATTTGGACTGTCGATATTGGTTATCTAAGTGGGGCATTTATATATGATGTAGTTATATAGGACTGTACCGATTTAATCTACATTTCTCATATAATTCTGTGATTGAGAAATCTTATTAAATCACAAGATGATCATATATGGATTAACCTAAATCCTGAAGTTATTGCAGACTCCTACTTGTTTCAAGATAGGTTTTGATGTGTTCGTTAAGGATTGCTAAGAGCCACGGTCCAAATAACTTTCATGTTGGCACTATCAGGAATGAGTAGCTAGGAATGTGTCTCATAGATACGGAATACATTCCTTCCTACGGGAAGTAGAAAAGACAATCCCCTTATTTGTTAATCCTAGAAACTGATCGATCCGCAGAGTTTATATTGGTTGTGAACTTATTGATCACTAGTAGGTTAATAGTAAATAATAATAAGATGTAATGAAGAAGATTTACGGAAACATTCTATAGATGGTTAGTCTATATGTAATGATTATATCAATGGACTCTTATTGACATGACATATTAAGAATAAGTTATAACTATAATCGATAGAGTTTATTTTTGGATTTATAGTGGCGTAATTCCAGAATTAATAAGTTGAATAGAAATGCTCTGTCCGATGAATATCTTATTCAATTTATTGGAGCTAAAGATTATAGGTTTAACGCCCAAGACCTATGCCTGGTAGCGGTAAATGAGTCATAAATGGTCCGGTCAACTACTTAGGTCACCTTCCTCGCTTGGTCTAAAAAGGCTAATCCGAGTTGACAAGACATTTATGTCTCACGCTTATATAGGGGTGAGCATTCTACTACTTTACCGATTTGGGACTTTATAGTCTCCCCTTATAAGGGACTGGCGTCCTCATCAGGACGGCCAAGACTGTTCCTGGATCGTCCCTCCGTGTAACTAGAGGTCATCCTTACAACGTCTTCTTGTACGGTGCAGCGCATAGTTCTGTCTAATAGTCGGCTTTGATAACATTTTGTAACGCCCCCATATATGTGCCTGGTAGCGCTAAATGAGTGATAAATGGTCCGGTCAACTGCTTAGGTCACCGTCCTCGCTTGGTCTAAAAGGGCTAACATGAGTTGACAAAGCCTTTATGTTGGAATAGTGTCCTAAACCCAATCGGGTTGGACCGGATCCGACCGGGTCGGATCATTTCTACTATTTCTTTATGTTTATACATATATATTAAATGGCTTTTCTGTTGTCATATATATGTTCTTTTTAAGAACCAATTATGAATTGTTATATGATAACGTCCTTAGTATTAAACTGTGATAGAGAAACCATGATAGGCGATTATGGTTGATGAGATCTCTAATCACTTAAATAAGTTTGATACTTAAATGTCTCTAGGCTGATGTACTATCAAACAGGGCATTGATAGTATAAACAGACTAGCATGTATTAGATGTCTTCTGTCTTTAAGGGCAGGGATAGATCTCGTCTATCGAAGTGTAGAGACACTTGGACTGTACGTGGACGTGTATTAGAGAATGCGTACGTTAGACTGACCCACTTACACGGTTAAGTGTCACACTATGTGGCGGTTGTATAATTATCCTTTGGACCGGAGTCTTCATGGCATCACGGTCTAGATTGTCATGCTTTGACACTATTGAGGTTTCCCCTAGCCACGGGGCGATCATGCGGTAGTGATTGGTAATGATATTGAAGCATGCAGAGTATACATGATTGGTCGTCTGGGAATCGCGTATCCTATGATTGGGATCGAATATCCGAAATGGCCTTCTTATAAGGAATGTCTTACTCTCGTGAATCTTTGCAAAGTGGAAGTAAATGAGTTACTTCGAGAGAGCATGATATCCAGATTATAATATACGGTCGTTGATGTTTTGACACTCGACTAACGATCGTATGGATATTATTACAGTGATAGGATTGTAAGTTACACAGTAACTGTTTCACATGAAAGGTAGTAGTCATTGCATTTGACTCTTCCGATGATTAGGGGTCACGGTGTATTGCTAGACGCTATCACGTGATCGTTAGGTATGAAGAGCATTTTCGTAATTTGCACTTTGTGTCTACGGCCAACATATTCGGAAGTCTATCGGGTCACGCACATAAGAACATCTAGCTGGATTAAAATGTGGTTATAGTTGATAACCAAATAAGGAAAGTTTTATCTCACGACTATAAAGGTTATAGTGGTAATTTAATATGGTGGTACTTATTTATTATGAAAAATTAAATACAAGATATTAATAATATTATATTAATTAAAGAATATTTCGTATGCCAATTTATTGGCTAAGGTGGCATAATTTGTGTGTGTATAAGATACACTTGGATTGTGCAATTTAATTAATGGTATTACCAAATATTAATATATATATATATATATATATATATATATATATATATATATATATATATATATATATATATATATATATATATATATATATATATATATATATATATATATGTCCAATATATGGTGCCGAAATTTTTGTGTGTAATTGACACACGTAAATGCCAATTGATAAAGTTTCAATAGTTGGATATTAAAATATAAATATAGATTTATTTGTGTAATATATATGTGATATATACACATGTGTAAATTGATTTATGGTAATATAATAAAGATAGTCAATATTAGATATTGACAATATCTTGGAAATATTCAATATAAGATATTGACAATATCCTAGATTTATTTAATATAAGATATTATAATAAATGAGATAAATCAATCAATTATATTTTCCTTATTTTATTGGGAAAATGTTTTCTTCCTTTCTACTCTATCTGGGGCGCCACATCCATTATAAATAGGAGGTGAGTGTCAAGCTCTTTGGTACATCACAATTCCAAGAACTAATAGTTCTTGTGTAAAATAGAGAGCATCCTATAGAGAGTTGGAG
The DNA here is from genome assembly GCA_036785695.1 of Gentiana straminea. Taxonomy (NCBI): domain Eukaryota; kingdom Viridiplantae; phylum Streptophyta; class Magnoliopsida; order Gentianales; family Gentianaceae; genus Gentiana; species Gentiana straminea. The sequence continues at coordinate 7,092,850 of JAVUPR010000497.1, read as the reverse complement.
AGAAGGGAAAAAGGCCGATCTAGAAACCAGAGTTTTCCAATAGCAATCCATGATGGGATTCCGGCGGGCTGTTCGTGTGGACTAGAGGTAGATGCCGAACACTTGGGCGGCTCTATGCAGAACTACTCTCCTTAAACGGTCGAAGCGTCGATCTTTTAGATCAACCAAGGTAACCACCGTCTACTACTTGTTTGTTTATTGCTTAAACGAAGTCGATTTTGGGTAAAAGGAAATCAAATTTTTGAATTCCGCTGCGTTCCCACGTAGATTTTCTAACAGTGGTATCAGAGCAAGGTTCGAGCTTAAGCAATAAGCATGTTATTTTGCGTAGTTAATTTTATCGTTTAAATCACGTAATTAAAAGATGAAAGATTTTTTATTCGCAAATCGATACACGGAAAGAAAAAAAAAAGGGCGGCTTTTGGGATCTGCCGATCGGCTGCGGCACCCCCACCGGAAATTGCGCCGGCGGCGGCGGCTCCCCCTTGGGTCAGTCGACGTCGGCTTGTGCATCTTTTTGGTGGATCCATAAATTTTGTTTTTTGTATTTTGTGTTTCAATATGGTTCATAGTTGTGATTGATATCTCTTTGTTTAGTTGTGTCATATGACTAACCAATGGTTCAAATAGTTTGGGCCATTGGGATGCCAAATGGCATTAAAATAATATTGGTCTTTCCAAATTTTGATTTGGAATAGGCCTAGGCCCTTTTCAAATATTTGATTTTTAAAAGGCCTAGACTTTGTAGCCACTTCCAAAATTTTGATTTTGGAAAGTGGCGCCTAAACCAAAATTATTTGGCCTTTCCAAATATTTGATTTAGAATAGCCTATGCCCCTTTCAAATATTTGATTTGTAAAAGGCCTAGGCCTATGCCACTTTCAAAATTTTGATTTTGGAAAGTGGCAAGGCCTAAACCATATTTGGTTTTGGAAGATGCATTTTTGTTTAGGAAACCAAAAGCATCCATTTTGATTATGAATCAAAAGGAAAGAAACAAAAGAGACTTAATTTTAATTTTGATTTATTTTTAGAATAGTTCTAATTAGTTAAAATTAAAATTAAAATCGTTTAAAATTAATCGTTAATTTTATTTCGATTAAAATCATTTAATTAATTAAATGTTAATTAGTTAATTGATTGGATAAAATTATTTAATAGATTAAATGTTAATTGATTAATTAAGACGCAAGTAGTTATATTTTTAATTTTATTTTTTTCATAAGATGTTATTGTATGGATTAGATATAGTAGATATAATATGATTATATGGACCCCGAATGATCATGGACTCGACCGATAGGATAGATGTGAATGATTTAATTTTTCTGTTGGTTTAAAATTTCCAGGCCGTTATGAATAACGTGACCTAGTTTATTTTCTGCATTTATCCCATTCCCGTTAGCTTCCCCCGTGTGCGGCGGGTGTACTTATTTTATTAGATAGAATTAAATGTAACAAGAATGGAGCAGAAGATGGAGACCAAAGAAAGAAGAATAAAGATCTCATTGGAGAATGGCGCATTAAATATCCTATTGGCGGTTGCAGCTACCTTAGATTGTGGTCCGCGGTTTCGTCATTCGAAACCGCACCTAGGAAAAGTCCATGATCATACCGGTTACTTTACGCATTTATTTATTTTGTGCTTGTATTTATTTTATATGATACGATAGATGCATGACTAGGCACGATCTAGATAAATGTGTAGGATGTATATCTATAGAGATAGATATATTTGATGAGACCATGATTAAAATTAATTAAGTGAATTAATTGACATAAATACTTCCACAACAAAAATCAAGTTGAAATATTGTCTCCCAATATTATAACGACGGTGAAGAGCCTGTGTTCGGATCCAACTGATCGACCACCGCCGGGAGTTGACCTACCTCGGGTATATCGTCGTTATTGAGATATGATCGTATGAGATCTCGTGAATATTGGGTTATGACTTGACTAGAGTCTTTCGGTGATTGGCCACCGTCAGGGCCGTCTGACTTTAGAGACAAGGGGTTGACTAACACATAGTGATGTGTATCTCCAAAGAGTTGACTAGTCAACCACTGAGAATCACATAGAGATGTGAATGGTAAAGAGTTACCTACCTTTCGAAATTATCTTGGTTGATCGACCACCGCCGGGAATCGAGATAACTAGATTGGATCTCAGCCACTAAAGAATTTTGGAAAAATTCTTGAAAGTCAATTGGAAATAGTTGACTAGTGGGAGCAAAATCATAAACCAAAGGACCATTTTTGATTTTGCGTGTATAAACAACAACATTCTTTTATTTTCATTTTAGGTTGTAGTTTTAGCAAACTTTATATTTATGTTTTATTCTCGATTAGTAAAACCAAATTATGACTGTTACCTTTTGAGAAACGTTCTCAAATATGGTTAAGTAATTTTAATCCTTTTAAAGTAAGCAATGACACGAGCAATCCCGTTATAGTAGTTAGAGACAAGGAGACTACATATTTGATGGAGTACTCCAAGGCTTTGATTATTAATGAAAGCGGAAGCTCATGATATGATTAAATCATTTGAAATAAGTTTCAACGAATTAGTCATATATTGGATACAATCCAAGATGATCATTCTGTCATACGATGACAATTAATTCAAACGTTGGATAAGAATGACCACATCAAATTTTGAAAAGGTTGTTTTCAAAATTGTGAGATTTAGGTATCGACTTAATTCTTTAAACATTGCTTAAAGGTTAATTAAATAGTTAATGTTTTGAATACGATTCAAAAGGTTAAATAAACTATTTAATAAACTTTAGATTTTCTTTATGAAAGGAAATTAAAGACATAGCTCTTGTGATCTTTCTTAAGTCTTATGAAGACTACACTAAGAAATATTTACAAGTGCTTGAAGGATTAAAAAGGAAGTTAGGGCGTGTGCTTAAATAGAGAATTTATTGAAGTCTCCATTGTAGGCAAGTGAGTTGAGATAAATCTATCTAAGTTCAAAGTCGACTCTAAAATATGATATCTTACTAGTGTGATTAAATTAGAAAGATTAAATACATATATGAAATGTGAAGCAAACGTTGTAACACTTACCATATTCTGGGTCTAGTAAACTGATAAGGGAACTAAATAAATATTATTATGTTCTGGTTCTTATGAAGAACACGAGTTCAGTTATTTGTTGGGATTTAGTAGACATATTCAATTGTAAAGGATAAATGTTATTCCGATAAAGTTTAAAGGTCACTGAATCTAACATACTAGATTGATATCACTATATAGTTGATATATGTGATGAAATCTCAATCAAATATTAGTATGGCTGTCATCCTTAATATTTGTGGTTGTTCTAGACATGATCTCTCTGGAAGGGAAGCGTGTAATTAAACGTCATTCTGATGATGTTGAACCATATGATTATGAATCATGTGGGTTATACGTATCTTATCCAAAGAGGACTAAAATACCCTTTTATAAAAATGTTGTAAAATCTAGAAAAATTGTCTAAAGCCTAAACATACCGATGTTTGTTGGCTTATGACAATTAATGCCACAAATAATTGTTTATTAATCTCTATGACTAATTTAGAAATAGTTGAATGTATTTATTGAAGTACGACAATTCGGAAAGCCCGTAAAGTTCGAGCTAGTACGAATATGAGATTGACGAGCTACTTAGGAATTAATCTTCAATTGGATTGAAGTAATTAATACCTGAAGGGTGTTTCAGAAGTCGTCTGAAAAAGAATAAGATTCTCCCTTGAAGGATACCATCTTTGGGATACGCAATTAGATTGTGTTCCCAAAATGAAAACAAAACTTTATATGATAAAGGTATGACGCAAGCCATGCGAAGTATCCCTTACTCATTTCGGGATAGTGCCCTTTTACTTAACCGAGTTCCAAAGAATAAAGGTTGAATAAATTACATATTAGATATGGAAGAGGATAATGTCGAATCCATCTTAACCGATGATTTGAAGTTTTCATAGGCAAAGTCAGAAAGGCTTGGAGCCTAGTACGACATATGCAACTTTGTGGAATATCTTAGCAAGTACGTTAGATATTATTTACTCGTCCACGGAGCAAAAGGTGTTTGTCTCCAAACATGCTGTCTTCTAGAGGAAATGTTTCTTCCAAAAGAAACAGAGGGAGTAAATTAGATCTCAAAAGAGTTTGAGAACCGCAAAGATACATTCAACCATTGGAACATGAGCACACACCGCATAGCGATGAGGTGTAGATCACTGCTCAATGCACACAAAAGTTCTGTAGTCTGTGGATAACCTCAAGCCCAAAAGGGCTGCTGGCATGTTCATCTTGATGAATGAATATCTCACGACTATGAAAGATGTTTGAAAGGAAAGATTGAGAGATATGGCCAGGAGCCATAATATCTGAATTAGATTCCATCAGTGACAACCAGGTTATGAACCAAGTCTGTCTTACCTAGAGGGAGTGTCCCTAAAAGGCTGAGCCCAGTACTATTCAGACTATGCTTGGTATAAATTCGTATCATGTCTATATGATAGTGTTGAAGACGTTGGGCAGACAGCTCGATGTTCATAGACGATAACATGATATGTTAGCCCATGAGGTCCATTTGTGGACTCAAACAAGTTTCTCTAGGCGATTACTTTGTTTGATAATCAAAGGAGTTTGATTTAGTCAAAATGAGGGATATGCCCCATGTGCAAGATGGATAGTGGGAGTGTGTTACGATTTTGAGTAAGGTATTGGATATCTCTCTCGAGAATTGTCACCCCATGTCACAAGAAATTAATGTTTGGTAGTTCAAGGTCTTTACGAAAGCACTTGGATTAGCAGTTATTATTTTAGAAATAAGAATCTATAACGATAGATTTAACTCCTGTTAGATTATAGTTTACCTATATAGATGTGATGCTAAAAGAAGTTTAGCATAGATCGCGACAGGGGATACTGCTAGCCTGTGTTCTCAAGATCTATCTATGTTAGGACATTAGTCCTAAAGATAAGGTGAAAGATGATACTTTTGAAAGGTTCCCTTTGCTACTGCAATAGGATCCATCATAAGAGTTATGCTAGAGGTTCACACTCCATGAAGAGCCATGAGCAAGTATGAAAGTGATTCTAGTAGATGTTGAGAATATCCTTAAACGAGTTAAGGAAGAGTTCCTAGTTTATTGAAACTTGGAATTAAATAAACGTGGATATACAGACATGTATCCTGAGTCTTATGAAGGCGAGTGGGAGCTACAATCTGGGTTTACAGTCACTTTGATTAGGTGATACAGTGAGCTGGAAATGTTCTTAGCTATGGGTCACTGTATATTCTACAACTTAGCCAAAACACAGTAGTGCCTTAGAGGCGCAGCTGGAGCAGTACATGGATCTAGATTGTTCATTTCTGAACCTTGTGCGGTTTTTCCACCTTTTCTATATAGCTGATATAGTAAGTGGATTCATTGCTTGAAGCAAGGACCAGGGTCTCGTCAGAGATTCATGTGTGTGTTGAGGCGGTTCCTTTGACTTGATCATATGGAGCGTGATATGAAGATAAGTCTGAGTCCTCACGGATAGCGATCCGTTTATGGCTAGGGCTGGTTGCGAGTATTGCTTGAGATTCTTGTGTTTCAACTTGGTCTTGTGTGTGCGAGTGATTGGTTTTAGGCCAAGTGAGAGATTGTTGGAATAGTGTCCTAAACCTAATCGGGTTGGACCGGATCCGACCGGGTCGGATCAAATCTACTATTTCTTTATGTTTATACATATATATTAAATGGCTTTTCTGTTATCATATATATGTTTTTTTTAAAAACCAATTATGAATTGTTATATGATAACGTCCTTAGTATTAAACTGTGATAGAGAAACCATGATAGGCGATTATGGTTGATGAGATCTCTAATCACTTTAATAAGTTTGATACTTAAATGTCTCTAGGGCCGATGTACTATTAAACAGACCTTGATAGTATAAACCGACTAGCACGTATTAGATGTCTTCTTGTCTTTAAGGGCAAGGATAGATCTCGTCTATCGAAGTGTAGAGACACTTGGACTGTACGTGGACGTGTATTAGAGAATGCGTACGTTAGACTGACCCACTTACACGGTTAAGTGTCACACTATGTGGCGGTTGTGTATTTATCCTTTGGACCGGAGTCTTCATGGAATCACGGTGTGGATTGTCATGCTTTGACACTATTGAGGTTTTCCCTAGCCACGGGGCGATCATGCGGTAGTGATTGGGTATGATATTGAAGCATGCGGAGTATACATGATTGGTCGTCTGGGAATCGCGTATCCTATGATTGGGATCGAATATCCGAAACGGCCTTCTTATAAGGAATGTCTTACTCTTTCGATGATTGGGGGTCACGGTGTGTTGCTAGACGCTATCCCGTGATCGTTAGGTATGAAGGGCATTTTCGTAATTTGCACTTTGTGTCTACGGCCAACATATTCGGAAGCCTATCGGGTCACACACATAAGAACATCTAGCCGGATTAAACTGTGATTATAGTTGATAACCAAATAAGGAAAGTTTTATCTCACGACTATAAAGGTTATAGTGGTAAATTAATATGGTGGTACTTATTTATTATGAATAAATTAAATACAAGATATTAATAATATTATATTAATTAAAGAATATTCCGGATGCCAATTTTTTGGCTAAGGTGGCGCAATTTGTGTGTGTATAAGATACACTTGGATTGTGTAATTTAATTAATGGTATTACCAAATATTAATATAAGATATTAATATATATATATATATATATATATATATATATATATATATATATATATATATATATATATATATATATATATGTCCAATATATGGCGCTGAAATTTTTGTGTGTAATTGACACACGTAAATGCCAATTGATCAAGTTTCAATAGTTGGATATTAAAATATAAATATAGATTTATTTGTGTAATATATATGTGATATATACACATGTGTAAATTGATTTATGGTAATATAATAAAGATAGTCAATATTAGATATTGACAATATTTTGGAAATATTCAATATAAGATATTGACAATATCCTAGATTTATTTAATATAAGATATTATAATAAATGAGATAAATCAATCAATTATATTTTCCTTATTTTATTGGGAAAATGTTTTCTTCCTTTCTACTCTATCTGGGGCGCCACATCCATTATAAATAGGAGGTGGGTGTCAAGCTCTTTTGTACATCACAATTCCAAGAACTAATAGTTCTTGTGTAAAATAGAGAGCATCCTATAGAGAGTTGGAGAGAGGGGAAAAAGACCGGTCTAGAAACCGGAGTTTTCCAATAGCAATCCATGATGGGATTCCGGCGGGCTGTTCGTGTGGACTAGTGGTGAGGCCGAACACTTGGGCGGCTCTATGCAGAACTACTCTCCTTAGACGGTCAAAGCGTCGATCTTTTAGATCAACCAAGGTAACCACCGTCTACTACTTGTTTGTTTATTGCTTAAACGAAGTCGATCTTGGGTAAAAGGAAATCAAATTTTTGAATTTCGCTGCGTTCCTGCGTAGATTATCTAACACTTTATGTCACACGATTATATGGGGTGGGCATTCTACTACTTTACCGATGTGGGACTTTACAATAGGTCCATGGTCCCCGGGTTGGCACCTAATATGCGAGTGAATTCTCATATTTTGGAACCTCGAGAATAAATTAAATAGTTTGATCTATTTACTAAATATGCGAAATATTATTTATTTGGTAATAACATGTAAAATAGAAAAGATGTTTCTATTATTCCATGACACATAAAATGGCGCCACATGTGTGGAAAAAATTGGGAAAGAAATGTTTATGGATTATATCAAATGTGTAATTAATTATTTATTTGTTAAATAATTAATGGTTAAAATAAAAGATTGTTTTTCTCATTTAATTATGATTATCTCTTATTGAATAAAAAATATATTTTTCTTAAATAAAAGATAATTGTCTTGTGAAAAAGATATATCTATTGATCGATCATTTTCCTATATAAAGAGAGTTCCTCCCAACACAATTCACAAGAAATCTTCAGCACCTCATTAGAGAGAAAAGAGAGAAAAATTAATTTCTCGTCCTAGCAATTAGGAAGAGTAAAAACTAGGGTTTTTCTTGGAGCATATTCGAGGAGGTTCAATTGTAGGTCGACGTCCACCGTCGTCGCTTGGAATACTACTCGGAAAATCCCGGCTTCTTTTCAGTTGGGTAAATCTTCAAACCTTCTTGTAGTTTAGATTAATTAAATAGGTGAATCACGTCGTGGTAAAATCGTAAACGAATTTTGATTCGTTGCTTCCGTTGTGCATGATTGAGTGTCTCGACCGGTGCTGTGAATCAGATCTAACGATCTAAAAATAGAGGGAAAATAAGCTCGTTTTGGCGAGAGTGCTCCCGTAATTGCGAGCACCAGAAAATTTCCGGATTCGGTTTATCCTCCGTTTCGGATCCTGATTCGGGTTTTTGTATATCCAACAACTTGTGCCAGTCTATCCCTTGAAATTCAAAATTTCCATTATCAACTTTTGAGATCCCGCTTCATCTGCACACTAAGATACACATTATCATTTAATCCCATAATCGAGGTGCCTTTCTGATTCCATTTCTTATATGATAGTAATCATTTTGATTTGGTACCCTATTTGGTACCAAATTTTGGTACCCTATTTTTCCTTTTCTTTTGAGACCGTAATCATCCCCAAAACCTACATGACTTTTATCGAAAATCAAAGTGTCCAAATCCCCCTCACTCCATCTAAGACCCCCCCCCCCCCCCCCCCCCCCCCCCCCCCACTTATCCAAAAGAAAGGGACAAGCTCCTCAAAGACCGTGGTGGGGATTTTTCGTACGGAGGATCCTGACTTTATGATGTCTGGAAATACCCTCATTCCTGCAGAATTCATCAAATTTAGACTAGCAGAATTCCATACCATTATATGTACTAAGCCTTTTGATCTTCTTTCCTACATGATTCTCCACTAGAGACTTCTACATCCTGAAGCTCTTGAATACCTGCTTTTGTGCTTCATCATCACCACCCAAGTCATCCTTGAATAGTCATCTATGAAAGACACAAAATACATGTGACCACCCAATGACTCCACATTTGAAGGCCCCCGCAATCAGAATGAATGTAATCAAGTGATGACTTTGTGTTGTGTACCTCTTTTGGGAACTTGCCCCTATGAAGCTTCCCAAAACACAATGCTCACAAAAGTCCAGATGCTTGACCTTACATCCACCAAGAAGGTCACTCTGAGATAAAACATGCAACCCATTTTCACCCATGTGACCCAGTCTCAAATGCCACATAGTCAGTTGTGACTGGTGAACCTCAGCAAATGCAACGACAATACCCGGACACAGTAGACCTTTGCAAAATGTACGAGGTCCCCCTCTTGACTCCCTTGAGAACCACAACTGAGTCTTTGTAGACATTCAACACTTCACCTTCACCCTTGAAATTGAACCCATTGTTGTCCGGTAGACTAAGAGGTACAAAATTCCTGGGCATCTGTGGAAATGTATAACATCCATCAGTGTGCATAATCTACCATCCTCTATCCACACCTGCACGGAGCCAATCCCCACTACATTCCAAGCCTTGTTGTTTGACAAAGAAATATGCCTTCCATCTATCTGCTCAAAGCTTGAGAACCACTCCATGTATGGACAAATACGATAGGATGCTCCAGAGTCCATACTCCACACATTCCCATGATGTGCTGACTCTCCTACCACGGAACCATATCCTCATCTGAGTCATACCCAGCTGCTACAGCAACTGTGTCTAAAATTCTCTCGTGTTGTTTCTTTCTCTTTGGACAATTAGACTCCAATGTCCATGCTACTTTCGGTAATTGCAGACATCTGTGGACTTATGACCTTTGGACCTTGTCTTCTTGGATTTCTTCTTTCCAGGATGCCCATGTCCTTTCCCACTGCTGCTGCTGACTATTAGTCCAGTAGCCTGACTGTCTGCCCCTGCGCATTATGTCTCAGCTCCCCGGTATACAAGGCTGACCTTACATCCTCCAAAGCCAATGTATCCTTCCCAACTATGAAGGACTACACAAAGTTGTCATATGATGCCGGTAAAGACACCAATATGATTAGAGCTGCATCTTCATGCTCAATCATCACATCGATATTCCTCAAATCTAGAAATATTATGTTCAACTGATCAAGATGATCTCTCAGTTGAGTCTCTTTATGCATCCTCAGGCTGATCAGGCTCTAATTCATCAAAAACTTATTGGTCAATTGTTAGGAACATTTTATTATGTTTTTATGATGGCCATACTAGCTGTTATACCAAGCCTGAAATAAGTTAGAAATTCTCTGTATTAGTCTTTACTTAGAGTCTGACATATTGTATAAGTTAAGTCAGACAAGTATTGTACTGGTTGGTAGGACGGAAAAGTAAAGCAGACATTCGGCAGAGTGAAGCCAACCAAGCACCAGCAGAGAAGCAGTGAAGACTTAATGGTATGACTTATAACCAAGGAAGTCTGTGATGACCTTGGATAAGTCTAAGTATATTTCAAGTGATGAAATTCAATGTTCAATTATGGTGTACACTTATCTCACCCAAATCAATGATCAGTGAAGTACAAAGATTCTCCTTAAAACAGAAGTGATGAAGGAAACAGTGAATGGGCAGAATAAACTGACTTTCGGCAAAGTGAAAACAATAACGGTGAAAGAAGATCTAAACGGCAAAGTCAGATGGATCACTCGACCGTTCAAAGAACGGCGAAGTAATCCTTATCAGAACAGAATTGAAAAAAAAAAGATGAAGATTCAGAGGATTATGCATTTAATGCACAATCAATAGAGGATCATTCAAGGACGGATTTTCTGCTATACATTTGAAGGAAAAATCCGATCACTGAAATCAAGGAGAATATAATTAAGGGGGAATCAAGAATAAAATCAAAGATTATTCCCCTCATAAATATATCCAACGGACGGAATTTCAAATTAAGGGATACTCAAGGCTATAAATAGAAGGCATTGACGACGTACAAAAACAACGATCGAAAAAGAAAATCAAGCGAAACTCACAAATTGAAAAGCCTTCTCTCTCGAACTTACAAGGTTTTATCTAGAGATCAACTCGGACACCGAACTACAATTTCATATCCAAAGACCGAGATTGATCAAACAAGTTTGTGAATCTCATTCACAATAAACCGAAGCAACCGAATCGAAGTCATCCGAGAAAGAGTTGTGCTTGTGATAGGCTTTGAAGGATTTGATCTCAATGAGCAAGTGAAACGATCGAATCACCGAAGGCATTGCGGTCAAGAAGTGATAGTCTTGTAGATTGTGAAGCTTGGGAAGCCAAGGACAATCATACTAATGTATCTGTGAAAATAATAGTGAATTCCTCCAATCATCACAGGAGAAGAGTGGATTAAGGGATTACACCACCCTGAACCACTATAAGCCTTGTGTCAATTTACTTTCTGCAATTTACTTCATTGCTTTCATTTAAATTACCTAGATTATAATCTATACCTGTGTCTGTTTAAATTACTTTGAAACAACATAGTAAGAAGGGACTTATCCGCTGCCCAAAAGCTTTTAAATTCAAGAAAAGTTTTTGAAACTCCACTATAGTCATTCGCCCCCCCCCCCCCTCTGACTATAGTTTTACCCTTCTCTGGGACCAACATCAATGACTTAGTCATATACAGGCTTTCTAGCTTTGATCATAACTTGGCATGATTTCCTCTTCAACAACTTCTGTGTTAACATCATCAGACAAACATAACTTGATGGTTGAATGTGCTTTCTCCTCCAGACTGGTAGCATCATCGGAATCATTCTTTTTACCGGATAAAGGAGTCCACAACCCTTGTTGCTTCAACAAGGCCCGCATCTTGATCTGCCACAGACTGAAAATGCTTCTTCCTATAAATTTGTCAATCTTAACGTTAATTGATGACATTCTTCTTGCTAAAAAACAGGCCTTTGATCATAAAATCTTAGCACCGGTCACGATTTTAGTGAAGATCAACTACAGATTCATTCAGATCCAATGCTCTGATACCAATTTGTTAAAACACAAGACGAGTGAATCGTACTACCCAAGAAATACAAACACATAAGCAATTCAACGTAAAAGATTAATGCCACTGAAAAATAACGGAAACAAGAAGAACACAACATTTAACGTGGTTTTCGGTGTTGTGTCAACCACTCCATGGATAGAAGCAGAGATATTTGATTAGGATGCACAGAAATTCACAATGATTCTGCACTTTACATTGATTATGCCATTGGATATTTATATCCTAGGAATCCTAAACCCTAACCACCATTAAGTCTTGTTGGTATTCCCATAAATGCCTCAGTTGTGGACCCCAGCACTGCTGACTCCACCAGCTATGTAACCAAGCAAACAAGATGCAGAACTCAACAGTATTCAACGGACTCAACATACTACTCTGCTGAAAGATGGACCTCAGCTGCACTTTATGTTGGATATTGACAGACCTAAACCTAACCTTGGAAACGGCGCCAGAAAGCTGACGGACATTACCTAGGCTATACAGATCCTAACCGGCAGTGTACCGGGTCAAATTGTAGCTCTAGTCTGGTGAGTCAGGTCGTATTCCTCAGGGAAAACATGGTAATTCTTTTAAGTGGGGTTAAACACCAAGAAGCTATTATTAACTCGATCTAAGTCGCAGCTTTTACTTTTTCCCCGGGTTAGATTATGTTAGTAGTTAGATTGTTAGTAAAACAAGAAATAAATAAATAATATATATATTTTTAGATCTAGTCAAGAATACTTTACCGAATCAATATCTTTTTTTAGTAGAATTGAATGAGACGATCTTTTCCTTGATGCAAGGAGGTCAATTATATATGAACCGGTGTACTCCTAAGCTAGACAACTCCTCCTCACACGAGCGTATGAAATTGTCATATGTCAAATTGTCATCGCTTAATCTCCACAACCGCCCCATGCTAATCTCGGTTAGTCCGAACAGTACCGAGTACAAATCTACCCCGGATAAAAGAGGTTATTCCGTTCGTCAGACGGCCGATGTTATTCAAGAGGCTCCGGTTGTCAAGCGGATCGATTTAACACAAACGGTGTAGTTTCAATTAAACTGTGATTTTAACATTATTAAAATCTCGAGTACAAATTTCAATAAGATTCATCTTTCCAGGACAAATCTGCCCCCGGGTAGGAAATCGGATTCCGTTGTCACGTTTTCACTCGGCCAATTTTACCCTCCGGTTTTTCTATTTTTTATCTCATATCCTAACTTCTCTGGTCAGTTCATCGTCAGGTTATATGTTGCGATTCATCTTGATTAATTACGTCAATCCGAATATATTATCAATACGTTGCAAAATAGAAAAAGATTCATTATAATTAGTTTTATTCATGATTACCAGAGTCGATCATTCATTTTACCAAAAGATTAACTAATTCAGATTCATATCTTGGCTAGACATATTTTTAGTTTAACATAGTGATAGATATAATATATATATATATAAATAAACAACAAAAGTAATAACTTGATAAAATTACCCGTTAAGTGCAAATCAAAGCCGTATTCTCTGAAAATAACAACTTCTTCAATAACAATTTTCTCGGTAATTCTCTCGAGCATTACAACAGTACTACTTTTATTTATAAAAACATATATACATACATAGACATATGTATATACGGGCCCGAAAATAAAATAAAACGAGAAAAGAGATGAAGAACGGAGATGAAGAAGAGGGAATGGAAGAAATGGGAGGAGGTGGAGAAGAGAGATCTTGGCCAAGAGTGGCCAAGATGGGGCAAAGGAAAGTGATGGGTCTTGGCTTGTATTTATAGGCAAAATATTCGAACCGAGTCGAAACCGAATCGAACTTATTCATTTGTTTGGTAAAACGACCATAACTTGAGTTGTAGACCTCCGATTGACATGATTCAAAATGCTTTGGAAAGCTCATTTGAAGATCTAAAACTTTAATGAAGAACTCTTCCCCAGAAAATGCCTCTAAGTTGGGTCGAAATGCAGATCAATGACAGTATAGTTGTAGTACCACTGCGTTTTGATGCGTTTGAACATTTATGCTTCGGGCACACTCTTCTATCCCTCAAAAGACATCTTTTAAGCCCAAAAGTGATGTATTTTGACTTGGCCTTGGGCTCCAAGTTTGGTGAGCAAAATATCAAGGATATTTATTTTGGTGATCAAATAAATATCCAAGGAATATCTTGGAATATGCCAAAATATCCAAGCGAATATCTTGGAATATGCCAAGGATAATAAATATCCATTCGGCCATTTCTTCAATCGACATAACTCTCGTCTCGTTATTCGCCTTTGAATTCCGTCTCCGCAAGAAATCTTATCTTTCTTACCCGAATACAAAGAAACGAACCGCGAGTAAATCGAAATAAAAGTTCGTAAGTCGCGTTGAATTTTACCGACTCTTTTTAGGTTAATATTACGCCTTTAGCTATGATATTTTTAGATCTAACATAATAGTGAAAAATAAAACGTTTATAAAATATAGTAATTTTTATCACGACAAATCCGGTTATTAAATCGATAAAAAACTTATAAAAATACCATAAAAACACGATAATTTATATAATAATTACTACTTATACATTTTGATAAAACTTAGTATTTATGACTTGATTTGATACATAAATGCTCAAAATGGTATCAGAAGTGGGGCGAAATGTCATAATAATGATCATAAATTTATCTCTCATCAGATATGCAGAAACCCTAATCAGGATCCAAAACGCGGGAAAAGAGAATTCGGAAATTTTCCGGTGCTCGCTCTTGCAGAAGCGTGCTCGCAAAAACGAGCGTATTTTTTCTTTCTTTTTCAAATTGTCAGATCTAATTCACAGCACAGATCGAGACACTCGATCATGCACATCGGAAGCAATGAATTGAAATTTGTTTATGATTTTATCATGATATGAAACACATGATTAATTGATCTAAACTATTAGAAGGTTTGAAGATTACCCAACCGAATCAAGATGCCATGATCTTCCGAGTTGTATCTCCAAGTGACGACTGGTGGATATCGATCCCGCATTCAAACCTCTCGAATATGGTCCAAGAAAAAATCTAGCTTTTCTTCTCCCAATGACTAAGGCAAGAATCCAATATTTCTCCCTTTTTCTCTCCAGTGTGGCGTAAGAGTTGGTGCGTTCCTTGTGTTGGGAGGAACTGATAGCGCTTAAATACAACAATTAAATTAACCTTTACTTACCCCGATTTATGCTCAAGAGAAGATAGATAGGCTAATTATTGTGAGGAATATGTGTAAAATACTAAGTGCATGTTCCTAGATTTACGATTTTGCATATATGTTATTATCCCGTAGGTTTGGTACTGTTTTGTCTTATTTTGTACACTTTTCAGGATGTACCAAAATCTGGAGCATCCAAGAAGAGAAAGTCCAAGAAGAGATCTGCCAAAAAAAAAGAAAAACCGGCCCGATTAATCGTGGGCCAGGCCCGATTAATCGAGGCCTTTGAAGACAAGAAAACAAAGTCTACCGCATCTACTAGGTCGGTTGGGGTTTTATTGAGTCTTAAGACGGCCATTGAGCCTATTTAAAGTGTCAGAATTCGATGCTATCATATACAAGTACAAACATCACACATACTTTGATAGGTTATATACAATTTGATGAAATAAAGTTTCTTTAGTTCTTTTGTGATTTATTATATGGTTTCTTTCCCTCCACGCCATCTCTAGCTTGAGTAGATCAAGCTAGATCTCCATAACCGAAGGTATGAAGCTTTGAACGCTCCTTTATGTCTTTAATATGGTAGATCTACTTGTATTTACGTGTTATAGTTCATCTGCATTTTAACAACCCCGTAATTTACATGAATTGATCATAATGAAGTAATGTAGATTCTCAAATAGGAACCGACGCCCCGATTAATCGGCGGTCTATACCGATTAATCGTGGCAATTTTAGGACCCCTAATATGGATATTCAGCGTCAGCTACGTTGATCGACATGATTAATTTAAACGATTACTTAGGTCTGTCCATTCTAATATTCGTACATTGTAAATTAATATGAAGGACTGTTAGTGAAGTGTTAATTAGGACATAGTCTTGATGGATCCCTAGGAACGTGCTAATCATAGCCGATAGCTGCTTAGGGAGGTTCTTGGTCTCGAGCCAGCATCTCTAAAATTTACTGTGTATGGACTAATACAACCAACGAAAGGAGGTTAGTTGCATATAGATTGTTTGTTGTACTTACAATGGAAGTATATAGGGTTAGGAGATTGCACCCGTAGCTAAAATGAATTAAAACGTTTGATTAATTTAGGGAAATTATGTGGGGAAGTAAACATAAGGATTAACTACACCAAGTTAGTTGATGGGTGGGGATGGAGAGGAATACCATGTTTCTTTCTATGTTATTGTTGGTCGATGACCGTATTTGTCTTCTCAATTAAGGTAGATTCGTTTATACTTGAGTTGCATTGTCTATGTGGGATCGACCTTGATTCGCCGTTGCTATGCTATAATTTGACCTAGTACTCTTGCTAGTATAAGCGACATAATGCGCGACATCAAGTTTTTGGCGCCGTTGCCGGGGACAATGGCCAATTTCGAGAATAAACTTATTTAACTTTAATTAAGAAGTTGTTGTTTTTCTTTTATTTTAATTTTTTTCTTAAGTCTTGAGTCATCCTGCAAAATTCGTGCATCGTTTTAAGCCAGAAAAAGAAAATTTTGGTGCCATTAACCGCGTGTTACCCCGATTAATCGAGTCAGGAAATTCAAATTCTGACAGCTAGTTATTCTGTGTATATCCCTGTTAGTTTTAGTTAGTAGGTCCGCAACAGTTGGGTTTAAACCCAACTGAGGCGGAAGTTGCTAACCGTTTTGTTTGTTTTTGTTTTGTCTTTTTAGCCGGAATTACAGGACACTTCGGAAATTTGTTCAACGGGATTTGGGAAAGCAAGACGAGTCAAACACTATGCCTCGTGTAGTATTGAATATCAAACAATTTCTATGTATCCAGGCTCAAAGGTTAGAGAGCGGTATGAGGCAGATAAGAAGCGAGTGGAAGAGGAAAAAGAAGCACTCAAACGTGAAGCCGAAGAGAACCCGAAAGAGTACGAAACTTATCGCCCAAGTGAGTTTCCTATTGATTTAATTGACATATCTTCTGATTATGATTCCGATGATCCTGAAGAGGACCTTGATACTATGTTTTCCGAGCCCGAGGACTACCCGGACTCGGATACCGTAGTAAAACTAGGAGACCCAGGGACATTTCGACTCCCGATATCGATTAACGGTGTATCGGTAGGATTAGGACTCTGCGACTCCGGTTCGAGTTGCAACATTCTTCCTTTTTCACTCTATCAAAAGCAAAGATTCAGGTAACCTTGGACCAAACACGGTCCATGACATTTATCAATCGTACCCGAGATATGCCAGCCGGTTTGCTAAAGAATTGCAAATCAAGGCAGGGGGATTCACGTTCCCTATAGATTTCATAGTCCTAGATGTACCGAAGACCTAGTGCCCAAGTTTTATTAGGACGGCCTTTCTTAGCAACGAGCCAAGCTATCATGGATTTCGATAATGGGGAGATCACTCTAAGGATGAATAATGATGCCGTAACTGTTAAGATCCTAGAACCCCTAGACAATAGGCATGAACATTGCATGATGACCTATGGTTCTGGAGACATGAAAATTGTGGAGATAGAGGATAAGAGGTCTAAGCATCGAGAGGTTCTTGTAGAAACTTGTGAGCACGAGTTTATGAGAGTACTGTTGAGAGAACAAGAGGAAAAGAGCCACAACAAGACGCTCGAGGAAGTCAGTGCTTCGGTTATGCGTAGTGATGAGGTAGAGCCGAAACGAGAAAATATGGAATCCTTGGACATGAAGATTAAGTCTCGAAGCAGGGGTAGACCTAGTGCACGAGCAAAAAGGGCAAAGCGTGCAAGGAAGAGAGCTAGAAAGCTTCTACAAGAAAAACCGAGAGATAGAACTCCTAGATGATAAGAAAGAATGTCTATTTCTCGGCCTAAAAAGCAAAGGAGGAGCAGTCATTGAACAAGAAGGGAAGTGCATGACGGTTAAGACCTCTAGAGTGCAGGTTTGGCGAGTTAAAGCCCCGACCCTGATTGATTGAAGATCCGAAAGTCAGTCGAGCTGGTGACTATAAACTCAAAACTCCCTCTTGAACCCTTATTTAGGAAATGAGTCAATAAAAGTAACCGTATGAAATGATGAGCTTTTTTTCATCCTACCACACCCCTAGGTTTGAAATCGATGGATGTTGGGAAGGTTTTTTTTACTCGTTGTGGATTCTAGTGAAGTAGGTTAGGATTGAGTCGGAATAACAAAAGAAAGCGTAAGAACTAGTGATTAGAGGTCAGGATTGAGCAGCAAGTTAATGGAAGGTGTGCAGAACAGGAAATAAGAAAATCTAGAAAAAAGTTGGCCCCGATTAATCGGGCATCCTACCCGATTAATCGAGCTAGGTTTTATCGATTTCTGCGTGTCAATTTAAGATCAGACCCTTCGATGACACGTGAAGGACACGCATTGCATTGGTCAGGCCCCAGTCAGAGCAACCACCCATTTTTTCCCTCTTTTCCATCATTTCCTCCTTTCCCACACTCCACCATTACTCCACCTCCTCAATCCCATCAATCACACCTCAATCCCCTCACCACCATTACTCCTCCAACCCACTATCCCACTAAATCCTTCCATCTCCTCCCATTTCTCCTATTTAAACACCCAAATATCACCATTCTTCTTCATCTTCAACTACATTCTTCATCTTCACCACAAGTTTCTCCCTTTATTCTTCTTCTTCAAAATTTCTCGGCATCACCACCACCATCTCCACCACTATAAACCATTTTCCTTCCATCATCACCATCTCAACACCAAATAAACCCTTTTTCCATTCTTTGTTGCTGAGTTGTATTGCTGTAACATGGGTATTACTTTCATTCATCTTCTTCCATCATCGGCGCTCTATTTCAAAAAAAAACTTGAAAATTTTGGTCCGATTAATCGGGAGTACTTTAATCCGATTAATCGAGGGTTGATTTTAATCCGAAAATCGCCAAAGTTTTCAATAGTCTCGTTATCGAGCAACCATGCCTCCGAAACGCAGCAGAACTGTTCGTCGGCCCGAGCGGTCATCAGGTTGTTTATGGTGATGCCAACCCCTTGATAGACGGGGTTGAGCAATTCGATTCATAGAGATCTACGAGTCATTCCGAGGTCATTGGAATGGCCGACCTGTTGCTCGTGAGCGTGGTATCGACTTGGAGGATTGTGGCACTATCTTTCCTAGAGCCATGAAGTATCATGACATTCTTCATATGGCGGAGACACCAAGCCGGTTCAATGCTACGGTGGTGCGAGAGTTCTATGCGTATTTAGCGCACAACCCAGGAGCCACATTTGCTATGGTCCGAGGGGTGAAAGTTGATTTCACCATCGAGCGGATCAACGAGTATTATGGGGTGCGCAACCCACCAGTGGGCCCGGAGGAGTATACATCATCCTCCAATGTTAATGATCTGGAGAGGATGCAGATGATTGCTGACTACTTTGGGGTGGTATGGAAGAGAAATCCGATGGGAGTCCCAACCATTTTCCTGGAGAATGACCTATCTTGGGATAGGAAGATGCTGAACAGATTTGTCCGTTCCCGCCTTCTGCCGACCAAGCATACGGCCTCTGTTACACCAAAGCGGCCAGAGTTGATGTTCTACCTAGAGCAGGAATCTCCGGTTAACATCGGTATCTTGATGAACAGCCGCATTCTAGAAATTGCTGATGAGTCCGAGCGAGAGCTTTTGCCTTATGGCCCGATGATAGATATGTTCGCTCTGGAGAACGAGGTTCCGGTTCTAGTAAGTGACAATTGGGAAGATCCTGAGCCTAAGATAAGCTCACAGTCGGTTTCACGAGCACCTAGACGAGTGGGTCAGGGAGCTGAGAGAGAGCGCACTCCGGTTCACGGGGGGACTCGATCTCAGAGAGCTCTGATAGAGGAGAATGCGAGAGAGATTGCGAGTTTGCATCGCAAGATGGATCGTATGATGGACTTCTTAGGCATTCCTCCTTCGACCCCACCACCAAGAACTTCCCCACGTCACAGAGCATCCTCTTCCGCTGCAGCTGCCTCTAGTTCTGGACCACCTCCTGGTTTCGAAACCCAGGGTGACTGGGAAGATTATTTTGAGGAGGACTAGTTATTTCTATTTCTTGTTGTTAATTTCCATTTTGTACTTTTTATTTTTATTTTTCTTTATTTTATTTTCCTATCTAGTACTGTATCAGACTTTTTTTTAAATATAATGATTTTGTCGGCTTAAATTGTTTTGGAGTTATCTTATTTCTCTATTACTGCCGCATTTTTATTATACGGTTATTGTCACCCGAATTTCTTCTCTTGGATTGTTCGAGTTATTTAGTACAAATTTTCGAGGACTTATTCTACGACGCCGGTGCATTTATTGGAGATCCATTTCTTTTCCTTGCTCCGCCCTTAACAAAGCTAAGTTCCTTTTCGTTTTCTATTTTCATCTTCTCATTGGGACAATGTTTCGATTAAGTGGGGGGTAGGAGCGTCACTTAGCTTTTTAACATCATATTTCAAGTTGCTTGATTATCTTGATTCTCTTTGATGCACTTTTCACCACGTAGACTTTGATTCGTTTCAAGTAAAAATTTTGAGCTAACTCATTACATTCTTGTTCCACAATGCATTGGTGAGAGTCATGTCCACTTCTGAAGTAAGTGACGTATTAACCATATATTCTGTTATGAACCACCTTTTTAGCACGTATAACTCAATTCTTCAATTTAGTATGGAAGAATGAGCATGTGTTATGTGCATGAAGTAGTGACTTATTAATTGTTATTTTTCCAATTGCATTCAATTTTGAGCACGTAATCCGAGTGAGAAGTATTTAGATGAGATGAAGAGTTATCCTAGACCGGGAATCGATATTTGTCGGTGGATATACTTTAACCAATTGTTGTAAGAGGATGGTAGCAACTTGAATGCCAAACAAGGTAAACCGGGACAAAACGGACTTGCGAGTGAGAGCGAAAAAGATGAGAAATCTGCCATGAAAAAGGGAAAAAAAAAAAGAAAAAAAAAAAAAAAAAAAAAGTATATAATAAAGGAAATGAGGGAAGCGAACTCGTAGCAAAAAGGGCACGACCCTCGCATAAAAAAGAAACAAACGAGGACCTAAGAGTAATACTCGGTCCCCAAGTCCGCCTGGCCCAAGTAAGGTTTCATGTTGTTTGCCTGAGTCTGAAGGCAAGAGGAGCGAGTGTGCACATTGATAAGTAAGGATTGTGGGGTCTCTATAACTTCATTTTTTCTTGAATGCACTATCACAAAAGATTTATCACACGACACATTGATGCATTGGTAAGTGATGATTAATGGGGAACTTATGGAATGATGCGTGACATATGTTTTGCCCGAAGTCCTTGTTGATATAATGTGATTATGTATGCGTCACTGTTGTTTGAGGGTTATTGCACACACACATTGGTTCATGATATGAATGTTGTTTAATGTGTTACTAATGGATATGAGCTGGCATGATTTTTATCCTTGCTATGTGAGGCATTGTTTCCTTTTCGCTTTTTTGCTCGGGACGATCAAAAGCTAAGTGGGGGGTAGTTGATAGCGCTTAAATACGACCATTAAATTAACCTTTATTTACCCCGAATTATGCTCGAGAGAAGATAGATAGGCTTATTATTGTGAGGAATATGTGTTAAATACTAAGTGCATGTTCCTAGGTTTACGATTCTGCATCTATGTTATTATCCCGTAGATTTGGTACTATTTTGTCTTGTTTTGTACACTTTTCAGGATGTACCAAAATCTGGAGCAGCTAGGAATGGATCTGGACCGAAGAGAGAGCATTGGGCCAAGAGAGAAAGTCCAAGAAGAGATCTACCGGAAAAAAAGAGAAAAACTGGCCCGATTAATCGTGGGCCAGGCCCGATTAATCGAGGCCTTGGAAGACAAGAAACCGAAGTCTGCCGCATCTACTAGGTCGGTTAGGGTTTTATTGAGTCTTAAGTCGGCCATTGAGCCTATTTAAAGTGTCGAAAACTTCGATGTAATCACATACATATCATAGAAGTGCAAACATCACATATACTTTGATAGATTTGATGAAATAAAGTTTCTTTAGCTCTTTTGTGATTTATTTTCTCGGTTTCCTTCCCTCCACGCCATCTCTAGCTTGAGTAGATCAAGCTAGATCTCCATAACCGAAGGTATGAAGCTTTGAACGTTCCTTTATGTCTTTATTATGGTAGATCTACTTGTATTTACGTGTTATAGTTAATCTATGCATGTTTAACAACCCCATAATTTACTTGAATTGATCAGAACGAAGCAATGTAGATTCTAGAATAGGAACCGACGCCCCGATTAATCGGTGGTCTATACCGATTAATCGCGGCAATATTTAGGTCCCCCTAATCTGAGATTCAGCGTCAGCTACGTTGATCGACAGGATTAATTAAAACGATTACTTAGGTCTGGCCAATCTAATATTCGTACATCGTAAATTAACATGAAGGACTGTTAGTGAAGTGTTAATTAGGACATAGTCTTGATGGATCCCTAGGAACGTGCTAGTCATAGTCGATAGCTGCTTAGGGAGGTTTTCGGTCTCGAGCCGGCATCTCTAAAACTTATTGCGTATGGACTAATACAACCAACGAAGGAGGTTAGTTGCATATAGATTGTCTGTGTCCTTACAGTGGAAGTAGATAGGGTTAGGAGATTGCACCCGTAGCTAAACTGAATTAAAACGTTCGATTAATTTAGGGAAATTATGTGGGGAAGTAAACATAAGGATTAACTACACCAAGTTAGTAGATAGGTGGGGATGGAGAGGAATACCATGTTTGTTTCTATGTTATTGTTGGTCAATGACCGTATTTGTCTTCTCAATTAGATTAGATTCGTTTATACTTGAGTTGCATTGTCTCTGTGGGATCGACCTTGATTCGCCATTGTTGTATGCTATAATTTGACCTAGTACTCTTGCTAGTATAATCGACATAATGCGCGACACTCGCATGCTAGGAGCCAACTCGGGGACCAGGTAACTATAACTAGTAGCTACAATAATTTGAATAAAATATTCATTGAACAGAACATTTATATTCAGCTTATTAATTCCGGAACTAGGCCACCATAAATCTGAAATTGAACTCTATTGATTATAGATATAACTTATTCTCAATATGTTGAGTCAATAAGTGTCCATTAATATAATCATTACACACAGACTAACCCTCCATAGACTATCTGTAATGAAGCGGGAATGTTTCCGTAAACATTTTTCCATTACATCTTTACCCTTATTTACCATTAACCCACTAGTGATCAATTAGTTCATAATCAATATGAACTCTTGGATCGATCAGTTTCTAGGATTAACAATAAGGGGATTGACTTTTTACTTCCCGTAGGAAAGAATGGATTCCGTATCTGTGAAACACATTCCCAGCTACTGATTCCCGATAGTGCCAACGTGAAAGTGATTCGGATTGCGCCTAAACGAGCACATCAAACTCTATCTTAAAACAAGCGGGAGTCCTCAATCACTTCAGGATTAAGGTTAATCCATATATGATGTGATTTAATAAGTTTTCTCAATCACGAATTATATGAGAAATGCGTATTTAACCGGTCCAGTCATATATGACCAATGTTCTAAAACTCCCTAAGCGAAGTCGGTACGCTACTGGGGCGCCTAGGGCCTAGGGCGCCTAGGCGGCGCCTAGGCGGTTTTAGGGTTTTAAGGGGTTTTAGGGTTACACTAGTCTGAGTACAAGTCTCTTGAGTTCCAACATTCAGAGTAATAGCTTTTTACAGTTTGGGGAAAAAACTCTAGAGTGTAATATCTTTACTTTGGATGACTTGATCCGAAGAATTCTAGTTTACAAAGCTTATAACAGTTGTGTTTTTGTGCCGGGAGCTCATTGTGGGAAATTGATACACTACGTCATCATTATTGCCCAACAGTATCAACTATCAAGGTATGAGTGATCTATATGCCTCTTTCTTGTCTAAACACTTAGGAAAACTTGGATGTTCGCCCAGATGGAACCCTAATCGCCTAGGTCGCCTAGGCGGCGCCCAAGACCTCCCAGGACCGCCCAGAAGACCCGATCGCCCAGCAGAGGTCGCCTAGGGTATGTTCGAGACGCTCGGGGTGCGCTTAGGGCCTAGGCGGTGCCTAGGCTATCGCCTTTTGCGCTTTTTAGGACACTGAAATATGACTACATCATATATAAATGCCTCACTTGGATAACCAATATCGATGGTCCGGATAAGACGCTCACACAATGATGTGTTATGGACGCATTAATTGTGGTTTAATCAATGACCTCATACTTTGATTAAGTTCACCACGGACTAACAAGTTCAAGTGTATCACCAAAATATTAATTCTCACGTGTGATACACACTAAGTTATATCACTACATATGATATAACTTGGGGTTTTCAGCAGTGTATACTTATGAGCACGAATCAAACAATAAGATGAGAATAAATCCGTTATTTATTAATTATAAAAATAATTACATAAATTGTATTTCGGGCACTATATCAGACACTTCACCCAGCTGACCTCCCATTATAATTCCATCAATATGTTCCAATGTAACACATGTAGGCATCTTTAAAAATTATGATATATGTCATAATGTCTTCTAGATGTGTCACAATGTGATATAAAGTATTAGATGGTGATACATTTGTATATTAAATAGTGTGCACATTTATGATTTAATGTTCACACAATACAAATATAACATTGTAACATCCAATAACAAATATAACATGTTAATGTAAACATAAAAGTTTGTGTTATGTACTGCAAGTCTAAGACTTTAGAGGCATTAGTATAACACAATTATATCATCAATAGTCACGGATATAACATTAAGCTCACGGATAAAATATGTAACATACATGAATATTTATCATCATCATACAATAAAACACTCGGAAATTGTAGTGTATTTGTGTTGTCTCGCATATAAATATTCAAAGTACTTACGTAGAAGGTATGACATAAGTAAACCTATGATTTGACGGTGTGACATACACAATTATATATATATATATATATATATATATATATATATATATATATAAATATATATATATATATAACGTTTTGACCGTAAAAGGAAGAAGCTAGATTTGTCAACATGAAGCCTGTTTTTTTCCAGTAAACTCCTTTGACTTGCATTGAGACCTTTGATTTCATCCCTTCCATTTAGTCAAACATGTGAGTAGCTGTAAAATTACTTTTGAAGAGCCTTTTGGCATATCTAATGGCACATATATAGACAATTATGAGCAAGTTAGACAATATTACATCGGCGAAGGTCAAAAAATGAAACCCAAGAACTTGTATTATAGGATAGGAGAATGTATTCAAGAGCCCCGTACGATACTCTTCCAGCTATATAATATACTATTATTATAACCGTTCGGTTATATTGATTCGGTTCGGTTCTGTTACGGTAATTTTTCAAGATTAGCTGTAACCAAACATATTCTTTCAGTTTCTCTATCACACGAACCGAAACCGAAACCGAACCAAGGTTATTCATTAACTGAATCGAATCATCACAATTCAATTCGGTTTTCAGATAATCCGTATCCGTGTACAAATATATAAATATATGGACAATCAACGCATGAGATATTTATTTATTTTTTGTTTCTTTATTTTCATGAAAAATATGTGATCAAGATTATTTTATTTGGAAACAAATTCATGTATTACTATTGAAATTAATGTATGTTTGTTAGGTGGCAATGGAATGGAATGTAATGATTTTTTATTCCACTACAATGTTTGTGTATGATTATGAGGTAATGAAATTGAATGAAATTTTATTTCAATAGAATGAAAAATGCCCATTTTCATTTCTTCCAAAAAAATTGATGGAATGCGATTGAATAAAATGAAAATTGACAAAACACGTGGGTGATGTGGTAAAAGTGGGTGGGTGGTAGGGCAGGGTAGGTGATGAAGTAGGGTAGGTTGGGTGGGGTAGGGTGAGGTGGGGTAAGGTAGAGTAGGGTCGGTGATGATGGAGTAGAGTAGGTGGTTGGATAAGATAGATAGGATGCGTAGGGTAGTGTACGATGAGATAAGGTTGTGTAAGGTAAGGTAGCGTGGGGTGGTGGATAGGGGTAGGGTGGATAGGGGTAGGGTGGGTAGGGTAGGGTATGGTGGGGAAAGGGGTGGGTAGAGTGGGGTGGTGGGAAGAATAGGGTAAGATGGGTGGTGGGTACGGTAGGGTGGGGTGGTGGCTAAGGTAGTGTGAGGTAAGGTGGGGTGATGGGTAAGGTAGGGTACAACAGGGTGGGGTGGTGGTTAAGGTAGGGTAATGTGCGTGGTGTGTAGGGTAGGGTGTAGGGTAGGGTGTGGGTAAAGTAGGGTAAGGTAGGGTAGGGTGTAAGGTACGGTAGGGTAAGGTAGGGTGGGGTAGAGAAGGGTAGTGGGTATGGTAGGGTAGGGTTGGTTGGTGGGTAGGGTAGTGCAAGGTAGTGTAGGGTGGGGTGGGGTGGTAAGTATTGTGGGGTAGGGTAGAGTGGTTGGTACGGTAGGGTAGGGTGGGGTGGTGAATAAGATATGGCGGGGTGAGGTGATAGGTAAGGTATGGTGGGATGAGGCAGTGGGTAGGGCAGAGTGGTTAAAGAGGTAAGATGCGCTGGGGCACCCACCTACCTAATCTCACCCCATGCTACGTACCTAACCCCATCCCTTCTACCGTATCCTACTTTATTAATCATATCATACCCTATCACACCCTACCTTAATCCGCTACCATCACCTACTCATTACTCATGTGTATATTTTATATAATTTGTTTCATTATGTTCTTTAACATGTCAAACGCAGTAATAAAATAAATTTATTCCATTACATTCTATTCCATTCCTATAATTTTATTTCATTCCATTCAATTCCTGCGTAACAAATATGCCATAAAGGAAAAAAAAAATGCTTAAGATTCAGAGTCAGACTTTGCAGGCACGACCCGGGCCGAACTCCAGATTAGTCGGACCAGTGGGTTCCGGATACCGGGGGTTTTAAGCAAAAAAAAATGCTTATAATTTTTGGGAGAAACGCTCATAAAGACACAATTACATTTTCAACGGTCATTAAGGACAAGCATAATTACATAAGAGAATAAGGACATAAATTAAAATGATTGGACAATTTTACCCTTTCCATTTAAAACCTAAAAAGACACGCTGGAGCCTCACTCGACAACTAGGTTTTTCTCACAGATGAAGGCGATGCTCTTAGAGCAACCCCAATGGTTGCCCCCAATCACACCCTCTAGATCGTTTTCCGTTTCAGTTATACTTTTTCAACACCCAAAAAAAAAATTCACTCTAATAATCAACCTCTATACAACCCCCAATACACAATTTTTCTCTTTCATCTCAACTAACAAACCTAACCATATCAATATATTTAACCTTTTTTTTATTATTTTTCCTGTTATTTATTTTGATACTTTCCTTTCACAAGCTAACCAAAAAAAATCATATCACAATTAAATTGCCTATATCACAAACCCAATGAATTGGAATTTCAATGATGATAAGAAACGGAATGTCAGTTGTTTTCTGGATTTCTTGTACCGATTAAACCCAAACCCATACCTAAAAATCTTAAAATTTTATCTTAAAATTAAATTAAAAATTCAGAAGTCATCCAAAAAATTTACCTGAATGAGAAGATGAAGCTGGATTTCTGCTGTGTATTCAAAAAAAAAAAAATCACTCCAACTGCCATTGTTGGATCGAACAATGAAAGGAAAAGGAAAAAAAGAAGGTGGAAGGATAGGAACCAAATTGGGCTGGAGCCTGGAGAGAGAAATTTTCTTCAGCAAAAAATATCTTTTGGCAACACCCGATATAACGAGGGAGGGGTAGATAATTACAGATATCGGGGGTGCTATGGAGGCCCACTGTGGTCTTGAGTCACTCGAAAAAAGAAATCGGGAGCTGCATCCAGTGTCCATTGGGGTTGCTCTTAAATCCAATTTGTTCACTTTGCATAATCCATCAGCCATGGCTGAAGCTCTTCGAGGAAGAGCTAGGACGGCCAGGGAAGAACCTAGCGACGAGGTTGTATTCATTGCGGAAAATGAGTCGACTGTTTCGGTGGATATGGAGATTGAACAGGAAAAGCTCCGACACTGCTGGGAGTTAGCTTCTATTCTCAAAATTTTTGAGTGTAAATTTCTTCTATTTATTCTTTACTAAACTTGAATGCTTGATTTTAGCATAAAAATCTGCCATATTGTATTAGTCAGTTATGTGCAAAACAACTTAGTAGTTTTATTATGCATTTTTACCGATCAGATGGAATAAAAAAGTTCTTTTATCGAGGTTATTTGTTGATTATGCATATGTTTATCCATTCATCAGCAAAATGTACAGAAGCATTTGACTCCGAGTTTTTGTCATGTATGAATTTATATGTTTTTGAGCCGTTAATTCAAAGCAGTATGAAGGCTTCAGCCGAGGAATTTGGATAACCAGTTGATAATCATTCATGTTCATATTTGCCATTTTCCCGTAAACGGTACATAACCTGCACAGTATATTTATTTGAATGGTACAAATCCTGCTGCAGTGGTATGTATTTGTTGGGCCCTGATCATGTATGCTTGCTTTGTCTAAAATGATGCAAAGTACCACCTCCCCACTTTCCAAGTCTTACATGAAAATTTCTTTCTCCACCTTGCTGCCATTGCTGCTACTATTCTTGCATCCTAAACTCTAGCTCCTGGCTTTTATGAGAAGTTGTTTTGCTCATGTCTTCTTGTTCTTTTTGATTAATCATTGTCTTTACTTCTGGTTAACAGTTTAATCTCTCGATTGTCACGTAAACATTGCGAAATGCGTTGTAGTGTTTTGTTTTTGGGGATTATTAGTAATCCAAGTTTAGATGGTGATATTAGAGCATGATCTTTACGAGTTTCCTTGATGATTTTTTTGAAGAAAACTTCTGAGGAATGCAAATGCTCTTGATTCAGCAGACAAAAGAATGCTTCGTCTGCCGTAAGACATGGCACGCGATTGTTCTTGATCCGGCAGTGAATAGAATGCTATGCGTCGTCTGCCGGAAGACACGACACAACTCCGAACACGCTAGCGGCATTATTTATTTTGAGTTTACTTAAGCATTGTCCATTTTACTGGAGATAACAAGTTATATGATGAGTCTTATTCATTGATCAGTGGTATGTAATCGTGTAATGACACAAATGTAATAAAAGAATCATTTTACTTTATTAATTAACATGTAATGGTACATTGCTACATCGGTACTTGCTTTTCTACATTGTACCCCTCTTGAAATATTCATATCAATTGAAGAAACATCGCTTTGGTTCACTATTTTACAATAAGCTCAAAATATTCCGGTTCCCTGTTTCACACCTAAGCATAAATGACAACATGTTCTTGTCCACTTTCATGACTGGGTCTAATGTTTCAATTTAGTAATACAACGTTATTACGTAACTCTGATCCTTAAATCTACAAATTCACTATTAGGGCAAAATATTTTGGTTCACTGTTTTCCATTGAATTCAAACACTCTGGTTCACTGTTTCATACCAACTTCATATTACTAATTCACTTCAAACCGAAGTTCACTTTTAGTAGTTTATAATTGTAGTTAACCATTGAAAGTTACAATTGTTAGTTCACTTTTTGAGTCATTTTTGCGAGTTCGCTTTTGTAGTTCACTTTTTGAGTCTTTTTTGTGAGTTCACTTTTGTAGTTCACTGACAGCAATATATGGTTCATTGTTTCACACCCAAGCATAAATGACAACAAGTTATTGTCCACTTTCATGAATGGGTCTAATATTTTCATGTAGTAATACAATGTTATTGGGAAAATCTTATCCTTAAATCTACTTATTCACTATTAGCTAGCAAAATACTCTGGTTCACTGTTTTCATTGAGTTCAAAACACTCTGGTTCACTGTTTCATGGCTACTTCCCATTACTAATTCACTTTAAACCAAAGTTCACTTCTAGGAGTTTATAATTGTAGTTTACTAGTGTAGTTAACCATTGGAGTTTTACTATTGTTGGTTCACTTTTTAAGTTATTTTTCGCGTGTTCACTTTTGTAGTTCACTATTGGAAGTTTACTATTGTTAGTTCACTTTTTGAGTTCATTTTTATGAGCTCATTATTTGTTGTTCATTGTTGAAAGTTTACTATTGTTAGTTCACTTTTTGAGTTAACTTTTAGGAGTTTACAAATGTAGTTCATTGTTTGTTGTTCACTATTTGAGTTCGAAACACTATGGTTCAATGTTTCACACCCACTTCACATTATTAATTCACTTTAAACCAAACTCCACTTTTAGTAGTTTATAATTGTAGTTCACTGCTGTAGTTAACCATTGGAACTTACTATTGTTAGTTCACTTTTTGTGTCCTTTTTGCGAGTTCATTTTTGTAGTTCACTATTTGTGATTCACCGTTAGATAGCAGTATACTCTGGTTCACTGTTTTAAATTGAGCTCAAAACACTCCGGTTCACTATTTCACTCCTAAGCATAAATGACGTTATGTTCTTATCCACTTTCATGATTGGGTCTAATGTTTCAATGCAGGAATACAATGGTATTGGGTAACTCTTATTCACTATTAGCTAACAAAATACTCTGTTTCACTGTTTTTATTGAGTTAAAAAAACTCTGATTCATTGTTTTCATTGAGTTCAAAACACCCCCGTTCATTGTTTCACACTAGTTCACATTACTAATTTACTTCAAACCGAAGTTTAATATAGGAGTTTATGATTGCAGTTCACTAATGTAGTAGAAATAGAGAATAATAACATGAGTTTTTTCAAAACCAAGCTGAAATGTCTTAAGAGTGAAAACACCCAACAAATTAATGTAGTATCGTAATAATAACAGACTAATTAATGTAGTATCGTAAAACGCTATGAAAATCAATATTAAAACTTGAACAATTATAATTCTGGTTATCAACTAGGACAGTCTCTCAAGAAACAAAATGACTCAGACAAGTCTTCCTACCAGCTTCACCTCAACAAGGCGTAATAAAGAGCACACATAACTAAATTTAAAAACCCTATTAAGTCATTCTCTGAGCAGCTTCTTTAGCAAGGACCTTCTCCTTCACCTTAGTTTTGGCTTAAGATTTGGAGCCTATGATTCCACCTACCCATTTTCTTATATTCTCAGCAATCTTGTCATTGAAGTTGGTCTGCCATGCAAAATGCAAAGTTGCATTAGCTTTCAAGTGTAATCAAAATGAATATATTTGTTAGACCGTAAGTCGTTCAAATCACCTTGATTGCTTTCAAAAATCTTGCTGAACTCTAGTTTATCTTCATTCTTTACTCGTGTAAGGCATAACACATAATCAATTTTCTTGTGCACAATCTGCATTGAGATCAAACAACTATCACACATCTAGATTCTTCCGGATTCAAGCTTTAGTGGAACTCCATGCCTTTGATCAATGATCTCCCATGGCTGGAACCAAACCCTTGCGAATGATACACAATCTCATGAATAAGAGAGGATTTTATGTTCGACTATTATCGTAAGAATAAATTGCTCACATCTTTGTTTAAGAAAACAATCTCAGTCCAAATTTGATTCCATACTTTGGTTCTCTTTTTTTCTCCCACAAAAAATGAAAGAAAGCTAGCCCAAAAATAGAAACTATAGATTCCTAACTACAAACTCCCTTCTGGCTATCTCATCCAACTAAATCGGGGAAGGATTAAACTGTTGCAAAATGCAGATAGCAAGCCTAAGGACAAAAAGGCATCCATGTCCTGTCCGAAACTTTGACACAATATGGACAGAACTAATGCACAAACCAGATGCAAACATGCCATTAGACGACAGAAAACAAGCTTTTAGGCTCACCTAAAACTTAGGTAGCAAGAGGATAAAACCTAATTCAAAACATGTTAATACTTAATAAAGCTTTAAGAGCATAGACCAAATCTATCTCAATGTTGATGTCTATCTTGATTGTCTGATCAAGAAGTTCACCATTGACAAAAATACTAAATCAACCAAATACTAAATTAACATGCTTGCAAGAAATGCACATCAATTTTAGCACAGTTTTCTATGCTAAATGCTATATTCCAATTGACAAATGTGCAAAACATTTGCTGGTAAGGTGTAGACGATAAACTCGGATTTCTACATACCTGAGGTGGCAACCTATCCTTCGCTCTCCGAACACCGTTGTAGCTTTCTCCAACTCTATGAGAACTTTCCAGTTTTAACTTGCCCTGCAAATGTGATTGGGGCAATTCTTCAGGGATCAAACAGAACCAAATGGACGAGGAAGAAATAAACATCACTTAAATAGCTATTAAGGAGCATAAGATGCAACGTGCATAAAATTGGTTCATAAACATCTAAGGACTTGAACCAATCAACCAAACTAGAATTTCCCCTTAAAAAAACTAGAATTTCCAAGTCTTTTGAGGTGATGACCATTGAAATCTCAGGAAAAAAAAATCACATAAGCCCAGAAAGCTGCATAATTTAGACCACGAAACAAGACTACCGGAAATTTGAAATAGAATTCATCAAAACCTCTCATAACATAAACCCAGCACTATAGCGGCT
This sequence comes from Gentiana straminea, assembly GCA_036785695.1. Taxonomy (NCBI): domain Eukaryota; kingdom Viridiplantae; phylum Streptophyta; class Magnoliopsida; order Gentianales; family Gentianaceae; genus Gentiana; species Gentiana straminea. The sequence continues at coordinate 7,060,105 of JAVUPR010000497.1, read as the reverse complement.
TAATTACACTGGATTTTGGGGTTGACGATCCAAAAAAATCGTCAGGGTATTCCACGTAAGCTACTTCCTTGATTATGACATTGAAATGCTTCAAGAACACAGACAAAGCAATGGGGAGGGGGTGAGGTGGTTAGTTTTAGACTGCACTTGATGGTGATCAAGCTGCCTACGTATCCAATATGTGAATTGGAATCAAGTCTTCGTAGTTCCTTAGGGATAGTTTATATAGAGAGGCTTAGGCCCTTAGGGCTTAACGTGGCGTGTCTATGAGTGACACTGATTAACGTATTCCCTAAGGAAGAAGATTATGATTGAGCGATCTCCTTGATTATAGGAGATAATTATGGTATTCAAATATTAGCATTAAATGATAAAGATTCGAGCCTTTATTATTCAGGATTCGTAGTAATTATCCGCTTTTTATTAAGCGGACGGGGTGTAAGATTAGAGACGGACTCGCCGGAGATATACCGGATCGACGTGCCTACTCCGAACTATTATCCCGGAATTGTACAAGTTGAAGATTTAGACCGATCTAAGAGATCGGCAAGGGGCATATTGTCGACAACCAAGAGTTCAAAGCCTCTTACCCGTCCGAACAGAGAGGTGGAACCGACCCGGTCCCTCCGGGGTCGGCCGGCCGAGGATCGGTGGTAAGAACGGATAGGCGAGCCCCCGGGCTCGTTATTAGGTAGTTAGAAGTGGTTTGCGTCCCTTGGTCGAGTCTTTGAGTCACCACGAAGCGCCACGTGGGTGAGTCCATTTTTGGCGAAGATCATAAGCCCCCAGATCCAACCGATCCCTATCGGATCGGTTCGGATCTATTAAGGTGGTGGATCGGCACGAGAGTTTTAGCCTAAGGATTTTGAAGTTAATTAGGGATTGCCAGGTGGCCAAGCTAGTTATGACGCAGTTATAATTATTCCGAGATACGAGGCGTTGCTGCCCACTAACACTAATCGAGGCCGTTTTTCGAGGTAAGGGGGGTTATAAACCCGTCATATCAATCGTTTCGTAACTACATTGAGTATTAAATCAGACGATTTGCTGTCGGTTGCCATTCGCCATCTTCTATTTCTGCATCTTGAAACGCAAGTAAGCATTCTTTCCCCTTATTCCGATTTTGTTATTCGCCTTTCTTTAGATAAATCTTTATCTTTTCGAAATCCTAGAATCAATTTTCGTCATGGCCATAGCGGATAGCCGGGATGTGGGCTCTATTCTAAGACAAAAGGATATGGAGGAGATTTGTGAGAGATATGGGATCGATGAAGCTAGGTTTTCTCCCCAGCTGCCGACGGGGGATCATCAATCGGCTCTGAACCCGCCGAAGGGTTTTTGCTCCGTCCACCGGAAGTATTTTGAGGTGGGGTTGAGGTTACCCTTTTGCCCTGCCCTGTTGGCGGTGCTCCGGCATTACAGACTGGGGATATCCCAAATAGCCCCTAATGGCATTAGAGCCATTATTGGATTTACGATTTGGTGCAGATTGTTAAATCTTAGGTTTACTGTGGACAAATTTAGATTTTTCTATCATCGGGTAGGGCTAAGGGACCATCCCTACCGATACTATTTTGCCAGAAGGCAGGGGAAGTCTTTTAGTATCCCTATCCTTCCTTCTGGTCGGGATTCTTACAAAAGGTGGAAGGAGAGGTTTTTCTTTGTGAGGAACGACGGTCACAACGAACTGAGTGTGTGGAACACGGCAGACCTGGAGGGAGATGAGCGCCCGGAGAGGCCTGAATCCTGGGTAGAGAAGATACGGAGGTCGGGGTACTCCGTCGAATGGCAGAATCTATACGACAACCTAATCGAGGCGGCTCGGTTGGGGGATGCAGGCCCCGAACCTTACGTGAAGTTTACTAAGGCAGAATGGAAAATCTGTAGGGTTTACTTGCATTGCACTTTATATTTGTTAACATGTCTATGCCCTTTGTTTGACTAACTTTCCCGTTGGTATGTGCAGTGGCCGATTTTGCCGATCTAATGGCAGGAGCGGAGAAAGAAGTGGTGAATCGCCAAGATGTGCCGACCCCAGGGGTTCGGGAGATACCGATGGAGGATCCGACCACTGAAGGTGTGGATGCCTCTGCCTCGATTCCTCCCGATGATACGATCAGGGGGGATGCGCCTGGGGAGGTTACAGAGAGGGGGTTGGTCTCTAAAAAACCAACTCGTTAAAGGCCGACCTTTCAAGAGGGTGTTAGGTGTGATGCCCGAAAGACAATTTTTGTAATTGTTTTATTTAATAAATGAATTGACATTATTATTCATATTTATTATTCTCATATTCACCGATGTGACAATAGTATTTACACTACAAAAAAACCCTAAAGTATATCGTTTATGTAATCACTTAACTCAGTGTATGGTATATACACGGGAGGATTGAGTTAGTGAAGATGTACTTAAAATACAATTAGCCCGTAGTGAAGTTAATCGAGAGTATCGGGTCTCTCCTTTAACGTGCTATTAATGCGCCCATAACACAATAGGTGTGATTGTCTTATCCGGACTTTCGGTTAAGAGAACCTAATGGGGCATTTATATATGATAGATATATCGTATAGGGCTGGACCGATTTGATTAGAGTTCACGATATAATTCCGTAATTGAGAATTCTTATCGAATCAATGGATGATCATATTTATGGATATATCTTAATCCCGAGGTGATCACGATCAACCGCTTGAATCGGTATGAGGTTTGACTTGACGGTTAAGGATTACACCGAGTCCGTGGTCCGAATTACCCCATCTTGGCATTGTACCGGATTGAGTGAGTAGTCCGTGTTATCACGGATACGGAATCCATTCCTTCCATTTCGGAAGTAGATAGACGAGTTCCCTTATTTGTTAATCCTAGAAACCGATCGATCCATGGAGTTCATATTACACGATTAGCTACCGGTGAGTTGTATGAATTAATTGATCACTAGGGGGTTAATGGTAAATAAGGATAAGAGGTTCTAGAAAGGGTTAACGGTAACTTCCCAATTTAGAATGAACAGTCTATGGAGGATTAATCCATATGTAATGATTATATCAATGGACGCTTATTATTATTCTCGTAAGGAGATAAATATAATCTTATAATCGGAGGAGTGCAGTCACGGGATTATGGTGGCATATTCCTGTGATTGATTTATCGAATGTAATTATTCTATAATTATTTATTTGATTTATCGGAGCCGCTGATTATTAGTCCATGGTCCCCGACGTGCCTCCTAATATAGCATAGCTATTCTCGGACGTCGAATCCTAATAATATTAATTTAGTTCTTGTTGGACTTTATTAAAACGATATGTGAATTAATTGTTTAGTTGGACTAAATAATTAAATACACGAAAAAGATATTTTTCGTGGACTCGGCCCGAATTGGTGTGTTGACTTTTTGACCCAATTGGTCAAAACTAATGGAAAGATGCGCATGACTTGATTAGAAAAAAGGTGCGCATGCATGGTTATTTAATTAATTCAAGGAATTAGTTTTCTTGGATAATTATTTAATGTGTGATTTATTTTTTATTTGTTAAATGATAAATCATGGAATATTGGATAATATATTTATTTATCCTAATTTGTTTGGGATAAATATTATATTTATCTTTTATTTGGAAAAGGATTAATGTAATAATTATCTCTTAATTATTTAATCCTTGGAGGCTAAGTTTTACTCTCCTATATAAAGAGAGTTCTCCCAAGCCTTAACACACACAATAAATTTCGACTTCTCCTCTTAGAGAGAAGAAGTGATAAATTCGGCCAAGGGGAGTATTGGGGAAAAATCTTGGAGATTTTTTCGGGTAGCATATCGGAAGGATTCGAGACGAGAATTTCCTTCCACCGGGAGTTGCTTGGATCACACGTACGGAAGATCGTGGTGCTCTTCACACCTTCGTTCGTTCTTTCTATTGCGGTTCTTCAACTTGGATTTTGAGATCCAAGAGGTATGTTCTACAACCCCCTTGTAGATGTAGATCTAGTTATTTTATTACGTGTATTTTATAGATCTAGATCCTTAAATCGCTTCCGCTGCGGATGATATTACTAACAGAGGGTCGGTCTTCAAAGAAAAGCAAATCAAAGGCCCCTGAGGAAGGTCAGGAGGGGTCCTTTGAGCAAGAGCAAATCAGTAGCATGCCTGACGAGGAGCTAGCGATCCTAGGTTGCAAAACAGTAGAGCTGGTAAATGTCACTTACCTCTTTCTTTTTAGTGATTTACATTTCAATGGTTCTGACGCCTTGTGTTTGTTTAGGGTGGTGCGATCGGCCAAGAAGTTTTCAGGAGGTTAGGCAAAGCCTCCACCGACTTGGCCAGTCAATCGGACAAAATTGCCGAACTGAGAAAGGCCAGGGATGAGCTTAGGGCATCTATCCGTCCCAAGGACGCAGAAATAAAGGCCCTGCACGCCCAGCTCCAGGCTCAGGAAAAGGAGTTGAGGGTGGCTGAGAGTGAGGTAGCCAAAGAGAGGAAAGGGAGGGAGCAGGAGGTCGGGGACCTCAAGACGAGAGTGGCCGATCTGGAGGCCAACGTTTCGGCTCGGTGCGCCGAGGCCGTGCAGGAGTATAAGGCTTCGGGTGATCTCGCCGAAGCTCTCAAGGTGTTGCTGATTCCCATTCTTAACCATGGATATACCTTGGGGGTGGATGAAGCGAGGATCCAATTCCCTGCACTTGCTCTGGATGCTCTCCCCAAGAGGGCTTACTATAAACCGGGGATGGACGCGGCTTACACCGAACGTGTCAAAGACTTTCAAGCGGGGGTGGACATAGTAGATAAATATGTTCGTCAGTCGGCTGCAGCGTCCGGATCGGCCCCCCTAAAACTCAGAAGAGTCCTGCCCCTAACTCTTAGTCTATTTTTGTTTTTATCTTAAAAAGAAAGTTTATGTACCGTGACTTCTACTCCTGATTAATGGAGAATTTGTTTTGTTTGATTTTGGTTTTTGTGGGCAATTTTTTGAATTTTTGTATTGTGAATATAATATTTAGTTCGGTTGCTTGCTATGGGTATGATGCCCCCAATGTGACATTCACTATTGTGTGGTGAATGGCACATTTTTCTTATCTTACTGAGTTTTTGGTCTCGTACCTGATTAGAGAGGTTAATAAAATGAGAAGATAAAGGAAAATGTAAAGGGCGAGGCGATCTAGGGATCGGAGAGCCGATCTAGATCGATCGCCTAACCTAAAGGGAAATGTAAAGGGCGAGGCGATCTAGGGCTCGGAGAGCCGATCTAGATCGATCGCCTAAACTAAAGGAAAATGTAGAGGGCGAGGCGATCTAGGGCTCGGAGTGTTAGGAAATCTACGCGGGAACGCAGCGGAATTCAAAAATTTATTTCCTTTTAACCAGGATCGACTTCGTTTAAGCAATAAACAAACGAGTTAGTAGACGGTGGTTACCTTGGTTGATCTAAAAGATCGACGCTTTGACCGTCTAAGGAGAGTAGTTCTGCATAGAGCCGCCCAAGTGTTCGGCCTCTACCGCTAGTCCACACGAACACCCGCCGGAATCCCATCATGGATTGCTATTGGAAAACTCCGGTTGCTAGACCGGCCTTTTTCCCCTCTCTCCAACTCTCTATAGGATGCTCTATATTTTACACAAGAACTATGAGCTCTTGCAATTGTGATGTACAAAAGAGCTTGACACCCACCTCTTATTTATAGTGTAGGTGGCGCCATCTTCTAGAGTGGAGGAAAAGAAAACCTTTTCCCAATAAAATAAGGAAAATATAATTGATTGATTTATCTCATTTATTATAATATCTCATATTAAATAAATCTAGGATATTGTCAATATCTTATATTGAATATTCCAAGATATTGTCAATAACTAATATTGACTATCTTTATTTTATTACCATAAATAAATTTACACATGTGTATATATCACATATATATTATTACACAAAATAAATCCATTTATATATACATTACATACATGCGCATGCATAGTGCCAAACACTTTTGCACACACGCACACATAAGTATTATCTATATATATATATATATATATATTAATATCTAATATTAATATTTGGTAATACTATTAATTAAATTGCACAATCCAAGTGTATCTTATACACTCTAAAATTGCGCCACCTTTAGCCAATATTTTGGCATCCGGAATATTCTTTAATTAATGTAATATTATTAATATCATGTATTTAATTTATTCATAATAAATAAATACCACCATATTAATTTACCACTATAACCTTTATAGTCTCGAGATAAACTTTCCTTATTTGGTTATCATCTATAACCACATTTTAATCCGGCTAGATGTTCATATGTGTGTGACCCGATAGGCTTCCGAATATGTTGGCCGTAGACACAAAGTGCAAATCACGAAAATGCCCTTCATGCCTAACGATCACGGGATAGCGTCTAGCAACACACCGTGACCCCCAATCATCGGAAGAGTCAAATGCAATGACTACTACCTTTCATGTGAAACAGTTACCGTGTAACTTACAATCCTATCGCTGTAATAATATCCATACGGTCGTTAGTCGAGTGTCAAAACATCAACGATCGTATCTTATAATCTGGATATCATGCTCTCTCGAAGTAACTCGTTTACTTCCATTTTGCAAAGATTCACGAGAGTAAGACATTCCTTATAAGAAGGCCATTTCGGATATTCGATCCCAATCATAGGATACGCGATTCCCGGACGACCAATCATGTATACTCCGCATGCTTCAGTATCATACACAATCACTACCGCATGATCGCCCCGTGGCTAGGGGAAACCTCAATAGTGTCAAAGCATGACAATCCACACCGTGATGCCATGAAGACTCCGGTCAAAAGGATAATTACACAACCGTCACATAGTGTGACACTTATCCGTGTAAGTGAGTCGATCCTAACGTACGCATTCTCTAATACACGTCCACGTACGGTCCAAGTGTCTCTACACTTCGATAGATGAGATCTATCCCCGCCCTTAAAGACGAAAGACATCTAATACGTGCTAGCTTTGTTCATACTATCAATGCCCCGTTTAATAGTACATCGGCTAGAGACATTTAAGTATCAAACTTGTTAAAGTGATTAGAGATCTCATCAACCATAATCGCCTATCATGGTTTCTCTATCACGGTTTAATACTAAGGACATTATCATATAACAATTCATAATTGGTTCTTTAAAAGAACATATATATGACAACGAGAAAAGCCATTTTAATATATGTATAAACATAAAGAAATAGTAGAAATGATCCGACCCGGTCGGATCCGGTCCAACCCGATTGGGTTTAGGACACTATTCCAACAATCTCCCACTTGGCCTAAAACCAATCACTCACACACACAAGACCAAGTTGAAACACAAGAATCTCATGCAATACTCGCAACTAGCCCTAGCCTTAAACGGATCTCTATCCATGGGGACTCAGACTATCTTCATATCATGTTCCAAATTGACCAAGTCAAAGGAACCGCCTCAACACACACACGGATCTCTGACGAGACCCTGGTCCTTGCTTCAAGCAATAAATCCACTTACTATATCAGCTATATAGAAAAGGTGGAAAAACCGTACAAGGTTCAAGAATGAACCTTCTAGATCCATGTACTGCTCCCGCTGCGCCTCTAAGGCACTACTATGTTTTGGCTAAGTTGTAGAGTTTACAGTGACCCATAGGCTAGAACATTTCCAGCTCACTGTATCACTTAAACAAAGTGACTGCAAACCCAGACTGTAGCTCCCACTCGCCTTCATAAGACTCAGGATATACGTCTGTATAACTATATTCATCTAATTCTAAGTTTCGATTAACTAGGAAACCATCCTTAACTTGTTTAAGGATATTCTCGACATTCACCAGATTTACTTTCATACTTGCTCATGACTATTCATGGACTATGAACATCTGGCATTTCCTTTATGATGGTTTCTATCGTAGTAGCGAAGGAAACCTTCCATAAGCATCATCTTTCACCTTATCTTTAGGACCAACATCCTAACATAGATAGATCTTGAGAACACCGGCTAGCAGTATCTCCTTATGCGATCTATGCTAAACTCTTTTAGCATCACATCTATATGGGTAAACTATAATCTAACAGCAGTTAAATCTATCACCTTAGATTCTTATTTCTAAAAATAAGAACTGCCAATCCAAGTGCTTTCGTAAAGACCTTGAACTACCAAACATTAATTGACTGTGACATGGGGTGATAATTCTCGAGAGAGATATCCAATACCTTACTCAAAAATCATGACACACTCCCACTATCCATCTTGCACATTGGGCATATCCTTCTTTTGACTAAATCAAACTCTTTGATTATCTAACAAAGAAATCGTCTAGAGAAACTTGTTTGAGTCTATAAATGGATCTCGTGGTCTTACATATCATGTTATCGTCTATGAACATCGAGTTGTTAGCCCAACGTCTTCAACACTATCATATAGCCATGATACGAAGTTATAACAAGTATTATCTGAATAGAACTGGGCTCAGCCTTACAGGGACATTCCCTCTAGGTGAGACAGACTAGGTTCACAACCTGGTTTTCACTGATGGAATCTAATTCAGATATCATGGCTCCTGGCCATATCTCTCAATCTTGCCTTTCAAACATTCCTTCATAAGTCGTGAGATATTCATTCTTCAAGATGAACGTACCTGCAGCCCTTTCAGGCTTGAGGTTATCTACAGACTTACAGAACTTTTGTGTGCACTGAGCAGTGATCTACACCTCATCGCTATGCGGCGTCTGCTCACGTTCCTATGGTTGAATATATCTTTGTGGTTCTCAAACTACATTTGAGATCTAAATCTACTCCCACTTTTCTTTTGGAAGAAACACTTCCTCCAGAAGACAGCATGTTTGGAGACAAACATTTTGCTCCGCGGACAAGTAAATAATATCTAGCATACTAGCTAAGACATTCCACAAAGTTGCATATGTCGTACTAGGCTCCAAGCCCTTCGGACTCTGCCTACGACAACTTCAAATCATCGGTTAAGACAGATTTGACATTATCCTCTTCCATATCTAATATGGAATTTATTCAACCTTTATCTTTGGAACTAGGTTAAGTATAGGGGCACTATCCCGAAACGGGTAAGGGATACTTCGCATGTCATGCGTCACACCTTTATCATATAAAGTGTTGTTTCCATTTTGGGAACACAATCTAATTGCGTATCTCAAAGATGGTATCCTTCAAGGGAGAATCTTATTCCTTTCAGACGACTTCTGAAATACCCTTCAGGTATTAATTACTTCAATCCAATTGAAGATTAATTCCTAAGTAGCTCATCAATCTCATATTCGTACGGCTCGAACTTTTCGGGCTTTCCGAATTATGCACTTCACGAGTACACTTGACTATTTCTAAAAATAGTCATAGAGATTAACAAACAATTATTTGTGGCATTAATTGTCATAAGCCAACAAACATCGGTATGTTTAGGCTTTAGACAATTTTTCTAGAGTTTACGACCCTTTTCATAAAAGGGTATTTTAGTCATCTTTAGATAAGATACGTATTACCCACGTGATTCATAATCATATGGTTCAACATCATCAGAATGACGTTTAATTACACGCTTCCCTTCCAGAGAGACTATGTCTAGAGTAACCACAAATCAAGGATAATAACCATACAAATATTTAGTTGAGATCATCACATATATCAACTATATAGTGATAACAATCTAGTATGTTAGATTCAGTGACCTTCCAACTTTATCGGAATAACATTTATTCTTTACAATTGAATATGTCTACTAAACCCTAACAGATAACTGAAAGTATGTTCTTCATAAGAATCGGAACATAATAACATTTATTTAGTTCCCTTATCAGTTTACTAGATCCAGAATATGGTAAGTGTTACAACGTTTGCTTCACCTTCCATATCTGTATTTAATCTTTCTAATTTAATCACACTCGCAAGATATCATATATCTAAGAGTTGACTTGAACTTAGATAGATTTATCTCAACTCACTTGCCTATAATAGAAACTTCAATAAGTTCTCTATTTAAGCACATGCCCTAACTTTCCTTTTTAATCCTTTAAGCACTTGTAAATGTTTCTTAGTGTAGTCTTCATAAGACTTAAGAAAGATCACAAGAGCTATGTTTTCAATTTCCTTTCATAAAGAAAATCTAAAGTTTATTAAATAGTTTATTCATCCTTTTGAATCGTATTCAAAACATTGACTATTTAATTAACCTTTAAGCAATGATGGAATTAAGTCGATACTTAAATCTTACAATTTTGAAAACAACCTTTCCAAAATTCGACGTGGTCATTCTTATCCAACGTTTGAATTAATTGTCATCGTATGACTGAATGATCATCTTGGATCGTATCCAATTTATGACTAATTCATTGAAACTTATTTCAAATGATTTAATCATATCATGAGCTTCCGCTTTCATTAATAATTAAAGTCTCGGAGCACTGCATCAATTATGCAGTCTCCTTGTCTCTAACTACTATAACGGGATTGCTCATGCCATTGCTTATTTTAAAAGGATTAAAATTACTTAACCATATTTGAGAACGTTTCTCAAAATTAACAGTCATAATTTGGTTTTAATTACTAATCGAGAATTAAACATAAATATAAAGTCTGCTAAAACTACAACATAAAAATGAAAATAAATTAGTGTTGTTGTTTATACACGCAAAATCAAAATGGTCTTTTGATTTATGATTTTGCTCCCACTAGTCAACTACTCCCAATTGACTTTCAAGAATCTTTCAAAATTCTTTAGTGGCCAAGATCCCATCTGGTTACCCCGATTCCCGACGAGGGCCGATCAACCGGAATAATTCGAAAGGTATGTAACTCTTACCAATCACATCTCTATGTGACTCTTGGTGTTGACTAGTCAACTCTTTGACAATTCACATCTTTATGTGGTAGTCAACCCCTTGCCTCTAGAATAAGACGGTCCTGACGAGGGCCAATCACCGCAATACTCTAGTCAAGTCATAACCCAATATTCGCGAGATCTCATACGATCATATCTCAATAACGACGATATACCCGTGGTAGGTCAACTCCCGACGAGGGCCGATCGCTTGGATCCGAACAAAGGCTCTTCACCGTCGCTATAATATTGGGAGACAATTTTCGACTTGATTTTTATTGTGGAAGTATTTACGTAAATTAATTCACTTAATTAATTTTAATTACGGTCTCATCAAATAAATCTATCTCTATGTATAGACATACATCCTACACATTTATCTAGATCGTGCCTAGTCATGCATCTATCGTATCATATAAAATAAATACTAGCACAAAATAAATAAATGCGTAAAGTAACCGGTATGATCATGGACTTTTCCTAGGTGCGGTTTCGAATACAAATCGACGAAACCGCGGGTCACAATCTAAGGGTAGAATGCGCAACCGCCAATAGGATCTTTAATGCTCCATTCTCCAACGAGATCTTTATTTTCTTCTTTCTTTGGTCTTCATCTTCTGCTCCATTCTTGTTACATTTAATTCTATCTAATAAAATAAATACACCCGCCGCACACGGGGAGAGCTAACGGGAATGGGATAAAATGCAGAAAATAAACTAGGTCACGTTCTTCATAACGGCCTAGGACAATTTTAAACCAATAGAAAAATTAAATCATTCACATCTATCCTATCGGTCGAGTCCATGATCAATCGGGGTCCATATAATCATATTATATCTACTATATCTAATCCATACAATTAAATCTTATGAAAAAGATAAAATTAAAATTTAACTACTTGCGTCTTAATTAATCAATTAATATTTAATCTATTAAATAATTTTATCCAATCAATTAACTAATTAAAATTTAATTAATTAAATGATTTTAATCGAAATAAAAATAACGATTAATTTTAAACCGATTTTAATTTTAATTTTAATTAATTAGAACTATTCCAAATTAAATCAAAATTAAAATTATTTCTCTTTTGTTTCTTTCCTTTTGATTCGTAATCAAAAGGGATGCATTTGGTTTCCTAAACTAAATTTGGCTTATGCCTGGCCTCTTTCCAAAATCAAAATTTTGGAAGTGGCGCAAGCTAAAAGCCTTTTACAAATCAAATATTTGGAAAGGGCCAGGCTATTAAATCAAATATTTGGAAAGGCCAAATAATTTTGGTTTAGGCCAGCCACTTTCCAAAATCAAAATTTTGGAAGTGACCTGCTGGCCTTTTCCCAAATCAAATATTTGGAAAGGGCCTAGCCATTCCAAATAAAGTTTGGAAAGGCCATTATTATTTTAATGCGCGTGTGGCATCCCAATGGCCAAACTATTTGAACCATTGGTTAGCCACATGACACAACTAAACAAATGAGATATTAATCACAACTATGAACAATATTGAATCACAAATACACAAAACAAAATTGGGGACCACCGTATCACACCAGCAGCCGCCGGCAGCCCGGAGGCCGCCGCCGCCGCCGCCGCCGGCGATCACACGGTGGTGGTGCCGCCGCCGATCGGCCGAGCACCACCTTTGCCGCCTTTTTTTTTCTTTTTTTCTTTTCATGTATCAATTTTGCAAATCAAAAATCTTTCATCTTTTAATTACGTGATTTAAACGATAAAATTAACTACGCATAATAACATGCTTATTGCTTAAGCTCGAAGCTCTCTCTGATACCACTGTTAGGAAATCTACGCGGGAACGCAGCGGAATTCAAAAATTTATTTCCTTTTAACCAGGATCGACTTCGTTTAAGCAATAAACAAACGAGTTAGTAGACGGTGGTTACCTTGGTTGATCTAAAAGATCGACGCTTTGACCGTCTAAGGAGAGTAGTTCGCATGAGCCGCCCAAGTGTTCGGCCTCTACCGCTAGTCCACACGAACAGCCCGCCGGAATCCCATCATGGATTGCTATTGGAAAACTCCGGTTGCTAGACCGGCCTTTTTCCCCTCTCTCCAACTCTCTATAGGATGCTCTATATTTTACACAAGAACTATGAGCTCTTGCAATTGTGATGTACAAAAGAGCTTGACACCCACCTCTTATTTATAGTGTAGGTGGCGCCATCTTCTAGAGTGGAGGAGAAGAAAACATTTTCCCAATAAAATAAGGAAAATATAATTGATTGATTTATCTCATTTATTATAATATCTCATATTAAATAAATCTAGGATATTGTCAATATCTTATATTGAATATTCCAAGATATTGTCAATAACTAATATTGACTATCTTTATTTTATTACCATAAATAAATTTACACATATGTATATATCACATATATATTATTACACAAAATAAATCCATTTATATATACATTACATACATGCGCATGCATAGTGCCAAACACTTTTGCACACACGCACACATAAGTATTATCTATATATATATATTAATATCTAATATTAATATTTGGTAATACTTATTAATTAAATTACTGCACAATCCAAGTGTATCTTATACACTCTAAAATTGCGCCACCTTTAGCCAATATTTTGGCATCCGGAATATTCTTTAATTAATGTAATATTATTAATATCTTGTATTTAATTTATTCATAATAAATAAATACCACCATATTAATTTACCACTATAACCTTTATAGTCTCGAGATAAACTTTCCTTATTTGGTTATCATCTATAACCACATTTTAATCCGGCTAGATGTTCATATGTGTGTGACCCGATAGGCTTCCGAATATGTTGGCCGTAGACACAAAGTGCAAATCACGAAAATGCCCTTCATGCCTAACGATCACGGGATAGCGTCTAGCAACACACCGTGACCCCCAATCATCGGAAGAGTCAAATGCAATGACTACTACCTTTCATGTGAAACGATTACCGTGTAACTTACAATCCTATCGCCGTAATAATATCCATACGGTCGTTAGTCGAGTGTCAAAACATCAACGACCGTATCTTATAATCTGGATATCATGCTCTCTCGAAGTAACTCGTTTACTTCCACTTTGCAAAGATTCACGAGAGTAAGACATTCCTTATAAGAAGGCCATTTCGGATATTCGATCCCAATCATAGGATACGCGATTCCCGGACGACCAATCATGTATACTCCGCATGCTTCAGTATCATACCCAATCACTACCGCATGATCGCCCCGTGGCTAGGGGAAACCTCAATAGTGTCAAAGCATGACAATCCACACCGTGATGCCATGAAGACTCCGGTCAAAAGGATAATTACACAACCGTCACATAGTGTGACACTTATCCGTGTAAGTGGGTCAGTCTAACGTACGCATTCTCTAATACACGTCCACGTACAGTCCAAGTGTCTCTACACTTCGATAGAAGAGATCTATCCATGCCCTTAAAGACAGAAGACATCTAATACGTGCTAGCCTGTTCATACTATCAATGCCCTGTTTAATAGTACATCGGCTAGAGACATTTAAGTATCAAACTTGTTAAAGTGATTAGAGATCTCATCAACCATAATCGCCTATCATGGTTTCTCTATCACGCTTTAATACTAAGGACGTTATCATATAACAATTCATAATTGGTTCTTTAAAAGAACATATATATGACAACGAAAAAAGCCATTTTAATATATGTATAAACATAAAGAAATAGTAGAAATGACCCGACCCGGTCGGATCCGGTCCAACCCGATTGGGTTTAGGACACTATTCCAACACGGAGAGCCGATCTAGATCGATCGCCTAAACTAAAGGAAAATGTAGAGGGCGAGGCGATCTAGGGCTCGGAGAGCCGATCTAGATCGATCGCCTAAACTAAAGGAAAATGTAGAGGGCGAGGCGATCTAGGGCTCGGAGAGCCGATCTAGATCGATCGCCTAAACTAAAGGAAAATGTAGAGGGCGAGGCGATCTAGGGCTCGGAGAGCCGATCTAGATCGATCGCCTAAACTAAAGGAAAATGTAGAGGGCGAGGCGATCTAGGGCTCGGAGAGCCGATCTAGATCGATCGCCTAAACTAAAGGAAAAGGGGTTGACTCCACGGGGTAGGTATTAAACTTAATCCATTCAAAGTGGGTCTGCCCCCCGCAACCAGAAATAACCTGGACTACGTTAGATTAGTCTTATGATTAATGGTTCATATAAAGTTTTAGGGACGAGCGGGGCCAGGCTAGTGCTGACTTCTCGTTTAGGATCGCGGCGATCTGGGTTAGAGGAGACCGAATTTCGCATGTATTTTTGCAGACGAGCGGGGCCAGGCTAGTGCTGACTTCTCGTCTTAAAGGTAGGGCGAGCCGGGCCAGATCGGACTGACTTCTCGCGTAAAGTTTTACTGCGCAGTAGGAGTGTGCTTAATATATGAAGTACAGAAAATGAGACATGACGAGTGTCCGAGTGGGGATCAGACAAAGAAAATGATTATCTGAACAACAGATATTCGATGTTGAAGAAAAGGACATAAGTAAACTGGAGAAAATCCCATCGAATAACAAGAAAGTACGGGCACGAATTAAAATGCAGAAATTAAAGATAGTTTGCAAAAAACAATAACCAACAAAAACTTGCCGAACGCATTAGGGAAAAGCGATCCCTTTGCTCTTCATGGTAGCCGCATAACAACTTCGAGCAACCTCCAAATCTCCTTTAATTTCGACCGATCCCCTGCCAGTTGGGAACTTCAAGCTGATGTGAGCAGGTGAGATTATAGCCCGCAGATCGATCAAGGCGGGTCTTCCCAAAATAACGTTGTACGCTGATGAAGATTTGACCACGACGTAATTCACTATGAGATTCCTTCCTGCTGAGTCCTGACCGAAGGTCGTCGGGAGCCGAACCATTCCCAGTGGGTGAATTGGGGGGCCGGAAAATCCGAACAAAGGTGCTGATACCGGGGTGAGCTCGGATTCCTTGAGGCCCATTGCCTGAAAAGCTGCAAAGTATAAAACGTTAACTGCACTACCAGTGTCTACGCAAACTCTTTTAACCAAATTTCTATTGACCACGACTTCAATAACTAGCCCTTCATTGTTAGGGATCATAGGTAAGGGATCCTTCGGCCCGTAGCCTACTTCTTGGAAGGGGACTCGGCCTCCCCTGGCTATCTGCCCATTGCCCGCTCGGGTACTTGAGTTGCCGATCCCTAAGCTGTTGCCAGGACCTCCCACAATGGTGTTGATAGTGTTGATCGGGTGATTGTCTGCTGCCTGACCTTTATCGGGGGAGGGCTCTCTTTTTACCTGGGGATCGCCCTGTCGACCGCGATCACGACCATAGCTCCTCTGACCATAGTTCCTCTGTTGGTAATCTCGCTGTCCTCGGCGCTCACCATATCGAGGTCGATCCACGACTTCGTCCAGCTTTCCCTCTGCAATCGCTGCTTCCACGTCGTGGTGGAAATCCCTGCAGTTATCCAACTCATGTCCTGTGTCTTGATGGTAGGTGCAAAACTTGCTCTGGTCCCTCCTCTCCAAGGGACTTCGGAGCGGCGTGGGGGTCTTTGTCAAACCTTTTCTTTCCATGATGGCCAATACCTGTTCCCGAGGTCGATTTAGCGTAGGGAAATCTCTGGGCTGCAAGGCGTTTCTCTTTTCAAGTCGGTCTATGGCCGAACCACTTGCACGATCCCCATACGACTTCCTCTTGTTGCCGGATGGGTCCACTGACTTGTCCTTCCTGGGATCGGGTTTTTCCACTTCCCGTTTCACGCGGTTAGCTTCTTCACCTTGACAATGCTTGAACGCCACTTCTAGACACTCTTCCATGGATGTTGGGAGTCTGCTGCTTAGCTTAGCATATAATCTACCTTCACGCATCCCCGCCACGAAGGAGGCGATTCGGACTTGATCATCGGCGTCTCGGACCCGTAACGATTCTTCACCGAAGCGCTTGAGATACTGCAAATGCGCGCATCTCATCCTTCTTCTCGTTTGATAGAAAACGGATGGGTGGAATTCTTCCGGAACGGCTTGGCGTAATAAACGCGTTAAGGAACATCTTTCCCAACGTGTCAAAGCCGTAAATCGTTCTTGGGGGTATCTTCTTAAACCATTCCCGAGCTCGTCCGGTAAGTAGCGCAGGGAATGCCTTACATTTCATCTCCTCGGGGGCACAGTCTAGGTTCATGTGCGTGAGATATTGGAACAGGTGATCCTGCGGGTCCTTGGTTCCATCATAGGGCTCCAATTTGGGAATCTTGAACCTTGCCGGGCGCGGGAATTTATCGATCTGCTCGGAGAAAGGGGACTCGAGTGCTAGGAGCGTCGATTTCCTACCGGATATCGCCTCGAGTTCGGCACGAGCCGCTTCCATGGCACGGGAACGACTAGGCGCCTTTGCAGGTTTGAGGATGACGACCGATTTTCTTTCCGGCCGTTTTTACGCCGCAGGGGGGGTGTTGGATCATCCACCTCTTCTGGTTCTGGGCTTTGGGAGTTTTCCCTAGATGAGCCTCCTCCTGAGTGATTCACATCCTGTGAATTTTCGTTGATGGGGTCTTCTTCTTCCAGGCCTTCCCAGTCTCCGTCTTCTTCATCTTCTTCTGCCAAGACGGCATTGAGAACTGCAGTTTTCGCGGATCCCTCCAAAGCCACGAGTTGATCAATTAACTCCTGATGCGTGGCGTTAAGAGAGGTATTTTCTTGCTGCTGCTGATCCTGATGGTTAGCATCCGATTCTGACGCGGGGTTAGCACCGTTATCATTAGCAGCCTGTTGTCGTGTGGTCACCATGTTTATCCTGAAGCTGTTCCTGGGTTTATCAATCAACAGAAGGCCCTCCTTCTAGCGCCAATTGACGATCCAAAAAATCGTCAGGGTATTCCACGTAAGCTACTTCCTTGATTATGACCTTGGAATGCTTCAAGAACACGGACAAAGCAATGGGGAGGGGGAGGTGATTAGTTTTAGGCGCACTTGATGGTGATCAAGTTGCCTACGTATCCAATATGTGAATTGGAATCAAGTCTTCGTAGTTCCTTAGGGATAGTTTATATAGAGAGGCTTAGGCCCTTAGGGCTTAAGGTGGCGTGTCTATGAGTGACACTGATTAACATATTCCATAAGGAAGAAGATTATGATTGAGCGATCTCCTTGATTATAGGAGATAATTATGGTATTCAAATATTAGCATTAAATGATAAATATTCGAGCCTTTATTATTCAGGATTCTGTAGTAATTATCCGGTTTTTTATTAAGCGAGACGGGGTGTAAGATTAGAGACGGACTCTGCCGGAGATATACCGGATCGACGTGCCTACTCCGAACTATTATCCTGGAATTGTACAAGTTGAAGATTTAGACCGATCTAAGAGATCGGCAAGGGGCATATTGTCGACAACCAAGAGTTCAAAGCCTCTTACCCGTCCGAACAGAGGTGGAACCGACCCGGTCCCTCCGGGGTCGGCCAGCCGAGGATCAGTGGTAAGAACGGATAGCGAGCCCCCGGGCTCGTTATTAGTAGTTAGAGTGGTTTGCGTCCCTTGGTCGAGTCTTTGAGTCACCACGAAGCGCCACGTGGGTGAGTCCATTTTTTGGCAGCATCAGGGGTCACTCGAATTCTAACTCAGCAATTGGAAAATTTGCTCTCAGATAATGATTATACAAATCCAAATAAGGTATATTAGACTTTCGTATCTATAGACCTAACAAAATATTCAAACAACTGCTTCATCTCCGACCATGGTGATTGGAGAGGAATAAAACTCAGCAGATGAAGAAGAACGGTGAGATGAAGCAGAACGAGGGTGATTCGTACCTAGTTGCAATGGATTCATTTCCGCAGAATGATTGCGACGGCTGAGAAGGGTGGTGGCGGTGGCGGTGGCGGTACGTGGCAGCGGCTTAGAAGGGTGAGACGGCGCTACGATTCTGCAGGAAGCGATCTCTTTATTGAACAAAAATGATGAGTGCATTTTAGGTATAAAATTTATCACTTGTCCTTAATGCCTTATAAAATTATAAGCTAAACTATTATTTGAATAGAAACGTGTAAATGTTCTTATTGATAATAATTAACTATATTTTTTTCGTTTGGCTAAAAGGCTTGTGTCGGTCACCGAATTAACGCCTACTTCTTCTGAAAAAAATAATTAATTAAAAAAAAGGGGTGAATACATTGGAGCAAAACCCGACCGGAAAACGCAAGAGAAGGCTTTAGAATGAGTACCTCCCAAAACTCAAACTCCGAACAAAACCTTCCGTACCCGACCTCATCGAATCAATATTCGAACCCAAAAGCGGCTCCCACTACCATTTCGAAGGTTCTAACGTTTGATGAAGTTTCCAAGTTCTTCTCCTCCCCACTTTCCGACGCAGCTGACTCTCTCGGTACCTCCTTGTCAATTTCTTTTATTATATTTTACTGCCTCAGTTAATTAATGTGAGGCCTGTATGTTATCATACACATACGAATTTTTCTTGTGCTTTTTCAATTTATATGCAGTAATTAAACCAAAGGGCCTGCTTTTATTGCTGCGCTGGTTGTTTATATTTAGAATAAAAGGAGAAGAAAAGTTGCCCTTAGATCAGGATTCAGAAATACAGCTCTTTGTTTTGGATGCTTCTTTGTGTTTTATGGGCCCCTTCTATTGAATAATTAAGCTATTGACCTTTATTTTCATGCAAAAAGTTTACAACTTTGTCTTTGGGCATCTGGGTAGGGGCTATTGAAAATTTGGTGAATGTATGGAAATGTACGTGGATTGGGGATGGATGCTTAGAATCTAACTGCTATAATTGAGGTTTAAGAGGGGGAAGGCATGAATTCTTTCGTTTGTATCTTGAGATTTTGCAGGTGTTTGTACGAGTGTCGTGAAGAAAATATGCCACGAGAATGGTTTAGAGAGGTGGCCATATCGAAAGGTTTGGCTGCTTTTTTTTTTCATTATATTCTGTGGCAGTTTAAGTAAAATACCATCAGCTATTGTATTTCTACCTATATATTACCGGTTGCCCTTGCGGTTAACTCTCTTTGGAAAATAAGGCATGATATCTTTAAAGAAACAATGGTTCAATACAAGAATTATCTGCTAATTAATTACATGAGTATTCATAATGGGTGCTTGAGAAATTTGTGTTTTGCATTCTGTGATCTGTTTTGCTCTAGTTGAAATGCTAATATTACTATGTAGGTTCGAGCTGGAAAGAGTATTGAAGAAATCAGGCGGGAAGCTGCTAGGGAGAAGGAAAAGCATGTTAAGGATTTGCCCAGTGCTGCTCGACAAATAAACAACATCTCAACAACTTCAGCTGTGCCATCATCGTATTTGTAAGTCTCTTTGAAATCTTTTTATCTTTTCCATGTTTTACACTAGGCTGTGTAGTATCAAGCTGTTTGATTTTAGAAGGATGTTTAGCATCTCAGATTCCAAAAACTTTGTCCTTTTTCTTGATTTCTGTCTTTTGAAGTGTTGAAATCCTTAGTATTGTTTACCGAATTATTTTGAGCATAAAAAATTTATAAAGGATATGTTGTTAAAACTATTTCAGTAGGCAAGTATTACATTAGTAAGTAGTAACCATGTAATGACGGGAACAAGTAGAGCCTGTGTGCAGTCTGTGCCGATGATGAGACGACTTCTAGTGATAACACTTTCCTTTAAATCTGGTGTCTGAAGCCTCTAGCATGGTGGTTGTGAAGGAAAGGCTTGTGACACTTTCAACCTAACATAGAAAACCCTGTCATATATGTATGTAACATGTATCTTCACTTTAACATGTTGCTTTCTGTTTTCATAAAAGGCTGTTTCAGTGACTCGAACTTGTGACCATTGGTTATCTTCTTGAAAGATAAATTCTCCTTAAGTATCTCAATACACTTGTATCGAGCCTGCATTATACCATGGATCCCAAACATTTGTGTAGTGTTCTTTGAATGAAAGATCAAAATGACCTTACTCAGCAGTTATCTGCCAGCCTGTGTACAAGAATCAAGAAGGCCGAGTGGTAGAAAGCTTTATGATTTATGTTTCTTATCAGTATTCCTTGTAAGTGATGCTTGCTGCATGTTATAAATTAACTAGAATGATCTTGTAAATAATAAAGACACTGTTGTCCCTTATGTTTCACAATTTCCTCAATTTTACCCCCGATGTTTTGACTTTACATACTTGGTTCCTCTTCATTGTAAACCGGTACTACCTATGTCCCAAAATGTAAATCTGTTTAGACTTTTCACACAGATTAAGAAAGTGGTCAAGTGTCTTTAATTTTAATGATAAAAGTCTAGAATACCCTTTGACTACCATTAATGGAATAGTTGTAAAGCAATAAAAAGTGGGTGGACATATAATAAATTAGGGGTAAAAGGAAGAAAAATGCAATAAATGCTCCATTGGTAATCTAAATGGCCTTTATATTATGGGACAAGGTCACAAGTCCAAAAAGTTTAACGGACTTATAATTTGGGACGGAGGTAGTACATCTTTAGTCCATGGTGACACATGTAGGTGGATTATTGAAGTGCTAGTCAACACGTGGCACCATGAACTAAAAATGTACTTATTTTACAAAGAAGTGGGAACAAGTATGTCAAGCTTAATCATAGGATATAAAATTGAAAAAATCGTAAAACATACTAATAGTGTCTTTAGCCCTTGTCTTGTAATGCGACACTTTGTCTCTCCAGCTTGCAAGTTTCCACCTTTTTAGCATGCCTTTCCTTTTCATGTCTCTAGGCTTTTTCACCTTCGGCATGGAGACAATTGTTAGGATTTCATCATAATTGTTGCAAAATTAGCCAGCATTTACCGGTTTTTAAAAAGTTGCCCAGCTCATTAATCAGTTTCTGATATGAGGTTGGCTCATATAATTTTTTTAGATTTCTATCCCAATCATGCAATTTCGAAACATGATGTGCGTGTTGGGTAGAGGTCTCATGACTTGCTGAACTGTAGTCTTTACATATCACAAGTTCAAGTGTATCCATTCACACTTGTAACCTATATTTTTCAAAAATCCTGCATTTTCATCAGGCATCAACACCCATTGCAACCTAGATGTTGTGTATGCATTGGAGTATGTAGGGGTGAATGAAAAAGACTGTAAAAAGTAAGTAACAAATGATTAAACCATCTTTGTAATTGCTTGGATCAGAGATTCATATTCGACTGGCAGTAAACCCTTTTCTAATGAGCCAATCCCCTTCCCAAAGATAGATCCCTTTCCCTTTAAAAATAAATTGAAGTAGAAGAAGAAGAATAAAAAAGATGTGCTTATTGTGGCCTTTTTCCTTGGTTGCTCTGAATTTTTTCTCCTATTGAAACGATGTAGTTTTGCTATTAAAAAATTGTAAAAATACCATTGATGCCCCCGGTGGATCATCAAATTTTGCTCTGGTGCCCCCACTAGTACAAATTCCTGGATCCGCCACTAGCCGGAAGACTAGTTCAGTATCTACAAAGTGATATGGGGAAATCTCTTAGTTAAGCTGCATGATTTTTGTAGACCAACAAGGTTTTAAGCATATAATAAACTGCAAAGGACTCAAATTGGGATGAAGGACAATGCTTGTTTATGATTATTTATATTTTATACTTGGAACCTATAAATAGAAATAACAGATAAAACATTTATTTGTGAGGATTGAACTACTTGATTAGTTAAGTTTGATGAATGTCAGTGAGCCCTTTGGCGTTTTCATAAATTCCTAATACAATATTTTGCTTACTCATTTATTTGATAACTATTTTCACTGGTTTTTGTATTCGTTAGAGCGTTTCCATTCCTTAAAATCCACGCACGCGAATACAGTTTATTTTCTTTTATTTTGTCCAAGTGATGTCTTACAAATAGTAATGCTTCCATTTTTTTTGTTTCCCCTATTCAACTGGGATTATTGCAGTAGGACATCTCAGGTTGAAGATAAATCAGCAAGTTCAATGCAGACTTCTCAAAAGCCACGAAGTGTTCCACAGCAACAAGGAACCAAGAATCCTCCTCCACCTCCTCCGCCTACAGGGAATAATACCCAGAAATCCCAAGTTTCAAACTTTCCAGAAGAAGCTTCTTCCAGTTTGGATGAATTTAAGTACGGATTTCCATCCGAAGGCTTGGCTTCTGTTTCATATAAATGGTGGGTAAGTAGTGATTCTAGTGATACTAAGACCATCATCCAAAATGGTGGCGAAAAAGACATCACAGGAAAAAATCAATTGGATTCAGATGGTAACAACAAAACAACGAAAAACAGCAAGCTTGATCATGCAGAAGAAGGTTTTTTGCTATCTGCGTTGAGAAAAAGAGCTGTAAAAGAAGGTGAAGAAGCTTTAAAGCTTGGGGTTCACCGGAAACATAATCTGAAGAAGCTCAACTCCAAGAAAAAAGTTGTACTTGTTCAGATATTCAAGTCGTCCCTACCTTCACAATGGATTGACGAGTAAATGATGTTTAGTCACGAATTGCTTAGAGATACGAAGCTTGATGATGTGATACGTTACGTTTGGTTGGTTGCTGTAATTGCTACATATGTTATGGTTTATCACAAGGCATTTTAAGTTGGATTTTGGAGAAAGAAATTCAGTAATTCTTCAAATAATGTTCTCAATGTTCAGCCTCCCTTTTTTATGCAAACCACCTCAAACTATCTGATAAACTATAGCAGCTAGCATATTTCTCCTAGCCCGAGCAGTGCTGCCAGTCCTACATGCTTCCTTCCGTATCCACTTGAACTCTTTACCGCATCTGCAAACAAAGACACCAGATTGGATCAATCTCCAAGTAAACAAGTTTATCAGTAGTAAGAAGCCTATCAAGTATTGCTAGCCAAAGACAAAAAGAGTGTTTAGGCATTACATAGTGGCTCCAAACATTTCATCAAAACAGGGATCAAATAGTGGTCTCCATGGGAAAACAAGATCAAGTCATCCGCAAAGGCCATGTGTGTGCTTTTGTGGACTGTACATTTAGGGTGGTTGTAGAATTTTAGAGAGGAAAAAAACTCAAATTTTACCTAATAATTACTGAGAGTATCAGCATCAAAGTCCCAACATCATCTTTTATCTCCGCAATAGGGTTAAAATGCAGGTATACAACCAAAAATACACTCTATTATCCTTTCCCTACAATAGGGACCATGAACAGTGTCACCCTAAATGTAGGGTGGTACTGTAGTTCACCATACACATTTTTTATTCATTCTTCTCTCTCATTCTCACAAAAATTAATTTTGAAAAGTTGTTTATAAATAAAGAATGGATATTATAGAGATAGGGATGCATACTCTAAATTTAGTTCCTGTAAAGTAGGGATATGTATTTTTTTAATTTTGGGATAGAGATAAAGACTTTGATGCTAATGATCTGAGACATAATGTCCTTACATATATAACTACAAAAATTTTAAACAAGAAGAGATGTAGCCGACTTTTAACATGCGACATGATAATACCAACATTACCCTTACTAAAATAAAAATACTAAAAAGACTTCATGTTGGAGTTGCCGGAATCTGAATCCGACCCGATACCGCAAATTCAGCATTAAGCCTGAACCTTCGGTAAAGGAGCTGTTGAATTCTCTACACGCTCGATTTGCATGATCGCATCAGAATTAACACTGATTCTCACTAATATCGATTTAAACGAAATTCTCAGCGGAATCATTAATTTATACGATCTAATTAACTAACGAATGATTAATTAAATCAACGATATAAAGAGAAGAATATATGTGTTACCCAACGAAGCAAAGCCGTAGTCTTCCGAGTTGTATCTCCAAACGACTGGTGGACGTCGATCTCACACCGGAGCCTCCTCGAATATGCAAGAGAATAACCCTAGGTTTTTCTTCTCCAAATGGCAAAGACAAGAAACTAATTTTTTTCAAAAGTGGCGTAGGTTATGCGTGTTCTTTGTGTTGGAGAATTTTTTTCGCAAAAATAACACATGTGGCGCCATCTTTAAGCCAATAATGATAATATAAAATGTTTTTTTTTCCTTTCTATTTTACATATTATTTAATATATACTCATTGAATAGATCAACTTTTTAATTTATTATCGAGACTCCAAAATACGATAATTCACTCGCGTGTTAGGAGCCAACTCGGAGACCATGAGCCTATTGCTCTAATAAATTGAATAAAATATTTATTGAGCAAAACATTTATATTCAACTTATTAATTCCGTGATTACACCATATAAATCCGAAATTGAATTCTATCAATTATAAATATAACTTAATTTCAATATGACAAGTCAATAAATGTCCATTGATATAATCACTACATACAGACTAACCCTCTATAGACTATCTGTAATGAAGCAGGAAAGTTTTCGTACACCTTTTTCATTACATCTTATCATTATTTATCATTAACCCACTAGTGATCAATAGTTCATAACCAATACAAACTTGGTCGATCGATCACTTTCTTGGATTAACAAATAAGGGATCTACTTCCCGCACGAAGGAATGGATTCCTTATCTTTGAAACACACACTCTGGTACTCATTCCCAAATAGTGTCAACATGAAAGTGATTCGGACCGCGCCACTTAACAATCCTCAACAAACACCTCAAACACTATCTTGAAACAAGCATGAGTCTGCTATCACTTCAAGATTAAGGTTAATCCATATGTGATTATCTTGTGATTTTATAAGATTTCTCAAACATGAAATTCTATGAGAGATTCAGATTAAATCGGTGTAGTCTTATATGACTACATCATTTATAAATGCCCCACTTTGATAATCAATATCGATGATCCGATAAGACGGACACACCATAAAGTGTTTGGGCGCATTAATGGAGGTTTTATCAATAGACACTATAATTTGATTAGTTCACCACAGAGCAACAATAGTGTATCACCATAAACTTAATCATTGTATGTGACACACACTAAGTTATATGGCTACATATGATTTGACTTAGGGTTTTCAGCGGCGTATTACTTATAAGAACAAAGCAAATAATAATATGATAAATAAATCTGACTTTTATTAATAAAAACAATTACCAAAATCATCTTTCGGACACTACATCTAATAATCTCCCACTTGCTCGTAAGGACAAACAACAATTGTTTTAGAGAAACTATCTTTAACATTCTTCCGCTTGCTTAAAACATATGAGACATATCTCACAGTCTATACTCTCCAAGTGCTTGTCAAATACATTCAACCAGCGTCATGGTAAACCGATCAACAGCATTGTCAGCTGAGGCGATCTTTAGGACCGATATGTTGCCTCTCTGCACGATCTCTCGGATCAGATGGCATTTTCTCTCTATATGTTAGAGATATTTAGGTTTTGATGATGAGCTCTAGACTAGTTGTTATAGATGCAAGCAAAAAGATGTCTAGAATAAAATGTACAGGTTTTACTAGAGTCAGATATTGTATAGGGTTAATCAGGCAAGCACTGTAATAGTAAGATGATAGGTTTTCAGTAGACCAGGACTAGTTATGAAATCCATTAGAGTCTAGGTAACCTAAGCTAAGATGAGCTGAGTAGAAGGCTGAAGGGACAAAGTCAGTTATAAAGAGCTGAGGTATCCAACGCAGTAATGAAGACTGAAGATACGAAGGTAGGAGATTGAGGTCTATGATGGGCCATGATGACATTTGGGCTAAACTCATTCTGAATTCGCTTGACTAGTACCTCAAATGAAAATGCACAACCATTTTTATGTGCTAAAAACAATGTTCATGTATGTCTAGAATAGTCATCCACAATTCCAAAAGCATATGATTTACCACCTAAACTCAAAATCTTAGAAGAACCAAACAAGTCAAGATGCAACAATTCAAGTGGTCTTGATGTAGAGATTGATGTCTTGGATTCAAAAGATGTTCTGGTTTGTTTCCTATTTATGCAAGGCTCACAAATTTTCACATCAAAGAAATTCAAGTAAGGGATTCTTCTTATCAATTTCTACTTCAATAGCTTCTAAATAGTATACACACTGACATGTTATATCCTCATATGCCATAGAGAAGCATATTGCTCCTTAGACATAAGATATGTGGTTGCAGTGAGTTGTAGATTATCTAACTCACTAGTATATATTCCCACATCTGAGACCAGTTAATACTACTTCATTATTAGCAGTTATAATCAAACATTTAGAAGAATCAAAAAAGTTACCAGCAAACCAATATCAATCAATTAGGAGATGCTCAGCAGGGTGTATGACAAGTTCGTCATATAAAGAACATTGTTGATCAACAACTTGTCTTTGAAACTGACTTTGTTGGCTCCAAGTATCCTACCATTAGCATTAACTCCTTACGTAACATATCCTTGACCAGACTAGGACTCATATGATTTGAATAATAGCTTTGTTCCCACTCATGTGTCTTAAATAGCCACTATCAAGATACTATTTAGTTGTGTTTTTGACTTCTGACTTCATACAAACATACAAAACAAAACCAAGTTGCAGAGGCACACTTAAACTTTGGTCCTCAAAGCCAGACACGAAGCAAGAATTTTGAAATCCAAACTTCCTTGACTAATGGTTTGTTAATCAACTTACCATAACGAGAGTCAAATTCACACGTTCGATTATTTGGACAATAGTAAAAATTTTACTTACTATAAACACCATTAATAAGTTAGAAATATATCAAATGAGATATTAAAAGAAAGAGTATCAGAAATAAAGAAAAATTGGTGAACGATCATGATTTTTGAATAAGTTTATTATTTTTTAGTGGAATGAATGAGTGGTTTTTCCTTTTTAATTTTTGTGTACAGATGTGCTATAAATGTCCTAGGATAAACAATGTACATAAACATATCATATAGTTAGTATACTATATTAAAGTTGCATCTTTGGTAGTACGCTTTTTGCGACGTTTTGGTCGTCCGGCTTTAGCGACGTTTTGGTCGTCGCTATACCAAAATTTTTGTCTTTTCCCCCTTTTTTTTTGAACGAAGTCGTATGATTTGGTACGGTGTTATCACATCAACATGTTTATCACTGGAGTTTTTATTTGAAGCATTCAATTCTTTGATTCGAGTTTCGGAAATTTTAATTGTGTTATTATGTAGTTTCTATTGGTACACTGAAACTCTGGTTTGACTTTTTGTGCACGAAGGTGCATTTCGATCTTCAGAATTTTTTGGTTAAGTAAAAAAAAGTCGTATGATTTGGTACGGTGCCACAAAAACTGCTAGAAAATAAAATATTGTAAAAATTAGACAAGGAATAAGAATGTTCATTCGATCTATGATACATAAAAGATACATAAAAATAAAAAACGAGATCCAACTCCCATTTATCTTACTTATCCTTCGGTTAATTTACTTCGATAAAAGATAAGAAAATGAAAATCTTCCGAACCTTTTCTTTTTTATTTCTTTTTATTAGTATTAGTTAGGGTTAAGTCTGAAATGAATAATATTCTACGATTAACAATTAATTTATTCGAGTTTGGGAAATTTTAATTTTGTTATTATGTAGTTTTTATTGGTTCACAGAAACTCTGGTTTGACTTTTTTTGCACGAATGTGCATTTTGATCTTCAGGATTTTTTCCCAACATGTAACATTTCTTTACGCAACACGCAAATATATCATTGTCACATCTAGATGATGGTTTAAATGCTTTTTTAAGCATTGAAGTAGATTGATATCTCCTTTATTTTTGCTAAAGTAAATTTATTACAGACATAAAAACTATAATCGATGCATAAAAAAGTGAAGACACATCGTGAATCGCACGGTGGCCCCCACTAGTAACTATATATATTTCCATACATATAACCATACGTCTAGCGGTGCATTAAAAAAAAAAAAGCATCTACATTTTCTTGAATAAGAAATTGAAAGCCATAAATGCATCTTCTTTTTTTGCTTACACTTTACGTACTTTAATAGTATTATTATTATTATTAATTTTTATTTTTATTTTTATTTTTTTTGCTTTACCTTTACTCCTCTCTTTCCTTGGGTTTCCTCCATTGCTACCCAAAGCTTCCTCCTATCCATCTTCTTGAGGACCCTCTTTCTCTTTTTTTCTATCTTATTCACAGACCCCAACAACCCCGTTCAAGTTTCACCCTTTTCTTTCTTTAAAGACTATTCCCCTCCCCTCAACTCCCAGCTCTCACATTCCCCACCATATTAATTAAACATTTATATAAAATGGAGAAAGAGTACAAAGAGTCAATCATTCTCTACAGAAATCATATCCATTCTCTTCATACATTTTGCTTTATTACAGGATAAATTATTTTTTTGTCTGGCCTTGTTTAAGTAATTTGATACATTAATTGTTTAGTTATCTCTTTGGCCCACTTTAAGCCGCACCATAACCAGTACTTGTATAATACTCCTATTCTCTTCAGCAATCTTAACTTTCTTCGAAGTCTTTTTGTGCTTTTGGTGGTCATTTCTTCTTTATTCAACTTTGCATCTTCTCATCTATGCGTATTGAGTTTCCATTTATAGAAAAAGCGGGTCTTTCATTGCTCATTTGGGTTCTCAATGAAGAAGATCAAGGGGGTTAGCTTCAGATCACTTTAAAGGTCAGTGCTTTCTGTTGTGTCTCACCTCCTTTTTCGATTCAAACTTACCTCTACATGTTCACTTTTAACTTGTGTCAGAAGTGATGCTTTGGTTGGTCTGGTCTTAGCTGGTCCACATTTGTACTTTATCGGTCCAGATTGATTCTTTTTTATGCCTCGTGTCATTGCTGAGAATGTTGAAGTTCTTTTGGGGATATTAAGCCGATCTGGGCTCTTCCTAGTCCTGTAGGAGTTGTAAATTAAAAGTCTGAGTCCAAATGTTTTGAATAAGTACCTCTGTGAAAGGTTCATTGTTGCATGGTAAGATTTGCATTCTGAGTTTGTTCTGTTAACTTTCGGTGGTTTTGAACAAGATGTGATTTAAAATCTTTCTATATACTTTTCCTTTGTTATAGAAATCATTGTATACGCTGTAATGAATTCAATGAGAGACAATGATATATGGTTTTCCAGTTTCTGGATTATCATTTGTTGCTTTTGATGTTTTGTTTTTGGTTCTGAAGTGGGATAAATGCCATGTAGTCAATAGCCATCCCTTTCAATGCTTTTATCATTAAGTGACACTTTATGATATTACAGGGTATGGTGTAAAGTCCTGTGCAAGACTTAAGGGAAGGGGGTGTTTTGTTTCTTAATTGTTGAACATTGCGCTGAAGATGACATCTCAGGATTTGAATGCCCAATTATCAAAGACTTCATTTTTGGGTCTAAAGTTATGGGTTGTGATTGGAATCTGCGTTGGTGCATTCATTGTTTTGATTCTTGGTATCTTATCGATTTGGGTGATGTGTCGAAAGAAGCCAAAGAGCACAGTTGACAAGTATTCTCTTAGTCAGATACCTAATGTGTCAAAAGAAATTAAGGTTGACAGAGTGGGAGTCGAAAAGTATCCTGATCACCCAGAAGCTGTCTACCTTAATGTTAATGACAAGTCTATTGACAAGAATTCCGAGAAAATGTTAACTCATCTAGGAAGGAGCAAATCAAGTGATGTTGATAACATCAGTCAGAGCAGTTCAATATATCAGCCTGAAAGGGCTTGCAGTTCTCAATCAGGGGAAGAAGGAAATTCAGGAAATGTTAGAAAACAATCTTCCTTATCATATGGAATTTCAATGGCTTCTCCTTTAGTAGGTTTGCCAGAGTTTTCACATCTTGGATGGGGTCATTGGTTTACACTTCGAGATCTCGAGATAGCCACCAGTCGTTTCTCTCAAGAAAATATGATTGGTGAGGGTGGTTATGGCGTTGTTTACAAAGGCAAATTGGTCAACGGGACAGAAGTAGCTGTAAAGAGGCTTCTGAACAACCTGTAAGTTACACTCGTGTTGTTCTTTCTTTGTTATGTTCAATTTAAACTTTGATTGGTGGATTTTCAATTCGTTTATAATTAAATGCTTACACTTTTCCAGTGGTCAAGCTGAAAAGGAATTTAGGGTTGAAGTGGAGGCCATCGGACATGCTCGTCACAAGAATCTTGTGCGGCTCTTGGGGTATTGCATTGAAGGGGTTCACAGGTTGGTAATGTGTTAAGGGTGCAGGTTGAATTTGAATCTGTGTCGTGATTTTCTGTTAGATAAGAAAATTTGTCTGTTTCCAAATGCTGATGATTATTGTTTTCTCCTCAAAGGATGTTGGTGTACGAATATGTTAACAATGGAAACTTGGAGCAGTGGCTTCACGGGGCTATGAGACAACATGGTAACCTCACTTGGGAAGCCCGTATGAAGGTCCTTCTTGGTACTGCAAAGGCGTAAGTGTACCATTTATTGTGATGGAAGAACTATATGTTTGCCATTTACTTTTTCGCTTTTTTTTTTTTTGGCGTCTTTTTGTCTTAATATGATTTCCTTTGATGGTTGTGAAATGCCCTTAGAAAATAAGTTTCGTCTGTGCTAATTATATGGAAGCTTCTTCAAAATATGATTGCAAGATTTTTTAACATGTAAATGCTCATGACGCAGGCTTGCTTACCTGCATGAAGCTATTGAACCGAAAGTTGTTCACCGTGACATAAAATCTAGTAATATATTGGTTGATGAGGAATTCAATGCAAAGGTTTCTGATTTTGGATTGGCAAAGCTGTTGGACGCAGGAGAAAGCCACATTACTACAAGAGTAATGGGAACTTTTGGGTATATATATACGCTTTTCCCCTTCATCGTTTGTTCTTGGTCAATACTCGAGCTTTGCTCTTGACGTACGTATCAAACTAAATATTCCACGTTACACTACTTGTTGGTTGTGTTTCAGTTATGTAGCTCCAGAATATGCAAACACTGGTATGTTGAATGAGAAGAGCGATGTTTATAGCTTTGGTGTTCTTGTATTAGAAGCTGTGACGGGTAGAGATCCTGTTGATTATGGTCGTCCTTCCAATGAGGTACCAATGTAAAACCAATTATGCACATTCTATATATGTAAGAATGCATGTGAGAATGTATGTGTGTTTGTTTTGTCTATGACACAGGTGAATCTTGTTGAGTGGTTGAAGATGATGGTAGGTAATAGAAGAGCCGAGGAAGTTGTGGATGCAAGCCTTGAAGTAAAGCCTACAACACGAGCTTTAAAACGTGCACTTTTGGTTGCTCTGAAATGCGTTGATCCTGACTCAGAGAAGAGACCGAGAATGACACAAGTTGTTAGAATGCTAGAAGCTGATGAATTTCCATACCGAGAGGTGCGTGCGTCCTTCTTAATCTAAACATCTGTCTATGATCTGCATTTATCTTTTTTTGAGAAGGGCTTGCTAAATTTGGTGGGGTTAACCTCCCCAAAGTGCTTGTAGTAGAGGAATCCACATTACAAGTAGCAGAGTTCTCTTGGAAGCATTTGGATATTTTGTCCATTACTGAACTAATTTGGTCTTAATGAAGTTCCTGAAGTATATATATACACCAAGTAATTGTTTTGGATTCTATTTAGCAAGTACTACCTCCGTCCCAAAATGTAAGTCCGTTTAGCATTTTGGATTTGTCCCAAAATATAAGTCCATTTACATAATCAATGAAGTATTTATTACATTTTTCTTCTTTTACCCTTCATTTATTATATACTCACACACTTTTCATTACTTTGCTTGCATTAATAACGGTCAAAAGTCATTTTTGTCTTTTTCATCAAAATTAACGACACATAACCAATTTAACCAACTTTCTTAATCTGTGTGAAAAAGCCTAAACGGACTTACATTTTGGGATGGAGGTAATAATTTCTAGGGGCACTTTCAATTCCGGCGTCTTGATTTCTTTTTCATTGAAAGGATTGCTAAATTTCCAAATCACCTAAAAGTTTATATGCTGTTAAGGACATGTGCAAAGTATAAACTTGGGTAGTGAAATTTGAACCTATGATTAACTCCCAAAATAAATTTTAATAAAAAAAAAATGAACCTATGACTTCATTCTCTGATATCATGTTGAAAATATAGAGATATAAGAAAAGGGGGCATTTATTAATTTGCACCACAATGATTCTACCGATGCACCACAAGAGAATCTACCTTGTGAAAGTCGGTTTTGTAGCAAAAAAACCGCGTTCACGTAGAGTCGATTCATAGAATTGTGATAATGGACTTTGAGAAAGTCGGTTTTTTGGCTCCAGAACCGATTTTCACAAGGTCGATTCTGTGAAAACGGCGTGGTGCACCGGTAGAACAGGTGGGGTGCAAATAATAGTCCCTTAAGAAAAAAAGGCCTCACCCTCAAAACCTAGGCAACGAGGTTGACAAGTTAAACGATAGTAAGTCTCGAGTGTGGGACAACCACCAAAATGAACATGCCCCCTTGCCGGCCCAAATGTCAACAACGGGCAAAGCGTGGCCTTTAGCAGGCTACATGATGCTATGATTACAAGTGATGATGTATAAGACTTGTTTGTACATGTACAGGACCGGAGGAGTAAGAAGAGCAGAACAGCGAGTATGGAAATAGAATCGTCGATGAAGGAAAGTATCGGTGGCGGCAGCGGCTCAGCTGATGATATGGATATCAAGTCCGGTGGTGGGTTAGCAGCAGATAACCAGACATCAGAGATAACTCATGGATAAGGCTCTGACCAACTTAGATATGAGTACCAAATTGTTCTTTTAACCCCATTATCAGATTTCTTTCCAGGGTTTCGGCCCACGCCATATCGTTACGAGTGAAGATTCTTGCTTGATAGTGATAGCAGCAAGTAAATGAGGTTGATGAATATGAACACCCTTAAAAAATGCTTTTGAGAAGGTTTGGCCTTCCCTTTTTCTGTCCCCCCCCCCACACACATATTGGCTAAAGGTTTGGGGGGAAGTAAGAGAGAGTTAGTTGTATAGATTTCTTTGCCAATTAATGTCCACTTTTTCTTCAGAATATAAACTGACCACTATTGATTATGTTCCTTCTCTTGCTGCTATTCATCTCACTTTTGTTACTGTTACTGTATTCTTTAAAATTAAACTAAAAGAAAAGAAAAGTGTTTGTTTCTATTTACCTTTTCCAGACCCCCTTTTTGGATTGAAAGATTTAGAGGGAAAATGAAATAATATGATTTGGAAAGATTCAAATTATTGTGTTTGGTATGTTTTATTTTGAAAGAAAGGAAAGGAGAGCATGGGAGAATGAGGGATAACGTTCCTTACAAATTGTGTGGTCTCGTTTCCTTTCAAAACATGTGAGAAACGAAGGGAAACAATACATTTTTTGTAAAATTGAATTGGCAATCTTATATATTTCTTTTCTTTTCTTTTCGGTCGCTATTTTTTTTTTTCATTTCTATATAATTCCTTCAATCTAAACGGGGAATGTTCATTGAGTAATGATACAATCACAACGGATTGACACAATCAATTTACACAACAATCATCTACACCATTTATTGTTTTGAAAATATATTCATTGATCTAGGTTCCACAACAATCAATGGTGTAGATGATTGTTGTGTCAATTGGTTATGTCAATCTGTTGTGTCTGTATATCTTATTTTACCGATATTTATATCATGTTACAAATCTAAAAAAAGAAAATAAACAGATTTATATTTTGAAAGAAATATAATATTTATATAATAATATAATCCTTGTTTTTCTGTTTTCCGAGTGCCAGAATGGCCTAGTTGGCATTTTTCTAATTGAGGACCACCGTTTTCTTGAGGGTGATTGTTCATTTCGTGGTATGTCAGATGCTGTCTGTCTGTGACCCATGGGAAGGGAAGGAGGGGTCACGGGTACCCGCAATAATATTAGGATTTATTGTTAAAAATGATAATTTGAACATAAAGATATGTAAAGAGGACAGTGAAATTTTTTTTCGGGTAAAAATGACATGTCCTTATTCCACTGTGATAGTAAAACATTGGATTTAAGGTCAGTTCCACTGCAACAAACAGTAGATTTGAGGTTATGATCAATGAATTTGTCTTTATCACTGTGGTAATTTGTGTTGTTGTATTGATGTTTAAAAGTATTACAATGGTTCAGTTTATATACTAGTACAAGGTATGGGTAAGACGGTAAATACATAATTACAATTAGGTTATAAGTAAAACTACGTCGTATCAATAATGTCTTCAACACGCCCCCGCAATCCCGTGGGTAGAGAGTAGACACGGAGATTGGTCTTCAAGGAGGCAAAGCGAGGATTGCCCAACGGTTTGGTGAGGAGGTCCGCAAGTTGATCTTTCGAGGTAAGGAAGGCAACAAAGTGAGTTTCTTGGCAGCAATAAGTTCGCGGACATGATGAAAGTCAATCTCGATATGTTTGGTGCGCGCATGAAAAACCGGGTTGTGTGCAAGGTAGGTCGCACCAATGTTGTCACACCATAAGGTGGGTGTGGGCGAAGTAATGAGCATGTCAGCGAGGAGACTGCGGATCCACTGTATCTCGGCGGCAGTGTTGGATAAGGTCTTGTATTCAGCCTCGGTGCTACTTTTAGAAACGGTAAGGTGTTGCTTGGAACGCCAGCTAATGAGATGATCGCCAAGAAAGATACGGTAAGCGCCAATAGACCGTCGGTTATCCGGATCGCCAGGCCCCAATCGAGTCGAGTAGGCGCGCGGTGCAAAGAGGAGCGGCGGGAGAAGAATAAGCCCTCGAGAGATCGTGAATTTAAGATATCGAAGTAACCGCTTAACCGCTAACCAATGCGCCTCGGTTGGTGCATGCATGTATTTGCTAGCCTTGTGTACCACAAAGGCAATATCCGGACGAGTAAAGCTCAAATATTGAAGACCACCAACAACTGTACGATAGAGAGCCGAATCCGAGAACAAAGGACCAGAATCATGGTGTAGTCGAGTGGAGGCAACCATAGGTGTCGAGCACGGTTTAGATTTGTCCATATTAGCCCTTCGGAGTAGTTGGAGAATATATTTACGCTGTGTGAGAAATAGACCATCCGGGGTATGTAGGGCCTCGACACCAAGAAAGTAAGATAAGGTGCCAAGATCCTTGACGGGGAAATGGGTGCCAAGAAACCGAATGACTTCTTCAATATGAACATCGTTGTTGCCAGTGATGATAACATCATCCACATAAATGAGGATATATAACCGAATAGGGCCGGTAGAGTAGACATATAAGGATGTGTCAGCTTTGGAGCCGACAAAGCCAAATCGGGTGAGGACGTCAGTGAACCGGGCGAACCAGGCCCGAGGAGCCTGTTTAAGGCCATATAAGCTCCGTTTTAAGCGGCAAACATAGTCAGGATGATCAGGATGGGCAAAGCCAGGAGGTTGAGCCATATAAACCGTCTCGGTGAGGTTGCCATGAAGAAACGCATTTTGAATATCCACTTGCCGAAGTGACCGACCCCGTGAAATAGCAATAGACAACAAAACACGTATAGTAACAAGTTTAACAACAAAGGCTAAACGTTTCAGTGTAGTCAATACCCTCTGCCTGATGAAAACCTTTGGCTACGAGGCGAGCCTTGTGACGTTCAACGTGACCATCCGCATGGTGTTTGGTGCGAAACACCCATTTATTTCCAACTACATTCATATTCGTGCGATAGGGCACTAGTTCCCATGTGTTAGTACGAAGTAGAGCATTAATTTCGTCTTGCATGGCATCACGCCACACTTTGTGTTTGGAGGCTTCGGTGTAGGAGGTGGGTTCAGGATTGGTTGTAGTAGCAATAAGGGCCTTAGGAAGAGGGTATTTAATAAAATATGGGTTCTGTTTAGGCTTTAGAGTGTTGGTGCGGGTGCGAGTGGTCATAGGGTGCCGAGGGGGGGGGGGGGTGGTGGAGGGGGTGTGGGTAGGGCGGGACTTGCGGGTTCAGGCTGGAGAGGGGGAGGGTCGGGGCTTGGGCTGGGTACCCGGACGGATGGGTTGGGGCTGGGGGCTGGAGGATGTGATGCGGGGGGAGGGTTTGGGATGGTGGTGCGGGGAGCAGTAGGAACGGGAGGCAAGAACGAGGGTAATAAAACAGTGTGAGTTGGAGGGGAAGGGAGAGGTGTTGAAGGAGTATAGGGAAACACTTTTTCATCGAAGATTACATGACGAGCCACGTAGACACGACCAGCCTTGATAGGTCAAGGCACTTGTAACCATGGTGGGAAGGACTCGTAGCCAAGGAAGATACGGGTTTTGGAACGAAAGTCCGTTTTATGGCGGTTGTAGGGGCGGAGGTAGGGCCAACAAGCACAACCAAAGACGCGGAGGAAGGAGTAGTCGGGAAGACGGTGATGCACAAGTTCAAAGGGTGATTTGTTGCCGAGGACACGAGAAGGTAGGCGGTTGATGATATAGGTGGTCATTGTGAAAGCATCTTCCCAATAGGGAGAGGAAGATGGGAGTGGGCAAGAAGGGAGAGACCGACTTCGGTGATTTGACGGTGGCGACGTTCAATAGCTCCTACTTGTTCATGAGTGTGTGGAGCGGAGCGACGATGGTGAATGCCGAGTTGAGTTAAGGTTCGTTCAAAGTGACGATATTCCCCACCCCAATCGGTTTGGATGTTCTTAAGTTTGGTATTAAATTGTCTTTCGATAAGGGCTAAGAAGGTTGGAAAAATGAGTTCAACATCAGATTTGCGTTTTAAAGGGTAAAGCCACAAATATTTCGTATAGTCATCAAGAAAGCTAACATAATAACGATTGCCATAAATAGAGGACTCAGTAGGTCCCCAAACATCCGAGTAAATCAAATCCAAGGGGAAATGAGAAGTACAATCCGAAGTGTACAAGGGTAAACGATGACTCTTAGAGAGTTGACACGGAGCACAAACCGCATCCGGTGGTTTATTAGGAATAGAAATAGATAAACTACTTAAAGCCTGACGAAGAACCGGGTGGGAGCAATGGCCGAGACGGTGATGCCACGTAGTGGTGGTGCTGGACGCAGAGTGATGGGCTTGAATAGGAGTGCGAGGGACATGGTGGAAATGATAGAGACCGTCACGAACAAAGCCTTTAAGGAGCGTGGTGCCCGAGTGATCCTTCACAAGAAAGAAAGAGGCGTGAAATTCAAAATAAACAGAATTATCAGCACAGAAACGTTGAACTGATAAAAGATTTTTGGTTAAATTAGGTGACACAAGGACATTAGAGAGATGATATGTGCGAGAGTTGAAACAATACTTAGAGGTGCCAAAGTGAGAAATAGGCAAACTCGAACCATCGCCAATGTGAACTTGCTCGGGACCGTCATAGACTTCGAGTTAACATTTAGGTTGCGGAGATCGTTTGTAAGGTGATGGGTGGCACCCGTGTCGGGAAGCCGCTTAGCGTGAGGTGTGTAGGCGGGGGTGGGTGGCGTAGGCTTGGGGAGGGCGTGGGTTACGAGGTGGTGGTGAGTTGGCGCCGGGTCA
This sequence comes from Gentiana straminea, assembly GCA_036785695.1. Classification (NCBI taxonomy): domain Eukaryota; kingdom Viridiplantae; phylum Streptophyta; class Magnoliopsida; order Gentianales; family Gentianaceae; genus Gentiana; species Gentiana straminea. The sequence goes on along the minus strand of JAVUPR010000497.1, from coordinate 7,021,920 downwards.
GCAGATTGCTCGTACCTGTAATAGCATGCATGGGCAGTATGCCCTACTTTTGCACAAATTTGACAAATAGAGGAAGTAGGATCGTTACCAGCATTGTTTTGATGAGAGTTGCCACGTCCACGACCACGACCACCCCGCCCCCGATAATTAGGGGAGTGGCCGCGGCCACGGGTAGGAGTGGAGTTGTTCTGGTTTCCGTGGTAGCCGCCGGAGTAGGAACTGTTGCGTGCAAGATTGGCCTGAGGAGGAAAGGCGGCCGAGACTGGAGCAAGTGGGGTCGGCCGGTTGTGCTGAATGCGGCTTTCAGTAGTGAGTAGGAGCTCATATAGTTCATCAGGGGAGATGGAGTCACGCGTGGAGATCAGTGTAACCAGAGAATCGTAATCGTGACCGAGTCCGGCAAGGAGATAGGCCACAAAGTCATCGTCCTGCAATGGGTGGCCGGCAAGGTGCAATTCATCGGCAATGGTTTTCATCTTAAAGTAGTATTCGGTAAGCGGTGAGCTCGTTCGTCGTGTGGATGCAAGTTCGGTTCGTAATTGAACCAATTTAGCACGACTTTGGGACGCAAAGGTGGTTTGGAGTGCGGTCCATATGGCGGCCGAGGTTGTGGCGGTATACACTTGAAGGAGCACCTCGTCGGAGAGGGAGGAGGTGATCGTGGACAAGATCATCGATCGGTTTTGGTCCACGCGGCCGCTTCATCTTCATACTCAGCGTTGTCTTCAGTCTTTCCAGCGGCAGTGATAAGCGTCTTTGTCGGCGGTGGTAGAGTGCCATCAATGAAGCCAAAAACACCTTGGCCACGAAGGTAGGGCAGGATTTGAGCGCGCCAGAGGTTGTAGTTGGTGCGAGTGAGCTTGGTGATGTGCAAGGAGGACGAGCGGATGAAGGTGGGATATTTGCTGGTTGCAACGGAGGATCCATCGTCGGACATGGCTGCTTTACGGCGGCTGTAAAAGCTGGGTTTTGTTTTTTTTTTTTTGAAATTGGCGGCTGGTGGTGCTGCTGATGTAAGGGGTTGTTGCAGCTGAGGGTGTTTGCTGGCTGTGGGTGTGCCGGCTGTGGTACTGTCGGAGAAGACGGTGGTGGACGGCTGATTTTTTTTTTTTGAGGAAGAAGAAGGTTGTAGGCGGCTAGGGTTTTTTTTTTTTTTTTGATCAACCTTGCTCCGATACCATGTGGTAATTTGTGTTGTTGTATTGATGTTTAAAAGTATTACAATGGTTCAGTTTATATACTAGTACAAGGTATGGGTAAGACGGTAAATACATAATTACAATTAGGTTATAAGTAAAACTACGTCGTATCAATAATGTCTTCAACAATCACCAATTTATATTTTCATTATCCTGATTCTCATTCCTCTCTTTTTTTTATCCTTTTAAACCACCCCCATAATATTATGGCTGTGCTGACTCTTTGCCTTTATCAACTCCCCCCACAATAATACCACCAGAAAGTCATATATAATAAACGGTTAAACTCTAACCGGAAGGGTCCTCTCGCATCCGATCCCACAGGTGTGCGCAGAAAGTCATATATAAACTTTGGAATCGACTATTAAAAAGTTGAGTGTCTATTGTTGTGACATAACGGTAAGTTAAACGTGGTATCATTAACGGTAAGTTGAGGATCCCATCTCCATATTCATTACCATGCAATTCAGTATTCAGCATATTGACCGTCTTTCAAACCTAGCAAATTTTTTTTGAGTTAAATAATGTTGTAGAAACAAATAACGACGAGAATAAAAACCAACCTGAAACTAACCGAAAACAGAACTAATCCACATTGAAAAAAATATATGTTTCGTTTTTTTTAAAAACCAAATTGGTTGGGTTATTTTATTCTTACTTTTTAACGAACCAAACCATTGTAACAACCAAACTTAACCTAAGGGTAGAATAGGAAAATGCCGCTCAGTACGTGCACAATCCGTGACATTTGCACATGTCAACCTTAAATTACAGTGACATCATACTATATTATGTGGAAGCATTCAAGGGACAACAAATAAGAATTCAGGCAAGATAAGGGTCAACATCCCCAAAAAATGGAATGAACACGTACTGAGGTTGTCTACAACTAGCAAAATGACTGTTTAACAGGCGGTACCGATTCGGCAAAGCAGTAACCGTGCCATCTGAGACAACTTCCCTGTCACTGATACAACTACAATCCCAACAAGGCAACTACCATAAATAGAAACAACAAGATCCCAAACACAATACAATACATTATCCACTTATACAGAACATTCAACATCAATACTAGTTCTAATCCGCACACTACTCACACATACTAAAAGGAAAGATACAAGCACTGAGAAACAATAGAGGCACCACCCATTTTTAGTAAAGATACAAGCATTGAGAACTACACCCGAGCAACAATAGGGGCACCGCCTCAACTTCTCAACCCAAGGAAATAACAAGAATTAAGCGCATCCTAAAACAAGATATCTAGCTGGCACATGGAGAATTCATATTTGGATCCTCTTATTCAACAAAAATGGCAACACGCTCATCTAAAAACGTTAAATTAGGACTACAGAGGGGCAAGCTCAGACTGAGGTGAATCCAACTCTGAATCCACCTAAGGTTAATCGGTCTCGTCGTGCAGAGGCAGAACAGAGCAGCCATGCGACCACAACCCCCGAGAAGGGCAGGAGATCGGCACTTCAACGCCTCAGGCCCGCGGTTAACGTTCGTGGTGCAGCCCAGCGCGTGAGCATCCGAAGCGACTAGAGGCGACTCGTCAAGTATGCCCGCGAACAGAGGGGTATGGAGACTCTAACTAGGCAGAAAGTACCCTGCGGCCAGCTCTCGCCCCTGAAGTAGCGGACGAGCTCGGCTTGATGAGAAAGCAAATTTTGGATCTACAAAAGGGAAGGACAGTTGACCATCAAGCACCCACTTGGGGAACGAGTGTTCTTCATGAGAACATCTAGAAAGCAGCGCCAAGAGGAGGGATTCATTACCCAACATCAACGAATTACAATAAGACCACCGATCCTTTTGATTGGTTATCGGCCTTTCAGAGCAGATTCAGCCTTGCCACACCCAGTAAGGAGGCGTGGTGTATAGCTTTTGTAGGGGCTATGTAGGACCGGGCTGCCTCATGGGTCCGCAGCCTACTCCCCAGATTGATCACATCATGGGGCGACCTAATAAACAAGTTTATGACCGAATTCAGGTCCGTGGGTCAACCGAAGAAAACACATACCGACTTGCACGAGGTTCGTCAGGGTGAAAATGAAACTACTCGCAGCTACTTTGAGCGGTTCACCCGAGTCTACGAGCAGACCAGAGGATTGACTGAAAATGTGGTAATGACCAACTTTGAAGCCGGCCTGGGAAAGGGCTACCTCAAATCCCACTTCGCTCTGAATGCACCAAAAAACCTCCAAGATATGCTAAGCCAGGCAAGGAAATATGTTGCGACAGAAGCACCATCAGCGGCATCTACGTCCCGATAGGGCAGGCCGAGGGCTGAGCGCAGCCCATCGAGAGAGAGCCGTAGGAATAGAGAGCGTAACCTCAGGAAGCCTGAAAAGTTTACAGATGACAACTTCACTCCTATCACTATCTCCTATACACGGATACTGGCCGAAGTAAGGAATGAGCTTCCCGACCCCACTTCGATGAGGCCAGACAAGCGCCGCGATCAATTTAAATACTGTAGATATCATAGAGATAACGGTCATACCACGGAAGAATGCAAGCAATTGAAAATTGAAATTGAGCAGTTAATACCTCGAGGGAAACTCGATCAGTATAGAAAGGATGAATGAGGGGCTAACAGAGATAACCGTCAAGCCCGCTAGTATGATAGAGAGATTCGTATAAGTACTGAGGTCACGCCTAGAAACAATCAAATCAAACAGCGGATCAATTCTATTCACAAGCATGTGGAACGACCAACTGTAGCGAGATGGTCACGTCCATCCATACTGAGGATACATGCCTAAGCATTTCAGTGATTATCAATCGAACGTTATTGGGTAGAGTTATGATTGATATAGGGGCCTGTCGAGACATCATGTATTACAACTTTTTCAGGGAGCTCGGCTTCAGCGACTCCAGCCTGAGGCCGCATAATGGTACTCTTGAGGGTTTCACCAATCATAGGATCCAAGTAAATATGGCATTTATCTATATGTACAAGTGGGAGTTTACGCACCTTTCCGGACCGAAAAGGTAACGTACATCGAGTAATGAACTAAATGATAATGCCAATAACTTTCCAACTTTTTCAACTGCAGACTTGGTCAACTTAGCTTCAGATGGATCCTTCTTCTCGACGCTCTTGATGACGCCGACTGCAACCGTTTGCCGCATGTCCCTTACGGCGAACCTTCCAAGGGGTGGGTACTCAGAGAAGGTCTCAACAACCATTGGCTTAGTAGGGATCATCTTCACAAAGCCATCATCCACATTCTTTAAGAACTTTGGCTCATTCTCGAGCTCTTTACCAGATCGTATGTCAATCTTTGTTAATATCTCAGCAAGCTTTACGGCGATATGGCATGTGTGATAGTCCAGGACAGGACCATATCCGTTTTCTATTTATCCTGGATGGTTCATGATGATCACATGAGCTGTAAAGTTTGCTGCATCCTTGGATGGATCGTCTTTTGAGTTAGACGCTACGTAATCACGCTTAAGATCCTTAACTGCGATGTTCTTAACGTTGAAGCCTACATTGTCACGGGGGAATGCCTCCTGAAGAACCTCGTGATGCATATCGACTGACTTGACTTCAGTTGTGAGTCCAGTTGGTGAAAATGTGACTGCCATACCGGGCTTTAGAACACCAGTCTCGATTCTTCCAACTGGGACAGTACCAATACCACCAATCTTGTACACGTCTTGAAGGGGGAGACGCGAAGGCTTGTCTGAGGGTCTTATTGGCTCAGAGATCATGTCAAGGGCCTCAAGAAGGGTTGGACCCTTGTACCAATCAAGGTTTGTGGACATCTCAATCATGTTTTCACCTTCAATACCGGATATGGGAACGAATAGAATCTTTTCTGGATTGTATCAAACCTTCTTTAGGTAGGAAGAAACCTCCTTGACAATCTGATCTAGACGTCCCGTCAATGCCTCTCATCATAACGGTGGGAATCAATGGCTACACAGTACATCGATTCATGGTCGACACAGGAGCTTGCAAGGATATCATGTACTACGATTGTTTCAGGAAACTAGGGTATCTCGACTCGCACCTAAGACCTCACTTCGTCGTTTTAGAAGGCTTCACCAATAACAAGGTCTGAGTGAGATGAGCCATAGACGTCGAAGTGCAGATAGGTGACCGCGAACCCATCATGACCAAAAAGATAACCTTCCTTGTTGTTTACCTACATTCGGCACACAACATAATCTTAGGGATACCTACCCTCAAAGCTTTTCAAATGGTAGTCTCCATACCCCATCAGAGAATCAAGTTCCCAGTTAGGGACAGAGTGGAAGTATCAGTCAGCTGCCCAGCAAAAATGTTGGAACACGTCCGTAAAAATTGGGCGGAAGGAAGAAGGTATCCAACTAATCATCCGGCACTTCTCATAGGACCACCTCAGGTAAATGTGGTGACCGAGCCTGACAAAGTGGAGATCGAATGTGAAACTTTGCAAGTTCGGGATGAGTTTGACTTTACAATGGAGGAAGAATTGACCGAGGTAACAATCAATAAGAAATATCCGGAGCAAAAGATTAAGATTGGAGTGTGTCTGTCTAAGACTGAGCGTAAGGAACTGGTCGAGCTGCTCAAGGCGAACTTCGACGCCTTCGCATGGGAGGTCACAGATATGCAAGGGGTTGAGCCCGAAGTGTCCCTTCATAACCTGAGCGTCGATCTAGCTTACACCCCGATACAGCAGAAAGCGAGACAGTTTTCGGCAAAGAAGCAAGCTGCCATCAGAGCCGAAGTGAACAAATTGCTGCATGCAGGTATTGTCAAGGAATTGTCTTACCCGACTTGGCTCGCAAACGTTGTGATGGTTAAATAGCACAACAGAAAATGGAGAATGTGCATGGACTTTACCGATTTGAACAAAGCATGTCCTAAGTATCCCTACGTGCTTCCAAGAATCGACATGTTGGTGGACTCGTAGCAGGTTTTGAAACACTGAGTTTTTTAGACGCATACTCCGGATATCACCAGGTTAAGATGGTTGAATGCGACAAAGAGAAGACGGCCTTTCGTGCCGACGGCGGACTGTGTTACTATAAGATGATGCCGTTCGGGCTTAAGAACGAAGGATCGACATATCACAGAATGGTCAACAAGGTTTTCAGTTCACAGATTGGGAAGAACATTGAGGCATAGATTGACGATATGGTGGTGAATTCGTCCTAAGAGGACCACAACACCGACCTCTTAGAGACTTTCGGGAATGTTAGAAAACACTCAATGAAGCTCATCCTGGCTAAATGTGTCTTCGGCGTCCAAGATGGAAAGTTTATAGGGGTTATGGTCAGCCGCAAAGGAATCGAGGCAAACCAAGAGAAGATCGAGGCCCTGCTCAGCATGAAAGACCCAGCCACCATCAAATAGGTACAGAGGCTTAATGGACGGGTCGTCGCCCTTGGGAGGTTTATTTCAAAGTCGGCCGAAAAGTGCCTACCTTTCTTCAAAGCCCTCAAAGGAAACAAGACTTTTGTCTGGGATGAAGTGTGATCTCAGGCCTTCAAGACCCTAAAGGGCTATATGGGAAAACCGCCTCTTCTAGTGAGTTCTTCGGTAGGAGACAAACTTTTTCTTTATCTAGCAGCTTCTGATCGGGATGTCACTGATGTCCTTGTCAAGGAGGCCGGCACCCTCCAAAACCCTGTTTATTATGTAAGCAAATCTCTCAGTCCGGTGGAGAGCCGTTATTTTAATATTGAAAAGTTGGCCTACATGCTTATGATTGTAGCCCAGAAATTAAGGGCTTACTTTTCCGCACACACCATCAACGTCCTGGCGGATAGTCCACTGCGGCATTACACAAGACTGATCTACCTGGTCTTCTGCTCCACTAGGGCAACCGAGTTGACCGATTTCGACGTTCGTATCAGCCCCGAAAGGCCATTAAGGCCCAAGCTCTAGCCGATTTTATTGTCGAAACTAGTTTCCGCCCAGAACAAGGTGAGACAGACGTATCAGAGGGACCGAGGAAAGACGCATCAACCTTAACCCTATCAAAACCGGAATACTACTGGCAGCTTTACGTTGATGGGGCTGCCTACCCGAGCGGATGTGGCGCCTGGATCATATTGTGCGAGCCAGGAACGACATAGGAATTTGAGAAAGGCTTCAGATTCGAGTTTGAGACCTCGAACAATCAAGCCGAATACGAGGCTGTGATAGCTGGTCTTGAGCTCTCCAAAACAATGAAGGTCAGCAATGTCGAGGTCTACAACGATTCACAACTTATCGTCAACCAGATCACGGGCGTTTATCAAGTCAAAGACGACGTCCTTAACCGATACGTGGAATGGTTAGAAAGCTGAAAAGCAGCTTCAAATACTGTGAATTCATCAGGATTAGGCGTAATGATACCATGAGAGCAGATTTCCTGTCAAAACTTTCAACCGTTGATGAGCTCACGGATCTGACAATAATTGTGGAATATCTTTCCGCTCCAACCATTGAGCGGGCGGAGATTAGGGACATTGATGCACCATCATCGTATTGGATAGATGAAATTAAAGCCTACCTAGAAACAGGGGTGTTGCCCGACGATCAAAACAAGGCACGCGCCCTTAAGAGGAGGGCAGTGAGATACACGGTGCAGAATGGGATTCTCTATAGAAGATCATTCATTAAGCCCCTTCTAAGATGCGTCCGACCTGAGGAAACGGGAAGGATCTTAACCGAGGTTCACAGAGGGGTATGTGGTGGACACCCCACGGGGCGATCCATGGCACAAAAAGTCATCACAGCGGGTTACTATTGGCCCACACTTTCAGACGATGCACAACACTACACCACCATATGCCCGGAATGCCAGCGTTTCACCGACATCCCGAGGTTCCTTCAGTAGAGCAAAGCATAATAATCTCGGCTTGGACCTTCGACATGTGGGGGATTGATCTGATAGGCCCACTGGCTATAGGCCGAGGCAATTGCAAGTATGTGATCGTAGCGGTAGACTACTTCACAAAATGGATTGAGGCAAAGGCTTTAGCCAGAATTAAAGCCAAGGACACTATCTAATTTCTACGTGATCAAATCTTCACGTGCTTCGGGGTACCGAGAGCAGTAATCTCGGATCATGGCCTACAGTTTAGGGATGAATTCACCAATTTTTGCCAAGAGCACAATGTAAAACACTAGCAATCCTCTGTCTCATACCCGCAGGGTAATGGGCAGGCCGAGAGCACGAACAAGCAGATTCTAAAGGCTCTAAAGAAAAGCTTAAGTGATAAGGCAGGACGATGGGTAAATGAGCTCCCATCGGTGCTCTGGGCCCTATGCACAACCAAAAAGATACAAACGGCCCAAACACCCTTCGCCCTCACTTACGGATCCGAGGCGATGGTTCCAGTCGAGATGGGCTTACCGAGCCTCAGAGTGTCACACTATGACCAACTGATGAATTAAGAAAACAGGCAGATCGAGCTTGATCTGGTGGAAGAGAAACGTATCGAGGCTTATAGCAGACTCGTTAACTACAAACAACTGATGAAGCTACAACACGACAAGCGAATCAGGGATCATTCATTCGCGGTTGGAGATTTTGTACTTCTAAAAAGAGAAGCCACAGGACATCGAGCTGAAAAAGGAAAACTTTCACCAATCTAGGAGGGACCCTCTGAGGTTGTCAGAGAAGTGAAAAAGGGCACATATGATGGGAGTCAACTTTACATGATTCCGGTGCATCTTTTACCCCCGTTTATCCCACTTTTAGCACGTTTCTTGGTGATTTAGACCGTTTTAGGGGCAATATCGTGAATTATTAGCACGGGGAGTAAATCCGTCACTTTGATAGTTTACTACCTCTTTTTAGTGATATTGACCCTATTCCCGAGCACTTTTACCCTCTGGAATGTTTTGGATGTTTTTGGTTGTTGTGATGATGTAGGGAAATGGTGTCTCGAGAACCCGGAAGGCAAAGAATTATGATGAGAAGCATGGTCAAGGTGCAACAATGAGCCAAAGAAGAAGAAAGATGAAGAAAAGGGGTGAGAAGTTTTAGTATCTCAACCCCTATGTTCTGGTTCAGCAGCATTTTGACCCATGATGGAGGCATTTTCTGGTCATAACTTCTTCATGAAAGTTGTAGAGAATTGAAAGAGCTTTCCAACGCATCTTGAATCACCCAAATCGGAGCTCGGATGAAGAAGTTATGAAGGTTTTACTACAGCAGAAAAACTGCATCATGCGAAACGCACGTTTGGAGCTTTAAACGTGCGTTTCGAACGTTTTTTTTTGAATACTGAGAGCAAGGGGACTGAAACGCACGTTTGGGAACCTTCCAAACGTGCGTTTGAGCAGTTTTTAGCCATATAAACCCAATTTGGATCGAATTTTTGGGGGAAGAACATAGCAGCCGCGAAATGGAGTAGTTTTAGGTTAATTTGGGCGATTTTCTTCATCCTTAGGAGTTAGAATTAGTGTAATATACCGTTAGAAAGCTCTTTCAATCCTCTCTTTGATTCTCTAACTCTTAGCTTCGATCTATAACATTTCATTGGGCAAAATTCGATCTTTTGTATTCAACTTTTGTGCTTATCTTCTCCAACTCGAATTTCTGCAACTTTATGGTAATTTTCTTCTCTTTTATGCTTGTTATGCTTCTCCTTTACTACTTTATTTATGTTTTAACTTGTATAATGTGTAGCTAATTCCTCCCCATAGTCGAATCATGTGAAATGTGGTGAAATCACCCTTTGTGTGATGAAATTGGGAGTGGGTAGTGCTTTTTATTGTTGTATCTTGCACGTTTCACGTCTTAGAACTTGTAATAACGGATTTGGGCTAGATTGATCACCTAGGTCAAACATCACACACACCACTCTTGAGAGTTGTTCAGAGAGAGGGGTGTGGGAAAAGGGTTCTAGGATCGCGGTGTAGTCTCGGTTTAGTTGTTAAACCGAGCTCATCGTGATGTTACTCGTTTATACGTTTAAGCGGCTCGAGTGCAAAACATGACTTGTTAGGAGAGAGTTGTTCGACCTTAACATGGCATAAGGTGTTAGAAGAGAGTTGTTCAGACGCTAGCACCGGGTTTAGGAGTTCGCACCCGTGAAATTGAATGCAAGAGTTCGTTTAGTATAATGCACACTCCCGGTTTTGTCTACCTTAGGGTTGAGATTAGTCACATTGATCATGGTTCGGCTATGTCCCTTTCTCCCTTTAGACTTGTTAGTTTAATTTACTTTAGTTTAATTGAAGTGTACAAACATTCCAACAACTTGTTTGACTAGACTAAGCAATAAGTTCACTTTGGTACTTACAAGCACATCTTCTCTGTGGGTTCGACCTCGGACTCCTGTAGCTATACTAGCAATCGACCCGGTCCACTGCCGGTTAGAGAGCTTGTTTAGTCACCGTTGTCTTGAGTATTTTATAAATTTGTTTGGTGAAAATAACGCTCATCAAAATGGCGCCGTTGCCGGGGAAGATGTGTGCTATTTGTGATATCTTGCAAGTGAACCGAAGGCTTGGGCCTAGGTTTTATTTTATTGTTTTCTTGTTGTTTGGTGTTTTGTAGTGCATTGCCCGGAGTTTTTGAGAACCGCTTGAACCTTACATTGCTAGAATGGAGACCTTTGCTAAACAAAGAGGAAGGGGCCTTCTAGTTGGGAATTTGATTGCTAGATTTGAAGGTTTGAGTCCGGAACAAACGGAAATGGACCAAGACACTATTCAAGTTGGTCGTGGAGGCCAAGTTTTTGTGGAACACCCTTCTATCGGGGGAGGTCAAGGAGTTACTAATCGAGCTCAAGACCAATCCTTATGTACCAATGTTCAAAAAGGAGCAAACCGTCAATGGAAAGGACAAGGTGGAGCAATGCCACCGATGGACCCGAATGCTATGAATTGGCTCATGAATCAAGTACAAGAGCAATTTCAAGCATTAATGCAAGCTCATATGCAAACTCCCAATCCGGCACCGAATCAAGGAGATGTGCGGACTTGTAGAGATTTGATCATGCCACGGCCCGATTTGGTGGGGCATAGTCCGATAAGGTTGCCCCCGATCACCGCCAACACTATGAGTATTGGGCAAAATATTATCAATATGATTAGGGACAACTCAACCTTTAGAGGGACGGCAATCGAAAATCCTTACTTCTTCTTGGATCATTATCTTGAGGTGTGTCGGACTATAAGGATGGACGGTGTTAGTGAAGAGGCAATCAAGCTACTTTTGTTCCCATTCACTCTAAAAGACCAAGCAAGGGCGTGGTATGACTCCTTAAGGCATGACTCCCTACACACTTGGACCGAGGTGGTGCGCACATTTTTGCATAAATACTATCCACCGGGGAAAGTTTTTTATTTGAAAGAGGCAATCATGACCTTTGATGCTTACGAAGACGAGTCACTACTCGAAGCATGGGAACGGTATAAGACCTTGTTGCGCCAATGTCCCGGACATGGAGTCACTCTTGGGGACCAAGTCCATTGTTTCTTGCGGGGACTTGATCAAGATATGCAAAACCGACTTCATGCTTCAAGCGGTGGTGATATAATGATGTTACAACCTGATCAAGCGTTTGACCAAATTGAACGGATTGCGGAAACTTCAAGACTTTATGTTTCCGAGACAAGAAGAGGGCCAAGACGCAAGAAACCGAGTGAGATGAAGTCGGTAGGGGAAAAGATTGAAGATGCACACCATGAGAAATTGTTGGACCAACAAGAGGAATCTTTGCAAAATCTTGAAGATCGAGTAGTGCAACTAAATGAAAAGAGGAGGTTTGAGAAAGAAGAAGAAACAAGAAAGGAGCTAGAAGCCGTGGGAAAAAAGCGAGAAGAGGCTCATTCAAGGAAAACGGAGAGAGAGGATGATGATTTTTATCTTGATGAAGCGTTTCCCGAGCTAGAGATTGAGTTGGGATCGCCCATGTCAATAGAGGGTCCTCTTGTGGAGCTTGATTATGGTAGGTTTCACGTTCTTCCGATTACACCCTCACTTCCCGATGTGAACATTGATGATGCCTTGGTGGAATGTATGGTGGAACCAACCATTGTTAAGACTCAACATGAAATCTTTGGTGATGAAAGTAGCTCGTTTTGGGATGAAGAAGAGATGGAAGAGGTGCAATGTTTGTCTATTACACCGCCTCCCGAAGAAATGCAAGACGATGACTTGGAGGAGTGTATGATAGATTTGAGCACACTTTTTGAAGAACCGGATTCTGAGTTTGAAGAGAAGACGGGATCGCCCATTTCACCATCACTCCCGATTGAATTGTATGATGATGCAATTTTGAAGTATGTGATGAAATCTCATGAGCTTGATATGACATCCGTGGTAGAGCTACCGGAAGAGTTGGAGGTGATTAGCATACCGGTCCCGGACTACTACACTCTTTACTCCCCGGTAGATGAAGCTCACAAGATTTATGAAAGGGAACAACTACCATGGGATGGTAATTTCAAGAAGAGGATGATGGCGGATTTCAACGAAAGGGGATTCCCAAGAGCCATGTGCGGTAAGTTCCTAGTGAACTCGTTTTCCCCTATGCTTGCTATGCTCATTCTCCTTGAATTGTTGATATTCTTGAGTTCGGATTTCGGTTGATGGTTTTTGGTGATTTTTGATTGAATTAAAAATGTTGTCTTGAGTTGGTTTGAGTCCTTTATGGTTTGAGTCCGTTTTGGTGCCACTTGGTCGAGCCAACGACGTAAAACAAAGGCGCTTTGTGGGAGGCAACCCACCTTTTTGGTAATAATTTTGTTTTTGAAGTGGTTTTTGGGTGCAAGAGGGGAGAGTTTTGTCTCACAAGAGAGTTTGGGGTGAGATTTTCTTTTTGATTCTTGCTCTTGTACGTAGACGGGGATGTTTTTATGTGAGCCTCTGTGGCCTTATTTTATGCGTGGATGCTCTGTGTTTCTTTTGATTATCTTTACATCCAGTGCACTTCCCGTCTAGTATGGTTGATATGCTTTGATACCTTGATTGTGGCATGGCTTCTATTTTTATATATCTCGTATCTATCACCATCTTTTGGCACGTGGAATTTTTCCCGTGCATGTGTTTGCCTTGTTTTCTGTCTACATGGTGTTCAGGTACTCGAGATGGAGCTTACTAGAAGATGTCACGTGAGCTAAAGTGCGCCTTTCTCCCGGGTTTTGTCAAACCGCTAAGTCTTTTACTCTTTTTATCTCTCACACACCGAGGACAAGTGTTTCGTTTAAGTGTGGGGTGGGAGACTTAGCCGTTTTCTTGTTTTCGTTGTTAAATGTGCTTAATATGTGGTATGCTTAGCCTATGACCGGGCTCGAGTCGATTTTTGGGTAATTTTTAAAAAAATTTCAAGGGTTTTTAACACCGTGATGTTTGTGTTATTTTCACATTCAAGTGATAACCACCTTAGTAGGGCCCCGAACGTGTACACTGCGGTTTGATATTATCTTGAGAATGGAGTCTATTAATTTCACGTAAGCTACACTTTGTGCACAATTTGATTGCTACCACCTCTCATACCACTAGTCTCGAGACGAAATAGAAAGGTTTACCTAAGTAGGATACGGGATGACGGTCCTGGCGTCTCTTTGACCAACCAGAGCCAAATAAGCCTTATCCCGAAACATTAGACCTTCGTAGCCCCTCTCAGCCTTGATAGGATGGTCTGACCACCATTCGTTTTATAGCCGTTTTGTTACTTAGTCAGAAACCTACCCTGAGCCTTAATTATGGTCACATTTCCTTCATTTATACCCTACGAGTGAACTTAATTTTTTGTTGGGCCACACTTGCTAAGGCAAGTGTGGGGTGGGGGGAATGATGTTTTGATGGGTTGTTGTTTTCTCGGTTTTGAGCTATACTATAAGGAGAAGAGGAGCTCATTTGGGCCTAGTGTTTCGATTTGGCCCAAGAAGAAAAGAAAAATCTGTCCTTTCTTCTTTCTTTCTTTAAAAAAAAAAACAGAAAAAGAAAAGAGAACTCAATCAATCAAAGTTCAAAATAAATTAGAAAGTTCTCAATGAATAAGAGTTTGGGGTTTATAAAATAAAGGGTTGGAATCAAAGTGATGAGCTCAAAAGTGATTTTTTTATGATGTTGGAGTTGGGATAGTGAGATAGGTGCTAATGTATTCGATCTCACCTCATAACACTTGAAATATAGTTGAGTGAGGCAATGAGTTCGGGTATGTTAGTATCCTATGGTTCCCAAGTGCTTAAAATAATCAAAAGGAGTTTGGATGGTTTGTATGGTAGAGATATGGTGGTACACTTGTTGATTAGGTTCACTCGTACTCCTTTTTCTCCAGTTCCCAAAATATCCTTTTCGATTAACCGGAATTACCCTATCCTAACGTTATAACCCTTCAAGTCCTACCCGATCGTGTCCAAACTTAGTGACCTTGATTAGTGGAGAGGCTAGTGGGTATGGACCCTTTTTGCATCAGATTTTCCCTTCACCTATAAATACCCCCCTTAGACATTTTCTTGGATATCAAGCTTTTCTTAGCAAAACTCTACCCAATTATTGCTCGAATTTTGTAATAGCTTAGAATACTCTCTCTTAGTGTAAATCAACAACATCTTAGCTTACTCTTTCTATTTCTTAGCTTAGATTTTCATTCCAAACACTAAGAGACCACCTTTTAATTACTTCTTTATTTTGTACTTTTTGGATCTCAACTCGAATCTCTGCAATTTTATGGTATATTTCTCTTCTCTTTTACTTGTTATGGCTCTTATTTACTGTTTTGTGCTTGTTTTGATTAGTATAATGAGTAGCTAAACACCCACATAGTCGAATCATGTGAAATTTGGTGAAATCACCCTTTGGGTGATGAAATTGGGAGTGGGTAGTTCTTTTTATTGTTGTATCTTGCATATTTCACGTCTTAGAACTCGTTATAACGGATTTGGGCTAGATTGATCACCTAGGTCAAAAATCACACACATCAATCTTGAGAGTTGTTCGAGAGAGGGGATGTGGGAAAAGGGTTCTAGGATCGCATTGTAGTGCGAGGTTACTCGTTTTTAACGTTTAAACGGCTCTCGTGCATGATTGTCTTGTGAATGAATCTCTCTTAGGAAAGGTTAGTTGACTTGGCATAAGGTGTTGGGGAAGAGTTGTTCAGACCTTAGCACCGGGATTAGGAGCACGTACCCGTGGAATTGAATGTAAGAGTTCGTTTGTTTAATGCACACTCCCGGTTTTGTCATTCCTTAGGGTGAAACTAGCTATTTTGATCATGGTTCGGCTATGTCTCTTTAATTATCTTTGAAACCTAGTAGTTTAATCTTCTATCTTTCCTTTTTATCTTTAGACTCGTTAGTTAGAATCACTAGTGTCGTTGTAGTAACAAAACCTTAAAACTTTGATCACCTAGACTAAGCATTACGTTCACTTTGGTACTTGCAAGCACGATTCCTTTGGGTTCGACCTCGTACTCCTGTAGCTATTCTAACAATCGACCCGGTACACTGCCGGTTAGAGAGTTAGTTTACCCACGGTTTCGAGTCTTTACAAATTGTTTTTGAAGGGGTAGATTTTATGCTCATCAACATACGTCCTTAAGGATGAACAAGGGCGTGAATTCAACTCCCATTAGCATGATGAAAACCTAAAAAGATACTACATGTAGGTCTTAGAAAGGTCAGGACAATCACTCTCTCGTGTTCAACGTGGGTGTTTTAGTTCCTTCAGTTTTCTACTTCTTATTTTCTCCTTTGTAATCAACTCGCACCAAGCTGCGGAACGAAATCAATGAAAACACAGTTTTGCTCTTTATCTCGGCCAAATTTATAAAACATTCACGAATAAAGTACCAAGAAAATAAACAAGTTATTTTTTAAAAAACAAGGGGGCAACACAGCCCGCTGATTTTGTCAAAAACAATGTGCAACACACTCAGTGAAGTACCTGCAAATAGAGCTCGAAAGTGGGGGCAAAATTCAAGCGAAGCAAAGATAGGTAAAGCAAAGCGATAACTGTCAAAGTTTGAGTCACAACACGTTCAAAGCACTCATAAAATGCGGTAAGGAAAAGGTGCAGAAAATAAATGTCAAAGTTATACAGACCAAATTCAAAGACAGCGAATTGAAATGTTTGGAGAAGCGTAAATTAAACTAAGCAGAGGGAGGATTCGGGTTGGTGACATCAACACATCAGCCTCATGAGCGGTGCGCTCGGCATCAACATTCAGAAAAGGAGATAAGGACTCTTCCTCTGGAATTCCTTGATGCTCCGAGGACATTGGCCTCATCCTCAACATCAGCACCATCAATCAGGGCCCTCAGATTGTTAAGCTGAACTGCAGGGGGTTCCCAAGGTGACCCTCCACCAGCGAAGTAACCCTCAATCTCGCGATCAGAATAAGGAACTAAATCATGGACACTCAACAAGCTTGGATTATACAGCCTGTCCCCAGCCAGCCTGCCACCTTATTCAAACCGGGGGCCTGACCAACCAAATCTCGGCACATGCACCTCGTGATATGGAACATCCCTTGGTCAAATCCCTCGAGCCGAGCAATGGCCAATGCCTCCCCATGCTCCACAGATGTACGATACTCCTCAACGTCTTGTCTGCAAGCCTCCTCAAGGTGGGTTTGAAACTCAGCCTCAGCAACTCTGATTTTCTCAGATAGTTCATCATTCAGCCCTCGCTCACACTCAATTTTTGCTCAGAGAGAGCAAACGATTCCAAAGCGGAATCCCTCTGCCTCTGGGACAGCGCCGGGTCCTGACCCCTTGCCTCGACCTCAGCAGTCAGCTCGCTCAATTTGTTCTCCAACTCGAACTTATCACGATTAGCCGCAACCAACTCGGCATCAAGTTTGCTCTCAGCATCAACAACACGGGCCTTCTCCTCGTCGAAAGCTTTCTGCAACTCATTAGTCTTCTTGGCTTTCTCCTTTAGTCGCTCGCAAGTCTTCTGCAATTTCTTCCTTTCAAAGGTGACTTGCCCCGCAGCAGTAACCATGTAAAAAAATCGAGTTAAAATCGCAGATAAAGGTGAAGGACGAAATGAAGACATAAAGGAAACGACTTACGATGCAACCCAAATTGCCCATCAGCCCGTAAAGATCATCCCTACTGGTCAGAAAGTCGGTCACGTGATCCTCTGCCACAATCTTGTTCGCCAACCCGACAACCGTGTTGAAAGATGGGCCTTTGAAGATAGTGGGGTCAATATTCCACACAGGAGGAACCCTTTCAGTGAGTACTCTAGCAAGGTCTCTCCCCTCAACCCGAGTCTCGGGCAGACGAAACCCGTCCCTCAACCAAGCATGACCTTCACCACCATCAAGAGAAGAAGGAGGACCAAACTTAAGAGCAGGCTCCTGGACCAACTGAACGGGACCCCTAACCAATGTCCCCATGGTTGCTCCACCAGCCTAACCCTCAGGCTCAGAAGTAACTCCAACCGGTCTAGAGGATGGACCCTCACCTTCTCTGCGTGTCCTCTTCGGCAGGGCCTGATCGCTTTCATTGTCCTAACTTTCCACAGGCACGACAACAGAACTCAGCTCCCTAATGCATATCCCCTCGTCGCGTCTTCTCTTCAATAGGGCTTCCCTCTCAACAGGGGCTTGGGGAGGAATGATTGCCCTAAGATTTTGGTCAACGATAGGCGGCGAGGCAGCATCGTTCGGCGTAACAGCCACTATTGGAGGAATGCACTGACCCTTATGAGTGGACAAAGTCTGTTCTCTAGTAAGACGTTGCTCGCGAGCTTGCCTTCTTTTCACAGCTTGAAGGGCGGTAAGATCCATATCTGCATAAATATAGCAGTCAGTCCACAAAATCCAGATAAAAGTAATCACGAAGCGGGATAGAGAACAATGAAACAAAGAAAAATCACAATAGTAACTGACAAACAGGCAACAATTACGGGGTTAGGTCCATGGTCTCGCCGATACCCCCCCACAAATTTGATAGTCAAGGGGAAACTCCCCCTCATGACAAGAAGCAAACCAATAAGGATCAGACAGAACATGGACGACTTCAACTAAGGGTTGGAGGTGCTCTACCCAGGGACCTGCAATGCTGGCCAAAGTGTTATACCTCGGCCCTGAGCTCAGAACTCTCGAATTAAATGTGTGGGCTTGGGTATGACTCACTGGGTCCCAACCCAACAACCTCTCTACTTCGGTAACAAAGGGTAAATCACTCTCAGAAAAATCAGAAACTTTTTTTACTTGCAGCAACTCAGACAACTTCGCTGACCTAGATACTCACCTTTTGAAAGGCCAACCGACGCGAGATTTAACCAGTAGACAATGATGGATCCATTGGTTCACTTTGGAAGAGTGTTTGTAAAATAGCTTTAACTTATTTTTGGTCGAGAAGGCTTGAACCTGCACTTGACCAGTTTCTGCCTGAACGGACACAGTAAGGTAATGGCCGAACACGATCAAGCTCGACTCGAATCCTAACACGCGACTGAGGGCAATAAATGCCAAAATGATCCTGACAGCTCCTAAAGTGAGATCGGCCAGGTAACACTCAACGGCATCTATGAATTCGACGAAGAACGGGTCAAAAGAGGGGCGGAACCCGCTTATCATAGAATCAAAATGAAGAGGATAAGATCTCGATCGTCTCTATAACCGACATGACTAAGATCGTCTTTGAGAAAGTGAAAACGATAATCCTCGCTCAGACTAAACGGTTCTAAAAAAGCTTCAACTGCCAGATAGGGTTTATCGTTCCTCATCGCCCACCAAGTGACGGTGCTCCTATCAAACTCGCGCATCTGGGCATATTCCCAGCTCGTCTGACGGACCACCACACCCTCAGTCGGTTGAATCATTAGAAGATGCTCATCCTGTCCCTGCTCAACCTCTGGCCCGGCCTCCACATGTTCGGAATGAGCCACAGACCCACTGGAATCGGCCCGGCCGCCTCTATTATCAGACATCGCTTGCAAAAGAGAGCGAGGTGGATAGTGAGTCACTTAAACACAAGGGTCAAGCCAGGATTAACAACCTCCGTTATCCCGAAAACTCGCTCCCCTTCAACAGTGGGAAATGCTAACCCTAATTCTACGCCGGGGACATAAACCGGCCGCTAGGAAAAAATGATACCCCGGCCCCTGAGTTCATACCCTCCAGGAACGGTAACATCCCTAACCTCAAGACGATACTAAGCCAACAAAGCAAAGGAATACAGGGACAAAAACACGCAACATAAATGATGACCGGTCGGAGATAAGCAAAAGCAAGTAATCGGCTGCCGACGGTGTACGTGCAAATACGACTAAACCCAACACATGAATTGGGGAAAAGAATAACACAACCAAGAAATAAATACCAAATCGGATGAAGGATTTACCTCGATAGTCGGATGAAGAGGAAAAAGAAAATGATGATCGCCTTTGAAAACCCGCCGGAAATCGCGAAGAGAACCACCGGAATTTCTTTCGTTAAGGAAATAAGGAAGGCCGGAAATTGTAAAAGTGAGAGAGTCCCTCCCTTTTTATAGGAGGCTCGTGACTCTTCACTGGCCCGTTAGGATGGTTGAAAGGACAGTTGAGTGTTTTGAAATTCAAAATTCGAAAAGCTGTAATAATGGCGCCGTTTCAATGACCCAAGACAATAATGAGGACAGTTTACGAAAAAGCTCGTGGGTAGTGCCACGTGGACGAATCCCCACCAATCATCCCGGACACACACAACCACCTTGTAGGAGACTGAAACTAACGACATCCCGAAGATATTGATCCCGGCCTTATCTAGGACACGTCTGTTTGAGCCAAGACAGATTCCATCCTGCAAAAGGGTCAAACCCTAAGTTCTGACAAAACAAGACTGAAAGCTTCAACGTAATCCCGCCAAGTCAGGATCACCCGCTTCAGCACGGCAACCTTGATGACGGTCAAATTATACCCGTAAAAGTCATCAACGTTTACCTTAAATCGAGATTAATAATATATATTTTATAATTAAATCACGTGTTATATTGATTATTTAATGTTATGTGTTTTATAATTTATAATTTGGTATTTATCCATTTTGTATTATTTAAAAGAGATAATTTGGTATTTATCTGTTTTTATTTATAATTTGGTATTTATCCGTTTTTATTATTTAAATATGATTTACTTTGGGATAAATATTTATTTTGTAGATTGAGATAAATTTTGGAGGATAAATGCAAATGGAAGAATTAAATCTCAAGATAAATCAAAGGAAATTCAAGATAAAGATCGGATAAGCACGGAAAGAGGAGTAAGGCATGACATGAGCCGGCGAGCCAATCAGAAGAGTGGCGCCGATGGAGGATGCGCACCAAGGGGGGAGGGGGCGCATTTTTGCCTTTGTCGGGAGATCGGCCTGGAGTTATCTCTATTTGTTTTGATATTTTGGAATATATCTTTTAATTAGTTTGAACCCCTATAAATAGAGACATATAATACACACTCTACACGCACATACACCTTAGACACTTCTCTTGAATTATAATAAAGTTCTCAATTTTTCTTAGAGCAGTTTTTATGCAAGTTCTGCAATAATGTAAGTTCTTGTATTTATTTGTTCTTAGTTCTTTGTAATTAAGCCCCCAATTATTGTTTATTGTTTGAGGTTGTTCGTTCTTCACCGGACGATGTAGATCTAAGTGTACGATATGAGGCAGTGGGGATTCCTTGTCTATAAGGATCCACACGCCCAGATCTGTCATCCGATGACCTATAGATGACTTCGGTATGATCGACAATCGTGTTTTTAGTAGATCTATATAATTGCTTTATGAATCTCTATTTTATCCGTTACGTATGTAGAAACGCTAAGATTTAGGTTTTCGCCGCGTCAATCTAGCCACGTCTTTATGGTGTGATTGTCCACCTAGAATTTCTTATCTTAGTAGGTATGGCTACGGCTACGTTGCTCGTCTGTTTTAATTAGCGTATTATTAAGAAATACCAATATAGGGCTCCTAGGTCGGCTCATAAATTGATCTTCCGGGACTTTCAGCGAGATCTAGATCTGTTCTGTATTTTGGAATTGTCGACACCTAGTTATACGTAAATCGTAGATTAACATGAGACCGTGCAGGTGATTGTTAATGGGACAGAGACTGATGCGATCGCTTAGGAAGTACACCTAATCACATGAATGTTGCCTAGGTGAGGAATACGGTTAATATCGGCATCCCTAGTTTTGTAAGCGTGCGAGTTATATAAGATGGAGGCCGGAAAAGCGAAGTCACGTAATGTAGCATAGTGATCTAGATGGCCTAACCGGAGCTAGATCTAGTTTAGCGGATGACTCCCGTAGCCAATATAAAAGAGATACGAATCGGGTTAATAGTTGTCGAGTCTAGCTTAATTATATAGAATCTCTAGATCCAAACGATAATCTAATGATTGGGGAGATTAATTACGTGTCTTTATTTGTGTTGTGTCGAGTCGTGTCGTTTATCTTTTCTTGTCTCATGTTGGTCGTAGACCGCTTTGTGTCCTTGACATGAATAATTAATTGTTTGTATATAAATGACCCACAATTGGTTCCCTGTGGGATCGACCTTGATTCGCTATAGCTATACTACGATGGACCTAGTCCTCTTGCTAGTATTGGTTTATGGTGGTCAAGTATTTTATTATCACTTGATCTACGTCATCAAACCTCGCAGCCAGTCGCATTCGCACCATAAAAAGCTGCCAAGACCGATCGCTAAAGAGCGCGGCACAGGACTAAGCACGTGAGCCCCAACGCCAAATAGGTAGGCCGCGGTACAGCAGTTCAATCAGAGAATGATATGTCGACTGGCTTACTGCCATTCTCCCTGACTTTCCCCATAGTGATTGAAAGCTTAGAGAGTAGGGGGGCACTGATATACATAATCCGTAAAAGAGAAGGCCAACCCAGGATAGGGCGACCGGCCCAATCGGATAGCATGAAATAAGACGAGCCGGGTCGAAGACTTCCCATCCCACCAGTACTGTCAACCAAGACTTTGGCTCGATGGCGGGATCTGGCTAAAACCCTTCATACGCCCTTTGTAAGGCGAGATGAAGCACTGGGGGCCATTCCGCCATCCCCTCACCTCGAAGCCCGCTAATGCAGGCAGCCAGGTCAAGCTTACAAGTATGGAATCAAATGAGATCGAGATGAACGCCAGCCAGCATAGAGCTGTCGTACTCCATCCGTAAAGTTGTCTTATGTATTTATTTATTACATATATTCCATGTAAGCACCGACCATATAAGCCCTATAAATAATGGCACCTATAACCCCGAAAAAGGGGAGAATAATAGAAAATACAGACCAAGCCCTGTTTCTTGAGCTTGTCATTCTTATGTTCTTGAGCTTTCTTTTATCTTCACATTGTTCTTGAGTAAATCACCATAAAACACCACCTTTAATCTAGATATCCTCCACCAAACACCACAAAACCTGTCTGTGACGTTCCCGACAGCGTCAAGTACTAAAGAAAACTCAAGTAAATTACTACTTAGCTTAGATTTTGTGGCTCTCTACCGCAGATTATAACACATTGAAAAAGTTATTCACTTGGTATAACTCAGACTACTTTTTGGGACAAGTCAAGTAATGGATTGATCAATTTCACACTATCTTGTTTTAAAAATACATTTCTTTCATTACTGTCACAATTAAGAGGACGTGCATGGGTACTGCTTTTTCTTTTTTCTCTGTATCTTAAACATAAGGTACTAAGAAAGTCACATTATGTTGTGTGTGTATAAAATAAAACATAACTTTTTAGCTTTTCTTGTAATGGACCTAAGCTTCATCAATAGTTGCAATGGAACATTTGGGCCTGAACTGAGCTGAGCTTCAATCAACAATTTAGGACTTGGACAGAGTGCGCCCGGGTGCCCAAGAATACAAATCAGGTGGTAAATTTCCATTTGTAATCAAGTTTTGTGGTAATCCATACATGTCTGAAGCCTCAACATGGTGTCTCTGCCTGTTGTTGTTATTGTTGTTTTGGTATTGCTGATTCTGGCTTGCTGCAGATGCATTAGCAACAGAAACCATGTCATCATCGTCTAACGGTAATCGATCGAAAGTAGCATTCATGAAAGTTGCTGCCATGATCACAACCGGTCCCGATGCAATCAATGCACCAACCACACACCCTCCTACTACCTGCCCTTGAGGCCCTGCAAGGTAAATAGTAAGTCCAGCAACACCTGGTGGTGCTGGTGGCGGAAGAACCGATCCAAGTAAAGACAAGATCTCGAATCTTCCATGAAGAGTTACAATAGCTCCTGATGAAGAAGGTTGGCGTAACGTGACATTCGTTACGCAACCTGTTGCGTTCAGTATAGAGATACCCCGTTGATTCCGCCTAGCAAAGTTTGCCAAGCTTTCAGTCACATCACAACCCGAGTTCACCTCCATTGCTTGTGCCCTTAATGCATTAGCACTGTCTCGAGTGATGATAATAGGCGGTTTAGGCTTGTTCTTTGATCCTGCTGGCCTTCCACGTGGTCTACGTACATTGTTGTCTCCTTGATGATCACCTGTTGATGCAATTGCTTGTAAAGCTTTCGGTATTTTGGCTGAATCTGATTCTGCAACATGGTTTAGTGTACCTTTGGGTGTAAGGTCTGTACCAGTGCCTGCCATCTCTTTTTTGCTTAGTAGGATTTTAAGAGAACACACAAAACTTGCATTTAAGTAGATGGATTTTGCAGATAAACCAAATAATATTCTAGCAGGTTAGGAGATGGTTAAGTAACCTCAACAATTTGGCTTATTATTTTTCAATTTGATTTTTTTTTTTTCACTCCTTGCCTACTTTTCAACCAATTTTATCTCTCATGTCAATTGCCTGAATCTATTCCACATGAATTATAGATTTCATTGAGAAACAATAGATTCTGAACCTAAACAAGTGAAAAATCTCAGAATATATATCTTAGCAAAGACACATGCTCCCCAGATTGACAATAGCTAAAGAATTAAACATAAAGATTAAATCTTGCTTATGAAATATGAACATTCAGTATCAATTTAATGCTTGAAATGCCTCAAACATACAGTTACAGTAATGTTCTGAAATAAAAATAAAAATAAACAGAGACATTTATATTCCATCCATTAAAGCATATATTTGACTTGCTAGATGATGTTTCTTTTCACCTGATAAAAATTCATGAACTTCCTCATCCACTTCAATTGAACTGCATCCTGGTTGTTTGCTTATCCTCTTCTCCTTCATTGCTACCCTCGCCTCAATCGCTTTCTCGAAATGCCCCGAGGCGGCATATACATTAGACATCAATGTGTAACTACTGCTTTCATCTGGCTCTAGTTGAGCCAATTTCTCAGCTGCCTGTCTTGCCATTTTAATGTTCTTGTGATACTTAGCAGCTGATAGAAGAGAGCCCCATATAGCAGCGTCCGGATTCATTGGCATCCGTTTTGTAAGTTGTTCTGCTTCTTCAAGGTGTCCTGCACGGCCTAATGTATCGATCATGCAACCGTAGTGCTGACCTGACGGCTTGATATTGTAAACCGTTTTCATTATTGTAAAGTAGTTCTTTGCTTCATTCACTAGTCCTGAATGGTTGCACGCGGTTAAGACACCGATGAAACTAACAGAATCCGGTTGAAGCCCTGATGATGACTGAAGCCTAGTAAATAACTGAATCGCTTCGTTTTGGAATCCATTAGTAGCTAATCCCATTATCATTGTGTTCCAACATGATAATCCTTTACCTGGGGTGTTCTCGAAAACACGACATGCGGTTTTGATATCTCCACATCTACAGTACATGTTTATGAGTGCTGTAATGACAATAACATTCAGCTTGACATTATGCTTCTTCAGATAAGTATGAATCCACTTACCTTGTTCTAGTGCACCAAGATTTGCAGAAGCATTCAGTAAACTCACCAATGTATATTCATCTGGCTCAATTCCTTGATCTTGCATTTCATGGAAAAGATCCAAAGCCTCTGTCCACTTCCCATTTCTCACATAACCACTCATCATACTATTCCAAGAAACCTCATTTCTGAACTGCATTGATTCGAATAGCCTCCGCGAATCCTCAATCTTTCCACATTTAGCAAGACCAGTGATCATTGAATTCCATGCCACAACATCTAATACCTCATTTTCATCAAACAATTTCTTTGCTTCACTCAAAAACCCACAATTGGCATACATGTTAATCATCGTGTTTCGTATGAACTGATCGAATTCCAGGCCTGATTTCACTACCCTTCCATGAAGCTGAGCTCCATCTTTAGCTAGTCCAAGTTGAGTATAAGCTTTGAACACTGAAGGATAAGTTAGCCTTCCTGGTTGGATTGATGAAGTAACCAACATTTGAACAAAAAGATCAATTGCAATTTCTGGGTTTGGGCTTCTGGAAAACCCCCTGATTATAGTATTCCAGCTAAACAGATTTGGGTTTTCAATTCCAGTGAAGAACAAATAAGCATAGTTGAGGTTACAGGCTTGGGAAGTGGCACAAAAGTCTAAGATTCTGCTAGCTGCTATTATATCTTTGACTAGTCCTGTTTTGATGATCTGGGCATGAAGCATTTGAAGGTCTTTCATGTTTGAGCATTTGTTTTCTAGAAGGTAGAGGGAGGGATGGTTTGAGATAAACTTTGATATAGGGGTTGATGATGGTTGAACATATGAGCAAAAACATCTTGACATATATGGTTTTCTGTGCTGAATTTGAAATATATGAACAAAGAAACAGATTTTGCTAGTGATTTATGCAAGTTTGTCCGAACAATGCAATATGGATAAGGTGCTTCTTATCATTCTTGGCCTCTAACCAGATAAGGTTGAGTGAGCTTTGAACTAAATTACAAACTTCTGGGAGTTTCAATTCTATGGAACGTTGGGAAAGGGACACCTATTTTGTACCACATTGATTCTAGGTGACGTCTTTGTCTCAGATACCGAGTCATTATTTGAAAAAAAAAAAAACACTTGGAACGTATATAATTAAAATTTAATCTAATTATATATGTAATACAATATCAACATCAGAGTTCAAGCGGAAACAAAACGCTAGACTCAGGAAACTAAAACGATTAATCCAAACGATCGAAAAGCAACACAAACTAAATCTAAAACATTATTTACAGACCTTTATACAATTGTCAAATACAAATCATTCTTGATAACCACAAACGAAAACCACTAATTTCTAACTTTACAA
Organism: Gentiana straminea; assembly: GCA_036785695.1. Classification (NCBI taxonomy): domain Eukaryota; kingdom Viridiplantae; phylum Streptophyta; class Magnoliopsida; order Gentianales; family Gentianaceae; genus Gentiana; species Gentiana straminea. The sequence continues at coordinate 6,995,633 of JAVUPR010000497.1, read as the reverse complement.
AGATACGGAAAATCTATATCCAAATACAACGAAATTAAAAGAATGGAAGCTCCACTTGCAACATCCTCGGGGTCACTCCTCAGTGACCTCGAATCCAACATACAATACATCACCTTCTCGGGATGGGGAACAATAATGAAAACGGTAAGTACATACGTATTTAGTAAGGGATAGAAAATCGGTACTGACAAATATATATCATGTAATAAACTACAGATACTATCACATATATTGTAAAATGCTCACTCTCTCTCTCTCTGCTAGCTCTGTTAGCAAAACCTTCGACCAAAAAGGGATTTGTTACGTTATGACCCAAGGAACTTCGCCGGGTGATGGGTATGCACCAAGACATGTTCCGTACCTCATATGACATAAATTGTTCCGTGTGGACTGTTCCATACTGAGAAAATGAAACGTGCCTTATCATGAACCATAACGTGTTAGTTTTTAGACACATCACGTAGGTTTGTTACGAAGTTAAACTAATGGTCTAGGTTCACGTATAGGCTTCCTAAGGACATCTAGTCCTAGACATTCTAAATTAGCTACCTAGCACATAACAAAAGGATTATTGGCTACTAAGGCAATATCCCGCAAGGTCTAGACAACCGCCTTCCGGTGCTCCCATCTTCTCCCCGCGGAGGGTCTCAATTGTGGTTGCTACCAGAAGTCAGTGTTAGACTTTGTCAAGTTCCAAATAATGTCCCAAAATCATACAAGCCATGTTACATCGAATAAAATAAGGTAAAACAACACTTCTGGGGGTTAGGCTCACGCGTATGAAGCCTTAGGCGCGCGCCCAGCTTGACTGAAACTTTTTTGAACTCTTTGAACCGATAGGGGCACGGCTATCGAAAGGCTAGGCGCTCGCCTACAAGTATTGAGACCTTTTTCCCCGGACAACATAGGAGCACGCCTATCATGACTGCGAGCAGTTTTCTGCATTTTTCGATCCATGTTCAGTTTTCAGCCTTTCCAACATCTAAATTAGTGTCTTTTAGACACTAATACATCACAACATCTACAACACATATTCATATGCAATCCAAACATCGAAAGCCCGCCATAGGAATTAGATGAATATGATGTTGATCATTTGTGTTTTAAAGGAAATGTGTAATGACCAAAATATGTTATTAAGAGCATTTTTTTAATCTTTGAGGAAAAGGGTCCACCACCGCAGCGCGCGGTTCTCATGTAATATAAAATGCTTGAAAGTTACGAAGTCTGACAACATTCCGGTCACTTCGAAGCCTTGTGGCTTGTTTGTTACATATGAATGAAATGAAATAGAATTATTCTTCAATTCATTCGAATGTTTGTGTATAGTTATAAGGTGGGGTAGCGTGGGTGGTGAGGTGAGAAAGGGTGGGAATGGATGGACAAGGTAGGGTTGGTGGTGAGTAAGAGAGGTGGGGTAGCGTGGGTGGTGAGGTGAAGTATAATAAGTGGTAGGGTGGGAATGGATGGACAAGGCAGGGTTGGTGGGGTATGGTTAGGTAGGGTAGCAAGATGGTGGGGTACGTTAGGTAGGGTAAGATGTGTAGTAGAGTGGTGTAGTTGGTGAGAAAGGGTAGGGTGGGTGAGTGGTGGGTTAATGTTGAGTGTGGTAGGCTGGACGGCTGAATGGAGTACATGTTTTTCATCAAACAACCTTAAACTATGAATTGCATCAGCCTCTGATACAATGCATTTAACCCAAATCATAGAGAATTACCTTTCATTTTGCAGTGTTGTATTAATTGTGTTCTGACAATAACCATAGTATCAAATCTTTAAACAAGAATGAAATCAAATCCGTATCAAATTCAAGTTTCTGAACACTTGGCGATAATGCATTTCACTTGGCAAAAAAAAAAAAAAAAAAAAAAAAAACATTTATATCCTACAGTAAAGAAAATAGCTGTTCAAATAGCACAACCCCCACCCCACTTTCAGTCCTGGCATGCCTGTTGTCTGAGCCATTGATCAAAGAAAACCCCGTTAGTTGATGAAAGGCCACACGGACATGTCCTCGTCCCTGTAGCCTGTAGGACCACATAAATTTTCACAGGCTAGTACATCCTAGAAGAACCATACTGAACAACAGTTCCTACATTTCTAGTTCCAACAGCTGCAGCAGCCGCGACACCTATTCCACTATACTGAGCTTTTGCCTGCAGCAAATTTGTGTCTATTGCAATACTGTCCTTTGCCACACTGTTTAAATTTGTTGCAGCAGCAGCAGCAGCAGCAGCATGCGCCATGTAAAACGGACTACTATCAATATTGATTGCAATCTCCGGAACTAGTTTCATAGCTATGCCACACTGAGGCCGCACTACCTGTCTTGCTTGTAGAGTGTTTCTTGCTACATCCACCATTGACATTTCGGGCTTTAAAGCATTATTTCCTCCATAGAAATTTGCAGAGGCGTGCAACGTTGCAGGTAAAGCCTGATTTTTAACTAGTGTTCGATGGTCGTATACTTCTTTAACGGCATTTCCACTATCGTATAGCAATACAGGGACAGACCCCACTACTTTCCCTGGCTTGGCTAGAAAATCCACAAAAGGCAAACAACACCATTCGGGTTCATGTAATCAGAACATAAGATCCAGTTTTCTGCTAAATGCATTTTGTTAACGAAATAGTAGTACAGTTATTAACTTTACCTTGAGGGATTTTCTGTTGTCCCGGAAAATTCCTGGATAGTTTACCAAGAAAACCATCAGGGTCTCTGAGGCTTCTATTACGCGGCTCTTCCCCTGCTGGCCCGTCTTTCCCATTACAACCAACACTTGATTGTTCTTTTAGCGGGACTGCATTCGAATGTACAATGGTAGACCTATAAAACAACACATGTCTTTTATCATTGATTTTTCATGCATTACTTGACGTAGCTTGATAACAAAGAAACCACCATCAAGAAAGTGTAGGCTCACTGCTCGTCAAGAGAAAATAATAAAGACGGATATTAGTATCTACACGTACCTAGGAAGAGAAACATGTTTTCTTTCAAAAGGAACACCAGACTCAGAACTCCCAGGATTTTCTTCTAAATGAGCAAAATGCTTTCTAAAATGATCAACGGCACTGCAATAAAAATATTGGAGGAAACCAGAGGATGATATTTGTAAGTGATGGAGTTGAAGTATAGAATTACACCCAACAAAATTCCATCAAACGTTTTCCTATCATATGGACAAGAAATGCGATGAAATGTTTGGAGAGTGTGAATATCCAACAAGATTCAATCAAACCTTATTAATGGCGATTAGAGAACCTCATTACCTGGGGTAGATAAAGTTGGTCCTTTCTATTCCATTCACATAATCCTTGAGCAGTTGTGGATGATATTCCAGTATTTCTCGAAATATTAGTTCACGTATGTCATCCTTTGTGACCCTTCGCCTCTCAAATTCAAACTCCATCTTTGAAATAGGCTGGCAAGATGGCTCCCTTTCAGCTTTAGCAAGACCCTTGAAATATGGATCAGCCAATGCCTGACATTTTACACAAGAAAAAGTTTGAGTTTTTCATCTTCTTCTCCCTTAAAGGTATATCACAAATAAACCATATTCACCAATAAGAAAGCAAAACTTTCAGATGCTCCTTTATTAAACAAACCTCTTCAGCTGTAGGCCTGTCCTTTGGATCAAAGGCAAGTAGCCTTTCTAGCAAACGAAGAGCAGCAGGATCTGCATTTGGAAACTTTTGACTGAACGGGATTGGTTGTTTCTTCCGCATAGTTGTGAGGTATCTCCTAGCTTTCTCATTTCGAATCTACAACAGGCACGCAGAAATTTCAAAGGTCAGCTAGTTCAATAATGTGCCACTTAACATTTAAAGATCAGAACACATGTGTAATGTAATATACCCGACAAATCGTATCCATTGAAGGTGTCCCAAGAAGATCCGTCATCAAATCCAGCTGATGAACAACATTCTTCCCTGGAAAAAGTGGTTTTCCAGTCAAAACCTCAGCAAAGATGCAGCCTATACTCCATATGTCAATTGCAGAAGTGTACTGCAGGAGAATGCAAAAAGAAAGGAAGTATATCAGCTTGAGAGCAAGCATAACCAACACAGATAATCAATTTTCCCAGGTTCCAAGATTCTCTTAGTTATCATAGTTCAAATAATACACAATTTACCGGAGGTTGGATTACACACCAAAATCCTGATTTGATGCAAAGCAAGGCGGTTTTTACCTTAGAGAAAAATGAGCCGCACAACTCCGGAGCTCTATACCATCTGGTAGCAACATAATCCTGTACATTACGTAATTCAATGCAAGATAATATTATTACCAGGAATAATAAAAAGATTGCTTCCTATGCAAGAAAGCATAATAACATAAAACAGAGAAGGTTAGTATATTCAGCATAGGATACCGTCCAAAATATTGTGGTGGGTGTATCATTGAATGCAACTCTTGCCAAGCCAAAATCACAAATCTTGAGTTTACAATTTGCATTAGCCAATATGTTTTTAGGCTTCAGGTCTCGGTGGTAGACGTTAGCTGCAATCAAATACATAGACATAAGATAATTAAAGACCACAATACAGTAAGTTACACACCTTATTTCAGGCGTTAAGTAGGGAAATTGGGCTATTCACCTACACGCATTTCCATCACACTAAGGTAAACGGCTACATAAACGACGAACAGAAGAGACGTACAATACCTGTGTGAATATATTTTAGGGCACGAAGTAACTGGTAAAGAAAAAATTGGTAATGCTCCCGGGTCAGGTCATCATTAGCCTTGATAACTTGGTGGAGATCAGACTCCATGAGCTCAAATACAACATAAATATCTTTGAATTCCCTTCTCGAAGGTGGGAGCATAATGTGCTTAATTTCAACAATGTCAGGATGCCGTAGTAGTCTAAGAAGCTTTATTTCGCGCAGTATGCGAGCAGCATCAGAGATGTGTTCAAAAATACCGTGAATTTTCTTTATTGCAACCCTTTCACGAGTATGGGTATCAATTGCAGAGCAAACAACACCATAGCTTCCTTTCCCTATGACCTCCTGAATTTTGTACCTATTTGCATCGCCATATTCTGAGAAGAAATCCATCTCTGTTGAACTCTGCAATATGGATAACAATCAGAAGGACCAAGGATATCAAAAGAAAAAACAAAACAAAAAAAGAAAATCACTACCACATAATAACTGAGGATCCCTTCAAAAAAATAAATAAATAACCGACTATGAAGAGATAAATATTGCCTTGTTTCTGTCAACATCTTAAGCTTTTGTCTGTTAAGTGAAGTGAAGTGAATTCCACGCAATTCTTCCTCACCCTAACCATCTTGAGGCAGACAGCTACTGCACAGAGCAGAACTATTCCCCCCCCCCCCCCCCCCCTTATTTTTTAGCAATGCTACTAAAAAGGTACATATTCTTTCCTTGAATGGTCGAAGATGGTATAAAGAGTATAAAGCAACAAAAACCCAATAACAAACTTTTCAAAAATTAATAAAGAAAATACAGCATTCCAAAAGAAAGAAAACAAAGAAACTAATTGGCTCAACAGGTTCCATTGTTGAACATGTCGAATGACAGACTACAGTTTAAAGATCTCATCAGTGCAAGGGGGAAAAGAAGCAATTCCTGTGATCTTTTCTCTTTGTTATATTGGACTACATCGTACACCAATGTAACCATCAAAAGAAAGATCGCCAACATTAATGTAATTAAAATTGATTGTATATATTTTCAAAATATTGTTGAAGATTAAAGCAACTTACTTTCTTTCTTTGATCAGGCTGCATTTTCAATCCCAAATTCAAAGGAAACAACAGATAAAGTTAATCTTTCAGTCTTTTAGCCCAAAAACGGATTGGAATCGGACAAGAGTTTCACCCACATTTGCCCCAACGCCCTCGGCTACGAATCAAAAGAAACAAATCCCAGTTGGCCGTCTTCGAATTCTTCAAAATAAATTCACCCAATTCCTTCATGCACTTCCCCTCTTCTTATTTATTTTTTCCCCCACCCAAAAAAAGCCCGCCTGAAAATCAAGTCTTGCAATTCTTCCCCACCAAAGAACACAAAAATTACAATCTCATAAATGTCATCACATAAACCGTCAAATCCACCGCTGGAAAGAACCCAATTATCGTTATCCAAATCACTAAAGAACCCTTCTCTTCAGTTACAAATTTCACACCAGATTATCCTTCCTGAAAAAAGAAGGATGTATGGTTTGGAATAATGGAGGATTGGTTTGAAACTGAAGAAAAGGGTAAGGAAGGTAGGAATTGGAGTTCTGTCGGTGAGGAAATAAATGGGTTTTAGAGAGAGAAATGGACGGAGGGATCTCGGATAAGTTTGGAGAGAAGGATGGGAAGAAAATAAAGAACTGAGTATATGCGCATATATTATAACATGGGGTGGACGGTACTCATAATGCATACGAGATTGGACGTAGATAGAGGACAAATTTTATAATATAACCGTTGTAGTAAGGTTGTATCAAGTTGCATACATTACAACTATTTATTTTTAATATCTCACACACGATAAAAGTGTATTATGTGAAAGAGAGTAAAAATGAGAGGCTCTAATGTATGCCACTTGGTACAACCTTCTTACAACCGTTGCACCATAAAATCTCTCGTAAAGTCTCGCATCGATAAAATAATAAAATATTTATTCCTATATAATGGTAGAATATAAAAATATTGTCAACTCGGGTTAGTTCTTTTAAATTAAAGGAAAATGATAACCTAAAGAGTGATCGAGTCATTTATAACTCATTTAAGGCCGTGAGACCCAAGTTCTGGGGTGTTACATATTGGTATTCAGAACCGCGACCATACGGACCTAAGTGTTCCCTTATAGTCAACTCGGGTTAGTCATTTTAGACCGATCGAGGACGACAGTCTAAGCAGTTGTCGAGATCATTTATAACTCATTTAACGCCGCTAGACCCAAGTCTCTGAGGCATTACACAATATAGTTTGTTAGGAAATCTACGCGGGAACGCAGCGGAATTCTAAAAATTTATTTCCTTTAACCATGATCGACTTCGTTTAAGCAACAAACATAATAAGATAGTAGACGATGGTTACCTTGCTTGATCTAAAAGATCGATGCTTTGATCGTTTAAGGAGAGTAGTGATGCACGGAGCCGCCCAAGCGTTCGGCCTCTACCGCTAGTCCACACGAACAACCCGCTTGAATCCACCATTGGATTGCTACTAGAAAAATCTGGTTGCTTTAGACCGGCCTCTTTTCTCTCTCAAATCTCTCTCTAAGAAGCTCTCTATTTTTTTCACAAGAAACTATTAGTCTCTTAGAATTGTGATTTTTAAAAGAGCTAGCCAACCCCTTTCTTATATAGGTGTTGGGGCACCCCTCATGTATCCCAATCTGATTGAGATTACCTTCCTAGTAGATTGAGGAGAAATAAAATATTTTCCTAATAAAATAAGGAAAATATATTTGATTGATTTATCTCATTAATATTCAATATCTTATATTAAATATTTTGTCAAGTATATTGACTATATCCAATATTGAATATATCTTTTATTATATTACCATAAATCTATTTTTTCCAAAAATCAATTAATATACAATATTAATATTATTGTAATCTTATAAATTAAAGAGAGATTGAGGGAAAAGCACAGAAAAGATTACAAAATGAATAAATAGGACACACTTCTTTTTTTAGTTGTAAAAAGGACAAACAATTTCAGACGGACAAAATTACTCATTTATAGAAGGGACGCGCACATATGCATATCTTCGGTACTTCCGCCGGACCTTCGGGATTGTTTTTTTTTTTTTTCAAGCATCCGTAACTTTTGATTTACAACTCCGATCATCATTTTTCACCAACATTCATTTTTGTTTCTCTTTAATTTGAGCCCAAATACGACACCCTTCCGACGTAAATTTTGAAAGTCGAAAAAAATATTTGTATTAACCGGAGCGTTTTTCTTATAAACGACTGTAACTTTTGATTTCGAACACCGATCATCAAAATTGTTTCACCAAAGTTATTTTTTATCTTCATTTTGAGACCTCATTTGATACTTTTTCGACGTAGTATTTGAAAGCCGAATTTAATCGCAGTATTTACACTAACACGGTATCAGTATCAATAAACAGTATCAGGCTCATTTAAGGCTTAATTCAAGTGACTACTTCAAGACACACATATATGGCTCATATAAGGCTCATTTAAGGCTTAATTCAAGTGATTAACTATTAAGCCTATGTCAAGTTTATATGGTTTTGATTGATAAAAGGAATAGCATAGATTAACTTGATTAAGGAGTGGTGTTTATAACATGCAGGTTCAGTTCAGGATATGTGTATAAACAATATAAACTCAGATGAACACCAGCTGATATAAACAAAGGATGAACTAGACGATTACAGATAAAATCAATGTTCAGGTACAACAATTCACATACAAATTAAGATATGCTACAGATCAATACAACTGTCAGATTATACAAGAATATACATCAGAACATTCCAACAGACTGTTAACAAACTCAGCAGATTAATAGCAAGTACATCAGACTATAGATTTAGTACAATAGGTACATCAGACTAAAAGGTAATACATAGAAGATCAATACAAGTCTGAAACAGTCTGAATTATCAACCAAATTATAAGAAGGATATTCAAGTTCAAAGAACTAAATTATCATGCCCGAAATTCACAAGGTGCTAAATTACAAGTTCAGTAAGCCTATGAACTTGGCCTATCTATTACATGATGATACAATGTAGATAAAAAAACCTCAGCACGCCAAGGCACACAGTAAGCCTATGAACAAGTCCTATGAACTAGGTCTATCTATTGCATTAAGGCACACAGTATCAGTATCAGTATCAGTATCGGTACACAGTATCAGTACACAGTATCAAGCTCAAAAGGACTTTCCTTTCGGTTTTTTGTTGCAAGGTCTATGTCCCCCAAGTCCTTGATATGAACTGAATGTCTTCTTACAGTTCAAGCACTCATATTTACTTCTTTTCGGAGCATGTTTCGATACTACTTTTTTTAGGATCATTTCTTTTAGACCTCTTATTGTTCTTGGGTTCAATCACATTAGGCCACTTGTTCTTGGCTTCATAAACAACTGCATTCTTGAAAAATCCTTCGAAAGACGTATCCGATTTACCTTTTTCAACACATTCATCCAAATCGTAATTTGAATCAGAGCTTTCTTGCTTATTAACCTCTACTTTACTATTCATTTTATTACCTCATGGAGTAACAACTTGAACAAAGACGGGATTTCGAGTGATTTTCGTCTTAATAGAAGATAATTTAGTTTCTAAAACATCAGATTGATTGTCAGAAGATTCTACAACTGAATTCACCCCACCCCAGTTACTAGAATCCTTAGACAACATCATCAAACACATAGCCACCTCTTCTTGATCTTGCTCATCAATCTCCGAAACCGAAGAGGAAGAACCATTACCTAAACAAACAGAAGACGCAATACATTATTCCAATTAATTATGCTATCTTACACTTAAGATTCAAACACAATTATCAAAGTTCAACCTGCAACAGAAATTTTCTATCAAAATAAACTTGCAACACAAATTACATATTCTTAAAAATGATTAGACATATTGGGCATTCCACAAACCCAACAATGTCTTCAATTTCATTTGAAACGATAATCTTATGTAAGAAATTTTGTGCCGGTTGTATTTGTTACCCGTTCGAATGGTAGGCCATCGTAATCACCGAGTTCATAAGCCTACTGAGTTCATAAGCTTTAAAAACATGGTAATACACACCATTCACGGCACATGTTTGAGTAGAAAACGCAGCTCCGATGACTCCGAATTCCTTGGACAAATCACGATCCCATGGCAAAAAAGAATCATAAAAAACAAGAAAGAGGAAAAACCAGAGCAGGAGGAGGGAGGGAGAGTAATGACTTCAGATTCATGGAGATGAATTTGCCTTTTGATATTTTTGTGTGGCAGAATATTTATCCCCTGCAAGCTATCGAGCAACTCCGCAGAATCAGATTTTGGAAGATGTTTTGGACGTCTGAAATAATCTCCGTATGTCTTTGCCAGAGGTATCATAAATATTGGAATCCAGCGACACAATAAGGGTATTTTAGTCCAGTGGAATTTATTTGTCCTTAATGCAACTAAAAAATTGAAGCTGGATTAGCACTTAATTAAGGGGGAAAAAGTGGACTATAAACTAATTTTTTCTAAATTAAATTGCACAATCCAAGTGTCTCTTATACACATTGAATCTGCGTCCCATATAGCCAAACATTGGCTTCCAGAAAATTCTTAATTAATATAATACTATGATTAATTAATTTGCAAAATACATGTGTATCATATACATATATATTTTCGACATACACATATACATCATATGTATATTTAATTAATCAACATAATTAATATCTTGTATTATATTTATTCATAATAAATAAATACCACCATATTAATTTATCACTATACTGTATAGTCGAGATAAAACTTTCCTTATTTGGTTATCACTATAACCGCATTTTAATCCGGCTAGATGTTCTTATGTGTGTGAGCCGATAGGCTTCCGAATATGTTGGCCGTAGGCACAAAGTACAAATTACGAAAATGCCCTTCATACCTAACGATCACGGGATAGCGTCTAGCAACACACCGTGACCCCCAATCATCGGAAGAGTCAAATGCAATGACTACTACCTTTCATGTGAAACAGTTACCGTGTAAATAGAATCCTATCGCTGTATTAATATCCATACGGTCGTACGTCAAGTGTCAAACATCAACGACCGTATCTTATAATCTGGATATCATGCTCTCTCGAAGTAACTAATTTACTTCCACTTTGCAAAGATTCACGAGAGTAAGACATTCCTTATAAGAAGGCCCTTTCGGATATTCACGTACCCTTATTGATAGGGTACGCGATTTCTGGACGACCAAACATGTATACTCCGCATGTTTCAGTATCATACCGAATCACTACCGCATGATCGCCCCATGGCTAGGGGAAACCTCAATAGTGTCAAAGCATGACAATCCACACCGTGATGCCATGTAGACTCTGGTCCTAAGGATAACTACACAACCGTCATATAGTGTGACACTTAACAGTGTAAGTGGGTCAGTCTAACATACGCATTCTCTAATACACGTCCACGTACTGTCCAAATGTCTATACACTTCGATAGATGAGATTTATCCCTGCCCTTAAAGACAGAAGACATCTAATACGTGCTAGCATGTTTTTACTATCAATGGCCTGTTTAATAGTACATAAGCCTAGAGACATTTAAGTATCAAACTTATTAAAGTGATTAGAGATCTCATCAACCATAATCGCCTATCATGGTTTCTCTATCACGGTTTAATACTAAGGACGTTATCATATAACAATTCATAATTGGTTCTTTAAAAGAACAAATATATGACAACAGAAAAGCCATTTATATATATGTATAATCATAAAGAAATAGTAGAAATGATCCGACCCGGTCGGATCCGGTCCAACCTGATTAGGTTTAGGACACTATTTCAACATAGTTCACCAGGGAACCATATACTCTACATTATATATAGAGAGTTATAATTTAGTATGTTTAATCAATTATATAGATAATGCATCTGCAACAATGTTAGCCTTCCCAAGATGATAATGTATGGAAAAGTCATAATCTAGATACTCAAGCCATCCTCGCTTTCAAACTCTTGTTGTTTGTATAAATTTGTATGTAATCCCGTATAGGTAATGCCTTCATATCTTCAAGGCAAGAACCACAGTTGGTAACTCGAGATCGTGGGTGGGATATTTATGCTCATATTGCTTTAACTCGCAAGATGCATATGATATCTATCTCCATGCATCAACACACATCACAAAAGATCTCATACTCATTATGTAGCGTAGGGAAGGTGGGTTCCACTTGTAAAGTGTAAATTTTCTTGTCAACATAATTTATACTTTATTTTGGTTGTTTCCTCCTTCCATAGTACTTAATGGCAAAGTGAGGCATATCGCAGTGTGTCTGACTTCCGCAGCTGAGCTGACGTATATCAGTAGAAGTTGCCAAGGCTCAAGAAGACATCACCTTTTACAAGAACATAATGCCCAACTAGAGAGGACTGCTTAAAAAATTCTATTGCAACTCATCAACTGAAAGTCAAGATAAATGCATGATAGAGGCACATGATACTCTCGTGGCAAAGCAGGAAGCCAAACTGACAGCTGTTGGGCAAGAGAGGGATCAATCTCAAGCTGAGCTGGCCAAAATATAGTGTCCAAAAAGCAAGTTGAAGAGCTAAAGAGCCTATTGGCTAAATAGGTTGAGGAACAAGCAGCCCTGGTAGCCAAACATGTTATGGAGCGAACAACCTTGTGTAGGAAAAATTAGTTGTCTGATTTGGATTATAGTAATCTGTTTTTATTGTTTATAGAAACTTTCCAAATAGAAAAAGCAATATTAAACAACAGAGATGAAGAAACAATTTTATGAACATGTATTTCACATGTATACTCACAACAACACAATAATATGCACAGAAAATTGAACGACACAAAGCATGAGTAAATACGAAAACTTATTGTTTAGAATGAGGCGCGTAGAACGCTTTCCTTAAGAATTTATTGCCCCAATTAAATGCCCACGGTTATAGAAATTAGTCTCCCGAGATACAACAGTCTTTTCCTTATTCTGGTTGTGGACTTCAATGTGAACAAGCGGTGAACTGATCCGGCTTTGAATATCCTTGACTTATGAAATGCAAAAAGTGCAGGCTTTTGTTTTTGCAAAATGTAAGAAAAGTATGCAGAATTTTAATGCAGAAAATTCTGTATGTTTTCATTCCATGTCTTGGGATTATATAGGTAGAGAAAAGCTATTTGGAAGAGCAGCATCTCTTCAAAATTTTGGTTACAGAGGAAGTTATTTTTGTTGGAAATAACCGAATTTTGAACGGATGCCATTCTATTCATGAACATAATTCGAACAGATGCATTGTTTCAACAAGTTCGATCTGAATTGATGTCTGCTTTGGCTCACATAAATCACTCGACCTTTAAAGATTAATTTCTCATTCACCCGATATCGAAATCGAGTGATTCAAAAGCCTAACATCAACTACTATCTGTTACAGTATATAGGCTGAAAGGAATGCTGAGTGCACAAGTTGCTGATGATATGAAGACACCATCAGCCTGCTGACTGCATGAACATCAGCAACCTGCTGACAATATAATCATCAGCAGCCTGCTGATTAGTTAGTTCGATATTGAAAATGGTTATTTCATTGTAATATGTTATAACCGTTTGTAACTTACTTGCAACTGATTCATGAGGTGTATGATGTTATAAATACCCTATGATCAGCCACATTGAAAACAACTTGTAACTTTTACTTGATCAATAATAATTCCGCATTTTATTTTGTTTCTTTGTAATTCTACAAACTTCATCATGGTATCAGAGCAGAAATTTGAGAATTTCTAAAAGCTTTCCTGCATTTTTGAAGAAACTTGAGAGTGTTCTTCATTTTTTCTGAGTTTTCAGTTTCTTGAGAGTAAATTGTCGTCTTTTTCTCTGTTTTTTGATCAGTTCTTGATCGGGTTTTCACTATTATTGTTGATTTGAGAATCAATTCTAAAGTTCTTGATAGCCATGGCAGCTAAGAAAAAAGAAATCAGTCCATTCTATGTTCATCCTAATAAGAATCCTTCTCTGGTTCTTGTTCAGCCATTGATGAATGGCAATAACTACAATCCCTGGAAAATGTCCATGAAGATGGTGTTGATCACCAAGAACAAAATTGGCTTTGTAGACGGCACTATTAAAAGGCCAGAAGCATATTCAACTGACTTTCATACATGGAGGCAATGTGATACAATGGTGAGATCATGGATCTTGAATTCTGTTGAAAACACCATTGCACAAAGTTTAATGTACTTCAAGAATGCACATGCAGTATGGAAGAATCTTGCAGCAAGGTTTGCAAATGTTGATGTATTAAGACTTTCAGATCTTCTTGAAGAAATGCATCTACTGAAACATGGCACAGATTCTGTCAATCAATATTTTACAAAATTGATGATTCTTTGGAAAGAAATCAAGACCATCAGGCCTATGAAAATATGTTCCTTTGATCCTCAATGTCACTGCAATGCAATCAGCAATCTGATGGATCATATGGAGGCTGAACATGTCATGAAATTCCTTAAAGGATTAAGGGATGAATTTGAACCAATGGTCTCACAGGCAATGTTGATGGTGCCTTTTCCAGAAATTCATGATGCCTTTGCAATGTCAATCAAGTTTGAGAGACAAAAGTCATATGTGGCTAGCAAGGCCAAGAATCAAGATTCCATGGTCCTATTGTTTCAAAAGAATGGACAGGGACACAATCAGGCTGTCAGCAGACCTAACTCTGCTGCAAATCCCAGGCCTAAAAATCCCAAAAAGATGCAATGTAGTTTCTGTGGATTCAATGGCCATACTGAGGAGACTTGTTACAAGAAGCATGGATTCCCTTTAGTTTCAAGTCAAAAAAGGCAAATATGGTAGAAGAGGAACAATCAACAGAAGAAGATCAGACACCAAGCAGGTCTGCTGGACCAAGGTTTCCCAATCTTACTGCACAACAACTTGACAAGTTGATGGCTCTGCTGAATTATCCTCTTAGACATGCAGGGTTCGCTGTTGGTCAACCTGCTGATGTTCTTACACACTACTCACCTGCTACAGGAATAGGTGACTTAAATAGGTGACTTAAATTTAGTAAGATCAATACAATGGATCTTGGACTCTGGTGCCATAGATCACATTGTAGGATCATTAGATCTGTTAAGCAATCCCAATCCTTCATCTGGTATAAAAATAGGATTACCTAATGGAAATAATGTTTCTGTCACACATATAGGACAAGTGAGGATTAACACTCAATTGGTCCTACATTATGTGTTTTGCATTCCTGGCTTTAAGTATAACCTTTTGTCTTTACCCTCTTTTATTAATCATACAAAAGGTGCAGTTGTCTTTTCTGCTAACAAGTGTGTTTTGTAGGACAAGAACAAGAACATGATTGGTTCAGCTGAGTTACAGAGAGGACTCTATGTCATGGATCAACCAATAAGACTCTCTGTTTCCAATGCTGTAGCAAATCACACTCTATCTGATAGATTAGATGATGCACTTTTGTGGCATTACAGACTAGGACACTTGCCAGATGAAAGACTGCAAGTCATCAGTTCACAGTCTGCTGATATCAAATTTTGTAATCTTGATCTTTGTTATGTCTGTCGTATGGCTAAACTGAAGAAAACCATTTTCCTTTAAGTACAACTACTGTAAATAGTACTTTTGACCTTGTTCATATTGATATTTGGGGTCCTTTGAGACAACATACTGTAAATGGACAACAATATTTTCTTACTGTTGTGGATGATTTTTCTAGATTTACTTGGGTTTTTCTTATGAGGCTTAAATCTAAAGCCTCTGACCTTGTTAAATCTTTTGTTAAATTTGTTTCTACTCAGTTCATACAGTTATTAAAGTAATTAGATCTGACAATGGTCCAGAATTCCAACTTACTGACTTTTATGCTCAGAAGGGTATCATACATCAGACATCCCGTGTCAGTACACCTGAGCAAAATGGTATTGTTGAAAGAAAACATCGGCATCTGTTGAATGTTGCAAGAGGTTTGAGGTTCCAGAGTAATATACCAATTGAATATTGGGGTTTTTGTCTTTTATACGCTGTAAAATTGATTAATGCCACGCCTACACCACTACTGAAAGAAAGCACTCCACATGAAATTCTTTATGGAACCAAACCAGATTATTCTGTGTTTAAAGTTTTTGGTTGCTTAGTTTTTTCTTGCACACTCCTACAATATACAACCAAATTTGACTCAAGATGTAGGACTTGTGTCTATCTTGGAAATTCAACCACCTCCAAGGGTGCTATTCTCTTAGATATTACCAACAAAGATATATTTGTTGCTAAAAATACTCAATTCCATGAAACTTATTTTCCTCTTTTTCAGCAGGTGTTGGGAAAGCCTAGACATCTTGCTGACGTGCCTGTTCCTTTGCCAGTAATGGACAGTTTTGATGACCTGCTGAATGAGTCAGCAGATCAACCAGCAATGGGATCAACAGCAGCTGACACATCCAATGCAAGGCATGAACCATTAAATCAGGCACCTGAACCCATACAACTAAGAAGGTCCGCAAGAACAAGGAAATCACCAACCTTTTATCAAGAGGGTTCTCATAATGTTCAGCAGACTCCACATCTACTGAGTGCGGTAATGAGTCTGGACAACCTCTCAACAGATTATGCCAAATTCATCAATGCTATTGATGTTGTTAAAGAGCCTAAGACCTACAATCAAGCTATCAAGCATGATGAATGGAAGGAGGCAATGAACAAAGAAATTGAAGCTTGACAAAAGATTCACACATGGGAGATAGTTGATTTGCCCCCAGGCAAAAAACCTATTGTATGAAAATGGGTGTACAGAATCAAATACAATCCTGATGGTTCAGTAGAGAGATATAAAGCTAGATTAGTAGCAAAAGGCTACACTCAAACATATGGGATTTATTATCAAGAAACCTTCTCATGTGTTGTCAAGATCACTACAGTTAGAGCATTACTTGCAGCAGCAGCCGCCAACAATTGGCATTTACATCAGATGGATGTAAATATTGCTTTTTTACATGGATATTTGCATGAAGAAGTGTACATGCAATTACCTTCAGGCTATGCAACAACCAAACCAAATCAAGTTTGCAGGCTTACTAAGTCATTGTATGGCCTCAAGCAAGCCAACAGACAATGGAATTGCAAGTTGACTGAGTCTTTGGAAGCTCAAAGATTTACTCAATCCAAAAATGACTACAGTTTGTTTACAAAAGGATCAGGAGAGTCCTTTATGCTTTACTGGTATATGTAGATGACATCATAGCAGCAAGCTCTAGTGAAGAATTAATTCAGCAAGTCAAAGATGCTCTACATGAACAGTTCACTATCAAGGATCTTGGAAAATTGAGATATTTCCTAGGTATTGAGGCTGCTAGATGTCCAAAAGGAATATCCATTTCACAAAGGAAATACACTCTTAACCTCCTAGAAGAATATGAATTTTTGGGAGCCAAACCTGATAAGACACCTATGGAGTCCAAGCAGACTTTACAACATGGTGATTCACCACTTTTAAAAGATAATACAACATACAGATCCCTAGTAGGTAAGTTAATTTACCTCACTTTTACCAGACCAGACATTGCCTTTGCAGTCCAACAACTAAGTTGATTTCTGGATACTCCTACTGAAAACCATTATGAAGGCAGCCTATAGACTGCTGAGATACTTGAAGACCAATCCTGGCCAATGAATCCTTTTCCCAGCAAACAATAATCTGGTACTTAAGGGTTTTACAGATAGTGATTGGGCTGGTTGTCCTGAAACAAGAAGATCAGTATTAGGTTATATGATGTTCCTAGGAGATACTCCAATCTCCTAGAAGGTAAAGAAACAAACCACAATTTCTAGAAGCTCATCAGAGGCTGAGTACAGGGCCATGTCAAATGCAGTTTGTGAAATCCAGTGGCTTATCTGTATACTATAGGATTTACAAATTCTAGTTCAGTTGCCTGCTGTGCTATTTTGTGACAATGCTAGTGCAATGCACATTGCTCACAATCATGTCTTTCATGAAAGAACCAAACATATTGAAATTTGACTTTCATGTTGTGAGAGACAAAGTCAAATCAGGGCTCATCAAACTTCTTCTAGATACAAAAGAACAAATAGCTGACATCCTCACCAAGGCCTTAGATGCACCTCTTTTCTCTTATTTACTAGATAAATTGAGAGTTTCAAAGATCTTCCAGACTTTAAGTGGCTGAAAGGAATGTTGAGTGCAAGTTATTCATATACCACTCTCAGCTTGAAAGGGGTGTTACAGTATATAGGCTAAAAGGAATGCTGAGTGCACAAGCTGCTGATGATATGAAGACACCAGCAGCCTGCTGACAGCATGAACATCAACAACCTGCTGACGGTATAATCATCAGCAGCCTGCTGATTAGTTAGTTCGATATAGAAAACGGTTATTTCGTCGTAATCTGCTATAACTGTTAAGGGTGATTTTATACGTTTTATAAGGATATATTTTATATCAATATTCCCCATATATGGATGTTTTTCATAGAAATCGAGCTTATAATCGATTAATTGAGTAAATAGTGTTTTTAATAGGTTAATTGCAAAATGTAACGATTTATGTGCTTAAATTGGGATTTTATGTTATTTTGGGATTGTGTTACGCTTTGGTATATTTTCCTATGTTATAGATACATATTTTGGCATGCAAGAGGATTAAATGATGAGGTTTTGCATGGAAGAGAAGTGAAATGGAAGGAAGATGGAGATAAAGCTTGGAATGAAGCTTTCAAGCAGCCGAACTTCCGATGCAGTTCTTGATATGATATACACTGATTTGACTCTCGACCTCAAGAGAAGATTTGTAGGGCTTGAAGAGAGGATTCTACAGGATTTTGAATCACTTCATTCCGACTTATGAGGCCCGAGATATGAGCGTTACAAGTTTGGATGCTGTTGCTGAAACTAGTGGAAAATCCCGAAATATACTCGGAATACGACGGGCTAATCAAAAAGGCGTTTTCTGAAGAAGAGTCCTTAATGAAAGTTGTAGATTTTTCCGAGAGCTTTTTTATGACATTCAGATCATAATTTTTGGAGGTCTACAACTCAAGATATGAATTTTAGAAGTTTTATTCCAATCGAAAGAATTTGGTTCAGAGTCTTCAAAGAAAGTGGACGAGCGTCTACCTTGTAAACGAGCGTTCAAGTGCCAGCACTGTAGCAACCGCCTTGCTTTTATGTGATTAGCCGCATGTGTAACCCTAATTTCCAGCCGCCTTACATACCCTATAAATATACGCATGCATCCCATAATTCATATTACCAATTCATATAACAAAATTCATTCAGCCGCATTATTGACAGCAGCAGCGGCAGCTTTGAGGCTTCAAGGCCGGTCACCCGAGCCTTGTGCTCGGGTGATCCGGGTTAGATTAGGATGTCGTTTTTCTTCCGTTTTCGATTCATGGATTCAATCGTGTACCAAACTACGTGAGTTTATTTATTTAATTTATTCAGTCCTTATTCGTTTTTTATGATCTTTAATTGATTTTGTATCTTTCTGTGATTATGATGCTATTATGTGAATTAGATCGAGATATCAGTTTGCTATTGATACGTTTACAACATACGGAAGTTGCGTAGACTAGATCACCATAGAAAGATAGGATCTTTAATCATTAATTATGTGACAAATTAGTTGGTTAGATTTCTAGGTTGTTAGATTCTAAATTACGAGAGTTAACCTGAATCTACACCTTCGTTTTGTATGGAATATCGATCTCAACATTCGGAAGATGAGAGATTGATAAATTGGACTCACTAAGGAATTAGGAATCCATAGCTTGAGATTAAATTCACTAAGGAATTAGGGATTTGTATCTCGTGTAAAGGTGAAACCACAATTTGAATTAAAATCATGAGATGAACTAGGATTGAAATCACTTGGTTTGTGCACTGTTTGATCCCATGTATCTTTAGTTTAGTTTAGGTTGTGTTATTTTATTTCGTAGGTTAGATTTATTTTAATTGCTCTTTCGTTTATTTTATTTGTTCTTTCGTTTATTCGTTTTTCCTAAGTAACAATCGAAAGGAATTAGTGAAATTAGATTCAACATCCCAATTCCCTGTGGATCGACCCTGTACTTACCCTACTATGCTATCAACTACCCGATATTTGGTCGGTTAGGAGTTAGTTTGCATGTTAAGTGTAGGTTTATAAATTTTATTTTTGTTTAGTGATGCAAAATCCTCCCAAAAAAAGTGGCGCCGTTGCCGGGGAATATGTGTCATGTTGAATATGATCTTGTTATTTCTCGATTTTGTTACGTTTATTTTTCGTTTTAATAAAAGTAGCGTTTACCAAATCGAGAGTTTTTATTTTGCCGTGTTTCGATGACCATAAGGTTAAGAATGTGCAAAAGTTTTTTACTCGATTTGTTTAAACGTGAAGTATGTGTTTATGTGTTTTCTGATCTAACCTCTTTGTGCTTTAATTGAAAGTGGTTGCTTGTGATCTGTGTTAATATGTGTTTTAAGTTTTTAGGGTTTGTCGGCGTTTTCCTGCTCTCTGCTGTGTATTCGTTGTATGGACGAGCGTTCAAGTTAGTGAACGCCCGTCCGGTTCTTTAGCTTGCGGAGTAAACGAGCGTTTGAAAGTATTGGACGCTCGTCCGTTCAAATATTTTCGACTCGTTCGGTTTAAAGGACCGGACGAGCGTCTATGCTTTCGAACGTCCGTCCGGTTGGTTTTCAAGTCAAACGAGCGTTTGTTTTTCGAACGCTCGTCCAAAGCCGTATTTTGAGGTGAACGCCCGTTCGTTGTGCCGAACGCGCCGGTTCGCAGTCCAGTTTTTCTTGATCTCATTCCTAATGCTTTTATTTAGTATGGATTGCTTACATTCGAGCATCTGTGGCCTATTTATTTTTTACATAGATGTCCTGAATATGAATGTTATACCTTTCTATCTATGAATTCATGCTAAGTAAATGATCTTATTCCTTATACATGATTCATCTATGCAAGTTATAGTTACTGTCGGTTCTCGTATGCTATAACTGGTCTTCGTGTTAATTAGTAGCTAATGTCGGTTTCCGTATGCTACATACCGCTGTGATGAATCTTTTGAGCTTTGAGACTTAGGTGCTTCCTTGTTATTTTTGTAACTCATTTGGGTAGTAACTGTCGGTTTTCCGTTGCTACGATGGAAACCTTATGAGTTATATCTGTTTAGTATAGCTAACTGTTGGTTTTCCATAATGCTATCACCTTTGACGAGTCTTAAAGCGCGTCTACACTGCATGTAATGAACAGTACTGTCGTTTATCGTAACCTGTCATTATCTGGTAGACGTTTATTATATACATGTCATGCTTCAAATGAGTGGGCTAGTTTTCTTTCTTTTATTTTCTTTTATTTTTGCATATCATTCGGATGCATATCATTTAGTTGCATGTCATCTAGTTGCATTGTTTTTCTATTTTTCTTTTATTTTTCTTGAGCGTAGTTAACTCGTCGGTTTCCGTAATACTACCTCGTTTTTATTTTGTTTCGCACGGGCCGTAGTCACCGTAGTTTGTCGTGGGTCAACTTGCTCGGCTGAGCCCGTCGAATTTATTTTTATTTATTTTATTTTTAGGATTGCATATCATGTAGATTGCATTGTAGTATATTTTCATGTAGTTGCACCTAGCCTCTTCGTTGTGTAATGTTCCATGTATATGTATTCCATCTTTATATGAGCTTAAATTTGAAATATCTCTATATCTCCTTTTCCATGTGCTTTATATATGTAATCTTTTCTTTTTCCCCGTAGACTCTTTTTGCACTGATCAAGTCTGCAGGATATTTTTGATAGCTATTGTGCACTTTCACGATGAATTCAGTTGTCCTTTGATGCTCCACAGTCTACTGAGCTATGCAGCAATTTTGGTTTTTACCGATTTTTCCGGAATTGCCAGCATCCAATCAGCTAAGTTCTCTAATTTATTATTTCTGCACAACTTGAGGACATGTTGTAATTAAGTGTGGGGGAGAGGATGGTTTATATGTATCTATGAGTCGTTTGCTCA
This sequence comes from Gentiana straminea, assembly GCA_036785695.1. Taxonomy (NCBI): domain Eukaryota; kingdom Viridiplantae; phylum Streptophyta; class Magnoliopsida; order Gentianales; family Gentianaceae; genus Gentiana; species Gentiana straminea. The sequence goes on along the minus strand of JAVUPR010000497.1, from coordinate 6,973,902 downwards.
ATTTCTATTATATTTCTATGAAAAGTGCTTAATTTTCAAATTTTTTGTTATATCCCGAGTAGACAAAGGCATATCTTTGCTTGAGTTTATATCATTTTTGCTATATTCTGTATATTTAGTAATTTTAGTTGTTTCACCCGACACTCTTTTTCACATGCCATAGTAAATGATGAGCTAAATGTTGAAAGCCTACCCCATTTTAGTTGGAGATTTTTGATGATTATAGCATGTTTCTTTGCTTATGTACAATTCTTGAAAAGTTTAGTAGTTTGTATTCTAGGATTAAAGTATGACGTACTTGTGAATATCCGTAAGTTTGAATGTGATAAGTGAAACGTGATTAAGTCTTTGCAATAGTAATAAATTGTTTACTTGAGGTGTTATGCTCGGTGGTTCGTGCTACTAGAAAATAATCTTTTCCACCGCCACCGTAAATCTCTAAGTAAACATAATTGTAATTGTGTGTGTCGGAAGTGGTTTATGATTTGGGTGAGGTAGGGTGTACCACGTATGTCCTATTCCACTATGATGACCAAAAGCTCACGACGGTCGGTTTATAGTTTGCCTTATGATTGGAGTAAGGTAGGGGATTATCTTGAAATGTCCTATTCTGCTATGAGGGCAAAAGCTTATTCGATGTGTGTTAGAAAAGTGTGAAAAAAGTGAAAATATTGAAATATATTATTATGAATAAGTAAGGACTTAGTTATCGTTAATCTTATACCCAAGTATAAACTCGAAGGATATGTTGTAGGGATTATCCTCTCGAGTCCGTCGAAATGTTTTAGATATTCTCTACTATTTCTTTTTGGGATATGTATGTTTTGTAAAGTGCCTGTTATAATTTTTGAATATTTCTAACTTAGATGGGAAACCGGGCTAGTTTTGGTTTGAATAACTTTCAAATTGTGGAACTTAGTGGAAGTTTATTATGGCTATGCACACACTACACGGGTGAACTTCTAAGTTATTGAATATACTTTATATTTGTATAGATGTTTATTTGTCTCGAGTGATGATTATGTTTTGTCTTGCTCGGGACGAGCAAGGTTTAAGTGTGGGGGAGTTGTTAAGGGTGATTTTATACGTTTTATAAGGATATATTTTATATCAATATTCCCCATATATGGATGTTTTTCATAGAAATCGAGCTTATAATTGATTAATTGAGTAAATAGTGTTTTTAATAGGTTAATTGCAAAATGTAACGATTTATGTGCTTAAATTGGGATTTTATGTTATTTTAGGATTGTGTTACGCTTTGGTATATTTTCCTATGTTATAGATACATATTTTGGCATGCAAGAGGATTAAATGATGAGGTTTTGCATGGAAGAGAAGTGAAATGGAAGGAAGATGGAGATAAAGCTTGGAATGAAGCTTTCAAGCAGCCGAACTTCCGATGCAGTTCTTGATATGATATACACTGATTTGACTCTCGACCTCAAGAGAAGATTTGTAGGGCTTGAAGAGAGGATTCTACAGGATTTTGAATCACTTCATTCCGACTTATGAGGCCCGAGATATGAGCGTTACAAGTTTGGATGCTGTTGCTGAAACTAGTGGAAAATCCCGAAATATACTCGGAATACGACGGGCTAATCAAAAAGGCGTTTTCTGAAGAAGAGTCCTTAATGAAAGTTGTAGATTTTTCCGAGAGCTTTTTTATGACATTCAGATCATAATTTTTGGAGGTCTACAACTCAAGATATGAATTTTAGAAGTTTTATTCCAATCGAAAGAATTTGGTTCAGAGTCTTCAGCAAAGTGGACGAGCGTCTACCTTGTAAACGAGCGTTCAAGTGCCGGCACTGTAGCAACCGCCTTGCTTTTATGTGATTAGCCGCATGTGTAACCCTAATTTCCAGCCGCCTTACATACCCTATAAATATACGCATGCATCCCATAATTCATATTACCAATTCATATAACAAAATTCATTCAAATTCGCATTATTGACAAAGAGAAGGCGGCGCTTTGAGGCTTCAAGGCCGGTCACCCGAGCCTTGTGCTCGGGTGATCCGGGTTAGATTAGGATGTCGTTTTTCTTCCGTTTTCGATTCATGGATTCAATCGTGTACCAAACTACGTGAGTTTATTTATTTAATTTATTCAGTCCTTATTCGTTTTTTATGATCTTTAATTGATTTTGTATCTTTCTGTGATTATGATGCTATTATGTGAATTAGATCGAGAGATCAGTTTGCTATTGATACGTTTACAACATACGGAAGTTGCGTAGACTAGATCACCATAGAAAGATAGGATCTTTAATCATTAATTATGTGACAAATTAGTTGGTTAGATTTCTAGGTTGTTAGATTCTAAATTACGAGAGTTAACCTGAATCTACACCTTCGTTTTGTATGGAATATCGATCTCAACATTCGGAAGATGAGAGATTGATAAATTGGACTCACTAAGGAATTAGGAATCCATAGCTTGAGATTAAATTCACTAAAGAATTAGGGATTTGTATCTCGTGTAAAGGTGAAACCACAATTTGAATTAAAATCATGAGATGAACTAGGATTGAAATCACTTGGTTTGTGCACTGTTTGATCCCATGTATCTTTAGTTTAGTTTAGGTTGTGTTATTTTATTTCGTATGTTAGATTTATTTTAATTGCTCTTTCGTTTATTTTATTTGTTCTTTCGTTTATTCGTTTTTCCTAAGTAACAATCGAAAGGAATTAGTGAAATTAGATTCAACATCCCAATTCCCTGTGGATCGACCCTGTACTTACCCTACTATGCTATCAACTACCCGATATTTGGTCGGTTAGGAGTTAGTTTGCATGTTAAGTGTAGGTTTATAAATTTTCTTTTTGTTTAGTGATGCAAAATCCTCCCAACAATAACCGTTTGTAACTTACTTGCAACTGATTCATAATGTGTATGATGTTATAAATACCCCATGATCAGCCACATTGAAAACAACTTGTAACTTTTACTTGATCAATAATAATTCTGCATTTTATTTTGTTTGTTTGTAATTCTACAAACTTCATCACTAACTTAGTAGTTTTCAAAACTGTTTTTAGGTCCCGAAAATTCATTCCGTAACGCATTAAAATCCGGGCCTGAATTTGATTGTTTGTCAGTTACACTTAAACCCATGTCGGAGCTAAAACACCATAAAGTTCCAACACCTTGTTGGATAAACACAAAGAAGAACTAGATGTCAAAGCTTGTTGTGATGTTCAAAAGTAAAAAAAAATCTGCTCAATTTACTTATGAATTGGTCCTCCATTTTGCACTAATTCTTAGGGTTGGCTTTACTATAGCTGTTAATGAGTCCCAGAGGGTGTGGCCTGAGATAGAACCTCATAACCACTCCCTTTCAGGTTTCTATGATCCTTCTTCCGAGCCCCCATACGATGAGCATATTTTGGAGCTTCAATTTGGCGTGGATATCGTGTCCAAGTATAAGGTGGTTGAAGGTATCATCTTTGATCTTGCCCTATTGTCGGTACTGAGGTTGATGTCATCATCCTTGAACAATTGTAATAATTTTGATTTTTTGTAAAACTTTTGAGGTGGCGCGAGAATATAGGATCTAGCAGCCCGATCTAAGCTGCAGTTTTCCGGAGTTTTGAATAATGGGACCCGGAAAAAGATTTGCTTCATAAAAATGACTTGTCCCCTGAGCATAATGGAAAAAAAAATCCTAGTTTTTTCGTAGTATGTTTGTACATTATACTCAATTGTGAGTTGTATCTTTTGTAATTTTTCATTTATGACCTACAATTTGTTATATCCGTAATATTGTATGCGAAATAAAATAAACAACCAGAAAAAAGAAGAACAATTTATTTATAGTCTGAAAGAAAATTACAAGTGCAGTCACGAAAAAATGAAAATACAAACAGAAAGGATATTTATAAACGACTTAGGCGAGATGAACTATGTCCTTAAGACAAATTTGTTCCGGCATGTACCCATGGATTATGCAATTGTCTCCCAGGATTACTCAGTTTACCTGTTGAAGAGGGAGGTACTTCAACTCTGAACAAACATCGAACTCTTACAGTGCTTCAAAAACTCTTCAACTAAATTTATACAGAAGTATGATGTGTGTTGTATTTCTGTGTGTGTTTTTCCATTGCTGGAGGACCATTTATATAGGAAGGAAAACATCATCAGCTTTGAAGAGTATTGATGCCCATCAGTTGAAGAAGCTCTCCACTAACTCAATTAAACTCCATCAGTTGAAACTCCACTAATAACTTAGCACAATAATGCAGCTGTTAGCAGATGATGAGACTTACTGAGTCAAATTCGTATTACTGACTCAGCTCGAATCAAATTCGTATTACTACTCAGCTTGAATTACTTATCAGAATAGTTAATTTATTTGACAAAATCCAATCTAACTTTGTCCAAAAAATTAATACTTGCCTCAGGCCCAATTCCCCAAGCCCACGGTCAACAGGCTCGGGTATGGGCGGGAGGCGGCGGCGCGCGCGTGTGTGTCAATTTTAGCAGAACGTCGTCTAACTAAAACCATTGTGAACTCTCTCCCTTCCCTTGGAGCTTATACCATTGATTAAACTCCTCCCACTTAAATATTGAGAAAAGATTAGCACAATTCCCAATGTGGGATTAAGGAAGTTGAACTCTTCAACTTCCAAGTTTCAACACTTCAACTTTTTCAACTAACCAACTTCAAGCCTTAATTTCTCATTCACCCGATATCCGAATTGAATGATTCAAAGACCTGCATTTATCTACGTCACACGTAGATTTCAAAGTCATCATAAACTCTTGATAAACTATACAAGAGTCTATTCGAAACCGGCTCATAAAGTGTTTGTAAAAATGATTAAAAAATCATTTTCTATTTTTCCCTCAATTTCTCCAACACAATTTTTTTTATGAAGGCGAGTTTTCTTACCTTGGAATTTAGGTCTCTACCTTTTCCTTAATTTTAGTAAGGTCTTAAGTTGCGAGATACATCCGGCCTACAGATCATGACATATGGGTCTCATTGTAAGGCGACTTATCGTTAACAGAAATTTGGGTCTCCGCATTTGCCTTAATCTTGTAAGGTCTTAGTCTCCATATGGTTGATCAGACCACTGAGTTTGGGGCTAGCTTTTCCAGTATTTTATTTGAGACAATATGTATGTGTGAATTATGCCAAGTCGTGTTCGGCTAGTTGAGCTCGAGTTCGTCTTGGACTTATCTCGACCTATCTTGAATTGGTATCTACCAATGTTCATATGACTACAAGGAAAATATCAAAATTGAATTTCACTTTAGACTTACTTGTTTCTCGAGTTGGCCGAGCTCTGCACTGTTCATTTAGAAAGAAACTGCGTTACACTTTATTTCATATGAAATAACGAGAGGTGTTGCAGATAGTTCGGCTAGTTCAACAAAAAGAGACTGAGAACCTTCTTAGCTTGTCCATGAAAGAGAGTCTGTGACAAACTCAACTCTTTTAAAAATGAAAAGCTATATGTTTAAAGAAATAAACTGAGAGTCTGCTAAGCTCCAAAAGGAGGAATCTTTATGAGTCATAATAAGGATAAACTAATATTATTCATAAATCCAAATACTTGATTGATTTACATAAAACGTGAGACTGAGGCCTGCCCAGCTCAGTTGAAACAAAGAATTAAATTTAGTAAATAAAATGAAGTCTAGGATGATGATTCTAGCTTTCATTCAAGCCCCTTTTGGTTGACTATGGAAGTGTAGAAACTTTTTGTTGCTTCTAAATCACCTATGACTACTGTCGTTCCTGCCGAGATTGGAAATTTCATACTGACGTGGGCCATTGAGATAATGGCTTGCAGCTCGATGAGTGCCAGCTTGCCCAGGATAATGCTATAAGATGTGTATGCCTTGACCACCGCGTAGTTGACCAAGAGCGTCTAACTTTTGGCTCTTTATCCAAAAGTAGTTTCTAGTCGTATCATGCCAATGGGCTGAACTGGTACCCCTGTGAATCCGAACAAAGAGGTTTCCATTGGCATAACATCCATTTCCTTTAGCTCCAGTGATTAGAAAACATTTTGATACAAAATTATTAGGACTGATCGTGGGTTGGTTTGGTTTGGTTTAGAAAGTGCAGGGTCGGTTTGAGGGCTATACTTTGTACCCCAAACCAAACCAAAAGGAAGTCAACCCCAATGGTTTGGTTTGAACTGGTTTCGGTTTGGATTCGGTTTAGCAGGCCTGGTTTATAAAAGAGTACAAAAGTTTATGGTTCAAGACAATATTTGATCATTCGGAATTTCGAAGCCCAATTCGCAAAACATTCCTCAAAAGTCACTTGAACAAAATTATACTTTGTGAACAATAATACACACTATATGTTTTACACAAAGACTTGATATAAGCAAAGAAGAAAATATTCAGGGCTCGGAATCCATTAAAGTAAAACTATAATAAAATCGCTAAGAAGAGGGAAGGTAGCACAATAACAAATGATGAGAACAAATTGGAAGGGTCACTAACGTGGTGTATAACACAAGCGATTATAATGGAACCCGACACGGAGCAGAGAATTCTGTGGTACAGAGGAGAGGTGCCGACATGTCTCAACTGTGAAGAATTGGCTGGGTTGGGTTTAGAGTTAGGATATAAGCTTATATCAATAATAAAATGATGTTGTTTTGATTATTGACTTCGGTTTGGGTTCGGGTTGGGTTGGGGTAAAATAACCAAACCCAAACCAATATTATTCGATTTGGTTTCAAACCGATTCATTTGGTTGTTACTGGTTTGGTTATTTTTGGTTTGGTTCGGGCTGGTTTTCGGTTCAGATTGGTTTTTCGGTTTTATTGCTCACCCCTAACAAAATATATACAACACTTCATATGTCCACATAGATTTGCTTGGCGAGGTGATAGTGGATGACAACTTCTAAGACCAATTCCTCATTGTTGGTCACCATTGGAAGGTAGTCTTAAGGCCCAAAAGTGATTTTGTAAAAATATTTTGACCTTCTTTCCTGTTCAGCTTGAGCTGGGAGGTGATTTTCCAAGCCACCAGTTGTGCTGAAGGGTAAACTTGGCGCTCTTGCTATGCTCAGAATAACACTAACAAGTTCTGGGTTGTTATTATCTGACCCCTGTTTGGGAGATTTATCTCGACGTCAAATGTTTCTATTGTTTCCTCCTCGATTGTTGTTCTCTTGCCTACAGGAAGTTCTTTGTCCTTGAGGTTAATTTCCATTACTTCGCTCAATGAACTACCCAAGCTTTCCGGCCTCTACGCTTATGTGACGACTGTCTTCCGTGTTATGACCCACGTCCTGGTTATATCTACAGAATAAATGCTGATCGTGTTTCTCTCGAGGCCCCTGTAATAGATGAGGGAGGACTGGACAAACCGGTTCTTTCCATCACTACTAAAATGTGAGTTCGTGACTGGTTTACGTGAACAAAGTCTTTGTCCTGCAGGATCCTTTTTTCCCCAAAAGACCTGTCACAAGTGGGTTAAGACGATCCCAGACCGCCTTTCGTTTTTGGCCGGTAGCTCGATCATCATTTTTACTTGACCGATATCTCTTCTATGCTTCTCTTTCTGATATGTTGGCCTCCTCTTTCTAACAATGTTTGTGAATGACATCTAAACACTTAGCCAGATAGAGGGAAGCTTGGAGTTCAATTTGGCATACTGCCTACCTTCTTTGAGACCTGCTATAAATAAGGTCACCACAAGTCTTTCTTGGGCACCAAGTACCTAACTAGTTTCATCCATAAAGTGCTTCATATACTCAAGCGCATGTTCCTTGTCTTTCTTTCTGATTGGGAGATGGTGGGTTGCGTTCTTCTGGAACATGCGTGAAGGAAATAATGGCTTGAGCAAACTGTCTAGCCAATTGCTCAAAACTTCCTATTGAACGAGGTGGCAGCCTTACAAACCATTCGTTAGCTTTAATTGCGAGCAGAGTAGAGAATGCTTTGCATTCATCTCGTCAGGTGCATAATATATCATCATATGTCGTAAGTATTTATGTAAATGATGTGGAGGATCCTTTGTGCAATCATAAGGATACATTTTAGGCATCTAGAACCCAACAGGCTTGGGATAATGCTCGATATGAACTGTGAAGGGAGACATTATAGAGCTCCATTCCAACATTTTCCATTACTCGGTTTTCCTCATCTTGGGCTGCTCTATTCAGCCTTCGCTGAGAAAAACTTGCATATTGTCTTTCTTGCCGATTGTCTTTGGTACTTGACACGGCTATCTCACTTCTTAAGGGCAATTTCGCAGCATCTTTCTCTTTGAAGTTTCTAGAACCTCATTTTCCCTTTTCATTTTCTTGATTGTTCGTACAAGGTGACAAACATTTCATGTTTTTTATTCATTAATTGTTCAACAATCTTTAACATGACCTAAGCATTATCAGGTTTCTCAACTGTTTGATTCTGTACGTTGGTCCATGATCGGCCTTTTCTAAGTGTCCAATCTCACCGGCAGTGTACCGGGTCAACTGTAGCCTAGAATTGGTGAGTCAAGGTCGTATCCCACAGGGAATCTGGTCGAGTACCAAAGTCGGTCTCGTTCCTAGTTCGAGTCAACACAAATATTGAACGTGGTGATTTGTCAGATCACCGGTTCTACAAACTAAATATACACAAAACAAAGATTTAAAACTATATAAAAGAGATAGCCGAGTTACGATCCAATCGACTACTATCGAGCCTTAACTCGTATCTGGAAATGATTTCAATCTACTATAATGTTCTCGGTATCGTTAAAGGGTGTCGTCTCCTAAATCTGAAACTAAGCGCCAATTTCAACAACCTAGCTTCCTATGTCGAATTCAACGGTCCGGCCGACCGGATTTAACCGACCCGACACGGTCTACGCTCATGAGACGCTCGTTAACAACGATATAAACCTCACACACGAAACCGAATCTGAACAACTCAGTCGGTTTTACACGGTGATCCTAGAACCCCTTTTCCCGTACCATCTCGCAAAATACATTTATAAAGATGATACGTGTGACACGATTATTGAGTGATCAGTTCAACAAAAGTCATTAATAATAAGTTCTAGAACGTTAACAACACCGAGAATCTAACAATCAATACATCAAAATCATTCCAAACAACAAGCTAAAGGTTCGATTTCGAAGGCTATCACATATCTCGGCTATAAACGGATTAGCTACTCATCATAACAAGAAAAACAACAAGAAATCAACAATCAAAGCTAACAAAAGCAAGATTAAAAGCAAGAACAAAAGATGAAAATGAAATACCGAAAATATTATGCCGTAGAAAATCGATCCACCGAACGAAATCCCGTCAATAACGCGTCAAGCTATCACCGAGATCCAACGGATTACAACGATCTACGACTATTCTAAGCTAATATACTTCTAAACTAAGCTAATCTAAGTAAAAGTGCAGAAAAAGCTGTGAAATTCGATCTAAAAAGAGAAGGGGGCTCGATCTAGTTCATGTGAGGGGGTATTTATATCATTTTTGCAGATCTGGACTCACAGGCGGGCGCCTGTGGTGACGGGCGCCCGCCCGTCAGATTATTTCCTTCACAAATTCTAACAGCATCTGGCCTAGCTGACACACCTTCAGTAAATCAGTCATAACTTTGCGTGTAGACCTCCGAATCGAGTGATTCAAGTTGCGTTGGAAAGCTGATTCAATTGTATACAACTTTCATGAAGATGTCCAGCCCAGAAAATGCCTCTAAGGTGGATCAAAATGCAGATCAGTGGAAAGTATGGTTGTAGTACCACCGCGTTTTGATCCGTATGAACGTTTAAGCTTCGGGCACACGTTCCAATCCTCGTAACTCGCATTCCGGCCTTCTCGAACACCTAATACCTGTACTTAATCACAAAAAATACCACACGTAATCCCTACAGGACACTAGGGTGACCGAGAGTATAGTAAATTACACCGAAAAAGACCGAGAATCCCGGACTTTACGTCCTAGGTCCCGAAATGAAAACCAAGGTGTAAATACATCACAATACAACCAAATGTCCCCGGAAACATATAAAATGAGGTATAAACGGGGTATAATCACATAGTAAATGATAATCAATTTGACTCCCATCAACTACCCCCTACTTAGCGTTTGCTCGCCCTCGAGCAAAAATAAGCGATCCAAAAATAAAGATGGAGTCAACATTGCTATCATACATTAAGTCTATAAGAATTGAAATGGTAAAACACAAGTAAATGACACAAATGCATAAGATTTAAGTTCTACCTTGTATCGAGAAAAGAACGTGTGTGTGTGTGTATAGCTTCTTCTACATTTATCACCAATGACCGGTTTAGATTATAGACGTATAATTTACCGAGGTTACACCATAGGCTTATACGTCGTAAACATCTCCACTAATCGAGGTCAATCAAAGTCTAGTACGGTCGAGCAGGACTTGAAGGGTTGTAATGTTAAGCTAGGGTCGGGGCTAACGAAAGGGATATTTACGATAAAAATAGAAAGAAGAAAGTGCAAGAGAGCTTTAACCAAGTCAAAAATAAACACGAAACTCGGTATCAACGTCGCCTTCAATCTTCCGACTATATATATATATATATATATATATATATATAAAATGAAATCCAAACCCTAACTTTAACTTCACATTCCTTCACTAAACAACACTCTAGTCCTTTTTTGGACTTATAACACACTATAAAAACAAACACTTTTTTTCTTTTCTTTTCTTTTTTTTTTTTTTGAATCAAAGCATGAAAAAAATATATATTATACATAAAAAATTTTGATCAAAAGCCACAACCGGCACATTGTTACATTCCTCTTTCCAAACAACTCGTAAATCACGACTCCATACCATTACTTACGTCTCAACAATACCTTGCGGCATCGTAAAAATGTGCGGAACGAACAAGCTCAATTGCAAGGTAGTCAAAGATACGTAGACTGAAATAAAGTTAGGGACATCGATTTTCACGGGCTAGTAACACGAAAGGCTAGTTTGGGTGGCAGTCTAACCACCCTACAAAAGGCTTAGAGGGGTAACAATGGATTAATCGGTTAGGTTGGCCTTTGGCTCTGATCGGGTCAAAATAAATGCCAAAACCGTCATCCCGTACCTAACCAAGACCGACCTTTCTATTTCGCCTCGAAGTTACTAATATAAGTTCTAGGTAACCGGGTCATTAATAGCTACCATAATCGTTCACTAGTCAAGGCGATTCGTGAAAATGAAGCTGACGTGATAGAACTATTCCATTCTCAATACAAGATCCCAACTCAAATGAAATGCATTCGTATAATCACTATATGTTTTATCAAAGCAAAACTATAGGCTCAATGTATCAAAACCAATGTCAAAGGCATCAAAATTTCTAAATACCGACTCATTTACACTAAAGGAAGAACAACCACTAAGTATAACTCGTTCAATATGAATACGGGACATTTAAGCTAAACTAACCACCCCCTACTTTAAAACGAAACACGAAGGATAAGGGTAGAAAAGTTAGCTTACAACCGGAAAATGGTGCGAGTACGATCATGTGGCATCCGTAGAAAGTCCTCCCAGGGTACCTGTGCTAATATCAACAGAAACAACAACTATACGAGACACACAGGTATGGAGATAACGAAATGAAACTAGACGGATCACCACAGCTTATCAAAACCAAAAACACCAAAAACTAGCCCCCCAAAACACACTTCTTTGGGTTATATTACATCAAAACTTACCCGAAGTATCATAGTACAAACTAAAGAAACACAGTGAAACACGAGGGGAAAGAAAAGCATTAAAAACACATTATGAGTTTAAAGTCCTCAGCTCGACTTTCTACCCCGATATATATCAAGGATAGCTATACCAAAGGAGAGCAAACCGTTGCTTCTCCCTAGCAAAATCGTGGGAATTGAGCACCCCCGGAAAACAAAATACTAGAAACACGGGGCTCAATCCCCACCACCACGACTGGTTCGATGAATTCGTTGCACAGAACAACGAACTCACTTTCCCCGAACTAAAACATATACCAACCAACAACGACTCTAGCTCCAAGTAACAACAAATAGGCTCAACATCAACAACAAACTCAATAGGGTGCACCCCCGAAGATATAACAATAGGGCTAAATGAAGACGGAACAGTGACTCAATAGATAAAAGAGTCATACCATCCTCGTAGTGTTCTTCCGGGGCGACTTCAATCATACTTTCTTGCTCTCTCCTCTCGGCCTCCTTCCTCTCGATCGCCTTGATCTAATAGAATTTATATTCTCCGTAAAGAAGCTAGAATTTCCGTAGTGCTATTACGGATCTCTCTAGTATCATCTTGGATCATTTCCTCTATGTGAGTCTCTGATACTTGAGGCGGAGGTGGAAAAGTATCGAGTTGTTGATCATAGTAACTTGGGGCATTATCCCACGCATTCCCGTATGATGTGGCGTATGGGTTGAACTGATAAAATGGTTGTGTTTGGTAAACCATAGCACCGTAATTGTAATATCCGAATGGATAAGGATAGAAGCCGTAATTGTAGTATGGATTCATTATCTGCAAACAGGGAAACAACACGAACACAATCACGGTATCTAATCACTACCACTACCGGAGTACGTGGTGTGATCACAACAAAAAAATCCAATAAAACAAACTATACATAAGAAAACAAATAAGAAAAACGACCTAATCCTAAAAACTCAACTAACATACAAGATATCAACCCGATTCCCCGGCAACGGCGCCAGAAAACTTGATCGGCCTTTTCTAAGTGTCCAATCTCACCGGCAGTGTACCGGGTCAACTGTAGCCTAGAATTGGTGAGTCAAGGTCGTATCCCACAGGGAATCGGTCGAGTACCAAAGTCGGTCTCGTTCCTAGTTCAGGTCAACACAAATATTGAACGTGGTGATTTGTCAGATCACCGGTTCTACAAACTAAATATACACAAAACAAAGATTTAAAACTATATAAAAGAGATAGCCGAGTTACGATCCAATCGACTACTATCGAGCCTTAACTCGTATCTGGAAATGATATCAATCTACTATAATGTTCTCGGTATCGTTAAAGGGTGTCGTCTCCTAAATATGAAACTAAGCGCCAATTTCAACAACCTAGCTTCCTATGTCGAATTCAACAGTCCGCTGACCGGATTTAACTGACCCGACACGGTCTACGCTCTATGAGACGCTCGTTAACAACGATATAAACCTCACACACGAAACCGAATCTGAACAACTCAGTCGGTTTTACACGGTGATCCTAGAACCCCTTTTCCCGTACCATCTCGCAAAATACATTTATAAAGACGATACGTGTGACACGATTATTGAGTGATCAGTTCAACAAAAGTCATTAATAATAAGTTCTAGAACGTTAACAACACCGAGAATCTAACAATCAATACATCAAAATCATTCCAAACAACAAGCTAAAGGTTCGATTTCGAAGGCTATCACATATCTCGGCTATAAACGGATTAGCTACTCATCATAACAAGAAAAACAACAAGAAATCAACAATCAAAGCTAACAAAAGCAAGATTAAAAGCAAGAACAAAAGATGAAAATGAAATACCGAAAATATTATGCCGTAGAAAATCGATCCACCGAACGAAATCCCGTCAATAACGCGTCAAGCTATCACCGAGATCCAACGGATTACAACGATCTACGACTATTCTAAGCTAATATACTTCTAAACTAAGCTAATCTAAGTAAAAGTGCAGAAAAAGCTGTGAAATTCGATCTAAAAAGAGAAGGGGGCTCGATCTAGTTCATGTGAGGGGGTATTTATATCATTTTTGCAGATCTGGACTCACAGGCGGGCGCCTGTGGTGACGGGCGCCCGCCCGTCAGATTATTTCCTTCACAAAATCTAACAGCATCTGGCCTAGCTGACACACCTTCAGTAAATCAGTCATAACTTTGCGTGTAGACCTCCGAATCGAGTGATTCAAGTTGTGTTGGAAAGCTGATTCAATTTTCTACAACTTTCATGAAGATGTCCAGCCCATAAAATGCCTCTAAGGTGGATCAAAATGCAGATCAGTGGAAAGTATGGTTGTAGTACCACCGCGTTTTGATCCGTATGAACGTTTAAGCTTCGGGCACACGTTCCAATCCTCGTAACTCGCATTCCGGCCTTCTCGAACACCTAATACCTGTACTTAATCACAAAAAATACCACACGTAATCCCTACAGGACACTAGGGTGACCGAGAGTATAGTAAATTACACCGAAAAAGACCGAGAATCCCGGACTTTACGTCCTAGGTCCCGAAATGAAAACCAAGGTGTAAATACATCACAATACAACCAAATGTCCCCGGAAACATATAAAATGAGGTATAAACGGGGTATAATCACATAGTAAATGATAATCAATTTGACTCCCATCTTCATCTTGTATGTTGGGGATACTGGCCCTTTATTGGGTCTCATCTTCTCATCTCTCTTGAATGGTGTGTGCATTGCCTACCCCTTAAGTATTTTTTTATGTTAATTTTTGGTGGCACGACTCGTTGTTGTTCCAAAATTTCTTCGAAGTGTGTTTTTATCTGGCCCTCCTTTTAACGCGAAATAACGATGCTCCAAATCGTCAGTGATGAAATCAGGTTTTAGAATTGGGTAATCGGGTTTCTAAGGATAATTAAATACAATTTTGGTGAATTCGTTGATGGTTAGCTGAGCCAGAGTGATTGACTGCTTACGTACACATGTGTTTGGGATCTAGATAAAACGTAGTTCTGATTTGTGAGGATGGTGATACTTATAGGTAGGGGTGTACATGGATACAGTTTATCCGAAAACCGAACCGATCTGATGTCATTCGGTTCGGTTAATATTTGTTTTTGGTTTGGTTTTGGTTACTAATAAAGAGAAACCGAAATGTTCGGTTCGGTTACGGTTCACGCTACAAATTATCCGTAACCGAACCGAAAACCGAACCAAACTATAAACCGAACTGAAACCGTATTGAACGAAAAATTGTAACCGAACCGTTTATATCCAACATGTATAATTATTTTTTATAACCCAAATATTATATTTCTATAAAAAAAATCTTATAACCGAACCGCTTGTAACTGAATGAAAAAACCAAATAAAAAACCGAACCGTTCAAGACCGAATTGAATTGTTAAATATTATTCTGGTTTTCAACCGAACCATATATTTCGGTTCGTTTCAATTCGTTTACCTAAAGTAAACAGTTCGGTTTCGATTTCGGTTATTTACTAACCGAAATCTTCGGTTTAGTTTCGGTTACGGCCATTAACCGTACCGAACCGTGTACACCCCAACTTATAGGCCTCCTCTTGAGGGAAGAAGTTTATTCTACCATGTATGTCATGGTTTATGACATGGAGGCATTATGTGGACAGTGATGGTGTAATAATGATCATAAAGGAGTGAAATATGGAACCATTATGAGATCGTGGGTTTAATGCCTTATTGACTGCGTAATTGTTTTTTGAGGTCGATGATGACTTGTATTGAGCTATGATTCTGAGATCGAGATGAACATGCACCATGTCGGTTGTATGAACTGATAGGCACTTTATGCCGAGTTGATCATAAAATACAGAGGACGACCTACATCATGTCGAACTATTAGGGATGACAAGTTCTAGTTTTGCTGAGATCGATACCTGTTCAAGGCCCACTATTGAATCGAGCTCATTCGGGCCACGCACTTAGTAGACCCATATTTATATATTTTGTAACGCCTCGTTCTCGGATACCGAGTCCTTATCCGGAAAAGAAAGTTTGGCACGTATAACATTAAATACATCTAACATTATACGTAAGCCTCTACGTCGTCGTATCAAATAAAACAAAACGGAGGCTGAAAAGACTCGGGTAAAAACCATACAAGGATTTAAGAATTGTATTGCCATCATCTAAAGATAGAAAA
The DNA here is from genome assembly GCA_036785695.1 of Gentiana straminea. NCBI lineage: Eukaryota > Viridiplantae > Streptophyta > Magnoliopsida > Gentianales > Gentianaceae > Gentiana > Gentiana straminea. The sequence continues at coordinate 6,958,040 of JAVUPR010000497.1, read as the reverse complement.
AAAATAACTTACAACAACGATAATTCAAATCTTACAAGTACGATATCTTCCAAACAAAGGGAAACATATCTTACAATAAGCCTTAACAAACGTCATATGAAAGTACAACATGTCTTAAAAGAAATTTACCTAGTTATGATAGTACAACATAGAAAATAGAAACATGATAAACTTCATAGCAAGAATAGCATTGCATATCAAACATCACCCTCAACGTCATCGAAATCTTGATCATCATGCACATTTTATCGGGAAAGAAAACATACAAAATGCAAAAGGGGTAAGTACATTAAAAACTTAACAAGAGGTAGAATCTATTGAACAATCTTGTTTTATAATGAAAGGTAAAGTAAAACATTATTATTAAAGATTATCTTCATGAACTTGACTCAAACTCTAGGGTTCATTTCATGTTCATAACATGTGAGATTCCTACTTTGTTTCTAACTTAGCTTATCTTGTTATATCAAGTATTCATGGGCACTACGCATGATGCTGCTCACCGTCAAGCATCAAGTGCAACCTACTAGCGATACATACAGTAGCAACCACGCCATAATAGTGTGTGTGTTCGGTGGGGTCCCTTCACTCTTAACGATCGTCTTATAGATCAACAAAGTTATCTACTTTATCTGACCACACCACACAGTGCAATATTGTCTTGTGCTTTACCAAGAATAGTATTGATGTTTAAACTTTTAACTACACATGTATGTATGTTATTAATCATTAACTAGCCACCTAAATGATTTAAGGGAAAAATGCTAACTTAACATTCTACTCCCTCGTCTTAGACATCTAGACTTTATCCTAATCCCAACACATACACAAACATTGCTGAATACTAACACATCAAAGCACAAGGCCAAGCTTAACTTCCAACGGTCCCGAACTTCAGCCGTTAAAAGAATTCATTCAGTGCCGGAACTAAACTCATTATAAGCTTATTCTAGGCTTTTCATCTTCATTTAACTTGTTTATATCATTATAATAAGGTTAGAGACCAATCCCAACTTACTACGCTCAAAATACGCAAAAATGGGCAAAACAACATTTCTGGGCCATAGACCCGTGTCCAGGGAATCATAGGTGTGCGCCTATGGGGTCTCAGAACTCCCTGAACTCTTTGTTCCTATAGGCCCGCGCCTAAGAAAGGCTAGGCGTGCGCCTATAATGCCTGTAGCTTGTCTGCGTATTTTTTTTCATCCTGTACGATTTTCAGCATTTTCCAAACCCAAAAATCAGACTTTTAACACACCAAAACATCAGGAAAACAAGTACTAAGAATACCATAGCATTCCATACTTTAATCAACAATCAAAACATGAATTTTACATCAATTACAACCAATTTAGTCAACCTAAACATCATAAAACATGAATCTTTCAATAGGATAACCCTCTTACTTGAAATCCAAAGGAAAGTGACGATACGGGATTTCACCCCTCCACGTGGAATTATCTAATTGGTCCAGCTGGCATGTGGAAAAGTCCAAGTATATTATCCACATCGGGTCGAATACGAGACGAATCAGTGATCACCACCGCAGCCAGCAGATCTTGCAAGTGTGTCAACTCGAGCACCCATATCGGTGTCATACAAGTCGATATCAGAGCTCCAACCCAGGTTCCTAAGCCCAATTTTCCAGTGGGTTACTTGGGCAAGGGGCAAGGCCCATTAAAGGGTATTTATGTCAATAGACAAAACCGCCCTAGGTTTAGGGCAGAAGAAGGGCTTATGCCTATAAATACACAGCTCCAGGAACTACGTGAGACTTGATTCCTGGAAGATAACAGGATACGTAGGCAACCTGAGAGAGACTCTCAGGCTCAGTCTAAAATCACCCCCAAAACCATCCTTGATTCTATCATCCCTAGATTAAATTGGCCTCAAATTATACATGACAAAATCCAGCATCGTCAGAAAGCAAAACTTCAAAGCAAAAGGCCAAACTCCTGAATTCTTCGACCAAAACCTAATTGATCACAATTCAAACCTAAATTACTCATGATCACATGTTTCTACACAATCTACACTACGGATTGCATAACTTAAAACAACTAAACGGGATCAGAACTCGAAGATTTCAATCTAGGGCAAAAACGATACCTTTTCAGAACTTTAAATCTTGATATCAACACGAAGCCCTTCTCACGAGGATCGTGAATCTCTAGTTGAATCTGAATTCCGACAAAAAATTGGTGAGTTATGATGAAGATTCCTTTTGAAGGAGTTTACTGTTTTCTCAGAGTTCGAAGAGATGTCCGATTTCATAATTATGATTTATGACAACTTCCCTTGATACTTGAGAGTTTTTTTTTTTTTTTTTTTTTTTGTAAGAAAATAAAAACTTCCCACAATTCCCCCTTTTTTATAATAGCTCGAGTCATAACCATATCTGCTCGAAATGACAAAGATCCCCTATCGATATATTGGTCATCACAGTTTAAGTTGATACAATTATACTCGGAGTGTCGGTGGATGTATATTCCTTTTTATTATTATATTGATTGATGCACTACACGTTTGGTGTGATAGTATTTATCTTTTCCTTTTCTAGAAAATAAGAGATTGATATAACAATCATTACCTAGTCTTTTGACAAACATCATTTTTGTATTCACTATTTGCACATTTCCATTCACATTTTACATTAAAATTAAAGCACTTATTTTTCAATCTAAAAAGATGTCTGCATCCATTCCCGTTATCTTCCAAGTGAAGTTTCTTGTTTAGAAGGTTAGGATTTCATTTCTTGTAGGCTTGTAGCACAGGCTAAAAAAAGCAAACGCACTGAGCTTAATTAATTAGGGATTATCGGTGACGGAACTAGAAATGTTTTTTAGGTGGATCCGTAATGTTTTTTTTAATGTAAAAAAACCAATTCACAGAGTCCAAAAAAATTTCTATAGGTAAAATATAGAGTTTTTATTTTTTTAACATAGTCTGCGGACCCATTGTGATACACATAACTCCGCTTCTCAGGGTTATGCATACTTTATTCTAGAAAAATAGAGGATAAAAGAGCATGTTGGATGGGAAGTCTCTTTTAAGGTGAAAGGTATATTCAAACAATGCAATAAAATGTGGAAGGTGATGGTTATATGTTGAGTGCACAGTTGGGCGGTAGGTCTCCATTAAGAAAACGAAAACTTAAATGCCGTGTGGTGGAGATTTGAGCACACTATCACATGTTTATTATTATATAAGCACATATTTCAACAAATACACACACACAACACACTATGCTTTTTTTTAAGGGGAATCAAGGAGACAAATATAATAATACTTTTTTTTCCATAGAAGAAAGTTTATTGAAGATCCGGAACACATCGAAAATACAACCGGAAAGAGTCGGACAAAACCAACATCTAATGGACCAAACGAATCTATCAAACTAGACACACAAAACAACCACCCAAATAAAGCCAAGCAAGAAATCACTTGGGGCGTGCTGAACAGGAAAAGGAATAAACATTTTAATGATGCAATCAAGCAGGTGTGCTCAGATCGGGCCTCCGAAGCAACTCATTACTTGGCATAACAAAACCAAACAAAACAACATAAAAACATACTACAAATTACCAAAAGATAAAGGCCTACAAGAAAATAGCCAAAAACCGCGTAAGCCTGATTCCTCTACTCGCCGCCACGTACGGTACAGAGAAATCTGAAAGAAGGAATACTCCTCCCGAATAAATAGACGACAAACCACAAGAGATGCCAGAGAACCACCATCAGCGACTAAGATTCCGGCACCCGCCACCAAAACGGGACAAGAGATCCTGGAGAGGACGGGTGGGAAAAGATGCCGGAACACCTCAGCAACTGATGACGAAGCACCACCTCGGGACATCAGCGAAACCAACAAGCCGGAGACAAATTCCACCAATCGCCGGATCTGACAAAGATTTTCTTAATCATTATTGTATTTATCTCGACTTGTTGGTTAAGTTTGTGTGTTCCTTTATAAACCCAATTGTACTCAATGGAAAATATTTGATGACTGCAATTACAATATGGTATCAGAGCGAGGTTCGCTCTCTCTTTTCGTTTTACGTTAAACTCGGTTCTCTTCCTATCAAAAAAAAAAAACAAAACAATTCCCTCGTCCCTGCTTCTTCTCTTTCAGAATACCCAAACCAAACCAAAAAAAACCCTAGCCGCTTATTTTCTTCTCCTTCAGCAACGTAACTCCCTCGCCGGAAACCATGTCCGGCATCACTACAGACTCAGCGTCCTCCTTGTTGGAAGTAGCGCCCGAAAGACAATTTATGTAATAGTTTTTATAATTAATAAATGACAGATTTATTCTCATCTTATTATTTGCTTCGTGCTTATAAGTAATACACTACTGAAAACCCCAAGTTATATCATATGTAGCCATATAACTTTGTGTGTCACACATGAGGATTAAGTTTATGGTGATACACTTGAAATGTTAGTCCGTGGTGAACTTAATCAAAGTATGGGGTCTATTGATTAAACCACCATTAATGCGCCCATAACACTTTATGGTGTGACCGTCTTATCCGGACCGTCGACATTGGTTGTCTAAGTAGGGCATTTATATATGATGAGAGTCATATAGGACTGGACCGATTTATTCTGAGTTTCTCATATAATTCCGTGATTGAGAAATCTGATTAAATCACAAGATGGTCATATATGGATTAACCTTAATCCTGATGTGATTGCATACTCCTACTAGTTTCAGGATAGGGTTTGATGTGTTCGTTAAGGATCGTTAAGAGGAGCGGTCCGAATCACTTTCACGTTGGCACTATTCTGGAATGAGTGAGAAGTGTGTGTCTCACAGATATGGAATCCATTCCTTCCTGCGGGAAGTAGAAAGACAATCCCCTTATTTGTTGATCCTAGAAACTGATTGATCCGCGAAGTTCATATTGGTTATGAACTAATTGATCACTAGTGGGTTAATGGTAAATAAGGATAAGATGTATTGAAGAGGGTTTACGGAAATAATCCCGCTTCATTACGGATAGTCTATGGAGGGTTAGTTTATATGTAATGATTATATCAATGGACACTTATCGACTCTACTCGACGTTTTGAGAATAAGTTATATCTATAATCGATAGAGTTCAGTTTCGGATTTATAGTGGCGTAATTCCGGAATTAATGAATTAAGTAGAAATATTTTGTCCGATGAATTTTTTATTTAATTTATTGTAGCTACTGGTTATAGGTCCATGGTCCCCGGGTTGGCTCCTAACACGCGAGTGTTTTCTCGTTTTGTGGAACCTCGAGAATAAATTAAATAGTTGGTCTATTTAATGAATATCCAATATTATTTATTTGGTAAATAATATATAAAATAGAAAAGACATTTTCTATTATCCCAAATGACATTAAAATGGCGCCATATTATTTTGATTTTGGGAAAAGAAATTTTCTCCAAATTAATTATAATGTGGATAATGTAATTATTTATGTGTTAAATAATTATAAATAAGAAATTAGTTTTCTTATTGGATAAATAAGAAATTTGTTTTCCTATTAGATAAAGGTTTTATTTTCCTAAAAGGAAAAGATAAATTTGTGTGTAAAAGATAAACTCTTAAATTATTAGTTGTTATCCTATATAAAAAGAGTTTCTCCCAACACAAAATAGACGCAGACAAAACACGCCATATTGGAAAAAAAGGAAGGACTTTTTTTAAGAAGAGAGAAATTTGTTTTCTTGTCTTAGCCATTGGAGAGAAGCAAAACCAAGGGTTTTTCTTGAGCATATTCGAGGAGGTTCTACGGCGAGAATCGACGTCCACCAGTCGTCGCTAGGAGATACAATCCGGAAGACTACGACTTCTCCCTTTTGTCGATTTATCATCTCTCTCCGTTTGTTGGGTAAATCTACTAACTTTCTTGTAGTTATTAATTAATCATGTGAGTCGAATCGTGGTAAAATCGTATGCGATTTTATTCGTAGCTTCCGCTGTGCATGATCGAGTGTCTCGATCGGTGCTGTGAATCAGATCTGATGATCCAATTGTGGATCGGATCCAAATTCAGGTTTCTGTATATCCAGCACTCCTCTACTCTTCCTTCATTTAGTCCTTCCTCATCAATCCACATCACCAAATTAACTCGCACCAACTTCTATCTATGGCGTGCCCAGTTGATTCCATATCTTCGAGGCCAGGGCGTTTACGGTTATCTAGACGGCACTATTTTTCCGGCACCGGCAAAAACAATCACTGATTCCGCAGGGGCTACCTCCCCAAATCCGGCATACTCAGAATGGGTCAAGCAAGATAATTTGATTTTAAGTACTATAACTTCTTCCTTGTCAAATGATGTTCTCACGCAGGTATACATAGCCACTACATCATCGGAGATCTGGAACGCTCTACAGACTGCCTTCGCTTCAGCCACACGATCCAAACTGATTCAGCTTCACACCGAGCTTGCATCTACCCAGAAACATGACCTCTCAGCAGCCGATTATTACTTTAAATTGAAGCGACACGCAGATGATCTTGCTTTAGCCGGACATCCCCTCTCTGATGATGATTTTATTGCATATTTATTGGCTGGTTTGGGTCCTGATTATGATGCTCTTGTAACGATGATCGGCTCTCAATCTTCAATCACCATTGATGAAGTGTGCCCAGCTTTTAACCACTGAATCTCGGCTGCTCAACCACCGGCCAATTGTCCCCTCACCATCTCCCTCGTCCAGCACAAACCCGAACCTTGCTACACTCGTTGCCTCCTCCCCCATGCATAATACTCCCAACTCCAGCCCTAACCGTGGTCATGGAAATAATAGCTATCAGGGATGGGGCGTGGTCATGGTCGTGGATCTTATCGTCCCTCTTCCAATGGTGAACCTGCCCCAACATGCCAAATTTGTTCTCGCATTGGCCATTCTGCTCAAACATGTTATTATCGCTACATTTAGCCACCTTCCCCAAACCCTAATCCCGCGTATAATTATCCCTCTCCTCGTCCCACTCCTGCATCCCGACCCCCCTATGCCTACCATGCCTACTATCCCCAACCGTAACAATATACCCATGATTGGATCCCTGACACCGGTGCTACTCATCACATGACCAATGAGCTTCAGAACTTAAACCCTTCTAATGAACCTTATGATGGTCCAGATAAAGTCCACGTTGGTGATGGTTCAGGTTTTCCGATTACACATCTTGGCTCTTGTTCGATTACTTCTCCTACTCATACTTATTTATTGCATAATGTTCTCGTTTCCCCTTCCCTTACCACAAATTTTATTTTTGTCCGTAAATTTGCTCATGATAATTCTGTATATTTTGAATTTCATAATAACTACTTTCTTGTGAAGGATTACTCGGGTCGCGTCCATCATAGGGGATTTGTCAAAGATGGTCACTACCGCTTTTCCTCCACCTTCAACTCCTCTTCTGTTCAAGCCTTTACCGCCACCTCCACCTTCTCTTCAACCTGGCACCAACGTCTCGGGCACTGCTCCTTTCAAGTTTTGCGTCAAGTCTTAGGTCGTCTTTCGATTAGTCTTCCTAATAAAACTACTGTGTGTGCCCCGTGTCAATTAGCTAAAAGTCATCATCAAACGTTATATGTCTCAGAAAATTATGTCTTCTGCACCTCTTGATTTAATTTATTATGATGTTTGGGGTTCATGTACTGAATCCTCTATTTATGGTTCCCGATATTATGTTAGCTTTCTTGATGATTTTACAAAGTATTTATTGTTATTTCCCCTTAAACGTAAGTCTGATGTTGAATCTATTTTTCGAGATTTCTTGACAATGATTGAACGCCAATTTAACACTAAATTAAAAGCCATGCAAACTGATTGGGGTGGTGAATATCGCCACCTCTCCCAACAACTCACTTCCCTTGGTATCATTCACCGCCTCTTATGTCCCTACACTCACGAACAAGTTGGTGCCGTTGAAAGACGTCATCGTCAAATCGTCGAAGCCGGCCTCTCACTTCTAGCCCAGTCCAACCTCCATCTTCCCTATTGGGAGGATGCCTTCATTACTGCCACCTATCTTATTAATCGGCTACCCACACGTGTCCTCAATGACAAATCCCCGTATGAGATGGTCTTCGGTCGTCCTCCTGACTACTCCTTCCTCCGTGTCTTCGGCTGTGCATGTTGGCCTAACCTCCGCCCTTATGATCATCACAAAACAGATTTTTGCTCAGAATCCTGCATTTTCCTTGGCTACAGTCCAAGCCACCATGGCTATAAGTGCCTCGACCTCTCCTCGGGCCGTGTATAAATTACACGCCATGTTGTCTTTGATGAATCCGTCTTTCCTTACACGCCGTCACCAGAACCCATTGTTCCTAACCTTATCACCGTCCCCCTACCCACTACTCTTGCACCACATTCCACACCCATGGTCTATACTCATGCTCCTACAGTTGCAAACAACCCATCGGCCGAGCCCCCACTTCCCCCTTCCCCACCTTTTCCTACTCGTTGTAACCCTTCTCCGGATCCACCCTCTCCTACTACCCCTCCTAAAAACCCTCCTCCTCGCCCCATGTTAACAAGAACTAACTCTCTCAAACCCACCCAAATGCCTGGCTTTATCCGTTATCCCTTACCTCGGGCCCTCGTAACCACAGTCCACAACTCCGACCCCACATCCTATATTGAAGCCTCCAAACACCGAGTTTGGCGTAATGCGATGAGAGATGAGATCAATGCTCTGTTGCGTACTAATACGTGGGATCTTGTTCCCTTTCACTCTAATATGAATGTGGTAGGTAACAAATGGGTTTACAGGACAAAGCATCATGCGGATGGCACATTCGAGCATCATAAAGTTTGGCTCATCTCCAACGGTTTTCATCAACATGAAGGTGTGGATTTCTTTGAAACTTTTAGTCCGGTTGTCAAACCGGTTACGATTCGTCTTTTTCTTTCTCTTGCTGTTTCGCAGGGTTGGAATATTCGCCAGGTTGACATTCAGAACGCTTTCCTTCATGGATATCTGTCTAAACCAGTTTATATGAAGCAACCTTAAGGTTTTGTTCATCCGGATTACCCGGATTATGTCTGCCGCCTTAAGCGCAGTCTCTATGGCCTTCGCCAGGCCCCTCGTGCCTGGTTTGCTCGATTTACAGAAGCTCTCTCTGCATATGGTTTCACAGCCTCTAAGGCCGATGCATCACGATAAATTTATTCCTGTGGCCAGGATAGGGTCTACATACTTCTTTATGTCGATGACGTGATTATTACTGGCTCTTCTCGTACTCTTGTTGAACAGGTTATTCAGTATCTTGGATCATAGTTTCCGGTTAAGGATCTTAGCACCCTCTCCTATTTTCTGGGTGTTAAGGCTCTATTCACGCCAGATGGTCTCTATCTCACTCAAAGACGATACATCCTACAGTTACTTCAGAGAGCTGGCATGGACAAGTGCCAGCCATGTCCTACTCCGATGTCTGCTTCCACCAGGGTTACAGCCGCGTCTGCCTCCCTCTTTGCTGATCCTTCATTATATCATACTATTGTCGGTGGCCTTCAGTACCTCAGTTTCACTTGCCCCGACATTGCATTTGTTGTTCACAAGGTTAGCAAGTTATGCACGTACCGACTGATGATCACTGGCTTGCAGTCAAACGCATTCTGCGGTATCTTAAGCATTCTATCTCTGATGGGTTGTTTTTCTCTCGGCATTCGACTCCTTCACTTCATGCTTACTCTGACTTCGACTGGGCGGCTGATACAGATACTCGCCGTTCTGTTGGGGCCTACTGTGTGTTTTTCGGTGGCAACTTGATTAGCTGGCGCTCTAAGCAACATCTCACCGTCTCCAAGAGCAGCACTGAGGCCGAATATAAAACATTGTCCAATACTGTTGCTGAGGTTCAATGGCTGTGTAATCTTCTCGATGAGATGCACGATATCCCACTCCTCCGGTTATATGGTGTGACGATATCGGTGCTACCTATCTTGCTCACAACCCTGTTTTCCATGCTCGTACGAAGCATATTGAAATTGACTTCCATCATGTCAGAGAATTAGCTGCAGCCAAGCATCCTTCTATCTCCTTCCTTAGCACGAAGGACCAGCTGGCGGATCTACTAACCAAGCCTCTTGCTCGGCCTCGTTTTGATCTCCTCAAGTTCAATCTCCGTGTCCAGCCACTTCCACGGGATTGCGGGGGCGTGTTGAGGATATAGTTGCTAATGAATAATTAGATTAATACTTACTATATTTATTTTAATCATTATTGTATTTATCTCGACTTGTTGGTTAAGTTTGTTTGTTCCTATATAAACCCAATTGTACTCACAATATAATTCAATGGAAAATATTTGATGATTTGCAATTACAATAGCCTGCGAACATACCGTGGATGGAGGAGATATCAACAAAATAGGGGTAGAAAAGCACCGCCCTTTCCACCACCAGGTCGTCCTCGCCACCGTAGCACCGCCGCCGGCCACTTGCCTCTAGATGTACTAAAAACAGACACTCATGTCTCAGATCAGATAGATCTAGGACACAAGAGTCAAGAGAAATACAGATGAGCAGTAAAATAAAAACAAAAGGAAAAAAGGGCGGACGCCGGTGACACCTTGCCGCCGGCGCCGGAAGCGCAGCTATGAAGACGGGAGGAACCAGAGGCTTCTAGAGAGAAGAAGAAAGTGATATTTTTTCATATAAAAATAATTCTAAAATAATGAATATTATGTTATAAAACAATGAAGATGTTAGAGAAAGAACAAGAGGAAAAACAAAAGATGGAGAAAAAGACAAAATGCATTTGTCCTATTTCAAAGGCATAATGGGTATTTATAGTAGATATTACTGTGTGAACATGGTAATTTGAATAAATCTAAAATATACGTAAATCAATAAGAATAATAGATAACTCATCAATTATATTATTATATAACACTTTTCCTTGGATATCTATTATTCAACATACAACATATATGATATGCCTCGTTAAAACCTTACTAAGAAAAAGTCCAGTGGGAAAAAAGCTTAGCCACATATTTATCTGTGTTTGATTTACTCTCCCTGAACCAAACATCAATTTAGATCTTTCATGCGCCGCATAATACTCTTCATTAGTCTTTAAAATGTGGCCATCGGCATGTCTTGGTAAATAAATATGTCAGATTGTCGATTGACTAGATCTTCTGTGCATTAATCTCTCCACTCTTTTACAAATCATGAGTTAAGAAAACTTAGCTGAATCTTGTTTTTTAATCCCCACTAATATAACTTCACTTCAATTGAGATATGCAAGATGCATTGTCTTCATATAAAACAGTTGAATGATTTTCTTGATCGGAGTTGCATAACGTATATGTCATGTACTATTAACTTTGCTAGAAAAACTCAATTGGAAAAACCTTGACATGTGTTAAGGCCATATTTATATGATTATTAAGGGTTTATTTCATTATTATTTTCCCCACATTTGCATAATTTACATGAGAATTAAGGGTTTAAGTGTATTTAATAAAGATGATTTTAAGAGGGTTGTATGCAAAATTGATGATTTTAAGTGTTAATTTAATGGAATTATTATTATTTGGATTTTATTACATTTTTGCATTGTTTATTTATCATGTAGGTGTTGATTTTCGAGTGCATAAAGAGGATAAATGAAGCTCAAGTCGAATTATTCAAGATAGAGTTGGAATTGGCTTGAAGAAATTGGATAAAGATGAAGAAATCCGATCCTCAGCACCTTGGACGAGCGTCCGAATCCCGTCCATTCTAGACGGGCGTTTGATAAAGCAGACGGGCGTCCAAAGATCGTATTTTACATTCAGAGAGTTCGGACGGAGGATGAACGAGCGTTTACTCAGCGTCCAGGCATTCTGGACGGGCGTTCAAGGCCGACTTAGTCATAACCGACTCAAATTCCTATAAATAAAGCGGCAGCCCCAACCCTAATTCATATACCAAAATAATTAAGATCGCAAATTCACCAAAAGCTGCGGCCAGAGAACCCTAATTTTACAGAGATGAACTTCTCCAATCCAACAATCATCTCCAACATGATTGTTGGCTAGAAACCTTGCAGTGAGTCGACGGAGGAAGCCTATCAACAACACAAACCAACTAGAGAGTTCGATGCTTATGTTTAGTGAGTTTATTTCATAGTTTTTCATTACTTTGGATCTGTTTTATATTGTTTAAGTTTTATTGAATTAAGATTTGATGAAACGATCTATGTTTAATTGATGCTTGAATAAATTTATGAAAGTTTGTTTGTTTGAGTTCTCTTTTATTCAAAGTAATGCATCTAATTGTGTTTTAAGAGATTATGCATGATTAGTTGAGTAAGAGCTTGGAAACAATCTCGTGATTTCGTTTTGATTGCATGTTTAGTTTGTTTGAAAAGATAAACGAAACCCTAGAATTTGGTTGAAGATATTTAATTGAATTCGTGAATAAATCACTACTAAAAACTATGTCTTTTTAATCACCATCTAGTTTGGATTGTTGGTTGATAGGTGGAATCTGATCGCCTCGCTGTGTTTTCCTTTATTGTTTATTAATCGAATCGTTTAGATTAAGTTTAGTTTAAGTTCTAGTTATATAAACCCTAGTTTCCTGCTGTTTTCCTGCACTTTTCTGCTTCAGTTCATAATCAGACGTTCGTCCGCAATAGCAGACGCCCGTCCATTAGGTTTAGTTTCCAGACGCTCGTTCACCAAAGTGAACGCTCGTCCGTATTTCTGTTTTCTTATTTTTCAGCTTGTTTTTATTTCTTGTTTTAGTTTTAATTCTTAGGTTTAGGTTTTAGTTAGTTTCAGCTTTAGTTTAGATAGATAATTGTTCTTTGAATCCGATAAACATTCCACTCCCTTAGGACGACCCGATAACATCCTATACTACGATCCTTATACTTGGGGTGTTTCGGTTATAAATTGTAAAACTCGTTTTTACCGAACAAGTTTTTGGCGCCGTTGCCGGGGAGTCGGTAACGGTTGTCGGATTCTTCATAGGACAATTTTCTGAGTCAAAAGGGATCGCTTTTAGCACGCAGTAGTATTTTGGCCATAACTTTCGGCTCGAGTGTCCGTTTGGAACGCAGGACCCCAATTCGGAAAGCTCGTTCCGACGCCGACGACGTGGTGAACTGCCGTAGGCCGTTCAGTGCGTTTTCGAGGTCAAAATCCACTGTTTTCCCCTCCATTTTGGCCCTAGAAGGTTTCAACACGTTTTTTTTTACCGTCTTAGTGTTTTTCTTGTTTTTAAACTTTTCGTAGGTAGGTTTCTTTTCCAGTTTCGTTAATTTTAGGATTACATTTATTACTGTTTTATTTGATTTTCTTTCAATTATTTTCCTTATTTTTTTATATAGCTTAGATCTGTTTCCGCAATTATAGATTTGTTTGATTTTATTTCCATAAGTCTTTTCTGCTTTTATTTTTTTATCTCGTTTTTTTTATTTCTGGTAACCTTAGTTTTTAGGTTTTCGTATCTGAACGAGCGTTCAACAACTTGAACGCCCGTCCACCTCAATTCTGTCCTCTGAACGAACGTTCATTCAACTGAACGAGCGTTCAGTTCTGAACGAACGTCCACTAACACTGGACGCCAGTTCAGTCTGTTCAATCATCACCTCTTTTCTTTCTTCTCTTTTCTTTTCTCCCTCTAAACCATCAAACCTTTTCTAAACCTGTTCTAATCAACCCAAAGGGTTGATTTCTTCCTTCTCATTTCTTCTGGTTTATGCAAACGAGAAGTAAGAAGGGACTTCTAATCTTTGATCCTGAGCCTGAACGATCTATCCTTAGAAGAAGGCTTCTCCCTGATTTGGACAAAATGGCGGATCAAGATCCACCAATTCCAAATCCCGACCCCCAAGCTCGGTTAAATTTACTCCTTCAACAAATGCAAGCTCGCGCAACGAATGCGAATCGACCGCAAGGCGGCATAAATCAACAACTTCAACAATTCCGCCAAAACCAAAGCTTAATCGGTTGAACCGGGACCCCTACACTCCATATCTTAATCAAGATTTTCTCGAGGGACATAGACCTATTCGTCCACCCGATATGGGGGAGTAAATTTCGACCTTAAAAATGGAGTAGTTGCACTAGTCCAAAATAGCTCTTTCCATGGCACTTTGCTCAAGAAGACCCGCACGACTTCTTGTCCACGTTCGTACAAATGCGTGAAGCGAGGCCATTATCCCGGTGTTGATTACGAGATCGTAAAGTTGAAGCTATTTCCTTTTGCTTTGAAAGGTGAAGCAAGCGGATGGTTTAAGTCATTAGCCCATCATTCTCTCCATACATGGAATGATGTCAAAAGAGCCTTCGCTCTTAAGTGGGTTTCACCAGGCAAGATTATGGAGATGAAACGGGAAATAGCTACTTTCGAGCAGTTGGAGGATGAGACTGTTGGCAAGGCTTGGGAGAGATTAAATCTGTTGATGAGGAAATGCCCCAATCACGGATATGATAGACATGAGTTGTTGGAACTATTTTACAGAGGAGTCTCTCAACCTAATAGAGACTATCTTGACTCCACGGCTCATGGATCCTTCTTAGGGGAGGTGATGAGGCTAACTTACGAGTAGCCGAGACAATTGCCAAGAACAACATGTGGTCGACTCCTAAGAAGACCAATATTGTTAAGAAAGAAGGTACTTCAAGCAATCCTGATACACAGCTGTTGGTTGCTCAGATGGAATCGATAAGCAAGCAGCTGGCCAATCTTCAGATGCAGCCTTCTGAGGTGAATTATCTTGGAACACAGGCAGGGACTGAGATGACGGAGGAGGTAAACTTAATGGATAATCAAAACCAACCCTTCCGAAACTTCAACCAGAACCAGAACTATTCAGGATTTCAAAGACAAAACTTCAATCAAGCCAAGTTACCACCTGGCCCTTCAAATTCGAATTCTTTCAACTCGAACTATCATAGGCCAGTTCAGAACTCCCAAAGGCCTCAAGGTGGCTGGAATCAAACTCAGAACAACAATCATACCACCTCATGTGTCCCTCAACACAAATTCGATGAGTGGTAGACATGGTGAAGACTCGTCTACTAGTGTTAAAGCAATTGAGAGACAAGTTGGTCAAATGGCGGACCGGCAAGCAAGCGAGACCTCACGGTAAACTTCCGAGTTATACCGAGAGAAATCCGAAAGCGATGTGAATGTTTGCACTTTGCCATTACACCTCAGTGGGAGTATGGGCAAGAAGAGGAGTTGAACGAAGTAACTTTGAGAAGTGGTAAGAAGGCTGGACCCGGCAAGGTGTCGGGAAACGAGTAGCCCCTCCTGACGCTATGAGTTCAGGAGGGGGAAATCAGAAACCACATGCCGAAGAAAGCAACGATGAGGAGCTTAGTGACAATTCTTCGGAGGATGAAAATAATTCTGATGACGAGGAAAGAAAGGAGAGTCGGGGGTCGTACCCCGACTAAGAAAAAGGAAGAAAAGTTTGTGAGATGGAAGGATAAGGAGGATGAGGCGATAAAGAATCGGGCCACGAGGAATGATAAAGCCCTTCCTTACCCACCAAAAAGGAAAGAGAAAGCCCTCGCCAAAGACAAGCGGTATGATGGGGTGAGGAGGATACTTAGGGACACTAAAGTGAGTATGCCCTTAGCCGAGGTATTGTCCGAAATGCCTAAATGTACTAAGTATCTTAAAGAATTCGTGGGAGCAAGAGAAAGCTTCGGGGATGGGCGAAGAAGTGCTTCGCGAGGATTGCGCGATGGTTTCACGAGAAAATTGCTTTGTTAAGCGAGGTGACCACAGCGGACCTTCAATCTCTGTGAGATCGAAGGCCATTTGTTCGAAAATGTATTATGCGACTCGGGGGCCTCTATTAATGTGATGCCATTAAACGTATGCAAAAAGCTCGGGTTAGATAAAAGGATGCGGGAACGCCCGATTTCTCTTCAGATGGTAGACAAATCTAGTCGTACTGCAGCCGGTTGTGTAGCTAATGTTCTCCTTCAAGTTGAACATTTGGTCTTCCCTACCGACTGGGTTATCCTAGACTATCCACCTGATAAGGAGATGCCTCTAATTCTAGGCCGAACCTTTTTAGACACTTCTAACGCTCTCATCGACTTCTGCAAAGGACAGATTACTCTTAGAGTCGGTGACACATCTGTCACCTTCACACGAGGGACACATCCTGAAAGAGCCGTAATTGATGAAATATCGTTTGTCGAAGCCATATATGAGGACGGAGGAGATGCCTATTATGAAGATGCAATGGAGCTTACAGAGATAGGTGTTTTTGAAGTCATGGACATTGAGGATCCGGCTGACTGCGGACCATCTTCTAATTCATTTCAAGCCATAGGCATTGACGAGTCATCTTCACTCGCTCATACTGGGCCTGTTATTGAGTTAGAAGCATGGAGATGCCCAGCAACAAACGATGATTTCAAAGAGCTGAGTCAGGAAGACTTCATCCCTGGTGAAGAAGAAGCTCTGATGGGTAGTTGGGACGAGGTAGAGTTTTGGAGAGAAGCTACTCATTGGGAAGTAGATGATTGGGAAGAGCTGGCAGAAGAGCTTAAAGATGAAGAGTTAAGAAAAATGATCGATCACAAGAAAAAGGAAGCAAGTGTTGACCGGAGGATTCCGATGGATGATTTGATCCAGTACCTTTCTGGGGTTAAGCCTCGGGAAGATGAGGTGTTCTCGTCAACCACTCCAAGCTCATAAAGAGAAAGGTGGCCCGTTAAAGTCTAGTATTGAGCAACCACCTGCGATTTAGAGCTTAAACCGCTTCCAAAACACCTTAAGTATATCTTTCTTAAGGATGGAGATAAATTGCCTTTGATCATTTCGTCGAAACTCGACCACGAGCAAGAAGCACGGTGATAGAAGTGCTTAAGAAAAACATCCTCGCGTTCGGTTGGCAAGTGGGTGATATCCGAGGGATCGGCCCGGACATATGCATGCATAAAATCCGAACGGAGGAAGGAGCTAAAAAGGTGAGACAACCTCGGCGAAGGCCGAATCCGCATATGCAAGAGGTTGTCAAGAAGGAGGTTATAAAGTGGCTCGACATGGGAATCATCTACGCAATCACCGATAGCGAGTGGGTCGACCCTACTCAAGTTGTGCCAAAGAAGGGCGGTATTACAGTAGAAAAGAATGAAAAAGGGGAGGAAGTTGCCCTGCGTCTCGTGACTGGCTACAGAGTCTGTATTGACTATCGTAGACTTAATGAGGTGACTGCCAAGGACCACTTTCCCCTACCCTTCATTGACCGGCTAATTGAACGGCGAGTGGTCATAAGTATTATTGTTTCCTTGATGGCTATTCGGCTACTTCCGGATAGCCATTGATCCTAATGACCAAGAGAAGACAACTTTTACGTGTCCATCTGGTACTTTTGCTTTTCGCAGAATGCCATTCGGCCTATGCAACGCACCCGCGACTTTTCAACGGTGCATGTTGGCCATTTTTGATGGACTTGTGGAGCAATGCATGGAGGTCTTCATGGATGACTTCTCAGTCTACGGCGATAGCTTCGATGAAATTTTAAAGAATCTAGATATGGTACTCCAACGTTGCGTTGAGAAGAATCTGGTGCTTAACTGGGAAAAATGCCATTTTCTAGTAGACGAAGGAATCGTTTTGGGACATAAGGTGTCCAATGCTGGTATTCAAGTTGATAAGGCTAAGGTCGAAGCCATTGAAAGGATGACGTACCCAAAAACGATGAAAGAGGTACGAGGTTTTCTAGGACATGTTGGCTTCTACCGGCGTTTCATTAGAGACTTTTCTACCATCGCCAAGCCTTTATCAAATCTCTTGAAAGAAGATGTCGATTTCTTGTTCGATGCGAAGTGTAAGGAAGCTTTCAATTGTTTGAAAGACAAGCTTATCGGTGCCCCTATTTTAGTTGCACCCGATTTGGACCAAGCCTTTCGAGTTGATGTGCGATGCCTCTAATTACGCCGTAGGCGCAGTTTTAGGTCAAAGAGTTGATAAAAGGTTCGGGCCCATCTATTATGCGAGTCGTACCTTGAACCCGGCTCAATGCAATTATACTACGGCCGAGAAGGAATTCTTAGCCGTCGTCTTTGCCATTGACAAGTTTAGAAGTTATCTTCTCGGGTCTCAAGTGATTGTATGGACGGATCATGCGGCTTTTACGCTACCTTATGGATAAAGCGGATGCCAAACCAAGGTTACTTAGATGGATTTTAATTCTACAAGAGTTTGACCTTGTGATTAAAGATAAGAAAGGTAGTGAGAATATTGTGGCCGATCATTTATCTCGCTTAGTAAATGAGGGTGCGAGAGAATCACAATGATATAGGCATTGATTTTCCGGCCGAGCAATTGATGAAGCTTGAAACGGTTAGGCCGTGGTATGCGACTACGTCAACTATTTAGCGAGTGGTCATTTAGAGGATATGACGTATCAGGAGAAGAAAAAGTTCTTTTCTGATCTTAAATATCTCGTATGGGAAGATCCTTATTTGTTCAGAGTCTGTAAAGACGGGTTGCTTCGACGGTGTGTTCCTGAGCATGATCAGTGGGATATCCTAGAACAATGCCATAGCGGTCCTACCGGAGGTCACTATGGAACGCCGAAGACGGTTGCGAAGATCCTTCAAGCTGGATTCTACTGGCCGACTCTGTTTAAAGATGCAGAAGCCTTTTGTAAAGGTTGTGATAGGTGCCAGAGAACTGGACGGCAGAGTAGTCGGATGGAAATGCCACTTAAGCCCATTCTTGAATGCGAAGTTTTCGATGTATGGGGCATAGATTTTATGGGACCCTTTCCATCCTCATGTGGTAATAAGTATATCCTCGTCTGTGTGGATTATGTTTCAAAGTGGGTCGAGGCCATAGCTACTCAAACTAATGATCATAAAGTCGTGAAGAAATTCTTGCAAAAGAATATCTTTACTAGATTCGGCTGTCCGAGAGCACTCATTAGTGATGAAGGTACTCACTTTTGCAATGCGCCGCTTGACAAGATCCTTGAGAAGTATGGTGTCAAACATAAGATTGGTACACCATATCATCCTCAAACTAGTGGCCAAGTCGAGGTAAGCAACCGGAGCACGAAAAGAATTTTAGAGAAGACCGTGAACAATAATCGATCTAATTGGAGTCTTAAGTTGGATGACGCGTTGTGGGCTTATCGTACGCATTCAAGACCCCGATGGGCACGTCACCCTTCCAAATGGTTTATGGCAAAGCTTGTCATTTACCTGTCGAACTTGAACACGAGCTTTACGGGCAATTAAATTCTTAAATTTTGATAGCCAACTCTGTGGGGAGAAAAGGTTGTTACAGTTGAACGAGCTCGACGAATTCAGACTCCGTGCATACGAGAATGCTAAGCTCAGCAAGGAGAGAACTAAGACACTCCATGACGCTAAGATCAAGGACCGAGAATTCAAAGTTGGTGAAATGGCTTTACTCTATAATACCAGACTTCATTTGTTTCCTGGTAGACTCAAGTCTAGATGGTCTGGTCCCTTTGAGATTCTCGAGGTTAATCCCAGTGGCGTAATTACTTTGAACGGGTATGGTAATCAAGCTTTTAAAGTGAATGGTCATCGACTTAAGAAATATTTTGGGCAACCAAAGGAAAAGCCTGAGATTCTTTATTTCCAAAGAAGAGATGAGAGTACAGATGTCTGATTTGTGAAGAGATTCCATCTTATTTCTTTGAGTCAGATGATGATGACGTTCCTATATCCACCCGTAAGGTACCTTCTGTTGAGACTTCTGATCATACCACTATGCCTATGCCGATCATCCGCAAGAACAAGAAGAAGAGAGTCAGTGTAGTTTGGAGAGAAAAGTTTAATGATCTTATTGCGCACTTGACTTGTTGTTGTGGTGAAAATCATTTCCGCCCTAGTGCTCCTGATTCTGATACTGAGGTGGCGGTAGTCAAACCAAAGTGGCCCGATCCGGGTTGATCTTTTGGAATCTGTGTCAAGCTATTGACATTAAAAGAGCGCTCTTAGGAGGCAACCTAGTTTTCTTTGTTTGTTTCCTTTTCTTAGGTTGTTTTGTTTTATTGTTTTCGAAATATTACTTTAGTTGATTTTGTGTTGATGGTTATTCCTCTTACGTTCATTGTGAGTGTTTTGTGTTATGTGTTGCTCATATACCCCGTGTACCCCGAGATTATATGGTATGTCGAGTGTTGCAGATACTTTTGAGCAGGTTTTCGAGTTACTACTGTCCAGTGTTGTCTATTCAAGTTGCAGCGGTACATTCATGCTCCGGCCTGACCTCTGCCAACTTTCATCCGACAACCACTGTTGAAACCAGCTAAGTTTTCTTTTTCTTTTATTCTGCACATTCTGAGGGCATAATGTGATTTAAGTGTGGGGGGGTAGATTGGGTATGTTTTTATGCTATATCCTTTGAAATATGAGTAAAAAGTGAATGTTAAATTTTCCACTAAATTTAAAATTTTTTTTGTTAATCTCGAGCATATAGTTGGAACTAGATGCTTGCTAGTTGTAGTTTTCTAACGATGATAGTATGTGACTTAGTGAGATAATTATAGCATGTTTTACTTTTATGGAGATAGTTTCGTTTTTCACTCACGAAAGCCTTTGATTTTGAAGCATGACTTTTGAATTATATCCTTTCATTATTTTTAATGATTTATCTTAGGAAGGTCAGTATAGTTACACCTAAGTTAGACCGTGTGCTGTGAATATCATAAAGTTTGAATGTGATGAGTGAGATGTAACTTATGACTTTGAAAAGTGAATAAATAAAGTGAGTAAGCAATTATTAATAAATACGTTTGTCGGAAGCTGGTCGATGATTGGAGTGAGGTAGGGCGTTATCTCGAAATGTCCTATTCCACTATGATGACCAATGGCTCACGACAGTCAGGAGAAGCTACCTTATGATTTGAGTAGGTAGGGTGTTATCACGAAATGTCCTATTCTACTATGATGGGTAAGAGCTTATTCTGATATGCGTCAAATTTGAAAATTTTGAAAAATGATGAGTAAGAATAAAGTAAAGTCTTTGTTATCATGGATCTTATACCCAGTAGAACCGCATGATATGCTGTAGGGATTATCCTACTGAGTGTGTGGGAAGGCTTTGAGTGGAGCTGTTACTGTCTGTACCGTACCTGGGATAGTCATTGGAATTTTTGAAAGGATAATTCTTTGAAAGGCTTGCTAGATTGAGAACGGCTTGTCACACTTGCACCGAATCTATCTCTGTGATGGTATCATTTGCTATAGTTGTTGTATCTTTTGTTACGTGAGTTAGAGATCTATGTGGATTATTTATAAAGTTGAGCTATAGTTTTGATTGTTTTGCCCGAGGACGTACAAAAAGCTAAGTGTGGGGGAGTTGTTAAGGCCATATTTATATGATTATTAAGGGTTTATTTCATTATTATTTTCCCCACATTTGCATAATTTACATGAGAATTAAGGGTTTAAGTGTAATTATTTAATAAAGATGATTTTAAGAGGGTTGTATGCAAAATTGATGATTTTAAGTGTTAATTTAATGGAATTATTATTATTTGGATTTTATTACATTTTTGCATTGTTTATTTATCATGTAGGTGTTGATTTTCGAGTGCATAAAGAGGATAAATGAAGCTCAAGTCGAATTATTCAAGATAGAGTTGGAATTGGCTTGAAGAAATTGGATAAAGATGAAGAAATCCGATCCTCAGCACCTTGGACGAGCGTCCGAATCCCGTCCATTCTAGACGGGCGTTTGATAAAGCAGACGGGCGTCCGGCATCGTATTTTACATTCAGAGAGTTCGGACGGAGGATGAACGAGCGTTTACTCAGCGTCCAGGCATTCTGGACGGGCGTTCAAGGCCGACTTAGTCATAACCGACTCAAATTCCTATAAATAAAGCGGCAGCCCCAACCCTAATTCATATACCAAAATAATTAAGATCGCAAATTCACCAAAAGCTGCGGCCAGAGAACCCTAATTTTACAGAGATGAACTTCTCCAATCCAACAATCATCTCCAACATGATTGTTGGCTAGAAACCTTGCAGTGAGTCGACGGAGGAAGCCTATCAACAACACAAACCAACTAGAGAGTTCGATGCTTATGTTTAGTGAGTTTATTTCATAGTTTTTCATTACTTTGGATCTGTTTTATATTGTTTAAGTTTTATTGAATTAAGATTTGATGAAACGATCTATGTTTAATTGATGCTTGAATAAATTTATGAAAGTTTGTTTGTTTGAGTTCTCTTTTATTCAAAGTAATGCATCTAATTGTGTTTTAAGAGATTATGCATGATTAGTTGAGTAAGAGCTTGGAAACAATCTCGTGATTTCGTTTTGATTGCAAAGATAAACGAAACCCTAGAATTTGGTTGAAGATATTTAATTGAATTCGTGAATAAATCACTACTAAAAACTATGTCTTTTTAATCACCATCT
The DNA here is from genome assembly GCA_036785695.1 of Gentiana straminea. NCBI lineage: Eukaryota > Viridiplantae > Streptophyta > Magnoliopsida > Gentianales > Gentianaceae > Gentiana > Gentiana straminea. Next base: position 6,935,664 of record JAVUPR010000497.1, on the reverse strand, counting down.
AGTTTGGATTGTTGGTTGATAGGTGGAATCTGATCGCCTCGCTGTGTTTTCCTTTATTGTTTATTAATCGAATCGTTTAGATTAAGTTTAGTTTAAGTTCTAGTTATATAAACCCTAGTTTCTGCTTTGTTTTCCCGCACTTTTACGCTTCGTTCATAATCGGACGTTCGTCCGCAATAGCGGACGCCCGTCCATAAGGTTAGTTTTCAGACGCTCGTTCACCAAAGTGAACGCTCGTCCGTATTTCTGTTTTCTTATTTTTCAGCTTGTTTTTATTTCTTGTTTTAGTTTTAATTCTTAGGTTTAGGTTTTAGTTAGTTTCAGCTTTAGTTTAGATAGATAATTGTTCTTTGAATCCGATAAACATTCCACTCCCTTAGGACGACCCGATAACATCCTATACTACGATCCTTATACTTGGGGTGTTTCGGTTAGTTTCAGCCCTTGTGAAAAATTCTTATACTTGGAATTTAAAAGAAAAATTCATTGTTAGTGATCAAGGGCAATTAAGGAAAAGATTGACCCCTTTTTAATGTTTAGACCTAGCCTAAAAATCAAAAATTCAGTCTAACAATTCCTCCCCTTATGCGATTGAGAGAAAGAGAGAAGAGAGGCTAGAAAGTTCTTCACTTTTGCTAAGGGAAGGTTGATCGTTTTCAGAACGGATTCAAGAATTGGACTCGGCGAAAAGAGCACAGCAATTTGGCATCAGTTCCGTGGGATTGTAGCAGATTTTCGGAGCAGTTTTGATCAGTTTTGGGGCTGCAAAAAAAGGTAAGAGAAACAGTCCTATGAATTCCATCATTAGCTATAAGGAATTGATCATGTTTTAAGACGTCTTGGTGTTAGAAATATGAATCTTTGTTTTGGTTAATGACTATAATTGTTATAGTACGTTTAGATGGGGATTTTGTGTTGTTGTGTTGATTATTTGCTGGTTTTGGGTTGAATTACGATCTGGAAATCGCATGGTGATGAAGTTAGGGTTTAGGTCGAACCCAGGTGAACGAGCGTCCGGTATTCTGGACGAGCGTCCAGCCTAGGTTCCACCTTGGACGAGCGTCTGGTTGTATTGGACGGGCGTCTAAGGTGCTATTTTACATTCAGGATTGAACTGTTTTGGGTGGACGAGCGTCCACTATTTTGGACGGGCGTCCAGTAAGCTTGAACGGGCGTCCAAGTCTTTAAACGGGCGTCCAGTTCTGTACTGCCTCCTTTCTATTGTTAATTGTTGTTTAGCCATATATATACATGCTTTACTTACCTAAAATCTATAATTATGATATGTTAAACATGGTATAACTTAGACAAGCCTGAATTGAGCTTCTGATTCGTTCAGTTAAAACACCGAATGTACTCTTAAAGGGAGTTGAAGTTCGGATCCGTCGGAAGAACATGATAGGCTTGTGCTTTGATGAATTAGCATTCATCAATGTACGTGTATGTGCTAGGACTGTCCGTGTCTAGTGGTCTAGGAAGAGAGTAGTATGTGTGAGGGAGATTATTTGAAAATACTTAGGTGGCTAGTTAATAACTTAATAAACAACGTATGTGACTAGTAAAAGATTAAACAACATGTCTCTCTTGGCTAGGCACCGGGCTAAATCGCGATGCATGTGCTACCTCGAAGGTGGAAGAACTTCGTAGGTCAAAAAGACCCTAAGTACGGAGGGACTCTGCTGAGGTGTGCGTGCTATCGGAGTCTACCTTTTCTAGACTTCGTGGGTATTGGTGTGATCCACTGATATGTTGCAAAAGAGTGTTCCCAAGGTAGAAGAACTCTGTAGGTCAAAGACCCTAAGTACAGAGGGACTCTGCTGAGGGGATGCGCGTAGTGCCCTTGAGTGCGGTTGTAACATAGATAGGTTAAGTTAGAAACAGTTAGTCACAACGTGTTGATGAGCATGAAGTGAACCCTAGATGGAGTTGGTCTCATTTAATCAACTAATTAAATAAATGTCTATTCGTTATAACTATGATTGTTTTCATAGCTTCTCTTTCTTTCTAAGTACGTTGTACTTACCTCGAATGCATACTTTTTCTATGTGTTTGGGGACGAGAAGACGAACAGGTTTTCGAGGAAGAGTTTGACGACGACGTTTGACGCCGCTCGTTGAAGAATCAAGATGTTTCTTTTCTGCTTTTCTTTGGTTGTACTTTCCGTACTTTTGAGGTAGAATACCGTTTTTTGACGATTTGTCGTAGTTTGTCTTTTGGGTTTTTTTCGTACTTTTCCGAATGTAATAATTTACATTTCTACCCTTTAGATTTCTTTTCTACTCTTTATTTTTGGGAAAAAATTTTATATACCCGAGTTTGCTTCCGTTTGCCTTCATTTTGATACGACGTAGTAGAGGCTTACGTATAAAATGAATTTATATTTATTTTATACGTGCCGAACGTTTCTTTTCCGGATAAGGACTCGGTGTCCGGGAACGGGGCGTTACAGACATGGTAAATAGTTCATGCCATATGTGTTTCTATGTGTTGCACTGACTGCCTCATTAAAAACCTTTAGCTAATAAAACCCTATTTGAAAAAACCATAGTTAAATGGAAAAAGAGTACAATAATTGGTATTTAAGACCTAGTGCTCAAAATAGTTTTGAAGTTGTCGCTCCCCATGACGACATCGATATTCCTTATGTACGCATTCCAGTACTATAAACACATTTTGTTCCAAAATAGATGTATGAATGATCTTAATGAACAAATCTGCTAAATCGTCACTAGAGCTTACCTTTTTTATATCACTCTCTTCTAATGTTAATATCCATAATTAAATGTAGGGCCTAAAAATTGTCATACACACTACTCATCCATTCAACGCATACAACACAATCATCACTATAATCATAAAAACAATGGGAGAAGTAATATAATCGCAATTTGCATGCATATATCTCCACTATCACAGTAATTCTATAAAATTCATGACGTAAAGCGTGAGTTACATATATATTCGTTCCTCAATAGCAATCTACTCAACTGGTCATATTGCATCCAACATGAATGTTAACGACTTTTACAACATAACAATATGCATGTTGTGATTGTCATATTATTTCATTTCTGAAATTCACCGAGGATTTTCATATCAATATTCATGTCCAACGACCCATAAATATGTGGTCATGACATGTGAAAACTCAAAGTTACTGCAGAGATATTAATTACCGGAACATAATAACTATAATAGGAGAATATATTTGATCATTGACATACAAAAATTTCCAATTCAAACTCGACCTCAATTGCTTATTTCATTTTTACCCAGCCTGAGTGTTTCTGTCACTATGTTATTTACTTAGGTACTGGATGCAGATATAAACTATAATAGCAATTAAATGTGCAAATATGTCGTCAACGACTATGATATTTATTATAAACTTCTCCCATGAAATTCATTGCTAATTCAATATTACAGTCGAATATAGGATTCTGGCATAGCAGTATAATGCATCCTCAAGTATCTTTAAAGAACAAAAAATTATATGCTTGTATATTTAGGTGCAAACCTGGATATTGTTGACTACATTGATTATAACTCTTATTAAGATAAAGATGATCATAAGCCGATCTCAGCATCAGCGTTTACTTATTGTGATGGAGCTATAGTCTGGAGCAATCCAGCATCGCCAATTTGACTTTTGAAGTCGAAAGCATAACATCTTCTGGAGCATCTTAAGAGGTGGTATGGCTTAAAAAGTTTCTTGTTGAGCTGGAAGTAATTGTAGGTCAAGATAAGCTGATAACCCTTACTGTTAAAACAATGGAGATGTAGCTTATGCAAAGGATGTTCGCAATTACAAGAGGTTAAATCATAATAAGGAAAAGTACCACCTAATCAGAAAGATCATGCAAAGAGGCGATGTATCGGTCCTAAAGATCACCTCGAGCCGACAAACTAGCTGATCAGTTTACCAAGTTGTGTGGCATTTAATGTCATTGATAAGCGCTTGGCGGGTCTGGGATTGAGAAATATGTCTCATATGATTTAGAGCAAAAGAAAGAATATTGCTAATAGGATTAGGGTGTGCTCTAAAAACAATTGTTGCTTGTCCTTACGGCCAAGTGGGAAATTGTTAGGTGTAGTGCTAGAAAAACAATTTTTGTAATTGTTTTTATTATTAATAAATGACATATTTATTTATCATCTTAATATTTACTTTGTGCTCAAATGTAATACAGTACTGAAAACCCTAAGTCGTATCACATGTATATAAAGCCATATAACTTAGTGTGTGTCACACGTGAGGATTAAGTTTATGGTGATACACTTAAATTGTTAGTCTGTGGCGAGCTTAATCCAAGTATGGGGTCTATTGATTAAACCACCATTCATGCGCTCAGAACACTTAATGGTGTGACCGTCTTATCCAGTCTATCGATATTGGTTATCTAAGTGGGGCATTTACATATATGCATCCATATAGGACTGCACCAATTTAATCTAAAATTCTCATATAATTGTGTGGTTGAGAAATCTTATTAAATCACAAGATGATCATATATGGGTTAACCTTAATCCTAAAGTGATTACAGACTTCTACTTGTTTCAAGGATGGGTTTGATGTGTCCGTTAAGGATTGCTAAGTGGCGCGGTCTGAATCACTATCATGTTGGCACTATTCGGGAATGAGTGGCTGAGTGTATGTTTCACAGATACGCGATTCCTTCCTTCCTACAGGAAGTAGAAAGACAATCATCTTATTTGTTAATCCCAGAAACTGATCGATCCCGGGAGTTCATATTGGTTAAGAACTAATTGTTCACTTGTGGGTTAAGGATATATAATGATAAGATGTCATGAAGAAGGTTTATGGGAGCTTTCCAACTTCGTTACGATAGTCTATAGAGGGTTAGTCTGTATGAAATGATTATATCGGTAGACACTCAATAAACTAGACAATATTCAGAATAAGAAATATTTATAATTAATAAAGTTCAATTTCGGATTTATGGTGGCGTAATTCCATAATTATTAAGTTGAATAGAAGTGTTTTGTTCGATAAATATTTTATTCAAATTAGTGGAGCTACTAGTTATAGGTCCATGGTCTCTAGGTTGGCTCCTAACACACGGGTGAATTCTCGTATTTTGGAACCTTGATAATAAATTAAGTAGTTGGTCTATTTAATGAATATTTGAAATATTATATATTCGGTAAATAATATGTAAAATAGAAAACATATTTTCTATTATCTCATGGCACAAAAATGGCACCACGTGTGATTAAATTTGGAAAAAGAAATTTTATCTTAATTATATCACATGTGTAATTAATTATTTATTTATTAAATATTTAATGGATAAATGAAAATTTAGTTTTTTTATTGAATATATAAGAAATTTGTTTTCTTATTGAAATTTTTTTCCTTCTCCTTTAAGGAAAAGATAAACTTGTATGTGTTTGAAAACTCTTGGTTACTGCCCTATATAAAGATTGTTTCTTCCAATACAATACACAAAAATAGGCACCACTTTTAGTTAAAAAAGAGAGAATTTTTTGTTTCTTGAATTGGTCATCGGAAGAAGAAAAACTAAGAGTTTTTTGGAGGCATATTCGAGGAGGTTCGAAGACGAGATCGACATCCACAGTCGTCACTTAGAGATACAACCTGGAAATCGTGACATCTCAATTCGTTTGGGTAATCTCATAACTTTCTCTTTTAGTTGTTTAATTAATCGTTCGTTAATCAATTGGATCGCAAAATTCATACTTCATTTATATATCGATGTAATCGACAAATCTTTACAGCATCTGACTCGAACTGATTTGTCCGAATCGAGTTTTCGGGTCAGATTTAGATTTTGGCAACTACAACAGCCCTCCCCGTGGGAGCTCTTTTACTTAAGAGACATATCAAACCTTCTCCTACTTGTTTTATTTATGGTGAAGAAAATGAGATTGTGCTTCATACGTTTAGAGATTGTTGTGGGCTAGCACAATTTGGTGCCTCTGTTTATCAAAAGAATGCTGAAGATCCATTTTGGCACGAGTTCCTGATGACGGTTAAAATAGTCTATCCTACGGCATCAACATTATATCCATTATGAGCTAAAAATAGTTGTTTCGACCTATAAATATGAACCATTTGAGTTGAATATCATATGTTGAGTTCGTGAGTCGTGTAATTTGCACTTAGCTTTTATTTTCCCTATTTCGATATTATTTCGTGCGTTATTTGATTATTTTCAGAATACGAAATATTGGGCTGAGCATCATGGACGAATCTGGAGTGGGCTGAACGAAAGGATTGGGCCTAGGGTATTCCAGAACATTCTAAGCTATGTCGGTAGATGAGAAAAGAAAAAAATACCCCTGGTTTACCGAGGTCTGCCGCCGACTTACTGAGGGTCCAGAATCATCAAAACGCGTTTTCTTGGACGAGGGGTAGATCTAGGTGTGTTTCTAAGCCAGTTTATGTAACTATAAATAAGAGGCTTCGCCTCAGAATTCAATGTACCACACAATTTACAAGTATTATGCAATAAAAGTTCTTTGTTCTTTATTTTATTATGAGTTCTGGTCGGAGATACGAAGGAGTCGCCTCTTAGGGAGAGATCCGAGGGAGATCTACGCTCATCTTCAAGGGTATGATTTTCTGTCTTTTCTAAGATGTAGATCTGTCATTGTTCTATTCGTCTAGTATGTTTTAATTGCTTATTTAATTTAATTATGTAGTAGTTAGTTTATTTTACCCCATGTGTTATAGATCTAATTCGTTGGTGAAGAAATCATGAAATAGTGGTTGCGTTCTTCAGATCTACGACTGTCTATATCGCTATATCTGAATACCTAGTAAATTACTAGTTCATGATAACCGGCGCCAGTTACGTTGATCGATAGATTTAATTTACATGTTAGTAGCCTGATCAACTATTTACATGTCATCGTAAATTGGCATGATGTGCTGATAGTGAAGTGTTAATTTGGACATTATCTTGATGGACTCTAGGAACGTGCTAATCAGTGTCGATAGATGTCTAAGCGGGTTAGCGGTATGAGTTAGCGCTCAATACCGACATCTCTAGTTCTGTATGCGTATGGGCTATTACGGACCAATTAAGGAGGGTAGCTTGCGTATAGATTGTCTACTACCATGGTCGGAGTAGATAGGGTTAGGAGTTGTACCTGTAGCTGAATAATGAATTAAAATTCACCAATGGGGAGGACTATTGCATGTGTGGGGGGATAACTAATTACTCATAATTGAACTAATACATTAGAAACTCTTGTTTACTTCGTATGAACTAGTGTAACCTTGTTAGTTTGTGGCACCAATTTTACTACTGTCTATATTATAGTTGGTCGTAGACCATTAATTGTGACAAGCTCAATCTTGATAATTTGACGTTCTTACGAGTCTCTGTGGGATCGACATTGACTCGCCAGTACTCTACTACGATAGACCTAGTCCTATTGCTAGTAAGTACTTTGAACGCGATCAGTTCCATCATGGAATGGATTTGTTTTTCTTTCTCGGGTGGTTGAGGGAGCAAAGAACCTTAATTTAGCTTGGAATGAAGATATTTAGACTAGAGTTTGTAGTTTTTGTTTTCTTCAAACGATCAGTCTGTTTGGCTATGATTAAAAAAATGATCCTTTCTTCAAAACGATAAAAAGTTCAAGAAGATGCAAGAGGTTGCAAGAAAGGACATTGAGCGAGCATTCGGGGTCTTTCAAGTTTGTTGGCCAATAATATGATGTGCGGCACAGTTTTGGCACATGAAATATTTGAGAGATATAATGTACGGTGTATCATATTGCATAATATGATTGTAGTGGATGAAGGAAATGCAATTACTAACTGGTGCAATAAAGAAGTAACTACGCCGGAGCCCATGTCCTAGGACCTATTCAAGAATTTCAACAATACCTTTAAAGAAATGCATAACTACGTGACCGTGAAGTGCACCATAAACTCCGAGTTGAGCATCTTTGGGAACGTTTCGGGCAAACTAACAATGAAGATTAAGTTGTATCCTTTGAATGTTTCTTATTAGTATTTAATTGTGTTGTACTTTATTTAGTTATTAAAAAAATCTAGTTTTTAAGGGTTAGTTGGTTCCGTACCCTTTCCTCATTGGTCGGGATGAGGTTTTAAGGAGGCGGAGCATTTACTCTAACATTGTAACATTTTGGGATGAGCTACGAGTTGGCTAATTTTTTATTATTTTAGAGGTTTCAAAAAATATTGTTCAGTTGCATCAATATTTAGAGACTACACATATATTATTGTGAAATGTTTGTTCCACAATTAAATGGAACCCACTCATTAGCCCTCTCTCCACATAGTCTCTTATGAAGATCTTAGCATGGAATTGCATAGGAGCTTGATCAAGGGAGTTCCGCAGGCACGTCAAGTCAATTCTTGATCAGTCTAAACCAGATGTGTTGTTCCTCATGGAGACAAAGTGATCCAGTGACAGGGCAATTGAAATTTTACATAAAACTCAATTCACAAGCCTCTTTGTTGTTGAAGCAAAAGGATTTACAGGAAGGTTGTGATTCTTTTGGAAAGAAGCTGAGACTCCCCTGAGATACATTCATGTACTAATCAGTGCTTGACCATGGTAGTCATGAATAGCAAAAACATAGACTGGATCCTCAATATGGTATATGCCTCTCCAATTGCTAGTGCAAGAAATGAGTTCTAGGACTATGTGATATGGTTTAGAAATGTAATTAACTTGCCATGGCGTCCCTTAGGAGATTTCAACCAGGTGGTATACCAAAGGGACAAGCAAAGTGGAAGAAGTTTTGGGGGGTTCAGTAAGGTAAATATGTGGTCAATGGTTCAAAAAATTGATCTCATGGAATTACCTTTTCAAGGGCCTTGGTTTACCTAGATTGGAGCTACTCATGAAAATCAGAGAATACAACAAAGGCTAGATCAAGTATGATGCAACTTAGGTTGGATGGACAAGTTCAGTCATGCTTTTGTAAGACATCTACCTAAAGAACACTCAAATCATAATCTTGTACGCCTTGATATTGAGTTCCAAATGCCTAGATGCAAAAGAGATAGGTCATTTTTCTTTTATAGAGCCTGGCTTGAGCATAGAGGTTTTGAGGATTTTATTAAAAAGGTTTGGAAAGAGGATATTGATCTGTTCAGTGTGATTGAGAATATTTCTAACGAAGCTGGAAAATGGAATCAGATTATTTTTGTAAATATCTTCACAAGTAATAAGAATTGCTTAAGTAGGTTGGAAGGAGTGGAGAAGAGCTTAGAATGAGTCCCCATTTCTTCTTGGCTGGCATACATGCAAAGATCAATGAAGAACTAGATGAAATCCTTGTCCAAGAAGAAGTGTACTGGAACTAGAGATGACAACTCAAATGTCCACTGTTAGAAGAAAACATAGGCAAAGAGTCAGTTGCCTAAAAGATAACATTGGTCTTTGGGTGACTGATATGCATAAAATTGAAGAGATGGTCAGAAAGTTTTATGAAACCTCTACAAGCTTGAAGATAACCAGAGGTTCCATGAATATAAGATTCCCATGTCCTCACTATCCACCTCTAATATCCGCTTTCCAAGTAGACAGGTTTCTGAAAAAGAAGTTGAAGATGCCCTGTTTGATATAAGAGACTACAAGGCCCTTGCACCGGATGGGATCCCTGCTGTCTTTTACAAAAAATGTTGGCCAACTGTCTGCAAGACTATTATGCTTTTTGTGACTCAAGGATTTGAAGAAGGAAAATATTATGCCATGCTCAACCAAACCACAATATCTCTCATTCCAAAAACAAATCCAACAGAAACTGCTGCTTAGTTTAGGCCCATAGCTATGGCCAATGTCAGTGTGAAGATCATATCTAAAGTGATTGCCAAAAGACTCCAAACATTAGTGAGTCAGACTCAATTTGCTTTCATACTTGGGAGAGGTAGAACATGTAATATTGTTTTAGCTCAAGAAGTCCTCCATTTTTTCAAAAGTAAGAAAGGAAATTGATCTAGAATAGACCTATGACAAGGTTGATTGGACCTTTTTGGAGAGGATCCTTTACAAAATACGTTTCTCTCTGAAAATTGTGGGTTTGATCATGTTCTCTATGAGGACATCTCAGCTGAGGATCTTGTGGAATGACAACAAACTAAATCATATTTACCCAGATAGAGGACTCAGACAATGAGACCCTCTGGCTCCCTTCCACTTTGTTTTTTGTATGGAGATGCTTTGTCAACAAATAGATGATGTCATCCAGTCAGGAGACTGTAAACCTGAGAAGATAGAAAGACAGACCACTCCCTATCACGTATATTTTTCACAGATGAATTAGTTCTTTTTGGAGAGGCCACTTTAGAGCAGCCAAGTATCATTAAGCAGGTGCTTGATATATTATGTAATATCTCAGGTCAGAAGTTGAGCATCAACGGATCCAGATTTCGTGTGTCTAAGAACACCTCTAATCATATGAAAATGATTCTCAGTCAGGGGCTAGACATGCAGCATAGAGATGACTTTGGAAAGTACTTGGGAGTTCCCTTTTTGCTATCTAGAGTCACAAAAGGAAAGTACAACTACATTGTGGACAAAATGAGGAAGAAACTCACCAGCTGGAAATCTAAATGCTTGGCAAGAGCTGGCGGGAATCATTATGCGCTCTCTGGACACCCACCTCTTCTACTCTATGCAGATGAGGAAACTACCACAAGGGTGTCTGAATGAGATGGAGAAAGTTTGTTGGAAATTTTTTTTGGAGAGCGGAGGCATGGGAGAGGAAGATGCACTACATCTCCTGGGATGATCTTTGTGAGTTTAGGGACTATGGGGGACAAGAATTCAAAAGATTTCATTACATGAATCTGGATCTTCTCGGTAAGCTTGTCTGGAAAATCCTCACTGAAGGCCAAACTCTATTGCTGCAAGTACTGATATAGAAATATGGGAGTCCTTTTGAAAAGCCAAAGGCCACTAGTTCTCCTACCTGGAAAAGCATTTGTATTGTAGCAGTAGTGATGGATGATGGGTTTGATGTGGACAATAATAACATCATCTAGAGGGATGGCAGGAACTAGTATTTCACCATTGGTTCACCTCACTGAAAGATCCACTTTGGGATAATATATGAAAGCTCAAAGGACCATCCAGGATGAACTTCCTTTTTTGGCAGGCTGCACAAAATGCACTACCTACCTAGTATTTCTTGTGCAGAAGACATGTGAGTCCAACTGCAACATGTAACATCGGGAAAAGAGAAGAGGAAACAAGTTTACACTCTTTAAGAGACCGTAGAATTTCAAGCATCATTTGGAAGAATCTACTTCCTAGACAGAACTGGACTCCCAACCAACTGTCAAAGATTGGATCAGCCACAGCTTGAAGTGCCAAAGAACAAACAAGGAGTGACCCTATCTCTTTAGATCGATGCATGGCCTATTGCATTTGGTATTAGAGAAACCAATTCTAACTTGGAACTCAAGATCTACATCCGCCAATCAATGTGTTGATTTCAAAGGTGGATATTACAGTTAGGAATCTAAGATTAGCATGGAACCTTGATTGACTGCTATTGTTACTTTTGTGGTGTTCCACTTGATTCTAATAAAAGAAAGCCCGTTCCAAAACAAATGTTCACAATAAAGTATTACATTACACTTTTATACCATTAATATTTATGGGACCCACAGAAATTAATAGATTTCACATAATAATTTATGAAGAAAAAAATGTGTTGTAAACTACTACATCCGTCCTAAAATATAAATCCGTTTGAGATTTTTCACACAGATTAAGAATTTTTGTTAAATCGATTATGTGTCATAATTTTGATGAAAAAGTCTAAAATGATATTTGAATCTTATTAATTCTTAGTAGTGAAAAGTGGGTGATAAATAATAAATTAGGGGTAAAAGGAGAAAAATGTAATAAATACTTAATTGGTTATCTAAATGGACTTATCTTATAGAAAAAATCAAAAATACCTAAACGGATTTATATTTTGAGACTTACATATCATAAACATTTTGTTGAGGCACTATCGTGCTCTTATTTATTTCCTTGATTTGCTTAAAAGGAAATGGTGGAATTTTTTTTATATTATTTATTCTTTTTTAGAAGAAAGGAAAATTGCTGGAATTTTTATCAAGCTAAATGAAGGAATCTAGATATATTCAGTTTAAAAACAAAGACTAATTTTGTTTTTTTCACTTACATTACAATTTTGTTCCCCTCTCTTTACTTTCCTTCATCACAACATGTTTTACTACTTTATCACATTAAATAGGTCCATAGCTAATTTAGTGTAGATTTCATGAACTTAAAGCTTCTAGTAACTGAAAACTTCACGGCACTTATTTGCTTATATTACGTTTATCATGTTAAACTGGCGTGTATCATGTATAACAAACTTATATATGTCTATGTAGAAATAATGGAAGATGGTTCTCGCATATAAATAATTCATTTACTGATATAATTAATATGCTTTTGTAACAGAATAAATTTTTTTTTTTTTTTTGAAAGCTTTGTATAAAAGAATAATGCATGTACAATTCTGTGAATTTACTCACATGAAATACTAATAACGTTTACTGCATTGAGCATTGTTTGCGCCCATAAAGTTTTGGCGATGGCTTTGCAAAAGCTATCACTTCCATTCAATTTACTCTCAAAAACAGCAAAAATGGTAACAAATGTCTTCCATCAAAAACCCTCAAGTCATGATCTTTCCTACCCTGGTGTTAAAGAATGCCCTTTACAAAACAGAGAAAACCATACATTAGTTTGTGACATGGAGACAACATTGTTGAGATCCGACAACTTGTTCCCTTATTTCATGCTCGTTGCATTTGAAGGTGGCAGCATTTTCAGAGCATTCTTTTTGCTTTTAATCTCTCCTCTCTTGTGGGTTTTGAGTTTCGAGTCAGGAATGATGATCATGATCTTTATAACCTTTTGTGGGCTAAGGTTGAAGGACATGAATGTTGTGGGAAGAGCTGTTTTGCCTAAGTTTTATTTGGAGAATCTCAATTTTCAGGTTTATAAAGTGTTGAAATCTTCAAGTGGAGGATGTAGTAGGGTGGTTTTTACAAGTTTTCCAAGAGTTATGGTTGAAGGTTTCTTGAAAGAGTATTTGAGTGTTGATTTTGTTAAAGGAACTGAGATGCATACTTTTGGACAGTATTACACTGGTTTTGTATCATCATCTTCTGGTGTTCTTGTAAAGCTTAAAGCTTTTCGAGATTTTTTCGCAGGGAAAAAACAGCCAGATCTTGGTATTGGTGGTTCTGATATTCAAGACCACCCATGGCTCTCTTTCTGCAAGGTAGAAGTCATATTACATTGTCTTGATATATGAATGTAACGCCTCCACACCCCAAGTCTGGCGGCGTTATATAAGTGAGTCATAAAAAATCTGGTGACTATTTAGACCAGCCGTCCTTGTTTGGTTTAAAATAGCTAACCCGAATTAACAAGACATTTATGTCTCACGTTTATACGGTGGTAATGTGCTTCCCCCACATCCAACGTGGGATATCACATTCGCCCCCCCCCCCCCCCCCCCCCCTTTAGAAGAAAGGGACGTCCTCGCCAGGATTTGTCCCAGACTCGTCCCTACCAAATGACTCTAGAGGTGTCCGGCACTTAGTTCCATCTGATAGTCGACTCTGATATCAATTGTAACGCCCGAGACCCCGGGTCTGGTGGCGCTAAGTGAGCCATAAATGATCCGGTCAACTGCTTGAACCCGTCGTCCTCGTGTGGTCTAAAAAGGCTAACCCGAGTTAACAAAATACTTATGTCTCACACTTATAATGTGGTAATGTGCTTCCCCACCTCGTCCAATGTGGGATTTCACAATTAATCATATCAACTATTATTATGTTTTGTATGACATTATATATTCTTGAAATATTTTGCAATTTTCAGGAAGCATATGTGGTTAAGAAAGAGGACAGAACAAGTGAAGATACACTAATGCAAAGAAAAGATTATCCAAAGCCATTAGTTTTTCATGATGGTAGGCTTGCTTTCATGCCAACACCTAGAGCAACTCTCTTCATGTTCTTATGGCTACCTATTGGAATCCCACTTGCAGCCATTAGATTCTTTATCTCTGTTCTCTTACCACCAGGAACAGCTGAGTTTTTCTTGAAATTAACAGGCGTAATCCATCGTTTCGAGGTAAGCCCGTCTCGAAATAATTCACGAAAAGGGGTGCTCTATGTATGCAACCACAGGACTCTTTTGGACCCTCTAGTCCTAAATGCAGCATTGTCCTGTCGCAGACCCCTGACCGCACTTTCTTACAGCGTTAGTCGGTTTTCCGAGCTCGTGGCACCAATAAAAACAGTACGATTGACACGGGATAGAAAAACAGACGCCGAAACAATCAAGAAACTATTAACTGAGGGTGATCTGATCTTGTGCCCAGAAGGGACAACATGCAGAGAGCCATATCTTTTGAGGTTTAGTGCCTTATTTGCTGAGCTGACAGATGAAATTGTCCCTGTGGCTATAAATACTCGTCCTACAATGTTTTATGGGACTACAGCTAGTGGATTCAAATGTTTGGATGCAATTTTCATTGCCTTGAATCCAAGACCTTACTATAGCTTAAAGGTGTTTGATAAAGTCCCCAAAGAACACACCATGGGTGGTGGGAAGACAAGTTTTGAGGTGGCCAATTATATACAGAGGCAGATTGCTGATGCATTAGGGTTCGAGTGTACCAGTTTAACTAGGAAGGACAAGTATATGATGCTAGCAGGAAATGATGGAGTGGTCCAACAACGGAAAAACAACTCCTAGTTGTGGAATTTCTTGGGGATTTCTTCTGCCGCAGCTTTTCATTCCATTTCTATATTAGATTAATTTAATATTATGTGTAAAGATATATTTAAATATGTTTGGTCTCTTTATATTATATGCATATGAATTCCTGCATAATAAGTTTATTACTATTGCTAATAGGTATTTTTTTTGATGTCATCTTAATTGATTTTGATTTTTTCTCAAAAAATTTGTTACACAACAAACAAAAAGGTCACAATACCGTTTTTAATCATTATGGCGACCATAAGAAACGATACGTCTCACATATTAATCATCTTGTTTTTCAATTCCCGTTAAATTTTCTGCTTGAAGATCTGTTGAATAAAATTCGGTTTTCTTCACTTTTGATTGTCTAGTTCTTGTTCATCGAGTTCTATTATTCATCATTTTTAACATGGTATCAGAGTTTTATGTTTCCGATTAAAGAATCTTTCTTTTTTGTGCAAATTTCTGAGCTCTTGAACTGTTGAACATTGTTTTTTTTTTTTCAATTCTTGGAACAAATTTGATTCGAGACGGCTTCACAAGGAAACGAAATCAATAATATGAACAATATGAGCAATCCTTACTACATTCATCTAGGAGAAAATCCCATGGTGATTCTTGTTCAGCC
Source organism: Gentiana straminea (assembly GCA_036785695.1). Taxonomy (NCBI): domain Eukaryota; kingdom Viridiplantae; phylum Streptophyta; class Magnoliopsida; order Gentianales; family Gentianaceae; genus Gentiana; species Gentiana straminea. The sequence continues at coordinate 6,920,259 of JAVUPR010000497.1, read as the reverse complement.
AGTTATGAAAGGTACACAAAACCTTATTGTTGGAGGAGGGCAACATGAATGGATTTGTCTACATAAGAAAGATGAAATTTGTGGATGTTATTTTCCAAAGCCTCCTGAAAACGATATGAATTATGAGGCTTGTGTCAATGCAATGATCTTATGATCACCTGGATCTAGAATTATATGGATTTGTTTGCGGTTTTATGCAAAGCAGTGATAAAATATAATAAATAAAACCGATGTCAACCCCAAGTGCGAAGGTTCGCAGCTATAGTGATGAAACCGGGTCGTATCCGCAGGGACTTGTACGAAAATAGTGTTTTTGCTTTCGATTTCTTTTGTAAGGTTGATGACTACGATCTTGGATTAAAAAACAATAAAACAAAGAGTTTGAAAATTGAAAATAAAAACTAGCACGTAACAAATCTTTCCGTAACAATTATAATTAAACAACTAGAAGCACCGTTGATCCACCACCCCACCGAAATTAACAAGAAAGACGCACATTCGTTTGCAAGCATTGGATTATTATCTACTAAAAAGGCGTTTCCTCTCTCGATTTAACACCGTTAACTAGTCCACCTCTCGATGCAACTAACGAATTTACGGAACAACGATATGGATATAAAATCCTAATCTAACAATATTCTCCCTCAACTTTCGTTTGTTAGAAGAAATATTATCACTCTCCTTCACGGCAATCTGTGAATTTATCAACTATCGTATGTCTAAATTCAATCAGCATGCAACACAAGTATAGTCATACACATTGCACATAAACAATTCAAAACATGAAGGTAGAACAAGAAACTTACTAGAACGAATAAATGCAAAAATCCTTGTTTATTCCGGTGATGGTGGCTTCACATTGGTGGTTCTAGCCTCGGGCCTTTAGCCACTCATCTTCTTCAAAAACATCCTTATTTGCTTTGAATTGAAATTGAAAGAAAAATAAAAGAAAGACTATCTATGAATCTAATTTATTGCTAGTTGCTATACTAATTTTCGATGTTTCGGATGTCCGTTTCTCGCTCGAATGGATGCGCTTATATAGGAGTTTGTGGCCGACATAGGGAAGGATCTAGAAAACGCGTCGGATTAATTTCTGCAGCCTCGGTAGACCGAACGTCAAGGCTCGGTCGACCGAATAGCACGGCTCGGTCGACCGAGCGTACCACTTGAGCGCGTTCACACTGTGCTTCGTATACCGTGTTCCCCACTCCACTCTTTCGCTCTGATCTGATTTATTCTTCAAATGCTGATCCGATTTTCTTCTTTATTTTGAAATCCTTGATTGAATGACATAAATCTTCTCAATAAATAATATCCCCTTGCATTTCTTTATTTTCTACAAAATTATTGTTACACCAAGTCATCGAATAATAATAATAATAATAAATGTGTAACAAAATAACATTTAATCCCAATATTTCCTCCTAATTAAATTATAAACCCTCAATGAACATTATATGAATTTATTGGTTAAAAACATGCTTTTCTCATTTATTTCCTTTAAAACAAGGTAAATTGTTTAGGGATTAAGCCCGAAAATATAGTAAAATATACCCTAAACAACTCCCCTACACTTAGCTTTTTGCTTGTCCCCGAGCAAAACAAAAAACGACAAACTATCAAAAACCCACATAATTTGACACGAGATGTAGTCATGCTCACATCAAGCTAGTATCTAGCAAATCGAACTCACTCAGTGATTGTGTGTGCTGAACCCGCTAAACTTCCACCGATCCTCTCTTGATGTATTAAATCAAGCACTAACGATCATCCGGTTAAATAAACGAAGTTCGTTAAATCTACGACACTTACCCTACAAAAACTATTTATCAAGAACAAAGTAACCAACTCACATTTAAATTCCTTTACTTGGTGCCAAGAAAATACCTTTCAGGTCTCTACTGGGTTTAGATCAACTCGACTTAGAGTTCCAAAAGGCCTATATTTTCTTCCATCGTCGCGTCTCAAAAGTATAACACTCTCCCCTACTTTAGAGGCAGTCACCCTGAGATCACTCAAACCTATACTGTCCAAGGTAAACCACACTCCCCAATTGGGCAGTATCCAAGTGGACTCGAGGTGATAGTCGCAAACAACTTCCGCAATTTAATTTTTTCAAATTTTTCTTCTTTTTTCAAACTTTTTGGAAACTCCCGGTCAGGTATCATTTCTAACACATTCAAGACTTTTAAGGTTCTCAAGACACTAAGGTACTTAGGTTCTAACTGTGAGTATAGTACGAGTTCTTAACTTTCATCAGTGCTAAGTAAGTGGTTATCTGCGGCTAGAATTGGCTATCCCTTAACTAACCGCGAGACTATTTTATATTTTTGGTTCCTCATCTAACGAGTTCGTGTACCGAGGTTCAAGTGAGTATCGATCTACCAAACCTATTCTTAGAACATGATATGACTACTGATAACAATTAAAGGTGCCAAATTACAAAACTAGCATGTCATTGAAGTTACTCGGGACTCACAAATTTTCAAAAATTTTATCAAATTTTTCAAAGGAGCAAAACTAGATAACATGTAAAACAAACCAGTAAAACAAACCAATAAACCCTCCCCCCACACTTAAGTTACATGATGTCCTCAGCATGTGCAAAATAAGAAAAACTTAGTTGGTTGTAATTCGAAGGAGGCAATTCTGGAAGTGGTCCGGAGCCAGATTCAGAAATGCTTGATGAAATCGGTAGACTGTGGACCATCCACCGGTAAACTGATTTATCTAAAAGCTCACAATCGCTCTTGCAAATATCCTGCACACCATGAGAAAACAAGACGTACCTCGGGGATAGGGGCACAAAAGATGATAGACAAGGCAATATCATGGAACAAAGCAGAAGCAATGCAAAAATTGATAATAACCGAATCTATGTGAAATGTGGTGCACAAATGTAATATCAAGAGATACTGGGGTACATGAGGAAATAAAAAGAAACAAACAGGGGTCATGATGTGGGCAATCGTCCAAGTACAGATCCATAGTCAGAAACTGCTAGGTGGAAAACATTAGCAACCAACAAGAGAAACAAAGCAAAAATAAACTACAAACAAAAAGAAAAATATATCTAGGTTACCGTCCTAGTAGGGCTTAATTATAGTCGGGAGCTCGACTAACCAATAAAAACTCAACCGGGGTCAGGCCAGTGAAGCCTCATCCCGGAATTATTCTCGACCTTCTCGGGGTCAACAGGCTGGAAACCACAGGAACAAAGTCTCGCCAACGTCTTGGCCATATCATCAAACTTCTGTATCCACTTCGTACCTATGATTCTTCTCTTCTTCTTTTTAGGTTTATGTTTCACAAGCCGAGGTGCAACATCAGGGAGCACAACATCATCAAAGAACGCAGAGAGATGTAAATCATCGGGTGCCGAAGGATCGGAGCTGGTTTGACTAGGGACGTCGTTCAGATAGAAAACCACCGGTCGTTCCTTTTGTTGACCAATATAGTGTTTTAACCGATGACCATTTACTCTGAACAACCCGCCCTGCTTATCTTTCAAATCGACTGCTCCACTGGAGAATACCTAAAAGATTTCAAAGGGGCCAGACCAACGGCTGCGTAGCTTACCGGAAAACGGATGTAACTGGTATTATACAATAAAACCCACTCGCCCGCTTTGAATTCCCTAATCTTGATTTTCTTGTCGTGAAGCGAGTTTAGTCCTTTCCTTGCGATTCTCGAGCTCTCGTAGGCACAGAGTCCGAATTCATCAAGCTCCGCAACCGCAATAATCGCTTTTCTCGCATAATCGGCTATCGAAATTCAAGAATTTAATAGCCCGAACGCTCGTGCTCAAGCTCGATTGGCGGTGGCGGGCCTTGCCATAAACCATCCGAAACGGAGACGTGCCAATAGGAGTCTTGAAAGGCGTCTGTAGGCCCGAGCACATCATCCGGTTTCGACTCCGGTCCGTCCTATTAGAATTCACCGTCTTCTCAAGAATGCTCTTCGGGCTTCGGTTACTCACTTCAACTTGTCCACTCGTCGAGGGTGATAGGGGTAGCAGCTTTTGTGTTTTACCCCATATCGTTCTAAAATCTTTTCTAGTGGGGTATTGCAAAAGTGAGTTCCCTCGTCAACGATGAGGGCTCGTGGACGACCAAACCGCGTGAAAATATTTTTCTTCGGGAAGTTCTTGACCACCTTGTGGTCGTTCCGCGGTGTTGCTATCGCCTCCACCCACTTTGATACGTAGTCGACGCGGACCGAGAATGTACTTGTTCCCATACGAGGATGGAAACGGTCCCATGAAATCAATACCCCATACGTCGAAGACCTCGCATTCTTGGATGGGGTGGAGGGGCATGTCCATTCGCCGAGAAAGTTTACCGGTGCGTTGGCACCGGTCACACCCTTTTACAAAGTTCTCTGTATCCTTAAAAATTGTTGGCCAGTAGAAACCGGACTGAAAAATCTTCGCAGCAGTCTTCCCAGCTCCATAATGACCTCCCACAGGTCCACCATGGCATTGCTCCATAATTTCCCTCTCGCTCGAACTCAGGGACACACCTACGGAGCAATCCATCCTTGCAACGCTTGAAGAGAATGGGATCGTCCCACACATAATAGTTCAAATCCGAAAAGAATTTCTTCTTTTGCTGATATGTCAGGTCAGGGTCCAGATATCTGCCGCTCAAGAAGTTTGCAAAAGGTGCAAACCAAGGAGAACCTTTTCCAGCACGGGTAGGAGCAACCTCGCACACATCAATGGTCATGAGTTGCTCAGTTGGAAAATCGATTCCAATCTCATCCGACTCTACCTGAGGATCGTCGGTCAGCCGAGACATGTGGTCAGCTACCACATTCTCGCTACCCTTCTTGTCCCGGATATGAACATCAAACTCTTGTAAAATCAAGATCCATCTCAACAAACGAGGCTTGGCATCAGCCTTGTTCAACAGATATTTCAATGCAGAATGGTCTGTCCAGACCGTGACCTCCGACCCAAGCAAGTAGCTTCTAAATTTATCCATGGCAAAAACTACTGCCAACAACTCCTTCTCAGTTGTTGCATAATTTACTTGCGCTGGGTTTAAAGTGTGACTAGCGTAGTAGATGGGTCGGAACCTTCCGTCCACTCTCTGACCTAGCACCGCGCCGACTGCATAATTAGAAGCATCACACATAAGCTCGAAGGGAGCTTTCCAGTCGGGTGCTATAAGAATTGGCGAGGTAACCAACTTGTCTTTTAGTTCTTTAAATGCTCTTTCACACTCAGGGGTGAAAATAAACTTCACATCTTCTCTTAAGAGAGATGACAAAGGCTTGGCTATTATAGAAAAGTCTTTGATGAATCGCCTATAGAAGCCGACATGACCCAAGAATCCTCTTACTTCTCTTGCATTTTTAGGGTATGTCATTTTTTCAATAGCTTCTACCTTCGCTTTGTCGACCTCAATACCTTCTTTGGACACCTTGTGTCCCAGAACAATTCCCTCTTCCACCATCAGGTGGCACTTCTCCCAATTTAAGACTAAGTCTTTCTCTATGCACCGGGACAAAACTTTATCAAGATTGTGTAAACAAGTGGTCGAAACTGTCCCCGAACACGGAGAAGTCATCCATAAAAATCTCCATCACCTTCTCCACTAAACCATCAAAGATAGCCGCATACATCTTTGAAATGTAGCCGGTGCGTTGCGAGAGACCAAATGGCATTCTTCGGTAAGCGAAGGTGCACGAGGGACAGTGAAGGTAGTCTTTTCTTGATCAGTGGGGTCGATAGCTATCTGAAAGTATCCTGAATAGCCATCCAGAAAACAATAAAATTTCTTGCCACTAAGCCTCTCAAGGAGCTGGTCAATGAATGGCAAGGGGAAGTGGTCTTTTAGAGTTACCTCATTTAGTAATCTGTAATCGATGCAAACTCTGTACCCAGTGACTTGCCGTAGGGCAATCTAATCCCCCTTTTCATTCTTCTCGATGGTGATCCCTCCTTTCTTTGGCACCACCTGAGTGGGGCTCACCCATTCAATATCTGCTATTGGGTAGATGATACCCATGTCAAGCAATTTGATGATTTCCTTCTTAACGACCTCCTGCATGTGAGGGTTTAGCCTTCTCGAGGCCGTCGCACTTTCTTCGATCCCTCAACAAATCCCGATCTTGTGCATACGGATATCGTGGGCTTATCCCCTTGATATCTCCCACTTGCCAACCAAAGGCGAGGATATCATCTTGCGACTTTGATAAGCTTTTCTTCCTCCTTTGGTTCTAACTTAGATGAAATGATCAAAGGGAGCTTATCACCGTCCCTCAGAAAAATGTATTTCAAGTGTTGAGGCAAGGGTTTCAACACTAAATCTGACGGTGGCTCCTCCACACTTGGTCTTAATTTATCGCCCTTAAGCTCCAGATCTCCAAGCTTATCATAAGGGCTCTGAAGCATCATGGCCTCCCAGCAGACAGGGGTTTCATCCCCTTTTGTAAATCTGGCCATGTCACCATGCCTCTTCCTCATTTTCTTTCTTACCATCTCCCGGTAATCAGAACTTTCCTTTTCCTCCTTCTCAATCTCTTCTAAAAATTTCTTCCACTCCTCATCAGTCCAAGTTGCAGATTGTTTATTGAATTCTTCCTCATCCCAACTGCCCATGAACACTTGTTCATCATACTCATCAATGAAATCGTCCTCAATAGCTAAACAAGTGTCACTGGATGCGTGCTTCACCGCATTGCCCACATTGAACTTTACACTCTCATCCTCCAAATGTAGGGTTATCTCGCCACCGTAGGAATCTAGTAAGGCACGGGCGCTTGCAAGAAAAGGTCTTCCAAGGATCAAGGGGGTTTTCTCATCATTGGTCATGTCCATGATTACCCAATCGGTTGGGTATATGAAGTTCTCAACCTTGACCAACACATCTTCTACAATTCCCCTTGCATACTTCACACTTTTATCTGCAAGTTGAAGAGAAATAGGTCTAAGAGTAATAGATTGGTCCAATCCAAGAGATTGGAAGATTGAAGTAGACATCAGATTGACTGATGCTCCCGAATCGCATAAAACATTGTGGAAATCCCTGTTCCCGATAGTACACGAAATCGTGAATTTACCGGGGTCAGGACACTTCACGGAAGTTTAGTCCGGCCGATTGCGGAGCATTCTTCATTCAACACTATGTGCTCGAGCTCTTGAAGCTTCTTCTTCGAACTCACCGCGTCCTTTATAAACTTTGTATACTTTGGCATCCCTACCAAAAGATCAACTAATGGAATGTTTGACTCAGTATTCTTGAGCAAATCGATAACCTTCTTATACTCCTTATCGACTGTTAATGACAGCTTGTTCATGCTAGGTGGGTAAGGGAGATCAGCAAAGTCCTCCTCAGTGAAGGTCTTCTTTGTTGTCTTATGATTGATTGTTTTGTCTTCCCTATCTTTCCACCTCACATGCTTCCCGGAACTCAACTTAGAATCCGACTTCTTTTCAGCAGTATTCTCAACTCTCACATTTCTTTCAGAATTTCCTTTTTCACTTGGCTCAACGGCCGTCCCAACATCCTTCTGAGGAGAAAGAAGATCTTCCCCTCCTGCCTCTCTGCTCGCAGGAGGGGCTATTCGTTTCCCTGGTTGGCCTGACCGCCAACCGCTTTCCCACTCCTCAGATTTACGATATTCAACTCATCTTGACCATAGTTCCATGGTGCAGCCAGATCGGTGCAAGTATTCGGTCATTCGGACCACGTTAACCCCTCGGGGGTTCTTCTCGCAAAAACTCGGTGACCGACCTTGAGGTCGATTTGCTTGCTTTGCCCCGAAATCGTCCCATTTGCACCTCTAAATTCCTCACCAGTATCGGTCGAGTACTCAATGCATTTGCCAACTGAGTGTTGGCCGTGGCTTGCTTACTCAACTTTTGTTCTAAGATCTGAAATGATTGATTCTGATTTTGATTTTGATTGACCGGTGGATTATTGTTCCATGCCGGTCGAGAGTTGGATTGAAAATTGCTCAGATTAGGCCTAGGGGCCTGAAACTGATGGGGATTTGCTACTCTAGAAGGGTCACTCCAGTAATTAAACCCTTGAGTGTTTTGATTCGACCCAAAGGTCGATAATTTTGAGAACCGAATGCATTCACCTCCTCCTGAATGCAGCAATAGATGACATTGATGGAATGTGTGCCCAATAGTATCGCAATTTTGGCGTACAACATTGTTTTGCACAGCCTTTGACCTGAGAGATCGGGTCAAGCTGGCACTGATGACTGCGATGGCCTTGGCCATGGCAGTTGTCACATACAAGACTTTGAACATTCATTGCCGCCACTTGCTTCTGTAGTGCGGCTAACTGAGCCTTTAGAAGTGTGGTCTCATCTACCTCATACTTCCCTGGAGTCGAGCTCTTCTGACTGGATGCACCCTTATAGGTAGGGGCATAATTATACTTTGCAATATCTTCAAACAACGTCCATCCCTCTTCAGGTGTCTTTCTCAGAAATGCACCTCCAGCAGAACTATTCACCATTCCCTTAGTCAATTCAGTCAAACCACTATAGAAAGTGTTGACCAATCTTTGTTTATCCAGCCCATGGTGGGGGCACTTTCTCAAGAGAGACTTAAATCGTTTCCATGCTTCGCAAAACGATTCCCTCTCGGTTTGCACAAAAGTGAATATCTGATTCAGAAGATGAGCCGTCTTTGCAGGTGGAAAGTACTGGCTCAGAAATTCTTTCTCCAACTCCTCCCACGAAGTAATGGAGTCGACTGGTAAAGATTTATACCATTCTTTCGCTTCTCCCTTTAGTGAGAAGGGAAAAAGTTTCATCCTTAGGGCGTCCTCAGTGACCCCTTTGATTAAAGTAGTCCCGCACGATTCTAGAAATGAGTGAATATGATCGTGTGGGTCCTCAGTGGAGAAGCCATGGAATGTGGAACCTCTCACCAAGTTGATTAAAGAAGTTTTGAGTTCGAAATTATCAGCCGTGATTTCAGGAATCACGACTGCAGGATTTACTTTCACAGTAGATGGCATGGCATAGTCTGCCAATGTCCTTTGATCTGCCATTTCCTCAACTTGGGCTTCTTCCTCAACGTATTCTTCAGGATCGTTTGCCTCGTCCGTCGATCCGGCGAGTCGAGCCAAACGTCTATTCGGTCGAACGATGGTTCGCTCTAGCTCCGGGTTATATAAAAGTGGTCCCCCGTGAGTTCGAGTTTGCATAAACCACGTTCGAACCAAATGTTCGGGTCAAAATAATTATTCTTTTTTTTTTAATTTTAAAATTAAGTGTAATCTTTTAATTAGACTCAACAACTAAAAACTAAACTAAAACAGACTCGAAACAGGCTCGAAAAACGCAAATATAACAGAACAGAATACTGTAAGACTATCACAGAACAGAAACAGAGAAAAGAAAAAAATAAAATAACTCTCGGTCGACCGAGAGGTCAGGTTCGGTCGACCGAACTGAATTTTTTTTTTTTTTTTAAATTTTATTTTATGAAAGATTAGTACGCCCCGGAATTAGCGACCGTCCAGAAATTACAGAGACTGAAAACGAAAACTTTCCGTGCCAAGTCCCCGGCAACGGCGCCAAAAACTTGTTTGCGGTTTTATGCAAAGCCAGTGATAAAATATAATAAATAAAACCGATGTCAACCCCAAGTGCGAAGGTTCGCGGCTATAGTGATGAAACCGGGTCGTATCCGCGGGGACTTGTACGAAAATAGTGTTTTTGCTTTCGATTTCTTTTGTAAGGTTGATGACTACGATCTTGGATTAAAAAACAATAAAACAAAGAGTTTGAAAATTGAAAATAAAAACTAGCACGTAACAAATCTTTCCGTAACAATTATAATTAAACAACTAGAAGCACCGTTGATCCACCACCCTACCGAAATTAACAAGAAAGACGCACATTCGTTTGCAAGCCTTGGATTATTATCTACTAAAAAGGCGTTTCCTCTCTCGATTTAACACCGTTAACTAGTCCACCTCTCGATGCAACTAACGAATTTACGGAACAACGATATGGATATAAAATCCTAATCTAACAATATTCTCCCTCAACTTTCGTTTGTTAGAAGAAATATTATCACTCTCCTTCACGACAATCTGTGAATTTATCAACTATCGTATGTCTAAATTCAATCAGCATGCAACACAAGTATAGTCATACACATTGCACATAAACAATTCAAAACATGAAGGAAGAACAAGAAACTTACTAGAACGAATAAATGCAAAAATCCTTGTTTATTCCGGTGATGGTGGCTTCACATTGGTGGTTCTAGCCTCGGGCCTTTAGCCACTCATCTTCTTCAAAAACATCCTTATTTGCTTTGAATTGAAATTGAAAGAAAAATAAAAGAAAGACTATCTATGAATCTAATTTATTGCTAGTTGCTATACTAATTTTCCGATGTTTCGGATGTCCGTTTCTCGCTCGAATGGATGCGCTTATATAGGAGTTTGTGGCCGACATAGGGAAGGATCTAGAAAACGCGTCGGATTAATTTCGCGACCCTCGGTAGACCGAACGTCAAGGCTCGGTCGACCGAATAGCACGGCTCGGTCGACCGAGCGTACCACTTGAGCGCGTTCACACTGTGCTTCGTATACCGTGTTCCCCACTCCACTCTTTCGCTCGATCCGATTTATTCTTCAAATGCTTGATCCGATTTTCTTCTTTATTTTGAAATCCTTGATTGAATGACATAAATCTTCTCAATAAATAATATCCCCTTGCATTTCTTTATTTTCTACAAAATTATTGTTACACCAAGTCATCGAATAATAATAATAAAAAAATTGTGTAACAAAATAACATTTAATCCCAATATTTCCTCCTAATTAAATTATAAACCCTCAATGAACATTATATGAATTTATTGGTTAAAAACATGCTTTTCTCATTTATTTCCTTTAAAACAAGGTAAATTGTTTAGGGATTAAGCCCGAAAATATAGTAAAATATACCCTAAACAGGATCCTACTATATCTCAAAGTGTGTTTTGGCTTACTATAGCCAAGGAAGTGTGGGAATATTTGAACAAAATATTTGGTTCAAATAATGTGTACAGATTATCCAATTTCAAGGAAGAAATCTACAGTACAAAGCAAGGTTAGTATTTGTAACTGAGTATTTCTCTAAACTCAAGGCTCTTGGGATAATCTCTTGGTTATAAGTCATATCCCACCTTGTACTTGAAATTCATTAGAGATTTACAGGGAGTATAATGAGACAGGTTATGTAATCAGGTTTGTAAAAGGTCATAATGAAAGTTATATTAACGTCAAGTCACAGATTTTGATGTCTAAACCTCTACCAGATGTTGGAACTGCCTTCTCAATGGCACTACACCATGAGAGTCATCTCAATTATAATACCAATACAAGGAAACATGTTGCTTTGAATGTCAGCTCTTCTCCGCAAAGACTTGGTCAAGATCCATATATACCTAATAAGTATTCAAGATAGGTCAATTCTGGAGCAAGAAGAGGAATGAGCTGAGGAGACTTCAGGAATTTCCAGAAAAACAACACGAAAATGCAATGTAACTACTGTGGAAGAAAAGGTCATACCACAGATAGATGTTATAAGAAGTATGGATAATCTAATGGCATCAAAGATAGATGAAGAGTTACCCTAATAGCCAATATGTTGGTATTGATCCAGATTTCTGTCAAGATCAAGATCAATCTGGCAATGATATGAGTTTGATCAGAAAGAAGCACAATCCCATGAGATGACAGGTTCTAATGTGATGACAAGATAACAATATGACAATGTCATGAGTATGTCGATGAAATACCCCAAGTTTCTACTAAGGGTAAAAGGGTAATTTGGTTTTTAATTATCTAATTTACTAATAACCTAAATAATTATTTAAAGGAAATTAATTAAGGTATTTATGGAAATAAATGCCCTTAATCCTCCTCATTAACTATTATGCCAGTTTAAGAAAAATGGGAGAACGACAACTGCTCAAGAGAAATAATTGGGAAGGAAGCGTTTCATCAGAATCTTCAAAATCCGTGCTAATCCTTTCATCTTTTCAACAAACTGCGGTATGGAAAGTTAATCACCACACGAAAATGATCGTTTTGATTTCAGCATCTCTCCAATTCGTAAGTTTCAGTTTTAGCCCTGGTTTAGAATCTTGTGAATTTCTTTGTAAATTTTTAAATCTAGGTATTGTAGATTGTTGTACAGTAGTTGGTAATGATAAGTTATTCTTTGGTTGTAGGAATTTTGTAGTGGAAGGGAAGAATTGCAAGGTTCTTGTTTTTGGCTAGCTTTGGATCTTTTTCGAGCAAATTAAAGGTAAATGGGTGTTCTTAATCGGTGTTAGGGTGTCTAGATGCTTAATTTGTATTTAGTATATTGCGTGTGTGTATATATATATATATATATATATATATATATATATATATATATATATATATATATATATATGTGTGTGTGTGTGTGTGTGTGTGTGTGTGTGTGTGTGTTCGTGTGTGTGTGTGTGAATAGTTGATTTTGGGATGTTTTGGTACCATAAAGGCGCCAATTTCTGTTGGAATTGCATTAGAATCTATACAGGTGATGAACAGGTGAAAAGTGTAGAAAAGCGGAATAGGGCGTGCGCATGGAATGTCATGGAAGCACGCATGAAGGATTCATCAAGGTTAGGCATACGCCCGCCCCTACCAGGCACGTGCCTGGCATCCCTAAACGTGAAATAGGAGGTTGACAGGGACATCAGGTGTGCGTCTGCCCCTTTTTGAATGTTGTTTTGCTTTATTTGAGTGTAATTCATGATATGTTATGGCTTGTATGTATTTTGAGACATTACTTGGAACTTGGCTAAGTTTAACAATTGAATTATGGTAGCCTCGGCTCAGCACCACAATTGAGACCCTCTGCGAGGAGAAGGTGCGAGAACCAGAAGGCTTTTGTTTAGACCTTGCAAGACATTGACTTAGTATTCAATGATCTATTTGCTATGTGTCAAACGATTTGGCATAGAGGTTCAGAAGTCCCTAGGAAGCTTTTTTATGTGAAATGAACTTAGATGGTTAGATTAACTTCATAATTAATAGATGTGTTGTGTCTAAAAGATGAAATGCTATGATCTTTGATTAGGCACATTTTAGCTTCGCATTATGGGAAATCCCACACGAACCAATCCGTTCCATATGAGGTACTGAAGGATATGTCATGGTGCGTACCATCACCATGCAAAGTGTCCTTAGATCACAGTGTAACAAATCCTTATTTGGTTGAGGTTTGACTAGCTGGACTAGTTAAAGGGAGTGAGCCATTTCTACATATGTGGTAGTGGTTGTAGTTCAATAAGTGTTGTATTTTTGTTTGTGTTACCGATTCTTCTACCCCTTATTAAGTACAAATATACTTACTCCTATGTGTTTATTTTCCCTACCTCGAGAAGATTTGTAGCTGATATGTGAGCTCGGATTTACGATTGAAGCCCGTTTGTCTTTATTTTACGCACTTTTAATCGAGATGATGACTATTGTAAATGTTTGACGTTAAGGGTTTTAAACTATGACTTTTGGTTTAGTTCTTCCTTTTAATTTCATTTGGGATTTGTAATAGATGTATACAACATTTATATTTCGTTGTTTGTCTTTTGGTTTTCTTTGACTTGAAGTGGGACTTTTTGTTCTTATTGTTTGTCGTTTGGCATTCCCGAATCATTCTTTTATTATTTCTGCTTTTACTGTGATAACGGATGTTTCAAATGCTTTAGAATATATATATATATATTTACTATAAAAAATATATATGTCTTGTCGGGCGTTATTCTTCGAATAAGGACACGGTGTCCGGGAACAATGCGTCACATTTGAGAAATGTAAGAATTCAAGATGTCAACACTAAACATCTTGGTTGATATGCCAAGCTTGGAAAAGAGCCTGCAGATTCTGCATTGGGCATGTACGTAGGCACAATAGAGAATAGGGTTCTCGGCCCAATCAGCCCGTACTTTCATAAGCCGGAATAGGCCTGGTTCAATCCAGCTCGCCCTTCACCTCTAAGATACTCATCATTGGCAGGGCAATGAGCGTCGATCAGAAAAAGCCTCTAGCCCGCCCTTCACAGTTCAACGAAAAGAACTGAGGGTCGACCTACTCGCCTCAGCTTGCAGTCCGACTCAGCTCGGACCAAGCCTGGTAATTCAGGAAACAAGAGTTAATACTGGCGGTTATAAGCAAAGAACCCGCAGTGGTTATAATCAAGCTCGCCCAATTAGGCGCTGCCATGTCAGCCACGTAGTCGATCGTGCTTATTACACACTAATTACTCTTTATATATTCCGACTCTTAGCCCTATAAATAGCGGCATTTGTACCTTGAAAAAGACATATGATCTAATCTCATAATTAACACAAGCAGATAACCTCTGCCAATTTGTCGACAGCGAGCTCGCCCATATACCGCTTTACTGTCTTCATATAATTTTCATATTTTTCTTGATCACCACCGCGTCTCACCGGAAAAATCACTCACTTCCTCTAGATATGTTTGTGATACGTCCGACCGTATCACTGGTCAATCTAAGTCTCATCCACCCATTGTGGTGACTGTAAATGTTCAAACCATGAATAATGCATAGTCAGGTAATCTTTATTCTTAGATTGTTGATTCTGGTGCAACAGGTCATGTTGTATATTCTGTTAATTTGGTGATTAAGTATGTTTTATTTAAAAGATTAACTTATAAACTACCTACTGGGGCTAATGATGTAGTATCCCATATTTGTGAAGTAAGAGTTAATGCTAATCTATTGCTTTAAAATGTGCTTTGTGTTATAGATTTGTCATACAATTTGATGGCTGTGAGGAGACTAATTGCAGAGGCTTGTTATTATTTGAGTTTCAATACTAATGGTTGTGTCATACAAGATACTCAAACAAAAAAGTTGATTGGTTCAACTGATTTAGAGGTGGACTATACATTTTGAAAGCAAAACATGCTTCTATTGATTCAAGACAAGGCACCATCAATTTATAACTCATGACATCTAACTCAATTTTTTCTTTTTGCTTCCTTGGCACCAATATTGGAGACAACTTATCCTTTTTTATATGTGCAAAAACTAGTTATCTTTCATCTCTCTCTCACTCGCTTATGAAAAATAATGCATTCATGTTTCTCTCACGATCTCACTGAAATATTGTTTTGCTTAAATCATGTTTCGATTTATCTAACTTATTCAATGTTGTAGGTGTTAGTTAATTGGTGAATTTGAATGAGTAAAATACAAGTATATTATCTTGTTTGTACCAAGCAATGAATTTCGGCGGTAGATTGTTGCGTTTGTTGTTTTGGATGACAATTGATGGGTGATTGGTTTTGGGATCTTATTCATATAAATAATTTGTTAAATCATCTCTTTGGCTTCACTCGTGTAGTGATATTATGTTATTCCTATATATGTTATGATTTTGAGTCAAGAATTATTTGTTAATGAAAACCCGTGTAAAACTGAAACCAAGACAAACCAAACCGGGTAGAACATTTCGTTTTAGATTAAAACCGTTTCAATTTGGTTTGAAAATTTTGTAACCATATAAAACTTTTGATTTTATAAATGAGAAAAAACTTGTCAAACCGGACCACGTTAACCCCTAATTTTATAGAAAATATGTTGGAGAAAATAAACATAAAATGGACTTCATGTCATAATGTTTTTTTAGTGGCCGTAACTCTTGGTTAGTGTCTTTATGCGCTTGTTAGCGGCACAATGCCTAAGTAGTGGTTATAATGACTAAGTATTTGTTACAAATCCTAAGGCAGTGGCCATAAATGTCCTTAAGGGTAGGAGTTACATCTCTACCTATATAAACCCCTTTGGTGGAAATGTTTGAAAACATACTGAATTCTTAGTGCTCTAGACACATTCAAGACGTGTTGATGTTTTCTCTCAATTAGGCCATTTTGTTGTGGTGTTCTAATACATGCCATTTGGTGTTTTCTGTAAAAGGCTTTCATAGCGAGCTCAGCCCCTTGATCAGACCGTATTGTCTTGACTCATCTGTCGAATTGTGTTTGCACAAAAATACAAAACTGTTGTAATAATTCATTAGCATGATCTTTAGTTTTCATTAAGAAGATCCAAGTAAATCTACTTTGATCATCTACAATGGATAAACAATAACAATCTCCATCAACAGAAGGTACTCTATTAGGTCCCCAAATGTCCACATGTATAAAATCAAAAGAGTTAAGAGTAAAAGATTTACTAATAGGAAATTTAAGCTTTGCTAAAAGGCATACAGTACATTCATGAACCGGCAGCTTTATTCTAGCTTATAAAACTCTCAATGCTTTCAATCTTTTAGAAGAGGGATGCCCTAATCTAGAATGTCACAAATCACTAGACGTATTACAAGAATTAGAGTCTACAATATGCAAACTTGTGCCCTTATTAGAATTTGTCTTGTCGGCAATCAGAATATAAAGTCCGTTGTGCAAACTAGTTGTACCCACTTACTCAAAGTTGGTTGTTGCTACACATAGCACAAGTTAGGACTAAACACAACTGACAAATCACTATCATTTGCCAACTTTCTGACATAAATTAGGTTATGTGCAAAAGAAGGTATACAAAAGACATTGTGTAGCACAAGTGCACTGTTAATTCTAATATCTCCCGTGTGTGTGACGGTTACTGAAGATCCATTAGTAACCGTTAACATTAAACATGTACTGCAAGGAAAAAGCAATGTGGTCAGTAGCCCCTAAATCTATGATCCAGCGGATGTTATCACCCTTGATATCTTTCCCATGTGCATTGCTCCATGCAGCCATGACCACTGAGTTGCATTGAATTAGAGGGCTACAGGTTCTAAATCAAATATAGCTGATGATCATATTGTAACTTTGTGATTGTAGCATTATCAGGAGTCTGAACTTGTTGATGAGTGAGGCAAGGATCTTGTTCTTTGGGATCCTGATCATAAGACATATTATTGGCTGCTGAACCTCCACATCTGTTATGACCTTTGAAATTTGGAGGGTAGCCATACTTCTTGTAGCATTTATCTATAGTGTGCCCTTCCCTGCCACAGTAAGTACAATAGGGCTTCTTATTATTCCTTTGAAAATCTCTACCACGACTAGTACTACATCTTCTTTGTCCTCTGCTTGACTAGAAAACCTGTTATTTTCTAGAACTTGATTGCAATATGCTTTAGACTCGGTTTTAGAAGAAAGAACAATAGAATCTGTACTAGTGGGAATGTAATTGAGTTGCTGCTCATGATTCAGTGCCATAACAAAAGGCAGTCTTGACATCTGGGAGAAGAATACTCATCAAGACTTAGGACATAACATTGCTGAAATTTTCATTTAGGCCCTTTAAGAATCTGGTGGTATAGGCATTAGCAAAGTACTCTCTTATGGTTTGTAAAGCAGGGCATGTACAAGGTGGAATAGGCCTCAAAATAAGGTACTGATCCCATAAGGTTTTCAGTTTGGTAAAATAATCAGTCACTGATAAATTTGCTTGCTTAACTTTCTCAATCTCTTCCTCAATATTAGACATTCTATACGCATCTCATCTATCAAATCTGTCTTGTAAATCCATTCATATCTTCCTAGCAGTGTCAAAGTACATGACGCTTTCAGAAATTACGGGAGACATGGAATTTAATAACCAAGAAGTGACTAGATCATTATTCTGCATCCAATCTTCAAATGCTTGATCATCAACCTCAGGCATAACAGAAGTGCCGTTGATGAAACTCAACTTTCTCTTTGATGACAAGGCCTTCGAAATAGCCATTTTCAAGTGAGTGAAATTCTCTGAACCTTTCAATAAAGGCTATACAAGAATGAGACTCAGACTATCTGTGTTGTTGCCCGGAACAACTGCTCGATTAACTGCTGCTGCCATTGAAGCAAATCCCAAGAACTCAAACAACGGCTGGAATAATCAAGAATGTGGAAGAGAAAGATTAAGCTTTGATACCATGTTGAAAACTTCAATTAACATTAACAACCGAAAACGATTGAAAACAAATTACGAATGGATCAAGAACTTTCCAAGTGTTCTTCTCAATAATTTGAAAACGGAAAATGGCAGGAAAGGGAAGAAGGAAGAATTACAACAAATTGATCAATCGTAGATGTAATGTTAATCTCTAATTATGTTTCTCTGAGTAGGGGTGTACATAGTCCAGTCCGGTCGGTTTTTTTTTATGATTTTCTGAACTAAACTGTTGTTACGGTTTTGATATTTTCTGAACTGAACTGAATTGGTCATTTTTCTGAATTGGACTGAACCAATACAGTCCGGTTCGGTTCAGTTTCGGTTTTCAGACTGTATTTTATTTACCATAAAATTTTGATTTTTTTCTTCTAAAAATGAGACAAACACCATTATTGGCACCATAAGCCAGCGGGTGGTCGTGGTAACGACAATTTCAAAGGTTGCTTTCAGCCTTTCACGATCAAATGATGAAGAATATTAGAAGAAGCAAGAACGGCCGGTGAGCTCAAACGGCAGTTATCGGCGGCTGGGAAGCATTTTAGGTTTAGGTAGAAACGACAGACGTATAAGGTGTAGAAATTTAGAGTTGTGTGTGGGGGGTTTTTATAGTAGGAGCTAGTGAACAGATTAAATTATATATATATATATATATATATATCTATACTATATATATATAGAGGAAGGGTTTTAACCCAATTACCCGTTAATTGACCCGAAAAATACACTGCAAAAACCGTTTTCAATATCCGATAACCCGCTAAAAATAAAAGATAAATCTTATTAAAAAACGGATCATGGAATAGTGGGGAGTTAGAATGGAAGTTGTGCTAATAGTGGGTTGGTTAATTTCTTTACGCATCATCCTCTGCCACTCCCACGTAATTTTCCCTTTTTCTAAACTCCCAAACTTCCACGACGATGCTACTTCCATAAAATACTCCCCCACGACCCTCCGTTCGACAACCTCCACTACATCATCCACGACAATTAATTCAGATACCAATCGGCCAACCGCTTATTCATCGATTTTTAATCACCATCAACAATTGCCCTTCCCTTCTTTCTTCGAAATACATCTACTCGATTTCAGGCAGCCATGAAAATTCGTCATCTTTTTGCAGTTTCAGAAGAGATTTCAAATGGGCCGGTGAATATTACCGTCCCTTAAGTAGTAAACGAAAAGGCGGTGGGAATCGATTTGGGTACAACGAACTCAGCCGTGGCAGCAATGAAAGGAGTGAAACCCACAACAGTGACTAATGCAGAAGGGCAGAGGACGACACCGAAGAGATTAGCTGGGACGCGAAGAGACAATCGGTGGTCCAAGAAAAGATGAGCCTTTGAAAATACCTGAATCTTTGCAGAATTCCAAAGCATTTGATGTAATGACTGATTTTATTTCATTTTTCAGTAATTTTAGTTTGTTTTTTTTACTGATTTGTTTGTAGTTTAACATTTGGAGTTGTTGATTTAGTTGATAAATAAAAATCAAGATCTGAAGAATCGCCCGGAAAGAGAACTGGATTTTAGTAATAACCCGTTTATCGGGATGACGATTTCCCTGTCTGGACGCCTTAGTCGAAAACATGTGTGTCCCTTATCTTATTTCAAATTTTGAACAGCTGATTTCTTTAGTTATGTGCATATGGCTGATTGAATCCTCTGGTTTTTTTTTTTTTTTGTATGCAGGAAAACTGGAAAGCAGAGATTGAAAAACATGGTGGAAAAGTTGCTAATACTGCTATTGGTAATAGTTTTATTGCTTAATTTTGAACTTTTTGTATTTTAGTTTGCATTTAATATCAATGGAGTTTTTTGTTTCTTCTTTTTAAAGGGGTTACTTGCATTGTTGCATCCGATACTGAACGCGATCGTGGTGGTTCTTCGCGAATAACGGAAGCTCTGTAAGTACAATTTCGTCGCTGTCGGTTTTTTTTTTTTTTTTTTTTTGCAATTTTTAATTTTGATTATATTTATAATCAACGTTTGAAAGGAATCTTTCTTAGTATTTTGAACCGTGTAGTATACATAAAACCCTTAGTGATTTACATGGTACCATGCAGTTTCTGTATCACACAGCTGATCTCGGTGCCTGGAAAACCGTTGCATATGTATCGAAGGCGTGGCAGAATTGGAGACAATGATGATGTAGATGAGCTTCTACAGGAATGGGACGATGTTGACGAAGCCATTAATGAGTTTGTTAAACTATTTGAAGAGCTAACAGGAAACGAGTTTGAGCTTTGGGAAAGAGAGAAGCAATTCAAGAAGAAGATGCACAAGTTCATGCCTATCGACATTGTATAAACTTGTTTTTCGTATATCGCTATTATTATGATATATATTTCGTTGAATCGTGTAGTAGCACCGCAACGGCCGTCGCCGATGGACGATATTACGGTGGATGCCTTGAAGGTCCAAGTGTTGTATATTGGGATATGATGGAGTAAGTGGCAGTAGTCCTCAAACCTAGCTTCCGGTCCGTAAGATGTATTTTCCTCTTATAATGTTACATGGATTTCATTGTTTTTCATTCATTTCCAATGATTGATCTTGCTACTAACAGGATCATTTTCATGAATGTGGCTTTGATTCTGTTTATAGAGGTATGCTATGATGGAGTTGTCCTTTGTTCACTATAATAATCAAGACATGGAGGGATGTAACAAAGGGTTGTGTGAAGACCCGAGACACGTGGCGGGCTTCTCTTCCCTATTTAATTTATTGATCGACACCAAAATAAGTTCAATGTTGTGACTTCTCCCTCTTTCCTTTATTATTTTGTTTAGTGTTGTTGTTATTGCTGCAGATGTTATTTAATTTTTACAAACACTTCAGATTTCCTGAGCAAAGCATGTTTTCTCAATCTCTTCAGAGATGCAGTAGTGAGCAACAAGGAGTTTAGAGTAGCTGAAATTTCTGAGTAGTAGTTCTTCAATGTTCCACTTTTTAATGGCTGCAGCTTATGGAATTTGACTCGGCCAAATAATAAAAGTAGACGAAAAGTATCATAGACGGTAAGTATTTGATGTACCTACCTGCTTATTGTTGCTGCTTAGTAGACAATCAGCTTTATAGTTTTAATTACTCCTCCCCCACCCCCCTTAATTACAGCAAAGCTTTATACAGCTGCCTTAATGTTTTTGTTATATATATTTCTTTGTTTTGTTTTCTTTCTTTTATACGGCAAACGGCAAACAATGATATCCGGTCAAATGGATAGGCTTTTGTTCTTTTCAAAGAAAACTAAAGGCCATCGCTTCCGTGAGAAGGCCGGGCCGTAGTTGACTCTGTTGGCGGCCTGCATCCTTATGTTGCATACATACGTGCAGATACTATCTTAATGTAATGACACACACATCTTTCTACCTACACCTACTCATATATTCCATAAATAAAATTTAATCATTTGAACCAAATACTTATAATTGGATCCGACCTAAATCAAAACACGTACGTGGGTTTGATTAAGGTACCCTGTAAATTCCTCATCCAACTTCTATTTTGAATTCCATTGCTTCAACCTCCATAGAACAAAAAACTTCCTGAAACTAACTCAAAGTCTTGATTTTTTTTACTTTTTATTTTTTTATTTTCATAGCCGAAGCTTATGTTTTTACAGCATAATTGTTTTTACCTTTGCCTTTTATAGTTACTCCTTATGGATTTTTCGTTTATCAAAACAAAAAATTGATGGCTGCTCACCGTTTAGTCATGCAAGACAGGTCAAATTCCATTGGATGATGGTCGTAGATTGACGCCGAGTTGATGGAGTGAACGGAGAAACATTGCTGCCATAACGGAGTGAACGGATTACAGAATGGACCTGCTTCCATTAATCCAGTGCCGCAACATCCTTTTTTTGTTTCCTGAAATCCTGTCATACATTAAGAGCTTAAGGATTCGGCACAATAATGGTATAGATTTTAGGGCTAGGGGACAAAAAAAGGTTGAAGGTCGATACACACATCTTGGACAAAGATGGCAATCTAATGAGATCAAAGAATGTCCAAAAAAGAAGCTTCATGAGATTTGTGACAAAAAGAAATGGCCTACACCAATTCACATGTGTATTTTTATTTTTCTTTCACTTAATGTTACTTGCATTCAAGTTTTAAACAATCTGTTGGTGAATATATGCAAATTTATTGATATTGTTTGAATATTGATGGTTGGTTGCAGAATCGATAAGCAAAATCTATATTTCCGGTTTGTGGATTTTAAAGAAGTTGCATTCACTTTATTTTCTTAATGTGTATATATTTTCCTACGGGCCTAAATCTATATTCCCGGTTTGTGGATTTTAAAGAAGTTGCATGCGAAAGTAGGAAACCGGGGATTGATACATAATCAAGGAAAGACAAAGGACTTTTGCTGAGTCAAGTTCATACAGGTCTGCTCATTTTTCCCAATCATATTACTCATTGTAGTTCTAATTTTTTTTTTTTTTTTATCAATATTTTGTGTTTTGTGCTGCACTTAGAAAGCAACCAAACTTTTGTTGTACTACTGAGAAAATTTGCAATGAATATTTGTTTCTTTTGAGATGTCTTGGTATTTTCGGTAGCTAAATGTCGGTTATGATTACATAGTATGTACGAAGTACAAGAGGTCAAAGGTTGCTATATCTCATTGTATATGCTCTTCACTCTCTTATGAAAAGTGAAAGTTTTTTTTTTTTTTTTTTTTTTTTTTTTTTTGCCTTTGTTGATTGCTGCAGCCAAGTATAGGTAATGTTTGTTTTGGTTAAGGTCCTTTTTTCCTGATTAGGAGAGATGAAAAAGATGTTCATTTCCACAGAGATATTTAACTGTGTTTTGTTACTTTTCTTTTTTACTTTTCTATTCTTAATATTTAACATCGCTTTGTTTCATTTGAACTGTATTTGTGTACATGTTTTTTTATTCTTTAATCGTCAAATAAGTTTATGTCGAAGAGGCCGCTAAGTTGATGCCGAAGAGGTCTGCTTGCAAAGAGTAATGTTCGGTTTTGCGATTTTTCGGTTTGTCTTTCATGGTGTATGATAGTAACATTACCATATTTATTTTCCCGCGTCATGGTGTGGTGTTTTTAATTTTAAGCATGTATTATTGATAATATAAACGATTACATTCTTGAAGGTATGTTTTAGCATTCTATCGATTTTTGTTACATGGAAAGGAGGGTAGGGTGACTTTGTATGTGTTATAAATTTTGGTATTTCTCTAGCTTATTTATAGAGTGTCTCTACATTGAGAAAATATAATTTATTCGTTGAAATCGTGGTTCTTATTTCGGGCGAATTTTTTTCTCCAACATCAATACATTTGGGCTCCAAGACGCTTATCAACTTCTAATTTTGTTTTCCTTGGATTTTGGAGTTTGAGGTGATGTTGGGCTGTGTGATGAGTATGTATATCTACTCTTGACTTTCTGTTTTTTTCTGGTGCATCATTTGGTGTATTGTTTCAAATGTCCCTACTATGTTATATCTTCAACTCTTCCTTCATTCAAATTTGCCAAATCTTATCCTCCTCATTCCGTTTTATCTCTAATCCGGATTTCGTTTGCCTTGACAATTCAATGCACAGTCCAAGTTTTGTTTTGTATCCATTATTGATTATTCACCATCTTTTCTTTAAGCAAAATGATACTTTCTGTGTCGGCTATCTCATATCGAATTTCTATGTGGTTATGTTCTTTTTTTACGATTTCTATCTCTTCTTCGCCTGACGTGTGTTCCTATGAACCGCAGGGTAATAGTATCAATTGATATTCACTTGAGCAATATGAAGACTTAGTTGATTCGTGATCGTGCTCCTGCTCCAGCTGTGCAATTGATTTTTTTTTTTTTTTTGGAACAAAACATTAAAATATATGTATTCATGTCTTTTAATATTATATTCAATTGTTATGTTGTCCGTGCGTTTCGCGGGGTTTCCTACTAGTATATATATATATATATATATATATATATATATATATATATATATATATATATATATATATATATATATATATTAAAAATGAAGTATAACCGGTTCGGTTCGGGTCATACCGGTTTTTATGGATAAAACCGAAAACTGAATTGGATTTCCGGTTCGGTTTTTCTTCAATGAAAAAATCGATTGGAAAACCGCGGTTCATCATTTTCCGGTCCGGTTTAATCCGATTCAGTCGGTCAGTCCAGTTTTCCAATTTCGTTGTACACCCCTATCTCTGAGTCCAATTGGTGTTTATATAGCACTTGGTAGGTCCAATCAGTTGCAACAAACTAACTGTCACTTTGTAACTACATGTTTGCTTCGGAGCTCGACGAAAAGCCCCAATGAACCCAACAACATGTACCGCACTCTTTTGAGCCTTAATATTATTGTATCTATACTGTAATCTTCTGCATCGCAAATATTACCTTTTACCATTGAAATAATACACATACAACTTTTCTTCTTCTTTATACTTTGTTTTTCTCTTGTTGTTTTTCGGTTGTTTATTCTCTTTTTGTTTATTTAGTTTTATAATTATAACAGAAAGTAATATATTCAAGAATAGTACTAATGATTTTGAGGCCAATGGCAGCCATATGTTTCTCCCACAAGCAATTATCGAATAAAGCATGGCGGGACTTCTTTTGTTCCCCGGCAATAAGGATAGGTTTTCGATTCTCGTACAACAATAAAAAATCGAGTGAAGCAAAATAAGTAATATCCCTTCAAAAAAAAAAAAAGTAATAAATAATTTCTCAAAAATTTATTTTTTTTTTAAAACAAACTAAAATTCTTCTTAAACAAAATTAAATTTAAAAAAAAAAACCACCCCAACCGTAACGCACATACCCTCCCCTCTTCCCCGCTTCCCCCTTACTCACCCGCCCTATACGGTCAAAAACCCTAAGGCATAATTTCATTTTCCATTAATCTACACCTCCCACGCATTACTCTCAAGATTCTGACAAGGGCACTCGAATCCTCTTGAGGTTAGGTCGAATTTTAGTTTTTCTTTTTCGCGTCTTTTAATTCGTTCTTGTTTTTTTTTTTTTTTTTTTTTTTTTCTTTTCTCGTGATTATCAGATTTTCATTTCTTGTGGAAAGGTTAAATTCTTCAATTTTTATTTCTAATTTCATCGATTCGGTTAGGTCGAAAAAGCAGAAGAACAGAAATGGCTGAAGAGACTGCGGTGGGGAACGAAGACTTTTCTGATGCTCAGACGTTGGATATCACTGGAGACGAGGTGTCGGAGGCTGAACAGAAGGTCGAGAAACTCTCCAAGAAGATTGGTGATCTGGAGAAACAGAAGCAGGATCTAATTGACGGGACTAAGGGTTTGAACGCTGAGGTTGAATTGTTCAAGAAATCCCTGGAGCGATCAGGTTTGGAGAAGGAGGATTTGAAACGCCAGATTGAGAATCTGGAGTCAGAGAACAAGTCCTTGCATGCCGTCGCTGCTAGGGCTTCTGAGCTGGAATCTGAGGTGTCACGTCTGCAGCATGACTTGGTGTCGGCCCTTTCAGATGTGCAGGAGTTGAACAATGAAGCTTCTGGTTGGAAAACAAAGGCAGAGGGACTGGAGAATGGAGACAAAGCGAAATCATTCGAACTGGATGCAGTTAAGAAAGAAAGAGATTTGCTGATTGGAAAGCTGTCTGCTTCAGAGGCGAAAGAGCTTGAAATGGAGGAAAAGATCAAGAATTTGGAGAAGAAAATCGAGGAGAAGAAAGATTTGGAGAGAGGTTTAGCAGAGGCTAAGAGATTGGAGAAGGAATTGCTGGTTAAAATTGAGATTCTGGAGGGTAAGTTGAAGGATGTTGAAAGCCTAAATGTAGAGCTTGAAGTGAAACAATTGGCACGCGATGGTAAACCAAATGGAGAGTCTGGTGTTGTCCGAGAAGAGTATGGTGAGAGTGCAGCTGTGGAGGCAAGGGATAAGAAGAGGGCTTCTGTTACTGGTGGATTCAATGTGGATTTGCGCCTCGTGGCAGTTTCTACAGTTGGTGCAGTGGGTGTGGCCGGATTGCTATGCTACCTTCATGCCGCTAAAAAACAGTGATCTTACATAGAATGAATGATGCTTCTTATGGAGGAGGAAAAGGAGCTTGCAGGTTAGAGTTTTTATTGGTTATCTTGTTTACTTAAATTATATATCAATTTTGATAGTCGTTACCATGGTTGTTGGATGGACTTGTTATCACGCTTTTGTTTTTTCCCCTAGTTTACTCTGGAATTTCGGCTTATTAAAGTGAAGATGCATTGTTATTTTAAAGCTGCTAAAATGTTTGATGAATTTGACGGTTGATGGCTTAGTGATTGTTTTCAGAAACCATATATCTGGTTTGGTTTCAGTAATGCCTGTTTTCTGTTTTTGTTGTTGATTTCAGTTCATCATCAAGTATGATTCTTTAGTATTTTGCTTTTATAGAACACTGAACTTATTACTTTGGTTTTTACTTCATATGGGCTGTTGTGTTGAACTTTGATATATATATATAAATATATATATGATGAGATTGATGATGTAAAATGATGTTTTCCCCTCCCTTGGAACGAATCGAAGCAATAGTTAGCTGGATATTAAGTACACTATGGCTGCCAACTCACTCATGAAGTGATGTTTTAGCTCAGTTTTTCCCAAAACTCCCCTCCCTCATGATTGAAGCAATAGTTAGCTGATATTTGTCGTCAACTACAGTTGATGAACATTCCCTTCATGTTGCTTTTGAGGTTTAACGTTTGCTAAAGGACGGACTAACTTGTGGTTCTCGTAACACCTAAGAAAGGGTTTTTTTTTTTTTCTGGATATGTCACTTGAATTTGTCTTTGGATAGGCATATGGCTATGTTGATAATTGGTTTCTGCTAATATGGGGAAATATTAGCTAAAAGTCATATGTTTTATATTGCATTCTTGCTGGGGTTGTATCAGGTGCAGGCAGACCATTTCTAGTAATTTGTTTATAGTTTGAACTTTTTCATTCTCTAGGAAATGATGATGGCTAATCAACGTGACCTTGTCAAATTCTTTTCTACCTTCCATCATAAGCATAAAACAGCTTAATAATATATTCCCTGGAAACATTGCGTTCCAAGTTATCGTACTTCATCTGAATGGGGTTTATGGGCGATCATTAAGGGGCCCATAGACTAGGTTGACGACCTCCATTGCACTTTGGTGTAGGGGTGTCCACCTATGGTCTATCCAAGTGGCAGGCAGAGCCTACATCATAATGCATAACTCCCTCCTTTACCATGTTCATTCTCCCTCTTATTATTGTATTACTTTTTTTGGTGGTAGGATTTCAAGTAGGATAATTTTAATATTTTTGAGGTAAATAGACATTGCGAAATGTTTGGTCATTGTGGTTGGCTTTATCTTCCCGCTCCTTCTGAGCGTGAGTTTGTAATGGAAAAAAAAAAAAAGATTACAAAAACAAAAATGATAGAGGCACACACAAAGGGCACAACCCATGCACACAAAATGTAATCTTATGGTTCATAATTTTTGTTGATTTTTTTCCCCCCTTTTTAAGCAAGATCTATGTCTACATTCTACAATGCAGTTTGTGAGGATGAGTAGTGCACTTTGTGTGTGCCTCTATCATCTTCCTTGTGAAAATGTGAAGTATATTAAATTAGATCTTAAAACAAAGAGAATGAAAATATAGAAAATTTGGTGAAATAACCATGATTTTTTGGAATATAGATCAAAAGATTTTTACTAATATTAGTGGTATAGAAGACATTGTGTAATAAAAGAATTTCACGTCCCTAGTAGGGGTGAACAAAAAAACCAGAAACCAAACCAACCGGCCGAACCAAATCGAACCAAACCGGAAAGGTATAAACCGTGGCTTTTTGGTCGGTTTTTGTATTGTATAAAACCAAACCGTAAAAAACAATTTGGTTCCAATTTAAAAAAATGAAAACCGTTTAAAACCGGACCAAACCGGATTTTATATGTATACATATATATATATATATATATATATATATATATATATATATATATATATATATATATACACATACCTACATCTATTAATACTTTAAAACATCAATGTGCTTTTTT
The DNA here is from genome assembly GCA_036785695.1 of Gentiana straminea. NCBI lineage: Eukaryota > Viridiplantae > Streptophyta > Magnoliopsida > Gentianales > Gentianaceae > Gentiana > Gentiana straminea. The sequence continues at coordinate 6,892,254 of JAVUPR010000497.1, read as the reverse complement.
CGGTCCAACTCAACTTGTTTAAACTTTGTAATTAATGTAATGCATTAATGATCAATTACTAATTTCATATCTTAAAGATTCATATTTTGTTGATCATTTCACAGACTTGTCTTTAATTTCCAATCATTTAAGAGATTCTCGAGTATATCGTTCTCACAACTCACCACCGCTAACTCTTTCTTCTCTTTCTACTTCCTCAAAGACCAATATTTGAATTATGTGAATCTTTATTTGTATGACTTTACTTCTTCTAATGATATTGATGAACTTAATCATGGACATTTTCCTATTTGTTCATTTGTTAGGTTTGACATATTAAATAAATAAATGCATTTATATACATTAGTTTTATATAAGTTTGTCTTTTATTTGCTTATAATTAGATTATGTTGACAATAACATTGTTGAGATAATCAAAATACGAGTTGGTGTTTTGGAGAAAATAAAATGACGAATATGTTCTAACTAAATAAATAAAGTCCAAAACTATATCACATGTTTTTTTTCGTTTGAAATGTGTGAAAGTTAGGCTTTATCTTTAATTTATCTCTCGCTTACTTATTGAACAAACACATTCATCTTTCTTCCTTGACTATACTCAAAATATTATTTTGTCAAATGGATTTTGAGATTTATAAATGATATTCAATAATATAACGATTAGTTCATTATTAGTATTTTTTGAAATCGATGATTCATTGATGAATTGAAATGAGTAAGGGATGACTCTTTCATTATCTTGTTCGTCCCAAACTTTGGAATTCAATTGTAGTCGATTTCGTTGTGTTGGATGGTGTTGAAATATGATTGGTTTTTGGATCTTTAAGATTCGCGTACGTAGATGTTAGTTAAATATAAAACATTTGTTAAATCATCTCATTGGATTTACTAGCATAATAGTACTAATGTATTACGTATATTATCATTTGTTGTTACGAGGCAATTTGTGATTTCCTATCAATAATTTTAATTGTTAAAGAAAAACCGTAAAAAACCGGAACCAAGCTGAACCAAACCGGACCGAACAAATAGTTTACGTCTGAAAACCGTTCTAGTTCGGTTTCGAAAATTGAAAACCGTATAAAATGGTTCGGTTTTAAAAAACGGAAAAAACCGACCGAACCGGACCATGTTCACCCCTAGTCCCTAGGACATATCTAGTGGTAAAAGGGTTTGTGTTTTTAAAAGAGTGTCTTTAAAGGCACCACACTTTATCAACTTGAGGCACCACAGCAATATAAAAAACGAGTGTTTACTTAAGGCACCACACGTTAAATTTTTAAATGATGATACTACTAATTACACCACATCTAATAAAATTGAATTCTATCATATCCAAATTCTTTTTACAATTTCCGATTTTCTTAGTGACAAAAACATCCATTATCTTATAAAAATTACAATTTTCTCTTCATCTTCCCATCCATTGCTACACCACCGACCTGCCACCACCACCTCCTCCTACCACCATTTTTACATTAATAAACCTCCATAAACTATTACCGGATAGGTTAAAAGGCCACAGATTCCGAAATGAATTGAAAGATAATGGATCTTCTTTTCTTCTTAGTTTCATTGAAACTTGAATTTTCATCTTCAATCAGACATTTAATACCCTCCATAAACTGCAACTCTTCACAACATCATGAAATCATGTTGTCAAAGGGAAATGATTCCGTAACACAAGCTTCTACACGTCCGAGACTCAATCATTTTCATCTTCGGATAATGATGATGCCAATGATGGCCGCCATTCTTTCCGACGAACACTCACTGGCTGTTCAATACCACTAGCCCTTCATTGACAGAAGTGGGAACGGAAAATATATAAATAAAATGCATAAAATGTTTATGTTCATCTTCCACAGAGGCAATTTTTTCTCTTTCAGATCCTACATGTTTTTAAAACTTATTTCACAGATTTGGGTGGTTAGAGATATTTGTAGTTTCATGTTGACATGGGTATGACCCGAAAATCATACACGTGACACTTTTAAGGACCTAATGAGATTGAATTAGCAAATGAGTCGATATAGACTTAGCCCGATGTTGGACCTCTCGTTCGAAGACTTCGACAAAAAGCACCTCGACCTCAGTCAGGTCATCCTCATGATCAATTCGTTCGTTCGGTCTAGTCCAACCTCAACAGATATTACCTCATCTCAGCACCAATTGCCCACAACTCTAGATAACCGGCATGACATAAGATTATTTACGGTCCCACATTGTCGATAGGTTCACCTCACTCATTCATGGTCAGCACAAGGTAAAACAATTGAGTTTCTCCTTACACCTGAGCAACCATTGCGCTACCATTTTCTGAGAAAATTGAAGGAAAAATAAAATTTACTTAATATCTGTACAATACTATGAAGAAATTGTAGCATACTTATTCTCTTCTAATAATTTTTGAGTGAGATTAACAATTTCTTAAAGAAACCAAAGAATATATAAACAAACTAATGATGGAAAGCAGAGAAAAAAAGAGACCATTAGAGTATCTCCAACGGTTGCGGTAAAGCCATCTGGCAATACAGTAAATGGATGGGCATCACATTTCGTTGAGCATGCATATATATATTATTTTTTATTATTTCAGGAGATAAAACGATGTAGTTTTCTTGCAGGCTTCCGGAAAATTCCAAAGAAAAAAACAAAAAAAAGTTAGCTTATATCAATGAGATGAAATGTTGTTTTCAGATTAAACTTCGGTATAACCCACGTGGCAACATTGTATTCTCTCTGGTTTCTGAAACAAATGACGTAACATCCCTCTCGGTTTAGCATTCTAAGCATTACATAGGATGACATAGATAGAAAATATGAGTAATTTAGAAAACATTACGTGACATAAGCAAAAACTTATTGACGCCACATTACATTAAAATCAATTATTTTTATGAAACTCCGAGAATTTTGGGCATTCATTAAAATAGTATCATTATTCGATTTGTTGGAGCTTTATAATCAATTTAAATTTATTATAAAATAAATTACAGAGAGTAATTAATATTTTATTTAATATCAAAATGATAATAACATATCTCGAATATAATTAATGTAATATTATTTTCGATCTCTATTTATTAATAAATAAAAATAGATGTAAAAAAATATAAATAATATTTTAAAAATATAAATAAAAATTAATTTTTATTTTTGACAACCACGACAACCCTAGCCACTACCTTCCGGTAGTCCGAAGTCCAAACTCCCACCATAGTCTATGCCATGGATTTGTTTGCACAGCCGTCACAGGCAACCGCTGCCACTGCCACTGCCAAGGCTGCCGATGCAGCTGTAAAAGCTTTGCTGAAGTGGAAGGATAGCCAATCAGCCTCTCAAAAGGGTCAACTTCTCCCCGGTGATGATTTTCTATATCTCTATTTAACCCTCGAGAAAATCCCACAAAAATCTCGCACTAACCCCTTCAAAATCTCCCTTCCTCATCCACTTTTGGACCCTTCTTCAGAGTTTTGCCTCATCATTGATGACAGGCGTCAGTCAAAGCTGTCCAAGGAAGACTTGAAGAAATTAGTAAAATCCCAAAATCTACCCATCTCCAAGGTGCTCAGACTGTCAAAGTTGAAGTCCAATTACAAGCCTCATGAAGCAAAAAGGAAACTTTGTGAGTCATTTGATGCTTTTTTGGTTGATAGGAGTATTGTTCATTTACTTCCTAAGCTTTTGGGCAAGTTCTTTTTCAAGAAAAAGAAGCTACCTTTACCAGTGGATTTGTCTCCTAAAAAATTGAAAAAGCAAATCGAGAGGATTTCTGGTTCTGGGTTATTGTATATGAGGACTGGGACTTGCTGTGTGGTGAAGGTTGCAAAGATGTCGATGGAATGTGAAGAAATTGTGGAGAATGTTGTGCAAGCAATTGATGGGGTAGTTAAAGTTGTGCCTAAAGGGTGGCGTGGTGTCAGGAGTTTGCATTTGAAGTTTTCGGGATCTTTGGCATTGCCAATTTTCCAAGCATTGCCTGATGTCAAATTGAGAATTGAAGGGATGAAGGAGACTGGGGCTGGCATGAGAATTGAAGGGATGAAGGAGACTGTGGCTTTCAGTGTTGATCAGGTAGACGTTGGAGAAGACAATCAAGAAATCAATAAGAAGAATATAAAAAATAAGAAGAAAGGAAGGATTCATGAGGTAAGGTATATGGATTTTGGTGTAGACGGTGGTAGTAAGAAAGTAATTGATGGGTTGAAGAATGAGTCGGAAGAGCTTGTTGGCAAGGACGAAGGAAAATCTCTGGAATTGGTGGAGCAAGCCGATGTTATAGAGGATGCAAGTGGAAGTGAAGGGAATGGAGATGATGATATTGATGGCGGCTTTGGCAGCAATGGTGAAAAAAGAACCAAGGTCAAAGCAGTGAAGAAGGGATCATCCTTAAGGAAATCAAATAACAAAGAAGAGAATCTTAAGGCAAAAGTCACACAGAAGCACGCAAAAATGGAGGGCAAGAAACATAGACAGTCTGTTGCAGATGCTGAACAATCTGGTAATGAGAAGCCATTGAATGAAGGGTCAAGGACAAAGAAAACAAAAATAAGCCAGAGTGTAGCTTGACTAGTTCGGTAAAATCGTGCACTCTTTTCTTTTTAACTCTACTGAGTTCACTGACGGCACCCTTGGGGATGTTGTTCCAAAAGAATTATTTCTGATAAATTTATCTTTTATATGCCAACATGTTAGTGTCTACATTTTTGTCTTTTTTGCAGTTTCTTGGTTGAACTTTGGGCATAATTACTTGGAGAAGTATGCCAATTTCAGTTTTGAAGTATTATGTCTTGTGTATTTTAACATATACAATGTTTTGTGTGCACAAATTGAGATGATTTGCTAGTTCTTTCACTTGAAATGCATTGTTCTTGATAAAGATTGAAGTTCTTGGATTTGAGATATTTGATTATATTGCATCTCTTTCTGATCAAAAAAGAAAGAAGGATTAGCCTGCTTCTCTACAAGCCTATGCTGATTTTGTTGTTTCTTGTAACTTAATTGCAAACTGCTTCTTGTTGCTTGTGTAGTTGTTCTTCAAATCCATGATTATATGACTTTCATTGTGATAGGAATATAGTTTGTACTGTGAGCTAAATGGTAGAGTTTGTGAATATATTCACCTGCAAAAGTCTAAACCTTCACTTGTGAATGTGTGAATGAAATCTTATGATAGAGTTATAAACTGTTGTTGCTCCTGGAGTTCTTTGTTTACGGGAAATTCTGATGCAGCCCGTACATGTAAAGACTCGCGAGCCACTGCCCTATCAATCCTAGAGATGAGATAATAGGTCCAAGTTTCATCTGCCACCGCCCCATCAATCTGCCGACCTAAAAGAACAAATACATAGGGTGAAATAGGGTCTCTCTGCCTAATCCCTCCTCAAATGACATAAGGGATAGAATTTAGCTTCATTCCAGAGGACATTAATGGTGGCAAAATTGAAACATAAGAGTTTCATAAATCCACGTCCCAACGGACTAATAGTAAGAACAAGCAATCGGAGGTAGGCGGAAGCACTAGAGGGAGACCATATCAAGACTCATCCGCCGGATTTTGGACAGTTGGCTACAAACAAGAGTATTTCCGGTGTGAAATCTGGGTTAAATCAGCTGTTCGAAGTGGATGGGGAGACACAACACTAAGGGTCACAAAGAACCCAACTTTGAGGATCACAGACTCATTGAAAGACCAACTTAGATCAACCTTGATAATAAACCAACCAGCCTTTCTAGCCAACAATAAAAAAATAAAAATAAAAATATTAGTCTGCGCATATAGGGTGTATTACTCAGGCCAATGACAATGGCCAACATTTTTCTCACCGTCACTTTGTCTGAAAAGCAACAAAAACATCCTACATGGCATCATAACTACATCCACACCCAAATTGTTCCTACAATGACCTTAAAAAATGTTACACAAATGGTGAAATGGAAATGACTCAAACGAAATTTAAAAAAAAAAGTTAAGGTGGATCTATGAATATGAGCTGATGGACGGTGATTAAAGAGGAGAGAGAAAAGGCATGTGGAGAGGCATGTGAACAGAACACGATAAATTTTATAATACAACCGCCACCCCCATTCATTTCCCCATAAAAGTCATTTACTTTTCAATGTGGATTGACACCCCCATCCCCATTCATTTACTTTTCAATGTGGATTTTAAAGCTATTACCGAATTGTTTTTTTTTATGCTAGTGTCAAATTGTAAAAAGCTGTCATTACCGGTGTGACTTTTGAAGCCATTGAAATTGGCCTAATTGTCTAGCGTTTGTCACCCCAGTAATATAACTGCTATGAGTTTCAGAGACCATGTGATTCATAAAGGGGTTCATCTTGTTAGAGAGAATTTTGATGAGCACTTTGACAACCACATTGCATAAAGCAATGGGTCTAAATTGGGGCCATTTTTCTTTAGTTGCTCCTGATTCTGATGAATCTGAAACCCCCAACCTTAATCAGATTGAAGTTGTAGGATTAAAGCTTTTTGGCTTTCTAATTCGAGCAGAAGCGTGAACGAACTTGGTGTTGGCCCCCTCCTCGGCTCCTTCTTGGTCCAATTAATCCCTGACTTTTTGTGTGACGCCACGTTTCGGACATTGTGTCTTCATCCAAAAATTAACGTCCGACACGTATATATTTTAAAACTTAATTCAGTTATATGCGTAAGCCTTACGTAATCACATCAGAGTTAAGCGGAAAATGAAAAGACACGGGAAACTTAAACGATAAGCGACGTCGATACAACTACAACAATAGTAAATGCTGTTTAAGACAACATCCAACAGACTAGAGAAGGTACGAATGTCTAGAGTATTTATTACAATTCCAAATCCAAAAACGTTTCAACTTGCATCCTCTCAAAATAAACAAAACAAAATGAAGTAACTCCAAGCCTCACCAATAGAACTACTCCTTGTAACAAACATCATTGCCGTCATAACCTGCATCATCTTCTCGGGGTGGGAAAAATAACATATAATAAAAGTGTGAGTACATAAACACTCAGAAAAGAGTAGAGGCACCGTATCTAACGATATTAGCAATAACAATTAGCCACGGGAATATTACTTACTACCAATAACAACACACTACCATATATTAGTACAACTAGCAAAACTCAACCAGACAAGGGATGAGTTGCACGCAAGTCCACAGACACTTTGCATGGAGAAGATTGCACCACGACACATTTAGCCCATCAAAAAGGCAAGGGTCCAACCTAAGTGAAGTCCAAAACCCAAGTCTAACGACCCTAGGGCGTTAGATCTCCCGGCTGCGATATTAAAACATGCACCAAGGACAAATGCCACTTAATCTTTTAGACTCTCAAATATGTTTAAGCGCAGTTAAACTAACCACCTAAGTTCATTACACATAAAAGGATTTTTAGGGACATCTAGTCCTAGAACGTTCTACATTAATCTACATATCATGTAGCACAGAAGATATAGGTTGTTAAACACTACATCCCGCAAAGCCAAATGATGTGTTCTGATGCTCCCATGCTTATCCCGCATTGGAGGTCGGCATGGTGCGGACCCAAGGCCACCAGAACTCATACACTTAACGTTGCAACATAACATGTAAGGATTGTTACATAACATGAATAAGAATACATATTTTGTCCAAAAACAGGGCCAGACGGATGCCTACTCCTTTACAGGAACCCGTCTGAAATCTCTGATCCCTTCCGGGCGCACACTTCACCCTTCTCGGATGCTCGCCCCAAATTGTTGATCTCGCCAGGCGCGTGCTTAGATTCTCTAATCCTGTGTTTGCCCTTAATCTCAATGCACTGGCGCGCACTTTCGTCCTCGCAGGCGCACGCCTGGTGCCGAATCTGAGAATTTACTGCCTCAGTTTCTGCCTTTCTAGACGATTTTCGGGTGATTCAACAACTAAAATAACACCCATGCATTCAATCAACACCAAACATCCTGCAAACAATCATAATACAATATATATACAATCTAACACGACAATTTACATGGTTAAATCCGGTTGAACACCCTTTACCTTATTTTAATGGTAGAAAGTGTGGAAAGCTGAAGTCAAAGCCTTAATCAAGCTACTAAAGACAAACCTTGATTCCTACAACAAGATATCAATCTAGGATTAATATACAACTCCTAACCACCCTCAATTGCTATGAATTTACAAGAAAACTCTAGATTCTAAAAAGAAGGATTTTTTAGTTACATTGACGGATTAGGAGGATTCTTGGATTGTAACGATCCCCTCATCCTCTTGAACGATAATATGGCATGAATTTTATGAAAAACGGTAAGGCGGATTAGAGGCAATTGAGAAGATTCCTTCTAAACCAACTATTTTCTCCTTTCACCGATAAGTGTCGATTAATTTCCTGAAATCTGATAAGTGGCATGTATGTGGGGGTTATTGAAGGTTAATGGGAGTTTTTATTGTAATTTACTTCCATTAATTCCACCGTTTAAACATCCCACTAAAATAAATACAAAATAGATAATTAGGGAATTAAGTATCCTGCATTACCTATTTGCCCTTTATTTAGAATCAGGATATCACATTCCGTAACCCCCAAAAAAACTACCTCCTAATGCAATAAAACAAAACAAACACACAAAATGACTACATCATGATGCAATAAAATATAACATGCATATAAAAATACAAACATACGTAGTTTTTACCTAGACACCAAACATGGACATGAAAATTAGACACATGATCTCATTTGGACTGAAGCACTGATACATCACCGTTAGCAGTAGTAACACCCCTACATTTCTCACAGTGACACCCCTCACAATGATAGCCTCACAACTCTCACAGTAACACCCTCACAGTGACACCCTTACAGTAACACCCTCAAAGCAAAAAAATGATCTAAACAACAATTGCCCAAAAAGGTCACCATCATGCTTTGACATTGAACTCAACAAAGTACAACAAAGATTACACTCACACCAAGACTAGTATTTCAATTTCTAAAAAGAAGATTCATCAAACTGCTAACATTTTTACATCTATAAGAAAGTAAGTCGATATTTTCTCCCAAACTAAGCCCCTAATGCCTCTTTTTTTGACACTCTTTCCCAACCCTCTGTAATTAAACAAGATAATCCTCGTTGAGAAAAGAATATTCAAAAGCAACCACTACCCATACTTTTTCAAAACAAGAATTAATATGTCATTCACATATTGTTTTCCTAGCAACGTCCTCGGTGTGTGAGTGATACCAGAAGAAAGACTTAGCTGAACACGGCAATATGGAGCAACCATGCAAAGTGACAACCGTAAAAGTATCTCTTAGGGTACATGTTCTACGATAACAAAGAAACCAAGAAACCAATACAACGAAAGTCCGGAATCTTAAGCGTAGGTAAACACAAGCATGAAGATGTATATATCAAAATATATGGAGTGTCACAAAGCATCAAACGAGAATATAAAGGATTGCTCGAATTTTTACAACGTGACTCTTAAGGATCCTAAGAACCTATGAAAAGGTAGGTTGCCTCCCACAAGCTCCTTTGTTTAACATCGTTGACTCGACTTACTAAGAAATTAAAAGAAAAACAACAAAAGAACTACAATGAAAAAAATCTACCTAAAACATTAAGTATAAAATCCTTAGTTCGTCTTTCTTTCTTTTCCCAGCTCATTTCCTCCAACAAAACCTCAGTTGTGCTCTTCGGCGGTGAAGTCACATGTGGTGGCTGAGAGTAGATCATGTAAGCATTAGGGTGCAGAAACTGAGAACTTGGAGGACTCTCAAACTCATGTAATGGCAAAATTAATTATATAATTTTTGGGCAAATTTGGATTTTTAGTGACCCACCCCGCCGCAATTAATCAGTCACTCGTTATGGATGAAATCTTGGAGAAATTCTTTTTTTAAACATGGTGGAAATTCTTGAAAACAAAACCAAAGGATGGTGCATATACAACAATAGAGCTGTTAAACGAACAGAGCCGCTCGTGAACAAGCTCGTGTTCGGCTCGTTAGTGTTCGTGATCGTTTGTTCGTTTAGCTTAACGAGCCGAGCTTGAACATGATTGTAGGCTCGTTTGCTTAACGAGCCGAGCTCGAGCTTGGTTCGCGAACGTTCGATTATGTTCGCGAACATGCTTATTATGTTCGCGAACATGCTTATTAAGTTCGCGAACATGCTTATATAATGTTCGCGAACATGCTTATATGCTTATAATATATGTAATTTTAATGTCTAACATGTTATTTTTACATTAGCACTTTGTGTTTTATATCTTAACGAACCGAGCTCGAGCCGAATTCGAGCCAAAGTCGAGCCAAAAGACAAAAAAATATGTCTAACGAGCCGAGCTCGAACGAGCTTGAACATTTTATCTTTTAAACGAGCCGAGCTCGAACAGAATTTTTTGTTCGTTTAACAAACGAACGAGCTCGAACGAGCTCATGAGCTTAACGAGCTCGAGTTCGAACCATCAATACTCGGCTCGGCTCGTTAACAGCTCTAACAATGTATAACTTAATGCAAAAATGACGCAAAAAAATTGTTACATGTCGCAAATGAGAGAAGTTTATATTACATTCATCTGTGAAGCAGAGAACTAATTACCTTGTATATTAATGAGGGAATAGTTACATTTCAACAGGTTAGCGAAATCCCCAAACGTAATCTAAGAGCTAGACCAGACATCTATGCAAGTATCCATTTCAAAATGAAGGGCGAATAACATAGCAAAACATGCAAATTTCACTGCTACCAATTCATCTTGGAATACAAATTTTTGGCCTCTCACTTTATTAAGATGTCTCCTACTTCCATGAATAACATCTCTAAGTTTTGCGATAGAGAAGTTGAAAAGTTTCCAAATTCTTGACCACGCTCACGAGCCTAATGCTGGCATAAGCAAGTCACCCTGCAACAGTCATGAGGGCTAAGCGAAAAATCAAATCGCCGACAACTTTACTCAATGACTTCCATTTGCACAATAGAGAGCTCAAGGAGTATGGGGCCTTTGATACGCTAAACCTGCAAAGGCGCCCTCGGATTCATATTAGGCCTCCAAGAGGGCCCAATGACGAATAGGGCCCTTGGTCCAATCAGTTTGCATCTTAATAAGACGAACAGAGTGGGGAATAATCTAGCCCACCTCATGCCATTACGATGCTTATCATCGACTAGGCAAAGGGCGTCGATATTCAAAGCCTTCAACTCTCCTTCCATATGATGACTCGAAGCACTGGGGGCCGACCATGTAACGACCGGTTCCCGAAAAATAAGTATACTAAAAAAACGGACCGTTCGGCCATGCTCTGAGATAAAATCTCAAAACACGAAGCCTTCCTAAAAAAATTGATCTATTGCATCATTAAATTACTAAACCCAAAATAAAATAATCATTACAACAACAATATTCTAATCACCAATACATTACAACATACACTTCAAAATAGTATCATCAAATACACGACCTCCAGAAATAACTGTAATAAACTTATCGCTTTCAGTGATGCTTAGCTAGACATTCAAGTTCATCATCACTTGCCATATACTATGTTTTATCCGGAAAAAAAAAATATGAAATGAAAATGGTGAGCTCGAAAGCCCCGTAAGGAAATTAACTATCAAAAGGGAACTAAAGATGCCACTGAGCAGACCATCTAAAGTTCCTAGTTAAATAATTCTAAAATAATATACTAGAAAATAAATTCCATAAATAGAATACTTAAATGAAATGATAATATTAACAAAAGTTTAACATACTAAAGTAATTCTGATAAAATTATAATTATTTCTATCTCCAAAATAAGGAGATTGAACTAATGTTACAGTTCTCATGTCACAACTGAAATAACTAAACTAGATACAGACCGGATATCTATTATTCTTGCCCATGGACGAGGACTAACTGGCTCTGACAATAGAACTCACATCTACTACCGTGAGTAGGAGCTAGTGTCGAGGACCCTCGTGGATTCACTGCGAACTAAATAGGGTGACATGAACCGTAGTATTTTTTTTATTGTCTATTGCTTAGTACTGTTCATATTTATCTAAGAAACATTTAAAGGTCTTAAGAATAATTGACTAAATTCCATATAAATCTCATTTCTTAGTAATACTCATAAAATTCTAAAATACATATATTTCTATATTTATTCTACAAACTAAAAATAAGCTTCCAATAAAATATGTAATTCATATTTTATACTCTATATTTATAATATCTAAATAACTTGTTATATTTTGTAAAATAGGTTATTTCTAAAGAATCCTCAATATTCTTTCTTGATCCAAACATATACAAAATCTATCAAAAACTTTTCTTCAAAATACGTACTTGTTAAAAATATGAAGTTTATGAATCATATAATTTCTTTACACAAAAATCATATATTTACGGTTTTGACATCACATTTTATATATCAAATTAAATTGTGATCATTCAAAACATTATTTCAAAATAAATTATTAGTTTTATGAAAAATCTAATAGTTATAATAAAAGTATTTTCACAACCTTTTTATAACTGAAATATATATATTTCTTCGAAAATCAATATCATGATATTATTATAAATATCATAACTTATAATCATTCTAACAAAATATAATATAATTCGTATTGCTTATAAAATAATGCTTTTAGAGAAAAACATACTTATCGTAGGAAAATTATAAATTTGGGAATAATCTATTGATTAAAAAAAACAATTGCATGAGTGGTCTAAAATTTCTTGCATTATATTTTTTTTATATCATAAGTCCCGATGTATACAAAGTGGTGATATTTATTTTCTAGGGGTCAGAGTCCATAAGGACAGGTTTAAAACTTAAATGGTTGAGAAGGACAGTCACTACATGTGTTACTACATTTTTGTACATGTGTTACTACATGTGTTACTACATGTTTGTCCTTCTCAACCATTTTAGATTAAAACATGTCCTTTAGAACCTTTAACCTTATTTTCTAACTATTATGTGAAAATTTTCATAAAATAAAGTATTTGAAGAACACATATTTAAAGTAGAAATTGATAATAATTTCCTTACATTTTTGGATTTATAGAATCATCAGCATCCTCTTACTCCGAGAAATTCTATGAATTTTGCCTCATAGCATGGCAAGAACTCTTTAGGCTTTTGCTAAGAACTGTTCTTCAAAAGGTTTTAGCTTTGCGAGTTCTTCTACAAAGAGTATGGTGGAATATGACTTTTTGCTAGAGAACGAGAGAAAGAGAATGGAAGATAAAGGGAGAAAATGAATGATAAAGAGGGTGGTTTAATGGTGAATTAATGGGTATTAAAACTCTCATGAAACGTTTTTGTAAGATAGAAGGCCACCTTAGCGATGGTGGCGATACTCCACGTGTATGGCTAAAAGCTGATTATTATAATTTTTAATGCTAAATATACTATTAACTTACCTAAATAAAATTTCTTTTGAAGTATGAGCTAAAAGTGATACAGGTCGTGACAGACCAACTCGCCCCTCAATTCGTAGCCCGCATAGATAGGCAACGAAGTCATAAGTTATAGGTGAACAGCCCGCAGTGGCCGAGATGCAAGCCAACTTGCACACAAGGAGCTCAACTCGCAGTTTTATATTTACGCACTTGCTTGTATTTCGTTACCTGCCTTATAACTACCGACAATGTAAGCACTATAAATAGCGGCACCATTCCTCTTCAAGATGACGGATAATAAAAAAACACAGTCAATCTCTATCAATTTGTCGACATACACACTCTCTCTTGCATGCATATTGCTCTTGCTAATCCTCATAAGTATTTCTTGAACAATACACTACAAAACACACCTTAAGCCCAAATATCCACTAAAAAGCCCACAAACCTCTCTTGTGATATTTCCGACAATATCAATTTATTACTTCATTTCGGTAGTCACTATTGTGTCACTTTAGATGTGTCTTGCTTCTAATTCATACCATGTCGCCTCTGTAGCTCGTTTGATCTGAATCTTTAATATTTGACTTAGTGTGAAAAAGTTCTCCTCGTCTGATATGAAAGACTCGTCACATGAGATTCAAGCCTGGTCTTCAGGTCTTCTGAATCTGTTTTTTTTTCTTCTCTTGATCCGTCTTAGACTAACTTAATCTAAATTATTACAACTACATGTCTGATTAGAAAACCTATACAATGTTGAATCAGACTACTAAGCAATCTTATATTTGGTTTCTAAACCAACTAATTTGGTATTATCAAAACTTTTAACTTAATGAGAGACCTAACTGGTTTTGTTTTTAGATTTTTATCATTAAAATTAATAATACTTAACTACTTTACTAATCTGAATAAAAATTATTTAAACGGAATTACCTTTTAAGACGTGAGTAATAAGTATTTGTTTTTGAATTGTTATTTCAAAAACTAGTTAGTATTATGAAAAGAAAAAAAAAAAGGACTGTTGGAAAATTAAAAAGAAAATAAATAAATTCCAGTGTGCGCAGTGTCATTTCCTTTTCATTCCTTTAAACCTCCTCGTGTTTGGCGCCACCCCTTTTCTTAAACCCACCGGGGAACACACTCACACAGTCACACACAACTCTCTTATTTTACACACAAGATTCACGCGCGCCTCACTCATTGCTAATTAGCTAAGGTGGAAAATTGGGTGTTCATAATCTTCAATCATTCCCTCTGTTTTGTGTTGTTCTTCTTCTGTTTTGTTTTTGTTTTGTTTTGTTTTATAGAGTTGTTCTTCAGATACGGATTTGGACGAGTTGCCCCTGTAAACTGATGGCCATGGTATTGCCTGTGTGTAAAGAAAAGCTTGTGCTCAGGTACTTCTTTTGCCTTCACATTAGATGATGTACCTTTACAGAGATTATGCCACCATTCCCATATCTCTATTTTCTGCATTTTATCATCGATTGATTTTGCTTTTGAATAATGAAATCATCTGCCTGTTTGTGAATGTAGTTACAATGTAGGTCTGATTATGTTGTCTTGGGGCTTCTACTTGTATGCATATGCATATATACTGGGGTGATTCTTAAATTTGTCGAAAACCAAAAAAAAAAAATCATGAAATTGGGTTAAGTTATCATAACTGTTTCAAGTTTATAACCGATAAGTCTATCATAAGTGGCTAGAGTTGGCCCCTCAATAGCTACTGTATGTTGGATTTTTTTTGTCCAATTGTGGTTAAAATGTTATCTTTTTCGAATAAACAATAAGATGGCTTTGAGATCAGCCCCCTTTTGTATTCAATTTGAGTTTTATGGAGTAGCATTTTGATTCAGATGCACTAAATTGGTGCTTAAATATATGTTTTGCTTGATTTGTTCAATGGATTTGATGTAGGAAAAAGATTTTGATTCTTTTGCTTAGGAAAATGATTAAGGCACCTACTATATCCCCCACGTATTCTCCAAAGTGTGATTTTGTGGTGCACAATTTTTGCTTTTTTTTTTATTTGTAAAGTCTTAAGTGTATGGTGTTGAGAGGGTTCGGTACATTTTTATGTGTACCAAATTGGTGCCTAAATCATTATCCGCTTGCTTAATAGAATAGCAGAAGAGAATAACAGAGATCCTTGGGAGCGCTTACTGTCCTAAGTCCAGATCGTGAAAAGGGTTAATAACAGGATCACATCATTTGAATTTTCGCGATGCTTAAATTATTATAGTTGCTTCCAAAAACTTACGGCTGTCGAGCTTTGTTAAATCATACAAGTTACAATTTTTTGGCGATCAGAATTTATTTAACGATCGCGTAGTTGGAAAGTATGGATGGATGTTTATACATTGTACTTTAAGGTAAAAACTTTATTATTTTGTAGGTATAGTGCTTTATAAGCTGTAGGCAGATCTCTTTCAGAAGTGAAGAGATTTTGATCTTGGCTCTTGACTCTTGGTTCTGGTTCTGGTTCTGGTTCGTGCATTTGACTGATTATCTGGCAGTATCCTATTGATAATGTAAAAGTAAAACCACCCAGAGGAAACCACCCTGTACATTTAGCTGCCCTTTCAATTTCAAGATACCTAGGCATAATAGGAAAAAAAACATCATCACATCTTATGCTGTAGCAATCTTTTGGGGACTACGAGCAGTGAACGTTGTATCCAAAATATACCGTGTGGTGTGGATGTCATTATAAGCATACGCCTTTTTACATATTCTTCTTGTTCCTTTCTAAGTATGTGCACAAATAGTTTTAAACGTGCATTGTTCGAACTGCTCTGTCAACATCTTGCTTGGTGTTCATCACTTAATTTTCTTACATTTTTTTTTATGTCCCTCATTGTTCAAACTGCTTTGTCAACATCTTGCAGCAAATCATCACAACTGTTCAGGATTTTACCCAAAAGCAGAAAAAAGGAAGAAAAAAAGAAAGTTATGAAGCTGCTACTATTCTAATCACTTGTGTATTTTCCTATCTCTTCAGATCATTCTAAAGATGTAAACAGATAGGTCAAATTTGTAGGGAATGAAGCCGACGGTCCGCAATTGCAAAACTGCAAATGCTATGATATATTTAAGCCCATTTTTCTTTTTCTTTTCCTTTTGGCATTGATTACATTTAGCTAGTTGATTCCATATGGGTAGGAAATCAGGCTTAAGTGTTGTGTTTTTGGTGTTAGTTACCATTAGCTGAATATGCTTTGCTGTTATTAGAAATTTCTGTTTTGGATAGTCTATTATTATGGGTTGTATAATCTTCTGGTTTTTTGTTTTTTGTTTTTTTTTTGAAAATTCTTCTGGTTTTTTTAAACTATTCAATGATTAGTGTTATTTGCTGAGTTGTCTGGGATTTGTTTTGCATTATTTTGCGATTAGGAAGTATATATCCTGGATGTAAAGTTGACATTCTTCATCATGTGGTGGGTATATAATTTTTTAGGTGCAGTCATATATATATATACATGATATATACACACACACACACATGATTCCACTAATCATTTGTTGATTAATCATTGACCAATGACACAGTAGTACTTGGTTACTATCTGTTAATTTACAATTTCTTCCAATAAGTTAAAGCTGTGTGGGCATAGCAAGGAGTCTGGGGCAATATGATACACAGACATATAAATCATATGCTAGATATTATTTTATATTTGTCCGGTCATGTTGTGGTGGGTCAAGGGGGTGGTGTCCCTCATGAGGGTCGAAGGGGCATTGCCCAATCGTGAGGTTGGGGACAACTCCCTTAAAAGCTAAACAACTCCAGTCTAACAGACATAGCCATGCGAAGAAGGGATATAGCTCTTTGGCTAAATTGAGATGTCTATCGCCTTTGCATCATTTCGGACAAGGCATGTTTCGCCTATAAAAGTCTTCAGATTGCAAACAAGAAACCTCGTTCGAAAAGCATCATCAGTCAAAATCTTGAACGACTCTGGCTTGATCAAACGCATCATTGTTTGAATCAAATAACCTTCATTATATCTTGATATAGATTTTTGATTGTTTCCCACAGTGACATTTGCATGGATGAAACATATATTAAGAGACAATTTTTTTAGCCGTTAAAAAAAGACGATGTTTTCTATGTGCCTTGGAGTTCTTTCTCATTTTTCACATCGTATCGATTTTCCTACATGGCACTATAAGTCCAACAAATCGACCCAACATTTTGTTACGATCTATAAGTGGGGAACACAACTTGGGGGTGAATGGTTGTTCACATGAATTACCACTTCGAAAACTCCTTTAAAACCTTCACCCAATATACAGGTACTTCTTGATATCCTAAGACAATCCAATCAAACACATCTAGCACACAAGACCTAAACAAGGTAGAATCATTCTAAGGCTAAAGACATACCAAAGTAGCCTTATCATTCATCTCATACAAATCGCCATTAACGCATATGTTCATGTGTTACCAGGTCATTCTAAGCATGTAAATGTCGAAGTTATTGGAATCCGAATCCGACTCCGACGGATCCAAGAAAATGCGATCGATGTATGTCAAATGATGAATTTTCACGATATTTTTATCCTTTTTTCTTAGTATCCAAGTGGCACCGGAGATGCGACACGGCTTCCGTAGTAATATAAGAAGTAGGAAAAGTTATGGAAGGAAATTGGAAGCAATCGTCCCATTTTCATGCAAATATTCAGAATGGTTGATGTTATGGCGCAGGCCATGACATAAAGTGGCGCAAGCCATGACTTCCCATAGACTTTTTTCGACAGATGCATTAAATAAACGTCAAATCTCAACCACTTTGGTCACACATGGCGCAGGCCACAACAACAATGGCGCATGCCACGGTATAAAAATTGCAAATTTGGCAATATTACTATCGCTTATCAGTGAAGAAAGAAAGAGAGTTCGACAGATAGAGTTTTTGAAGAACTTGAAGGCAACTTTTCATCTCAAGGCTCTCTTAGCCAAAATCTCCATCAATTTAACACTTAAATCCTTGTAATATTTTAGAATTATCATTTTGAGAAGCTCAAGTCTTGCAATGGGTGTAGGAAAGAATTAGTTGTGTTCTATCTTCATAAAAAACTAGAATGGATGAACCTCAACTCGAATTCATCTCCCGAATTTGGTATTCTATTAACTTTTACTTTGATCTAATTGTTCTTATTATTATGAATACTAGCTTTAGTTTGTTAGTAGTTATAATAATGAGTGGCTAGTTCTTTATATTGACTAAGATGGTATAGTAATGATATTTAATCCTTTTGTTGTTTGGAATTGATCGTTTATGTTGCTAGCTTCTATTGTGTTGAAAATCCTCTTGCTTGCTTTGATCGATAATATGTATATTGGAGTAATTAACCAATGTATGTACCTACACAATTAATAGAAACCGAACGGAGACGTTAGTTGTGAGACGAGGGTAAGAGGGACGGAAGGTAGAATCGACCTTAACGGAATTCGATTCCTTATCCGGGGAAATATTGCATTCAAGTGCTAGTCGAGTCATTAGGTTTAAGGTGCTTAAGCCAAGGATAAGGCATAGTGTAATTTTATACACTCGTATGAGGAAAATTGCATGTTTAGGAGTGCACCATTCACACAATAGAACACCAATGTTGATCGATTCCAATCAATTTAAGGGAATTAACTTGAACTAAAGATCATCTTAGTTGATTTCTTTTATCGTTTGAACAACCTTTATAGCTAGTTATCAGTCTTTTAACAAAACTGCGATTCGGATCAAGATAATGACAACTAATCGGTGTTTAACTTCACATTTTCCTTGGGAGACGACCTTGACCACCACGCTAGACTACGATTGACCCGGTACACAGCCGGTGAGATTGGAACCCTAGAAAGTTTGCATCAAGTTTTTGGCGCTGTTTCCGGGGACTTTGTAACGGTTTCTACTTATATTAGTTCAAAATTCTTGAGAAAGAATCAATACTTTTTTCTAACCTAATTCTGATTTATTTTTCTTTTGGTACTTACCTCTTGGTAAGTTACCAAGTGTTGTTCATTGTTTTCTTGTTGTTTCTATTTTGCAGTTGATGACCCGTTCTAGAAGCGGTAAGGCCCTCTCACTCCATACAAGCCCGACATCAACGATTCTGAAAGGCGATTACGAGGCGAGAATAAGCGAGGTCAAACTAGTCAAGGACAACTTGGTGAAGAAACTTCCAGAGAATCATCTAACCAAGAAATAGATATGGCCGAGATTAGTGACGAGACACCACCCGAACAAGGATTGAATCATGCCCAAGGGCATGGTCAAAACCAAGCCAATTTAAATCCACCACTCATTCATCCACTTAACCCAAATCCGAACAATCAAAATCCCAATGACCAACAAAATCAGAATCAAAACCGAAACCAAAACCAAAACCGGAATCAAAATAACCGGAACAACCAAAACAACAATCCTCCATTTAGACCCTTTTTTGATCAAACAGTTAGAAGAAACCAACCAAATAATCCTATCCGTTTACCTAATGAAGGAGCTAACAACTTTGAAGTGAAGGGTCATCTCTTTGGATTGATTGATACTCGTTGTCAATTCTTTGGTGAAGATCACAAAGATCCTCATCAACATCTTCATTTATTCGAGCAATTTCGCAACACGGCTAAGAGCCATGGTGTTCACAAGGAATTGACGAGGATGTCAATGTTTCCTTTTTCATTGACCGGAAAGGCTAAAGATTGGTTTTCATCTCTTCCTCATCACTCATTAACTAGTTGGGAGGAAGTACAAGACGAATTCTTGAAGCAATATTTCACACCCGGGAGAAATTTGAAATTGAAAGTTGAAATTGCTAACTTCAAGCAAGGAGTTGAAGAATCTCTCGGAAGTGCATGGGAAAGATTTAAAAAATTGTTGAGAGCTTGTCCCGATCATGGTTATACTCTTGAAATGCAAATCCAACTCTTTTGTAGACAGTTGAGACATGAGTCCCGTGCGGATGTTGATCATGCATGTGGCGGTTGTTTGATGATGCGTGATAAAGAATCTCGAAAAATAATAGAATGTGGTAAACCGGATCGAGCACAAGGAAGGTCACTTTTGTAGGAGAAGCTACATCCCAATCGGAAGTGTTAGCTATCATAGAAAAAGCTCAAGTTTCTGTGATAACAAACAAAAAACTCGAAGAAAACTCTCAAGTTTCTTCTGCTAAATTCTAGAGTTAGCACAAACTGAGCAAGAAATGCTCTGATACCATGTTAAAATTCATGAAATTGAACCTATAAGAGTAAATATAATGCAAAATTCTCATTAATCAAAAGAAATGAACAAGTTAAGTTACAATGTGGCTAATGATGGAGTATTTAGAGTTGAAACTCGTCATGAGTTAGTTACAGGAAGTTACAACAGAAAACTGTCTAAGTTCAGCTTCACGTTCTTCAGCTGGAGTATGCTCTGTTGAAGCTTGTTTCCTCAATTGAACTCTTCACTCAGCTGAGCACACCAGCACCATTGAATCCTGGATTTTGAGGGTGTGCACATCCTCTTGCATCCAAGACTTATCTGTCCATATATTGTAACAACCTGAGCAGTAAGCAAAATTGTATCTTTATCAGCAGGAATGTCAATAGCCTCAACAACATATATGTTAACAGAAGAACCCATAATTCCAGTAGCAGACGGGCCGACTGGGTCAACAGTTTGTTGAGAAGCGCCGAATTAGGGGCCTTGGTTATGGTCTGAGAAATCCAAAAAATATATGCGACCGAAGACACTACAAAAAGAAAACACGAGAATAAGTTAGATTGACAAAGACCAAACAGTCTAAACAAAATATAATACATGATCTCAAGTAGACGATATCCTTTACATTGCCTTATGGACTCCTCAACTAGAGATTTATAGTTCTCAGTGTTAGGGAATCAAACGAGTAGCGCAGCGGAAAATTAAAATTTGATTTCCGATCTAAGGATCAACTTCGTTTAAACAATAAACATATAACAAGGGGGACAAAGATTATACCTTTCTTGATCTTAAAAATCGAAGCTTTGACCGTCCGGTAGATGTAGATGCGCGCAAGCAGTCCAAGCGACCGACCTCTATCAGTTATCCACACGAACACCTCGCCGGAATCCTCCTGGATTGCTACTAAAAAAACTCGACTGCTAGGTCGACCTTTTCTTCCTCACAATACTCTCTCTAAGAAGGTCTCTTATTTTTCAAGAACAATTAGCTCTTGGAATAATGATGTACAAAAGAGCTAGTCAAGCATCCCTTTTATAGGAGTAACCTGCGCCTCTATTGCCTTCTAATCTGATTAGGAGAAGCTTCTAGTAGATTGATGAGAAAGAAAAACATTTTCCTAATAAAATAAGGAAAATCACTATGATTGATTTATCTCTTTTATTTTAATATCATATTAAATAAATCTAGATATTGCCACTATCTTATATTGAATATCTTTATCTTATTACCATCATTCTATTTCCAAAAATCAATTAATATCCAATATTAATATTATTGTAATCTTATTAATTAAATTGCACAATCCAAGTGTATCTAGTACACTAATGACCTGCGCCCCTATCCCCAAATATTGGATTTGGGATTTTTCTTAATTAATATAATGCTATGATTAATTCACAAAATACATATATATCATATATACATATAAATTTCGAAATATGTATCTAAATACATATATATTTAATTAATCATCATAATTAGTATCTTGTATTATATTTATTCATAATAAATAAATATCACCATATTAATTTACCACTATAACATATATAGTCTTGAGATAAAACTTTCCTTATTTGGTCATCAACTATAACCGCATTTTAATCTGACTCGATATTCACATGTGTGTGACCCATAGGCTTCCGAATATGTTGGCCGTAGACACAAAGCGTAAATTACGAAAATGCCCTTCACCTCTAACGATCATGGATAGCGTCTAGCAACACGTCCATGACCCCCAATCATTGAAAGAGTCAATACGCTATGACTACTACCTTTCATGTGCTCGGTTTGAGTGTAAATAGAATCTTATCGCAGTAGTAATATCCATACGATCGTATCTTGATCATATCCCATAATCTGGATATCAAGCTCTCTCGGAATAACTCTTTTACTCCCACTTTGCAAAGATTCACGAGAACTAGATATTCCTTATGAGAAGGCCCTTTCGGATATTCACTCCTACTCATAGGGTACGCGATTCCCAGACGGCCTAACATGTATACTCCGCATGCTTCAGTATCATACCTAATCACTACCGCATGATCGCCTGGTGGTTAAGGGAAACCTCAATAGTGTCAAATCATGACAATCCACACCGTGATGCCATGCAGACTCTGGTCCTAAAGATAATTACACAACCGTCACATAGTGTGACACTTATCAGTGTAAATGGGTCAGTCTAACGTACACATTCTCTAATACACGTCCACGTACAGTCCAAGTGTCATTACACTTTGATAGACCAGATCTACCTCTGCCCTTAAAGACAAAAGACAACTAATACGTGCTAGTCTATTCGTACTATCAATGCCCTGTTCAACAGTACATCAGCCTAGAGACATTTAAGTATCAAACTTATTAAAGTGATTAGAGATCTCATCAACCATAATCACTATCATGGTTTCTTTATCACAATTTAACACTAAGGACGTTATCATATACACAATATCATAATTGGTCTAATAAATAAACAAAGTATATAATAACAAAAGTGCTTTTATTAATCATAATAAAGATATTACATTAACTTAAATAGACTGTAAATGACCCGACCCGATCGGATCCGGTCCAACCCGATTGGGTTTAGGACACATATTCAACACTCAGGGCCGACACTTTCTAGCTTGGCCAATGCAAGAACTTCAGAAGAAAATGAAGAGGTATTAAGACGAACACCCTGTTTCAGATTTTCTTTAGGTCCAACCTTTCACATTCGCCGAGAACGTGAATGAGTCTTTATCAAGACGACCGTTTCTCCAACAGTTCATCCCTCACAAACCCACTTCTCGAAAAGAAAAAATTTTCTCCTTCCACCTCTTGGCAGGAGGTTGGAGTTCGGCGAGGACACTGAAAGCCACGCCCGTGTCGTACTTAGTCCTACAAGAAAGCAATACCGGCTCGAACGCTTCCCGAGGTTAAAGAATGCTCGAAAAACACGAACTGTAAATTGTATACCTTTTATTCTACAAAAAATGGAAACGCCTATAATAATCATAATCCCATTGGGGACAATCTACGACAAACCTAGGTTATAGTGAATCAAAATGTGAAAGACAGTGGGAACCAATGGAAAACAGAGACCCGCAATCAGTTGATCGCTATACACGGTACATTAGCCCTTAGGAGGGGCATTGGCTCTTTGATTGCAAGTGGGAAGAATTGGCTTGAAACTTTCCCTATCTATACCATACTCATCGCATAAGATATTCATATGCACCTTAGTAAGAAAGGAAGGGATGGCCTTGACTATCAACGGTTCGATCCCTATGTTAATCGACGTATCCACAGCCGGAGACCTTTGAGAATCCTCTATTGATCGTGACCTAGACATAGAAGAGGTGACTAATGTTCCTGAGACATGAATCACGCGGCTTCAAAGATATCCCTACTAAGGGCTTTATCCAATGAATCATTTAACGTAGATCATCTACTCCAAGACACAATTTCAAAGGAAATTATGCAAAGATTGAGAAGAGACTTACTTGTTTGTAGATCTAAAGGCAAGTATTTGAAGATGAAGGCGGGGATGCAGGGTTCTCTCAAAAGACGACATTTAGCCTAGGATGCACGGATACGGATACGCGGATACGAGATTTTCGTAAAATATAGGATACGGATACGGGGGTGTATATATAAATAATAAAAATATAAGGATCAAACCGTAAATAATTAAAATACAATGACCAAATTGATACAGTTATTGTGATTCTTAAAAACCCAAAAGTTTATATTGGGATTAACAAGAAGATGAAAAGAAAAGCTATTATTCTTGGGACGGTGAAGTTTTGGGCTTTGAGAGGGAACACTAGCACACACCTTTTCACGTCTTTATGGAAAGAAAAAAAAACCAAATTTTCTCACAGTGGCATATCCGAAGGCTGATACGCGTATCCTATCAAAATTGGCGTATCATAAATGCCGTATCCGAAGTTTTCGAAACTACAAATCAGTCCCGATACGTATCCCATGGCGTATCCTTGCTGTATCCGTATCCACGGCGTATCGGATACGCGATACGGCTGAAAAATCAAGTATCCATGCATCATAGCATTTAGCTCGAAGATGGCAAAAGCGTGAACGAAGAAATCCACCCTCTTTTATAGATAGAGTGATACCGAAGCCGAAGAGGTTTCCTCATGTAATACAATTAATGTAATATGTGGTATTTTCCAAATGGTTTTGAAACGGCGTCTTGTGATAAGTATTTGGCATTTTAATTTAGAAATTAAGGTTGTCATACAACACACGCGTCAAATGCAGGTAAACTTCAGCCTTTCGAGTCGCGTCGTGTCACTCTTGTGCAGACCTAACCTACGATGTTTATCTCAGCTCATGTATGTTGGGATTTTGAAATATATATGACCCGGAAGTCATAAACGTGGCACTTTTATGGGTTTAAGTGGATCATTATTACAAGTGGACCGGTATGGACTTATCCCAATATTAAGCCTCTCGCTTGAAGACTTCGGCAAAGCGTGCCTCAACCTCGGTCAAGTCGTCCATGGGGTTAGTTCGTTTAGTCAGCGACCTTAGCAAATATCGCCACAGCTTGGCACATGCTGCCTGAAACTCCAAATAGCCGGCATGATATCTACGGCCCCTCATTACGGACATAAGCACACTCACCTCGTTATTCATGGTCGAAACTCCATCCCCAATAGCCGGCTCATTAAAGAACACCATCCCATGATTGGTCTTCATTAACTGTCATGATCTCATGATAGATTCAACTCCTTGACTTCAACCTAATTGAGCCATGACTCACCTCGGCATCAATCACAGGACACAAATGGTCGAATACGCGCATGAATAACTTTTTTATGCATCAAATCCAACCCCTATTTATACTCCTATGGTCATTGACCACTAATTATTTGAATAAAAATGATAAAGATAAATAATAATAATAATAATAATAATAAAGACGATAATGATTTATTTTGCTTTTTATCTTTTTTCAAGAACATTTATCTCTTCATCCCACTTTATCTTCTATTACTTTCAAACATTGCCGGGGTTGGAGGCAATGTTTGTTTATCAACGGAGAATTATGATGCGGCTTTTTGACACCCACGACGGCTTTTAGCCGCCCCGCCTTTTGGCGCTTTTAACCTGATCTTTCTTTTTTTGTCGAAAACTCCTCGATGATTCAACTTTTTCGTTGGCAACCTCCGAGAGAGATCTGTTTTTTTTTTTTTTTTTTTTACCACTGAATCTACGGATAAAGAATTAGATGCCAAAAGGAAAAGAAATTTATGATATGTATGCATGTATTTTTTATTTTATTTTTTATAATGGACGGCAAATAGAAAAACATCAATGTTTTTGAATATAGCAAATGTTATGCAAATAGACTACTGGATAACTCATTCACGAAAATAAATATATCTGCAGGCATGACTATGCTTGGACGGACTTGGATAAAAAAAATAAAAATTTTGAAAGCGGAAAGACGGATCGGGCGAGTGTTCATCAATGTTAAGGCTAACTAACCTCCTCCCCTGGCTCATTTATCAAAATCATGGATTCATGCTCAACTCCCCCACGCGGGACTCCTATATAAAGCACTCTTTATTCTCACAAGACTACGGAATTGGTTTGATCATATACAACCTGGATACGTAGGCGGTCACAATTGACACATCCGTAAATCACCTAAAACACCATCATTTTTTGGCACCATCAATTTCATAATTGGATTATTCTCTAAAAGATCCTATTACCCGTTATTTCGTGTAGACGATTTTGAACATATATATATATATATATATATATATATATATATATATATATATATATATATATATATATATATATATATATTGTTGTCTACAGGATATGATGTAATGATAAAGAGTTTGAGTGCCTTAAAATGACAGTTGGACCTAAACCTAGAGTGTGAAGGTTCGAACCCCGTAAAGTGGCGACTTCTTTGTTGTCTGGAGCTGTAACATGACAGGGATAATGAAGAGGGTTTAACCATTTATGTATATTTTTTTGTTGTTGTTGTAAACGTCTTTATCCAGAACCTTGATTGAAAGAACATTAAGGTAGGCGCCCCATGTTCATATTCTTCTTTTGTTTATTGTCAAACATTGTACCTGACTTTTCTATCAAAAAAACATTTTCGTTAGGTGCCCCATGTTCTTTTTATCATGATTCGCCCCATTCTTTTGACAACTTTTAACGACCTTATCAGCAATTTATTACTAATTATTATTATTAGTACCAGTTCTTAATTAAAAAAAAAAAATGGTAAACCCTACCATTAAGCAATCTATTACTAATTATTATTATAACCTACTACCATCAATCGAAAATCAACTCTTTTACGGAAATCGAAATAATGAATGATGTGCCTTCACTACCAGTTCTTAATAAATAGAATGATGTGTGGGGAGTAAAAAAAAATTAAGTAAAAAAAAAAAATCATCTCAAAAAAATCTCTTCTGAAATATCTGGCCGAGGAAATTAGTCATCTCATAAGATATACATGAAGTGAAGCAATAAAAACTTTGAATTCTATATACAGTATGGAAAGAATAACCATCTAATTAGCTAGGATAATTAAGCAGAGCTTTCACAGCTTGCATTCAAGTGGGAGACCATAAACATGTTTTTCATAATCACTACAGTAATTGTAGATCATGTACTTTTTCTGAACCCATTTAAGATTCTTTAGGTCTCTTTCATCCAGCTTTTGATTCATCCATGTCATCTTCGATGAAGGCAATGAAAGGAAATTGTTTGTGACATAGTCACATGAAGATTTTGATGTCCAGACACAAGCATTCACCTTGAAATTCTTGTAAGATGCCGTAAAAGGCGATTTAGCCCAGTTGATCTTCACTTTACCCTGTTGTGTTGCCCAGCTCTCTGCATTCCATATGCTTGAATATAGTCTCATTGGCTGTGCTGTTGGGAATGGCACATCATAATCTTCATAATTGTTGTATACTCTTATTGGGATATCATCCACCAAGAAACTGAAACATAAATACAAAGAAAAGACGTTCAGAATCGGATAATCCTGCATAATACCTCATCCCACCAATCATACATCCATTGTCTTTCAATTTCTTGAAATGTAAACAACAAACACAAGCAGAAGAAATTCGAAACACCCAACTATATGCTGCACTATCATGACATGGGCATGTCAACTCTTCAATGCTATGCACATACTTGAAGGTGCCCCACCACCATTCATACATAGCTATGTTTCCATGTCTTCAAATGTGAATAAACACAAGCACAATACATATGGAAACATCAGACCATAACATTTAATCGTTTTCAGACACAAATACCACATCAACACATTCGCGAGAGAACCAAAGTTGAGACCTTCCAGTCACATGTAAATTTTGATGAGACAGTCTTATAACCAATCCTACCTATGAGAATGCAAAATGAAAAGGCCAAATCTAACATATTAAAAAGGCAATGTTTCTACAAACTGGTGGGATGGATGATTTTCACACAAAGAAGAATTGCAAGAATATATTGGCCCTTACATGATACGAAGAGGATTCCAAACAATGGAATAAGTGTGATAATCCTCTGTTGGATCAAACCACATGTAGAATTGCTGTTCCCTTCCACCATGTCCTAGAGTGAAAACATTGGTATGGACAATATATGGCTGCCCAGATACATTACCTAGAAACTCGAAATCAACCTCGTCATGTCTTGGCCCCAGAGAAGATAACTGCACAATATCAAACACCCACAGTTCTTGAGTTCAACAATAGATTCAGAAGCAGACACAAAACTTGGAAACTAGGAGGCGATTCAACAATTATTAGTGAAAGACCATTGATCTATAGGCAAAGAATGACAAAGACTCAAATTTGATTGCCGCAAATTCATCCAATTTCAACAGCAATTTTATCGTTTTTTTTTAACAGCAATTTGGTTATACGGCTACATTTCTAATGACACAACAACAGTTCTTTTATCATTGTGTCAAGCTTCCCTTCATTTAATTGCAATTCAGTATTTTTATAAATTCTTTGTCAATGTACTCTTAAACTAGGAAAATCGTGGGGAAAAGGGAGGGGGGAGGAGGGGAAAGACTGTTCCATTTAAACATAAAAGACACCATTTTTGAAGAATGTTAGATGAAGTAGCAAAAAGAAAAGACATTTCCGGAAGAGGAGAGACAGAGAAGAGTTGTTAACGTACATAATATGCAGTAACGGTGCCGGCAGAGTCGCCGGGAACAAGTTTGAGATCCATATCGATCCGTCCAAACAAATACTCCTCTTTTGATTGAAAACCTGAGCCTGACCATTCATCTAAAGACAGCGTTATCTGCTGACCGCCATCAAGAATCCTAGCTCGCTCTTCACCCCATAAGAGATCTACGTGTTTGGTGAAATTCCCAGCTGAAGGAGAAACCAGAAAAATTGAAAACAATAACACTAACACCACCACCCCAACTGAGAATGAATGTGCTGACATGATTTGTGTAACTGTATTTCCCTTTTCTCTTGGATGGAAAAACAAAATAAACCAGTGGAATTAGAGAAAATCTCTCAAACCAAAGTTCTTGAAGAGTTGAAGAATGCCGGAAACAAAGCTGAAAGCTTTATATAGCATAGCATAGCATAGCATAGGGATTATCGGGTAAAAGGATAAATTATCGACTTCCATAGTTCCATTTGTATAAAAGACCATTTATTTAGTTATAAATAAATAAATAAATAAATTGGTTGTCATTTTAAATAGCGCGTCAAACTTTTATCAATTTAAGTGCAGGTTTTGCGTGATTTATTTTTCATTTTTCCACACACTTTTTCAAATGAATAGTAAACATTTGAGTTTTTAAATTTTTTTTTTCACTTTTGGAAAAATTGTGTTTTTAATATGAATAAATTACTACTTTTTTTTGAAAATAAATAAATTATTACTTCATCCGTCCCAAAATATAAGTCATTTTAACTTTTTTGTTTTGTTCAATTATGTAAATCCATTTAAATAACCAAGGAAGAATTTATTACATTTTTCTGTTTTTACCCCTCATTTATTATTTATTCACCCACTTTTTACTATTATACATTAATAATAGTCAAAAGTTATTTTAGATTTTTCCATCAAAATAAATGACACATAATCAATTTAAATAAATTTCTTAATTTGTGTGAAATATCCTAAAATGACTTACATTTTATGACACTTTTTTTTTGAATAAATTACTACTTTCTATCACTTTTTGTTTTAATAACAAAAGACAACATTTAAAGCTTTCTATTTTACTTTTTCAGTGAATACAGCTTTTTGTAAAGGTAAATTTGAAAATATATGCTGGGAAAGAAAAAAAAAATTGAAATATATACCTCGTATTAAGATGTTTGAAAATTATGTCTGCGTCGACGCACGAGCCACGTAGCAACGTATGAGTGACGCATGCGCGATGCAGAATCGGAAGAACATAGTTTTTCAATATTAAAATTTTAAGCATATTTTCAGCGATTTTATTCTTTTCGAACATATTTTTTCAATTTTCTCTTTGAAAATAGACCATGAAGATTTTTAAATTAGCAACAAAAAAAAAAAAAGTAACGGGCAAAGCATGACAAGTTTGAAAACTCTGTCAGCTGACCAAGTAGAGAAAAAACAAAGATTGCCTGAGACCAATTTGCAAATAATTAAAGGAAAAGAAGAAGATATACATACTACTATATTCGTGAAGATTCTTAATAATGTTTACTAATTAAACAAATTGAAGATAACCTCAACAAAAGCATATTGGTTCATAAACAATAATCCCATGAACTTTCACGAACACAAAACTAGTTGGTGTTTCTTTCTTTCTTTTTTTTTTCCTTTTTTTTTTAATGTGCTAGTTGCTGTTTGTTTTGATGGGTGGAGTTTATCATATCCATGATTGATTTTTTTGTTAATACCTCGAATTTAATTCCGTATTTTATGTCATATCGTTACATCAAAAATATACAAAACGGACTTATAAGGACAAAAAGAAATCAGTTGGACTTATAATGACACAAATTAGATAGATATGCTCAAATACTCTTAATGAAAAAAAAAATTAATAAAAAAAGGGAGAAGAGGCGATGTTGCTTGTTGTTTGGTTTTTTTTTTTTTTTTTTCATTCAGGCACTGTTCAGTTTTTTTTTTTTTTTTTTTTTTTTTCAAGCGTTGTTTAGGTTTTTTTTTTTTTTTAACCGATATATTGACCATCGCGATACAATGACCACCCCCGATACATTGACCACCGCGATTCAATGACCACCGCGACGCATTGACCACCCCGATTCATTGATCACCTCAATGCAATGACCATCCTGATGCATTGACCACCGCGACGCCCGATGCGATGACCATCGCGATGCAGAGACACCGTGATGAAGTGACACCGCGATGTAGAGACACGGCGATGAAGCGACACCGTGATGTAGAGACACCGCAATGAAGTGACACCGCAATGAAGTGACACCGCGATGCAGAGACACAACGATGCAGTGACCACCCCCGATGCAGAGATGCCGCATTGTAGAGACACCTCGATGAAGTGATACAGCAACGTAGTGACCACCCGCGATGCAGAGACGCCTCAATGAAATGACACCACGATGCAGTGACCACGCCCCATTGATCACCTCGATACAATGACCACCTCGATGCGAGACCACCACGATGCACCCCCGATGCGAGACACCGCGATGTAGTGACCACCCCCGATGCAGAGACATCATGATGTTATAACATTTGACGATGCAGAGACACCGCGATGAAGTGAAACTGTGATGAAGTGACACCGTATTGCAGAAACACACGATGAAGTGACAGCGCAATGCAGAGACGCCGCATTGCAGAGACATCGCAATGTTATAACATTTGACGATCCAGAGACACCGCGATGAAGTGACAACGCGATGAGAAGACACCTCGATGAAGTGACACCGCATTGCAGAGACACCGCGATAAGTGACACCGCAATGCAGAGACACCGTCTTATGTCGATTTATGCAGTGACGTCTTATTGTATCGGTGTATGCAGTGACGTCTTATTGTATTGATTATGTAGTGACATCAATGTCACTTCATTAATTGTCTAATGTATGCAGTGACATCTACAGTGACATCAACGTCACTTCATTAGTTGTCTAATGTATGCAGTGACATCTGCAGTGACATCAATGTAACTTCATTAATTGTCTAATGTATACAGTGACATCTGCAGTGACATCAATGTCACTTCATTAATAAAAGTGTACAACATCTTGCATTATGTTTATAGAAACAAGAGTCATCATAAGGGTTTTACTTAGGTCCAATATATAGGCCAGATTTTTTAAGCATTGGATCATACAAAAAGTGAGGTACACAAGTGGACTATTCCAACAACATGGTAGGGGAAATGAACTAAGTCATGTAAGGTACTAATCTTGAAATTCAAGCACTGTAAGATTAAGACCCAAAATCAAGAACAAAAACTGAAATTCCCATGAAAAGACAAACACAAAACCAGAAAATCCAAATCCTTCAATGAGAGGAAGATTACAACAACTATTCATATAAAGCATCCCATACATCATACATGTGAGTATTTCCAAGAGAAATCTAACATGTGAGTTGTGAAAGCACATACGTAAACAAATATTTATGGACATAAACTATAATAAGCATGCTCTGTTCTTGGGTGTAGCTAATACAGAGAAGATTTTCTTTCCATTACCAAGGTACTGAACTAGCATTATGGGCACAAAAGAGAATACAATTCAAGGCCATTAACAAGGACTCCACTTTTGGTATTAAAATTGGGCTTTGAATAACAATGGAATTTGAAATGAGCATAATTTACGTTTGAAGGATCATTCAGCTTATATCACTCAAGTTTTCGATGTTGATACAACGAAATTGGAATTTGGAAAAGAAGGCAAGAAGCATGAGAACCACACAAAAAAGAAAAAAAGACAAAACATATAACAAAAAGACTAGTAGCAAGATTTCATAAACCTAATCTACAAGCAAACTATCACAAGTACTAGTAGCAACTTTTCATAAACCTAATCACCATAGTACTTTATTGTCTCAATTTTGCAATTCATACATCTACTTGTTATGACATTCACAACAGAGAAGAAAGAGATAAACACAAAAGGGATAAGATGACAAGGAAATATGAAGAAAGGGCAAATACCAGCTTGAATAAAGCAAGAAAAAGATATAAAGGTGCCCACTTTCATACATTAATTTCTGTTTACAAAGGTCAGAAACACAAAATACTGGAAGAATTTTGGGTTCGGGGGTGAGGAGAACGAGGGAGTTCATTTAGAATAACCTGAGAGTCGCAGATCTCTTCTCCTCTAGCAACAATTTCCTCATCCTCATCCTCATTTTCTTCAAATTCAGATTTTGCCTCCTCTATTTATCCTCAACCGGATCACTCGAATCAACTTTTCGCTCATATTGTGGCAATGAAGAACTAAAAGGGTCCCGAAATTCCCAAAGTGGAGGTGGTGGGGGTGTGTGGCTCTCATCTTCATCTATGTCCATAATTTCTTCTTCAGAAGACTTTGAAGTCGGACGAGGAGGAGGGGAAGGTGGAAAAAACGGCAAAGACGGAGGATGAGGAGGCGGCAGGACGTCCTCAAGTTCCAAAGACTCAGATTTAGTGAATTAGTTCAAGGGCAAATTAGTAAACTATGATATAACGTGTCCTTATAAGACCAACAGATTCCTTTATGTCCTTATGAGGATAATAAGTATAAAAAAAACTATATTTTTAAGGAATTAACCCTATAAAAAATACCACCAACGTTGTGGTGGCGAGCCATGACAACCTAATTGAAGTTATAATTCAGAAAGATACATTCCTTCGTTGTACAACATCCCAGCAGTTTTATTTAGTTTCTGACGATACTGGATCTCGTCAGTAAGTAAATACGGGCCAAAATAAATCCTTGTTATAATAAACAATATTAAAACCCTAGAAGAAACCCTAAATATGGGGGTAATGTTTGAATATTTTTAGACTGAGCATGGAATAATTGTATCCTAAGTTGCCTATATATCATGTGATTCCGTCAGGAATCAAGTCTCTCGTAGTTTCTTAGGATCGTATTTATAGGGGACATCTCATCCACATTAATTGTGCCGTAATCCATGAGGATTATTTGGGCGTAATCCCTTTATGGTTTAAGAGATAATTATCAATAGTTTGAATATTTAAATAAGAGTCTCATGAGATAAAGGATCCTGCCATGTTTATCTCATGTTTCAAACATATGCATAATTCGGATAAGGGAAGCGCTGGCCGAACTGCGTCGATCCCCCTGGCCTCCTAGGCTGATCTACGTTAGCCTGGTCTCCATAACGACCAATCCGACCTGCGGTGGTCCAAACATGATAGATCTTCGACCTGCGGCTTAGACCTGTATTAAACATTAGGTGGGCTCCTGGCCATTTTCTCAATCTTCATTTAATGCTCAGCCCATTAGGAGATGACACATGTCGAGCGTAGGTCCGACCTCTGTCATAAACCTACCAGACCTGATTGGGCCGTTACTGTTAAGTCAGGTCTGCTAAAGTTGCTGCTCAACCTCTGTCATCTAGGTTAGTAAGGGCACTTAAGTACTTTCATGATGGTAGAGTTACCGTTTCACTACCCTACGCTGTTATAACTTCTCCGAAAATCGAGGCGTTTCCACTCACGCCGTTTGGAGTGATGCACTGTGTCGGGAAGCATGTTGCTTGAGGATTATAACCCACGTCGTATCAATTGTCTCCTTTACTGTCTCTCCAATTTCACAAGAACAGTGCTGATTCCACTCCCCTACTCTTCCAATCTTCAAGCTTTTCTACAAGTAAGCCTATATTTCTCTTTTGCATTCTTCAATTCATTTATGTCCGTTTCTAGTTCTTTCATAGATAGACTGTTTGAATCTAAACAGGAGGTAGAGCAAGAACCATGTGTTCCGCCTCCTCTATCTTCTCGTCCTTCCTCTTCTACTTTCGCATTTGTTCTAAATCTGAAAATCAATAAAGCCACTGTGGCCATCATTGGTAGCCAGTCTATACGCTCCCAGGACGGAATAAATTACCTCTGTAGGGAGTACGGGATAGACCAAAATGTATATTCCCCCATGGTTCCCGCTGGTGTGAATAAGTATTCTTACCGGCCACTGGAGGGCTTCTATGCATTTTACCAAGCCCAATTCCAAAGTGGAATGAGGCTCCCTTTATTTCCTGTGTTTCTAGCTGTACTGAATCATTACAAGATTGCCACAACCCAAATGTCCCCAAATGGTATCAGATGCATCATTGGTTTCGCTATCTTTTGCCGGATGATCGGAGTTCCATTCTCCATGAGTCTGTTTCGAGCCTTCTACCATATCAAAAAGGTAAGGGGCTCTTCTGGGTGGCAATATTTCTCACACCGAACAGGCAATCAGAGCACTCTTCAGGTGCTTGCAGAAGGGTCGTCCTCCTTCAAAAGGTGGAATGAGCGGTTCTTCTTTGCCCGTCACGAGGGGAGACCTGAGGTTGGTTGCTGGAAGTCGGATCCTTTACCTAAGGACGTCTACCCGACCAACATTTGGGTGGAGGTACCGCGGGCCATTCGGGACTCGGGGATTTTTCTAGAAGTCGGCCAATTCTCTTCTCAGCTAATCAACTCTGCTCGGCTACATGAGGTGGGGTCTGCCCCTTACGTGTCTTTCGATGTAGAGGCCATGGATGCCTGTAGGAGTTTTACCTTTCTTTGTGTTTCTTTTGTTTACATTTGTCTTTTTCTGTGACTAACTTTTTCCTTGTTTGTGCGTGTTGCAGTGAGGTCTACGGCTGCATTGATGTCTCTGGCCATGGGAGGGGTTGATGAAGACTTGCCCGAGGAGAACATTGCTGCTGAGGGACCCCTGTTAGGGATACACCTGCTGTCAAGTCGGTTGGTCCGACCTTGGATGTTGCTGCTACCCAATTACTTGCCAATCAGTCTGATGACGCCTTGGTCAATTCTCCTCTCCACCCTGTCCATGGGGAAGACGTGGTTCATGTTACTGTGGACAATTCTACTCCAGAGGGCAGCCCTCAACTTCAGAGAATGGAGAGTAGGACTGAGGCTAGTGAGACCAGCCATAAAGGGAAATCCAGGAAGAAGGCCGGGTCTGCGGCCCTTCTTGATATCACTTCAGATCCTCCTTTACTAGAAGGAGAAGCGGAGGAAGAGGAGGCACCTCTAGTGCAGACTTAATTTCTTAGCTAACTAACCAACAGTTAGCTGAGGCTAGTCTTGAGGCCATTACTTATGTAAGCCCTCTACACTTGTGTTTTTTCTTTTGTCTTTTCTGCCTTTGATTTGATCAGATTTCTCACACCTTGGTGTTTTCTGATGATATGTCTGTGCAGTGGTCTCTTGTCGGCCAATAGGCCTTTAAGAGACTTGTTGAGTCCTCCGCCCACATAGAGAAGTTGGAGGGAAAGATCTCCGATCTGGAGAAAAGGGCCTTTGTTCGTTGACAGAAGCTCAAGGACTTGACAGAAGCTCCAAGACAAGCTCCAGGCCCAAGTGACTGATCTGAAGGCCCTGGAGGCTAAGTACAATGCAAGCCTCCAAGCTACGGAGGAAAGGTTCATGGAGGAAAAGTCTGAACTAGAGCGGGCGATCGGGAAACTCGAGCCAAGAAGAATGCTTTGGAGACCGCTGCTCAGACCCATCACGGAATTCAAGGCTTCACCTGACCTTTATCAGGTCATGCTGACAAAACAGAAAAAGGTATAATTAATTACTATATTATGTAATTAATTAGTATATTCTAAAATATTTACTATTACAATATATTATGTAATTAATTAATATATTCTAAAATAATTACTATTACAATATATTAATTAATTACATAATATTCTAACACTTTTTCCACATTGAACGACAGTACTATTTGTCTTGTGATTTGACGATACTGGATTTCACCACCCCGCATGCCAAACACCCTAAATAATGGCAAGAGTAGGCCTAACCTAACCATAAAGGGTCTGGAGTTCCATCATGGGCTTAAGAGCCGAACTGAGACCTCGTAGGGGAAGGTTGTTCGGGTCATCCTCCGATCCACCGCAGGTCGGCGAGGAGCAGACCAACGTAGCTCGGTCGACCCGACCTTAGAATATCGCCGCATGTCGGCTAGTGAATATGACAATGACAATCATTATACGATAGTTATGGAAAGAATCTCAAGCCATTAATGCTCCAATCTTTATCATTTAATACGAATATCTGTATGTCATACTTATCTTCTAAAATCAAGGGATAATCCCAGAATTATCTCTAACTTGAACAACACGAACCGAGAGTCCACATTGGGCACGACCCTGTCGGTCCATGCAGGCCTAGGGCACAATCGCCCCCTATATAAACAACCATAACGGCATACTTGATTCCAACATACACATTGGATACGTAGGCATCCTGGAGAAATTCTCAGGCTCAGTCTAAATCACCCTCCACTCTTTTATATTTTCTTTTTTCCCTCGATTATTCGTCCTCACCAGTTATCACCAATCATAAATGCCCAGATTTTATACCCGACGAATTTTGTTTCGTCATGATTTATGGTTTGTGAGGTTTTTATTGGTGTTCGTTAGTAGTGTTTTGATATTTTTCAAATAACAAAACTTATATCGTTTTAATATTTTTTAATTATTTTATTATTTTCTTTTGCATTTCAGTAGAGATATTACCTTTATCTAATGTATGGGTCCGCCCCGGGTAGTAACTACTTAACTAAAAACCAGATTAATATTTTTTTTTTTAATTTGAAGAAACCAGATTAATTTGAGCTGGCTTTAGATATAATTAGAAGTTTTTTTATGAATCCAGATATAATTAGAAGTTAGAACATGTAATCAGGATTACAGGTAATTTGTAGTTGGATAGACCTTCCCCTTTTAGTCTCCTTCCGAGTTATTTATTGAAATGTACTTCAATTGTTTTAAATTCCAGCTGGGTGGTTCTGCAGTCCTCGCGGTCGCTAACGGGTCCTCAAGAATTAGTCAAACCTTTTCATTGACAGCAAAAGACAGTTACGTAAGATCCTATATATTTTTTTGATATGACGTTTTTCTCCACAATTAATCATGATAGAACCAATGTAAATTAATTAATAATGTAATTTGATTTTTTTTTTTTTCGGAAACGAAAGGGTAATTCACACACACACACCTCAAGCGGGGTTCGAACCCTACTCTGCAGGGGAGTCAGGTTAGACCATAATGGTAATGGTATGTACGGGAGTGCAATAATATAATTTGATCAATTGTTATAAAGTGTGTTGTGAAATATAGGTTAAAGGTCGTGAATGACAAGTTTTAATCTAAAATGGTTGAGAAGGACAAACATGTAGTAACACATATACAAAAATGTAGTAACACATGTAGTAATTGTCCTTCTCAACCATTTTAGATTAAAACATATTATTATGAATTTAATTTCGTGAAAATATACGTGCACATATCATTTCACGAATTTTTTTTAGGCAATATAGGTTGAGGGTCCCTTAATTATCGTAATGGTAAATTTTTAATTCCTCATTTTTTTTTATTCTTCTTAAAAACTGGCCTGTAATCAATTATTTTTTTACAACAAATCAGCATAATCATTTTTTCTAAACATATTGGCCTCCGGTCAATTAAAAATGGTATGTTTTGGCCTTTATGATATGTTTTAATCACATCAATACATACTTTTTTCTCTCAAGATTTCAACGCAACAGACGCCTGTAACGACTCGTTCTCGAAAGCTGTGTATTTTTCGAAAAACGAATCGATCGGCCATGATTCAAAGCAAAAACCCTAAATCACGAAGTCTCAATATTACAAACTTATTAAATTGCGGAATCTAAAACTCATAATTTTAAAAAACTCGGTCTATAATCCATTATTACAGATATCCCAAGAAAATACTAAACATCATCAATCACAAGGAGAGCTCTACTCATGTGACCTCCAACAAGGCTCATTAAGGACAACTATCATCTGTGTGCCAAACACTGATCATCATTTAAAAAAATGAAATGTAAATAGTGAGCTCGAAAGCCTCGTAAGGAAATAACTATCAAAAGGGAACTAAAGATACCACTGGACAGACTATCTAGCTAGAGTTCCTAACTAAATAATCTAAAATAATGCTGAAGATAAAATATTAGAAAATATAGCATAAATAAAATACTGAAAGTAAAAGACAATATATTAACTAAACATCTAGGAAATATCTTTTCACACACATCTAATATGCTGAAAATTGTGCTGAAATTATAATTATGTCTATCTCCAAAATAAGGAGCATAAACTAATGTTACTAATGTTACGGTTCTAATGTCACAACTGAAATAAATGAACTAGATGCAGACCGGATATCCATTATTCTTGCCCATTGGCGGGGATTAACCGGCTCCGGCAATAATCTCACATCTACTACCCGTGATTAGGGGCTAGTGCCGGGGACCCTCGAGAATTCACTGCGAATTGAAAATAAATAAATAGAGTGAATGAACCGTAGCATTTTTCTGATTGTCTACAGCTTTGTGCTCATCTTTTTATACTCTAAATATACAACTCTAAATGACTCATCATATCCTATAAATATAATATTCCTCAAATACATACTTTCTTATAAATATAATGTTTATAAGTCATATATTTTATTTACAATAAAATCATATATTTACTATTTAATATAAGTATTCAAAATTCACATATCAAACTTGAATCCTAAACTCATAATTCAAAATTCATTCCATATAACTATTTAATGCCTAAAGATAAATCTAATATTTCACAACCCTTTTATAATTGATATATATATATATATATATATATATATATATATATATATATATATATATATATATAGTAAAAAAAACCGTCAATTGACTCGTAATAGATCAATTGACCCGACACAAATCCGGTTTTCAGCACGTTAACAACCCACAACATCTTTTTTCCCTCAAAAAAAAAAAAAAAAACCCACAACCTTCAACAAAAAAAAAAAAAAAAAAAAGAAAAGAAAAACCCACAGACGTGCTTCACCTCCACTCCCTCTCTTCCAACTTCTCCCCAGCAATCCGCATAACTGGGATTGAAAATTTTGCAGTTCATATTTGTTTTCCCACCTTTTGCCATAAGATTTCCACGATTCTGCTATTTTGAAAAGGAAAAAAAAAACAAAAACAAAAAAAAAATAGGGTGATTGTGCTAAATTAACCGCCCAAAAAACTTACCATTCCCACGATTCTCTCCAATAACTTCCCCACTCGGTTCTCGAAAAGAATCTTTTATATCCTCCCACGCCATATCATTTTCGCAATTTTGAATTCTCTGCAACTCCCGATTTAATATCCTCCACCTCAATATCAAGGAAATCAGATGAGATATAGGTGGACAGGAAATCAGATGTGGTGATTCCAGTGGGTCATCCTGCTCAAACTCTTGTAATTTTTGAGGGTCTTGAATATGATCACCAATGCTATGAAAACCCGCAATTTTATATGAAGAACGGATCCTCGCGATCGCGCGTATATCATCGTCCTTCTTAAATTTATTCGACCCCTTACTTGTCCGGAGTATCGCGAATAATTTAAGTGAGATATTGACGAGAGCGCTTGCGCTTTTGTCTAGGACAAAATAGAACAAAAGATCACTTTGAAATGTTTAGATGTTTAAGACTTGATCAAGGATGCTTACTAATGTTGTCTATTTGTTCAACAATGTAAAAAATAGCCTTTTAAGGTACTTGGATTGCAGAAAATAAGTTGCAAGTTCGGAATTTAAGGTTGCAACCTAAGTGAAGAGGTATCACTTGGTTATAACCACTTAAAAGGACCAAGAGGTGCCTAAAAACAAGCGGGCCACGGCGGCGCCCGTGGCCACTGTGAACTTCGGAAAAACGCCAAACTCTCTGTTCAACATTTAGCCTAACCGTAATCCCACGGGCGGGCGCCTGTTACTCGTTTCACCAAAACCGATTTTTGGTCCTTTAACCGGTTTTCCGGTCCTTTAAGTGAATTTCTCGAACTATACTTACTTATTTTCCATCCGTATACTCATATACACTTATATAAGCGTGCACTCCGCACCTCCAAACTTATTATTAAGTGTTACGAGTATATCCACCCTTGTACTAAACCCCGATTACCTCAACGGCTTGTGATTATACTTAAATCACCAACATTCCTCCCCCATTTAAGTGTAATCCTTGGTTCATAAAACAAAACGATCATAAAACAAACCAACTCACGATTCAACGAAAATGTCACGAAGATTGAATTTCCATCTAGTATTATTACACGCAAATATTCGAGTATTGGGGTGTGACTAAGCATTGAACCCCTTTACACATTTTGAATACATGTACATAACAATACACATGAATTGAAACTACTTCAAAGTATTATACTTGACACCATTATTTGAAAACCGGCCTTGTGTCCATATCCATATTTGAGCATTTAGAAAGCCAACCCAACTTTCCTTGAAGCGGCCATACTTCATACTCATATAGGTGAATCTTTATTTACCGTGCACCTGCATTAGCACTTTATAAGATTCATTAAGAAGATAACACTTCAACCTAATCTTACAGTAAACAAAGACATACCTTCGAGATTAATACATGTGCTCAAGTTTCAAAAAACAAAGCTTACCACATTGAATTTAGCCTAAGGCATTGTACCAAAGGGAAATTGGGCGTCCCATATTCGAAACTTATACAAAAGTTGTAAACCCATCCCGACAACCGACTTTAGTAATAAGTCCTTAGCTAATCCTTTCGTCAAATGATCGCCAAATTTCTTTGAGATCTCACATACACAACCGATATCACCCCGTGAGAGATCAACTCACGTCTTTTGCTATGTCTAACGCCTAAGTGTCGCGACTTTCCATTATACACTTTACTATATGCTTTAGACAAGTGTTGATGAACTATCACAATGGATAGATATTGGTGATATTGGTTTAGGCCATAAAGGAATTTCATGAATCAAATTCCTAAGCCATTACTCGCCTCTTTACCGGCCGCCGCCAAGGCAATGAATTCCGACTCCATAGTCGAGCTAGATATACATGTCTGTTTCTTAGAAGCCCAAGAAATGGCACCTCTACCTAAAACGAACACCCATCCACTTGTAGAAGAATGATCTTCTACATTAGAAATCCAACTAGCATCCGAATATCCTTCAATCACCGAAGGATATGCAACATAAGTCAAACCAAAATCTTTGGTAGACTTTAGATATCTCAATACACGAACAACCGCTCTCCAATGACAGTTACCTGGGTTACTAGTATATCTACTTAGTTTCCCAACTGCATAGGCAATATCCGGTCGTGTACTAGTCATCGGATACATCAAACAACCAATGACTCGTGAATATTCAAGTTGATTCACTGTTTCACCTTTATTAGGTCCAAGCTTCTCATAAGGCTCCATGGGAGAATTTGCCGGAGTACAATTTTCACAATTAAACTTTTTCAACACTTTCTCAATATAATGAGACTGTGTTAGTGAAAATCCTCCCTGATTTCTCTTGATTTTAATACCAAGAATTACATCTGCCTCCCCCATGTCTTTCATAGAGAATCTAGAAGATAAGAGTTCTTTACACTTATCAACCTGATTTTGGTTCGTACCAAAAATCAACATGTCATCGACATATAGACAGATTATCACACCGTTACCGGTTTCATCAAATCTACTATAAATACACTTGTCCGACTGATTGAGTTTAAACCCACTAGCCAAGACAACCTCATCAAACTTTTGATGCCATTGTTTAGGAGCTTGTTGAAGTCCATTGTTAAGGGTGATTTTATACGTTTTATAAGGATATATTTTATGTCAATATTCCCCATATTCTTAGTTTTTTCATAGAAATCGAGCTTATAATCGATTAATTGAGTAAATGGTGTTTCTAATAGGTTAAATTGCAAAACGTAGCGATTTATGTGTTTAAATCATGATTTTATATTATTTTAGGATTATGTTACGCTTTGGTATGTTTTTCCTACATTGTAGATACACATTGTTGATGGAAATGATGATTTTAAAGAGATAAATTCGAGTGGAAAAGAAATCAAGCAAGATAAATGTCGGAAAATCAGGATTCCGGGTAGTGACGACCTTGCAACGAAGTTCTTGATATGATAACAACCGATTTGACTCTGGACCTCAAGAGAAGAGTTGTAGGGCTTGAAGGGAGGATTCTACAGGATTTTGAATCACTCCATTCCGACTTACGAGGCCCGAGATATGAGCGTTACAAGTTTGGATGCTGTTGCTGGAAATAGCGAA
Source organism: Gentiana straminea (assembly GCA_036785695.1). Classification (NCBI taxonomy): domain Eukaryota; kingdom Viridiplantae; phylum Streptophyta; class Magnoliopsida; order Gentianales; family Gentianaceae; genus Gentiana; species Gentiana straminea. The sequence goes on along the minus strand of JAVUPR010000497.1, from coordinate 6,849,348 downwards.
CGGGCGTCCGACCTTATGGACGGGCGTCCGGCACCGTTACTGTAGCAACCGCCTCTGATTTTCTATAAATAGCAGCAGCTTTTCAACCCTAATATGATACCATATCGAATTTTACACACAAAGGCCGCAAGAACACCTTATTTTCTGAGGCTTCCAAGGCCGGTCACCCGAGCCTTGTGCTCGGGTGATCGGGGTTAGATTAGGTTTTATGTTTCGTTTCATTTTCTTTTCTTGTTCGAATTATGATGAAGGCTTGGAGCTTTCATCCATGGAGCAGCCATGGAGACCTGTTTCTGCAGCACTTTAATTTCAGTTCATGGATGATTTTGTAAGTTTTAATTATAATTGTTTCGTTTCCTATGTTTATTTGTATCGTGCAATTTTATATCGAAAGATGATTGTATGATTTGATGCTACCGTATGACGGAAGTCGGTGTAGTTTAGATCACCGTAGGAAAGTTTGGATTTTTAATCTATACATAACGGAAGTTCGTAGGTTAAATATCTAGGTTTACGAGAGAACCACAATTTGATTAATTCGATGCAAGATTATCTTAGATTTAAATTGAGGGATATCACCGTTACCGGAAAGATAGGATTTTTCATGTGTTTAATTCATTATGTTGTTCTTGTTCTCTTTCATGTTTTGTATGCTTTATGTTAATCGAATTTAGATAACGGAAGTTAATAGATTCGTTAGATTGCCGTGAGAGAGATTAACAATTATTATTCCAACAAACGGAAGTTGAGGGATAATGTTGTTAGATTAGGATTTAATCCATATCTTTGATTCGTATCGATATTAGTTAAGACCGGAAGATAAACTAATTAATGGCGTGATAAATCGGAAGAGGAAACGCTTCATTAGAAAAGATAATAATCCAAGATAACTTGTGAATGAATGTGTGTTAATCTTATTTCCTTCGGTGGGGCGATGGTTGTTGGAAATTGGTTGATCATGGTTTGTTTATGGTTGGTCAGTTGATAGTTAGTTTTACTGTTTTCGTAGATGTAGTTTTATTTATTTTGTCCGCAACTATATTTCCTGGCTTTGGATTAACAATCCTCCGTCCAGTTATTTTTCCGTTCTAGTTTAGGTTTAGGTTTAGTTAATAAAGAGGAATTAATGAAGTTAGATTCAACAACCCAATTCCCTGAGGATCGATACCCGTACTTATCCAACTTTACTAGCAACTACCCGGTATTCGGCCGGTTAGGAGGTAGTTTTGCATGGTAGTATAGGTTTATAAATTTTCTTTTGTTTTAATGATGCAAAATCTCCCCAACATCCATACAATGATTTAACAAGTTTACAAACCTTATGCTCGTTACCGGGCATAATAAATCCTTCCGGTTGCTTCATGTATATTTCCTCATCCAAATCTCCATTTAGAAATGCTGTTTTAACATCCATTTGATGGATCACCAAGTTATGAATTGCGGCTAAGGCAATCAATAACATGATTGAGGAGATTCTAGCAACGGGAGCATAAGTATCGAAATAGTCGATACCTTCCTTTTGCCTAAAGCCTTGTATAACTAACCGGGCTTTATAACGATCAACAGTACCGTCGACTCTCATTTTCCTTTTGAAAATCCACTTGCAACCTAATGGTTTGCAAATTCGTGGTAAATCCGTAAGAATCCACGTATTGTTACCCATTATGGAATCCATCTCGTCATTGATGGCTTCTTTCCAAAATGATACATCCCGAGATCCCATTGCCTCGTAAAAATGTCCTTGGATCATCCTCAATATTGTAACAATATGAGTATTGATATCCAACTTCATTTCTCGAACCTTCCACCAAATAAGTAACAAAATCCGGTGGAAATGTTTTCGCTATTCTAGCCCTCTTACTTCTTCGAAGTTCGTAAGGCTCAACTTGAGAATCATTATTCTCCACATTCTCCACTCCAACTATTGTAGGAGCAATATCCTTTGGTCTAGGAATAGAAGTAAATCTATTCTCATCAAAGATAGCATCACGTGATTCTATAACCGAATGTGCAAACCACGAATCACTAGGTTCTATAACATAAAACCTATATGCTTTTGAATGACTTGCATATCCAATGAATATGCAATCGATGCCTCTTTCTCCTAAAGTTTTAATTTTAGGATCGGGAAGTCTAACAACCGCCCCCGCAGCCCCAAACTTTTAAATAATTCAAGTTTGGTTTCTTTTTAAACCAAAGTTCATACGGGGTAGCGAGAATTCTTTTTATTTGGAATTCGTTTAGTAAATAACAGTGCCGTTAACATGGCCTCACCCCAAAATCCACCGCTCAATCCCGAGTAGGATAACATGGAATTTACCATCTCTTTTAGAGTACGGTTCTTCCTCTCCGCAATGCCATTTTGTTGTGGCGTATACGGTGCGCAACCTCGTGTATAATACCACACGACCCGAAGTAGGTTGGATCATAAAATTCACCACCTCTATCGGTACGAAAACGTTTGATACTTGAATTTAATTGCAATTCAACTTCACTTTTATAAACTTTAAACTTATCAAGTGCTTCGTCTTTTGTATTAAGTAAATATACATAACAAACGCGAGTATGATCATCTATAAAAGTAACAACATATTTCTTATTTCCCAAAGAAGGTGTGGCATTAAAATCACACAAATCAGTATGGATAAGTTCTAAAATTGTAGACGATCTTTCAACTCCACGGAATGGTTGTCTTACAATTTTATTAAGCATACAAGTAGTACACTAATCCATATTGATATCAAAAGGGGGAATCAAAGCATTCTTGCACATAACAAGCATACGTTTGTAATGTACGTGTCCTAATCGTGCATGCCACAACTTTGAAATATTAACATCAGAAATATGCATAACTTGATTAACTTTATTATAAACAACATTAAGCATAAACATGTTATTACACAAATAACCAAAACCAACAAATACACCATGTTTTGACAAAATAAACCTATCGGACTCATAAACTTGTTTGTAGCCCGATTTACACAACAAAGCACCCGAAACAAGGTTTTTCCGAATGCATGGCACAAATAAAACATTAAATAGTTTTACAGATTTTCCAGAACTGAAATTTAAAGTAATAGTTCCTACACCACTTATTACAGCCTTCGACTCGTTTCCCATCTTTAAGATAGATCCATCGTTCACTGGTTCAAAGTCTTCAAACCAAATCGCGTTGATCTTTGCATACATGTCTTGTTGCTCCCGAGTCGATCCACCACGTAACATCATCATCCCGCATATAAAAAGCTTCAGAAATAAATGGCACATAATTCATAACCGAATTAATACCATAATTTACATTCTGACCTTGATGATGTGGTGGTCCTTGGTCTTTCGACCCTTGCTCTGGACCCTTACCTTTACCATTCTTTCGAACTCGGCAATCAGCCTTGTAGTGTCATGTCTTACCACAAATCCAACAGCCCCTTTTGGCCTTTTCCCGGATTCTTTGTCATTCGACTTTTTCTTTTTCTTGCCATGGTATTTCCCTTTGTTAGTTTTAGAACTCTCCCCACCCTCCATCACATGAATGGAAGTGGATTCATCAATTTCCTTGCCCTTGGTTTTAACCCCTCCCCGCGCCCCGAGGGATTCCTCAACGCGCATGGCTACCAAGTTCAACCAAGGAGAGTTCTTCCTTTTTGTGTTTCAACATATGCTTAAAATCTTTCCATGATGGTGGTAGTTTGTCAATGATACTAGAAACAGAAATGGATTCATCCATTTCCATTTTGTGTTGTGCAAATAGGCCTAAAATGCGTTGTAGTTCATTGAATTGTTCCATTACAGACCGTGAATCAACCATCATATATTTCATAAAATTACCAACTAGAAACTTTTTAGCAGATGCATCTTCATTTAAATATTTAGTTTCTAGTGCATCCCATAACTCTTTTGCAGAAGCAAAGTTTTGATAAATGTCAAATAACGAATCAGACATACCATTGACAATGTGACCACGACAGATGTAGTCATCATTTTCCCATTTGTTCCGCCTTCGCAATTCCTCCAACGGTGCATCATCATCAACTTCTGGTATTTCTGTGCTAAGAACATACACCACTTTCAATGTTGTGAGAAGGAAATGCATCTTCCTTTGCCACCTCCGGAAATCAACTCCTTCGAACTTGTCAAGTTTCCCGAAATTCATCATCAAATCCTTTGCATTCACCATTGTGATCAAAAACAATAAATTTAAGAAGATTGTTGTAATTTTTGAGGGTCATGAATATGATCACCAATGCTATGAAAACCTGCAATTTTATATGAAGAACGGATCCTCGCAGTCACGCGTATATCGCTGTCCTTCTTAAATTTATTCGACCCCTTACTTGTCCGGAGTATCACGAATAATTTAAGTGAGATATTGACTGAGAGCCTTGCCTTTTGTCTAGGACAAAATAGAACAAAAGATCACTTTGAAATGTTTAGATGTTTAAGACTTGATCAAGGATGCTTACTAATGTTGTCTATTTGTTCAACAATGTAAAAAATAGCCTTTTAAGGTACTTGGATTGCGTAAAAATAAGTTGCAAGTTCGGAATTTAAGGTTGCAACCTAAGTGAAGAGGTATCACTTGGTTATAACCACTTAAAAGGACCAAGAGGTGCCTAAAAACAAGCTTTTCGGGCCACAGGCGGGCGCCGTGGCCGCTCGTGAACTTCGAAAAAACGCCAAACTCTCTGTTCAACATTTAGCCTAACCAATCCCACAGGCGGGCGCCCGTCACTCGTTTCACCAAAACCTGATTTTTGGTCCTTTAACCGGTTTTCCGGTCCTTTAAGTGAATTTCTCCAACTATACTTGCTTATTTTCCATCCGTATACTCATATACACTTATATAAGCGTGCACTCCGCACCTCCAAACTTATTATTAAGTGTTACGAGTATATCCACCCTTGTACTAAACCCCGATTACCTCAACGGCTTTTGATTATACTTAAATCACCAACATTCCTCCCCCATTTAAGTGTAATCCTTGGTTCAGTAAAACAAAACAGTCATAAAACAAACCAACTCACGATTCAACGAAAATGTCACGAAGATTGAATTTCCATCTAGTATTATTACACGCAAATATTCGAGTATTGGGGTGTGACTAAGCATTGAACCCCTTTACACATTTTGAATACATGTACATAACAATACACATGAATTGAAACTACTTCAAAGTATTATACTTGACACCATTATTTGAAAACCGGCCTTGTGTCCATATCCATATTTGAGCATTTAGAAAGCCAACCCAACTTTCCTTGAAGCGGCCATACTTCATACTCATATAGGTGAATCTTTATTTACCGTGCACCTGCATTAGCACTTTATAAGATTCATTAAGAAGATAACACTTCAACCTAATCTTACAGTAAACAAAGACATACCTTCGGGATTAATACATGTGCTCAAGTTTCAAAAAACAAAGCTTACCACATTGAATTTAGCCTAAGGCATTGTACCAAAGGGAAATTGGGCGTCCCATATTCGAAACTTATACAGTTGTAAACCCATCCCGACAACCGACTTTAGTAATAAGTCCTTAGCTAATCCTTTCGTCAAATGATCGGCCAAATTTTTTGAGATCTCACATACACAACCGATATCACCCCGTGAGAGATCAACTCACGTCTTGCGCTATGTCTAATGCCTAAGTGTCGCGACTTTCCATTATACACTTGACTATATGCTTTAGACAGTGTTGATGAACTATCACAATGGATAGATATTGGTGATATTGGTTTAGGCCATAAAGGAATTTCATGAATCAAATTCCTAAACAAATCTAAATGCATGTTGCATGTTTGTTGTAATAGCTAAGTGGGAGTTTTAATTACCTGCATTGATCTTCGCATTGTCATATTCCTCAATTATTTCTTAAAAGGACTGGATCAAGTTGCTTCTTACCAGTGAAAAACTTATTGTGTTTGTTACTTACTATTAGTTCTTATCCGCAGTATAGAGATCAGGGTGATTGTTTTTATATTTTATATTTCTAAGGTAAATTAAGTTTCAACTTTGGTTCTTATTGTATATATATATATATATTTTTTACATTTACTCTTTCTTGCATACTACCTTTCATCGATCCTAAATGCCCTTTCATAGCACAATAACAATACCATTCATACTTTAACCTGGCTTAGATTTGTTTGTTCGTGTTACATGTATTGATCAGTGACGTACCTAGAAAAAAATCTCAGTGGGGGGCACCGGAACAAATTTGAAAGGCGAGTGGGGGCATCAATAGTGTTTTTACATTTTTTACTTATAAAAACGCGTCGATTTTCGGATCTTAGCTAGTGGGGGCAGTGCACCCCCGTCTAAAGGGCTGGGTCCGTCCCTGGTATTGATGTATGTGTATTGCAGGTTTTAAATCTGAAGTATATATGAAAGTTGAGAGCAACTTCAATAATCAATTCACTGTGTGGTAATGTCGTTTATGTGATATATGAAGGCCTGAACTATGTGCATCATTAGAACATTTCACGTACACTTGAGTTTAAACTGGTTTGTTTCATGGGAAATTTTGTTTTTTTTTTGGTGATGGGGGGGGGGGGGGGGGGGGTTGATGGGAGGTGTTTCACTTACTTTTTTTTCTGGTTGTATTACAGAGTACAATATATTGGTCGATGTTTTGGTCTACGATGTTTAGGTACTTATTAAGGCTGCTGGATTCCTATAAAAAAAGTTGCTTAAGTTTCAAGCTCCCAGCAAAATCTACGGTTCCTTATTTCAACTTTAATTTTTTTTTTTTGAGGGGGTGAACATGTATAACTAGGTGTGATTTGAGTGTATTTCACTTTTTGTCTTCATGTAGGCAAAGGACCGGGAAACTATAATCATCATATCGGGTTGTATTTGAAGGTACTAGCTTTCAAAAAAATTCTTTATTTATCGTGTTGTTTCCACGATTTGTTTTTATATCAGTTTTCTTCATACAAGGTGTACGTGTTGTATTTGAAGATACTAGCTTTCAAAATTTTCTTTATTTATCATGTTGTTTCTATGATTTGTTTGTATATCACTTTTCTACATATACGGTGTACGTGATGGTGTTGATGAGCAATAAAGTTCAGTTTGCTTCATCCTTTTGCTCAGGCACCTGTCAAGCTTTCAAATGGTGGAACTTATATGTAGATCCCTTGGCCGGTAGAAGTGTTCATATAATGTGTTAAACTGAATAGTGGTTAATATAGCGTTGATCTTCTTTGCAAATTGAAGCCGAGCATAGCCGGGGAAATCTTAGGCGCTTTAAAATAGGTGGTTTTGTTGTTGGGAATTGCTATTTTGTTGCCATGAGGGGATTCAAGTTCGTTAACTGATGTAAATTTAGCATAAATTTCATGAATTTTGTAAACAATAGAAAGGCAAATAGGAACATTCTTACTTGACTCCATTTTCTCTTACATTATTCACAAATTTGTTAGTTAATCAGAGAATGTTGTGAAGCTAAGGTTGCAATTTTTTTTTTTTTTTTTTATTTTTTTTTGTAGCATAAGGCCCTTTGTACGTAAATTTTGTTGATGAAAAGAATATGGGATGTTATCTATGATTTGTGTGTTGATATACACTAAATCTTATGCTATGATTTATAGATGGGTTTATTTTTAGTCCCTCTGGTTTTGTATCGAATGTTCTTAAATACACCGTATTTCATCAACTCTTTTGTGTGTTAGTCTGCATATTTTGGTGATACTTTATGTTTGGATGGTAAATGTGGTTTTAGGATGTGTTGATTATAATGATTTTTTAGTAACCTTTTCTTGGTATACCCTATAATTTGAAATTTTGTTGATCATTTTAATATTTTACACTACCCCGTGCATTGCACGGGTTTTCATACTAGTATATATATATCTTCGAAAGTCATTATCAAGATATTATTATAAATATCATAACTTATAATCATTCTAACAAAACATAATATAATTCGTATTGCTTATAAAATAACGTTTTTAAAGAAAAACATATTTATGGTAGAAAAATTATAAGCATGTGAATAATCTATTAAGAAAAACAATTGCAAAAGTGGTCTAAAGTCTCTAGCATTATTATTTTTTTATTTTATATCATAAGGCCCGGTGATATTTATTTTCTAAGTATTATGTTTGAAAATTTGCATAAAATAAAGTACTTGAAGAACACAGATTGAAAATAGCAATTGATAATAATTTCCTTACAGTTTTTGATCTATGGAATCTTCGGCATCCCTTGGTACTATTACCATATTAGTGTGAACATAATATTTTGTATTCATTGCGTAGGATTCGTATTAATTGCGTAGGATCCTGTGAGGTGTATATATACACTATACTGTGGATTGTGAATGATATATGAAATCAGTAAATTTTACTCTCTAAAATTTATCATGGTATCGAGCCAGAGGTCACGGGATCAAACCTTGATTGGAACATTATTTAAAAAAATAAAAAATTGTGCAAGTGTTGGGAGAGATTGCCCACACTTGAGGGGGTATTGAGACAGATTGCTCACACTCTTGAGTAAAAAAATGTGCAAATGTTGAGACAGATTGCCCACACTTGAGGGGGGGTGTTGGGAGAGATTGCCCACACTCTTGGATGAATAAGGAAATATATTAACACTTTTACTACCACCAATTGGTTTGAGTATAACGGTAAGCACTTGATCCTATCGGAGCAGAATGGTATTTTTGGATTTTATGGCTTTGATTGCTCGTCAATTTGAAGTGACAGTTAAGCGTGTCCGAAGTGACAATGGAACCGAATTTAAATCTTTACTACCCTATTTTAGAGAACATGGAATAATTTTTGAAACCTCATGTGTCGGGACACCCCAGCAGAATGGATGGGTTGAACTCAAGCATAGGCATATCTTGAATGTTTCACGGGCTATTCGTTTTGACGGTCATTTACCTCTTACGTTTTGGGGGGAGTGTGTGTTGGCCGATGCCCATATCATTAACCGCACTCCTTCTAGTGTCCTTCATTTTAAAACCCCTTATGAGTGTCTATTTGGAAAACAACCAAATTTGTCCATGCTTCGAGTTGTAGGGTGATTATGTTTTGCTCATGATCATCGTCCCTCCAAACATAAATTTGATAGTCGGAGTCAAAAATGTGTTTTGCTCGGATATCCATATGCGAAGAAATGATGGAATTTATATGACCTGGACATGATGAGATATTTGTTTCCCTTGATGTTATGTTTTTTGAGCATGTATTCCCGTTCGAAAACCACTCCGATGACCGAGACCCCTCACCTTTTGTTCCTACATATCCGGATGTTCCCCTAGTTTGTGATGAGGAGGTTGGTTATTATCCTCCTCCCGTGGGACCTCTCTCTCCTGATAATGTATCCGTTAAGGGGGATCCACGAGGATGACGAAATATTTCATGATGCATCACCACCTCCCCAACCAATAGTGAAAGAAGTGGAAGATTTGGGGAGGGGACGGCGACAAAAGATTCCTAACTCTCGGTTTCAAGACTTTGTTACACATACTATTGTGGGAAAAATTCCAACTGAATGCTCATCCGCTCTGTATGCATCCTCAGGTACTCCTTATCCTCTTGCACATTATATCAATTATGATTCTTTTTCTGACAAGCATCGCAAGTATCTCGCAGTAATCACTGTAGGTAATTCTCATACCTTGTTTAAAGAGGCGGTTAAACATGAGGGTTGTGCTGGATATACAGAAACCCGAATCCGGATCCGATCCATAATTGGATTTTCAGATCTGATTCACAGTACCGATCGAGACACTCGATCTTACACAACAGAAGCTACGAATAAATTCGCATGCGATTTTACAACGATTCGATTCGCATAAATAATTAATACGACTATAAGAAGGTTGAAGATTTACCTTATTCAAAAGATGTAGTAAATCGACAGATAGAGAAGCCGCAGTCTTCCGGATTGTATCTTTAGAGACAACTGGTGGACGTCGATCCTCGCCGTAGAATCTCCTCGAATATGCCCAAGAAAAACCCTAGGTTTTTCTTCTCTTAATGACTAAGGCAAGAAACTAATTTTTCTTCCTTTTTATTTAGTGTGTGGCGCCAATTGTGTGGTGATCATTGTGTTAGGCGTAACTCTCTTTATATAGGAAAATAACTAGTCAAGAGAGTTATCCTTTTCACACCACAATTACCTATTCCCACAAGGAAAAAAATATTTGCCAAAAGATAAGAGATAATTTCCAAAAAATCAATCTCTTATTTTTCCATTAGTTATCCAACAAATAGATAATTAATTAATTACACATGTGATATAATTTAGGAAAATTTCTTTTCCAAACTTATCACATAATGGGGCGCCATTTACAAGCCAATATCTTAATAGAAAATGTCTTTTCTATTTTACATATTTTTACCAAATAAATAATATTACATATTCATTAAATAGACCAACTATTTAATTTATTTTTGAGATTCCATAAAACGAGAAAATACTTGCGTGTTAGGAGTCAACCCGGGGACCATAGACCTATAACCAGTAGCTACAATAAATTGAATAAAATATTCATCGAACAGAATATTTCTACTCAACTCATTAATTCCGGAATTACGCCACCATAAATCAGAAACTGAACTCTATCGATTATAGATATAACTTATACTCAAAAAGTCGAGTCGAGTCGATAAGTGTCCATTGATATAATCATTACATATAAACTAACCCTCTATATGTTAGGAAATCTACGCATTAACACAGCAAAATTTAAATTTTTATTTCCTTTTAACCAGGATCGACTTCGTTTAAACAATAAACAAATAGGTAGTAGACGGTGGTTACCTTGGTTGATCTAAAAGATCGATGCTTTGACCGTCTAAGTAGAGTAGTTCTGCATAGAGCCGCCCAAGTATTCGACCTCTACCGCTAGTCCACACGAACAGCCCGCCGGAATCCCATCATGGATTGCTATTGGAAACTCTGGTTGCTAGACCGGCCCTTTTCCCCTATCTCCAACTCTTTATGAGGTGCTCTCTATTTTACACAAGAACTATTAGCTCTTGGAATTGTGATGTGTAAAAGAGCTTGACACCCACCTCTTATTTATAGTGTTGGGGGCGCCCCAACCTAGAGTGCAGGAGAAGAAAACATTTTTCTAATAAAGTAAGGAAAATATAATTGATTGATTTATCTCATTTATTATAATATCTTATATTAAATAAATCTAGGATATTGTCAATATCTTATATTGAATATTTCTAAGATATTGTCAATATCTAATATTGACTATCTTTATTTTATTACCATAAATCAATTTACACATGTGTATACATATCACATATAAAAAATCTATTAATATCATATATATATACATACTTTGGTGTGCATGCACGCAAATCACCAATTTGCATTTAATGTACACACACGCATGTATCCATAATATATCTATATTATTTATTTTATTTTATTAATATCTAATATTAATAATAGGTAATATCATTAATTAAATTGCACAATCCAAGTGTATCTTATACACTCCAAAATTGCGCCACCTTTAGCCAACATTTTGGCATCCGGAATATTGTTTAATTAATCAACATAATTAATATCTTATATTTAATTTATTAATAATAAATAAATACCACCATATTAATTTACGACTATAACCTTTATAGTCTCGAGATAAACTTTCCTTATTTGGTTATCATCTATAACCACATTTTAATCCGGCTAGATGTTCATATGTGTGTGACCCGATAGGCTTCCGAATATGTTGGCCGTAGACACAAAGTGCAAATTACGAAAATGCCCTTCATACCTAACGATCACGAGATAGCGTCTAGCAACACACCGTGACCACCAATCATCGGAAGAGTCAAATGCAATGACTACTACCTTTCATGTGAAACAGTTACCGTGTAACTTACAATCCTATCGCTGTAATAATATCTATACAGTCGTTAGTCGAGTGTCAAAACATCAACGACCGTATCTTATAATCTGGATATCATGCTCTCTCGAAGTAACTCATTTACTTCCACTTTGCAAAAATTTCACGAGAGTAAGACATTCCTTATAAGAAGGCCATTTCGGATATTCGATCCCAATCATAGGATACGCGATTCCCGGACGACCAATCATGTATACTCCGCATGCTTCAGTATCACACACAATCACTACCGCATGATCGCCCCGTGGCTAGGGGAAACCTCCATAGTTTCAAAGCATGGCAATCCACACCGTGATGCCATGAAGACTCCGGTCTTAAGGATAATTACACAACCGCTACATAGTGTGACACTTAACCGTGTAAGTGGGCCAGTCTAACGTACGCATTCTCTAATACACGTCCACGTACAGTCCAAGTGTCTATACACTTCGATAGACGAGATCTATCCCCGCCCTTAAAGACGAAGACATCTAATACGTGCTAGTCCGTTTATACTATCAATGCCCTGTTTAATAGTACATCAGCCTAGAGACATTTAAGTATCAAACTTATTAAAGTGATTAGAGATCTCATCAACCATAATCGCCCATCATGGGTTTTCTCTATCACACTTTAACACTAAGGACGTTATCATATAACAATTCATAATTGGTTCTTTAAAAGAACATATATATGACAACAGAAAAGCCATTTAATATATGTATAAACATAAAGAAATAGTAGAAATGATCCGATCCGGTCGGATCCGGTCCAACCCGATTGGGTTTAGGACACTATTTCAACAATCTCCCACTTGGCCTAAAACCAATCTCTCGCACACACAAGACCAAGTTGAAACACAAGAATCTCATGCAATACTCGCAACCGGCCCTAGTCATGAATGGATCGCTAACCCACCTAGGCAGCTATCTACAATGACTAGCACATTCCTAGGGTCCATCAAGACAATGTCCTAATTAACACTTCACTAACAGTCCTTCATGTTAATTTACGAATTACGAATACTAGATTGGCCAGACCTATTACTCGTTTTAATTATTTCTGTCGATCAACGTAGCTAACACCGAACCACTGAATTAGGATTTACTAGGTATTCAGATCCACCGATAAAGACCGTCGCAGATCTGAAGAGCGCAACCCATAATTCTGCGTTTCATATTAACGAATCGAATAATAAAGATTAAGGTTCGTTTAATTAATTCATAGATGATTAGATGCAAGCATAATTTAGATCTAACACAAGAACAATCATGAATCTAAGAAAAGAAATAAAGAATTGGAATAGATCTTACCCATGGCGAAGAACATATATACTCTTCAATTCTCTCTCCCTCCGGCGACTCAAGAGGATCCATGAAGATCGTAAACCAATCACAATTCAATAATGAAAGACTCATGATTTATTTTCAAGAAGAAAAAAATAATTTGAAGAGAGTTTGAGAAAGTAAATACTACTTGAGTAAACTTCAACTTAGTTTATTCATCAAATGGAAGAAGTATAAATAGTTACAATTGATGGGAGATACTAGCTAGCTTGGGCGGCCACTAGATGGGCGGCAAGCATGCATGTAAAAAGTAAAAGTATGTCTATGACATAAAGCAACTAGAGTTTGACATATTAATTATTTTTATGTACCACAATTAATATGTCCTTTTACAACTAAAGTGTACAAATAATGTATACACGAAGATAAATAAATATTACATACTATTTGATATGTAATATTTCCACACCCCCCCTCAAACTGGGTTGTATATGTTTATACGACCAAGTTTGCTACTCGTCTGTCGAAAATAAGTGGTGGAATGGCCTTGGTGAGAATATCGATTCGTCCGCCGAGGGAACATACTCGGAGTTGAATAATCTTGGCATCAATCTTCTCCTTCAGAAGTGTCCGTCAATGTCCACATGTTTGGTTTTATCATGATGGATCGGATCCTCTCGCCATGCATAATGCTTTGAATTATTGTCACAACAGAGTGTGATAGGGTGCTTGAATAGGCCGCCGAAGTTCGGTCGGGACCCTTTTTATCCATAGAGCTTCACAAATACCCAAAACTAGTGCCCCGAGTTCGGCCTTCAAGATCGCTTTCCGGAGACAGAGGTTGTTTCTTGCTCCTCCAGGTGACAAGATTTCCCCATACATAAGAACAAGAGCTTTGTAGTAGACCTTCGTCTATGTGACGACCCCCAATCGACATCGGTGTAGACCTTGATAAATCTCTCGGCGGACTTGGTGAAATGTAGGCCTTGTGCGGGAGTGGATTTCAAGTACCTCGCATCCCGTTCACGCATCCCAATGTTGCTCGCAGGGCAATGCATGAACTGGCTAACCAGACTGACCCCATATGCAATATCAGGTCTTGTATGGGACAGATAAATGAGTTTCCCTACAAGCCTTTGATATTGATCCTTTCTGACAGCAATGTCACCATGCAGCAGGGTATTACTAGGGTCTACTTGGGATACAAACAGGTTTGCATCCCAAAGATACCGCTTTCCTTTAAGCAGTCCAAGACATATTTCCTTTGAGAGATAGAGATACCCTGGTTGTTTCTTGCAATTTCCATACCAAGGAAGTATTTAAGATAGCCCAAATCTTTGACTTGAAAAACCTTTGCCAGAGAGTCTTCAAATTCGGATCTCGCAGAGTCATCACCGGTGAGGATGATATCATCCACATATACAATAAGGATAGATCTTTTCTCGGCTAGTGGTCTTGATAAACATGGTGTGGTCCGAGTTGCATTGATGATATCCAAAGCTTTTAACCACGGTAGTGAGTTTTCCAAACCAGGCTCTTGGGGATTGCTTTAGGCCATATAGAGATTTCCTCAATTTGCGTACCTTTCCTTGAGTGTTAGGATTGGTAAAACCAGGAGGTACATTCATGTAAACATCCTCGCAAGGTCACCATTGAGGAAGGCATTTTTGATATCCAATTGGTGAAGAGGCCGACCAAGTTGGACAAGAAGAGATATCGGTATTCGACAAAGGTTCGCCTTTGCAACCGGTGCAAAGGTTTCTTTGTAGTCAATGCCATAAGTTTGAGTGAAACCCCTTGCAACTAGTCCGGCCTTATACTTGTCAATTGTACCATCGCATTGTATTTGATGGTAAATAACCACTTGCAAATGATCGTCTTTTTTTTCCTTTGGGGAGAGTCGTTAGATCCCAAGTATGATTATATAGGAGGGCGATCATTTCGCCTTGACAAAGCCACCTTTCCACTTATCATGTTGGAGAGCTTCCCGTATATTCTTAAGAATAGAGTGAGAATCCAAGTCCTGTGTAAACATGACAAAGGCAGGTGATAACGATCATAAGACGATAATTATGAATAGAATGATCGGTAGTGCAAGATCTCTTTCCCTTTCGATAGCAATAGTCTATCATCAATGTCGCGCAGGCCGCCGAGAGTCGCAGGGCCGCCGAGAGTCGCAGGTTGCCGAGTTTCGCCTTGGCACCGGTTCGCAGGGCTCTGGCTCGGTTCGCAGCCCCGGTTCCGCAGGGCCGCCGGGGTCGCAGGTACCGGGGTTCGGTTCTTGTCGAGAATCGCAGGTTGCCGAGGGTTAAGAGCTTGCCGTGGGAACGGATTTAGGTCAATTTCAATCAAGTTTCCATCGCAGGCCGCCTCGGGACTTGTCGTAGTAGGGGGTCTTTTCAAAGAATTTTACATCCATAGAATTGTAAAATCTCTTTTCAGAAGGAGAATAGCACTTGTAACCTTTCCTGTCCTTTGCATATCCTAGGAAAATGCACTTGTGAGCTTTGGGATCAAGTTTGCTTCTGTGTTGGGCATGGATATAAACAAACACAGTACAACCAAAGATTTTTGGAGGTAATTGGGAAATAAAAAAAAGATGAGGGCAGGAGTGAGTGGTCAGAAGGGTTTGGATAAGAGTTTTGAAGCCTAACACTCTACTGGGAAGTCTGTTGATTAAGTATGTGGCGCTTAATATAGCTTCACCCCACATATACTTTGGAACATGTGTGGTGAACATGAGTGATCTAGCCATCTCCAAACAGTGCCTCGTTCTTTCTCTCAAAGAACCCCATTTTGTTGAGGTGTTTCCACACAACTACCGACATGGACAATCCCCTTATCCATCAAGAAATTACCGAGGTTAGACTCATAGTATTCAAGTGCATTATCGCCTTTAAGATCTTGATCTTAGTGTCAAATTGAGTAGAGATCATGTTGTAAAATTCCCGAAAAACAGCCCAACTTCGATTTATCCCTCATTAAAAACAAACCATGTGTTTCGGTATGATCATCAATGAAAGTGACAAACCACCTTTTCCCTGTTATACTTTTTACTCTTGAAGGTCCCCATACATCACTATGAATTAAAGTGAAAGGTTTGGAAGGCAAATAAGGTAGTTTGGTATACACAGATTTGGTAAGTTTGGCAAATTGACAAATATCACATTGAAGATCATTGACATTACATCCTTTAAATAATTCAGGAATTACAGACTTTAAATAACCAAAACTTGGATGTCCTAGTCTATAATGCCATAACATGATATTGTCTAAGGTTTGAGTGCAGGCTGCTGAGGCAGATTCAGTCTTCGGTCCTCTGTCTTCAGTAGGGTTGACCACATACAATCCTGAGCAGGGTTTAGCCCTCCCAATCACTTCCTGTGAAGAAGGGTCCTGGAAAGTGCACTGATTCTTATTAAACACCACAGTCCAATTCAAATCTTTTGCAAGTTTACTGACAGATATAGATTGCGCCTAATTTTGGAACAAATAGGACATCCTTTAGGCATATCTTATTAGTGATTTTAACATTTCCAAAACCTTTTGCATGAGAGATAGATCCATCGCCAGCTTAATTTTATGAATTTGTTGACATGGCATAAGGTGAGTTATGAGGTTTTTATTACTAGTCATATGCGAGGAGGCCCCGTAATCAACAATCCATGTTTCATTACTAATAGAAGAGTATAATTTACCCGCACTAGCCCGAGTGGCCATGTCGCATTAGAGGGACTACCTTCTTTTTGTTGAGTGAGGAAAGCTTTGAATGCAAAGAACCGAGCATTCAACTTGTTATCATTCTCCCCTTCATTGACATGCCCGCCCGACTTTCCCCGGTAGGCTTGGAGGATTTAGGCATTCCATGTAGCTTCCAAAGAAGTGTCCTTGGTGTGATTTGTGCGTTTGCGGTGCTCACGAACAACTTTCCGGTTCGATCGCAGGCTTCCCGACGCCTCCCGCAAACCTCAAGAGCTTCGACGGTCGCCAGGTAGCACTTTCAAATAGGTTGTCGGCGGGGAGTTCAAGAAGATCACTTTTCTCCTCGCTTTCCTCATGTTTGACTTCAAAAACATGGATTTGAGATTGGGGAGAGGTTTTGTGGCAAGGATTCTTCCCCTAACATCATCAAGAGTAGGATTCATCCGAAGAAACTTGAATACTCTCTTTTTCTCAATAATGTCCTTATAAAGGGCGCATCCTTGACATCATTCCAGGGGTGAGTTTCCAACATGTCCAGGTGTTGCCATGCCCTAGACATAGCTTGGTTGAAGTATTGAGTTACGTACATATCTCCTTGTCTCGCAATTTTGAATCCGAGCTTCAAGTTCATACACTTCGTATGTATTGTCTTTCTTGGAGTAAAGATCCCCGGCATTATCCCGCATCTCCTTTGCGGTATCATACATCATAAAGTTCTCACTAATCTCTTTTGTCATTGATCTTGTGAGAATGGTCATGAATTGATTATCGGTAGTATCCCATGCTTCAAATCCCGGGTCATCTTCAAGGCGGGGCGGCTTAGAGCCGGACGGGTATCCCATCTTACCTTGTCCGGAGATGTACATTTTCATAGATCTTGACCACAAGCAAGTAGTTGTTGCCATCAAATCTATGATTTGTGTAAGATGAAGAGTCGGTGACCCCGGTCCTCACGAGGCACCGGGACTCAACCGAGGGTGAGGAAGCTTCGGATAATGAAGACATTCTTGATTCAAACAGGTGTCGAGAATTTGCAATGGATTCGGGAGTTTAAGTCTCGATACCATGAAGAGAGTTTGAGAAAGTAAATACTACTTGAGTAAACATCAACTTAGTTTATTCATCAAATGGAAGAAGTATAAATAGTTACAATTGATGGGAGATACTAGCTAGCTTGGGCGGCCACTAGATGGGCGGCAAGCATGCATGTAAAAAGTAAAAGTATGTCTATGACATAAAGCAACTAGAGTTTGACATATTAATTGTTTTTATGTACCACAATTAATATGTCCTTTTACAACTAAAGTGTATAAATAATGTATACACGAAGATAAATAAATATTACATACTATTTGATATGTAATATTTCCACATAATTTATAACCAAAAGACTACATTGTATCTAGTTGATGAATAGATCTATGAATGAATGAGAGAATACAAATTCGCAGCTCTGAATGGCTTTATATAGGTGTATAAATAGACTTAGGGGTAAACCCAATCCTTGGAGGACAAGAAAACGCATTTCTGAAAGATTCTGGGTCTCGGTGAATCGCAGGTAACTCCCGATTTACCGGGGGAACTTTCGTCTTTTTCTTCCTGCTGACTTAACTTGGAATACCCTAGGCCCAGCTTCGGTATTTGGACCTTAATGTGGCCTTCGTAACTCCGATTTAAGTGATTAAAAGTGTGTTGGAATCCTTGTTTCAAGGCCTACAACGTTTATGTAGAACTCCAAGCCCAATTCGTCTTGTAAAGCATCGGAATCGGCGTTGCAAAATCACCAATCAGATTCTAGGGTCTAATTTCCACTCGAATCACTTCAACCTTCAGCTCGGTTCAGTTCTTTATCGATTAACTCTCTCCTTCAGCCCAAATGACGCTTCAGACACTCGTCCATCTGTCAATAAAACCATACCACACATAGTAGCTTCTTTTTCTATCAAATAACGCATAAAATACACGGTTAATACGCATAATACCAATTTAGTCACCCCGGACGTGGCTTAATGACATTTAGCTAATTAGCTCATGATTTCATACATATTATCAACATTGAGAACACAAATCTGGGGTAAGTTGATGGTAAAATATGATACCAAGTTGACCGTCATTAGTGCCTTCAATTACATCAACATCATCTACATGCAAAGCAGCGAACCGTGAGCCAGAAGGTCTTTCATTAGATTTGTTACCAAATATATGTGGGGCTGGGCCATTTGGGGCAGGGATCCCTTCGTTTGTGCTTGCAGCCGTATCTTTCGTAGTTGTTGCGGTAGTCGGATTTTTTGAGGCAACCGGTTTCCTCCTTCTGTTAGTGGCAAGCATCCAAGGGCCGAAGGGATTGGCGTCAGTAGGCAAATTCGCAGGTTCAGGGGGTTTGTTTTGTGAAGTATCCATTTCCGTTGCTCGTTGAGGACAATCCTCGGTCTTGTGGCTATAAACACCATATCCAATCACAACATATGTAAACCTTCGTATTCAATCTTGTAAATCTTCTCATTAAGCATCACTGCAGTAGGTAGTGGCTTGTCGAGTTCGACCTCTACACACACTCTAGCATACTTACCACGCTGATTGCGCAAAGATGTTTAGTCAACCTTCTTGGCGCTTCCAATGCAATTTCCCAAAAGAACCAGAGCTTCTTCCTCAAAATATTCGATTGGTACCCTTGGGACTCTCACCCAAATCAAAGTCGACCGGATCATATCATTGGAGGGGTGGAACGAAGACTTCCATTTGGAGATGGTGATATAGTGATTTTGGATCAACCACGGTCCGTTCTCCAAAATATATTCGTAGTCCTCTTTTCACATAAACCGCACAACATAGTAACCATCCTCAAGATCCGTAATCTCAATGTGCCTGCCCTTTGACCACATATCCATGAGTCTTGCTTGGAGTAGCCGGAAACTGATATTGCCGCCCAAAACCTTAATGATCAAGACTCTTCTCCACGGTTTCCAGAGGGTCTTAAGCTTCTCAAGCGGAATATGCACCTCCTCGACACCGGTCATAGTGATCGGGGACTTCACCGATGATTGCCACAGGTAATGCTCTGTGAATTCAACCATATCTTCCTCAACCTCCTTTTCACCGGTGTAGAGCTCAATGGGGGGATCAACATGACAAAGGATGTCTGCTCCACCCCTCTGATTCTAGACTGACTCGTCTTCCATCGGTAGCGGCGCCTCTTCAACAACCCTTCGTTTGAAGCGGCTGACACTTCGGTTTAGCAGGTCCTGCTCTTGGCTCGACCTAGGGGGTGTGTGCTCTTGCATTTGGATCTAGCGGGGAGGGATTGAAGGGGAGAACTAAGGTTTCAGCGGCTACCGGAGCTCGCAAATCTACTTTTTGAGATTGATTGTTGAATAATAGTGGTGCTGTATCACAATGATACAAGATGAGAGCTTTGCTAGATCTTTACTTTGAGGTTCGATTCACAGCCCTGGGATCAAGTAGATCTCTGAATGTTTTTTGTGTAAGTATAAATACTACAACTCTAGTTGTGAATTAACATCGTGTAACTTCAATTTTATGTTCTAATGTTCTAGTTGCCAAGAATCAATCATTTTAGTTTTCCCGCTTTTTTCCAATTTAAAATTCGGTTGAAGATCTTCATATTCTTCCTTGTTCTGTTCTTCGTATTTTCTGGTAATTTTCATGTTAAATAACTCTGAAATCAGCATTCCATGGTACCAGAGATTCTTTCCGCGTGCTACTAATTTTCTTCTCAGTTTCTGATGTGATCCATGGTGGGCTTCAAATGGAAGAAAAATCAGAAATCCATGGTGATGCAAAAAAGGCGCACGTATTTATGTTATTGGCCTGAATAAACTATTTAGCATTCATTTGAGTCCTTAGTCATTTATTATCCCACATTGGATATATATTATTTTATTTTTGTTATTATTTATATTTATTGTTATTTTGTCCCACATTGCTAAATTAGCAATTGGTCTTGGAGTCTGTTGCCTATATAAGACACATAGATTTAACAATTGGTCTTGGAGTCTATAGCCTATATAAGACACATAGGTGATTTTTTTATCACTTAGAATTTGGCATATCTTAACTAAACCCTTCGCGTGGGCTCGACGCGCACTGGTATGGTCTGGAGAAGCTTACTTATCTTATAGTTTAGGGGCTTTAGCCGTCTTTGGGTTCATTGCTTGTTGTTTTGTCCGGTTCAATAATACCGCTTATTGCGTTATCTTCGTTGTAGAGTTCCACCCCATTAAGCTTATCGGCACTTTGAGCAAGCGTTGTGGCGTTTTTACCAACGTTCTTGGATTGAATTATCTAAGTTCGTTGTTTCGAGTTCGTTTATTGATTTCCTTTAGAAGGTCCTAGGCAAATCTTCGAACCCAAGCATCGTGTAAAACGAAAATTGAACTTCCATCGCCTATCCACCAGCGTAGCCCTAACGGATCCCTACCCTCTAGCTAGGGGTGAACAAAAAAACCAGAAACCAAGCCAACCGGCCGAACCGAATCGGTGCAAACTGAAAATGCGTAAACCATGGTTTTTTGGTTGGTTTTTGTATTGTAAAAAACCAAACCGTGAAAAACAATTTGGTTTTGGTTTTCTAAGGTAAAACCCGGACCAAACCGGAACCGGATATATATATATATATATATATATATATATATATATATATATATATATATATATATGTGTGTGTGTGTGTGTGTGTGTGTGTGTGTGTGTGTGTGTGTGTGTGAATATCGACACTATTAATTAAGGGCCTTTTATTTGCACCATACCAATCCACTCATGTACCACTCTACCTGTGCACCACAGTAAAACCGACTTTTCGTCAGTACATTGTGAGAACTGATCACCATAGTGAACCGACTTTTCGTCGGTCCCTTTCAATTATCACTACATGTAAATAACTAATATATCAGTCCATGATCTATTAATACTTCAATCTACTACCTCACACACGTAGTTTGATGCCCATCCTAATAGGACCTATGATAAGATAAAATAAAACAGTTTAAATGGTTTTATATGATCATCTTAATTCAAAAATATGATAATATAATGTTGCACACATATATATGGAGAGAGAGAGGACCCAGTGACATTCGAGTTATAATGTATTGTAGATGGAAAATGAGAATCTTGTATGATTGTCGTATGAATAATGACATGAATTCGATGAACCGTGATAATGCCCTTTCAGTGAATTATTCGTAAAAAAAAGAGGACTAAAAACCGGAAAAAAACTGTAACCAAGTCGATCCAAACTGGACCGAATAAAATGGTTTTACCTAGCTGGTTCGATTTTGGTTTATAAATTTTGAAACCGTAAAAAATGGTTTGGTTTTAAAAATGGTTGAAAACCGAAAAAACCGGACCATGTACACCCCTACCTCTAGCAGACTCGTCCAGAGGAAAGAAGGCATGCTCCCCAAACCCGCAGCCATAATAGTCATATCCGGGTGATACTTCACATTAAGGACTCGACTCGGATTAAATATGTTTCTTAAAAAAGTATTTAAAAATATAAATTACAACAAGATTTACGAAAGTATTTAAGTGCAAATGTAGTTTTTCTTTACGCAATTATCCTGATAGATGGGATATTGTGTAAATAACCAAAACATGGGGGTGGCATCGGTAATTATCCTCAGTCCAAAATCCAAATTGATAACCCAGCTCTTCCTTTCTCCTGTCCCCTTTCCACTCACAGAGTCCTGCTTTGAAAATCGACGGACGGGGACTTCAAACAACATCGGACCTTTCATATGAACCCTAATTAAAGTAAGTAAATGCCTAATCTGTAGATTGATGTGTTTTTTTTTTTTTTTTTGCTTTTGTTTTTTTTTGCTGCTCAACTTTCTGTGCTAAATGGCGAGTTCTAATTTGCAATTTTATTATTTGTTTCTGTTGTAATGCCTATGATGTTACCACCTTTCTTGTCTTATGTATCTTGACTCTCTTTTTGGAGGATGGAGCAGTAGATTACCTGCATTCATTGTTGGTTAGGGGTAGTTGGAAGGGGAGAGGGGGGGGGGGGGGGCAGGTGAAAATGGAAGTTCAGAAACATGTTTAGCAATATCTCTGGGAGAGATTGAGTTCCATTAGCTCTTTCTTCATTTGTGGCTCTGTAGAAAAGCTACCCCTTTATTAGTTGAATGATAGTACAGTATTAAGCAAGATGACGTTGATGAAATCAAGGAATGTCATCGTATTATGGATACGGGGCCTTTATTTGCACCACACTAGTTCTACCGGTGCACTACATTAGAATCGACCTTTTGAAAGTCGTTTTTGGGGTCTCCTTCGGAAAGTTGGTTTTTGGCTCTAGAAGCGACTTTCTATAGGTTGATTCTCTGTAATATGTGTGGTGCACCGGTAGAATCGGATTGGTGAAAATAATAAGTGTCTATGGATATAGATATAGTAACTTTTGCTATTTGCAATTTCTATTAATATGTGGCTAAAACCTTAGAGATCAACAGAGCGAGTAGAGCAATACATACATACATACATAGACATATGGATTTTATGTGTTAATATAATCTACAAGTCCTATTAAAACGAGTCAACTTGGTACCATTAAACCAACGATTTCTGCGTAGGGGAATGGCAATCACTTATATATATTCAATTTTATGTATGTATGTGTATTTATATAAACATGTGCATTACATAGTTTCCTTTGATTTGTGTAAATTCATTTCATAATTCATTGAAAACTTTCACAACTCTAAAACTAATTTACAAACAATATTAATTTTTCTAATATAATCATGTCATATTCCCCTAAGAAAGTTTGAGAGCATTTTTGTCAATGGTTCTTACTCACATTACTGTTTTCCAAAGTACAATAAAATTGTTGGCTAAAATTGTTATGGACCTGAAAAGCAGCATAGTGTACTGATAGTCGGTGAAAAAGGGCAAATGTAAAGTTGAAAGATTAGGAATTATAACCTCTCTCCTTTTTTTTGTTCTTTTTTAAAAGCATAAATATTAATCCATGGTTAAACTTTGGAGTTGTGAAAGGGTGTTTATGTGTGCACTTGCTTTACAAATTTTAATGATATGCACACTTTCTGTTAGTTGTATTTGCTTTTGCTCTGCACTTAAATTCTCAATCATTCTGTCAAGGGAGAATGGACACTGCAAGCAGCCAGAGTGGTGGCATGATGTGGTTCTTCAAAGACAAAGGATTCGATGACAAAAGCATTCATTGGATGTTAAACAAGTGTAAGCGTTTAGAGCATGTAACTGACGAGACAGCCTCAGAAAAATGGGCCTACTTGAGAAGCATTGGCATTCAAGAGAGAATACTTCCTTGTGTCGTTAAGAAGTGTCCCAAGATTCTTGTTCTTGGCTTGCAGGAAAGACTAGTGCCCATGGTTGAGTGCCTTGCTACATTAGCTTCAAAACCTTCAGAAGTCGCCTCAGCCATTATTAGATTTCCCAACATATTGTCTCACAATGTTGAAGAGAAGCTTTGTCCTCTGCTTGCTTTCTTTGAATCACTCGGGGTACCCGAGAAGCAACTAGGTAAGATTTTACTATTGAATCCAAGAATCATTAGCTACAGCATTGATTCGAAGCTTTCGGAGATCGTTGAGTTTCTTGTCGGTTTGGGGCTATCTAAAGAAGGAATGATCAGTAAGGTTCTATTGAAGAACCCTTTTATTGTGGGGTATAGTGTTGAAAAACGATTACGCCCTACGACAGATTTTTTGAGTTCCTTAGGCCTTACTGATATGGATCTCAAAAGGGTGGTCATGAACTTCCCTGAAATTTTGTGTAGGGATGTCGACAAGATTCTGAGGCCTAATTTTCTTTACCTGAAATCTCGTGGATTTGAGCATGAGGAAATCGTTGCTTTGGTGAGTGGCTACCCTCCCGTGCTCATAAAAAGTATCAATAATTCGTTGGAACCGAGACTTAAGTTCTTGGTTGATGTAATGGGGAGACAAATCAGTGAAATTGCTGGTTATCCCAACTTTTTTCGACACGGGTTGAAGAAAAGATTAGCATCGCGGCATAAACAACTGAAAAAAGAGACATAGACTGTAGTTTGATCAGCTTGAGTGACATATTGGAGTGTAACAACAAGAAGTTCGTAGCCAAGTTTCATTTGGTATAGCAACTATCTTTTAAAGTATGTCCCTGAATATCTCATTTCCTATGTGATGTTTATGAAAAGGCTGATTGATATTTGAAAGGCTTGTGCTATGTAGAAACTTGTTTTTTTTTTGCATAATTTAATTCTCTGTTTTGTCTCCCCTATTGCTCCATTGTACTTAATGTTTTATAGATGTGTATTAGATGGAATTTTGTATGTATCGAAAAATGAACATCTCAAAATATCAAGATTTTTTCAGCACAACTGATCAATATTAATTATGAGAAAGAAAAGAAAAGGATGGGAACTACTATATATTATATGCAATACGTCGACTACTCTTCTCCAGCCTTGAACTTTTATTGATTGAAATTAAACTCTCATAGCAAGTTACAACTTGTACTGGCTCTGAACCATCTTCATACCAAACATCTTCAGCAGGTTGATATACTACTTCACCTTTGGAAAGATCATAACAAACCATCTTCTTCTTCCTTCTCGTATTCGTATCCGTATCCCTATCTATTGTTAGAAGGAGAAGTTTATCTGCTTTCAAAAAACATAACAGCTCCCCGTAGTAGAGGTAGATGCTGTTGATCGAATATTGTTTAGTCCAAGACTCTGTGACACCATACTCTTTCATCACCCATATGTCCACGAGCCCTTGTTCAGCAAATCCAACCACCAACGCAATGCACGAATTGTCAACCTTAAACAGACGGGGATAAACTGGGATCTCGTAATAATCGTTCCAACCGTGAGGAAACTCAATCTCTTGAATTAATTTATTATTAGCCACGTTAAAAGTAAGTATCCGATAAAGTCTAGGGCCTCGAGAACCGTCTCGATCATACTTGTCTCCATATATCAACCAATGGATGGATCCATGGGAGAAGAAGGATTTAGAAGAGAAACTGTAAGACGAGAAACCATAAGACGATGCCACCGGAGCCATAAATTCAGGCATCTCAACCATCGTCCAAGAATCTGTCATTACATGGTATACAACACATTTGTTGTCGCTTAGCCCTGGCCCTGGACTATAATCATCTTCATTGGTTAGTTTTGGGCTATAAAAAACGGTTATTATTTGAACTACAATATAATCCTTTGTACAATCATCATATCCGAATCCCAGCGCTCGTCTGAGGTATTTGCAATTCGATACAAATCCCGCAGATTTTAAAAGGTAGTAGTGATGATCATCAGAGAGTGCCTCAGGGACTGACTTAGGGTGTGCCACAGAGAATGCATCAGGGAGTTTCTTAATTTCTCTTAGGGCAGGATTCAATAAATAGATAGTATGATCACTGTCCTCTAAGCAAACTATGCCGTTGACATGCTCGAGACAGCTTGTTCCTGTATAAATACTATATGAAGATGCTTTCAAACCGCGGGCGAGGAGGGATTCGTAATCATCGTAACAAGTAATATAACCAGAATAACACTCATATCTCATATTGACAAGAATAAGGGACTCATCATCCCTGGCAATTTGGTAAGCCAGATGCTTTTGTTTGAAGACGGGATTGTTTATTTGAGAAAACCAATCCTTACACACAGATCGTAACCGCAGCAGTGTTCGCACCGGCAATCTCTTAAAGATCTCAAAAACAATGCATTCAGGAAGGTCCATCATCATCGTCGTCATCTCAATAAATCAAACCAAGCTCGAGAGACTGAATGAATGCAGGATATAATTAGGTTTTCTTGTGTTCTTAGGGAGTATGCTAAGTATCTATTTATTGTGTTTTTTTTTTAGGGCAGAAAAACCGGTTTATAATTTGATCTAATTAATGGGTTTCCATATCCAAAAATATTTGGGCTTTTAATAGAAAAAACAAAAAATATTTGGGCTTTGGCAAAATTTTAATGATATGAACACTTTAATAATTCCTTAAAAAAAAAGAAAAAAAAAAACCGTTCAGAAAGAAAGGGGGAGGATTTCAGTCTTAGAGATCGGCTCGTTAGGAAGCCTAACAGGCTCTTAGGATGGAAAATGGAAGAAACTCAAACCGACTCATGGCGCTAAAGAAAACACAAAGGATTTTTTCGGTCTCCACACACAATGCACGGTCCAGTGCATATCAAAGGATCCGGAATTTATTTCTAAAGTTTCATGGCCACGACTCCGACGGTAGATCGTTTTCTACATAATTCTATAAAAACGTGCACAATATATAATTCTAAAACACAAATTCTATAAACACTACATAAAATTTGATATTTGAAGGCTTGTGCTATGTAGAAACTTGTTTTTGCATAATTTAATTCTCTGTTCCGTCTCCCGCCGGCGTAATGACAAATTTGAATAGTACATTTTGAAACAATCAAATAAGTGAAATGCATAGCATAGATATATAAGTGATGCATCATGCACATATAACAACAATCTTCCCATTTTGATTGTTTTTTTAAAGAACCATAACTATCAGCTTAACAACAACATATAAACTAATTGTAACACATGTAAAGCTCAATCAACTATGCTTTGTCTTAACTTATGGAATCTAGCATTTCAAGCAAGTAAGAGCATGTTTCAGTTAGTAAACATGTAGCATATTTATCAGAACCGGACCGGACAGTCAACCGAAAAAGACATTGGTCACCGGGTCAACAGTTCAACCGGTGAATCATTAGTTCAACTGATGGGTAATTACATATTATTCAAAAATATAATAATATATTAAAGATGTAAGAAAAAAAATTAAAATATGACATCCATAACCAAATCCAAGATATTCCAAACACCCAAATCACAAGCAAAGTACAAATGAAATATGTTAATTTTAAATAAATCATTACAGTGAAAACCCACAAAAGTTAAAACTTTTTAGTTGCCGATAAAAAACAATAAAAAGAATTGAAAGACTCACACTTTTCAGTTTCACAAGTAATCCAACAGAAGAGAAAGAAAAAGAACATAGAAAAGAAAAGAAAATATCGGAACAAGAATGAAGAAGCCCATGTCATGATTATACATAATAGATTTGGAAATTTATAAAGAAAATAACATAAGATGAAATCTACATGAGCTTGAAATGTATGTTGAATGTTGAATGACTTGAATATTAATGAGAAAGAGTGAATTTTTTAGAGCAGTAATTGTTGAATGGATGAAGGGATGAGAAAGCAAATAATGGAGGAGTGAATTTAGAGATTTTGCGTTTTGGTATGATTATAGAAGGATAAAAGATTTTTTTTTTAAGTTAAAAGCCACCGATTTATTATTGAAAAAAAGTCACCGGCCGGTTTGATCAATAACCGTCCGGGTCATGGTTTAGTGGTCCGACCGACGGTTTTAACGGTCGAACTGCTTAAACAGTCCAATAACTAAACCGGACCGGTTCTGTATCCGGATCACCGGTTTTACCAGTTCGAACGCCGGTCCGGCCCGGTTTTAATAACTTTGGGCAGCATTTGAGGTCATACATGATGGATTTTGAGAATTCAGACGGTTAAAATTTTCAACTTGAATGTGCAAAAACAAGAATTGACTCGGCCCCTTAGACAGAGGTTAATTTAACACTATAAAAAGTTGTCTAGGACATAGATCATTGTGCTCATGCAGATGTGTCTGATCTAAATTTTAGATGATGTAGAAGAGATATGCAGATAATTAACACATTTCTCCCTTTTTTATGAAATAATAAAAATTGAGTTTATAAGGGAGTCAAATGCAATTCATTCCTCAAATGTTCAAAAGATGATTGAGGTAAAAAGTTAGTAAATATATCAACAAATTATTCAACAACATGGACAAACTCAATTGAGATAGTGCCATTTTGGACATGGTCTATAAGAAAATGATAAATGTTATCAATGTGTTCACCTCTTGAATGCAAAACTGTGTTATTTGAAAGATTGATTGAATTAGTGTTATCACAGCATATTGTCACACTAGGTACAACAAAGTTAAAGTATTAAGTTGCTATTTAATCCACAATATTTGTGCACAACAGTTACTTGATAGGCTCAGTAAGGTTCTTATGAACCAGAATGGGTGCGGGGTGAATGATTCTTTTACCATACACTTATACTTTAAACTTTTCCGCAAACATATTTTGTAATGCAATTGTTCTAATCCTCAATGTATGAGGTTAAAACATGATCAAGTGGTTCAAATGCGGATTAGATGATATTGGAACACTTTTTAGGTCTTTTACTACTCATATAAATCAAGATAGACTTAGATCAACGAAATTAGGTAAGATAAGCAGAGTGACATATTAATCAAATTGCAGAGAATGTGTTCAATGTTATGATGCCCTTCCGATGTAAGTGAGCTTGAAAATGCTTGCATCAAACATTGTATCAAGATAAGAACATTCAACAAATTCAGACAAGGCAATGTAAAGTACGTAAGTGCTGAAATTATTGGGTAACGTCGAATGCCTGAATCTCGAGCGTTTCCCTGATAGGTGATTGGCGATTTTCCTGGGATCTTAAAGATTACTTTCTTATCATTACAGTCCAGATGTACGTTATACTCTTTCATCACCCATACGTCCACGAGCCCTTGTTCAGAAAATCCAACCACCAACGCAATGCACGAATTGTCAACCTTAACAGACGGGGATAAACCGGGATCTCGTAATAATTGTTCCAACCGTGAGGAAACTCAATCTCTTCAATTAATTTATTATTATCCACGTTAAAAGTAAGTATCCGATAAAGTCTATGGCCTCGAGAACCGTCTCGATCATACTCGTCTCGATATATCAACCAATGGATGGATCCATGGGAGAAGAAGGAATTACAAGAGAAACCGTAAGACGAGAAACCGTAAGACGATGCCAGAGTCATAAATTCAGGCATCTCAACCATCGTCCAAGAATCTGTCATTACATGGTACACAACACATTTGTTGTCGCTTAGCCCTGGCCCTGGACTATAATCATCGGTTAGTTTTGGACGATAAAAAATGGATATTATTTGAACTACAATATAATCCTTTGTACAATCATCATATCCGAATCCCACCGCTTGTCTGTGGTATTTGCAATTAGATACAAATCCCGCACTTTTAAATGGTAGCGAGTGATGATCATCGAGAGTGCCTCGAACCGACTTAGGGTGTGCCACGAGAGAATGCATCGGGGAGTTGCTTAATTTCTCTTAGGACAGGATTCAAAAAATAGATAGTATGATCACGGTCCTCTAAGCAAACTATGCCGTTGACATGCTCGAGACAGTATGTTCCTGTATAAATACTATATGAAGATGCTTTCAAACCTCGGGCGACGAGGGATTCGTAATCACCGTAACAAGTAATATAACCAACATAGCAGTCATATTTCATATTGACAAGAATAAGGGACTCATCATCCTTGGCAATTTGGTAAGCCAGATGCTTTTGTTTGAAGACGGGACTGTTTATTTGGGAAAACCAATCCTTACACATAGATCGTAACCGCAGCAGTGTTCGCACCGGCAATCTCTTAAAGATCTCAAAAACAATGCATTCAGGAAGGTCCATCATCATCCTCGTCATCTCAATAAATCAATACTATTCGTTTTGAAAACCAAGATCGGGAGAGCCTGAATGCAGGATATATAATTAGATTTTCTTGTGTTATTTGGGAGTATAAGTATCTATTTATTGTGTTTTTTTAGGGCAAGAAAAACCGGTTTATAATTTTATCTAATTAATGGGTTTCACATCCAAAAATATTTTCCCAAGTTGCCTACGTATCGTGTTATGTTTGAGGAATCAAGTCTTTCGTAGTTCCTTATGGTTGTTTATATAGGGGACGTCTCATCTCTTTTATTGTCCTGCAAGGAATTGTATTATTATTATTATTAATTATTTCCCCTAAGGATTAACACGCATTAATCCCTATAATTTAGAGATAATTATGGACATATCTAATGTCAAGATCACAGTCATTATGACCTAGGATTCTTTCCCTGTTTATGTTCCGTTATCCCACACGTGGAATAACAGCCGGGTTGTACTGAGCGTCCTGTGCTCAGCCCCCAAGACCACTATGGCCGATCTAGGCATCTCCTCTTCACCAAGCCTCAACTGACTTGCGGTGGCTGGAGGAGGAGTTCCTGCCGATCTCCCTTCTGGAGTAAGGGATATGCCCTTAGCTATGTCTATGGGGCTCCTGGCCCTTAACGCCTTACTTTTAGAGGCTAATCATTTATTGTACGACTTAAGAGGATGACACGTGGCGTAGTTCGGATCGGGCATCATCCTAAGCCCCTAAGATCTGGCTGAACCACTCGTTGTGAGGTCGGATCTGTTAAAGGTGTAGGTCGGCCCCTGTCATCTAGACTTGTATAATTTTTACAATGACCTACTCTGCCAGGTGGCAGAGTTATTGTTATGACGCTATCATTTGTGCCCACGTCTTT
Source organism: Gentiana straminea (assembly GCA_036785695.1). Classification (NCBI taxonomy): domain Eukaryota; kingdom Viridiplantae; phylum Streptophyta; class Magnoliopsida; order Gentianales; family Gentianaceae; genus Gentiana; species Gentiana straminea. Next base: position 6,818,030 of record JAVUPR010000497.1, on the reverse strand, counting down.
TGAAGTGGAATGGTCTTTGAGAACGCTGCTGTAGCTCCTTATTTAGTGCCTTCTGTGGCTGCTGCTTCAACGGCTTCTGCCGAGCTGCCCTAGGTCAATGCCTCTGTGGAGAATCTTACTCCTGCTACAGAGTCTGGCCAGAACTCAGCCCTTGATGCTTCTTAGGTTTTTGAACTTGCATTTCGTTTATGCTTCGTTGTATTTTTACGAGTCCGACCTGCGTAGCTCAGTTCTGCAAACGCATTGAGCTTGACATCCAGTGCTCTGAATTTCTGTCCATCCTGCGGACTTGGTTTCTGATGAGTCCGACCTGTGAAGCTCTGTTTGAGTTCATCTGAGAACTAACTTTGTCCCCCAACTTTATTGAGCCTGGCCTAGAAAGCTCTGAAATTAGAATCCGACCTGCGGATTATTACTCGAGTCCGTCCTGTTGACTGATTTTATGACGAGTCTGACCTGTGGAGCTCGGTTTTGAGTTCGTCTACGAACTAAGGAATTTTGGCCTACAACATTTTACGGAGGCTGAGCTAGAGATCTCATACATTTTTATTGTTTTTTATCTTGACAATGTATGCCTTTTAGGCATTTGTTCTGTAATTACTTCCTTTGGCTTTTAGCCTTTTTGATTTTCATTCAAGCATGACTTTTTGTTTTTCATAACTTAGGGTCCTTTGCCCCCTGAAGTACACCATTTACAAGCTTTGCTTTTTGAATGATGTACTTTAGTGTTGTCTCTGATCGTCTGTCCTGCAGACTTAGAAATTTTGATTATTACAAACTTTCTGAGTTTATAATGCATCTCAGTTCTGAGCGTATATCACTTCTGATCGTCTGTCCTACAGACTTATGAAGTTTGTCCTTTGCAAAATTTTTCCAAGTCTGACCTGCAGTACTTAGTTCGTCAGTCCTGCTGACTTATGAATTTTTTGCGGAGTCCGACCTGCGGAGCTCAGTTCGTCAGTCCTGCTGACTTGTGAAATTTTTACGGAGTCTGACCTGCGGAGCTCAGTTTGTCAGTCCTGTTGACTTATGATATTTTTGGTGAGTCCGACCTGCGGAGCTCAAGCTTTCTGAGTCCGACTTGAGGAGCTCATACTTTGGAGTCTGTCTTGTAGACTTTAGAGAAAAGCTTTTTTTTTTTATTTTATATTTTTTTTATACAATGTTTTAATATAAGAAAAAATTTGCAAGTTTTCTCGCCTTAATCTTATTTTCAGCACTCACCTGCAGTACTCTGATCCGCAGTGGGGTGTCTTGCCCCCCGTATGCCATGCATTAACTTATAGTTTTTTGGATGGCATACTTAGTAGCGTGTATAAATTTTTTACCTGCACGGTTCTGCAATTCAATGTCTGCTATGCAGACTTAGGAAGTTTGACTGTTGCAAACTTGGTGAGTCTGATTTGCAGAGCTTAGTTCAAGCGGAGTTTACTTGTTCTGCTCTGCAAACCTAATAATTTTGACTAAGTCCGTTTTGCGGAGCTCAACTAGTTCGTCCTGCGAACTTTGATGAGTTCGTCCGTTGCAAACTTTCTTGAGTTTGACCTGCAGCTCAGTTCTGATCGTATGTCCTGCAGACTTAGGAAGTTTGTACTTTGCAAACTTTCTGAGACCGACATGCGGTTCAGTTCTTTGAGCCTGTCCTGCAGACTTCTTTTTTGAATCCGACCAGCGGATCAGTTCATTGAGTTTTTCCTTTGCAAACTTTCTGAGACCAACCTGCGGTTCACTTCTTTGAGCCTGTCCTGTAGACTTCTTTTCTGAGTCCGACTTGCGGATCAGTTCGTTGAGTTTGTCCTTTGTAAACTTTCTGAGACCGACCTGCGGTTCTCGCCGTCGATCCCCGCCGACATATGAATCTTTTGCTGAGTCCGACCTGCGGAGCTCAGTTCTTCAGTCCTGCTGACTTATAACTTTTTGCCGAGCAGGTCCAGATTTGTCTGACTTCTCGGACTTTATTTGAGCGAGCTGGGGCCAGTTTGTACTGACTTCCCGCATACTGTTGATCGTGCGTTTGTCCTGCAAACTCAATAGAGACCATGCGTAATGGAAAACAAAATAATATTAATTAATGTACCGTTTTCTTAATCTAGCGTAGTCTATTGGTGCCGTGCTTAGATGGAGAGCGGACTTACATAAGATTTGCTCGGGTGCGAGCTTCAAGTATGATGCCGAACTAAAGTCTGCCGAGTTGACCTGTGGTCTTATAAAAGATGCGCTCAAGTTGACCTGCAAATATGATGCCGAGCCGACCTGCGGTCTTATAAAAGATTCGCTCAAGTTGACCTGCAAATATGAGGCCGAGCCGACCTGCGGTCTTATAAAAGATTCGGTCAAGTTGAGATCCAAATGTGATGCCGAGCCAAGCTCGGTCTTAGCTCGACCCGCCATGTTCGGTAGAGTGAGTTCCAAAATAAATAAGATAGCTCGACCCGTCATGTTCGGTAGGGTGAATTCCATAATAAGATAGCTCGACCCGCCAGTTCGGTAGGGTGAGTTCCAAAACAAGATAGCTCGACCCGCCAGTTCGGTAGGGTGAGTTCCAATATAAGATAGCTCGACCCGCCATGTTCGGTAGGGTGAGTTCCAAAATAAGGTAGCTCGACCCGCCGTTCGGTAGGGTGAGTTCCAAAATAAGATAGCTCGACCCGCCAGTTCGGTAGGGTGAGTTCCAAAATAAGATAGCTCGACCCGTCATGTTCGGTAGGGTGAGTTCCAAAATAAGGTAGCTCGACCCCCCAGTTCGGTAGGTGAGTTCCAAAATAAGATGGGTCATTTAAGTTGTAAAAACGGGAATAAATTTCAATGAGGGCTCGTACCTGGACGGCTTGTATGAGAGAGCTCGCTGATAGAGAGCTCGTAGTTAGAGAGCTCGTTTAGATAGCTCATATTGGAGAGATTGATAGCTCAGCTCGGATTTTGGAGCCTGAGAGCTCGTCCCTGAGCCCGACCCGCTCATTTTAAACTGTCTGTCCTACAGACTTAGAGAGTTTTATTACAAACTTTCTGAGATTATAATGCATCTTTCCGGGGACGATCAGGTATCTAAACGGACTCCGATCGGCACGAAGTTTGGAGGGTTTGATCTTCCCTCCTGTCCCGGATTTTATCAATACAAAACACAAGTAATAAACCGGTTAACCTCAAGTGCAAGGATCGTAGTAAAGAGGCTATGCCGGGTCGATCTTACGGGGAACTAGACGAATGGTAACCCTAGCTTTTGTTTTTAACTAACTATTGCCACACAAATATGCAGAAAATAACTAGACAGAGGAGATTAATCCAATGCTAGGAAAGATTGAAAGCGATAAAAATAAACTAAAAGTGCAGGAAAATAAATTAACTAATCTAAACTAAGCTATGAGGATTGTAAATCAAGTTTATAAAAGACAAACGAGGATTGATCCACCTATCAACATGCATTGATCTATTATCTCGATTTTACGTGGTATTTACTTAGGTTGTGATTCACCTTACCTAAACATGAATTCCTAATTCCTTAGGCAATCCATCTATTAACCTAGTATCTTCCAATACTAAATTAACACGTTAAAAAGATCAAAGGTGTCAACTTTTACGTTAACGATCTAGTTTTTAGACTTACTAACTTCCGTTAATATAAATCTAATGAACTATTCTTATCTATGGTGATCTATGCTATTCAAGATTTCCATCAAACAATAACATATCAAGCATACAACATATCTCCCAATATAATTGCATTAAAACAAGAATATGCATAGATAAGAAACAACCGTAGTAAATACTCACAAGAAAAAGTCGAAATAAATAGATCAATTCAATGCCGATGGCTTCACAATTCTCGTTTGAAGGAGGTTCTAGCCTCTCGAGCATCCTCAAGAACCCGTAAAAGCGTAAAAATAACATACTACTAGCCTACTTTGATCGAATTTAAAGTTGCATAAAACTCGGAAATAAAAAGTGTAAAATCGCAGCCCAAAGCCGCCCCTAGAAATTTAGTGGTTCGAATTGTATGTATGAGATTGAGAAATCGCGCCTATTTATAGACTTTTAGGTCGGTTTAGGCTAAGGCGGTGCTTGGACGCCCGTCCACTATCTTGGACGCTCGTCCAACAGCTTCTGGACGGAGGTGAACGCTCGTTCAGAACGCGTCTGAACTCTCTGAATGTAAAATATGATTCTGGACGCTCGTCCACTTATCAAACGCCCGTTCGCCTTGGACGCTCGTTCGGCTCGATGAACGCTAGTCCAACCTTCGATCAAGACTTGATAATTCCATCTTTATCTTCTTTTCTTCTCTATCCAATTCACCATTATCTCTTTTAACTTGAATTAGCTCGAAATTCATCAACATTTGATCATCAATTGAGCCACATAATTGTACCTACATGACATCAAAAACACCGCAAAGCGTAACATAATTCCAATAAACATAAAATCATAATTAAAACATATAAATTCACCAACTTTGCGATTAACTCATTAAAAATATTATTTGCTCAATAATTCATTTAAACACTTAATTCCCATGCAATTAATACGAATATGGGGGAAAACATTATAAAATATAACGTCATAAATCATATAATTTCACCCTTAACAACTCCCCCACACTTAAACTTTGCTCGTCCCGAGCAAAACAAAACAAGATAAAGGCTCGGAAAGAATATAGACACCTCAACACATACACCACATAGTCAATAAATTAGAAGTTCACCCGTGTGTGTGTGCATAACCATAGCAAATTTCCACTAAATCCAAACTTGAATATTTCAAGCAAAACCAGCTAATACCCCCTTCAAACTAGTAATAAAAGATACTTATAAGATGCACCCTACAAACGTGACATATCCCGAGAAGAATGATCGAATATATCTAGGGCCTTTCGAAATACTCGTAGGATAATCCCTACAAGATATCTATCGGTTTATACTCTGGGATAAGATTAACGAAAACTAAGCCTTATTCATTTCATAACATATCTTAAGCCGATTGAATTCATTCACTTTAAACACACATTAGGGTGAGCTTTTGCCCTCATAGCGTAATAGGACATTTCGAGATAATCCCCTACCTTACTCCAATCATAAGGCAGCTTTTCCTAACTGTCGTGAGCTCTCAAATCATCATAGTGGTATAGACATACGTGGTATACCCTATCGCACTCAAATCATCGACTAGCTTCCGACACACACAATGATTCATTTTAAAATTTTCAACTTCTCATTTGACATTAGTTACGTGTTACTTATCACATTCAAACCTCTAGATATTCACAAGATCTCATACTTCGGATCTAAATACAAACTATCATAAATCTCAAGATATATACGTAGCACTAAGCACATGACTTATAAGAAAATAAAAAATTACTAATCCAAATGGGGTATAGCTTTATAAATTAGCTCATCATTCACTATGGCACGTGGGAAATAAATCTTGGTGAAACAACTAACCTATGGAACATATGGCATAAAGCATCGATGGATATAACAAACCGAACAAAAACATGCATTGCTCACTCGAGACAAAACAAAAATTTTGAAAATTTGGCTCATTTAGCTTAGCATAGAAATAATATCATGTAAGCAAATGTGTAGATACATATAGCTTATTCCCCTCCCCCACACTTAAATGACAACATGTCCTCATGTTGTGCGTAATTAAAAAAGAAAGAAAGTACTTAGCCGATTGTAGTTCGAAAGTGGCAAGTCCGGGAAGTGGCCATGGTCCGCATCCGTAAATGCTTGAGGAAATCGAGACCGTGGACCATCCACCGGAAAACCGAAATCGTCTAAAGCTCACAATCGCTATCGAAAATATCCCGCACACTTGAAAAACAAAGAAATACCTCGGGGGATACAAGGAATTATATCATATCGCGCAAAAGTGATAGAGATAAAGATAAGAGGAAATCGTAAGCAAAACAACACTTCGACCCTTTATAAGCCTAGACGGCCGACCGACAAAAACAACACAATCCGAATAAGATTAAAACAACTAGAACAAGGAAAAATAACTAAAGAAAGAAACTAATATAATAAGGGATATCTAGGATGCCTCCTAGTAGCGCTAGTAGTTATTGTCGTTAGCTCGACACATTGTAAGCTCACTGATCAAAGCCATTTAACCTTTCTCCGCCCCACTACCTCGTTTAAGCTCCGGTCCGTAGTGTGGTCTGCGTAAACAAGATCTAACGCATGGGGTTAAATCTTTGAAAGCTCTCCATACCTTTTTAAGTTTCCCCATGGTTGTGTTCTTTCTCCTCCGACTCCTCCGATGACGTTTAAGTTGTCGCTCCCTCTCAAACTCTTCCATATCAAGACTACCTCGCTAGAACTTCTTCGTACGGATCACTACCGTCATCCTCGGAGAACAAGTCGGGTGATAACTCGTCAAATTCTTCGACTTGAGTAACACCACATCCGAGAATATCGAGAAATTTAACAATCAAAGGTTTCTCTTTAGGTTCACCGATATAGTGCTTGCACCTTTGTCCATTAACTCGAAACGGTTCGCCGCTATAACCGCGAAGTTCTAGAACGCCTCCAGGAATGATTTGGAGAATCTCAAAAGGACCGGACCAACGAGTCCTCAACTTCCCAGAAACAAATGTAACCTAGAATTGTAAAGAAGAACTTGTTCGCCGACTTGGAATTCTCTCTTCTTAATCTTAGCATCGTGGAGTAGCTTCATCTTATCTTTGCCGATCCCGGCACTTTCATATGCCCGGAGTCCGAACTCGTCCACTCATGCAACCGCCGAAGTCGATGCCGTCCACACGTTTGGGAATCAAAGTTTAAAAACTTGGTAGCCCAAGAAGCTCTATGCTCTAGCTCGACCGGCGTATGACATGGTTTCCCGTAGACCATTTGATATGGAGATGTACCCATAGGAGTTTTATAGGCGGTCCTATAAGCCCATAATACATCATCCAACTTCGTACCCGCCTTTGCGATGACTATTCACCGTCTTCTCCAGATCCTCTTCAAGCTCGGTTGCTCCTCTCAACCCGACCACTAGTCATCGGATGATATGGTGTGCCGCCTTTTGTGACGAACACCATACTTCTCGAGGACTTTTTCCAAAGGTCGGTTGCAAAAGTGTGTCCCTTCATCACTGATCAAGGCACGTGGACAGCCAAACCTCACAAAGATGTTTTTCTTCAGAAATTTCATGACCGTTTTATGATCATTGTGAGGAGTGGCAATTGCCTCCACCCATTTCGAAACATAGTCAACGCAGACTAAGATGTATTTGTTACCGCAAGATGATGGGAATGGTCCCATAAAATCGATACCCCATACATCAAAGACTTCGCATTCGAGGATGGGTTTCAAAGGCATGTCAAACCGCCTTGTCAGAGCACCGGTTCTTTGGCATCTATCACAAGCTTTACAGAAAGCTTCTGTGTCCTTAAAAATTGTAGGCCAATAGAAACCGGACTGAAAGATCTTAGCAACGGTTTTCCAAGGACCAAAGTGACCTCCGGTGGGTCCACTATGGCATTGCTCAATAATATCACGTTGCTCGATTCGTGAACACATCTCCTAAGCAAACCATCTTTACAGATCTTAAAAAGATAAGGTTCATCCCAAACGAAATATTTCATATCGTAGAAGAACTTCTTCTTCTCTTGATAAGACATTTCAGGATCAAGATAACGGGCATGAAGGTAGTTCACAATGGAAGAATACCATGGAACAACAGAGGACAACCGTCTATCAACATAATGTTTTCTAGAGGATAGTAAAGATCTATATCATCGTGATCACTCTTCTCCTCACTTAACATTCTAGAAACGTGATCCGCCACTACATTTTCACCGCCCTTTTGTCCTTAATTTGAACGTCAAACTCTTGTAGGGTCGCATCCAACGCAAGAGGCGCGCGGTTTAGCATCCTTTTTAGTCATCGATACCGCAGCGCAACGTGATCGGCCCACACGATCACTTGAGCACCTAGCAAGTAACTACGGAACTTGTCCATAGCAAACACTACGGCCAATAATTCCTTTTCGGTAGTCGTATAGTTAACTTGCGAAGGATTCAACGTGTGGCGGCGTAATAGATAGGCCGGAACTTTCCTTCGATTCGTCGTCCTAAGACCGCACCAACAAGATAGTTGGATGCATCGCACATAAGCTCAAAAGGCAAGTTCCAAATACGCGATATAAGAATTGGAGCGGATATTAACCGATTCTTGAGCTCCTCAAACGCTTGCTTGCGCTTTTCATCGAAATTGAACTCAACGTCTTCCTTGAGCAGAGTAGATAGGGCTTGGCTACTTTGGAAAAATCTTGGATGAATCTCCTATAGAAACCGACATGTCCGAGGAAACCTCTGACTTCGCGTACATTCTTAGGATAACTCATCTTCTCAATGGCTTCTACCTTGGCCCTATCTACTTCTATACCTTTGGCGGACACTTTGTGGCCAAGAACTATTCCTTCATCTACCATAAAATGGCATTTCTCCCAATTTAGCACCAAGTTCTTTTCCACACATCTAGATAACACCTGATCAAGATTATCGAGGCAATCATCGAAGGATTGACCAAAGACCGAGAAATCATCCATAAAAATCTCCATGCACTTTTCAACTAGCCCGTCAAAGATTGCCATCATACACCTTTGAAATGTGGCTGGGGCATTACAGAGACCAAACGGCATCCGCCTGTAGGCGAATGTCCCATAAGGGCAAGTGAAAGTGGTCTTCTCTTGGTCAACAGGATCGATGGGTATCTGGAAGTATCCTGAATATCCATCCAGGAAGCAGTAGAATGCGTGCCCCGCCGTACGCTCAAGCATCCGGTCAATGAATGGAAGGGGGAAATGATCTTTCAAAGGTGACCTCATTGAGCTTTCGATAATCGATACATACTCGTATCCAAAACGAGCCTCAATGCTATCTCTTCTCCTTTCTCATTCTTCTCAATAGTAATTCCGCCTTTTTTGGGAACTACTTGAGTCGGGGAAACCCATTCACTGTCTGCAATGGCGTAAATGATACCCATATCTAGAAGTTTAATGATCTCCTTCTTGACTACCTCTTGCATGTGAGGGTTGAGCCTTCTCTGAGGCTGTCTAACTCGTTTTGCACCCTCCGCAGTCTTGATCTTGTGCATACAGATGTCGGGAGATATCCCTTGGATATCTCCCACCTGCCATCCAAAGGCTTTTTCATTTTTGCGCAAGACGTTTAACAGTTTAAGCTCTTCTATTCGAGATAGCTTGGCAGTAGATGATCAAAGGAAGCTTGTCACCTTCTCTTAAAAACACATACTTAAGATGTTTAGGCAACGGCTTCAGTACCAAATCTACAGGAGGATCCTCTAGACTTGATTTAAGATCGCCACTCTTCAACTCAACATCGCTGAGCTTACTTAGTAGTCCTACTGCCAAGGCTTCTTCTCTCAGCTCATCCTCAAATTCAGCTGCTAACTGATCTAGATTGACCACACCATGATTATTCAGATTATCAATTAGTCGCTCATATTCTGATTCTACAGCCATGACTTGCTTATCCATGAAGTCATCGAAATCATCAGAAGTCTCCTCAATGGAAAAGCCGGTTGGAGATCCAGAAGGTACATTGATAGATTTTGAAACACTATAGCTCACCTCTTGGTCACCAACTCGAATGGTCACATGCCCACCATCACAATCGATGAGGGCTCTAGCTGTAGATAGAAAAGGTCTTCCAAGAATCAAAGGGACATTTTCACTTTTCTCAATATCTAAAACGTACCAGTCAACTGGAAAGGTAAACCTATCTATTTGAACTAATACGTCTCTCAGGATTCCCTCTGCTTTCTTAGAAGATCTATCGAACCGCAAGTTCATGGTAGTGGGTTCTAGAAGACTTTGTAAACCAAGCCGATTGCAAACGTACAATGGCATCAAGCCGATGGATGCACCTGTGTCACATAAGGAATTTGGGAATACTAGGCCTCCCATCTGCAATGTGAGCACAAATTTTCCTGGGTCGCCCCTCTTGATTGGTACGCTTTCATAATTGACCATAGAACACTCCTTACCAACTGCTTGATCCATTTCTGCTAACTTCTTCTTGGAAGATACAACATCCTTGATGAACTTTGTATACTTAGGCATCTCGACCAAGACCTCGGATAATGGCATTTATTTACCCGAGTATTTTTCGAAGGTTTAGCACCTTCTCATACTTTTTGTCTTCAACCAATGGAATGTTGCTCTTCCTCGGTGGAAACGGAAGCTTCTTTAGATCACTCTCCGAAAAGACTTTCTTTGAGGATGCGCCGATAGCTTGATCTTCCAAATCTTTCCACCGAACTCGTCTTCTCATTCTTTTGATTAGTCGTGGATCGCCCACCGACTCTCACTTGATTCCTCATTCCTCGTGGATCGCCACCGAGGACTTCCAACCTTTCCACTTATCGTGGGATCGCCCACCGATTTTCAACTCCTTCACCTCTCGGGGATCACCACCCGAGTACTCGCTTGCGCCAAGCGGGATGATGGGTGCTCAACTTCCCCTCCCCGCCTTATCAATGGCAAGGGAGGGGCTAGTGGTTTCCCCGAAAGCCGTGGGGACCACTCACCGTGTACCGCTTCTTAAACTCATTGTACCGGCCTCCTCTTGTCCATAATGCATTGTTGGTACGAGGTCGCACATTGGCCGCCGCTAAATCGGCCCGAGCAAAGATGACCGCCCTTAGGATTTTTCTCGGTAAACCGGCGTATGCCCGGGGGTCTTGATGCTAATTGCTCACCAAATGCCGCTCTATTTGTCTCTCAAGACTTTTTATTGTCCTACTTTGCTCCTCCAACTTGGTTTCGAAAGTGTTGGATTGGGAGGGGCCTCGAGAGTTCGATGATTTTGAGGGAGAGGCCGATTGACCGATTTGGAAATGTAGAATTAGAATTGGCGGGCCAATTCTGATTGAACCTCGGGTTGGAAAAATTTGAGCTTTGGTTCTGAACATAACCAGGGTTTCTATTGAAATTTGAATTCGAATTAAAATTCGCATTCGGATTGAAACTGGAAGCTTGATTGAACCCTTGGTTCTGGAATTGATTCTGGCCAGATGGTTGATTAAATCTTTGGTTGTTCTGGCCATAGAACGCATTTACTTCGGCATTCTGCCCATTCATAGGACAGAATCTGGAAGTATGCCCCATATTATCACAGTTTTGGCATTGGACCTGAGTATACTGTCCATTACCACGGACATCATTGACTTGGTATGAAGAATTGGGGTTTAATCGACATTGGCCATTTACATGACCAAATTCGACAAAGAAGATTCGCAATACGTAACCCGAGGGTTCTCGCGGAAACGAAGGAGTCCGATTCATAGGATTTGGAGGTTGAGGACCGGCCATCCGCCTCGCAAAGATGGCGATCGACTTTGAACATTTACTTCCTCCACCTCGGGAGGAGGAGGAGCTTGGATGGCTTGATAAGAGGGGGCATAATTATATTTGGCAATGTCCTCGAACAATGCCCACCCCTCTTGAGGCGTTTTCCTCGAAAGCCCCACCTGATGAACTATTGACCATGCCCTTGGTGAGCTCGGTCAATCCACTGAAAAAGGTATTGACTTGCCTCTGCAAGTCTAACCCATGGTGGGGGCATTTACGAAGAAGAGCCTTGAATCTCTTCCATGCCTCAAAGAAAGATTCTCGTTTCCGCTTGATAGAAATTATAAATTTCCCTCAAACACTGAGCTGTCTTGGCAGGTGGAAAGTATTGACTTAAAAATTCTTTTTCCAATGCAGCCCAGGTGGTAATGGATTCCGTAGGGAGAGAGCTATACCACTCTTTAGCTTCTCCCTTCAAAGAGAACGGAAACAGTGTAAGTTTAATCACATCCTCACTCACACCTTGAATGCGTGTCGTACCACATATCTCCAGGAATGTGTGTACGTGTGTGTGAGGATTTTCAGAAGGGAACCCGTGAAACATTGATGCATGCTGCATCATCTGAATGAGACTGGGTTTGAGTTCGAAGGTTTGTGCGGTGATGGCTGGTAAGACGATAGCCGGGTTGACAGTTACTGCACCAGGCATGGCGTAGTCTGCCAATGTCCGTCTATCCTCGGCCGCCATAATTACTATTTCTTCGATCTCTTTTATCAACTTTCGTTCAATTTCTTGGTAGGCTGAACTTCCTTCGTCCGAAGGATCGGTAAAACGAAGTTTCCGCCTATCGGGTCGGACTATGGTCCGCTCGAGGTCGTGAAAAGAGTAAGAGTAATGGCCCTTTCGACTTCGAGTTTGCATAAACCGAAACCCAACTCAATTGAACAAAACCTAAAAACTACGAAATTAAAAACCTAAACTACGAAAAATTTAAAACAGTAGAAAAAAATCAAAATACTAAAAAGGCAAAAAAAAACGTGTTGAAATCTTCTCGAGCCCAAAATGGAAGGGAAAACAGTGGATTTTGACCTCGAAAACGGTGTCGACGGCCTTTGGCCGTCTGCCACGTCGTCGGCGTCGGAACGAGCTTCCGAATTGGGGTCCCGCGCGCCAATCCGACACTCGAGCCGAAAGTTATGGCCAAAATACTATCAAGTGCTAAAACGGACCCTTTTATCCTAAAATTTGATCGTGAAAGGTGTGGAGTCGACGATTCAACCTAAGAAACCTACCTACGACACTTACCTACGAGAAAAACAAAAACCTAATTGAAATAAAAATAAAAACTAATGGCGTACAGACGTACGGGCGTCCAATTAATCGGACGGGCGTCCTCCCGAGGAAGAACCGGACGGGCGTCAGTATGACTCGTACGCTCGTCCAACCGGAACAGTATTCGAACAGAGAGCAGAAAAGGAAAAGATAACAGAAAGCAGAGACTAAAACTCAAAAACAAAAGTCTATACTACAAATAACAAGAACAAATATTAATTAACAGAAAAAACAAATAAAAAAAAAAAAAAAAAAACAACTAAATCACCAACGAAAAACAGAAATAAAAACAAAAACCTAACCTAAATTACTAATGAAAAACAAAAACTAGACAACCGTCCGGTTCCCCGGCAACGGCGCCAAAAACTTGTCCCGGATTTTATCAATACAAAACACAAGTAATAAACCGGTTAACCTCAAGTGCAAGGATCGTAGTAAAGAGGCTATGCCGGGTCGATCTTACGGGGAACTAGACGAATGTTAACCCTAGCTTTTGTTTTTAACTAACTATTGCCACACAAATATGCAGAAAATAACTAGACAGAGGAGATTAATCCAATGCTAGGAAAGATTGAAAGCGATAAAAATAAACTAAAAGTGCAGGAAAATAAATTAACTAATCTAAACTAAGCTATGAGGATTGTAAATCAAGTTTATAAAAGACAAACGAGGATTGATCCACCTATCAACATGCATTGATCTATTATCTCGATTTTACGTGGTATTTACTTAGGTTGTGATTCACCTTACCTAAACATGAATTCCTAATTCCTTAGGCAATCCATCTATTAACCTAGTATCTTCCAATACTAAATTAACACGTTAAAAAGATCAAAGGTGTCAACTTTTACGTTAACGATCTAGTTTTTAGACTTACTAACTTCCGTTAATATAAATCTAATGAACTATTCTTATCTATGGTGATCTATGCTATTCAAGATTTCCATCAAACAATAACATATCAAGCATACAACATATCTCCCAATATAATTGCATTAAAACAAGAATATGCATAGATAAGAAACAACCGTAGTAAATACTCACAAGAAAAGTCGAAATAAATAGATCAATTCAATGCCGATGGCTTCACAATTCTCGTTTGAAGGAGGTTCTAGCCTCTCGAGCATCCTCAAGAACCCGTAAAAGCGTAAAAATAACATACTACTAGCCTACTTTGATCGAATTTAAAGTTGCATAAAACTCGAAATAAAAAGTGTAAAATCGCAGCCAAAGCCGCCCCTAGAAATTTAGGGTTCGAATTGTATGTATGAGATTGAGAAATCGCGCCTATTTATAGACTTTTAGGTCGGTTTAGGCTAAGGCGGTGCTTGGACGCCCGTCCACTATCTTGGACGCTCGTCCAACAAACCTTCGGACGGAGGTGAACGCTCGTTCGTAACGCGTCCGAACTCTCTCGAATGTAAAATATGATTCTCGGACGCTCGTCCACTTATCAAACGCCCGTTCGCTTGGACGCTCGTTCGGCTCGATGAACGCTAGTCCAAATTCGATCAAGACTTGATAATTCCATCTTTATCTTCTTTTCTTCTCTATCCAATTCACCATTATCTCTTTTAACTTGAATTAGCTCGAAATTCATCAACATTTGATCATCAATTGAGCCACATAATTGTACCTACATGACATCAAAAACACCGCAAAGCGTAACATAATTCCAATAAACATAAAATCATAATTAAAACATATAAATTCACCAACTTTGCGATTAACTCATTAAAAATATTATTTGCTCAATAATTCATTTAAACACTTAATTCCCATACAATTAATACGAATATGGGGGAAAACATTATAAAATATAACGTCATAAATCATATAATTTCACCCTTAACACCTCCTTATTCTTCAATCTGAACGGTGGAATACTTTTTCCAACGGTTGAAACTCCGGCAATAAGCCTCAGATCTGACTGCATTTTTGGTGGTTGCTGCGTTTTGGTGATACAACAGCTACTTTCCGGCTTCGATCGGACATATAAACGGGCTCCAATCGTCACGAAATTTGGAGAGCTTGTTCGTCACTCCATATTCTTCAATCTGAACGGTGGAATTCTTGTTTTAACGGTTCAATTTCCGGCAATCAACCACCAATCAGAATGCGTTTCTAGGGCTACTGCGTTCTGTTGTTACATCAGCAAATTTTCGGGGACGATCGGGCATCTAAACGGACTCCGATCGGCATGAAATTTGGAGGGTTTGTTCATCCTCCTTCTTATTCAATCTGAACGGTGGAATTTTTATTCCAACGGTTCGAACTCCAGCAATAAGCTTCGGATCTCACTGCATTTTCGGCATGTTTTTGCCATTAACTTGATCACGAACAACCTCGATCCACTACCGATGGAAGACCCTCCTTCCAGTGCCAATTGACGATGCTGGATTTCATATATGAATAAATCCGGGCCGTTTAATCTAGGGGTAATTGAACGAGGGATGTTTTTTTGGTGATTTTTAGACTGAGCTTGGGTTATTTTCCCAAGTTGCCTACGTATCCTGTTATGTTTCAGGAATCAAGTCTTTCGTAGTTCCTTAGGGTTGTTTATATAGGGGACGTCTCATCTCTTTCCTTGTCTTGCAAGGGATTGTATTATTATTATTAATTATTTTTCGTAAGGATTAACACGCATAAATCCCTATAATTTAGGGATAATTATGGACATATCTAATGTCAAGATCACAGTCATTATGACCTAGGATTCTTTCCCTGTTTATGTTCAGTAATCCCACACGTGGAATAAAAACCAGGTTGTACTGAGCGTCCTGCACTCAGCCCCCAAGACCACTATGGCCGATCTAGGTATCTCCTCTTCACCAAGCCTCAATCGACCTGCGGTGGCTGGAGGAGGAGTTCCTGCCGATCTCCCATCTGGGGTAAGGGACATGCCCTTAGCTATGTCTATGGGGATCCTGGCCCTTAACGCCATGCTTTTAGAGGCTAATCATTTATTGTATGACTTAAGAGGATGACACGTGACGTAGTTCGGGTCGGGCATCATCATCCGAGTATATTGGGTGCGGTGCCAATAACAATTCCTCTTATTTTGAGTTGGTTCGGAGCTTAATCAGTAACTTGCACTCTTTTTATTCGATTAGGAAGAGAGTGAGTGCATAAAATTAAAGAGCCGATACAAGGCTTGATCATGAACATATAACAACAATCTTCCTATTTTGATTGTTTTTTTAAAGAACCATAACTATCAGCTTAACAACAACATATAAACTAATTGTAACACATGTAAAACTCAACTATGCTTTGTCTTAACTTATGGACTCTAGCATTTCAAGCATGTAAGAGCATGTTTCACGTTAGTAAACATGTAGCATATTATCAGAACCGGACCGGACCGGACATTTAACCAAAAAAGACATAGGGTCACCGGATCAACGGTTCAACCGGTGAATCATTAGTTCAATTGATGGGTAATTACATATAATTCAAAAATATAATAATATATTAAAGATGTAAGAAAAAAAATTAAAATATGACATCCAAAACCAATTTCAAGATATTCCAAACACCCAAATCAGCAGAGCACTTTAGTTATCTGTAAAACCCATTCACCTTAGAAGAAATTAAGGTAGCTCTGTCGCGGTTGCCGGGAAAAAAAGTCTCCTGGACCAAACGGTATGCAAATGACCTTTATAAAAAAATTATGGCATGTTATTGGTCAACAAGTTGGAGACATTATTCTAGGTTGTTTGAATGGGGGTCGTGATATTGCAGTGTTAAATAAAACTTTCATATCCTTGATACCAAAGGTAAATGATGCATGCAAAATGACTGATTTCAGACCCATCAGTTTATGTAATTCAGTCTACAAATTAATCTCTCGAACTTTGGTGAATCGGTTGAAACGAGTGACGGACTCTCTCATATCATCGAACCAATCTGCTTTTATCAAGGGACGGCTAATAACTGACGATGTCATTGCAGCCTTCGAAGCTTTTCACTCTATGAAGCTAGGAAAAAAGGATACAACAACCACATTGCTCTAAAACTCGATATGATGAAAGCTTTTGATATAGTTGAATGGGGTTTTCTTCGGTCAGTTATGGCATCTATGAATTTTCCACACTCCATTGTCTCCATTATTATGGCCTGCATTACAACACCAACTTAATTATCAAGTCCTTATTAATGGAAATCCTTCTCAGCCCATTCGGCCTTCTAGAGGGATAAGGCATGGTGATCCATTATCACCTTTCTTATTTATCATATGTGCAAAGGGCTTCTCTTCTCTATTGAAATTTGCAGCATCTTCTGGCTCTCTTAACGGGGTTTCATTTGGCAAACAAAATCCTTTCGAGCTAACGCACCTTCTTTTTGCAGATGATATCCTACTTTTCTCGGAGGCCACACATAATTTTTGCGGAGAAATTATAAATATTTTGCAGGATTACGAGAATTTATCTGGCCAAAAAATCAATCTATCTAAATCCTCTATATATTTTAATAGGTAAATAAAAGCAGATAAACAAGCCGAGCTGCAGTCCATCTTGCAAATGTACCGAAGGGATCAGGAGGTGGGAAATATTTGGGATTACCGTTTGTTATCGGTAGGACGAAGACTGAAATTTTTGCATATATCAAAGAGAGAGTTCAAAAAAAGCTGAACGGTTTGAAAGGGAAGTTTTTATCCTCAGATGGCAAGGAGATCCTCATTAAGTCTGACATTCAGGCATTACCTCAATACGTTATGCAATGCTTTAAGCTCCCTAAGACTCTCATTGTGGAACTGGAGAAATGAAAGGCATTTTTTCTGGAGTTTAGCGGAAGGAAAAGATAAAATTCATTGGAAATCTTGGAAGACTTGTTGTAAAAATAAAGCAGAGGACGGACTTGGATTTTAAGACTTAGAGTGTTTCAACTCATCTCTATTAGCGAAGCAGGCTTGGAAACTTCTGCAACATCCAGATTCAGTAGCAGCTCGTGTTCTAAAAGGGAAATACTTTGACTCAAGAGACTTCTGGAGAGCCACCATCTGCTATCTGGTGTGGTATACTACATGGAAAAGAGCTACTTGCTCATGGCATAAGATGGAAAGTTGGCTCTGGAGAATCCATTGACATCTTAAATGATCCTTGGCTTCATGTGTTCCCCACTTTTCACGTGCGTTCTAATGTCAATTGCAGTCATTTTCGCAAGGTTTGTGATCTAATTGATCCTATATACTGTACTTGGAGAAGAGATGTTGTTCAAGAAAATTTTAATGCGTTTGAGGCAGAAAAAATTCTTTCTATTCATATTCCCCCACGCCGAGAGATGACAAAATAATATGGCATTTTACAAGCAATGGGGTGTATACGGTTAAGACGGGATACCAACTCGCTTATGACTTGAAATTTCGGCATACTGAGCTTGAAGCATCATCTTCTGCAACGTTTAGCTAGAAACTTTGGTCGAGTCTTTGGAAGCTGAAATTAAACCGTGCATAACTCATTTCTTTTGGCAACTTCTCAATAATGCCTTACCCACTGCGCACCAGAGGAGTTGGAAATGGCCAATGTCAAATTTGTTTGCGCCAAGAGGAGTCGTTATGGCACTGCCTCATTGACTGCGACATCCCGAGAGCTGACTGGGAAACATATAACATTGGTATTGATATTTCCAATATTCAAACCCATTCTCTTCAAAATTGGTTTGATGAGATTCTTAAATTAGTAGATCAAGCAGACTTGGTTCGAATCATATGCATGTTGTGGAACATCTAGAAAGCTAGAAATGGATGGTTGTTTGAAGGGAAAATGGTGAATGTTCAATCCATCTTAGTTCACTCCCAGGTAGAAGTAGAAAAATATATGGAGGCCATCACGAAGAACTCGAACATTGGTCATCACCATCCTCTTGAGATCAAGTGGAAGCCCCCTCCTTCTAAGACTCTAAAATTCAATGTAGATGCGGCTTTCGGTGAATCATCGTCAGCAGTGGGTGGCTTACTACGCAACAGTCAAGGAAAAATAATCCGCTGCTTTGCCAAGAAACTTAAAGGTTTGTCCATGGTTCTTACTCACATTACTGTTTCCAAAGTACAATAAAATTTTTGGCTAAAATTGTTATGGACCTGAAAGCGGCATTGTGTACTGAATGTCAATGAAAAAGGGAAAATGTAAAGTTGAAAGATTAGGAATTATAAACTCTCTCCTTTTTTGTTCTTTTTTATAAGCATAAACTTAAATCCATGGTTAAACTTTTTGTGAAAGGGTGTTTATGTGTGCACTTGCATTACAAATTTTAATAATATGAACACTTTCTCTTAGTTATATTTGCTTTGGCCCTGGACTTAGATTCTCCATCATTCTTTCAAGGAGAATGGACACTGCAAGCCGCCAGAGTGGTGGCATGATGTGGTTCTTCAAAGACAAATGATTCGATGACAAAAGCATTCATTGGATGTTAAACAAGTGTAAGCGTTTAGAGCATGTAACCGGTGAGACAGCCTCAGAAAAATGGGCCTACTTGAGAAGCATAGGCATTCAAGAGAGAATACTTCCTTGTGTTGTTAAGAAGTGTCCCAAGATTCTTGTTCTTGGCTTGCAAGAAAGACTAGTGCCCATGGTTGAGTGCCTTGCTACATTAGCTTCAAAACCTTCAGAAGTCACCTCAGCCATTATTAGATTTCCCAACATATTGTCTCACAATGTTGAAGAGAAGATTTGTCCTATGCTTGCTTTCTTTGAATCACTCGGGGTACCCGAGAAGCAACTTGGTAAGATTTTACCGTTGAATCCAAGAATCATTAGCTACAGTATTGATTCGAAGCTTTCGGAGATCGTTGAGTTTCTTGTCGGTTTGGGGCTATCTAAAGAAGGAATGATCAGTAAGGTTCTGTTGAAGAACCCTTTCATTGTAGGATATATTGTTGAAAAACGATTACGCCCCATGACATATTTTTTGAGTTCCTTAGGCCTAGCTGAAATGGATCTCAAAATGGTGGTTATGAACTTCCCTGAAATTTTGTGCAGGGATGCTGTTAGTTTTGTGATTTGATCTCTAAAACTGGTGGAACTAATCTGAAAGCTGAAACTGAGTTTTGTGAAGTGAAACTGAGTTTTGGAAAAAGCTGAGTAAACTGTGTTTTGGAGAAAACTGAGTTTTGGCTAAACTGAGTCTGCTGAGTTCTACATCTGAGTTTGTTGATTACAAGTGAGTTTTCTGAAAAGTGAGTTTTAAGAAAAGTGAGTTTTCTAGGAAAGTCAGTTTTGAGATGAGTTTCGTCTGGTGGATAACAGCTGGAGCTGGGGTCCATATTTGGGGCATTTATGACATTTCCGACAAAGATCTTTGACGGTTAGGGTTTGGGATGTTCGGAAATGAAACGAGTAGCGCAGCGGAAAATTAAATTGATTTCCCGATCCTGGATCGTCTCCGTTTAAACAATAAACATATAAGAGAGGGGACGGTACTATTACCTTGGTTGATCTAAAAGATCGACGCTTTGACCGTCCGGTAGAATTAGATGTGCGCGAGCCGTCCAAGCGTCCGGCCTCTACCAGTAATCCACACGAGCACCTCGCCGGAATCCCGCCAAGGATTGCTATTAGAAAAACCCAACTGCTAGATCGGTCTTTTCTCTCTCGAAAATCTCACAAGAAGCTCTCTTTTATTTTCACAAGAATTCTAAACTCTTGAAATTATGATGTACAAAAGAGCTAACCAACCCTTTGCTTATATAGAGCAAAGTGGCGCCCCAATCACTATTAAAATCCTTGGGGATTAAGTCTTGTGTTAATTAGGGAGAAAGAAACCTTTTCCTAATAAAATAAGGAAAATCCCTTAGATTGATTTATCTCATTTAATTTAATATCTTAAATTAAATATTTCCAAAATATCGTCAATATCTTATATTGACTATATTTATCTTATTACCATAAATCTATTTTTCCAAAATCAATTAATATCCAATATTAATATTATGGTAATCTTATTAATTAAATTGCACAAATCAAATGTATCCTATACAAAAGATGTATGGCGCCACACTACTTGCAATTCACGTGGCCATATATATATATATATATATATATATATATATATATATATATATATATATATATATATATATATTTATTTATTTTAATTAATATCTTGTATTATATTTATTCATAATAAATAAATACCACCATATTAATTTCCACTATAACCTTTATAGTATTAGATAAACTTTCCTTATTTGGTTATCAACTATAACCACATTTTAATCCGACTCGATGTTCATATGTGTGTGACCCGATAGGCTTCCGAATATGTTGGCCGTAGACATAAGGCGCAATTACAAAAATACCCTTTTACCTCTAACGATCATGGATAGCGTCTAGCAACACGTCCGCGACCCCCAATCATCGGAAGAGTCAATACGCAATGACTGCTACCTTTCATGCGCTCGGTTAACTTACAATCCTATCGTTGTAATAATATCCATACGGTCGTACGTCGAGTGTCAAGCATTGACGACCGTATCTTATAATCCGGATATCATGCTCTCTCGATGAAACTCATTTACTTCCACTTTGCAAAGATTCACGAGAGTAAGATATTCCTTATAAGAAGGCCCTTTCGGATATTCAACCCTACTCTTGGCGTACGCGATTCCCAGACGACCTAACATGTGTACTCCGCATGCTTCATTATCATACCCAATCACTATCGCATGATCGCCCCATGGTTAGGGGAAACCTCAATAGTGTCAAAGCATGACAATCCACACCGTGATGCCATGTAGACTCCGGTCCTAAGGATAATTACACAACCATCACATAGTGTGACACTTAACAGTGTAAGTGGGTCAGTCTAACGTACGCATTCTCTAATACATGTCCACGTACAGTCCAAGTGTCTCTACACTTCGATAGACGAGATCTATCTCTGCCTTTAAAGACAGAAGACATCTAATACGTGCTAGTCTGTACGCACTATTAATGCCCTGTTTAATTGTACATCAGCCTAGAGACATTTAAG
The DNA here is from genome assembly GCA_036785695.1 of Gentiana straminea. Taxonomy (NCBI): domain Eukaryota; kingdom Viridiplantae; phylum Streptophyta; class Magnoliopsida; order Gentianales; family Gentianaceae; genus Gentiana; species Gentiana straminea. Next base: position 6,796,396 of record JAVUPR010000497.1, on the reverse strand, counting down.
TATCAAACTTATTAAAGTGATTAGAGATCTCATCAACCATAATTGCCTATCATGGTTTCTCTACCACAGTTTAATACTAAGGACGTTATCATATAACAATTCATAATTGGTTCTTTGAAAGAACAAATATATGACAAAAGAAAATCCATTTATAATATATATACAATCATAAAGAAATAGTAGAAATGATCCGACCGGTCGGATCCGGTCCAACCCGATTGGGTTTAGGACACTATTTCAATAATCTCCCACTTGGACTAAAACCAATCACTCGTACACACAAGACCAAGTTGAAACACAAGAATCTCATGGAATACTCGCAGCCAGCCCCAGCCTTGAACGGATCGCTATCTGTGGGGACTCAGACTATCTTCATATCATGCTCCCAATGACCTAGTCAAAATGAACCGCCTCAACACACATGAATCTCTGATGAGACCCTGGTCCCTGCTCCAAGCAATGTATCCACAACTATATAAGCTATATAGTAAAGGTGGAAGGACCGTACAAGGTTCAGGAATGAACCTTCTAGATCCATGTACTGCTTCCGCTGCGCCTCCGAGGCACATACTATGTTTTGGCTTAGTTGTAGAATTTACAAAGCGATCCCCCCCCCACACACACATATATATATATATATATATATATATATATATATATATATATATATATATATATATATATATATATAATCATAAAAATAGTAGAAATGATCCGACCCGGTCGGATCCGGTCCAACCCGATTGGGTTTAGGACACTATTTCAACATGGGATTTGTGCCTATCAATACCAAAGTTGTAATCAATGCAAAGTGTGTCTTTCAAAGTGTTATTCACACACTTGTGAAAACCTTGTAATTTCGTGCATAGTAAAATATCTCCTTTTTTGTCCGTGGAGTAGTCGGCACAACGCCGGAAACCACGTTAAATCACCGTGTTCTCTTTGTTTTTGTGTTTTATCAATTTATGCCTTATTTTTCTGTTAGATTGCATCTGTTTTATCTTTCCTCAAGTGCAACTTTCTCATCTGTGTTTCAACAAACTGGTATCGGAGCGTCAGGTTCAAGATTCAGAGAGATTTGCAGGTTGAACGGAGTTGATCTTCACCAAGACCGATGACCGGTGCTAGGATTTTGTGATCAAAGGTCTGTTCTTTAGCAAGAAAGATGTCAGCAGTTAACGTAAAGATTAATAAATTTACAAGGAGGAACAGTTTCAGTCTGTGGCAAATCAAGATGTGGGCCTTGTTAAAACAACAAGGATTGTGGACTCCTTTATCCGGTAAAGGAGATGCCAGTGCATCATATTACGCCAGTCTGGAGGAGAAAGCACATTCCACCATCATGTTATGCTTGTATGATGATGTTATCATAGAATTTGCTGAGGAAGACACCGCTGCTAAGTTATGGTCAAAGCTTGAAACACTGTATATAACTAAGTCATTGACTAACAAGTTGCTGCTAAAGCAGATACTGTTTAGCCTAAGGATGCATGAGGGGGATCAGCTGGGAGATTATCTTGATCAGTTGAATACAATATTACTTGATCTCAGGAATGTTGATGTGAAGATTGAAGATGAAGCTCTGATTTTGTTGGTATCACTACCAGCTTCTTATGAGAACTTTGTGCAGTCCTTCATAGTTGGGAAGGATACAGTTGCATTGGAAGATGTAAGGTCCGCTTTACATACTAGGGAGCTGAGACATAAGGTAGTTAGGGCAGACAGCTAGGCTGTTGGACTGTAAGTCAGCAGCAATGGTGGAAAAAGGCATGGGCAGCAGTCTAGGAAGAAAAATAAATCCAAGAAGACAAGGTCCAAAGGTCCTAAATCCACAGATGTTTGCAATTACTGTAAGGAGCAGGGACATTGGAAGTCCAACTTTCCAAAGAAAAAGAAGCAGCAGGAGAATAGTTTTGGAACAGCTGATGTTGCAGCTGAGTTTGATTCAGAGGCGGACATGGTTCTAGTAGCAGGAGAGTCAGCACATCATGCTGGTGTGTGGATTCTGGACTCTGGAGTATCTTATCATATTTGTCCACACAGAGAGTGGTTCTCAAGTTATCAACAGATAGATGGTGGTCATATAGCTATGGCAAACATCAAGGTCTGCAAGATAGTTGGGATTTGCTTAGTTCAGTTGAGGACAGAGGATGATCAATTCTGTATGTTGAGTGTAGTTAGACATGTTCCACATATGACCAAGAACTTGGTATCTCTCAGTCTTTTAGACAACAAGGGATTCAGTTTTAAGGGTGGAGGTGGAAAACTGAGTGTCTACAAAAACTTAGTTTCAGTTCTCGGAGGAGTCAAAAGGGGAACCTTGTATATTTTGCAAGGATCAATTGTGTCTGGGTCTGCTGCTGTAGCATCTGCTGAAGTTCATCAGTCACAGCTGACAAAAACTGTGGCACATGAGACTGGGTCACATGGGTGAAACGAGGATGCATATTCTTTCTCAGAAAGATCTTTTTAGGGGATGTAAGGTCAAGAATCTGGACTTTTGTGAGCTTTGTGTGTTTGGGAAGCTTCATAGGGGCAAGTTCTCAAAAGGGATACACAGCACAAAGTCATCATTTGATTACATTCATTCTGATTGTTGGGGGCCATCAAAGGTGGAGTCATTGGGTAGTCATAGATATTTGTGTCATTTATAGATGACTATTCAAGAAAGACTGGGGTGGTGATGATGAAACACAAAGTGAGGCATTCAAGAGCTTCTTGCAGTGGAAGGCTCTAGTTGAAAATCAGTTGGGGAAGAAGATCAAGAGGCTTCATACATATAATGGTCTGGAATTCTGCTTGAATGAGTTTGATGAGTTGTGCAGAAATTAGGGTATTGCCAGACATCATACAGTCATGAATACTCCTCAGCAAAATGGTGTAGCTGAAAGAATGAATCAAACTCTTCTGGAGAGAGCAAGATGCATACTCTCTCATGTTGGTTTGTCAAGAAGATTTTGGGCAGAAGCTGTAAGCACAGCTTGTTACTTAATCAACATGAGTCCTCACACAGGGATCAGTTTCAAGACACAAGTTGTAATGTGGCCAGGAAAGCCTGATGATTACTCAGTTCTAAGGGTATTTGGAAGCACAGTTTACTATCATGTCAGTGAAGGAAAACTGGAACCAATGGCCAAGAAAGGTGTGTTTGTGGGGTATGGTGATAGAGTGAAATGTACTAGGATCTGGTCATCAGTAGAGAACAGAGTTATTCTCAGCAGTGATGTTGTTTTCGGTGAGAATTCTATGATCAGCTCATCAGTGGGGAGGATTGGTGAAACTGAAACCAGTGCTGAAACTAAGAAAACTGACAGTAAGGTGGAGCTTTAGGTGGAGTCAGCTGAGATGCAACACTCAGCTGAACAAAGTCAGTTTTCATCTGATATGGTTACTGAATCCAAGCCGCTTAGGCGAACAGGGGGCCACCGAGCGTCAAACCGATATTGGTCGAAAGTATAGGCCGTCGGCGAGAGTTAGAAGATCCAATGTTGGGATACCTCCCAGAAGGTATGGATTTGAAGATTTGGCTAGATATGCACTTCAGGTTGCATAAGAGGTGGATGGTTTGGAACCTTCTATTTACAGGGAAGCATGACATGTTCTGAGTCATCTCAATGGCTTGCTACCATGTGAGATGAAATGGAGTCATTAATGAAGAATCAGACTTGGGATCTTGTTAAACATCCAGCTGATAGGAGAGTTGTTAAATGCAAATGGATCTTCAAGAAAAATGAAGGATTGACTGAGGCAGAAGGAGTCAAGTATAAGGCACGTTTGGTTGTTAGAGGGTTCAGTCAAAAAGAAGGTGTGGACTTTGATAAGATATTCTCACCAGTAGTGATATGAAAACTAAGGATCTAGATTTAAGTATTCAACAAAATAAGCTAGTAATCATGTTTTATGAAGAGAAAACAAGAAGAAATGAAAACTTACTAGAACAAATGGATTTAGAACGAAAATGAAAGGATAGGAGCAGCTTAGATCCACCCTCGGAGTCGCACTTCGGGTTTCTCCAAGTTCGAGAATATCGCACAAAGGTCGCTCACACCTTTGATAAATTCTCTAGTTAAACCTTCACCCAGTCACAAGGAAAAGTTTTAACTATTTGTTTCAATCACTGAAACTTTAAAATATATAATATTTCACTCAAATATAACTTAGGTTTATACAAGGCAAGTTACAATCCTTATATAGAATTCAAAATAACTAGCTACTCCCAAACTAGCAATGTGGGACAAAAATACTTATAGTTTTGAGTTTGGGAGTTAGAATCATGCTAAAACCGATGTGGGAGACTTAAGCCACGTCCAAGGCATGTCTAGGACAAGTCTTGGACATGTCTTGGGTGCAATCTTGGACAAGGTCCATTTTTAGTAGGGATAGTTTCCAAAATTTAAAGAGTCATCTCAATGGCTTGCTACCATGAATGAGATGAAATGGAGTCATTAATGAAGAATCGTACTTGGGATCTTGTTAAACATCCAAATATGAAACGACTTGAACAAATACGGAATTCGGATTGGACAGATTCAAAGAAAATGATGTGAACAAGGATGAACAAGAAATTCACTAGATAGGAGAATTTGAAATGATAAGGACGAGTTGTTAAATGCAAATGTGGGACAAAAATGGATCTTCAAGAAAAATGAAGGATTGACCAAGACATGTCTTGGTGCAGGAGTCAAGTATAAGGCACGTTTGGTTGTTAGAGGGTTTGGGAATGGAAGGTTTAGTTTCCCAAAAAGAAAGTGTGGACTTTGATAAGATATTCTCAAAAATACGCAGTCAAAACAAAATGACATACTTAATATATAAGTCTTCAATCGTGAGTAGTTACTTCAATCGGAGTGTTACTAGCAATGGTGGCACATCAAGACCTTAAAATTGAGCAGTTAGATGCGAAGACATATTTTCTACATGGTGAGGTAGACAAAGAGATATACATGACTCGACCCAAACAAGTCCATTGACTATAGCATCATCAACGGCATAACCGAATCACCATGGAGTGTTGGCCTCAAATCCTGAACGAGTATCATAGTTAAGGGATTTCAAGTTCTTGGTAAAGAAGGATTTGTTTGTAAGCCGAAAAAAGTCCTTGTATGGATTGAAGCAGTCTAGGCAGTGGTATAAAAGATTTGACAGTTACATGATCCAGCTGGGTTATAGCAGAAGTCCTTATGATTGTTGTGTCTACAATAGTCAGCTAGAAGATGGATAGTACATCTATCTTGTTCTATATGTGGATGATATGCTGATAGCTGCAAGTAAGAAGTTCGATATTCAGAATCTGAAAGACCTTCTTAGTGCTAATTTGAATAAAAGATTTGGGTGCAGCCAAGAAAATCTTGGGGATGGAGATCTGGAGAGATAGAAGCCAGAAGAAACTATTTTTATCTCAAGGATGGCTATATACAGAAGATTTTGGCCAAGTATGGTATGTCTGCTGCAAAGCCAATAGATACTCCTGTGGCATCAAATGTTCATTTGTCAGTTTATGCTTCATAGTCAGCTAGGGAGAATGAATATATGTCAAAAGTTCCCTATGCTAGTGCAGTTGGTAGTCTGATGTATGCCATGGTGTGCACTAGGCCTGATCTGGCTCGGCAGTCAGTGTTGTTAGCAGGGTTTATGGCTCAACCTGGAAAGGAACACTGGAAATCTGTGAAAAGAATGTTCAGGTTCCTTAGAGGTACATCTGATGTTGGTCTCATTTATGGAGGTGATACTCAGAGTTTGGTCACAGGATACTGTGATGCTGATTATGCAGGTGATGTGGACAGTAGAAAATCAATGACTGGTTATGTTTCACATTGGGGAATTCAAAAAACAACTTTGCAAGCAACAGTAGCTTTATCAACAACTGAGGTAGCGTATATGGCTCTTACTGTAGCCAAGGAAGCAATCTGGTTGAAGATCCTAGTCAGTGATTTGGGTCTGCATCAGGATCAAGCTGAGATTTATTGTGACAGCTTGAGTGCAATTTGTCTAGCTAAGGACCAGGTTCATCATGAGTGAACCAAGCATATTGATGTGAGATATCATTTTCTGAGAAATGAGAAGAGGGTTGTAGTGAAGAAGATCAGCACAAAGGAAAATCCTGCTGATATGCTTACTAAACCAGTTCAACAAAGCAAGTTTCAGTTGTGTCTAGACTTACTTAACATTCAAAGCGTATAATCCGTTTTCTGGAAACTAAGTTGAGGGCAGGTCAGCTGAGTGGATTCTGTGGAGAAGTCTGGTACGAGTACGTCCTGGCATTGAAGAATGCATCTGGTACAAGTACATCTGAATTATGCAATCTGGTGACGTTGAATGAGAGTTCAAGTCAAGGTGGAGATTTGTTAGTTTTGTGAATTGATCTCTAAAACTGGTGGAACTAATCTGAAAGCTGAAACTGAGTTTTGGGAAAAGCTGAGAAAGCTGAGTTTTGGAGAAAACTGAGTTTTGGTGAAACTGAGTTTGCTTAGTTTTGCATCTGAGTTTGTTGATTACAAGTGAGTTTTCTGAAAAGTGAGTTTTCAAGAAAAGTTTTTCTGGGAAAGTCAGTTTTGAGATGAGTTTCGTCTGGTGGATAACAGCTGGAGCTGGGTCCCACATCTAGGGTATTTATGACAATTCCGACAAAGATTTTTGGCGGTTAGGGTTTGAGAATTGTGCCTATAAATACCAAAGTTTTAATCAATGCAAAGTGTGTCTTTCAAAGTGTTATTCACACCCTTGTGAAAACCTTATAATTTTGTGTATAATTCTGTGCATAATAAAATATCTCCTTTGCTGTCCGTGGAGTAGTCAGCACAACGCCGGAAACCACGTTAAATCACCGTGTTCTCTTTGTTTCTGTGTTTTATCAATTTGCGCCTTATTTTTCTATAGATTGCATCTGTTTTATCTTTTTTCAAGTGCAAGTTTCTCGTCTGTGTTTCAACAGATGCCAACAAGATTCTGAGGCCTAATTTTCTTTACCTGAAATCTTGTGGATTTGAGCATGAGGAAATCGTTGCTTTGGTGAGTGGCTACCCTCCCGTGCTCATAAAAAGTATCAATAATTCGTTGGAACCGAGACTTAAGTTCTTGGTTGATGTAATGGGGACAAATCAGTGAAATTGCTGGTTTTCCCAACTTTTTTCGACACGGGTTGAAGAAAAGATTAGCATCGCGGCATAAACAACTGAAAAAAAGAGACATAGACTGTAGTTTGATCAGCTTGAGTGACATGTTGGAGTGTAACAACAAGAAGTTCGTAGCCAAGTTTCATTTGGTATAGGAACTAGCTTTTAAAGTATGTCCGCGAATATCTCATTTTCCAATGGAAATTCTTGCCCAAAATGAGGTGTGTTTGTAGCCTATGTGATGTTTATGAAAAGGCAGATTGATATTTGAAGGCTTGTGCTATGTCTTTTTATACACGTATATACAGGACCCAATGTGCTGTTGAAAATAAAATAAAATAAAATTGTAGTTGCATAAAAACACATAATGATTGTTTCCATGGAAATCGGTTCAACAAAACAATAAACTCTCCAACCTTCTATATAGTAGCAATACGTCGACTAATCTTCTCCAACCTTGAACTTTTATTGATTGAAATTAAACTCTCATAGCAAGTTACAACTTCTTCTGGCTCTGAACTATGTTCATACCAAACATCTTCAGCAGGTTGATATACTAATTCACCTTTTGAAAGATCATAACAAACCATCTTCTTCTTAAAAGCCCTACTCGTATCCGCATCCCTTTCCATTGTTAGAAGGAGAAGTTTATCTGCTTTCAAAAAACATAACGGCTCCGCATAGTAGATGCTGTTGATAGAATATTGTTTAGTCCAAGACTCTGTGACACCATACTCTTTCATCACCCATACGTCCACGAGCCCTTGTTCAGCAAATCCAACCACCAACGCAATGCACGAATTGTCAACCTTAAACAGATGGGGATACACTGGGATCTCGTAATAATCGTTCCAACCGTGAGGAAACTCAATCTCTTGAATTAATTTATTATTAGCCACGTTAAAAGTAAGTATCCGATAAAGTCTAGGGTCTCGAGAGTCGTCTCGATCATACTCGTCTCGATATATCAACCAATGGATGGATCCATGGGAGAAGAAGGAATTAGGAAAGAAACCGTAAGACGAGAAACCGTAAGACGATGCCAGAGTCATAAATTCAGGCATCTCAACCATCGTCCAAGAATCTGTCATTACATGGTATACAACACATTTGTTGTCGCTTAGCCCTGGCCCTGGACTATAATCATCATCGGTTAGTTTTGGACGATAAAAAACAGATATTATTTGAACTACAATATAATCCTTTGTACAATCATCATATCCAAATCCCACCGCTTGTCTATGGTATTTGCAATTAGATACAAATCCCGCAGCTTTTAAAAGGTAGTAGTGATGATCATCAGAGAGTGCCTCAGGGACTGACTTAGGGTGTGCCACAGAGAATGCATCAGGGAGTTGCTTGATTTCTCTTAGGGCAGGATTCAATAAATAGATAGTTTGATCACGGTCCTCTAAGCAAACTATGCCGTTGACATGCTCGAGACAGCTTGTTCCTGTATAAATACTATATGAAGATGCTTTCAAACCGCGGGTGACGAGGTATTCGTAATCATCGTAACAAGTAATATAACCAACATAGCAGTCATATTTCATATTGACAAGAATGAGGGACTCATCATCCCTGGCAATTTGGTAAGCCAGATGCTTTTGTTTGAAGACGGGATTGTTTATTTGAGAAAACCAATCCTTACACACAGATCGTAACTGCAGCAGTGTTCGCACCCGCAATCTCTTAAAGATCTCAAAAACAATGCATTCAGGAAGGTCCATCATCATCGTCGTCATCTCAATAAATCAAACCAAGATCGAGAGACTGAATGAATGCAGGATATAATTAGGTTTTCTTGTGTTCTTAGGGAGTACGGTAAGTATCGATTTATTGTGTTTTTTTTAGGGCAGAAAAACCGGTTTATAATTTGATCTAATTAATGGGTTTCCATATCCAAAAATATTTGGGCTTTTAATAGAAAAAAACAAAAATATTTGGGCTTTGGCAAATTTTAATGATATGAACACTTTAATAATTCCTTAAAAAAAAAAAAAAATAAAAAAAAAAACCGTTCAGAAAGAAAGGGGGAGGATTTCAGTCTTAGAGATCGGCTCGTTAGGAAGCCTAACAGGCTCTTAGGATGGAAAATGGAAGAAACTCAAACCGACCCATGGCGCTAAAGAAAACACAAGGATTTTTTCGGTCTCCACACACAATGCACGGTCCAGTGCATATCAAAGGATCCGAATTTATTTCTAAAGCTCATGACCAGTCCAACGGTAGATCGTTTTCTACAGAATTCTATAAAAACGTGCACAATATATAATTCTAAAACACAAATTCTATAAACACTACATAAAATTTGATATTTGAAGGCTTGTGCTATGTAGAAACTTGTTTTTGCATAATTTAATTCTCTGTTCTGTCTTCCGCCGGCGTTGTGACAAAGTTGAATAGTACATTTTGAAACAATCAAATAAGTGAAATGCATAGCATAGATGTATATAAGAGATGCATCATGCACATATAACAACAATCTTCCCATTTTGATTTTTTTTTTAAAGAACCACAACTATCAGCTTAACAACAACATATAAACTAATTGTAACACATGTAAAACTCAACTATGCTTCGTCTTAATTATGGACTCTAGCATTTCAAGCAAGTAAGAGCATGTTTCAGTTAGTAAACATGTAAACATGTAGTATATTTATCAGAACCGGACCGGACACTCAACCGAAAAAGACATTGGTCACCGGGTCAACGGTTCAACCGGTGAGTCATTGGTTCAACTGATGGATAATTACACATTATTCAAAAATATAATAATATATTAAAGATGTAAGAATAAAAATTAAAATATGACATCCATAACCAATTCCAAGATATTCCAAACACCCAAATCACAAGCAAAGTACAAATGAAATATGTAAATTTTAAATAAATCATTACAGTGAAAACCCACAAAAGTTAAAACTTTTCAGTTGCCGATAAAAAAACAATAAAAAGAATTGAAAAACTCACACTTTTCAGTTTTCACAAGTAATCCAACGGAAGAGAAAGAAAAAGAACATAGAAAAGAAAAAAAATATCGGAACAAGAATGAAGAAAATTGTCATGATTATACATAATTGATTTGGAAATTTGTAAAGAAAATAACATAAAATTAAATTTACATGAGCTTGAAATGTATGCTGAATGTTGAATGACTTGAATCTTAATGAGAAGAGTGAATTTATGGAGCAGTAATTGTTGAATGGGTGAAGGGATGAGAAAGCAAATAATGGAGGAGTGAATTTAGAGATTTTGCGTTTTGGTGTGATTATAGAAGGATAAAACATTTATTTTGTTTTCTAAGTTTGTTGGTCCCTTGGAAAGGCTAACACAAGTTTAGAGGGGGGGGGGGGGGGGGTGAATAAACTTGTCCCTAAAACTAGATTTAAAACAAATTAAGGTTCAATTAAAACTTGTGTGGAGTTAAGTGACTAAGTGAGTTTAAGTCAAACTGACTTAAGAAAAAACTGAGTCAATTGGCAGCGGATATAATTCTAGCCTTTTTCTTGATCTTGTTATTCTGTATGAAAGCTAAGTGTGTTAAATTGAATTCTGATGAATGTCAGTCTGTGAGCTGTGATATGTATAACAATCAATTATCAAAATGCTGAAGATAAATGCTAAGTGAATAAATAAATGCGTAAAGTAAATGAGGCAGATATTATAGAGGTTCCAGGTGGTGTAATCCTATACGTCTTCTCTTCCCCTGTGGTGCGGAGGAAAATTCCACTAGAACTTTTTGAGGTGAACTGTTACAAAAAGTCCTAAACAATAGTCCTTGGCTAATCCCTAGCTTCACTATCTAAACAGTTGTAGAACATGTAGAATTGCTGCTCTTCAATTGCTTGAACACTGGTCCTTGAAGGGTTACGTATGCCTCTTCACCAGCTACCACCACAAACACAGTCTACCCGACTATTTGTAACAACTGTCCTTGGCAAAACCTTCCCGGTTTGCTTCACAGTCTAAACCTTTGATGTAGAATCAAAGTTGGGCTGAGAATCAATAAATTGATTCTTGTTTGTGGTTCTTCAAAGTGTTTGAATCTGGATAAATTCTGTGTAGCTTGAACACTTGAAGAAATTTTTAATATGATCTTGTTATAGCGCAGAGATGATAGCAATTCGAATAAAATGACTAATGCACAAAAATGCTTGTTGATCTTGATAATTCTTGTCCTTTTGTTCTTGGTGCAAAGTCCTCTATTTATAGTGTGAGTTCCAACGTTCATCCTGCTTGAATTCGAATTGTATCAACGTCTATCTTGTAACGGCTATATTTTCTGACCGTTCTGATGTGTCAGTATTTCATCCAATAGAATCCCTTTCTTTATAACGTTCGACTGTACTATCAGTTTTTTGGATGACTGACATATAAGACTGAGTTTCTTTATCAGTTTTATACTGTGTTTATCAGTTGTTAGTTTCTTGATTGACTTGGAGCGTTAACTGAGATTTTACTCTTCTTCAAATATCAGTACTCCATTTTTCATTTGATTATAATTGACTTAATCAGAGTACACCATAAAGAATTATCTTTTAAGAGTTCATTGTCTTTATGATTCTTAGGTGTTCATACAAGATCCATAAAGTCAGTTCAGGTCACCACAAACTTGCCTGAAGTCTTAAGTTTATAGTCTCGGCTTGTAATCTTCATAACTGAGTTTGAACCCTCAGTTCTTCAATCTTCTATAACGGAGTCTGTGACCCTCGGTCTTCAATCTTCTGTAACTGAGTCTGTGACCCTCAGTTCTTCAATCTTCTTCGGTTTCAATAGGTGTATTCTGAGTCAGTTTGTTTATCTTAACGATTTCCAATTTTTTAAATGACTTCCAGTTTTTCAGTTTCACGACACATTAACTATTACAGTGCTTGTCTCGATGTAACTTATACAAATATCAGACTCTAGTAAAACCTGTACATTCAGTTCTAGTCATCTTTTAGCTTTTCACTATAACAACTAGCTTCATCACTTCATCAATGAGGTTAAGATAATACTTTGAATAAATATGATGAATTATCATCAAAACATAAATTTTATTTCCAACAATTTCCCCCTTTTTGATGATGCCAAAACTCTCCTTAAAAGAAAAGCTTAAAGATCAAAACAATGTAAAACAATGTAAAACTGAAAATTGGATTTCATTAGAATACGCAAAAACTGGAATAGTTACACTTAGCTCAAATAAATTTTGACTAAAGATTAAGCCTTTTTCTGTGCTTTTTGTGTAACTGGAAAGAAAATTCATCTCTTTGTCATGTAGACGATAATCATATTCTAGCTTGGAGTATTCCTTAGAAAAGGTCTTGTTATAGTCTACTTGACTTCCTTCTTTCCATTTTCTCCATAAGATTAACTTTGGTAAAGCTAATTCATTCAAGTAGTATTTTTCAAATTATGCTACATCAGCTTTCATCTGTTCAATTTTGTCTTTTATCTTCAGTTTGTCTTCAATCCTTTTGATCTTCTTATATTGTGCCATTTTCTGATTTGAGAATTCATCAGATAAGAAGTAGTTCAAGGATTCTTCAAAAGTCTTATCCTTGTACTTGGCTTTGATAGGATTATGATCTTTGACAAACTTTATCCATAGATCCTTTGTAAGAGTAGCTCTCCGATCTTCAGGTTGACTATATTTCTCAATGAGCTGCTCATCAGTTAGCTCTTTCTTTAAGAACTTTGGATCTGATTTATATTTTCCCAATTCATCTTCGAGTTGCTTCATTTCCTTGAGTAACTTCAGCTTTTCTTCTTCAGCTTCCCCCTTTTTGGCATCATACAGTTGATCTACCAAAGCATGGGTTGCCTGTTGATCGGCCGAGATACGTTGCTGAGAAGCAAGTACTTCTTTAAGCTGATTCTCTAACCCATCGATGTGCTGATTCATATGCCACTGAGCCCGAGCATGTGTTTCCCTATCTACTATGGTTGAGTCTTCAAGTTTCTGTTTAAGTAACAAAATTTCTGAAGCAGAACTCAAACTTGACTTGTGGATCATCTATAGTCTTGCATGAACTGAGACATCTGTTTTAGTTCTATAATCTAGATATCCAGAAATATTTGATAGAAGGCCGTTGTGTGCATCCCTTTGACTGAGCACAATCTTCAAGTTTTCATGAACTTTGGCCAATTCATCCTTTGTTAGGATATCAGAAGGATCATATGTTGCTTCTGTTTGATCCTTAGACTGAGTGATATCTTCAATGATCATAAGTTGTTGATTATTAATTCCATAATCTGCTTGATGAGTGTCAGTTGTCTAATTTCCAACTGGCAAATCTTCTTGCTGAGTTACAGTTTGCGTAGCTAGAGGTTGAGGTTGAGTTTCTGTATGCAAAATTGTAGTCACATCAGCTTCTTTCCTTGTATTATCATCTTCATCATCATCCTTCTTCTTTGAAGTATCTCCGGGAATAGATGATGTGGCTGATTTTCTTCGTTGAGCTAGTTCAGTGAATCTATTGAAACAATTTGCAAGAAATTATGACATAGGAAACAGAGTGTATAGGTCTCTAATTTCCAATTCTTCCAAGAGTAAATTTTCTTCAGATTGTAAAATAGCTTCACGAAAATCTTCTGGTTTATGCTTCATCTTCATTAGTCTGATGATTCTATCAGCTTCAAAAACTGGGGCTTGTTGTTGATCTGATTGATGTTGTAACTGAGAAGTATCATCAGCAATAATATTTTTCTTTGTAACTTCAGTTGTCAGTTGTTGTTGTTCCCCCTCAGTTGGTGCTGTCTTACTTGAAGTTCCTGGGTACAAACATTTTACAACTGATCTTTCCTTTGCTGAGTCAGCTTTCCACTTGATTCCTTTGTGTTCGCCTTCTTCCCCGCCGAGACACGCTTTTTGTCTGGCATCAGGTTGGGAAGTTGTTCTTGTTACTGCTGCGATTTCTCTGTAGCTGCAATTTGCCTTGATTTCTTCCCTTCCTTGAGTTTTTCCAAATAAAATTGAATGATTCCACTGAGTGTTTTCTTCAGTCGGAATCTACCAATAGTTGCTTGTCCTTTAGCTTGAGCTCTTTGTACACTTTCCAATTCAGCTAAGTGTTGCTTCTTTATCTGATTGACGACATAACCGGCCCAATTGAATTCTATTTCGTCCCAAATTATATTCATCAGATAAATTTTGTCATCGGATAATGTGTTGATTCCTTTGGATTTTTCAATAACATGTTTGCTGAGCCATCTGCTGAGGAGTCCAAATTCTGGCTTGAGTTTATCAACATGAATACCAACTTCTACTAGCTCTTTAGATAATGTAATCTGCCTAAGAAAGACGTCTCTTTTCAATGGTAGAGAAGTCAAATCTATTGATGTCACAGATGAATTTGTGAAACCAAATAGTGACTTCATAACTCGTTCATTGATAACAATACGATCTCCATGAACTGTAGTGAATAAAGAGTCTCTTACCAAACGCATATTTTCCCAGAACTGCAAAATACCTTCTACATCACGTTATTCTTTGAAGGTAACCTCCAGAATGTTTCTTAATCCTGGTTGTTTCTGGATCTTCTCGCAGATATAACTTGCTAACAGAGTGTTGTTGCACATAGTTTCATAAATTTCGAAAGTATACACATCTAACTATGTGATCAATCTTTCATCTTGTGATTTCTTTGAAGTAGCCATTTCTGAGTTTGGTGCGAAAGCAAAAGTTGAATTTGAAGATTAATAAAAATCTGATTTTTGATTTTAGAAGTGTGAACGGAGGTTGAATATATAGGGGTAATGTACTGACGGTTGGTTAGTACAACTTTTCAAATTCCATGATGGTTTGGGTAACCAAGGCATGTACTGTTCTGACAGTAATGGGGTGTACACGTAATGTATTCTGACAAAAGAACTGCCGTTATTAAATGCGATATAACCGCGGTCGGTTTTATCTTGTCAACCTTTGACTTAAGTTGACTGGAATAAAAACTGTTTCTGAGTTTAGTTTTTCAGTTTCGTTAAGTCTTTCAGTTCTAGTTGATCAGTTTGAGATTGTTGATGTCAATGACTAATCTGTTAAGTGAGCGCACCCAACATAACAAAGATTAATCCCCTTGACGAATCTTTGGCTTAACTGATTTCAACTGACTTTGATTATCCCCAATTCAATTCTCAGTTTGGAAAATCTTTCTTTGTCCAATGGCTTTGTAAAGATATCAGCCAACTGATCTTCAGTAGGAACATAGGAACTGTTAAAGTGACGTAGTATTAATAATGGTATTTGTGGTATTGTGATGTGTGTGTAAGTCGGCTAGGGTAAAGTGTTTGGGCCGACTTATGTGTCTTGGAATAAGGGAAAAGATGACCCCAATAGGGTTAGGAGTTGTGTTATTGTTTACTATATATATATGAATAACAAAGGGTGGAGAGATCACAAGTTGATGATCTCAGTTTATTTTACTATGTTAATTTTCTCAACATGGTATCGGAGCCTAAACACTCTTTTCTTCTCAACCAAATCCACCCTAATCTCTCCTAAACCCTAGTTTGCGAAAAAAAAAAAAAAAAACTCCAGTATCATCATGGCGGCCAAGGGAGAAAACTCCAATGTCTTGGCCAATTCCAAATTCTAGTTTGTTCTCGCCGGCGGTGTCCCTTCCGGCAATCACATCAGTCAAATTAAACGGGAAAAACTACACGTTGTGGTCCCGTTCTGTCAAAATTTTCCTCACAGGAAGAGGTTTAGATCACCATCTAGTTCAAGAGCCGAAGCCAATGATCCACGGGCTGCATCATGGAAGCAAGATGATGCGCGATTATGTCCCTACTTTTGAACATCATTGAGCAAAGATATTAGCTCAACCTTGTCGTATCCGAGAACAACCAAGGCTATGTGGGCTCGGTTGCAACGATCTACTCGGTTCGGAAAATCTTACTCGGATCTACGACATGTGCAAGCAAGTACTTCCAATTGGAGCAAGGTCAACCGAGTTTGGAGGAGTATTATTCACGATAATGAGTGTGTGTGAGGAGAGAAATCTCTATCAACCATTGACCGATGATGTAGAAAAAATGGAGAAGCAACGAACGGATATGGATGTTATTCGGTTCTTGTCCGGCCTTAAACCCGAATATGAACCTGTTCGTGCCCAAATTCTTGGCGGCAACAGCCTTCCCACACTTCCGGAAGTGTTCTCTCGGCTTCAGAGAGCTTCTATGGATGGTCGTTGTTAAGGGTGAAATTTATGATTTATATGACGTTATTCCCGTAACAATATCCTTGGTATTTTAGTACTTTTTATAGAAAAGTGTTGGTTTTATCGAATTATTGAGTAAACGAGTTTTAAATGTGTTTAAATGCAAAATCGAGATATTTACGTGATTTTATCGGTGTTTTATGTTTATCCGTATGATGTTACATTTTGCATGTTTCTATCATGTTGCTAGGTACGTTTGCATGATGAGTAAGGAGCTTAAATGATGATCACATGAAGATGGAAGAGTTGAAAGATGTTTAAGTGAAGAATCATTGAAGAAACCGGAACCAGGCACTTCATGGGAATTTTGTCCACACTTGTAGGCACTTTCAGGGAAAGTTGTCTTGATGAAAGTTGTAGAGGATTGAAATATCTTTCCAACGCATGTTGAATCACCTCATTCGGAGCTCTATAAGTGAAGTTATGAGTAAAATACTGGAGCTGGGTCCTGGACGGGCGTCCGGATTAATTACGAGTTGAAATAATATTCATGAACGGGCGTCCATGATGATGAACGAGCGTCCGGAGCGGTTACTGTAGCAACCGACTAGATTTTCCTATAAAAACAGCATGATCTCTACCCTAATGACACATTATTTCGAACCCTAAACCCTAGGGGCAGCTTGGCTGCGTTTTTCCTTCAGTTTTTCTCTAGTTTTATGCACTTAAACTTCTAGATTAGATTAGATAATTTCATGTACTTTTATTCATCAATTCGAGTTGTCAAGAAGATGCTAAGAGGCTAAATCCTCTTGAACAAGCGTTGTGAAGCCGTCCAATTCAACATTTGATTTCTCGTTCGTGATTATTTCGTGAGTTCTATTTCAAGCTCGTTTCTTTTATCATGTTTTGTATGTTTTATTGCATGTTTAATCGAAAGATGCTTGCTTTGATGATTGTTTATATGATGAGAGTCGTGTCAACCTTAGATCACCATGATAAAAGATTGGATCTTTGATCTAAATAAAACGAAAGTTATTAGATTGATTTTTAGATTAGAAATCGAAAGATTTCACGCCTAGGTTAGAAAGACGTAATCTTTAACATCGAAAGATAAAAGATTAGAAAACGAACTTGTCTACGAGAGTAGGAGTTTATGCCTTCGATTAGGTGAATCACGACTTGAGTAGAGATCACGAAGTAATCCGAATTAGAATTGAATGTTGATAGGATAGGTGGATCAATTGCTTGTTCGTTCGTTATAACTTGATTTAATCCCTTGAATTTGAATTGTTTAGCTTAGTTAGATTTATTGCATAATTAGGTTTAGATTTAGTTTAGTTAATTAGTTCGCAACCCGTTTTCCCTAGCTTTAGAACTTGTTCTTCCGTCCAATTTTACATTCTTGTTAGTTTAGTTCTTTCTTTTAGTTTAATAATCGTGACATAGTTAGATAAATAAAAACTAGGAATCACAACCGCGTTCCCGAGATCGACCCCGGTATAATCACTTTACTACGATCCTACACTTGGGGTATACCGGGTTATAAATTTTATTACTTGTTGTTTTCCTTAGATAAAACCCGAGACAAGTTTTTGGCGCCGTTGCCGGGGAACCGGACGGTTGCCTAGTTTTTGTTTTTGTAGTTTTTTTTTTTTTTTTTTTTTTTTTTTTTTTCTGTTTTTAGTTTATGTTTTATATTGTATGTGGCCCCTGTTTTAGGTAGATTTTAGTTAGGGTTTTTAATTGTTTTATTTCTTCCCGGTAGTTTGTAGTTTTTAATATTAGTTGTTTTCATAATCGGTTCGGTTTTTCTCGCTAGTTCTTCAAAATTAGGTTTCAAGTTTTTTTCTTCTAGTTTATAGTTGTATTTTCAGCCGTGTTCTTAACTAGGGTTTTTCATATTAGGATTTCCTTGTTACTAGTTAGGTTAGTTAGGGTTTCCTTAGTTAGGTTTTTAGTTAGTTATTAGTTAGGGCTCACCTACCTCTTCTGAACTTCTTTTCTTGTGATTAGTTTAGTTTTTCCCGTTCTGTCCGTCCTTCCTTCGTTTCTTCTTACCTCCCATTCTTTTCTGCATATCGTTTCTGTTCTGTTCTGAATTTTTCCTCTGATGGACGAACGTCCGAGCTATTGGACGCCCGTCCACTGAAGAAAATTCAATCCTGTTTCGTTTTGACCCCTTGAACGAACGTCCATCTTCTTGGACGCCCGTCCAAGGAAATTCTGAAAGACCAGACGAGCGTTCAGTTTCTGAACGTCCGTTCAGTCTCAAATCGAGGCAGACGCTCGTCCATAATTTTGGACGTCCGTCCGTTCCTCTTTCCTTCTATCATCTTGTTCTTTTCTTTCCCCTTCTTTTCTTTAGGTTTTGATTTTAGATATTAGGTTTTTGATTTCCTTAGTTTAGGTTTTAATTTCGTAGTTTTAGGTTCAATCACTTGATTTTTTTTTTGGGTTCGGTTTATGCAAACTCGTAGTCACAAGGGACCATTACTTTACTCCCCTGACCTCGAGCGGACCATAGTCCGACCCCATAGGCGAAGACTTAGTTTTGACGAAGAAAACGCAGAAGATCAAGAGTTTGAGCAATCTATAAGAAGAGAAATCGAAGAAACTGTAATTATGGCTGCTGAAGATAGACGGACATTGGCAGACTACGCCATGCCTGGTGCAGTAACTGTCAACCCGGCTATCGTCTTACCAGCCATTACGGCACAGACCTTCGAACTCAAACCCGGTCTCATTCAGATGATGCGCATGCATCAATGTTTCACGGGTCCCCTTCGAAAATCCTCACACACACGTACACACATTTACGGAGATATGTGGTACGACACGCATTCAAGGTGTGAGTGAGGATGCGATTAAACTTACACTTGTTTCCGTTCTCTTTGAAGGGAGAAGCTAAAGAGTGGTATAGCTCTCTCCCTGCAGAATCCATTACCACTTGGGCTGCATTGGAAAAAGAATTTTTAAGCCAATACTTTCCACCTCGCCAAGACAAATTTTGTTTAAGGGAAATATACAATTTTTATCAAACGGAAACAGAATCATTCTTTGAGGCATGGAAGAGATTTAAGGCTCTTCTTCGTAAATGCCCCCACCATGGGTTAGACTTGCGAGAGGCAAGTCAATACTTTTTTCGGTGGGTTGACCGAGCTCACCAAGGGCATGGTCAATAGTTCATCGGTGGGGCATTCCCGAGGAAAACGCCTCAAGAGGGGTGGGCATTTTTCAAAGACATTGCCAAATATAATTATGCCCCCTCCTTTCAAGATGTTCAGGCACCACCTCCTCCTCCTAGGATCGAGGAGGTGAAAATGCAAAATGAAATCGCCATGCTGAAACATCAGCTGGCTACTCTCACGACATCTCCAAATCCGAGTTATCAGACTCCTTCATTTCTACATAACTCTCAAGTTCTGTACTGCGAGAATTGCTCTCAGACTGGCCATATGGTTGGCCAGTGTCAATTCAATTCCCCTGTTCCTTATCAAGTCAATGCTGTCCAGAATCATGGACGGTATAATCAAGTCGCATGCCAAGTATGTGACGATATGGGCACATCGCTCGTTTCGTCCTATGATTGGACGAGAACGCGAGATCAATGCCTTCAATGGCCAGCCGAATCAGAGGTTTGGAAATCAATTCTCTGGCCAGGGCAATTTTCAAAATCAGGGTTTCCGTCAAAGCTTCAATCAAAACTCGAATCTCAATCGAAACCCTAATTTTAATCAGAACCCGAGCTTGAATTCCTCCAATCTAAATCAAGGGTTAAATCAAAGTTGGCCTAACAATCCAAATCCCGCATTTCAAAGTCGGTCTAGCCAACCTTTCTCTCAAAACATTCAGAACTCTCAAGGCCCCTCTCGCGTCGATGATCTTGAAGCTAGATTGGACTCCTATCGAAGGAGCCGAAGGAGCCAGAACAATAACTTCCAGAGGGAGCAAAATAATAATATCCAAATGTTGATGAGCACAATCAAGAACCTTGAGAAGCGAGATGGCCGACCAAAAGCTTCTAGACCATCGTGCGCTTGCCCGCTTTTATGGAGAAAAATCCGAAGGGTGGCCTAGTAACACAAACTGATTTCAATTGTGGCCAAAGCACTGACCTAGTTCCTTCGATTCCTTATGGCATACCGGAGGCCGGTGCAATGAATCTTAGAAGCGGTGCTCAACCGAGTGGTCCCTCTCACCAAGGAAACCACTAGCCCCTCCCCGCGTGATAAGGCGGGGGGGAGTTGAGCATCTACGTTCCCCCGTTCCGCAAGAAAAGACTCGGTGGGCCGATCCCCCGGAGGTGAAGAAGTTGTAAGTCCTCGGTGGCGTTCCCCCGAGGAATGAAGAATCAAGTGAAAGTCGGGAGGGTGATCCCCTGACTAATAAAAAGTCTGAAAAAGTTGTAAGGTGGAAGGACATGGAAGACAAAGCTGTCAGTGCTCCCTCAAAGAAAGTATTTTCTGAGAGTGAGTTGAAGAAGCTTCCATTTCCACCTAGGAGAAGCAACATTCCCTTGAGTGAAGTTAAGAAATATGAAAAAGTGCTTAATTTGCTGAAAAATACTCAGGTTAATCTTCCATTATCTGAAGTTTTGGTTGAGATGCCTAAGTATACTAAATTCATCAAGGATGTTGTTTCTTCGAAGAAGAAGTTAGCAGAAATGGATCAGGCAATTGGTGAGGATTGTTCAATGATCAATTATCCAGACTTACCAATCAAAAGAGGTGACCCCGGAAAATTCGTGCTCACATTGCAGATGGGAGGCTTAGTCTTTCCAAATTCTTTATGTGACTTGGGTGCATCCATCAGCCTGATGCCATTGTCTGTGTGTGAGCAGCTGGGTTTACAAAGTCTTCTAGAACCCACTTCCATGAACCTTCAGTTCGCCGATAGATCTTCTAAGAAAGCTTCAGGGATTCTGAAAGACATTTTAGTCCAGATCGATAGATTTACCTTTCCTGTTGATTGGTACGTCTTAGATATGGGAAAAGATGAGAAAGTCCCCCTAATTCTTGGGAGACCTTTCCTATCCACAGCTAGAGCCCTCATCGATTGCGATGGTGGGCAAGTGACTATTCGAGTTGGTGACCAGGAGGTGAGCTATAGTGTCTCTAAATCTATTCAAGTACCCTCTGGTTCTCCAACCGGCTTTTCCATTGAGGAGTCATTCAATGACTTCAATGACTGTATGGACGAGCAAGTCAAGGTTGTGGAAGCGGAGTATGAGCGATTGATCGATAATCTGAATAGTCATGGTGTGGTTAACCTAGATCAATTAGCAGCTGACTTCGAGGATGAGTTATTAAGAGAAGAAGCTTTGGCAGTGGAGCCACTAAGTAAACTCAGCGATGCTGAGTTGAAAAGTGGAGGGCTTAAATCGAGTTTAGAGGATCCCCCTGCAGATCTAGTTCGAAGCCGTTACCTAAACATCTTAAGTATGTGTTCCTACGTGAAGGTGACAAGCTTCCCTTGATCATATCTCGCCAAGCTATCTCGAATAGAAGAGCCGAAACCGTTAAACGTCTTGCGCAAAAACGAAAAAGCCTTTGGATGGCTGGTGGGAGATATCCGGGGAATATCTCCTGACATCTGCATGCACAAGATCAAGACTAGTGAGGGTGCTAAATGTGTAAGACAGCCCCAAAGGAGGCTTAACCCTCACATGCAAGAAGTAGTCAAGAAGGAGATCATTAAGCTTCTAGATATGGGTATCATTTACGCCATTGCTGACAGCGAGTGGGTTTCCCCGACTCAAGTAGTTCCCAAAAAGGGTGGAATTACTATTGAGAAGAATGAGAAGGGAGAAGAGATAGCATTGAGGCTCGTTACAGGCAATAGAGTGTGTATTGACTATAGAAAACTCAATGAGGTCACAATGAAAGATCATTTCCC
Source organism: Gentiana straminea (assembly GCA_036785695.1). NCBI lineage: Eukaryota > Viridiplantae > Streptophyta > Magnoliopsida > Gentianales > Gentianaceae > Gentiana > Gentiana straminea. Next base: position 6,774,243 of record JAVUPR010000497.1, on the reverse strand, counting down.
CCTTCCTTTCATTGACCAGATGCTTGAGCGTCTGGCGGGGCACGCATTCTACTGTTTCCTGGATGGATATTCAGGATACTTCCAGATACCCATCGATCCTGTTGACCAAGAGAAGACCACTTTCACCTGCCCGTATGGTACATTCGCTTATCGGCGGATGCCATTTGGTCTCTGTAATGCCCCAGCCACCTTTCAAAGGTGTATGATGGCTATCTTTGACGGGCTAGTTGAAAAGTGTATGGAGATTTTCATGGATGACTTTTCGGTCTTTGGTCAATCCTTCGATGATTGCCTCGATAATCTTGATCAGGTGTTATCTAGGTGTGTGGAAAAGAACTTGGTGCTCAATTGGGAGAAATGCCATTTTATGGTAGATGAAGGAATAGTTCTTGGCCACAAAGTGTCCGCCAAAGGTATTGAGGTAGATAGGGCTAAGGTGGAAGCTATCGAGAAGATAAGTTATCCTAAGAATGTTCGCGAAGTCAGAGGTTTTCTCGGACATGTCGGCTTCTATAGGAGATTCATTCAGGACTTTTCAAAGATCGCCAAGCCCCTGTCTACCTTACTTAAGGAAGACGTTGAGTTCGATTTTGATGAAAACTGCAAGCATGCGTTTGAGGAGCTCAAGAATCGTCTGATATCTGCCCCAATTCTTATATCGCCTGACTGGAACTTACCCTTTGAGCTTATGTGTGACGCATCAAACTATGCAGTTGGTGCAGTTTTAGGGCAAAAGCTTAATGGAAAGTTCCAGCCTATCTATTACGCCAGTCACACATTGAACCCCTCTCAAGTTAACTATACCACTACCGAAAAGGAGCTTTTGGCCGTAGTTTTTGCTATGGACAAGTTCCGTAGTTACTTGTTAGGAGCCCGGTGATTGTGTGGACCGATCACGCCGCTTTGCGGTATCTCGATGACTAAGAAAGAGGCCAAACCGCGCCTACTACGTTGGATACTGACCCTACAAGAGTTTGACGTTCAGATAAAGGACAAAAGGGCAGTGAAAACGTAGTGGCTGATCACGTTTCTAGAATGTTAAGGGAGGAAAAAGATGATCCAGATGATATAGATCTGTACTTTCCTCTAGAAAACATTATGTTGATAGACGGTTGTCCTCCTGATGTTCCATGGTATTCTTCCATTGTAAACTACCTTCATGCCCGTTATCTTGATCCAGAAATGTCTTATCAAGAGAAGAAGAAGTTTTTCTCTGATATGAAATCTTTCGTTTGGGATGAACCTTACCTCTTCAAGATTGGTAAAGATGGTTTGCTGAGAAGATGTGTTCCAGAATCCGAGCAACGTGATATTATTGAGCAATGCCATAGTGGACCCACAGGAGGTCACTTTGGTCCGTGGAAAACCGTTGCTAAGATCTTCCAGTCCGGTTTCTACTGGCCCACGATCTTTAAGGACACGGAAGCTTTCTGTAAAGCTTGTGATAGGTGCCAAAGAACCGGTACTCTAACAAGGCGGTTTGACATGCCATTGAAACCCATTCTTGAATGCGAAGTCTTTGATGTATGGGGGATTGACTTTATGGGTCCTTTCCTATCTTCCTGTGGGAATAAATACATCTTAGTCTGCGTAGACTATGTATCGAAATGGGTAGAGGCAATAGCCACTCCTCGCAATGATCATAAAACGGTCATGAATTTTCTAAAGAAGAATATCTTTGTGAGGTTTGGATGTCCACGAGCCTTGATTAGTGATGAAGGGACACACTTTTGCAACCGACCTTTGGAAAAAGTCCTCGAGAAGTATGGTGTCCGTCACAAAACTGGCACACCATATCATCCGATGACTAGTGGTCGTTTGAGCGAAGCAACCGCAGCTTGAAGAAGATCCTGGAGAAAACAAAGTGAACGGTCATAGAAAAGACGGAGTCTAAAGTTGGATGATGTACTATGGGCATATCGAACCGCCTATAAGACCCCCATGGGTACATCACCCTACCGGATGGTTTATGGTAAATCGTGCCACTTGCCGCCTGAGTTAGAGCACGAGCTTATTGGGCTATAAAGTTTCTTAATTTCGATTCCCAATCCTGTGGCAAACATCGACTGCAACAGTTGCATGAGTTGGACGAGTTTAGGCTTCAGGCTGACGAAAGTGCCAGGATCAGTAAGGACAAGATGAAACTCATTCATGACGCAAAGATCAAGAAGAGAGAATTTCAAGTTGGAGAGCAAGTGTTACTATACAATTCCAGGTTACATTTGTTTCCTGGGAAGTTGAGGACACGTTGGTCTGGTCCATTTGAGATTCTCCAAATCATTCCTGGAGGCGTTCTAGAACTGCGCGGTTATGGTGATCAACCGTTCCGAGTGAATGGTCAAAGATGCAAGCACTACATTGGTGAACCCAAGGTAAAGCCTTTGACTGTTCGATTTCTCGATATCCTCGGGTGTAGCACCCCTAAAGTCGACGAGTTTGATGAGTTTTCGCCCGATTTGTTTTCTGAGGATGACGGTTGTGATAAATCAGAAGAAGTTCTAGCTGGTAGTTGGGACATGGAAGAGTATGAAAGGGAGCAAAAGTTGAAACACCATCAAAAGAAGAAGAAATCGACCATGGGGAAGATTACACGTATATGGCGAGCTATAAAGGATTTAACCCCATGTGTTAAATGCTGTTTCTGCAGCCACACTACGGACCGGAGCTTAAACGAGGTAGTGGCTGGTAGAAAAGTCAAATGGCCTGATCCAGGCTGAGCTTCGACTGTGTCGAGCTAACGACATTAATCATTAGCGCCACTAGGGGGCTTCCTAGATATCCATTATTTTTCTTTTGTTTTTGTTTATTTTCTAGTTTTTATTTTTGGGCTACTGTCGGTTTCTCGTAGGCTCGGATTTTATCGTTTCTCAGTTTTTGTATTTGAAGTTTTTCTGTTTGAATTGGTGTTTTGAATGGAATTTGCTGTTTTTAGCATGAGAGACTGCTGTGGATGTTTTTCAATCTCGATTTTTTTCTTTGTTTATCTCTACTCTATGATATGGTATAATCCTTTGTTTCCCCCGAGGTATTTCTTTGTTTTTCATGAGTGCAGGGTATTTGCATTAGCTTTCATAAGTTTTAGACGATATCAGTTTTCTGGTGGATGGTCCACAATCTACTGATATCCTCGAGCATTCCTGGGTGATGCGCATCATTCCAGAGTTGCTCCCTTTCGGAAGACAATCAGCTAAGTTCTCTTTTCTTTTATTTTGCACAACATGAGGACATGTTGTAATTTAAGTCCGGGGGAGGGGAATGATCGTTATGTATCTACCATTTGCTTAATACATGATGTTTTAATGAAAAAATGAGCTGAATTTTAAAAATTTCCACGTTTTTGTTTTTGTTTTGTCCCGAGTAGGCAATACATGTTAATGTTCTTTGTTTTCGATAGTCATCTATGCTATATATCATATGTTTGGTAAGTTAGTTGTTTCACCTGAGATCTATTTTTCACGAGCCATAGTGAACGATGAGCTAACTTATAAAGTTATACCCCTTTTGGACGAGTGATTTTTGATTTTCTTATAAGTCATGTACTTAGTGCTACATGTATATCTCGAGACTTATGATAGTTTGTATTTAGTCCCGAGTATGTTATACTGTGAATATCTAAGGTTTGAATGTGATAAGTAACACGTAACTTAATGTCAAATGAAAAAGTTGGAAAATATGAATACAATGTGTGTGTCGAAAGCTAGTCGATGATTTGAGTGAGGTAGGGTGTACCACGTATGTCCTATACCACTATGATGACTAAAAGCTCACGACAGTTAGGAAAAGCTGCCTTATGATTGGAGTAAGGTAGGGTATTATCTCGAAATGTCCTATTCTACTATGAGGGCAATAGCTTATCCGAATGTGTGTTTAAAAGTGAATAAGTTAAATCAACTTATATGAGAATTGTTATGAAATGAATATAAGACGTAGTTATCGTCTATCTTATCCCCAGTATAAACTGACAGATATGCTGTAGGGATTATCCTCTGAGTATTTCGAAAAGGCCCTAGATATATTCGATCATTCTTTTTCGGGATATGTCACGTTTGTAGGGTACATCTTATGAGTGTCATTTATTACTATTCTACGAGGGGGTATTAGCTAGTTTTACTTTGATTTTTCAAGTTTGGATTTAGTGGAAGTTTTCTATGGCTATGCACACACATAATGGTGAACTTCTAAGTTATTGAATATATGTTATATTTGTTGAGATGTCTATACTATCTCGAGCTTGATTTTGTTTTGTTTTGCTCGGGACGAGCAAAGTTTGAAGTGTGGGGGAGTTGTTAAGGGTGAAATTTATGATTTATATGACGTTATTCCCGTAACAATATCCTTGGTATTTTAGTACTTTTTATAGAAAAGTGTTGGTTTTATCGAATTATTGAGTAAACGAGTTTTAAATGTGTTTAAATGCAAAATCGAGATATTTACGTGATTTTATCGGTGTTTTATGTTTATCCGTATGATGTTACATTTTGCATGTTTCTATCATGTTGCTAGGTACGTTTGCATGATGAGTAAGGAGCTTAAATGATGATCACATGAAGATGGAAGAGTTGAAAGATGTTTAAGTGAAGAATCATTGAAGAAACCGGAACCAGGCACTTCATGGGAATTTTGTCCACACTTGTAGGCACTTTCAGGGAAAGTTGTCTTGATGAAAGTTGTAGAAGATTGAAATATCTTTCCAACGCATGTTGAATCACCTCATTCGGAGCTCTATAAGTGAAGTTATGAGCAAAATACTGGAGCTGGGTCCTGGACGGGCGTCCGGATTAATTACGAGTTGAAATAATATTCATGGACGGGCGTCCATGATGATGAACGAGCGTCCGGAGCGGTTACTGTAGCAACCGACTTGATTTTCCTATAAAAACAGCGTGATCTCTACCCTAATGACACATTATTTCGAACCCTAAACCCTAGGGGCAGCTTGGCTGCGTTTTTCCTTCAGTTTTTCTCTAGTTTTGTGCACTTAAACTTCTAGATTAGATTAGATAATTTCATGTACTTTTATTCATCAATTCGAGTTGTCAAGAAGATGCTAAGAGGCTAAATCCTCTTGAACAAGCGTTGTGAAGCCGTCCAATTCAACAGTTGATTTCTCGTTCGTGATTATTTCGTGAGTTCTATTTCAAGCTCGTTTCTTTTATCATGTTTTGTATGTTTTATTGCATGTTTAATCGAAAGATGCTTGCTTTGATGATTGTTTATATGATGAGAGTCGTGTCAACCTTAGATCACCATGATAAAAGATTGGATCTTTGATCTAAATAAAACGAAAGTTATTAGATTGATTTTCTAGATTAGAAATCGAAAGATTTCACGCCTAGGTTAGAAAGACGTAATCTTTAACATCGAAAGATAAAAGATTAGAAAACGAACTTGTCTACGAGAGTAGGAGTTTATGCCTTCGATTAGGTGAATCACGACTTGAGTAGAGATCACGAAGTAATCCGAATTAGAATTGAATGTTGATAGGATAGGTGGATCAATTGCTTGTTCGTTCGTTATAACTTGATTTAATCCCTTGAATTTGAATTGTTTAGCTTAGTTAGATTTATTGCATAATTAGGTTTAGATTTAGTTTAGTTAATTAGTTCGCAACCCCGTTTTCCCCTGGCTTTAGAACTTGTTCTTCCGTCCAAATTTTCTCGCACATTCTTGTTAGTTTATTTTCTTCGTTTCTTTTTAGTTTAATAATCGTGACATAGTTAGATAAATAAAAACTAGGAATCACAACCGTCGCTTCCCCGAGATCGACCCCGGTATAATCACTTTACTACGATCCCTACACTTGGGGTATACCGGGTTATAAATTTTATTACTTGTTGTTTTCCTTAGATAAAACCCGAGACAGTCGTAGCGTCGAAAAACAGGAAAAACAGGAGGTCAATGAAGAAAAATCAGCCATGTTGGCTGGAAGTCAGAATTATGCAGGAAATTCATCATACCGTGGGGGTGGCCAAAGGGGGTAGGAACTCTCGCGGTGGCAGGAGCAACCGAGGTGGCAGATCGGGCCGTGGATCCGTCCGATGTGAGCATTGTGGTCGAAATAATCATACGGTTGACAATTGTTGGGATCTTCATGGCAAGCCCCCGCAGGGTAACCCTACTCAAGCCATGACACCGCAAATCGCATGATGGAGACCGAACAAAGACCGAATACGGAAGAGTACCGGCGAATGGTAAGGCGTAAACCTCGTCCTCCATGGCTAGTCTTGTCCAATCCCCACAACCGCCAACATGTCTCCTTTCGTCTAAAAGAAACCCATGGATCATCGATTCCGGAGCTACCGAGCACATGACCGGTTTGTTTAAACTTTTGCACGATTACACTCCACTAACTCACAAATCAGTCACACTGGCTAATGGTGGTTCGGCCAAAGTCAGTGGGATTGGCACCACAAACATTACTCCCGCAATTAGTCTTCCACACACACTGCACATCCCTGAATTCCCATTTAGTCTATTATCAGTGAGTAAACTTACCAAAGATCTTAATTGCTCTATAACCTTTTCGCCTAATTGTTGTGTTGTGCAGGATCTTCATACGAAGAGGACGATTGGTACGGGTCATGAGCAAAACGGCCTCTATCTCTTTGACGAAATCCCATCCGTTGGTCTTCACACCGATGTTTCTCCGATGGAATGGCACAGTCGTCTTGGCCATCCGTCTCTAGCCATTCTCAAACAGCAAGTCGACACTTTAGGGTCTTTGGAGTCTTTACCTTGTGAAACGTGTCAAATAAGTAAGCATTGTCGCTCCTCCTTTAAAAGGAGTAGTACTCGTAGGGAGTCTATGTTTGAACTTGTTCATTCGGATATTTGGGGTCCGTTTTATATTCCGTCTAATAAATTTCGTTATTTTGTTACGTTTATTGATGATCATTCCCGTATGACGTGGGTTTTCTTGATGAAATCTAGAACTGAACTCGTTTCTTGTTTTCACTTGTTCCGTAAAGAAGTTGAAACCCAATTTACAAGTAATATTCGTACCGTCCGTTCTGATAATGCACGCGAATATCAAAGTGACCTTGTTGGCCTGTCAAACTACTTGGCTCAAAATGGTATCATTCACCAAACCTCGTGTCCTTATACACCCCAACAGAATGGGGTGGCGGAACGTAAAAACCGCCACCTCACTGATGTTGCTCGTACTCTTATGATACATATGAATGTTCCAAAATACCTTTGGGGTGATGCCATTTTGACTGCATGTTACCTAATTAATCGAATGCCTACCAAGACCTTACAAGGTAAATCTCCCTTCTCCATCTTGTTCCCTCAGAAAACACCGTTTACTGTTCCTCCTAAAGTCTTTGGTTGTGTCTCGCTATGTTCGTAACCTTGGTCCAGGTCATGACAAGTTCGATCCTCGTGCCACAAAATGTGTCTTCCTTGGTTATTCTCGAACTCGAAAGGTTACCGCTGCTATAGTCCCATTCTCCGTAAGTCGTTTGTCTCTGCCGATGTCACCTTTGATGAGTCCATGCCATACTATACCGATCGTTTAACCGACACGACCTTCCTTGACCCGGTTCCTAACAACTCCATTAGTGCCAACCCCGAGTGTCCTTTACCGGTTGTCGACTCTGTTGAGTCTGATCCCTTAGATCTTCGTCCACCAATCGTTCAGACCTATGCACGCAAGCGATCCAGAGCTCATGACTCGTCCTCGTCAACTCTTCATATGGAGCCTCCTGATCCGCGTCCTATTGCCCAACGGAAAGCAACCCGAACATGTGTCACCCAAATCCCATTGGTAATGTTGTATCCTATGATCGTCCGTCCCCGCCACTCTTGTTTTCTCACCCATTTGTCCAAGACGATGTTCCCAAAACCGTGCAGAAGCCCTTAGTCACCCTGGATAGAGACAAGCCATGGTAGATGAGGTTGATGCCCTTCATACTAATGGTACGTGGGACTTGGTGCTTCCCCCACCTAATGCACATATTGTTGGATGCAAATGGGTATATACCGTAAAGTTTCTTCCCGATGGATCCGTGGATCGGTTGAAGGCCGATTGGTAGCAAAGGATACACCCAAGTCTATGGGGTCGATTATGAGGAGACTTTCTCTCCGGTTGCCAAAATGCCCTCTATTCGTATTTTGATTTCTATTGCTACTAACAATCATTGGCCGTTGTTTCAAACTTGACATCAAGAATGCCTTTCTCAACGGAGACTTGCAGGAGGATATTTTCATGGAGCAACCTCCCGGGTTTGTTGCTCAGGGGGAGAAACGTCTGGTGTGTAAGTTGCGAAAGGCACTGTATGGCCTTAAGCAGCTCCCCACGGGCATGGTTCGGTAAATTTTCAGATGTGGTAAGATCGTTTGGTTTGAAGCAGTGTCAAACAGATCACTCAGTATTCCACATGCATAACGAGCACGGTTATATATTTTTGGTTGTCTACGTAGATGACATTGTTATTACAGGGAGTGATCGTGCAGGCATAGATAAGTTGAAGCAGTTTCTGGGCAAGCAGTTTCAGACCAAAGATCTAGGGAAACTCCGGTATTTCCTTGGCATAGAGGTTGCTAGATCACGAGAGGGCACATTCTTGAGTCAGAGAAACTATGTACTTGATTTATTACAGGAGACTGGATTACTCGGGGGACGTCCTGTTGATACCCCAATGGATCCGAATATGAAGTTGTTAAAAGATGAAGGAGAACTATTGGCAGACCCAGGGAAGTATAGGCGTCTTGTGGGCAAACTCAACTACTTGACTATCACAAGACCCGATATATCGTATGTTGTGAGTACGGTCAGTCAGTTTTTGGAGTCACTAAGGGTACCACATTGGGATACGGTGATCCGAATACTAAGATTCTTAAAGAAGGCCCCAGGCCGTGGGGTAATGTTCAGACCGAATGGCCATTTGCGGGTTGAAGGCTATTCAGATGCTGATTGGGCTGGTTCGCCATCAGACAGGAAGTCTACTACGGGGTACTGTACCTTCCTTGGAGGAAACCTAGTGAGTTGGAAGAGTAAGAAACAAACTGTGGTTGCACGATCGAGTGCGGAAGCAGAATATAGAGCAATGGCTCACACATGTAGTGAGTTGACGTGGATGAGGTATTTCCTAGAAGAAATCGGAGTTAAAGTTGATATGCCAATTCCCCTTCATTGTGATAATCAAGCGGCATTGTATATTGCGTCTAATCCGGTGTTCCATGAGAGGACCAAACACATCGAAGTAGATTGCCATTTCATTCGAGAGAAGATCGTTCGTGAAGAGATTTGCACACCATTTGTTCGGTCAGAAGAACAACTAGCTGATGTGTTTACTAAAGCTTTATTTGGGAATCGCTTGGGGACTGTTTGTAACAAGTTAGGCATGCATGACATATATGCGCCAACTTGAGGGGGAGTGTTAAAGTGACGTAGTATTAATAAGGGTATTTGTGGTATTGTGATGTGTGTGTAAGTCGGCTAGGGTAAAGTGTTTGGGCCGACTTATGTGTCTTGGAATAAGGGAAAAGATGAGCCCAATAGGGTTAGGAGTTGTGTTATTATTTACTATATATATATGAATAACAAAGGGTGGAGAGATCACAAGTTGATGATCTCAGTTTATTTTACTAGGTTAATTTTCTCAACAGGAACTGTAATATCCTTTTTCTCCGCATGATCTCTTATAAAGTGGTGACGCACATCAATGTGTTTTGTCCTTGAGTGTAAAACTGGATTGTCAGTAATTGCAATTGCACTTGTGTTATCACACATTATGAGAATCATTCCTTCTTCTATTCCATAATCTCTTAATTGCTGTCTAATCCATAAAACTTGAGCACAACAACTTCCAGCTGCTATGTATTCTGCTTCAGCTGTTGAAGTTGAGATAGAGTTTTGCTTTTTGCTAAACCAAGACACAAGTCTATTTCCTAGTAACTGACAAGTGCCTGAGGTGCTCTTTCTATCCACTTTGCATCCTGCATAATCTGAGTCTGAATAAGATATTAGCTTAAATTCTCCTTCTTTTGAATACCAAATTCCAACTCCATCTGTATCTTTCAGATATTTCAGGGTTCTTTTTACAACTGTGAGATGACTTTCCTTTGGTTTTGACTGAAATCTTGCACATACACCAACAATAAATGATATATCTGGCCTACTGGCTGTAAGATAAAGTAAACTTCCAATCATTCTTCTGTAAGTTGTTTGATCAACATCTTTGCCTTCTTTGTCTTCATCTAATTTGATGTTGGTCCCCATTGGTGTAGAAATTCCAGCTGATTTTTCCATACCAAACTTTTTGATAAGTTCTCTTGTGTACTTGGTTTGGTGAATGAAAATTCCATCATCTAGTTGTTTAACTTGTAGTCCAAGAAAATAATTCAATTCTCCCATCATACTCATTTGAAATTTGCTCTTTATTAAACTTGCAAATTTCTCACATAACTGTTCATTTTCTGATCCAAAAATAATGTCATCAACATAGATATGAACAAGTAGAGTATTCTCTCCATTTTTCATTCTGAATAAGGTTTTGTCGATTGTCCCTTTGATAAATCCATTATCCACTAGAAACTGAGACAGAGTTTCATACCAAGCTCTTGGTGCTTGTTTAAGTCCATAAAGAGCTTTCCTTAGTCTGAAAACTTTATCAGCTTGATCTTTGATCTCGAATCCAGGTGGTTGTTGAACATACACTTCTTCTTCAAGAATTCCATTCAAAAATGTGCTTTTAACATCCATCTGGTAAACTTTGAACTTTTTGTGAGCTGCAAAGGCAAGAAATAGCCTGATTGCTTCTAATCTTGCAACTGGTGCATAAGTTTCATCAAAGTCTATGCCTTCTGCTTGAGAATATCCTTTGGCTACAAGTCTAGCTTTGTTTCTGATGATGTTCCCATCTTCATCAAGTTTGTTTCTGAAAACCCATTTGGTTCCAATGATATTCACATGAACTGGTCTTTCTACCAATTCCCATACTTGATTTCTTTCGAATTCATTTAGTTCTTCTTGCATAGCTAGTATCCAGTCTGGATCTTTCAAAGCTTCTTCTATTTCCTTAGGTTCAGATTGAGATAGAAAACATGCAATCATTGCATCTAGTTGATGTCTTGTTCGAACTCCAGCTTGAGTATCACCAATAACTTGTTCTTCAGGGTGATCTCTCATTGATAAGCAGTGTGCTTGCATCAAGGGATCTACATTTTGTTCGACTGGTTCTTCATGAACTAGTTCTTGATTTTCTTCAATTGAGTCAGAATCATGTTGTTCAGGAGTGGGCTGTTGAGTAGTTGGAAACTGAGACTGATCTTGATCTGACGAATCTGAAATCCGTAGTCTTCCAATGTCAACAAAAACTGATTCTGGCAAGACTGGTAACTGAGACTGAGAAACTGGTTCTGGTCTGTCTTAAGTTGTTTCACCAGGGAAGTTTGGTTCATCAAACACCACATGAATCGATTCCTCATGCTTGAGTGTCCTTTTATTTAGTACTCTAAAAGCTTTGCTGACACTTGAATATCCTAAAAAAAAATCCTTCATCAGCTTTGGGCTAAAAAACATGAAGTTGATCTTTCCCATTATTGTGTATGAAACATTTGCTTCCAAAAGCATGAAAGTAAGAAACATTTGGTTTTCTTCCATTCCAAATTTCATAAGGAGTCTTCTCATGCCTTTTGTTCACGAGAGCTCTGTTCTGTGTATAGAAAGCTGTATTAACTGCTTCTACCCAATATATTTCAGGTAGTTTTGCTTCACAGATCATCGTCCTTCCTGCTTCTTTGAGTGTTCTGTTTCTCCTTTCGGCTACACCATTCTGTTGAGGTGTTTCAGTGGCAGCAAGTTGATGTAAAACACCATTCTCTTCACAGTATTCAATAATTACATTGTTGAGGAATTCAGTTCCTTTATCTGATCTTATCTTCACAACTGATACTCCTTTCTGATTCTGAAGTCTCTTGAGTAGTTCAGTAAGGCTTTGCTTGGTTTCACTTTTCTTGGTTAAGAAGATAACCCAAGTGTACCTTGAAAAATCATCTACTACCACCAATGTATATTTCTTTCCACTGATACTAATTGGTGTAATAGGTCCAAATAAGTCCATATGTAGTAGCTCCAGAACTCTGGTTGTTGAATGCTGAGATTTAGTCTTGAAACTTGCTTTTGTTTGCTTCCCTTGCTGACAAGCATCACATAAGCTATCCTTCTTATATGAGATTTCTGGTAGTCCAATGACTAACTGTTTCTTGACAAGGGTGTTGATGTCATCAAAGTTTAGATGACTCAGTTTCTTGTGCCACAACCAGCTGATTTCTGATCTGGTATGCACAAGTAAACAGGTTTCTGCAACGGCTGTTGTCCAATCTACAACATACATATTCTCTCTTCTTCTTCCGGCTAAGACAACTTGAAATGCTGTTTCGCTGACGACAACGCAGAAATCTTTGTCAAAAGTAACTTTGTATCCCATATCACAGAATTGACTGGTGGTGAGTAGATTGTAATGTAATCCTTCTACATAAGATACATTCTTGATTGTGAGTCCATTTCTGATTAAGGTGCCATACCCTTTGGTGTATCCAGGTTTGTCTTTACTTCCAAAATTAACTTTTGGTCCATCTTTTGCAATAAAATTACTAAGACAGTCCTTGCTCTTCGTCATGTGTCTAGAGCAACCACTGTCAAAGTACCATACATCCTGCAATAGAAATTAAACATTTTTAGGTACCCAACTCTGGGTCCATGGGGGTCAGTTGTCAGTACAACTCTAGGAATATATCTTTTAGGTATTCTTCGGATATTGTTGCACTTATTTTCATATATATAAGCCACACTCCCATAGTATCTATGTTTGCATTGTGTCTTATTTATATGATTTCTCAGATCTTTTGGCTGAAACTTATTTCCATGATTGAAACTTGAAAAATAACCATCATTTCTTTTGTACTGAGGTCTAGGTTGAGAACTGTAATAAGTCCTTTGCTGACCTTTGGGCTGAAACTTGTAATAGGTTTTCTGCCTGAAATGATTGTTTTCATCAGTTTGAATCTTACATCCAAAGATATTCCAGTCATCATCAGTTGGAAATAATCTGCCTTTCCCCCATGACTTTGTGAATCTTTGAATAATTAATATTCTTAGATTTACTATGACTGAAGTTTCTCTTGGTTATTGGCCTGATCAGCTTTTGTAGATTTAGTAGTAAATCTACTTTTTCTATTTTCATGATGTTCAGCTGATTTACCCTTTGATTGAGCCTAGTTGTTGTTTACAGCAGACCTTTTGAAAATTGACGCTGAGGTTGACTTGATTCACACTGAACTTGTTTTACTGGTTCAACATGCTTCTTAATCTGAGGACATTGTTCAGCTATGAACTTAACACCAGTTTTGGTATTAGGTTCAGTTGCCTTACTTGTTCCTCTTTTCGAAGTTTGTTGTGTATCAAATCCTAAGCCAGTTCTGTCTCCATATGGCTTTCCAGATTTGAATCCAGTTGCTTCTTTGAACTAGACCGAGCAAAAGATTCGATTCTTCTTCTTTCATTAGACTGATACTGATTCTTTCCTTTGCTAGTTCTTCTTAGTTTCAACGTGTTCAGTTCATCATTCAATCTTTTGACTTCTAGAATTAGAGATTCTTTCTCAGCTTTGATTGATTCATAACCAGCTTGTATAGTGACAAGTTGACTCATCAATTCGTCAAGATTTTCTTCTAATTCTGAGGTTTTTGGATTGGAATCGGCTGTTGAAGAACATGCATTTTTCATGGAAATCTGAGCTGAGCTATATTTAGAGTTTGAATCACATACCTCATTGGGATCTTCCATGTGTGCCATTAAAGCTGTGTCATCTGATAGTCTTTCAGTACCAGCTTCATAGTCTGATTCATCTCCAGCAAAGAGTGCTCTTCTGCCAATTCTTCTTGGCTGAGTCTTCTTGGTCAGTTCTGGACATTCAGCTTTGTAGTGTCCAGGCTTCTTACAGTTGAAGCAAAGATACTCATCATCTTTTCTTTTCTCATGAGTCTTCTTGATGAACTTCTGGGTTACAGGATGACCATTCTTCATCCTTCTGATTCGACTCATCATTAGAGCCATTTGTTCCTCCATTTCATCCAACTGTTGAAGATTGTTTGTGGATGTTTCTTGAGAGTCATTTGATGCTGCTGCAAGTGCTGTGGTCTTTGGTTCTTCCAGAGCTTTAATTATTGCAGCTGTGCTTGTAAAGTCTTCACTAAATTAATAAGCTTTCAAATCTGAGAAGATTTTAAATGAGTCCTCTATGTCAAGTCTTCTAGATTCTTCCATAGCAGTGACCTTCATCTTCCAGCACATTGGTAATGCCTTCAAGATTCTTGTATTGATAACTTTCTTTGAGTATTCAATCTTGAGTAGATCTAATTCATCCATGATAGCACTGAATCTTGTCTCCATCTGGTCAATGGTCTCTCCAGATTTCATCTTGAAATTTTCAAACTTTTGTTTTGCAATAGAGATTTTGTTTTCCTTGATTGAATCAGTTCATTCACAAACTTGTTGAAGTTTGTCCCACATTTCTTTGGCAGTTGTGCAGTCTTTCACCTTTAAGTACATATTGCTGTCAAGAGTTCTGAGGATAAAGTCCATAGCAACATTGTTGAGATTGTTTCGCTTGCGATCATCACTGGTCCATTCAGCTTTAGGCTTGGCAACTCGAACTTGTTCTTCACCAACAGTTTTCATGTGAGTGATCTGAATTGGTCCATCAGTGGGTACATCCATCATTTCATCATGAGTAGCAGCTAGAAAAGCCTGCATACGACTTTTATATTCATCAAATCTGTCCATGTTGCACATAAGCATTTGTCTTGCATAATGATTGCTATCCATTGTGTGTAAGTTGAAACTGATTATATAAGAATTGGAAATTGAGCTTTCTTATGAGAACAACTAAAGGAGATTTAGAGCAAATGAGCTTGTAACAATGGCTTGTTAAAGAAACACTGCTTTGATACCAATTGTTGGTCCCTTGGAAAGGCTAACACAAGTTTAGGGGGGGGTGAATAAACTTGTCCCTAAAACTGGATTTAAAACATATTAAGGTTCAATTAAAACTTGTGTGGAGTTAAGCTGACTAAGCTGAGTTTAAGTCAAACTGACTTAAGCAAAAACTGAGTCAACTGGCAGCGGATATAATTCTAGCCTTTTTCTTGATCTTGTTATTCTGTATGAAAGCTAAGTGTGTTAAACTGAATTCTGATGAATGTCAATCTGTGAGCTGTGAGATGTATAACAATCAATTATCAAAATGCTGTAGATAAATGCTAAGTGAATAAATAAATGCGTAAAGTAAATGAGGCAGATATTATAGAGGTTCCAGGTGGTGTAATCCTATACGTCCTCTCTTCCCCGTGGTGCGGAGGAAAATTCCACTAGAACTTTTTGAGGTGAACTGTTACAAAAAGTCCTAAACAATAGTCTTTGGCTAATCCCTAGCTTCACTATCTAAACAGTTGTAGAACAGGTAGAATTGCTGCTCTTCAATTGCTTGAACACTGGTCCTTGAAGGGTTACGTATGCCTCTTCACCAGCTACCACCACAAACACAGTCTACCCGACTATTTGTAACAACTGTCCTTGGCAAAACCTTCCCGGTTTGCTTCACAGTCTAAACCTTTGATGTAGAATCAAAGTTGGGCTGAGAATCAATAAATTGATTCTTGTTTGTGGTTCTTCAAAGTGTCTGAACTGGATAAATTCTGTGTAGCTTGAACACTTGAAGAAATTCTTGATATGATCTTGTTATAGCGCAAAGATGATAGCAATTCGAATAAAATGACTAATGCACAAAAATGCTTGTTGATCTTGATAATTCTTGTCCTTTTGTTCTTGGTGCAAAGTCCTCTATTTATAGTGTGAGGTCCAACGTTCATCCTGCTTGAATTCGAATTGTATCAACGTCTATCTTGTAACGGCTATATTTTCTGACCGTTCTGATGTGTCAGTATTTCATCCAATAGAATCCCTTTCTTTATAACGTGCGACTGTACTATCAGTTTGTTGGATGACTGACATATAATACTGAGTTTCTTTATCACTTTTATACTGTGTTTATCAGTTGTTAGTTTCTTGACTGACTTGGAGCGTTAACTGAGATTTTACTCATCTTCAAATATCAGTACTCCATTTTTCATTTGATTATAACTGACTTAATCAGAGTACACCATAAAGAATTATCTTCTAAGAGTTCATTGTCTTTATGATTCTTAGGTCTTCATACAAGATCCATAAAGTCAGTTCAGGTCACCACAAACTTGCCTGAAGTCTTAAGTTTATAGTCTCGGCTTGTAATCTTCATAACTGAGTTTGAACCCTCAGTTCTTCAATCTTTATAACCGAGTCTGTGACCCTCAGTTCTTTAATCTTCTGTAACTGAGTCTGTGACCCTCAGTTCTTCAATCTTCTTCGGTTTCAATAGGTGTATTCCGAGTCAGTTTGTTTATCTTAACGATTTCCAGTTTTCTAAATGA
The DNA here is from genome assembly GCA_036785695.1 of Gentiana straminea. Taxonomy (NCBI): domain Eukaryota; kingdom Viridiplantae; phylum Streptophyta; class Magnoliopsida; order Gentianales; family Gentianaceae; genus Gentiana; species Gentiana straminea. The sequence continues at coordinate 6,757,770 of JAVUPR010000497.1, read as the reverse complement.
CTACCGGTTTTTCACTTTCACGACACACTAACTATTACAGTGCTTGTCTGATGTAACTTATACAAATATCAGACTCTAGTAAAACCAGTACATTCAGTTCTAGACATCTTTTAGCTTTTCACTATAACAGCTAGCTTCAACACTTCATCAATGAGGTTAAGATAATACTTTGAATAAATATGATGAATTATCATCAAAACATAAATTTTATGTCCAACAAAGTTAAAAGTTAAAAACCACCGATTTATTAAGAAAAAAAAGGTCACCGGCCGGTTTGGTCAATAACCGTCCGGGTCACGGTTTAGTGATCCGACCGACGGTTGATACGGAAGCCGACACGGTCCCAGGTCGGTCGGAGGACATAAGTCAAACTCTTTCCCCGAAACATAAGCGCGCGACGTCGCCAACTAATCCCGCCATCCTCATAAACCGGACGGGTTCCTATGAGATCCGGAAAGTTTGGTCCCCGGTAGAGCGTCCACAAGTATAATCATACTCGTCGGTGTCCATGCACGGACAAAAATGATAGTTGTCGGAAAGCCGGTATCGGGCGCGGATAGCGGTGTTAAAATCGGCGCCGCGGTCAACAAAGATTTCCATTCTACATCGACGGCGCGATGCATGGCCTTCGCCTTGCCACCCTCTTCCAAAGACTCCGCGCCTCCAAGCCGATCCGGATTTTCCCCTCTCGCGGGGCGGAGCTAGCGAGGTTTGGGTGCCCCCACGGCTGTCCCCCTTCGCCTTTGCGGCTTTGGGACGGACGCCGTCTGAATCCTTTCACCGGCGGTCTTAGGAATTCGCTCTCTGGGAGCTAAGTGCTGCAAGGATTCAGAAAGCAGCTGAGTGCCCCTCGCTATAAGTAGCCTTTGGGCCTCGCCAGTCGCAGGACGCGAGTCCTCTTCGTCAGGATGGGAAGATGAAACCTCGCCGCCTGCCATTTCCTCGGCCCCGCCGTCCCATAACTAAATTCCTCTTTATCGCTGTCGTCCCCGCTGTGCGACATGCTGCAAAATGAAGAGAGGTGGATCAACGCTTCGTTCAGGTCGACACCGCCCCCCCCCCATTTCCGCGCAAGCCAAACAAAGACAAGGGGCCACGGGGTCATAAAGAAATACTACACGGAAAAATTGAAAATTGCACCCTAATCCCTGAGGGCTTCAAATTCACAAAAGAAGGGTTTAGACATACGGATTCTATCACCGGTTAGAAAACCTCAAAAATCCGAATATCTACGGGACAAAAAGCATACTTATGATCTATACAAAGCCAAGAATCAACCACAAAAAGACGATCAACAAAGAAAAACCGGTGTTAGATCGGATAAAGATGGTACCTTTATGATCCGGATGGCGAAAAATTGGGAAGACAAGGATGATCGCTCCGATCGCCGAAAAGGCTCACTCCGATGAAGTTCAAACACAACCTCACCTCGAATTCGGAAACTTGGTTCTCGAATCACCACAGATGCTCTTGATTTCGGCTTGATCGGCTGGGAATTTTGGAGGAGGTTTTCGAAAAAGTGGCAAAAAGAGGGGCAACACCCCCTTAAATAGACAGAGCATTCAACCAACCGGCGGCCGTGATTATCTACATCCAACGGTTCGGGTTTACGCGGGAAAGCGAAAAGTTTCGTAATCCGACACGACGCTTTGAAATTTGAAGTTTGCGTAAAAAACGAAAAGCCATCATCACCACCGTCACGTCCCGCGGCGAAACGTCACCTTGTCGAACCGAAAGGACGCCACATTTAATGATACGCGCGGCGTTCGCAGCCCATTTATATTGCTCCACGTGGCACGCCACCCGTAATAGCTCGCTTGTACGCTTTTCGCTCTCGCCAACACAAATGACTTCGCCATCTCGCCCGGGATCGCGAAAAATGATAACTCCCGTAAACTCAACATGTCGACCTCGGTCGACCAAAGAGCACGGACGATTTCCATCGCAAGCTCTCAAGCCGCGATCGCGGCGACCGAACGCTCCTCGCGGCATATCCGGATCGCTCTATGCGCCGTGCACCTCAACATGTCGACCTCGGTCGACCAACGAGCACGGACGATTTCCATCGCAAGCTCTCAAGCCGCGCCGCGGCGACCGAACGCTCCTCGCGGCATATCCGGATCGCTACTATGCGCGTGCACCTCAACATGTCGACCTCGGTCGACCAACGAGCACGGATGATTTCCATCGCAAGCTCTCAAGCCGCGGCCGCGGCGACCGCAACGCTCCTCGCGGCATATCCGGATCGCTCTACGCCGTGCACCTCAACATGTCGACCTCGGTCGACCAACGAGCACGGACGATTTCCATCGCAAGCTCTCAAGCCGCGCCGCGGCGACCGAGCCGCTCCTCGCGGCATATCCGGATCGCTCTACGCTCGTGCACCTCAACATGTCGACCTCGGTCGACCAACGAGCACGGACGATTTCCATCGCAAGCTCTCGAAGCCGCGCCGCGGCGACCGAACGCTCCTCGCGGCATATCCGGATCGCTCTATGCGCTCGTGCACCTCAACATGTCGACCTCGGTCGACCAACGAGCACGGACGATTTCCATCGCAAGCTCTCAAGCCGCGCCGTGGCGACCGAACACTCCTCGCGGCATATCCGGATCGCTCTATGCCGTGCACCTCAAATCGCAATCCGCGGTGTCGTCGCATCTCCCCGCCGCGTCCACAAGCCGTCGTCAGTATCCCAACGGATGGAACGGTTCAAAAGCCATCATTGGTGGTCTTCCCGAGTTTTAGCCGTGTTTAATAGGGCTACTTTGACTAGGGACTATGCTGGACGAAAAATAGCCCATGATTACCCACCATAAATAACCGTCCCTTCGAATGCTCATAATGACGGTAAACCTCTCAGATAACCATCATTACGCCGGTCATTATGACTGTCTCTTCAGATAGCCGTCGTTCTGTCTGTCCACCATTATGGTAGTCCATGCCAAACACGCCACCTCCCTCTATAAAAGCCAGCCATTTCACCGCCTCTTCCACGATGCTTCTTCTCCCATTCGAATCACTCGTTTTTCTTTTCTTCTTACAAAATCCCAGAAAAACAAGAATGTCTCAGTCGGATAATGTTGAATACGAATTTATGGAGGACTACAAAGGCAACGAGCATCTGGAATCCAGCTTGCACTTCCTCCATAACCCTTCAGGGGAAGGACAACCCCCAATTTCAATACCACGAGCGGAAATAGAACAGAATCTTGATACCGCTGCCGCCTTCTTGCTGCCCGAGATTGCGGAGTTAGAGCGTGAGGAGGAAGCTGAGATAAGTGAATCCAGAGTCCTGCGGGCTCACAGGAGGATCAGAGGTATTCATCGGCGATCGGATCCACAGACCGCACAAAGCAAGCTGTTCAAAAAGTTTGTGCGTCTAGTCCGGAATGGAAACTGCCAGGGGGCCATGGTCGACGCTGTCTGGGAAGAATGGCAAAGCGTCTTTCATCAGAATTGGGCCCCTTACAATCACCGAGTCCGCAAGCTGAGATCCAAGATGAGAGAGGATCGCTTCCTATATGAGGGGAAGACGACCTGGTAGGCCGCCGGATGAGAGAAGATCGCTTCCTATATCTGAGAAGGGGCGGCCTGGTAGGTCGGATCCCTTGTTGCTTGCGACCGATCGCGAACTACCGAGCGCGACGACGACTCCGCATCACCACTAACGTGTACTAGGAGGAGGAAACCCGCTTGTAGTGATTGGCAAGCCTTTCGTATAGCTTCAACTTCACGAAGCGCTCGCGGGATATGTTGCATCAACTTCATGTCGCAACCCCGCCTCGCCTCGAAGGAGCGGTCTTGAGATTTCGATACAAACGAGAGTACTCTTTTCCCTTGCTTAAGATTTTTTCCCACCGGGTTTTTCTTAAGAAAGGTTTTGATGAGGCTCTACGAGTTTGTATCCCTAATCCCGAGTCCGCTCAACTTTTGTCTTCCAAGAGTGTTCGACAACGGAGACTCCTCGACCATACTACTCTCTACGCCGCAACAAATTTCCGCCGCGAGTAGGGGGCCATTGATGATACGGAACCCGACACGGTCCCATTATCCCCGGTCAACTCGTCCGAGGACATAAGTCAAACTCTTTCCCCGAGCATAAGCGCGCGACGTCGCCAACTTGATGGCCATCCCGCCATCCTCATAAGCATAAGGGGGCCGCCCCGCGATTGCGGGCCCATTCCTATGAGAATATCGCTTAATGGAAAGTTCATAAGCTTAGATAGAATGCGAGGCCAACTCGCCATCCGTCGGGCATCGGCGCCGCTAGCACGAGTAGTCTTTTACAGCTTTATCCTTTCCCTATAAATACCCCCACTGTGACATCAATGAAGGGAGAGATATATAGAACAACTTTTGCACATTTATTTCTATCAGCACTGTTCTCTCTCTCATATTTATTTCATATTACCTCCGCGGGCTCATCACCGACGTCGATAAACGCCACCGTCCGACGGCGATAACCTCACTGACCGGAGCACCACGAAGAGGCCAGATATCCCACGTCCAAGTCTTCCTTTCAAACTACCTGACGGAAACGGATCACGTCACCGGATAACTGGTTTTTCCAGTTCGAACGCCAGTCCGGCCGGTTTTAATAACTTTGGGCAGCATTTGAAGGTCATACATGATGGATTTTGAGAATTCAAACGGTTAAATTTTGCAACTTGAATGTGCAAAAACACGAATTGACTCTGCCCCTTAGTCAAAGATTAAATTTAACACTATAAAAAGTTGTCTAGGACATAGATTATTGTGCTTATGCAGATGTGTCTAAAATAACTTTTAGATGATGTAGAATAGATATGCAGATAATTAATATATTTCTCCTTTTTTTAATGAAATAATAAAAATTGAGTTTATAAGGGAGTCAAATGCAATTCATTCCTCAAATGTTCAAAAGATGATTGAAGTAAAGACTTAGTAAATATATCAACAATTTATTCAACAACATGGACAAACTCAATTGAGATGGTGCCATTTTGGACATGGTCTATAAGAAAATGATAAATGTTATCTATGTGTTCAACTCTTGAATGCAAAACTGTGTTATTTGAAAGATTGATTGAATTAGTGTTATCACAACAAATTTTCACTCTAGGTACAACAAATTAAAGTATTAAGTTGCTATTTAATCCACAATATTTGTGCACAACAGTTATTTGATAGGATCAATAAGGTTCTACTATGAACTAGAATGGGTCCGGGGTGAATGATTCTTTTACCATACACTTATACTTTAAAATTTTCCGCAAACATATTTTGTAAGGAAATTGTTCTAATCCTCAATGTATGAGGTTAAAACATAATCAAGTGGTTCAAATGCGGATTAGATGACATTGGAACACTTTTTAGATCTTTTACTACTCATATAAATCAAGATAGACTTATATCAACCAAATTAGGTAATATAAGCAGAGTGACATATTAACCAGATTGCAGAGAATGTGTTCAATGTTATGATGCCCTTCCAATGTAAGTGAGCTTGAAAATGCTTGTATCAAACAATGTATCAAGATAAGAACATTCAACAAATTCAGACAAGGCAATGTAAAGTACGTAAGTGCTGAAATTATTGGGTAACGTCGAATGCGAATTATTCTGATTGGCGATTTTACCAATCTTAAAGATTAATTTCTTATCATTACAGTCCAGATGTACGTTATTCTTTGACAACCAATCACTTCCCAAAATGACGTCAAAATCTGAGAAGTCCAACACTATAAGGTCATGGTCACACTTATACTTTCCGACTTACATCTTACAATAAGGTACCATTTTATCAACCTTAGTAGACTTTCCTAGTGGTGTTGTAATTTACAAAGGTTTATTTAATTTTCCAAAGGGCATCCTAAGTTGCTCAGCTACCTTAACTGACACAAACGTCTTTGAAGTGCCGGTGTTAAATAAAGAAGATACATATAAGTCTCCTACTAGTATAATACCTAGAAAGTATGGAAAACAAGTATTCAAGAAACATGATACATTTAACTTAAATCAAAATTCTTAAATTGAACAAATAAACCAAAGATACATGTCACAACAGTCTCATCAGGCTCATAAGCCTCTGCATCCAAAGCAAACAATCTTGTGGGACCAATGACCTGATCTTTCTTGATGTTGCGTGAGACGTAGCCTGAGAGCCATGAGTGCACACTTTCTATGGGCAATCTCTCGCCATGTGTGTTGTACCGCCACACTAAAAAGAAGTAATTGTGTTAAAAAGCAGTACTCCGATTCTGCTCACTTAACACTATATTCCGAGTAGGTTCACTCGAAGTATCGGCTTCATCCGGGTTACCATGGGTACCTTTACGATTACATGTACCATTCTAAAAGAAGGGATAGATCAGCTAAGATTCTTAAGAAAACTTATGCATTTCATTCTTAAATTACGAACTTAGACTTAAGAATGGAATTTAGCTCTGATACCAACTACGACGCCCCCGACACGCATATTTTTTTTACAAAAAATAATACGTAAGCCTCTAAGACATCATTATCAAAGTGCAAAGCGGAAATAATAAAGAAAGACTCGGAAATGCCAACTAGCAAAATAGATCGCAATAGTTCCAATCCAAGTCTAGAAGGAAACCAAAAGACAAACAACAAAAAGTAAATGTTGTTTACAACCAACTCGAAAATCCCAAATGAAACTTAAAGGAAAAGTACTTAATTAGTAAAGTATAAACATTTACAAGGCCCGGCATTATTATTAAAAAACAGAAATAAAGAAAACAACATCTTCAAGCTTTACACATCAGCCTCATCAAAGCTATCATCCTCTACCTGCCAATCTTCTCGGGAGGGGAAATAAATAATAGAAAGGGGTAAGTACTTCGTACTTAGTAAGGTGTAGAAGAATCAGTACAACATTTAACAACACATAATAAACATATAAGGGTGCAAATCGATACCACATATGTTTACAAAGCTCACCCCGCTCTACTAGTCCAACTAGTCAAACCTTGACCAATCAAGGGTTTGTTACACTTTTACCAAAGGACACAACGCATGGTGAATACTGTACACAATATATTCAACACCTCATATGGCACAGACTTGTCCGTGTTGGATTGCCCATGCTGCGAAAAGGAAATGTGTCTCACCAACGATCATAGTGTTTTAGGTTTTAGACACATCAAGTATGTTTGTTATGAAGTTAATCTAGCCGTCTGTGTTCATTCAAACAAAGGCTTCATAAGGACTTCAAGTTTTAGACGATTCTATATTATGATACCTAAAACGTAGCAAAGGGGTCGTTGGCTACTAAGTCAATGTCCCGCAAGGCTTAAATAACCGCCTTTCGGTGCTCCCACATTCTCCCTGCCGATGGTCTCAATTGTGGTGCTGAACCGAGTCTATTAGAACTCAATTACCGGACTTTGCCAATATCCAATTAATTTCCCATCGACATACATACCACATTACATCACACTTTTTTAAAACATCATATTAGTGGGCCTATAATTTGGGTCTTTATAAATTCAAATAAAAAAAAATAAAGACATTATATTAGATCGGTTGAGATTGAATCTACACAATTTTTTTTACGAAACATGTAATTTCGGACCCCGTTGACAGTTGGGCCTTCGGCCGCCGCCTAATTGGCCATAGCTTTGGGCCGGCCCTTATCGATAATGATAACAAGAGTGAATACTTTGTTAGGATAAAATTGTTTCAGTTCAAGATAAAGTTGTTGGTAATATACAATTGATAAAAATAAATATACATTTAATACCACGCAATCACTTTATTTATTTTATATTGATGCAATGTTTCAGTTCATCTTACCGGGTCATCATACATACTTAAATATTTCTTTAATAGAATCTCTTAAAAGCTGAAAAACCGACATCATCAAAACGAAAAATGTCTTTAACGGGGCACAACCAATCGATAATAACGGATGATACAACATGTATTTGCACCATTGATCATGATGAAAATTGCAGATACATGTTGTATTTTGTGTGGTTGTGCTCGTATAATTACTCGTTATTATTCTCTTAATATATATAACACGAAACACGCTTTTAGTAGTTTAGAAGTAACTACATAATGAGCAACTTTACTTAATGATGGGAAATACAACAAAAAAAATGTGTACATTCATGTGTCCAAGGAAAGGTACCTTATGCGTGAACGAATGAAGTCAACAGCTTCATAACAGTTCACCACTGGACATGGAAGAACCAGCTGGAAAAAGTATTGTAGATGGTGAGCTATGTAAACACAAAGCACGAGCACTTTAATTAAGGATTTAAAGTGCTACCTTTATACTTTTGTAAGCAACATTTATTAAATTAGTAGAACTAGAGAGCGATATACAATAAAAATGCAATAATTTTTTTTAGAGGGAAAATGCAATATTTAGGGGCTGTTTATTTTTTTTAAGGAGAAAACATAATTTTATTCAACCAGATCCGTTAAAGCAGCGGTCAAAACATCGTTCGGGGGATGGGACCGCCATAAGGTAACATAAAAGGAATGTAAACCATGCGTAGCAAGAAGATGCGTCGGGACATTTCCCGTACGCCTGACAAAAGAAAACCGAACCAACGAAAAGTGCTCCCCCCTCGAGAGACAGTCACGAACCAAGCAACCAAAAGCCGTGTAGTCCTCCTTGAAATGCTCAAGCCGCTGGACACAAACAAGGCAATCACTTTCTGTTAAGTATCCCACATTGAGAACTTGTGATTATGTAATCCACTATATTAAGAGATGGACTCCTCTCACCTCATAACCTAGGTTTTGGGGATGAGGCCCCTCCTCTTATATGAGTTTGGGCCCAGATTTCTACATGGTATCAGAGCCATCCCTTTATTGTACAAGTGTTGTGCCTCTTTGTTTGCCTTGAGAGTGCCCAGACCCACACTTGAGGGGGCGTGTTAAGTATCCCACATTGGGAACTTGTGATTATGTAACCCACCATATTAAGAGATGAACTTCCCTCACCTCATAACCTAGGTTTTGAGGATGAGGCCCCTCCTCTTATATGTGTTTGGGCCCAGATATCAACGATACCATATTAGGATCAAACGTTTACCGTTGTACTAAAACCAATTTGTGTTAGTAAAGGTGCTACTATATTTTCTTATATCACGCCCTCTCAAATGTGGGCCTATAAGAAGGGAGAGAGGCCCAACACTTGACTTGTTTTTTTTTGTTTGAGAAGTGTGAGCCTATAAGAAGAGAGTGGGCCCAATACTTGGTTTTTTTTTGTTTTTAATTGTGCTGGAAGCGGTAATTGTGCTGGAAGCGGGGATTGAACCCGGGATCTCCTGCTCCGATACCATATTAGGATCAAGCGTTTAGCGTTGTACTAAAACCAATTGGTGTTTGTAAATCTACTACTATATTTCTTTATATCACTTTCCACCACGAGCTGGGGCAAACCTAACCTCCTAGCTTCCACAAGTGCCAACAGAATCGCTCGCAGCTCCAACAAGGCCACTGCTATGCCAAGGTCAAAACAAAAGGAATAAGCCGCCAAGATAGTGCCCTGGTGATCTTGAAAAATGACACCTATCCCCGACGCTCCATCCGTCACTGACGCATCAACATTACACTTTTTTTTAAGGGAATAAACATTACACTTAGTATTTCTTCTAAATATATTAAGTGATTATTAAATTAGAAGTGTTTGATAACATTTTAAAAAACCGCTTAAACAATTATGTACATCTGAATTTTATATGTAAACTTTTCAACGAGTTACCTCTTGCTTAACTCTGAAAATGCAGAGCGTCCGAGTATTTCGACGGGGAAATACTTGTGTGGAGAGGGATTTTGAGGTGAAGTGACGGGTGAAACGATCAGAACCATACAGTTTAAAAACAGAATGAAATTGTGTGGTGTGTGTGTTTCCACACGTGTCTCCACATTTCGACGAAGACATGAGAATCGTCCCCACAGAAAGGTAACATTTGAAATGATTATATTAATATTTTATTATATACATAGTAATTATGTATGAGTCATTTGTTTTATCTTTCGACGAAGAAAAAGGAAATCCTTTCCCACTTTAGATGAAATGTAACATGTGATATATTTATTAATATTTTATTACATACATGTCAATTATACATGCACAGTCATTTGTTTTATGTTTTCAAATTAAAGTATACAACTCTCTCCATATATGTATTATACATATAGTTTTGCTAAATCTTTGTCCAAAAGAAAAACATACTTAGTTTGTAGTGTTATATAAATTTTCTAATATATGACGAGTGGTGAGGCTAAAGTCATAAATTTATGTATTTTTAAATTTTTGATTGATTAAGTTATCAAACGTTTTAAAATTTCAGATTTCAGACTTTCGACTTCAGGTTTTAACAAACGGACCCTAAATGTAGACAATTCATGAGTGTGAGACTTGCTCCTTCCATTCTAAAATATAAGTTTATTTATATTTTCATATAGTTTAAGAAAATGATTAAGTGTCACTAATGTCTTACTCATTTCAACAATGAACATATAATTATAAATATCTGCTAAACAATTAAAGTAGTGTCGTGAATCCCCGACTTCTTGTGCATCATAATTTAAGGGTATTTCCGTTTTTATGGAAATAGGTGTTTTTTTCTATTAGTTTAATGTCAATTAATTTTTTTCCCTCAAAGACACCTTAAAACCGACCTAGACTCACAAAATCCTATAAAAGAAAAAGACCTTCAGATAGCTATGGGCTTCCCCAATTTTGTGTTTTTCAAGTTTCAGAGAAAGCATGGCACGCTTTCCTGAGAGCTACTCCCGGGACAACGCACCAGTCAACACTGGTTTGATCGGTCTGGCTTCGTGTTGCTAATCATAGTGGCGGAATCGAAGCGGATCGGGTAGTAGAAGCTATTTTAGGATCATAATCTCTTTTGAAGGTAAGATCTAATCTTTTCGTAGTAAGTACTCGGCTTTGATCTTGGTAGTGTTAGATTTTCGTAATATTTATGTTAGATTTCTTGTTGGTTTGTAGATTTGCGTAAATTTGGAAATTAATTGTTGTTCGGCTTGTAGATTCAACTCATCTTTAAGGTAAGTAATTTTTCTTATCAGAATGATCCATTGTTGATTTGAAGTTTATGCTTTTAACTTGTTTTGCTGTCGTTTTCCAAGTTTTGCACATAAATTGTTAGTTTAGGATGTGTTGCATCTTTCCGGATACTAAAGAAGCAAAAAAATGAACTTGGAATGTCCCGGTCTAGATGCATCGGTTTTTCTCCCCGACTCATCTAGCCAGACAGAATTCAGGAACAACCTCCAGTTTTGTTTATGTGTTATCTCATGATTGAACGCAGTATGTTCAAGTATTTTTTTGTTTTTCTAGAATGTTTCTATAGCGTTTTCTATATATCCTTTAGTAAATGAAGATTAGAGTCGGAAGTTCGGTGTTGGTTGTGGTTTTTGACTCTTATGTAATAACGTAGGTGGTTAGAAAGATGTAACAATGAACATGAATTTATGTGTTTTATATGATCCTACATGATTATGTGTTTGCCAAATTATGCTAGCAAGTAACGGTTACTAGCAATGTACTGAAAGGAGTACAATGGGTCCCTAAGTCCCGTGTCTGAGGTATGACTAGCTGTGCTAACCAAGTCGTTCTCAAGACAACCATCCTAAAGTCTCGTGGGTCCTTAAGTCCCATGAGTGGAGGTATGGTTAGTCGTATTAGCCGTATTGCACACCGTGCCCTCAAGCTAAGTATTTTGGTGCTGCGCAGTGAACATGATTATGAAAGACAAGACAGAGTTATGGCTATGTTAAGTAAGTAATTATAAGTACTTAATGTAACTGAACACGTACGTGCAAGACTTACTGAATATAGTTAATGGGCATGTTTTCCTATGCATTGTTCAACATGGTTTTAAAAGTGGATTTCATTATGTTTCGAGATAGGCTTTTAAAGATGTTCTATATATTCTTCAAGTTATGATTTCAACTGTTTTTATAACTGGATAAAATATATTTATGTCATGTCCCCTGTCTTACAACAACATGATTTCTCTTTTGATATTCTTTCTCCTTACCGAGCATTCAGGTAGTCCTCACTCATTTATTTCTAATAAGAAAATATGTAGACTGAAGACGAGTTGGATAATAAGTATGAAGAGTAAGCTTAAGAATTGAGTCATGAATTCCCTTGTGTTCCGGCGGTTTTCTTTTTAATCAAGTTCGGTTGTAACGAATGTTAGCACATATTTATGATTCTCATATTTATGATTCTAGTTTGACATCAGTTGTATTTCGGTTAAGTTGTTTAATGGAAGACCCTAAGGGTAGGGGCGGCTCCCAAGCCAAGTTAACCCCCTAAAATTAAAACAAATATTTTCTATGTATTTTTTACACTATTTAATTTTTTTTATAAACTAATATCTACTAACTGACCCGCTACCCGTAATCTCACTTGTTTTTTTTTTTAAATTAATGTTTATAAACTTGTAGGTGTTCTCGATCCCCTGACCCGTGTCTAAGAATTCCTGCAGCCACCCATTCCTAAGGGTCATCCCGAGTCTTTTTATTGTTTCCTTTATTTCGCGCATTCTTTATTACCCTGATATGACATGATGCTTACATGAGATTTAGGGATTACTCTAAATGTCACATGACGAACATCCCATTTCCGGATAATAACTCGATATCCGGGACAAGGGCGTTATAAGTGTTCCTTTGTTTTGTTAATTAACATAACCCATCACTTGCACAAAGCATTAAGATATTCTTATTCTCCTAAAAAAAATATTATTCTTATTTATTCTCTCTCTGTAACACCCAGAATTTTTAAGAAGGGTAAAATAGTAAATAGGTTTTAAAATATATTTATTTCCTATTTATGTTTGACCTAATTAAATAATTAAAATGATTTTAATAATAAGTATTTAAGGAAAATAATCTCCATTATTTCTCTAATACTGTTCACGTCAGTTTTCTAAAAGAAAAAAAAAGAAAAAAAAAAAGGATGCGACGCAGGGGAAGAAAACAGAAGCGAAGAAGAAGAATCTTCATCCCGGAGGCTAATCCGTCGAGATATCGGACATACCACAGAAGACAAAAGTCATCATCTCATTGCGGCGGAGGTTTCCATACCAACTATTTTCAATTCTGTAAGTTTTCAGTTTAGCCATAAATTTGGAATCTTGAACATTCTTTGGAAAAGTCTGAGCTTTATTTGTGTAGAGGGTTGTATTAATCATAGTATGTCGTTTATGGATCGTAGGTTGTTCGTAGGAGTCTTGAATCAAAGGATTCAAGCATTTGCTTTCAATTCGCCTTTTGGATTTGCTTATAATCGCAATTAAGGTAAGGGAGTGTTCTAAACGGGTTTTATTGGGTTGTATTCGTATTGGATTGTATATGTACTGTTATTACAGGTTTTGTAATGTTTTGGTACCCAAAAGGGTGCTGATTTTGGACTAGAAAGTCTGAAATCTAAGTAGGAAATTGCAGGAAATCGTACAGGATGAAAAACTGCAGAAACAGGTTGAAGGCACATCAGGCATGCGCCTACCATAATGTTAGGCGTGCGCCTATAGGCCAGTTTTCAGGATAAACTCTCGGTACTTGTAGGCGAGCGCCTACCATCTTGTTAGGCGTGCACATGCTGATACAGAGAGTTTGGAAGTTTTCCAGGTATGATGGGCGTGCGTTTAAGGACCCGTAGGCGTGGGCCTAACTCTCAGAATCACTTTTTGTGCTAATTATGAATGCTAATCGATATGTAAAGGTCCTATTAAAATAGTCCACTTCCTGAAAGCAATGTTTTAGCATGTTTTGAGGTGTTATTCTCTGTGACTTGGTATGCATGCCTTTGAGGGCATTATATGCTATTTTACAATGTCTAACTTCAACTTCTGGTATCTTCGGTTCAACACCACAATTGAGACCCTCTACGGGAAAAAGGTGGGAGCACCGGAAGGCCATTGTTTAGGCTTTGCGGGACGTTGACTTAGTAGTCAATGATCTCTTTACAATGTGCTATGTAGTGTAATTGGATTGTCTAGAACTAGATGTCCATAAGAAGCCTTTTATGTGAATGAACCATGTGGTTAGACTTAACTCGTTAATTACATATATGTGTGTCTAAAAGCTAAAACATCTTTATCATTGGTGAGACACGTTTCAACTTCTTAGCATGAAGACTAATACACCCCACTTGGCTTGGTGTCAAAGGACTAGTGTCACTCCCACACGGAGACCAAAGTCCATGCCCTCAAGAGGTGCTTACCATGTCGTGGTTCAGCCTTCACCATGCGTTGTGTCCTTTGATCTTGATGTAACAGACCTACTTGTGTAAGGATGTATTACGGAGCTAATAGAGGGTGAGTGAGCTCTACTGTTACAACCTAGCTATGTGGTAATTGTAGGATGTAATATCACCGGATGGATCAAGGATCCACCCGATTACGCAGCGGAATAAATACAAGATCTAGATCTAACAACCAAAATACATAAAATAATAGATCTAACCTACGAGGGGGTTTAGATTGTTTACCTGTTTATTGTGAATAAACGTCAAGAACAATCCGAGATCCAAGATCCAAGAATCGAGAAGCCACCGTCTTCCGACGTGTATCTCCAAGAAACACCAAGTGGATGGTGATTCAAGCCGCTTGACCTCATCGATATGCTACCTTAGAAAAACCCGAAGTTTTTCTAAAACTCAAACCCTAGTATTATAGCCGAAATCTCTAAGCTATAATACTCTCAATATTTCGAAAATTGTAAGTGTGTCTAAAGGTTTGGGATAACTCTCTTTATATAGGAGAGTAATCCTTGTCCTCCAAGGATTTAATAATTAAGAGATAATTATTAGATTAATCCTTATTCCAAAATAAAAGATAAATAAAATAATTATCCCAAACAAATTAGGATAAATAACATCATTACTAATCATGACACTCCTTCCTGGCTGGAGAATTGCTTGAAGATGAACATGTACAAACACGACAATATTACCTTCTAGAGATTCCTTTTTCGTGAGATTCTGATGAGCCTCTGGTACTGGCGAAACAAAGAACTCCACTACCCAGACATACCTCGACCCCCGAAGCTGATTTTCATCTCTGAAGCTGTTCGCCGAGCCCGTGATCTTAGACTAGCTTGGCCTTGATTTTCCTTTTGGCTGTTTGTTAACGAGTGCAATTTTGCTTCTTGCTTTTGTAATCCGCTTTGTAAACTTTGTACAGTTTGTACAGTTGTTTAATAAAATATACGGTTTCGACCCAAAAAAAAAATAACATCATTATCTAATATTCCATGATTTATCACTTAACAAATAAATGATTAAATCATACATTAAATAATTATCCAAAAAAACTAATTTCCCAATAATTAAATAACACTTAAAAAATGCGCCACTTATACCCTAAGGGCTACACGCATTTTTTTCTGACACATTGGGCCGAGTCCACGAAAAAACTCTTTTCCATGTATTTAATTATCTAGTCCAACTAAACAATTAATCCACATATCTATTAAACAGTCCAATCCAACTATTTAATATTAATTGAGGTGAAACGACGAGAAAACCTATATGCTATATTAGGAGCCACGTCGGGGATCATGGACCCATATTCAGTACCTACAATAAATTAAATAATATTATCCGTCAGACCGAACAATAATATTCAATTTATTAATTCCGGGATTACACCACCATAAATCCGAAACTGAACTCTGCCGAATATAGATAACTTACACTCAACCATGAGTTGATAAGGTGTCCACTGATATAATCATTACTTACGGATAAATCCTCCATAAACTGTTTGTTACGATTCAGGATATTTCCGTAAACCCTTCTCGAAACATCTTATCCTTATTTACCATTAACCCCCTAGTGATCAATTAGTTCATAACTAATATAATATGAACTCCGCGGATCGATCGGTTTCTAGGATTAACAAATAAGGGAACTGCGTTCGTCTACTTCCCAAGGGAAGGAATGGATTCCATATCTGTGATAGCACAGACTACTCACTCATCCTAAAATAGAGCCAACGAGAAGTGTTGGACCACATACTGCAAAGTGATCCTTACTAACACATCAAACTCTACCATAGTTTAAGCAGTTGTCTGTGATCACCTCAGGATTGAGATTAATCCATTTATGATCATCTTGTGATTCGATAAGACTTCCCGATCACGGAATTATATCGAGAACTCAAATCAAATCGGTCCAGCCCTATATGATCATCATATATAAATGCCCCACTAGGTACCCTATTACCGACAGTCCGGATAAGACTCGTCACACCTAAAGTGTTCTGGACGCATTATTAGCATATTAATCATGAGACCCGTACTCAGATTAATCAACGCTACGGACTAAGTTAATTTTAAGTACATCTCACTAACTCAATCCTCTTGTGTATAGCCATACACTGAGTTATGTGATTACATAAACGAGGTACTTATGGTTTTCAGTAGTGTCTTAATTATATGCATACATGCATATAATAAGATGAATTATTAATTCTCCGTAAAACAATTACATAATTGGCTTTCGGGCTAAAACAATTACATAATTGGCTTTCGTTCCCCGGCACTACACCTACCGATACCGGAAAATATGAACCGTATAAAGTATTCATGTTATATATATATATATATATATATATATATATATATATATATATATATATATATATATATATATATATATATATATGTCTTCACTAGCTCCTACTTCCTTTTCTACCTCTTATTAAGTATGTATGTACTTACCCCCGTTTTCTTTATTGCTCCCCGCCCTGAGAAGGTGGTGTATTTGTAGGTTGTTTTTTAGGCCACTGAGGAGTGACCGACCGGAGATGATGTAGTTGAAGTCTGTTGTTATTCATTATTCAGTTTTATTTTGGGTATAGACTCCCTTATCCTTGTAATGATATAAATCAATGAGTTGAGTTTGTGGACATCATGATGTAAAGGGTTAATTGTATTTGACAGTTATAATAAGGTCATTTGATGTAATAATATATGCAGCATGTGCGTTTTTCGATCATTTGTTAGTCGCTTTAAATTGCCCGAGTCTGTCGTTTTGTCTTCCGCATTGTTCTCTGATGTTATCTAAATACGACTTATGTGTATAATTAGATTAAATTTTAATTATATGTGTGCCGGACGTTTTTCCTGGAT
Organism: Gentiana straminea; assembly: GCA_036785695.1. Lineage (NCBI taxonomy): Eukaryota > Viridiplantae > Streptophyta > Magnoliopsida > Gentianales > Gentianaceae > Gentiana > Gentiana straminea. Next base: position 6,740,633 of record JAVUPR010000497.1, on the reverse strand, counting down.
AAGGACTCGGTATCCGGGACAATAGCGTCTCTCATGTGTACTTATGCCATTAGGTGTTTTAATTCACTAATAAAGGTAAAAGTGGTGATCGTCATTGGCCCTATACTTTCAGGGATCTCGCCTATTGTTGCTGGTTTTGGAGAAATAAGATCCAACATAGTGATCAAGATTTCCATCCATCAATACAAGTTTTGCTTTAAAAAACGGAGATTTGAGTTAGGAACCTTCGTCTAGCTTGGACTATAGATTAATTGTTTTGTTTGATTTGTGTAATGCTTTTTTGTTGTCCTGGACTTTGATGTAATGTGTGGTATTCCACTCTACTAATTAATAAAAAGATCGTTGTCCCAAAAAAAAAAGACGCATGTTACTATTTCTTATTCGCATTGGTAGAGGTTATAACTTGTTGACCCGTAAATCGCTCACAAATACTATTTGTAATTTAATTCTAGTTAAGTTTATGATCTTCTCCTCCCTCTCGCGTTTTGTTGGCTTGTAATTCGGATATAGCTTAATCAAATTGTCCTAAGTTCCTCCTTAAAAAATGTACAAACATTTGAAGTAAATTAACCAATTATGGGCTTTTGGTGGGGTTCAATTCTCTTTCACTTAATCCACAAAAACATTAGGGTAATGATAGAGGTAACTCCCTCAAGTCTGCACCATTTTTCACACCCAACATAATCTTGTGCTTGTGATTGTTTCATATATTTTTTTTTCAAGTGAAAAATATATAATAAAATGATGATAATGTAAAAATGTTGTAGATTTAATGAAGAAGCTCTATCAATCCTCAATACAATATCACTCATTTTAGTGGTTGTCCCTGACTTGTTGGAGGGAATAAAAGTTTAAAACAATCTTTTTGGGGGGTACTAGAATGAAAACCGGGAGAATCCTTGGTGACAACAGAAACAAAAAAGGTTCTAAATACTATATCGGTGTCTTAAAAAGTGATTTATAAAATAATTTTAAAAAAGTATATAATAATAAAGATAATATAAAATTTTGATGCATCATTTAGTGTTTTTTCTTCTAAAGATACCCTACCGTACCGTAACACTCATTTATTTCATCAATTTCACATCCTAAACAAGTTCTTATAATTGGAAAGGTTATATATGTCAAAGTACTACCAAATGACAACACATTAATTATTTTTCTTAATATATATAAAAACTAAATGTGAACATTTTTTATGGGACGAAAGTAGTACATGTCTAATAGGAGCTAAGGCTAAAGATGACAATGGTGTTGAGTTATAAACCCTGATTTATGATTACCCTCAGTGATATATTGAATTATGTTGTTTGATTGTTTCAAAGATAACACATCTTCTTATGAGGTGAATTATAGCATTTGGAATGAACTCTAAGTGAATCAAAGTGCATAAAGATGATCTAAATGTGGTTTGATGCTCTCTGTCATAATCTTTGTAATCCCTAGAAAGATAAAGAAGACAAAGGCAAATCTAATTCATTATCTGTAAGGCCTTAATTACACCATAGCATTCAATGCTCACTTAAATACTACACAAAATGGAATCTAATGATAACAAATATAACAAACTTAGACAGGTGTCACCACATGCTATCTTACACCTGTCACACACATTACACAAATTACATTATTGTCTAACACCCCCTCTCAAACTGAAGGTAGTTTCAACACATTCAATTTGTTCCTGTACTGGTGAAACTGAGCATTTGGTAGAGCCTTTGTCAAGGAATCTGCAATCTGATCACTAGAAGGAATGTAGTGCACTTTTAGGCTGCCTTTTAGAACCTGATCTCTGATGAGATGTCAATGTGTTTTGTTTTTGAGTGATGTACTGGATTTGAGGCCAGAGCTGCTGCACCTGTGTTGTCACACCACAGTATTGGTCTTTTGACTAAAGGCAGTTGCATCTCCTTCATTAGTTGATTTAACCATATTACTTATGCTGCTAAATTTGCCACACTCATATACTCAGATTCTGTATTGGATCTTGACATAACACTTTGTTTTCTGGAGTTCCAGGATATCAAACACTCTCCAAAAACACACAATATCCTCCCACATATCTTCTTTCAGATGGGCAGCAAGCCCAGTCAACATTTGAATAACCATTTAGATGTAGTAGAGGACTTGGTCAAAAGTGCAGAGCATAGTCTAGTGTGCCTTTAATGTATCTCAGCACCCTCTTCAATGATTTCCAATGGACATCATTTGGAACCTGCATAAATTGACTTAAGTGATTCACAGCAAAACTTAAGTCAGGTCTGATGAGAGTTACGTATTGTAAGGCACCAATGATACTCCTATATACTCTAGGGTTGCTCATATGACTCCTTGCTCTGGTGTTAGATGAGTGCCAGTAGCCATAGGTGTAGGACAAGGCTTCAGATTCCCCAGATCTACCTTGTTCGATCTACAAGTACAATTGTCATTTCTGTGAACTTCCAAACCCAAAAAGTGAGAGACCCCACCTAGTAATTGAGCAACATAATGATTTTGTGTCAAGTACAATCCAGTGTCATTTCTGTGAACTTCCAAACCCAAAAAGTGAGAGACCTCACCTAGATATTTCAAAGCAAACTTACTGTCCAGCTGTTGCACAAACTTGGCAATCAGTTTTGAGTTGTTCCATGTTACAAGTATGTCATCTACATACACTAGAACATACAACAAGTCAGTCCCATTTATAAACACAAACATGGAAGAATCACATACAGATTGTTTGAATCCCCAATTGATCATCAGTCTACTTTAGGCATCAAACCAGGCTCTAGGTGCCTGTTTTAACCCATACAAAGCCTTTTTGAGTCTGCATATGTGATTAGGTTTTTGTGGATCAACAAAACCCTGTGGTTGGGGCTTTAACACAGTCTTATGTAAGGGTCCATTAAGGAAGGCATTGTTTATGTCAACTTGCCTAATTGGCCAATTAAAGGACACATCAAGGGTGAGAAGGATCCTAATAGTAGCTGCTTTTGCAACTGGACTGAAAGTTTCAGTAAAGTCAACATCATAGTTTTGTAGGAAACCTTTTGCTACTAACCTAGCTTTGTACTTCAACACAGACCCATCTGGCTTCAGTTTCACCTTGAATATCCATATATTATCTACTAAGTGATGTTTACCTGATGGTGGCACTAAATCCCAAATTTGATTTTTAATCAAAGCAGCATACTCCTCCTCCTCTATTGCCTTTCTCCATTCTGGTATGGCAAAAGCTTCAGATGCCTTTGAGGGTTCTGTGAGGACTGATGGAGTTGGTTCCACTAAGAAGGTTTTGGGTTTGAAGATGGAAGATTTTGATCTGGTTTGCACAAGATGTGGTTGGGGAGGAGGTTTGGTCTTTGGTTGAGGTGGTGGACAGTGAGAAGACTCGAGACTAGGATTGGGAGGCATGTCATTTGGCAAGGACAAAGGATCAGTGAAACTTTGAGCAGTATCGCTTTGGCATGTGGTGATGAGGGTGAGTCTGGATTTGTGACAATAGTGGGTACAAGACTGAGTGCAGGACTGGAATTAGAGCTAGTAGTTGTTGAAGGAACAATACATGTATTGCCATTGCTGCGGTCTGACACATGAAGCTCATCTTTATCAAATTTTGTATTGTTAGGGTTAGGCACAATTTGAGACTCAGTCTAGGTAGTATAAACATGGCTAGTCATGGTTTCTAGGATCACAGCTCTATGAGGTCCTAACTTGAACCCTTCTTTGGAAGGAAAGTTTAGTTCATTAAATATCACATCTCTAGACACATATATTCTCCCAGACTCATCAAGGAACTTATACCTCTTGTGGTTAGAACTTACCCAAGATAAACACATTTGGTGGTGTGGTAGGTCTTAGATGAGGAAAACATGAGCAACCAAATGTATGTCTTATGGTGTAGTCTGGTTTCTTGTGGAACAAACTTCATAGGGAAACTTATGATGAAGAACCCTAGTGGAAGGAACATTAATGATCTCAACAGCTTCTAGAAAACTATGCCACCAGAATTTTAATGGTGCAAAAGATTGAGCAAGTAAGGTGAGACCCAATTCAGTGATGTGTCTATGCTTCCTCTCCACCCTACCATTTTGAGAGTGAGTGTGAGGACATGGATGCTTGAAGGATATGCCATTTTGGGCTAGAAGATCAGAGAAGGGCCTGTACTTCCCTCCACAATCTGACTGAAGGCATTTGATTTTTCTGGAAAAGTGATTTTCAACTAGGTTTTTCAACTGAGTGAAGGTGATTAAAGCTTCATATTTGCATTTGAGAGGGTATATATTGGTGAACCTGGAGTGATCATCAATGAAGATTATATAATAGGTGAAACCTTCTGAGGATTGCACTGGGGCAGGGCCCATAGATCAGTATGGATTAAGTCAAGTATGTTTTTAGCATTAGATTCAGACAGTGTAAAAGGTAATACGTGGTTCTTTCCAAGTTGACAAGCATCACAAAATTGAAGATTTTCATTAAAAAGGGATATTACAATTGCTCAGAATCCTTTTTAAAACATCACTAGAGGGGTGGACAAGCCTCCTATGCCACACTTTAGGGTCTAGATTAAACTTAACTACTGATCCTATGAGACACTTCAGTTTCAGACTTCCAGAAGCATTTGGTTTGGAGTGAAGGGAGCTTTGAGTTTGATTATCATTTGGATCCAACATTTGATAAAGACCATCCTTAAGTGTGCCCTTTAGAAGCTTTGCTCATGTTCTATTGTCCTTCAAAACATAATAATGAGATTTAAACTCAACTACAACATTATTATCATAGGTTAAAGATGATACACTAAGTAAATTTTTGGTAATACTGGGCACATCAAGTAGGGCATTCAAATGTAATGGGTCAGTAGTATGAGTGTTTAGAGTCTTGTAACCTATGTGTTTAATGGGAAGACACTCACCATTTCCCATAGCCAAGCCATCTGAACCTGCAAAACCAGAACGGAGATGCAAGTTATTCAATTCAGAAGTGACATAGTTAGTAGCCTCACTATCCAAGTACCAGGAAGAATCACAAACTGTGTTAGGACCAGCTAGATAATGAGAGGGATGTCCAGGTGGAGGTCCAGTGACATTGTTGTTGAAGGTTTGATCAAATCTGTACCAGCAGAAAGTTACAATATGTCCAGTCCTACTGCATAGTTGACACACCATTTTAGCTTGATTTTGATTTTGATTTCCCTGATTTGACTGATTGGAGCCTCTACCATCTCTACCTCTATCACCATATCTTCCATCTCCTCTGCCCCTATAACCTCCATTACCTCTTCCTCTTTTGGAGTACTGGACATTTCCCTGATATTCTTGAGATAATGGTCGATTACCAGCAATCATAGCAGATGGTTGATGAATGTTATGAGTAGAGCTCCCATTCAATTGCGCTATCAGTCTCTCATGTGTAATGAGCTGAGATTGGACCTATTGCCAGGTCAATGACCTTACTCTTGCTGTTATGTTGACTATGGATGATTCATATTCACAATCCAGACCTCCAAGTGTTGCCAAAATTAACTCTGATTTACTTATAGGGTAGTCAGCAACAACAAGTTTATCAGAGTACCCTTTCATCTCTACCAGTTAGTCAGCCATGGACTTACCACCTTTTGACGACTTGGTTAAAGCATCTTTGTACTCCAGCATTTTTGGCTTCATCTTGACTATTAAATAGGACTTTGAGTGTCTGCCAAATCTCCTGGGTAGTGCTGCACCCCACAACCTCGAGCAATGCTTGTTTAGTCATGTTACTGAGAAGCCATCCAACCAGTATATTATCCATCTTATCCTATGTTTCAGTGGAATGGTCGGAGTCAATGATAGACCTCCGATCATGTTGGATCTGGGCCTATTTCTAGTCAGATGGTCCTTCAGATTGTGTCCTTTGACAACAGGAAGGATGGTGTAGCGCCACAGTAAGTAATTGTTCCGATCAAGCTTGACGGAACAAGTTTGTGCAAGGTGACCGGTGAATGGAGCATTACCACCAGACATAGGCGTGAACGGCGACGGAGCAGGACCAGGAAACTGAGGGTTTGGAATACTGGGAATGAACATCGAGGTGGGAATCCCAGTTCCATCGGAAATTTTTTGGAAGATAACAGACGAACCATCAACTCCGCCATAGATTGGTGGTGTCGGAATCGGTATTCCTAAAGACGGTATAGTGTGAACAGAGTCAGGGCTTGAGGTGGTGATATTGAGACCATAACTCACGGTGGAGGCTGTGGTGGAGGAAACACGGGAGGGCGGCGGTGTGCTCATCTCCTCGGCTCTAATACCAAGAAAGATAAAGTAGACAAAGGCAAATCTAATTCATTATCTGTAAGGCCTCAATTACACCACAGCATTCAATGCGCACTTAAATACTACAGAGAATGGAATCTAGTGATAAAAATATAACAAACTTAGACAGGTGTCACCACATGCTATCTTACACCTGTCACACACATTACACAGATTATATTATTGTCTAACATCCCCTCACTAAAAATATAATCTAACCGTTCGATCATACACTTCCCCCTCATTATTGATGTTTCATCGTTTGATTAATCACGTGCTAATGCCAATTGAAGTGTATCACTTACAATACAAGACACAAAACATAATTTTTTGTATACAAGTGTTTGAGATCTTTATTACATATTACAATCAAAGATCAAACACTTTCTAAAGATGAGTTCCATCTTTATCAAGAACCAGAATTCTGGATTATACATAGCATTGTTCACTTGTCAAATCTGATCAAGCCTCAGTTGACGTTTTTGGATAAAATTGTTACATTAATCTATGATTAATTAACTTATATATGTACTGTGTATATAAAAAATTTATTGACTGCCTCTTACCTGAGATCCGCGTCCGTCACTGTCGATTCTATTGTGGTGCTGATATACATATAGAGTCATGGTAGTGCAAATAAGGACTCCATGCTTTTTACTTTTTTATTTTTTAGTTTTTTGAATTTAAAATCTCATTCGTTTGCCATGAAGCTGAAAAATGCCAATCTCGCTTCTTATTGCAGATTTTTTTCTGTTTTGCTATGCTCTGCTTCTCGTTGCCTTTTATAAAGTATATGATATTGATTGCGGTTAAAGTATGGCGAAAGTTGAAGATCACCTTGTGTATTCTCGTGTCCCCCATCATCTACCGCACCTTAATACGGAAAATTAATAATCTTTTGATAAATCTTAAACCTACAATTGAAAAGAAATTCTTTTAGAAGACTTTATTTGCAACACATTAATTTAACCGGTGCTCAACAGTGTATTAGACCGGTTTTGGAGTCAAAAACCGATTTCCTACTAAGTCGATCTTGACAAAATCGGTTTTTAGTTCCAAAATTGACTTTCACTAGGCCGATTCAATGGAAAACGATATGTATACCGGTAGCATGTGATAAACAAACTAACATACCAAAAATTGATAGTAAACACTTCTCCTATTTTCTCAACATTCACGGGCTGTCATACCATACCTCAATTATAGTCATTGGTCATTAGTGTGTGTTATTACCTACACTCATATATATATATATATATATATATATATATATATATATATATATATATATATATATATATATATATATATATATATATATATATATATATATATTGTTAGGATCAATCGCTTACCGTTGTACTAAAATCAATTAGAGTTAGTATTTCTTTATCATTTAAAAGTGAGGGCAATCTGTCCCAACACCTCCCTCAAGTGTTGGCAATCTGTCCAACACTTGCACATCCAACACTTGCACATTTTTTTTTTAAAATAATGTTCCAGCCAAGATTCGATCTCATGACTTCTGGCTCCGAAACCATGTTAGGATTGTCAGTTAAGTGACTTGATCTCTAAACTGAGTTATAAACTGGTGGAAAACTAATCTGTAAAACTGGGCTGAGAATGATGGTCAGCTTAGTAAGAATATTCAGTTCTGTGAAAGTTAGTTGTGGTGAAGAGCAAATTGAGTTTCTTCTGAAGTTGGCTTTCGTTTTTTCAGATCTGAGTTATTGCTGAGTACATCTGAGTTCCGTATCTGAGTAATTGGTTACAAGTCTGGGAAAGTTAGTTTTGAAGCTGAGTTTTATCTGGTGGATAACAGCTGCAGCTAGGGTCCACATCTAGGGGTATTTATTACAATTCCGACAAGGATCTTATGGTGGTTAGGGTTAGGGAATTGTGCCTATAAATACCAATGTTATAATCAATGCAGTGTGTGAAAATCCTTGTAACTTTGTGCATAGTAAAATATCTCATTTTCTGTATGTGGAATAGTCGGCACAACGCCGGAAACCACGTTAAATCACTGTGTTGTCTTTGTTTTTGTGTTTTATCTTTTTCGTCATACTTTATGTTTGCATTGCTACTGTTTTATCTTTCTTAGATTGCAAACTTCTCGTTTGTGTTTTAACAAACTATTATCGGAGTTGGTTCGTGGATCTAGAGGAGTTTGCAGGTTGAACGGAGTTGATCTTCACCAAGATTGGTGACCGGTGCTTGGATTTTGTGATCAAATGTCTGTTCTTTAACAAGAAGGATGTCAGCAATGAATGTAAAGATTGATAAATTTACAAGGAGGAACAATTTCAGTTTGTGGCAAATCAAGATGCGACCTTGTTAAAGCAACAAGGATTGTGGACTCCTTTATCTGATAAAAGAGATGCCAGTTCAGCAGATTATGCCAGTCTGGAGGAGAAAGCACATTCAACCATCATGTTGTGCTTGTCTGATGATGTTATCATAGAAGTTGCTAAGGAAGACACCGCTGCCAAGTTATGGTTAAAGCTTGAAATCCTGTATATGACTAAGTCATTGACCAACAAGATGATGCTGAAGCAGAGGCTATTCAGCCCGATGATGCATTATGGGACTCAGTGAGGATGAATATTTTGCTTTGATCTTGCTGGTTTCACTACCAGCTTCATATGAGAACTTTGTGCAGTCATTCATAGTTGGGAAGGATACAGTTGCTTTGGAGGATGTGAGGTCAACTTTACATGCCAGAGAGCTGAGACATATGGCAGCTGAGGCAGACAATCAGGCTGCTGGACTAGTAGTCAGTAGTAGTAGTGGAAAACAGCATGGGCAGTCTAGGAAGACAAACTCCAAGAAGACAAGGTCCAAAGGCCCTAAATCCACAGATGTTTGCAATTACTGTAAGGAGCCGGGACATTGAAAGTCCAATAGTCCAAAGAGGAAGAAACAACTGGAGAACTATTCTGGCATAGTTGCTCTGGCAGCTGAGCATGACTTAGATAAGGATATGGTTCTAGTGGCAGGAGAGTCAGTACATCAAACTGATATATGGATTCTGGACTCTGGGTCATCCTTTTATATTTGCCTTCACAAAGAGTGGTTCTCAAGTTATCAGTAGATTGATGGTGGTCATATATCTATGGCAAACATCAAGGTCTGTAAGGTAGTTGGGTTTGGCTCAGTTCAGTTGAGGATAGAGGATGGAAGATTCTGTAAACTGAGTGAAGTTAGACATGTTCCATAGATGACCAAGAACTTGGTATCTCTCAGTTCTTTAGACAACAAGGATTCAATTTCAAGAGTGAAGGTGGAGTGTTGAGTGTCTATAAAAACTCAATATTGGTTCTCAAAGGAGTCAAGAAAGGGACCTTGTTTATACTACAAGGGTCAACTGGTGATGGTTCAACAGATGTGGCATCTGTTGAGATTCATCAGTCACAGCTTACAAAACTGTGGCACATGAGACTGGCTCACATGGGTGAAAAGAGGATGCAGGTTCTTTCTCAGAAGGATCTTATTGGGGAGTGTAAGGTCAAGCATCTGGACTTTTGTGAGCACTATGTGTTTGGGAATCTTCATAGGGGAGAATTCTCAAAATGGGTACACAACACAAAGTCATCACTTGATTACATTCATTTTGATTGTTGGGGGCCATCAAAGGTGGAGTCATTGGGTGGTCACAGATATTTTGTGTCATTCATAGATAACTATTCAAGGATGACTTGGGTGGTGGTGATGAAACACAAAAGTGAGGCATTCAAGATCTTCGGGCAATGGAAGGCTCTAATTGAAAATCAGTTGGGGAAGAAGATCAAGAGGCTTCGTACAGATAATGGTCCGGAATTCTGCTGGACTGAGTTTGATGAGTTTTGCAGAAATGAGGGTATTGCCAGACATCATACAATCAGGAATACTCCTCAGCAGAATGGGGTAGCTAAGAGGCTAAATCAAACTCTTCTGGAGAGAGCAAGATGTATGCTCTCTCATGCCGGTTTGTCAAGGAGATTTTGGGCAGAGGCTGTAAGCACATCTTGCTACTTAATCAACAGGTGTCCTCACACAGGGATCAGTCTCAAAACACCAGTTGAAATGTGGTCAGGCAAGCCTGCGGACTATTCAGTTCTATGGGTTTTTGGAAGCACAGTTTACTATCATGTGAGTGAAGGGAAGCTGGAACCAAGATCCAAGAAAAGAGTGATTGTGGGGTTGGTGATGGAGTTATTCTCAGCAGATATGCAGTTTTTGATGAAAATTATATGCTCGGTTCATTAGTGAGAGGGACTATTGAAATTGAAACCAGTCCTGAAACTGAGAAAACTGACAGTAATGTGGAGCTTCAGGTGGAGTCGGTTAAAATGCAATAATCAACTGATCCAAGTCAGTTTTCACCTGATCTGTTTGCGGAACCGGAACCGAGTCCAAGCCAGTCAGCTGAGCAAATGTCAGTTGAGCATCAAACTAAGAACATGGGTCAGCAGAGGTATAGCTTTCAGGAGAGCTAGAAGATCCAATGTTGGGGTACCTTCCAAGAGGTATGGGTTTGATGATATGGTTGGATATGCACTTCAAGTTGCAGAAGAAGTATATGGTTTTGAACCTTCTACTTACAGGGAAGCAGTGACATGTTCTGAAGCATCTCAATGGCTTGCTGCCATGGGAGATGAAATGGAGTCGTTACTGAAGAATCAGACTTGGGATCTAGTTAAACATCCAACTGATAGGAGAGTTGTCACTTGCAAATGGATCATCAAGAAGAAGGAATGGATAACTGACGCAAAAGGAGTTAAGTATAAGGCACATTTGGTTGCAAGAGGTTTCAGCCCGAAAGAATGGGTGGACTTTGATGAGATAATTGTTGAAATAGTGTCCTAAACCCAATCGGGTTGGACCGGATCCGACCGGGTCGGATCATTTCTACTATTTCTTTATGTTTGTACATATATTAAATGGCTTTTCTGTTGTCATATATATGTTCTTTTAAAGAACCAATTATGAATTATTATATGATAACGTCCTTAGTATTAAACTGTGATAGAGAAACCATGATAGGTGATTATGGTTGATGAGATCTCTAATCACTTTAATGAGTTTGATACTTAAATGTCTCTAGGCTGATGTACTATTAAACATGGCATTGATAGTATAAACAGACTAGCATGTATTAGATGTCTTCTGTCTTTAGGGCAGGGATAGATCTCGTCTATCGAAGTGTAGAGACACTTGGACTGTACGTGGACGTGTATTAGAGAATGCGTACGTTTGACTGACCCACTAACACGGTTAAGTGTCACACTATGTGGCGGTTGTGTTATTATCCTTTAGACCGGAGTCTTCATGGCATCACGGTGTGGATTGTCATGCTTTGACACTATTGAGGTTTCCCCTAGCCACGAGGCGATCATGCGGTAGTAATTGAGTATTATATTGAAGCATGCGGAGTATACATGATTGGTCGTCCGGGAATCGCGTATCCTATGATTGGGATCGAATATCCGAAATGGCCTTCTGATGTATAACATTTATATGATAAAAATTACGATATTTTATATATTTTATTAACTCTTTCTATATAAAATATAAGAAATTATAACGATAATCTTATGTAATATCAATAGTTATGAATAAGTCTAAAATAATATAAAAATCTAGTAAAAGTAATAAAAAGTTATAAATTTTATACCGGTTTAGTAACCGGAGTGTCGTGTCAGATTTACGTGGGTATTTTTGGTGTTTTATTGCAGATTTTTAGATAAACCAAAACCTCGAGTGATGACACTTTTTGAAGTTTAAATATGTCTTTTGAAGGAAGTAAGGAAGTGCCACGAGATTAAGAATTCAAGTGGATCAACGGTTCGTGGTACCATTATCGAATTATATTTTCGACGAACAAATGGCCCATCAAAAAGGCATTTTATGAAGAAAAGTCCTTCATGAAAGTTATAGATCTTTTAAAGAGCTTTCCAACGCTTCTTGAATTATGTCATTTGGAGATTCAGAGCTCAAGTTATGATTTTATCAAGTTTCAGATCAAGATTTGGAAAAATGCTACCCGGATCAATCCGGATTAACCCCGGATCGATCCGGCCCTTCTGTTAGGAAATATAATGATGATTAGCATGTGATTCTGCAGAGGATAAGCCGGTGGGATAATATTCTTTATTCCCGGATCGATCCGGCCTTGGAAAATTTGCCTATAAATACAGCAGGATTGCAGACTGAATGGGGGGTACCAATATATATATACTAGCTTATATATATCGTCTAATCTCTTAAATTAGTAGTAGTAATGTATATATTAGTAGGCATTATGCCATAAATAATGTAGAAGCCGTAGTATCGTTGTAATGCTTGGACGGTTATCGGGAGTTCGATGTTGAAGAAGTTGTTGTAATTTCCGGAGAATACGGCCTCTAAATCAGCAGTTGTAACCTGGTAATATTCTAAAGTTTTATGTTTGTTGTTTTTATGTTTTTCTTTATAATGTTAGTAGGCTAAATCTATAACTAGCCAAGATATGTAATTGAAATATTTCGATCTTTTTGGTAAAATGGATGATGACTATAACTAAAATTGATTAAAATTGAATTTGATGAATCTTTTTCTACTTGAAATATATTGAAAATATTCGTATTGACGTAATTAACCAATATGAATCGCACCATAACCTAATGACGAACTAAACGGTGAAGTTAGGATATGAGGAAAATGTAGAAAAACCGGAGGGTAAATATGGCCGAGTGAAAACGTGACAACGGAATCCTATTTCCTACCCGGGGGTAGAATTGTTTTATCTTTTGAAAAGAGAAACACTTCTTGAAATTATCTGTACTCGAGATCTAATTACGTTAATTCACCCGTTCGATCAAGATCCTTAACATTGACCGCATGACAAAACGGCGTACCCAATCTTTTGGACGACATTGGACAGTTGATGAGACTTATGACAGTTTCGTACGCTCGTGTGAGAGGGAACTGTTGAGCTGAGGAGTGCACCGTTTCACATATTCAATTGGACCTAATAAAAAGGAAGAACGAGCACATCCATTAAACTAAAAAGATTGAATAATTCAAGTACATATATCTTGGCTAGTTCTATAATAAATTATTAGTATTTAATACATTGGTATCTATGTATTATATATATATATATATATATATATATATATATATATATATATATATATATATATATATATATATATATATATATATATATATATATATATATATATATATATATATGTATTTATATATATTATATTAGTTTAGTTTTAATTTATGCATTTATTTTCTGCTTATTAGTATAGACTCGTATGATAAACCTGCGATTTAGATCGAGTTAATAATAGTTGTTTGGTGTTTAACCACACTTAAAAGAATTACCACGTTCCCTGAGGATTCGACACCTGACTCACCATACTAGCACTACAATTTGACCCGGTACACTGCCGGTAAGGATTGTATAACCTAGAAATAGTCATGTCAGCTTTCTGGCGCCGTTGCCGGGGACCGTCGCTAATTTTTCTTTGTGTCTATGGTTACTACTTGTATCAGCTCAAAATTCTCGAGGATAAGTCAACACTTTTTCTTATCTCATTTCTATTTTATTTTTCGTTGGTATCTACCTTCTTTTAGTTACCAATTTTCTTCTTCTACCAAAGTCGAGTATTTTCTATTTTCGTTAGTTGATGACCATAAGTGGTAAGACTCCACTCACTCCTTATCAGCCTAACATAAACAATTACGAAAGGCAGCTAAGAATAGAGAGTAAACGTAGTCAAACCAGCCAAGGACTTCTTGGCAGATCTCCGCAAGAATCATCTTCAAATCGAAATACGAAAATGGCTGAAACCAGTGATGAAACACCTGAACAAGGGCTAGATCATGCTCAAGGGCATGGACAACACCCTATTAACCCTAATAATAATCAAAATCCTAATAATAGGAATAATCAGAATCGGAACTAGAATAATCGTAATAACCCACCAAACCCAAGACCTATCTGTGATCAGACCATAAGAATGAACCAGACTAATAATCCCATTCTTTTACCCAATGAAGGAGCAAACAATTTCGAAATTAAATGTGATGGATCTACCAGAGATCCATCCACCCCTACATTTGGAGATAAAGACTGACGACACAGCTAGCCGATTGAGGACACATAGCACAAGCCCTTGGATACGTGCCGCCATCCGGTTTTGGCCCAACGATCAGCCGCAGATTTAGTTGTACTATGTCCTTGATTGTAATTATGTTGAACTTTAGTCGGTTCTCACCCTATAAATGTGTAACTAAAAAGATAAGCTCATAATATAAAAAAACAAGGCAAAACTCTGCCCAATTGACTACTCTTTCTCTACTTGTTTTGCACCACCACTCTCACCACCACAAATCGATCTCACACCACCACCATGAGCCACCATCAATATCACATTTTTATAGCTAGATATCCACCACTATTACACAGCTGAACACCCCAGATAATTTCGACGTTATCAGTTCTGTAAGCTAAGAAGATTCACACAAGACAAATGACTTATAAATCCTATAATCTATTGAATAAAGGAGAATTATGATTCATTACAAAATATCAAGTCGACTCCCAAAATATCATAGATGTGACAAAACATGTTTATCTTAACTAAGAAAACATAAATATATTTGTCAATTTCTTAAGGGAAAAGAAAGAAACAAACAAAAGTGCCTTAGAATTCCAAGATCGAATTTTCTTAAAACATATTAGATTAAACATACACTGAAACAAATAAATACCGGAAGATGAAAAAAAAAATTCACATACCAATATACATCATAATAGGATTGACACGGATTTTGGGTTTGACAATTGATATTCGGAAAGAATAAATTAGATTAAAAAATGCATTACTAAAAACAAAAAAGCAAAAGCTTAAAAGAATTGCACCTTTCAAGCTTGATTTTGACAGGATGGTAGAATCGATTGGGAGAGAACACACCGGGTGTTTGACATCGACAATTGATATATAAGAAGAATAATTGTATTCTTTAAATTACATTTATTTGTTTTTGTGATTTTTGTTTCTTTTTAGTGAGATATTTTGTACTTTTCGTACTTTTTAGATAATGCATATAGTCATTATTTAATCATGATGTGTGTGTATATATATATATATATTGTGTCGGATGGGTATTATGACGGATAGACAACACATATTCATACCCTACCCTACCTACAGCGGGTTTCTTTGAATTAAACCCATACCATCCCCTACCCTAAGAAATACCTTCCCTAACGGGTTGGGTTGGGTGGATATCCACCGTGTTGGGTCGAAATTAACATCCTTAATTTTTACCTACTCACTCTATATGGAGAAGTTGACTACTGAAATGATTATAAACATACGGTTTAAATTCAGTTTAAAAATTGATGGTAACGACAGTGCCTCATCACTAGGCCTGTAAGTGAGCCTTAAAGTTCGATTCCATTCGGCGTGTTCGGCTCGAAAAAGTTCGGTTCGGGGCTCGGCTCGTATCATCAAACGTAGAATAGAGCATTGGAAATTGGTATTCGGACAAACGAGCCGAACATGTTCGGCTCGTAGGGTTGCAGGGTATTATTTTTGGACATGTTATATTATATTTTGTAATAGGGCCTTGAACATTTTGGACATGTTATGTTATATTTTGGGACATGTAATGTATTATTTTGGTTTTGGACATGTATTTTTGAACTAGAATTATTTATTGGGTATTTTTGAATTTTCGGGCCGAACATGTTCGAACTATTCGAATTGTTCGAGCCGAATAGTACCGAATTTTTCCCTTTTTTTAAGTTCGAGCCGAACCGAATCCTGATATTTTAGGCTCGAAAATTTCGAGCCGAATCGAGCCATGTATTCGAATATGTTCGAGCCGAGCCAAACTACTCCAGGATTCGGTAGGGTTCGGCTTGTTTACATGCCTACTCATCACAACTCAATGGTAGTGCCGCATCACAACTCCACGAGTGAAAGTAGCACCTACAAATTACCCAATCTTTTAACTTCTTTTTAAATGGTTTTATAACTCATATTCAGGAACAAAAGTTTGACCCAGAGCTTTATAACACGTCGGCTATAAAAAAAAAATACAATTATAAATCAATAACCATTTAAGTCAAGCCAGAGGGTTGTTGTTGTCTAATTTTTATTTAGTATGTATTAATGGCTCCGTTACATCATACATCAACCAAACTCAAAACCATTTTTATAAATTGGAAGAATTTCCATTTAAAAAAATTCAAAAAGGTTCATCGTATCATTAGTCGGAATGGTAATATATCCACCATAAAAAAAACGTAACATATCCTTTTTTTTTTTTTTTTTTTTTTTGACCGATGTACAAAATTTCATAAGAATTTAAAAATAGGATTATAAATACACATGGCTTGTTCTCAAAAAAAATAAAAATAAAAATACACATGGCTCCGAAGGAGAATGAAATTTTCAAGCTAATAACACTTGAGCCAAATTAGATGGTTGTTGATTTTTAATTTATTTAGTGTGTATTCAGGGCCGGCCCTGGAAAATGTTAGGCCTTCGACTATGTCATCGAATTAGACATTTTAGTTTGAAATAGTTTTTTTCCCAAAAAACATAATTACAAAATATTACTTCAATATCGCGTTTTTAACATAAGTGATGCACAATTCAATTAATTTATGGCCTTAAAACATACTACAAAGCAGGAAAATTCAACATCTCGTTTTCTAAAGATATTTAAAACAAAAACGAAATTAATACGTATACACAAAACATACTTACATATTACTAATTCAATATCGCTCTTGCAGTACATTTAGAGGCGAAATCACTCCAATAAACAAAAATGTATACATATGTGATGTGATGTCTACTCCAATAAAAAAATGTATACATATGTGATGTATGTCTAAAATTTAGATATTGTAATTTTTTGGGGCATTTATCAACTGAAGTAAAGATTTTTTTAGGCCAAATAAATTTTTTTAGGCCTTTATTAACACATTCTATTATGTTAGATTGGATTGAATCTATACGGGTTTTTTTTTTCAATTAATGAACATGTAACTTTAGGCCCCCAAAATAATTAGACCTTAAGCCGCCACTTCCGCCGCTTATAGCATAGTCCAGCCTTGTGTGTATTAATGAGTTTGTTACGTCAAAGATCAAACGTCTCCTTTGAACCTTATAAAATGCTCGACTCAAAAACCATAACTTTTTTAAATCAGAAAAAAATCTATAAAATAAGAAATCTCAAAAAGTCCTATCAAATTAATCATTCATAAGAAAATGTAATATATCCCCTGTAAAAAAAGTAATTAATATATCCTATTTTTCTGAGTTTTTTTTTAACTCATGTCTTAAATTTCATAATAAACTTGAAAATGGACCTATCAATTCTCATTATATTACACATTGTTTATTGATTGTAGAATTTGTGATCAAGGTGAGGGAATGCTTATAAAACATAGAATTCAACGCCCCCGAGCTTTAAAACAGATTGTCTCAAATGAAAATCGAACATGTGATATTTTCAAGTAAAAGTTAATAAATGATTGTAAGGATATTATTGTATTATCCTAGTAGTGTAAGGGTAGTATTGATATTTTTGTTATGGCTCTTGATATATAAGCATGTACTACAACAAAATCTAATTAATTCTGAAATACAAGAACATAATCTTTCCTTTTCTATTTATTTGGGGGGGGGGGGGGGGGGGGGGGGGGGGGGGGGGGGGGGGGGAAGAAAAAAAAAAAAAAAAAACTATTTGTTATCTTGGTATCGGAGCTTGGTATAGTGGTGTAACAACCGTACTGATGAGCACCACCGCATCCATGGCGTCCTCCGCCGCTGGTACAATGGCCGGAGCATCAGCAACTGCTACGGTGGGAGTCTCCTCCATGCCGGCAAACACACAGACCCTGAATGGATCGTCGATTGGGACTCAAGGTGTTCCTTCTTCTGGTGTTTCTGTAGTTCAAACTGGAGCTTCTCGCGCCGGAGTTAGTCCTACCTCCATGCTAGGAACCTCATCCGTCCCTCCTTTGAGCTACATGCAGTCAGGAATGTTCTCCAACTTCAATTTACCTCCACTCTCTAATTTCGGTCTGCCTCCACTATCTGGACTGAGTTTTGGTCATCTAAGTCCTTCAACAGGTATGCTTACTTCCAGTTTTCCTTATGTTCCTCCTGTTCCAAGTCTTGGCACCGGTGTCAAATCTGTCTTTTACTGGAAGCTTAAATCAGACGTGTAATGTGAAGTTGGATAGATCTAATTATTTGCTTTGGAAATTGACTGTTTTACCCATAATTAGAGGTCATAGACTTGAGAGTCATGTTTTGGGGGATGACTCGCAGAACAGGTTTGGATCAAATTCTCTTTCAGTATCACCATCACCCTTTCAAAGACCTCAGACTACAGAAGAATGGAGTATAACAGATCAGTTATTGATTGGTTGGTTGATGAGCTCTATGATAGAACAAGCTCTGCAAGAAGTGGTAGGATGCACTGCTTCCAGAGAAATATGGGTGACATTGGAGACTCTCTTTAATAGTCAAGTTGAATCTAGAATGTTGGAATATAAGAGTGCTATGATAAGGGCCACAAAAGGATCAAAGTCTATGGCTGACTATCTGGCACAAATGAAGTCATATGCGGATAACTTGGCTGCTGCAGGGTATCCAGTGTCCAAATCAGAACTTATATTGGCTACTCTAGGTGGTTTAGATAAGGAGTATGAAGCAGCTATAGTAAATTTAACTGCAAGAGTTGGTTCCATGAATTGGCAGGAAGTGCAGTCTCAACTACTAACTCATGAGAGGCTTCTTCTCAGATTTAGTTCTGGTGGTTCAGTTGACATCCAAGGAGGTCCTTCTGCCCAGTTTGCTAGTAGGTTAAATTCAAGAAACAGCTTCAATCCTAGACCTGCAAATTCCTCAAACTCCAACAGCAGAGGTAGAGGTGGTAGAGGCAATAGAGGCAGAGGGGGTGGAAGAAATACAAGTGCCAGTTCCAACAGACCTGTTTACCAATTGTGTGGAAAAAGTGGGCACATTGTGACTGCCTGTTGGCACAGGTTTGAAGAGGATTTTGTGCCTCCCAGTTCCAATAACAGTTCCTCTAAGCAAGCACTGGTGGCCACCCCACAAAGTACTGTGGATTCAGCTTGGTATATGGATAGTGGAGCAACTAATCATATCACCTCTGACATCAACAACCTGCATATCACTAGAGACTACTCAGGATCAGATAATCTTACTGTTGAAAATGGTGAGCAACTTCATATCAAACACATTGGTACCTGTACTATCCCTACTCACATCAACACGCCTCTTCATCTTGAAAATTCCTTACATGTTCCTACTATTAAGAAAAATCTAATTAGTGTCTCTCAATTAACTAATGACTATCCTGTGATTATTGAATTTGACAATTCATGTTGTTATATCAAGACACTGCTTCAAGTAGGAGCTCTTAGGCACGGTCTCTATCAGATTCCTGTTGGTCCAAGTTCCAAGAATCAAAGTTCTAATTCCAATCAGACCTCCCTTCAACCCAAGAGTCTGTCTTAGCTCAAGAATAAGTTCTGTAATGCTTTTGTTTGTTCTACTGCTCTAGAAACAAATTATGATGTTTGGCATAAAAGACTTGGCCATCCTTCAAAAGTTATCTTAAAGAATATTTTGAATCTCTGTAATGTGTCTGTTTTGAATGATCATTCTTTTTGGGAAGCATGTCAGCTTGGAAAAATGCATGGTCTTCCCTATAATAAGTCTGTCTTTCATGCTAAGTTTGTTTTAGATGTGATTTACACGGACCTATGGGGCCCTGCACCTATTACCTCCACTTTAGGTTATCAATATTATATTCATTTTATAGATGACCATTCCAGGTATACTTGGATTTACCCTTTGAAACATAAGTCTGATGCTCTTTCTACCTTCATTTCTTTCAAAAAAAAAACTTGTGGAGAATCAATTTTTGTCCACCATTAAGTGTCTTCAATCAGACTGGGGGGAGAATATAGAGTCTTTGAATCTCATTGTAAAGAGAATGCGATTATTTTTAGACATCCTTGTCCTCATGCTCATGGTCAACATGGTAGAGCAGAGAGGAAAGACAGACACATTGTAGAAATGGGGTTAACCCTTCTTGCTCAGTCCACAATGCCTCTTAAGTTTTGGTGGCATAGCTTTGAACAGGCTGTCCAGATTATAAATGACCTTCCTACCCCTGTCCTAGAAAATCAGTCACCATCTGAAGTCCTGTTTAAGTTCAAACCTGAATACACCAAATACAAAGTTTTTGGATGTGCCTGTTATCCTAACCTTATGTTGGAATAGTGTCCTAAACCCAATCGGGTTGGACCGGATCCGACCGGGTCGGATCATTTCTACTATTTCTTTATGTTTGTACATATATTAAATGGCTTTTATGTTGTCTTATATCTGTTCTTCTAAAGAACCAATTATGAATTGTTATATGATAACGTCCTTAGTATTAAACTGTGATAGAGAAACTATAATTGACGATTATGGTTGATGAGATCTCTAATCACTTTAATATGTTTGATACTTAAATGTCTCTAGGATGATGTACTATTAAGCAGGGCATTGATAGTATAAACAGACTAGCACGTATTAGATGTCTTCTGTCTTTAAAGGCAGGGATAAATCTCGTCTATCGAAGTGTAGAGACACTTGGACAGTACGTGGACGTGTATTAGAGAATGCGTACGTTAGACTGACCCACTTACACGGTTAAGTGTCACACTATGTGGTGGTTGTGTAATTATCCTTAAGACCGGAGTCTTCATGACATCACGGTGTGGATTGTCATGCTTTGACACTATTGAGGTTTCCCCTAGCCATGGGGCGATCATGCGGTAGTGATTGGGTGTGATACTGAAGCATGCGGAGTATACATGATTGGTCGTCCAGGAATCGCATATCCTATGATTGAGATCGAATATCCGAAATGGCCTACTTATAAGGAATGTCTTACTCTCGTGAATCTTTTCAAAGTGGAAGTAAATGAAATACTTCGAGAGAGCTTGATATCCAGATTATAAGATACGGTCGTTAATGTTTGACACTCGACGTACGACCGTATGGATATTATTACAGCGATAGGATTGTAAGTTACACGGTAACTGTTTCACATGAAAGGTAGTAGTCATTGCATTTGACTCTTCCGATGATTGGGGGTCACGGTGTGTTGCTAGACGCTATCCCGTGATCGCTAGGCATGAAGGAAATTTTCGTAATTTGCACTTTGTGTCTACGGCCAACATATTCGAAAGCCTATCGGGTCACACACATATGAACATCTAGCCGGATTAAAATGTGGTTATAGATGATAACCAAATAATGAAAGTTTATCTCGAGACTATAAAGGTTATAGTGGTAAAATAATGTGGTGGTATATATTTATTTATTATGAATAAATATAATACAAGATATTAATTATATTGATTAATTAAATATACATAGTTGATGTATATGTGTCGAAATTTATATGTGTATATGATACACATGGATTTTGCAAATTAATTAATCATAGTATTCTATTAATCATGTTGACTAAATATATATACATATATATATATATATATATATATATATATATATATATATATATATATATATATATATATATATATATATATATATATATATATATATATATATATATATATATATATATATATATATATATATATATATATATATATATATTGATATATTTATGCGCACATTTATGTGTATATACTAATACACGTGAAAGTGCATGTAGTCAATCTTGACATAATATTATGTATTAATATTAAATATTAATATATATAGATTTGCAAACATGTGTAAATTGATTTATGGTAATAAGATAAAGATAATCAATATTAGATATTGACAATATCTTGGAAATATTTAATATAAGATATTAAATTAAATGAGATAAATCAATCAATTATATTTTCCTTATTTTATTGGGAAAATATTTTCTTCTCCTCCACACCTAGATGGGGCGCCCCTCTCACTATAAATAAGAGGTGGGTGTCAAGCTCTTTTGTACATCACAATTGCAAGAGCTAATATTTCTTGTGTAAAATAGAGAGCATCCTATAGAGAGTTGGAGAGAGGGGAAAAAGGCCGGTCTAGCAACCGGAGTTTTCCGATAGCAATCCATGTTGGGATTCCGGTTGTTCGTGTGGACTAGCGGTAGAGGCCGAACACTTGGGCGGCTCTATGCAGAACTACTCTCCTTAGACGGTCAAAGCGTCGATCTTATAGATCAACCAAGGTAACCACCGTCTACTACTTATTTGTTTATTGCTTAAACAAAGTCGATCCTGGTTAATAGGAAATAAAATTTTAAATTTCGCTGCGTTCCCGCAAAGATTTCCTAACAGTGGTATCGGAGCAAGGTTCGAGCTTAAGCAAAAAGCATGTTATTTTGCGTAGTTAATTTTATCGTTTAAATCACGTAATTAAAAGATGAAAGATTTTTGATTCGCAAAAGTAATACATGAAAAGAAAGAAATAATAATAAAAAAACGAGATCGGGTGGTGCTCGGCCGACTGGCGGCGGCTGGTCGGCGGCGGCGGCAGCAGGGCAACCTGCTGCCGGCAGTCGGTTGACCGGTCAATGCTGGCGGATCTCCAAATTTTTGTTTTGTGTATTTTGTGATTCAATATGGTTCATAGTTGTGATTGGTAATTTCTCCTTTGTCTAGTTGTGTCATGTGGCTAACCAATTGTTTAAATAGTTTGGGCGATTGGGATGCCACATGGCATTAGAATAATAATGGTCTTTCCAAATTTTGTTTGGAATAGCCTAGGCCCTTTTTCCAAATCTTTGATTTGGGAAAAGCGCTGCTGCTTTAAGCCACTTCCAAAATTTTGATTTTGGAAAGTGGCCAGGCATAAACCAAAATTATTTGGTTTTCCAAATATTTGATTTGGAATAGGCCTAGGCCTTTTACAAATCAAATATTTGAAAAGGGCCTAGGCCTAGGCCACTTTTTTGATTTTGAAAAGTGGTCAGGCCTAAACCAAATTTGGTTTAGGAAGATGTCTTTTGATTTATTTTTAGAATAGTTCTAATTAATTAAAATTAAAATCGTTTAAAATTAATCGTTAATTTTATTTCGATTAAAATCATTTAATTAATTAAATGTTAATTAGTTAATTGATTGGATAAAATTATTTAATAGATTAAACGTTAATTGATTAATTAAGACACAAGTAGTTAAATTTTAATTTTATCTTTTTCATAAGATTTTATTGTATGGATTAGATATAGTAGATATAATATGATTATATGGACCCCGATTGATCATTGACTCGACCGATAGGATAGATGTGAATGATTTAATTTTCTATTGGTTTAAAATTGTCCTAGGCCGTTATGAAGAACGTGACCTAGTTTATTTTATGCATTTTATCCCATTCCCGTTAGCTCCCCCCGTGTGCGGCGGGTGTATTTATTTTATTCGAAAGAATTAAATATAATAAGAATGGAGCAGAAGATGAAGACCAAAGAAAGACGAAACTAAAGATCCCATTGGAGAATTGAGCATTAAAGATCCTATTGACGGTTGCAGCTACCCTTAGATTGTGACCCGCGGTTTCGTCGGTTTGTATTCGAAACCGCACTTAGGAAAAGTCCATGATCATACCGGTTACTTTACGCATTTATTTATTTTGTGCTTGTATTTATTTTATATGATACGATAGATGTATAACTAGGCACGATTTAGATGAATGTGTAGGACGTATGTCTATAGAGATAGATATACTTGATGAGACCGTAGTTAAATTAATTAAGAGAATTAATTCGAAATTAATTAAGTGAATTAATTTAAAATTACTCCCACAACAAAAATCGAGTTATAATATGTCTCCCAATATTATAGTGACGGTGAAGAGCCCTTGTTCGGACCAGCTGATCGGCCCACGTCGGGAGCTGACCTACCTCGGATATATCGTCATTATCGAGATATGATCGTTATGAGATCTCATGAATACTTGGGTTACGACTCGACTAAGAATCTTGTGGTGATTGGCCCACGTCAGGACCGTCTGATTTTAGAGACATAATGTTGACTATCACATAGACGATGTGAACTGTCAAAGAGTTGACTAGTCAAACCACTGGAAATCGCGTTAGACGCGATTGGTAAGAAGTACCTACCCGTCAAAACTGATCCGGTCGATCGGCCCACGTCGGGGATCGAGTCAACTAGATAGGATTCCAGCCACTAAAGGATTTTGAAAAATCCTTGAGAGTCAATTGGGAGTAGTTGACCAGTGGGAGCAAAATCATCTTTGATTTTGCGTGTATAAACAACAACACTCTTTTTATCTTTATTTTATGTTGTAGTTTTAGCAAACTTTATATTTATGTTTTTTATTCTCGATTAGTAAAACCAAATTATGACTGTTACTTTTTGAGAATCATTCTCAAATATGGTTAAGTAATTTTAATCCTTTTAAAATAAGCAATGACACGAGCAATCCTGTTATAGTAGTTAGAGACTACATATTTGATGCAGTACTCCAAGACTTTAATTATTAATGAAAAGCGGAAGCTCATGACATTGGATACGATCCAATATGATCATACAGTCAGATGATGACAATTAATTCAAACGTTGGATAAGAATGACCACATCTAATTTTGGAAAGGTTGTTTTCAATATTCTAAGATTTAAGTATCGACTTAATTCTATCATTGCTTAAAGGTTAATTAAATAGTCAATGTTTTGAATACGATTCAAAAGGTTAAATAAACTATTTAATAAACTTTTGATTTTCTTTATGAAAGGAATTTAAAGACATGGCTCTTGTGATCTTTCTTAAGTCTTATGAAGACTACAATAAGAAATATTTTTCAAGTGCTTAAAGGATTAAAAAGGAAAGTTAGGGCATGTGCTTAAATAGAGAACTTATTGAAGTTTCTATTCTAGGCAAGTGAGTTGAGATAAATCTATTTAAGTTCAAAGTCGACTCTAAGATATATGATATCTTACGAGTGCGATCAAATTAGAAAGATTAAATGCAGATATGGAAGGTGAAGCAAACGTTGTGACACTTACCATATTCTGGATCTAGTGAACCGATAAGGGAACTAAATAAATGTTATTATGTTCCGGTTCTAATGAAGAACATACTTTCATTTATTTGTTAGGATTTAGTAAACATATTCAATTGTAAAGAATAAATGTTATTCCGATAAAGTTGAAAGGTCACTGAATCTAACATACTAGATTGCTGTCACTATATAGTTGATATATGTGAAGAAATCTCAACTAAGTATTGTATGGTTGTTATCCTTGATATTTGTAGTTGTTCTAGATGTCGACTCTCTGGAAGAGAAACGTATAATCAAATGTCATTTAGATGATGTCTGAACCATGTGATTAGTGATACGTATCATATCTAAAGATGACTAAAATACCCTTTTAAGAAAAGGTTGTAAAATCTAGAAAAAAATTGTCTAAAGCCTAAACATACCGATGTTTGTCGGCTTATGACAATTAATGCCACAAATAATTGTTTGTTAATCTCTACGACTATTTTTAGAAATAGTCAAGTGTACTCAGTGAAGTGCATAATTCGGAAAGCCCGAAAAGTTCGAGCTAGTATGAATATAAGATTGATGAGCTACTTAGGAATTAATCTTCAATTGGATTGAAGTAATTAATACCTGAAGGGTGTTTTAGAAGTCGTCTGAAATAGAATCAGATTCTCCCTTGAAGGATACCATCTTTGGGATACGCAATTAGATTGTGTTCCCAAAATGGAAACAACACTTTATATGATAAATGTGTGACGCAAGCCATGCGAAGTATCCCTTACCCGTTTCGGGATAGTGCCCTTATACTTAACCAAGTTCCAAAGATAAAGGTTTAAATTCCATATTAGATATGGAAGAGGATAATGTCAAATCTATCTTAACCGATGATTTGAAGTTGTCATAGGCAAAGTCAGAAAGGCTTGGATCCTAGTATGACATATGCGACTTTGTGGAGTATCTTAGCAAGTATGCTATATATTATTTACCTGTCCGCGGAGCAAAATGTTTGTCTCCAAACATGCTATTTTCTAAAGGAAGTGTTACTTCCAAAAGAGACAGTGGGAGTAAATAAGATCTCAAAAGAGTTTGAGAACCACAAAGATACATTCAACCAATGGAACATGAGCAGACGCCGCATAGCGATGAGGTGTAAAACACTGCTCAGTGCACACAAAAGTTCTGTAAGTCTGTGGATAACCTCAAGCCTGAAAAGGCTACCGGTATGTTCATCTTGAAGAATGAATATCTCACGACTCATGAAGAAATGTTTAAAAGGAAAGATTGAGATATATGGCCAGGAGCCATAATATCTGAATTAGATTCCATCAGTGACAACCAGGTTATGAACATAGTCTGTCTTACCTAGAGGGAATGTCCCTGTAAGGCTGAGCCCAGTTCTATTCGGACTATGCTTGTTATAACTTCGTATCATGGCTATATGATAGTGTTGATGACGTTGGGCAGAAAGCTCAATGTTGATAGACGATAACATGATATGTAAGCCCACGAAATCCATTTATGGACTCAAACAAGTTTCTCTAGACAATTTCTTTGTTTTATAATCAAAGGAGTTTGATTTAGTCAAAAGAAGGATATGCCCAATGTGCAAGATGGATAGTGGGAGTGTGTTACGATTTTTGAGTAAGGTACTAGATATCTCTCTCTCTCAGGAATCATCACCCCATGTCACAGTCAATTAATGTTTGGTAGTTCAAGGTCTTTACGAAAGCACTTGGATTAGCAGTTCTTATTTTAGAAATAAGAATCTATAGTGATAGATTTAACTGCTGTTAGATTATAGTTTACCTATATAGATGTGATGCTAAAAGAGTTTAGCATAGATCATGACGGGGATACTGCTAGCCAGTGTTCTCAAGATCTATCTATGTTAGGACGTTCGTCCTAAAGATGAGGTGAAAGATGATGATTATGAAAGGTTTCCTTTGCTACTGCGATAGGAACGACCATCATAAGAGTTATGTCAGATGTTTATACTTCATGAAGAGTCATGAGCAAGTATGAAAGTAAATCTGGTGAATGTCGAGAATATCCTTAAACAAGTTAAGGATGGTTTCTTAATTTATCGAAACTTGGAATCAGATAAATATAGTTATACAGACGTATATCCAGAGTCTTATGAAGGCGAGTGGGAGCTACAGTCTGGGTTTGCAATCACTTTGATTAAGTGATACAGTGAGCTGGAAATGTTCTAGCATATGGGTCACTGTAAACTCTACAACTTAGCCAAAACACAGTAGTGCCTTAGAGGCGCAGCGGGAGCAGTACATGGATCTAGAAGGTTCATTTATGAACCTTGTGCGGATCTTCCACCTTTTCTATATAGCTGATATAGTAAGTGGAGATTGTTGGAATAGTGTCCTAAACCTAATCGGGTTGGACCGGATCCGACCGGGTCGGATCATTTCTACTATTTCTTTATGTTTGTACATACATTAAATGGCTTTTATGTTGTCATATATCTGTTCTTCTAAAGAACCAATTATGATTTGTTAAAAAACGTCCTTAGTATTAAACTGTGATAGAGAAACTATAATTGACGATTATGGTTGATGAGATCTCTAATCACTTTAATAAGTTTGATACTTAAATGTCTCTGGGCTGATGTACTATTAAGCAGGGCATTGATAGTATAAACGACTAGCACGTATTAGATGTCTTATGTCTTTAAAGGCAGGGATAGATCTCGTCTATCGAAGTGTAGAGACACTTGGACTGTACGTGGACGTGTATTAGAGAATGCGTACGTTAGACTGACCCACTTACACGGTTAAGTGTCACACTATGTGGCGGTTGTGTAATTATCCTTAAGACCGAAGTCTTCATGGCATCACGGTGTGGATTGTCATGCTATGACACTATTGAGGTTTCCCCTAGCCACAGGGCGATCATACGGTAGTGATTGGGTGTGATACTGAAGCATGCGGAGTATACATGATTGGTCGTCCGGGAATCGCGTATCCTATGATTGGGATCGAATATCCGAAATGGCCTTCTTATAAGGAATGTTTTACTCTCGTGAATCTTTGCGAAGTGAAAGTAAATGAGTTACTTCGAGAGAGCTTGATATCTAGATTATAAGATACGGTCGTTAATGTTTGACACTCGACGTACGACCGTATGGATATTATTACAACGATAGATTGTAAGTTACACGGTAACTGTTTCACATGAAAGGTAGTAGTCATTGCATTTGACTCTTCCGATGATTGGGGGTCACGGTGTGTTGCTAGACGCTATCCCATGATCGTTAGGCATGAAGGGCATTTTCGTAATTTGCACTTTGTGTCTACGGCCAACATATTCGGAAGCCTATCGGGTCACACACATATGAACATCTAGCCGGATTAAAATGTGGTTATAGATGATAACCAAATAAGGAAAGTTTATCTCGAGACTATAAAGGTTATAGTGGTAAATTAATGTTGTGATATATATTTATTTATTATGAATAAATATAATACAAGATATTAATTATGTTGATTAATTAAATATACATAGTTGATGTATATGTGTCGAAATTTATATGTGTATATGATACACATAGATTTTGCAAATTAATTAATCATAGTATTTTATTAATCATGTTGACTATATATATATATATATATATATATATATATATATATATATATATATATATATATATATATATATATATATATGATATATGTAGCGCACATTTATGTATATACTAATACACGTGAAAGTGCATGTAGTCAATCTTGACATAATATTATGTATTAATATTAAATATTAATATATATAGATTTGCAAACATGTGTAAATTGATTTATGGTAATAAGATAATAATAATCAATATTAGATATTGATAATATTTTGGAAATATTTAATATAAGATATTAAATTAAATAAGATAAATCAATCAATTATATTTTCCTTATTTTATTGGGAAAATGTTTTCTTCTCCTCCACACCTAGATGGGGCGCCCCTGTCACTATAAATAAGAGGTGGGTGTCAAGCTCTTTTGTATATCACAATTGCAAGAGCTAATATTTCTTGTGTAAAATAGAGAGCATCCTATAGAGAGTTGGAGAGAGGGGAAAAAGGCCGGTCTAGCAACCGGAGTTTTCCAATAGCAATCCATGATGGGATTCCGGCGGGCTGTTCGTGTGGACTAGCGGTAGAGGCCGAACACTTGGGCGGCTCTATGCAGAACTACTCTCCTTTGACGGTCAAAGCGCCGATCTTATAGATCAACCAAGGTAACCACCGTCTACTACTTATTTGTTTATTGCTTAAACGAAGTCGATCCTGGTTAATAGGAAATAAAAATTTAAATTCCGCTGCGTTCCCGCGTAGATTTCCTAACACTTAAACCTTACAACACTTATAAATTCAGTTATCACTCTATGAAATGAGTGAATCTAGGCCTAAGTCCTCAACATAAAGGATATAGGTGTCTTGATAAATCTGGAAGGATATATGTCAGTAGGGATGTGGTCTTTAATGAGTCTGAGATTCCTTTTAAGGATGGTTTTAGTCAATGTCCCAGTAGAGCTGTTCTTGTTGATCCTAGTCTAGTCAACATCTTTCACCTGCCCTTTGAAATCTCTCAGTCTAATGATAGGACTCAAAATACCACTGGTCCTAATTCTAATAGCTCTCTGATAGAATGATAGAACTCAATTCCAATGTCAATGATCTTAATCATAATGACACTAAAGTAAGTCCTATTCCTGACATCAGCAATCAGAGTTATAGTGATCTTGAAGCCAGTCCTACTTCTGACACTCACTCTAGATATTCTCAAACCACTCTCTCTAGTCCTTCCTTGAGTCCTTCACCCTCTAGAACTGGTTATCTCTCTGATCCTATAGGTCATGAAGCTGAAAGCTCTTATGGTTATTCTCCTTCTAAGAGTCCTATCCAAGAAGTGTCCTTACCTAAACCTGCTGGTCATCCTATGCAAACAAGATCCAAAAGTGGTATTTTCAAGCCTAAAGCCTATCATTCCTCCATCACTAAGACCAACATTCCTGCCATCTTTCTGAACCAGTGAGAGTATCTGATGCATTGAATAGTCCTCAGTGGAAACATGCTATGGTGGAGGAGTTCAAAGCCTTGCAACATAATCATACCTAGGATTTGGTACCAGCAGCTGCAGGACAGAATCTTGTTGGAAATAGATGGGTTTTCAAGTTAAAGCTGAAACCAGATGGAAGCATTTTGAAGCACAAAGCAAGGCTGGTTGCTAAAGTGTATTTACAGAAATATGGAGTAGACTTCACTGATACTTTTAGTCCTTTTGCCAAGGCATCTATTATTAGAATTGTGCTCACTATTGCTGTTATGTTCAAATGGTCCATAAGGCAAGTGGACATCAACAATGCCTTTCTAAATGGACCAATTGATGAAGCTATTTTCATGCCACAGTCTGAAGGCTTTATAGATCCTGCCAAACCTCACTTTGTGTGCAAGCTTAATAAAGCCTTGTATGGTCTTAAACAGGCTCCAAGAGCCTGGTTTAGTGCTCTTAGGTCACAAATGTTAGCATGGGGTTTTGTTCAATCCAGAGCAGATACTTCTCTATTCATTTTACAAACTAACAAAGATATGATGTATGTGCTCATCTATGTAGATGATATCCTTGTGACAGGAAGCTCAAATAATTTGATCCAGAAGTTTATTTTAATGCTAAATTCAAGGTTTGCTCTGAAAGACTTAGGACCTATAGCAAACTTCCTTGGAATGTAGAATTATAAAGATGAGAATGGGCTGGTCCTCTCACAGAAGCACTATGCAAGTCAGTTGCTTCAAAGTCTAAACATGGAAAATATTAAACCCTGCAATATACCTATGTCTGTTGGTGTTCACTTAAGTCCTAAACAAGGAGAACCTATGAAGAATCCACTTCAATATAGAAGTGCAATTGGGGGACTGCAATTTCATAATTCTACCAAACCTGATCTAACTTATGTTGTGAATTACCTGATGTTAGGTGTAGTGCCCGAAAGACAATTTTTGTAATTGTTTTAATTAATAAATGACAGATTTTATTATGCTTCTTATTTGCTTTGTGCTTATATAATATACACTACTGCAAACCCTAAGTATATCAGTATGTAACCACTTAACTCGGTGTATGGAATGCACGAGAGGATAGAGTTAGTGGTGATATACTTAAACTTAGTCCGTGGTGAACTTAATCGAGTTTAGGGTCTCTTGAGTTAAAACACCAATAATGCGCCCGAACACCTTAGGGTGTGATAGTCTTATCCGGACCGTCGGTGTAGAGGTACCTACGTGGGGCATTTATATATGATGGCATTCATATAGTAATCGGACCGATTTAATCTCGATATAATTCCGTAATCAAGGAATCTTATTAAATCATTAGATGATCATATATGGATCAACCTTAATCCCGAGGTGATCACGAAGTGGTACCGCTTGTCCCGGGGTAGTGTTTGATGTGTTAGTTACGGTTCACTTAAATATGTGTTCCAAGCCACTTCTCATTGGCACTATCTCCGGATAGTGAGTAGTTCGATCTTCACGTACATGGAATCCATTCCTTCCGCGGGAAGTAGAGAGACAATTAGCCCCTTATTTGCTTAAGAAAGTGATCGATCGGCCGAGTTCACATTTGACTAATTAGCTACTAGTCGATATGTGTACTAATTGATCATCGGGGGGTTAATGAGGAGACTTCCCCTCTCGGAATGGACGATCTATGGAGGGTTAATCAGTATGTAGTGATTATATCAATGGACGCTTATTCACTCGATGGGTTGAGTATAAGTATACATCTATAATCGGTAGAGTTCGGTTTCGGGTTTATGGTGGCGTATCCCGGAATTAATAATTAATGTGTTTATTCTCGTTCGATGAATAATTAATTATTAGAGCTACGGTTATAGGTCCATGGTCCCCGATGTGGCTTCTATAATTCGGACAAATAATCTTGATATTTGGGCCTCGATATAATTAATTGGCTAATTAATTGATATGTGTATATTGTTTAGTTGGGCTAAATAATATAAT
The DNA here is from genome assembly GCA_036785695.1 of Gentiana straminea. Taxonomy (NCBI): domain Eukaryota; kingdom Viridiplantae; phylum Streptophyta; class Magnoliopsida; order Gentianales; family Gentianaceae; genus Gentiana; species Gentiana straminea. The sequence continues at coordinate 6,708,281 of JAVUPR010000497.1, read as the reverse complement.
ACACATAAAAGACATTTTACGCGGGCTTGGAAACCCTAGAGAAATGGCGCCTCACCCTTTTTTATTATCATAAGAATTATTTTTTGTGATATGGAAAATAAAAGATATTCTTGTTATATGATTGGTTGGATGACTTGTTATTTGATTTCCTATTAGTCAATACATGTCACAATTAATCATTAAGGAAAATATCTTTTTATTTTGTTTAATTAATTATTTATTTAATTAATTAAAACTTGTAGAAAATAAGTTTTACTCTCCTATAAAAGGAGAGAGTTATTCCAAGAAATTGCATTGGCAATTTTCGAGTTTCACACCACAAATAAAGAGAGAAAATTTGTTCTTTCTTGTCTGGGTTTTGTAGAAGAAAAACTCTAAGTTTTTCTTTGAACTGTTGCATATCAAGGAGGCTTGAATCAAGTCCTTTTGGATGTCCGTTCGTTGCTGCAAAGAAGCTGCTGTAACAGAAAAACGCAGGATTCACAGAAACCCTATCTGTGACTTCCTCGAATTTCTGGGAGAGTTTCAACCGTTGAAACACAAATCCAACCGGTCAGATTTATAAATATGGAGTTTTGTACGTGGAATAAAAATTTCAGGTCGATCGGGTTTCATCTCGATTCCCGATCGTCAGTGGGAAGTCATTGATGCGCTGCTGTAAAAGTAAGATTCAGCAGCAAGTTGGGCGGCTCGCTGGAGAAGATTGACAAGTCAAAGCTCCGATCCAACCGTCCATCTTGAAGTCCGCAGAATGAAGATCAGATCTGGAAAGTTTCGTCCCGATCCGAGTTCGTTTGGTTTGCCGATCGTCGAAAATTTTGAACAGCTTTAGAAAGTAGTAAACCCTAGTTAGGGTTTCGTTATTTATTTTCTAATAGGTTAGATACGGGGGTGCCGTCCATCTTGATGTTTATTTTCCGCACTATACATGTTTAGATTGTATGAGTAGAACTGGAAAATTGCCATGACATGCATCATATCATGAATTCCACTCCATATGCATACATGTAGAAATTAATTCGAGGAATTAGTTAGGCATGTATAAAACACACGATTAGTTTTAATTAATTGTTTGATATTAATTAGAAACTAATTAGGGTAAAAACCGAGGAACACGGGTTTTTTCAATCGTCAAGGTTGGGTGATGGATTCTCGGTGAATCCCACTCTGCGAAAGCATAAGGAGTAAAATCCCGAAACCTCGTGGTTAAGGTGTTGGATTCTCGGTGAATTCCACCTTACCTAAGACGAGATTACGTTTTTGTTCCGTAGTGTCTACGTGAAAGTTTGATGTTTAAGGACCGGATAATCACGGGCAAACAGGGTTCGAAAGTGGTTTAACCACGGTTGGGTGGTCACTTCCTTGGAATGTAGAATTATAAAGATGAGAATGGGCTGGTCCTCTCACAGAAGCACTATGCAAGTCAGTTGCTTCAAAGTCTAAACATGGAAAATATTAAACCCTGCAATATACCTATGTCTGTTGGTGTTCACTTAAGTCCTAAACAAGGAGAACCTATGAAGAATCCACTTCAATATAGAAGTGCAATTGGGGGACTGCAATTTCATAATTCTACCAAACCTGATCTAACTTATGTTGTGAATTACCTGAGTCAATTCATGCAGGCATCAACAGATGAGCATTGGATAACACTGAAAAAGGTGCTAAGATATGTTACGGGAACTTTGCACTACTGTTTATTCATTCCAGCTGATGGATCAATACATTTACAGGGATTTTCTGATGCTGATTGGGCATGTTTCCTTTCAGATAGGAAATCTGTGACAGGATACTGTGTTTTTCTGGGGTCATCACTAGTTTCCTGGAGCTCTAAGAAGCAAGCTGTGGTTTCTAGGTCTACTACTGAATCAGAGTACACATCCTTATCCAATTTAGCAGCTGAACTAGCTTGGATTGGACAATTATTGCAGGAGGTGAAGCTCAGACTGTCTAAAACTCCTATAGCCTGGTGTGACAGTTTGGGAGCTGCTTCATTGTATCAAAATCCAGTGTATCATCTAGAACAAAGCATATAGAAGTTGATGTTCATTTTGTTAAAGATAGAGTGCTGAACAAGGAGCTTTTAATTAGTTATATCCCCTCAGAAGTTCACGTTGCTGATGCTTTCACTAAGGCACTTCCTGATAGCCAATTTAACAAATTCAGAAGCAAACTAAATGTTATGTCTAGTGCACATAGTTTGAGATGAGGAGTTAATAAAAGATTGTAAGGGTATTATTGTATTATCCTAGTAGTGTGAGGGTAGTATTGGTATTTGTGTTATGGCTCTTGATATATAAGCATGTACTACAACAAAATCTAATTAATTCTGAAATACAAGAACAAAATCTTTCCTTTCTGTTTGTTATCTATAACCACTAGGTCAAGGTAGATGGTTGTTGATGTTAAATTTTCATGCCGTATGTATTAACGAGTTTGTTACATCAAACGTCTCCTTTGAACTTGTTATACTACTCGGGAAAAAATACTCAAAAACCTTAATTATATTAAAATTTTCTGTAAAATGAAAAATCTCAACACGTTCTATCAAAATATTACTCGAACATGTAATATATATATATATATATATATATATATATATATATATATATATATATATATATATATATATATATATATATATATATATATATATATATATATATATATATATATGGTAATATTATATGGTTTTGCCACGTGTACGGGTGAGATTTTTTTTCAGAATAGGATGGGCACTATAAATGTCCCTCCTTTCCTCCGCAAAACCATAGTAGATAGAAATTTCAGAAACCAAAAACTCCTTCTCTCATTATTTCTCTCTCTCTCTGTCTAAAATAATCATGCCTCGCAGAAACCCTTATATAGATTACAAGGGAAATCAATTTTTTTAACAAATCCACATTGCCCTTTAATTCCAATATTCGTCATAGATTATTTATTTAATCTCCTTAAAGATTTTAATATTTGTTATGCTAGAGTGTGTACTGAAAAACACGAGGACGGCGAACCGCACCTTCAATGCCTTGTTCAACTTGAGAAGAAGTTAGACACGAAGAACCCTAGATTCTTCAACATCAAAGAACCCAATGGGTTACAATCATATCATCCCAACACTCAGGTACCCAGACATGATGCGGCAGTTGCTGATTACATCGCCAAGGGGGGAAATTTATAGAACGAGGAGTTTTAAGAGCTTCAAGAAGAAGCCCAAAGAAAAATAGAGATAAAATCTGGTCAACAATAATCAACCAGTCAACATCCAAATCAGATTTCCTGTCTAGAGTCCAAACTGAACAACCATACACCGGGCAACACAGCTCAACAATCTGGAATATGCCGCCAATTCCAGATGGCCTGAAGCCCCCCTGAATATCAACCCAGATGGACAAATTTTGTAAATGTCCCACAAGAACTTCTTAACTGGCATTTTCAGATAGCAGATCTTCTTTTAGTGAATTGGGCCGGCCCAATATGGACTTATTGGACAGTAAACCCTCAGAATCATCTACTATTTTGAAGAATATTGGGCCAGATTCCAAGAAGAGTGTCTTGGAAGCTGAGAAGATTAATTCTGAGCTGTGTTGCCCAGGTGTATGGTTGTTCAGTTTGGACTCTGGATAGGAAATATGATTTGGATGTTGACTGGTTGATTATTGTTGACCAGATTTCATCTCTATTTTTCTTAGTGCTTCTTCTTGAAGCCCTTAAAACTCCTCGTTCTTCAAATCCCCCCCTGGCTATGTAATCAGCAACAGCTGCATCATGTCTGGGTTCCTGAGTGTTGGGATGACATGATTGTAACCCATTGGGTTCTTTGATGTCGAAGAATCTAGGGTTCTTCGTGTCTAACTTCTTCTCAAGTTGAACTAGGCAGTGAAGGTGCGGTTCGCCGTCCTCGTGATTTTCGGTACACACTCTAGCATAACAAATATTAAAATCTTTAAGGAGATTAAATAAATAATCTATGACGAATATTGAAATTAAAGGGCAATGTGGATATGTTAAAAAAAATTGATTTCCCTTGTAATTTATATGAAGGGTTTCTGCGAGGCATGATTATTTTAGACAGAGAGAGAGAAAAATAATGAGAAAAGGAGTTTTTGGTTTCTGAACTTTCTATCTACTATGGTTTTGCGGAGGAAATGAGGGACATATATAGTGCCCATCCTATTCTGAAAAAAATCTCACCCGTACACGTGGCAAAACCATATAATATTACTGGTTTTGCCCCTTTTGCCAGACACATTTTAAACTTGTGTCATTAATGAAATTTTTATAAAGTATTGAAAATTAGTTGGATTGTTAAAAAATTAGGGGTATGATAGAGAAAATAATAATAAATGTTTTATTGGTAATGTAAAATGACATATATTTTGGGACAGTCAAAAAGATGTGAAGTGCCTTATATTTTGGGACGGGGGTAGTAGTATATACTACTTCCGTTCCAAAATATAAGTTATTTTTGGGTGTTTTCACGCAGATTAATAAAGTGGTTGAATGTCATTAATTTGAAGGTTAAATGTCTAAAATGACCATTGACTATCATTAATACAGTAATGAAAAATTGTAGATTGATAATAAATTAGGGGTAATATGGAGAAATGAGTAATAAATGTTGCATTGATAATATAGAATGATTTATATTATGAGATAAATTTAAATAGGTAAAATGACTTATAATATGGGACGAAGATAGTATTAACGAGTCTATTACATTAACGTTCACCTCTAAACTTTTTATAATATTCGCAAAAAAAGTTATAATTTTTATGAATCAGATTTTTTTCTATAGATATAAGAAATCTCAAAAAAGTCTATCAAATAATTATTATTTTTAGGGGTGTCAATCATTACTGATTAGAAAAGGTAATATAAGTTCTTAAAAAAATAAAAAAAAAAAATAAAAAATAATAATACTAAAAAAGAAAAGGTAATATAACTTCTAAAGAAAAGAAGGTAATTATTTTTTTTATTACCTTTTATGAAGTACAGAAATATTATTAATAATTAAATAAAGGTAGAGTACATAAGAATTCAAAAAAAAAAAAAAAAAAAAAAAAAATTGTCACATGGTGAGGGAATGCTTATAAATACGCAGAATTCAACGCCCATCTTCCCACACCCTCTCCTTCTCCCTGGCATTCTTTCCTTTTTTTTAAAATTATCAGTTACTCCACCATTTTGTCTCCTGACTCAATCTTCGATTATTGGCAAGAATCCCGTTCCGAGTAAGTGCAAAATCTCTTCCTTTGTTGAAAATGTACATCATAAAGTTGCAATCTTTTTTTTTTGGCGTCATGGTTTTCCATATTCATTCTTAGTGGAATTCGTATTAGATTTCCTGATTCTTTTTATCGTCCATGTCTGTGATTTTTCGCTAGCAGTGGTTGTAAAAATACATGATAAAGCTGTTTGTTTAGTCCCTTTTGATTTGATGTTCTTCACAAGGTATGAAGCTATTGATTGCTCAACGTTCTTATTTTTTATTTTTTTTCTCGTCGAAGTTTTGATGTGCAAAAATGCAGTGACTTCTGAAATCAATTTGGGAAACCTTTATTAGGTTTTTAAAATTTTTTTTTTTTTTTGAATTTTTGCTGGACGTGAATCTGGGCTTTTGTGGATGTATGGGGTTTTTCTTTTTCCTGGATCCAAGTCATGAAAGCTACACTCTGTTCAAGTTTATAAATTATTAAATTTATAAGATTTTCGACTTTAAATTAAAAGTGGTTTCTCTGTCTTCATACATTCCCCATGTTTTTATAAAAGTCTCCCTACTTTATTTCTTAAGCTACCCAACAAACGTAATTCTCATTTACTTGAACAAAGAAAACTGCTGAAATCGATGATGATTTATTTATTTATTTTTATTTATATATTTGTATATCATCCCTCAAGTGAAAAAGTAGTTGCATAAGCTTTTTTGCGTGACTGCACATTTATACCAGTTCTTGGCTTGTTATTGCTCGACCCTTCTAAATTTTAGGAGTAATGGATCTGTTTGACCCAAAATTGGAGTAATAACAATGTATTAATGATGTTGACTCTTTATATGTATAATGCTTGAAACTGAAAGGAAGATTTTTAAGAAATCAATAGATGAACATTTAAGTTTTCTGCATCAAAGGGAGGGAAAAAAAGGTTTCTTGAGAAATTCTGCTGCATTGTTGAGTTGACTTGGTTTGATTGGATATATGCAGATAGAGATTCAATATGGCAGCATACCAACCCAAGAACATTCTCATCACTGGTGCTGCTGGCTTTATTGCATCTCATGTTGCCAATCGTCTCGTTCGTAACTATCCGGAGTACAAGATTATTGTTCTTGACAAGCTTGATTATTGTTCGAATCTGAAGAATCTTGATCCATCTCGGTCATCTTCAAGATTCAAGTTCATCAAGGGAGACATTGCTAGTGCTGATCTTGTGAATTTCATCCTTGTCACGGAGTCAATTGATACGATTATGCACTTTGCAGCCCAGACTCATGTGGACAATTCATTTGGTAACAGCTTTGAGTTCACTAAGAACAATATTTATGGCACTCATGTACTTCTTGAGGCCTGTAAGGTCACAGGTCAGATCAAGAGATTTATTCATGTCAGCACAGATGAAGTATATGGTGAAACCGATGAAGATGCTGTTGTTGGAAACCATGAAGCTTCTCAGCTTCTTCCTACCAATCCCTATTCTGCCAGTAAAGCTGGTGCTGAGATGCTTGTGATGGCATATGGACGCTCGTATGGTTTGCCAGTGATAACAACACGAGGAAATAACGTGTATGGGCCGAACCAGTTCCCTGAAAAGTTAATCCCAAAGTTCATTCTCTTAGCAATGAAAGGGCTGCCTCTTTCAATTCACGGTGATGGTGGTAATGTAAGGAGTTATCTTTATTGTGAGGATGTTGCAGAAGCATTTGAAATCATACTACACAAAGGTGAAGTTGGCCATGTCTACAATATAGGAACTGATAAGGAAAGAAGAGTACTTGATGTTGCAAAGGATATATGCAAGCTTTTCTCTTTAGAGCCTGATTCTGTGATCAAATTTGTGGAGAACAGGCCTTTTAATGATCAAAGGTACTTTCTGAATCATCAGAAGCTCAACAACTTAGGTTGGTCCGAACGCACTTCATGGGAAGAAGGTCTAAAGAAAACCATGGAATGGTATGTCAAGAATCCTGACTGGTGGGGGGATGTATCTGGGGCTTTGGTTCCTCACCCAAGAATGTTGATGATCCCCGGGACTGCTAGAACTAGCTCGGATGGCGATTATGTTCTGCACAATTCCTCAGCTAACGGAATGGTGGTGCCATCAGTAAAGAGTACTCAACTTAATAAACGGAAACCTACCTTTAAGTTCTTGATATATGGAAAAACAGGGTGGATTGGAGGTATTCTAGGAAAGATTTGTGAAAAACAAGGTATTCCATACGAGTATGGAAAAGGGCGGCTTCAGGATAGATCACAGGTACTAGCTGACATACAGAATGTTCAGCCAACCCATGTCCTCAATGCTGCTGGGGTGACCGGAAGGCCTAATGTGGATTGGTGTGAGTCACACAAACCAGAGACCATCCGAACGAATGTTGTTGGTACTTTAACCTTGGCAGATGTATGCAAAGAGCACGGTCTTCTCATGATGAACTTCGCCACAGGCTGCATATTTGAGTACGATTCTGCACACCCCATTGGATCAGGCATTGGATTTAAGGAGGAGGATACACCTAATTTCCATGGTTCTTTCTATTCCAAAACCAAGGCAATGGTATGTTCTTCATTCATTAAAGTTACCACCTTTACCCTTTGTACAACAGTTTCATTTATGTGAATGAATCCCTCTTTTTTTTTTTTTTTTTTTGACTTGTGCAGGTGGAAGAACTTCTGAAAGACTATGACAACGTATGCACCCTTAGAGTCCGAATGCCAATATCGTCAGACCTACAGAACCCACGTAACTTCATTACGAAAATCGCACGTTATGACAAAGTTGTCAACATTCCAAACAGCATGACAGTGTTGGATGAGCTTTTACCAATTTCAATTGAGATGGTTAAAAGGAACCTGACTGGAATATGGAATTTCACAAACCCTGGTGTTATTAGTCACAACGAGATATTGGAGATGTACAGGGACTACATTGACCCGAAATTCAAATGGGCTAACTTTACTCTGGAAGAACAAGCTAAGGTTATCGTTGCAGCTCGAAGCAATAATGAAATGGATGCAACCAAGCTGAAAAAGGAGTTCCCAGAGTTGCTTTCTATCAAAGAATCTCTTATCAAGTATGTTTTTGAGCCTAACAAAAAGAACACCTCTGCCTGATATATTATGGTGGCTGGCATACTTTGTCTCTGATATGATCATCTTTGTTTCCTTTGAATTTAGACTTTTATTTAATCAAATACATGTATGGTTTTATATGTTTCGAAAGCGTATGTCTTGTTGTATTTCTATATTATACATCTCAAAATTATGATGAGGATCTAGCCTTGACAGAAGAGATATTTTCCCCTTTTATACCTTTATGTGTGGTGAATAACTGATTAAAATTGACAATAAGTTGTATTGTTTCCCTGGAACTTGTTTGTCTTTCACCTTCTGTTTGCATACTCTTGGATAGGCTGTCCAGTGTATAGAACATCCTGTCTTCTTTATAGGTGCGCGTGTGAGACTTGAAGCCGGGACCTCTGGTCATACATTTAGCTTTTATAGTTGCATCAAAATTCCATTCATGTTAACCTCGGTATGTTGGAAGTTTTCCCGACTTAATTTTAGTTGGAAAACCATTCTGACCGATATTAATTATAGAAAACACTTTAAATTTGACACTCGAATTGGGTCAGAATATTCATTATCTTCTGAATTGAATTTTTGGGTCTGAATAATCTGTTGCGTGAGAAGATGTGATTATCAACTTACTTTTATCTAACAACAAAATGTCCTTTTGTTTGTTATTTTACTGTTGGGATATGGAATTAACGTAGTAGAAAGATCAGAACATCTTTGACAGCTACACAATGTCCTTTTTCTGGAAATCAAATGGGTTCAGTCACGTTTATTTGCGTGTCAATTCTAAAAGATAGAACAATTTTTCTCGTTTCTTTTGTAAGATTGGAAATCTTCATTGATCGTTTGACTGGATTTTTGCACTTTTCATCCCTCATGATCGTAAAGTAACGAGTCATAATAATATTATATTTCAATATACATTCTTATTACATTCGAAAATTGACGAAATATGATGATATAAAATTAAAATCGACAAAACACGCGACGCTCTACCACCCCCACTTACCCAGCCCCAGCCCCACCTCCACCTCCGCCATCATTTATCATACCACCCTGCCTCACCCTACCTCACCCACATCCTACTCCACCCTACCACACACCCAACCATACCTCAGCCAACCTTACAATACAACTCTACCCATCCTACCACATCCATCTTACCATACCCAACTCCACCTTCACTACCTCACCCTCCCTCGCCCTACTTCACCTCTTACCTTACCTTACCCACCACTCACCCAACTCAACTAACTTTACCCTAATATATTACTTATCTTATCATATTCACCATATTTCACCACTCATCTTACCCCACCACGTCTAACCTCAACCTACTCCACCCAACCCCACCTCACTTTTACTTAACCCATGACCATTACCCCACGCTAGCCTACCATTGGTCTCCACTTTACCCCATCCTATATTGTCCTTCTTAGCCTACCCACCATGCGCACCACCCTGCTACCCTTACGGGCCCCACCTTACCCTATTCCAGAGTTTTTTGGTGTTGAACTTGCCATTTTGATTTCGTTGTTTGCTGTTATGTGTTAAGCTTGCCAGTTTATCCTCTATGTCGTAAAAAATAATGCGTAGTTATGTCGAGCTTAATTATACTTCAACTGCAACTCCTTCGGGAATCGCTCATTATCAAACTCGAATTCACCCTACACCATACCATCTTCTCGGTGTAGGGAAAAAATAATAAAAGGGGTAAGTACTACGTACTTAGTAAGGGGTAGAAAAATCACACTAACATATACAATGTACATATTGTGAACTACAAACACTACCAAATTGTTGTAAAGTGAGCACTCTCCTCTACTAGTCCAATTAGTCGATCCTCGACCAATTAAGGGTCTGTTACACTGTGATCTGAGGACACTTTGCATGGGGATAGTATACGCCATGACATATCCTTCAGTACCTCATATGGTACGGACTTGTCCGTGTGGGTTTGCCCATAGTGCGAACCTAAAATGTGTCTCACCAAAGATCATAGCGTTTCAACTTTTAGACCAATCAAGTATGTTTATTATGAAGTTAACTAGCCACTTATGTTCATTCATGTATAAATCTTCCTAAGGAATTCAAATCATAGACCAAACTATAATAACTACACAACACATAGCAAATGAATCATTGACTATTAAGTCAAGGTTCTGCAAGGCCTAGACAAACATCGTCTGGTGCTCTCACATTCTCCCGGCAGGGTCTCAGTTGTGGTGCATAATCGAGGCTCCCGAAGTCGAATGCTAGAATTTTCCAAGTTCCATTTGATGTCCCAAAAGAACATACAAACCATATCATAACATGTCATACACAAAATATCATAAAACTACATTTCAGGCCTTAGGCGCACGCCTAGGCATCTTGGGCGCATGCCCAGGGCAATTGGGAGCATTCTACTGAGTTCTGGGACTTCAGACTCATGCCTGCTAAGGTTCAAGAGCCCGCTTGTATTTCCTGAACCCACCAGGCACATGCCCGATGGTGTTTTCTGCAAATTCTCAGCCTTTTTGTACATGTTCGATCTTGATCCAATTCCCAATCTTCAATACCCTTGAAGTACCAAACATAGAAAAACCTGCAAAATTCATACATATACCATCCAAACATCATAATAAACCTAAAACCGTTTAAATGAACAACTCTGACATTATTCGAAAGCAGAAAACTGAAAACGAAGATCCAAAACATGCAAGCTAACAATCCTACAACAATCCCTTCGATCTCCAATAACAAAACCATATCTACGATTAATCTACAACTCCTAAATCATCAAGTTATTACGAATTCCACAACAAACAATAGAGATTCCAAAAAAGGCAAAACCAATTACCTCGCAGATCACCGATATACTTATACCAAAATGCTAACCTCGTCCTCATGATCGCGATGGTGTGAATAATCTGGAAAACGACAAATTAGTTTAAAATCATGGTTGGAGAATCCATTCTTACTCTATATTTCTCTCAAACTAAAAAGAGCGTTCTATTTCTCAGATAAACTGATGGGGCGCATAATGAGGAGGGTTATGGTAGGTTGTTATAGAATTAACACCCCGTAAATTCCATTACTACTAAAATAATTTAAATAGGGTAAAACAGATAATAGGACTATTTAAATAAATCCAAACTACCCACTATACCCTTACATAGATTTTAGGGATGTTACATTCTTCACCTTTCAAAGAAGTTTCGTCCTCGAAACTAGCCAACCCATACGCCTCTTCAACCTATGCATCTGACACCCTGACATCCCATCGCTAAACGTTTGGTATCAGTAAACAGTTAACTTCTATAGGCCTTGACATCAAGTCTTCCCGTTGTCCATCTTTAATGCCGTTATGGATCCGGACTTCGGTATTGCTCAAGCATACTTGTGATTATCACAAACCTAGTACTATTACTCTTTCCGGTCTCATCAAGGCTTTAACATCGGGAATATCCCTTCCCTATATCATTCATTACCTCTCAATTACCGTCCTTAGAGAACCCCACTATTCAACTTAGCTTGCACCACCCATCTTATTAACCGGAAGATGTCAGTTCAATCCTATTTGCATGCCATCACTGTTCTTAAACCTCAACAATAATCAGGTCCAGATCATAACGAACATAGGGAGTGACTTCTTAAGCATACTAGGATCCTTCACCTTCATCTTACACCTCAAGGGCTGATCCTGGACTTAAGGACGTTTAACATGTAAACTCACTTGGTAGGTAGATTCAGCATTACTACCGCGGTTACCTTGTAGTACCGATCGATATTTTGCTAGACAACAACAATTCCCTTAACTTATACGTGTCCTCCTAAATTTTAACCTATGATAGGTCTATTTTCCTCAAGTCTAAAATTAACGCTTAAGCATGACCTAGGGGATCACTTTGTCACACAATACAATTCCTATAGTGCACGTCTCCCACTACAACTACTCATCTATAAAGGGGAAGTGATTTCTTACAATCAAGCTTAAGAGATCTATTCCGGAACTAAGAAACACATATGGGAGCAAGTTCATACTTCCACTGATATACTTTTGTGATACAACCGAAACATAGGGTTTAAAGGGATATTCTTTCAAAGTGTGACAACAGTCAAGGCATGATAGTTGTAAATACACTCATGTCAGCTTAAAAAAGAGAGAAACAACCACATATATACTTGAAGTAAAAACTGCAAAAGATAACACATTTACGGAGTTTAGGAGTTTCCAATGCAAGGGAAACCATATAACATTTGAGCATGAGTAGCGGAAAATGCTTGGTTGATCTTTTAAAGAACTTGATTTATTTATTTAAGCATTTATGGAATGTTAACATCGGGGGTTGTTGGACAACAGTGGATTGAGAAATGAAAAGTTGAGCTTGAGCGGTAAGACAACCAGATAGGCCAAAAGAAAAGTATAAAACATTTGAAGCAAGGAAGATGCTTGAGTTAAAACCAAGACAATAAGACTCCAAGTTGATGAAAGCTTCAAAGTTGGTTCAAGATTGGAAGATGGGACGTTGTATCAAAATATTAAAGATAAGGATAGAAAGGAAATGGAAAACATCCTACAAATGAGAGCCTTTTAAAGGAATGGCATTCTGCAAGACAAGGTGGTTTGCGAAGAAATTCATTCCATTTGAAAAGGAGATAATGAACTTTTACATAAGCCTTTTGAAAGTGGAACCGTTAAGGAAAGCATCACCCACTGAACTTGGGAGCATTATGTTGAAATAGTGTCCTAAACCCAATCAGGTTGGACAGATCCGACCGGATTGGATCATTTCTACTATTTCTTTATGTTTATACATATGATAAATGGCTTTCTGTTATTATATATTGTTCGTTTAATGAACCAATTATGATATGGTATATATATGATAACGTCCATGGTGTCAAACTGTGAATGAGAAATCATAATAGTGATTATGGTTGATGAGATTTCGAATCACTTTAAGAGGTTTGATACTTAAATGTCTCTAGTCCAATGTGCTATTAAAAGGGATATTAATAGTACGATTAGACTAGCATGTATTCTATCTTATTGAAGATATGGATAGATCTCATCTATCAAAGTGTAGAGACACTTGGACTGTACGTGGACGTGTATTAATGAATGCGTATGTTAGACTAACCCACTTACTTTATTAAGTGTCGCACTATGCGGCGGTTGTGTAATTATCCTAAGACTGGAGACTTCATGACATCACAGTGTGGATTGTCATACTTTGACACTATTGAGGTTTCCCCTAGCCATGGGACGATCATGTGATAGTGATTGGGTGTGATACTGAAACATGCGTAGGATTCATGTTGTTTGTCCAGAAATCGCGTATCCATGAATAGGATTAAATATCCGAAAGGGTCTTCTTATAAGGAATATCTTACTCTCGTGACTCTTTGCAAAGTGGGAGTAATCAATTACTTCGAGAGAGCATGATATCCAGATTATAAGATACGGTCGTAAATGTATTGACACTCGAGATACGACCGTATGAATATTGTAACAGCAATATGATTCTATTTACACGGTAACCGTTTCAATGAAACGTAGTAGTCATTGTGAAGAGAGTTTGAGAAAGTAAATAATACTTGAGTAAACTTCAACTTAGTTTATTCATCAAATGGAAGAAGTATAAATAGTTACAATTGAGGTGAGATACTAGTTAGCTTGGGCGGCCACTAGCTATGGGCGGCAAGCATGCTTGTAAAAGTAAAAGTTATGTCTATGACATAAAGTAAACTAGACTAGAGTTTGACATATTAATTGTTTATATGTACCACAATTAATATGTCCTTTTACAAATAAAGTGTACAAATAATGTATACACGGAAATAAATAAATATTACATAATATTTGATATGTAATATTTCCACACATTGCATTTGACTCTTCCGATGATTTGGGGTCATGGCGTGTTGCTAGACGCTATCCATGATCGTTAGGTATGAATGGTATTTTAGTAAATGCACTTTGTGCCTACGGCCAACATATTCGGAAGCCTATCGGGTCACACACATAAGGACATCTAGCCGGATTAAAATGCGGATAGTGATAACCAAATAAGGAAAGTTTTATCTCGACTATAAAGTGTTATGATGATGAAGTAATATTGTGGTATTTATTTAGTATGAGTAAATATAATACAAGATATTAATTATGTTGATTAATTAAATATATATTTACATATATGGGGGGCAAAATTTTGTGCATAATGATACACATGGATTTTGCAAATTGATTAATCATTGTATTATATTATCGTGTATTACTATAAGACATTAATATATATGTGAATTTATACATATATGTGTGACATGTTTGTATGTGATATGCATTTTGATTTATGGTAATATAGTAAAGATATATTTAATATAATATATTGTCAATATATATCTTGGAAAATATTTAATATAAGATATTGAATATTAATGAGATAAATCTAGAATATCTATTTTCCTTATTTTTATTGGAAATTAGTTTTCTTTCTCCTCTATCCAATAGGAAGCATTTCCCAATCAAATTGGGAATCATATATTGCGTCACATCTCTTATAAGAGGGGAGTTGTGTCAACTCTTTTACAATACAATATTCTTGTAATATTTTAGTGAGATAAAAAGAGAGCTTCTTAGGAGAGAGTTTTGGGAGAAAGAAAAGGCGCCCTAGCAGCAGACTTTTTCCGGTAGCAATCCAATGGTGGATTCCGGCGGGTTGTTCATATGGATCAACGGTAGAGGCCGAACACTTGGGCGGCTTCGTGCAGAAACTACAACCGTAGACAAAGCGACGATCTATTTTGGATCATCCAAGGTATATTCTATGTCTACTTCTTTTATGCTTGTTGCTTAAACGAAGTCGATCTTGGTGAAAAAGGAAATAAATTTTAAATTCTGCTGCGTTCCCGCGCAGATTTCCTAACACATTCAATACAAGGAGTAAAGAACGTTGAACTTGAGAAAATTTGGCATGTGACCTGAACCGTTACTGGTTGGGTTAATAGAAAAGGTTGTTTAGCAAACTAAGAAAGTTTCCGATTCGTATGAATGCTAGAAGATGATTGGTTAACAACACATGATCGAAAAGCGCGACATTAGGCACCCAATTAGGTGAAACAACTTGGGAAACCAAAATGAGGGATAAGGGTTTTACAACGAAGAAGCTAATGTTGAAATAGTGTCCTAAACCCAATTGGGTTGGACCGGATCTGACCAGGTCGGGTCATTTACAGTCTATTTAGATCATCTAATAACTTTATTATGGGTAATAAAAGCACTTTTGTTATTATATATTTAGTTTATCCTTATGAACAATTTATGTTATTGTATATATAATAACGTCCTTAGTATTAAACCGTGATAGAGAACCATGAAAGTGATTATGGTTGATGACATTTCTAATCACTTTAATTAGTTTGATACTAAAATTTCTCTAGTCGTATGTACTACCAAACAGGACATTGGTAGTACGATTAGACTAGCACGTATTGGATGTCTTCTATCTTATTGAAGATAAGGATATATGTTGTCTATCGAGGTGTAGGGACACTTGAACTGTACGTGCACGTGTATTTGAAGAATGCGTACATTAGATTGACACACTTACATCAAGTGTCGCAGTATGTGGTAGTTGTGTAATTATCCTAAGATCGGAGTCCTCATGGCATCGCGGTGTGGATTGTCATGCTTTGACACTATTGAGGCTTCCCCTTGCCCTTGGGCGATCATGCGGTAGTGCTTGGGTATGATATTGAAGCATGCGTAAGATACATGTTGCTTGTCCGGAAATCGTGTATCTTAATAGTAGGAGTAAATATTCGAAAATGACTTCTTATAAGGAATGTCTACATCTCGTGAATCCTTGCAAAGTGGGAGTAATTGAGTTACTTCGAAAGAGCATGATATCCAGATTATAAGATACGATCATTGATGTATTGACACTCGCGATACGATTGTATGGATATTATAACAGCGATAGATTCTATTTACATTGTAATTGTTTCACATGAAAGGTAGTAGTCATCGCTTTTGACTCTTTCAATGATTGGGGGTCATGACATGTTGCTAGACGCTATTCATGATCGGTAGGTGTGAAGGGTATTTTAGTAAATGCACTTTATGTCTAAGACCAACATATTCGGAAGCCTATCGGGTCACACACATATGATCATCTAGCCAGATTATAATGCGGTTATAATGATAACCAAATAAGGAAACTTTTATCTCGGCTATAAAGTGCTATAGTGATAAATTAATATGATAGTATTTATTTATTATAAATAAATTAAATACAAGATATTATTTATTTTAGTTAATTAAGAATATTCCGGAAGCCAATTAATGGCTATATGGGGCGCATATGATGTGTATAAGATACACATGGATTTTGCAAATTAAGTGTATTATAATATTAGATATTAATATTTATATAGAGATATATGTTTGTGTGTGTGTGTGTGTGTGTGTATATATATATATATATATATATATATATATATATATATATATATATATATATATATATATATATGCACATGTGTAATTGATATATATACATATTTATGTTAATATAATAAAGATATATTCAATATTACATATTGACACTATATATCTTGGAAATATTTAATATAAGATATTGAATATTCAATGAGATAAATCTTGAATATTTATTTTCCTTATTTTACTAGTAAAATATTTTCTTTCTCTTTACTCCACGCAAGCAGCTTTTCCCATTGTGAATGGGACATAGGGGGCACGCCACACACCTCTATATAAGAGGTGGGTGACTAGTTCTTTTTGTATCACAATTCCAAGAGTCTGATAATTCTTGTGAAAATCTAGAGAGCTTCTTAGAGAGAGTTTTGAGAGAGAGAGAAAAGGTTGGTCTAGCAACCGAGTTTTTCTAGTAGCAATCCAAGGCGGGATTCTGGCGGGGTGCTCGTGTGGGTATTGATAGAGGCCGGACACGTGGGCGGCTCGCACACACTAGTCTACTACTCTCCATAGACGGTCAAAGCTTTGACCTTTTAGATCAGCCAAGATATATTCATCGTCTACTGCTCTTTATGTTTGTTGTTTAAACGAAGTCGATCCTGGATCGGAAATCAATTTTTGAATTCCGCAGCGTAAACTAGTTGATTTCCTAACAGCTAATGAGGTTAAAATCAAGCTCGACAAATTGTCTCAGAGTTTTGTATATGACGCTACTGAACGTCATTCCACAAGAACCCGAATTGGGAGAAATTCCATTTCCTTAAGAAGGATAGGTACACTTGAATTTTAAATTGGTATCAAACTTTTAATCAAGACCGAAAGATAATGATAATTTACTCAAAGGTATGATCGCCAGACAATTCAAGAAACTCATCGCCGGCCTGGTATTCTACGGTAACAGGTGGTCCCTTGGTCAGAAAGGTCAAATTACGTCATTGAGGGGTGGAGGATCCCAAACCGGCTTGCCGTCCTTAATCTGATCAGTAGTAATTTCGACAATATGATCGCTTGGTAAGGGATATCCGGATGAAAGGCCAACAGTTCAGGCCTCCACTGGGACCAACCAACCCACTCGGCCATCTTCTCCAGACTAACAGTCGCTCGACCATGAGTTGACCAGAGGCAGCAGGAGAAGTGGCTAAAACCTTGATCGAAGCTCTCCTCCTGAGTATCCAGAAATTCATCTGAAAGCTTATACTCGGCAATGGCTGTAAGACCAACTTCCTCAGCAGCACTTTTAGCAGCGGCAAGTTGCTCCTCGAATTTGGCGATACTCTCTTGCGCTCCCTTGAGATTTTCCTCAGACCTCTTGGCGACCTCGTCAGATTTCTTGGCGATATCGTTCAGGCTCACCACTTTCTGCTGCAGTTGATCATCCAGCTTTTTACTCGCCTTGATGGCCTCCCTTAATCAAGCATTTTCACGCAAAGTTTTCGTGTGCTTGGCCTCAAGGTCAGCTTTGGCTTTATCAGAAACGGAGAGAGCAGCAACAGCTTTCCTGAGCGGCCTTGCGTTTAGTGGTGGCCTCAATCGCCTTGTGAATGCGAGTTCCGAGCTGAAACAAGAAAAAGGGTATGCCCGCAGAAAACAGAAAAAACATGAAAAATACATGATATGAATGAAATTTACCATAGCAGAGGCGAGCCCAAATTGTCCAGCAAGGTCATTAAGCTCGTCAACATCCGGCAGGAGTATCATCTTGAACCGCAACATGAGCGGTGATTCCTCTACCAATCTCCATCTGAGCTCCTGGCGGCGAGTCCCAAGTAAGGCGGTTTAAGGGAATCACATCAGCAATTGCTTCCCTAATCTGGCTCGCCTTGTTCATGTCAAGAGGACCTTGGGTAAACTCAGGGTCCAACCAGAGGGCCTCCTTACCCTTGTGGCCGCGAGGCAAAGGTTCTCGCAACGACGCCCCAGTCTCACCGGCGACCTCCTCAGATACCGTTTCAGGTCGCCCAACAGCTTTCTTAACAGGTCACTCATCAGGAAAACTATAGCCCTTATCAGCCTCAGAAGCAACAGCGGTTTTGGATTTCTCATAGGCTTTGGACCGTTTGGGAGCTTGAGACTCTTTTGCGGATACATCGGCATGAGATCTTTTATGAGCTCCGCCAGCCTAACTTAAGCCCGCACTTATGTTGGCCGCTGGCTGATTTTGCTGATTAGGGTCGTAGGTCTCATCAATAATGGAGGCATCCACAGTACGTGGCACCCTCCCCGGACTGGCTTCAGCAAATCTTGCCTAGCCTTGGCTGCGTCCTCGTCAAGTTTCTTCCTCTGAGCCCAACGTTCGTTGGCATCGACCATGGTGACTGCGAAGAAAAGTATCAAAACAGAGCGAAATAATAAAGTACGAAAGATTAAGGAAAAGCAATGAAAGAAAGTTATGGTGAGGTCTTCCGTTGGGGTCGCCCAAACAAATAGTACACTCAGAGGGAAAACACTTGCCCAAATGGCAAACTCCTATCCAATCTGAATCAGACTCCTCTGGATCTATCGCAACTAAAGCATTAGATTTTGGCGGACCTACTATCCCCGTTCTACATGCGTATGGTTCCCCCACATCAATAAGATCGACCCATGACACGTTCCTTGTAGAGGGCTCGATCCCGTCAGAGTTTATAAGGGTCATAAGCCCTTTCACCAATCGATGCTCAGAAACGAGAAGTTCCTCGAACACAAGAGTCGAAGACTTCCCCCTGCCCGGAGCGGCGTTAGGGAAAGGCCATCCAATCTTCGACTCAACTTTAAGCACGCGCTCTCCTCAATGGTGAATTTTATTAGGCAGCAGGAAGAACAAACGAGGAGTTTTAGTCCTCAAAGAAATCTGCCCCGGAATAGAGGTTCCACAAAAGAGATACAATTGATTCAGAATGGAGAAAGTGGGCTCCCTTTTCATCGTCCGACACAGCACAATGAAGGACATGAGTTGAATCACAGCATAATTGATGAAATAGTGTCCTAAACCCAATCGGGTATGATGGGGTGGTGAGTAAGGTAGGGTATGATGGGGTGGTGGGTAGGGTATGGTAGGGTGACGGTAAGGTAGGGTAGGGCGGGGTTTTGGGTAAAGTAGGTAGGGGTGGTGATGGGTGGGGTATGGTGGGGTGGTGGGTAAAGTAGGGTAGGGTAGGGTAAGGTGGTAGGTAGGGTAGGTAGGGGTGGTGGTGGTTGTGGGTAAGGTAAGGTAAGGTAAGGTGGATGAAGTGATGGATAATTAGGGTAGGGTTGGTAGGGTAGGGTAGGTTGAGGTAGTGGGTAAGGTAATGTAGGGTGGTGTGGTGGGTAAGATAGGGTAGAGTGGAATGGTGAGTAGGGTAGCGTATGGGTGGGTAGGGTATTGTAGAGTAGGGTGAAGTGGTGGGTAAGGTATGGTTGGTAGGGTAGGATAGGTTGGGGGTAGTGGGTAAGGTAAGGTAGGGTGGTGTGGTGGGTAAGATAAGGTAGCGTGGAATGGTGGATAGGGTAGGGTTTGGGTGGTGGGTAGGGTAGGGTATATAAGGGTGATGTGGTGGGTAAGGTAGGGTAGGGTAGGTTATGAGTGGGTAATAGTGGAGTAGAGTAGGTATTGAGTAAGGTAGTTAGAATACCGATGGTAAGATATAGTGATATATGGTAGGGTAAGATAGAGTGATGGGTAGGGTATGGTAGCGGTGGGTAGGGCAGGGTGGGAAGGGATGTAGGGTGCAATTAATGGAGTATTACGTAGGGCTACCCTACCCCTTCGCCTATTTCTTACTTTATGGTTCTTACCTTATGAACCATAGCATACCCTACGCCAGCCAACTTTAATTCACTACACTGCTTTACTCATCATTCAATGTGTTATCTTTTATATAATTTGTTTCATTCTTATCTTGCTTATTCTAAACGCAGTAATAGAATTAATTTATTCTATTACATTTTTTTACGTTCGTAGTATTTTATTTCATTCAATTTCATTCTTGCGTAACAAACATGCTAATAAAATCTTCTTTTCATCTTTCAAAAAAAAATTCTTTTAAAATATACGTTCTCCCGTGCAATGCTAAAAACAGAAATTTAACCACAATTATTGACATCAGTATAACTTTTAGAAATGTTGTATTGTCTGTTTTTAACTTCATCTTACGTCAGAAACGAATACTATTTTAACTAAAACAATTTTAATAACTTGCATTACAATAATTTTGAAAGATCTTTATTTTGTAGCACGGGTTATTGACTAGTTATATAATAATATAGATATGAAAAGTGAGACACTTAAAATGTGAAAAGGTTTCACGTTCACTCTCACATAAAACTTCCATGGATTGCAATCCACATAAAATTTTGAATTGTTCCCTTCGCTTTCGCTTTCACTAACGCTGCTGAAATTGTTTCTTCCGCAACTTCCAAACAGGATACTAGCTTTCACTTGAACATGGCGTGTTTAATCTCCACTCTTTTTCCATGGCTTTGCGTCCGATGAGACTACAAAATCATTCTTGAGCGCATCCACACTGCAGGGCATCTATATTGGGAATGAAATTCTATTTATCAGAAAAAGGGGTTAAGAGACTGACGCTAGCAGAGGAGGACAACAGCGGCGGCGGAGGTAAAGTAGCTGGATTTGGGGTAAAAATGAAAGAGAAGAAAGGATCGGAAGCCGGAGGAGCCCGACGGTTGTTTTCTAGGTCGGTGTTGCTGTCGGTGCTACTGATGCTTAGTTTGTTTTTGCCCTTCATTTTAGTTCGAATTGCTTTTCTGACGCTTGAATCTGCTACTGTTTACTCTTCCTCTCTCGGTAATTTTCTGGGACAGTATTGTAATTTCAGTTTCATAATTTTTTTTGATTATGTTGTTTTCAGAAAATAAATTATTTCTGTGGTACAGTTTATTTTATTTTTTTTAAAAGAAAACTTATGAATTGTGATGTCACGTTACCTTAAGTCTTTTAAAAAAAAAAAAATTCAAATATATATGATCCAGTGTTTTTTCAGTTTTATAAAACTAATGTTAATTTTTTTTACTTACAATTTAATTGAAAATGAAACTTATAAGTCTGGTATATTCGTGCCTGGTGTTGCAGAGTGCTTGGCTTGGAGTTTTTTGGGCGGGAATGAAGCAGTTCTGGTATGTGTGACTAGTATTGTTTTTTACCAGGCATAAGCAGAATATAATTGTTTTTTCCCTCAAAAAAGATACTTTGAGTTTGAGATATATATATATAGGTATGTGTGACTAGTATTGTTTTTTACCAGGCATAAGCAGAATATAATTGTTTTTTCCCTAAAAAAAGATACTTTGAGTTTGATATATATATATATATATATATATATATATATATATATATATATATATATATATATATATATGCTACTAAATATAACTTGATTATGCCAATATCCCCGAACGAAATAGCTATCAAATACACGAAATCGATCATGTAAAGACGCAACAGTTAATCGATGAGACTTAGCTCAAACGGTTAAACTGGGGTCTTAGGATTTTAAAATTTTGGATTCAAGTTCTACTGTGAAAGTGTGTTTTCTTGTCTTCTAAATAATGTAATTACGTTTCTGAAAAAAAAGACGTAATAGATTAGAAATCATAATGAAAGGTTATGGATAAAGAGATGAGATATTTATTGGGATAAGATATAATAGGGAAACAGAGGCTAGGGGCATATAAATTTCAACTAATTTAATTTAGAAATTAGGAATTATTTCATCATAATAGGAATAATGAAATATAAACATTTTCCCGTTATAATTTACATTATGACTATAAATTTTGGGACTTGCACCCATCCTGTTTGGCCGACACCTTTAATCTCCTTTTGACTTTTTTAAAAGAATAATTATAAAAAAAACAAAAGGGTGCACAGCCGCAGCTCTCCCCGTTTGGGGCTTCACCTCCCCGTTTGGGGCTTCACCTCCGGTTCTCCGACAATTATCCGTTCTACGGCGTAACCCTGTTCTGCGGCTCTCTCCTCTCCACTCCGTGGTGCGAATTTACAGCTTCTTGGCTCCGTTTTTTGGTTTGTTTTCTTTCCTGTTAATTACAGATCAATGCTCATTCTTGCATGGAATTGTAGAGGAATTGGTAATTCAAAAGCACAGAAAGCTTTAAGGCAATTGATTAATGATCATAAACCTGCTACTGTGTTCTTATCCGAAACGAAAGCGCAATCCAAAGAATGGACTGGGTTCGTGGTAATCTAGGGTTCCCACATGGTATTTATTATAACGCAAACGGAAAAAGTGGAGGTTTAGCTCTTCTCTGGTCATCGGATGTAACAATAAGCCTCCATAATTTCTCACCCGGCCATATTGATGTACGTATTGATCAACCAAATGAAGACCCATGGCGTTTCACCGGGTTTTATGGCCACCCGGATGCAACTCAAAGGAAGCATTCCTGGGATTTATTAAGGAAACTCAGTAAAACTCATGACCTCCCATGGTGTGTGATGGGAGATTTCAACGAGATTCAGTTCTCACACGAACAAGAGGGCAAGAATGACCGTTCCCAAGCAACTATGTGTGCCTTTAGAACAACTCTACTGGATTGTGATTTATATGACCTAGGGTATGAGGGACCTAAATTTACATGGAGGAAGAACCAAGTGGATGCAGCCACAAGGGTTCGTCTTGATCGAGCAGTTGCAAATGTTGACTGGAAATTGATGTTCCCTAACCATAGTGTGAAACATTTAACAACTTTTCACTCGGACCATCTTCCACTTCTTTTAATTACAAAGGCAGACGTGACTCAAACTTGTGGCATTCCAAGATGGCGAAGTCTTCCTAGGTTTGAGCCTTTTTGGGTGATGGATGAAGATTTTAAGGAGCTCTTTGAGTCTTCTTGGAACCCCGGCACTACTTATAATGCTTGGTCCTTAGAAGCAGAGGTTGTGCGATTGAGAGGCATTTTTCGAGACTGGTCTAAGGAAAAATTTGGCGTAATCTCTTCACGGCTTAAAGATTTGAACAAGCGCTTAGAGGGAGAATTTTAATAGCGATTCTTACAGCGCGTCTCGTGAAAAAGACATTCTTCAGGAAATTGAGAAAACTCTTGTTCTAGACGAGGAGTTTTGGAGAGTGCGAGGTAAATCCGAATGGTTAACTTCGATGGACAAAAATACTTCGTTCTTCCACCATCGAGCAACATCGAGGAAGGAAAGAAACACCATTTCCCAGCTAATAGATGATAATGGCAGTGTTTTCACTGATATTCATGATCTTAAAGCGTTGGCTGGCCAATATTTTGACCATATTTACACCTCGGGTGGTAACGATGGTGATTTGCCGGAGGACTTAATTTTTAACACTCTCTCCACACAAGCTACAGATGACCTATCCAAGCCTTTCACTACGTCAGAAATTAACATTGCCCTTTCACAATTGCCAGGTAAAAAATCGCCAGGCCCTGATGGTATGCATATGATTTTTTTGAAAAAATATTGGAATACGGTGGGCGAGCAGGTTTCTGATATGATTTTAAAATGTCTTAATGAGGGAGCGGATATCTCTGATTTAAATAAGACCTACATCACTCTTATTCCAAAGGTGAAGGAAGCAAAAAAAAATGATGGATTTCAGGCCCATTAGCCAATGTAATTCAGTATATAAACTTTTATCTCGCACCTTGGTTAATCGACTTAAAAATGTGATGGATTCTGTCATATCCTCGAGCCAATCTTCTTTTATTAAAGGAAGACTGATCACAGATAATGTCATAGCGGCATTTGAAGCGTTCCATTCTATGAATCTTGGAAAAAACGGGTGTGATCACCATATGGCTTTAAAACTAGACATGATGAAAGCTTTGGATAGAGTCGAGTGGCGATTTTTAGAGCAAGTCATGGAAGCAATGTTGTTTCCACAATCTATTATTTCGATAGTAATGGCTTGTGTATCAACTCCTACGTACCAAGTGCTCGTTAATGGTCATCCGTCTGATGTAGTCCGGCCTAGTAGAGGTATCCGACAAGGGGACCCCCTTTCCCCATTCCTATTCATTATATGTGCAGAGGGTTTCTCCAGCATGTTTAGACGTGCAATGTCATCTTCTTCCTTGCACGGAGTCCATTTTGGTAAACACCATCGTTGTGAATTGACACACCTGCTATTTGCATACGACAGCCTGATCTTTGCTGAAGCCACGCCAGACTATTGCTTTGTGATTATGGACATTCTCCAAATAGATGCAATCGTTATCGTGTCGAAAATAAACTTGCATAAATCTTCTCTTTTCTTCAGCAAGTGTTTTTCTGGTCCCTTCAAGCAAGAAATCTCGTCTTTGCTTAATATTCCTTTGGGAAACGTTAAAGGAAAATACCTTGGATTGCCTTTCACTTCTTGTGGAAGATGGTAAATAAAGCTTTACGAACAACAGCTGGCTTGCAGAAAAGGGGAGTTGGAGATGGTATTTGTCCAGTATGTAAGCAAGAAGATGAAACTATTTGGCATTGCTTGTTTGATTGCTTGATCCCTAAAGAGATTTGGAAATTTGTACCATTCGGTCGTGATTGGAATAAGCTTCGACTGCAGTCTTTTCTAGACTTTCTAGATGAGTTGATAAAGATAAAAAATGAATTAGAAGCATGTCGCATTGCTACTCTCTTATGGAACATCTGGAAACTGAGGTGCGACTGGGTCTTTGACGGCAAGGATGTTCATCTTAATTCCACTATTCATAAATCCATGGCTGAAGCTGAAGAGTATTACCATGCTGTTCAAAAATCCTCTTTTGGTGCAAATGTTTTCGCAAATTGTAACTCATGGATTCCTCCGACAAGCGGTGTTCTTAAATTCAATGTAGACGCGGCATTCGGAGACGGTAAATCTGCAGTAGGAGGACTCATTCGAAACCAGAGCGGGGAAATTCTCAATAGTTTCTCAAAGAGGCTAGAAGGAGGATTTGACGTAGCTGCTGGCGAGGCTCTGGCCATTTACCACGCAATTTTTTATGCGATTACGTGGGGCTTCTTTAAAGTGGTTTTTGAAGGAGATTCCCTAACAACCTTTCAACGTCTCCAATTAGTCGAGGAGGACCTCTCGCCCATTTGTTGCATTATAGATGATTGTCGCCGTCTTTTATCTTGTTTTGTTACATCTTCTTTCTCTTTTGTCAAAAGGCAAGGAAACATTCATGCCCATCTTCTAGCTAGAGAGGGTCTTCGCCTTATAGGCAGTGTAGAATGGGGTTCTTTTCCCCCTCCTCATGTAATTCTTGCTAGTTCCGCAGATCGCGGCTAATAAAATTTTCACTTTAAACCCTCAAAAAAAAAAACAAAAGAATTGGTACCAACGCGGCCTATTATGCATTGTTTCCCGTTATAAGAGCACTTGCAACAAATACTGTAAATTATTTAAAAACTCTACTGTAGAGATTTCAACAGGAAAATAATATTGCAGCAGATACTCTATTTTTTTTACTGTAAACTACGGATTCTGTAAAATTTCCTTTATATTTACTGCATTGATCCGGATTCTGTAAATTTTCCTTTATACCTCCCGTGTTATGTAAAATAAAGAGTCTGATGCATTTTGACGATGCTGGAAATCACCGGGGAATAAATCTGGGTGGTTTTTCTCCTAGTGACAATCTGTTTAATGTGGAACCCTAAAAACATAGGTGAAACAAGAGGTGTTTTTCGTGATGGTTTAGACTGCACTTAGAAACTATATCTCAAGCTGCCTACGTATCCAATGTGTGCATTGGAATCAAGTCTACGTAGTTCATTAGGAATTGTTTATATAGAGGTGCTTATGCCCTAGCAATGCGTGTAGCATGTCCATGTTGGACTCTAGCGTCGTGTTCCCTAAGGAAGAGATAATGATGATTTGATATCCTTGATTTTAGGAGATAATCTCGGTGGTTTGAATATCAAGTTTAATGATAGAGATCAGAGCCTTAAAGACTTAGGATTCTTTCTATAATAATCTGATAATAATACACGCGTGGAGGAGCAGGCTTGAGATAGGCTTAGGCTGAGCCATGAGGGCCCGGTTATGCTTAGGCCGTCCTGCCGAGGTCGGGGCCGAACATGAAAAGGTCCAGTTCGGACTCATGGGGTTCTTTGCCCCTCTAAGTATAGACTTCTTTTCTTCATGTCTTGGCCGACCTACAGAGATCGGGAGAGGGGTCGAGTTTACTCAGCTCGGATCTTAGAGCTTCTGGCCCTTAAAGTGGTCTTCCTCTATCTTCATTTATTGTTGAACCGTTGTGGGGATGACACGTGGTGAGCTACTGATCCGACCTCCGTCATAAGCCCCCTAGATCCAGCTGATCTCGTAAGGTCGGCTTGGATCTGCCAAAGTGTCGGCTCGGCACGGTCATCCAAACTTGGAGCTTTTGAGATTTTGAGTGCCTGGTGGTGAGGATCTGTTATGACGCAGTTATAACGGTCCCGAGTAATTCTTTGGAAAAGCCCATTAACTCTGTAACATGGCGTTTTTCGAGGTGAGTGGGGGTTATAACCTCTTCATTTCAATCGTTTCCTCCTACTACTTGCTATTAAACTCCAGAGGAGATCCGGTTGCCGATTGCTATTCTTCCTTTTCAAATCTTCAACCCATGTTTTGCAAGTAAGTTGATTCCTTGTTTATCACTCACAATTTTCCTTTCATTGTCTACCATTTTGTCGTCTTTCAAAACTAGTCAGAGTTAACTCTACCGGAAACCCAGAAACCGAGATAGCGATTGCCGATGGTAGGGACGTTAAATCCATCCTCAAACGGGAAGATTATATGAGACCAGCGAGTTGTATGAGATCAGTAAGGAAAGGTATGCCCCGATGCTGCCTACTGATCCACACATATTTGCCCTTAACTCGCCGGAAGGGTTCTGTACCGTTCATAAAGAGTTCTTCGAGGTTGGCCTGAGGCTCCCTTTCTGTCCGGCTCTCATCGCTATACTTCGTCATTATGATCTTAGGCTCTCCCAGATAGCCCCCAATGGTATTAGGGCCGTTATCGGATTTGCGATTTGGGGCCGGTTGCTTAACCCTTAAGTTTACCGTAAAGAAATTTAGGTACTTTTACCATCGCGTGGGTGTGAAGGACCACCCTACCGGTATTACTTTTCTCGGAGGACGGGTCATTCCACTGACGTTCCCATCCTTCCCAAGGGCAAAGACTCCTTCAAACGGTGGAATGAGAGGTTCTTTTTCATCCGCCATGAGGACCGTCCCCAACTTAGCCGATGGAACATGAATGACCTTGAGAAGGTTGAGCGCCCCGAACTGCGCGAGACGTTGGTGGAAAAGATTTGCGGATCCGGTTAGAAGATGCAAGGCCCGACCCCTACAAAGGGTTGAAGAGGCCGAATGGAAGTCCTTTAGGGTCTTTTTCTTTGTACTCCTGCGTTTTTTTATGTTCGTTTGTTTGACTAACATTTTGTTTGCATTTGCAGTGGTTGACTTTGCTGATTTACTGGCCGGCGTCGAGGACGAGGTTGCGGTTAGCCGACTTGGGCCAAGCTCTGTAAGTATGGAGCCTTAGCCTATAAATGAGGACACCACAATAGTGCCTCCCTCCTCGGCAACTGTCATGGAGGCTGATTTATCGACATAGGATGCCGCTACCCCGGGGGAGAAAGAGAGAGAGGGTTTGTCTCTCCAAAGAAAAAGCAAATCCAGGGTTGCTCACAACCCTCGGGGAGGCCGGCCAAGAGAAGCCGAACTTGTGCTCTCCAAAAGAAGTACCAGGGGCATGAAGGCCCTGATGACTCTTCTTCCGAGCAAGAGCTGTTAGGCAAGATGTCGGACGAGGAGTTGGTTGAGGTTGGATTTAGGTTCATGGAATTTTTAGGTGTTCAACCTTTCTCTTTGTTTTTACTATATTTTTTAAGACTAATTAGCTTTATATATTTTATCTGCGTAGGGGACCTTAGTCGGCAAGGAGGTGTTCAGGAGGCTGGGGAGGCCTCTAAAGAAACTGGCAACCACAAAAGAAAGATCGCCGAGCTGAGGCAAACACGAGGGGAGCTCAGGGCTACTATTGAGCTCAAAGACACGAAGATAAGTTCTCTCCAGGATTAGATCTCGGCCAGAGAGGCAGAGCTCAAATCCGTGTCAGACCAACTGGCCGCTGAGAAGAGAGGGAAGGAGTCGGCTGTGGCCGAGCTTCAGACAAAGTTTTCCGGTTTGAAGGCATATATTCCAGCTCGGTGCGCCGAAGACATACAAGAGTACAAGGCTTCGGGAGATGTTGACAAGGCTTTGAAGGTGCTGCTCATTCCTGTCCTGAATCATGGCTACGCCCAAGGCGTGGACGAGGCGATGCTCCAATTTCCTGATCTCGTTGTGGACAATCTTCCCAAGAAGGTCTATTATAGGCCTGGGATGAGTAAGGCTTACGTCGAACGTGTGAATGACTTCAAAGCGGGAGTGGATATTGTGTCCAAGAACTCCGCTAATCCTGCTGTTGTTCCCACTTCAACTCCCTCTTCAGAGCCACCAAATCCAACCCCTACGGCTTAGCTTAGTAGGGTTTATGTACTTTTGTTGAAGTTTTTATTCTACTTTCGGGTAACGTTTTCTTTAATAATGAGAATATTTGTTCCTTGAGATTTTTCGCATTTTGGAAATTTACTAAGCATTTTACTTAAGCATTTAGGCAGGTGGGGTACCTTGCCCCACCAGTATGATATGCACTAGCCATCGGCTTTGGATGACATACTTCATGCATTTTTAGCTCGAGATAACTTATCTTGTTTCGCCCCGGCCAAGTCTGACCCGGGGGTTAGGACTAGTTTCTCTGTTGGATTACTTCTGGACTCGACCTGTTGTTGGTCGGCTATCGGGTTTAGATGAGCTTGGCCTCATCATGCCTATCTATCGTAATCTCCGTCAACCAGGACCAATCGGGGTCGGTATGTCAACATCTTGAAATGAACAAGGTTGGATGAAACTGCTTGGAAGTCAATCGGCGGATAGGACCGGGTCGGGCCGGCTCCTCGTGTTAATGACATGGGATAAGCAAGGTTAGAATAGTCGTGCCGCGGTTACTCGACTTTTTCAAAGTCACGAGGAACTCCCCGAATCAACTTGTAATTTTGTTAATTTCTCAGCCTTAACTTTATTAATTTTATCCCGAGTAGTGGGACCTATGTGTCGTGCGAGTACTATTGTCGTTTGGTTGGGTTTGTCTTACCGCGAGTTACTCCTCCTTCGTTATTGCTTTTTCAACTTGTAAACCTATCGGAGCTCGGCCGTTAGTCCTATGACTTAGGATTTTGTTTTGAAAAAACTTCAAAACTCCACATTGAATTTGTTCCGTACTATGTGATACTCAACATAAGTATGCTATGCATCACCTTATGGTTTTCGGGTGGCAAAATAGGTTATTTGTTCGCTTCTTTTCGATTCTGACTTATAGATCTCGGTATGAATATCATTTATACGCTGAGTTTATCTTGTAGAGGCTCGGCCTACGAAGTTTAGCTTGAGTTTGGCCAGCAGACCTAGAGCTTCTGGCACAGACTGCGTTTACTACTTATAATAAATAGGAGAAATATGACACTGAAAAAATGTTGTTGAATTGAAGTAATTCGTTTAAGTACGGAACCTATCCTGGATGGTCAATTTGCAGAGTTCGTTTGCATTCCAGCTCCGTGAGGTGGTCATGACCTTTTGAACTTGTGCCATGCGTAATGATTGTATAAAGGTTTCCGATGTCGGGGAGTCGGACGTTGAGTTTTGGCGAACTGGGTCAGGATTTTTAGCTGACTTAGTTTTTGGCGAGCCAGGTCATACCGAGTTATCTTCCCTGCGAATGTGGAGCCTCAACCTATAACTGAAGATACTATAACTTGGCCAAATTCTGTGAATGTCCAGATTCATTGTCCAGATTTGCGTTAAAGATGTTTGAGACGAGCAGAGCCAGATTAGACTGACTTCTCGCCTATGAAGTTTACGGCGAGCAGAGCTAGGTCAGACTTACCTCTAGCGTTAAAGATGTTTGAGACAAGCAGGGCCAGATTGGACTGACTTCTCGCCTATCAAGTTTACGGCGAGCAGAGCCAAGTCGGACTGACTTCTTGCGTTAAAGATGTTTGAGACGAGCATGGCTAGATTAGACTGGCTTCTCGTCTATGAAGTTTACGGCGAGCAGGGCCAGGTCGGATTGACTTCTCGCGTTAAAAATGTTTGAGACGAGCAGGGCCAGATTAGACTGACTTCTTGTCTATGAAGTTTATGGCGAGCAGGGCCAGGCCGGACTGACTTCTCGCGTTAAAGATGTTTGCTCCCGAACTGCGGAGCCCGGTTAATGTGTCGTATGGACTTAATCATTTTGTAGTGATGAGGGAAGGTTAACAAGGGATTGAAAAACAAGGCAATCCCAGGGGCAATTTATTCACACAAAGTTCCAAATCGTACTGATAACAAAATGGCGGTAAAGTAGACATAAATGAAATGACATGAATGTAAAAAAGCAGTGGTAAAGAACTTGCCGAACTCCTCAAGCTAGGATTACGCCTTTGCTTTTAATTGTGGCCGCATAACAGCTCCTGGCGACTCCAGGTCTCCTTTGACTTTGACCGAGCCGTCGGTGGTAGGGAACTTCATACTAATGTGAGCCGGGGAAATTACGGCCCGAAGGTCGATTAGAGCAGGCCTTCCCAGAATGATGTTGTATGCTGATGAAGCCCTGACTACCACATAGGCGACCATAAGCATCCTACCTTTTGGTTCTCTTCCAAAGGTTGTTTCCACCGACCTCGAGGCTGAGCTTGGTCCACGACCTCATCTAACTTCCCGTCAGCAATTTCCGCGTTGCAATCTCTCTGAAAGTCTCTGCAGTTGCCCAAGTCATGCCCCACGTCTTTATGGTTGGAGTAGAACTTGTTTTGGTCCCTTCGCTCTAGAGAAGTCCGCATCGGAGGCGGAGTTCTGGCCAAGACTTTCCTTTCCATAACGGCAAGAACCTATTCTCACTACCTGTTCAGCATTGGAATGTCCCTTCGCTGCAAATCATGTCTCCTTTCGGACTGATCAGCGACCGACCCGGACGCTCGGTCCACTATCGACTTTTGCTTCCTATTAGATGGGTCCTCTAGCTTCTCCTTTTTGTGCTCTGCCTTTTCTAACTCTCGTTTCAGTCGGTTAGCTTCTTCTCCTAGACAATGCTTGAAGGCCACCTCCAAGCATTCTTCCATAGACATGGGGAGCCTGCTGCTCAGCTTGGCGTACAGCCTCCCTTCTCGTAGCCCTACGACAAAAGAAGCAATTCGGATGTGATCGTCTACGTCTCTGATTTGCATCGACTCTTTGTTGAACCTCTTAAGGTATTGCAGCAGTTTCGTCCCGTTTTTGTTTGAGAGTGAACAAATGGGTTGCATTCTTCTGGAATGGTTTGTCCATGATGAAGGCCTTAAGGATCACCTTCCTTAAGGTATCGAAGTTGGAGATTGTTCTGGCCGGGATCCTTTTAAACCACTCCCGAGCTCGGCCAGTCAGCAACACAATGAAAGCTTTGCACTTCATTTCGTCCGAGACGCAATCGAGATTCATGTGAGTGAGGTACTGAAACAGATGATCCTGTGGATCCTTAATCCCGTCATATGGCCCCAGCTTCGGCACTTTGAATGTTGCGGGCCGAGGATAGTTGTCTACTTGTTCAGAAAAAAGAGGATTCAAGGGCCAATTGAGCAGTTCTCTTACCTGTTGTGATGTCCAGCTCGGCTCTGGCCGCGTCCATTGCTTGGGGGACTATCAGTTGTTTCCTCAAATTTGAAGAGGATGAAGGGTGATTCTTCCTGGCCCGTTTAGGCCTTAGAGGATGGGGAGGTGTCTATTCCCACGATTTGTCACTGTGGTCCTCCTCCTCTGAATTCTGCTCCAACGAATTCTCATTTGATGGATCTTCTTCTTTCTATATATCCTGGCCCTGGAAATCTTCGTTCAGAGGATCCTCTTCCTCCAGGCCTTCATCTTCCCACATATCTTCCTCTTTCTCATCATCTCCTGCCAAGGCGGCATTGAGGATGGCTTCCTTGGTTGCGCCGTCAAAGGCCACAAGTTGATCCACCAAGGCTTGATGGTCAACGTTAAGATTGATTTCTTCCTGCTGTGGGTTTTGGTTATTAGCATTTGGCTCTGTCGCGCCATTAGCATGATTACCATTAGCCGCCTGCTGTCGTGTTGTCACCATATTGATTTTTGAAGCTTCGAACCAAACTGTCAGTAGGAGACCCTCGTTCTAGCACCAACTGACGATGCTGGAAATCATTAGAGAATAATCTGGGTGGTTTTTCTCCTAGTGACAATCTGTTCAAAGTGGAATCCTAAAAACAGAGGTGAAACGGGGGGTGTTTTTGGTGGTGGTTTAGACTGCACTTGAGAAACTATATCTCAAGCTGCCTACGTATCCAATGTGTGTATTGGAAATAGTTTCTTAGGGATTGTTTATATAGAGGGGCTTATGCCCTAGCAATGCGTGTAGCGTGTCCATGTTGGACTCTAGCGTCGTGTTCCCTAAGGAAGAGATAATGATGATTTGATATCCTTGATTTTAGGAGATAATCTCGGTGATTTGAATATCGAGTTTAATGATAGAGATCAGAGCCTTAAAGGCATATGATTATTTCCATAATTATCTGATAATAATACGCGCGTGGAGGAGCCGGCTTGAGACAGGCTTAGGCTGAGCCATGAGGGCTCGGTTATGCTTAGGCCATCCTACCGAGGTTGGGCCCGAACAGGAAGAGGTCCAGTTTGGACTCATGGGGTCTTTGCCCCTCTAAGTACAGACTTCTTTTCTTCATGTCTTGGCCGACCTATAGAGATCGGGAGATGGGGTCGAGCTTACTCAGCTCGGATCTTAGGGCTTCTGGCCCTTAAAGTGGACTTCCTCTATCTTCATTTATTGTTGAACCATTATGGGGATGATATGTGGCGATGTACTGATCCGATCTCCGTCACATTTCATCTTAAATAAAGATTCTATAAACCAGAAAAATATGTATTTAAAATTGTATAATAGAGTATTCATTAATAGTATCTGATGCGAGTGTTTTAAAGACACATATTTTCGCTCAAAAGAAATAAAAAATAAAGTCACATATTTGGGCAAGTAATCTCCAAAAAAATCCTTTATGTAGTATTTGGTGATCCTCTAATTACGTTACACTACTTTAAATATTCATTTTTTAGAGGAAAAATATTCATTTATAAGCTGAATAAAGTAATTTTGCTTCTTCCCCTTAAAAAAGTAATTTTTCTTCATTTCTTAATACAGTATAATATAACAACTCGGTAATCTAAATAATATTTTCATTAATATTTATTCAATACATAAAATAAAAACGAATCTGCTGATATTTTTTTTTACTGAATTTATATCATCGTATATAGGGGCAGCTAGATGTAGTAGTTTTGGAATTGTTTCCTTAGCGGCATGATTATGTTAAAACTTTGTCTATTCACTGTAACTTCGCCCACACAATTTTTTTTGTTTTTTTTCTTTTTCTCCGGAATGCGAAAGATTTTATTAAAAGCCGAATTAACGCCGGTAAATACAAAGACGACGCCGGATCTCAACCGGACAAACTAAACTAAAGATACAACAAACACAAACCATACTACACAACAAAGCCGAATAATAGATCAGGTCGAGGGTACTGAACAGAAGAAAAATATTTTTCAAATGATCTAAAAGACGTTCAAACACATGAATCCTCTAGGTAATCTATTACTCGACAAACACACAAACATAGACAGCAAACTAAAAAGATAAAAACAGACAAATACAGCAAGTATTTAATTTTAGTTTGTCTTCATCCGTGGTACCACCGCCAGGAAAATTACCACTCCACCTAAGCGCCGCCGCAAGCCACCACCGAATCAGAAAGAGACCGCAAGCCTGGTTTTCCTTCCTAACCGGTAAAACAGCAGACGGGAGGACACACAGATTAAATAGACATGGCGACCTAACCGCCGGTGATACCGAGCTGAGACCGACAATTTTCTCCATATCCAAACAAGACAGCCGCAGATCTAACCACCACCACCGCATACAAGCCAAGCTTGCAGAGAAAGATTAGGATGAGGTTAAGCTTCTTGATGGGATGAAGCAAAAACCATGGTTCAGCCCCAAAATCGGAAGAAAAGAGACGAAGACAAACAACAGCAAAAATAGGAGACCGCCAACCGCCAAGAAATTTCAGAGCAGTAAGCATAACTCACACAACAAGCAGATCTGTAATTGTGGGAGACCAATCGCCAAAAAAAGTCGCCGGAGAAGGAAAGCTGCTGCAAGCCGGAATCCATGGAGATCAGCGGCGGGTTAAGGAGAAGGGAAGCAAAACGAAAGATTAAGACCCATATTTACAGGACGAAAAAGAGAGAAGATTAGGGGATGCCACCTCCGGTGGGGCGCCAGAGGTGCGGAGAATGCAAATAGGGTGGGTTGTTGTCTGAGTTTTTTCTTTTTTTTGAGAGAGGGGAACGATCCGTACCCCCACACAAGCTCAATACGTTGTTTGGTCACACACATAAAAAAAACAAAAAAAGGTTTGGTACGTTGTAAATTTGATTGAAACTTATGCTTATCATACATATTTTTTTTTCCAACTTAATCATTCATTTTTTTTAATATAACAAAGTTAACTTTCTCTATTGTTAAATTTATATGATTTCAACTTTAATATTTTCAGTAGTCAATGTTAACATCAATAATAATAATTTATTATTAATAACATCAATAAATGATAATTAATAACAATAATAACAAAACATCAATAATAATAATTTATAATAAAAAAAAGCATCAATAATAATGACAATAATAAATGATAATTATGAAAAATGATAAAATTTAGGTAGTAATTAACATTTAATGTTATTAAGAACAAATTTGCCTAAGGACAAATCAAAATTTCACTGGAACATTTTACTTTTTTTATTTTAGGATATCACTGTCCGTTTCCACCTTTTTTTATTTTCTGCCATTATTTTGTTTTAAATCGCTACTGCCCCTTAATAATAAAAGCTGGACACAAACAAATGGTACTATTTTACATCTCTCTTATTTGATCTACCCGAACTATACCAACATGTCAGTATGAGTACTACTTTTCCAATGCCTTTATCAACCTGATATTTCAATTTCATTATTGACAAGATTTGATCAAAGTAATTCGTATATCCCAATCAATAATAGAGTACAATATTTATAAGCACTACTAGGCATTACTAGGGTTTCTACATAACACAAAATACCTAATCTACCCTTACTAAGTCAATACACAAATCAATCTTTCCATAACCTTTTATTTCCATATCGTAATACCCCCCCTCAAGCGGGAGCGTGAAGATCCCGAATACCCAACTTGCGCAAAAGAAACTCGAACTCGTTGTCGACCCAAAGCCTTGGTAAAAATATCCGCTAGTTGATGTTTCGTCGGAACATCATCAAGGAAGAATCAGACCATCCGTGATGGCATCGCGGACAAAGTGACAAATTTCTTCGATATGCTTCGTACGTTCATGAAATACCGGGTTCTGAGCAATATATAAGGCAGACTGACTGTCACAGAAAAGACGAATACCAGGGGGATGACGAACACCAAGATCGGCTAGTAATTGCTTCAGTCATTTCAATTCACACGTCAAAGAAGCCATCGATCGATATTCGGCTTCAGCAGAGGAGCGAGACACCGTGGTTTGTTTCTTGGACTTCCAGGATATAGGAGAAAGACCGAGGAACACGAACCACCCACTCAAGGATCGGCGAGTAAGAGGGCAACTCGCCCAATCAGAGTCACTCCAGCCTTCGAGGAGAAGAGAACTATCAGAGCGCAGCAAAATACCTTGCCCAGGATGTTTCTTCAAGTAACGAACAAGACACAAAGCGGCCTCCCAATGCTCAATCCTAGGTTCATGCATAAACTGAGATAAGACATGAACCGAATAAGCCAAATCGGGTCTGGTGACCCCGAGATAGATAAGCCGCCCAATAAGACGGCGATACGATCTTTGGATCGGATAGCGGGGCCCGGTCGCCGGGGCCAACTTATGATTCTCGTTCAATAGGAAAATCGACAGGGTTTGCACCCAAGTAAACCTCGCCTCATGGATGATGTCTAGTGCATATTTCCGTTGATTCAAGAAAATCCCCTCCGGGTTCCGTGCAACCTCGATCCCAAGAAAATATTTGAGGGCCCCTAGATCCTTCATCTTAAAACAACTGCCCAGATAAGCTTTAAACACCTGCAGTGCCACTTTATCATTTCCTGCAATTATCATGTCGTCAACATAAACCAGCACCACAAGTTGAATACCATCACGAGTCAAAGTAAATAACGAATAGTCAGAGTAAGACTGACGAAAACCATAGTCCCGCAAAGCTGAGGCAAGCTTCGCAAACCAACACCGCGGTGCCTGCTTTAACCCGTACAACGATTTTCGCATTTTGCAAACCAAATTCGAGCCCGGCCTCGCAAACCCTGGAGGTATCTTCATATAAATCTCCTCGTCCAAGTCCCCATGCAGGAATGCATTATGGACATCCATCTGATGAATATCCCATTGTTTCACCGCGGCGACACTAAGAAACGTCCGAACCGGAACCATTTTCGCAACCGGGGCAAAAGTCTCTGTATAATCAATACCTTCTTCTTGGTGATGCCCAAAAGCCACTAACCGAGCTTTAAGACGCCGCAAGATATGCCATGCTCATCGTATTTCTCTGTATACACCCACTTACTCCCCAAAGCCTTTTTCCCGGGGGAAGGGGTTGTAAGACCCATGTACCCCGATCTTCAAGTGCCTGGATTTCTTCCGACATGGCTCTACGCCACCCTTCATGTTTCATAGCCTCCTTAAAGGATTTAGGAGGATTGCCCATCGTAATGGCCGCAAGGTACTTGCGATGTTTATCGAGAACATATCATAATTAATATAATGCATAAGAGGATACGAGTACCCGAGAAACCGACGGAATAGAAGAGCGTGGAATGGGACTTTTCTGATCAATCAACGTATGCGTCACAAAGTCTTGAAAATGTGAATTCGGTATCCGCTGTCTTTTACCCCGACCCAATTCCTCAGTGCTGTCACCTGGATGTTGAGGTGGTGGTGACCGTGTGACAGTACCCCCAATATCACCGCCAATTTCCATGTCAGACCCCCCCTCTACCGGAGGATCCGGCAAGGTAGGACCCCCGGAATGAGAGGGATCGAACCCCTGTGGCGTAATACTAACATCATCAAATAAAGGATAAGGAACCACGGAGGGTTCGGTAACGGTTGGGTGGGAAAACGGAAACACATGCTCGAAAAATCTAACATCCCTAGAGACAAAAATCTCCTATGTATCTAAATCAAACAAGGTCCAACCCTTTTTCCCGAAAGGGTATCCAAGAAAAACACACTTACGACTGCGGCTGTCAAATTTATGAGTGTGGCGATTGTCATGCGCGTAACACAAGCACCCTAAAATTCTGAGCATGGAGAGATCCGGTTCTTTCCCAAAAAGGGACTCATAAGGGGTTTTAAAATCCAATACACTAGACGGGGTTCGGTTAATTAAATAAGCCGCAGCCTTAACACACTCCCCCCAAAACTTAAGTGGCAAGTGTCCATCAAAGCGCAGTGCACGTGCAACGTTAAGAATGTGTTGATGTTTCCGTTCTACGCGTCCGTTCTATTGAGGGGTGCTCACACAACATGTTTCAAATATAATACCTTCTTTACGAAAATAAGGAATTAAAG
Organism: Gentiana straminea; assembly: GCA_036785695.1. Taxonomy (NCBI): domain Eukaryota; kingdom Viridiplantae; phylum Streptophyta; class Magnoliopsida; order Gentianales; family Gentianaceae; genus Gentiana; species Gentiana straminea. Next base: position 6,669,823 of record JAVUPR010000497.1, on the reverse strand, counting down.
GTCGAAATTCCGTCCCATTGTCACTACGAACTCGTTTTATGGTAACCTCAAACTGACGGGAAACTAAAGCCACAAAATCCAAGAAAGCCGACTCGACTTCCATTTTATTCAATAGTAAATAAATCCAAACCGAACGGGAATAGTCATCAACGATAGTCAAAAAATAAGTAGCGTTACAGGTGGCGGGGACACTATAGGGCCCCCATAAGTCACAATGTATCAACTCAAAAATACGACTGGGAAAAGGTTCACGTGGTTGTTTCGCCCTAAAACAAAAATCACACCCGTCTTTATTCAAATGTTTAGGAATAGAAATATTTGGAATACGCCTAATGACCTTTTCCGATGGATGACCTAACCGCCGATGCCATAAATCTACATCCTGCACTCCTCAACTGTAAGTGCCCGCACTTCTGGCACACCCACGAACAGAAAAAGTCCATCCACACGCTCACCCAGTCCAATCAGAGTCCTCGTGACTCGGTCCTGCATAATACACATGCGATCATTAATTTGTATTACACAATCATTGTCATCCAAGAATTGTGACGCGGAAAACAGATTACAATTTAAGTTCGGAACATATAAAACATTCAAAAGTTTTAAATTTCCCATCAAATTAACCGTCCCTGAATGGGTCACAAGTGACGAACGCCCATCCGGCAAACCAATCGGGCAATGCTTGATAGGTATCAATTCAACAAACGAGGTTCGATCACCGGTAACATGATGAGTTGCCCCGCATCGATTATCCACTTACCGACCAACCGATCACGGGGTTTAGAAACCTTTAGGAGATCCATAATCCCTTGCCACTGAGCCGGGCTCAGATTCGCGAACCCAGCCTGCTCAAAAGAAGAAGGCAACTGTGAAGGTGGGTCGGGCTGAGCCGAACCCGTCGGCCCACTTCTCTGTTGTTGAAGCTGCGTTGAATTTGCCTGTCCAGTACGTCCCCGACCTGTTGCTCCAACTCTTCCTCCACCACGGGAGCCTCTCCCCCCACCTCGTACTCCTCTTGGTCGATCACCCCACCACTCGGGGTACCCATGGATCTGAAAGCACGTTTCTTGTCCATGGCCTTTGCGGTGACAATAAGAGCAAATCTGCTCAGCATCATCAACAGGTTTTTCTCGAGTTTTCCCGACGTCGGACTGTAGTCGGAATGCCATCTTCATGTCGTCCATGGTCGGAGTTGTTCCTGCCCCTGTCCTTAAGCTCTCTTCCTGAGTTAGAGCTTGGTAAGCTCTGTCCAAGTCGGGGAGAGGTTCCCGGGCAAGCAGCTGTGACCGAATTGAAGCATATGTTGAGTCAAGCCCAATCAAAAACCAATGCAATCTATCATCAAGAAGGATCTGCTGAAATTTCAAAGCTAGATCGCACTTGCGGCCCTTGCAAGAACAAGCCGGCGTCGTTACCAACTCCCCCAACTCATCCCAGATTCGACTCATCCGCCTAAAATAGGAGGCAATCGTTTCACCCTTGGCTTGTTTACACTCGGCCAAAGAAGATTTCAATTGACAAATTCGTGTACCATGAACCACCGAAAACCTGCCCTTCAACGACTTCCACAGGGCCTCAGCATCTTCAAATTAAGAGAGTGTTGCTCGAATTGATGGTTCAATTGTGTTCATAATCCATGATAACAACATGGAATGGACTGTGTACCAATCCTCCAATTTTTCTTCGTCAGTTGGCCTCTCGATTTTTCCTTCAAGAAACCCGAATTTTCGCTTCGCACGAAGAGCGGTTCGAATCGATCGTGCCCACTCATCGTAATTGGGACCTTTCAATTGCACGGTGGTAATCAATTGCCCCGGATTGTCGTTCGTGCTGAGAAAATAAGCATCTAGCTTTTTTTCTCCTTCTTTCTCGTCTGCCATGTTCAAAGCTGCAAAGAAGCAGCAGCCGTATCTCTGTTTGTCTTTTTTTTTTTTTTTTTGGTAATTTAGGGTATTTGCTCTGATACCATGACAAGATTTGATCAAAGTAATTCGTATATCCCAATCAATAATAGAGTACAATATTTATAGGCACTACTAGGCATTACTAGGGTTTCTACATAACACAAAATACTCAATCTACCCTTACTAAGTCAATACACAAATCAATCTTTCCATAACCTTTTATTTCCATATCGTAATAATTATCGACTTAATTTCATTATATAAGAAATAAAATCATTACCACAAAGAATTGTTTCTCTGAAATGCTTTAACGGTTGGGAAAAAGAACACAATAATAACATAGCAGGACATAATCAATTTTAACAGTATAAATTGCTCAAAATGTGTAAGCAAGAAATCAAATTTATCTAAATGTGATAATATATATATATAACTCTTTAGACATACGAAGCATATACAAACTCTGCTTTTAAATAAAGCATATTCTCCACAGTTTTCTTCATATACAAGGATTTTAATTTTTCCCACAAATCTTGTAGTAACCTCGGTAGCTAATTTGCTTGATCGGTCTCACTAGGCTTCCAATCTAACCGGTAGAGTACCGGGATCTAGATCGGTGAGCAAGGTCGTATCCTCAGGGAGAAATCTAGTTGAATACCAAAGCGGTCCGAACAATTAGTCTAGGTGTATCCGAGCAGCTGGCTCATCCCAGGTGGTTAGCTACCTGGGGCTACCTGGGCCTCCAGTGGGAGGTCCCAGGTTCGAATCCCCCCTCCCCCAATAAATAAGGCCTTGGGCCAAAAAGCTTTCGTCCTAGGGAAAAAAAAAAAAAGTCTAGGTGTATCCATTAATCAAGAAGTAAGATTTTATCAACTAGAAAAACAACTTAAACTAAGTGATGAAAATGGACTAAAAGTGCAAATAGCTAAAGATGTGATGATTCGGACAAAACAAAATGATATAAAACGAGGTGACTCGGGTGATGCTTCAATGAGCTAGATATGAACTCTCGTAACTACTTGGAAACAAGTTTCACTAAAGAATTCTCAACACATTCAAGGTGTGATTCACTATACTAATGTCAATCGATCTCTCGCATTAACGTACTACAACCATACACCAAACCTATCAGCTAGGACTAGATTAGGATGAATGGCTATGCATTAAAGGACTATGAAATGCCCAATCTAAGATTATGTAACACACACTCTAGAAATCAATTCTATCTCTAGATGATTTTACTAAGTGCTCATGGTGACTAGTGTCCATGTCAATTCTTACAGTTACGCCTCGAAATCAACACTTAGATGATGCAATTAGTCGCGAATTAACTGTACCCATGAAGATCAATCACCATGACTTGAACGATGCGTACTATTATCTTTCCCAGGACTAGGTCACACCAGTGTACTAGGCCAATAGGAGCAGCTATATCATCCGCAACAGATCTTATAGAAGAAACTAGCTTTTGATGGAATCACAGAGACAGAGATGTGGGCTCTCAGCCAGTCTCTTTGGTTGGTGTCTTGTCCTTCACACGATGAGTCAGTGTCTCCAGAGATTTATTTATATTTAAAAGGCCGCCCAGTCGCCCCCCTAGCCGCCTACCTACTCGTGTTCGTAGCTCGATCGGAGGTCAAGACTGTGGTCCGGCGGAAAAACAGAAGTCGTCCGTATCAAAATCCCAGTCCCGGGATCAGTCCCCAGTTAATATGATATGTCTCGTAGTCAAATTAAGAACATACAAGACAACCCAATTTGAATCCCAAGCAATTACAAGAAATCTAGCCAAATTTCACATCCCCAAAGCCACAAAGGTGTTTAGCTACTCATAATTTCAACAAAAACACAAAGCAAATATGAAATTAAACTAAATAAAGCCATGAAATAGAAAATTAAAGCTAAATTCGGAATTGTACCTCAATTAAGCAAGAAAACTTGAAATAAGCTCCAACCCCATGAAGATTCACCAAAGAGATGATGAATTTACCATTTTAAGGTAAAGCCCAAGCTCAATTACACATTAATTTGAAGTTTGTAGACCTAAGATTCTACTTTTTATGCTAATGAAATGAAAAAGTGCAGAGAAAAGTGTTTTAGGGATATTCATAATCTAATTCTAATCGAGAAAGTATGAGGTATTCTCTCTCTTCACCTGAAATTTCCCTTTTATAGTGCAGAATTTTCGTGCCGCAGAAGTGGGCTTGCAGCAAGTAGACGTGCTTCTGCTCTGAATGAAGCATTCTCGCATGATTTACTGGGGCGTCAGGAGTGGGCTTGCACCATGCAGGCGTGGGCCTGACCATCCTGAATTTGACTGGGAGCTCAGAACCATGCCTGCAAGGGGCAGGCGTGGTTCTGCTGTGGCTGATCCTCAAAAATTGATTGGAAGTACTTCTGCTTTGGGTAGAACCACTTTTAACGTGCCATAATCACCACAATTGATTCCAACACAACTCTTTATCATCTAGTATCTGAAAATGCACAAGTGATACAAACGTACTTTTCCTAGGGTGTACCCCATGTGTGCCACAAAAGTGTCCACATTTCAACGATAAACAATGAGATTTTCGATTAAGTGCCATGTGGAACTATGAGTGACGAAAATAGCGTGAGATGTCCTCAAAATGATAGAAATACATCATGAATGCTATAAAATGATGTGAAAAACGTGTGAAATGCATAGGAGGGCTGACTACCATCAGTAGCCACTTATCTTAAAACCTATCAGAATGACATAAGATAATACATAACCTGACCTTCTTGTCATGACCAATAAATTCCTCATATGACATCTTCTCTGGCTCTGATGCCAGTTTGTTAGAGATCGAAACCTGATCTATTTCTCTTAACGAGAATAACAAAAAAATAATATGGGGAAAAAAATAAAACAAAGACGAAAACACCAAATTTTACATGGTTCGGTTAATTTACCTACATCCATGGGCAAAACAAAACACTATAGTGCAAAATACCAAATACTCTGCTAAAGCCCAAACATTAGGCTATGGGCAATAAAATTTATTTTAATTGATGTATATATCTCAAATGTGCATCAAATACAAAAGGCTAATGGCCATATTTATATTGTGAACTAATATGCCAACACTAATAAGCCACCGATACGGGATTTTTGATCCCATAACTAACAAATCTTCATATTGGGACAAAAATCTAATGTCCACAAATGTTGATACGGTTCAACCTTCTCCACAAATTCCACATATGTTGATACGGAGCCATAAGACAAAAGCCAAAAATAGGCTAATACAATTGAAAGTTTAACTCATGTTTTACATCAAAATAAAAGGTTGAAGGCCTATTATTAAATACTAATAGAGGTCGGATGCCCCAAAAAATGTAGGTTTATTGACCCGAAACATAACAATATGTTATTTTTATTTATAGTCGGTGTAATTTTATATCAAATGTTGAAGTTTTTATTGATTTGATATCTCCTGTATCTTGTTGTCAATTAAATACTTTGCATTAAAAATGTTGTTCGGTACTCAGTAAAATATTCATTACATCTTTAATAAAAAAAAATTCTTAGAATAATTGTCCAGAAAGACATGTTTCATCAGTATAATGTGATAGTTTGAAATATCTTTGAATTAAGATTCAAAACCTATTAGACTCGATAAGCTCGAGGTTGGTAACATGGGCGTATAGGTGAATGCTAGCGGTCGGGGTGGGGTGGGGTGGGGTGAGGTGGATGTGGAGGTAGTCATGGGTGGGGTAGGTGGGATATTGGGAGTGGTGGTAGATGGTTACTAGTGATATGGTGGGGATCACATGTGTTTGCATTCAATTTTCCTTTTTTTGACACACAATTAATGCAGAATGCTAATCTATGTTCACTGTTAAAAAGCTCAGAGATGAGCTCACAAAAGCTTTGGCAGAGACAACAAAGATAAATAGTGGGAAGGATGGAGATGGAGACGGAGATGGAGACGGAGACGGAGACGGAGATGGAGAGACGGAGACGGAGATCACTTTATTCAACTTTACTACTGCCCGAGTCATTCAATGATCTTGTAACCGATGTTACTTACAACACACGAGACATCAATTCCTTTGCTTCCATGGCTAAAGCTATGGTAATTCTACAATAACAACTCCTATATATATATATATATATGTATTTCTTGATAATTTCAATAAGATTATGAGAGAAGATATGATTTTATACTTTTTTTTCCCTTCTAGATGGCGAAAATGGAGCACAAATTGAAACTAGCTAGGAGGCAGGAGAACACGTATTGGCATTTGGCTTCTCATGGTGTGCCTAAAAGCATACAGTGTCTTTCTCTCGTGTTAGCTGAAGAATATGTTATAAATTCCATGGCACGTTCCCATTTACCTTCTCCTGAATTCGCGTATCGTCTCTCTGACCCTTCATTCCATCATGTTGTCCTCATCACCGACAATGTAATTGCTGCATCTGTTGCTATCTCGTCTACCGTCAAAAGCTCAATAGACTGTAAGAAATTGGTGTTTCATGTAATAACGGATTCGAAAACATACACTGCAATGCATGCATGGTTTGCAGTAAACAATACAGATTCATCAGCTGTGGTTGAAGTCAAAGGGTTGCATCAATATGATTGGTCCAATGAAGTCAATATTGATGTTAAGGAACTGTTAGAGATTCATCGCCTAATCTTTGAGAAGAATCTCGAGTTTTTAAGCCCGAGCCGTGTGTCCCTTTTAAATCATATGAGAATTTATATGACGGAGGTACGTAGTTTCTAACTTAAAAACATGTTTTTTAGCTGCTGGTGGGCAGAAATAAAAATCTTTGATTTTTAGTTTGAATTTCACTCTGATTTTTATGGCATTGATTACAGCTTTTTCCAGATCTCGACAAGATTTTGTTTCTAGATGATGATGTGGTTGTACAACATGATCTATCATCATTATGGCAGATGGATCTCAATGGAAAAGTTGTCGGTGCAGTTGTAGATTCATGGTGTGGCCATGGCTGCTGCCCTGGAAGAAAATACAAGAATTATTTCAATTTCACGAATTCAGTTATATCATCATTATCCAAGTTGCATGAAGATCAATGTGGATGGTTATATGGGATGAATATATTTGATCTTCAAGCATGGAGGAAAACCAACATCACCAAAACTTATCATCAATTGCTAAAGATAGTAAGTGCACATTCTCCACCTCGAAGATCGACTATGATCTTCTAATCTTCACACTCTGGCTTTTTTTTTTTTTTTTTCCGGAATTTTAACACTTTTGTTTCCTCATGTTTTAGTTTTGTTTCAAAAGTAACTCTTATGTTTTTGAATTACACTTTTGGTCCCCTAAAAATGTATTTTGTTTCAGTTTCAAGACAATTACCCAATTAGCCGTCTAACTTAACGTCGACTAAATGTTGAATCCGGCAGGGGAATGTCGATTTTAGATGGGAAATGAAATCACACGAGGCTGCCAGGTCAGATTCAACGTTTAGTCGACGTTAACTTAATTAGATGGATAATTGGGTAATTGTCCTGAAATTGAAACAAAATACAAACTTAAGGGACCAAAAGTGTCATTTAAAAAGATAAGGTTATTTTTTAAACAAAGCTAAAACTTGAAGGACTAAAAGTATCAAAATCCCGTTTTCTCTGATCTGAACAGTTTGGATCTCTATTTTTCTTGTATTTCAGAACATGAACTCCAATTTTACATTATGGAAACCTGGAGTGCTTCCACCAGCCATATTGGCATTTGAAGGTCATGTTCACCCCATCAATTCATCCTGGCATATGGCCGGTTTAGGTCAGCGGTCTATAGAATATTTCAACAAAAGCGTGCTGGAAAACGCAGCAGTTCTGCATTTCAGTGGCCCTGCAAAGCCTTGGCTTGAAATCAGTGATCTTGAGGTACGACGTTTGTGGTATAAACATGTAAATTCTTCAAATGGGTTCGTTTATCAGTGTGGAATCACCGCGTAAAAGTAAGCTCTGTGTTTGTGTCGGGGTGTCTACTCTAGCCAAAGGTTTAGTTTGGGCAGATGAAAGAAGAAGGTTTTGAGTCCAGTATTTGATCATAATGGGCTCTGTATACTATTGAAATTTTTGTTGTTTACACTGTTTATAAATATAAAGAAGAAACAATGTATCATGTCATGCATTGTACACGAGTTATAAATATTCAATACATCTTAGGATAATGATGTAATAATTAATAACCTTAAGTTATTGTAAAGTTATTTGTGCCTTTATTTTTTTTGTTGCATTGTTTACTCCTTTACAAAGAGAGGCTTATTGTAGTCCTCAAAGCTAAGACTGTCCACAATAGGTCACTTGTACTATCTTCTTAAACAAATTTTGGAGTCTTTTAAAGCAAACGAACATTGCAATGAGAACTTGAATTGACTCTCTACACCGGAAATCTGCCAGTTAGTACTCCAAAACACAAGTCCCTCCTCAAGTGAATAGTATCATCACTTTAATTGAATTTTCTTCTCTCTCCTCTCCCACCACTCCTCATTTCTTCTTTCAACCTTCATGTGCTGATAAGTTTTTACCAAAATCTGATAACATAATAAGGTAATCTTCATCTTCTTTGTTGTGGTTTTTTTTTGGGGTTGGGGGAGGGGGGGGGGGGGGGGGGGCTGGGGTGGGGTAAAAAAATATTGCAAATTTCTTCTTCTCAAGATCAAGTAGAAAAGTTCTTCATTATGGGAGGAAATTTGTTTCCTTTAATTTATTTTTTGCTATTTTAATGAGTCTTCTGTTATCATTTTGCAGTTCATAGATGCGTTGGTTTGATTTGTGCAGGAAATTTATGGATTTTGGAGTGGTTTATTAAGTGTGATTATTGGAGTGAATGGTTTTTTAAAGTAATGAAAAAGTGTAACTGGAACGAAAAAAGATGTGTTTGAAGTGATATTTAAAGTATCACCGTTGGAGATAGTCTAACCTAAGCTCTCTCGATCCACGAACAACTTTTGAGATAAACACGTGAATCAGAGGACAACTCGACTAAGGCTCATATATCTTTTTATTTCTCTAATACCAAAGATTGTACACAACATCTCAATATAAACAAGGCCATCCTACGCATGGCTAGTCCTGTAAAACCGGGGCCCTTAGGCGACTATTCAACTTTTCATTATGATATTTTCTTGATAAATTATTCCTTACCATATGTTGTTACAGTATCCATTGCAAGATGAAATCACTTATCCTGTATAGAATTAGTTAGAAGGTTGTTAGGGAAGTGAAGTCATCTTGTAACTGCCACATGTCAAGCATATAAGACATCAATGTGCAATTAGTTAGGGAATAAGTCTAAATACAATTATGATAAACTAGAGAAAACTTCATGTAGTTTCTTCTTCGATTCTAATGGATTCAACTATGAGTTTCTTCTTCTTCTTCCTAATTCATTCTTGATTACTTCTTGTATTTCATCATGGTATCAGAGCTGTAAAGCTTATGTTCTGCGTTTTCCGACTTCAATTTTGAAGTTTCGTTTCATTCGTTTCTTGAAAGATTTTTCTTGCTTTGAAGATGGAAGTTCAGGGAACTGTACTTTCGGCTGATTTGATGGTACATCTAAACGAAAATCCAGCTCTAATCTTGGTCAGCCGCTTCTTGATGATAATAACTGTCACAGCTGGAAGATTTCAATGACAATAGCTTTATCTTCGAAAAATAAAATGGGTTTTGTTGATGGTACCCTCCATGTTCTTGCTCCAAATGATAATCATTATTCTGCTTGGCGTCAGTGAATAGTATGGTGAAAGCTTGGCTAGTAAATTCGGTGTCAAGAGATATAGCTTGCATTGCCTCTTACAAAACAACCAAGATTGTGTGGGACGATCTTGCAGATAGATTTGGAGGATAAGACACTTATACTTTGTCTTATATGATGGAACAGATACAGAATACTAAACAAGTTTTTGGATCTACTGAGATAGAACGAAGGCAGTTCTTGCTGTCCAGAATCAGAGTAATAACAACATGAAAAATTATAATAATGGCAGCAAGAAACATCAATGTGCACATTGTGGGATGATGGGGAATACCATTGATCGTTGCTACAAGAAACATGGGTCCCCCCAACTTTAGAGGCATGGGAAGAGGTAGGTCTTCTGCAAATTGTGTTAGATCTGAATCATGGGGACAAGATGACCAAGAAGACATGAATAATACTACCAAAACCAATACAATACAGGAGCAATATCAGCAATTTTTGAGTCTGTTGAGAGCTAATCAAAGTTCAGGATCTGGTCTTCATAGTGCTAATTCCGTGGCTTTAACCACAAACTTTGAGACTGGTGATGGGTCATGTATCTCTAAACTATACTGTTGGATAATAGATTATGGAGCTACATCATATCATATTTAATAATGCTTTGTTCAGTTCTTGTCAGCATGTTCAAAACATGATTGTAAGCTTGCCAAATGGTAAAAATGCTCAAATTTCTCATATTGCCCAAGTTAGGGTTAATCAGAATCTGATTCTTGATCATGTGCTTTGTGTTCCTGAATTCAATTTTAATCTCATGTCCATCAGTAAGTTGATTAGAACTAGATCTTATAACATCAAATTTTAACCGGATTCTTGTATCATTCAGGACATGCTCCGTTTGAAGAAGATTGGTTCGGCTGAACTTGTTAATGGCCTATACATTCTTAAAGAAGATAAAGCTTGTCATTCTGTTGTTGTTTCTGTGTGTGAAGTTGCTAGTTCTGTTGAGAAATTTGACTTACTTTGGCACTACAGACTTGGACATGCTTCTAATAAGAGGTTGCAGGTTTTATATCAACATAATAAAGATATCAAAACAGACACTGGAGCTGTGTGTCATATATGTCCTCTTGCTAAACGGAAAAGAGTTGTTTTTTCTTTAAGTCAATCCACTTATGTACATTGTTTTGATCTTGTGCACATGGACATCTAGGGTCACAAGTGTGCATGGACACATATATTTGCTCACAATGGTAGATGATTTCAGTAGATATACTTGGGTATATATGCTCAATCTAAGTTTGAAGTGAGAGGCCTTGTTCAAAAAATTTGTAACATGATTGAAACACAATTCAATAAAAGGGTTAAGGTTTTGAGGACTGATAATGGTCTTGAGTTTGTTATTTCTGAATTTTATGCTCTTAAAGGTATTATGCACCAGAATACTATAGTACACACTCCACAGCAAAATGGAGTTGTGGAAATGAAACACCAGCATATATTGTCTGTAGCTAAAGTTTAAAACTTCAATATGGTATTCCTATTGTGTACTGGACTTATTATGTCATTCATGCTGTAAATTTGATAAATGTCTTGCCTACCCCTGTGTTAAATGAAAAGACTCATCATGAGATGTTATTTGGTTCTGTGCCAACCTATAAGAACATTAAGGTATGTGGTTGTTTGGCTATGCTTGTAATCAGCATATTGATGGCAACAAATTTGCTCCCAGGAGCATTATATCTGTATACTTGGGTCATGCTCTAAATGTTAAATGTTATTGCCTTTTGAATTTGCAAACTAGACAAATTTTCATAAGTAGAGATGTCATTTTTCATGAGTTAGTATTCCCTTATACTCAACAATCAGGTGATATTGACAACTTTACTCTCCCATTACCCTTTATGGAAGAACAATTTGAAGAACAACATTCTGAGACACTTGATTTTGAAGGTTAGACACATGATTCAATTGAACATGATTCTATAAATGAGTTAGAACCACAGATTTCTATACCTCAGAATCCTGTAGTGAATCAAGACAGTGTCACTATGACCAGAAAATCTTCTAGATCAGAGGTGCACCTTCTTATCTAAATGACTATGTTTGTCATCAGTCGTAGTGTCAGTTAGTGGTGACAAATTAAATGACACTAATTATATAATTTCGGTGAATCAATGTGATAATTAGTAGTGTCACATTGTCTGACACTATTCTTGTCAATACCTTCGTAGTGTCAACTTAAATGACACTAGTTATGTATTTCTTGATAATCTGTATGACAATTAGTAGTGACACATTGTGTGACACTAGTTACTGCACTACTGTAAAAGCCATTTATTATATATGTATAATCATAAAGAAATAGTAAAAATGATCCGACCCGGTCGGATCCGGTCCAACCCGATTGGGTTTAGGATCAGAGTCTTAATGAGGGGAGGATCTTCGCATAATTATCTTTTATATCACACACTTGGGCTAAATACCGGGGATAGCGCTGGCCGACCTATGTCGAGCCCCCGAGGCCGTTATGGCCCGAACTGCACTGACCTAGCTCCGTTGCACCCTGACCAACCTGCTGTGGACTGAGAAGCAAGCCAGATCGACTCCCACCTTGGGGTTTAGGTCTGCCCATAGGCTAAAAGTGGGGCTCCTGGCCCTTAACTTGTATTTTCTCTATCCATATTTAATGTTTGACAGAGGAGATGATGACACGTGGTGAGGCTCGGTTCGACCACCGTTATAAGCCCCCCACATCTTTTTGAACTACTCGTTATGAGGTCAGATCTGATGGAGGTGTGGTTCGTCTCATATCATCTAGACTTGTAGAGTTATCAAAGGCTTACCCTGCCAGGTGGCAGGGTTAGCCGTTATGATGCTGTTATCAAAGGCTTACCCGACCCAAACACGGTTTAAAAAAAAAATTCCTCCGAACACTCCTTGCTTTCTCTACCCACGATCTGCTTTCCAAACATAACTCCTACACTCTGTGCTCCCAAAAACTCCCCCACGAATCTCCAAACTGCTATTCGTTCCGCCTCCACCAAATCTTCGGTCTCTTAAATTTCCGGTTACTCTAATCTCACTCCTCACCTCATCTCCACAATTTTCTATCCAACCTCTGCAACCTACTCTTAGTCGCTGAAAAAATGAAGAAGATGGAGCACTTTGACTGAGAGGGAAACTTATGAAGAATCATCAGAGATCTTTTCTTTTGTCAACCATTGCTGCGGGGAAGAGGGCTCGCCGTTTTTGGATTTGGGTAAGTCATGTTGAATTCCCACCCGTTGAATTCTCGGAAAGCATGAGTAAAATTGGATCTCATTCCGGTAAGCGTCTTTATAAAATAATTTTTTTTCCTTCTGTAAATGGCTAATATACTTTTTTTTCTCATAAATTACCACACACAATTTTCTGAATTAAAAACCGTCAAGCATTCTCGGCAAGCATAAGCAAAATTTGATCTCATTCCGGTGAGTGCTTGCTATTTTGAACGGTTGAAATTTAGGGTTTCACTTAATATAGGATTTGTGAATATTTAATTTTTTACCTATGTATTTTTTGTTTGCAGGGGTACGAAAAGTATACTGTGATGTGCAACCTATAAGGTAGTAACACTTTCTCTGTAAGGTCTTTGTAAACTTTTTTTTCCCCTTACAGCTCAGACTTGAAGCTTGCTTTTGAATACACAGATTCATGATTCTGCATGGTTTTTCGACAGGAGGTGCTGGAAGAAAATTGTAGTACAACAGCCATATGCTTTGTTTCTTTCTTGGCAGATATATTAGACACTAAGGTAGAGGGAAGGAACAAATACCTTGAGATGTTGTTATCTGTTGCAGAGAAGTTCAAAAGGATCCTCGAGTCCTTATAGGTAAGAATCAACCATTTGTTCGAAAGAAAACCTTAAACGACTGTTATTTTCACGGTTTCACCTGGCCTAACCATCCTCTGTTTTTTATTGCTAATGCTAAAATAAACAACTTTCTGAATGCTGTAGCTTTGTTTGGACAGCTGCTGGTAAGCAAGAAGATCTAGAAGAGCGTGTGAATGTTGGCGGCTATGGTTACCCTTAATGTGAATAAAGGAGCTTATGCTCCCCTCAAGACTGCATATAGATATGACCACATTGTGTATGTTCACCCCTTCTGCATTTGTGCTCTTTTTTCGTTTCGGTCTCATGATGATTAATGGTATACAAGTGTAGCGGTCATATCAGTTTCCTTCTCATTGTAATGGTAACATGCATACCAATTTTCGTATTTGTTTGCAGTGAGTTTGTAAAAGAGGCAGGACGTGGCGGAAAAGGAAATCTGCCACTTGAAGGTAGTCCTACAATTACAAAACAGAAGTATGGGATGAGCAAGATGGACAAGTATTTGAAGAAGAGGAAATTTCACTTAAAGAAATGATGGGCGATGATAGTGAATCCAAGTCGTCTGAGTTGTGTAAGGATTGACGGTTTTGATGATATTTTGGGACTACGGTTTTGTTTAGTTGTGTAGCTATTTGTTGAGGTTCCATCTTTGAGGACTACAGGAAACATGTAAGAGCCTCTACCCTATTAGTGTGATTTCGTCATTCGACTCATTCCTATTAGATAAATCTATGGAAACATACATTGCTATTCCCGGTCACACGTAACTATTTTGCTACATGTGATAGGGAATAGGATCCTCTCAAGTAACTTGAGAGGATATTCTCTCAAGTATGCATGATCCAACCACACACCCCAAAAGTGTAAAACATCTAGCCATTGATGTACTTTTTCCAAAACTACGTAGTTTAGTTCATTATATGTAAAAACACTAACTTTACCCTTAAGTTACTTGAGAGGATCTTGGTCCCATGTGATAGTGACAATTTGGATAGGTTGAAAGTGCAGGCAATGACTTATGTCTTTCATCACAAGACATATCGAACTGAATCTACTAAACTGTACATACGCGCTTGACTGAGTGCATGACTTTTGAAAATATTTGAGATTAGAGAAATATATGAAAAAAAAAAGTTGATGTATTTTCTTTTTATTCATGCGCCCTTTCCCATTGCTATTTTTAAGTGATATACCCGAACCAGAATGAGGCCCTGTTCATCTAGATTGGGCCTACTATCATGGCCCAATAAACGAAGATATGGGATCTCTTTCCCCTCTGTCCGCGCTCACAAGCCGGATCCTACCCGCCGTTCGTAAGCCGGGTCCAATCCGCCACCGCAAGCCGGATCCCCGTCCGCCGGTCAAGCCGGACTCATCCTCTCCGTGTGATTTTTACCCATATGGTCAAGCTGATTTCAAGACAAGGCAAATACGAGTCCACTGTTCGCTGCTCGCCATGCTTATCACTCCAGCTGGCTAATCCTGACAGCTGGCTAGGCCACTTGTATTGCATGCATAATTACCTTTAATCATATCCTCTTAATTGTCTTGTCATGAATAGTAAACCGACATAGTCTTAGCCTATATATATGGGATCACAATGTAATAGAAAGCATCCAAGAATGAATACACACAGAGCTACTCTGTCAATTTGTCGACTCATTAACGTGTTCTTCCTTTAGCATTAATCCGACTGTATTGTTCTTGCTCACCGCCATACTCTCTCCGGAGAAATCACACATATAAAGCCTTATATCTTCAAGATAAACACTGTTACCGCAAACCTGATATTCTACGCAATATCATTAAGATATAGTTTGTTTTGAAGTACTACTCCTACCTTTTCCTTTGAAACAATTGAAACTAACTTCAAACTTTTGCTGATTGACATGGAATTTCAAACAAACTGGAGGAAACAGAAACATGTAAAACTATTGCACTTTATATCCACCTTGGAATTTTTTTTTATTTTTTTTTTTTTTTTTTCATTTTGAGTTTTTTGATTTTCAAATTGCTGATTTGTTGTAAACCAAATATTCTTTTACATGACAATCATTCATACAGCCCTCTAAACTATGCCGATGTATTTGTTTTGAACAAACGTTTTTCTTCCCTTTGTAGGTTTGGTTATATACTACAAGGAGAAAGCAACACGACGGCTTAGCTATCGGTGGAAACTCATGCCAATGGGAGAAGACCCACATGTTGAGAAATGGCCTGCAGACGCAAGTCTTTCTATTTCTGCTGCTTTTTTGGGTTTCTTTTTAGTTTATGTAAAATTGACGTCTCTAGAAGTATTCTGTCGGTGGGTGTTTTGTATTAAAAATAGTTGTATTCCCGTGCTGCTTTTTTTTTTTTTTTAAGTTTATGTAATATTGAAATTTTTCATCATTTGTCTATTCTCTTTGTGTGAAGGTATTGACTTTGTATTAAAGGTTGGAAAATTATGTTCATTGGCCAAATCCATTGATGATCCTTTCAACTTTTGCGAGGATACCCCCGTATTGAGTACGATTCAACCTGAACATGGGCACCTACTGGTAAGTGGTCTAATATTCTGGCTTCTTTTGCAAATTGATTGTTTTTCGACCAATTTGTGGTGTTGTGATGTGTTTTTTTAGTTCTTTCAAAATTACCAACTCCAGGCTCTCATATTAAACATATGCCATCTTTCGTGCATTTAGTGGCGGACGCAGGGATTGTAAGGGCAATAAAATTTTTCAAGGGGGGGCAAACTATATGTATCGTATAAATTTTAGTGTATTTTTTTTCGGATTATTATGTAGGTCCGCAGTTGTTGAATTTGCTAAGACTGGAATTACACAGCATGATCATGAATATTCATATGATCATCATCAAGAAATGAAGAAACAATTTGAAATGAAAAAGACGGGAAACGAAGAACAAATGAATCACAACTTGAACATTGAAATTAGCTTTACAGAATGATGATGGAATTTGTTAATTGAAGTTATCAGCCTACAATTTCAGTATATATAGACTAATTGCTGATAACCAACTTTCCTAACTAACTGTAACTAACTCTAACCAATTAGTGTGTAGGTGTTTGATGCCTCAATGAGCAAATCTTCACCTATCATCATACTAGCTTCAACACCCCCCCTCAAGCTGAAACTTGGATGAAGTAGAGAGCCAAGTGAAGCTTGCAAATCTTCACCTATCATCATTCTGACTTCATACTAGGCTCATACCGATCTTTCAGAGGATAGGCTTGAAGTAGTTTCGGAAAGTAGCTTTGTCCATAGGTTTTGTGAGAAGATCAACTGTCTGATTCTGAGTGTGTATAGGTAGAGGTTTTAGTACTTTGGCCTGGTATTTCTCTCTAACAAAGTGACAATCTATCTCTATGTGCTTTGTTCTTTAATGGAAAATAGGGTTTTCCACAATGTCCAAGGCACTTTGACTGTCATAATAAAGAGGGATTGTTTCTATGTAGTTAATCTGAAAATCTTTAAGGAGATAAAGTAGCCACTGTATTTCACATGAAGTTACTGCCATTGCCATGTACTCAGCTTCACTTGCACTTCTGGAAACTGTAGGTTGCTTCTTTGATTTCAATGAGACAAGTGCATCACCTAGAAAAATGAGGAATCCTATTACAGATCTTCTGGTTTTCTTGCAACCTGCCCAGTCTGAATCACTAAAAGCTCTTAGTTTGAATGGTCTTGTGCTGGGGAAAAAAAGACCCTTGCTTGGAGCTGATTTGAGAAATCTTAACAATCTGTGAGCAGCCTTTAAATGAGCTTCATTAGGTTTGTCTAAAAATTGGCTAAGCTGTTGTACTGGGAATGCAATATATGGCCTAGTGTTTCCAAGGTATAGCAATTTGCCTACTAGCTTTCTGTATTCAGTGTTTCATTCAAGAGCAGGAGCTTGAGCTTCTGTTAAATTCTGAGAAGTATCCATGGGAGTAAGAATAGGTTTGCAGTCCAAAAATCCAAATTCTTTGAGAAGATCAAGACAATATTTCCTTTGATTGATAACTATGCCAGCTTTGGATCTTGCTACTTCAAACCCCAGAAAATATCTAAATTCTCCTAGATCCTTAATTGTAAAATCTTGATGCAAAAGATCCTTTAAAGTGTTGAATAATAAGGGTATTATAGTCAATTGTAATAGATATGATCATTCCTAGGGTAAATAAGCCGGATGGTTGACTTTCCTGATTTATAGTTATTCTGTCATAATGACAGAATATTGTGTAATAATACGTGATTCATTTAGAATCCAAATCAATCAAGTCTCAATTTCACCCCCTATTTAAGGAGATGTCAGAACATTGTAATGAATAAGCTTTTTCCTATATGAATAAAATATTCTTCCCTTCCTTACTTTTATAACATGGTATTAGAGCGTAGGTGATCCTAAAACCTACAATCATGAATTACCGGGCCGCCTTCACCGGAGAATTGGTTGACACTACCACTGGTCAATCCTCTAGCACAAACAAGGAAGAATCTAACTATCCTCCCGCCCACCTTCTTGTCTCACACAAATTAAATGGAAAAAATTGGCTGGAATGGTCTGAGACCATAAAAACGATGAACGATGGACATAGCAAGCTCGGATTCCTAACTGGGGCAGAAAAGGAACCGGCTGAAAATGATTCCAAACGCCGCACATGGAGATCAGAAAACTCCATGATTAAGGCATGGCTATTAAACTCTATGGAAGGCATAGCCAGGCCTCATATGCTACTCCGCACTACAAAAGATATTTGGGATGCTGTGAAAGAGATGTATTCTGATCTGGAAAACTCTTCACAAATCTATTACTTGAAGACCAAACTCTGGAGTTTGAAGCAAGGGAATAAGGATGTGACTTCATACTACAATGAAGTGGTCACCCTTTGGCAAGAGCTGGACGTATGCCATGAAGACACATGGGAATGTCCAGCAGATAGCGTTAAGTTTAACAAAATGGAAGAAAATGAACGAGTGTACTCTTTCCTTGCAGGGCTTAACTCTGACCTAGATGAAGTTAGGGGCAGAGTATTAAGCAGGAAGCCCATTCCCTCATCAAGGAAGTTTTTTCAGAGGTCAGAAGGGAGGAGGCCAGAAGGAAAGTGATGAATGTTGGTTCTGATTTGCCCCAAAATTAGAAAATTGGAGGACAAGATCTGGAGGCATTTGCATTGGTGACTACCAAAGGAGAAAACAAGGGAAGGAAAAAGAAACTATGGTGTGACCACTGTAGGAAGCAAGGACATAACAAAGATAATTGTTGGGTGATCCATGGAAAGCCCTCAAATTGGAAACCAAGAAACCAAGCTAGTAATACTGGGAAATAAAGGGAAATCAAGTATCTCAAGTGCCATCTGATCAGGGTCAGAAGAATCAAGGGCTGCTGCCATTCTCACAGGAGCAAATCGAGCAACTGAGTAGTCTTTTGGCAAGCCATAAACAAATCTCTAATCCTAACCCACAATGTACCATTGCTGAATCTGGTAACTTAACTGCTTTTTCTTCTTTTTCACATCATACAAATGCATGTTGGATCATTGATTCGGGTGCCACAGACCATATGACACCCCGCTCTACCTGTTTTGTATCATACCTACCCTGTGGAGGAAATCAAAAGGTAAGGGTGGCTGATGGATCCTTCTCAGCAGTAGCTGGAAAGGGTTCAATCAAACTCAATACCAACCTTTCCCTCCATAATGTACTTCATGTCCCCAAGCTATCATGTAACCTAATTTCAGTCCATAAATTAGTTTCTGAATCTAACTGCAAGTTGCATTTTCTTCTACTGGCTATCAAATACAGGATATGAGTTTGGGGAAGGTGATTGGAAATGCTAGAGTCAAAGAGGGACTGTACATTCTGGAGGACAAAGATAGCTCAAGACATGAGTCTATACCCAGAAATGTCTGTTTCGGTACTTCAAGTCTGCCTTCTAATAATGAAATAATACTTTGGCATACTAGACTAAGGCACCCAAGTTTTGGGTATATGAACAAGTTGTTTCCAAATCTTTTCAAAAATAAGAATGTTTCAGATTTTCAATGTGAAATTTGTGAGTTGGCTAAACACAAGAGAAGTACATATGTTCAAAAGCCTCACATACCCTCCAAACCATTTGCACTCATTCATAGTGATGTCTGGGGTCCCTCTAGACACCTAACTATGACTGGGAATTTGTGTCGTTTATAGATGACCATACAAGAGTCACATGGATCTATCTCTTAAAAGAGAAATCTGAGGTTGAAAAAGCCTTTAAAAACTTTTACAACATGGTCAACACTCAATTTCAAACAAAAATCGAAATTTTGAGAACTGATAATGGTACTGAATACTATAACAATGTGTTAAGTACCTTTTTTTTGATGAAAAAGGCATGATTCACCAAAGTTCTTGCACAAACACACCCCAACAGAATGGTGTGGCAGAAAGGAAAAACAACATGTTTTGGAAGTTGTAAGATCCATCATGTTGTTCTCTAGATGCCCTAAATTCTTGTGGGGTGAGGCTCTTCTCACAGCAGCCTACCTAATTAATATGGCTGCCCTCTAAAAGACTGAATTTTAAAACACCTCTAAGTGAACTAAAATCACACTTTCCTAGCACTAGGGTGATCCAGGATCTACCCCTCAAGATATTTGGGTGTGTAGCCTTGCACAAACCTACAATCAAGGGAAGTTAGATCCTAGATCTTCTAAGTGCATGTTTGTGGGGGTACTCTGCTAACAAAAAGGGATATAGGGTGTTTGATTGTGAAAAAATGAGAGTCATAGAAACTATGGATGTCACATTTTTTGAAAACACATTGTATTATGACCAGCATCATCTTCAGGGGGGTCAATGATCACTCAAGAAGATGCTGCTGAAATCCTATACGGTATGGGTTCAGAAAACCAACTTAGTATGCCAACAGAAGAAGTGGAAATTGATAAACAAGCAGAATTGGATAAACAGGCTGAACAGGCTACTGAAGTAGATCTGAGAGGACATGGAGATACATCACCTAAAGGTTATAATCAAACTATAACCCCAGAGACCAAATAAGAAATTCTAGGAAAGGACCTATGTCTGAACCTATACAAAGTCTAAACAGAGCACAGAAACTCAACCTACCATTGTTCAAGATCTGGAACCTGCACAGCCTGAACAATCAGACAGTGTACGGGAGTCTAACCTTGAACCTTCTGTACCACCTCCCACACCAGATTCAAGATCCAGTCCTCATATTGATAGACCAACCACAGTGGACACTTTAGACCTTCTACTTGTTGTCCCCATTGCCATTAGAAAACGGCCAAGGGCTTGTACAAAAAATCCTAGATATCCTATACAGAACTACTTAGCCTACAAAAATATATCACCACCTCAAAAAGCCTTCCTCACCAGTGTAACTAAACATCCAATACCAAAAGACATTCAGGAAGCTTTATCCATACCTGAGTGGAGGGCAGCAGTCCAAGAGGAAATCAAAGCCCTAGAGAAGAATGGCACTTGCCAAGTAGTAAAATTGCCAATGGGAAAGAAGGCAGTTGGGTGCAGGTGGATATTCACCATCAAGTTCAAGTCCAATGGGGAGATAGAGAGATATATGTTAGTAATACCATCCGCAACGGAAGCGATTTAAGGATCTAGATCTATAAATTACACGTAATAAAATAACTAGATCTATTCTACAAGGGGGTTGTAGAACATACCTCTTGGATCTCAATATCCAAGTAGAAAAACCGCAATAGAAAGAATGAAAGATTGTGAGAAGAGCACCACAATCTTCCGTACGTGTGATCCAAGCAACTCCCGGTGGAAGGAAATCCTCGTCTCGAATCCTCCCGATATGCTACCCGGAAAACCTCCAAGATTTTCCCCTCTCCCCTTGGCCGAAAATTTCATTCTTCTCTCTAAGAGATGAAGTCGAAATTATATGATGTGTTGTATGAGTTTGGAGAACTCTCTTTATATATGAGAGTAATCCTTGTCCTCCAAGTCCAATAAATAAAAGATAATCCTAGAATATCCTAGAACAAATCTAGAATAATCTTTATCTTTATTTCTTACCATAAATATTTATATAATAAATATTTTGTGCACATGTCTTATTAATACACAAGAAAAACAATTTCTTGTTCCATAAAACATAGGGGGGCCGAAAATTATATTGTGACCTAGTCACTATGATTTTCGACTATACACACTAAATTGGGCCAAGATTATGAAAAAATGTCTTTTTCACATATTTAATTATTTAGCCCAACTAATTTAATAGTCCACTAAACAATTAATTCACATATCGTTTTAATTAAATTCTAACAAGAACTAAATTAATATTATCGGATTCGACGTCCGAGAATAGCTATGCTATATTGGAGGCACGTCGGGGACCATGGACTAATAATCAGCGGCTCCGATAAATCAAACAAATAATTATCTTACGAACAGAATAATTATATTCGATAAATCAATCACAAGAATATGCCACCATAATCCCGTGGCTGCACTCCTCCGATTATGAGATTATATTTATCTCCTCACGAGAATGATAATAAGCGTCCATTGATATAATCATTACATATGGATTAATCCTCCATAGACTGTTCATTCTAAATCGGGAAGTTACCGTTAACCCTTTTCGAACCTCTTATCCTTATTTACCATTAACCCCTAGTGATCAATTAATTCATACAACTCACCATCGTAGCTAATCGGTGTAATATGAACTCCATGGATCGATCGGTTTCTAGGATCAACAAATAAGTGAACTTGTCTATCTACTTCCGAAATGGAAGGAATGGATTCCGTATCGTGATAACACGGACTACTCACTCAATCCAAGACAATGCCAAGATGGGGTAATTCGGATCACGGACTCGGTGTAATCCTTAACCGTCAAGTCAAACCTCATACCGATTCAAGCGGTTGATCGTGATCACCTCGGGATTAAGATATATCCATAAATATGATCATCGATTGATTCGATAAGACTTCTCGATTACGGAATTATATCGTGAACTCTAATCAAATCGGTCCACCCATATATGATATATCTATCATATATAAATGCCCTACTAGGTTCTCTTAACCGAAAGTCCGGATAAGACAATCACACCTATTGTGTTCGGGCGCATTAATAGCACGTTAAAGAGAGACCCGATACTCTCGATTAACTTCACTACGGGCTAATTGTATTTTAAGTACATCTTCACTAACTCAATCCTCCCGTGTATATCCCATACACTGAGTTAAGTGATTACATAAACGATATACTTTTGGGTTTTCTATAGTGTAAATACTATTGTCACATCGGTGAATATGAGAATAATAAATATGAATAATAATATCATTTCATTTATTAAATAAAACAATTACAAAATTGTCTTTCGGGCATAACACCTAACAATATAAAGCTAGATTTGTGGCAAGGGGCTATAGCCAAACTTATGGCATAGACTACTCTGAAACCTTCTCACCGGTGGCCAAGCTCAACACTATAAGAGTTGTGATCTCTGTGGCAGTGAACCTAGATTGGCAACTCTACCAACTTGATGTAAAAAATGCATTCTTACATGGAAATCACAAAGAAGAAGTGTATATGGACCCTCATCCGGGGATAACACATCAGTTTAAAGGAAAGGTATCCAGACTTAAGAAGTCTTTATATGGACTAAAGCAGAGTCCTAGGGCATGGTTTGATATATTCCGGCAGTTCTTATTGAAGGCAGGGTTCAAACAAAGGCATTCTGATCATTCCTTGTTTGTGAAGATATCTAAAGCATGAAAAAATGTAGTACTGGTGGTATATGTGGATGATATCATCCTCACTATGGATGATCTAATAGGCATCAAGCAAGTGAAAATGGACTTGGCCAGGGAATTTGAAATCAAGGATCTTGGGGTCCTCAAGTACTTCCTGGGAATGGAGATAGCCAGATCTAAAAAAGGGATGGTTGTGTCCCAAAGGAAATATGTATTAGACTTGTTGACAGACACTGGTCTGTTGGGATGCAAACCTGCAAGTACCCCTATGGACCAGAATGTAAAGCTAGGTAAAGGTGAAGGTGAAGAAAATGTAGATAAAGAACAATATCAGAGGCTGGTAGGTAGACTCATTTACCTAGCACATACAAGACCTGATATTTCGTATGTTGTTTGGGGTAGTGAGCCAATTCATACACTCTCCCAAACAGTCCCACTATCAAGCTGTGATCAGAATTCTGAGGTACTTGAAGGGAACAATTGGAATGGGGTTGTTGTTCAAAAAGGTGAATCAGAGGCATGTAGAATTATATGCTAATGCAGACTGGGTTGGCTCTAAGGATAGTAGATCTAAAACAGGGTACTGCTCATTTGTGTGGGGCAACTTGGTCACTTGGAGAATCAAAAAATAGGATGTGGTGGCTAGAAGCTCAGTTGAAGCTGAATTTAGGGCAATAGCACAGGGCATCTGTGAGGAATTGTGGCTTCAGAAAGTGTTAAGTGACCTAAACCTTCCATTGATAATGCCTATGAAATTGTTCTGTGATAACAAGGCGCCATAACAATTGCTAATGATCCTATGGAACACGACCGAACTAAACATGTGGAGATAGACAGACATTTCATCAAAGAGAAACTAGAGAAGGGCCTAATTTGCATTCCATTCATGCCTTCAGCACTGCAAACAGCAGATGGGCTCACTAAAGCCTTAATGAAGCAGCAGTTTGATGACTATGTATCCAAGTTGAACATGATTGACATCTAGGCTTTACTTGAGGGGGGGTGTTGAATAATAAAGGTATTATAGTCAATTGTAATAGATATGGTCATTCCTAGGGTAAATAAGCCGGATGGTTGACTTTCCTGATTTATAGTTATAGAACGCTTGTCATAGAACGCTTGGTCATAGAACGCTTGGTCATAGAACGCTTCCAATGATTAAAATTGTCCACTCCTTTCAACAAAGGTTGAACCAGAATCAGACTCGATTTTCAAGATTCTGCCCAGAATTTGTGTTCACCATCGATGAACTTCAAGAAGCTTGAACGAAAACAAAAATCATAAGAAAAGAATAACAGCGGAAACGATTAAATTCGCTCTGATACCATGTTGAATTTGCTAAGACTGGAATTACACAGCATGATCATGAATATTCATATGATCATCATCAAGAAATGAAGAAACAATTTGAAATGAAAAAGGCGGGAAACGAAGAACAAATGAATCACAACTTGAACATTGAAATTAGCTTTATAGAATGATGATGGAATCTGTTAATTGAAGTTATCAGCCTACAATTTCAATATATATAGACTAATTGCTGATAACCAACTTTCCTAACTAAGTGTAACTAACTCTAACCAACTAGTGTGTAGGTGTTTGATAATATGCCTCAATGAGAAAATCTTCACCTATCATCATACTAGCTTCAACATTAGTTATGATCTCATTCAAAATAAGTGAAAGGAGATCAACTAAATAGGTTGGTTAACCACCGTCCACTATTCTATTTCATGAAGGAAAAAGTGTATTTATTGCATTCTATAAATTATTTTGTGATAAACACTTTCACAGTAAATGTAGTCTGAGTTTTTCACTTAGAATTAAGTTACTACCGTCTAAAAACATACTATGCCTAAAAGTTGAACAGAAAGTTTGGCGGATTTCTGATGATCACATACTGGCCACAGGCGCCCGCCTGTGGCCCGAAAACTGATTTTTAGGTACCTCTTGGTCTTTTTAAGTGGTTATAACCAAGTGATACCTTTTCACTTAGGTTGTGACCTAAAAATACAAACTTGTAACTTATTTCTCTGCAATCCAAGCACGATAAAAGGTCTTTTTACATTGTTGAACAAACATATAACAATTGTGTGCATCCTTGATCAAGTTAAAAAAAAACATCTAAACACTTCAGAGTAATCTTTTGATCTATTTTGTCCTAGACAAAAGGCAAGGCTCTCAGTCTGTATCTCACTTAAATTATTCGTGATACTCCGGACAAGTTAGGGGTCGAATAAATTTAAGAAGGACAGTGATATACGCGTGACTGCGAGGATCCGTTCTTCATAAAATTTGCAGGTTTTCAAAGCATTGGTGATCAATCAAGAACCTCAAAACTACAACAATCTTCTTAAATTTATTGTTTGATCACAATGGTGAATGCAAAGGACATGATGATGAATTTCGGGAAACTTGACAAGTTCGAAGGAGTTGATTTCAGGAGTGGAAAAGGAAGATGCACTTCCTTTTGACGGCACTAAAAGTGGTTTATGTTTTGAGTACTGACATACCGGAGATCGATGATGATGCACCTTTGGAGGAAATGCGAAGGAGAAACAAGTGGGAAAACGATGACTACATATGTCGTGGTCATATCTTGAATGGTATGTGTGATTCGTTATTTGATATTTATCAACATCTTGCATCTACGAAAGAACTTTGGAATGCACTAGAAACCAAGTATTTGAATGAAGATGCATCTGCTAAAAAGTTTCTAGTCGGTAATTTCATGAAATACATGATGGTAGACACACGGTCTGTAATGGAACAATTTAACGAACGTCTACGCATACTAGGACAATTTGCACTACATAAGATGGAAATGGATGAGGTCATTTCAGTGTCTAGTATCATTGATAAGTTACCACCATCATGGAAAGATTTTAAGCATTTGTTAAAGCACAAAAAGAAAGAACTCTCCTTGGTTGAACTTGGTAGCCATCTGCGCATTGAGGAATCCCTCAGGGCGCAGGAGGGGGTTAAAACCAAGGGCAAGGAAATTGATGAATCCACTTCCATTCATGTGATGGAGGCTGGGGAGAGTTCTAAAACTAACAAAGGGAAATACCATGGCAAGAAAAAGAAAAAGTCAAATGACAAAGAATCCGGAAAAAGGCCAAAAGGGGCCCGTTGGATTTGTGGTAAGACATGACACTACAAGGCGATTGCCGAGTTCGAAAGAATGGTAAAGGCAAGGGTCCGAGCAAAGGTCGAAAGACCAAGGACCACCACATCATCAAGGTCGAATGTTAATTATGGTGTTAATTCGGTTATGAATTATGTGCCATTTATTTACGAAGCTTTTTATATGCGGGATGATGATGTTACGTGGTGGATCGACTCGGGAGCAACAAGACATGTATGCAAAGATCGACGCAATTTGGTTTGAAGACTTTGAACCAATGAACGATGGATCTATTTTAAAGATGGGAAACGGTCGAAGGCTGTAATTTGTGGCTTTGGAACAATTACTTTAAATTTTAGTTCGGGAAATCAGTAAAACTATTTAATGTTTTATTTGTGCCATGCATTCGGAAAAACCTTGTTTCGGGTGCTTTGTTGTGTAAATCGGGCTACAAACAAGTTTATGAGTCCGATGGGTTTATTTTGTCTAAACATGGTATTTTTGTTGGTTTTGGCTATTTGTGTAATGACATGTTTATGCTTAATGTTGTTAATAATAAAGTTAATCAAGTTATGCATATTTCTGATGTTAATATTTCAAAGTTGTGGCATGCAGGATTTGGACACGTACATTACAAACGTATGCATGTTATGTGTAAGAATGCTTTGATTCCCCCTTTTGATATCAATATGGATAAGTGTACTACTTGTATGCTTACTAAGATTGTAAGACAACCTTTTCATGGTGTTGAAAGGTCGTCTACAATTTTGGAACTTATCCATAGTGATTTGTGTGATCTTTATGCCACACCTTCTTTGGGAAATAAGAAATATGTTGTTACTTTTTAGATGATCATACTCGCTTTTGTTATGTATATTTACTTAATACAAAAGACGAAGCACTTGATAAGTTTAAAGTTTATAAAAGTGAAGTTGAATTGCAATTAAATTCAAGTATCAAACGTTTTCGTATCGATAGAGGTGGAGAATACTATGATCCAACCTACTTCGGGTCGTGTGGTATTATACACGAGGTTACTGCACCGTATACGCCACAACAAAATGGCATTGCGGAGAGGAAGAACCGTACTCTAAAAGAGATGGTAAATTCCATGTTATCCTACTCGGGATTGAGCAGTGGATTTTGGGGTGAGGCCATGTTAACGGCCTGTTATCTACTAAACATAATTCCTAATAAAAGGAATTATGCTACCCCGTATGAACTTTGGTTCAAAAAGAAACCAAACTTGAATTACTTAAAAGTTTGGGGCTGCAGGGCGGTTGTTAGACTTCCCGATCCTAAAATTAAAAATTTAGGAGAAAGAGGCATCGATTGCATTTTCATTGGATAAGCAAGTCATTCAAAGGCTTATAGGTTTTATGTTATCGAACCTAGTGATTCCGTGGCTGCACATTCGGTTATAGAATCACGAGATGCTATCTTTGATGAGAATAGATTTACATCTATTCCTAGACCAAAGGCTATTGCTCCTACGATAGTTGGAGTGGAGAATAATGATTCTCAAGTTGAGTCTTCTGAACTTCGAAGAAGTAAGAGGGCTAGAATAGCAAAAACATTTCCAACAGATTTTGTTACTTACTTGGTGGAAGGTTCGAGAAATGAAGTTGGATATCAATACTCATATTGCTACAATATTGAGGATGATCCAAGAACATTTTCTGAGGCGATGGGATCTCAGGATGTATCATTTTGGAAAGAAGCCATCAATGATGAGATGGATTCCATAATGGGTAATAATACGTGGATTCTTACGGATTTACCACGTGGTTGCAAACCATTAGGTTGCAAATGGATTTTCAAAAGAAAAATGAGAGTCGACGGTACTGTTGACTGATATAAAGCCCGGTTAGTTATACAAGGCTTTAGGCAAAAGTAAGGTATCGATTATTTCGATACTTATGCTCCCGTTGCTAGAATCTCCTCAATCAGGTTATTAATTGCCTTAGCCGCAATTCATAACTTGGTGATCCATCAAATGGATGTTAAAACAGCGTTTCTAAATGGAGATTTGGATGAGGAAATATACATGAAGCAACCGGAAGGATTTATTATGCCCGGTAACGAGCATAAGGTATGTAAAATTGTAAAATCATTGTATGGACTTAAACAAGCTCCTAAACAATGGCATCAAAAGTTTGATGAGGTTGTCTTGGCTAGTGGATTTAAACTCAATCAGTCGGACAAGTGCATTTATAGTAGATTTGATGAAACCGGTAACGGTGTTATAATCTGTCTATATGTCGATGACATGTTGATTTTTGGTACGAACCAAAATCAGGTTGATAAGTGTAAAGAACTCTTATCTTCTAGATTCTCTATGAAAGACATGGGAGAGGCAGATGTAATTCTTGGTATTAAAATCAAAAGGAATCAAGGAGGATTTTCACTAACACAGTCTCATTATATTGAGAAAGTGTTGAAAAAGTTTAATTGTGAAAATTGTACTCCGGCAAATTCTCCCATGGAGCCTCATGAGAAGCTTGGACCTAATAAAGGTGAAACAGTGAATCAACTTGAATATTCACGAGTCATTGGCTGTTTGATGTATGCAATGACTAGTACACGACCGGATATTGCATATGCGGTTGGAAAACTAAGTCGATATACGAGTAACCCGGTAATTGTCACCGGAGAGCGGTTGTTCGTGTATTGAGATATCTAAAGTCTACCAAATATTTTGGTTTGACTTATGTTGCATATCCTTCGGTGATTGAAGGATATTCGGATGCTAGTTGGATATCTAATGTAGAAGATCATTCTTCTACAAGTGGATGGGTGTTTGTTTTAGGTGGAGGCGCCATTTCTTGGGCTTCTAAGAAACAAACATGTACATCTAGCTCGACTATGGAGTCGGAGTTTATTGCCTTGGCAGCAGCCGGTAAAGAGGCAAAATGGCTTAGGAATTTGATTCATGAAATTCCTTTATGGCCTAAACCAATATCACCAATATCTATCCATTGTGATAGCTCATCTACACTGTCTAAAGCATATAGTCATGTGTATAATGGTAAGTCACGACACTTAGGCGTTAGACATAGCGCGGTACGTGGGTTGATCTCTCACGGGGTGATATCGGTTGTGTATGTGAGATCTCAAAGAAATTTGGCTGATCATTTGACGAAAGGATTGGCTAAGGACTTGTTACAAAAGTAGGGATGGGACTACAACCTGTATAAGTTTCTGAATATGGGACGCCCTATTTCCCTTTGGTACAATGCCTTAGGCTAAATTCAATGTGGTAAGCTTTGTTTTTTGGAAACTCGAGCACATGTATTAATCCCGAAAGTATGTGTTGTTTACCTGTGAGATTAGGTTGAAGTGTTATCTTCTTAGTGAATCTTATAAAAGTGCTAATGCAGGTGCACGGTAATCTTAAGATTCACCTATATGAGTATGAAGTATGGCCGCTTCAAGGAAAGTTGGGTTGGCTTTCTAAATGCTCAAGAATGGATATGGACACAAGGCCGGTTTTCAAAGAATGGTGTCAAGTATAATACTTTGAAGTAGTTTCAATTCATGTGTATTGTTATGTACATGTATTCAAAATGTGTAAAGGGGTTCAATGCATAGTCACACCCCAATACTCGAATATTTGCGTGTAATAATAGTAGATGGAAATTCAATCTTTGTGACATTTTCATTGAATCATGAGTTGGTTTGTTTTATAACTGTTTTGTTTTACTAAACCAAGGATTACACTTAAATGGGGGAGGAATGTTGGTGATTTAAGTATAATCACAAGCCGTTGAGGTAATCGGGGTTTTGTACAAGGATGGATATTCTCGTAACACTTAATTATGAGTTTGGAGGTGCGGAGTGCACGCTTATATAAGTGTATATGAGTATACGGATGGAAAATAAGCAAGTATAGTTCGAGAAAATCACTTAAAGGACCGGAAAACCAGTTAAAGGACCAAAAATCAGGTTTTGGTGAAACCGAGTGACATGCGCCCGCCTGTGGAACTTCAGCATGCCTAAAAGTTGAACAGAAAGTTTGGCGGATTTCTGATGATCACAGGCTGGCCACAGGTGTTAGGTGTAGTGCCCGAAAGACAATTTGTGTAATTGTTTTTAATAATGAATGACAGAATTTATCTCACCTTATTACTTGCTTTGTGCTTGTAAAGTAATACACCGCTCGCAAACCCTAAGTATATCGTATGTAACCACTTAACTCAGTGTATGGATTACACGTGAGGATTGAGTTAGTGGTGATATACTTAAACTGTTAGTCCGTGGTGAACTTAATCAGAGTTTAGGGTCTCTTGATTAAAACACCAATAATGCGCCCGAACACCTTAGGGTGTGATAGTCTTATCCGGACTCGTCGGTAGAGGTACCTACGTGGGGCATTTATATATGATGGCATTCATATAGGATCGGACCAATTTAATCGTATTTCTCGATATAATTCGTAATCGAGGAATCTTATTAAATCATTAGATGATCATATATGGATCAACCTTAATCCCGAGGTGATCACGAGTGCTTTGCTTGTCCCTGGGTAGTGTTTGATGTGTTAGTTACGGTTCACTTAAATATGTGTTCCAAGCCACTTCTCATTGGCACTATCTCCAGGATGAAAGAGTAGTTCGATTTTCACGGACATGGAATCCATTCCTTCCTGCGGGGAAGTAGAGAGACGATCCCCTTATTTGTTAGCCCTAAGAAAGTGATCGATCCCGGGAGTTTCGCATTTGACTAATTAGCTACTAGTCGGATATGCATACTAATTGATCATCGGGGGTTAATGGTAAATAAGGATAAGATATTCGAGTCGGGTTCACGGAGACTTCCCACTCGAGAATGGACGATCTATGGAGGTTTAATCCGTATGTAGTGATTATATCAATGGACGCTTATTCACTCTATGGGTTGAGTATAAGTATACATCTATAATCGGTAGAGTTCGGTTTCGGGTTTATGGTGGCGTAATCCCGGAATTAATAATTAATGTACTTATTCGTTCGATGAATAATTAATTATTGGAGCTACGGTTATAGGTCCATGGTCCCCGATGTGGCTTCTGTAATTCGGACTAATAATCTTGTTATTTGGGCCTCAGTGATAATTAATTGGCTGGGCTAATTTATTGATATGCATGGATATTATTTATTTGGGCTAAATAATATAATACACAGAAAAGACATTTTCTGTGGGCCTAAAACCTAGTGTATATGGCGCGTCATACTTCATTAAATGCAAGATTTGATTTTCTTGTGTGATTAATGATTAATAAAAGATGATTTATTTGTAATTGATTGATTGATTAATCACAATCTTTTATAAATGGAATTATCCTTTATTGTGATTTCTTTTTAATTAATTATTTAATTGATTAGAAACTTGGAGGCCAAAGATTTACTCTCCTATATAAAGAGAGTTCTTCCAAGACATAAGGCGAAGGGAAAATTTCGACCTATACACTAAAAAAGAGAGAAGAAAAATTTGTTTCTTGTCTTGGGTTTCTGGTTGAAGAAAAACTTGGAGTTTTTCTTGGTGTTGCATATCAAGGAGGTTCGTTTATCAAGAAGGGTGTCCACCAACCGCCGTTTGGAGAACACATCGGAAGATCAAGGCTTCTCTTCCCGATATTGGTAAAATAATCTTAACCCCCTTGTAGTAGTTTAAGTCCTTTAATTATGTATTGTGATGTATAAGTCGTGATCCATCCGCTGCGCGTAGATCTAACTCGTTTAGATCTAAGAACCTGCATCCTTCAACAGGCGCCCACCTGTGGCCCGAAAACTGATTTTTAGGTACCTCATGGTCTTTTTAAGTGGTTATAACCAAGTGATACCTTTTCACTTAGGTTGTGACCTAAAAATACGAACTTGTAACTTATTTCTCTGCAATTCAAGCACGATAAAAGGTCTTTTTACATTGTTGAACAAACATATAACAATTGTATGCATCATTGATCAAGTTAAAAAAAACATTTAAACACTTCAGAGTAATCTTTTGATCTATTTTGTCCTAGACAAAAGGCAAGGCTCTCATTCTGTATCTCACTTAAATTATTCGTGATACTCCGGACAAGTTAGGGGTCGAATAAATTTAAGAAGGATAGCGATATACGCGTGACTGCGAGGATCCGTTCTTCATAAAATTTGCATGTTTTTAAAGCATTGGTGATCAATCAAGACCCTCAAAACTACAACACCGGATACCGAGCCCTTATCTGGAAGAGAACGTTCGGCGCGTATAGCATTAAATAAATCAAATATTATACGCAAGCCCCTATGTCGTCGTATCAAATAAAAGCAAACGGAAGCCAAAAAGACTCGGATAAAATCATAAATGCTATTAAGAATAGATTACAACCATTCTAAAGATGGGAAAAGAAACTTACAACAATGATCCCTTACAAAATACGAAGTACAAAAGCTACAAACTTGTCTCACAAAAGTTTAGAAATAAAAGTACAACAACAAACTCGAGAAGCTAAACAACAAGTCTACAACAACATACAATGGAAATGAAAGAATACATCGGATAAGCATTGCACGACATAATAGGACATTTATGATCTGGGGGGCATGAAGTGGATGGGAAATGTCTTGGTGAATATGATTTTTGTAGACACGTGTATTTGATCATGCTCTCATTTTAGCTTTTTGTGGACAGATGCAAATATGTAACGCCCCGCTCCCGGATACCGAGCCCTTATCTGGAAGAGAACGTTCGGCGCGTATAGCATTAAATAAATCAAATATTATACGCAAGCCTCTATGTCGTCGTATCAAATAAAAGCAAACGGAAGCCAAAAAGACTCGGGTAAAATCATAAATGCTACTAGAATAGATTACAACCATTCTTAAGATGGGAAAAGAAACTTACAACAATGATCCCTTACAAAATGCGAAGTACAAAAGCTACAAACTTGTCTCACAAAAGTTTAGAAATAAAAGTACAACAACAAACTTGAGAAGCTAAACAACAAGTCTACAACAACATACAATGGAAATGAAAGAATACATCGGACAAGCATTGCACGACATAAAAAATTATAGGACATTTATGATCTGGGGGGCATGAAGTGGATGGGAAATGTCTTGGTGAATATGATTTTTGGGCTTCAAATTGGATGAGATGGTGTAGACACGTGTATTTGATCATGCTCTCATTTTAGCTTTTTGAGGACAGATGCAAATGTAACGCCCCGCTCCTGGATGTTGGTGATTTAAGTATAATCACAAGCCGTTGAGGTAATCGGGGTTTAGTACAAGGATGGATATACTCGTAACACTTAATTATGAGTTTGGAGGTGCGGAGTGAACGCTTATATAAGTGTATATGAGTATACGGATGGAAAATAAGCAAGTATAGTTCGAGAAAATCACTTAAAGGACCGGAAAACCGGTTAAAGGACCAAAAATCAGGTTTTGGTGAAACAGTGACGAGCGCGCCCGCACAATGGAACTTCAACATGCCTAAAAGTTGAACGAAAGTTTTGCGGATTTCGATGATCACATACTAGCCACAGGCGCCCGCCTGTGGCCCGAAAACTGATTTTTAGGTACCTCTTGGTCTTTTTAAGTGGTTATAACCAAGTGATACCTTTTCACTTAGGTTGTGACCTAAAAATACGAACTTGTAACTTATTTCTCTGCAATCCAAGCACGATAAAAGGTCTTTTTACATTGTTGAACAAACATATAACAATTGTATGCATCCTTGATCAAGTTAAAAAAAACATCTAAACACTTCAGAGTAATCTTTTGATCTATTTTGTCCTAGACAAAAGGCAAGGCTCTCAGTCTGTATCTCACTTAAATTATTCGTGATACTCCGGACAAGTTAGGGGTCGAATAAATTTAAGAAGGACGATGATATACGCGTGATTGCGAGGATCCGTTCTTCATAAAATTTGCGGTTTTCAAAGCATTGGTGATCAATCAAGAACCTCAAAACTACAACAATCTTCTTAAATTTATTGTTTGATCACAATGGTGAATGCAAAGGACATGATGATGAATTTCGGGAAACTTGACAAGTTCGAAGGAGTTGATTTCAGGAGATGGAAAAGGAAGATGCACTTCCTTTTGACGGCATTAAAAGTGGTTTATGTTTTGAGTACTGACATACCGGAGATCGATGATGATGCACCTTTGGAGGAAATGCGAAGGAGAAACAAGTGGGAAAACGATGACTACATATGTCGTGGTCATATCTTGAATGGTATGTGTGATTCGTTATTTGATATTTATCAACATCTTGCATCTACGAAAGAACTTTGGAATGCACTAGAAACCAAGTATTTGAATGAAGATGCATCTGCTAAAAAGTTTCTAGTCGGTAATTTCATGAAATACATGATGGTAGACACACGGTCTGTAATGGAACAATTTAACGAACGTCTACGCATACTAGGACAATTTGCACAACATAAGATGGAAATGGATGAGGTCATTTCAGTGTCTAGTATCATTGATAAGTTACCACTATCATGGAAAGATTTTAAGCATTTGTTAAAGCACAAAAAGAAAGAAATCTCCTTGGTTGAACTTGGTAGCCATCTACGCATTGAGGAATCCCTCAGGGCGCAGGAGGGGGTTAAAACCAAGGGCAAGGAAATTGATGAATCTACTTCCATTCATGTGATGGAGGCTGGGGAGAGTTCTAAAACTAACAAAGGGAAATACCATGGCAAGAAAAAGAAAAAGTCAAATGACAAAGAATCCGGAAAAAGGCCAAAAGGGGCCTGTTGGATTTGTGGTAAGACATGACACTACAAGGCTGATTGCCGAGTTCGAAAGAATGGTAAAGGCAAGGGTCCAGAGCAAGGGTCGAAAGACCAAGGACCACCACATCATCAAGGTCAGAATGTTAATTATGGTGTTAATTCGGTTATGAATTATGTGCCATTTATTTCTGAAGCTTTTTATATGCAGGATGATGATGTTACGTGGTGGATCGACTCGGGAGCAACAAGACATGTATGCAAAGATCGACGCTGGTTTGAAGACTTTGAACCAGTGAACGATGGATCTATTTTAAAGATGGGAAACGGTCGAAGGCTGTAATTTGTGGCTTTGGAACAATTACTTTAAATTTTAGTTCTGGGAAATCTGTAAAACTATTTAATGTTTTATTTGTGCCATGCATTCGGAAAAACCTTGTTTCGGGTGCTTTGTTGTGTAAATCGGGCTACAAACAAGTTTATGAGTCCGATGGGTTTATTTTGTCTAAACATGGTATTTTTGTTGG
The DNA here is from genome assembly GCA_036785695.1 of Gentiana straminea. Taxonomy (NCBI): domain Eukaryota; kingdom Viridiplantae; phylum Streptophyta; class Magnoliopsida; order Gentianales; family Gentianaceae; genus Gentiana; species Gentiana straminea. The sequence continues at coordinate 6,634,252 of JAVUPR010000497.1, read as the reverse complement.
TTTTGGCTATTTGTGTAATGACATGTTTATGCTTAATGTTGTTAATAATAAAGTTAATCAAGTTATGCATATTTCTGATGTTAATATTTCAAAGTTGTGGCATGCAGGATTTGGACACGTACATTACAAACGTATGCATGTTATGTGTAAGAATGCTTTGATTCCCCCTTTTGATATCAATATGGATAAGTGTACTACTTGTATGCTTACTAAGATTGTAAGACAACCTTTTCATGGTGTTGAAAGGTCGTCTACAATTTTGGAACTTATCCATAGTGATTTGTGTGATTTTTATGCCACACCTTCTTTGGGAAATAAGAAATATGTTGTTACTTTTTAGATGATCATACTCGCTTTTGTTATGTATATTTACTTAATACAAAAGACGAAGCACTTGATAAGTTTAAAGTTTATAAAAGTGAAGTTGAATTGCAATTAAATTCAAGTATCAAACGTTTTCGTACTGATAGAGGTGGAGAATACTATGATCCAACCTACTTCGGGTCGTGTGGTATTATACACGAGGTTACGCACCGTATACGCCACAACAAAATGGCATTGCGGAGAGGAAGAACCGTACTCTAAAAGAGATGGTAAATTCCATGTTATCCTACTCGGGATTGAGCAGTGGATTTTGGGGTGAGGCCATGTTAACGGCCTGTTATCTACTAAACATAATTCCTAATAAAAGGAATTATGCTACCCCGTATGAACTTTGGTTCAAAAAGAAACCAAACTTGAATTACTTAAAAGTTTGGGGCTGCAGGGCGGTTGTTAGACTTCCCGATCCTAAAATTAAAAATTTAGGAGAAAGAGGCATCGATTTCATTTTCATTGGATATGCAAGTCATTCAAAGGCTTATAGGTTTTATGTTATCGAACCTAGTGATTCCGTGGCTGCACATTCGGTTATAGAATCACGAGATGCTATCTTTGATGAGAATAGATTTACATCTATTCCTAGACCAAAGGCTATTGCTCCTACGATAGTTGGAGTGGAGAATAATGATTCTCAAGTTGAGTCTTCTGAACTTCGAAGAAGTAAGAGGGCTAGAATAGCAAAAACATTTCCAACAGATTTTGTTACTTACTTGGTGGAAGGTTCGAGAAATGAAGTTGGATATCAATACTCATATTGCTACAATATTGAGGATGATCCAAGAACATTTTCTGAGGCGATGGGATCTCAGGATGTATCATTTTGGAAAGAAGCCATCAATGATGAGATGGATTCCATAATGGGTAATAATACGTGGATTCTTACGGATTTACCACGTGGTTGCAAACCATTAGGTTGCAAATGGATTTTCAAAAGAAAAATGAGAGTCGACGGTACTGCTGTTGATATATAAAGCCCGGTTAGTTATACAAGGCTTTAGGCAAAAGTAAGGTATCGATTATTTCGATACTTATGCTCCCGTTGCTAGAATCTCCTCAATCGGTTATTAATTGCCTTAGCCGCAATTCATAACTTGGTGATCCATCAAATGGATGTTAAAACAAATAAGTTTCTAAATGGAGATTTGGATGAGGAAATATACATGAAGCAACCGGAAGGATTTATTATGCCCGGTAACGAGCATAAGGTATGTAAACTTGTAAAATCATTGTATGGACTTAAACAAGCTCCTAAACAATGGCATCAAAAGTTTGATGAGGTTGTCTTGGCTAGTGGATTTAAACTCAATCAGTCGGACAAGTGCATTTATAGTAGATTTGATGAAACCGGTAACGGTGTTATAATCTGTCTATATGTCGATGACATGTTGATTTTTGGTACGAACCAAAATCAGGTTGATAAGTGTAAAGAACTCTTATCTTCTAGATTCTCTATGAAAGACATGGGAGAGGCAGATGTAATTCTTGGTATTAAAATCAAAAGGAATCAAGGAGGATTTTCACTAACACAGTCTCATTATATTGAGAAAGTGTTGAAAAAGTTTAATTGTGAAAATTGTACTCCGGCAAATTCTCCCATGGAGCCTCGTGAGAAGCTTGGACCTAATAAAGGTGAAACGGTGAATCAACTTGAATATTCACGAGTCATTGGTACGTTTGATGTATGCAATGACTAGTACACGACTGGATATTGCATATGCGGTTGGAAAACTAAGTCGATATACGAGTAACCCAGGTAATTGTCACTAGAGAGCGGTTGTTCGTGTATTGAGATATCTAAAGTCTACCAAATATTTTGGTTTGACTTATGTTGCATATCCTTCGGTGATTGAAGGATATTCGGATGCTAGTTGGATATCTAATGTAGAAGATCATTCTTCTACAGTGGATGGGTGTTTGTTTTAGGTGGAGGCGCCATTTCTTGGGCTTCTAAGAAACAAACATGTACATCTAGCTCGACTATGGAGTCGGAGTTTATTGCCTTGGCAGCAGCCGGTAAAGAGGCAAAATGGCTTAGGAATTTGATTCATGAAATTCCTTTATGACCTAAACCAATATCACCAATATCTATCCATTGTGATAGCTCATCTACACTGTCTAAAGCATATAGTCATGTGTATAATGGTAAGTCACGACACTTAGGCGTTAGACATAGCGCGGTACGTGGGTTGATCTCTCACGGGGTGATATCGGTTGTGTATGTGAGATCTCAAAGAAATTTGGCTGATCATTTGACGAAAGGATTGGCTAAGGACTTGTTACAAAAGTAGGGATGGGACTACAACCTGTATAAGTTTCTGAATATGGGACGCCCTATTTCCCTTTGGTACAATGCCTTAGGCTAAATTCAATGTGGTAAGCCTGTTTTTTGGAAACTTGAGCACATGTATTAATCCCGAAAGTATGTGTTGTTTACCTGTGAGATTAGGTTGAAGTGTTATCTTCTTAGTGAATCTTATAAAAGTGCTAATGCAGGTGCACGGTAAACTTAAGATTCACCTATATGAGTATGAAGTATGGCCGCTTCAAGGAAAGTTGGGTTGGCTTTCTAAATGCTCAAGAATGGATATGGACACAAGGCCAGTTTTCAAAGAATGATGTCAAGTATAATACTTTGAAGTAGTTTCAATTCATGTGTATTGTTATGTACATGTATTCAAAATGTGTAAAGGGGTTCAATGCATAGTCACACCCCAATACTCGAATATTTGCGTGTAATAATAGTAGATGGAAATTCAATCTTTGTGACATTTTCATTGAATCATGAGTTGGTTTGTTTTATAACTGTTTTGTTTTACTAAACCAAGGATTACACTTAAATGGGGGAGGAATGTTGGTGATTTAAGTATAATCATAAGCCGTTGAGGTAATCGGGGTTTTGTACAAGGATGGATATTCTTGTAACACTTAATTATGAGTTTGGAGGTGCGGAGTGCACGCTTATATAAGTGTATATGAGTATACGGATGGAAAATAAGCAAGTATAGTTCGAGAAAATCACTTAAAGGACCGGAAAACCAGTTAAAGGACCAAAAATCAGGTTTTGGTGAAACAGAGTGACATGTGCCCGCCTGTGGAACTTCGGCATGCCTAAAAGTTGAACGAAAGTTTGGCGGATTTCGATGATCACGGGGCCCACGGGTGTTAGGTGTAGTGCCCGAAAGACAATTTGTGTAATTGTTTTTAATAATGAATGACGGATTTATCTCACCTTATTACTTGCTTTGTGCTTGTAAAGTAATACACTGCTGCAAACCCTAAGTATATCTGTATGTAACCACTTAACTCAGTGTATGGATTACACGTGAGGATTGAGTTAGTGGTGATATACTTAAACTGTTAGTCCGTGGTGAACTTAATCAGAGTTTAGGGTCTCTTGATTAAAACACCAATAATGCGCCCAGAACACCTTAGGGTGTGATAGTCTTATCCGGACTGTCGGTAGAGGGTACCTACGTGGGGCATTTATATATGATGGCATTCATATAGGACTGGACCAATTTAATCTGTATTTCTCGATATAATTCCGTAATCGAGGAATCTTATTAAATCATTAGATGATCATATATGGATCAACCTTAATCCTGAGGTGATCACGGGTGCTTTGCTTGTCCCGGGGTAGTGTTTGATGTGTTAGTTACGGTTCACTTAAATATGTGTTCCAAGCCACTTCTCATTGGCACTATCTCCGATGAAAGAGTAGTTCGATTTTCACGGACATGGAATCCATTCCTTTCTGCGGGAAGTAGAGAGAGTCCCTTATTTGTTAGCCCTAAGAAAGTGATCGATCCCGGGAGTTTCGCATTTGACTAATTAGCTACTAGTCAGATATGCATACTAATTGATCATCAGGGGGTTAATGGTAAATAAGGATAAGATATTCTGAGTCGGGTTCACGGAGACTTCCCACTCAGAATGGACAGTCTATGGAGGGTTAATCCGTATGTAGTGATTATATCAATGGACGCTTATTCACTCATGGGTTGAGTATAAGTATACATCTATAATCGGTAGAGTTCAGTTTCGGGTTTATGGTGGCGTAATCCCGGAATTAATAATTAATGTACTTATTCTGTTCGATGAATAATTAATTATTGGAGCTACTGGTTATAGGTCCATGGTCCCCGATGTGGCTTCTGTAATTCGGACTAATAATCTTGTTATTTAGGCCTCAGTGATAATTAATTGGCTGGGCTAATTGATTGATATGCATGGATATTATTTAGTTGGGCTAAATAATATAATACACAGAAAAGACATTTTATGTGGGCCTAAAACCTAGTGTATATGGCGCCTCATACTTCATTAAATGCAAGATTTGATTTTCTTGTGTGATTAATGATTAATAAAAGATGATTTATTTGTAATTGATTGATTGATTAATCACAATCTTTTATAAATGGAATTATCCTTTATTGTGATTTCTTTTTAATTAATTATTTAATTGATTAGAAACTTGGAGGCCAAGGATTTACTCTCCTATATAAAGAGAGTTCTTCCAAGACATAAGGCGAAGGGAAAATTTCGACCTATACACTAAAAAAGAGAGAAAGAAAAATTTGTTTCTTGTCTTGGGTTTTCGGTTGAAGAAAAACTTGGAGTTTTTCTTGGTGTTGCATATCAAGGAGGTTCGTTTATCAAGAAGGGTGTCCACCAACCGCCGTTTGGAGAACACATCGAAGATCAAGGCTTCTCTTCCCGGTAACTTATTTCTCGCAATTCAAGCACGATAAAAGGTCTTTTTACATTGTTGAACAAACATATAACAATTGTATGCATCCTTGATCAAGTTAAAAAAAACATTTAAACACTTCAGTAGTAATCTTTTGATCTATTTTGTCCTAGACAAAAGGCAAGGCTCTCGATATCTCACTTAAATTATTCGTGATACTCCGGACAAGTTAGGGGTCGAATAAATTTAAGAAGGATAACGATATACGCGTGATTTGCGAGGATCCGTTCTTCATAAAATTTGCATGTTTTTAAAGCATTGGTGATCAATCAAGACCCTCAAAACTACAACACCGGATACCGAGCCATTATACGGAAGAGAACGTTCGGCGCGTATAGCATTAAATAAATCAAATATTATACGCAAGCCCCTATGTCGTCGTATCAAATAAAAGCAAAAGCCAAAAAGACTTAAAATAAAAGTACAACAACAAACTCAAAATACGAGAAGCTAAACAACAAGTCTACAACAACATACAATGGAAATGAAAGAATACATCGGATAAGCATTGCACGACATAAAAAATTATAGGACATTTATGATCTGGGGGGCATGAAGTGGATGGGAAATGTCTTGGTGAATATGATTTTTGTAGACACGTGTATTTGATCATGCTCTCATTTTAGCTTTTTGAGGACAGATGCAAATATGTAACGCCCCGCTCCCGGATACCGAGCTCTTATCTGGAAGAGAACGTTCGGCGTGTATAGCATTAAATAAATCAAATATTATACGTAAGCCTCTATGTCGTCGTATCAAATAAAAGCAAATGGAAGCCAAAAAGACTCGGGTAAAATCATAAATGCTACTAAGAATAGATTACGACCATTCTAAAGATGGGAAAAGAAACTTACAACAATGATCCCTTACAAAATACGAAGTACAAAAGCTACAAACTTGGCTCACAAAAGTTTAGAAATAAAAGTACAACAACTAATTAACTCGAGAAGCTAAACAACAAGTCTACAAAAAACATACAATGGAGATGAAAGAATACATTGGATAAGACTTCATCATCAAGGCATCATAAACAACCTATATCATCCTCATCGAGCCAATGGTCAACCTGTTCGTCTTCTCACCCCAAAGCACAAACAAACATGCAAAGGGGTAAGTACATAGGTACTTAGTAAGAGTGAGAAGCTAACGTATAATTAAGTTCTACAACGGAAAGGTTTACATTATTATTATTAAGTTATCTTTGTGAGACCGACTCAACTCTAGGGTTCAAGTCATACTCATCAACAGGTTGTGAATAACTATTTCTAGCTTAGCTTATCTTTGTTACATCAGCATTCAAGGGCACTATACGCATGATGCTGCCCACCACGAGACATCTGGGTGCAACGTATTGGTGGATCGCACCAATAACCACGGGCTAGCCCCAATAGTGTACACGTTCGGCGAAGTCCCTCCGTACTTGGGGTCTTATGAACCTATGAAGTTATTCAATTGTAAAGTCCCTCTACTCCTGGTGCCCTTAGGCCAGCAGAGTTATTCACTTGCGAAGTTCCTCTACTCCCGGTGCTCTTTAAAGGCCAACGAATTTGAGCCTCTTAGCCTTAAACGCAAAGCAAAACCGATCCAAAACCTTCATGAAAGTCTGCAGATTTCTTCCACAAACCCTAACCAAATCGAAATAAGGAGATGTTGTTTTCAAAAGATTTGTCTCGTCGCGGTGATCACTCTTCTCTACTACGGCGTCTTGAAACGATGAACGGATTGGCCGCACGGTTGAAGATTACGTTCTCCCTTCTCTCTCTTTCTTCTACGTCGTTCTTCTACATATTTTTATCTGGAAGCCGTCGCCCTCTCCCTAATTTTTCAGTAATTGCATGATATATTAATATGAGGGATTAAGGGAATTATTTTCCTTTTATAGGATTAATTAATTTCTTTAATCAAAACCAATAAATAATTCTATTAATTAAATCCTTTTTAATTAAATAAATTGGTTAAATAGTAATTAGGTCATAGTACACATATCCAATTACCATTTTACCCTTTTTGAAAATTCGGGATGTTACAAAATATTTGTTGTTGAGACATAGCATTCTATATATATCGTGCTTTTTGTTTTTTACAATGTTGTGTCTTTAACTATTAAGTTTATTAATTAGGCCTTGATTTTTTAACTAGGTTACTGGTGGCTTGCTTGAGGAGTCCAAAGAATACTGACTATTGCATAACCGGATGATATGCAATTATTTTCAGTGTGTTGGCCTTGGAATTGTTTGGTGGTCTGCTAATGTAGGGTTCATCTTTTACTGGTACATGATTGTTTTGTAGTGTATGGCATGCACCCAACAACTTGCTAAGTCTGTACCTTTTTTTATCATTAATGTTTTTTTTATAGGAAAATGATATGTGCACGTATTACATTTGTGTGTAGTGCACAAACCACTACATGTGTGAATGCCCTTGATTAAAGTGATCAATTATTTTTTGTGGTGGATCCCAACAGAATATATAGTGTTGATTGTGTTGTGTAAGATGTTGTGGTTGAAAGAGTAGTGGATGTATCACTACTCTTTTTTATAGAGGAAAATGATGTTTTTCTTAACTGTATTTATATCACAACAGATTCACTTACACATACAATTTTGGACCGTTCTTCCTAATTAACATTGGAATTGTTTCTTTTGTGTATGATTGATGAACAACAATTATGTCAAGGAATTTTGGTAATTCTAGAATTGTTATTTTACATAAATTTGCGTAGACGTTCAATACAATGTTTATAGGTTAGACAAATATCATAAGGGTATTTTATAATCTGTTGGAAGTTCAACACATATGCTTTAACTTATACATGTTGCCATGTTGGGCAGCTTTTCTTGCTTCATCTGGAAAAATATTGATTGATATCATATGACATATTTAATGATCGACAAAACACTTTACACACGTGTATTGAAATTTAAAAAATAGGTTTAGTTTTACGCTATCCCGTGCATTTCACGAGTTTTCTACTAGTATACATATATATACATACATACATAGTTGTAACCGAGGCGTACTCATGATTGTGTTTTCTTGTTTTTTTTTTTTTCAAAATTTGGATAAAAGATTTTGAAAGATTCAATTTCCTATAATTACTCCTTCTTTAATTGCCAGGATTTACTTCCCTTTATTTACTCATCATTCCATGATTACAAAACAGGGCGTTTGTTTTGGGTTTGAGTTTGAGTTTTTTTTGGGTTGTTTTAGATAAAATGATTGAAGTAATGATTATAAAGTTAAGATATTTTTTTGAAATTTGTGTAGATTATGAAATGATTGGTGAAAAAAATTGAAATAAAGTAGTATAATAAATAAAATAATGGTAAAAAATGTTATAAAGTTGATAAAGTAAAATGATGAGAGATAATTTAAATTTTTTTAATTTGTAGTTGAAGAAATGATTGGTAAGAGAATTGTAAGATATGATTGATGAAGTGATTTAAAAAAACTCCAAAAAAAACTCTAACGAAAACAAACAGAGTTCCCGCAGGTACTGAAACCATTAAAAGAACACCTAAGAATTTATTGGGTACTGTACGAAGTCTTTGAAATACAGGAAAGAAATACCAGACCCTTTGTTAGTTTTGGGTATTTTGGATTGGGTTTTTTTTTTTGAGTTTTTTATGTTAACACATCACCGATCATTTTTTACAATTCTCTTGCCAATCAATTCTTCTACTACAAATAAAAAAATATTAAATCATCTCTCACTATTTCACTTTATCTACTTTATTACCCTTTTTAATATTATTTTATTCATTATACTACTTTATTTCAATTTCTCTCACCACTTATTTTTTTATCTATACAAATTTCAAAAAAACATTTTAACTTTATAATCATTACTTCAATCATTTTTATAATATTTTATTATACACTAGTATATTAAAAAAAAACCCAAAAAAACTCCAACCCAAAACAAATTGAGCTTTTTAATTTTGTCCTTATTAATCATGTGTGTACTTCTAGCCTGATTTATTAGTGAATGTGTCATTCTTGACAAAAACCTATATTTTTTAGTAAAATATACTTGAGGGAAGAGGCCAGAAGGAAATGAAATCTCATAAATGGGTCTAGAAAGACATCTTTCAATTTGAGTGATTAGAAAGACAAAATCATAATAGAGTGACCAAAATACCCATAGTTTTTTTAATTAGTGTTCCCCAATTTGTCGTAACTGCTTTGATTGTGTAGTCCCAATTAATGCGGGCCTAAGAATTTGCAACATGATTTATTGCATATTTTGAAAGTTTTTGTTTTTAGCATATTTTGAAAGTTAACATCACAGTTTTCTGTTCCATTCATAATATTTTGACTAAAAATTAAATCCAACCTGTGAAATCAAAAAAAATCCACAATAATAAATTTGAAAAAATAAATACAAAAAATATAAGAGTTGCAAGCAAGTAAGACTCCTATACTATCGATGTATGACTAAAAAAAATAAGAAGTGCAGGCAGGCAAGAGTCCTACTATACTTACAATAATATAGTAACACATAAAAAATACAATAATATACTTACAACAAAATATAGAGAAATAGTTACAACAAAAATAGAAATATATAGTTACAAAAAAAAAAATATAGTAACACTGATAAAAAAGATATAGTTACAACCCCAAAAATGAAGTAGTAATACACAAAAAGTAGTCGTAGCAGCAATGCAGAAAAAAAATGTAGTAACACGTACCACTATTACCACAAAAAAACGTAGTAGTAATAACAAATGAAATAGATGTAGTTACATAAAAAAATGTAGTAACACTTGAAAAATAAGTACTAACAAAAAAATATAGTAACATTAAAAATAGTAGTAACAAACCAATAAAATAGATGTATTTACGAAAAAAAGATATAGCAACACCGAAAAGATATAGTTACATGGAAAAAGTTACGGGGGAAAATTGTAGTAACACTGAAACAATGTAGTTACAACAAAAAAAACGTACTAACACATAAATAGAAATAGCAATAGACAATGGAATTTATTACAACAAAAATATATAGTAACATCGATATGGATCGAAGAATATAAAGTAGATTAATTGTTGTGAAATTGTAGATAAAGCGAGGTTTTTTTCTTTTTTTTTTGGTTCTCTTTTTTTTTTTTTTTTTTTTGTAGTGATAATAGATTCTTAAAATAATGGAAAATTGTTTGCGGTTACAATGGATACATTGTTTTTTTTACCAAAATCAAATCGTATCTGGAGTAAATGACATTAATTTTTTACGAGTCATTTTTTAAGAAGAAGATAGCTTGATTTACTGACTAATTTGATGGTGTGATCATTGATTTGATTTTCAGTTAATATTTTTGATCAACAATTGTAGACAACTTGTTATGGTATGTAGCAATAAATTATGCGTTAATTAATTACCTAAATTTCGGTTTTTTTTTTTTGGAATTTGGAGTGTTAAAGGGTATTGTTGGAAGATTACACTAATTTTGTCCTTATTAATTATCATTTTCTTTAAATCCTGATTAATTAGCAAATATGTCCTCCTTGACAAAAATCTAAATATACTTTACAATCTCTCATTTTCATTTCGTTTCCGTCTAATTCATTTCAAACACTCCACAATCTCTTATTCTCATTTCCTTTATTTTCAGTTATTGTCTTTTTTTTTTCCTTTTCTACATGTTTCCTTTGTGTCAGATGTAGACACAAAATGTATGAGTAGTGTTATTGAAAATAATAAAGTATGTTGTAAATAGGCGATTACAGCCTATTTTACAATTATTAATTGAAAATGTCAGCCCAAATAAGAGAGATTGAGGGAAAAGTCCTTTTTTAATGAGAGATTGAGGGAAAAGTCATTTTTTAATTACAAAATGAATAAATAGGACATACTCATTTTTTTAGTTGCAAAAAGGACAAACATTTTCAGACGGACAAAACTAACCCTTTAAAAGGGACGCGCGTATAAATATTTGTTACAGGTTACAAAATGAACAAACATTTGATTCATGTTTGTTTTGCTTGTTTGTTTTTTTTTTTTTTCAAACATCCTTAACTTTTGATTTATAACTCCGATCATCGAAATTTTTTCACCAAAATTCATATTTTTTTTTGCTCTTTAATTTGAGCCGAAATACGATACCCTTCCGACGTATATTTTGAAAGACGAAAAAATATTTGTATTAACCGGAGCGCTTTTTCTTATAAACGACCGTAACTTTTAATTTAGAACACCGATCATCAAAATTGTTTCACCAAAGTTCATATTTTTTTATCTTCATTTTGAGACCGCGTTTGATACCTTCTCGACGTAGTATTTGAAATCCGAATTTAATCGCAGCATTTACGCTAACACGATATCGCATCGTAGTATCGGTATCGATATGCGATAACGATATCGATCGCATCGATATCGTTCATTTAAGGCTTAATTCAAGTGACTACTTCAAGACACACACATCTGGCTCATATAAGGCTCATTTAAGGCTTAATTGAAGTGATTAATTATTAAGCCAATGTCAAGTTTATGTGGTTTTGATTGATAAAAGGAATATCATAGATTAACTTGATTAAGGTGTGTTGTTTATAACATGCAGGTTTAGTAGTTAATCACTTGAATTAAGACTAAAAAGTACATCAGACTAAAAGGTAATACATAGAAGAACAATACAACAGACTATAGATTTAGTACAATAGGTACATCAGACTAAAAGGTAATACATAGAAGATCAATACAAGTCTGAACTATCAGCCAAATTATAAGAAAGATATTCAAGTTCAAAGAACTAAATTATCATGCCCGGAATTCACGAGGTGATGAATTACAAGTTCAGTAAGCCTATGAACTAGGCCTATCTATTACATGATGATACAATGTAGATCAAAAACTTCAACACACCAAGGCACATAGTAAGCCTATGAACTAGGCCTATCTATTGTATTAAGGCACACAGATCAGCAGTATCAGTATCAGCAGTATCAGTATCAGTAAACAGTATCAGACTCATTTAAGGCTTAATTCAAGTGACTAATTCAAGATACACAAATCTGGCTCATATAAGGTTCATTTAAGGCTTAATTCAAGGGACACAATATCATATGCAATGAAGAGAAGAAGATGAGAATGCTCATTTTGTAAATGACTTTGTTAACAAATAACAAAGTACTAATTCAAGTCTCTTATTGACTAAGGCAAAACCAAACAGCAGAGATGTGCATATACAATCAGAATGTCAATTTCCAAATTTTTTGTCGGTCCTCATATATAAAAGCTCATTGACTGCAAAGTTGCCGATGGATAGGATTTGTAAACTAGTTTTGGACCTTTTTGCTCGATTTTTTACTTTTCTTCTGCTTCTGTTTCATTTTAGCAAGGCCGGCGGTGTGACTTTGACGTTACCAATAATAGCAGCAACAAGCTCTGGGTCTGTACATGCCTTCATCAGTTCCTTCTCTGTGCTTGTTGCATCTGACATGTGCCCAAACAAGTTCATTGTTGTCTTTGCGGCTGCACAAAAATTGAACAGTATCATTGCATCAAATTGATGAGTATCATTGAACTAAATATTTTTCTTTCCGGCATTTCATCGAGCAGCTGAAATTCGACAGCATATCATTTGGTAATCCAAGCTATTATATCTGAACTAACATAATCCAAAAAAAGCACCCATACTTTCTGACTCAATTTTTAGCAAAAGTAGCATACTAACACAAATTGATAAACATTAAACGAAAGCTAAGGACACCATAAGAGAAATAAAACCTGTACACAATCATACGGCAAAAGACTTGAGGTAAGAACAAGACAACTGATGAGAAACAAATTAATGATCATTATTACGACATTTTACCCCAATATTGATACCACTTTGAGCATTATTGTACCAATTTAAGTCAATAATTACTTAATTTTATCCAAATGTATAAGTAGTAATTATTATATAAATTATTGTATTTTACTAGGTTTTATACCGGTTTAGTGATATGTGATAAAAATATGATAAAAATTACTATATTTTATAAACGTTTTATTTTTCACTATTATGTTAAAACTAAAAATATCATAACTAAAGACTGTAATATTAACCTAAAAAGAGTCAGTAAAATTCAACGCAGTTTACGAACTTTTATTGTCAGATTTACTCGCGGTTCGTTTCTTTGTATTCGGTAAGAAAGATAAGATTTACTACGGAGACAGAACTAAAGACTGGATAACGAGACGAGAGTTTTGCCTGACTGAAGAAGGATTACTTGGAACCCAAGGCCATACTTGGAGCCCAAGGCCATAAAAATATTCCACATAACGACATGTTTCGAGCCTAAAAAGATGTATTTTGATGGATGGAAGAATGTGCCATAAGCTAACGAGTTCAAACGGATCAATTGTCCTGAATGCTTCTACCGTAAAATATCTACGACAGACATTTGACCCAACTTAGAGGCATTTTCTGGGGAAGCGTTCTTCATAAAAGTTGTAGATATTCAAATGAGCTTTCCAACTCATTTTGAATCACGTCAATTGGAGGTCTACAACTCAAGTTATGGCTATTTTATCGATAAACGCCGCAATAGAAACGCCGGGAAAAGTGGAGATATTCTCCCAACTTGATTATATTCTCCTAAGGGTGCATGTGAGGAGTAATGATTGATTCTAACAAACTTGCAAAATATCCATCGCCTATATGTATGTATGTATGTGTATATATATATATATATATATATATATGTATTTATATCTCCCCCTATAAATACCTCCCCTTCTTCTCCCATTTCCTTTGCCCCTCTTTTCCTCCTTCGTTCCTTTCTTTTTTCTTTCCTTCTTTTTGCATACACTTGTGTATATATATATATATACACACACACACACACACGCCCCAAAATATATATATATATATCTCTATATATATTTTCCCCTACCTCTTTCTTTTTATTTCTTTTGTGTTTTGGGCCCATATATATATATATATATATATATATATATATATATATATATATATATATATATATATATATATATATATATATATATCTATGTATGTATATATATATATATATATATGCATATGTGTATAAATAAATAGAGTAGTATCGTTGTAATGCTTGGATTTATGATCGAGGATTGTTGTCTCGGAAGCCGTTGTTACTTTCACGAGGATTAGGCCCCGATTCAGCAGTTGTAATCGGTAATATATTCTAATATTATTATGTTTACTATTTCTATTTCTATTTATATATTATATATGTTAATTATGTTAAGCTAAAAATATATCTAGCCAAGATATGAATCTGAATTAGTTAATCTTTTTGGTAAAATGGATGATCGACTCTGGTAATAATGATTAAAACCAATTATAATGAATCTCTTTCTATTTGCACTTAATGAAAGTAAAAATTGAATTAACCACTCGATTTTTACTAGAAACGTAATCTAATGAATTGACAACTCGTGATTAGAATACGAGATCGTAATAGAAAGACCGGAGGGTAAAATTGGCCGAGTGAAAACGTGACAACGGAATCCGATTTCCTACCCGGGGGCAGATTTATCTTGGGAGAGATAAATCTTATTAAAATTGTGCTCACGATATTATTACGTTAAAATCACCTGTTTAATGAATCAATCTTAAAATTGGCCGAATGACAAAACGGGAGTGACCCATGCTTAAGATGACATTGGACAGATGACTAGACGTATGACAATTTCATACGCTCGTGTGAGGAGGAATTGTCTAGCTTAGGAGTACACCGGTTCATATATAATTGACCTCCTTGCATCAAGGAAAAGATCCGTCTCATTTATTTCTACTAAAAAGAGATCGTAATTCGAACGTATTCTTGGCTAGATCTCAAAAATATCTATATATATCGTACTTATATTTATATATTTATTTACTTGTTTTACTAACATCTAACTATCTAACCCGATAAAACCGATAAAAGCGCGACTTAGATCGAGTTAATAATAGCTTCTTGGTGTTTAACCACACTTTGAATTAGATTTTCATTTCCCTGAGGATACGACCTGACTCACCAGACTAGCACTACAATTTGACCCGGTACACTGCCGGTAAGGATCGTAACACCTAGAAAAGGTCCGTCAGCTTTCTGGCGCCGTTGCCGGGGAAACGACGCTAATTCATTGTGTTCGAATGATTTCTACTTGTATTAGCTCAAAATTCTCGAGGATAAGTCAACACTCTTCTTATCACATTTCTTTTTTATTTTCCGTTGGTACCTACCTTCTTTTAGTTACCAATTTTCTTCTTCTACCAATTTCGAGTTATTTTCTATTTTCGATAGTAGAAAGTAAACGCGGTTCGTTTATTTTTGTTGGTACCTACCTATTGGTAAGATACCAATTAAAAAAAAAATTATAAATAAAAAATAAAAAAAATACACTCGGTAAATACCGAGAGAAAAAAAAATGTGGTTTTTTTATCGATTTCGTGTTATTTTCTATTCGATATTTTCTATTCCACAAGAATTGTCAAATCGAGTTACGAAAATGGTCGAAACCGTTGGTGAAACACCTGAACAAGGGATTGCTCATACTCAAGGGCATGGCCAAAACCTTAATCAGAATTTACCTCAACCTAATAACCAGAATCAGAATAATAGAAATAATCAGAATCGGAATAAGCATAATCAGAACCAGCCTAACCCGAGACCTATATGTGATCAGACCGTAAGAAGGTACCAGATTAATAATCCAATTCGTTTACCCAATAAAGGAGCAATTAATTTCGAAGTAAAATCTCATCTTTTTGGTTTAATTGACACAAGAGCCCAGGAGAAGATGATGAGGATCCACATCATCATCTCTATCTTTTCGAAGAATTGTGTAATACAGCCAAAAGTCATGGTGCTCATCGGGAATTAACGAGGATGTCTATGTTTCCTTTTTCTTTAAAAGGAAGAGCACGAGATTGGTTTCTGTCACTTCCACATCATTCATTGACTAGTTGGGAGGATATTCAAACCGAGTTCTTAAAGCAGTATTTTACTCGTGGTAGAAAATTGGAATTAATAGTCGAGGTTGCTAACTTTAGACAAGGATCTGAAGAAACGTTTGGGAATGCGTGGGAAAGATTTAAAAAGCTATTAAGAGCTTGTCCCGATCATGGTTATTCCTTAGATATGCAAATCCAACTTTTCTATCGTAAATTAAGGAGAGACTCACGTGCAGATGTAGATCATGCATGTGGTGGTTCGTTAATGATGAGTGAAGCCCAAATAGTTTACGATGCTATAGAAAAGATTTCCAAAAAAAATCGAATGTGGGAAACCGGTTCTAGCACAAGAAAAGTAGTATTTGCAGGAGAAAGTACATCGAATACAGATGTTCTAGCACACTTGGAGAATTTGAGTAGGAAATTTGACGGCTTATTAGCCAGTAAAACGATAAACTCAGAAAATATCATATCGAATGAATACTCAAGTCATGATAATGTGTCATTAGGGATGGAAGAACCAGAAAGTTATTCAAGGGAAAAGGTGAGTTTTTTACAACAGCATAGGAATTTGAATGATGCGTATTCAAACTCTTTTAATGCTATTAGAAGAGATCACCCTACTTTTCGTTGGTCTGAAAACCCTAGTAAGCAAGGAAAACCACCGTATCCAATCCAATATGAGAATCCATATAATAATCAAGTTTATCAAGGAGATACCTCGAATCAGAACCTACAATCATTACTTAGACCATATCCACAACATACCACTCAAAGCATACCAGTCACCCAAAGTTCAACTCAACCTAAAGGAGTTGATAAATGGGAAAAATTAATCGAAAATCTGATGGGTATGATGTCAACTCAAGCTCAAAATATGGAAATCATGATGACTTCTATAGGTACAGTCACTAAGGATATGAGTACGTTGAAAACATCTATAAGTGGACATGATACCGTAATGAGAATTGTAGAAGCTTCATTACGGAATTTGGAATATCATTTGAGTAGAGAAGAGGAACGTAAAAACGAAGAAACCTCCGGAGAGCCGCCAAGTAATACCGAAAGAAACCCGAAAGAGGTAACTGTTGTTATTACTAGAAGTGGAAGGATCTCGTGGAAGTAATGGATTAGAAAACATCGAATTAATGAAGTAGAGAATGATTTAGATGGTAAATATGAGAAAAACATGGAATCTAAAGAGGAAGAGGACATTATTGAAGATTTCCTAAGACAGAACGTATATATTGAACCCGGAAGTAAGGATGAGGAATGGGTCAAGGTTCCTAGAATATTGAAAAATCCAAGAATGAGTAGGACCTTGACCAATGATCATGTTGAGAATGAATCAAGTTTGGAAAGGCCAATTCAAACCGAACCCTATCCGGCTCAACCCAAATTCACCTCGATTCAATCTGATAGGGCAGCACCATATCCAGTGCATATTTTGAAGAAAAAGGTACAGAATGATAACACACAATGTCCTCAAAAGGCACAATCATTCCAGGAAGCTTTACCATCTTCGTTTAACGACAAGGGTAAGGGAGGTATACATTCTAACCCTACTTTAATTGATCTTGAATTACTCCCCCATTCCCCGAAAAAGGAAATCAAAGAGATAAAGTTGGATAAGAAGTATGCACATTTTCTTGACACTTTTCGGCACTTAACAATTAATAGCCCTTTCATCGATGTTTATAAGGGAGAGCTTAGTTTGGGAATTAATGATGAGCGCGTTGTCTTTAACATTTACAATTCATTGAAATATCCATGCACTACACTAGAATCATGTTCTTGTGTGGACCCTTTGTGTCCTTTTGCTGTGGATCGTACTAACACGCAGGTAATTGAAGAAGATGACTTCAGCAATAATGTAAAAGCTCACAAACCGAAGGCTCGAAAATCAAAGGAAAAGGTCAAGAATCGTTTGGATTGGTGGAAATTGTCTAACCTCTCGTTGGAGACCGGTATTAAATACGGATGCGGTGCATGAGGATGACTCACCACCGACATTAGAAAACCGGAGCGAAAAGTCTAGCTATAGACTATAAATATAGTAAAAACATGGTACTATCCTTCCTATTTACTCCTTAAGCATTTTTTTTAGTTAGTTCACGAAATTAATTATTACATGATTTTGTGAGTAAATGTTAGAAGTATCCTATTTTATTTTAGTATATTAGTTAATCATCATCATTTTGGTTGTTTAAGTTTGTCGAGCAAACGACGTTAACTAAAAGCGCTACCGGGAGGCAGCCCGTAAAAATGTTAAATATAATAATTACTCATACTTTGGATGATACTTTACGAATACTTCGGATTGATTTTCATTTTGTTTCACCAAGTCTCAGGATGAATGTTTGAATGTCATTAAAAAAGGGAATGATTAGGTGGTTATCCGAAAATCCCGATGGAGAAAAAAGAGAAAAATTCAAATGCGTCATTTCTTGGACTTAGGTTGTTCGAACGATTTGAAATAACCCTTGAGGATCCGGGTATAAAAGACTCGAGTTAATACTTTGTCATACGTTACATTTCATGATCTAGTCTCGTTTTAAATTTCAAATAACGTGTGACATGTATTAGTTCAAATACTATGGAATTGAGGAGGTCATAACTTTAACCCACCCACCCACCCTTTAATATCATCCGAGTATTTGTTTTGACTTGTTTTAGTGCACCATTGCTTTCCTAACAACTTATTTACACTCACTTTACATTGAGGACAATGTAAGTTCGTAAGTGGGGAGTGGAGTCGTTGGTCTAGCAATGGAATTAATGTTTATTTTGTATCAATAAATCCCTTAGTTTTCGATTTTTTTTCGAGCATTATTTAGTTGATTAAAATAAATTGTACAAGGCATATATTTCATGGATTTGAAGATATAATGATCAATTTGGATGTGTATAACCAACGTGAACCGTAAGTGCATTGTAATTCCAAATATATTTGTGTAACATGAATTCCTTCACGTAAAGCCTTTGATATTGAAGCGGAAAATTTTAAACTGTATCCATTCAGTATCCTAGTGGTTATTCTATAGATAATTGCAGTAACTTAGTACCTAACTTTTGAATGTGTACTGTGAATATCTGAAGGTTTGAATGTGATAGGAAGGATATAAGTTAAAGAAGAATACCAAATTAAGATGAACTATCTATATGTTGGTAGTAGCAACCAATGATTTGAGTGCAGTAGGGCGTTATCACGAAACGTCCTATATCACTATGAGGTTTAAAAGCTCCCGACTGCTGATGATAGTAGTCCAGCTAGGGTGTTATCACGAAACGTCCTATTGCTGGGAATGAAGGCATATGCTACAAATGTGAAAATTAAAAATAAAAAAAAATAAAAAAAAATGGAAATATGGTTGAAAACTTAGTTATCTTCTGACTATCCCCAGTATAAACTAAATGATATGCTTTAGGGATTATCCTAATAAGTACACGGAAAGACTTTGTGTGGAAATGTTACTGCCTATACCTAGGAAAGTCATTAGGTCTGTCTGAATGGATATTTGAGCGTTTGCTTGAATTATTCAAGAGAGGATAGTGGAAATTGAAAAGGCTTGTCACACACACACTCGTTATACATTTATATTGAGGTTAACGCCTGGTTGTAATTCTAATGGTTGCGATTCGGTTGTCCCTTATCTTATATCTTCATGAATTTATCTCTCATTCATTTTGTTTTATCGCTTGTTTTGCTCGAGGACGACCAAAAGCTAAGTGGGGAGTTGTGATGAGAGACAAATTAATGATCATTATTACGACATTTTACCCCAATATTGATACCACTTTGAGCATTATTGTACCAATTTAAGTCAATAATTACTTAATTTTATCCAAATGTATAAGTAGTAATTATTATATAAATTATTGTATTTTACTAGGTTTTATACCGGTTTAGTGATATGTGATAAAAATATGATAAAAATTACTATATTTTATAAACGTTTTATTTTTCACTATTATGTTAAAACTAAAAATATCATAACTAAAGACCGTAATATTAACCTAAAAAGAGTCGGTAAAATTCAACGCAGGTTTACGAACTTTTATTGTCGATTTACTCGCGGTTCGTTTCTTTGTATTCAGGTAAGAAAGATAAGAATTACTACGGAGACGAACTAAAGACGGATAACGAGACGAGAGTTTTGCCTGACTGAAGAAGGATTACTTGGAACCCAAGGCCATACTTGGAGCCCAAGGCCATAAAAATATTTCACGTAACGACATGTTTCGAGCCTAAAAAGATGTATTTTGATGGATGGAAGAATGTGCCATAAGCTAACGAGTTCAAACGGATCAATTGTCCTGAATGCTTCTACCGTAAAATATCTACGACAGACATTTGACCCAACTTAGAGGCATTTTCTGGGGAAGAGTTCTTCATAAAAGTTGTAGATATTCAAATGAGCTTTCCAACGCATTTTGAATCACGTCAATTGGAGGTCTACAACTCAAGTTATGGCTATTTTATCGATAAACGCCGCAATAGAAACGCCGGGAAAAGTGGAGATATTCTCCCAACTTGATTATATTCTCCTAAGGGTGCATGTGAGGAGTAATGATTGATTCTAACAAACTTGCAAAATATCCATCGCCTATATGTATGTATGTATGTATATATATATATATATATATATATATATATATATATATATATATATATATATATATATGTATGTATTTATATCTCCCCTATAAATACCTCCCCTTCTTCTCCCATTTCCTTTGCCCCTCTTTTCCTCCTTCGTTCCTTTCTTTTTTCTTTCCTTCTTTTTGCATACACTTGTGTATATATATATATATATATACACACACACACACACACGCCCCAAAATATATATATATATCTCTATATATATTTTCCTCTACCTCTTTCTTTTTATTTCTTTTGTGTTTTGGGCCCATATATATATATATATATATATATATATATATATATATATATATATATATATATATATATATATGTCTATGTATTATATATATATATATATGCATATGTGTATAAATAAATAGAGTAGTATCGTTGTAATGCTTGGATTTATGATCGAGGATTGTTGTCTCGGAAGCCGTTGTTACTTTCACGAGGATTAGGCCCCGATTCAAATAGCGGTTGTAATCGGTAATATATTCTAATATTATTATGTTTACTATTTCTATTTCTATTTATATATTATATATGTTAATTATGTTAAGCTAAAAATATATCTAGCCAAGATATGAATCAATTAGTTAATCTTTTTGGTAAAATGGATGATCGACTCGGTAATAATGATTAAAACCAATTATAATGAATCTCTTTCTATTTGCACTTAATGAAAGTAAAAATTGAATTAACCACTCGATTTTTACTAGAAACGTAATCTAATGAATTGACAACTCGTGATTAGAATACGAGATCGTAATAGAAAGACCGGAGGGTAAAATTGGCCGAGTGAAAACGTGACAACGGAATCCGATTTCCTACCCGGGCGATTTATCTTGGGAGAGATAAATCTTATTAAAATTGTGCTCACGATATTATTACGTTAAAATCACCTGTTTAATGAATCAATCTTAAAATTGGCCGAATGACAAAACGGGAGTGACCCATGCTTAAGATGACATTGGACAGATGACTAGACGTATGACAATTTAATACGCTCGTGTGAGGAGGAATTGTCTAGCTTAGGAGTACACCGGTTCATATATAATTGACCTCCTTGCATCAAGGAAAAGATCTGTCTCATTTATTTCTACTAAAAAGAGATCGTAATTCAGTAACGTATTCTTGGCTAGATCTCTAAAATATCTATATATATCTGTACTTATATTTATATATTTATTTACTGTTTTACTAACATCTAACTATCT
Source organism: Gentiana straminea (assembly GCA_036785695.1). NCBI lineage: Eukaryota > Viridiplantae > Streptophyta > Magnoliopsida > Gentianales > Gentianaceae > Gentiana > Gentiana straminea. The sequence continues at coordinate 6,612,343 of JAVUPR010000497.1, read as the reverse complement.
AACCCGATAAAACTGATAAAACTGCGACTTAGATCGAGTTAATAATAGCTTCTTGGTGTTTAACCACACTTTGAATTAGATTTTCATTTCCCTGAGGATACGACCTGACTCACCAGACTAGCACTACAATTTGACCCGGTACACTGCCGGTAATGATCGTAACACCTAGAAAAGGTCCGTCAACAACCCCGTGCCTATTAACCTCAAATGTTATGTTTTTATAAACCCATACGGCCGATCTTAATCCGAACCATTCACATAGCATTTTAAGTAGTATTTATGTATACTAAACAAATCAGGATAGCACTGGAAAAGCATGAACTTACACAATATAGAAACTTATGAACTGCCTAGATAGTGGTCTAGAAACCATTCAGAGTTCAGGGATCATATCAATTTTTCGTCCCAACAAGTGAAACGCTTCAATCCGATGCTTACAAAAATGGCCCTCGAAGTCTCCTCTCTCCCTCTTATTAACCACCCCCGTCAAACCCACCACCACCACCACCAAAACCACAATTCATAGAAGGTTCCTCATTTGAATTTACTTGTGTGCCTTTGGTGCTCTCACCAGATAAGCAAAAAAATTCACCAATCTGATATATAGCCCGCCGCCACCTCCACCATGGGAAGGAAGCTAGGCTGTAGCGTCCATATTAGTGACGAGAAGAGGAGGAGGAGCAATTACGTTGAATTTCTGAACGAAAACAGGATTGGGGAGGAATAAAGTACGTTGAATACAGGGGTAATTTAGTCCTACTAAAATTATTTGTCTTTATTGCAACTAAAAAAATAAGTGTGGATTAATGCTTAATTAAGAGAAGAAAAGTGGACTTATACTTAATTTTTCCGCCCAAATAATCACTCCCCGTATGGGATTTTTTTTTTCCCCGACAAATTCCCCGTATGTTTTAAATAGGTGATGACAACCTATTTTACAATTATTAATTGAAAATGTCAACCCAAAAAATCATTCCCAGGTGATTATGTAGTCAGGATGTATATATTTAACTAATTTTGTTAGGCGGGCATGCCTAAATTACAAGGCAAAAGTGTCTCAAATCCCATGAAGGTGTAACAAAAGAAAAATACTATTTCCGTCCTATATAAATCCATTTAGACTTTTCATATAGTTTAAAGTTAGTTGAATTGATTATGTGTTGTAACGACCTCAAATGTGTGTCTGGCAGCGCTAGTTGAACCATAAAGAATCTGGTTAACTGCTTAGAGCAATAAATGATCCGATCAACTGTTTAGATCGTCGTCAATGCTTGGTCTAAAAAAGCTAACCCGAGTTGACAATGCATTAATGTCTCACACTTATATGAGGTGAGAATTCAACTACTTTAACTATGCGAGACATTACATTCTCCCACTTCTAAACAAATGGCGTTCTCGCCAGGACTTGGCCATGACTGGTGATCCGGACTAGTCCGTAACAGAGGTAACTACAGCCATTTGCTGCCATGTGTAACTAATTTTAATGAAAAAGTTTAAATTAACTTTTAACCGTCGTTAATGCAATAGTTGTAAAGTGTTGAAAAGCTGATGAATATATTAAAAAAAATGAGGGGATAAAAAGAGAAAAAAAGAAAAGTAATAATTAAATACTTTAATGATATTCTAGATAAATTTATATTTTGAAACGTTGGTAGTATGTCTTCAACAAAGACAACCGATGCATGCATAATCCTTAAACATATAATATAACTTACTAATTAACAGACATAAGTAATAGTCAAGCATAATAACTTACTAATTAACAGACATAAGTAACAGTCGATTAATTGTAATACACACCGATAAGATTTTATGTTCGGTTTTAAATTGAAAACACTGAAAGGGTTCAATCAGGAGAGCTTATAGCAAACATTAAATTAACTTGAGGGAGCTAGGATCTTTGAAATGGCAAAACCCACCAAATCAAATCTCTTTCTGCCATGTTAATTAGCTGCATGAAATTAAAAGGAAATCAGATAATCAGATACAACAAGTTATGTTTCAGGCACGACCGTTGTGCAACACAACCTTCATCTGCATCCTTGCTTCTGATTATCAAGAATGCACATGAAGGTTGTGCAACGATTGTGCTCGTATCATTACTCTCGAGAAAAAGAGAGAGAGAGGGAGAAGGGAATGAAGAAACATACACGAGTTGAAGGGCGGTGGGGTCCTGGCGAGAATAATGCTGATTAGGTTCGAGTAGGTTGACAGGGATGAAGCTTCTAACATCATCAAATGAATGTGAAGCCATGGATTGATGATGATGATGATGATTATATTCAGATGCAGATGCTGGCATTAAGTTCATATGAGGATCTGTGACTCTCTCATTTTCAGCTATCTGCACCATGTCAAAGTTCTTCTACATTTAACGGTTCAATTAGTCTCCAAAATGTATGTATACAAATATCATTAATAAAAATACAAGTGTGGTTAGTACACTTTATGAATGAATAATAGTCCAAGTAGAATTATGATGTAGCATATTTGGGAGTTATTCCAAATATAGGGGTGGTGTGATTAATTCTTCCATACCCTTTCACACATAGCAGTAGTGTGTAGGGGTGATTTGGATGCATCACATCCGTCCTTTTAGTATAACCCACAAATAACTGTTATACAATCACTCCTCCCGTAGATTTCAATCAACAATAGTCACGTCTTGATTATAAAGTAATTAGCTACGTCATCTACAACTTGATTCTAGTGGCGCTATTCGAGCCATAATAGATTCAATAATTGTTTAAGTTCATCGTCTTTCCTTAGTCCAGTGGAGGACCTACATACAACCTTGCCCCTCTTGATCCGGAAAAATTACACTAATATATGTACTAAGCATATCGTTTGCCCCCCCCCCCCCCTTACCCGAGATCCCGCGTCTACTCCCGCCTTATTCTAAAATGATTGTTTCAAGTTACTAAGTTCATCATTTCTTAATCTTTCTTATATGTTGGTGGTATAATATCACACATTCACACATCACCTGCAACTCCCCACAACATGGGTGTAACTTGATTATTTGAGTCATAATGAATCTAAAAACTATATGGATTTATCGTTATCACTTGGCCTTAAATAGTTCACCAAAGTTACCAAGTCCATTATGTATGCTAAAAAAAAGAGAGAAACATACCCAATATTTAAGGTTTAGACATAATGTACTTTGTAACGCGAGTTAACAATTTTAGGTCAAACGAGGATAATAGGTCTCGGTAGTTATTGAATCCATTATAACTCAAGTAGTATTGTCGTAAGGAATTGTGTATTCAACATTGGTTTTTGATACCACCCATAACGCCCTAGAATATGGGCTAAGCGATGCTCTTTGGGTTATAATGGATCTAGAAACTAGTTAAGTTCATCGTCATTGTTACGCCTAAAATAGTTAATCCAGGTTATTAAGTCTGTTATGTCTTAACATTATACCTCCGTAATACTTATCTCATTTTTTCAACGTGTGATATTACAGTTATTGTCCAACCAGAAATATGAAAAAATAATTATTCAAAGATGGGACAGGAGATTTCAATCGATGAATAACGTTTTCACACTCCTACCAACGTATTGAAATCAATTGTGTTTAATATGTAAATTAACCATTTTCCCAAAAGATTAACCTTTTACAAGATATGATAATTCAGCATTTTACGATAGCAGATCACGTGTTTAAATAAACACACTGGAAGATTAAGAAGTGACAGAAACCGAACCTTAGCTCGAAGGTACAAGTTGGCATTCTGCAGTTCCATCTCCTGCACAAATATTTACATTCAGAATAAAATTTAGATCCCTTAAATAAAAAATAAATAAATTAGATAGGAAATATGAGACCTGCCATAATTTTCCATTGATTTATTATGTAAAAGAACCCTAATCATTAAGAGGTTCCCAATTGAAAAGAATATCTCAAACAGATCACTAATTTTTTTTTTTTTTTTTTTTTTTTTTTTTGGGCATATGAAATCTAAACAATTTTCTTATAATTTGCTTGAGGGGGGCATACTAAGCCCAACAACATATAAGAGAGGGGGCTTATCTTCAAAACATATGCTATTAGGCGAGGGAAGTCTAACTCTTTGTGTTGTAGACGACACAATAACAAGTGTCCACTATGGGACAATTTTAGAAGGGCAGATTAGATAGTCATCCTGTCATGTGAAATACCTATTCATGGCAAGTAATTTTTGTCCCTTTTTTTAGGAGGGAGTGGGAAGGAGAGGGTTGTGGAAAGGGAAGGGTATTTTTAGGGCGGAGATGAAAATCGAATCCTGGTTCTCAGGAGGAAATGCAATGACACCAAAATCCATTTCTCAGGTTTGTCTTTTAATTACGCAATATAATCAAATATAAACTCTCGATTACCTTTGCTCTAATATTATTGGTGTGTAACAGATACATATATACGGTCATTTTAAATGCGTAACAGACAAGTTATTTTGACACAAGCACACTAAACATATCATAAATGTCGATCGTCATACTCAGCCTTTTTTTATATATCGATTTTTTTCTAGTATTTATAATATATAGCAAAATGTATAGTATTGTTTATTTGCAACATATAGTACTGTTTTTCCCGAATCCAAAGGACAAAAAAAACAATACTATAGACTTTTCTGTTTAAAAAATATCTCTAGTATTATTGCCTCCTTTACCCAGAATCCATTATCTGTCACCGAACACAATTGCACATTCTGAATAATATTTTGTTCTGAGGGATGCAATCATAAATGACAAGAAATTATAACAACTTACTCTCTTCTGCATGAGCTCTATCTCAGCAAACAATAGTTCATTCTGCAAAATCATTCACCCACACACATATATTAGTTTAAAATAACAAAATACCCAAGAATGAATAACAATAAATCAAACAAAAAGTAAAAAGAGTAATGATACACGGGCACACCGTTGATCATGATAAGTTTACATATATCATGATCAATTTATTAGACACATCATAAGATTACCGTTGTGTCACTGGTTGTGACAGAACGGTTGTGCCAGTATCGTTACCCACGTAAAATGTATTTGTATTCCTACTTTTCTGGTGCGGATTTTGCCAATGGCTCTCTCAAGATTTCCTTCAATTTTCTTCAAGTTATTTGGCGGTATTGATTCTACTCCGTCCCCAAGCATGTTCCTAATTAAGAGAGCAAAAAATAATATCTCCATTAATTAAGTTCAATCAGGTAGCTAGAATATTTTAAGATTTTAAACTAAAAATATAGTAAATGAAGTATATACCTGTTTGCCTTTTGAATTTCTTTGATATCTTTCCGCAGCTTGTTGGATTGTTGCTGATAAAACTGACAAGGTGTGGCACATAAATTATTAGCCATTTCTAGTTTAGCAAAGAGCTTTACAATAAATTGTGTGTGCCACTTGTCTAAGATGCTCAGACTTTCTCTTAGCAAGAAACCTTTTGTTTGACGCCAATATATATATATATATATATATATATATGATCAAAGCGTGGTCCTATTACAAAGAGTCTAGGGCAATATGACACACAATGAAACATAAAACGGCACTACAGAGCCAATAAATAGGCTCAACACTTCAACAGTATAAATGGAAAATCGTTGTTGACGAAAAAGTTTGAACTCATTACCTCATCCCCTGATACCTTGTTGAATTAGCATCTTTCTCAAAAGTTATACCTTGTTGAATTATCATTCCTTCCAAAATCTTAAGTTATTGGGGAGAGAGCTAATTTACATGTTAAAAATATATGACTTCAATGTGCCCCATCAAGTGTGAGTATATAACAAATGGTCTAGGTCAACATGACGCACAAAGACAGATAAAACATACTACAAGGCCAACAAAGATGTAAACAATGTTCAAGACATATTGTGTGAAATTGTGTGAATGTTATTCTCTTAGTTTACACCAAATGCGAAACGATTCAAGGCATAATTCATTGATTAGCCGAGTAAATGTGATAGTATTTCATTAAGACAAGTTTAAAGCCAGAAGGTACCCCTCATTATGCAATATTTTTCCGTTTTACTTCTTTTTGACGTTTGCAATGCATATGCAATAATTTATACATGTGGGGATTGTACGAGAAACAACATTGTCGAATAGGTTTGAACATATTGTACCACAAGAAAGTGTATAATGTATTGTTAAAACTCTAAATGCTAAAATTGATTTGTTAACTCATGGTGTACAACCTATTTTGAAAATAAATTTAGATAAGCTTCATTACGAGTTAATGAGAGATTATAGTGCATTAAATTTTCCGTAATACGTAGATAGTGATAAGACTTTGAGTCACTTAATTTCGTTATCGGGTGAACGAGAAATCACAGCTCAAATGGAGAGTAAATGCTTGCGAGATGGGCTTATCATTGATTTTGGGGCTACTGATCATATCACTTTTGCTCTATCTAATATGTTTGATGTTGTTTCTGTGGTTAATCTTTCTGTTAAATTGCCAAATGGTGCATCTGTTATGGTTACTCACACACGAAAAGTTAGGATTAATGACCACTTGATTCTACACAATGTTTTTTGTATACATACATCTAAGTATAATCTCTTATATGTTAGGAAATTAACTGTTGATAGTTGATGGGAGTCAACTTTACTGTACTTTGGTGTGCAGTTTAACCCCCGTTTATCATTTTATTGGCATGTTTTGGGTTGATATAGACCTGTTTGAGAGTAATATCGAGAGTTATAAGCACGGGGAGTTAAACTGTCGTATCGATAGTAAACTCCGTCTTTTTAACGATATTTGACTCTTTTCCGAGCACTTTTGTCTTGCGGAATTATGCGTGGTGTTTTGTTAGTGTGTTTATTGCAGGACTTAGGTGACTCGAGAGCCCGGAAGGCGATGTTTTGGGATGAGAGACGTGTTCGTGGCACGAAAGTTGAATGAAAGTGAAGAAAAGTCATGTTTGGAGTGAAATCAAGGCACACTGGCGTTTGCCCTACCCCAAACTAGCGTTTGCATCAAGGCTAGGCCAAACTGGCGTTCACAGAGTTAACACTTGATTCAGAAAGTTAGAATTTTGGCCAGCCGAGCGTCCAAATGACCCCCAAACGCACGTTTGGATGGGTTCAGCCCTATTCAAGAAGCTCATATAACACAAACGGGCGTCCAGGGTACACAGACGAGCGTTTTACCTCATGACATGAGTCATCAAACGAGCGTTCAAGATGAGGCTAACGCTGGTTCACAGAAGATGAAACCCTAATATCATTAAGATTCCCAGGCAAACTAGCGTTTGCCAAGACACAAACGGGCGTTCAAGACCGACAGTAGCAGATTTTTGACCTACACTATAAATACGCAGCTCATTCAGCCCCTATTCATTCTTGGCCGACTTTAGACATTTCTTAGGCGATTTGGGGGCGATTTGGGGGCGATTTTAGTGAATTTTAAACATCCATTGATCCCTTGATCACATAAAGTACATCCTTTGATTCTACACACTTGTTATAGCTTAGATTTACTTTTCAAGAACAAAAGATTCGACTTTTGGATCGCTTTTCTCTTTGGTATTTTCTGGATCAGATTTTCTGCAAATTATATGGTAATGACTTCGTTCTTATTTAATGTCTTTAGTTTGATTTCAATTTCTATTTCATTTATTAGCATAATCATGAGTAGCTAATTGCATGTGTAGCCGAATTATGTGAAAGCTAGCAAAAACCCTAAGGGGGATGAGATAGGGAATTGTGTAGTGCGTAATTGAATGTTTAAACGATTAATCCACGTCCTAAAACTTATTTTGACATCTTTGAATTAGATTGATCACCTAGTTCACTATCACACATATCAAACTTATAGATGCATTTTGTGGTGAGATGTGGGATAAGGGGTTGTAGGATCGTTGTGTAGATTCGGCCTAGTTGTTAGGTCCGTGTCCAATACAGAGGTTTGTCGTCGTTGTTCGAGCACCTCTAAAACTTAATCGTGTTAGGTTAATCAGTTTTCTAAAGGGAGAATTAATTAACTTCACATAGGGTGGTTAGATCGAGTGTTCAGTCTAATTACTAGAATTAGGAGTTGGCACCCGTGGATGTCGTTAAACTACATTGGATAGGTAGGTCGGTTAAGACACGTTCCCTGTCAAGTCCTTCCTTAAGGGTAAAAGTAGCTCGTGGGATCATAGTTCGGCTATACCTTTTAATATCTAGAAGTACATCGTTAGTTTAATCTTTACTTTTGCATTAATATAATATCCTCCCACCATATTTTGACCTGAACTAAGTTATATGTCGGCTTTGGTACTCAGACATTACTCCCTGTGGATTCGACCTTGTGACCACTATACTACCGTTGACCCGATACTCGGCCGGTTAAAGTTAGCGGTTAAGTATTTTGCTATCAATAGTCAATATTCTAATTCTTTTAGTGCTGACAAGAATTAGCTGAAAATTGGTTTAGCTGAATTGCACAATGACCTATAAATATTGACCACAGATCTTCCAAAGCCTTCTTCAAATAGTGTTAGTTATATCTGTATGTCCTGTAATAAGTCAGATTCTCTGCTATGGCATGTTGGGGAAGGCCATCATTCACTTGAAAGGATGAAGGCCTTGATAGTTTTGGATTCTAGAATAAAAGTTCATATGAATGATTGTACTGTTTGTCCTTTGGCAAAACAAAAGAAGCCTAGTTTTCCTATTAGTGTATCTACTACTACTTCTTGTTTTGATCTTATACATGTGGATATATAGGGTCCTAATAGGGTTCCCTATGTGGATGGTGAATATTATTTTATGTCTATTGTTGATGATTACAGTAGATTTACTTGGTTATATCTCATGAAAACAAAAGTTGAAGCTGATAATTTGTTACAGCAATTCTGCATTCTTGTTCAAAACCAGTATGATATATGTGTTAAGAATATTAGGTCTGATCATGGAGGTGAAATTAATATGAAAAACTTTTATAAACTTAAGGGCATTGTACACCAAAAAGCTAGTGTTAGAACACCCAACAAAATGATCTCATTGAAAGAAAACATCAACATATACCAAATATTGCAAGAGCTTTGAGAATTCAATCAAATGTGCCATTAGATTATTGGAGTTACTGTGTTAAACATACTTAATAAACATTAGGCCTACACATTTACTTAGTAATAAAACACCCTATCACTTGTTGTATGGTCAAGAACCTACCTATGATAATCAGAAGGTGTTTGGTTGCTTATGTTTTGTCTTTACTCAGTCACAGGGCGGGGGTAAATTTGACATAAGAAGCACTATATCTATCTTTTTAGGGTATGAACCTCATATCAAAGGTTTCAAAGTTCTTAATCTAACAAATATGACTTTTTCTGTCTCTGGAGATGTGGTTTTCTATGAGCAAACTTTTCCCTTTTCTAATGGTACTAATCTTTTGTCTGATGATGCCATATGCATAACATTGCCTGTGTCAAATTCTGATCTTGATGGTTCTGCCAATCCTACTGAATCTTTGGAGCACCCTACTCATGACAATAATCATCCTTCAACGGATTGTGCTCCTCTTGATACACATGAAGATCACCAGCAACAAAGGAGGTCAACTAGAAATAGATTTGCTCCTACTTATTTGCAAGATTATGTTTGTCAAAATCATGCACACGGGACATCACCCCACACACTTGATACTGTGATTTATTATGCTAATCTTTATACTTCTTATCAAGGATTTATTAGCAATATTAACACAGAACCTTCTACATATCAGCAAGCTGCACAAGATCCTAACGGGCAAGAAGCTATGGATAAAGTTGGAAGCCCTAGCAAAAACAAATACTTGGACACTTGTTAAACCTCCAAAAGGCATAAAACCCATTGGATGTAAATGGGTGTAAAGAATTAAAAGAAAATCAGACGGAAGCATTGAAAATACAAATCTAGACTGATGGGTAAAGGTACACTCAGATAGAAGGCATTAATTTCCTAGAGACTTTTTCCCCAGTTGCTAAACAAACTACCATCAGACTCTTTATGGCTTTAGCAGCTCAAATGAGTTGGCATTTACACCAAATGGATGTAAATAATGCTTTTCTACATGGTGTTTTGGATGAAGTGATGTATATGAGACCTCCCCTATGTCTACAAAGCAACGGTATGGTCTGTAAGCTCAATAGATCTTTATATGGTTTAAGCCAAGCAAGTAGGCAATGGAATGCCAAATTGACTCGGCGAATGGTTATAGGCAGTCTCAAAATGATCACAGTCTTTTCACTAAAAGGAACAGGTTCTGATTTTATAGCTCTCCTAGTCTATGTAGATGATATTGTGACAGGTTGCCTAAGTCTACCAGCAATCCAAAAGCTCATCGATCAGTTGCAGAATGCTTTCACAATCAAGGATCTAGGAGAACTTAAAAACTTCCTAGGGTTTGAGGTGGCTAGATTTAACTCTGGTATTGTGATTAATCAAAGAAAGTACTACTGCTTGGACTTGTTAAGGGAATTTGGTTTTTTAGAATGTATACCAGCCTATACACCTATGGATTCCTTTAAATACCTAACCTCCGTTAAAGCTCCACTCTTTCCTTCTAACACTAAATACAGAAATTTGGTAAGCAAATTATTGTATCTGGGAAATACTAGGCCATATATTTCTTTTGCGACACAACAGTTATGTCAGTTTTTAGATAAACCAAATGTAGCACATATGAAAGCAACCCACAGATTGCTTAGATTCTTCCCTAGTGCAGGCTCAATATCTCGTAAAGCCTTCAGTGAATCAGACTAGGCAGCTTGTATCAAGACAAGAATATCAGTGACTGGTTATTTGGTTTATCTAGGAGATGCCCTCATTTCATGGAAATCTAAAACGAAGCCTACGGTTTCTGTAAGCTCAAGTGAGGTAGAATACAGAGCCATGCCCATCAAAGCTTGTGAGATCCAATGGCTCATATATCTCCTTAAAGATTTTCAGATTGCTTACACAACCACTGTCCCTATGTATTGTGAATTTGTGATAGTGACAATGCTCTACATATTGTTGAAAATCCTGTCTTTCATAAGCCTACTAAGCACTAGAGATAGACTGTCATTTTGTCAGAGAAAAGCACTCAGCAAAGGTGCTCAAACCACTTCATATTCACACTGAACAACAGCCTGCTGATATTTTGACAAAACCAGTAGACAATGCCACTTTTACAAGACTGTTGTAGGCATTTCCCTTCAAAGACATCTACCATACTTAGTTGAAGTTAAAGCAAGGAAATATGTGTTTTTTGCAAGCCGTCCATGTCTCCAAACTGAAGCCATGAGCAACTTGAGAGGGGTGTTGAAGTTAAAGAAGAAAGAGGTGTTTTTTGCTCATTCAGGCATTTTATCAAACACCTACAACAAGGATGTGATTACAACTTCTAGAGTTTGTTACAACTGCAATTGAGCTCCACCAGCCAATAAAACAACAATTGAGGGTTCAGGGGTTCAATAAGAAGTTCCAGTTGTAGTTCTACATTGCTAGTTTCTTGTAATTCGTTCATCAGGCTTTACCCGCATTTTGTCATATTCAAAAATGGTTAACTTCATCTTCTTGTTCTAGTCGAAGAAGTTTTCTGTAAATTCTGCTCGTTTATTCTATTCCTTCAAGTTCTTTTGCATTTTTAACAAATGCTCCTTGAGAACACTCATTTTAAAACAGCTTTCGGTCTCTTGCATCCTTGTATCTCTGTTCAATTTACTAACTTGACCACCAGAGACTCAAGTTCCATCAGATGGGAATTCACATTAGAAGCCCTATATGGTGCTCTATCCCAAAAATAAAGATAAAAAAGTGGAATTTTTACTCAAATACATCCACAACAGAAGCCTTATCACTATTTATTTTTAAGGTCAATGAATAGTGTATCCTCGTTTGTGGAGCACTATCCCTATTTTAATAGTATTTTGGTATAAAGATAGGGATAAGGATGCTGTTATGGAATGTCTTGAATTGGTATGTTGCAAAATAGTAATATGTATCATTTTATATTATTTTAGGGATGAAAAATAAAGATGAATGCCCTAAGACCGATAAATTTTCTTAGATCTGCCCGTTGTCAAGATTCACCCGTTGATAGGGTCCGAACCTAATCGTTGGGTAATAACTTTATTAATTTGTTCATCTATTTGCAACTTTAACCATAAATAACTCTCACTTAAGGGCGGACTCATGTGGTTTAGAGTGGGTCCAGTTCTCCTTGTCAGATCCGCAAAAAATTGTATTAAAAAAACGATATAGTATTGTTGATAAAAATATGAAAAACTAATGTCCTATTGGATCTTTGAATTTGTTCTGATATCTCCATTGAAATTTTTTTATGAGTCCGCCGCTGCTTCACCGGTAGAAATGTTGGATGATGTTGCTTAGGTTGATGGTTAACTTAACACAACCCTCTTCTTTAAAAGAGAGAGGAACAAAAAATAAAAATAAAAAATATAAAGAAAAAACAAAACAAACAAACGAACACCAAAATTAAGAAAGGTAGAAATAAGATGAAAAGTAGTAAACCTGAGTGTTGGCTTCGGAAACAGATCCAGAATTGGTGGTATCAGCACAAGCTTTCTTATACCTTTCAATAGTACCTCTAACACTGCACCCAACACACACAGAAAATGTTATAACAGGTGGCAAACTACAAATAGTATTTGTTTTGTTACTTTGAACAGAGAAAATAAAAAAATTAAAAAATTATAGCCTAGTTAGGAGCTGAACGCTGCTCAAAATTAACTTTCAGACCCACAATTTTCACCGGGTTATTGCAAAAATATATAAATAAACCATTCGCTAAACACAAATTTTAGTTTGGTCTGAAAGTTAATTTTGTATCATATTCAATAGAATTTATGAATGTGTGTTAGGATTTCCAATTTGTAAAAAAAACTAATCCAAAATTTAAATGTTGCTCCTTTTTTAAGCAAGCGCGACATAATAATTTTGCAGGAATAAAAACATGTAATATTTCACCAGATAATGACTTTCACAAAGTATAACATTTTGAATATTTAGAACCCTTAATTTGAATTAGATAGTAGTAGTAGTAGTAGTATATATATATATATATATATATATATATATATATATATATATATATATATATATATTTTTTTTTTGAGGAAGTAGTAGTAGTATATTAAATTCATTTATATTTAGGAGAAAATGAACGACCACGGAATTTGTTTTTTTTTTTACTTCACTTGTAAAAACAACACACGTGGATATATTTGAACCACACAGATTTATTATGTGATGAAATTATATGGTTCGGATTAAAAAAAAAATAAGAAAAGAAAAACAGGTCTTTTCATTCTATCAAGTTTAAATGTTCCTAGGAAATGACCCATAAGAACAAAAGGAAAAAAAAAAAAAAAATAAAAATTTGGGACTATTTGAAGGTATACTAAATATATACTTTTGTCTGTTAAAAACGAGGATTCAGCTTCTTGGTCTAAACAGCCGTCACTGTTGAGGTCTTTGATGCACAGTGAAAGATTGAAAACACAACATATAGAAGATATACATAGGACTTTCAATCCCCAGACAAGCTATAAAACCTTAATTTTGTCGAGCCACTGATTGGCTACCCTCTGCCACGTTGGTAGAAGATGCCACATTATGATTGGCTTGACTATTCATGTTTACTTGTACTGACACGTGGCGGTAACCCTTTTTACCCCATGGACATTACCCTCAAGAACCTTTCTTTTGCCCACCTCGATCCCTTCAAAATCCCGAAATTGCTTCCCTAGTACAGTGATTCTTTGCCCTATACACGGGATCTCAGTTACCCCCCCCCCCCCCTCCTCACGCAACCCCGCCCTTCACCTCATTTCCCCCAATTATTATTTTATTTTTTATTTTTTTATTTTTAGTTTCTTGTCTGTCTTGAATTGGCTCGGAAGAAGTTGTTTGCTTGCCAGAAGAGGCAAGATTAAAAAAAAAAAATGTAGCTTCTTTAAATGTAAATAAATAAATCCCATTTGCTCCATCAGTTTAGTTTACCCTTTTCATCGATTAATTTTTTTTTAATTTTTTTTTGTGTTCTTTTGCAGGGAAATTAAAGGAGATGAAGTAAAGAGACATTGATGAGAAAATGAGGAAATTTCTTGAATAAAAACTCAAAAGGGCTTGCTTTGCTTTGCCTTGCCTACTCTCAGGATCCAGATTTTGAGATTTGAAGCAAATCCAAAAGACTCAAAAAGAGAGAAAGTGTAAGTGTAAGGAAAGAGAAAGTATGTAAAAATTTCACATTTTGAAGAAAAAAATTTAACTTAAGTGCAATGATGAAAGCAAGTGGTAATTAATCAGAAGAATCTAACAAGATCTGTAGATTTAGGAAAAAAATTCATTATTTTAAGATAAAATTTGACTCAAGTGGGATGATGAAAGCAAGTACTAGGAAGGGATATGACACAAACACTCATCACTTGTCTGCAAATCTAAAACTTAAAATATGATGTCTGACTCTGACATGACCAAAGTTTCTTTGGCTAACTTGTGGAGATTTTACTTGAGCTAAAGCTATCTAGTAATTAACCCTCATAATTTAAGTTCAAGACTGCCCTTTTTTTAAAAGAAGTTTATCAAACCCTAGGATGTAGGTATATATTGTAGCTCTTTATATGATTATATTAAAAGGGCAATTATTAAAGACCCTTGTGGTAATATAACCCTAAAAGGGATTTAACACACTAAACAAGGGGTTATGTTGAGGTTTAATTTGCAACCTAGCTTTTATAGCCCTAAAGTTTGAAACTTTATAGGTTTACAGCAACTGTCATTTCTTATGTCTAATGGGAACTGACTAGTTATTAAGGATTTGTCACAAGATAAGAGGGGAATGGGCAAATGAGAACAGGACAGCTTAGTACCAAACTTTCTAAGCTGACAGAAGACATGTGGGGAGGGGAGAGAGAGAGTGTTCTAAAGAAAATTGAAGGAAAGAGAGAATGAAGACAGAGAAAAAGAAGAAAGCATCTCTCCCACAGAGGAAAATGGCAAAACTTGCAACAATGAAGAAACAAAAGAGACTGATTTCAAAAGCCTCTTATAATTCCTTTTACTAAAAAATCTATTGTTGTCTTCACAAGGAGCTGTTTATGGCACTGCTTTTCTTTGTCTTTTTGTAACAGATCTGTGTCCCAAATTCAATCTAAAGAAACAACTTAGGAGGAGAGAGGCACAACAAGCAAAAAAAAGGGAAATGTTACAAGACTCATTAAGGAAAGAACACAGAAGGAAAAGAAAGAAAAAAATTTTGTTAAGTGAATCTTTGTTTCTTACAACTCTTATCTAAAAGCAACTGTATTATTGGATTTCTTACTGATCATCTGAAGAATTAAACCTTTATGGCCCCTTTGACAGAAGAAGTATCTTTTAAATCATCAAACAAAAGATTCTTAAACCATAAAAAGAAGAAATTATTGAAACTTCATGAAAGCAAGTAAGTATTGAAAGAAGTTAGCAGCCCTACCTAGCTACCTGTTGAGAAAGCTTTCAAGAAATTAAACTGTATTTTTTTTTTTTTTAATTGTTGATGAGATCTCAAGAAGAAAAGAGGAATGAAAAAACTGAACCTGCTGCTAGCATATTCATAAAGGCGACCACGGGTTGAGAAGACAATAAGAGCAACTTCAGCATCACAAAGAACAGATAATTCATAAGCCTTCTTCAGTATGCCATTTCTGCGCTTGCAGAAAGTGACTTGTCGATTCGTAGTGTTTTCTATCCTCTTGATCTCTATCTTTCCTCTGCCTGATTTCCTCGACGAAGACGAGTCGAATTCTTGGCTAGGAGGATAATCCATCATCTCCAAAGAGAGCTGAAATTAGCAAAAGACCAATTCAATGATTTTGTTAGTTTATGTCACAAAGCTAATAGCCTTAATTAGGCAAATGGATGTATATATTCAAAATCAAGCAAAAACAATAACTTTGTACAGGAATCTCTAGTAAGAAAAATTAAGGGGTGGGGAGATGAGATGATGGTAAAAGTAAAGTAAATAATTTATTTATTTAGTCTTGAATTGAATTCACCATACTTTGTTGGTATGGAGCTGTGAACAGAAGAGGGGCAGAAAATGAAACTCAGCTGCTATAGGAAACAAGTATTTATAGAATGAAATAGACCCCTCAACAAAACTCTATTATTTTTGTTGTGTGGTAACATTTACATACACTAATGCATTATGCATGTATATATAATACATGTTTAGTCCATATGTATATCATTTTGTTTTTGTTAGTCAATAGTATTGAGAAAGGGGTATGGATGTCTGCTTTCAGACTCCATTAGGCATCACCCATCTATTTTCTTTTAATTGGGAAAAATAAATAAAGGGAGTGAAATAATGAGATGTGTGCTTTAGGAAGGTGGACATTAATGGGGGCGGAATGAGACGGGGGCCTATAGAAAGATGTTGCACTCAAAGCATAACTTGAATTGGAAGTTGAGAGAAACTAAATAATGGAACCTTTCTTTGGCGATATTCCAAAATCTGCATAGGGAAATTAGGGGTGATTCTACTTCCACACAAACACTCGTTCACAACGAGCGACGTATGACATTTTTACATCATTGATAATAATAAAGATATCACTGATCATGATACAGTCGGCACGTGTAGAACTCGTGACATACTAAGTTGTTGTGCATGATTTCCGGATAAACAATAATGTATTGTTTTAAATTCAACAAAGCGTCATTTATCATCTATCATTTTATTTGCATTGTATTACGAATTTAAATGTATATATATCACGAAAAATCTGTAGGGCTCATTTATGTGGCTATAACACTCGGTGTATAAGAGTAATGCACAAGATGATTGAGTTTATGGTGATACTTCTTAAAGATTGGGCATGTGGTAAAATTAACTGAAGTTTGGGATCTTACAATCAATCCACCATTAGTGCCCCAGAACATTTGGAGTGTTACCGCCTTATCCAGGCCGTAAGTGTGTGACACCTTAGTGGTTGTACTTACATGTGATGAGATCACGAAGGACCGGGACTGGTTCAACATGATGGTCTCGTAGTAATTCTGTGACGAGAGAATCTAATTGTATCACTTGATGACCATTTATGGATTTAATTTTTTATTTTGATGTAATTATAGACTCGTGTCTTTTCAGGGATAGTGTTTGATGTCACGGAAAAGTTAGCTCTGTGTAGTTTTCCCAGTCCTGTCCATGTTAGCATTATTCAGGGATTGATAGCCAGGAATGTAAGTCACAAAGATGAAGTATATTCATTCTTTTGGAAATAGAGAGACGGTTCCTTTGGTTTTTAATTTTTGAACTGATCGATGTGTGAATCTTTGATATGATCATGTATATCGGTCACTAGTAAATTATTTGTAGTCGAAGATAAGACATTATGAAGATGTGGTACATACAATGCCTTTCACCATTATGAAGAGGGTATTGTTCCTATTTGTGCAAATGGATCTTTAAGAGAAAGACCGACATGGATGATAATGTGATAACCTACAAGGCTAGGTTAGTGGATAAAGGTTATAAGCAAAGGCAAATTAAGAATTGACTATGATGTAACATTTTCACCAGTAGTCATACTTAAATCAATTATTAGGATTTCTCTTGATATTGAAACATACATTGATTATGAGATCAAATAGATATATGTAAAACAACTTTCCTTAATAAGAATCTATCTAGGGATGTGTATATGACACAACTTGGGGTTTCACTACGTACAGATTATGCGCAAACGGTGTGCAAGTTGGAAAGGCCTATTTATGGACTCAAGGAAGCTTTTCGAAGTTGGAATCTTCATTTTGATGAGATGATCAAAGAGTTTGATGTTATCAAAAATGAAAATGAGCTATGTGTTTGCAAGAAGTTTACTGGGAATGCAATAGTGTTCCTTGTGCTATACGTGGATGAAATAATGCTTGAGGAAAAGACATTCCAATGCTACAATCCTTTAAAGTTTGGTTATCCAAGAATTTCTCTATGAAAGACTTACGTAAAACAGACTATATTCTAAGAATCAATATCTAAAAAGATAGATCTAATCAGTTGATTGGTCTATCACAATACATCTATATTGAAAAGATGCTAAGCAATACAAGAGAAGATTGTTTCCCATGTCTCATAGGGTCTATCTATCTAAGGACATGTGTCATGTGATAAATGATGAGATGGCGCTCATGTAGAAGATCATGTATGCATCAACTATTGGATCTACCATGTATTCCATGTTGTGCATTAGACTTAATACACTCTGATTGTCATGAGCTGATATCAGGCAAACCCTGGTGAGGGTCATTGGTTTGCTGTCAAGAATATTCTTAAGTATATGAGAAGGACAAAGGATATATTCCTCGTTTATGAAAACTCGGATTTGGTAATTCGCAGTTATACATATGCAAGCTTTCAATCTGATAGAGATGATAGCAAGTCGTAGTCTGGATTTGTGTTCACACTTAATGGTGGAGCAATTAGCTGAAAGAGTTCTAAACAAGAGAGAGACTACCGAAATTCTACAATAGAAGTCGTGTACGTTTCAGCCTCAAAGACATCAAAGGAAGCGGGTTTGGATTAAAAAAAGTTCATTTTTTATATTGTTGTGGTTTGAAACTTGTGTGATTATGGGGTATGTGTTCTGTAATTTGGCATTTTTTATAGTTATTTAAATGACTTCGCCACCGGAGTTTAGGTCGGTGGATTTTTTTATTTTTTTTTTTAAATTCTAGAATTACTAGAAATTTTTAGTTTCGGGTTACTACAATCTCCCAACAGAATTTATTGCCTTGTCAATGGAAGTTGTCAAAATGTGATCGACTCTTAAATTCAACATCTTACCTTCCATGTTTAACACACCTTAAGAATGCATTAATTGGTCGCATATTCCATTTTCCCAGATAATTTGTTGTAAACATGAAGACTCAAAGTAAATAAAAAATTGATAAAATAAAATTAAAATAAAAATAAGAAGTGTTCGACCTTTCATCTAAGAGACGGAGCATCTAAAGTCTTACACCCAGCTGCTCCTAGCTATCAATATGAATCTTAAAAACACAGACGACTCAACATCAACTATGTACACAAAGATGTGATTATTCATCAATATCAAATACCTCTATGGAATTATGGTTGTAAACGAGTCGAGTCGAGTCGAGCAATTTCAAATATTCTCAAATTTAAATTCGAGCACGAGTATATCGAACTCGAGCTCAATCTAAGATTCATGAAGTTTTAAATACTCGAACCGAGTTTGACTTTTTCATCGAGTTTATAAAGGCTAACAATTTTTTAAATTATTTCGAGAATATTTTAAACTATCACATTATAATAACAAAAGTGTTATTCTGGACATTTATTATACTAGCAAAATGCACGTCGTTGCACGTGTTGGTTAAATTGATATATTGAAATGAAATTTAACAACATTTAACATTACACATTGTTAAGTACGTGTTTAACTTATAAAATAATAGTATAAAGAATAATGATAACCTATATGAGTTGATTATTTCAATTGTAAATTCAATTATGGAATAAATATCAATACAAATAGAATCTAAACAAAATAAAATTATAAATACGTCTATTGTTACAACATAATGAAGCATATAAGAATGGATACTTAAAAATTTAGACAAATATCCAGACATTTATGAGTGCTGGATTCAAAGGCAATCGGAAATTTCTCAACAAATTGTTCTTTGTAAACGGTCATAAAACCTTTTGGAGGTTTAATTGGCCCTCTTATGTGTATCGCCTTCAGGAGGTTTAACTGTGCTAGCAAAATGCATGTGTTTTGCACGTGCTAGGCTAATTTTTTTAATATACCTATATTATTGACCATGCACTTAATTTTTAAAATAATTATATGTTAAATACAGTAGAACCTCGATAAATAAATACCCTCGGGACCAGAAAAAAATATTCGTTTAGCGAGTTTATTTATTTATCGATAAATGAATATATTATTCATTTATCGATAAATGAATATTTATTCATTTAGATAGTATTTTTACAATTTTCTTTTTTTTTTCTTATTATTAGTATTTTTACCTATAATGTATGGTCAAAATTCTTATGAAAAACCTAATTACATTCATTTTCTTTAGACTCTAGATTAGGAATACATGCAATATATGTACGGACTAAGTATGTACAATGTATTATGTATTGCTATATCACTATAGAAATGTGATGGACGTCGAACATATTTTGAACTATCCTAACGAGAATGATGCAGTTATGGAATCGCCTACCGACAAAGAAATTATTGAATTTGTACTAAATGATGAGAATGATCATGAACCAGATGATAGTAGCGTCATACCAAATATGTCATCAAAATAGGCCTGTCAAGCAGTAGTCATCATACAAAATTATTTGCTACAACAAGAGTAAAATATTCCAGAAGTTGTGTATGCATTACAAAAAATTAGGGATGTGATGCATTTTGGTGGAATGAAAAAACAAAAACCTTTAGATGCATTTTTTGAGAAGAAATGGCCTTTTATATGAACATTGTTGATTAGATGAAATATTTTTGTTTAATATATATATATATATATATATATATGGAATTTAGTGATTATTCATTTATGTTTACATGGGGACTTTAAGGACTCGATTTGTTTTATTCGTTAATGCATTTAGCGAGGTTATTCATTTAGCCCATTGGCCCAAGCCGGGACCGGAGAAAATTATTCATTTGACGAAAGTTATTCATTTATCGAATATTCATTTATCGAGGTTCTACTATAATGACAATTGTTATACAGTAACTTTATGCTTGGTAGAATTAATTTATTTCTCTTAGTCATAGACATTGAATCAAACTTGTCATGTTACATTTTCATTCTTTTAAATACGATAAGGTTTTTAAGTTATAAAATCATGTATTTTATTGGTATCGAATGAATGTGTAATGTGTCCAACAAATGTGTAATGTTTTAATTACGTATATTCTATACTTGCATTCGATTACAACTGCAAATACTCTTTGTTAAATAATTTATTGCCGGTCAAATTTAATAATGTTAAAGACAGAGGATCATTAATTGTGTCACGTGTGTATTAATGAATTATATTTATTCTAAGATAAACTAATTGTACGAGCGAAAAATTGTACGAATCTATTTGAAGGATATTTATATTGTTCGTTTAAGTATTATTAATGCGTTATTCCACACTTTTGTGATGATATTTGCCTCTTCTTCTCAAGTGTTATAAAGTGGTTGAACTTGGCCAGTCTGTCCACTACTATCATGATGACTTCCTTTCCTTTAGACTTAGGAAATCCATCTATAAAATCCATGCTGAGTTGGGACCATGAATGTGAGGGACTGATAATGGGTGGAGCAATCCTTGAGGTTTATCATGTAGACTTTTGCACTGCTGACAAGTAATACACTTTTGGATCATTTCTTGAATATCCTTTTTAAGCTGGGGCCAATAAAAAAAGTCTCTTAATCTTGCTATAACATGCCCTAACCCTTGAATGACCTCTATTGGACTTGAGTGCAAATTCCCTATCAATATAGATCTCAAACTTCTCAAAAAAATAGATCCCAAAACTTCAGGGGGTTCCTATGTATATCCTCCTTTTGTACTTAAGTAATCTCATGGTGCATAGTGTAAAGGGGGTTTAAAGTTGTACTAATCATCAGTGCCCGAAAATTTTCCTCCACGTCTAGGTCACCTTGTAATTGGATGTTACTTCTTGCATCAAAGAAGAGGATATTGTGCTCACAACACACGGTGATCCCTAAACATGACTTTGTATGTACAAGGCATCAACCACTACATTTCCACTTCTCTTTTTGTACACAATAGTGAAATCCAACCCAAGTAACTTGGTCATCCTTTTTTTGTTGTAGTGCAGTAGTGGTCCTCTAATCCAGAATGAACTTCATACTCCATTGACCAAAGGCCTGCCTTGAATAAATGGCTTCCGTTTAGTTATTGCAATGGAGAGTCTCAGGAGTTCCTTCTCATAGATGAACAATCTCATTTTATTATAGTTGAAGGCCTTGCTTAGATAAGTCACAAGTTTCTGGTTTTGTAGTAAAACAGCTCCTAAGCCTTTTCCACATGCATATGTTTCAATGCAAAAGCAAAATGGAATTCCAAAATCTGGCAAGAAAAGTACTTGTGATTTGCACATGGTCTCTTTGAGTTTCTAGAATGCTTCTGAGGCACTCTGCGAACAACAAAACCCGTCTTTCTTGAGTAGGTCCTTCAAGGGCTTAGCAATAATCCCACAATAGGGCACAAATTTCCTATAGAAACCTGTTAGGCCCAAAAACCCTTTGGGTGTCACATTATAGGGCTGGGTCCAATCCGACATGGCTTAAATCATTCTTGGGTCAACATGCACTTCACCCTCATGTATGATATGGCCTGATTATTCCATTTTGGTTTGTCCAAAAGAGCATGTGGACAATTTAGCATAGTATTGGTTCTTCTTCAAAACTTCTAGAACCACTTTAAGATATATGTGGGAGGCCATGTTAGGGCTGAAGATTAAGATGTCATCAAAAAAATACCAGCACAAACTTCCTCAGTCAAGGTCTCAACATCTCAATCATACTTCTTTGGAATGTGGCTGGGGCATTTGTGAGCCCGAATGGCATCACTTTGAATTCTAATCGGCCATGATGAGTTACAAAGGCAGTCTTCTGGACATAATCTTCCGTCATCGAATCTGATGGAATCCAAACTCAAGTCTATTCTTGAAAATGCTCTAGAACTCCCTAACTCATCCAACAATTCAGAGCAATTAGAGGAATATGGTAGCTATCTTTGACATTCAAGTCATTCAACCTTCTGTAATCCACACAACATCTCCAGGTTCCATTTTTCTTTTTCACAATGAGCAAGAGTGATGTAAATGGACTACTATTGTGCTGTATAACCCCCCGTTGTAGTATTTGATCCACCAACTACTCTATTTTATCCTTTTGACAGTGAGCATATCTATGAGGTTTTAGTTTCACGTATCCAACACATTCTTTCAAATTTATAGGATGCTCATAGCTCTTCTTCGATGGCAATCGTTGGGAATTTGCAAACACGTCATGATAATCTTCTAGAACATGAGTAAGTTCAATAGGCATAAGATTCATGGCATGTTTCCCGAGGAGTCCATAGCTCCCTGATCTCAATTCCTTAGTAATGATTTTACAGCTGATAGTCTTAAGTTATGTTTCTTATGTGTAACTTCTCAGCTTAATGTGTTCTCTCTTGTTAATGAAAACAATCTATGTTTTGTTGAAGTCAAGACCATTGGATTGTACCATTTCATCCAATCCACACTTAATACCATGTCACATCCTCTCAATTTGATCAATCTCATATCTTATTCGTGTAAGAATTTGTATCTACAATAAGGATCGTACCTCCAGCCATGGTATCCGATTGGTGTGTTGATTCCCCTCTGTTTAGCCGACAACCGCCGTCTCCCAACCCTAGCCAAAATAGCGTACAAGAGAAAGGAAAAGATTTGCTATGTGGATCTTCTAGTCTCTACCTATTACTGAATGAATGCCTTTTGATGGTACACAGGCTCTCTTTATATAGGTGAGACAAAGGGACCCACCAGCTTATATAATACTCTAGAACAAAAACTCTAGCCATCATAGGATTTTTTATTACTGATATAATAATTAATAAACCAATTATTTGCCAACAATAATATTATAACAACAAAAATAATATCACAATAACTAGAGGACCACACAAATAATTATTTATGTAATAAATAATTCTTACATTCTCCCACTTGGCCCGAATAGTTATGTTAGCACAACATTAGCGAGTGACTACAAAATTTTGCATGCCCAAAGTGTCACTCTATGGTTTATTAAATATGCTTCAACTAATATCAATACTAGTACAAGAACTATGGCGGTCATGCCCCAACAATTTGAACATTTCCTTCCATAATTACAATGTACAATACAAACTAGCCAAGCAACATGATGAATGATCTTAACAAAAATGTCATTCAGGTCCACTCAAAATGTGTTCAAAAGAAACACTCCATAAATACATGAAACCAAAATACGCGTATAGTCATGTAACAAGAGAAAACGGTCTTATCATAACGAAAAAGTAGCAACAACGAAAATCAGAAAAACACATCAGCCAATGAGCCCCATATTAACTACATGATCCTTAAACACAGTAGGAGTCAATCCTTTCGTCATAGGATCAGCAATCATCTCAAAAGTGCTAGCATGCTCAAGGGTGATATCTCCTCTCGAATATGATCTCTAACTACCAAATACTTTATGTCGATATGCTTAGCTCGACTTCCACTTTTATTGTTTTTAGCAAAATACACTTTGCGGCTTGACTTGTCACAATAAATCTTTAATGGTCTTTCAACGAATCGACCACTTTAAGACCACGAAGAAAATTCTTCAACCATAAAGCTGTGTAGTCGCTCCATAACAAGAGATGAACTCGGCCTCCATAGTGGATGAAGCAACAATAGGTTGCTTCAAACTTTTCCAAGATACGGCGGCTCACTGCTAATAGGAAAATGTATCCGAAGTAGACTTAAACGAGTCCTCACATCCAGCATAATCAGCATCACAATAGCCAACCATCTCCAAATGTTCGAGTGTACGTATGTTAGCTTGAAATCCTTGGTACCTTGCAAGTACCTAAGTGTTCTCTTGGCGACTTTCCAATGATCCATGCCGGGATTGCTTTGATATCCGCCTAACACGCCGACTTGCAAAAGCAATATCGGGTCTAGTGCGGACACATGCATACATAATGCTCCCAACAAGGGAAGCATAAGGAAAATTCCTCATTTGATCCATTTCCAATTCATTCTTGGGGCAGCCTTTGTTTAACACTAAACTTGTCCCCTTTAACAATAGGTGAACTTATGGGTCTACAATTCTGCATATCAAACCTTTTCAAAACTCTGTCAATATAGGCCTTCTGAGATAATCCCAATGTCCTCATGGACCTATCTCTATGGATCTCAATGCCAATGACACAAGATGCCTCACCCATATCCTTCATATCAAAGTTTTGACCCAGAAACTTCTTAGTTTCATGCAGCAAACCCAAATCACTACTTGCAAGTAATATGTCATCCACATACAGTACTAGAAATATAAACTTGCTCCCACTCACTTTAAGGTATATACATTGATCCACCACGTTCTCAACAAAACCAAAAGATGAGATTACTTTGTGGAACTTTACATACCATTGACGGGAAGCTTGCTTAAGCCCATATATGGATTTCTTTAGCTTGCAAACAAGCCCTTCTCTTTTATCAAAACCTTCAGGTTGGTACATGTATACCTCCTCATCAAGATCCCCATTCAGAAAAGCCGTTTTGACATCCATTTGATGAAGCTCTAAATCAAAATGAGCCACCAATGCCATGATGATTCTAAATGAATCCTTCGTAGAAACTGGAGAGAATGTTTCATGGTAATCAATGCCTTCTTTCTGAGTGAACCCTTTAGCCACGAGTCTAGCCTTATAACGCTCCACCTTGCCAGAAGGATCCCGCTTAGTTTTGAAGACCCATTTGCATCCCACTATAGATGCATTTTCTGGCATAGGAACAACATCCCAGACATCGTTTTTGGCCATGGATTCCATCTCCTCTTTCATGGCACCATACCAAGTGTCAGACAAAATACCATTCATGGCTTCACCAAATGATAGTGGATCAGTATCAAGTCCAACATCATAGTCAGACTCCTGGAGATAAACAACATAGTCATCAGAAATGGCGGACCTCCTCACTCTCGAGGATCTTCTAACTCCCACTTGATCAAGCGTATCTTGACTAGTAGGATTGTTATCCACTTGTGGTTCTTCATGTGGTTCCTCTATCGGTGGTTGTTGTAATGGTTGCACCTCAATCCCGTCTTGAGGACTAGGTTGAGGATTAACCAATATTACTCCATGTAAGGGTGTTGACGAAGTTTCCCTTACTTCTTCAAATACCACCACTTGAGTCGAACCACTCCCACTGGACCCATGATCCTCAAGAAATCACGCATTTCGTGACTCTACAACTTTGATGGAGTTTGAGGGACAATAAAACCTAAACCCTTTGGAGTTTACCGGATAGCCAACAAAATAACCACTAATTGTTCTTTCATCCAACTTCTTAATGTGTGGGTTGTAAACCCTCACTTCAGCTGGACAACCCCAAACGTGCATATGATACAAACTGGGCTTCCATCCATTCCAAATTTCAAAAAGTGTTTTCAGAACAGATTTAGAGGGGACCCTATTTAAAATATACACAGCGGTTTTTAAGGCTTCACCCCATAAGGTAATAGGTAGACTGGAGTTGCTCATCATGCTTCTAACCATGTCCATAAGTGTACGGTTCCTTCTTTCAGCAACACCATTTTGTTGTGGTGTGCCAGGCATCGTGTATTGTGCAATAATGCCTTCACTAGAAAGGAACTGTGCAAATGGTCCAGAAGCTTGACCCTTGTCAGTGAACCTACCATAATATTCACCACCCCTATCAGACCTCACAATCTTAATCTTCTTTTCCTTTTGATTCTCTACTTCTTCTTTGAAAACTTTAAAGACATCAAGTGCCTCACCCTTTTCAAACAGAAGGTAGACATACATGAATCTGGAAAAGTCATCAATAAATGTGATAAAATATTTTTGTCCATTAAGACATGGGGTTGTGAATGGTCCACATATATCGGTGTGTATGATCTCTAACAATTGAGAACTTCTTTTGGCACCTTTAGTGGACTTGTTTGTCCTTTCCTTTAATGCATTCAATACAAGTTCCATAGTCAGAAAAATCTAGAGTTTTTAAGACTCCATCTTTCACCAACCTTTTAATTCTTTCAATGGAGATATGTCCCAATCTCCTATGCCAAAGTCGTGATGAGTTCTCATTAATAATACTACGTTTATTGCCAATTTCACTAGTGTGCAAAGACAACAAATTATTCTCAAAAATGGAATCTAGCTGAATTTTGAATAAATTTCCATCCAAATAACCGAGAACCAACAACTTTATTGAATTTCAAAACATCCACAACATTATTATGAAAATGAAAACCATAACCTAAATGAGAAAGTCTTGAAACGAAAATAAGGTTCCTAGAAAACGATGGAACATAAAAAGTGTTTTCCAAAATCAAATGAAAACCGGACTTCAAAATCGACTTATAACTTCCCACTCCTCAACATGAGAACGCATCTTGTTTCCGGAATAGATGTGTAGCTCATTTTCCTTTGGTTTCCGAGGTTTAGGAAGCCACCGCACAGTATTGGCAATGTGAATTGTACAACCAGAATCAATCCACCAAGTATTATTCGAAATGTCAGCATAAAGAGATTCATGACACACAAAAATAAGATTACCTTTCTTGTCAAGCCAAGACATAAACTTGTGGCAATCTTTCTTGAAATGACCCTTTTTCTTGCAAAACAGACATTTGTCTTTCCAAAAGTTTGCATTCTTCATAGGGACACCCTTTTTGCCTTTGTCTTTCTTGAACTTTTCTTTGCCAGTCCTCTTCAACTGAGATACCAAATGGGCACTTTCATGTGTCTCAGCTTTCAACCTCTCTTCCTCTTGCACACACATGGTCAAGCAATCATTAACAGACCACTATTCTTTCTGTGTGTTGTAAGATATCTTAAAAGGTCCATATTCAGGAGGAAGAGAGTTCATAATGAAGTGAATCAGGAATGCATCGGTAATCTGAATCTCCAGATTGTTTAGCTTGGCAGCAATACCTTACCACTGCTTTAGACTATTCCTACTATTCATAGTTCTCAATCTGACTTTTCATCTCCATAATATGCTCACACACAGGGCGTTTCTTATCATGCACCATTGATGACAGCTTTTTCATTAGGGCACTCCCAACAGACTTCTCAGATGCGATAAATTGCTGCTCAATAGCAGCCAAGTAGGATTTCGCTTTGCCTGTATCAGAAATGGAGCTCTTAAATGGCTTGGAAATTTTGGACTTCATGAGCATCAAACATAAGCGATCAGATCGCTCCCACCTTTAGGAGCCAATTTCTCTTCTGGCGTACTTGATTCCGTAAGTGCTGGTGGTGCATCCTTACGGATCGCCAAGTCCAAGTCCGTACAACCCAATGTCAAGAGAATAGCCTCTTTCCATTCACCGAAATTTTCACCAGTTAACATTGGAATGACAGATGAATCGAAAAATGCAGTCGTAGGTAAAACTGAAAATAACCACGACAATAAATAACAAACGTATAAGTTATGGAGCATACATTCAAAATGAATCAACAAATGTCAATTCTTAAAAAAAAAATAGTAAATTCAAAACCTTCCTGTGGGTAGAGGTTGTAATCACTACATAGAATTTACTTTCAAAATAATAAGACTGAGAATTAATTAATGAAGCAGGACAATCTGTACCTGTGGGCATAAGAAAATCCCCTTCTAATATTAATTTTCATCTTATTTCAATTAATCTCACAAAAATAATTGCTTCCATGTGGGGCCGAGCATTATTTAAATGAATTAATTGGTCAATAGGTATGTATCACTATTTTAATCACGTATCAATATGTGAATAATTTATTTATTATTTTATATGCACTCCAGATGCCGTGGCTACTCCAAAATGCATAAAAAATAATTTCTCAATGTGATACAATGTATGATCAATTAGTCTCTATATGTATACATAATTTAACAAAATAATGAATACTTATGGGAGTCATTCATAGACTAATTTAGATCATATCTAATAATTTTTTATAATCACAAAATATTTAATGTGAAATAAACAGGTTTTGCAACTAATAAAACCTTCACCAAAACTCACAATATTACGGTCCAAGTAGCAGTTACAGTAAAAAATTTTTTTTTTTTTTAAAGTCCAGCACATGTGAACGAGAAAAGAAAACGCACAGCAAAAAGGAAGACAACAATAAAATACAGAATAATATATTCTACTACATTAAAGCATGTATGCACGACACCCGAAAAATCTGTAAGCTAAATATAATATATATGGAAACTGTCCTGTTATCAAAATTCCGTCGCCGGCGATGTAAACCGCCACTGTTCTCAGCCGTATCGATCAACCAATCCACCGTTATCATCTTCTTCTTCCTATATATATATATATATATATATATATATATATATATATATATATATATATATATATATATATATATATATATATATATATATATATATTTTTTTTTTTTTTTTTTTTGACAATATGAAGAAAACGATCCGGTGTCGAACGGCTACCAATATAGCCATGATTAGATCTACAATCACTGTGACACCAGTGATGGTCAATAAGGGGTGTCAATCGGCTCCATACAAACGGTAGCGCGTAATCCGGCCACCTAACCCCTTTCCCTCTTTTTTTTTTTTTTTTGCCTGAAAATGTTCCGGTGACGTCGATAAGCTTACAATGCGGAAGGGTGATGAACAATCAAACAAAATATTGGACCACAATCTATAACTGGTTTGCAATATGTATATATATTTTACTGTGGCGTGATTTGGTTGAACAGCAGCAAACGGATATATATATATATATATATATTATATTCAGATCGAACAATTCCGGCGATGGGAGAAAGTCGACGGACCCAAACAAAAGAAACAATCATGGTTGATAATATATATATTATATTCAGTTGACCAAATATCACAAAAAAAATATATATATGCAAGACACGTGATAAAGGAGAGATCAACAGATTCATATGCAACCAATACTCAAAATACAGGAACCGTAAAAGCGAGAACAGATCAATAGATCAGATACAATGGCTAAAAGCAAAACTTGTCTATGATACCACATGTAAGAATTTGTATCTACAATAAGGATCGTACCTCCAGCCATGGTATCCGATTGGTGTGTTGATTCCCCTCTGTTTAGCCGACAACCGCCGTCTCCCAACCCTAGCCAAAATAGCGTACAAGAGAAAGGAAAAGATTTGCTATGTGGATCTTCTAGTCTCTACCTATTACTGAATGAATGCCTTTTGATGGTACACAGTCTCTCTTTATATAGGTGAGACAAAGGGACCCACCAGCTTATAGAATACTCTAGAATACCATCATAGATTTTCTATTACCGATATAATAATTAATAAACCAATTATTTGCCAACAATAATATTATAACAACAAAAATAATATCACAATAACTAGAGCCATAATTAGGATTTTCTATTAACCCCTTGATATAATAATTAATAAACCAATTATTTGCCAACAATAATATTATAATAACAAAAATAATATCACAATAACTAGAGGAAAATATCGTAACCACACAAATAATTATTTATGTAATAAATAATTCTTACAAAATGTCGAGGATGCAAAACACCAAGAGAAGATAACAAGGACTTGAGCCATTTAAGCTCACATGTGGCAACCGCCATAGAACGATACTCAGCCTCAGCAGACGAACGGGATACCGTAGGCTGCTTCTTGGTCTTCCAAGAGACTGGGGAACGACCCAAAAATACCAAATAACCAGTGACAAAACGCCGAGTCAAAGGGCAAGCGGCCCAATCACTATCACAGAAAGCAGTCAAGGACAAATCATCGACAGGGCGTAACAGAATACCTTGTCCAGGACTCCCCTTCAAGAAGCGTGACGGACCTTTTCTATGCTATCAATCCTTACCGGCAGTGTACCGGGTCAAATTGTAGTGATAGTACGGTGAGTCAGGTGTCGATCCTCAGGGAAAACTTGGTAATTCACCGTGTGATTAAACACCGAGAAACTATTATTATCTCAATCTAAGTCGCAATTTTTATCATCAAACCAAACTCTAAACTAATAAAAGCATAAAACTAAAACAGATATATATATAAGTATATAAATATATATATATAGCAATACATATATATATATATATAGATATAAGTATATATAGGTACCGAAACAATATCTAGGGAGGGAGATAGATATTATAATTAGAGACTAGCCAAGAATATGTTATTGAATTCTTATATCTTTTTAGTGGAAATTAGATAAGATAGATCTTCCTTTTTCCAAGGTCCAATCAATTATACGAAACGGTATACTCCTAAGCTAGGCAATTTCTCCTCACACGAGCGTATGAAATTGTCATATGTCTTGTCCTCTCGTCCAATGTCATCCTCAAGCATGGGTCACTCCCGTTTTGTCATACGGCCAATTTTAAGAAATGTCAATTAAACAGCGAAGTTAACGTGATAATCTCTCGAGTATAAATTTCAATAAGAGTTTGTTTCTCCCGAAACAAATCTACCCCCGGTTTAGAAATCGGATTCCGTTGTCACGTTTTCACTCGGCCAATTTTACCCTCCGGTCTTTCTATTAACGAGTTCATAAACTAACTACGAGGCGTCAATTCATAATTAGATTATGAATTCTTTCAAATCGATTAGCTACTTCAATTCAAACATAGAAAGAGATTCATTATAACCGATTTTAATCAATTTTAACATAATCGTTATCTATTTCCCTAAAAAGATAAAACTAATCCAATTTCATATCTTGGCTAGATATTAAGTTAGCCTACTTTCATTATAGTTAATATATAGATACTAATAACAACATAAATACATTAGAAAAGTTACCAGATTACAATCGAAGCTTCAGAGTTGTATCCTCCGGAAATAGCAACTCCTTTACATCAATGAGCCTTGATACATCTTCTAAGTATTATAACGATACTTTATACTACAAAGATTATTCCGGCGAGTGCCGTTTACGCTTTTATTTAAGTAAAAACAACAAAAGAGACTATAGATAGATATAGAAGAGAGATATATGCATTGGTACACTTCAAAATGGTTGCAATTGAGGGGTATTTATAGAGTGTACCACAAGGCCGGCGCGTGCCGGACACCAACCGGTGCGTGCCGGTCAAATAGTATATATTCCCTTGTCAGAGATTTGTGGGCCCAATGTCAGAGATTTTTCTGCAAGATCCGGCCTTCTCCGGCGCGTGCCGGACATACAACATATCTGATGTTCGTAAAAACCTATCTCGAGCTGTAGACCTCAGATTGACATGATTTGATATTCGTTGGAAAGCTCTTTTGAAGGCCTACAACTTTCATCAAGGACTTTTTCTCTGAAAATGCCTCTAAGTTAGATCAAATGTCCGTTGAAGATGAGTTACGGTAGAAACATTAAGGTCAGTTGATCTGTTCAA
Organism: Gentiana straminea; assembly: GCA_036785695.1. NCBI lineage: Eukaryota > Viridiplantae > Streptophyta > Magnoliopsida > Gentianales > Gentianaceae > Gentiana > Gentiana straminea. The sequence continues at coordinate 6,580,204 of JAVUPR010000497.1, read as the reverse complement.
AGTTGTTAGATTTTAGCATAATCTTTTATCCCACAAAAACTCATGATTTATACTTCAAAGTATGTCATATTTTGGGATCTCGGTAAACATCTGATCCTGCAATAAAATCAACGAAACACCAAACGTAAATCTGACAAAAAACCATCATTTTTATCGTTTTTATAACTTATGCATCTAATTATAACTAACTATGATTTTTATAAGTTTTTAATGCATTTATATGAAATTATACTAAAATATCATAAATATAATAATAAAAAGTCTTATAATATGATCATATATTTTTCATACATCACAACTCCCCACTTAGCTTTTGATCGTCCTCGAGCAAAATAAGCGATAATATAATTTTTCTAGATTAAATTCCTAACTTAGTAACGTATGCTGTCAACATTATAATTATATTAATTTCATCTATCTAAGATATTAAGAAGATAAAAAATGTATATAACGTAATAAACTAGTTATAAAATATTATTTAAATGAAATTTTTCATGAATTACTTTATAAGTATAAATAAAATATTTAGAACAACTTTTTAATCTCCACTGTATGATTTATCGGAGTCAATGACTAAGTCAAGTAGTCGGCAAATTGGCTTGTAACGTTCAGGCTCAGGGTAGTTGGCTAATCGAAAAGGATAACAAAGGAAAATCAAAAGAGATAGAAGCAAGTCGTACGTACTTACACCTTCATCTTCTGATAAAAAATTTCTCAATCAGTAACACTCCTGACACTGTTTTCAATTTTCAACTTTAATAACTTCCAAAATATGGTTTTCTCTTTTTTTTTTTTTTATTTTTAATAACAACATAATAAGAACTTAAGAACATAGGCATTGCTTTATCAAGATTGATCGGAGTACTACTCTTTCGATCGAAAATCACGAATCCGGTTTCCTTAAACTCGTGATAATTCTTGATAGTTTTGATTCGACTTTTTCTTTTTCATCAGATTTATAGCATATACCTTCATTCCCAGCAATAGGACATTTCGTGATAATACCCTAGCTGGACTACTATCATCAGGCAGCTTTATCTGATATTTTATTTTTGGGTTTGTCGATCAAAAACAGAAAAGATACCTATAATACTCTGTTCTTATATTTTTTTTTTTATTATTATTATTATTATTTTTTTTTTTGAGAATAACCATTTTTGATAACAAACTGCCTTCCGAATAACATTCATTTCAATCTCAGCATATACCAAATTTCGATGTTGTCACCGCTATCCATAAATACATACTAAACTTGCGGGATTTTCAAAGAAATGTAGACCATTATTAAGTTAGGTTAGTAATTTCTAGTTAATAATAATGGCTATTTCGAGTGAAGTCTTGATCACTCTACAAGGCTGAGGTGGGGACAAAAATTGGAAATTATGTTCGGGTAGGCTTATTTGGCTCTGGTTTATCAAAGTTATGCCAAAAATCTCATCATCCCTAATCCGATTCCAATTTCATACTTGTCTTGAAAAGAAAATTATTCTAAAATTTCATTATAATTATAAGTAACTTTTGTCTAATTTCATAAAAACATATTTCATAATATTTATCAAGATATATATACTTAAAATCTTATTAAAAATCTAAAATAGACATAATTAATATAAGAATAACATATCAAGATTACTTTACTTAATTAAAAATTTATTCTATCCAAATATATCATTTTTATCAAATAATTATATATTATTGCTTATTAAACTAAGTGTGTAAGTATTTGATGTATTAAATTCGGTTTATTTACTAACCAATCTCTACTCCCCACTTATGAATTGGCATCGTCTCGATGGCTAATGAGTAGTAAAAATTTGGTTTAGAAAATAAAATGAATTTTATCATGGTTAGATTATTTTAGGTGTCAAATAGACGAGCGTTTATATAATATAAAAGAAAAACATTTAAAAACATAAATTAAAAACATGGAAATATATAACAATACAAATTAAAACTACAAGGAACATTAAACTAGAAAACCATAAATTAAGTTAAACTAATTTAAACTAAGTTATTTTAATTTATTGTGACTTATACTAACGTACCATATTACTTTTATGATTTTTATTCCTTCCTGACTACCAACACAGTTATCTAATTTTCACCACTTGACGATCCTCCCGGAATATCGACTGGTAAAAGCCCAACATGAGGAATGCGAGCTGGAAAATATTCATCTGTCGCTCTTTCCGGAACCCTGGCCAAACGAACACATAACCTAGAAATCAACCATCCAAATGGTAAAGGATGATAATTCGGTCTTCTCCCGAACGCAAAACTTACGAACCGATTTACGAATCGGCTCCCCCAATCTATAACTTGACTCCAAAAGAGTAATCGCATATAGAAGCATTAATTCATCATCACTAACTTCCGAGAAATTAACGAGTTGGATAAACACGTGAATTGATGAATCGCTTCCACGTTCTAAGATGGGGAAGCAAAGCAGTCGTAGAGACATTTTGATCAATATCATAATTGTAGAACAAGAGTGGACAAGCTTCCGAATATTTTGTAATAAAACCGTCAGCGGTATCCAATCTCCATTGATACTCAAAATGACTTGGTGATGTGTGGACTGGTGGAATAAGGAAAATTTGATTTATGTTGGTAGAAGTGAAAGGAACAACAACTCCTCTCACTGAAACAGACTGTGTTAACGACACATTATGAGCTTCTGAAAGTACTGAATAGAATTCTCTTACCACAGTAACATTAATCCTACCTCTCGGCATACGACAAAAATAGTCCCACCCATCTATATCCATCCTCGTAAATGCCCAGTTGTCAACCTTTCTGAAATTTAAACCCCTTTCAATCAACACCGGTGACTGATTGAAATTACTTATATAAGGGTTGTGAGCCGAAGCATACATAGGCTCGTAAGGGATTTGATGAAAAAATGGATTTGGAATGACGAGAATTCGGTGTATGTGGAGGAGAATAACGTTAACGACGAACGATCGGACATTTTAAACTTTTTATAGCAAGAAAATTAAAGGTAAAGGAAGGAAATGAGCATTTTAGGAATGCTTTGCATCCGTTTCCTTTTATAGACAAAGCCGGACCGAAATGGAAATATCCCGAGAAGATCCTGCGCAGCCCACTACACCGGCGCGTGCCGGTCAAATAGTGCTCGCCGTAGATATTTCAATTTCTAGCTTGATCCAGCTTTTATTTTCTGACAATAGATTCTGTATATTTCTAAAACGTGGGGGAAAGATCTAAAAACATCCGAAAAAGATACAAAATAACAACGTGCACTACCCCGAGAGTGCATCAAACGTTTAACGTACACAATAAATATAAAAGATACTAAGTCAAACCAAAAAGTAGATAGTTATACAATAGAGACAAAATCACTCGTCCTCATCATAGTTAAGATCAATGTCACCAGTAGGGTCGTACTGAGATGACGATGATCCAAATGTAGATAGTATCGAAGTATAATCAGCTCCTTGCGACTGCGTCGTATGAATACCATAACTGAACTGCTGTGGATCCGATACAGAAGTTCGAAATGATGTCTCAGTCCTCATCATCGACATAGAAACTGATCCCTGTAAACCAAATGAACCAAATCCTGCTGTCACATCTGCTACAGAAGTTACTCCTCCCATGCCCATGGATGTCCCTGGTGTACCTGTAAACATACCACCCTGTCCTATGGATGACGGCGTATAGTCCTGAAATATAACGGGTGGTGGAATCGGCGGAATCCAATCGGCATAGTATATGGGTCGGCCGACTATAGGGGTGTCTAGCGTAAATCTCAAAAATCTAGGATCAAACTCACTCATAGCATCTCGATATCCCCTTTGACCAACTCGAATGTCCTCAGCCCAATGTCTATTCTTCTCACAAGCTAAAGCTATATTAGCATCAGTTCTAGCCTGAGCTTGAACTAAATGCTGAAACATAGCCTCAACTTGGCTCTGCTGTGGCTGGTGTGACTGTCTAGGCGGTCTAGGTACTTGAGTGTGAAAAGGAGGTGGAGGTGGCGGTTGTTGTTGCTGACGATTAGGATTATTGTAATCTATTACTCCAGTAGGTAAGGCTCTCAGCTTAAGACCAATGGGAGGAATGTAGGGAGACACAGTTTCTATCCGAGGGTAAGACAGGGACTCTGCAAGCTCACATAAGGCAGAAATGAGACTAGGGAACGGGAGACGTCCCCGATAACGAGTGCTTGCAAACTCACATGCCTTAGAAAAGATCAATTTCCCCGCATTTATAGGAATATCATTAACCATGGCCCAAGCAATAACCACTTCCTCTCGACCAAATGCGCAAACATGTGCGGAAGGACATACATTATGGCCTAAGAACTGTTTTATTGCCCTTATGTCCCTAATACAATTCCCATAAGCAAACCCGTTTTCTATCCATTCAAGAAATGGGGTCAAAGGCTTGTTGGGCTTCATAAGCTTTGGTTTGTAGAGCCATAGGATGTTCTAAACCCCAAACATTATGATAATCCTCCTCTTCGGGTATTTCACTAAGCCATAGAATACATTAATCATAGCGGGGTAAAAAGTAACATTAACACTTCTTAGAGGGATATAGGTCATCTCTCAACCGTATCGCATCATAAGTAGATAATACCGAATAAAACTCGATACCATAGAAACGTTAATCTTATCTTTCCTATCCATAGCTACATCCAACCATCCTCTATCCTTGAAAATTTCTTTCACTTCTTTCCCAATCTTCGAAAAATCAATCCCTCGTTCTAACCAAACCTTACTTTTACTAAAGTACTCATCATGTGCCCGCTTAGCTTCGCACTAGCGGTTTTTTCAAAGGTTAAAGTTTTCTCCCTTTTGGTTAAAGGCCTAGTTTGAACTACCGGTACTACGATTGGTACTTCGCCTTTTTCCTCTTAGGATTGCTTCGAGATGATGAGGCCATCTACGATAGTGGTATGACAATACAACAACACAAACAAACAACACCAACAACAAGAACCAACAATTACTTAGGCTATAAAATCAAAATAAATTCGAGAATTTAACTAAAATTTGAAATATTTGAAATATATATTTATATATATATATCTATATTACCTTAATATGCTAGAAAGAAAAGCTAGGTCGCCGGAATTAATGGTGGGTCGCCGGAATGAGAGAAAAGAGAGCTTTTGAACTTGCCAAGCTTCAACTTTTTCCAATGTTGATCTTCTTAGACGTTTTAGATGAAGAGAAGATGATGGATTGTTGAATTTGTGATGAAAAAGTGATGAAATTTGATATATTTTTGGGCGAAAATGGGGAGGAGTCGGGTCGCTCTTCTAAAATTTTGAGGGAATGGGGGAAATGAAGAAAAGGCGCATTTTTTTAGGTCTAAGTGTGTCCACACCGGCGCGTGCCGGCTACATGGCCCCCAAAAATCGGAAATTTTATCATTTTTTGTGTAATGAGCTCTAATTATACTACATAAAAATCATTTGATGTTAATCAAATGATTTATGTTATATAATCTAAGTTCAATACTATTTTTCTATATAAAACTTGATAAAATACATAAAAACTAATATAATATTGAAATCACATATTTTTGATATAATATACCTATTTAAAATCACAAAAATAGGTTTATTATAAATTTTTTATAAAAATATTTTTTTTTTAATTTTTAGAATTAATACAACTTTAAAAACAATTAAAAGACTAAAAGCACACACTAAAATTTTTAGGATTTTTTGCTAACTCCCTCAATCTCAGATCCTCAAGATTGTTATCATAACGATCCCTTAACCTTTCTCGTAGGAGTGATGCGTTTGAATTATCTCTTTGTATTCCCTCGGGATTTTCGGATAACCACCTAATCGTTCCCTTCTTAATAACATTCAAACACTCATCCTGGGATATGGTTGTATTTCTTCCACATTGTCCATCATGTTCACTTTTTCCACAGATTCTACATCTCATTAGAAACCTTGCTCTTCTTTTTATTGCACTCCTTGAATTTCCATTACAAAGTTCTCTTTCTCGACTTCGATTAGCAATTCTTTATTTAATTTAGAAACTAAGGCTTCTATCTTAAACGCGACATCCTTATTCGGACCTAATCTTAAAAGTAAAATAAAAACTCTTATTCTATCTATGAAAGGCATCCAGTTCTTTTACGTCTATCCGGTAAAAGACGCAACTACTTTAAAATGCATATTAAAAGGTGAAATTAGAAATATAGTACCTGTAATCGGCTGAGTTTAAAATTCCTGCTTCCTTAATTCGTTGGAGGGTCGATAAGTAATAATACTTCTTCTGGTTGAGGTATCCCTTCAGCTTCCACGAACAATTTCACCCTGTGTCCATTGGCTATAAAAGTTGTTTTTCCATCGCTAGTTCAACAAATTTCTCCGTACTTATAGATTTTTGTTACGTCATATGGACTGTCCATCTAGATTTAAGCTTTCCGGAAACAACTTCAAACGTGAATTGTATAAAAGTACTCGATCACCTACATGGAACTCACGACTATAGATTCTCTTATCATGAAAAGCTTTCGTGCGTTCCTTGTAGATTCGAGCATTTTCATAAGAATCGAGTCGAAATTCTTCTAGTTCTGTTAACTGAAGTAATCTATGATCACCGACAGCTTTAGGATCAAAGTTTAGAAATTTAATAGCCCATAAAGCTCGGTGTTCTAATTCAACAGGGAGATGACAAGATTTTCCAAATACTAATTTGTAAGGAGAACAACCAATCGGTGTTTTAAAGGCTGTTCTATATGCCCATAATGCATCATCAAGTCTTTCTGCCCAGTTTTTACGATTTGAGTCCACTGTCTTCTCCACGATTCTTTTAATTTCTCTATTAGACACTTCTACCTGTCCACTAGTTTGTGGATGATAGGGTGTTCCAAGTTTATGAGTTACACCATATTTCTCAATTATCTTAGTAAATGGTCGGTTACAAAAATGTGAACCTCTATCACTAATGATAGCCCTCGGAATGCCATATCGTGTGAATATATTCTTTTTAAGGAACCTTAGCACTACTCGGTATCATTAGTAGGGAGAGCTTCACTTCTACCCATTTAGAAACATAATCAACCATTACTAGAATAAATCTTTTTCCAAAAGATATAGGGAAAGGTCCCATGAAATCTATGCCCCATACATCAAATAGCTCACATTCTAAAATCGGTTGCATAGGCATTTCATGTTTTTTCGATATATTTCCCCATTTTTGACATGATTCACAAGATTTTGCATATTTATATGCATCTCTATATAGTGTAGGCCAATAGAAACCACATTGTAAAACTTTGAAAGCAGTTTTCCATCCTCCATGATGACCTCCTGCCTCACGATCATGACAAAATGATAATACACTTAAAATTTCACTATCAGGAATACATTTCCTAATTATTCCATCTGAGCATCTTCGGAAAAGATCCGGTTTATCCCAATAATAAAACTTTAAGTCATAAAAGAACTTCTTTTTCTGTTGCCAAGTCCAATGAGGTGGGATGTACTTGCGCTGAGAGAGAAAGATACCCTCAGGTCCGCGTGCCACTTCGATGCCGAGAAAATATTTCAAAGGGCCCAAATCTTTCATATGAAAGCAAGAGAGGAGGTACTGCTTGAAGCGAACAAGTATATCATGAGAAGAACCGGCAATAATCAAGTCGTCAACATAAACCAAAACATGAAGAGAAACACCATCCCGATTATAAGTAAACAGTGAATAATCCGCATAGGACTGAACAAAACCAAAAGTCATCAACGCAGCAGAAAGCTTGGCAAACCATTGCCGAGGAGCCTGCTTCAAACCATATAGGGATTTACGTAATCGACACACAGTGTTAGGAGAGGAGGCACGATATCCAGGAGGAAGTTGCATGTAGACTTCCTCAGTTAAATCACCATGCAGGAAAGCGTTATGAACATCCATCTGATGAAGTTCCCAATTACGAGCCGCCGCAACAGACAGAAAAACACGAACAGTCCCCATTTTAGCCACTGGAGCAAAGGTCTCATTATAATCGACTCCTGCGACCTGTCTATTTCCACGAACAACGAGTCGAGCTTTAAGACGCTCCACATCACCAGTGGAGGTGTATTTAATTTTATACACCCAACCACAACCAATAGCACGTTTACCAGGAGGAACCTCTAGAGACCAGGTCTCATTACGTTCCAAAGCATCAATCTCCTCCTGCATAGCCCGACGCCAACCGGGCAACAAAACAGCTTCACGAAACGTTGCGGGTTCGCGGCCTTTAGTAATAGTTGTCAAAAAACACTGGTGGCGAGCAGAAAATTTATTATAATCAACATAACAAGCTATGTCAAAAGGCGTACCTGAGGAGCCCGCGGAAGACGAGGAAGCAGGTAATGGGGTGGGGTCTTCGTTATGCCGAACAATCGTGTGAGTAACATAATCCCGAAGCTTTGTGGAAGGGATTTTCAAACGTTGACCTCGGCCCAAAGTATCAGAAATAGGCACTCCGCCATCCGAAGAAGAACTTGGCTCGTCCACACGCCCCCTTAAGGGGGACGAAGGGTTCGGGGGGGGCGAAGTAGTTGTATCCGGAGGTAGAGGCTCAGTATCAAAAAAATCATCAGAATCGTCCCATAAGGGTGGCTGACTAAAATAACGGTCCCATTGTAGGCGATCACGGTCAGGGAGGGTGTCAATGAACGGAAACTGATCCTCAAAAAAATCAACGTCACGACTAACAAAAAATTCACGAGCTTCAAGATCATAAAGCCGCCAGCCCTTCTGACCGTAGGGATAACCAATAAACATACACCGGCGAGACCGAGAATCAAATTTATCTTGGGCTCGAGGACGAATAGCGGCATAGCATAAACACCCAAATACCCGGATGTTATCATAAGAGGGAAGACGACCATATAAAAATTCATATGGAGTTTTACCATGTAAAAGTCGAGTAGGGGTCGATTAATCAAATGAACTCGCAAGTAGGACGCATTCGCCCCAAAAATATTTAGGCAATTTTGCTTGAAAACGTAGGGCGCGGGCGACATTAAGAATGTGCCTATGCTTACGTTCAACACGTCCATTTTGTTGTGCTTTGTATCAACACAAGAAGTTTGATGCAAAATACCCTGAGGCAAAAAACGATGCTAAACTCAAAAATTCCAGGCCATTATCGCTGCGAAAACACTTAATCCGTTTGTCAAACTGTCGTTTGACCATTGTATAAAAACTTTCAATTAATTGGCGGACTTCATGCTTGCCAGTTAATAAATAAACCCACGTGGCACGAGAACAATCATCAACAAGAGTAAGAAAATAACGAGCATCACAACTGGAAGGAAACTTGTAAGGCCCCCATATATCACAATGGACTAAATCAAATAAATCCGCGGCTTTATTAAAACTCAAGGGAAATGAAGCACGAGGCTGTTTACTCTTAAAACAAATTAAACAATCAACGTCACAAACTTTATTTGAATTACTAAGACTATGAATGCCAGATAATGAAGATACCACGGACATCGAAGGATGCCCTAAACGTCTATGCCATAACAAATGAGTATCAGCCGCAACAACTTTATTAACTCGAATATCCGAAGAGCACACGGACCGAAAATGGTAGACCCCATTACACCGCACCCCCGCTCCAATCAGGTTCCTCAAAGTATGGTCCTGTATAATACACAACTTATTAGTGAAGATAACAAAATACTTGCGGGTTTCGAGCAATTGAGACACGGACAATAAATTACAAACGAGGTCCGGAACATAAAGAACATTATCCAAAATTAAATCTGGAGTCAAAGCCACATTGCCGGATCGTGTGGCAGTAGTACTTTGCCCATTGGGCAACCCAACCGGGGATGATATATTTTGCAAATTTGTAAATAACGAAAGATTACCAGACATGTGATTAGAAGCACCAGACCAACGGTAAAGAAATAAAGTACAACGGTAAGCGCTTGATCTTAACATGGTATCGGAGCCAGAGGTCATGAGATCGAACCCTGGTTGAAACATTATTAAAAAAAAATTGTGCAAGTGTTGGGAGAGATTGCCCACACTTGAGGAGGGTGTTGGGTAGATTGCCCACACTCTTGAAAAAAAAATTGTGCAAGTGTTGAACAGATTGCCAACACTTGAGGGGGGTGTTGGGACAGATTGTCCACACTCTTAATGTATAAGAAATAAAGTAGCGCCTTTACTGACACCAATTGGTTTTAGTACAACGGTAAGCGCTTGATCTTAACATGGTGAGTCCATGAAGATGGTAATTGCATCATCTTGATTACCTTCACAATTGATTCCATTATTACACATTGAATAATGATTTAAATTATACTAAAAAAGTGCACTAAATGTGGAGTGTTCCTACTCTAAGTTGCGTGCATGCATGTTGTGTTGTAATTAATGTAGAGTATATGTGCATGTCCTTGTTGTAACATTGAACTTGAGGTCATCCCCAAAGTTGATCTCTACAAAGTACTTGAAGTAATATCGTTGAATGTCTAGAAAAACTTCACGTCCCTAGCAAAAGTACTACACATTATTTCTAATGACTATATTAGATGCTAACCTTTAATCTAAGATGATGAAGGACAGTGTCTCCTTTGATCCAAATAACCGCCAAAAGGAATAAAATATTTAGAATCTCGTGACAACAGAAAAAAGATGATGATGGTGCATGATAGGTCGTAATTCAACTTGAGAGTATATTTTTATAACAAAGGGGAAGGAAATCCTATCAATGGTATGAGAGGGAAATATTTAGAATAGAAAAAGAATAGAATAGTAACGAATTGATTATTGGTCTAGATAGGAAATCCTTCACGTGTTTTGACATATCAATATTGATTTATTGTAATGAGAAAAAGAATAGAATAGAATTGATTAGATAGATTTAATTATATAATATAACAATGAGATAATGATTTAATCAATTCTATCAATCTATGGTTTTTATCTATGATAATCATTGAGTTAGTGTAATGACAAAAATGATTGAATTGATTAGATAGAATAAATAATACAGTATAATATAATTATGGTGCCTTGTAGACTGTAGACATAGAAATTAATACACGTGCCCGTAAAAAAAAATTAGTACACTTTTTTTCTCTAATGAAATTAGTCACTTACATTTGAAAATATATTAAATTGTGGACATAATGAATTATTGTTAATGAGATAATGATTATTGATAACGATTTAATGTATTTAGTAATTGAGAAACACATACGTGTATAGTCTAGTTTTTTATTATTACTAATGTAATCCTTTTTATGCAATGCTAATCTTTTTTTTTTTTTTTGTGTTTTCATGTGACTGTTTTTTTTTGTATTGAAAATATTAAATATTGTTCTTAAAAAAAAGAAAATAAAAATAAATTGCAATGCTTATTAATGTAATCCTCAATCCTATCTAGTTATTATTATTATTATTATTATTATTATTATTATTATTATTATTATTATTATTATTATTATTATTATCAACGTAATGCTTTCTATTTGCAATGCTAATCTTTTTTTATGTTAGTGTTTTCACGTGAATGTTTGTTTATTATGTAAATTATTAAATTATTTTATTATGAAAATATATTAAATTATGGAGAAACTCTTTTTAGGAGAAACACCCGAAGGAGAAACACTTTTGAAGGAGAAACATATTGGCTCTTTTAATATAGTTTAGTTTAATTAATGATGAATTATTTATCACAAAGATGCGAAGAATATCTTTATGGAGTACCAATTCATATTTTTATGAAAGTACTTGTTAGATGACAAGATAATATAAGATTGAAAATCCAAGAAAACTTCAACAATTGTTATAATAATTACATTGGCTATATAAACCAAGTTACATATGCATATTTATAATAATATATGTATGTATTCGTGTGTGTATACATATATGTTTGTTTTGTTATATATGAGTATGTATTCGAGCTTGCTCGCGCGTTATCGATTCGAGTATTGCAATGCTCAGGTATCGTTTGTTTTATTTTCAAGTCGTAATAATTTTGAATTTTAGTTGGTTTAAGTCGAATCGAATCGAGTTCAGACTCGAGCGGATCTCGAACTACTCATAAATAACTTAGCTCGCTTACGGCCCAATACGGATTATAATAAAAATATTAATGTCACTTAATGAGGACCACAGGATAGGTAGGGTCAACATCAGCACTTAATCATAATGGTCATATTATATGTTTGGGTGTGAATTTCAATGAATTTCTAAGGTGGTGATACATCCACTATACATAGTATGTAGCGAATGTGACAACACATCCATATCCATTCATATCAAATGAATACACTTGATTCATTGGACATCATTTATGTAGTGTATGTGCACTACACAATATGTGTATTGCACGTTTTTTTTTTTTTATTTGAAAGCAAATGCATTAAAATTAGTGGGATAGGAATTTGATACCGGTAAAAAATAAAACATATGAACTACCGATATATCACTGGAAAAAGATCCCCGACGGTACAGCCCCCATCTGTACCGAACTGTACACCCGAAACGACGTCGTTTCGGATCAAAACGATGCCGTTTTGATTATGTTTTTTTTTTTTTTTTTTTTTTTTGGTCGGAACCAAACGGTGTCGTTTTGACGCACAGCCGAGTGAGTTGTGCATCGTGGACCGGCGGGGATCGGGGTCCATATATCACTTGTTTCAGTTGACTGGATTCACATACATAAACTACATCAGTTACTAAAGTGATATGATGCTTGTAAGTACCCTTTATTTTGAGTGCTTGCATACATACCACACATTCAACAGCTTAATGCAAAACAGAATCCAACACAATACTATTTTTTAAGGATGCCACACATGTTTAGCATCTACCAAACAAATTAAAGTACCTCTTTGGTCTTCAATGCAACATTACTTTCGAAGGATATGGTTCAAATACATATCTCATTTTTATTTTTATTTTTTTTTTATACAAAAAAACCATTGAAAATTTATTAAACGATGTCCGAAATACATATCCCATTATGATTTCCACTGATACCTCAACAATTTTACTATGAGCAATTGAACCTTGTTCTGATCACAGTTCGACCATGATGGACGGACCATCGAATCCGATTATAAACCACCAATTCAGTGATGAATGGGTTCATGTCTCCAGGAACGGTTTTTCACGGTTTGACACACGGTTTGCTGATTCATGAATTGTCAGTTCGTCCACGATTTATCACGATTTACTATTAGGGACACAGTTTATCACCGTTTAGCTAACGGTTTAGACAACGGTTCAATTAATATTCTATTTTCTTTACAAACACTAAAAAACAATGTTTTTTAGTTTCGCAATATAAAATATTCATATTAATTACTCGTACAAATAACCTATATGAAATGTAATCAATATATATATATATATAGTATGATTACATTACTATGAAATAAATATCAATAATGCAAATTTATATATATATATACTAATAAAAAAACCCGTGCTGATATGTCATGCCCAGAAAAGAGCCCGCGGTACGTCAAGCCTAGAAAAGAGTCTGTGGATTCTAACTGGGTCTATACGTAGGCCTAAGAGGAATAGGGTCCCCGGCCCATACAACCCGCATCTTCATAAGCCGGACTGGGCCAAGCTCCAATCCAGCTTGCCCTACGCCTTGGTGATATTTATCATCGGCAGGGCAAACGAAACATGAGCTAACGCTTGACGGTTAAGCGCCTTAATCATCATCGTTGGTGAAGAATCATGAAATAAGGTTGTGCAGCTCTCGACGCAACGGCAGTCTTTACTGACGTGGTGGGACACTTAGTAAATCATATTTCTCGGCGCCGGCTACGTTTGATATTCAGTTTTAATTTACATGTAATTAGCATGATCAACTATTTGCATGTCTTCGTAAACAAGCATGATGGAGTATTACTAAAGTGTTAGCTAGGACATAGTTTATCGATCTCTAGGTACTGCCACTTATAGTCGATGGCTGCCTTGAGCCGGCCTTCCCTAGTTCTTACTATATATGTGAAGCTAATACGGCCTCAGGTAGGTTAGTTGCACATAGGCGCCTGCTGTTTTTACAATGGAAATATGGCAAAATTATGAGGTAGCATCCATAGTTGTTAATGAATCAAAATTCACCACGAGGAAGATCAACCTATAATCTAAGGGAAGGGTTTAATTATTCATAGTTAGGACTAATCTTTTAAAAACTCATGGGAAGCATACTTGTGTAATTCTTGTGTGGCCGTTACTTGTTTACTTTACTTGAACTTTATTTGGTCACCCTATTTGTTCTCCATCTTAATGTCATCTTAATGTCAATTGTATTTTTACAAGCCTCTGTGGGATCGACCTTGATTCATCATTGCTATACTGCGATTGGACTAGTCCTCTTGCTAGTATCGTGATCTGCACGCGATCATACACTTATTATCCTCTTACAACGGTATCAATCACCGTCATCATCACCGGTCCTAGATTCAAAATGTACTACTACACAGAAAGCAGTCTAAGCAGACAGTGCAAGAATTCTTGGAAAAACAAGGTTGTCCAAGAGCTTAGATTAGTGCAAAATCAGAGGAAGCTATAGGCTCTCCCCTAATTGCACCCACCAGATGGACCAACAATTTGTTGCCATCGATACAAAACAGACAAAATATGTTTTTTTTTGTTATTTATTTATTTATTATTATAACTCACATGTCATTCGTTTATTGACCGATGCAATAGAAACCCTTCGTATAAGAATTTCCCCTAACCAGGAACCCACATTTTACCGATTGAGAAATATGAGAAATCCTTAAGTGACTATACAATACAGAGGAAATATGAGAAATCCTTAAGTGACTATACAATATACCTTGCAAAAAAAAAAAAGCCTTCATACCTTTTCATCGTTTTGTTGTCCAAAAAAGGCTCCCACTATATACAACCATATGAGATTTGCCAAGAGAACTTTACATAGAACTGTCACAAATCTTGGGTGATGCAAGCAGCTGTATGAACTCCATTAGAGAATAAATAAAGTTGTTTCCATGCACAAGCAATATTTGAACAATCACAAAAAGGCAAACATGAAATAATTTTGAGTTAAAAAAAAAAAAAAAAAAATCCAACACCTTTCGACTGACATGAGATATAGACAAGTAGCCAAAAATGAACATGGAGGACCAAAAGATGAGTACTACCACTTTGCTATTGTGCATCATAACATAAGGCCAGCGGGACAGACGATGGTTCTGGATCTGTCAGTTATAGATACAAGTATGTATCATCAACCTATCACCAAAATGTAAAGACTCGCAATTTAAATATTCACCAAACTAACCTTCCAATTCAGCACACAACCAGTCTTGGGTACACATTAGAGCTTCCAATATATCTGGATTTAGCAAACTCCAAGAACGGTCTACTGCTCTCTCTCCGGTACAGAACAACATTTCATATGGAACTTTTGACAATGGAATTCCCAGAATGTTGCGTGCCATCATAGATAATATAGGATACCTTGGAGTATGAACTTTCCACCAATTTAGTATGCTGAAGTCAGCATTGCGAGGAAAAAGGGGTTCCTCCAAATACTTATCCAAGTCCAGTTTTACATTATGGTTCTGAGAAGTTTCATTGACAAACTTGTCGAACCCAGTAAGCTTCTTTCTGAAATCACCAGTTGCGACCCCTCCACCTCCAGCACCTAGGCCATTCGATGCTGTTGGTGAACTTATGGCGTGCCCATTATAAAGAGCCTTCATACAGTTGGAAACAATATCAATGCATGCCGGGGCACTACTTCCATATATCTGAGGATAGTAATACTCCACTAACTTCATTTTGAAACGTGGGTCTAAGATGGCTGAGATTGCCAAGGCCAAGCTGCATTTCTTCCAGTACTCGTCAAATCTGCTTTTCATTTTCAATGCCAATGAACTGATGAAGTCGTCCGAGTTCTGGCACCACTCAATCAATTGCAAATGTATATCACAAATCTCAGAAAAAAATATGTTCGCAGTAGAGAACTTGTTTCCCGCGAAGACATTAGACATTTCAATGAACAGTTTTAGAAAGCCAGTAATAGTACTTGCTCTAGCCCAATCTTCAACCGTTGGGCACATCGAGTAGAGGGAGTCCTGATCTTTTAGGATGAGAAATACATCCTTGTACTCTAATGCAGTTTCAAGCATGATATACGTTGAGTTCCATTGTATACGATTATCAAGATACAAGCATTTTTGGCTGGTAACCCCAGCCACTTCGACCAACTCATTGAACTTTTCTTGTATTGCCTCTGAACTCATGACATACCTAATGCTTTCCCGAATCTTGTGGCAAATCCCCATTAACGACACCAGTGCATCTTCAGCCATTAATTTGACAACATTGGCTGCACAACGTACATCAAATAATTGACCATTACACACAAGGAGTCGCTGCTCACAGAGCTGGTCCCTTATTTTGCGAGCAATGTTATCATAATTAGAATGAGAATCAAAGGTAACTGAAAATAACTTCCTATCGATATCCCAGTTTCTTACGCTTGTCATGATAGCTTCAGAAAGCATGTCCTCAGTTTGAGAAGGATCAATCGCTACAAAATTCAGAATCTTCTTTTTTAATTGCCAAGTATCGTCAAGGTAATGAGCCGTCAAAGAGAAGTACTTAGAATCTGCATTTGCAACCCATATATCAACACAAAGACTAATTTTTCCAGGCACCCTCTCCAACTCTTCATAAAGCTTTTGCTTCTCAACTTGATAGATTTCCTCACAGTCTGCTGCAACTACATCATGTGTAACAAAGTCGAATAAAGGCTGGAGGTTTCTAACAAATATCCTGAAACCAAAATCCTCAACCATGTTCAATGAATAACCGTGGATTATGATCATACGAGCAAGGTCAAATCTGCTCCTTTTATTATCAAAGTTCACACCATCTGTGCTGATGCTCACATCTTTTCTAGGTCCATGTTCGTACTTAATACTGGCAATAGTGACAGCTTCAGAATTTCTATGTGCATGAGGAAAACTCAAACTAGTTACTTCAAGAGTTCCATCCTTCTTCTTCCCCCTTGATAGTATTTGTGTTACATCAAGATTTGATCTTTTCTTGCATCTAACTAAATGATTTCGCAAATGTGATGTTCCACTTGTACTTGACCCACTAAGTTTCCTATTACAGTGCTTGCAAACAGCAATTAAAGCATCACCCTTCTTAATTCTGTCAAAATCGGTCCATACGGCAGATTTCAGACGACTAGAGTTCACTAGGACTGCGTCATCATCTGTCATCTCCATCACTTTACCAGATCCTCGATCAATGTATTACAGTTTTGTTGAGGTGACACGACACCAAAGCGATTGCATGACCTCTGACATTTGTACAGGGGGGGGGAATAATAGTAGCAGAATAATTAATCAATACAGGATCAATATCATTGCAGATGAAAAACCGCAAACAATCAAATACTGCAGTTAAGAAATGAGGAAACCAAATTACAAGTACACAAAGCTCATTATGTCTTCAACAGCAGGACAGTACATAAGAAGCTTACAACTGAAAAGGAGAAGACATTCAGAATTCAATATGTAAATAAAAGAGGGGAATAGGAAGGCCAATTATAACTCGAGGTTACACTAACAAATCACATTTGGGAAAAAAATACCATAAAAGGGAAGGCAAAAAGTCAATAAGGAAATCAAGCTCATTGAACAAAAGCATTAACCAGGAAGAACTAGGAAAGAGTAACAAAAGCCGATGTCTCCAACTTTATGCATACAAAACATCCCAGGGGAAACACGATAACAATGACAAATGGACCGAAGGATGCAAGAGAGATTTTACATAGTTAGAATGCTATAATCAACCAAACTATTCAGGATGGGCAATCCAGGAATGTTAAGGGATCATTACGACCTAAATGAGAGAGAACATAAGATATATAAGCAAAGCTGCAGAAAAAAGAAAAAAAAAAAACAGAAGGTCAATTAGAAGAGAGCACAAGATCAAAAATTTCAGACGAAATGTAATAATTATAAACGAAATTAACACACTGACCAAAAGTGAAGAGAAAAATTCATTGCAGTAGATAAGGACTGAAATGAAAATATAGATTACATGGTGTAAAATTAACTCAAGGAAGCGTGGGGGGTGGGATAACTTGGTAGAGGTAAAATACAAAGAACACAGGAAAAAAAGCTTACATGCAAGCCCCTAAACAGCAAAATCAGACCCAATAGCTTAAAAATAACTCGTATCCCAGAAGCTATAAAAGATAATCCGTAATCAAAGAAATCTATTTACTCGGTAAAACAAATTAAAACGCCAAACCAGAAAAAAAAAAAAAAAAAAAAAAAAAAAAAAAAAAAAAAAACCAAAGACACCTGCCAACAATCTGCTCTATTCGGGTCCCGAATTCTTAATCATGTGAGGCAAATCCCTGGTTATTATAAATTCTATGCGAAATTGAAGGAGGGGAAGAAGAAGAGGGACTTACAGCGAGAGGGAAGGATCGGAATTAGGGTTCCATGAAGAAATTAGAAAGGAGATGGGCGGGTTCGGGCGGGCCTCGGGGCATCCAGAAGTGGATCTTTCTCTGTGATACTCTGGGCAGTGAAGCAAGTATGGCAAAGAGGCGCCAACCCGAGACGTGAGTTGGAAAATTAGCGGGTCGTATTGGATCGGTCCATTGGACTTCTTGTTAGATAAAGTTATCGGGCCAGTAATTATGCACACCGTATATCATCTAAACACTTTTTACACTTCATATACACGGAAGTGGCGTATCCAGAAAAATATATCAGTTGAACATCAAAATAAATTTAAAGATTGAGTGAGTACTTTAATAGTATTTTTATATTATTTTACCATCAAAATTGCATCGTTTTTGGATCTCAGTGGGAGCCAATGCCCCACCCATATACACATGGGTCCGCCCTTGTATGCACATGAGGATTGATATGAGAAATTTTATGATATAATGGTCGTAAATTGGTTATATCAAGTGACATGTTTGCTTTATAGAACCGTTTTTATCATACATACCCCTGCTATATCACAGAGAGTTTTTTAACATATGGTTATAAAGCATGTCATTTGGTATAATCATATTATAACCGTCGAACCACAAAATTTCTCAGATACATATTAATAACTTAATGCATAAAATAAAAACTTATATAAGAGACGACCATAAGGAAAGGAAAAACATAAAATTAAAAAATTGATTATTTTGCCTCTGTGGACCGAGAAGAAAGGGGGCTCGGCGGGATGAGGAGTGTGTCATGAGAGAAGCAATGAGGTCAACATCTTTCAAATATACAACAGGGATTCTGACAATGCAATGGAGTTGGACTCTCATGTATATCAAAGGAATCTTCCTTTCTACGGAGATAAATCTTTGCCTACTAGGCTAGAGGATTGAAAGTTAAAATTTATGTATCGGTAGGACATGTATTTCTATTACTATGAACATAAACGTTAAAACTCATGCAATAAGAACATATTCATTTCTCAAATGATTGATTAACATTTGTCAACCAAAAACACTCCCAATGATAGACCCACAAGGCCACACCATTATGCTTCGGTTTTCGTGAGTAAAAATTAAAAATCCGAGTATAACTTCAAAAAACCGCTATTTCATATCTCAAAATTTGATTTGAGTACTTTTTGAACGTCTTACTTTTCATGGGCTGATTTTAACGTATACAAAAGGTATCAAGTTTTGAAATCGTAAATGGGGTAGCATAACAATGAAAATAAATAGTGAATTGAATAATTATTTGCGGTCAAGAGTATTACTTGAATTGAATGATTCCATTTTGAAATCCACTAATAAGACAGTGGATATACACATTGAACTAAATATGCGTAGGTGGTTGTGAATTTGGGGTTCACAATAAAATCATTATGGATTGGGGTTGTTAGAAAAATGATCGATGTAGATGGCATTCTAGCATTCAATGTGCCAATCCACTTTGAAACTAGTCAATTACACAATGGACACTCTATGAAGAAATTACATTCAACATTCGAATTACAACGAATTTGTGTAATTTCTTGTTGGAAAATTGTTGTGCCCACATTTTCCTAGTCTTTGATTATTAGTCTATCCCTAAGTTATGTGTCATTCTGCCTTATTAGATTAGGAAAATGTGGAACTAACCGAGCCAATAAGTCTGCCTTATTAGAATTGCATTTCTATTTTGTCTTGAATACACCATATGTATTATGTCTTGAATACACCATATGTTGACTCTATCCTGCCACATTCATTCTTCGATTTGAATCTTTGCTGAGAAGACTTTCAGTTTTCAATGAAGCTTGTTCGATCTTCATTCGAGGTCTCACCATTGACCCTACTATTGCTCTTATCAATGAAGACCTATTAGTCCTTGCGGCTTCTGCAAAATTAGAGTGGTAAATATGAAGATATCTTCAATTTGTGACGATCTAATGGCTCAAAGGTTCAGAATCGGAGATCGACCCAATTCGATGCTTTCTAGATCCGATTCAATGCATCAAATCTGATGCAAGTAGGTATAACAACTTCATATATCTCTATCCCTACGAGTATGTCTAGAAATGATGAAATCAAGAAATCTTCTATAGATTGATGACTCATTCCTGAATGTTTGATGAAATCGAAGTTATTCTTTTTCGATTAATGATTCATATTCAGGGATAATGTTAATATGGTTAATTAAGTCTTTAATCATAGATGAAACATTATTGCATGTCCCAATTTCGATTTTATTGTCTGTTGGTCCCAGAGAAAGGCTGGAACAAAGGTCAGAGAGGGTGAATGACTTTGTGCACAAATTCAAAAACTATTCGAAAGAGGTTAATGCAGTGGATATGCCTTTTGTAACTTAAAGGTTTTTCAAAGATCTATATGACACAAACACACAAGATAAGAATGTAGAAATTAAAGTGCCGAAAGTAAATGCGTAAAAGTAAATAACACAAAGATTTATAGAGGTTCGAGGTAGGGCAATTTCTTAATCCTCTCTTGTCTTGTGATGATCGGATGAATTCACTATTGTTATATATATACACCTAATACAATAGTGTTGATTGTCTTTGACAACTGCCTAGTTGCTTCACAAATTGATTTGTCACTCCTTGACAGCCCTTCCCACTACTTCAATGACTCTGCTCTGTTGTTCCTTCAGAAAATCCTTCAACAACTACCACTTTTCACAGTTCCTTGACAGATTGAATCTGATTCGATTGCTTCAATCCTTCAAAGCCTTCCGCTTTTTCATTGATCAAGATCTCTTGAGAGATATGTGAATTTGAATCAAGATTGATTCAAATATTCAAGTTCAGCCTTGATGATTTGCAATGAGATTTCTGATTTTGCTGAGACTTGAATGATCTAGATATAACTTTTTAGATTTCGAGTTTTGAATCAGCTTGATAGGAATTTTTTTGTGTATTTTCTTGTATATTATTGTATATATTCTTCTTGTAGATGATGTCCTCTATTTATAACCTCAAATCCTTAATGCCTGTCCCAAATTTGAAATTCTGCCCATTGGTCTTGATTTCACGAATTAATTGTCCTTGATTTTTCTTGATTGAATTCCCATGATTCACGTGATCTTCGAGTTTTCTGTAGCATTTTATGCAATTCGGCCAATGCTCCTCCATGATTTTCTCCATGATTTTCTATAAATTTATTCTTGATACTGCATTGAATTCTTTCATTAATTTACTTAGATTTAGTTTCAGTGTAATGCTCTTCCATCCAGTCAGCTGACTTATCCTTACTTTGCTGATCTTTTACTCGTATGGTTTCTTTCTGGTCTGACTGTCCTCTCATCTAATTGAATCTGCTGAATTGTTTTTACTTCTATGATCATTGATTAGGTGGGATCAGATTACACCATGTTTATAAGATTTATTTAAATATTCTTCTGATAATACATAGGTTTAATCAAGGTAAACATGTACATTTGTCTTCAATATTCATCATTGAGACTGATCCCTCAGCCTTCTACTGAGATGATGTAGGATCGTCGAGACTTACTGATCTGACTTATCAGGCTTCTAATACAGTGCTTAGACTGATAAACCTATACAAGATGAGACTTCTAGTAAGCCTATACAAATAATATTTTATAGACTCAATCAAGCTGCTATAACAGCTAGCCAGACCATCATCAAAATTGAAATATTCCTAACAATTTCCTTTGATGATGCCAAAACTCTCACAAGCCTGAAAGAGTAAACAATAACAGATAGGATAAAATTCCAATTTATTATAATAGTCATTCAAAAAATTATTACAACTATTTCAGATTTCTCTATTTGCCATAAGTTCCATATATCTCTGAAGTTTATTTTTATAAATTTCTACTTCCAGTACTCAAAGGCTAGATTGTGAGATATGCCCAGAAAGCTCGCTCGGTGAACATCTTGTCAAAATATTTTGTTGTTTCCATTGTTGTTGGAGCACCAAAGAATCCTGTTATTTTTCTCTAGCAACTGTAATTTTGGGATATGCCTTCCTGAGATTCTTGAATATCTTCCAAGCATCCTCGGAGCTCATTTTCTCAAAGGGTCTGAAACCCCGTCTCATCCGATCAAATCCAACTCTATTTTCCTCACTCATCTGGGGTCATGTAGCCGGTTTGTAAGATTCCCCTTGAGTTAATGCTTTTCTCTACTGGTGATGTTGTCTTTTCCTTTTCATCTCATTCTAGAGATAAGTCACCTCAGAATGGTACTAGCCATCATGTTTGGATATCCAGTCCTTCCATGCTTCTTCCTGATTTTTGTTTGGATAGAGGCCATACATGGTTTGTAAGAACTCCTTCAAAATTATTGCAAGTTCCCATTGCATATCCATTCTCTGAGTTGATTGACTTATGTGCTCAGGTATGGTTCTATGTTTGGTTCTTTGATATGTCTTTCCACTGAGAACTCTACTCTGCTGGCTAGAAGATCTTCTTGTCTGCTGATTCTCCGGATTTTTGTCTTTGTCCCTATCATGTGTTCTTCTTCTCTGAGAATCCAGAGGGGCTCTTCATTTGTCTGATAGGAAATCTACGCGGAAACGCAGCGGAATTCAAAAATTTATTTCCTTTTAACCAGGATCGACTTCGTTTAAGCAACAAACATATAAAGCTAGTAGATGGTGGTTACCTTGCTTGATCTAAAAGATCGACACTTTGACCGTCTAAGGAGAGTAGCGATGCACGGAGCCGCCCAAGCGTTCGGCCTCTACCGCTAGTCCACACGAACAACCCGCCGGAATCCACCATTGGATTGCTACTAGAAAAATCCGGTTGCTAGACCGGCCTTTTCTCTCACTAAAACTCTCCAGAATAAGCTTTATATTTTTCACAAGAATAATTAGCTCTTGGAATTATGGTGTGTTAAAGAACTTGGCAAGCCCTCCTATATATAGGATAGGTGGCTCCCCAAGTCTCCCAAAAATCCTTGGGGAACAAGTCTTAAGTAGAGTGGAGAGAAAGAAAACATTTTACTAATAAAATAAGGAAAATCTCTTAGATTGATTTATCTCATTTAATTTAATATCTTATATTAAATATTTCCAAGATATTGTCAATATCTTATATTGACTATACTTATCTTATTACCATAAATCTATTTTTCCAAAATCAATTAATATCCAATATTAATATTATGGTAATCTTATTAATTAAATTGCACAATCCAAATGTATCCAAATACACAAAGATTGGCGCCACATTACTAGTAAATTCACGTGGCATATACAAAATATATATGTATATATTTATTTAATATAATTAATATCTTGTATTATATTTATTCATAATAAATAAATACCACCATATTAATTTACCACTATAACCTTTATAGTATGAGATAAACTTTCCTTATTTGGTTATCAACTATAACCACATTTTAATCCGACTCGATGTTCATATGTGTGTGACCCGATAGGCTTCCGAATATGTTGGCCATAGACACAAAATGCAAATTACGAAAATACCCATCATGCCAAACGATCGCGGGATAGCGTCTAGCAACACACCGTGACCCCTAATCATCGGAAGAGTCAAATGCAATGACTACTACCTTTCATGTGAAACAGTTACCGTGTAACTTACAATCCTATCGCAGTAATAATATCCATACAGTCGTTAGTCGAGTGTCAAAACATCAACGGCTGTATTTTATAATCTGGATATCAAGCTCTCTCGAAGTAACTCATTTACTTCCACTTTGCAAAGATTCACGAGAAGTAAGACATTCCTTATAAGAATGCCCTTTCGGATATTCACTCCTAGTGATAGGGTACACGATTCCTAGACCATCAAACATGTATACTTCGCATGCTTCAGTATCACACCCAATCTGTAATACCCTACTCCCGACCCCTAGGTCCACTGGGGTCATTCTAGGAGGGGTTGCGAAGCTCTCGCCGTGACTTCAATACAAGACTAGAAATTCCAAGATAAACCTCTAAATCCACAATTTAACATTATAAATCCACAAGTTAATTTTTACATCAATTCAATAATAATATTTCCATTACAAAAATTACAACAAATAAATTCACATCGGATCTCGATCAAAAACCGTACATATATTTATAAAAGGAAAAAAAAACAAAACAACACAAAGAAAAACGAGGCGTCGACAAAGGGCCGGTATGAGCCACGTGTGCAAGTGTTATACTATATATATATATATATATATATATATATATATATATATATATATATATATATATATATATTTTTATAAATATAAAAAACAACTTTTATAAAATTTGCAAATGGAAACCTTTATTAATCTTGCTAAATGAGTTAGTAAATAATTCTTGAAAATAAAAATAAAAGACAGAGCAAAAATAAAAAAATAATAATAATAATAATAATAATAATAATATAATAATAATAATAATAATAATAAGTCAATTTTAAAAAGTTTTATAGTGCACGAGCATTAAGGAAAAACATGTCGAGTTTATTTTACAAGCACCAGCTTTGGCCGAGCCGATGAGTCAAGTACCGCCCTAACATCATTTTTACACTAAGGATTTCAACCGCACTTCACGAGAACTAGCCATGCCTGACAACTCCGGCCGATTGTCAGGGAAAAGAATCAACCTTTACCGTGCAAACCTCCTACACGGCTCCAGCCAACTCTGTCCATGCCCTAGGACCACGCACCAACAATCAGCCCTTGCTTTCCCGGCTGTAGCCTGAATCTTCGGGGAAAAGGTACCGTCCCCACTCTTACGAGCGAGCACTCTAGCTACTGTCGGAAAGACTTCGAGTCAAGAGGCCCCGAGACCGGTGACTAGCCGTTCTCCTAGAGCAGTAACTCTAATCCCCTAGCCACCAGAGCTTTGACACTTTCGTGCCACAAGCGAGCGAGCGAGCGAGCAAGTATTATCCGTCAATTCCAAGTATCAGTTTTATTTATTTATGAAATGTGCACTAGCTCAAATCAAGTCATTTAATTTTAAGGAAATCATTTGAAAATAACTTCCGAGTTTAAAAATTCATTCGATATATATATGTACCCAAAATATTTGAAAATAATAGAAAGCACACTTTTGGCTTATATCAAAATAAAAGACTCACATTTGGTTCGGATAATAAATTATTTATTTTGTTGGGGCGAATGATACATCCTCGTTCCTTTGCAAAACGTCAACAAAGTGAATTGACACAACTTAATACTCGTTGTTAAGGGTGATTTTATGCGATTTATAACGTTATATTTTATAATGATTTCCTCCATATTCATATAATTTGCATAGAAATTAAGGGTTTAATCGAATTATTGAGCAGATGAGTTTTAAAAGTCTTTAAGTGTGAAGTTGAGCTAATTTCGTGATTTTATTGGTAATTATCTATGGTTTTACACTTTGCATGTCTTTGTGGTTTTGTAGGTGCATAAACATGTCATAATTGGAGATTTAATGGAAGGAGGAAGATGCAAGTTGAGGATTGGAATGAAGATTTGAAGAATCAAACGGGCGTTTACAAGCCTGGACTGGCGTCCAGGAGGTGCCATTCGATTCAGGAAGTTTGGATTTTCACTGGACGTGCGTCTATTGCTCCGTCCAGTTGGACGGGCGTCTAAGGGAATGGACTGGCGTCCAGGAAGAAGAAGCTGATTCAGAGTTTTGAAGTTTTTGATGAACTGGCGTCCAATTTTGCATGGGACGGGCGTCTGACGTGACTCGGCCCGATTCGAAGATTTTTATGAAGACCGGACGAGCGTCCACTCATCCAGACGGGCGTCCACGGCCGACTTATTTCCCTATATATAGCAGCGTATTCTCAACCCTAAGGATATCATATCGACTGCAGCCGCCAGAGAACCCTAAATTCTGAAGCCGAGTTGTGCTCGGTCGGCCAAGCCTTGGTGCTTGGTCGACCGAGGGTTAGATTAGTTGTTTTATTTTATTTCTTTCTTCTTGTTCGATCTTGATGATGGCTTGAAGCTGTGCAACCTTGAGCAAGCATGAGAAACTTTTCAGCAGCGTTTTATTTCTTCCTTTGGATATTTTGTGAGTTTAATTTAAAGTTTGTTTCTTTTCCATGATTATGTGTTATGCAAATTTATATCGAGAGATGTTTTGCTATTGATGTTTACTATGTGACGAGAGTCGGTGTAAACCTAGATCACCACAGGAAAGATTGGATCTTTAACCTATAAGTAACGAGAGTTGATTAGGTTGAATATCTAGATTGTTAGATTGAGAAATCTTGCACCTTGGTTTGCAAACGTTAATCTTTAAAATCGAAAGATAAAAGATTGATAGGCGAACTTTTCTAAGAGATTAGGAGTTCATACCTTTTATAGATGAATCACAATTTTAGTTAAATCATCATAAGATAATCTAGAGAGGAAATTAAGGGTTGCGGGATGGTGAGTCATTGCTTGTTCTTTGTTGAATCACCATAGTCATTGTCATGGTTTTACTAGTTTTATTTATTTTCTTAGTTTGTAGTTTAGATATATTTTTCGCAACGATCTTTCCTGGCTTTGGACTGACAATCCTCTGTCCAGTTTATCTTTTCGTTTTGTTATTTTAGGTTTTAATAATAATAGTATCAATCTTAGGAAGATTAATAAACTAGATAAACAACCTCGATTCCCTGAGATCGACTCCGGTATTAATCGCTATGCTACGATCCCTACACTTGGGGTATACCGGATTTATAAATTTATTACTTGTTTATTTTCATTGCAAAAATCCATGACAAGTTTTTGGCGCCGTTGCCGGGGAATCGGTACGGTTGTCTAGTTTATTAATTTTTCTGATTTTTTGTTATAAGTTGGGATAAAAGGGATCGTTAGGGCACATGGTAGTATTTTGGCCATAACTTTCGGCTCGAGTGTCCGTTTGGCGCGCAGGACCCCAATTCGGAAAGTTCGTTCCGACGCCGACGACATAGCAAATGGTCAAAGGCCGTTTGACACCATTTTCAAGGTCAAAATCTGCTGTTTTCCCTTCCATTTTGGCCCCAGAAGATTTCAACACGTTTTTTTTCACCGTCTTAGTGTTTTTTCTTGAATCTAATTGAGTTAATTTTTCTATTTTGTTACGATTTTTTTTTCTTTCAATAAAAAAGTACCGTTAAATAAATTGAGGTTTTTTATTTTGCCGTGTTTCGATAACCATTGGGTTAAGAATGTGCAGAACCTTTTTACTCAATTTATGAAACGTGAATTATATGTTTGTATGTAATCTAATCTAACCCTCTGTGCTATAATTTGATGGGGCTGCGGTGCTGTGATGTATGACGTATGTTCTGTTTTGTTTTGAATTGATGATCTTTTAAGCTATTTAGGGTTTGCTGTGTTTTTCCTGCGTTTCTGTTGCAAATTCGATGTTTGAACGGGTGTTCAAGGTAAGCGAACGCCCGTCCGGTCCATAACACGCGTGTGAACGCGCGGCGAATTGTTGAACGGCGGTTCGAAGTGAAATTCCAGGCGAACACCCGTTTGGAAGAAGGAACGCACGTTCAGGTTCCAAATTTTTCTTGACTTGATTTTTAATGCTTTATTTGACGTGGATATTTTCATACGAGCTTCTGTGGCTAATTAATTTTACGTAGATGTTCTGAACTTGCATGTTTACATCTTTCCATCTACTAATCCATGTTAAATAATTGATTAATTTTTATATACATGCTTCATTAATTGACATGGATGTTTTATTGTGAGCTTCTGTGACCTTTGTATATGCGTAGATGTCCTGTTCTTTCACCGTTATGGCTTTCTTTCCATCTATTGCAGTCCATGTTGAGTAACTCACCTAGTTAGATGTGATTCCAATTTGATTAATGCTGTTCCTTTTGTCGTCTATCTAGGATGTTAGGGTTGTTTTGGGGCCGTCTACATGTCCAATCATCTTCCCGTCTACACTTTACATGGCAAGCTTATGTGGCTTTGCATAATCAAATTTTGTCACGCTTCTGTGGCGTTATTTAGTAGACGTTTATATTCTTGACCGTGCTTAGATTAGGGCGCCATCTATGGAATTAGTTGGGCTAGTTTATTTTCTTTTTGCCTTTTTAGTATAATTACATATCATTTAGTTGCATTGTATTTTATTTTGTTTTTTTATTATTATTATTTTCTTTTCTTTTTAGTGCACCTAGCCCTGCTACTTTGTAGTGTCCTCTATCATTATTTCTGTATGCACATGTTGGACCTTATTTGTATAGTAAGCCTCTGTGGCTTTATATTTGACGCTTAGGTGTCCTGTGTTTTCCCTGTGTGGTGATTTTTCCATCTGAGCCATTATATCATGTGCTTATTTCTTGTCTTTCATTATATTTTTGCGTGACATGTTGTATTCCCTCGTGTTCCCCGAGATACTGCCATATTTATTTGAGTGGGTGCAGGCATATTTTTAGTTGTTTATGTTAAGCTAGCCTTGGAAGTGAATCTGGAGAGGAATACATATGACATCTCGTGCCTCGGAACCGCGGATCGATTATCTATCCTTCTTCGACCAATCTTCGGATCATTACCAAATCGGCTAAGTACTCTTAACCGTTCTGACATTCTGCACAACATGAGGACATGTTGTGGTTTAAGTGTGGGGGAGGGGGATGGTTTATATGTATCTATCATTTGCTTACTTCATTATGTTTCTATGCAAAATGAGCTAAATTTTTCAAAATTTTTGTTTTTGTTCTGTCCCGAGTAAGCAATGCATATTTTTGTTCGGTTTTAATATTCATTGATGCTTTATATTGTATGTCCAGTAAGTTAGTTGTTTCACCCGATATATATTTTTCACGAGCCATAGTGAATGATGAGCTAGAATATAAAGCTATACCCCTTTTGATTAGTGATTTTTGATTATCTTATAAGTCATGTGCTTAGTGCTAACGTACGTATCGTGAGAATTATAATAGTTTGTGTTTAGATCCAAAGTATGATATGCTGTGAATATCTGAGGTTTGAATGTGATAAGTAAAACGTAACTAAAGTTGTTGAAAAAGTTGAAAAATATATGAAATAATCGGGTGTGTCGGAAGCTGGTCGATGATTTGAGTGCGGTAGGTCATATCACGAATGTCCTATACCACTATGATGGCCAAAAGCTCACGACAGTCAGAAGAAGCTGCCTTATGATTTGAGTAAGGTAGGGTATATCTCGAATATCCTATTCTACTATGACGGGCAATAGCTCATTCTGATGTGTGTTTAAATGTGAAATAATTAAATCAACTTATATAAGAAGTGGTATGAATGAATAAAAGACTTAGTTATCGTATACCTTATCCCCAGTATAAACTGACAGATATGTTGTAGGGATTATCCTCTGAGTATGTCAGAAAGGTCCTAAATGTATTCTATCATCTTTTTTGGGATATGTTACGTTTTGTAGGGTACATCTTATAACTATCATTCATTTCTAGTTTAAAGGGGGTACTAGCTAGTTTGCTTTGAAATTTTCAAGTTTGGACTTATATAGTGGAAGTTTGTTATGGCTTTGCACACACACCGGGGTGAACCTCTAAGTTATTGCACATGTGTTATATTTGCTGAGATGTCTATCTTTTTCCGAGCCTTGATTTTCGTTTTGTTTTGCTCATGACGAGCAAAAGCTAAGTGTGGGGGAGTTGTTAAGGGTGATTTTATGCGATTTATAACGTTATATTTTATAATGATTTCCTCCATATTCATATAATTTGCATAGAAATTAAGGGTTTAATCGAATTATTGAGCATATGAGTTTTAAAAGTCTTTAAGTGTGAAGTTGAGCTAATTTCGTGATTTTATTGGTAATTATCTATGGTTTTACACTTTGCATGTCTTTGTGGTTTTGTAGGTGCATAAACATGTCATAATTGGAGATTTAATGGAAGGAGGAAGATGCAAGTTGAGGATTGGAATGAAGATTTGAAGAATCAAACGGGCGTTTACAAGCCTGGACTGGCGTCCAGGAGGTGCCATTCGATTCAGGAAGTTTGGATTTTCACTTTGGACGTGCGTCTATTGCTCCGTCCGGTTGGACGGGCGTCTAAGGGAATGGACTGGCGTCCAGGAAGAAGAAGCTGATTCAGAGTTTTGAAGTTTTTGATGAACTGGCGTCCAATTTTGCATGGGACGGGCGTCTGACGTGACTCGGCCCGATTCGAAGATTTTTATGAAGACCGGACGAGCGTCCACTCATCCAGACGGGCGTCCACGGCCGACTTAAGCATAGCCGACTTATTTCCCTATATATAGTAGCGTATTCTCAACCCTAAGGATATCATATCGACTGCAGCCGCCAGAGAACCCTAAATTCTGAAGCCGAGTTGTGCTCGGTCGGCCAAGCCTTGGTGCTTGGTCGACCGAGGGTTAGATTAGTTGTTTTATTTTATTTCTTTCTTCTTGTTCGATCTTGATGATGGCTTGAAGCTGTGCAACCTTGAGCAAGCATGAGAAACTTTTCAGCAGCGTTTTATTTCTTCCTTTGGATATTTTGTGAGTTTAATTTAAAGTTTGTTTCTTTTCCATGATTATGTGTTATGAAAATTTATATCGAGAGATGTTTTGCTATTGATGTTTACTATGTGACGAGAGTCGGTGTAAACCTAGATCACCACAGGAAAGATTGGATCTTTAACCTATAAGTAACGAGAGTTGATTAGGTTGAATATCTAAATTGTTAGATTGAGAAATCTTGCACCTTGGTTTGCAAACGTTAATCTTTAAAATCGAAAGATAAAAGATTGATAGGCGAACTTTTCTAAGAGATTAGGAGTTCATACCTTTTATAGGTGAATCACAATTTTAGTTAAATCATCATAAGATAATCTAGAGAGGAAATTAAGGGTTGCGGGATGGTGGGTCATTGCTTGTTCTTTGTTGAATCACCATAGTCATTGTCATGGTTTTACTAGTTTTATTTATTTTCTTAGGGCCTGTTTGCTTACACCACTTAACACTTATTCTTAAAAGAATAAGTGATTATTAAAATAAGTGTTGTTTGATAATACTTTTTAACACCTCTTAATTAATTAAGATCTTCTGAATTTCCTGTGAAAAATTATGGAAAATTTTAAGTGGTTGAGGAACTACTTAATGCTGAATTTTTTCAATAAATCTACGTTAGGTAGGGGTACACCTCACACCCATACCTACCTCACACCTACACCCCACCCTCACCTTACCCCCAACCCCACCCCCACCCCACACATACCCCCACCCACCCCACACCCACACAACCCATACCCCTACACACCACACACCCGCCCACACCCTTACCCACCCATACCCACCCCCACACCCTCATACCCACCTACACCCGACCAAACCACACCCACCTATACCCTCACACCCCCACTCCAACACCCCCACTCCCACCCACCCTACACCCACACCCACCACACCCACACCCACACCCACTACACCACACCCACACCCACCACCCCACACCCACACCCACACCCACCACCCACCCATACCCACCCCCACACCCTACACCCACACCCACGCCCACACAACCCACCCCCACACACCCACACCCCACCCTACACCCCCATTACCCCACACCAACACCCCCACCCACCCTACACCCACCCTCCACACACCCACACCCACACCCACATACACACTCACGAAACAAATTCTAATTTCAAATATAATAAGTGTTACCAAACAGTCTAATCAATTTCAGCACTTAAAATATTCATTACTTAATGATATACCCGGATTGGAATGGGACCCTGTTCATCCATATTGGGCCTACAATCTTGGCCCGTCAGCATAGATAATGGGCTTTTTACCTCCGCTGGCCGCTGCCACCAAGCATCTTCTGGCCGCTAGCTACAAGCCGAGGCCTATCCGCCAACGGTAAGCCGGATCATGTCCGGCTAACGGCAAGCCGGACTCATTCTCTCCACGTGATTCCACCACATACATAAAGGCACAAACGAGTCCGCTACTCAACCATACTTCTCCGGACTCGCTATTCGCCATGCTTACCCGGTGGCCAATCCGGTGGCAACACTTTACTGACTAGATAGGACACTTGTATTGCATGCATGCTTAACTTAGCTATGTATTCTAAGTTGTCTTATCAATGAACAGTGAACCGACTCACTTTTTTAGCCTATATATATAGGATCACATTGTAATAGAAGGGGGACTCTCTCTCTCAAGCTTTAACGATAAATCTAATACAAGCAGAAACTCTGCCAACTTGTCGACAGATTAACCTGTTCATCTTGTAAACTGATCCGGCAGCCTTGTTCTTACTCGCCACCCTAACCACACCGGAGAAATCATTCATATCAGCCTTATATCCTCAAGATAAACACTGGTTACCGCAAATCGGTGTTCCACGCAACATCAGTTGGCTCCGTTACCGGGAACATCATTATCATTCAGCATTCGAGGGCTACTTACTCCACCACAAAGACGATTTCACGGTGTCTCAGGCGAAGTCATCATCATCTACAGCCTGTCGGTCATCAAAGCTTTGAAATTTTTTTGGGATAATACAGCCCAGAATCCGCTGCTCTCTTTCTCTCAGCAACTTGCACAGAGGAGATCATCAACTTCATTGCAAACTCACACTTGAGTCCATCTAAAATACCCAGGTTGGTCTACGCATCTTTTCGCCGGTTTCAGATCTTCGAGTAAGGAAAGTTCGGTCATCTTTTAGTTGTAAATAGCACAGGGAGATACAAACGATCGTTACCTTATATTCTGAGTCGAGAAAAATACCCGCCCAAAAATCATAAGTCATGGTGGCGGGAAAAACATGAACCTGCAACACCGGCTAAGGCGACCAATCGGGGAGCGCCACGTGGAGCGAGCACGCCCCGTGGAGAGGCTAGCCGAAGGGTTATGTCGGATGGGGCGGATGTCAACCACCGCCCTCACAACCGACATGCGAGCATACATACGGGAAAGGACTAAAGCCCGTGAAATACACGAGGAAGCGGTTAGGAAAAGCAAGGGAAAAGGAATCGCGGGGACATCCAACCCAACTAACGAACAAGAAGCTATTTCGGCCGGGGGAGCTCCCCGCAACAAGATACATATAAAATAGCTTTGCAAGCGCACATGGAATATGTTGAAGAAATGCGGGAAGGAAATGCACTACTCATTGCAGAAGGATTACCTCCTCGGTCAATCCGTAAATTCAACCCTCCTCAACCCGCACAAACCGAGATTCAGCCCACATTCATTCCTCCAAAAACGGTTCGACCACAGCGATCAGAAATAGAGGAGAGTAGTCATGCAACCTCACATCCTAGAGAGGGTAGGAAATCTGCACTTGGTAGACTGGGGCCCGCGATCGACGATCGCGGTGCAGCCCCAGTGCGACCAAAGAACACTCGGCGAGTTCGCACCCGCTTGGAAGGACATGGGGACTCGGAAATTGAAGAAAGTTATGTTGCGCTCCCACCTCAACCCCCAAATCAGGAAGAGATAGGCATCATGAAAAAACGGATAGAAGAATTACGAAAAAGGAACAAAGGGTGTTAAAACGGTTCCGACATGGGGAACAAGTGTGCTTCATCCCGGCATGCGAAAGCGGCTCCAAGGGGAGGAACTCACTATCCCAATTTCATAAACTACCACGGAGCAACGGATCCTCCGGATTGGCTATCCGCTTTTCAAAGCGAGAATCGGTTGTGTACCTCTAGCGATGAGGCTTGGTGTATAGCATTTGTGGGATCAATGCAAGATCGGGCGACATCATGGATCCGCGAGTCTTCCTCCGGATCGATTTTATCATGGGATGACACGATCAACAAGTTTATAGCGAGAATTCAAATCGGTGGGAGGACCTAAAAAGACGCGTATATCGACCTACGCGAGGTCCGACAAGGCGACAGTGAGGGTACTCACGGTTATTACGAGCGGTTTTACAAAGTGTACGAGCTAACCGGGGGTATAGCGGATAACGTTGTCATGAGTAGTTTTGAAACGGGGGTTGAAGCCGGGGTACTTGAAGTCTTATTTCGCTTTGTCACCACCGGCGAACCTACAAGAGATGTTGAGCTCGACTAGGAAGTACATTGCAAGCGCGGGAAACGAAGGAGCGTCTTCGTCCAACAAAGGCAAACGAGAGGGGTGAGCGTAGCCCGCCAAGAGACACCCGCGAGAGGGGCGGATAGGGAAATCAAGAAACACGAAAGATTTAAGGAAGAGCATTTCACGCCGCTCGAAATTTCCTATTCACAAGTGTTGAATGAAATCGAGACGAAATACACGAACCATACCCAATGGTTCACGACACGCGCCGCGATGCATCCAAATTTTATGGCTATCACGGGGATAAGGGTCACACTACCGATGAATGTATCCAATTCAAACGAGCAATAGAGAAGTTGCTCGCTCGCGGACACCATGATCACCTCAAACTTGATACCGGTGGTCCGGATAGGAGGAATCGACAAGCTCGTCGGTTCGATAGGAACATTAGAATGATAACCGAGCCTCCTCCCACTAACAATCGGATTAAGAATCGCATCGGCTCCATCAACAAACATGTGGAGAAGCTTTGTAGTTTTGCGAGGGGTGAACAACCCCTTGCCTTTACTCGAAGTGAGCTAGTGACTTCAACCAATACGAGAGGATATGTGCCTTTGCATCTCGGTGGTCGTCAATCGGGCTGTGTCAATAGAGTGATGGTTGATACGGGAGCTTGCCGCGATATCCTATATTACAAGCTTGCTTCAAAGAGTTGGGTTTCGGCGACTCTAATTTGAGACCGCATAATGGCACCCTTGAGGGCTTCACCAATCATAAGATACGGGTCAAGGGGGCCATCGACCTCGATGTACGGATGGGAGATTATGCACCCTTTCGCACGGAAAAGGTGATGTTTTTAGTTGTCGACCTTCGGTCAATTATAACATGATAATTGGGACACCCGCTTTAAAGCGAGTTTCGGATGGTAGCTTCCATTCCGCATCGGCGGGCAAAGTTTTATGTTGGGGACGGGATCGGAACGTCGATCGGCGAACCCGCCGCGTCCGACATATATACATGAAATGAGAGCAGGGAATAAGAGGATTCGAATCGAACAGCCATATAACATGGAAAACATCGACATGATCAGGGTCGTTGTTGATCCTGAACTAGTCAAAGTAGAGTGTGAAACATTGCAAGTCAGAGATGAGCCAGATTTTACGGCAGAAGATGAGTTGATCGAGGTGGTCATCAATGACGAATATCCCGAGCAAAAGATAAAGATAGGGGCTCGACTGAGTCCTATTGAAAGGAAAAATTGATACAACTACTCAAAGAAAATTTGAGTGTCTTTGCTTGGGTAGTTGCGACATGCGAGGTGTCGAACCGGACGTCGCCTGCACCATCTTAACGTCGATTCTACTTTCAAACCGATACAACGGCGAGCGCGTCGGTTCTCACGAGAAAAAGAGGCGGCGGTAAAAGCGAGAGGTCGGAAAGCTTCACAAGCGGGAATCATAAAGGAGCTTGCCTACCCTACTTGGTTGGCAAATGTGGTTATGGTAAAGAAGCACAACGGCAAGTGGAGAATGTGCGTCGACTTCACGGACATCAACAAAGCATGTCCGAAGGATCCTTATCACCGCCACGAATTGACCGGTTAGTTGATTTGTATTTACGGCTTTGAGGTTTTAAGTTTCTTAGACGCATATTGGGTATCATCAAGTACGGATGGGCGAGTCCGACAAAGAAAAAACGGCTTTCGAGCCGGCATTTGGAGGATTGTATTATTATGAAATGATGCCATTTGGGGTGAAGAATGCGGGTTCGACCTATCGGCGAATGGTCAACGGGGTCTTCGGTTCGCGGATAGGCGAGAAATATGGAGGCTTACATAGACGACATGGTTGTTAAATCCGGCGGGACGGTCACGCTGCGACCTTCAAGAAACTTTCAATAATGTCCGAAAGCACTCAATGAAGCTAAATCCGGCCAAGTGTACTTTTGGTGTCCGGGCGGGCAAATTTACGGGGTTTATGGTTAGTCGTCGTGGCATCGAGGCTAATCCGGAAAAAATTCAAGCTTTGATTGACATGAGAGAACCTACTACTATCAAGGAGGTACGGAGGCTCAATGGCCGCATCATTGCACTAGGTCGCTTCATATCAAACTCAGCGGAAAGGTGTCTCCCCTTCTTCAAAATTCTCAGAGGCGACAAAACTTTTTCATGGAACGCAGAGTGTTCGCAGGCATTTCAAGCTTTAAAAGAATATTTAGGGAAACCACCCCTTTTGGTTAGCCACATAGGGGAGATGTCTTGTTTTTGTATTTAGCGGCTTCGGACCGGGCTGTTGCCGCCGTTCTTGTCAAGGAGACCGGAACCCTCCAAAATCCCGTTTATTATGTAAGCAAGGCTCTCAGTCCGGTGGAGAGCCGCTATTTTAATATTGAAAAATTAGCCTACTCGCTTGTTATTGCTGCCCGCAAACTCAGGGCTTACTTTACTTCACACACGATAGTTGTCTTAACGGATAATCCATTGCGTCAAATATTGCATAAACCGGACCTTTCTGGTCGACTTCTCAGATGGGCAATCGAAATCACTGAGTTCGACATACAATATCAGCCCAGAAAAGCTATCAAGGGTCAAGCGCTGCCAGATTTTATTGTAGAGACAAGCTTTAGCTCGCCACAACCCTGTACGCCATTACCCCATGAGCCTGCAGCGGCCAAGAGTAAACCAGATCAATGTTGGCATTTATATGTGGATGAGGCATCTAACCGAAATGGTTGTGGGGCCGGAGTAATTTTGATGGAGCCCGGATCGACGGAGGAAATCGAAAAAGCTTTAAGGTTCGAATTCCCGGCCACGAATAATCAAGCTGAGTACGAAGCAGTTATAGCTAGGCTCAAACTGACCAAGGAGCTAAATGTGGAAAATGTCGAAGTCTATTGCGATTCCCAACTCATCGTCAACCAAATCTCGGGGGACTATGACACACACTGTGGTATTCTCGAGAAATATGGTGAGATTGTTCGACGATTCAAAAGCAGCTTCAAATATTGCGAGTTCATCAGAATCCGGAGGGAGGACAACGAGCGAGCGGACTATCTCTCGAAATTGTCACTCAAAGAAGAAATTGCGGACCCTTCAATTATGATAGAGTATCTAGCCGTACCCGCTATTAAGGAAACACAAATCATGGAAATCGATACACCGAGCGCCGACTACGTGTTGGATCGATGAGATTCGAGCTTATATAGAGACAGGCATCTTGCCTGATGGAGCGGATAAAATTCGCGCACTTAAAAAAAGAGCGGCCAGGTATATCATAAACAATGGAATACTCTACAGAAGATCCGCAACAAAGCCTTTATTACGATGTGTTCGAGAAAAAGAAAGCAAGACAATCCTTATCGAGCTTCACCAAGGAGTATGTGGGGGACACCACGCTAGTCGCTCTTTGGCGCAGAAGGTTATAACCGCAGGGTATTATTGGCCAACAATTCTTAAAGATTCAGAAAAAGTGGTTAGAGAATGTCCAGAGTGTCAAAAGCATGCGGACATCCCCCGCATACCATCGTCGAACGAGCATCATAACCACACCTTGGCCTTTCGACATGTGGGGGCTCGATCTCATCGGACCATTTCCGCCGGGAAGAGGCGGATGCAAAGTTATCATAGTAGTTTGTGGATTATTTCACAAAGTGGATCGAAGCGAAACCCATGGTTAAGATAACCGCAAAAGCCGCGGGTTATTTCTTACACGATCAAATTTTTTCACGTTTTGGCATTCCACGGGCGGTAGTATCGGATCACGGCCCACAATTCGGGAAAGACTTTTCGGACCTTTGTGAGGAATTCAAAGTTAAACAACGCGGTCGTCCGTGGCTTATCCTCAAGGAAACGGCGGTGAGGGCCGGCAATAAACAAATAATCAAAATG
Source organism: Gentiana straminea (assembly GCA_036785695.1). NCBI lineage: Eukaryota > Viridiplantae > Streptophyta > Magnoliopsida > Gentianales > Gentianaceae > Gentiana > Gentiana straminea. The sequence continues at coordinate 6,541,918 of JAVUPR010000497.1, read as the reverse complement.
CTTAAGAAAAGCGTAGATGACAAGGTGAAAGCGGGAGGGTGGGTCGACGAGCTACCCGCCATACTCGGTCACTTCGCACCACGATCAAAACACCCACAGGAGAAACACCTTTTGCCCTTACCTATGGATCAGAGGCTATGATTCCAGTCGAAATGGCACTACCCAGCATCAGGGTTGCATTATACGAATCAGCGAATAATCTTTTAAACAGGCAGATCGACTTGGATCTGGTGGAGGAAAAAAGAATAGCGACTTATCATTGATTAGCGAACTACAAGCAAATCGCTAAACAACAACACGACAAGCGAATCCGCAACCACTCATTTAAAGTCGGGGATTTCGTTCTTCGGAACAGAAAGGCCACGGGTATGGAGCACGATAAAGGGAAGCTAACAGCAAATTGGGAAGGCCCTTATCAAGTCGCAAGAGAGATCAAGAAAGGGACTTATGTCCTCAGAAATCATCAAGGCTACGAGCTCAATAGACCTTGGCATGCGGACAACCTCAAAAGGTACTACATGTAATAAATCGGCTAGGGGTATGGCTATCCTCTCGTTTTACGACGTGAGTGGTTAGGCTTTCTTATTTTGCTTGTAATCTTTACTCATCTAGCGGGATGAGTCGAAATTAATAAAGCCCGATTTTACATTCTCTTTTTTATATATGCAAATTATTAAAAGTATGCATGGGTAAGAAAGAATTGTGCTCGAAGAATTTTCAACAAAACTTCGGCTGGAAAATTTAACGCGGGCACAACTTCCTAGCAAACAAGTTATTTCAGATAAGATTCAAGAGGGGCATATCTCATACAGGAGTCCGCACAAGATCGACCTAGAATCTTATCTAAAACAAGGGGGACGGATGTTGTTATCAGCGGACTCAATTTAGACAATAAATTCGAGCAAAAAGCGAGCATACATCAAAAACGGGCGGGAAACAAACTTGTGAATAAAATTATAAGCCGGACATTACGAGAGACAAATGTGCGGACAAAAGTGCGAGAAAAAAGAAAAGAGTTATACATATACGAACACAGAATAATGTTTTACAAAACAGAGCCAGAAATCTAAGAACCCTCGGGCCGCATCTCTTCATTATGGACATTCTCTTCACGGAGGGAATGGTGCAGCATCTGATCAGCATTGGTCTCCGACTCAGTAAGCTCTGTCGACTTCTCACCAGGCTGCTCGACCTCGCCTTCTTCAGCGGCTCTCTCTCTCGCTTCTGTGGCCAAGCGAACACGCTCCCTTAGATTCGTCTCTATCACAGCAGGAGCCACCCAGTCAGGATCACACTCTGGGACATAGCGCTGAAGCTCAACATCAGAGAAGGGTATGCGGTCATGTAATTCTCTTAGATAGTCAGAGAAGGGATGGGTGAGAATCCATTCCTCTAAAACATCAAGGTCAGGGGTACCATCTTCATGAGCCAGGACGCACCTCGCGATGTGATAAAACCCTTGGTCATATCCCATCATAAAGCCGTCATCAGCGGCGGTCTTGGCGGCCTTCAACACTTGAGCCTAGATCCTTCGGTTGTTTACGCGGATCCGCACACGCTTTTTGCTCGGCCTCCCAATGAGCTTGAGCCTCGGTTACTTTCGGCTTCATCTCTTCCATAGTGCGATCAACGGATTTACTCTCGCTCCACAAGATCGAGTTAACCTTATTTGCCTCGGCAAGGCGTTGTGCTCTCGGTTTCTCGTTCTCCGCCTCAGCCGCACTTAACCGCCCACGAAGACCAGCGGACACTGCATTTGCGGCACCAAGAGCTTTCTGGGTTTCAGCTAGCTCTTTTCTGACATCGGCGCTCTCGGCTATGGTATTTCTATAATCATTGACGAACTGCGCCAAGCCAGTACCAACCTAATGGAGGAAAATTAAACAGCGAAGTCAATATTGACTTGAGAAAAATAACAGCAAAAAGAATAAAAACAAAAGCAAGAAGAAGGTTTACCATGCTCACCGTGGCGCCATATAAGCCCCACAAATCATCAATACTCCCGAGAAAGGCACGGCGGGGATCGGTCGATCCGCCATAACAACCCCGGCCGCTATACCGCGGCCTATCTCCAGGTGGATGTCGCTAGGGATACCCCGTCTAAAATGCCTCGATGGGGGCACATCAACGATACCCCTTGCAATTGTGCGTGCCTTGGGCGGGGTCGAGAGGTTGTTGCCGCACAAACTCTTTATCCAACCGGGCGGCGGGACAACCTCTAGGCCCAATAGGAACTCCAGCAAAGGGCACCACTGTCTTCGTGGCCACAGACACAACCTCATCGGCCACAGGTTTGCCTTGATCTACAGCTTTTTCCTTACCCTTATCAGTTCTGGATCTTTTAAGGGGAGGGACCTCCCCGCAAGCCGCTTTCATCTCCCGCGAGCTCAATCTCTTCAACGGCGACCCTCTTCTTCTTATCACCGGCGGGCGGCTTTGTAAGAGTGGTGCGCTTCATAGTCTTGCCCACCGCGGTTTTCTGTATTGCGGCGGGCCGGGATGATTTTGTGACCTTAGCTCCAGAGGCTCCGGCCGCCGACGTCTGCAAATCGACCATGGGAAGGGCTGTCTTAATCCCTTTTAGTTCAGCGGCCCTTTTCACCTCGCCGACGGTCTTTTGCTTTGACAATTGGCTGCGACGAACTAATCTATCCATGGTACCTGCGGGGAACAAATATATATTAGCGACCGAGAACATATGAAAAGAGACATATGAAAAGAAGCAAGAAGAATGCAAGTAAAAATCCTACTCGGTGCTCGCATATTAGGATAACCGCCGCGATTTCGCACCGAGAAGGCATGAACCTCCCATGGTGACACTCGCCGTACCAATCGGGATGGGTCGGCAACAAGTCGACTACAACTAAAGGTTCGCCGACACCGGCTCCGGGAAGTCCGGCTTGTATAAGATAGGGGCGAGCGACGTCAAGCAACAACCTCCGAGTTAAATGCCCTAGCACTTTGAGGTTCATTTTTACGGGTATAGCCCGGATCGTCTTTCAGCTCGGAGATAAACTCATCATCGTCAAATTGGGTTTTTATCTTATTTAAGTGATCGGTCTTGACCGAATTCTCCGCTAGCTTCTCAAACGGCCAGCCTACCCGGGACTCTACCTTCATACATCTTTTGTCCCAATCCGCCACCTTGTCGGGAAGATCAAATAACAAGCGGGGTCTACCATGACTCGATCGACTACGCGGTTGGATTTGGCCGGCGCCGCCCTTCCGAGAGAAACTATAAAAATATAAGAGCACCGGCATCGACGGTTCGCGCCCGCTCAACCTGCGATTATGATAAAGGACATGACCACGCGAACAACTCCCAAACTCGGGTCGCAAGGCATCACCTTCGGCTCTTCCATAAAAGTAACAAAGAATGGGTCAAAGGGAGGTCCGAGTCCGGCCGCCGGATGATCATAATGCAACCACGGATAGTCTTGCTTTGGTCTCGGCCACGGTCCATGGCATGTTGGTCGCGCCCATACTAACAAAACGATAGTCCGCCGAGATATCGTACGCCGCCAACGCCGAAGTATAATCTTCTCGATCCTTAAACTCCCTCCATCGGGCTACAAGTTCACAATCCGCCCGTTTTTGCTCTGCGAGCTCATTTTCAACCGCAGCGGACCTTCTTTTGGGCGCCCTCTTCTTTTTTGCGGGCTCCTCAGCGGCGGTTTTCTTCCGTACAACAATCTTTGGAGACTTTTTGGGCTTCTCCGATACCACAACGGTTTCCACGGCTTCCTTGATCTTGCCGCTACTTTTAGCGGCTCCGGGTTTTAAAACTCTCTCCATCCCGGTGAGGAGAGTGCTTAGTGCCGTTTGGTCGTCATCTTCGACCTCGCCCTCCGCGGCGCCCTCACCAATAACTGCGACCTGCGGGTCGGATTCTATGTTAATGGGTCCGGGGTTTGGATTTTCTTCCATCTCCTCCTCGTCACCGCTAGAGCTAGCATCCTCCATGCTCACCTCCTCCGACCCGCTAACCCGCTGCGGCCCTAGCCTCTTCGTCGATTGTGTGTGCTCGATGACATTCGGAAAAGAAAAAGGGCAAGGTGGATCGGTTTATCACCCGGACATGGAAATCGGGTCGAGGTGAGAGCAATCACACCCCGACACCTCGCCCTTCCATCTTCCTTGAACAGATACAAAATTCCCAGAAACCCCCCCAAATTCTCAGAAAAACCCCTCAAATTCTCAGAAAAACCCTAAACCCAAACCAGAAAAGGCTTCAAACAACACGCATTCAAACCTCTACCAAACAAACGACTAAACTAGCAATCAAAGCATACATACATATAGGGGTATTTCTGGGTAAAAAAGAGTATGAAATCACAAAAGCACAGATGGGGCTCATGGTGTTCATCGGAGAAAATTGAAATTACAGAGGCAAAATCGCAGGAGCTAAATCACGACATTCATGTCTCAAGCAAGAACAGAAGATAATAAATACATAAATCAATTCAGAAAACGATAAAGGAATGTTTAAATTCACACCTGATGGATGAAAAAAGAAGTAAAACGTTGATCTTGGATTGGAATAAGCACTCGTCGGAATCTGCTTGCAATCGCCGGAATTTCCTTGCTTTATCGCCGGAGGGATTTATCAGAAGTGAAAGAGGAGAAAAGCGTAAGTGTTGGGGGGAACTCCTCATTTATAGGAGGAAAAGAGAGGGAAACGACGTTTGGGATTTTCAAAATTCAAACGTAATGATGGCGAGAACGGTTACCGATTTCTCTCCACCAATCGAGCAAGGGACGGTTCGGCCCCAACCGCCGTGTCGAACACGTGGGCGACGTGACGTTTCGTGTACCGATACATCCGTTTACATTTTCTAACCGTTCAAATTTCTTCGACGAGCATCACATCACGCGGCGCCAGCGACTTCGGCGTATTACTATCTTCCAACATTATTTCAAACGGCCGGCATCGATCCCCATGCCCGCTTTGGCTTACACAACAAAACACCTTTTACGAGCATCATCATTTAAATAAGCCCGACAGAGCGTTGTCGGCGATCAATCGGTAATTCGCTACGCGATATTAACACTGGTTCAAGCCCGATAGAACATTATCGGCGATCAAGCCTGTTCGCTACAAATGCACAGCATATCACTAGTGGTTTTCACCAACACTGGTTCAAGCCCGATAGAACATTATCGGCGATCAAGCCTGTTCGCTACAAATGCACAGCATATCACTAGTGGTTTTCACCAACACTGGTTCAAGCTCGATAAAACAGTGTCAAAAGCCTCTATCACAAGCGACTACGAAGGAGCTCCACCAAAGGTTCTTCAAATTCTACTCTCCGCCTTGGCGGACACGCCAGGCACAGAGTAGGGGGCCATTGATATACCCGGATTGGAATGGGGCCACTGTTCATCCATATTGGGCCTACAATCTTGGCCCGTCAGCACAGATAATGGGCTTTTTACCTCCGCTGGCCGCTGCCACCAAGCATCTTCTGGCCGCTAGCTACAAGCCGAGGCCTATCCGCCAACAGTAAGCCGGATCATGTCCGCTAACGGCAAGCCGGACTCATTCTCTCCACGTGATTCCACCCTATACATAAAGGCACAAACGAGTCCGCTACTCAACCATACTTCTCCGGACTCGTTGTTCGCCATGCTTACCCGTGGCCAATCCGGTGGCAACACTTTACTGACTAGATAGGACACTTGTATTGCATGCATGCTTAACTTAGCTATGTATTCTAAGTTGTCTTATCAATGAACGATGAACCGACTCACTTTTTTAGCCTATATATATAGGATCACATTGTAATAGAAGGGGACTCTCTCTCTCAAGCTTTAACGATAAATCTAATACAAGCGAAACTACGCAACTTGTCGACAGTTAACTTTGTTCATCTTGTAAAGCGATCCGGCGGCCTTGTTCTTACTCGCCACCCTAACCACACCGGAGAAATCATTCATATCAGCCTTATATCCTCAAGATAAACACTGTTACCGCAAATCTGGTGTTCCACGCAACATCACTTAATTTATTCAGATTTCAGACTTCAGATTTCAGTCTTCAGTTTTAACAAACGGCCCCTTAGTTTGTAGTTTAGATTTATTTTTCGCAACGATCTTTCCTGGCTTTGGGCTGACAATCCTCTGTCCAGTTTATCTTTTCGTTTTGTTATTTTAGGTTTTAATAATAATAGTATCAATCTTAGGAAGATTAATAAACTAGATAAACAACCTCGATTCCCTGAGATCGACTCCGGTATTAATCGCTATGCTACGATCCCTACATTTGGGGTATACCGGATTTATAAATTTATTACTTGTTTATTTTCATTGCAAAAATCCGTGACACTCGTCCAACCTTCTTGTTTTCCCAGCTTAACATATACGAAATAATCATCCAAAAATGGAACATATATGAAATAAAAGACGTAATATAAACCACTTAATAAAGATGCAAGTTGATGAAGTTCATTTTGAGCTGCTATGGTAGATGGAAATGGTTGAAAGTAGAGGCTGGTAGGCGGCAACCGGGATGGACGAACATATTTTTATGATCTTTGATTAGCTCGATTGTGATCGATTTCAGCTACCGACAATGGGGATTGAGACAAAAGAAGACAGAAATATGAATAGCTTGAAAATCGGTGGAGGAAAATATGTATTTATATATCCTTTTGAAGTTTGATGCTCATAGTGGGAAGTGGCAAATGGAAAAGCATGATCTTATTAACTTTGATATAAAAAAAAAAAAGACATGCACAAAAGAAGATGGCAGGAGACCAATCACGACTTACCGCATGATCGCCCCATGGCTATAGGAAACCTCAATAGTGTCAAAACATGACAATCCACACCGTGATGCCATATAGACTCCGGTCCTAAGGATAATTACACAACCGCCATATAGTGTGACACTTAACCGTGTAAGTGGGTCAGTCTAACGTACGCATTCTCTAATACACGTCCACGTATAGTCCAAGTGACTCTACACTTTGATAGACGAGATCTATCCCCGCTTAAAGACAGAAGACATCTAATACATGCTAGTCTGTTTGTACTATCAATGTCATGTTTAATAGTACATCAGCCTAGAGACATTTAAGTATCAAACTTATTAAAGTGATTAGAGATCTCATCAACCATAATCGCCTATCATGGTTTCTCTATCACAGTTTAATACTAAAGACGTTATCATATAACAATTCATAATTGGTTCTTTAAAAGAACATATATATGAAAACATAAAAGCCATTATATATATATATATATGTATAAACATAAAGAAATAGTAGAAATGATCCGACCCGGTCGGATCCGTTCCAACCCGATTGGGTTTAGGACACTATTCCAACACTTTCATCTTTCTTTTGTCTACTTAATTCATCAGTCGCTATATTTCTCATTTATTTCTCTCTTAATCTGATTCTCTCATCCTTAGACAACAAAAGGACAAAGCTATCAACACCTACAACTTTCCATTTCCCGTTCTCTTTCCTTTTTATGGCATCATCCTGATCGCGGGTAAGAAGAATGTTGTTTGTGTTTTCAGCTGCCTGAAGGAGACTCACCGGCTTTGTGTCCACTGCAGTGAGCTTATCTTCATAAGCGGCAAGTTTTTGGTCCAGGGCACTGAACTTAATGTTCATCTCAGTCGTGACATTTTGCACAGTATCGGTGACGTGTGTCTTCATGTGCCTATGTTGATTGTTTTCATTTAATTGATCTGAACTAGTAGACTTGTCACCTCAGTGAACTCTTTTGTGATGCTCTTCTCAACATTTTTATCACATCATTTTGAAGCCGGAAGTGTCCATAAATAGCCTCAAACTTGATCTGTTGAGCATCACATTCGTCTTTTAAGGTTTTGGTTACCTTAACTAAACCATGCAATTGATTTTCAAGTTTTGACACCATTTGATCAACTGCATCCTGAAAAGATTATGATGTCACCAAGTTTGTAACATCTACCTTGGCATCGGTGCAGGGGCTGAGGTGTTGGTTGCTGGAAACTCAGATGGGGTAGGAGGTAACTCAACCGGTGAGTCTGTGAGGGCGGTGGCAGCAGCTACCTCGGGTTGCTGCCTCTGACTTGTCCTAACTGACTCATTGTCAGCCGAATCTCCAATTTCCTCTTCCAAAACCAAAGTTGCAAAGTGTTCCGCTAGTTAATTTGCCCTGATTCTTTCTTGCTGAGTGTCGGGTTGTTCTTCATTTGGGGTTGAGGCCTGATCTGATGATGATTTTCTGGTTACCGCATCATACAAATTCATCTCGTCACAGGATGATTCTACATGTAAATTACCATCTTCCTGATCACATCATTATCATCACCACCACCATCCGAAGTACTGGCTGCTTGGGCCATCTCATTTTTAGCATCCTCCACTGCTTTCCACAGTGGTGCCTCATCAAATAGGCCAATAAGGTACTCAGCCTTGATGAATGACATAAGCCAATCTTCGTTTGCAAACACCCGATCAGCGTTGCTCAACTGGTTCCTGGAATTGCCCAACTTTTAGTTTACGTACTAAACATGTAGACTCTTCTTCCCCCCTGAGCCAAGGGTTCATCCAACAAGATTGGATCCTCGGGGTTTGAGACATGGGTAGGTTGTCTCTCTTCCTCCTGTGCTTTAAGGATTGTGAGAGGAGCATATACTTTTCTGGATAGGCCTTTTTTGGGATATGGCCTTCCTCTTCTTGCTTTCACTGGGCTAGTCTGATATGGAGCCTTTAACCACTTTAAACATGGTCTTTGACCTATGAAGTGTGGTCTCATTCAGCGTTTGGACACCCATTTGTGTCAGCAGGTAATGTAGAGGAATTCCAAAAGATTTGTTGACCAAGTAAACCCAATATTTTACCTTTGGTTTCTTTCCTTTCTTGGGATTGAGAGCGTCGTTCTCTGTCTTCTTCTCACTGTCAATTTGCTCCACCGGCCTTGTAAATATGTATTCCTAGTTGAATGACGTGCCGGTGAAAACGATTGACATCCATTTTCCTAATCTGGAAATTCTCCTAGATGCAAATGAACATCAGTCAGCTGAACAGAGCTCAGATGAATACAATTCAGCTGAACATTTGTCAGCTGAGAATTCAGATGCATTTCCAGAACATATGGTGGCTAATCCTCGGAATGTCAATTAGACTCACAAATCGGCAGCAACTAGAGATTCTTAGAAGATCTACATGAGTCGGGCATGAACCAAATTTCTTTTACAAGTTTGCTCCGACTCCCCATCAGTTGAATTAGGTCATGAATATGGATAAGCTTTCTTTAGAATATGCTAGATATGTATGTGATATTGATACAGTCATACCAAAGACCTACAACTAAGAAATTAAGCATGAGCAATGGAAGGAAGCGATGCAAAAAGTGATTGAAGCATTGCAAAAGACCAGCACATGAAAGATTGTCACTCTTCCAGTTCGAAAGAAACCAATTGGTTGCAAATGGGTGTGCAAAATCAAATATAATCCAGATGGATCAATTGAGAGATATAAGGCCAGGTTAGTAGCAAAAGGCTATACACAAACCTATAGCATTGATTATCATGAAACATTTTCACCAGTTGTGAAGATCACAACAGTTAGAGCTCTATTGGCCAGTTGCAGCTGCAAACAACTGGCATTTACATCAGGTAGATGTCAACACTGCGTTCCTTCATAAGGATCTAAATAAATAAGTCCGCATGCATCTTTCTCAAGGATTCACATCTGATAAGCCAAATCAAGTATGCAGATTGATTAAATCTTTATATGGTTTGAATTAAGCAAGAAGACAATAAAACTGCAGATTGACAAGAATCATTAGAACAACAAGGCTTTGTACAGTCCAGGCATGATCACAGCCTATTTACCAAAGGGTCTGGAAAGTCCTTTATTGCTCTACTAGTGTTTGTAGATGACATAATAGCAGCTAGTCCAATTATATGCACCATTCAGCAGGTTAAAGATCATCTACATAACCAGTTCACTATTAAAAAGTTTGGAAAATTAAGGTGTTTTTTTGGGAATTGAAGATGCTATGACACCCTGGCGGTATATACATGTCATAGAGGAAGTATACATTGAATCTTCTTCAGGGATATGATTTCCTAGGTGCAAAACCTGTTATGACACCAATGGAATCTAAGCATACATTACAACATGGAGATTCAACTTTACCTGATGATAACATTACATATAGTCTCTAGTTGGTAAACCGATTTCCCTATGTTTTACCAGGCCTGATATTGCCTTTGAAGTACAACATCATAGTCAGTTTTTAAATACACCTACTAAGAATCACATGAAAGCATCACATAGGCTTCTAAGATATTTGAAAGAAAATCCAGATCAATGGATTTTCTTCCCAGCTAGTAACAACATGACATTGAAAAGGATATACATATAGTGATTTGATAGGATGTCCTGAAACCATGAGATCCATCTCAGGTTACATGATGTTCGTAGGGGATGCTCCTATCTCTTGGAAAGCAAAGAAACAAACCATCATTGCAAAAAGCTCTTCTGAAGCTGAATACAAGGCAATGGCCAATTCGACTTGTGAAATTCAATGGCTTCTTTATATTTTGCATGATCTTCAGGCACTTGTTAAGATCCAAGATCTTCTTTTTTGCAATAATGCTAGTGCAATTCATATTGCCCACAACCATGTTTTTCATAAAGGACCAAACACATCAAAATAGACTATCATGTGGTCAGAGAGAAGGTCAAATCTGACCTGATCAAGCTCATGTATGTTCATACTAAAGAACAATTGTTGATATACTAACAAAAACATTGGATGCACGAGCTTATCACTGTCTACTGGATCAGATAGGAATTTCAAAGATCTTTCAGCCAAGTTCAAGTGGATGAAAGAAAATCAAATGAGAGAATAATATGCAAGCCGTTTCATTCACAATTCTCAATTTGAGGGGGTGTTAACATATACAATATGGATGAAAGAGAATCGGATGAGAAAAGAATGTGTTTCAGCTGAAAGATCATATAAGAACACATTTCAGACGAGAAAAACAAAATTCAGGCATGATGCATGTTTCAAACATGATACACAAACTATTATTGCATTCAGCTGACCTGAGAAGACCAGACGTAGAATTGTCACAACCGATCAACTAAGATATCAAGTCAGCCTAGTTAGTTTGTTTGTTGTAACAAACTTAAACATAACCGTTGAGAGTGTGATATATAAATACTTCTCCACACACCTTTTATAATTTAACTTGAATACTTTCCAATTAACGAGGGAAAGAAATTCTTTTACCAGTTGGATGACTCAAGGAACTCAAACAAATCATTGTGATTGATTGACACTATCTTCTCTTCAACAATTAATAACCCACACCGGTTTCACTACCCCTCTTGAATAAGATTATGCAATCAACATCCATGATGTCACTAAGACACTAACATAAAATTAAAAATTCACACCTAGAATACGAGTTTTTACTATAGAAGAAGTGGATGACTCATGAAGTTCCCTTAGATGGCGTTGAATTGAGGCACCAAACATGGGTGTGAGAATTGAGAGTTTTTGTAAACTAACTAGCTTGGTTTAAGTGATAAGTGACTTGAGAATACATAAAGAGGTTACAAGTTCGATTCTCCTTCGAGGCGTCGTGTTGAAAAATCTCTTGGACATGTCTTACCTTGAGTAAGAGTCAAACTCTGCAGACACGACCTGAACCGTACTCCGGTTACATGGGGCTTTAAGAAAAAAAAAAAATTCGTTTGTTTTGGGTTGGAGTTTATTTTGGAGTGTTTTATATGCTAGTGGATAATAAAATATAATAAAAATGATTGAAATAATAATTAGAAAGTTAAAATATTTTTTTGAAATTTGTATAATGAATAAAATAATGATAAAAAAAAATAAAAGAGATAAAGTGAAATTGTGAAAAAATAATTTAATATTTTTTATTTGTAGTTGAAGAAGTGATTGGTGAGAGATTGTAAAAAATAATTGTTATAGTGATATAAAAAAACTTTAAAAAAAATTTCAACAAAAACAAATAGAAACTCGAGTAGAATGGGAAGAAGAGATAAGGACGGTCTGAGTGTATATTCAGTAGGATTACGAAGGTGAGGAGGTTAATCCATGTGTAGAGTTGACGTGTAGGGATTGATCATTTAATTTTAAATAGTTTACTAAAAAAGAAATATAGTTTAAAAGAATCGTAAAATTACCTTCCAACATGCTAATAAATATAGGATCATTATTCGCATCACGGTTCATCTACCACTGTATCACTCTACATATCACACCTCACATAAAACTATCTTTGTTCCACATTGAATATTCAATATTTTTTATTCTTTAATTACATCTCATTTTTTACCTCCACGGTACATTTTAAAACTATTTTCACTCCAATTTCGAAAACACGATTCAATCTAACACCTAATAAATGAATCCAATAACTTCGGGCCTTCATCAACCTCTTATTCTCTCTCCAACACCACCACCCATTTCCACAATCTCCACCAACCATTTCCACCATCTCCACCGACCGACACCTTATTTGCTCGGTAAGCTCTGTGAAGACACCGTTGCCGATTCCGTCATTCGAACCCTCAATTTTGCAGAATTAAGAAGTGTCTTCTCCATGTATGCAAATGAGAGAAATCTGAGAATGGGCTATTCTCTTCACGCATCCATTATCAAGAACCAAGAATTTTACAACATTGAATGCCTCTCCGGGGCGTGCTTGTAACACCCCGTTCCGAAAATATTCGGGTTTTCGGTCCATCCCGAAAACCCAAGTATTTCGGGATACGGACCGTTCGGCCATGTTTCGAGATAAAGTCTCGTAACACCATTTCTAACTAAAACATGGCCGAACGGTTTGTATTCTGAAAATACTCAGGTTTTCAGGACGGGGCGTTACAGTACTGTCAGGAACTAAGCAATTCGAATATTCTATATTTAAATAACATTTATATATCCTTTGATTGAATACAATAGACATCATAGTGGGTGATTGCAATCAATTATTTTCCTAATTTTCTATAACTAGAATATTATGTCATTATGTTCATAGTTGGGTAGATATATGGATCCGGTCATGAACGTTGATTTCTCTTGTATTTTGTTGCCCAAGTTTGTCAATGAAAGTTTTCCCCTCCTTCTTTCTGCAATTTCCTTGTGTTTCTCTGTGAATTTTCTAACATTTCTTCTCTCGATTACCATTGTTTCTCACAAGTGCTTGTAGTTTGGAATTTTATGTTGTACGTGTACCAATATTTTAAACCATTGTCATGGTGTCTGAAACCCCACCCCTTCCCCGATCTAAAACATTGCCCCTCCCCTCCGATCTGAAACTCCGCCACCACTACCTCCTCCCAAAATCTGAACCCCGCCCCCTCCATTGTAGTGGAGCTTATAATGTTGATTGAAGTCAATTTTTATTTCTGCGGTCTCAAGGACTTGGAATTAATAATGGGATGCAGGATTTGCAGAAGGGTGGTGCAATTAACGGAGGGTGGCAGTACCATTGGAGAGGGGGGGGGGGGGGGGGTTGTGTTTAAAAGTTTGGGGAGATATAATAATATAAAATTTTAGTGGTAGTAAATAATGTTGGGGCCGACGGCTATTTATACTGTTTGACCAAAGTTCTTGTCTATATAAAAAATTCTTGCTCAAAAAACTCGCATCCAACTTTTTCTCCTAACTTACCCAAAATACCCCTGAACATTAGGTATTACTCTGATAATATCGTCGTAAGATGGATTTTGACGACAATAATATCAGAGTAATATTATTGGCGTAACGAGCAACGTTTTACTCCAATATTATTCGCGTAAAATGTGTTTTACTCTAATATTATTAGAGTAAAATGTGTTTTACGCCAATATTATTGGAGTAAAAACAGTATTTAACGCCATTAAAAAAGAGAAAATGATTCAGTGGAGTTAAACACATTTTACTCCAATACTATTGGCGTTAAATAGTGTTTTTACTCCAATAATATTGGCGTAAAATGTGTTTTACTCCAATAATATTGAAGTAAAATATATTTTACGCCAATAAATCACACTCATTCACACCATAATCACATTCATTCGAACTCAAATCACTCATCTTCTTCAACTAAAATCACCCATCTTCTTTGACCTCAAATCCATCGCCGGAATCCCGCCGGAAACACAATTTCAAGCTCAATACACGAGTTTGAACTCATTAAACCAAAGCAGAACTCGATATTTGACAAAATGAAGAACATGTGCCCAAGAACTCATTATTCGAAAAAGAAGAAGAATTTGAAATCGAAGAAGTTAGAAGAATAAGGAAGAAGAATCTGAAAAAGAAGAAGAAGGAAGAAGAAGAAAGATAAGAGATGGATTTGGAGAAGGGAGGGAAGAAGAAAGATAAGTGATGAGTTTGAATTATATTCAAAATTTGAATTTGGAGAATGGAGGGAAGTGAAAGTTTAAAAAAAAGACTATCAGGGCAATTCCCTCAATAATGTTTGGCAATAGTGTTTTTTCTTTTGTAACTTGGTAATAAAAATGTGGTGTATGAGTAGATTTAGTGATCCTGAGGCGTTCCCCTCGAAAAAAAAAAAAAAACTAGGCGTGGTACATTAGGTAGATGTCATATTTTTTTTTATGGAAAATTAGGGATAAGAACACAATTTGGAAAATATTTTTAAGTAACAAGACAATTACATATTTTTTATAAGGAGAATGACAACTGCATAATTTTTATAGCGAGAAGGACAAACAGTGAATAAATCAGTGAATCTCCCCAATGAATCCCGAAATCAGTGAATTTTGAAAATTAGTGAATTTCGGCAGTGAATTTAAACAGTGAATTTCGAACACAAGTGAATTTCGACAGTGGATAAATAGTTTTGTCCTTTATGCAAAAGTTTCAAAAGACTGTCCTTCTACTCAATTGATGAAATATTTATGTCATTCTCCCTCATTCCCCCATTTTTTTATTTAATGGGGTGCATCGGTAGATCTGTCGTGGTGCGAATAAAGACCGAGCATTAGCATCAAACTCCCTACATCTTCTTTTATCTCCACAATAGAGATAAAATATAGGGATAACGCCAAAAACGCGTTGCATCAGCCTCCCCATCTTTTCCCTACAATAGGGACCATGAACAGTGTCACCCCAAATGCAGGGTGGTACTGTAGCTCACCCTATATATTTTTTATTCATTCATTATCTCTCTTTCTAACAAAAATTAATTTTGAAAAAAATTGTTTATAGATAAAAACTATGGAAAATTAGGGATAAGGACACAATCTGAAATATTTTTAAGTAACAGGACAACTACATATTTTTTATAGGGAGAAGGACAACCGCATAATTTTTATAGCGAGAAGGACAAACAGTGAATCCCGAAAATCGGTGAATCTCCCCGGTGAATCCCGAAATCGGTGAATTTTGACGGTGAATTTCGACGGTGAATCCCGAAAATTAGTGAATTTCGACGATGAATTTTGAAAATTAGTGAATTTCGACAGTGAATTTAAACAGTGAATTTCGAACACAAGTGAATTTCGACAGTGAATAAATAGTTTTGTCCTTTATGCAAAAGTTTCAAAAAACTGTCATTCTACTCAATTGATGAAATATTTTTGTCCTTCTCCCTCATTCCCCCTAAAAACTAAATATTTTAATGGTGTATGGACAAAGATAGGAAAGCTCATGTAAAATACTCTGAATTTAGTTGTTGTAAAGTAAAAGTATGTATTTTTTTAACATTATTTTTAAAGATAAGGATAGGGAGACTGATAATAATGCATATAACTTACCATTGAAAAAGTTGGGTTATTACAAACAACCATTAGCTAACTTTGGTTGTTGTACTGTAAAAATAAATAAACACATTTATTTTCTTGTTTGTTTGTAAGTAACTAAATAAATGTATGTATATATACGGGCAACAACATCAGAATGGAAATGCATGATCATCTTTAATAAATGTCCTCTTGATATTGTGAATGACTTACTCCTATAGGACCAAAATTAAAATTAAAAAAAAAAAAACTAGAATGAGTTATATTTTCAGAGTAGAAAGACATGTCAAATTAACAAATGGCATTACTTAAAACTTGAGAGATTGTCACAAGTATCTCAAAAGACAAGGTACAAAGATGACTAAAGTTTAAATCAGAACCACAGTCCAACTTAAAGTTGCATAATATCAATAGCAAAACTCAGCAAAAATATTAATTAGCTTTAATACACACAACATATTCAATCACAACAATTTCAAGAAAATGGTAATCCACTTCCCCATATGCCACCAAAGCACTCCTGCATAATCAGCAAAAGGGACCCAATTATAGATAAAGAATATATATATATATAGCTGACACAAACAATTAAAGTGTACATACAAATTCTCTTACCGGACTCACTTTTTTTGTTTTTAAGGTTTCCTGACTTGAGCTATGACCTCAGCATGTTGATTTACTGCAAATGGAGTAGTTGAAATGGATGGCTCATTCATGGATTCTTTTCTATGACATGGCTTCAGAATATGTTTTGCTCCAGCTGTCAGTTTAACAGGACCTGATCTATGATGGCTCATTCGTGGATTCTTTTCGTTCTTGTCACCATATCCTACTGTATAGGGTTTGTATTTGCCTGAAGCAAAATCTGATCCTAGTCCATGATATCCAATGTCCCAATTTAAATTCGGACGGGTATTCGCTACCGGTGTAGCAGTACTTGTGAAATCTTCCTGAATTCCTGATGATCTGGGCATCTTGATGGGCTTTGTATATTGATTGGATATTGTAGATGCCGGCCTCTTCTTTGTTGCGTTTTCATGATTAAGAATCCGACTCCCGAATCTTGAGTTTTTATATTGTTTCTGATACTTCGTTTTCTCACCATCATCATCGTATTGCAAAGAAGAATGGACTGGCAGAAGCGGATGATGGATCATTGAAGCAGAAGTTGAAGTATTCTGGGAGCCATAGTGAGGAAACAACTTTAAAGGTTCCGATGTTTGATACGTGGGCCAAGGAGGATGAACATTGTCTGAACCACCAAATGCTTGATTATAACCCATAACTAGTCCCTTCTCTCTTGCTTCAAAACGACCCGGAGGGTTGACCTCAAAAGATCTTTCGAGTGAAAGAGGTCGGATATTCCCTGTAAATTCAGAGAATGGAAAAGGGACTGTCATTTGCGTATGTTCTGCAGGTTGAAGCCAATTCCTGCTTGTGTTCTTGGAGGTGTCATGAAACACAATTGCTGGTACAAGTGTTTGAGATCCGCGTAGAGACCCGTAACCAGATATATTCTCTGGTAAGATGGAGTTTATATGGCCACGTGACACGAAATCAGCAGAGACGGATGCATGAGGATAAGTATCATGTGGTGAATTTCTTTTCCTGAACCCATATCCCTTTTGGTCTTCAAAAAATGGAAACGTTGTAGATTTTGGAGCCATCGTATGTGAAAGATTTCCTGAACCCCGACAACCGTTATAGTCACATCCAACGGATTCTGACAAAAACCGACTCTTGAAAGATGAACCATAGGCTGCAGTATCATCAACATGTTGGTCTGCCATTATCTCCTTGTCTTTATACAACTCCCTGTTTTCAGACCTTCGGAACCCTCTTCCGTCTATTCTGAACTCCTGACCCATTAATCGCATTGTTGATGGAGTTAATTGCATTGATTCAGAGGGAATATTGTTGTAGATGTTAGGGCCACCACCAAGCTGATACATACCTCCATTTTCAATGTAACTTAACCTAATCAGTTCCCCTTGTGAATTGAGAGGCAAGCCAAATAGATCATCGCTTATGCTTCTTTCTCCATACATTTGCATCGTTGATCTCTGGTCAGGAACGCAACAGACAGTACGCATCAATTCTTTAGGTGACATTGGAGGAATCCTCGGGCGCTGCAAACTAAGTTCGTTGTAATATTCCTCTCCAAACTTTTTTAAGGTACTCTTGACCCTACTACTGTTTGGAGTGGATGAATAAGAAGGAAAAGATTGAGGATATGGCTTAAAGTAATCCATTGATCGAGCTGACGAGCTAGCTCGTGCATCAACATCTTCAGAAAGATGAAGCAATGATGTTCCATTGCTACAAGGGTCTTTTCTTCCCACGTATCTAACCAAATTATCGTTGTGCCATGCATATTGATCTGAGGGCACGGATCTGTTGATCAAATTACTTCTGTTTGGAACCTCGTTTACATGGCATTTGACGCATAACTGGTTTTCAAAAGGAGGCTGCATATTGATGTGATTTCGTCTCCATTTATAAGTCTCTTCCTCAGTTTCCTCCATCTCTTGGATGCTTACAGTACTTTTCGCTATATCCGCATGCCTATGTACCATATTACCAACAGTAGCCCCGACACTCAAATCACTATGTTTGAGGAAATCCAACTCCATATGGGGACGATTCCCTTCCCATACATCATCTTTTACCGAGAGAGCATACTTCTTGTTCAGGTTTTGAATCTTGAGCAAAGATATTTTGTTCTCTGATACACGTGTTTTAGTTAGACCTTTTAACATGCCACGACCCTGAAAATGTTCTTTACGGTTCTTTGCAATCAACTTGGAAGTTCGTCTTGCTTTAGCCTTAGCATCAGTAGCTAAACTCTTCTTCACTTTTGTATTCTTTGAATGCATCGAGATATTATCAAAACCATATGGATTTGGAGTGGAATTGTGAGAAGGAATCGATTTGAACTTGCATATCTTCTCCTGGGAGATAATTAGATGTATCAAAATAAAGGAAAAGGATCCCAAGATCATTCATCGGTGACTCTAACAGAAGCTCGCACGCTATAAATTCACAATAAAGCCACAAACAACAACAAAAAACAAGACAAATTGATTACTAGAAGTTAACTCAAGGTGTGTGATTTGTAACCATTTTGCCTCCTTTTATAAATGGATAATCGGGGCCTGGGTAAACTAAAAATAAAGGTAACAGAAATTTAAAGAGTTTAAAACTACAAAACCATATATCTGGAAAATGTGAATGAACTTTATGAACTTCAAAACTGTAGAGCATCTTAAGTACTTCCTACATTACAGAAACCATTCTTAAAGCTTTCAAGTTTCAGCCAATTTGCACGTAACGGATATCACATGATATGTGAAGAAGGATTAGTTCTTTATTATGTTTCATCAATTCTTTATTAAGTTTATTATGTTTAAATCCGTAATTAGACGTTAGATTAGAATAGGTGTTAGCTGGTTTACTATCTCCCTAACCTCCAACCACCTCATTTATTTCACAGCTCTATAGGCTGCTCCCTTGTAATTATTTATTCTGTTTTTCTTCATGGAATACACATCAAGTATTCTCCACACTAATATAAACACTCTATATGGTATCAGAGCTGATTTTTCGATCGAAAGCTCATTTCTATTCAAATTTCAACTTTCTCATGGAATCTGAATCGATCACATTTGATGGTTCTACCCCAAGAACCGAGTATCTTTCTAGCTCGTCTGCTGGTACAAATGACTCTTCTTCCATACCCGTACCAGTAGTCAAACTGAACGGGAAAATTACCTTCATTGGTCTCGTCCATCTGGCTATTTATCACCGAAAGAGGGAAAGAAGAGTACTTGGTGAAGTTGCAGTCCCTAAGGCAGGAGAGCCAAAATACAAACAAGTCATAGTGGAAAACAGCCATGTAATGCCATGGTTGATGGAATCTTTGACACCAGAAATAACTAAAAATTTCATCTTTCTTGATACAGCAGAAGAAATCTAGAATGCTGCAAGAGAGTTGTATTCAAAGAAGGATAACACATCGGAGGTCTATGAAGTTGAAGCAAAACTTCAAGAACTCAAACAAGAGGACCTTTCTGTCACCAACTACTACAATCTTCTAGAAAAATCTTGGCAACAAATGGACATGTTTGAAGATCTACCATGGAGCTGCCCAGATGATGCAAGAAGATTCACTTGTCGAAATAAGATCTTCCCATTAACTTCCAGGATTTGGTAGGATTTTATTATCTTTATTATTATTTAATGTAGCCGTGATATAAGGCATTTGTTTTTCTGTTTTATGATTCTGTTAGGATCTCTCACACGTTTATCTAGTCAGCGTGTCTAGAGTCCTAACTAGACAAGGCTCCTAAATCTAGATGTATAAATACTTCGTTCCAGTGATAATTAAAATCATCGAAGCCTTAGTTAAAAAGGTTTCTTCTTTTTAACATGGTATCAAAGGAAAATCATCTCATGAACAAGGATTTTATTTTTAGTTTAATGCAATCGGTTGGAAAGCCCTTACGCATTGATGCAGCTACGGCTGAACTACGTAGACCGTCTTTGGCTCGTGTTCAAGTTGAAGTTGATGTTCTGAAAAATCTTCCAAACTGCATATGGATTCAAAAGGAAAATGGTGATGGTTTCTGGCAACCTATCATTCACGAAGGCTCTCGGCCCGCTTATTGCACTCATTGTTGGCACATGGGTCACAATCAAGATCATTGCATTCAACATCCGGAATTGACCTCTTTGAATAAATCTACTACTAGTAAACCGGCACCAATATATGCGGTGAAAGTTTCCGTGGAACAACCAAAGCCCCCTGATGCACAAGTCAATGCGGACAAGGAAAGGACAAATTTGAGCATTCTGTTAACATAGGCTTGGTTTCTACACCATCCACAAGCAATACTTAATTGAATAGCAATGAGGTTGAGTTTGTAATGGTACACGACAGTAATAAAGTGAAGACCAACAAAGACTCCGCAACTGACACAGCTATAGAAGAAGAACTGATGGGGGGCCCAATCAGGATTCAACACCTACCAAAAATATACAAGACGACTCCAAGGCGGCTAAACCAGATCCAAAGACAACCCAACAAGAGTTATCTTCACCTCCTCAAACGGATACTATCACCAAGCATGCGGATTCTTCAATGGACAAAGATAAAGAGCTTCTACAGACTTTGAAGGCATCGTCTGTCAAGGGCGGAGGCAATGTATAATTCTAAGGGGGCTAAGCCCACCAGAACAAAAAAATATTACACTAAAATGTCTATGTAGTACAGTTTGATCCATAAAATATTTTTAATCCAGCCCACCCAACGAACTCGATATTGTCCATTAGCCCACCCCAAGTTGAAATTCTGGCTCCGTCCTTGTCGTCTGGTAAAATAAAGAAAAAGAAAAACTACTCTTCGGGTATCGAACACGGAACATTTGAACTTGAAAAAATTCATATAATGACTAGTAGACGATCGAGGAAGAAAAATAATCGTTACACTGAGGATTTTGTTTCTTGAGCTAAGAAACTAGGCTTGTGATTTTTACAAAAACCTTTTTATCTGTTAAAAAATAAAGAGTTATGAAACTCGGCTTGTGAGTTTTAAAAATATTTATAAAAAAAAAAAGGATCCCCACCTCTGGGGGCATCACCTCCGACGGCTCATCAACTGGAACGGAGACGCAAAATACAAATCTCATAACCGGTGATGACAACTCCAAAAATTCTGACCCAATTCTACATCCTGCCAGAAAACTAGGTGGCAAGAATTATTTTGAATGGGCACAGACCATCACACTCACCATCGATAGGAGAGGAAAACTGGGCTATTTAAATGGAGATGAGGCCAAACCACCAGAAACTGATCCCATGTTCAAGACTTGGAAATCTGAGGACTCAATGGTGAGGGCCTGGCTTATAAACTGTATGGAGTTGAACATTGCCAGACCACACATGTTCTTGAAATCAGCCAAGGATATCTGGGATGCAGTAAAAGAGATGTACTCAGATTTGGAGATTTCATCTCAAATCTATGAGATCAAAACCAATTTGAGGAGCCTTAAGCAGGAGGACAGGAATGTCACATCATACTATATTGACATTGTGTCCCTCTGGCAAGATAGATCTGTATCATGAGGATAAATGGGAGTGCACAGCTGACAGTGTGAAATTTCACAAGTGAAGAAAATGAAAGGGTATATTCATTCTTGGCACGTCTGAATTCTGATCTGGATGAAGTCAGGGGGAGAATTCTTGGGAGGAACCCTCTACCATCTCTTAGAGAAACCTTCTCTGAGGTTAGGAGAGAAGAATCAAGAAGGAAAGTGATGCACAGGTCAGGGCAAACTGAGATGGAAGGATCTGCAATGGTGGCAAGCAGATCAAATTCAACAAAGAGGATGGAAAAGCATAAACTTAAGTGTGAACATTGCAAGAAGACTGGACACACTAAGGACATATGTTGGGGCATACATGGAAAGCCAACCTGGAGAAGCAAATGTGCCAACTCTGAGCAAGGAAAGGCTAACCAGGTATCTTCTGATTTTGGACCACAATCTGCAGGACTCCTACCATTCACTCAGTACCAACTAGAGCAATTGAGTAAGCTTCTTAATTCACAACTCTCCATGACAGCCAAACCAAATTGCTCCCTTGCTGAGTCAGGTAACCATTTCTCCCTTTCTTTGTTAGGAGTCAGTCATAAAACTGAGTGGATAGTTGACTCTAGGGCAACTGACCACATGACTGGATCCTCTGAACTATTTTTAAACTACAACCCTTGTCCAGGAAACCAAAAATCAGACTGGCAGATGGCTATTTTTCCACTATTGCTGGAAAGGGATCCATCTATGTATCTAAAAACATAATCCTAAAAAATGTACTCCATGTCCCTAAACTGGCATGTAACTTATTGTCAGTAGGCAAATTAACTGTTGATCAAAACTGTGAGATTGTGTTTTCTAAGGATGGTTGTCTTTTTAAGGACAAGGTATTGGGGAAGATGATTGGCAAATGTAAGCTCACCGGTGGACTTTATGTGCTGGAATCTGGAACTGACCCACAGAAGGAGGGCCATATGAGAGGAAGCTACCACACAATTGTCCAATCAAACCAGAATAAGATCCTAGTCATGCATAAGAGATTAGGACACCCTAGTTTTGATTACATGAAAAAATTGTTTCCGGAACATTTTGTTAGCAATAAAGATTTGAATTTCCAATGTGAATTTTGTAATCCTTGCAAAACAGACCAAACAACCATACCCTGCTCAACCCTATGTGCCCTCAAAACCACACTATGATTCATAGTGATGTGTGGGTCCATCTAGGGTAAGCACCTTTAATGGCAAAAGGTGGTTCATCACACTTATAGATGACCACACACGTTTAACTTGGGTATATTTAATGAAAGAAAAATTAGAAGTAGAAATGATTTTCAAACGATTTTATGAAATGGTAAAAACTCAGTTCCATACACAAATCCAGATTCTAAAGAGTGATAATGGAACAGAGTACTTCAACCAGTACTTAGATGGATATTTGATTGAAAAAGGTAATAATACACCAAAGTTCATGTGTCAAAACTTGCAGAAAGGAAAAATAGACACTTACTGGAGGTGGCCAGAACACTCTTGTTTACCTCAAAATGCCCAAAAACATTCTGGGGAGAGAGTGTCCTGACTGCCACATACCTTATCAACAGACTTCCACCTAGGGTTTTGAGTTTTCAAACACCTATCAATCTGTTTCAAAACGTTTTTCCAGAAACCAGGCTAGTACGCAAACTACCTTTAAAGATTTTTGGATGCACAGTGTATGTCCACACTTATAACCAAGGGAAATTAGAACCTAGGTCAAAAAAGTGTTGTTTTCTGGGATATTCACCCACACAAAAGGGTTACAAATGTTTTGACACGGCCACTGGAAAGTGTATAGTTACCATGGATGTCACTTTTGTTGAAGATAAAATGTTTTTTTGACAAGGTTCAATTTCAGGGGGAGCCTATGGTTACAAGTGTATCTGATAGGAGTCTGTTTGTGTCAGATGTCATCTTTGAAGAATCCTATGATTTTCTAGAAATTAAGAGTGCAGGGCATAAACTAGAACTAGAGTCTGATTCTGGTGAACAAATGGACTATTATGGGGAAAACTGCCATCAAAATAAGATCAGAATTACTGATCCCCCAGAACCTCTCATGGAAAGACCATTCCAAGGCAAAATTTATGTGAGGAAGTATCTTACAACTACAAAGGCAGATAAGTCCAACAATGAGTCTACACAGCTATCAATTCCGGATCCTGTCACTGATACAGACAAACATCCTGCGGAAGAATCAGAACACACATATGTTGCATCAGACAGTGAAACAGAATCAACCTCACAAAATCCTATAACAAAACTTGACTCTCCCAAAACAAAAGCAGAAAAATTGCTCCTTGATGTACCCATAGCCATTAGAAAACCAACCAGAACTTGTACAAAACACCCTATGTCCAAATACTTATCCTATGCCAGTCTGTCACCATCCTTCAAAGCCTTCACTACCAGCTTGTCATCCACCACCATACCTAAAGATGTCAATGAAGCTCTTATGGTACCTGAGTGGAGGGAAGCAGTTCTTGAATAAATGATGGCACTGAAAAAGAATGGGACCTGGGAAACTGTATCCTTGCCAGAAGGTAGAAAAACAGTGGGGTGCAAGTGGGTGTTTGTGGTAAAATATAACACTGATTGCAGCATTGAAAGACACAAGGCCAGGTTGGTGGCCACGGGCTACTCCCAAACTCATGGGATTGACTACTCAGAGACTTTCTCACTTGTGGCTAAGCTCAACACAATCAGGATTTTATTATTTGTGGTAGTGAACCTAGACTGACCTCTCATGCAACTGGACGTAAAGAATGCCTTCCTTCATGGAGAATTGAAGGAAGAAGTGTATATGGATCCTCCCCCAGGATTTAGTGAAGAATTTGGCAGCAAAGTGTGCAAACTCACCAAGTCCTTATATGGACTCAAACAAAGCCCAAGAGCATGGTTTGACAGGTTTATGAAGTTCATGAAGAAGATAGGGTTTGTACAAGGAAGATCAGGCCATACTTTGTTCATAAAGAGGTCTGGGAAGGGCAGGTTGACTGCCCTGATTGTATATGTGGATGATATCATCCTAACTGGAAATGATGAGGAGGAAATAGCGAGTGTGAAGAAACAACTTGCAACGAATTTGGGATCAAGGATGCGGGACACCGAGACACTTCCCAGAATGGAGGTAGCCGGGTCCTCTGGGGTTAGTACTAACCCAAAGGAACTACACCCTAGACGTACTCAAAGAAACAGGACTGAAAGGTGCTAGGCCAGCAAACACACCAATGAAGTGCAATCTGAAGTTGGGAAGTGCCAAAGGTGACCCTGTGGATATGGGAAGCTATCAAAGACTGGTTGGCAAATTGATATACCTGGCACATACAAGGCCAGATGTATCCTATGCAGTCAGTACCTTGAGCCAATTTATGCACTCACTTAATGAAGCTCATATGGAGGCAGCTAGAGGACTGTTGAGGTATCTCAAAACTACACCAGGAAAGGGGCTATACTTCAAGAAGTGTGATAGTAGAAATGTTGTTGTGTACACTGATGCAGATTAGGGAACTTGCACCAAGGAAAGGAGGTCCATGACAGGGTTATGTATGGGGAATCTAGTCACTTGGAGAAGCAAAAAAAACAAACTGTTGTAGCAAGGAGTACTGCCGAAGCAGAGTTTAGGTCCATGTCATTAGGAATGTGTGAAGGCCTATGGATCAAACAGGTAATGAAGGACATTGGAGCAGAGATATCTGGTCCTATGAGATTATATTGTGACAACAAGTCAGTCATTGACATTGCTAATGACCCTGTGCAACATGACAGGACCAAGCATGCGGAGATAGATAGGCACTTTATTAAGGAAAAATTGGAGAATGGACTGTTTTGTGTGCCCTTTCTTCCATCTACACAGCAAATTGCAGATGGTCTAACTAAAGCCTTGGCAAGAAGACAGTTTGATTACTTTGTGAGCAAGTTGGGCCTGATATATATCTTTTCCCCAACTTGAGGGGGAGTGTTGAGAAAAGATCTTCTCATCAACCTCCAGGATTTGTTAGGATTTTATTATCTTTATTATTATTTAATGTCGCCGCGATATAAGGCATTTGTTTTTCTGTTTTATGATTCTATTAAGATCACTCACACGTTTATCTAGTCAGCGTGTCTCGAGTCCTAACTAGACAAGGCTCCTAAATCTAGATGTATAAATACTTCGTTCCAGTGATAAATAAAATCATTGAAGCCTTAATTAAAAAGGTTTCTTCATTTAAACATTTTTTTACAACATGATCTTAACCCAATTTAATGCCTAGATTAAAAGGTTAAGATCTGATAATGTCAGAGATTACTTTACGGATTCCTCAATCCTTCTATTGAGGAAAAGGGAATTATCCACGGATCTTCTTGTGTTCATACACCCCAACAGAATGGGGTGGCTAAAACGAAAAATAGACACTTGCTAGAAACTGCTAGGGCATTTCTGTTTCGAATGAATGTTCTCAAAAGCTATTGGGGTGAGGCAGTCCTTACAGTTGCTCACCTTATCAATAGTCTGCCTACAATAATCTTGGAAAAGAAGAGCCATATTCAGACTCTGACTAGGTTCTTCCCTTCCTTTTTAACTTCTGAGGATGTCCCACCCAGAGTCTTTGGGAGTGAAGTGTTTACTCATGTTCATTTTCCTAACAGGGGAAAGCTATCCTAAGGCTCTAAGATGTGTTTTCATTGGGTATTCCAAAACTCAGAAAGGGTACAAATGTTATCATCCTCTACTAAGAAGTACATCATCTCTAAAGATGTATCCTTCTATGAATGAGTCCTTTCTATGTTGGGAAATCCTCAATTCAGGGGAGATGCCTACTTTTGATATTGAAAAAGAGATGTGCATGCTTGATCTATCTCATGGTTCTTTAGAAGGTGATGAACATGTTCATACTTCTGAAAAACAAATATCTACGGAGGAATTAACAAAAGGTGCTACTAAAGAAAATGCACCAATCATTTACTCCAG
This sequence comes from Gentiana straminea, assembly GCA_036785695.1. NCBI lineage: Eukaryota > Viridiplantae > Streptophyta > Magnoliopsida > Gentianales > Gentianaceae > Gentiana > Gentiana straminea. The sequence continues at coordinate 6,515,103 of JAVUPR010000497.1, read as the reverse complement.
AAGAAACTGGATCGAATTGCAGGATATTGTTCCTATTGAAGAGAATAGGGATTCTAACTCAACTTCCAATATGGAAGAACCGGCACAACCTACTTCTAACGTAGAAGAGGAATCAGTCCCAACTCATCCACAAAATGAAACTGATCGTACAATCCCAAAGGATTTACCTATTGCTAAAAGAAAGAGTGTAAGAACTTGCACCTTAAACCCTCTTTACCCTATGAAGAACTATCTTTCATACAACAAGATCTCTCAGAAAATGAAAAAATTAATGAAAATCTGTTGAATGGACCTGCACCAAAATGTCTATCTGAGGCTCTTTCTGATGAAAAATGGGTTAAGGCCATGAAAGATGAGATGGAAGCCCTAGAAAGAAACAAGACATGGAACCTTGCCAATCTTCCTAAAGGGGCAAAAACTGTGGGATGCGGAAAGGTTTTTACCATCAAATATGAATCTGATGGAACTATTGAAAGATATACGGCAAGACTTGTTGCCAAAGGGTATACCCAAACCGGCATTGATTATTTTTACACCTTTGCCCCTGTGGCAAAAATTAACACTGTCAAAGTCTTGTTGTCCTTGGTTGTCAACTATGACTGTAATTTAAACCAGTATGATGTCAAAAATGCATTTCTTCATGGAGACTAAGAGGAAACCAATTTCATGGACATTCCTCTAGACTTCCAAGTTAAAAAGGGAAAGTTTGTCGATTGAAAAATGCACTTTATGGCCTAAAACAATCCTCTAGGGGCTGGTTTGGTAGATTCACCAATGCCATGATCAGTCTTGGCTATTAAAAAAAGCCAAGGTGATCACACTTTGTTTGTAAAGATGAATATGCATGGCAAAAGATCTATCCTATTGGTTTATATCGATGACATAATCATTACTAGGGATGATTAGAAGGAAATGCACATTTGAAAAACTATCTATGCAAGGAATTTGACATCAAAGAACTAGGAAAATTGAAGTGTCTCCTGGGGATTGAGGTCATGTACTCAAAACAAGGGATCTTCATTTCCCAACAAAAGTACATTATGGACCTGCTTAAAGATCGTGGTAAAACAGGATGTAAACCTATGAAGACTCCAATAGACTTTACTCATGGGATCAATCTTGCCCCCAAAGATGAAGAAGTGGACAAGAATGCCTACCAAAGATTAGTTGGGAGGCTTATTTATCTGTCTCACACAAGGCCTGGCATAGCCTTTAAGTCCATGTTGTGAGCAAATATATGCACAACCCTAAGAGGTGTCATCAAAATGCAGCTAAAGGATTGTTTACTACCTAAAAAGTTGCCCAAGAAAAGGGGTATTGTTCAAAAAAGGGTATCATAGACTTCTAGAGGCATACATTGATTCAGACTATGTTGGTTGCTATGATGATAGGAGATCAACCTCTGGTCATTGTATCGTTCTATTTGGGAATCCTGTTGTCTGGAGAAGTAAGAAGCAAGGGGTGGTGTCAAGATCAAGTGCTGAAGCTGAATCCAGTGCCCTAGCAATTGGTGTCTGTGAGCTTCTGTGGCTCAAGATTATTTTGAATGATTTAAGGATTCAAAGAATGTCACCTATATGATTCTACACTGTGACAATCAATCTACTATTGACATCTCTCACAATCATGTTCAACATGATAGAACAAAGCATGTAGGGGTTGATCGTCACTTTATCAAAGAGAAATTAGACACTAATCTGATCAAGCTCAAGCTTATCAACTCTCAAAATCAAGTGGCAGATGTTCTAACTAAGGGCCTACCTAAGAAAACCTTTTGATTTTCTCTTCAGCAAGCTGGGAATGCTTGATATACATTCATCAGTTTGAGGGGGAGTGTTAAATCATGGCCCTTAGTTAATCCTTAGTTATTCTTTTATCTTTTAATAGTCGTTGATTAACCCTAATTATATTATAAATTAGTGGCTAAGTTTCATTTCTTTTTTGTTGTTACCCAAAACAAGAAGCAGTGTCCAACTAGCCATTGGAACAGTGTTTCATGCTTTCCTTTTTCTAGCCGTTGGACCTGACATCAATATTAAGAAGTGCTTTGGTCATTAGGATGTAATGAGCTTTCTATTCTAAATACAAAAGAATACTTTCTTCTCATTGCTTTTGTTTCTTACATGACCTCCTTCAAGAAAGTGGTCTCTTGGGATGCAGACATGTCATTTCTCCTAATGAAGAAAATCCTAAACTGAGTAAAGGACACGAGGATGATGTTGTGGATGAAAGCAGATAACAGAGGCTTGTTGGTAAGATCTTATACTTTTCTCATACAAGGCCAGATATCTTCTATGATGTCGGCCTAGCCAGCCAGTTTATGCTCCAACCAAGAAGAAAGCATCCCAACCTGGTTCATAGACTCCTAATATATCTCAAATCTACTCCTGGATAAGGCTCTATTTTAGTAAGTATGCAATCAAGATGTTAAAATCTACACTGATGCTAATTAAGGAGGATCTACTACTGATAGAAGATCCACAACAGGCTAATGTTGTTATATATGAGGCAATCATGTAACCTAGAGAAGCAAGAAACAACCTATTGTATCCAGAAGTAGTACTGAAGCCGAATTGAAGGCTCTTGCTATAAGTGTCTGTGAAGGTATCTAGATCAGGAGAGTTCTACAAGACCTGAAGTTTTTGGAGATTTTTGGTGATAACACATCTGCCATCAGTATGGCTGAAGACCTTGTCCATCATGATAAATCTAAACATGTGGACATTGACAGGCATTTCTTCAAAGAGAGAGTTGACTCAAAAGAGATTCTTATTATCCGTATTCCTACAATGTTTCAGATTGCAGATCTTTTCTCTAAAGTTGTTCCTCCTACCACTTTTCTTGATTTAAGCTGCAAGCTTGGGTTGCATTAACACGACAAATCAGCTAAAGGCTTGCACTAACATCTACAAATCAGCTAAAGGGGTGAAGAAGAATTAGTTTATTATTATGTTTGATTAATTCTTTATTATGTTTATTATGACTAAACCTATAATTAGCCGTTAGATTAGAATATGTGTTAGTTGGTTTTTTTTTTTTGACGGATATGAAATAAACACACGCACACACTTTTGTCCTCAGTGGGACTCGAACCCGGAATCTCCGGATTAACAGCCTCAGTGATTACCAATTGGCTAATGCGTTATTGGCTTAGTTGGTTTACTATCTCCCTAACCTCCAAGCACCTCATTTACAGTTGTATAGGCTGCTCCCTTGTAATTATTTATTATTATGTTTTTCTTCATGGAATATACCTTCCATGCTTGTCTAAACACTCTACCAGATGTTTAGATAGAAAGTCTCCATTGCACAGAGGCGCTTCAGATGAATGACATTTGTATGATTAGCATATATGTCACAAAATGTGATAAAATACCTGCTCATTTTCTCTAAGAACCTGCTGATTCGCCAACCTCAAGTTCATTGAACTATAAACTTGCATTGCATATAATAAAAAGAAACAAACACAAAGATGAAGAAAACAAACTAAATCGTAGCTGGGTTATGACTGCATGCCATCTGATAAGACATGGAGGATAATAATAATAATAAAAATAAAAATAAAAATAAAAATAAAAATAAAAATAAAATAAAAATAAAATAAAAAACTATTATTGAAATATATGATCTAACAGCATGTTTGTTACGCATGAATAGAATAGAATGGAATAAACTCATTCTCTGCGTTTGGAATTGTAAAGAACGGAATGAAACAAATTATATAAAATGTGACACATTGATTGATGAGTAAGGCAGGGTAGTGGATTAAATTTGGGTGGGTTGCGGTAGGGTAGGGTATGGTGCATAAGGTAGGGTAGAGTGGAAGGTGTAGGGATGGGTTGGGTGGGTAGGATATAGCCCTACCTCACCCACCCCACCCCACCACTCTACCCACCATTCCTTACCAAACAATCACCCCACCACACCTTACCTCATTACCCACCCTACCCTACCCACCACCCCATCCTACCCTACCCTACATACCCTACCTTACCCCACCCTATCCTTCCTCATAATCTACCCAACTTCACCTCACCTCACCTGACCACCCACCCAACCTCTCCTTAATCTTACCCACCACCAACGTATTTTGTCGATTTGAATTTCATTTCATCCAATTAATTTTGAAAGTAATGAAAATGGTCATTTTTCATTACATTGGAATAATTTAATTTTATTCCATTACCTTATAACCATACACAAACATTGGAATTGAATGAAAAGCGTAACAAACATGCCATAAGGGAATCAATCAATTATTGCTAAAAGAAAGCCTTTCAAAAAAAATATAAATAAATAAATAAATATTGAGCAAGTTAAAATTATAAAATCCTCCTTTCAGAAAAAAAAATTATAAAGTCCTTGAAAGGGATTTGATTCTCTCCCAAAAAAAAAAAAAAATAATTTGAAGTAATTTGATTTTTTTTAATCACTCCCAAATGACCAGCTTTAATCAAATAGAGACTCTATACTAAAAAAAAAAAAAAAAAAAAAAAAAAACTCTTGTTCAAAGTCCCATTAAATTATCCACATTTTTAGCAATCCCATTATTTAAGAATGCCCTTAAATGCTTCACAATAATAGACAAACATGTGCATAGTGCAAAGAAAGCAGCATTATATATGGGGTTTAGAATACACAGACATAGGAAGGACAAAACTCTTAGAAACACTCATAAAAGCTACTATATTCCAGCCCATACTTCAACACTCCATTTCTTCTTTTCTAACTGCTTAAACCTTGCCACTAAAATCATTATAAAAAAATAAAAAATAAAAAATAAAAAACCCATTTCTAAATCTTCATCTTTGTAAAAGACAAATCAAACGCTAATTAAACAAGTAGCACTAAAGTAACATAAACCATCCAGTTATTCCATTGAAAGTGACAGTCTTATGAGTCATTACAGTGACAGTCTATATTTTATGTAGGAAGTACGTCAAGAAGTTCACAGTTGGTGACAAATCATAATGTAAATATATTTGGTGAAAGGATTGGCATGATGACATCAACCCCAGATTAATTTGTAGTAATTAATTAATTAATTAATTAATTAAAACAACACCAAAATAAAAATAAATTACCATAATTAAATAAATAAAATACCTTCATTGTAATCCCTCTTTTGTTCTTGTTGAAGGCCTTTTGCTTAGAAGAGTGCTTGCCAGCTTTCTTTTGTTTCTCTCCCGTACACAGCATCTGTTTGGTTTTGCAGCTAAAAATTGAATTTTTTGTACAAAAAGATTTCAACTTTCCAAACCCATTTTCTTCAATGGAACCTTCATCACTACAATATTCATCCTCATCCTCAATATCCTCACTACTCATCACCCGCTCCACCTCCGGAGCCACCGCGAAAAGCTCAACAATTGACCGTTTTTTGGGAGCTTTACCCTTTAATTTCATTTTCTGTACCTTCCTTCTTCTAATGGAGGCCAGATTTTCTGAATCCCTAACAGATTCTTCTTCTTCTTCTTTGCCTTCTTCTTCCACCTCCTCCATCCTATAATTTCTCTCATTCTCCAAGCAATTAATCCTCAATTTCTCTACTTCGTCTAACCACCATCTGAATTTCTTAACAGTAATTGTAGGAAGGATGGCTTTCACATTTTCCTCACTAGCCTCACCGAATGGCCAACATTTCACCACGTCTACACTCCTCATCCTTGATGCATACTCTCTGAAGAAAAAGAATAATAATAATAATAATAATAATAATAACCCACCAGTTCAAATTCATTAGCTAGCTCTCTCAAACAGTTTGAAATCACACAAAATACCATAAAATAAACAAACCCAAATCCTAAAACAGTACTCACCGGATTGAAAAGGCTTCCATAATTACTCCCATCCGATGTTCAAGAATCTACCAGCACCTCAATTTAGGTACAGAAATAAGCCTCAATTATGCAAACAAACAAGATTACATGTACGTCATCCTATCATGATGTGACAGACTAGAGCTAATGGAGTAGATTAATTAAGTAAATGAATGATTAGGGGATGTGAAGCTTGAACCAAAACTAAAGTGAAGTACCCTCAAATCAAATCAAGACCAATAGAAAGGGTTTGGACAGCTTTACTTTTTTCCGAAAGAAACAAAAACAGCAGTGGATAATTACTGCACAAACCAGCAAGATTAAACACTAGCTATTAGCCAAACAAACAAGGAATAAACACAATACATTAGAGTATTTAGCTGGGGTTTGGGATTGGTAGAGGTAGAAAGATAACACAACCAAGTACTAACAAGAACAACAACCCAAGTTTGTTTGACTGATGACTACCTCAAAAGGGATTCAACAAGAGGAAAAACAACTGAAAAAAAAACATACAATTACACAAGAAAGTCATTACAATATGATATAAATATATAGAAATGTGAAGAGAAAGATGAGATCCAGAATGAAAGAATGAGATGATAGGCTGATAGAAAGAAAGAAATATTTTTTCAGGTGGGGAGGGGGGGGGGGAGAGGGGGAAAGGCGTAGAGAGAGAAGGAAACATCGACAGTGGAAAAAGAGCAGCAAAGGAAAATACTTTATGCGTAAATTCCCGCTTAAAAAATCGTGACTATTTATGACTGAAAGCGACTTAAGAGAAACCCCAAACCCAACAATGGAAAGGGAAAATGGAAAGGGAGAGGCTTGCTACTGTGGGTGGGATTTGGGAAAATAGTTCTCGCTCCTTCTTTGCTTACATCACCCTGATTCTCTCTATGATACATTTGACCAGCGTATTAGAGAAAGATTTTTTTTTCCTTTTCTAACTATAAATATAGGGCTATTATTTGCATTACAAGTGTTCTATCGATACATCCTAATTAAATACATCCTAATTATCATGTAGTTCTATCGATGCATCCTAAATACCAATGCATCGTTCTATTTTTACAGAATCGATCGTGTCGAAGTTGGTTTTTGAGCTAAAAACTGTATTTTCCAATATTGATTCAAAATCGACGCTGCGAAAGGCTTTTTTTTTTTTTTTGGGGGAATGAGGGAGAAGGACAGAAATATTTCATCAATTAAGTAGAAGGACGAGTTTTTGAAACTTTTGCGTAAAGACAAAACTATTTATTCACTTTGTCGAAATTCACTTGTGTTCGAAATTCATTTGTTTAAATTCACCGACGAAATTCACGTCGAAATTCACTAATTTTCAAAATTCATCGTCGAAATTCACTAATTTTCGGGATTCACTTTGTCGAAATTCACTGTCAAAATTCACGATTTCGGGATTCATTTGGGAGATTCACCGATTTTCGGGATTCACCGTTTTTGTCCTTCTCGCTATAAAAATTATGCAGTTGTCCTTCTCCCTATAAAAAATATGTAGACGTCCTGTTACTTAAAAATATTTCAGATTGTGTCCTTATCCCTAATTTTCCATATTTTTTTTGCAGAGCCAACTTTGACAATATCGATTCTAGTATAATACACCGGTAGAATCATTGTGATGCACAATAAAAATCTCCTAAATATAAGTCATTGTCTCTCAATGGCATACCTCACTTGTTAAAGAGTTTATAGGCTAGCTGGAGCGGGGGTGATTGAATCTCGTATAAGGCGACATTTTTCAACAAAAATTATGATAGTCTAAGTATACTAAACTATAGATCCAAACCTCTCGCTTTACATCCTTCATAAATATGAATTTTGTTCGTGCTCCTTCCTTCTTAAATGTAAATATACGTCATTACGTGTGACAAACACAGTTCAATGGTTAAAAGAATAAGGTATTGTAGTTATAGGCTAACATAGCTCGAATGTGCGTGTTTGACTCTTGTATGAAGTGACATCTTTCAACAAAAATATTCAAAGACAGTCTGAGTATGCTGACTATTGATCCAAATATATCGATTTACATCATTCATAAATTCCAAAGAAGAGATGGTGGGGACTTTGGATTGATCGAGGTTCAACCTTTTTTTTTTTTAAAATTAGTCATTATAACATTCTTGTTTTATCTAGTAATATAAACAGAAGATTAGTTATAAATCCACTTTTTAGGCATTTATTAAGTTCTAATCCACACAATTTTTTCTAGTTGCAATAAGGACAAAAATAATTTAACTAGACTAATTTGCCGCTACGTTATAATTTCTCAGTCGATAGCGGAAACCTGCAATTAACACAATCTCTCTAGCAATTTCAGAAGGACCCGTCGGTATGAAAGCCTATGTCGTCCTCTCCGGCGGGAAGTTGTCTTTGTGAAGATGCTGCAATGGTTTTAAAGTAGCCAAAATCAGTATGCCCGTGAGCGGTGCCACGTATAGAAGAAGCTAGAGAGTTCCAATAAGTCTCTCATCTCATCATATCTCCTCGGAAGATGTCGGCGCGACGGTGGAGGATGAAAAATAATGAATTTTGAAAGTGAACTCACTGCAACATGTCACTTTGATTCATTCAATTTACAACAGTGAGCTCACAATAAAAAGCCGAACTACGATGAAATTCAACAACAGTTATGACGCCTTTGTTCCGGATATCGAGTCTTTTATCCGAGAAAGAACGTCTAGCACACATAATTAAAATTTAATCTAATTATATATGTAAGCCTTAAAATATCAAAATCAGAGTTCAAAGCGGAAACAAAATGTTAGACTTGGGAAACTGAAACGGCTAAGTCAAACGATCGAAAAGCAACACAAGCTGCACCTAAAACATCATTTAATTACTTTAACACAACCGGCACGTACATCCATTACATCTTGATAACCGTAAGCGGAAACCACGAGATTATATCATTACAATGATAGAGAAAATCTATACGTAAAATACAATGGAATAAAAAGATTGATAAACTCCAACTGCGATATCCGCGGGGTCACTCCGCGGTGGCCTTGAATCCAACCGAAAACACACCACCTTCTCGGGGTGGGAAACAATAAAAAAGTGGTTTTTACAATCGTACTTAGTAAGGGGTAGAATAATCGGTACTAACAAGTATATAGCGTAATATAAATATACAGTTGCTACGACATATGTTGTAAAGTGATCACTCCCCCTATGCTAGTTCTGTTAGCAAGACCTTCGACCAAATAAGGATTTGTTACGTTATAATTCAAAGACACATCGCCCAAATGTGTGTATGCACCGGGACATGTTCAGTACCTCATATGGCAGGGACTGATCCGTGTGGACTGTTTCATGCTGTGAAATGAAAACGTGCCTTACCATGAACCATAACATTTTATCTTGTAAACACATCACCTATGACGTCTAGTTTGAAGTTAATCTAACCGCATAGGTTCATTCACGTATAGGCTTCCTAAGGACATCATGTTCTAGACCATTCTACATTAAGCACATAGAAAAAAGATCATTGACTACTAACCCCCTGGGAATTCAACAGTCAATCAAATAATAACTGATAATGTGATAGTAAATAATTACAATATTTATAATAATCCCGGTGCCGCCTTTCATGCATCGCATGAGACAGTGCACGGGTTGCAGGAAGTCTTGCGCTTGCAAGAAGTGGTCTCTAACATTCCCGGTTCACCCGAGCCGTTCCATAGCGCTGTTACCGACAACCCTCGCACGCTGTCTCCTCTTCCTATTGCTCGTTGTGATGCAGCGGAACCATGGCAATTAGGATCTCAAGACGCAACAACACCCATGATGCAAGGAATAATAGACTTACATCACGATATCTTTTTCATCCTCATTCTGATTTTGGTTTTCGTTTCATGGATCTTGGTTCGCACTTTATGGCATTTCCACTATAAAAAAATCCAATTCCGCAAAGGATTGTTCATGGAACTACTATCGAGATTCTTCGGACCATATTTTCTTCCGGTGCTCCCACTTTCTTCTCGCAAAGGGTCTCACTTGTGGTGCTGAGCCGAGGCTACCAGAAGTCAATTGCTAGGCTTTTCCACGTTCCAAGTAATGCACCGAAGACATACAAGCCATATTATATCGAATGGTACTCAAAATAAGGTAAAACAACATATTTGGGGGTTAGGACCACGCCTATGAAACCTTAGGCGTGCGCCCGGCTTGACTGAAAACTTATTTAACTCTTTGAATCGATAGGCCCGCACCTACGAATTTCGACTAAGTCTAAGCCTGCGCCTGTGAAGTCAGCCTATCACATCTGCAACTTTTTAAACTCTCAGAATCGATAGGCCCGTGCCCATGAAATGATACGCGCTCGCATATGAGGCCTGCAAGCAATTTTCTGCGTTTTTCATTCATGTTCGATTTCCAAACTTTTTGATACCAATTTCAATGCCTTTTAGGCACCAAAAACAATAATGTATCAAAACATGCTATACGTTATTACATATCAAATTAACAACCTAAACACAACACAAATCGATTAAGAACACTCCCTTACCTTTAAACTCTTGAAAACTGATCCAAAACGATCTAAGGCACAAGAACAACCCAAATCTACGATTTCCTTCAAATCTCTACGAATTCCTACATCTCAAAAGTCATAACTTTTATCACTACAACAACTACAACCTTTAATCTTAACGATAAACAAAGAAAAGCCCAAGACTCTATGCTAGTTCTAGAAACGAGAACTTACGGATGATAAAGAAACGTGTGTCAAAAGAATCCTCGTGTCGCAGTGATCAAGAATCTCTATTCAAATTTGAAAGACGGAAGTCGGATTGTTAGGAATTGCGGAGATTCCTTTTTCTCCCTTCTCCTCCCTCTCAGTCGACTTGTGTACCACCTTTTTTTGGGACGCTGAACGTATAATGAGATTGAGGGAGGGGTTTTTCTTTTTATAGAAATTAATTACCATTAATGATAATTAATCCCATTAACTTTCTCCCCAAATCGTGAAAGAAAGGGTAAACTAATATCTAGGGTAAATGCATCCACAAGATTATTGTTTTACCCCTTACGTAGAAATCAGAGGTATTACAATAGTGAGCTTCAAAAGTGATCTCCGTAAAAACACAACAGTGAACTCACAATAGAAATCAAAACAACGTTATATTTCAACAACTGTAGAAAACATAGGCCTAAACCCATATAAGAAGAGGTGCATCATCCCCAAAACCTAGGTTGTGAGGTGAGGGAAGTTCATCTCTTAATATGGTGGGTTACATTATCACAAGTTCTCAATGTGGGATACTTTAACACGCCCCTCAAGTGTGGGCACTTCTCGAGGCCACAAAGAGCGCCCAACACTTGCACAATAATGGGGTGGCTCGATATCATGTAGGCCCACTCATCCCCAAAACCTAGGCCAACATCTCTTAATATGGTGGGAGTTCCCAACATACTTACACAATAAACTCCAAAAGGGTGATTCGTCTTGTAACAATGATAAAAATACACAACCGTAAAAAGTTCACTCTATAGTCCATTGTCCTAAACCCATATAAGAGGATGTGCCTAATGGGGTGGCTCCCCAAAAACCTATAAGGTTGTGAGGTGAGAGATGAGGAAGTTCATCTCTTAATATGGTGGGTTACACTATCACAAGTTCCCAATGTGGGATACTTTAACAATAACAATAAACTCCAAAAGTGAAATCAGTACAACAGTCACCATGATTCGTCCACTGTTGTAACAATGAATTGTTGTTTAAAAATACACAACCGATAAACATGTGAGTTCACTCTACTAGTCCATTGAATTTTAAAAGCCTTGAATTTCATTATAGTTTAAGTGAAAGAAATAAAAAACATGAAGAAAGAACAAACAAGAAGAAAAATGAAGGTAATAAAAAGACTGAACATCAACAGGTTCATGGTGACAACGAAAATGATCTAGAGCACAACCAATGATATAATCTATGTGTTAAGAAAAACAAACCGAGCTATAGCCTTTAACGACGGTAACGTAAAATAACAAACGGAGAGAAAAAAGACAAAACACCAAATTTATATGGTTTCCGTCAATGTGCCGACTAGTCCACAGGCAAAAGAGAAAAAAATTATTATAGAGGAGGATTATAAAAGATACAACTCTCCTAAAGCCTAAAACCAATAGTTAAAATAGCTAAGTTAATTTAGAGTTTATCTCGATTTTGGTACATCAAAATAAAAGTCATAAATGTCACTTAAATATTAGCCTATGTCGGCTATCACAATCATCACAGGTGATGTGGGAGCAAAATGCAACTTAACAATTGTGATATTGGGCTTTGGCCCACTTATCCTAACGAATCTCCACCTTAGGATAAATACTCAAATCCACAAATAATAATACTTCTCTTTCTCCACAAACTTCAAAAAAATCTTCAGACAGTGTCAAATAAGCCCAAGCACTGCTTGAACTTAACAAAAGAACGACGCTTCGTAATATCTAACTCTGAACGGGATGACATAGAGATTGTAAAATTGCCGATAATTGTGGACCCCTTCAAAACATACAAACCACCAGACCTGCAAGCTTTCATAACAGCAAGAACACATTTAATTAGCTTCAGAACTCCACCTTCAGTGATGTACCTAAATCCAAGAGTCTCAAGTGCGCCCAAAGAGATAAGATTTTTCTTCAAATCCGGAACATGTCTTGACTTTATTAAGTGTTCTGACAACACCATCATGGGTCTTGATTCTAACCGTACCAATACCAGCAACCTTGCAAACTGTGTCGTTGCCCAACGAAACAACTCCACCTTGAACTGAATCATACGTGGAAAACCAATCCCTATTGGACACATATGATACGTGCAACCAGAATCCAAGATCCATTCATTAACAGACCTTAATTTGTCATCAGCAAAGAATATTTCTCCATCACTCTCATCTTCTAAGACTGAAGAGAGTTTGAGAATGTGTTAACACAAGAGTAAACTTCAACTTAGTTTATTCATTGATATGAGAGGTGTATAAATAGATACAATTGAGAGAGAGACTAGCTAGCTAGCTTGGGCGGCCAACTTGAGTATGTAGATGTGGGCGGCAAGCATGCAAAAAGTAAATAAAAGCTATGTCTATGACATAAAGTAAACTAGAGTTTGACATATTAATTGTTTATATGTATCACAATTAATATGTCTTTTACAAATAAATAAAGTGTACTAATAATATAATACACGAAATAGAGGCTAGCTTGAACATGTTACTCGGCGGAGGCATAAGAGCACCTGCGAGACCTGTTTGAGGCGCACCTGTTTGGAGTAATATTTCCACACCCCCTCAAATTGGGGCTGTATATATTAATGCGACCAAGTTTGCTACTTAGTCTGCTTGAACATAAGAGGTGGAATAGCCTTGGTAAGGATATCGGCATTCGATCTGGCGATGGAACATCTTTGGAGTTGAATAATCTTGGCATCAATCTTCTCCTTCAAAAAATGTCTGTCAATGTCCACATGTTTTGTTTTGTCATGATGGATGGATCCTCTGCCATGCATAGTCTTTGAGTTATTATCACGACGAGTGTGATAGGTTCTTTGAAGAGGCTGTGAAGTTCGGTAAGTACTCTTTTGAGCCAAAGAGCTTCACAAATGCCTAAGACAAGTGCCACGAGTTCGGCTTCGACCTTGCTTCTAGACAACGTAGGTTGTTTCTTGCTCCTCCAAGTAACAAGATTGCCCCATACATATGAACGGTGCTTTGTGGTCGACCTTATCTATGTGGCATCCGGCCAATCGGCATCGGTGTAGACCTTGATGGATCTATCGGCGGACTTGGTGAAGTGTAACCACTTGGCCGGGGAGTGGACTTTAAATACCTCGGTATCCTATTCACGGCATCCCAATGTTGCTCGGTAGGGCGGTGCATGAGACTAACCGGTGACACCGTATGCAATATCGGGTCTTGTATGGGAGAGGTAGATGAGTTTCCCTACAAGCCTTTGATATTGTTCTTTCACGACGAGCGGTGTCACCATGTAGCGAGGGTATGGCGGGGTCTACGGGGGATATAGCGAGGTTTGCACCCCGGCATGCCGGTTTCCTTCGGCGGATCCGGTACATATTTCCTTTGGGAGACGAGAGATGCCTTTCTTTGTTTCTTGCTACTTCCATGCCAAGAAAATATTTGAGAAAACCCAAGTCCTTCACACGAAACACCTTTGCCGGCGAGTCTTCAAATGTTGGATCTCGGTAGAGTCATCTCCGGTGAGGATGATATCATCCACATAGACAATAATAATAGACCTCTTACGGTTGGTTGTCTTGATGAACATAGTGTGATCGAATTGCATTGGTGATATCCGGCGGCTTTGACCACGGTTGTTAATTTTCCAAACCATGCCCTTGGTGATTGCTTCGGAGCCATATAGAGATTTCCTCGGTTGCACACCTTGCCTTGAGTATGAGGATTGATAAAACCGGGAGGTACATTCATATAAACTTCCTCGGTGAGGTCCCCATTTAGAAAAGCATTTTTGATGTCCAATTGGTGAAGAGGCCGGTCAAGTTGGACGGTAGAGAGATCGAGACACGACGGTGTTGAGTTTTGCCACTTTGGTGCAAAAGTTTCCTTATAGTCAATGCCATAAGTTTGAGTGAATCCCCTGGCTACCAATCTGGCTTTGTACTTGTCAATAGTGCCATCAGCATTGTATTTTATAGTGAATAACCATCGCAATGGCGTTGTCTTCTTGCCTGTGGGAGAGGTGTCAAATCCCAAGTATGATTATCCGAAGTCTTGTCATCTGTGTTTTAACGACGACCTTCCATTTATCATTTTGAAGGGCCTCACGAATATTTTTAGGAACGAGTGAGAGTCCGGGTCTGTGAAAACATGGCAAAGGCGGGAGATAACTTATCATAAGATAAATAAGAATGAATAGAATGATCGGTGCATGATCTCTTTCCCTTCCTAAGAGCAATAGGCCTATCATCAATGTCGGCGGTGCGAGGATGCATGTAGATTCTTTGAGTGTCGGTAGGCTCGGGATCGGCGGGCTGCGGGTCGGTAGACTCTTGTTCGGGGAGGTTCTTTGAGGAGTATTAGGTGTAGAGAGTCGGTAGGGTGCGAAGTTCGGTCTGCGAGGATCGATGAGTTCTTTGAGGTTAAGAGTTCTTTGAGGGAAGGGGTTTAGGTCAATTTCAATCGGGTTTCCATCGGTGAATGGCTCGGTAGGTTTCTTTGTAATAAGGGGTCCTTTCAAAGAATTTTACATCCATAGAATTGTAAAATTTCTTTTCAATAGGGGAATAACACTTGTAACCACTTTTTGTCCTTTGCATAACCTAGGAAAATGCACTTGTGAGCTTTAGGATCAAGTTTACTTGTGTTGAGCATGGATATACACAAACACGGTACAACCAAAGATCTTTGGAGGCAAGCGGGAAACAAGATGATGGCGGGAGTGTGTGGTCGGTAGGGTTTGGAGTGGAGTTTTGAAACCTAACACTCTGTGGGAAGTACGTTGATTAAATAAGTTGCGGTCGGTAGAGCTTCACCCCACATATATTTAGGAACATGTGTGGTGAACATGATTGATACGGCCATTTCCGGCGGTGCTGTTCTTTCTCTCTCGGCAACCCCATTCTGTGAGGTGTTTCCACACAACTACGATATGAACAATTCCTCTGTCTGTCAAGAAGGTGCGAGATTAGACTCATAGTATTCTAGAGCATTATCGATCTTTAAGATCTTGACCTTAGTATCAAATTGAGTGGAGACCATATGATAAAATTCTTGAAAGATAGGGCCAACTTGATTTGTCTTTCATTAAAAAAACCCAAGTGTTCCTGGTATGATCATCAATAAAGGTGACAAACCACCTTTTCCCTGTTATACTTTTCACCCTAGAGGGTCCCCACACATCAACTTGTGTATTAAGGTGAAGGGTGAGGAATGCAAATGAGGTAACTTAGCATACACGAGATTTTGTAAGTTTAGCAAATTGACAAATATCACATTGAAGGTCATTCGGATTACATCCTTTAAACAATTCGGGAGTTAAAGATTTTAAGTAACCAAAACTTGGATGTCCTAATCTATAATGCCATAACATGATATTGTCTAAAGTACGGGAGCGAGCTGGCGAGGCGGTTCGGTCTTCGATCCTCTGTCTTCGGCGGGGTTGACCGAAACAATCCGGCGCAAGATTTAGCCTTCCCAATCACTTCTGTGAAGTAGGATCTGGAATGTGCAGCGATTCTCCTTAAAAACAACGGTCCAATTCAAATCTTTAGTGAGTCTCTTGACGGATATAAGATTGCGGTCTAAGTTTGGAACAAATAGGACATCCTGTAGGCATATCTTATTAGTGAGTTTAACATTTCCAACACCTTTTGCACGAGAGATAGATCCATCGGCGGTTTTAATGTTATGAATTTGGTGACAAGGCATATAGTTGGTTATAAGGTTTTTATTACCGGTCATATGGGAGGATGCCCCGAGAATCAACAATCCATGTTTCATTGCTAAGGGAAGAGTAGAATTTACTGTATGAGTATGAGTAGCAACATCGGTAGAGTGACTACCTTCCTTTTGTTGATTCGGGAAGGCTTTGAATGCGACAAGCGCGAGCATTCATCTGGTTGTCATTCTCCTCCTCAACGATGTGTACGCCTTGACTTTCCACGATAGGTTTTGAGGTTTTTGAGGAGTTAGGCTTGCCATGGAGCTTCCGGCGGTTGTCCTTGGTGTGATTTGTGCGTTTGCGGTGATCACGAAACGATTTTCCGGTTCTCTCGGTAGGCTTCTGTATGTCTCGGCAACCTCGGCGGCCTTCACGACGGTCGACGGGCGGCACCTTCGGTAGGGTTGTCGGTAGGGGATTTCGAAGCATGACTTTTCTCCTACTTTCTTCATGTTTGACCTCGGCAAACATGGATTTGAGATTTGGAAGAGGTTTGGTGGCAAGAATTCTTCCTCTAACATCATCAAGAGTAGGATTCGATCCGGTGAGGAACACGAATACTCTCTTCTTTTCTATGATGTCTTTATAAAGAGCGACATCCTTGACATCATTCCGTGAGTGAGTTTCTAACATATCTAAGTGTTGCCAAGCCTTAGATAGTTGATTGAAATATTGAGTTACGGACATATCCCTTGCACTGCAAGTTTGAATCGAGCTTAGTTCATATACCTCGGATGTATTATCCTTCTTGGAGTAAAGATCTACGGCATTATCCCGAGATTTCTTTGGCGGTATCATACATCATAAAGTTTTCACTTATCTCTTTTGTCATTGACCTCGTGAGGATGGTCATGAGTTGATTATTTGTTGTGTCCCGTACTTCAAAACCGGGGTCGGTTTCGGCGGGTGCGGGTTTTGTTCCGGACAAGTATCCCGTCTTACTTTGTCCGAAATGTACATTTTCATAGACCTTGACCATAACGATAGTTGTTACCATCAAGTCTATGGTTTGTATAAGAAGAGGAGTTGTCAGTACTCCCAGTCAGCTGAGGCTGCTGAGAGTCTGCTTGAGGTTGAAGTAATGTCGGATGTGGAAGACATTCTTCAGAAATATGAGTTTTGCAGCGGAAAAAGTTAGAACACAAATGGCTCCGATACCATGAAGAGAGTTTGAGAATGTGTTAACACAAGAGTAAACTTCAACTTAGTTTATTCATTGATATGAGAGGTGTATAAATAGATACAATTGAGAGAGAGACTAGCTAGCTAGCTTGGGCGGCCACTTGAGTATGTAGATGTGGGCGGCAAGCATGCAAAAAGTAAAAGTAAAAGCTATGTCTATGACATAAAGTAAACTAGAGTTTGACATATTAATTGTTTATATGTATCACAATTAATATGTCTTTTACAAATAAATAAAGTGTACTAATAATATAATACACGAAATAGAGGCTAGCATGTTACTCGAACATGTTACTCGGCGGAGGCATAAGAGCACCTGTCATTCTTAACATCTATATTACTCAAATCCATAAGAGACCTGTGCGAAATTAGATGCCCTACGAAGCATTTGGAGTAATATTTCCACAACAAACGAAAGAAAGAAAAAAAGACAAAACACCAAATGTACGTGGTTTCCGGCAATGTGCCGACTAGTCTAAAACTTTTCCCCTTGGAAAAGTTACTAATTTCAAAATTATGCTTAATTTTATTTAAAAATTTCGAAATTAATTAAGTTATTTTCAAAAATCAATTCTACACTGTGATTGGTCGGATGACGCATCTCTGAATTCTGATTGGTCGAATTACACAATCACATTCCAAAATTAATTTTATAGTTAATTTCATAAAGAAATTTTGTCCAAAAATTAATAGTAAGTCCTCCCTCCGGCACAAAAGTGCATTGCCCCTTGGGGCACCTCTATAAGAGACACACTAGCTCTTATCACTTGAGCTCCCAACACTCAAATTTCCAATGTGGGAGAATGGGGTGAGGTCCTCCCTTCAACTCCCATCTCCTACATATTTTCGACCAACTTTAACCATTAATTTCTCATTCACCCGATATCCGAATCGAGTGATTCAAAAGCCCATCATCAACTACTCCATATGGAGTATTCAATGATATCATTAACTCTCGATGACATACATCGAAGCCTATCCGTAATTAGCGCTAAAGTTGACCATTCAACCCTTCAAAAAGGGTTTTTTCTCCAACATACTCCACTTGCAAAAGTCTCCATTTGGACTTAAACACCTTTAATAAAAATTCACATTGTTGTGTTCTTGACCAAAAACCCTTACACCTTTACATGATTGATTCATTTTAGCAGAATAATCTCAATATCATTTCACCACTGATTTTACACCTTTGAATCAGTTTGCACATTAGATTTGTCTATCGCGGTACCTTACAAGATTGCAGTTTGGTTCAATAAAGCTTAACAATCAACAACTTTCAGCTCAAATCTTAGCAGATTCAGCTCAGCTTCAACATAGTTCATTTCAACTTAGACTTGCAGCGCTTAGTCGGGGTGTTCACGATTCGGTTTGGTTTGGTTTCAAGTATTTTCAAAACCAAACCAAATATTTCGGTTTGAAAAATATGAAACCAAAACCAATCATATCATACACGGTTTGGTTTGGTTCGCTTTTTCAATTAATCTGTTTGGTTCGGTTCGGTTCGGTTCGGTTCGGTTCGGTTCGGTTAGTCGGTTCACACTACAAAGACTACCGTAAATTAAACATAGTGATTAACTTGATCTAATAACACATAATTACCCCAAGATAGACAAATTACTAAAGTCATTATTTCATTACTTGCTACTTAATAATTATTAAGTCGCACTAATTTCAAAAGGAAAACACCCCGTCAGATAATATATGTAATTAAGAGCGACAAAACGCTCTAAAATTGATATCATAATAAATAATAACCAGCAAACGAACGATCGAAAAATTAAGTCATCAAAAATGTATCGACACTAAGTGAATTTCAACATACTTCAGCCGTCGTAGATACATAAATTCATATGTTGATAGAATCCTCAAGTTGAACCGCTATATCTTATATTTATCTCTCTCTCTCTCTCTCTCTCTCTCTCTCTCTCTCTCTCTCTCTCTCTCTTCTCTTTCTATATATATATATATATATATATCATATAGTTAGTATACTATTAAATTTGCGTGTTTGGTCGTCCGGCTTTTTGCGACGCTTTGGTCGTCGCTATACCAAAATTTTTGTCTTTTCCATTTTTTTTTTGTGGTTAGGTAAAACGAAGTCGTATGCTTTGGTACGGTGTTATCACATCAACGTGTTTATCACTAGGGTTTTTATTTGAAGCATTCAATTCTCTGATTCGAGTTTCGGAAATTTTAATTGTGTTATTATGTAGTTTCTATTGGTACACTGAAACTCTGGTTTGACTTTTTGTGCACGAAGGTGCATTTCGATCTTCAGAATTTTTTGGTTAAGTAAAACAAAGTCGTATGATTTGGTACGGTGCCACAAAAACTACTAGAAAATAAAATATTGTAAAAATTAGATAAGGAATGAGAATGTTCATTCGATCTATGATACATAAAAGATACATAAAAATAAAAAACGAGATCTAACTCCCATTTATCTTACTTATCCTTCGGTTAATTTACTTCGATAAAAGATAAGAAAATGAAAATCTTCCGAACCTTTTCTTTTTTATTTTTTTTTATTAGTATTAGTTAGGGTTAAGTCTGACATGAATAATATTCTACGACTAACAATTCATTTATTCGAGTTTGGGAAATTTTAATTTTGTTATTATGTAGTTTTTATTGGTTCACAGAAATGTTACATGTGGGGAAAAAATCCTGAAGATCAAAATCGAAGTAAATGCAGAACATCGGAGTAATCGAAGCACGTCGTGGAGAAGCAAGTGAAACCTGTTCAAGCAAACCAAACAGAAACTCCACGAAACCGTTAATAACATGTCAGTGGAAGATATAAAATAATGTGGCAGTAATTAGATATAAAATATCCAAAAACAAATTAAGCCACTTTATTCCATACAACCAATGACAAGGAAAACCAAAGAGTTAAAACTACTCGTTCAGGCGCAAAAAGAAAAATACTAAATAGAAAGAAATATAAACAATCAACAAAAGAGTATAGTCTTCATCGAAATCCTCCATTACAAAAATATTCTTAAAACCGGGTGGAGAAGACAAAGATAAAAAAGCATTACCCCGTGTGGGAGAACACGAGGTTGATTTGGATTGATAAGGTGTTTAATCCGGCGGAAAAGAGACACTCGGTAAGGTATAACGATTCAATGTGACCTATTGGTAAAAGATAGGATCGAAACTCGGCGCGACGCTTCACGTTTGGATTGGATATCAACAACTTAGGGAGATGTAGCTTCTCCTCGAAATTACTAATAACCCGATGTATCACGTAAAAGTCCTAACCGTCATCAACAAGGTCGGATTGGTGTGATTGCTTAGAACAAAACTTATCATCTCGAAATGCCGGAATAGGTGTAAAAGTGTGAAATTTAAAACTTCCGGTAGAAAGATAAGTTGCATTTTGATCGAACCAAAAACTTTTAAAATGCGGCTAGGGTCGAGCTACACGTACCCCAAATTAGGATCATGAAAACCAAAATGATTAGAGATAATCATTAAAACTTAGCAATATTTCTAATTCCGCAACACAAAGGTATTTTGTAAACAAAATGGAGGTTTAGAGTGTGTTGGGTTTAGAAAAAGATATGCATAGGGATGGTGAGAAAAGACAAAGGGTGGGAGAGTGAAATAGATGGAAAGAAAGAGAGGGGATGAAAGAATGGTTAGAAATGTGAACTGTGGGGCAGATTGGTGAGAGAATAGAAAGGTTGAAGGGTGAAAAATGTACAAAGGAAAGGATAAGGGTAGTTGCAGAACGAATTGCACACAACTTTGGATTTTCACTAAGATCGCCATTCTAAAAAGTTTTGGGAATTGACCAACACTTGTTCTTGTTTGCACCAATCATTCTCTGTTACATTTTCAGTAATTCTCAAGCTCTCTTAATGCTTCCATCTTAAGGTTGATTGCTAAATTTCCTTTTCTTTAGCAATTTCTCGACTCTCCTAAGAAACTCTATTTCACGTGGCCTATATTGAGTAAAAAAGTTTTGCACATCCTTAGCCTAATGGCCATCGGAACACGGCAAAATAAAAAACCTCAACATATGTCACGTTACTCTTATTTGACTCAAAGAAAACAAAACCTAAAATCCTAAGGGTTTTAAAGAAGTAGTTCTGAGTTTAAAGTCCTCAGCTCGACTTTCCAAAAGTTATCCTTGTCAGTTATCCTTCTTGGTTCGCTAGATGTTGACCCCTTGAGCACTATATGAGGTGGGCTCGTCGCTTTTGTGGATTAATATCCTTCCTTGGTTGTGAGACCTAGGAAACGACATTTATCCATACCATTTATACAAAGCTCTTACCTCGGCTCACGTTTTAGGAATTAGTGAATTCTTAGGAGATTTAGTCCTAGGGACTTATTTTAATAACATCCTCTATAATGCTGCGTCATTATGCTCTCTCAAAACTCAACGTCTTCTTTAGATTGTGAATGCTTAACTACACAAATTGTTGCTCCCGTGGCCACTAGAAGCAATCTCATGCATAGGACAATGAAATTTTGACGGAACTACGAGGAACTCTTTGTTCACTTTGCTTCCATTCAACAACTACATGTTTCTCTACACCCTCTAGATGAGACGATTTGGGGCGTAACCTTCAACACTAATAAAATTAATCTTACAAACCAACTCCGGGCTAAGATTCATACTCAGGTTCATGTAAAGACTAACTTATGTTCAAAAAAAATAGTACCTTGCCTTCAACATTATACCACGAATAATTCGAACCTTAAAAAATTCGGAGCCATTTTGGTGCTTTAAAGGTATTGCTTCCATCGTTTTTCCCATCGCATTCGTAGCTCCACATGTTGCTTTGGGTTATTTTTCGAGCGCCCACGAAAAATTACCGACTCGGATTATTATTTCCCTGGTTTCTACAAACGAGAAAAAGAACAAAACGGACCGTAGACGATTTTAACATGATTTCCCATGCGCTATCGGACCTACGGATTAAACATACGGAGATAAACGGACACGCGAAGTCTTTTACACGGAAGCGGATAACCGGAGGGACCCAAAAACGAAAAAAATAGACTCTAAAACATAAAACTTAACATGAATAAAAAAATTATTGATATATAAAATTGACCGTTGGTTCCCCGGCAACGGCGCCAAAAACTTGATGCACGTAGATCAAGTAGTAATTAAAATACTTGACCACCATAAACCAATACTAGCAAGAGGACTAGGTCCATCGTAGTATAGCTATAGCGAATCAAGGTCGATCCCACGGGGAACCAATTGTGGGTCATTTATATACAAACAATTAATCATTCATGTCAAGGACACAAAGCGGTCTTTGACCAACAAAAGACAAGAAAGGTAAATGACACGACTCGACACAACACAAATAAAGACACGTAATTAACCTCCCCAATTATCATGTTATCGTCTGGATCTAGAGATTCTATATAATTAAGCTAGACTCGACAACTATTAATCCGATTCGTATTTCTTTTATATTGGCTACGGGAGTCATCCCCTAAACTAGATCTAGCTCCGGTTAGGCCATCTAGATCACTATGCTACATCACGTGACTTCGCTTTTTCGGCCTCCATCTCATATGACTCGCACGCCTACAAAACTAGGGATGCCGATATTAACCGTATTCCTCACCTAGGCAACATTCCTTTTTTCAGGCGTACTTCCTAGACGATCGCATCAGTCTCCGTCCCATTAACACTAACTTTTAGGTATCATGTTAATCTACGATTTACGTATAACTAGGTGTCGACAATTCCCAAATACAGAACAGATCTAGATCTCGCCGAAAGTCCCGGAAGATCAATTCATGAGCCGACCTAGGAGTCCTATCTTGGTATTTCCTAATAATACGCTAATTAAAACGGACGAGCAACGTAGCCGTAGCCATCCTACTAAGATAAGAAATTCTAGGTGGACAATCACACCATAAAGACGTGGCTAGATTGACGCGACGAAAACCTAAATCTTAGCGTTTCTACATACGTAACGGATAAAATAGAGACTCATATAGTAATTATATAGATCTACTAAAAACACGGTTGTTGATCATACCAAAGTCATCTATAGGTCACCGGATCACGGATACGGGCGTGTGGATCCTTATAGACAAGGAATCCCCACTGCCTCATATCGTATCCTTAGATCTACATCGTTCGGTGAAGAACGAACAACCTCAAACAATAAACAATAATTGGGGCTTAATTACAAAGAACTAAGAACAAATAAATACAAGAACTTACATTATTGCAGATCTTGCATAAAAACTGCTCTAAGCAAAACTGAAGATTTTATTATAAACTGAGAAGTGTAAAAAATGTATTGTGTAAAGAAGTGTGTTTATGGCGTGTAATACATGCCTTTATTTATAGGGGTTCAAGCTAATTAAGAGATATACATCAAAATGTCAAAACAAATAAGAGATAACTCTCGGCCGATCTCATAAAAATAAGATGCGCCCCCTAAATTGCGTGTCCTTCATGTTGGCGCCAATCTTGGTTGGTTTGCCATGCTTATCCGATCTTTTCGTGCTAATCCGATATTTATCTTGAATTTCCTTTGATTTATCTTGAGATTTAATTCTTCCATTTGTATTTATCCTCCATAATTATCCAAATCTGCAAAATAGATATTTATCCCAAAATAAATCATATTTAAATAAAACGGATAAATATAATAAAAACGGATAAATACCGATTTATATAATAAAAACGGATAAACACCAAATTATATCTTATAAATGGATAAATACCAAATTATATTTTATAAATCACAAAACATTAAATAATCCATATAAACATGTGATTTAATATAAAATACATATTATTAATCTCGATTTAAGGTCAACGTTGATGACTTTTACGGGTATAATTTGACCGTCATCAGTCTTCTCTCCCCAAACACATAAATAAACATGCATTTGAGGTAAGTACATTGTACATAGTAAGAAGTAGAAGCTACAATTTAATTAGGCTCTTTAACAGTATAATTATCTTTATGTGACCGACTCAATATAAGGTTCACTCCATGCCCATCGACACTTCATGACTATACGTTTCTAGCTTAACTTATCTTGGTTACGTCATCACTCAAGGACACTACGAATGGCGTTCATCAGCCTGAAGATATACTTGTTAACTAACGGTGATTAGCACCGATTAGCTCCGGGGTCTCCCCGGTATGCGTATACGCTCGATGAATTTCCTCCACTACCCTTCAGTTTTTGGAGCCAGTAGCGTTGTTCACCTTTTATGAACGTATCACATCGCCGATATGAAATAGTGCCTAACCGAGAATAAGTGACGTTTTATCTTTTCCAACACTTACGTAATTATTATCCGTTGTTATCTAGCCACCTAAGTGTTTTCAAAATAAAACTCACCTTATAAACTCTACTCCCTCACTTAGACAGCTAGACATTACAACCTATCAAGTACACAGACATTGATGAACTCTAGTTCATCAAAGCACAAGCCCTTTCATGCCTTTCCGACGGTCACGAACTACAACTCCCTTTAAGAGTACGGCCGGTGCCGGAACCAAATGCATCAGAAACTCAATCGAGGCTTGTTTACGTTTAATTAATGTTATAAGATCAAAGGTTAACATTTAGAACTCATTACAAAGCTTAAAACCATATTTTTCCTCAAAACAGGGGCTGGTGCGCCAACAATGGGGTTCAGTGCGCTCGCACTGAGCATCTGTACGTAAAATCCAAAATCTGCTCGACCGGGCTCCGGTGCGGTCCTCCAGTGCGTCCGCACTGGGCTTGGTGTGCCCGCACCAAGCGCGGAAACATCTCAAAAACTCAGTTTTTGAACCCTAATCGATCCCTAATCGTTCCCAAACTTATCCAACATCAATATACTCAGAAAATAACAGAAAAACTTGACTTTTACCAGGCCCTAACATCCTATGATTCATAAACAACTCGTATCATGAATTCTAACCATCAAAACATCAACAAAATCGTAACTTAAACCCTATGAACCGTAATTAACGTGTAGGAAGACCCTCTTACCTTTAGCAAGCTATTCCAAATCCAAAAACTCAGAAAACCTGCAGCAACGATCCTTCCTCACACAGAAAACCTATGTGATCCATTCCAAAAAGGGGTTAGATTCGATCACACACTTCGATTAACACAAACTACGAAAGATATGAGTTTTGATCCATCAAACTCATCCAAAACAGCAGCTAGGTCGAAAATATTACCTTGAGAAAAGCTCCAACTTTTCTTGTGTGGAAACGACGTTCCTTTCACGACGATTCCAACGCTCTACTCGAATCTGAAAATGGTTGAGATTCGACTTAGAAAACGGAAGAAATCTCTCAGCCTTTCTTTCAAGGTCTTACACGCAGGAAATAGGAGATTAGGAGGTGGAAAATCTGATTCAAAATGTTAGGGAAACTGATTTGGTTTATTTTTCCTTAAATATAAAAAATCCCAATAATTACATAATCCTTATTTTTCCCTAATCACCCTTTTACTTAAAAAACCAGATTTCCTTAATATATATATATATATATTCCCCGTAAAAACTTAACTCCAATAAAAGAAGTCGGAATAATAATATTTCGCTTTCGCAAAATGACACGTCTGCCATTTTCCGAAAATCGGAATATTACAGTTATAGTTTACCCTCAATATAAAGAACCTTTATTATTCCAAGATCTATCAATTAAACTCATAAAGGACTAAGCTTTACAATTTCAGAGATTGAGAATTTTCTCTTTACAATTTCAAATTGTGTATTGTGTTTGTGTGAGCTTTAGCTTAAATAGCTTCTTTTATATATACTTGTTTTCCTTCAACTGAGAACTCTTCTCCTTTTATAGCTGAGTTATATAAGGAGAACTAATGTAATACATTAATTAAAATGTTGTGGATGATACATCACATGATATAATGCGTATATACACATTATATTATGTGATGTATCATTGTATAATGTACCACATATATTCCCTCCTTTATAATTTTGATCATCATTGATTCAATATAATATGCAATAATTTACGCAAATCTTTGCCTAGACTGTAAGTCTAAAGATACTGCAGGGAATTAGTACATTATAGTTATATCATATTTATAGTTTAAGTGATGATCACAGATATTGATGTATGATGATGTTAAGCTTGTGTTAATAATGTCATATAAGATGTAACGTTGATAATGTAAGGCATAACACATTGGTACTTATATATTGAAACAATCAAACACGTGATCATATTTGACAGATGTAACATTAACGTGATATAGCATCATGCATGCACATTTACTCAACATTTATTACTGCTACAAATTTAATAAATAGACTCCCCCAACAATAGTGCTACAATATGAAACACCTAGACAAGTTTTAGCTTAAACTTGTGAATGTTCACATTTGTATTCTTATGTGCCCCTTAATTTATTTATTTTTGGTTGCACTTACTTTGTTTGTATTCATTCTAATCATAGGAGCAAACTCAATCCTAAAGCTGTGAAATGCATTTTTATCGGCTTTTCCTCATTAAAAAAAAGGGTATAAGTGTTTCTCACCATCTGAAAAAAAAAAAAAGAAAAAAAGAATTACAATTCTCGAAAAGAATTACAATTCTCGGTAAGAATCAGGGTTCGATTCTCATCCCCCGCCCTGAATTAAAAATCACATCCCACCTCCCTCCCCCACCAAAAAAAAAGAGAGAAAAAAAAAAACATGGGATGTTACTAAAAGTTACGGTACAAATGGTTATTTACCATAAAGTATAACTATGAACGGGCTATAATCAAACACAAGGCAAGGTTAGTTGCAAGAGGATTCACACAGTCATATGATATAGAGTATCAGGAAGAATTTTGCTCTTGTAGACAAACTAAATACCGATAGAATATTATTTTCTCTTGGTGTTACCCTGGAGAGGCCCATATTTAAACTTGACACTAATATGCGTTTTTGAATGGTGATCTTACTAAAGATGTGTACATGTTTATTCCTCATGGGTTTGAAAACTACTAAAATTAAATAAGTATAAATAATGTAAACTTAGAAAGTGATGACGGTTAAAATAGTCTATCCTACGGCATTAATATTCTACCCATTATGAGCTAAAAATAGTTGTTTCGACATATAAATACGAACCATTTGAGTTGAATATCATATGTCGGGTTCGTGAATCGAGAAATCTGTACTTAGCGTTTGTTTTTCCCTGTTTTGATGTTATTTCAAGCGTTATTTGATGATATTCAGGATACGGAATATTAGGCTGAGCATGATGAACGAATTTGGAGTGGACTGAACGAAAAGAATGGGCCTAGGGTATTCTAGAAGCATCCAAGTTAAGTCGGTTGAAGAAAAAAAGACAAAAATACCCTCGGTAACCCGAGAGGCGGTGCCAACTTACCGAGGTCCCAGAATCTTCCGAAATGCGTTTTCTTGGACGAGGGGTCGAACTAATTGTTCCTAAGTCGGTTTAGATAGCTATAAATAAGAGGCTTCGCCTCAGAACACAAGTGTACAATTTTCGAGACAAATATTATGCAATAAAAGTCTTAGTTCTTTATTTTATTTATTTTACGAGTTCTGGTCGGAGAAACGACGGAGTCTCCGCCTAGAGAGAGATCCAAAGGAGATCTACGCTCGTCTTCGAGGGTATGATTTTCTGTCTTTTTCAAGATGTAGATCTATCGTCGTTATATTCGACTAGAATGTTTTAGATGTTTATTTAGTTTAATTATGTAGTAGTTATGTGTTATAGATCTGATTCGTTGGTGAACAAATCATGAAATAGTAGTTGCGGTCTTCAGATCTGCGACGGTCTATATCGCTAGATCTGGATACCTAGTAAATTACTAATTCATGATAATCGGTGCCAGCTACGTTGATCGATAGATTTAATCTACAAGTTTTTAGTCTGATCAACTAGTTGCATGTTATCGTAAATTAACATGAAGGATTGTTAGTGAAGTGTTAATTAGGACATTATCTTGATGGACCCTAGGAACGTGCTGGTCAATGTCGACAGCTGTCTAGGCGGGTTTGCGGTATGAGTTAGCACTCAATATCGACAGCTATAGTTCTTTATGCGTATGGGCTATTACGGATCAATTAAGGAGGGTAGCTTGCGTATAGATTGTCTACTGTCATTGTCGTAGTAGATAGGGTTAGGAGTTGTACCTGTAGCTGAACAATGAATAAATTCACCAATAGGGAGGACTATTGCATGTGTGGGGGGGATAACTAATTACTCATAATTGAACTAATACCTTGGAAACTCTAGTTTGCTTCGTTGAACTTGCAAAATCTTGCTAGTTGATTGTTACCAAATTAGACGTTCTTACGAGTCTCTGTGGGATCGACCTTGATTTGCCAGTACTCTAATGCGGTAGACCTAGTCATATTGCTAGTAAGTGCTTTGCACGCGATCAAGATTTTTGGCGTCGTTGCCGGGGACTCGTGTCAAGAATACTTTTTGTTTAAGATTGAGTTTTATGTATATATTTGAGTCTGTTTAATTGAGTTTTTTTTGTCTGTTTATACTAGAGTAATACAGTGTCGATTTTGTTAAAATCTGGAAAAAAAAATACCACCGGTATACCGGGGGCTACCTAAGGTAAACCGAGGGTCTCAATTTTGCCAGAATCGTTTATGTTAGTTCAGCGTCAGGTCAGTAGTCAGAGTCTGTATTTTTTAGTCTGGCAGGCGTGTGTAACAGCCGCTGAGGCAAGTCGCTAACTTTTTATTTTCTTTTTGAGTCTTGTAGTACGCTACACGGAGTTTAGTAGCCAAACTCGAGAGATTCATACCTGAGATTGAAAAGTTTGCTAGGAAAATGAGAAAGTAAACTCGAGAGAGATCTGTTAGGCTAGCGCACGACGTGGTTTCGCATGAAGGAGATCACAGCGAGAGAGAAGAAGAAGATACAGAAACCAACATGGCACAGAACGGACAGAATGGACAGAATGGCGCAGGAGTTGTGGTACAAGCAGATAGGAGAACTTTACAGAGTTATGCAATGCCAACGATTGAGCAATTCATGCCAGCAATTGTTCAGCCTGAGGATGCAGCTGAGGTATTTCACCCGAAACCAAATGTGATACAAATGGTGACTAACTACACTACTTTTCATGGAGTATTGAACGAAGATCCTAGTGTACACGTCACCAACTTTCTGGAGATAGTTAGCACGGTTAAGCCAGCAGGAGTGCCTGAAGACAATATCAAGCTGAAATTGTTTCCATTCACTCTGAAAGACAAAACGAAGATATGGTTATTGTCTCTAGCACTAGGATCGATTCAAACTTTGACCGATCTGTTGCAGAAATTTATGAATAAGTACTGGCCACCTGGGAAGTCGCTACAGATGAGACAAGACATTATGAATTTCAAGCAGAGACCCACTGAAACCTTTGAAGAAGCATGGGAAAGGTTTAAGGAAGCACAGAGGAGATGCCCTCATCATGATATCACTTTGCCCATACGAATGCATAGTTTTTATTACGGATTGTGGCCAAGTGAACAAATGAGAGTTGATGCCTCAAGTAACGGATGTTTTGCGTTGCTATCACCTGAAGAAGCCGAAGAGAAATTGGAACAAATTGTGCTTACAAGCCAATAGGGAACACACCAAGTTGAAACGGCCAAAGTGGCTGAAGGCGTTTTTGGAGAAGATACTTCTCAAAAGATCTTATACCAGCTAATGGCAATGAATGAAAAAAGATATGGCATGCAAGATCGCATAGCCAAGGTTGAGAAAGTTCAAGAGACTGAAGCAGCCAACACTGAGGACGTGAACTATATAAGGAGGCAAGAAAATCCTTATGGGGGCGGATATCGCCCAGGTTCTCATGACCAACCTGCTTTTAGACTAAGTGACCCTACTGGGGGTTTTCGACAAAGTATTCAAACGGTGGAGAGAGACCGAGACAAACTGGTGGATTCATGCCTCGATTCAACAAGTCCGGTAGTTGAGAAGCAGCCATAGATAAAATGAGCTCAACTGTGACAGATACGGTCAATCAACTTACAAAATCCATGACTGAGATGAATACAAATTTCACCACTTGTTGTCAGAAGAATGATACAAGACTGACCAATCAAGAAGCCTTAGTGCAGAATATGTCACACCAAGTGGGGCAGATTGCAGAACAAGTGTCAGCCCGTCCTCCGGGAGGATTGCCAAGTAATACTGAGAAGAACCCGAAGGACGTACATGCAATCATGACTAGAAGCGGAAAGGAACTGCCTGGACCTGTTATACCAACTATCCAGGTATAATCAGAAAGCATTCAATAGCAGAACGCAGCAGAATCTAGAGAAAAAAGAGGGGCCGGTAACCCAGGACACTACTCCGATAAACCGGGAGTCTAAAAATTCAATTCTTCATGAACTGTAAGTATTAATCCTGCTACTTTACCATATCCTCTAGGACAAGCGAATAATGAGCGAAGAAGTTTATAGAGATGTTTAAAAAGTTGCAAGTGAATATACCTTTGTAGAAGCTCTCCGCCGGTATGCGGCGGTCGAGCGGCAGTAAGTCTTCATGAATCCGAGTGTAAGTATTAATCCATAAGCCTACTTTACCATATCCTCTAGGAAATATATGCCGAATAATGATGATGCGCGTTATAAGAAGTTTATAGAGATGTTTAAAAAGTTGCAAGTGAATATACCTTTGAAAGCAAGTAGAAGCTATAACATGAGGTCCCTACTGTTACTAGCTTAGCTTATCTATGTTACAAAGATGTTTGCGAGGGCACTACACTTAGTGAGATATGCACTAAGACAAAGAAGTTGCAACCCTAGAGATAAATCTCTAGGAATGCCGAGTATGCAAAATTCTTGAATAAAACAATTTCTACCAAAAGGAAGTTGTTAGACCTTGAAATATATGCCTTAACGAGAATGCTCTAGTTCAAAAGGAAATCCTAAGCCGACGGTCCCAAGTTTCATCCATGTTAAGAAGTCCACTTGCGTGAACTAAACGCATCGAAACCTATTTATGGCTTTGTAATGTTTATGAATATTTATTAAGGTTGTTTAGAACATATTAGCTCCAAACTATACTCTTGTATGTTAGACAAACAAATAAATTAAACACTTAACTATATGCCTTAACATATATATATATGCTATATATAGAAATCTCCTAAGTGTAAAAATCTTGGGAGTTTCCTCATACCATGCACAATTGATTCTACTGCAACTTTCTACTACAAATCTTATTTATTTGTTTATTATCAACCCAACTTTCAACAGTTGAAAGAACACGTTCTTTTATTTTTTTTTTTTTTTATTTTTTTTTCTTTTCTCTTTTCTTCCTTCCTTCGGCAACAACAGAGTATGCCTAAATAAAGCATTGTGTGATCTTGGAGCCAGTGTCAATCTAATGCCACTCTCCATCTTTCATAAATTAGGCATGAAGGAGTTGAATGAGACATCTATAACCCTTCAATTAGCAGATAGGTCTATGAAGCAACCTTGTGGAGTGGTGGAGGATGTTTTGGTGAAAGTTGATAAGTTTGTATTCCCGGTAAACTTTGTGGTGCTAGACATAGAAGCTAACCACGATGTTCCATTGATCTTAGGAAAACCTTTCCTAGCTACGAGTAAAACATTGATAGATGTTCATAAGGGTGAGCTGATTCTGAAAGAGTGAATGAGGACAAAGTAGTGTTCAATATGATGAATTCAATGAGATATGCTCAAGATTAAGGAGAAGCATGCTACATGCTACATGCCATAGACGAACTTGTGTTGGAATAATATCAGCAAGTGGCACTAGACCCTGAAGTAGCTGAGACTTTACTCCTGAAGGATGAAGAAAGTTATGAGGAAACCTGGCCTGGGTGTAGTGAAGGTCAAGTGCGATAAATAGAGCCTATATCCTCTGTGGATTTAGGAGGAACCATTCATAGACCTTCCTGGCACAAGTTCTTTGAATTACAGTTGACTGGTAAGTTGTTAAGATCATCATTAGAAGAGCCACCAAGGAACTTAACGATGAAACCTTTGACATCTCACCTGAAGTACGTGTACTTACAAAATGATACTCTCCCCCTTATAATTTCAGCGTCATTATCACCTTTAGAGGAGGAGAAACTTTTGAGAGTACTGAGAGAGCACAAGGGAGCGTTTGGATGGACAATTGCAGATATTAGAGGAATAAGCCCATTGGTGTGGATGCATAAGATCTCCGTGGACCCTGAAAAGAAAGCGGTAGCTCAACCTCAAAGGAGGTTGATGCCACAATTGAAGGATGTTGTTAAGGAAGAGATAATAAAGATATTGGAAATGGGAATAATTTTCCCGATTGCAGACAGTGAGTGGGTAAGCCCGATTCATGTGGTGCCCAAGAAAGGAGGATTCACCGTCCAACCTAATGAGTTTGATGAGCTAATCCATGTGAGACTAATTACTGGACATCGAGTTTGCATTGACTTCAGGAAACTGAATGATGCAACTCGTAAAGATCATTTTCCCCTACCATTCATTGATCAGATGTTAGAAAGATTAAGCGGTCATGCATTCTATTGTTTCTTAGATGGATATTCTGGTTATTATCATATCCATATTGCCCTTGAGGACCGCGAGAAAACAACTTTTACATGTCCCTATGGAACTTTTGCGTACAATCGCATGCCCTTTGGGTTATGCAATGCACCAGCAACATTCCAAATGTGCATGATGTCATTATTTGTGGCAATGGTAGAAGATTTTTTCTAGAGATTTTCATGGATGATTTCTCTGTATTTGGAGATAGCTTTGATAAATGCTTGGACAATTTGAGTAAAGTGTTGAAAAGATGTGAAGAGACCAACCTTGTACTTAGCTAGGAAAAATGCCATTTCATGGTTACAGAAGGAATAGTGTTGGGTCATAGAATTTCAAAGAAAGGAATAGAAGTTGATAGAGCAAAGATAGAGGTAATAGAGAAGTTACCCCCTCCAACAAACTTAAAGACGTTGCGAGCCTTTCTTGGCCACGCCGGATTTTATAGGAGATTTATCAAGGACTTCCCTAAGGTCTCTAGACCTTTGACGGAATTACTTGTAAAGGATGTACCTTTCGTATTTGGAGAAGAGTGCAAGAAAGAATTCATCACATTGAAGCGAATGATTATAACCGCCCCAATTCTGGTAGCACCAGATTGGAACAAACCTTTTGAGCATATGTGTGATGCAAGCGACACGGCAGTTAGAGGAGCCCTGGGACAAAGGGAGGATAAAATCTTTAAGCCTATCAATTACGCCAGTTGTACCCTTAACAGTGCCTAGAGGAATTATGCGACTATAGAGAAGGAACTCTTAGTTGTCATATTTGCATTTGACAAGTTTCGACCTTATCTGATAGGATCGAAAGTCACCGTATTCACTGACCATGCAGCTTTGAAATACCTTTTAACCAAGCAAGACTCCAAGCCGAGATTATTAATATGGATTCTACTCTTACAAGAGTTTGATGTTCAAAGATAAAAAGATCCGATACCTTTGATAACCAAGCAAGAGATCTCCAACTTTTGCCGAGATTATTAATATCATACATCAAGGATTCTACTTGTCTTTAGTAGGAAAGTACCTACCACCGAAATAATGTTTTTCACATATCGAAGTATTATCATTGGGACGATCCCTACCTATACAAATTGTGCCCTGATGCCATTCTAAGGAGATGCGTCCATGATGATGAGATTTTGAGTATTTTTCACATGTGTCATGCTAGAGAAGCTGTAGGTCACTATGGGCCAGACAAGACAGCATCAAAGGTACTGCAATGTGGATTTTATTGGCCAACAATCCATAAATCCATTTTTGAGTTTACAAGATCCTGTCATTCCTGTCAAATGACTGGTAATATTTCTAAGCGGAATGAGATGCCACTGCAGAGTATCTTAGAAGTGGAGGTATTCGATGTTTGGGGAATTGATTTTGTTGGGCCATTCACATCGTCAGAATCAAATCGTTATGTCCTGGTAGCAGTCGATTATGTTTCCAAATAGGTGGAAGCAGTGGCTTCACTTACTAATAATGCCAGGGTTGTCCTGAGGTTTCTTAAGAAAAACATTTTGACGAGGTTTGGTGTGCCCAGAGCCATAATTAGTGACAGAGGGAGTCATTTCTGTAATAGGTTGCTTGAGAAGTTGATGATGAGATATGGGGTTAGACATAAGATTGCAGCAGCATATCACCCCCAGATGAGTGGACAAGTAGAAGTCATGAACAGAAATATTAAGAGGATCTTAGAGAAGACTGTGAATCCCACGAGGAAGGATTGGTCTTTAAAATTAGATGACGTTCTTTGGGCATACAGAACAGCTTATAGGACCACGATTGGGATGTCACCTTATATGATAGTGTTTGGAAAAGCATGTCATTTACCGGTAGAACTTGAGCACCGAGCATTGTGGGCTACGAGGTTTCTAAACATGGATAAGGATTTAGCCGGTGAAAAAAGAATGCTAGAGTTGAATAGATTGGAAGTGTTTAGACTTCAAGCATATGAGAATGCAAGGATTTATAAGGAAAGAACAAAACGCATGCATGATAAGAAGATTCTGAACCGCAAATTTCAAGTAGGAGATAAAGTGCTGGTGTATAATTTGCGTCTTCGTCTTTTTCCTGGTAAGTTGAAGTCTAGATGGTATGGACCACATGTAGTCACGAAAGTCTACAATTCAGGAGCATGTGAAGTTAGACATGAACACTCTAGGCAAACTTTCACAGTTAACGGGCACAGGCTGAAACATTACCTAGAGCACAAGTATAACCCTGAATTGGAAGTTTTACGTTAGAAGAGCCGGAATATGAATGAAGGAACCCTACTAGTACAGTCGAGCTGACGACTATAAACTCAGAACTATTTCTAAACCTTTATTTATTGCTTTTGTTTTGAGTCAATAAAGTAGCATGACAATCGCAAGGTTTTTTTCATCACATATATCTTCAGTCCCTTGGCTAGAGATATATGTGGTTTTTCCTTCACGGTTTTAATGTGATACCCTCGTAAAAGTTTTTCGCGTCTTGCTTAGGCCAATAACGGAATAAAGTGGCTTAAACTGTTTCTGCGCATTCCTCCGGTATGCACAATTACCGTCACCTTATTTTCTTATTGCCCTTCGCATGTTACTCACAGTTTTCGGAAGAATTTTGGAAAGCAAGTAATAACTTGGAAGAGGAATGACCTATGAGCTAACGATTACGCTCCGGGATTCATTTTGACTCAGCCGACATTTTCCAGAGCTAAGTACTTTTCCTTTTCTTTATTATTAGTCATTGGGGACAATGTCCATAATAAGTGGGGGGTAGGCGTCTTAGCTGGTTAATCGAAGAAGGGAATATTTTTGAAAATTTAACACTGTTTTTAGCTTGCTATTTGCACGTTTTCGAGTAAGGAATCGGTAGAAAAGGAGCCCAAGTTCAATTTGAAGTGAGCTATAGTATATTCAATTTAGTATGGAAGAACGAGCATATGTTATGTTGCATGAAGTAGTAACTTATTAATTATTATTCTATCATTGCAATCAATATTTGAGCACATAATTTGAGTGAGAAGTGTTTAAGATTAGATGATGAGTTGTTTTAACCGGGAATCATTATTTGCTCTATATACTTTAACAAATTGTTGTAAGACAAGGGAAGAAACTTGGATGATGAAAGGTAACCGGGACAAACGGACTTGTGAGAGAAAGAGAAAAGAGTGAGAAAATCTGCAAGAAGAAATGGAAAAAAAATGAAAAAAAATAGAGAAGAAAAAATATGCAATAAAGGCAGTGAGGGAAGCGAACTCGCGTAAAAAGGCACGACCCTCGCATAAAAAGAACAAAACGATGCTCAGTCCCCGAGTCCGCACGACCCAATTACGGTACCATGTTGTGTAACCAAGTCTGAAAGCAAGATGAGCGAGTGTATGCGCAAGCAAGTTAAGATTGTGTGGTTAATACAACTTGATTCTTCTCACGAACGCACTATCACAACTGATTCATCACACGACACATTGATGTGTGGTAAGTAGTGATTAATGGGAGGCTTATGGATTGTGTGTTAGGAAATCTACGCGGGAACGCAGCGGAATTTAAAATTTTATTTCCTTTTAACCAGGATCGACTTCGTTTAAGCAATAAACAAACGAGTTAGTAGACGGTGGTTACCTTGGTTGATCTAAAAGATCGACGCTTTGACCGTCTAAGAAGAGTAGTTCTGCATAGAGCCGCCCAAGTGTTCGGCCTCTACCGCTAGTCCACACGAACAGCTCGCCGGAATCCCATCATGGATTGTTATTGGAAAACTCCGGTTGCTAGACCGGCCTTTTTCCCCTCTCTCCAACTCTCTATAGGATGCTCTCTATTTTACACAAGAACTATTAGTTCTTGGAATTGTTATGTACAAAATAGCTTGACACCCACACTATATTTATAGTGTATGGGGCGCCCCCTAGTAGAGTAGAGGAGAAGAAAATCTTTTTTCCAATAAAATAAGGAAAATATAATTGATTGATTTATCTCATTTATTATATTATCTTATATTAAATAAATCTAGGATATTGTCAATATCTTATATTGAATATTTCCAAGATATTGTCAAAATATAATATTGACAATATTTATCTTTTATTATATTACCATAAATCAATTTACACATGTGTATATATCACATATATATAACACATATAAATCTATTAATATCCAAATATTCAAACATGCCAACTTGACATTCACGTGTGACATGCACACAAATATTCAGCCGCATGTAATTTAGATATATACATATATATCAATATCTTATATTAATATTTGGTAATACTATTAATTAAATTGCACAATCCAAGTGTATCTTATACACACAAATTGCGCCCCATATGCCAATAAATTGGCATCCAGAATATTCTTTAATTAATATAATATTATTAATATCTTGTATTTAATTTATTCATAATAAATAAATACCACCATATTAATTTACCACTATAACCTTTATAGTCTCGAGATAAACTTTCATTATTTGGTTATCATCTATAACCACATTTTAATCCGGCTAGATGTTCTTATGTGTGTGACCCGATAGGCTTCCGAATATGTTGGCCGTAGACACAAAGTGCAAATTACGAAAATGTCCTTCATACCTAACGATCACGGGATAGCGTCTAGCAACACACCGTGACCCCCAATCATCGGAAGAGTCAAATGCAATGACTACTACCTTTCATGTGAAACGATTCTTGTGTAACTTACAATCCTATCGCTGTAATAATATCCATACGGTCGTTAGTCGAGTGTCAAAACATCAACGACCGTATCTTATAATCTGGATATCAAACTCTCTCGAAGTAACACATTTACTCCCACTTTGCAAAGATTCACGAGAGCTAGACATTCCTTATAAGAATGCCATTTCGGATATTCAATCCTAATCATAGGATACGCGATTCCCAGACGACCAATCATGTATACTCCGCATGCTTCAATATCATACCCAAACACTACCGCATGATCGCCCCGTGGCTGTGGAAACCTCAATAGTGTCAAAGCATGACAATCCACACCGTGATGCCATGAAGACTCGGTCTTAAGGATAATTACACAACCGCCACATAGTGTGACACTTATCCGTGTAAGTGGGTCGGTCTAACGTACGCATTCTCTAATACACGTCCACGTACGGTCCAAGTGTCTCTACACTTCGATAGACGAGATCTATCCCGCCCTTAAAGACAAAGACATCTAATACGTGCTAGCTTTGTTCATACTATCAATGCCCCGTTTAATAGTACATCGGCTTTAGAGACATTTAAGTATCAAACTTATTAAATTGATTAGAGATCTCATCAACCATAATCGCCTATCATGGTTTCTCTATCGGACGTTATCATAAAACAATTCATAATTGGTTCTTTAAAAGAACATATATATGACAACATAAAAGCTATTTAATATATGTATAAACACAAAGAAATAGTAGAAATGATCCGACCCGGTCGGATCCGGTCCAACCCGATTGGGTTTAGGACACTATTTCAACATTGTGGCTCAATGTGTGTTTCTGCCGGAATCTTTATTGAATATGTGGTAGTTGATGGGGGTTGTTCTTGGAGGTACATTCCGCCTTGATACTCTACTCGTGGACGAGCAGAAGGCTAGTGGGGGGTAGTTGATGACGATTAAATTAGTCTATCCTACAGCATCAATTTTCTACCCATTATGAGCTAAAATAGATGTTTCGACCAATAAATACGAACAATTTGAGTTGAAAATCATATGTAATCTGCACTTAGAGTTTATTTTCCCTGTTTCGATGTTATTTCGTGCGTTATTTGATGATTTTCAGGATACAGAATATTGGGATGAGCATGATGGACGAATCTGGAGTGGACTGAACGAAAAGAATGGGCCTAGGGTATTCTAGAAGCATCCAAGTTAAGTCGGTTGAAGAAAAAAGACGAAAATACCCTCGGTAACCCGAGAGGCGGTGCCGACTTACCGAGGTCCCAGAAGCTTCCGAAATGCGTTTTCTTGGACGAGGGGTCGAACTAGTTGTTCCTAAGTCGGTTAGATAGCTATAAATAAGAGGCTTCGACTCAGAACACAAGTGTACAATTTTCGAGACAAATATTATGCAATAAAAGTTCTTAGTTCTTTATTTTATTTATTTTATGAGTTCTGGTCGGAGAAACGACGGAGTCGCCACCTAGGGAGAGATCCGAAGGAGATCTACGCTCGTCTTCGAGGGTATGATTTTCTGTCTTTTTCAAGATGTAGATCTATTGTCGTTATATTCGACTAGTATGTTTTAATTGTTTATTTAGTTTAATTATGTAGTAGTTAGTTTATTTCACCCCATGTGTTATAGATCTGATTCGTTGGTGAAGAACTCATGAAATAGTAGTTGCGTTCTTCAGATCTGCGACGGTCTATATCGCTATATCTAGATACCTAGTAATTTACTAATTCATGATAATCGGCGCCAGCTACGTTGATCGATAGATTTAATCTACATGTTTTTAGTCTGATCAACTATTTGCATGTTATCGTAAATTAACATGAAGGACTGTTAGTGAAGTGTTAATTAGGACATTATCTTGATGGACCCTAGGAACGTGCTGGTCAATGTCGACAGCTGTCTAGGCGGGTTTGCAATATGAGTTAGCGCTCAATATCGACAGCTCTAGTTCTTTATGCGTATGGGCTATGAAGGACCAATTAAGGAGGGTAGCTTGCGTATAGATTGTCTACTGCCATTGTCGGAGTAGATAGGGTTAGGAGTTGTACCCGTAGCTGAACAATGAATAAATTCACCAATGGGGAGGACTGTTGCATGTGTGGGGGAGAATAACTAATTACTCATAATTGAACTAATACCTTAGAAACTCTAGTTTGCTTCGTTGAACTTGCATAATCTTGCTAGTTGATTGTTACCAAATTTACTACCATCTATATTATAGTTGGTCGTAGACGTTATCGTGACAAGCTCAATTTGATAATTAGACGTTCTTACGAGTCTCTGTAGGATCGACTTTGATTTGCCAATACTCTTCTACGATAGACCTAGTCCTATTGCTAATAAGTGCTTTGCACGCAATCAGAAAGTCTCTTTATGGTCTCAAACAATCAACATGGCCTTCTTGGCTTTAGTAGGTTTGATAGTTCTGTTAAGAGCTATGGTTATCTCAATGTAATTCTGATTTTACTATGTTTATCAAACACTGTTTCTGGAAAAATAACAGTTTATAGGATTTTAAGACCTAAAATTTAGTTGTGGTCAAGGATTGTTTTTTAGAAAAACTAAATGCATATATGTAATTATTTATACCAATTTTGTTTAGAAGGGGGGAAAAAAAAGATTTATTATTTGAAGTTCAATTGTCTAGGCATACTACACTCTGATGTACAAGGTCTGTGAGTAATGTATGTACATTTTTTGAAGTTCAAGGGCTAAAAGAAATCAGTGCATTTGAGCACAAAACAGATGTTTCTTAAAGAAAAAAGAATAAAAATAATAATAAGGCTATCTTAAAATAAATGAGGAAAGCATGTATAGCAAAAGACATGAACTTCAATGGTTTAGACGGCCGCCAGTCATATATAACCTAGATGAGTGGGTGAGATGAGCCCGTCGTTAATTTGGAATGATCATTTTTCCGATGAGCATCAAAGTTTCTGATACATTTCAGCAACTTCGCCTGCACAATACGACACGAGTTCATCATCAGCAATTATATATGTCAACACACTTGCTTAACTTGGTTATGGCCTTGTCTAAAAGGTAATTATAATGCTTTGTCTCCATAAGCTAACAGAATTCTTTATATCAGGCAAAACATGGACAATAAAATCAATAGACGATATAATAGGTAGGTCTCGAACCTTCCAACTACTATTTCCTCGTATCAGATGCCTGAGAGTTTCTTCCAGCCGGTTAATTATCACGTCAAAACTTGGTCGTTTCAGAGGCTCGTTGCTCCAAGAGTCTTCAATTAACCTGATAGCAAAGCCATGCACACTAATTTTAACAGAACATACTTATCATTTTTTACTAAGAAATCTTCACTCTACAATCTACATGCACCCATGTACAGCATTGAAAATGAAACTGATAGCAAAGCTATGCACACGGTAGGTATAGGCTTAAGGCACTAGTGTTTGAAATGACCATTCATATTTTGATTGTTAAT
The DNA here is from genome assembly GCA_036785695.1 of Gentiana straminea. NCBI lineage: Eukaryota > Viridiplantae > Streptophyta > Magnoliopsida > Gentianales > Gentianaceae > Gentiana > Gentiana straminea. The sequence goes on along the minus strand of JAVUPR010000497.1, from coordinate 6,474,063 downwards.
AATAGGATAAAAGATTCATGTAAACACTTAAAAAATGGTTTTCAAAGTCGAAAATGGCGTATGCAGTCATCACACTGCAATCCTGTGTTAGTTTGTTAGGTAGCAACAATTTCTATCATCGGTAGATGGAGGTAAAGTAGGCTGCAAATATAAAGAAGGATGAGCATCTTACTCTCTGAGTCCATGATCATATAGCTTTACTGAAGCCCTAAAAGGGGGACGCTCGTTTGCAATATATAATTTAGAAATTTCAATTTCTTTCCTGCTAGAAAATGGTGGGCAACCTTCAATCATCTGAGGAGTAAATTCACAAACATGATATAGTTACAAGGGGTTCTAAAAGTAATAATAGTAAACGAAAAATTAAATTTAAAAAAAAAAAAAAAAAAAAAAAAAAAAACCACACACACAAAATATGAACTAAGCAACAAAAGGTTCTTAAATTGCAACGGCTTCTCATAAATCTTTTTTCTAGGAGGGGACGCAACCATATACTAGATAAGAAAAGTTAACCAGCTTTAGCAGTGGAAATCATAAATGAGACTCTTATAAAAACAGGCTAAAAATAGTCAAAGCCAAAATGAAGACCGCAATGAAGGCAGAGGTATAATGTAATTAGAATTTCCTCCCGCTCACATGGACATTGCAAAGAGTCTAATGAAAACATACCTCCTGAAGAATTAATGCAAATGAAAAGACATCGGCTTTAGTGTCATACTCCTCATTTTTGACAACTTCTGGAGCCATATATCGGTCTATAAAAGAGAACCTTATAATAACGATTTCCAAAATAAAGCTCTCAGATTATGCAACTAAATTAGCAGCATCCACCAGATAGAAAGCTTACAAGAAGTTTCTTGGCATGACACAGGTCTATCTTCTTTAATAGTTTTTGCAACTTTCATCAGCTTACTCAATCCGAAATCTGCAACTTTCAGATGCCCAGAATCGTCCCGTAAAATATTTCTGTCATCCAAATCACCCAATGAATATATTTCCAGCAGTCACCAAAGACTTGCAGAAAGCCACTGGAATGACAACTGATGTTTCAGCAAGGCAGAGTTATACATTATCATTTACGTACTAAATCAAACATCAAGCACATGAAAAGGTAACTCCATATAGATAGCAACAGCTCTATGTTGCAAAGGAAAGAATCACATGGAGCATCAGTCAAGAAGTATTAACTAGTTGTCAAAATGCATTCTAACATGTTGCTAGGAGATTATATCAAAGAATATTACAGCACCAGGTAGTATTTGTCTCGTAAGATGAATCTTCAGAGAAACATACTATGGGTATAATGTCTTGCAACCCCACTCAAATTTCCAATGAATATAAACACAGTTCTTACTTTCCCAAGTACAATGGCTAATGAGTATAATTAAGTATTCTGAGAAAGCACACTGACAGGCAGCAAACAAATAGGCTAACAAAACAGAACTTACGAAGGCTCTAGATCCCGATGAATTATAGCTTCAGGTTTATGCTCATGCAAGTAGTTCATTCCCCTGTAAAAGATTAGACTACTGGATTAAAAATACAAACGAAACAAGAAAAAGCTTACAAAGAGATCAATCAATTTTCAATGTATATCAGGAGCAAGACAAAATCAGTTTAAGCTTCAAGAAGCATCTGCTTAACATTATTCTTTCACATGCATTACGTACATGTGAATATTTGGCAAAAAATTGAGTAGACTTGTCAAAGTATTGCCCTGTATAAGGCCATAGTATGATTAAGCTCGACATAACTGCACGCTATTTTGTACGACAAAGAGGATAAACTGGCAGGCTCAACACATAAAGCAAACAACGAAGTCAAAATGGCGAGTTCAACACCAAAAAACTCTGAACTAGGGACTCAAAAGAACAACACCTATGGAGATATTTTTTTACCATCTTCACAAGACAGAATTTAGCCATGAGCCTTCTATCATTATTCCACATAACAATCAAACATCTTTCAAAGACTATCAGGAACAAAGGACTTTACAAAACAATAGGAGCCGCCAACAACTACGAAACAATGAGCCACCTAAAGTTCAACTGCAAGATGAAACAGTTCAGTAACCATCGTGAAGGCAAAAATAATGTTCAAAATATACACCGCTACTTGCTGAAATCATGAGAGGATTAGTGTAAAGCATAGGGTACTGAAAATAGTAAAAATACCGAGAAGTAGTTACATTAATGCCCACCCCCTCCTAACAAAATAAAAAAGGAAAGGAATTTTACAAGATGCGCAACAATAATCAAATATCAAATAATATGGGCTTAACAAGATGTAACCACAATATATTCAAACCTTGCAATGTCTAAAGCTAATTGAACAGCCAAAGTTGGCTTTAAGGCTCCTTTCTCTCTCAAGAATGCACAAAGATCACCCTGTGGACAAGATGGAAGAGACTAAGGTATGCCCAAAAAAAAAAATTGACAGGATACAAGCTTTCAAGTAGCCTATGATGTTTCAACGACTTCGAAAAGGAAAATTTACAATGATGCTTGATACAAATGAAAACCTTGATAAAGTTCTTGCATACTGTTGAAAACGCATAGCAATAGCAGAATAGATTTTAAAAAATTAAATAAAATCTGCATCTCAAATTTGTGAAACTTCAACAGGAAACAAAGAAAACCTTGGGTAAATACTCAGTGACAATCATCATTGGACTGCTTTGAGTTACAGCTCCAAGAAACTGGACAACATTAGGATGGCGCAATTTCTGGAGTAAAGAAAGCTCGTCTCTAAAGGCCTTCCTGAATATTCAATCAGGCCAAATCAGCAAACATCAAGATCGTCAGCTTCTCAGTTTAAAAGATTATCCAAACTAGAACGCTCACTACATTCAAAATATGACCAACCCACACTTTATTTTCATCAGAAAACAATTCCTCGCCAAGTTTTTTTACAGCAACCTGGGTTCCACGCCATGAAGCAATGCAAAATGTTCCCTGGCAACCAAATGAGAAAATTAGGCACAAAAAACGAACAATTGAAAGAATCACTTCGAAGAAAGGGAGCAGTGGAACACTGGTAAAAGCTGTTGCATAGTGACTAGAGGTCATGGGCTCGAGCCCTGGAATCATTCTTTTATGATGATATAAGGCTTCCTAAATGACCCGACCCACCCTTAGAACCCCCATAGACAGATGCTTCAAGGCGACGGGTTTGCCATTTTATAAAGAACCATTGTCAAGTCAGAAATAACATTGCCGTTTATGCTTGTGATAGTGAAGAATATGAACATTTGGCTGCCTATGTATATTGGCCACTCCACCCGAAATAGAATTGAGAAACACAGAATAATAAGGAAACAGAGAGAAACAAAACATTCAGAAAAGAAGTTCAACAAAGATACAAACATTCATCCTGGATGTCCTCTGACATCCTTGAAGTTCAGTATGGAGATGAGCTATGGACAACCCAATACCATACAACAAGGTATTAAGAGTTGGCAACGTTTCATGTTATCAAATCAGTAGGTGGTGCACCTTGTACAACTTTCAAATTGGATATGTATCGTGGTGCGAAAAAGAGAAGAAAAGGTCATCCTAAAAAACAATAATATTCAATCATATCTCATCAAATTGAGTCACTGTTGTGATGCAGCCATTGATTTCGACCAATTAGAAAGAAAAAAAATCGCGTGCCAACATAACACGGGTACTATATAGGTCTTACCTTAGTTATGTCAACACTATTGCTAAAATCCAGTTCTCGGGAACCAATTTCATATACTGGCACTTCGCGTAGACTTCGAACATGCATAGGAGCCATCTAAAAGGAGATACAAAAAGATATTTGATGTTCGTGTGAAAGGCAGCATCAATACGATTAGGACATGCAAGGGGTCAAAAGAACATCTAACACATCAATGCGTAGAATCAAGTGATATACCGGAGGTTTTGCACCATTTGCTTCCAAGATCTTGATGACACCATTGCTTCTATAATAAATTGCATCTGCAAGAGGCTTTTGAATCAAACCTTGTCATTAGTGTATCTGCTAATTGTTCAATAAGGACAGAGGCATCAAAGTAACCGAAAGAAACATTGTCATAAGAGAACATAAGAAACTGGAAGAGTTAGAATCCGAATGAACAAATGCTTAAATCTCCGACTTTTGTTGCAGTGGTGACATTGCTATGATAGAAAAATCCAACATCCCCAAAATATCCAACTATTATTTCAAGCTTGAAGAAGAAGAAACTAATGCTCCTGGAAAATTCATGAACCATAGAAACACAATAATGTTCTACGGGATGAATTGGAAAGATTTAAATTTTTTTTTTTTTTTTGGAGTGATGAAGGATAATGGCATTAACCAAAAGATTTGAAATGCATAAATAGCAGTGCTCTTTAGGTTGGGAGGAACTGAGGAAGGGTAGGGGATCTCACTTTGACTTTAAACATCATTATTTCCCTGCCTACAACTGCATTATAGTCATCTCTTGCATAAAATTTACCACAAATAAGCATACCGGCAAATTGCTATTCAGGTGGTATCTAGAAATAACTAGAAAAGGAAATGAAAAATAAAAAATAAAAAAATGAAAGAGTACCGTGCTTCCCCAACGATCCTTGACATCGACTTGAGCACCACGACCGAGTAGCAATTCGACTACACCCTCATTGCCCTGGCACGAAGCGACATGCAAGGCAGTGCGTCCATCAATGTCACGAAAATTTACACTCGTTCCGTCCGAATCCAAAGCCTCCTTAATCCCCTCCAAGTCACCTTCATTGGCCATATACATCAGTCTCATCCCAGGATCAATTTCTCCTCCTAATCCATCAAGCTCGTCGTCTGCTCCAGAAACAATAACGCCGCCGCCGCCATCCTGTTCTGGAGCTAGAGAAGACTGCTTACCTGGAACGAACCTGTGCTGTGACGTTGACTCCATAGTCAAAATATTATTTGAAACTAGAAAGATATCCTTGAGCGAAGTCAACTGGTGATGAAAACAACAATGAGATTGTGAGGGTGGCTTTACTTAATTGCGGCTGCGGCTGCGGCGGCGGAGGGGAAACGGAAGCTCACGGAATTTCCCCGCGAAGTCGTCTGCTGTAAACGCGGAGATTGATTTTTCTACCTTTTTTTTTCCCACTAGAAGCTGTAAGTCTGTAACTATATTCTATGTAGTATTATTCTGTTTCACGTCATATTCCTACTAGGTAATGACCCATACCTACGTATGGATAAAATAGGCAAAGACCACTCGGTATGGGTATAGCCGGAACATTCTTCGCCTTTTTCCCTAGGTAATGACCCATACCTACGTATGGATAAAATAGGCAAAGACCACTCGGTATGTGTATAACCGGAAATTCTTGTCAGAGCTCTCACGCGAGAATGACTTTTTACGACCACAATTACAAAATAAAAGCGTGCGTTCGAATGAATCAGTATGTTTCTCATACTAAGCTTCTACATGTAGTAATTTCTCGTATATAACCCAAGAAATTTACACACGTCAACCTATCAACACATCGCGAAAGCTTTAATTGAATTCATGCATAAAGGTAAAATAAAGCATCTTCAGATCATTAATATGAACAATGAGGTTGTCCTCAAGTGACTATGTTGTGGCCTAATCGGTGGTACCGTGCCGGACTGCCGGCAAGATGAACATTGTGTCGATAATGATAATTTATCTCCGGTGACACAATCTACAATCCACGAGTAATACCATAAATAGCAACCTCAATCTCATACTACAATCCAAACACAGTGTATGAAGATCCATACACCATAATCAAACTTATCACTCTACTTAAATTCTACAAAAGATGGTCTCATCATCATAAGTCAATATACATAACAAGTCAAATATCAGGGGCATCGCCCTTACAAGTGTAAAAGGAAGGCATGAATCTAATTAGCATAATAGAAATCACGGATAGGATACTCGTGCACGTCGTCACCGACATCGCCTCCTTTTGAAATGTTAAATAAATAATAAACTCACGGTTCAGTTAGAAATAAAAACATAATCAAGAGCGAACTATGAAAATATCTAAAAATATTTTAATAGTTCATAATGATTAATCTGTTTTGTGCTGAAAATAAATATCATAGTAGTAATAGTACGAAAAGTTGTTAAAATATGTAAGTGGTAATAAATGACAGTAAATGGAAAGCAACCAAGCATTTATGCATGACCATGACCTAGAATGATTAAGTGCTGGTGGTAGTATAATGTAATAATCATTGTAACTGGACTTTACTGATAACAATAATATCCATATCTGAGTGACTGACAATTGTAATGAAATGAAAGCAGATTGGTCTTAAGTTAAATATTGCCTTTGTAAGGGCAAGTCCAATGCATAGGTATCAAATATTAAAATTTGATACCTATGAACAGTGTATATATAGGTATCAAATTTTCATTTCCAACCCAAAATATCAAATTTTGAGTTTGATACCTGCAAACAACATCTCCAACCCAAAAGTATCAAAATTTAATAGTATAATTTTTTTTAAATTCATTTTGATTAAATTTATATTTGTTTCAATAATATTAAAAATATGTCGTATTAATTAAAAAATATTACGATAAACTATTTGACAATAATTTAGAAAAATTTGTATACATCAAGTAAAATAAAACCAAATTTGCGATAATAAATTCGTGACTAGTTAATTCGTCATGTATGTGCGTATGATTCGCTGAAAATAATACGAATGTGATTTTGTATAACCATCAAAATTAATGAATGGATCAATCCGCCACGTGGCAAGCTTTGATTTGTCAGTTAAATTTCGGATAGAAATTCTCAAAGATATCCAAATTTGCCACATGGCATGTTGTAGTTGGTCGAAAAGATTACGGATGTGTTCTTTACCAATCCACCACAAATGAGCCCTAAAATGATCCCGACACGTGTCATAAGATATCGTTGGCCGATCGATTACGGATAAGATTTTCATATCCAATTATCATATCTATATATAACCACTTTTACTTCATTTCATCACACTCATTACATTCATCAAGAAATTGCTTCCGACATTCATATAATTTTTACCTATTGTTTATGCAATGAATCGATTTCTAAAATTGGCAATGAAAAATGATCGTAAAGGTGCCAAACGCCGTGACCAAGATGATGCAGTGATGGCAGCATTCAACGCACAACAAGAAGAGGAAGATGGAAGATCATCCCAATGGGGTGGTTCTGTTCCCGGTCGCCGGTACATTCGCCGTCATAGAGAGGAGTCACATGCACTGTTGCATGAACAATACTTTGCGGATCCTTGTATATACACGCCGGATATGTTTCGTTCTCGATTTCGAATGCATAGGCCTCTATGCGACCGGATCATGCATGATGTTGCAAACCATAATAGCTACTTCATACAAAGAGGTGACGCCATCGGTCGACCCGGATTCTCAACAATGCAAAAGGTGTTATGTGCTATAAGACAACTAGCTTATGGCACAGTTGCTGATCTTTTTTATGACACTTGGGGCATAGCTGAGTCAACGAGCATAGAGATATTGAAAAAGTTCACTCGATCTATATATGAGGTATATGGAGAAGAGTATTTGCGTCGTCCAAACGCAGCTGACTTGCATCGATTGTTGGCCAAAGCCGAAGAAAGAGGGTTTCCCGGGATGATAGGTAGCCTCGATTGTATGCACCGGCGGTGGAATGCATGTCCAAAAGCATGGGAAGGCCGCCACCATATATAAGGGACGTGCGACAATAATTCTTGAGGCGGTTGCATCTTATGATACATGGATCTCGGCATGCATTCTTTGGACTTCCGGGATCTCTCGAATGATCTCAATGTCTTAGCGAAGTCCCCATTGTTTGATGATGTACTTTTGGGTAAAAGTCCAGATGTTGAATATGTGGTTAATGGAACACATTATGGTCATGGCTATTATTTAGTTGATGGCATATACCCTGAGTGGGCCACATTTGTGAAGACAATATCCAATCCCGGTACGCCACTGCAACAATATTTCGCCCAGATGCAAGAGGCATTTCGTAAAGACGTAGAGAGCTTTAGGGATATTGCAAGCACGTTGGGCCATTGTTCGAGGGCCTGCTCGTGGGTGGGACAGAGAGGACCTTTACTACATAATGATGGCTTGTATAATATTACACAACATGATAGTAGAAGATGAACGCGAAGAAGACGAAACAATTCCTATCGATCTAAATGAGACACCTACGCGTCCAACTAAAGCACAAGTTTATGACATACCACCTACGATGGAAACAGATGTGCAATGCGATGAAATACGTGATTTGCAATGGTTCATGAATAGGTATCAAGGGGTAAAATGTAAATTGATTTCGAGAGCCCTAAAACGTGATCTGATACAGCACTTATGGAGGAAGAAGATGCAAGAGGAGGAGTAATTGACGTGTTTCAATAATATGTTATTGTCGTTTCTTTTTCTTTTATTTAATTGTTGCAGTGTCTTTGTTTTTTCTAGTTAATGTATTGTAGTGTTTGTGTTTGTGTTTGTTTTTTCATTATTGCAGTTTCTTTGTTTAATCTAGTTATTGTATTGTAGTGTTTGTGTTTGTGTTTGTGTTTCTTTTCTTTTAAACACTGAATTACAAGGTCCTTAATAAAATACAAACAACATTTATTCATCACACAAATACACATAATTGAAATAACATTTATTCATCACACAAATACATATAATTGAAACAACATTTCTTCATCACACAAATACATATAATTGAAACAGCATTTATTCATAACACAAATACAACAAGTTGACGGTAGTACTCTATGCGCACTCCAAGCTTCATTATTCAAGGATGATTCAAGTCAGAATTCATACAATCGGTGTCCTTGGGCGGCGGAAATAGATTTCTGGACGTGCTCGAATTTGTCGGAGGTGGTGGAGTTGAGTATGCATCGGTCATTTCACGATCCATTATAATTTTTTGTTTCCTTTCCCAATTTTTTTTCTTATTTGGGGTGTATGTGTTTGGATTCACCAGCATCGTACGCATATCTTCGGCATATTTTCTAGCAGCTTCAGCATTACGTTCGGCATCTTCGGCCAGGGCCAACTTTCTCTCCCGATCAATTTTATCTTGAACATCTCTAGCTTTCGCATAGACCATATATTCCTCCATTTGTTTTGCACACTCTGAAGGTTTCGGGTTTTTTTTCGATTTCGTTCCGATTGGCCCTGTCGATGAGCTAGGTCTGCTTTCAGGTGTAAGTGTAGGTGTGTCGTCATCCTCAAGATTCACTGAACCCTGACTTTGGGGAGGATTTTGATATTTTGGCTCATGTTTCAATATAGCCCAACAATGACTTAGCTTAAAAGGCTTACCAGTCTCTGAGTGGAAATAGGAATCAACAAAAAGTACCTATTATTTATGAATATTAATATACTATGTATACTTATCAACAAAAATAAAAAATAAAAAAATGGTGTAATGAAATGTATGGATACGTGTGATAATGTGTGTGTGTGTGTATATATATATACACAATTTTTTGTAGAGGTAAAACAAAACTAAAAACATGATTGATAAAAATTAAAAACTAAACTAAAACTACATACGTGTGGTAATGTGTGTGTATGTGTATATATATATATATATATATATATATATATATATATATATATATATATATATATATATAAAAGAATAATTTACGTTGATTGTAAAAATTACCACATCCGTGTTGTTTCCTCCACTTGAGCGCGCAAGTTCGGCCCCTCTCCTAAAAGCGGCACCATAGGTCATGCATTCTTTATTGATTTTTTTCCATCGTGTAGAGCAACTTTTTGCATCCCTGTAGATACCATCGGTCAGACGATTTAGTTCGAATTGTTCTTGAATTCTAGCCCACATTGTTGTTTCTTTTTGGTTACTCCCGGTCTCGGAGTCGCCGGCAATCATTAACCTTGCTCGACAAAGGGCTTCGTCTTCACCAACTTTCCAACCCTCGGGTCTTCGTCTTGATGACATGTTTCTTCTGGAGGAGCTAAACTGGAAAAAAAATGGTGTGAATTATATCATTTTTTTTCACAAAGCAGTGGTGGAATATTTTTTTTTTTAGGTGGTGGAATATACAATCTGAGGATGAGTGAATTTATATCCGGTGAAATTATTGGTTCAATGGGAATTCACGGGAAGTATATCAATGGGAAAAGAAAAAAAAATTATAGAAAAGAGTCACGGGGTTGGAAGAAACAAAAAAAAGCAAAGAATCAAATGTCACATCATAGGGGACAACACTCTTTTCAGCACTATTCACCACTTTTTTACATGAAAATTGATCCACTTGCGCGCGTATGTCCACTGCTGTGGTATTTGCCCAGGTCTCAGTTTTGAGACCTCTACTGGTACCAACTCAAATTTTGATACCTTTAATTTTTTCCATTGGAGATGTAAAAACCTTCAGACAGGTATCAAATTTTGATCTGAGACTTACCCATTGGACTTGCCCTAATGCCCACGTAGTGAGAGCCCCTCGAATGTAAGCTCTGGATGGAAAGGATCCTACATCTAGCCATGAGGAAAAGGCTCGTCCCATGTAACCCTCGGATGGAGAGGAAATAATATCCAATAATTTAGTATTCGATATCGAGTGTCTCGTACCTTGTATGTAACTAAGGATCAATCAATGTTCACAAATAATCCATAATGTCATGATTCCTAATACCACTACATGAACTAATTAAACTATCAATAAATATATTAAAATCGTGGAATGTTGAAAATAATGCACTTGTACTTGTATGCAATCGCTATTGATTGAAAACGGAATTTCAGGGAAATATGGGGTCAGAGCCGACCCGAGGACCGGCGGTTGGTCACCGCAGTGCCGACCGTTGAGAGACCCAAAAACCTCAAAAATCTCCAACCATCTCCCGGTGATGAAACAATCCCCAAATCTCAAGCAAAATGGAATTATAACGAAAATAACGTGTTGAAATTAATAAAATATGTAAAAATGCTTATACCCCCCTCGATTATCATTTTTATTACCTCTTAAGCTAAGATCTTGCTCCAAGTACTCAAAAGAGAAATGGTATGTGCACAACCACTTCCACTACATGCTATATCCCTATTGAGATAGCATGTAGTGGAAGTGGTTGTGCACAAATTTGGGGCTGAAATGGAAGAAGCTCTTAGAGAGCGAACACTCGAAAAGAAGAAGCTCATAATGGTAAGAACTTGAAGGAAACATGGAAGAATTTAAACTGGATACTTAATATTATGATGGAATAGATGAAGAAGCTTAGATTTTTAAAGAAGCTAGATTTCTTTCTCCCGTGGAAGATGTTGACCTTGATTAACTAAAAAAAAGATGTGGAGAAATGAAAATGAGGGATTTTTATCCTGGTAAAAATAGAAGAAGAGGGAGGAGGCTGCAACAAAATAGGGGAAAACAAACATAAGGGCATTCTTAGCAAAAACCCTATATGGTGTCATATCCTTAAAATGAAGATAAAAAATAGAGTTTACCCTCAAATAACTCCCACAACAGAGGCTCTATCCCTATTTCTTTTTAGAGATATGAACAGTGCATCCTCACATTTGAGGATGCACTATTCACGTCCCTAAACAAATTTAATTATAAAAAATGATAGTGATAATGATAGAGATGCTGATGGAGTGAAATAATAAATTTTTAATATGTATGAATAAGGTTGTGAGGTAGAATAAATATTATTTAATAGTATTTGAAATGTTATAGGGATAGGATGGGGATGATGTTGTGGAGTGTTTTGAATTCAAGTTGTAAAATAGATATATGTATTATTTTATATTATAAAAAATGGTGCATCTGATGTGAATGCCCTAAGAAAAGTAGTGTTGGGGCGTAATTTGGGGTTTATATATTAAAATTGAGATTAATTGGCGCAAAACACTTCATATCTTTGGGTCAACATGAGACTTGTCCTTATCTTTAAATTTTGTATTTTTACCCTCTATCTTCTATAAAATTTTACAAGAAACACCTTTTTTCGAATTTGGGGTTAAATTTAATGTGAACCACACGCGTGACATGCACTCTCCGTCAACCATGAACAAACAAACAAAAAAAGCTTTTTTTTATTATTATTTCCCCAAAATGACCAACAAAAATTCAAAAAGAACAACATATACCGATTTTCAGCAACAAAGGCCTCCATAATAACCAAAAGTCCAGTGATTCACTTTACATAATATATCTAATCAACTTCAAAGTACAAAAGTGATAAGTCGTAGTCCGTGCTTTATAAGTCGTAATCGGGGGAGAATACCGTGCTTTTTTTTATCCCGGTAGGTAAAGATGCTAATCGGGGGAGAATACATTTTTTTTTATTCTGGTAGTCGAATTAATAGGGATTTTGGGGAAATAATAAAAAAAAAAATTTAAGGGTTGACGGAGAATGCATGTTTTCCCGTTAAATTTAACCCCAAATTCGAAAGGCTAAACGGAGGGTACACGTTTTCCCGTTAAATTTAACAAAAAAAAAGGTTTTATAGAAATATAGAGATAGAAGGTAAAAATACAAAATTTAAAGATAATGGACAAGTCTCAATGTTGACCCAAAGATAAGGGTGTTTTGCGTCAATTACTCTTAAAATTGATGAAATTGAAAACACAAGACAAAATAAAACGCGAACCCTTAAGAATCACACCCAAACCATAGTATTTTATATTCCTCCTTCGATGGATGAAATGGTTGTCATTTCGACACTGATATATAATGATTCTAGATTACTCATAGGCTGTGATAAAGCACTCGATCATAATCCTCTTTGCAAACAAAACACACTAGATACTATTCATCCTCTGAATAAGTAATTATCACATGCTTATCTAGACCCCACGTGTTCACCAGTCACGAGTGAAGGGTTTTGTAGCTAAGGGTAAGACTGTCTCCAATAGGGGACTCTTTCCCTACTTTAAAGTAATTAAGAGTGTAACTTTTACCACTTTATGTCTGCAATGATGCCCTTTACCCTCTCTTTATCTTTAAATTCCTCTAGTATCCCCTTCAAATATAGAGTTGATGGTAGAGTAAACCTTTCTCTCTTTTTCTGTGCTTTTTCACTGTTTTGCCGGCTTCTCCTTCTGAAAAATAATTGCAACTAAACAAATTGCATCTGCCTTTTTTTTTGCTGAAATATTTTATTATATCACATATGATATTTTTATGTTTCAAATATAAAATATTTTTTGTAATACTGTACAAAATATAATTATTTTAATTTGAATTACCGTGAGAAAATAGAAAGTGCCAAGATGGAAAATGAATTGGTGTTTAGGTTGATAATAAAAGAAAATGGATTTTGAAGTGTTGTTTTAAGTGTGCTTATTGGAGTGAATGTTTTTTTAAAGTGTTGAAAAGGTGTAACTGGAGTGAAAAATGATGTATTTTGAGTGATGTTTGGAGTAACACCACTGGAGATAGTCTAACCACAGTGGTTGGTTTCGTATCACACCATTTATTTATTTTATTTTTCGTTTCAGATTCACTTTTGAACACCTATAAAAAAATCAAACTCCAACAAACATTCCTTATACAATTCCTCAAAAATATTTTTTTTTCTCACATATCAAATAACTATTTAATTACCAACATACTTTCCCTCTTTTTTTTTTTTTCTTTCTTTCTATTTTCATTCCCACAAAAATCAAAATGAAATATTACAAATTGAGAATTTAATATGTCGTGTGCATTATAAAGAAAAAATATTATGTCGTACGCTTGCCAAAAAAAAAATAGTATGTGTTTAAAAAGAAGGATGTTGTATGATAATTTTGAAAGAAAAAAATAGTATCTTTTAAAAAAAAATTTGTTTTAATGTATGGTGTAACTTCGATTTTTTTTTTCCGTATCTCATAATTGTATAGTAATGACTTATCATATTGAATGTGTCACTTGTGAAAATAATTAAACATTTTTTCCACCACATATTTCACCAACATTTTACGTCTTAATTTTGAGTAGTAATAGTTTCGCAATAAAAATATCCACAACAAAATACACAACACATTTCTATATCTATTGATTCATATGAACATAATAATAAATAATGTAAAAATTGGTTTTAATATTTTATTGGGTCATTTTAATAAAAGATAGAATTTTCAAGAAAATAAAAATAAAAGTTGAAATGAATATGTTGTTTCCAATTTTTTTTTGTTGATAATGTGCTGTTGGAAAATAAAAAAAAAAACCAAGCTGGATACTATTCACACTTTTGCAGAGTCCTTATATTTGGGGGAACCCTAACTTTATTTGAGGACAGGAAGATAAATCAAGTGCCATTGTGGAGTTCAAGAGTGTATATCCTCCCTATATAAGATTTAGGAAGAAGAAAAAGGTTGTCATTGTGGATACTCTCTAACATTCCTCCCAAAAACATTAATAATGAGGGCCCATTGTCATGGGCGCCATAATTGCTCCAACTAATTCGGGGAACATCCTACAATTTTCACATTTATCATAGGTTGTGTCGTTTGAGTTGGACAATTTTCAATGGTAATCCATAAAGTCGAGCAAATCATTTTTTGATTCATCTTCTTACTGATACAACTCATCTCACGATGCTGGATTGTGCATGATGTCGATGCCGCTCTGTTGTTGCCACACAAATTCCGTTGTATCTGCACCTTGGCCTTCATCCATCGCCCGTCGCTTCACCTTACGAACGTCTTCATTAAAATAAAAATACAAATCGGGGTATTTATTTAAAAGGGCTCGCGGGAACAGAGGTTTGCTTAAATAACCTTTGACCAAAACCCTCTTTTTATGTAAATATGGAAAAAATAGAAAAGGGATAAGTTAGTGTGTAAAGTCTTAAATACCCTTCATGGGAAATAGAGGAAGGGTAACGGAGCATTCTCGCTTCATTGAACGTTATCCCCGTTAATCCCCTTTCCGTTCTTCTTTTCTTTCAATCAATTTCCCAAAGCTGCCATTGCCTCTCTTCTCTTAAATTCTCCACCCTACCACTCGAATTTGCCATTATAACGGCAAAACACCCGTACACCAAACACCAAAACCAAACCGAAAGCTCGTGTGGTTGAAGAAGAGAAAAATGACCGTAAAATTGAGGTTGATGAGGTTTGGATGCTAAACTCCATTAGGATGTTACGGATGAAAAGAGTGATGATGTGGTTGATCACTTGATCCTCCAGGTTTTGTGGCAACCAAATAAGTAGCGATAATTAAAGTGGACAAAGTGCTTGATGAAATGACATTTTCATCTCCGATAGGTTTACCATCGTCTTGGATAATCATCGGGAGCTTCATTTAAAAGTAAGTATTATCCTTCTTACTTGAGTGAAGAAAATGTTATTTTGTTGTTTGAGGAGGATGAGCAGTCACCTCCATTAAAGTTAGAAGGTGGATGCTGTCTACCAGCTATTCGATGAAATGCCAATAATGAACAGATTGAAGAAAATGTCAATAATGAACATTTGGTGTTCCCTTTTGTTTGTATGTTGAAGTCCAGAGGTTACATAATGGAAACTAGGTGTCATAAGATGATTAAGTCACCCCAACAATTATTTTCATTGCCCCCAAGATTGGGAATCATTTGGTTGATGTTAGCTCCGACCTCTAGCTTGTCGATGTTTTTTGAATCCGGGCGGTAGCTCTTGGCACCCTATGGGATGTGACTCAATCGATTGAAATGGTATGAAGCAAGGTGAAAGAGTGAATGATGTTTTTGGAAGTGTATATTATGTGCTACATGTCGTTCTTTCCGGACTGAAATTATTTGGTCAGAAAGTAACAGTAACTTTTGTTGGCATTGATGAGGCTGTCATGGGTGGTTATGTGTTGCAAATGGTCCCTGATTTTACTTGTGTCTTGGTTTTTTGATAGCTGTGATGCAGACGGATGGATTCGAATACTTGAAGGAAAGTTGTCCTCATACAATGACTAAAAAGAGAATGGGTGAATGTGTATTGGATGGGGGCGATGGCAACGGTCGACGTGTGAAGCGAGACTATAGTGTAATTGTACTCCACTTTTTTTTTCCTTCCCGTTCTTCTACGGTGACTAAAAAGAGAGTTGATAACACTCCACATTAGAGAATATGGATTTTTCATTTGTAGTTTGTAACACTTAAAAACAAACTTGTAAAATTTAATGACCTCTCCTCCCATGTTGTTCTCTCAATTAACGTTGTACTTGTCTTCGTCCTTAATTCACATTCTTGAAATGTCAATGTGTTGTGTTGATTATGATGGTAGGTGTGGGGTTCCTCTATTTGCTCTTGATAACTTTCGCTTCTTATCCCTCGATTTGGTCTAAGTAGTGGTATCACTCAATTGGCAATGAAGATTGATGATTGTTTTTCGTGTATTAGAATTGCAATGTCCTTACCACGTAGTTGTTAAATATAGTAGGTGCTCGTTTGCTATTGATACTTTTAATCGGTCCTTTACGGATCACATCACTCGCAAATCAATTTCTTGTTAATTTGAATGTTTTGGTTTAAGCCGGCACTCAACCGATTGATAAAATAAAAATAAGAATCACATGAACTCGCGTACTTGGTCGATTAATACCCTCTATAAGTGATAGTGTGATACCGAGTTTCCGGTTTTTTTACCATGTTAAGCAAAATACCGAGTTTCCGTTTTTTTTTATAATCAAAGATATAATAATTTGAAATTACACAAGATAACAATTACTAAACAAGAACCCAACATGAAAGTCATCGTGCATACAAGGGTAATACCGTGAAGAATGCATCCCACGAGATTATCTAAGCAATGGTATAATACTACTACATACCATGTTCACTTAAAAGCATCTCGTTAGACTTTTTTTAGCTTAAATTGGGGCTTGTCCTAGTCAAGTATATTGTTTTAGGACAAACTCTAAATTTTATTTTTGTCTAAAAAACAATTATGAATCAATAATAATAATAATAATAATAACAACAACAACAACATCTTCAAACAACATATCATCAACATTATTTAATTAGAAAACGAAAATACGGTACTACGAATAAAAAACATAAGACAACATAAAAAGTCTAATAAAACACGGTTCAACACAAATAAAAGGTTGTTAGCAAATGATTACACCTTCGGAGTCCGAAGAGTCGACTTCATTTCCACAGAATCATAGTAAAGCCTATACTTGTGTGGGCCTTTGCCTTTCATTTTCTTCTTCCTCTTCCATTTTTCTCATTAGTTCATCAAAATCCTCCATTTCCTTAATCATCTCTTCGTATTCTTCGTATTCTTTACATTGCAAATCTTCGAGTTCCTTAATCATTTCTTCATATTCCCGGGCGTTGAAGATCTTCAATCTCCTCAATACTCAATACACGATTCTCATCATTAATAGCCACCAATCCTTCATCGAATCATTAAATTGTTTACAAATAGATCATGTGCGTAAATATGGAAAGTGAATGGAAATCAATGAAAGCATCAAGAAGAAACTCTAATGATATGACTCATATTAACAAAGAGAGTTTAATATATACTAGTTTTCTTGCCTTTCGTTGCGTTTACTTGCATTAGACAATGAACTCGGTATACCAAACTCTTTAGCCACAACGATTTAACATACTTATTATAGTTTAAGTGATATATCATGGAATTGAAGAATGAAAACACGGTGGTGCATAACAAAGTGGTTTAGGAACATACCGAAGTTGGTCTATGGGATATCACCTATTGCTATTAAGTATAACATCGGATTTGTGGTTTTTGTGACATAAACCGCATGGAAGCAAAGATTGGAAGCTTTATGCTATGTATTTCGCAATGTTTATGATTGTATTACCAAGCGATATCATCAAGCCAGGTACATAATCTGCTATCTAGTTATACTCTTTCGAAATAAATACATGCATAGTAACAAAATGCGGGAACATGAAATCATTGTCCTCATAATCGTTGATTAATGATTTTGTATTTTTGAGATTTGAATTTCGAAATATCACCGACCTACGTTTCCCCGATCGAAAAATGTCGTCTTGTCTCTCTCAAACGTCTTGTCCCCGGACTCCATTCTCGTATTGCGCCTACAACGCTTGTATCCTGGAAAACAAAATGGTTTCAACGAGAGGGTGAAACAGCTTGACAAACATAGCACCCGAAGCCGACCGGGAGAGTAAGCATTTTCTTCCTCCCTCATCATGGCCACATCAAGGCAACATTGAACTTAAAAACTTACAGTCGGTCCATTCTATTTCTCCTACTAAAAGTCTTGATTTCTTCATATACTTTGAGAATGCAAGCCGACAAGTGAATTTCATAGGCATTTCACTCAAAACCATTTTCAAATAGGGATCCTTTAACATACAATGTATTTTTCAAAATACAAGAGAAAAAAGAAAGAACGATTAAAAGCACTAAAAAAGGCTAAAGTATTACCCAAGAGCAAGGCGGCGGCGGCGGCGGCGGTGATACCCTTGTGTGAAAGGCGAACGGCGGGGCACAAGAGAAGCGAGCGGCGGGGCACAAGAGCGGCGGAGAGGAGCTTAGGGCACAAGAGAAGCGAGAGCGGCCGATTGAAGTCGTATGTGTGTGGAAGCCGACGGGAATTGGGTTTTGAGGAGCTTAGGGTTTAGGAGCTCTTGCCGCAGGAGAAAGAAAGAGGAGAAGTTTTTGGGGAGAGAGAAAGAAAGAGAAGAGAGAGTGTATGTAATCGCCTTTCCTTCCTTTATTATCCTTTAAAATTCAAATTAATTTGAATGTGTTGAAAAAGAAAATTGAGTTTTGGGACAAATTTCGGCGGGAATGAATGAGGGAATAAGTATGGGGATATCAATGTATAAACATATATCATTTGTTGTACATAATAATGTTATTTATAAGTAATTGTTAAATGACCGTTAAATGAGTAATTGTTAAATGAGTAATTGTCATGATATTTATGAGTAATTGTTAAATGACCGTTAAATGAGTAATTGTTAAATGAGTAATTGTCATGATATTTATGAGTAATTGTTAAATGACCGTTAAATGAGTAATTGTTAAATGATATTTACATGTTTCACGACTACCTTGACCCTCACGGATCGTTTGACACGATTTACATGATATTTATGAGTAATTGTTAAATTAGTAATTGTTATGAGTAATTGTCAAATGACCGTTAAATGAGTAATTGTTAAATGAGTAATTGTCATGATATTTATGAGTAATTGTTAAATGAGTGTTAAATGAGTAATTGTTAAATGATATTTACATGTTTCACCGACTACCTTGACCCTCACGGATCGTTTGACACGATTTACATGATATTTATGAGTAATTGTTAAATTAGTAATTGTTATGAGTAATTGTCAAATGACTGTTAAATGAGTAATTGTTAAATGAGTAATTGTCATGATATTTATGAGTAATTGTTAAATGAGTGTTAAATGAGTAATTGTTAAATGATATTTACATGTTTCACCGACTACCTTGACCCTCACGGATCGTTTGACACGATTTACATGATATTTATGAGTAATTGTTAAATTAGTAATTGTTATGAGTAATTGTCAAATGACTTAAAAATGAGTAATTGTTAAATGATTGTTAAATGAGTAATTGTTAAATGAGTATTTGTTATGAGTAATTGTTAAATGATCGTTATGAGTAATTGTTAAATGACTACCATGACCCCTAACCGATCGTTTGACACGATTTACATGTTTCACCGACTACCATGACCCCTAACCGATCGTTTGACACGATTTACATGTTTCACCGACTACCATGACCCCTCACGGATCGTTTGACACGATTTACATGTTTCACCGACTACCATGACCCCTAACCGACCGTTTGACATGGTTTACATGTTTCACCGACTACCATGACCCCTAACCGATCGTTTGACACGATTTACATGTTTCACCGACTACCATGACCCCTAACCGATCGTTTGACACGATTTACATGTTTCACCGACTACCATGACCCCTAACCGATCGTTTGACACGATTTACATGTTTCACCGACTACCATGACCCCTAACCGATCGTTTGACACGATTTACATGTTTCACCGACTACCATGACCCCTCACGGATCGTTTGACACGGTTTACATGTTTCACCGACTACCATGACCCCTAACCGACCGTTTGACACGATTTACATGTTTCACCGACTACCATGACCCCTAACCGATCGTTTGACACGATTTACATGTTTCACCGACTACCATGACCCCTAACCGATCGTTTGACACGGTTTACATGTTTCACCGACTACCATGACCCCTAACCGATCGTTTGACACGATTTACATGTTTCACCGACTACCATGACCCCTAACGATCGTTTGACACGATTTACATGTTTCACCGACTACCATGACCCCTAACCGATCGTTTGACACGATTTACATGTTTCACCGACTACCATGACCCCTAACCGATCGTTTGACACGATTTACATGTTTCACCGACTACCATGACCCCTCACGGATCGTTTGACATGGTTTACATGTTTCACCGACTACCATGACCCCTAACCGATCGTTTGACACGATTTACATGTTTCACCGACTACCATGACCCCTAACCGATCGTTTGACACGATTTACATGTTTCACCGACTACCATGACCCCTCACGGATCGTTTGACATGGTTTACATGTTTCACCGACTACCATGACCCCTAACCGATCGTTTGACACGATTTACATGTTTCACCGACTACCATGACCCCTAACGATCGCTTGACAAGGATTACATGTTTCACCGACTACCATGACCCCTAACCGATCGTTTGACAAGATTTACATGTTTCACCGACTACCATGACCCCTAACCGATCGTTTGACACGATTTACATGTTTCACCGACTACCATGACCCCTAACCGATCGTTTGACACGATTTACACGATTTACATGATATTTATGAGTAATTGTTAAATGAGTAATTGTTATGAGTAATTGTCATGATATTTATGAGTAATTGTTAAATGACTCGTTAAATGAGTAATTGTTAAATGAGTATTTGTTATGAGTAATTGTTATGAGTATTTGTTAAATGAATGTTTAACACGATTTACATGTTTCACGACTACCATGACGCCTAACCGATCGTTTGACACGATTTACACGATTTACATGTTTATGGTAAATTCGGACTAACAATTAACGCATATGTTTGAGAGATCAATTAACGCAACACATCTATATTTAATGTCACCCATACGAGAAATAATCGAGGTGCACGAAGTGCCGGTGATGCAACTCACTATTATCCATTTATTTTGTATAAAAAAGATATTAAAAAAACAATGTTACTTCCACGCGAAAAATAATAATAATAATTAATAATATAATGTTGGCTTTTCTTATGGATAGAACCCAAACATAACACCGCATAACATAACATAACATAAATATATAGACTAGAGAACAAGAAAATGCGGGCCCATTGCCTAACACAAATATATAAACAACGAGATGGTTAAAAGCCAATCCCGAGCACCCCGTTTAACACTAAAGACAAACTTTACCGTGGTTCTCCCGCATTTTTTCCTCTTCTTCCGGGGTCTACCACCGCTCTCTTCGTTCCCGATGGGGGTAAAACTTTCCGAGCAATCACATCCATAGGAAATGCAACTTCCTCTTTATTCGGCAAAGGATACACAAATTCGAATATAATGCCCTCCAACATTCCACGGTGTAATGAGGGCTACAATGCTCATACCCATGACCTCCACTCGCCTTTATCGCAAAGAATTGCATGTTTACATGGAAATAGATGTACCCGAAATTGCTTACATGTACATGTGCTCTTTCCCAGTCCACAATGTGGCATGTCACACCATCACGAACATCATACACAGGTGATGCAATTTCCTTAACTTCTATACCCAAAGAAGCATTGTATTTTTCCAACATTAACTTTTCCATTTCTGGAGGTAGGGGAGTCTTACATTTCATGGCTTCAGCATGTCTCTTAGCAAACCAATCTTGCATTATCTCACGAATGCGTTCGAGCATACCAAGCACACATAATTCTCGAGCTTTGAGGAGCACACTGTTAAATGACTCAGCACTGTTTGACGTCATGATATTGTACCTCATACCTGGAAAGTGTGCCCTTGCCCAATGGCAAAAAGATTCTTTATCCAAATATTGTCTAATTGTTTTCTTCTTTTTCCCCTTACTCGCTTCCACCCCCGTTTTGCTACATAATGCATTAAACAACGCTTCAAATTCATGTAAAGTATACGCTTCTGCAGTGGATGTGAACAAGCGTCCGATATCAAATCGTGGAAATTTAGTGTTCAAATTCCTTCTCATGTGAAATATACAATATCCATGATGAGCATTACGAAACACTTTCTTCACTCCGTGCTTTATGCTATCGCACGATCGAAACTATAACAAGCTCATTTGTGTCCCCGGTGATTGATTTCAACTGCTCAAAAAACCAACTCCATGATCGATTATTTTCGGAATCGACAACTCCCCACGCAATAGGATATATTTGAGAATTTGCATCTTCACATGTCGCCGTAAGTAATACACCTTTGTAGGCCGAGCTCAAATGTGTTCCATCCACAACAACAACACGACGCAACAAAGAGGACTGAAATGCTTTTTTAGTCTGTCCAAGGCAAATAAACAAGTATTTGAATTCATCTTTTCTATCGGTGAAAATCTCTCGTCACGCTTTCGATTTCGCAACTCCAACATATGACAATACTTGGGCAATTGGCCATAACTATCACCGGCTTTCCTACTACCATTTCCACCGCAAAGTTTTTAGCCATCCATGCCTTAGTATAGCTTACGGTATATCCAAACTCTCTCGCGAAAATCATTAATTACATCCTTTGGTAGATAAGCACGGTTCGGATCTCGTAAACCTAGCAAAGATACTCCATTGCTATGAATGTGTAGGATGCATTATTGTGGTCTTTGTTGCGAACGGTGAGAGAACAAGTATGCACCTTCTTGTAAACTCGAACTTCAAACTTATCCGCACCTTCCCCTATCCGTGTTGCTCGCACACGCCATTTGCATTGACCATCTTTACAAGCCACGACATAAATGCTTCGGGTTGATTTTACCGTTGTGAATTCAAAGTGATGTCTCACGGCCAACATCTCTAACTTCTGTATGAATAGCTCTTTTGATTCAAAAATGTCATGCTCATGAATATCTTCACTTTCTGGAATCCTCGCCGGTGGTACAATACTACCAAAGATCACTCACATTCAAGATGACAGAACGTAATTTTGATTTGGTGTACTCAATTCCACACCATCATTTTCCTCTACACCATTCACGTTGTGTGTTTCGTTTCTTCATTACTCAACCTTTCAACATTGATATTATGTCCGTCGAATGCTTCCAAACTCACATCACCAAACTCCATCCGAGCCCAAGGAAGACAATAACGGATCCACACTCTTATAAATATCATCACTCCCAACTTCCATACCGACATCATCATTCATAAATTGAATTGCGAGAGATAAATCATCACTGATATCTTCTTCAAGGTTGTCAACATTCTTCACACCGCTCGAAATAGGCGTATCCTTATTCATCATTTCATTACTGACGGCCTTAGACGAAAAAACATCATTTCCCCTATTCTCTCCAAACCATGTCCCCACAATTGTTGCCACAAGTACGTGTTTCTTCATTTCTATTATCTTTATCAATGAGGCTAATACCAACGAATGTTCTTTCACAAAAAGAGACTAACCACTTCACACTGTTATCAGAATCAATTACCATCGGTGGTGCACTTGGAAAGTTTGACATTACCGGGACAATACATTGCATCTCCAATTCTTTCACCGTTGTATCGATCTCCAACTCTTGCACCACCTTATCGTAAAATTCTACAAATGATGTGTTCTTGTGAATCATGATTGCCCTCGTTTTTTTCTTTCCTTTCCCCACATACTTCCATTCCCATTTACCATCAACGTTCTCTACGAACTCAACAGACAACAAATATGTATCCATACAACATCCATTACACAAACGGACCACAATCTCCACTCCAAACAACCTCCAAACAACCTAATAATCAAAACAAACAAATAACCTCCAATCATTTCTTTTAGTTCCAATCATAATGGGGAAATTTGTTCAATTAGTAAGGAGAGAAACAAGTTAAGGTCGTTTAAACACTTACTTTATAATGACCGGTGAGAGAGAAACTGGATTGGAATTGCGACTTTATGCTCCAATAATACGCATTCTACACACAAATTACTTACCCATTAAAATCAAATCAAATCAATTCAAAAACACAGAGGATCGAAACGCATATAATCAGAAACACAAATCAAATTAAATCAATTCAATAATGTTGAATCAAGCATGCGTTTGACTAACCGGAGGATGCGTTATACAACCGAAAAAAAAAGGAAGAAGAAATAGACGGATAAATCGCAAATCACACCATCATTCCACACCGGAGGACGGGGAAATCGGGGAAATTGGGGGAAAACGAGAAGGGAAAATTGACTAACCGGAGGATAGACGGATAAACGAAAAGGGAAATTGGGGGAAATCGCAGAATCGTAGGCAAAATTGACTAACCGGAGGATGTCAGAGATGAAACGAGAGGAACGATGGTCGGCCGGGAAAGAATTCCGGTAGAAGATGGAGAATGATGTGCTTCACTTTCGAGTTCTTCACTTTCCCGTCGATAGCCAAATGAGAAGAAAGAAAGGGATATGGGGATGGGGATATAATCATTTAAAATTAAAAGAACTAATGAAAAAAAAAAAAAACAAAAAAACTTAGTTGGATTTATTAAAAAATAATATAATAATAATAAATAAAAAGAGGACTAACGGGAAAATGGATGTCCTTATAACGGTTTTATGGGAGGGGCGTAAGAGAGACTACACATTGCTTTCAAGGAAACTTCAATAAAACCCTTTTAAATGATTAAAAAATAGAAAGACCCTTTTAAATAATTTGACCCTTTGACAATCCCTCTTAAATGAATGCCCCATAAAAATCATCTAGTTTTTGCAAGTATATATACATACACACTATTTATAAGTGGATCCCACTTAAAAGCCCCTACACTCTTTTGCTTGCGCTAAATAAACCTCTTATCCCTTTACCTTCCACCATTTCACGGCGGCAAAAACCCAGCGCCGCCTTCCGTCGGTCCTTTCTTTCTTCCATTTATACAACGATGTTTTCTACCGTTCAAAATCCGAATGTCCTCCGCTTGCCCCATCTCCGCCGCTTTCCATTACAATGCCTTCACACCTCCGTCAATCCAACCACCCCTTCAATTATCCCTCCTCCCTCATCTAAAATTCTAACCATACGAAAATCCCTCCTCTCTCGAGAAACTACAGCGGTGGAGACAGTCAAAACTTTTCTCAGTCGAATCCGCCGCACCGAGCCTCATCTCAAGAGCTTCCTCTATGTCTCACCTGACAGCTATGTTTTACAACAGGCTGAAGAAATTGACCGGAAAATCAGACATAATGAAGAGCTGGGTCCACTTGCTGGGATCGTTGTTGGAGTTAAAGATAATATTTGTACCTCCGACATGCCCTCCACTGCTGGTTCCAAGATTTTGGAGGATTATACACCACCTTTTGACGCTACTGCTGTGAGGAAATTGAGGGAAAGTGGTGCTATAATCGTGGGGAAAACCAACTTGGACGAATTTGGGATGGGAAGTTCCACTGAAGCCTCTGCTTATCAGGTAGGTTTTCTTTTCATTAATGTATTTGACATATAAGTGGCATCGGAGAGGATATACGTTACAGCCTAGAACTCAATGGTGAGGTGATATAATACTTTTACAGCCCACCCCATATAAGGTGAATAAGGTCGGAGTACTTGTCTCTTTGATGAAGTAAGAATAAAGCATGGATTTTTATTCTATAAGCATTTGCTTGATGAATTTGCGTTTGAAAAAACTTTGTTTTCCCGTGTATGAGATTATATATTCTGTTTGATATGTTGGCTAGTGTCATAATGCATTTATAATGATGCACTCGTAAGTACTTTCATTGAAGAAGCTGCATTTTAAATATCTTTGTGCATATTTTTGCCTGCTCATAATAGCTGTTCCTTTTGTGGATTTGGGATTTTGGAGGCTCCATCGATGTCTACTATTTAATTTGGATCAGCACTGGATACCAGTGAAATAATATGTTTTTAAGTATGATGTATGTGAGTAGTTAATATTGGTTTGGAAATGGAACTAATAATGAGTATAATTTGGGAGCAAACCTCAGTTATCCAATTATCAATCATAAAATTTAGTTGGATATTGTCCAGGGTTTCTACATTTGATGAAAGTAAGTACAATTATTAGTTCAACAACTAAAGAACATCATACCCGGGTGATACATGTTCCCTTATGAACCCTTCTTCGTGACACAAATGCGTGACTTTGTTTGGCATGCTCTGTTGTAAATACCCCTGTGGTAGTTCGGGAGATAACCATCATGTTGTGTACCTAGTGTCTGAAATGTTTGGCTTGCATTGTGGGATCTGAGTTGACAAAAATGTACATTTCATTTTAGATTTCATGCTTATGATTGTGCTTAAGTCTTTTTATTCAGGTGATGCATATTCATATTTATTAGGTGACAGGTAATCCTTGGGATCTATCACGGGTACCAGGAGGTTCGTCTGGGGGCTCTGCTGCATCTGTTTCTGCTAGACAGTGTGTGGTATCATTGGGAAGTGATACTGGTGGAAGCGTTAGGCAACCTGCAGCTTTCTGTGGAGTAGTTGGAGTTAAGCCAACATATGGCCGTGTCTCAAGATACGGACTTGTTGCTTATGCTTCATCACTTGATGTCATCGGATGCTTTGGGTCTTCAGTTGCTGATGCAGGGATTCTCCTTCAAGCTATTTCTGGTCCCGATAAGCATGATGCTACTAGCAGTAAAAGGGCAAGTTATTTTCCTTTATTTTATCATAAGCTAAAACCTAAAGCTCTTCCCTTGTTATGCATCAACTTGCTTTTTGGAGTTAAAATTTGTGCATCCGCTTTTGAAACTCCAGGTTATCGGCTTATATTTTTTCCAAAAGGGACTATTGTTCAATGATTTTGTGTTTAATGAGCAAGAAAACAGAGAATAGGGGGAACAATATTCAAATTCTGGAAAGGGCTTTTCAGTGAATGTACTTTTGAGATTGCTTTGACTTTTCAGCAGCTTAGAATTATTTGCGAAAAAGCCACTTAGTGCAGTGCATTATTTCATCCGTCTTCCTCAGATGCATGTTAATATGATCTTGATGTTCTAGGACATGCTCCCCTTCCAACTGAAATGAGATGATTCAAATTTAAAAGGAAGGTTACATTTCAGGATTCCCCTGACTTCTCAAATCAATTTATTGCGAATGAATGTTGGGAGTCCAAGCCTTTGAAAGGATTTCGAGTTGGTGTAATCCGTGAAACCGTTGAAAGTGGTGTTGACCCAGATGTAATTTCTTCATTCCATAGCGCTGCTTCTCATTTGGAAGAATTGGGCTGTACCATAACAGAGGTAATTGTGTTCTCAAGAATATTTTCTCATCTTGATTGCATCACTTGCACCAGTTAGCTGCTGAAAATCTTTTAACTATGACCATGGTTCCAGGTTTCAATCTCATCCTTCTCCCTTGGACTGCCTGCATACTACATTCTTGCCTCATCTGAATCGTCATCAAATTTATCCCGATACGATGGTGTTAGGTTTGTAAAGAACAAAAACTTCTGTTGTCTTAATGCTTTTGACAGCAGCGTGATATCGATCAACCAGTTGTGTCAGTTAGACTGAGTTGTTAACCAAGTTCTTGAAGCTCTGTCTGCTGTATTGTAAGTAATCCAACCTTTTAATGATCATTTCTGTGCAAAGGTTTGGAAATCAGGCATTTGCTGATGAGCTGAGTTCGTTATATGGTGATTCCCGTGCCAAAGGTTTTGGTCCTGAGGTATTTACCATCTGAAATTTTCTTAGAGCTAGTGTATTTCTGTTCCTCTTACATTTGATATGAAATCTTTGTACTTGGAATTATCATCCATTTACTTCTTTCCTTTTACTAGTATATATTTATTGAATCTAGAAACTTTTATATTCACTGATATGAGAGCTTAGGCTTTTCTTGAATTACATTTGCTTTCAGGTGAAATTGCGCATTCTAATGGGAACATATGCACTTTCAGCTGGATATTATGAAGCATATTACAAGCGTGCACAACAGGTCCTGCTAAACAACTAGTACTATGTCAAATTGTTAAAGTAGTCTTTCGACATGAAGTTATCATTTATATGGTTATGGAACATTGTTTTCTTCTCAAGCTGGTTTAATTCTTGCATAAGTGAAGAGCATAAGCTTCAAGGAAGCATGCGTGATGATGGAAAAGGGTTCTCTATTTTCTTTTTGTATTCGTGAAGGCGATGAACAAACTTCTCATCGGTTCGCACTCTTTTGAGAATGTTGAAACAACAAAGCCCTATTGATAATGATATTTTTGTGTGACAAACTTGCCATCATTGCTTAAGGTGCAACTTTCCTCTTTTTTTTTGGTCACCGCAGCTGAAAGTGAAAGGGTTCTCAAAAAATCTTATATGCTTTACCCTGCATGCACATTCAGCTTCAAACTACGAGTAACCATGATGCCTTCATTTCATCTCTTTTAGCTACTGTTGTAGTGAAGAGAGCAGTGTTTGTTTCGTAGGCTTAGTATGTTGTCAATACACTATAGAGTTTGGGACATATATTATTCCTTTTGTATGCCATTGAAGTATTATTGACCTTATGTATTTGTTCCATATTGATATTAATTACATTTAGGTTAGGACCCTCATTCAGAAAAGTTTCAAGGCTGCTCTGGAAGACAATGATTTTTTGATTTCTCCTGCAGCTCCATCTGTTGCTTATAAGATTGGTATGGTTTCTTTGTCATTGATTTTTTTATGACAATTAACAAAATCAATAATTATAGATGGAGTCTTGTTTTTTTTGACATTGTAACAGCCTTAAAATAGACTAAAATGATAGATGTCATCTAATAGGAAGTCTATATCTATATGTCCATCTAGACTCCATTCTACTGTAACAATTTGAATTGTGATTGGTTTTTTTTTTCTTCTTTTCTTCTTTCCGGTATATTTCAAACTTTTTGTAAGGATAAGCATTTTATCCCTGTTCCCAGCAGAAATCAACTTGCAAATTATTTTTTTCTTTATTGTTCTTGTAATAAATAATGGTCATTACCACACTTAACTTGAATTATTTTATTCATGACATCTATTTTGTTGACCCTACAATCAAATAGACTCCATAAAGAAAAATGGTCACCACAGTTGCTCTAGGGAGGTGAGTTAATGTTTTGACTTTAACAATGAAATGACTAATAAGTCCTTTTGATCCTTTTGTTGATGCATCTTTCACTTTGTAATAGATAAGGGTAAAGTAAGAAAAAAGGACAATAAATGCTGTTTTGGAAATGATACTGGAACAAATATTTTTGATAACTATATCAGTTAATAAAGAACGGAGGGAGTATTAAAGTTTCTTCTTAGTTTTATAGTGAATTCAATATTGAAAGATGTTGAATAAACCCTTGTATTTATTTCATCAATCATGGAAAAAATAGCTTCAGGATGATGAAGACTGATGAATGCTTCTTAACTGCATCACAGGTGAGAAGAAACATGATCCATTAGCCATGTATGCAGGTGATATTATGACGGTGAGTTTCTTCTATTTTCTTGTTGTAGTAGAGCCTTGTTGTCGCATGTTGTATTTAAGGATCTACTACTTCAAAGGAGGGGAAAAAAGAACAAAGCTCCATCAGGTGACAAATAAAAGAGAAACAGAAAAGTTACTAGTCCAAATAACAGACAACAAAAACGATTTTTTTTTTTTTATATTATCTGTGCTTTCTGATTTGTTTGAAAATATACCCCCTCCCCTCACCCCTTTTTTTTTAATTTTTATATATGAATCTGAAATTGTGGGTGTAATGAAGGTTAATGTGAATCTGGCTGGACTGCCTGCGTTGGTTTTGCCTTGTGGATTCGTCGAGGAGGGTTCAGCTAGCCTTCCTGTTGGTTTCCAAATGATTGGAGCAGCTTTTGATGAAGTAAAACTGCTCTCTTCTCTTTTTTACGCGTGACATTTGTATGATAGGAGGGAGGAGACTAGTACTGAATAGTGATTTTGTCTCTTTTTTGGTTTTGCAGGCAAGGTTACTTAGAGTTGGTCATATCTTTGAGCAGACTCTTCAAGGCTGTTCTTTTGTCCCACCCCTTGTTGCTAATGAGGTTGAGGGTTTAGAATAATAATAAGTTGATTGAGGTTCAATATGATTGCTATGAATGCCCCATGTCCCAAGATTTATTGAGGTGATATTATTATGTTTATTCACCAGAGGCAAAAGCATTTTTGGGTAGTTTGCTTGTTCTAGGGGTTGACGGTTCGTAAGCGGTCTGAGTTCAGTTTAGTAACTTTTTCTTGAACAATTCGGTTTGAGATCAAACTTGGCTCGACGACTAAATGATCCTATATCTAGCATTCTCACCCCCAAATTGTTAGTTTACGAGTATGTTTAAATTTGAAATACTTAAATATGAAAATAATTATGCACGAATTTCTTATTGGTTATTTGTATTTGATATTTTAGAAATTTGCTTAAAAAGAAATAATTTTGCAAACATCATATACATCTTTCTGATATTTTTGGAATCAGAACACATTTTGCTTAGAAAGGACAACACCCGGACATTATTTCACCCAGTTGGGGGGGTAAAAAAGAAAAATTCTTGA
Organism: Gentiana straminea; assembly: GCA_036785695.1. Classification (NCBI taxonomy): domain Eukaryota; kingdom Viridiplantae; phylum Streptophyta; class Magnoliopsida; order Gentianales; family Gentianaceae; genus Gentiana; species Gentiana straminea. The sequence goes on along the minus strand of JAVUPR010000497.1, from coordinate 6,443,358 downwards.
AATTCAATTGTACATATAATACATATAGTACTAAATAAGTCCTCTTAATGCAGTTTTTAGTAATGACCCTCAAATACAAAAATGGGGACAGGTGAGACCTGTAATAATTTCAAGCCATCTTTATCAACAAATCGAACCGAGTTACTTTTAATACGCTTATTATTACTACGAATATATAGTTTGATCTTCTCCTTGGAGTATAATAAAAATCAGTTGGAGTTTCTTTCACAACAAGTATTCTGATAAATCATCTTGGTCCTGCAAATCCCATATCACCACCTTCCCATCAAGCCCTGCGGGTTATTCGTTTAAAAGCTTCGGTTAATCATATAAATAAATTATTCATTACAAAAAATTAATAATAATATTAATAGGGAAAAAAAGATTAAAAAAAACACAGGGAACCTGAAGTGCTGAAGCTTGTTACAGTAGAATCTCCTGCTTTCTTGAGGGGCACTATGCAACTGCATTCAACGAACAGAATCGCATATTAATTAATTAAGCTTTACTTGATTCATTTTAAATACCAAGATTATTTATTTAATATATAATTATATAATGATAACAAGGGAATTAAGGAAGACTCGTTTAGTTTACGTACTTTATACAGTTGTCATGAGCTCCCCCGCCACGCAGTCTTGCAGTTTCAACACTAGTACTATTGTTGTTGCTCGTTGCGTACTTTGATTGACCATACAACTTTCCAAATGCTTCCGAGAACTGTCACGAAAGAAGCAACATTTTGTATGAAAAAAAAAAAAAAATAATGAATTCATAAAAAAAAAAGGGAAGATTTTTTATATATATTATACCTGAGAACCAGGTTTAGCAATAGTAGCTGCTGTCTTCTTTTCACCTAGGAATCTTAAAAAACTCCTGCAACAGAGAGAGAGAGAGAATTCGACGGCTTCAAATTAATTTAGTCATGGGGACCCACCTTCATCAATGGTCTCTACAACCGTGTTGTAGCAGAGCACAATGTCGTGGTATAGTAATCATTAGCCATATCAAATACACGTCATCATCCCAGTAAACGACTAATTATCGACTTTATATAAGGGAATAAATAAATAAAAAAAAAGAACTGACCACAGTCCTGTTTCATCTGCTACAAAAACCATAGGGCAGCAATCAAATCCCACACCAATGACCACTCTTTCACCGACATATAATAACTGGGCAATGCCGTCAAATATATATGTCTCAGTAAGATCATCATCAACACACAATGTCCCAGAGAATCTGGGGAAAAAAAAAATCCAACTTAAAAATTAACAAAGAACTTTTATTTCTGACCCACATCACGAAGAGGCAAATCGCGATATGCAACACTTTGAGCTGACGGAGAGGGGCCAACATCTTCAACAAAGTACATCATTGAGGCATGACCTGAAAATTGTTTACAGTATAAAGGTGATCGACAATATCTTTTAAACAGGTTATACCAGACCATACATACACAGATATACACAATTGTTTACATGAGATTATCACCTGCAAAAGCTAGAGTTTTGCCACTAGGAGACCATTTTACACCAAAAGCCCAGCAAAATGAGAGATCCAGTTGAATAATTTGCTGCTCCGAAATCGACAGACACAAAGTAGGAACATCGATTTTAGTCTCTCAAGAAAACACTGAACATTTTATTATAATTCACAAAAGCTTCCACCAAAAGCCCTGTGCCACAATTATTTACTCAATTGCAGTTTTCGTAGGTAATCTAAGGACATATATCGCACTAAAAGCACAAACAAAGACGAGAATGTTTACAAATGAACTCCAAATCCACCCCAAAAATGGTGATCTATCTGGAGAAAATAATATTTTTCAATAAACTATAGAAAAGTGTAAACCAGAACAAATGAAAACCAATATGAATTCAGACCTCGCCAAATTTCGAATCGGAAGAAGGCCCTCCACTTGAATCCCTGCTAATAAAAAATAGTTATGAATCTTTATGCTTCCTTAGAAAGGACATAAAAAATGATTTAATGGGGTTTATGTTTAAGTAAGCTACCTTACGTCGACACCCTTTATAAATGTAGAGAAGACTCGACATTTTCCATCAGCGGATGTAGTGGCAATAAGTATCTGTTATGATTTAAAAAAGTAAGATACACGAAAAAAAAAGATATACGGTGAAGAAATCCCACCAGTTCAAAAAAAAAAAAAGAAGCTTTCATCTTCAAAACAACGAAGAATTAATCACATTATTAGGATGCCAAGCAACACTTGTTACAGAAGAATCATGCCTCTTCCTGATCAACTTACTAACCCACCTGCAAGAAAAAGCAACCCCAAATCAAGATAAGAACCGCCATCAACATGCTAACTAAACTAATGTAACCTAAATTCTCAAATACAAAACTGACTGTAGGACCAGAGAAACACAGCTCTACTCTCTCTGCGTAATGATATTGAAGGAAAAAAAAAATGCCAATAAAGCTATAATGAACAATCATAGAGCCAAGAACGGTCTCATTGACCATGTTCATCAAAATAAGCAACAATGAGACCAGAATATATATTACCAGTTATTTTCCTGCTCATAGTAGCATATACATACAGTCTTTGCACCACTTCCAACAGCAAACTTGTTTTCTGAACAAATAAGAGAAAGAAAAAAAAAAACATTAAACGTCATCTCAAATGATAAGCCAAGCTAGATATTCATCCACGACAATTTCTTTAACTTAACTTTCAATAAATTCTTTATAGAAAGCAAGATTTCTTGAATGCTCCAGTTACATTTATATGCAATTAACTTCATCGTTTCAAATTATTCAATGTACACGGTATAATATGTCAGTAGTCATCATGCAAGTTGATAAGAACAAGAGCAAGAAACGTCGTGAATTATTGAGCCATGAAATAGGCTGATGAAGGTAAAGCAACAAAGAAATTAAGGTGACAGAAGCAAGACTAATGTACTTAGAGAAGTGTGAGATTAGTACCTTTTGGACTCCACTGTACACAAAGTGCAGCTCGATTTAATCTAAGGATTACCAGTGTGGGGACCCACTCTGTAGCTTCATGATTCCAAACATATCTAGAACAAAACTCCAACTTAGAGCAAAATATAAAAGAAAAGTGAAAGCAAGGAAAAGTTCCACAGACAGAGAATACTAAGATCGAAAAGAAGGAGCTCCAAATGATAAAGTACAAGTCGGCAAAACACAAAACTTTAGGGAAGATGATAACTCACGAATTCCGATCATGAGACACAGTAACTAGCTTGTTAGATTTTGTACTCCAGTCAATAGCAGAAACAATTTGATCATGCTGTAGGGGAAAAAAAAATCAAGGACACTTATCAGTAAAATTTCACATTGAACAAATCGGAGAAAAATAACATAAACTCATTCCGAGATTGATCAAGTATGATGATCAATTCATACAATACATCAAATAGCTTAATTGAGACATTCTGAAAATGAATTTGTATTAGTAGATAGAGACCAGTTAAATGCATGTACAGAAAAATGTTATAAGCACACAAAATGGTAAGGAAGATGTTTTGGCAAGTGGATTAATAAGTACATAATAGCGAATTTCTCTATCCCGTGAAGAAAACAAGATCATGGAACAAGAAATAGCCTGAAATCCACCAATATCTAACTCCCCTTCGGGAAGAAAAACAATCCATACCTTCTGGAGAACATGAATCTTTTCCCACTCCTCCTCTTGAGACTTTCTGTAGATATGTACTTCTTCATTGTTCGGGCAGAGTGCAAGCACTACACAAGAAAGGGGAATGGATTACATATGGACCTTTCACAATAGACAAGGCCAATAAATCACACTAAAGAACTGAAAATAAAGCCTGTACAGTCAAAAAAATCTAAATTCTTTAAAAGCAAAAGCCAGCAACAAAACAAAGCACTAATGATATTGAAAATCATATAAAGAGAAATCCTATTCAATATGGCTATTTTACAAACAAGAAGAACCTATCCACAACAACTGTATGATATTGCATTCTGACAAACTAAAGCACTAATCTTTCTTTCTTCATCGGAAAACTGATGCAGTTATCTGAGTGATCCACTAGACTCATCATTGGTAAATCATCATTACACAATCTAGTTGCAGTATATACAGAAAAGGAGATTCTTTTTTCAAGAATTTCAATGTTATTATTATTAAACTCAGGGCAGATTGCAGATAGACAACACTAATCACGCTTCAAATCCAAATCAACTATCAAAAACCAGGATGTAGGAATAGCAAAAGGGCTGAAAAGCAGTTCTGATACTCAAGAACAAGCTACCAAAAATAGCATGAGGAAGAAAAAGAAAAAGTAGAATAGTATATATTAAACAAAAATAGAAAGTGGGTACTGGAGTGATCTGGGCTCCAAGCATGGCAGGTGATACACTCAGCAAATTGGTGTACTGAAGAAACAGCGGCCATTCTCCGATGTATTTCTAAAAGCAAATGCAATGGTGGGCATCAAACTATAACACACCTCACTTCTGAAGAAATCTGATTAGAAGATAAAAAGAACGATTGTTGTTTGTGGGTGACTGAATCCGGGGGAAAAGAGGGAATGGCTTGTTTGTCAGTTGCTCGCTCGTTAGTGTTGGCTTGGTCTGGTCGGAATCGGGAACGTCGAGGTCTTAGGTAAGAAAGGAGAACTGTATGTAACGTGAAGCATTGGCTTCGTAATTAAAACTTTAATTATTTTACCATTACGACAAGCGAATATTATTATTATTATTATTATTTAATTTAGAAGTAATATGAATTTATTCATCACAGTCCGCAATACAAGTTAATAACATGATGGGGCGTGTGTGTTATCTTTCGTTTCCGAAAAAAAAAAATACATGAGAAAGGGGTTGACCTTCATTTCACACATCCTACAACATAAGATTATCTCATTCGAGAGATTTTATGACGCAACAGGCAGTTATAGGAAGGTTATATTAAGTGACACACATAATAACCTCTCATTTTTACTTTCTTTCACATAATACACTTTTATCGTATTTGAAGGTTAGAAATGAATGATTGTAATGTATTTAATTTGGTACAACCTTCATACAACGATTGTATTATAAAATTTTCTCATTCTTTAGCAAGCATATGTGCCGGTACATTCTCTTGTCTTTTTAGAAAAGAAAAAGAATGATAAACATAACCCGGCAACAACGACTGACAATCCTGAATAATAGTTTCAAGCTCGGACAAATCTTCGGCATGTTCCATGATATGATGATGGATAGAAAGGGAAACCCTTTGATGTAGGGACATCCTAATTAGATTTACCTTTATTATTGTTTTAATTAGTGACTAGTCTTTTGAACTTTTTTAAATGTAGGGATTTTTATCTAAATGATATTTTAGCCTATAAATAGCTTAACTCTTTAGTTGATAGGGCAAGTTATGTAATAATTATTTTCTTTTGGAGAATGAAATCTAAGAGCTTGAATTAGCTCTTGTTTGTCTCTTATTAGAATTCTAATTAAAGCCTCTAAAAAGAAGGATTTTTTTTTTGCATTGTTTTTTTGTTGTTGTTGACACCGACGAAATATACGCACGACACGAACAAACCCGAAACTTTTGGATTAAGAGCTACAATAATTACCACTGAGTAAATCTCTTATCGGTAAAAAGGAATTCTAACTATTAAAGGAAATAAGAGTATATTTGAAATCACGTGGATCACTAACGTGTTAATGAAATGATTGGCAGTATTCATAAAAAAATCTTTCATTTTTTTCATAACGCCGGATCGCTGCAGGAAATAAAAATAAAGAGTAAATTTGAAATCACACTAATAAATGACGTGTTAATAAAATGATCGGTGGTATTCTGAATTTTTTTTCTTTTGGCAGTATTCCCAAGAAAAACAATTGATAACGCCCAAAGCCTATAAATTAGGTTACACCCTATTAAATTTTATATATCCTTTTATTATATTATCATTGAAATTTCAAAATTATGAATCCACAATGAAAAAGCATCACCATCACTGGTCCTCTAGAAGAAGGGGTGTTGAACCTCGTTCCACACTATCTACAACATGAAATTCTTCTCTAACAAACATATGTGCCGATACATTCTATTGTCTTTTTACAAAAGAAAAAGATTGAGAAACAAAAGCTGGCAACAACGAGTGACAGCCATGAATAATAGCTCCTAGTGCGGACAAATCTTCAACATGTTCCATGAGACGATGGATGGATAGAAATAGAATATCTTTGATGTAGGGACATCCTAATTCGATTTACCTTTATTATTGTTTTAAATAGTGAATACTCCCTCCGTTTTTTTATTTGTCACTTTTGGTGCGGGCACACAGATTAATAAATTGATTAACGTGTCTGAAATATAGTATAAAATGACTATATTGTCTTTCTTTAATATTCTGAATATATTTACAATCATTAAATACACTATATTATAAATGTAAATATAGATCGATAGTAGTACTATTGGAGTTCCAAAATGACATTCGATGCATTGAAATGTATTTTTTATTATTTAAAGTGTAAAACTTTGTTTAAATTTTGTAATTAATGTGAGCGCACAAGTGGAAAAAAATAATAAATGATGTATTGATAATCTAAAATGACAGATATAACTCCGAAAAATAAATTCTCAAAAGTGACAATTAAAAAAAAGAGAGGGAGTAGTATTTTTTTTAAATGTAGGGTTTTACGTGAATGAGCTTTTAGCCTATAAATAACTTAAGTCTTTAGTTGGTAGGACAAGTTATATAATCATATTATTTTCTCTTTTGAGAATGAAACCTAAGAGCTTGAATTATCTCTTGTTTGTCTCATTTGTGAAATTTTAGGGTGGAAATTTGAAATTTGAAATTTTAGGGTGGAAATTTTAGGGTGCAAGTTTTGGACCACCAAGTCAGCACTTTCAAAGGGATACATTGGTGGAAAGTTTTTACAGATAAGGGCCCATTTTAAAATGTTGGATTCCTATTGGTTTTGGTGCACCAACTAGGATTTGCACCAGATCCAACATAAAATTTGTGGTCTCATTTTAGAATTCTAATTAAAGCCCCTTAAAAAAAAGGAACTACCTTGCAAAAAAAAAAAGGAATTCTATTTTTTTTTTTGGTTTTGTTTTGACAATGACGAAATATACGCACGCACAAACCCGAAACCTCCGAGTTAAGGACTACAATAAATACCATTTAGTCAATATCTTGTTGGAAAAGAAGAAGTCTAATTATTAAAGGATATAAGAGTAAATTTGAAATCTTGAGGATCACTGACGTGTTAATGAAATGATTGGCGGTATTCCAAATTTTTTTTTTGGCGGTATTCCCCAAACAGAAAAAAAAATCTTTCAACTTTTTTTTGATAACACTGGAACGCTGTAGGAAATAAAGAGCAAATATGAAATCACGCGGATCACTGACGTGTTAATGAAATGATTGGCGGTATTCCAAAAATCTTTTTTTTTTTTTGATGGTATTCCCAAAAAAAATAATTTCAAATTTTTATTGATAACACGGATCGCTGCAGTACCCAAAGCCTATAAATTAGGTTACACCCTATTAAATTTTATATATCCTTTTATTATATCATCATTGAAATTTCAAAATTATGAATCAATATGGAAAAAGCATCACCATCACTGGTCCTCCTGAAGAAGGGGATGTTGAACCTCGTTCCACACATCCTACAAGATGAAAACTTTCTCTAACAAGCATATGTGCCGATACATTCCCTTGTCTTTTTACAAAAGAAAAAGAATGAGAAACAAAAGCTGGCAACAACGACTGACAGTCATGAATAATAGCTCCAAGCTCAGACAAATCTTCAGCATGTTCCATGAGACGAGGATGGATATAAAGAGAATTTCCTTAATGTAGAGACATCCTAATTAGATTCACCTTTATTATTGTTTTAATTAATGAGTAGTCTTTTAGGCTTTTTTAAGTGTAGAGTTTTTACCTATATGAACTTTTAGCCTATAAATAACTTAAGTCTTTAGTTGGTAGAGCAAGTTATGTAATCATTATTTTCTATTTTGAGAATGAAACCAAGAGCTTGGATTAGCTGTTGTTTTTCTCTAATAGTTAATTGGAGAAATATAATTTTATTCGCACTTGGTTGAATGAGTATACATCAGTATAAATACTAACATGATTATAGAGCCTATAATTATGGAGATAATTGCGTCTACAATAAATACAAAGAATACACAAAGAATCAATCTAAATTGATCTAATAAATACACTAGATATATTCACATGGCTATTAGTCTCTTTTTGTTATAGTGTTATGTACATTATTTGGCATCAAGAGCATTGGTTCTCCTTGATTTCGCTGATGGCAAGTCACGATTCAGAAGCTAGCTAGATATCCGACGTAGATCGAGATATGTAGTCCCTTCGGGAAGCAGTGAACAAATTGGACTTCAAATTGGAGAAATTCATGCTGGAAATGCAGCATGAGGTGCAGGAGCTCATACAAGGACAATGGGAGCTCATGAAGAAAGCTCAACTTTTGGCGGGGCTAGACTTACCTCAAAATCCCAATAAAGAAGCATAAAAAACATCGAGGAAACTGGGTCATATAGCTTCAAACATGACAATAAGTTGCCTGTATTAATTGATGGTTCTTCTCAGAGGTTGGATTTCTTGGATTGGATCGACACTTTTGAGTGTTATTTTAAGACGGTGAATCCACATGAGGCTGTCAAATGTAAATTGATTGCATCCAAGTTATAGGGTGAAGCACATTTATGGTGGAAGGAGCTACAAAACCATAGATTTTCAGAAGGCAATAATTTAATTACGTCATGGCCAAGAATGAGTAAGCTATTGATCAAGAAATTTTCGCACACCTCTTGTTTGACATGTTTCCACAACCAATTAAACAAGCAAGAAATTGAAGAAGACATGAAGCACACCAATTGTTCGATGAAAGTTCTCACTTAGTTTCATAGCGATGGACTGAAGCAGATAGGAGACTAGGGTTCTAAAGATGAACTTCATTACTCAGATTCAAGCAATACTGATGTTTCTAAAGTTGCTGAATGCGAAAACGTGCCACTTAGTGCTTTCAAGTATGACAAAACAATTGATGATAAGGAGTCAGTAACCGAGAATGATACTAGCGAGCGGCATATTGAGAAAGCCAAATACAAACTTGAGGCATCCCTTACAGAAGAGTCTTTAATTCAATAAGGTGAAAACCTAATGAATGAGGTTGAAAAGGTGAAAAAAGAAAAGCAGAGGCTGAATTTGATACAACCAATCTGCATATGAACAAAACAAAATGTGAATTTGAGGCATATACAACAAATCAACTTATAGCTTCGGAGGAATTGATGGTAGAAAATACTCTTTTTATGGTTGAAAGGAGGACAACTCCTGTAAATTTGATGTTTGGCAGCACATCTAGTCTGGAGACATTGGTGAAAGGAAAAATGAAGCAATCTCAAAACGTCTACCACTACTTGTAACATTGATAGACCAAGAGAATATGTCATGATCGGCTTTTTCTAGATGTCCAATCTTACGGCATTTACTAGGTCAATCGTAGTATAGTAAGGGGGAGTCAAGGTCGTATCCCAAAGGGATGTGAGGTTATGTACTGATTGACTATATTATCTTGGTCTAAGTCAACAAAAACGAGTATGTAAAAGTGTTAAGATCAAGCTATGAGGCTCAATCGAACTACATCCAAAATACATAGAGTGATCAAATAGGAAAAACCGTAGCCAAGACAATGCAATGATCAAGTGTTATCTCTTATAGTGTCATGGGAATGATACTACTTACCAACCATCCAAAAGTGATCAAGTGTTGTCTTAATGGTGCAAACCTCTTATCTAGTAATTACCCATCATACGAGTGTTCGTAATAACTCTATGTCTCCTTCTTGGTCTAAAGAAACTCTAGACCTAATGATTCAACATGATGAAGCTCTAAGGTTGCATAGATAAACCATCAACTCCGTGTAAGAAACCGAGTTCCACTTAAGGTCAGTTTTACCTATCGGTCTCCCTATCCATTTTCTCACATAAAGAATCTACGGTCGTTCTCATCTAAGTGTGTGTGTGTGTGTGTGTGTGTGTGTGTGCAAGGTTACGAGTCTAACATAAACAAGCATTCAAATCAAATAAGGATATTTAACAAAAACAAGATTCAAACAACAAAATACTATCATTCTTGGCTAATCATGAAATCCAACATATCACTCAAGGATTTCATATCTATGAACACAACTAAATAACAAGTAAAAGCTAAGAATATACAACTTTTAACAAAAGAGTCAAAAGATCTCCAATGGAGTTAACACCAAAGATGAGAACTTGTTCCACAAATATTCTAAGATCAAAACAAGAACTCAAATGTTTACAAGTCGAATTAGAAGCTAAACTATGGTGGATTTTGGATATAAGAGCCTTGGAAATGGAAATGTCTCCAAGCTTAGGGTTTGGGGGTTGGATGGAATATGGGTGAAAAATAAATGATTTGAATTAATGCTTCATCTGCACACATTGGTGGCCGCTATGCTAAGTTGGCTGGCGCCATGGCATATCGGCATATGCCAACTCTGCAAGGTAGGTAAGGGCGGGTGTCAGTCATTTAATGCTTGGACAATAGATCTGATCTCTTTGAAGATGGCTGGCACCATAAGTGTTTTGGCAGACACCATGGCCTACTAGCGGATACCATGTGGTGTTGGCGGACGCCGTATTAAATCTGCATTTTGAATTCCAACTGAAGATGGCGGACGCCAACAACTTCAAAATGTGATTTCCCGCTCTTTTGCATATCAAATTGAATCACAATCAAATCCTTGGCTTTACACTTCCACTAACCAAGCTTCCGAGTTCGGTAATATGTGCTACAAAACAAAAACACAATACTACCACGCGTGATTCCGATAACAAAACTAGTCCATTAGGGCCCCAGATAATTAACAAAACTATGGTTTTTAAAATATTTAATATTTACTCAAAATGTTCCAATTTATCACAAGAGTTGCTCGAAATGATACGAAAATACCAATAAACGCATGATAAATGGAAATAAAACATCATGAAATGTACAATCTAGTTGACTTACATCACGTCACAAAAGAGGATGACACAAAGTCCAGGGACCGAATACCACAAGCTCTATTAGTACCAACCACATGGGTGATTGATGCTGCCAATTTGGTGCTAATATGTTTAAATAGTATCGCCACCTAAGAGTCCCCGGAAAAAGCCTATCTAGCCACCAGGTTAGATAAGGACCGCAACCATAGCGTCCGCGACGCCAATCAAGTCAAGGTCGCTGCAGTCAGGTCCCTGCCAAGAGCCTTCAAACCTATAAGGTCACTAGTAGCTTAGGGGGCCGACCTGCGAACTCAACGATGTGTTAGGAAATCACTAGTTTAACGTAGTGGAATTTATAATTTTGATTTCCTTTTCTAGATCGTTCTTTGTTTAATGCAATAAACACGTTAAGTAGTTTGACGGTTATACATTGGATGATCTATAAGATCGTCGCTTTGACCATCAACAGAGATTAGTACAGTGCTCAAGCCGTCCACGTGTCCGGCCTCTATCGTTGATCCACACGAACTCCTCGCCGGAATCCTCCTTGGATTGCTATTGGAAAACTCCGGTTGCTAATATTTTGGTTAATATGCCACTATGGTTTCCCAATGACCCAAACTATTAAACTCATTGGTTGGCCATATGACACAACTAAACAAAAGAGATATATATGCAAAATAAATATCACAAAACGAAAAAGGTCGATCTCCCCGTTTGGAAGAGGACAGCCGACGACGATAGCCCTAGACCTGCCGCCACCACCGCCGCCGAGGGGGGGCCGCCGCCAGTCGGCCGAGCCCCCCAATCGACCTATTTTTTATATATATTTTTTGTTTTAAACGTCTCATGATTATAGATCTTGCATCTATCGATTAATTACTACGCAATTAAATTATGCTTATTGCCTAAGCTCGAAGTCTGTCTCTGATACCACTGTTAGGAAATCCCTAGTTTAACGCAGCAGAATTTAAAATTTTGATTTCCTTTTCTAGACCGTTCTTCGTTTAATGCAATAAACACGTTAAGTAGTTTGACGGTTATACATTGGATGATCTATAAGATCGTCGCTTTGACCGTCAACGGAGAGTAGTACAGTGCGCAAGCCGTCCACGTGTCAGGCCTCTATCGTTGATTCACACGAACTCCTCGCCGGAATCCTCATTGGATTGCTATTGGAAAACTCCGGTTGCTAGACCGGACTTTTTCCTCTCTCCCAAACTCTGTATAGGATGCTCTCTATTTTACACAAGAACTATAAGCTCTTGCAATTGTGATGTACAAAAGAGCTTGATACCCACATCTTCTTTATAGTCAAAAGTGGCGCCCAATAGAGTGGAGGAGAAGAAAACATTTTCCAAAAAAATAAGGAAAATCAATTAGATTGATTTATCTCTTTTATTATAATATCTCATATTAAATAAAATCTAAATATTGCCAATATCTTATATTGATTATATTTATCTTATTACCATAAATCTATTTTTCCAAAATCAATTAATATCCAATATTAATATTATGGTAATCTTATTAATTAAAGTGCACAATCCAAGTGTATATTATACCCTAGAAAGTGGCGCCCCATATGTCAATTAATTGACATCCGGAATATTCATTAATTAATCAAATTTGTATATAATTAATATCTTGTATTTTATTTATTCATAATAAATAAATACCACCATATTAATTTACCACAATAACATTTATAGTCTAGAGATAAACTTTCCTTATTTTGTTATCAACTATAACTGTATTTTAATCCGACTCGATGTTCATATGTGCGTGACCCAATAGGCTTCTGAATTTGTTGGCCGTAGACATAATGTGCAAATTACGAAAATGCCCTTCATGCCTAACGATCACGGGATAGCGTGTAGCAACACACCGTGACCCCCCAATCATCGGAAGAGTCAAAAGCAATGACTACTACATTTCATGTGAAGCAGTTACCGTGTAACTTACAATCCTATCGCTGTAATAATATACATATGATCGTATCTCGAGTGTCAATACATTAACGATCGTATCTTATAATCTGGATATCATGCTCTCTCGGAATAACACATTTACTCCCACTTTGCAAAGATTCTCGAGAGCTAGACATTCCTTATAAGAAGTCCATTTCGGATGTTCGATCCTAATCATAGGATACGCGATTCCCGGACTACCAATCATGTATACTCCGCATGCTTCAATATCACACTCAATCACTACCGCATGATCGCCCCGTGGATAGGGGAAATCTCAATAGTGTCAGCATGACAATCCACACCGTGATGTCATGAAGACTCCGGTCTAAAGGATAATTACACAACCGCCACATAGTGTGACACTTAATGTAAGTGGGTCAGTCTAACGTACGTATTCTCTAATACACGTCCACGTTCAGTCCAAGTGTCTCTACACTTCGATAGACGAGATCTATCCCTACCTTCTATAAGATAGAAGACATCCAATACGTGCTAGTCTTATTACACTATCAATGTCCCATTTGAGAGTACTTTAGACTAGAGACATTTAAGTATCAAACTTATTTAAGTGATTAGAGATCTCATCAACCATAATCACTATCATGGTTTCTCTATCACAGTTTGAAACTAGGGACGTTACTATATATATACAACAAATAATATGAAGATAAACAATATATAATAACATAAGTGCTTTTATTAATCATAATAAAGTTATTACATGAACTAAATAGACTGTAAACGACCCGACCCGGTCGGATCCGGTCCAATCCGGTTTGGTTTAGGACACCTATTCAACACGATGGGTCCATAAGAGACCGCACGAGCCTTAGAGGGGAGCAACAGGGGAAAGCTGAGCCAGGACGAGAAGTTGGCGACTTTGTGGATAGCGATCTAAGCGGCCACATAAGACGCCGCCAAGATATTTAGTCTACTTGTCATTTAGATCTTTTGTCTACTTGTTTGTAAGATATTTTATCCACCTGTCTTTACTTAAGCCCTAAGCTTCATTCCTTCCTATAAAAGGAGGGCTTGTGTAACTGAGGACATATATGCTATTTTGATAAAGAGGACTAAACTCTGTGAAATTATCTACATGCTCAAGCATTCATACACTCCTCCATACCGCCGCCGAGCTCCACCGGCCTTAAACTCTACAAACACATCAAATAAGCCAGATATCCATTCAATATACCACCACTGGACCACCGTGATAATAAACTGTATTATTAGGTGCCACATAACATTCTGGAGCCTAAAAACAACATACTTCAAGAACATGCTAAAGATATAGGAGCATATCAATTTGGGTTTGCACAAAATCCTTAACTTCAAGGTTGTTGGTGTTCTACTTCGGTGGACATGAAATCCATTTTCGCAAGTGTTTTTGGGTCGATGCCCAGCAAACTACTCAATTCTTTTATCCAATGCTATTTAAAAAAGACACAATTCCAACGTGGATGCATGTGTTCTTGTTTGATCCCGGTATAAATACCAAATCTCAGAAATTTGAAGTACGTCTTATTTGGGAAAGAGACGACAAATACAGTTAGATGATGATTAACAATGCTCACTTAGAAGATCGATGAAGCTGAAGTCCCCACTAGCGTTATAGGAGAAGAATCAATTTATGTTCCCTCGATTTTTTAAGGTTTTGGAGATGTAAATGTTGATAAAGTTGCAACAAGCATGCCCGGAGAACACATGTTGACTATTCTTGAACAATACTTTGTAGTGAAGCTTGGTCTAATCCAACTTACCAACAAACTATTTACTAAGGAGGAACAACATCACACATTTGAGGAACAAATCAAAATGTTCCATCTATTAACGACGCACATTTATGGAACCTCTGATCCATTTCCGTCTACCTTTTCGATCATCTTTTTTGGGTCCATGTCATTGCTACCATTATTCTTGTAGTGAAGCTTGGTCTAATCCAATTTACCAACAAGATAAGCCCCAAAGATCATGTGCAAGTTTTGAGAAATGTCAAAGTAGTTGGAGTTTCATTTGGCTCCAGACAAGCAGAGGCAGAGGTTGGAATGATTAATACACTTCTAATACAGAAGTATGGTCATCATGACTAAGCTAGTGGGTGTTACAATTTTTTCATGTGTGAGCATTATATGCAAAAATGGAATATTCAGGGAAACTTCAAAATGTTTTGTAAGTTGGTGAATTGGGGTTTGACCCATCATTTGATGTTAATGATAAGTTTGTGGCATGGCTGTGGAATCCTACAAGATTGCTCATGGACGAGCTTTCGGAGTAGGATGATGGACCGATGTAGGGACATCATAATTAGATTTACCTTTATTATTGTTTTAATTAGTGAGTAGTCCTTTAGGCATTTTTAAGTGTAGGGTTTTTACCTAAATGAGCTTTTAGCCTATAAATTGCTCAAGTCTTTTAGGCAATCGTAAGTGTAAGGTTTTTACCTAAATGAGCTTTTATAAATAGCTTAAGTCTTTAGTTTGATAGGGCAATTTATGTAATCTTTATTTTCTTTTTGAGAATAAAACGTAAGAGCATGGATTTGCTCTTGTTTGTCTCTTGTTGTTATAGTGGTATCTACGTTATTCTTTAAAAAATGACATTGAAGAAACCCCAGCGAGTGCAAAAGCCAAAGCATTATATATTGCAAGGGCTTCTCCTTCTAGCACGTTGTATCTTCCACTCTAGCTTTTTTTGAAGAACTTCGAATAATCCTTCCCCTACTATCACAAAGCATGCACCCACAAACAACTGAATTTTCTCCAAAAGCGCCATCCACGTTAAATTTGAAAGACACTCGGAGGGGGAGGGCTACATTTGGGATTCAAGGGCACAATGAAGGTGGCATTTTGTTGTTTCGACCCATCAAACATATTTTCATCTGCTTCTGCCTCTGATCAAGCGATGGTTTCACCCACATGAATTTCCTTACCTTCAAACAACCAACACTTTTCAGATGTGCCATAAAAGATAAATCAGTCGAATGACCGTCTCTTTAACTTTCTTTATTCAATGGTATATTTGGAAAGTTCGGAGCA
This sequence comes from Gentiana straminea, assembly GCA_036785695.1. NCBI lineage: Eukaryota > Viridiplantae > Streptophyta > Magnoliopsida > Gentianales > Gentianaceae > Gentiana > Gentiana straminea. Next base: position 6,427,321 of record JAVUPR010000497.1, on the reverse strand, counting down.
AGAAGTTATTAGAAGATCTAAAAACCACATATTACTCAAACAACAATGACAATCTCTTCATATCTAGAACAAGGCCTCAGCCAGCAAGACCCAAAGAATGAACAGTATTATTTCAACGCCCCCGGCTTAAATATTTTTTCTTTCTACAAAACATAAAAAGGGTCAAGTGAAATATACTATAAAAGATCATTTGACAAGACCGCGCTTGATTTTCTGTCGCTTGATCGGTTTAACGCAACCGCACATCAGTAGTGGCCTTTTTGCTGACTTTGTCCAATTGGCAATTCCCCTTTTCTCTCATTTAGCATTAAAAAAATTGAAGCTAATTGTAAGCTCGCACTAAATCTTCGGTATCAGTGATTTGAAAAGTCAATTTAGTAGCCTAATTACATACACAGCATGATATAAACAAAATCAATCCTCACTGAGAAGAAAGAAATAACAAAATAAAAAACACAGTTTTACTCACTTTCAGCAGGGCACCCAAGAGGAGATAGCAACGAGAGGAAACATCAATAGCAAACCTAAGTTTACCCAGCCATCTATGTTCTTGACCTTTTCCAACTTTTCATGAACACTACTCCACATACGCGTGACAGGGCAAGTGACCTGTTGATCCTGCAGCATATTGTGTCTTTGAGATTTGAATTGTCAAGTAATAAAAAAAAAAAAAACGCCTTGGAATACGAATATAAACCATGGTCTTAGAACAGCAATGCTCCTTTGTATTAATCAAATATAAAAATAATAATTTTGAAAAAACAAAAGAGCTTGTGCACTTGGCATACATGAATCATATGCAATGATATATTAATTGGAAGCAATGAACTTCTCAATGAATCCTCAATGACTGCCAGCCATCTCAATTTTCTCAGCTAAACTAAAGGCAGGAAAAAAAAAAAACAGTAATCACCTGGATAGTTAATTCAATTGTTTGCTCCTCAATATTTGAACTTTCTAATACTCTTTGTACATTTCCTGAGGATTTATCCAATGGCATTTTTATTTTGCTCGTTTTCATATCATTGCCGAAGGGCACTCTGTAAGCTGCATCAGTATGAATTGTTTCCATGACAGAACCAAAGAAGTTCGTAACAGGCACCTGCAAAAGGAAGATGACACACATAAGAGATTTCAATTGCCATTTCTCAGGGCATGTTTGATGCCCTATGAGAGATCATAGATATGGTTTCGTTATTAGCATGATAAGGACTATTCTAATCCATCAACCACCTGCAATAATTATATTTTAGTCTTATATGCGTTTTTGATTACTAGTGGTACAAAATTCACAGGGGCATGTCAAATAAGTTTTGCTGATAATCATTATTAAAGAAATTAAAATTCAGCGGATCAGACAGCAATGCTCGGCTTTGAAATGTTCTTACGAGCAAAAAGCAAGGTTCACAAGATTATAATTAACTTTAAAAGGGTAAAATTGCACCTTTAAACTAACTATTAAGAGTTGAGAAGTATTTTCTCCTTAAAGTCCATATGCGCTACCCCAGATTCTTTGAAACCAAATCATGAGATTAATCATTCTCACTTTTAAACCTATTAATATTAAAAGCCAATCCATCTATTTGCTTAACTTTTCTTTTCCCACCTAAATGCACCATTTTCAAATTATATTTTGTAGATAACAAGGATTTGAGAGGGGAAAAACAAGGATTACTAGCCGTTGCTAGTCATAAATTGCCTTGACTGTAAGATTTAAATGGAGCCTGTTAATCTAACGATAACTTTAACATATGTACACTTAATCTGAACACAAAAAATACAACATAATACGCATTTTAACTAATTACAACAAGAGACTGTTACAAGGTAAGGATCCCGTCATAGAAATGCAACTGTGAACAGGAAAAGGGAAAAAAGGACAAATAAAATAAAGTATAAGTCAGAAAGGAGCCTCTTAGCTTTCCAAACCTTTTCCAATGGACGTTGGTAAAGATCACTCCTGTAAGATGCATTTGAATACAACAACTGTGGATTGTATGAACTGAATAAACTGCATATATAAAATGAGTGTGAATCAAGACAGATGTACATGAGAGATTGGATAACAAAACTGATTCCAGAATAACCAAAGGATTTTCTAGACCTTGCATGATAATTAAATCTTTGCATTAAATAAATTACAGCGTCAAGAATGAACAAATGTCAATGAAGCATTGTCATACATTTTTAACCTATCCATGACAAAGTTAATTCATTCCGGCAATCGCTGGTGAAAGTTTATATTAGACCCGATCACCAGAATAAATCATGAGATGCATATACTGGCGTAAAAGATTATGAAAATAAGCTAGGTTGCATGGATATATATACGTGGTAAGAGATATGCAGATACAGGGTACGCCGTACATGGGTGCGGGATTTTTAGAAAATATAGGATACGGGTACCAAATGCATAAATATTAAAAATATAAGGACCAAACTGTACATAATGAAACTATAAGCACCAAATAATAAATATCGACAGACAAAATAAAACAATTATTCAGTAGAATAAATATCGACAGACAAAATAAAACAATTTTTCAGTAGTTCTCTTCATTTATTTATTTTTTTGTGTTTTTCATCATTTTGACAACTTTCCATTCAATATCTGGCGGTTTTAACTCAATTTTCAACACGGTTGTTCATTTTATATATCCAAGTTATGAATATGCATATCCAAATCTTGTACTCAATTGTTAAAAATTACAATTTTGTCTCCAAGTGTATGTCCTAAGTATGCTTATCTATATCGGATACGGGGCATGCTCCCAGACAAAAGTATTTGTGCATCATAGATAATCAGTAGGCATGAATAAGAGCTGAAAGAATTTTGGGCGCATGAAACACCATGTTCAACACTAATAAGATGAAAAATCATTTTTTATTAAATCCAGAATTTCAGGTGCGGTACAAAATAAAAAGCCTTCCACTACAAAGCTTTGTATCCTAAGACAAAAGTATTCGTGCATCATAGATGAACAAGAGCTACAAGAATTATGGGTCGCACGAAACACTATGTTCAACACTGATAAGATGAAAATTCTTTTTACTAAATCCAAAATTTTAGGTAGAATACAAAAAAAAAAAAATTAAGATTTGTACCATCTTCGCAACCTTAAACTTTGTAAAGCTGCTTTTTCTTTTTTTGACAAAAAAATCTCAATGTTGAATTTTCAAACATTGCAAGAAACAATGGTTAAAAAGAGTCCAGTCTTTCTTCCACTTACCTGTAATTGTTGAATCTGAAACATATCAGCTAAACCCAAGATTCTCGGCCAAGTGCCAAGGATTTTGGGACATGAACATTATCACACATGTCTACAGTGGATGCAATAAATTATCATATCTACAGATATTCATATTTAAAAATAGCAATGTTGCATATCAGTGTACCTGCTCAATGAAGCATTGTCATACATGTTTAGCCTCTCAAAAAAGGCAAGAGTATAAAACGTAAATCGATCCACAACAGAGAGACCAACCTGTTTCAAAGACGTGATTTCAAGTCAAAACTATTCACTATATGTTAGGGCAATATATTACGACCTCCAAATTTTAGATGAATCTTCAAGAATGCATCTGTTCAGATGCACCCAGCCAACATATTAAGTATACTTACATCATAATCTGTGTGATGCGAATAGGAATTCTCTCCTTTTATGCTGCTTCCAATGGCCAAAACACCAGGTGAATGAAGCTGAAAGGGAGAAGAATTCCCAGTGATGATAAGCAAATTAAAAGAGAAAAAAGTCACAAGATATTCTCCCGATCGCATCCCTTTCCAGGAATAAAAAGCAAGGAGAAATGGAACGAAGCAAAAAAAACATTCGTTACCAAAAATATAAAGCACGAACCTAAAAATGCATGAATGTGTATTATATTCCGACAGGTACCTAACAGCAAGAAAATAATGTGAATTTTCTTTTATTATTTTTCTCCATATATTAAATACAAGGGTAAAAACATGCATGCTTCAGTCACAATAAAGAAATACCACTATGATATTTCTTTTTCTGGCCTTAATTGAGCAGGATTTAAGGATATGAAACATATGTGTTCATTTTGAAACCCTGACTGCCGTTCATACATGTCCCATTAGCATTTTCACAAACTTTCATTATTTCTCATTAATAATATATTTTTAATCCATATGTCAAATGTGCATTTGAAAATCTAAGTGCTTAGTCAACTAGGACAACAAATCGACATAAAGCAAGAATGCTGCAAAGAAGTTACCTGTCAACATCCATTGTGAGAACTAACTGAACATACGGCATTTAAGAATCTTACCTGAGAAAAAAGCGTAGCAGCTTGGCAAGTGTCGACCATTATCAACAATTCCTTGAATCTGAAAAGCAGCATAAAGGTAAGTTACAAGGATAGCTTCAAAAAAAAAAAACATTTATCTATATCAGATCAGTTCCACCATATCTAGCAGTGGGGAGTGAAAATCTTAGCATGAATAACAAGATGGAGCAAATAAATCCACCCCAAACTCAAATACTAGAAATTTTCAACCAAAATGTTAATGAGGACTTGGCCTCTTTAAGAACGGAACACGATATACCAAATGGAAACTAATTAACCATTTTACCTTCCCTTTTCCTTCATTTGCCTGACAGCATCAGCCAAATCATGACTTTGAAGCTCCTCTGAATCCTGGAACTTTAGGAACTCATCTCCACCATGTCCTGTCATGTATAGAAGTATGTGGCTTCCTTCATCACTTAGAAGACGTTTTGATCTTGGAACAGCAGTTTCATGACGACCCGTTAAGACACGGAGAAAATTTTCAACAGTTACTTCATAACCACGATAATCAACCTGACATTTCCAAGCACTAGAATTACAACGTACATGTAGTGTTTAGGATAAAAGAAAAAAATAGTCTTGATAACAACAAGATGGCAAAGATAAAAACTTTTGCCAGGAATTCCCGTGATTTAGAAAATCCAAAACAAACCAAAGGCCTATATAGAAACAACACAATATTCCCCAAATGAAAAATGAAAGTTTAATAGATGAAAAAGTCTCTGCAGAAGGCCAGTCTACCATTACCAAGAACCACCAGAATGCATTACGTCAAAAAAAAGTCTTTGTTTTGGTTTCTGCATTTAAGAACTCCACATATTGTTCCTGAAATCCGAAGGTTTACCTAAGGGAAAAAAAAACACTATAGTCCCACCAAGCAGCGAAAAGCTTCAGGATGAATCATTAATTCATTCAATGCCTCAGTTCATAGTCTTTCTATGCCACTTAGAAAAAAATTAAGTTCTAATTTATAAAATAGGAATTACGGTCTGAAATCTTAACAAGCTGCACTTTACCTCAAATAAGTGATAAATGCTAAACTCATACCTCCACATTATCTCCATACAAATTAAGCCTATGGTTTTCGTTGTTGAAAACTTGAGCTGGGTACTTGTTTCGCGCATTGCACGCCATATCATCGGCCAACATCAATATTATCCTCTCATCCGGAATCCCTAAACGCTTCACAGTTCTGGAAATCAGCAGCAAGTAAGATTACACAAAATCCCAATACATAGAAAGCCAAATGACAACACTAAACAGAGAGAAATTACCTGTATAAGGATAGAGTATTGGCCATATGACGATAATTAAACCTAGATACATAATACATGTAAAATAAATAAAATCCTACAAGTTTAATGGCTTATGAATAGAATAAGAGCGATAATTGTACCAGAAGCGGGAGGTGCAGACAAGCACTGCCCAATTGTTAGTGTGCATGGTGGTGGAGGAATCAGAAGAGGCGGATCCAACAGTAAGGGCGACACTAGTAACCAGAAGAGCTGGAAACGTTAAAAAGACCATGAATTTGGAAAGTGAGCAGGTAGCTTTAATCTCCATCGCCGGGTTTTGGCTTAACTAAGCAAGAGAATCCAGCAGGTAGTGACTAAATTGGGGTTTCAACGGTTTTTAAACAAAAGGTACTTAAACTATTTAGGTCCTGGATGGTAGATTGTAAGCGGCTTTGTCGTGGAGGGATGTTTTTCGAGACTGTGGATGGATTTATGATGTTTAGAGGAAAGTGGTATCATCGGCCTATACCATGGATAAGCGGGAGTGGGTGGATGATTCTCTCGGCCGGGATGCACGGGATTACTCGGTGGGGGTTCTTGTTCTGGGAAATCATGATGAGTGCCTGGTATTGGCGGAATCAGAAGGTACATCATACGGACGCCCAACGCCTATGCGTAGGAGGAGTTGAGCAATGATTGCCCCATGATTGGCATTACTCAAAATTCGTGCAATAACTCCCCTACGGGGAGACCTTCATCATCCTCGACCTCCGTTCATTATATTGGCTTGAAAATCATTGAGATGAGTGCCGGGGATATGGCATTGGAAATTTATTGTTTTTGTTGTGGGCTAAGCCACGACTTAATTATGTGAGTTGATCGTCAAAAATACCTGTCACCATGACTTGTTTGATTTCACAAATGTGAGTTAAAGTGGACGCGTCTTGAATTCCTTTGGGTATGACGGTATTTAAGGGATATGCAAAAAAAACAATACAACATTGAAAAAGAAAAAGAAAAGGTGATTTAACCGATTGAAGTAGTGTCATATTAATCATCTATTTTTTAGTAGAGTTGACCTTTGATTCACGTATAACTTCGATTGTTTTTTGTTGTGTTAAGACGACTAATTATGTGAGTTGATCGTCAAAAATACCTGTCACCATGCGAATGTATTTCGTGGATATATGGCTATATAGGTGTGATTTCTCCGGAGAGAAGGTGGAGGATATGAAGAGCTAGGCGGTCGGAATGATGCTTATGAGAATAAACACAAGTAATTCGACAAATTGACAGAGTAGCTCTGTTTGTATTAGCTCTTGGTCCTTTTCTATTACATTGTGATCCCATATATATAGGCTAGGATTAAGTTGGTCGACTAAGTCGGTCTACTGTACATGACAAGACAATTAAATGGATATAACTAGAGATGATCATATACATAATACAGGTGGACCGGCCAGCTGTCTAGATAAGTATGTCGGACAACGGACTCATTCGTAGGTCGGACTCATATTTGCCTTGTTTTGATATCAGCTTGACCATATGGGTAGAAATCACACGGAGTGGAAGGGTCCGGCATACGGCCAACGGACAGGATCCATCTTACAGATTGCGGACAGGACCCGGCTTACGAACGGCGGGTTGGATCCGGCCTATGATTTGCGGATTAAGGGGAATGAGGCCCAAGAACTGTTACTGGGTTAAAAAAATAGGCCCAATCTAGGTGGACAGGGCCCCAATCCAGTTCGGGTATATCAATGGACCCCAACTCTATGCTTGGCGTGCCCGCCATGGCGGAGAGTAGAAATCCATAAGCTGAAGTAACCCTGATGTTGTCGTTCGTGACAGAGGTGCCGATAATTGCTATCGGGCTTAAATCAGTGTCGCAAATTACTTGACATATGTTGTGCCTTGTAGCGAACAAACTTTATATGCCGATGGGCTTGAATCAGTGTTGGTATCGCGTAGCGAATTACCAATTATACGCTGCACATTGTAGCGGTCAGGCTTAGTCGCCGATAACATTCTATCGGGTTTAGATACCGTGCCATGAAACGGACGGGTTGAGATGGCCGCAAGCCATGTTGAATGAAGACCGTAAACCATTCGAATTGAGGCCGCTAGCCGAAGGAAGTTGAGACCGCAGACTATGTAAAGTTAAGGCCGCCAGTCGGGGTCAGAGCAACTGAGGGTCGTATCAGCTCGCAAAACGTCACCTCGGTTGACGTTAATGATGTGACATTTGACCTGAGCTGTCACGTGTTTTGATTGGCCGAGGGATATCGGTAACCGTTCCTAGCAATGATGGCGTTTGAATTTGGAATTCCCAAACGTCGTTTCCCTCCAATTTTTTGTCTATAAATAGAGGGCTTCTCCCTCACCCTTACACTTTTCCCTTTCTGATATAATTTTCGTCAAGGAAGCGAAAATTCCGGTGAGTGCAAGCAGATTCCGGCAAGCAAGCGTTCTCAGGCAAAAGACTCCATCTTTCATCCTTACTTCATCAATCATGTATGAATCCATGTGAATTTACTGCTTTACTACTTCGATTTTCCGTCAATTTCGCTTTTTCCTTTACTAAAAAACTGTGATTATGGTAGAAATTGTGCCTAGAATTTAGGGTTCTATTGATGAATGAACCGTTAATTCACCTTTTAAGTTTTTTGATATGCTTGTGCCCTTTTTTCCAGAAATCTATCGGTAGAGATATATCCCCGATACTCTGATATTTGCTATGGTTAATTTGAATGTCTGATTTTGCTTGGGGTTTTCCTGGGTAGATTGGGTTTTTTTTTTCTTCTGGGCTATCTATTTAAGGAAAATGGAGGGGCGAGGTGTCGGGATGTGATTACTCTCACTTCGGCCCGATTTCCATGTCTGGGTGATTATACTGATCCATCTCGCCCTGTTTCTTTTCCAAAATGTCTTCGGAGCGTACAATGTCACGGTCAGATGAATATAACTCGGGCACTGAGGAAGACGATGAGGAGGTCAAAGTAATCGGCGAAGGCTCTACCGGGGGTGAGGTCGAGGACAAAGACCAAGATCAGGCGTCGCTGAGCGACCTCATCAATCGGATTCAAAAGGTGGTGACTCCCCTGTCCGCCAGTCATAGCGCGAAGCTCAAGGAAGCCGTGTAAACCAAACAGGCGTCGAAGAGGCCTGTAAAATCCCGGAAAACCGCAGCATCTAGAAAAACGGCCATACCAGATGAGCATGAGAAGAAGAAGAGGCCGCCTAAAAAGAGGTCAATTGCTGTCGAGATGGAGCTGGCAGAACAAAAACGCGTGGCTAGTAATCTCATAGTTCGATGGAGGGTCGAGATCGAGCTGGATATACATCGGCGCTGACCGCCTTCGACATCCCCGTCGATTATCGGTTTGCCAGTATGGGCGCGACGAACGTGTCGCGGACTTACGGTAGAGATGATGAGGATTTCTTGTGGTTGCAATACGACCACTTAGTTGCCGGACTTAGACCACCATTTGATCTATTTTTCATTACTTTTATTGAAGAGTTGAAGGTAATGCCATGCAACCTTAGCCTGGGGGTAGTCCAGGTGGTGATGTCCTTTATTATAATCAGCCGGTTGAGCGGTCACGAGCCTTCGATGGCGGCGCGCTTTATTTTTCCGGCTTTAATAGGAAAGGTGACGCCGGCCAGATCCAACCGAGAAGAAGATCGAGCAGTGGTAGGCCCCGACTCTTATTCGATCTTCCCGATAAAGTGACGGACTGGGACAAGAGATGCATGAGAGTCGATTCCAGAGTCGGATGGCCATTCAAAAAGATCCCAGCGAACTCAATTGAGACCGACCACTTGAAGGACATCAAGACTCAATTCGACAATGACGGGTTTATAGCTGACTTGAAGGAGTTGCTCGGGTAACCCGAAAAGATGAAGAGCAGGCGCGGGCCTTTAACTGGAGGCTGCTCTTAGACGTTAGCGAACCTTATCTCATGAGGGCCAGACTTGCTGGAGCCGGCGTCGGGGAACCTTTAGTGGTGGTTGAACCATTGCCGACCGACCCCGATTGGTATGGGGAATGCCACTTTGGCAAATGTATGCCATCTCAGTGTAAAGTTCGTTCTAGCAACCCTTCGTTCCGGGCACGAGTACAATTTTTACTCGTTTTTTATTTTTGCTATTTTTGTTAGTTTGACTGTCTCTGATAAATCATGTATCTTGCAGGTACCATGGATGCTTTGAAGCAGCGTGTCTTGCTGGGCTCTAAGAAAACCGAGGGCATGGAAAAGAGAGCCGCTGAGTTGAAGGGGATCAAGACTACGCTCTTTATGGTCGACATCCGAAAAGACGCTGCGGGCTCTTCTGTATCTAAGGCTGGGAAATCGACACAGCTACCCGCCAAACAACCTGCGAGTAAGGCCCAATCGGGCAAAACTTTAAAGCAAACCGTCTTGACCAAACCTCCAGCTGGTGCTAAGAAGAAAAGAGCTTCGTCGAGGAAATTGACCCCGCTGGAAGGGGAAACGGAGAGCAGGAAGATCCACCACCCAAGAAATCCAAAGCCGACGATGTCCAGAAGAAGGACGTTGTTGATAAGGCCCAACCTTCTGACAAAGGCAAATCTCCGACCGACACATCATTTTCAGTGGGCACGAGGTCAATGGTGCCTTATGCTAGTGTGCCCGTTGGGCCTGAAGGTCATCCTGCGGTTGGATAGGGAGTTTATGCGCCAACAACCCCTCGATATGCCTAAAGCGAGCATGATTTCAAGAGGGATATCTGATGTGGCCCCGCTGAGGCATTTAAGATAGAGCCACCCTAACCCGATTCAGCTGGAAATTGGCCGGGTATTGCGAACCGGATTGTGTTGGCAGATCAGTCCGATCCTCGCCGCGCATTTCTCCAAAATATTGAGGACCTGTGGGGTTTATATGGTGCTACGGTGAGCATGGTAAACATCTATCCGCTACGTGCTTTTCTTTTTCTTTTTTTTTATTGCTGAAGTCATGTTTAACTCCGCTATACTTCCTATTTTTCAGGTCGGTACCGGCTTGGCGCAGTTTATAAATGACTATAGGAGCACTATATCTTCTAGTGATGACATGACCCAGGCGCTAACAAATGTTAATAAGGAGCTGAAAGCCTCAAATGAAGTCGCGGCTGATCTGCGTGTTTGGCTTAAGGCTGCTGAGGATGAGAATGATAAACTGAAGAAGCAGCTTGCTAAAAATGACAAACTGAAGAAACAACTTGCTGAAGCAAAGAGACTGCAGCTCGAGGCTCAGGCGAACTCTGAGCGTCTTGAAGCTCTTGCTCGTGAGTTGGAGCAGAAAGACCAGATGGTTGTGTAAACCATGAAAGAAATGCAGGGGCGAGTTGATCAGGCCCAGAAACGATAGGAAGCCGAGCAGAAAGCAAATGTTGATCTGGAGAAGAGGCTCGCCGATATATCTTCCGGAGTTGAAGCCCGGATAGAGGCTGCGAGAAAAGCTGTTGCTGGTGATAATTTCTTGATGGGATATGATCAAGGATTTTATCACATCGCTAGATGTGTGTGGGCTCACGGCGGCGACATTCCAGACGTTGGAACCTTGAGGGATTGGATCCTTACTCATCCTTTTGCTGACTGACGATACATGATTTAACCCCTCCACGTGGAATAATCTGATTGGTCCAGCTGTACATAGAAAAGTCTATGTTAATTACACACATCGGATCGAATACGAGACCTACCAGTGAAGACCGCAAAGAACCGGCGTATTCGCAAGTGTCCCACTTCGATCACCCATGTCGGTACGCATCGAGTCGAGACCAAGGCCTCCAGTCCAGGTTCCTAGGCCCACCATCCAGCTGGTTACTTGGACAAGGGGTCAAGGCCCATTAAAGGGTATTTAAGTCAATAGACCAAACCGCCCTAAGATTAGGGCAGAAGAAGGACATGTGCCTATAAATACATAGCTCCAGGAACTACGTAGGGCTTGATTCCTGGACATTACGCAGGATACGTAGGCAATCCAAGATACATTCTTGGACTCAGCCATATAACACTAAAAACACCATTTTTATCAGTCTTGGCCTTGCATATTTTCTCTCCTAACTCACCCTTAGATTACACGTGGCCCTGTTTTATCGGTGGCGCGTTATTTAGCATCATCACTGACCATCTGAGGGGTTTCCACCCGTAAATCCCTTTCTTCGAGGTCGAACTGCATGAATATGCTGAGTGTTGGGAGGCACCCCCTGTTGATGAGGAGAACCTAAGGGAGTTAATGCTTCGCGCTACTGGGAGGCCGACCGAGGAAGAAGCACAAGCCGCCGAGCAAACAGAGCAGACCGAGTCGGATGCGAATGCTGATAATCCGATGCATCCCTCCCTTCGAGCAGAAAATGTTGGTGATGACAACATGCGGCCCGAAGACTCCTAGATTTGTTGGTTCTATTTTGTAAAAACAATGTTTTGATTTCGCATTTGTATAACTCTTTTCTTTCCACACTTTATTTGTAATAACATTTCCTTTGCTTGCCAAATGTATGATGTTTCTTCTCTGTTCGCTTGTGTACTTATTTTTGCTCGAGTTTACCGTATAAATCGAGTTCGATGTAGTAGTGTCCTCTGGTCCCCTTTGTTTTAGATAAGATTCGAAGTTGATAGTGGGCGAACTGAATTTGAAATACGGCCCCCTTGCATCTTATCTAAAATAACTGCTCGCTCTCATATCTGAAACTTTCTGTCCGGCCCCGTTTGTTTTAGATAAGGTTTAGAGTCGAAAGCGGACGTACTTATCTGAAATAACTGCCTTACGTATCGTGAATTTTTTCCATGATATGCCCTCTTGAATCTTATCTCAAATAAATGCCCGCTCGCATATTTGAAATTTTTCCGGGGTGTGGCCCCTTGTTTGGGATAAGATTCGGAGTCGAACACGATAAGTGCTTGAAACTCTCCGCCCCCTTTCATAACAAAGTCTGAAATGAATCCGAAGCCTTTGTTTGAAAATTTTGTCGAGATTGCACATATGCACAGTGGACATACTTTAATGATATGATAACAAGGACATACTTTAATGATTCTATGATAAGCTCTCGCCGCGACTTCAATAACAAGAAAAACGATGCGTCGAAGAAAGGCCAGATGAGCCACACGCAAGTGTTATACTATATATATATAAATATAAAAAACAACTTTTATAAAAATTTACAGCGGAAACCTTTATTAATCTTGCAAAACGAGTTAGTAAATAATTCTTGAAATATAAAAATAAAAGACGGAGAAAAATAAATAATAATAAGTCAAGTTTAAAAGTTATATAGTGCACGAGCATTAAGGAAAAACATGTCGAGTTTATTTTACAAGCACCAGCTTTGGCCGAGCCGATGAGTCAAGTACCGCCCTAACACCGTTTTACCATATGGATTTCAACCGCCCTCCACGAGAACTAGCCATGCCCGACAACTCCGGCCGATTGTCGTGGAAAAGAATCAACCTTCACCGTGCAAACCTCCCGCACGGCTCCAGCCCAACCCTATCCATGCCCTAGGACCCACGCACCAACCGTCGCCCCTTGCTTTCCCGGGCCGTAGCATGAATCTTCGGGGAAAAGGTACCGTCCCCACTCTTACGAGTGAGCACTCTAGCTACGTCGGAAAGACTTCGAGTCAAGAGGCCCCGAGACCGGTGACTAGACGTTCTCCAAGAGCGAACTCTAACCCCTAGCCACCGCAGCTTTGACACTTTCGTGCCACGAGCGAAGCGAGCGAGCAAGTATTATCCGTCAATTCCAAATATCGCTTTATTTATTTTAAGAAAAAATGTGCACTAGCTCAAATCAAGTCGTTTAATTTTAAAGAAATCATTTGAAAATGATTTCCGAATTTAAAAGTTAATTCGATATACATAAAATATTCGAAAATAATATAAAACACACTTTTGACTTTATATCAAAATAAAAGACTCACCTTGGCGTGAGCTATTAATTATTTACCGCATCAGATATGTATCGTCTAGTGCAAACTCTCAATTGGCTCTTCAACTATATCACCCACGTTCCCTTAAGTATTTGAATTTCTTTTCTTATAACATTCCTCCCGTTCAACATCCCCTTCGGTTTTCTTTAAAACAAATCATTTTAGCCTCTCCAAAAGTCACATTCTTCCATCCCAACCGTATCCTTATTTGTTCAGGCACATGTATATATATATATATATATATATATATATATATATATATATATATATATTCAGAAACCATTCCATTAGAAACATTCGACTTCAATTCATTAACAAAAGCTAGGAAGTCCATGCACTAGGTTGAAGATAAATAGCTCGAATGGTTTTGGGTTGAGTTAGTTGTTGTTTTGCTCCATGTTATGTATAATATATATGACGAAAGATGGATTTATGGAATAGATGATGAATAAGAGTAGTAATGATGACAATCATTTTGTGGTGGAAGATAGAAATGGTATGGCGGCTTATATGCTGTTTACAATGGATGTGATCAGAACCTATTTATACATGCTAACCGTGGCTTTTGTAATTATTATGGCATTGAAATAAATAAATAATAATGCTTCAAATTAAAGTTTGTAAATTGTAACTAAGTCTATCATTATTAATATATATACCAAGTAATAGATAAATTAATTTGATACAAAACACTTTTGAGACCACTTCTATTCTCACCCATAAATATATTTTCATGAATATACATATACACACGTATATAACAATATAAGTCAAATATTAAATCTCGTACAATATTTCAAATACGATCTCGTCCAATTTGTAAGAAGATATTGCTTAAACAATACTAAAGCCACTAATCAATAGTTTAGAATTCTCATAAAATCCCGGGTATACCCAATCCGAAAATAGGGGTGTTACAATAACGCGTACGCTAAAAGATAAAGAGCTCGCCTCACCCTGCTAGGTGAGTGAGAGTTACAAGTAATAAAGATTCAACGCTCTCGTCGTAAACAAGAGGATAACCATAACCCTAGCCGATTATTCCATGTAGTACCTTTTGAGGTTGTCCGCATGCCACGGCCTGTTGAGTTCGAAACCCTCTTGGTTTTTGAGGACATAAGTTCCTTTTTTGATCTCTCTTGTGAATTGGTAAGGGCCTTCCCAGTTTGCCGTAAGTTTGCCTTTATTGGATGAAGACGCTCCTTCGTTTCCCGCAGTTGCGATGTACTTTCTTGTTGAACTCAACATCTCTTGTAAGTTAGAGAGTGGTGTTAGAGCGAAGTAGGATTTTAGATAACCGGGATTCAGCCTTGTTTTGAAACTGCTCATCACAACGTTGTCCGCTAAACCCCTTGTTAACTCATACACTTTGTAAAACCATTTGTAATAGCTGCGGGTACCCTCATTTTCCCCTTGTCGTACCTCATGCAGGTCGATATGTGTTTTTTTCGGCCCTCCAAGTGACTTGAACTCTAATATGAATTTGTTGATCAGATCATCCCTAGATAAGATTGAACCCGGAGGAAGACCCCGGATCCATGACGCCGCCCTATCCTGCATCGACCCCACAAAATCTATACACCATACCTCACTGCTGGGCGTGTACAAACCGATCCTACTCTGGAAGGCTGAAAACCAATCTAATGGATCAATAACTCCATGATAATTGGTGAAATTTGGGTAATGTGTGCCCCCTCTTGGGTCCGCTTTCAAGATGTTAGATGGAAGGATGCTGGTACCCCAAGTCGGGTTAGTTTTTGCTCCCGTTGTACCCTTCTGCAATTCCTCTATCTGTTTCCTCACTACACCCATCTCATCCCGATTTTCTGGGATATGTGGAGGCTGGGTATAACTTTCCTCAGCCTGTGACTCTCCTTGTCCCTCTACACGGGTATGGACTTGTCGAGGGTTTTGAGGTCGCCCTGGGGCTGCACCGCGATCGTCGACCACAGGCCCCAGACGAACCAAGGCTGATCTCTTTCCCACTTTAGGTATTGAAGTGGCATGACTGCTTCTTCTCTTTCTGTCCGCTGAGGTTGGTTTGTTTTTTGCGGATGCCGAGTGGGTTGTACTTCTGTTGGTGCGGGTAGAGGGGAGATAAATTTGCGGATGGGTTGGGGAGGCAGACCCTACGCAATGAGTAGCATGTTACCCACACGCATTTCCTCAACATACTCCATGTGTGATTGAAGAGCTATTGAGTGAGAATTCACTGTGGGAGCGCTCCCCCTGCTGAAACAGCCTCATGTTCGTCATTAAGATTAGCGACCCCAATGATGCCTTTCCCCTTGTTTTTTTCTTAGTGCCGCCTCATGTATTTCGTGAGCTCGGGTCCTTTCCCTAATGTAAGCCCGCATGTCGGGCGTGAGGTCATGTCTGGCATCTACCCCATCGGACATACCCCTCCTGGTCGGCTCTCCACGCGACGTGTTCGCTCCACGTGGAGGGCCCTGGTGACCCGCCTTAGCCGGTGTAGCAGGTATCATGTTTTTCCCGCCAGCCATGTTGACCAAGATATTTTGCTTGATATTTGTTGGTAAAATATCTTCCCAATTCCCAAACTTATTTTCCAGGTGAATTTAGCAAGTAACCACTTTCCCTGTTACTTGAAGATCTGAAACTGACTAAGAGTTTACACACCAACCTGAGCTTTAAGAGGGACTCGTGTGCGAGTTATGAAGATGGCGTTGAAGACGCTCCTTCAAGTTGAGCTGATTCTGATGAGTAATCAAGTTTCCTTCACCGGCGACGCTGTGACATCTTCTTTGCGGTGGATCAAATGATCAAAGAAGCTGAATGATGCTGATGTTTCCCGGTAACGGAGCCAACTGATATTGCGGTGAATACCAGATTTGCGGTAACATATGTATTTCGTGGATATATGGCTATATAGGTGTGATTTCTCCGGAGAGAAGGTGGAGGATATGAAGAGCTAGGCGGTCGGAATGATGCTTATGAGAGTAAACACAAGTGATTCGACAAATTGACAGAGTAGCTCTATTTGTATTAGTTCTTGATCCCTTTCTATTACATTGTGATCACATATATATAGGCTAGGATTAAGTCGGTCGACTAAGTCTGTCTACTGTACATGACAAGACAATTAAATGGATATAACTGTTGTATAATATAGGTATTCAAGGGAACAACAATGTCAACAAAAACGCAGGAACTCAGATAAATTTGATATGACGTAGAATCGTGTAGAACACTTTCCTACAAAAGTTATTCGACCCTTATACGATGCCCCGGGTTTCACGAATACTCTTGTGAGATAAGACTTCGTTTCCCTTCTCTTTTTGGCATCAAAAGAAAAGATAACTAATGGAGTTTTGTAAGAAGTTATTGACTCTCAAAGATGAAGAAGAACTTGAATATATTTATTCTATGCTCTCAAAATGATCTTATATATTGGTTAAAAAACGTTCTAACATATAGACACCTTTTTGGAAATGTGTTATATGGAAGAAACTGTCGAAAAACACTGAAAAGACACATCAATTCGCAAATTCGAGTCATAGGCGGGCGCATGTGGTTGGCCTGTGAAGACCTGAAACCCGAACTAGAACCTGTCCAAAATTCCTCTTGAAAAAACTTCACCGGATGGCGCTGATGAGGGAAAAATTCACAGTTATTTTCATAACATTTTACCCCATTTCTAATATCATTTTGAGTGTTATTATATCATTTCGAGTCATAAATTCCTTAGATTTATCTAAGTATGTTAGTAGTAGTTATTTTATAAAATATAGTGTTTTTATGTGTTTTTATTAGTTTTTGTACCGGTTTAGTAACCGGAGTGTCGTGTCGGATTTACGTTTGGTATTTTGGTGGTTTATTGCAGAATTATAGGTTGACCAAAATCCCGAGTAATGACACGTTTTGAGGCCTAAAAGAGATATTTTTAGGGATATAAGAGTGTGCCACTAACTTAAGTGGTCAAGTGGCTCAGTGGTTAGTGGTACCACTAACGAATTATATCTTCGACGAACAAATGGCTCATTAAAACGGCATTTTCTGAAGAAGTGCCCTTAATGAAAGTTGTAGATCTTTGAAAGAGCTTTCCAAGGCATTTTGAATCACGTCAATCGGACTTCTACAACTCAAGTATCATTAAGTCAAGTGGTCAAGTGGCTAATCGATTTGATTAAGTGGTAATCGAGAAACGTCTTCGACAAATGAATGGCTCATCAAAACGACATTATCTGAAGAAGAGTCCTTCATGAAAGTTGTATATTTTCCCGAGAGATTTCCGATGCCGCTTGAATCATGTTTTTTGGAGATCCAGAACTCGAGATATGAATTTTATAAGTTATATATAATTATAATTATAATTATCACCGCACATGTTGATTGTAATCAAGGAGGTGGACCTAATCATTACACCGGACTGGTCCGGCCCTTACCCGGACTGGTCCGGCCCCTTGAATTTTGCCTATATAAGGATCAATCAGGGAGACGAGATGGGATGCACCAAATATATATATATATATATATATATATATATCCTTCTTATTTTCTTTAATTTTTTAGGTTGTATATAAGGCCTTATGCCGAAATAAATTTAGTAATAATAGTATCGTTGTAATGCTCGAGAAATTATTGGAAGTTCGGTGTTGCTGAAATCGTTGTAATATCAAGTTTTTTTTATGTAATCGAAGATATCTCCGTTATAATAGTAAGTTTGCTTTTGTTTTCTCTCATTATTGTTATATCTATATCTAGCTATTTCTTTTTTTTTGTTGTTTCTTGTTTCTTTCATTCTCGTTATATATATATATATATATATATATATATATATATATATATATATATATATATATATATATATATATATATATATATATATGTATCTCGTAGTAGTATCCATATATAGGAGATTCTCGACAAATGATTGGATTTTGGTTTTAATTTGGTTTTAATAGAATTTTGCCATATTGACAGAATCCGTTTATATGGGTAGCTAAACTTTTCATAGCCGAAATGGCGGGTTAATAAACCGTGGCCGGTTCAAACCTTAACACCGTAATCGACATACGTGAATTTTTCCAAGAACGAATTTTCGTGTCTTTTAAGTTTGTTTTCCGAACTCTACTTGATCATTTACACCCGTAAACTCGTGAACACTTATATTTTGAGCGTGCACTCCGCACCTCCAAACCCACAATAGAGTGTTTCGAGTTCACCCATCTTTGTACCAAACCCTTAATTACACAAATGGACATGGTTATACTTAAATCACCAACATTCCTCCCCCATTTAAGTGTAATCCTTGGTTTAGCTAAAAACAGTCAAAACATAACAACTCATACATCAATGATAATATCACGAAGATTGAATTACCACCTAGTAATATTACACATTTCAAATATCCGAGTATCGGGGTGTGTCTAAGCATTGAACCCCTTTACACATTTTGAATACATGAAGATAATATACACATGAATTAAGATAACTCCAAAAGTTTATTCTTGACACTAATTAAACGGAGCCTTGCGTCCATATCCATTCTTGAGCATACAGAAAGCCAACCCTAGAACTTCCTTGAAGCGGCCAAACTTCATACTCATATAGGTGAGCCTTTTATTGATCGTGCACCTGCAATAGCACTTTGTCAAAAGACTCATTAAGAAGAATATCTTCAACCTAATCTTGCAGGTCATAGCACATACCTTCGGGACAATATCATGTGCTCAAATCTAAGATAATAGGCTTTCCACATTGAATTCCGCCTCTAACATTGTATTAGAGGGGAATTGGGTATCCTATCACCAAGATTTATATGGGTTGTAAACCCATCCCGATTACCGACTTTTGTACCAAGTCTCTAGCCAATCCTTTAGTTAAGTGATCGGCTAAATTATGTTGAGATCTCACAAAAACAACCGAAATCACCCCATGAGTAATCAACTCACGTACCGCGCTATGTCTAACGCCCAGGTGTCGCGACTTACCATTATACACTTGACTATATGCTTTAGACAAGGTAGATGCACTATCACAATGGATAGAAATGGGTGATATTGGTTTTGGCCATAATGGAATTTCATAGATCAAATTCCTAAGCCACTCCGCCTCTTTTCCGGCTGCTGCTAAGGCAACAAATTCTGACTCCATAGTCGAGCCAGTAATACATGTTTGCTTTTTGGAAGCCCATGAAATGGCACCTCCTCCAAGTAAAAACACCCAACCACTAGTAGAAGAATGATCATCTACATTGGATATCCAACTAGCATCTGAGTATCCTTCTATTACTGAAGGATGTCCAACATAAGTCAAGCCAAAATCCTTGGTCAACTTAAGATACCTTAGTACACGAGTTACCGCACGCCAATAATGACTACTCGGATTACTCGTAAACCTGCTTAGCTTTCCAACCGCATAAGCATTATCCGGACGTGTGCTAGTCATAGCATACATCAAACATCCTATCACCCGAGAATACTCAAGTTGTAATATCGGATTTCCCGTATTAGGCATGAGTTTCTCATTAGGATCCATGGGAGTATTAGCTGGAGTAGAATTTTCACAATTGAATTTCTTTAACACTTTCTCAATATAATGAGATTGTGTCAAAGAGATCCCTTTATCACTCCGTTTTATCTTGATTCCAAGAATCACATCCGCCTCCCCCATGTCTTTCATAGAGAAACTTGATGACAAAAATGCCTCACAAAGGTCAACTTGTTCTTGGTTAGTTCCAAAAATTAACATGTCATCAACATATAAGCAAATCATCACACCATTACCGGTATTGTCAAACTTGCTATATACACACTTGTCTGATTGGTTAAGCTTAAAACCATTAGACAAGACAACCTCATCAAATTTATGATGCCATTGTTTAGGCGCTTGTTTAAGCCCGTACAATGATTTAACAAGCTTACACACCTTATGCTCATTACCAGGCATAACAAATCCCTCCGGTTGTTTCATATATATTTCTTCTTCCAAATCTCCATTTAAGAAAGCTGTTTTAACATCCATTTGATGGATTACCAGATTGTTAATAGCAGCTAAGGCAATCAACAATCTAATTGTGGAGATTCTAGCAACCGGTGCATAGGTGTCAAAATAATCAATACCTTCCTTTTGCCTAAAGCCTTGAATTACCAATCTGGCTTTATACCTGTCGATAGTACCGTCAACTTTCATCTTTCTTTTAAATATCCACTTGCAACCCAAAGGTTTGCAACCACGCGGAAGATCCGCAAGAATCCACGTGTTGTTTCCCATTATGGAATCCATCTCATCATTGACGGCTTCTTTCCAAAATGACACGTCTCGAGACTCCATAGCCTCCTTAAACGTCTTAGGATCCTCATTAATATTATAACAATATGAATATTGGAATCCTACTTCATCTCTTGTTCCTTCCACCAAATAAGTTTGATAGTCGGGTCCAAAAGACTTTGGTTTCCTAGCCCTTTTGCTTCTACGAAGCTCTAAAGGCTCATCTTGAGAATCAATACCATTGTTGTTCTCGACTCCAACAATAGTAGGAGTGATATCTTTCGGCCTCGGTATAAAAGTAAACCGATGTTCATCAAAGATGGCATCCCTTGACTCAATCACGTAATGAACAAAGAATCGAATCATTAGGCTCTATAACATAGAACCTATAAGCTTTGGAATGCAAAGCATATCCAATAAATATACAATCAATGCCTCTTTCACCCAAGGTTTTAATCTTAGGCACGGTAAGTCTTACAACAGCCCTACAACCCCAAACTCGTAGATAATTCAAGTTTGGCTTCTTTTAGAACCAAAGTTCATATGGGGTAATAGGATTCCTTTTATTAGGAATTCTATTCAGCAAATAACAAGCCGTCAACATGGCTTCTCCCCAAAATCCCTCACTCAAACCAGAGTAAGATAACATGGAATTAACCATCTCTTTAAGAGTACGGTTTTTCCTTTCCGCTATGCCATTTTGTTGTGGCGTATACGGCGCTGTAACCTCATGTATTATACTACATGACCCGAAAAAGGTTGGATCAAAATATTCACCACCTCGATCGGTACGCAACCTTTTTATTTTAAAGGTTAATTGTAATTCTACCTCATTTTTATAGATTTTAAATTTATCTATTGCCTCGTCTTTAGAATGAAGTAAAAATACATAACAAAACCGTGTGCAGTCGTCTATAAATGTTACTACATATCTTTTATTACCAAAAGAAGGCGTTGAACAGAAATCACACAGATCACTATGAATAAGTTCTAAAATGGAAGACGACCTTTCAACACTATGAAAAGGTTGTCTCACAATTTTATTTAACATACAAGTATTACACTTATTCATATCCATGTCAAAAGATGGAATTAACTCATTTTTAGACATTATCAACATACGTTTATAATGAACATGTCCCAACCGAGCATGCCACAAAACATAACTATTAACATCATGAATTGCAACAACATTATTTACAACATCATGCTGAATATTTTTTAAACATACCATTACATAAGTAACCAAATCCAATAAATACACCACACTTACTTAAAATGTACTTATCCGACTCATACACTTGTTTATAACCTTCTTTACATAACAAACTGCCAGAAACCAAGTTTTTCCGTATACACGGAGCATGCAACACATGTTTTAAAATAATATCTTTTCCAGAACTAAAAGATAAAACAACACTTCCAATTCCAACTATGGCAGCCTGATAACGGAAAAATTCACCGTTATTTTTATAACTTTTCAACCCGTTTCTGATATCATTTTGAGTATTTTTATATCAGTTCGAGTCATTAATTCCTATGTTTCATCTAAATATGTTAGTAGTAGTTATTATATAAAATATCGTATTTTTATCGTGTTTTTACTAGTTTTTGTACCGGTTTAGTAACCGGAGTGTCGTGTCGGATTTACGTTTGGTATTTTGGTGGTTCATTGCAGGATTATACATTGACCAAGATTCCACGTAACGACATGTTTTGAGTCTAAAAGATGTGTTTAGAGGATTAGAAGAAGATGCCACAAGCTTACGAGTTCAAATGGATCAAATTATCTTACATACTTAAAAGCAAAACCTGTTTCGACGGAGATTTGACCCAGCTTATAGGCATTTTCGGGGGATGACTTCTTAATGAAAGTTGTAGATCTTCACATAAGGTTTCCAACGCACTTTGAATCACGTCAATTGGAGGTCTACAACTCAAATAGTAGTCAAGTGACTAACCGATTCGGATTAGTAAAAATCCCGAAATATCTTCGTAATACGAATGGCTCATCAAAACGATATTTTCTGAAGAAGTTTCCTTAATAAAAGTTGTATATCTTCAAGAAAACTTTCCAATGGGTTTTGAATCAAGTCAATCGGACTTCTACAACTCAAATGGTGGTCAAGTGGCTAATCGATTCGTATCAGTGAAAATCCCGAAAACGACACGTAATGGGAATGGCCCATCAAAAAGGCGTTTTCTGAAGAAGTGTCCTTCATGAAAGTTGAAGAATTTTCCGAGAGCTTAATTTTGACGTTTGAATCATAATTTTTGGAGGTCTACAACTCAAGATATGAATTTTAGAAGTTTTATTACAAATAAATACACAATCGAAGGATCCAGAATCATGGTGAGTCATCTGTGATGATGATACCCGGCCTGGTCCGGCTCTTTCCCGGCCCGGTCCGGCCTCAAACTTTGCCTATATATACAGAGCCTTCAGGATCAAGAACGATGCCCCTCTTCTCCTCTTCTTCTCATCTTTCTTCCGTCTATTTTTTTATTGTCTTGGGGGGGCCTATATGTAGTAATATATGTCGTTATAATGTTGGTGTAATAACCCGACTAGTTATCATTTTAATATAATTTCGTTTCCGTTTTTATTGCTTTATTTTATTTTATGCAATTAGTATAAATATATATATATATATATATATATATATATATATATATATATATATATACGTATACTATATATATATCTATATCTATATATATCTATATATACATCTATACGTATATCTATATAGCTGTAGTTATCTTTTTCGTTTGTTTTCTTTCGTTTTGTTATTTTCGTTGTTATTTTCGTTAATATGAGTAGTTAAACTCAACATAGCCGAATTATGTGAAAACGGGTAAAATCAACCATCGGGAAACGAGATGGGAGTTGTGTGTGCTTAATTAAACGTTCGTATGATAAACTCATGTTTTAAAACCCGTTTTGATCATTTTAGTGGCTTTGAATAAAATTGACAACTTTGTTCACGGTTACATCAAGCTTATAAATGTATTTTGCGGTGAGATGTGAGATATGGATATCACTAATCATAGTCCTGATTGTTAGATTGACAATCTAAGTGACGTATCCGGACTATGCCTAAGTGAAATTCTTATTTTTACGAGATGTGCGAAACATGTTTTAAAATCACTAAACCATAGTCTTAATCGTTAGATTGGCAACCTAAGTGATACGTTAAAATTATGTTTTTGTGAGGTTTTTCAACGGCTTTTTATTCCGGTCAACCATGTTAGGTGAGTTAGCTTTCTAAAGGGAGAGTTAATAAACCTAGTGTGGGGGTTAAGTGAGAGCTGTTCAGATCTTAACGCAAGAATAAAGAGTTGACACCCGTGAATGTCATATAAACTGAATCAGATAAAACACACTCCTTATCAAGTTTTTTTTCCTGTGGGGAGATAACCTGTTGGATCATGGCTCGGCTATGCTTTTTCATCTCGTTAGAATAATCTTTATTTTTCGCATTAGTATAAACACTCCACTTAAAACTTTGATCGCCTAGACTAAGAATCACGTTCGCTTTGGTACTCACAACCACATTTCTCTTGGGACGACCTCGTACTCCTGTAGCTATCCTAGCAATCGACCTGGTACTCTGCCAGTTAGAGAGTTAGTTTACCCACAGTTACGAGTCTTTATAAATGTATTTTTAGTGGGTGAATTTTTCGCTCATCAAAAAATTGGCGCCGTTGCCGGGGACCAATATTTTTGAGGGGTAAATTTTAGCTCATCAAAAATTGGCGCCGTTGCCGGGGACCAATATTTTTGAGGGGTAAATTTTAGCTCATCAAAAATTGGCGCCGTTGCCGGGGACCAATATTTTTTAGGGGTAAATTTTAGCTCATCAAAAATTGGCGCCGTTGCCGGGGAAATGTGTGATATTGTTGTGATATCTTGTAAGTGAACCGAAGGCTTGGGCCTAGGTTTTTATTTTCTTGTTTTATTTAGATGTCGACAAAGAAGCTATGGATGCTGAAGTGATATTGTCCTGAACTCGGTTTGAATACGACTTTGGTACTTAGCCTCTTCGGAGGGTGATATCTTGTAAGTCTGGCTAAAACTGGGGATTAGGGCCTTCGGCAACCATAACTTTTTGAGGGGTCTAAATATCGTGTGTTTACGGAAAAAAAAAAAAAAAAAAAAAAAAAAAAAAAAAAAAAAATTATTGTTTTATTGTTGTTTTCTGAGATCTTGCTGATTAAGCTTAAATGGATGGATTTTTCAATCAAAACTACTCAGCTGAACAACAATACCCCTACCAACCTTATCAACAACAGTTCGTGCCTCAGCCTCAATATCAACAACGAAATAACCAAGGTTCATGGGATTATCGGTGCTCTAATGCATACCGGGATCATAATTTTGGTTATTCGAGTTATGAGCCACAACATTACGAGGGTTACCCGAACCCTAATGCCTATCGGGATTACGGTGTTCATACTCGGCACGTTGATAGCTTTAACCATATTCACCATCCGATCGTTGTACCGGAATGGCAAGAAGACTACTACTCACCTCCGATGAATCAAAGTCAATATGATCGCTTTTCCCCATGCCACAAGAAGACTTCACCGACGAACAAATGGAGCTACTAGAACGATTGA
The DNA here is from genome assembly GCA_036785695.1 of Gentiana straminea. Classification (NCBI taxonomy): domain Eukaryota; kingdom Viridiplantae; phylum Streptophyta; class Magnoliopsida; order Gentianales; family Gentianaceae; genus Gentiana; species Gentiana straminea. The sequence continues at coordinate 6,401,981 of JAVUPR010000497.1, read as the reverse complement.
ACCGAGCCCGGAAGAGCGATTGTTGGACATGCGGGAGTTCAAGGTAAGTACGACTCCGCTATAAGAAATCTTCAAGACAAGGTGGGGCAATTGATTGAATTAGTGAGGTATGTGAAAGAGGCAGAGACAAGTGCAATAGAGGTGGTTAGGGATGAAAATGTTATCACTGAAAAAGTTCAGGGTGAGACTGAGGTTGATAATTCAGTTTGCGAAGAAAAAGTGCAAGATTTAGAGATGACAGAGTTAGAGGAGCGAGAGAGTGATCGGCCATCTTTGGTAGGACCACCGGGAGAGTTGGTAATATTTGATATGACAGTCCCGGATTATTACATTCGTCCACTCTGTGAGGATGAATTTTCCGCGGTCCAATTTGTATACTCCCAGATGGATGAGCTTTATGGTGATTTTCAAAAGAAGATGGTTCGACAGTGATAAAAGAAGATTCTCTGGCTGGGAGGAGATAACATCGAGGGCCAAACGAGGTACGTTTCTAGACAATTTAATTTTGATGGTTCTCGCCTTGTTAATTTTTCTTAAGCTATTGATCTTCTTAAGTTCGGATTTTGGTTGATTGAGTCTGTATAGAGTCACCCTGTCGAGCAAACGACGTTAAACAAAAGCGCTACCGGGAGGCAGCCCGATAATAATAATAAAGATAGTTTGAATAAGCCTAGTCTTAATGAAATGTAGAATCTGTATGAAAGATGAACACAAAGCACAACCAAGTCTCAGGATGAATGTTTGAATTTCATTAAGAGGGAATGATTAGGTGGTTATCCGAAAATCCCGATGGAGAAAAAGATAAAAATTCAAATGTATCATTTCTTGGACTTAGGTTATTGAATCCTTGAGGATCTGGGTATAAAAGACTCAATACTCTTTCACACATTTCATTTTATGATCTAGTCTGTTTCAAATTTCTGGTCGTTGTAGTATAGTGGTGAGTATTCCCGCCTTAATAAAATTGTGTGCAATAAAAAATGAAACTAGGAATAGCTGACATGACTACGATATATGATTATGTGATACTCTCTATGATACGTATATGCTTAGATGTTCGTGCTTTACCGGTATGGCTATTTTTCCATCTAAAGCTATTATATTGCCTATCGAATTTTCGACGTGACGGGGCCATTATCTCATTATTCCCATATCCCCGTTCAATATTTTGGCACGAGGACCATGTCCCGTGTTGGCTTTGTTTTGGTTGTTTTGGTACGGGGATTCGGGATGTGCTTTCTCATGGCTGTTACGGGATTCGATAGCATCTTTCTGCTTGGTCTATGAGCTAAGTCTTCCTCTCTATCTCATTTACACTCGAGAATAATGCAAAATCGTAAGTGGGGGTAGAGTCGTGGTTGGTCTAGAAATGGCGGTAAGTGTTTAAACCCTTAGTTTTTGATCTTTTTCAAACATTATTTAGTTGATTAAAATAATTTGTATAAGGTATATATTTCATGGATTTAAAGATGTAATGATCAATTTGATATGTATAACTAATTTGAACCGTAAGTGCATTTTAACCCCAAATTTATTTGTGTAACATGAATTCCTTCACGTAAGCCTTTGATATTGAAGCGAAAATTTTAAATCCGTATCCATTCGGTATTCCGAGTGGGTTTATCCTAGAGATAGTAGTAACTTAGTACCTAACTTCGAACATGTACTTGTGAATATCGAAGGTTTGAATGTGATAGAAAGAATGTCAAAATAAGATAAACTATATGTCGGTTGTAGCTACCAATGATTTGAGTGCAGTAGGGGGTTATCACGAAACGTCCTATATCACTATGAGGTTTAAAAGCTCCCGACTGCCTGATGATAGTAGTCCAGCTAGGGTGTTATCATGAAACATCCTATTGCTGGGAATGAGGGCATATGCTACAAATAATAATAAAAAAAAAAGAAAAAAAAAGAAGAAGAGTTAGATGGGTATTAATGTATTCGATCTCACCTCATGACGCCTGAAAGATAGTCGATTTTAGCAATGAGTTCGGATATGTTAATATTCTATGAAAAAAAAGAGAAAAAAAAAAGAAAAGAAAAAAAAGAGAGTTATCTTCTAACTATCCCCAGTATAAACTGAATGATATGCTTTAGGGATTATCCTAATAAGTACACGGGAGGACGTTGTGTGGAATTGTTACTACCTATACCTAGGAAAGTCATTAGGACTGTCTGAGTGGATATTTGTGCGTTTGCTTGATTTATTCAAGAGAGGATAGTGGAAATTGAAAAGGCTTGTCACACACACACTCTGTTATACATTTATATTAAGGTTAACGTGTGGTTATGATTCGATTGGTTACATGATCCGGTTGGCCTTTATATTTTACATCTTCATGAATTTTTCCTCATTCATTTTATTTTATCGCTTGTTTTGTTCGAGGACGACCAAAAGCTAAGTGGGGGGTTGTGATAACGGAAAAATTCACCGTTATTTTTATAACTTTTCAACCCGTTTCTGATATCATTTTGAGTATTTTTATATCAGTTCGAGTCATTAATTCCTATGTTTCATCTAAATATGTTAGTAGTAGTTATTATATAAAATATCGTATTTTTATCGTGTTTTTACTAGTTTTTGTACTGGTTTAGTAACCGGAGTGTCGTGTCGGATTTACGTTTGGTATTTTGGTGGTTCATTGCAGGATTATACATTGACCAAGATTCCACGTAACGACATGTTTTGAGTGTAAAAGATGTGTTTAGAGGATTAGAAGAAGATGCCACAAGCTTACGAGTTCAAATGGATCAAATTATCTTACATACTTAAAACCAAAACCTGTTTCGACGGAGATTTGACCCAGCTTATAGGCATTTTCAGGGGATGACTTCTTAATGAAAGTTGTAGATCTTCACATAAGGTTTCCAACGCACTTTGAATCACATCAATTGGAGGTCTACAACTCAAATAGTAGTCAAGTGACTAACCGATTCGGATTAGTAAAAATCCCGAAATATCTTCGTAATACGAATGGCTCATCAAAACGACATTTTCTGAAGAAGTTTCCTTAATAAAAGTTGTATATCTTCAAGAAAGCTTTCCAATGGGTTTTGAATCAAGTCAATCGGACTTCTACAACTCAAATGGTGGTCAAGTGGCTAATCGATTCGTATCAGTGAAAATCCCGAAAACGACACGTAATGGGAATGGCCCATCAAAAAGGCGTTTTCTGAAGAAGTGTCCTTCATGAAAGTTGAAGAATTTTCCGAGAGCTTAATTTTGACGTTTGAATCATAATTTTTGGAGGTCTACAACTCAAGATATGAATTTTAGAAGTTTTATTACAAATAAATACACAATCGAAGATCCAGAATCATGGTGAGTCATCTGTGATGATGATACCCGGCCTGGTCCGGCTCTTTCCCGGCCCGGTCCGGCCTCAAACTTTGCCTATATATACGAGCCTTCAGGATCAAGAACGATGCCCCTCTTCTCCTCTTCTTCTCATCTTTCTTCCGTCTATTTTTTTTATTGTCTTGGGGGGGCCTATAAGTAGTAATATATGTCGTTATAATGTCGGTGTAATAACCCGACTAGTTATCATTTTAATATAATTTCGTTTCCGTTTTTATTGCTTTCTTTTATTTTATGCAATTAGTATAAAAATATATATATATATATATATATACGTATACTATATATATATCTATATCTATATATATCTATATATACATCTATACGTATATCTATATAGCTGTAGTTATCTTTTTCGTTTTGTTTTCTTTCGTTTTGTTATTTTCGTTGTTATTTTCGTTAATATGAGTAGTTAAACTCAACATAGCCGAATTATGTGAAAACGGGTAAAATCAACCCTCGGGAAACGAGATGGGAGTTGTGTGTGCTTAATTAAACGTTCGTATGATAAACTCATGTTTTAAAACCCGTTTTGATCATTTTAGTGGCTTTGAATAAAATTGACAACTTTGTTCACGGTTACATCGAGCTTATAAATGTATTTTGCGGTGAGATGTGAGATATGGATATCACTAATCATAGTCCTGATTGTTAGATTGACAATCTAAGTGACGATCCGGACTATGCCTAAGTGAAATTCTTATTTTTACGAGATGTGCGAAACATGTTTTAAAATCACTAAACCATAGTCTTAATCGTTAGATTGGCAACCTAAGTGATACGTTAAAATTATGTTTTTGTGAGGTTTTTCAACGGCTTTTTATTCCGGTCAACCATGTTAGGTGAGTTAGCTTTCTAAAGGGAGAGTTAATAAACCTAGTGTGGGGGTTAAGTGAGAGCCGTTCGAGATCTTAACGCAAGAATAAAGAGTTGACACCCGTGAATGTCATATAAACCGAATCGATAAAACACACTTTATCAAGTTTTTTTCCCGTGGGGAGATAACCTGTTGGATCATGGCTCGGCTATGCTTTTTAATCTCGTTAGAATAATCTTTATTTTTCGCATTAGTATAAACACTCCACTTAAAACTTTGATCGCCTAGACTAAGAATCACATTCGCTTTGGTACTCACAACCACATTTCTCTTAGGACGACCTCGTACTCCTGTAGCTATCCTAGCAATCGACCTGGTACTCTGCCAGTTAGAGAGTTAGTTTACCCACAGTTACGAGTCTTTATAAATGTATTTTTAGTGGGTGAATTTTTCGCTCATCAAAAAATTGGCGCCGTTGCCGGGGACCAATATTTTTGAGGGGTAAATTTTAGCTCATCAAAAATTGGCGCCGTTGCCGGGGACCAATATTTTTGAGGGGTAAATTTTAGCTCATCAAAAATTGGCGCCGTTGCCGGGGACCAATATTTTTGAGGGGTAAATTTTAGCTCATCACAGCCCTTGACTCGTTTCCCATAAGTAGCATGGATCCATCGATCATAGGTTCATAGTTTTTAAACCAGCTTCGATCCTTGCAAACGTGTCTCGTTGCACCCGAGTCAATCCACCAAGCAACATCATCATCCTGCATATAAAATGCCTCAGAAATTAGTGGTACAAAATTCACATTGGAATTAAATCCACAAGTAACATTCTGACCTTGATGTTTAGGAGCACCTTGGTCCTTAGACCCTTGCCCCGAACTGTTGTTTGGTCCTTTCTTTCTTACTCGACAATCAACCCTGAAATGTCCAGTTTTTCCGCAATTCCAACAAGCACCTTTCGGTTTTTTGTTGGTATCTTTGCCATTGTTTTTGAAAGACTTTTTCTTATCTTTTCCTTTGTTCTTATACGAACATTCACCGGCTTCCATCATATTGATAGAGGTCGAATCCATTACCTCTTTACCCTTGGTTTTACTGCCTCTTGCGCCCTTAGAGATTCTTCTATACGCAAGTGACTACCAAGTTCTACCAGAGATAATTCTTCCTTTTTGTGCTTTAACATGTTAAAATCTTTCCATGATGGTGGTAATTTATCTATAATCCTTGACACCGAAATACACTCATCCATTTCCATTTTATGTTGTGCAAACTGACCCAAAATGCGTAGTAATTCATTATATTGTTCCATTACCGACCTTGAATCTACCATGTTATATTTCATGAAATTACCAACCAAGAACTTTTTACTAGAGGCATCTTCATTCATGTATTTAGACTCTAGTGAATCCCAAAGTTCTTTTGCAGACTCAACATTTTGATAAATGTCAAACAATGAATCAGACATACCGTTTAGAATGTGACCTCTACAGATGTAGTCATCATTCTCCCATTTGTTCTTCCTCCTCAGCCCCTCCAAAGGTGGTCCGTCATCCATCACTTCAGGCATCGGTGTACTCAACACATACACAACTTTCAATGTTGTTAGCAGAAAATGCATCTTCCTTTGCCATCTTCTAAAATTAACACCTTCAAACTTTTCCAACTTACCAAAGTTTGCAGTCATCTCCTTGACACTTGACATTGCAAAAATTCTGAAATAACTTTTGTAGATTGTTGTATAATATAGGTATTCAAGGGAACAACAATGTCAACAAAAACGCAGGAACTCAGATAAACTTGATATGACGTAGAATCGTGTAGAACACTTTCCTAGAAAAGTTATTCGACCCTTATACGATGCCCCGGGTTTCACGAATACTCTTGTGAGATAAGACTACGTTTCCCTTCTCTTTTTGGCACCAAAAGAAAATATTACTAATGGAGTTTTGTAAGAAGTTATTGACTCTCAAAGATGAAGAAGAACTTGAATATATTTATTCTATGCTCTCAAAATGATCTTAAATATTGGTTAAAAAACGTTCTAACATATAGACACCTTCTTTGAAAGGTGTTATATGGAAGAAACTGTCGAAAAACACTGAAAAGACACATCAATTCGCAAATTCGAGTCACAGGCGGGCACCTGTGGTTGGCCAGTGAAGACCTGAAACCCGAACTAGAACCTGTCCAAAATTCCTCTTGAAAAAACTTCATAGGTCCGGGTGGTGGCTCGTGACACAGTCGGCGCCCGTGGTCGGCTCGTGACACAGTTGGCGCCCGTGGCCGGCTCGTGACACGCTTTTCCAAGAACGAATTTTCGTGTCTTTTTAAGTTTGTTTTCCGAACTCTACTTGATCATTTACACCCGTAAACTCGTAAACACTTATATCAGCTTGCACTCCGCACCTCCAAAACCTCAATAGAGTGTTTCGAGTTCACCCATCTTTGTACCAAACCCTTAATTACACAAATGGACATGGTTATACTTAAATCACCAACAATAACTAGAGATGATCATATACATAATACAGGTGGACCGGCCAGCTATCTAGATAAGTATGGCGGACAGCGGACTCGTTCGTAGGTCGGACTTATATTTGCCTTGGCTTGATATCAGTTTGACCATATGGGTAGAAATCACACGGAGTGGAAGGGTCCGGCTTACGGCCAGCGGACAGGATCCAGCTTACAGATTGCGGACATGACCCGGCTTACGAACGGCGGGTTGGATCCGGCCTATGATTTGTGGATTAAGGGAAAGGAGGCCCAAGAACTATTATTGGGTTATGAAAATAGGCACAATCTAGGTGGACAGTGCCCCAATCCAGTTCGGGTATATCAAAATAAAATTAAATGCCAGAAAAAGCAAATCAAAAGAAAAATATGAAGGCGGGAGGGATCAAATCCGGTGGGTTATTCGATACGGGAATCATGCTAAGCACAACCATTGCAAATCTCCATCTTGAGAAGTCTACACGGCCCTTGCATTAGTAAGAAAAAAAGTGAATTGAGTAGTATTCAGTTTTCAAATCCTTCCTGACCCAAAGTTGAGTTTTCACTAGTAAAGTTAATATAAATATAAGCAAGAGATGAAAATCATGTCGTTAGTCAAGTTGAGATGATGAGACAAGCATAATTTGATTCTTTTACGACTTTACATGACAAGTTATCGCACACATACATCAACTGTATTATGAGATATTGCCTAATACGTTACTTATCGATTCTAGTTGACTTACATCTTGTCTTGACTTCATGAGCTTGGTTTGTCTACGACTAGTTTATTTAGTTTCGATGTTTATATATTTCACCTTGGTTTTGCTCAGGACTATCAAAAGCTAAGAGAGCATATCTAATAATGATACTCCGTTTAATACGTTGCCGGGTTAATAATTGTACCTTACTACGAATATTTGGGCAACCACAAAAAATATGCATGAGCACGTAAATAGCACATAAAGTCAAGTTTAGTCCATAATCTAGCCAATAGCACATAATGCTAGGTCTAGTCCATAATCTAACTTATGTAGTCCCATAATCTAACTTATGTAGTCCTGCAAAGGTCCATAACAACATCAAATTCTCACTCCTATCTCCGCTAAGCACATAAGTAAAAGATAAAGAGCACAGCTTGCATAATATTTCCCCAAAACGCATAATACTACAAACTAGATGCATATTGGCGCATATACGACATAAAGCGAAAGCCCACAAGAGTCTCAAATCTTGCGGCAGCGGGACATGCCGTCATGGCCGTGAGCTCAATTTCACTCCCAGACTAATATCCTATTGTACACTTACCCAAAATATATATTAAACACATAATTATGTCCGATTAAGTGCACAATTCTAGAACAGCATGCAACCAAGACAACAACTTTAAAAATAAAGATGGACATTTTTTTTGTAAAGAAACATCATTACCTTCAAATATAAGAGTATCCACGAAGAAGAAACAAAACTAACATGATCGAATTATATGCTAAACATACACCTTAGCAAGACAGAACCAAGAAGTTAAGAAAATATAAGCCTTTTACCTTTCAAAAGAGATTCTGGAACCAGAACTACGTCAAAGATCTAATCAACTTCAAATTCCGCATTGTGGTATTAGACCTGACCGGTTCCGGGCCGGTTCCGGGTCCATGGCACGACCCTCCGGTTCCGGGTCCAAAATGGAACCGGAACCGCCGGTTCCAATTTCTAGCCGGTTCCGCCGGTTCCCGGGAACCGGCGGGTTTGGCGGTTCCCCGGTCCGGGTCCGGGTCTCGGCGGTTCCCGGGTCCAGACGATTCAGATCACGGTTCCGATTACGGTTCTGATCATGTTTCCAATTACGGTTCCAAAAAAATCAAATTTTTTTTACTAAATTTGTATAACTTACGTTAAAATTAATAATAAATTCTAATTGGTTATTAAACTATATATAATATTTAATTTCATAACTATATTTTAAAAAAAACACACGGCTTGTATATTTCATATCGATATATAATATTTAATTTCATAACTTATATTCTAGATAATTTGTAAGTAATATGATACGGACAATCTTTATGGACCCAATTAACCTATTTTATACGAATAAAAGAGTAGGGTGTAGTTTATTAATATTTTGTAACATTTAAAAAAAAATTGTTATTCAAGTTTTACGTGTTTTATATAATTTATTTTATAATTTCATAAATATAAACACTAGTATGTTGTGTATTGAATAAGTGTTACAAAAAAAATTTATTGGTTGCTAAACACTAGCATGTGCTATTCCTTGTCATAATAATTTAATAGTAGTAGTATTTGAATAGTCAGAGTGTCACAATATATTTCGGCCAAAAAGTAATAGTAAAAAGCAATATATTAGTATGTTGTGACACTAGTGTCACAATATATTTTTAATCAAAGATAGACTTTCCAACATTTTATCATTAATTAACAATACTATTTATAAATAAAAGAATTGCTAAGAAAATAAATGATGGATACCGATTATTCTACGTAACGGTTACATTGATAAAAAAAAATTATTCAAAAATTTTGAAATAATATACGTTGGATTCAAGGTGGTCCAACTTGGAGAAAAGAAAAAGAAAAAAAAAACAGGAAAAAAAAAAAAACATAAAACCGCCGGTTCGGGTCCTCCGGGCCGGTTCGGGCCGGTTCGACCCCGGTTTTCCGACCGGGCCGAGCCGGGCCGGGTCCGGTGGAACTTAGAACTGGGTTGGACCCGTGGAACCGCCGGTTCCTAGACCCATGGACCCGCCGGACCCATGGAACCGCCGGTTCGAAACCGGAAACCGCCGGGTCCGACCCGGATTTGGACCCGAAACCGCCCAGGTCTATGTGGTATGCAAAACAAGCACATAACCAATCAACATAGCTGTTGTAACTTCCCGGATCTCGTGGCAGCTGGAAAGGTGCTCACGGCCGTGAGAAAAGATTTACGGTTAGAGAACGAATTGTGGATTTTTTTATTCGATAATTCACAAGATCGGTCATTCATACTTAAAGCCAAAGAAATCTTTTAAAAGTCCGAAAAAAAAAAATATAAATGTTTATCCAATGTTAGATCGAGATCATGCACATGAAGTTTGAATCTCATTCAAAAAAAATAGGACTTCAAAAAACATGACGAAGAATCAAACATGTGACATATTCAAGCATTTTTAAGACACTAATCATGCGGGTCAAGCCGGTGGGATTAATGTAAAGTAGTAGTTTATAGTCACTTGCTTTACTCTTTGACATATTGAAAATTCAGCATGCGACTTTCAATGGAACCTTATTCCTCTTTGAATCAATTGGTAGTAGAATTATGATATTTGACAGACTGATTCTTCTCCATGAGAGACGTTGAAAGTCAAGTACTGCGTTCTCTTTATACTCTAAACCTTTTTTTTTGGTAGGTAAATTTTGACACACGCGTTCTATTTGCTCACCTATATCTCTCGACTGAATTTCCTTCCTATCCCTCCTGTTAAGGATTGCGTTGTTTTTTTTTTTTAAATTATTGCTTCTTTTTGTGCCAAATTTTGTAACTTTATTTCATATTCTTATCATCTCGAAACTTTGATCGAGTTATTTGTGATTTCTTCAAGAAGCTTTTTGATTGGTCTGCTGGGCTGCTCTCATTTTGCCTCCATTTTTTTAGGGGGAAGATTTACCCTACTTTACCAAGAAGTGACTGGGTAATTGGATTCAGACTATTGGGTGATTGTGACTCATTTCTGCTTTTTTATCAAGAGAAAGATATAAACTTTCAGGGATCGTTCTTGAGGAACTGTCACCTTCCAATTCCCAATACTTTTGAATTATTATTATACAGTGTTATAGAAAGTGTTTGGTGTTGTGATGGATGGATCAAATGTCGGAGCAACTGCAACTGCAACTGCAACTGCAACTGCACCAGCACCTTTTGTTACAAAGACTTATGAAATGGTGGAAGATCCTTTGACAAATTCAATTGTTGGTTGGAGTCATAATGGGCGTAGCTTCATTGTGTGGAATCCCATGGATTTCGCTAGAGATTTGCTGCCCCGGTATTTCAAGCACAATAATTTTTCTAGCTTTGTCAGACAGCTGAATACATATGTAAGCCCACAGACCTATTTCTGCACTTGGCTTCACTGTTCCATCGTTTCTTGTTGTTGTTTGATAAAGCTTTCTACTGCCATTGTTACCCCTCTTGTCATAGAATTGAAAACTTTTTGTGTTCTTATTATACAGGGTTTTAAAAAGATTGATCCAGAGCAATGGGAGTTTGCAAACGAGGAGTTCTTGAGAGGACAAAGACATATTCTGAAGAATATCTACAGGCGCAAGCCTATCTACAGCCATTCTGCACAGGGGAACTCTGCTCTTCCCTTGGGTGATCAAGAACGACAGGAATTTGAAGAGGAAATAAGAAGAATGAAACAGGAGAATAGGTTGTTGCAGTCAGAGCTTGAGAGACGCAAACACGAGAATCAGGAATTCTCTTCTGAAATGGTTACTTTAGGGAAATGTGTTAAAGATATAGACCACAGACAGAGATGTTTGATGACGTTTTTGGCTCAATCTTTGCAAAAAACTGGGTTTAATTCTGGTCTTATGCAGCACTTGGATAACAAGCACAAAAGGAGAAGGTTGTCTGTATCCAGTCATGACTTGTATGATGTGTCCAACAAGAAGAAAGACAACTTGTGACTTGCAAAGAATTGGATCTGGATCTTATCGATGAATTGGAATCATCCATAAATTACGTGGAGAGCTTCATGCTTGGTATATGTGAAGCCTCTGTGGAAGAAAGACTTGATTTTGATCTACTCCCAGAGTGCCAAAATGTCATTTCAATGGAAATAGCAGCAGTTGTAGGAGATCCTGATGTGCATATCCCACCATGCCTTTCCACTTCTCGTGATTCATCAACATCAAGTGAATTTGATCCGTCTCCTGTATTGGCTGATTCTGTAAATATTGGTAATACAGAATCAAGGCACATGTCCTCAGGAATTGACATGAATACTACTACTACAGGCCCTGGGATTATCCTGGATGCCGATGCACCAAAGGACCAATTAGTTGGGCAACAATCTGCCCCTGTATCTGCATGTGGTGGGGCTAATGATGTATTTTGGCAGCAGTTCTTTTTAGACACACCGCGTTCCATGGACATGCAGGAGGTTCAATCAGAGAGAAGAGGTACAGAGGCAAAGAAAACTGACAATAGATTTGCAGATGTTGGCATACATTGGTGGAACAAGAGTAACTTGAATAGCCCCATCAAACAAATGGGTCATCTTACTCCTGTTGGGAAAACCTGATGGTTGCTGGAATCCTTAATGATCTGCTTATTCATTAGGTGTTTCTTTTTAAATGAAGAGTTGACGAGTTTTCGTTTCAGTACAGAGAAAAGAAGAAAGAAGAGTTCATGAGGTAATGGAATACCTTAGCTAATTGTATATTGAGCATTCAAGTATGCATTTTTTTCCTGTCCTTTTTGTACTTTTTAAGTTTTCTTCTTGTATAGTTATGGGTTTAGTGGTGTGCCCATTTGTCTTTTAGTCTTCCTCTTTTGTAAGATATTAGCTTCCTGCAGATTGGTTTAATGAGAATGATATTATCAGCTTTTTGAGCTTTTGTTCATGTGAACCTTAAAAGCCACTATAAAGAAGCTACTGTTTCTGTAAGATGGATAATCATAAGAAGAAGTTACAAGGTAAATTGCCAATTATGCCTCTTATTTCCAGTAAATGATCTCATCAAAATCGTATTAGACAAGAATAAAAAAAAGGACTCTTAAGAGTGTCTGATGGCCTATTTTTCTTTCTGGTCACTAAAAAGCTTTATGTGATCTTGTAAAACCAAACAGGGGCCACTAGTTTGGTGCATTTAAGCATCATGCCAATGCACAGTCCGGAGGGACAGGCCTGTTCAGACCATATGCGCGACGAAAATCCATGACATGGATAAAAGAAGAATTTGTACACCATCCTAAAGGGCTAATTACAAAGAAATGATTTGGGATACAATGTCAGTGAGTATTTCTGATCATCTGGGACCAGATAGAACTACAGCAGATAATCGAGTGCCTGCTTCTGATTCAATTTGTGGCCAGTACTCAATAGAGACTTCCTCAGTGAAGAAGTTATAATCTACTTTAGTATCAACATCAACCAGACCTTCTAAGACCTTAACTACTACTGACATTGAAGGCCTATTAGTATAGTCATTTTGTAGACACCATCCTGCTATCCTCAACAGCTTCTCAACTTCTGCATCATTACACCTCATCTCTTCGTCGTCTCTATCATCAATCATATCCAAGAATAATCCTTCCACAGCCTTTTTCTTGAATAAAGTTAACAAATGCCTCCTTTCCTCCGTTTCCGATTCGTCTAGAATTTTCCGCCTACACAAGATTTCTAAGATTACAACACCAAAGCTGTATACGTCTACCTTTTCTGTTACCATTGCATATAGCCATTCAGGAGCTAGATATCCAGGTGTGCCTTTCATGGTGGTTATAACTTTGCTCTGTTCTTTGTCAATGAGCTTTGAAAGACCGAAATCAGAGATCTTAGCATTGAAGTTCTCATCTAGAAGAATGTTCTGTGGTTTTATGTCTAAATGGATTATTTTTTGTCTGCAATCTTCATGCAAATAAGCCAACCCCTTTGCTATGTCCAGCACAATTTTCTTTCTGAATTCCCAGTTAAGGGAAAACTCTTGCTTTCGCACGTAGATCCACTTATCCAGAGAGCCATTGATCATATATTCATAAACAAGAAGCCTGTGAGAATTTTCTGCACAAAAACCAATGAGCCTAACCAAATTGACATGGTGAGTGTTAGCAATAGTCTCAACCTCTGCAAGAAATGACTTCTTAATTTTGCCTACTCCATCTAGACTCTTCACTGCAATCTTTGTCCCATCTTCAAGGGATCCTTCAAATACAGTGCCATATGCTCCTTCACCAAGTTTCTTACTGAAGTTGTCTGTTGCTCTCTCCAAGTCTTCAAAAGAAAACCTTGTCGGCATTCCTGGTACGAAATCTAGATAATCCTCCTCCACTTCAGCAACGATTTTCTTCTTTTTCCTCAAAAATACTACAAAACCAACTGAAAACACCAATGCAGCAAAAGCTCCAACTGTGGAAACCACAATGACAAAAGTATGTGAATCACGAGAAGAAGTTAATTCAAGAGGTGGAGGAGGATCACTAGGTGAAGTCTGCACCTTAATGAATACTGAAGAATTGTAATATCTCTTAGAGTTGTCACTGTTAATTGAACGCAAATGGGATAACAAATAGCAATCTCCTCTAGAAGAAGTCTCACCATATCGAAAAATAGCAGCTTTACAGGAGCAATTGCCTAGACATGCTGCTTTACAGCTATTTATATCTATATCACTCATATCTGTACTAAAGGTGAAGTAGCTAACATCTTCAAGCTCAATGAAACTGTGGTATTGAACTGCATTACAATCCAAAGGAATGGTTTCGGAACAACCAAGAGAAAGACTTGCTCTGTCTACCGGTTTGAAGTAGCTTTTTGAAGTATTGCTTGGTTGAGGACAACTACACTTATTATTTGAGCAAATGCTGTTTGGTCCACAAACCAACGGATAATTACATCCGCCAATAGTGTGCGTAAAAAGATCACTCCGATGTTTCCATCCTGATTGCCAACTATACATTCTTAAATGTCCATCAGGCTCTAATCTCATGTACAGACCAGGAGAAGCAGCAGGAATACTCATAAACTTATCCGGACTACTTGGCTCTGACGAATGTATATAAAAGGCTAAGCTTCCATTTTGAAATTTGATATAGCTCGCTGCACTGTTAGTTTTTACACCAGTAACGATACGTGAATAGTAGATTTCTGGTGGGTTTGATCCAAAATATGCAAACAACCCATTATTAGTGACTGAAACAGAATACAAACCTCCTTCCCTCCAGTCGGAGATTGAAACACTTGCTGTTAGGTTCTGGCCTGCTACTAGTTTCTGTCCAAGAAGTAATGTGTCAGTTGGATTACTAAAGGATTGCCAAACAATCGAACTGCTCGTGTCAAACAGAACCAAATTGCCCATTTCTGTCAAGTTCATTCCTGCAACAGACTTTCCTGACGTGTTGGTGGACCATACTAAAGTTCCATCAACATCCCTTAATGTTAGATCACCTCCTGGTGTAAGCTGCAAGGCAGCATTGAGTTTAACCGGATGGTTTCGATTAGCTGACCAAACAACCTGTGGGAACCCCGATTTGGGAAGAATAATCTTTGAAGCATCGTCTGTTTGAACAATGAAGACTCCAAACATGTAACTGCCACATATCCCATTGCAGAAGAATCCGCAAGCAAAACTTGGGCCAGAATTGCCTCTAACAAGAATGGCTCTCACCTTAAAGCTATCACTGTAGGAAACAAGATTAGCAGCTGAACCATTATTGAACCATGTAGTTGACAGATTTGCAGTTCCATATGAACCACGATGATTTATATTAAAAAAACCGTGGGCCATGGCTAACTGCAGATAAACCACAAATATTGAAGTAGCTATCAAAACAGAATAGCATTGCAGATTCATATTCTGCAGTGTTTTTCTGGGCATTCAAGAAAATGCAAGGGGTATCAAACGATGATCTTTCATGCAGGTTAGATATAAGAAACTGACTTGGTAAGCAGCTGTTGCAACATTTTAGTGTTTGTTTGGCCTATATTTCAGTTTCCCACTAATGCAAACATGATTTGCATATATAACATACAGAAAAAGACAAACTTTTGCCACTCCATAACAGGTAGAACAAAACAAAAAAAAAAAATCAGAATTTAAACCAAAATGTCCAGCCGGATGAATATCCTCCCGTCCCGTCCCTGAACCCCATTTACAAAATCATCACACTATAGAAGACAACAGGCTGCTTTCGGCTTGATGTCCATCTGTTTCAATGTGTAGAGATTTCTGGTTAGCCTTTACCCCCATTCCAATTTGTTAAAATTTATTATAATATATCATGCAAAAATTGATGGTGTTTTCTTAGTGGAGCTTTGCGGAGAGCTTTTAATGTTCAAAAACTTTTGGCCTGCTGCTGCTGCTAGTGCTGACGCATTCTTGGAATGTTTTTTTAATAAGAAATTGAGAGTTTTTTTTTTTTTTTTTTTTTTTTTTTTTTTTTTGGAGAAGTTTTTGTAGTATTTCCGGACTCTAATTTGGCCTATAAAATTTTCGTCTGACCGGGTGGTCAAACAAGAATCATATAGTCAGAGTCTCCTCCATTTGGCAATCAAAACACAGCAAAAAATTTTTTCTCAAAAAAAAAAAAAAAAAAAAAAACTGCAATTTATTTTTATTTTTATACACAATTAGCTCAATGGGTAAGAATTAGTTATTCGTTGAATTCGAGTTGGAAAATAAATAATTATTCTGACTCAATTCGATTCTGATTTAAAGTGTTTTTCACACACAATTCGGTTATAAAACATACCTATAATTAACTCAACGAAATTTTCAACATTCTGCCTGAAACTTGATTAAATTTAAAAGGCAAAAGTGAAAATAAATAAAAACATTCTATTAAGATTTTTTTTTAGTTCCTCCGTTATATAAGAAGATTACCAAATTCAGATTACCAAATTCTATTAAAAGGAGAGACTTTTTAGAGTTAATAGAAAGAAAGAGAGACGAAAGCATTTATTATTGCAAAGGAAACGTTGGGAGGAAAAAAAGTGAAAGGGCAACACATTACATTTTGAGATCCTATATATATTCCGATTCCAATATGAGTAAAATACATGGAAAAAAATCCAAGTCAAACATCACATCACATGAAGCTGAATTGATGAGGACAAAAAGAAAGGAAAGGTTCCATATATGATCTTCATATCAATCTTTGTCCCTCCCCACTAACGTATTCACTCCACCATTTATTTTTATTTTCTCTTGTTCATTTTTAAAGGCTAAAATAAAAATAATGAGTTTGACTGAGGCAAGACAAAAACCCGAGGCTGGGATTTGCTAGCAAATTGGTAATCCCTTTAAATAAATTTTAATTAAAAAAGATTATACTGTTACATAAAACATTAGGTTTTTTTTTTTTTTTTTTTTTTTTTTTTTTTTGTTGGGGTCCTATTGGGACTCGAACCCGGAACATCCTGTAACGCCCCTTTCCCGGACACCGAGTCCTTATCCGGAAAGAGCGCTTGGCACAAATATTATCAAATAAATTCAATAATATATGTAAGCGCTTACGTCATACATCGAACCAAACGACGCGGAAGATAAAACAACTCAACAACTCGGGGAAACCAAAAGATCGAACACACGGTAATCAATGCTGTGAAAAAACTAAATCCAATAAAGAGAACTAATCATCCAACATCCAAACCCCAAAAGATCTCAAAAGAAGCTAAACCAAAAATAAGGACAACATTGTTCAAACGTGAAACAACTGTTTTAAGAAAGAAACAACTAAAAGAACTAAGTCTTCAAAAGCTTCATCTCAAACTTCATCATCAAAGAACTCATCAACCGTAGCAACCTGTTCATCTTCTTTGGGGAAAGAGAAAGACAAACAAAAGTAACGGGGTAAGTACATAAGTACTTAGCAACGCGTAGAAGATCGTATAACTATGATCTCATAAAGAAATAAAAGCAACGCCGTCTTTTATTAATTCATTTCCGTTGTTAACCCTAGCTAACTATCATATTATGTTCATAGCATAACATGAGGTTCCAAAAGGTATCTAACTTAGCTTAAGTTTGTTACATCATGAATAACAAAGGCACTACGCCTAGTAATAGGATGTACTAGGACAACTGGGTGCAACCTACTTAGAGACACGCTCTAGTAGCCCCGGGAATATCGAGTCCCGATAGTGTGATAACCGGCGGGAATGCACCGGACGCTTTATCTAGCCAATCGATTGACCGGCGTGGGTACGATCTACTTTGTCCGGTCGAGAGAACACATCGCGATATTGTACTATGCCTTACCAAGCATTGCATGATGTTTAAGATTATTAATCTAGCACATACGTTTGATTAGATGTTTAACTAGCCACCTAAGTGTTTTCAAGTAAGCTCCCTCACATCTCCTACTCTCGTACTTAGACCACTAGACACGGACAAGCCCTAGCAATTACACAGACATCGATAAACTCTAGCTTATCGAAGCACAAGGCAAATCCAAAGCTTTCGACGGTCCCACACTTGATCTTTTTAGGGAATCCATGTGGTGCCGGAACTAAACGCATCAAAAGCTAATTCAGGGCTTTGTCACGTAAGGTTATGCAGTAAATACGCTATTATGGAGCTTTAAACACATAACAAAGGAAAACGATCGAAACAAATCCCTATCCGGACGGATAAACTTTCGTCCGATACGAGAAATAGGCGTACGGATACACAACTCATCCGTACGGATGAACCAACACTCGGTCGACAGAATGGATAGGCTCGGTCGACCGAGCCTCTCTCCTGCACATATACACGTTTTTCTTGCACCACAGAGGACAGTTTTCTGCACTCTGCGTTTTCTACTCAAATTCAACCCAACTCGACTTAAACGAATTAAAACCATGAAAAACAATCATACAAATTGCTCTACCACTTTACGAAACCTTAATCATACGATAAGAAAACCACGTTACCTTAATTTGCGTGGTACAACGATCCAAACTACCAAAGCTTTGAAAAAAAGGTTAAACCTTTAACCTCCAACGTCAACGGATCTAGGGATTGTTGGTATCAAAACGATCCTCGTCTCGCGGTGATCCTTTCTCTCTTGAGACGTCTGTTGAAAAGAGCAACGGATTAGCCTTGAAAATCGAAAGCCTCTTCTCCCTCTTTTTTTTTCTCTCCTGCGCCTCTCTTTCTGCGTCCCTCCCTCTTTTTTTTTTGTCAAAAACAACTAGGTTAAAATTAGGATTAGTTTTCCTTTTATAATCCCAATTACCTAATTATTTAATTATTTTCCTTAAAAAGAAAATCCTTGTTTATCCTTTTTCTTTTCTTTTTTCGAAAATCCTTTAATTAAAAAATAACATAATATTCTGATTTTTGCTAAAAGACCGAATTGCCCTTTTTCAAAAATCGGGATATTACATTCCTCCCCCCTTAAGAGGAGTTTCGTCCTCGAAACTAGATCGTACCTGGTAGATGAGGGAACTCTGGGAACTCGTCGAACATGTCCGCTTCCACTTCCCAAGTGGCTTCCGTCGGTGCATGATTGCTCCATTGCACTAATACTAACGGGATCACTCGTCTCTTTATCATCTTCTCTTTCCTATCCAGAATCATTATCGGCTTCTCTACGTATGAAAGATTATCTTGCAAAACTTCCGGATCAATCTCAGATTCCACGTCCACTATAGATAGACACTTCCTAAGCATCGATACATGGAAAACATTGTGGACTCTAGACATCGACTCTGGTAACCGAAGTCTATAAGCCAACTTCCCAACTCTTTCGATGACATCAAAAGGTCCTACATACCTTGGACTTAGCTTTCCTTTATGTCCGAACCTCTTGATACCTTTCATCGGAGACGCTCGAAGGTAAACTCTATCCCCGACCTCAAACTCTAGCGGTCTTCTTCTAACATCGGCCCAACTCTTCTGACGATCAACTCAATTTTCTCCTTGGCTTACTGAACCATCTCCGGCCCTGTGATATGTTTCTCTCCCACTTCATCCTAGTAAAGTGGAGTTCTACACTTCCTACCGTACAAGGCCTCAAAAGGTGGCATTCCCAAACTTGCATGGTAACTATTGTTGTCAGCAAACTCAACCAAGTTGAGGTAATCTATCCATGATCCTCCGGCGTCCAAAACACAAGCTCTAAGCATGTCCTCGAGAGTCTGAATTGTTCTCTCTCGACGCCCATCCGTCTCGCGGATGAAACGCCGTACTCAAATCGGTCTTCGTCCCAAAAGCTTTCGTAAGCCCTTCCGTAAGCGGCCGATAAATCTACTATCCCCGTCGGATAAAATAGATAGAGGCACACCATGAAGCTTCACTATATTGTCGATATACATAGTAGCGAACTTCTTTATAGGCATGTCCACTTTACACGGCAAGAAATGGGCTGATTTTGTGAGTCTATCCACAATCACCCAAATCATGTCATGACCGCCCTTAGTCTTTGGCAAACCGGTGATGAAATCCATCGTGATATTCTCCCATTTCCATTCCGGTACCTCCAAGGGTTTCAACAAACCTCCTGGTCTTCTGTTTTCTGCTTTCACTCTCTGGCATGTATCACATCTTGCCACAAAAATCTGCGATCCCTAACTTCATACCAGGCCACCAATATCTCTCCTTGAGATCTCTATACATCTTAGTGGCTCCTGGATGTACCGCAAAAGCAATCTTATGAGCTTCATCCATAACCTTCTCTCTTAGGCCATCCACATCGGGCACACACAAACGGTCTCCGTACCAAAGATGACCACTCTTGTCCAACTGATAACCCACTGTAGGCTTCTCTCGAGCTACTCGCTTCAAATTAATCAACACAGGGTCTTTATCCTGCTTAGCCCGAATCTCATCTAGCAAATCTGACCTTGCCATCAATGGTGCCAAAGTCTGAGCTTCACCCTTCCTTTCAATCACTTGAATCTGCATCCTATCCAACTGATCCACAACTTCTTGCAAGGTAGTGATTGCATTAACCGCTCTCCGGCTAAGTGCATCAGCTACAACATTAGCTTTACCCGGGTGGTATTGAATGTCCAAGTCGTAATCTTTCACGAACTCCAACCATCTTCTTTGTCTCATGTTCAGATTTTCCTGAGTAAAGAAGAACTTAAGACTCTTATGATCCGTGAAGATCCTTGCCTTGACACCATACAAATAGTGTCTCCAAAGCTTCAGAGCAAATACCACTGCTGCCAACTCCAAGTCGTGTGTAGGGTAATTCTTCTCATGCGCCTTTAACTTGTCTAGATGCATAAGCAATTACCTTCCCTGATTGCATCAGAACACAACCCAACCCTTGACCCGATGCATCCGTGTATACATCATAGTTATCAAAAACTTCCGGTAATGCTAACACGGGTGCTGTGGACAACTTTTCTTTCAAAGTCTGAAAAGCTTCCTCACATTCACTGGTCCACTCATACTTAACGTTCTTTTGAGTAAGCCTCGTGAGAGGTGTAGCTATCTTAGAGAAATCCTTTACAAACTTCCGGTAGTACCCAGCTAAATCCAAGAAACTTCTTATCTCTGTTACTGATGTCGGTCTAGGCCACTTAGAAACGGCTTCTATCTTCGCTGGATCCACCTTAATGCCTTCTCCAGAAATTATATGCCCAAGAAAACTAACCTGGTCCAACCAAAACTCGCACTTAGAAAACTTGGCATATAATTTGTTCTCCTTTAAGGTCTGTAGAACTATCCTTAGGTGTTCTTCATGCTCTTTCTTATCCTTGGAGTATACCAAGATATCATCTATGAAAACTATCACAAACTTATCGAGATAAGGCATGAAAACTCTTTGCATCAAGTCCATGAATTTCGATGGAGCATTAGTGAGTCCAAACGGCATGACCAAAAACTCATAATGTCCATATCTCGTACTTGAAGGCATCTTAGGTATATCGACACCTTGATCTTCAACGATGATAACCGGACCTAAGATCAATCTTAGAGAACACCTTCTTACCTTGCAACGACCGAACGGATCATCAATCCTTGGTAAAGGATACTTATTCTTGATTGTCGGTTTATTCACTCTCATAGTCGATGCACAAACGCATACTCCCATCTTTCTTCTTCACAAACAAGACCGGTGCTCCCCACGGTGATGTACTTGGCTGGATGATGTTTTTCTCTAGCATCTCCTTCAGCTGAGTTTTCAACTCTTTCAACTCCGCTGGTGCCATCCTATAAGGTGCTTTAGCCACGGGTGATGCTCCTGCAATCAATTCGATCTCGAACTCTATGGCCCTATCAGGCATATGTCCTGACAAATCTTCCGGGAAAACTTCAGGAAAGTCCTTAACTACACGAGTCTCTCCTAACTCGGGCCTATGCTTTTCCTTATCTAATGCATAAACAACGAAACCCTGGCAACTCCTCTTCAAAGCTTTTAAGGCTTTAACTGCTGAGATAATAGGATAACGACCCTTGCTAGGCTTGCATACGTTACCCAGAAATGTCTTAGCTGATTTTCCTGGGGCCTTAAAGATCACCCTCTTACCTCTACAATCCAAGTAGACGTAATTCTTGGACAACCAGTCCATACCCAAGATAACATCGAAATCCGAGAAATCCAACACCGTCAAAGCATGCTGGCACTTGTAAGTCCCAACTCTAATATCAACTTGGGGTGTGACCTGAGCACATCTAGTGACTCGCCCAAAGGTGTGGTTATACTCAAAGGTCTCTCCAATTCCTTAAGAGGTAGGTTCAACTTCTTAGCTATCTTAGAGGAAACAAAAGTCCCTGAAGCTCCAGTATCAAACAGAGCTGAAACTGCTAGATTATCTATGATTATGGTGCCTAACAAGTGAATCAATTTAAGTATAAATATGTAATATCATATGCGCTCTATATCATATTAAATATCTATAATAAACACAAACACTGAAAAGTACCTGTCACCACAAGGTCATCTAACTCTTCCAGTTCTGCATCTGCTGTGAAGACACGAACTGGTCTGCTACCTGTGGTACGATTACCCTGCTGGTTACCTCGTCCTCCTACCTGATTACCTTGAGAGAGCTTCTTAGAACACGCTCTCGAGTAATGTCCCACTTCCCCACAGTGGAAACAACTCACGCTACCTGCCATGCACTCTCCTGTGTGTGTCTTGTTACAC
Organism: Gentiana straminea; assembly: GCA_036785695.1. Classification (NCBI taxonomy): domain Eukaryota; kingdom Viridiplantae; phylum Streptophyta; class Magnoliopsida; order Gentianales; family Gentianaceae; genus Gentiana; species Gentiana straminea. Next base: position 6,379,497 of record JAVUPR010000497.1, on the reverse strand, counting down.
TTAGCACAAACCGCTGGCGTTCCACTTGCTGAACTCTTCGTAGCCGGATTTCCTGTCCTCTTAACATTCTGCTACGGTGCTCCTCTATTACTTCCTTGAAAATTTGAGAAAGACCTCTTATCTCCAACTACAACCGTCTGCCTACTGGCAAATCTCTCCACAATCAAAGCTCTATCCATGACGCTTGACATGCTCGTAGGTCTATCTCCTAGCATGCCCTTCGCCACCTCGTGTGACAATCCTTCCATGAATTTATCAATCTTTTTCTCTTCACTTTTCATGATCTCAGGGTAGAATCTGCCCAACTCATGGAACTTCTGGGAGTACTGAGTTACTGTAGTATATCTCCCTTGTTTCAAACTCAGGAACTCATTAGCCTTCGCATTCCGTGCTGTCCTAGGAAAGTATTCCTTATAGAACAGATCCTTGAACATTGCCCAATCCGTGATCCTTGGATTAACTTGCTCATATGCTTCCATCCAACTTTCTGCATTCCCTGCCAACAAGGATATGGCTAAATGAGCCCATTCAGATTCTGGAGCTTTCATATTTCTGCACGCCTTCTCGAACCCACGAATCCATAAGTCTGCCGCTGTTGGTTCGACATTGCCAAAGAACTCTGGCACCCTATGTTTCGTCATCTTCTCATACCAATCCACTGGTCTGTCATAACCCCCAAACTGATGATGCTGTACTGGATGCTGCACTGGTGGGGCATTCTGATACTGATAGTTCTGTTGGGGATGGGTGTAGCCAGGTGCTACAAAAGAATCCGACCTAGGTGGTGGTGGAGGTAGAACCGTCGGTTGCGGTGTAAAACTCAGCGGTGCAGAAGGAAACGTCGATACCTGTGGATAACTGAAAAACTGACTAGCCGGTGGATGAGAAAGTCCCAACTAGGTCCAACTCGTGGTCCTTGGAGATGAAGTAGTAACCGGTATGCGGGTGTTAAACCGTGAAGGACCCCCTTGTTCCACTCTACCTCTGGTGACAATGTCTGGTCCCTGATTCACCCTACGCATGATGCTGCTCACAGACGGGGTGTTCCCTTGAGAAACCGTAGGGCTCTGGGTAGCTGGTCCACTTCTTCTCCTTCTCGGAATCACAACCTAGGTAAATCCCGCCACAGCGTTACCCGTCTGGGTGTTAGCTGCCTCGGTGTTACTCGTATTAGCTCCTCCTCTAGTAAGAACCATTCTGTTACCAAGAAAAGAGAGGGGTTACTAAAGCTCTAAAACTTATCTTAAAGAAGAAATCAAGTCCTACACAGCAAGGAAAACCTTTCGCTCTGATACCAACTATAACGCCCCTTTCCCGGACACCGAGTCCTTATCCGGAAAGAGCGCTCGGCACAAATATTATCAAATAAATTCAATAATATATGTAAACCTTACGTCATACATCAGAACCAAATGATGCAGAAGATAAAACAACTCAACAACTCGGGGAAACCAAAAGATCGAACACACGGTAATCAATGCTGTGAAAAAACTAAATCCAATAAAGAGAACTAATCATCCAACATCCAAACCCCAAAAGATCTCAAAAGAAGCTAAACCAAAAAGAAGGACAACATTGTTCAAACGTGAAACAACTGTTTTAAGAAAGAAACAACTAAAAGAACTAAGTCTTCAAAAGCTTCATCTCAAACTTCATCATCAAAGAACTCGTCAACCGTAGCAACCTGTTCATCTTCTTTGGGGAAAGAGAAAGACAAACAAAAGTAACGGGGTAAATACATAAGTACTTAGCAACGCGTAGAAGATCGTATAACTATGATCTCATAAAGAAATAAAAGCAACGCCGTCTTTTATTAATTCATTTCCGTTGTTAACCCTAGCTAACTATCATATTATGTTCATAGCATAACATGAGGTTCCAAAAGGTATCTAACTTAGCTCAAGTTTGTTACATCATGAATAACAAGGGCACTACGCCTAGTAATAGGATGTACTAGGACAATCGGGTGCAACCTACTTAGAGACACGCTCTAGTAGCCACGGGAATATCGAGTCCCGATAGTGTGATAACCGGCGAATGCACCGGACGCTTTATCTAGCCAATCGATTGACCGGCTTGGGTACAATCTACTTTGTCCGGTCGAGAACACATCGCGATATTGTACTATGCCTTACCAAGCATTGCATGATGTTTAAGATTATTAATCTAGCACATACGTTTGATTAGATGTTTAACTAGCCACCTAAGTGTTTTCAAGTAAGCTCCCTCACATCTCCTACTCTCGTACTTAGACCACTAGACACGGACAAGCCCTAGCAATTACACAGACATCGATAAACTCTAGCTTATCGAAGCACAAGGCAAATCCAAAGCTTTCGACGGTCCCACACTTGATCTTTTTAGGGAATCCATGTGGTGCCGGAACTAAACGCATCAAAAGCTAATTCAGGGCTTTGTCACGTAAGGTTATGCAGTAAATACGCTATTATGGAGCTTTAAACACATAACAAAGGAAAACAGTACTGAAACAGTCCCTGTCCGGACGGATAAACCTTCTGTCCGATACTGAGAAATAGCTGTACGGATACACAACTCATCCGTACGGATGAACCAACACTCGGTCGACCGAATGGATAGGCTCGGTCGACCGAGCCTCTCTCCTGCACATATACACGTTTTTCTTGCACCACAGAGGACAGTTTTCTGCACTCTGCGTTTTCTACTCAAATTCAACCCAACTCGACTTAAACGAATTAAAACCATGAAAAACAATCATACAAATTGCTCTACCACTTTACGAAACCTTAATCATACGATAAGAAAACCACGTTACCTTAATTTGCGTGGTACAACGATCCAAACTACCAAAGCTTTGAAAAAAAGGTTAAACCTTTAACCTCCAACGTCAACGGATCTAGGGAAAGTTGGTATCAAAACGATCCTCGTCTAGAGGTGATCCTTTCTCTCTTGAGACGTCTGTTGAAAAGAGCAACGGATTAGCCTTGAAAATCGAAAGCCTCTTCTCCCTCTTTTTTTTTCTCCCGCGCCTCTCTTTCTGCGTCCCTCCCTCTTTTTTTTGTCAAAAACAACTAGGTTAAAATTAGGATTAGTTTTCCTTTTATAATCCCAATTACCTAATTATTTAATTATTTTCCTTAAAAAGAAAATCCTTGTTTATCCTTTTTCTTTTCTTTTTTCGAAAATCCTTTAATTAAAAAACATAATATTCTGATTTTTGCTAAAAGACCGAATTGCCCTTTTTCAAAAATCGGGATATTACACATCCGGGTTAACAACACGGGCCCTATTAGGATTTTTTTGGCGTGTGTCTCAACTCGATATATAGTTATGTGTTCCTTGCAGTTATTTATTTGCCTTTAATATAATATTGATTTGTCTTAGTGATATGCCAAAATCGGTAAAGCGCAGCCAAATCCAGAAAAGACACATAAGCCCACTAACAGGTAGGGTCCTCGGCCCAGCTCCGCCTCACGCTATCACGATCCTCATCATTAGCCAAGGCAACATGAATGAAGCAGCAAACAACTAGCTCGATACAAAGCATTGGGGGGCCGACCCGCTCGCCCCTCCAGCTCGCCATCCTTCAACGCAAACAAACCCAACACAACTAAGCAACAAAGTTCATGTACGACGCTCTCTGCCCGCCGTAGGCTCTCTGCCCGCCACCCGCCGTCCGCCGTAGGCTCTCTGCCCGCCAAGGGCTTTCAGCCCTCCAGGATCGCAGTCTGCCAGCTGTCCTGCTCTCGTCAGCTAGCCAGCTCCAGGCCTCTATAAATACCCACATCACCTCTATCACAAAAGGGGGGTCTTCACTTTCCAGAACTACGCATGTCTTGATCCCTTACAAAGGGTACGTAGGCAGCCTCTTGAGGCTCAGCTCATAATCACAAAACACCAAACACTCCCCTCCATCTTGCTCTTAAAGATCTTCATCTTGTTCTTGAGCGCCGCCGTACAACCACCGGAGAAATCACTCATTTTAGCCAGATACCCATCGTTAAATCCTCACAAACTTGTTGGTGATATTTTCGACATCATCACTTAGATGTACATTTGCCATTCTTTTTGCAGGAGACCTGCCTAAACATTACTCAAATAATATTACTGGGACTCACATAAATCAAGGCATCAAATATGATTGTTGAAAAGAGGCAATGAACAAAGAGATTCAAGCTCTTCGAGATAACAACACATGAGATGTTGTGATCGGCCTTTTCTAAGTGTCCAATCTCACCGGTAGTGTACCGGGCCAACTGTAGCCTAGAATTGGTGAGTCAAGGTCGTATCCCACAGGGAATCTGGTCGAGTACCAAAGTGGGTCTCGTCCTTAGTTCATGTCAACACAATAATTGAACGTGGTGATTTGTCAGATCACCGGTTCTAACAACTAAATAAACATAAGAGAAAATATTTTAAACTACGAAAAACAAGATAGCCGAGCTATGATCCAACCAACTACTCTCTAACCCTAACTCGTTTCCGAAAGTGTTTTGACAAACTCTAATGTTCTCGGCATCATTCAAGAGTGTCGTCTCCTATTTCCGAAAATAGACATTAATTCAATAATCTACCCTCTTATGTTAGGTTCAACAGTCCGCCTCGTTGTCACTCAAAGGGTGTCATTTCCTAATTCCGAGTATAGACATTAATTCAATAATATACCCTCCTATGTCAGGTTCAACAGTCCGCTGACCGGATTTAACTGACCCGACACGGTCTACGATCTATGAGACGCTCATTAACAATGATATAAACCTCACACACGAAACTGAATCTGAACAACTCAGTCGGTTTTACAGGGTGATCCTAGAACCTCTTTTCCCGTATCCTCTCGCAAAATACATATGTAAAGAAGACACGTGAAATATGATTATCGAGTAATTAATTCGACAAAAGTCATTTAGAATAAGTTCTCGAACGATAACAACACCGAGAATCTAACAATCATAACATCAAAACGCTTCAATCAACGAGCTAAGGATTCGATTTCGAAGGCTATCACATATCTCGACTATCGGGCTATTAGCTACTCATTCTAACAACAAAAACAACAAGAAATCAACAATAAAAATAACATAAACAAGATTAAAAGCAAGAACAAGAAAGGAAAACGAATTACCAAATATATTATAGGCCGTCGAAAATTGATCCACCGAACGAAAACCCGTCAATAACGCGTCAAGCTATCTTTGAGAATCAACAGATTACAACAATCTAAGCCTAATCTAAGCTAAACTATGTACATAATTGATCTAAGCTAAGAAAAACGATGAAAAACTGAAGAAAAACGAGTTGGGAAGAAGGTGGTGTGGATCTAGATCCAAAATGGGGGTATTTATAGTGTTTTGCAGATCTGGACTGTTAGGTGAGCGCCTGTACTGACAGGCGACCGCCTGTCAGATTTTCCCCTTCACAAAACCTATCAGCAACTTTCTAAGCCAAAAACCGCATCTTAGGCGGGCGCCTATGGTGACAGGCGGCTGCCTATGGTGACACACCTTCAGTAAATCAGTCATAACTTTGTGTGTAGACCTCCGAATCGAGTGATTCAAGTTGTGTTGGAAAGCTGATTCAATTGCCTACAACTTTAATGAAGATGTCCCGCCTAGATAATGCCTCTAAGGTGGATAAAAATGCAGATCAATGGAAGGTGTGGTTGTAGTACCAACACGTTTTGATCCGTTTGAACGTTTAAGCTTCGGGCACACGTTCCAATCCTCGTCTCTCGCCTTCCGGTCATCTCAAACACCTAAGTCATGTACAAAATCATAACAAAAACCACTCGTAATCCCTACAGGACACTAGGGTGACCGAGAATGCATTAAAACACCGAAAAATAGTGAGATTTCCGGACTTTTCGTCCTAGGTCTCGAAATGATAACCAAAGTGTAGAATACATCAAAATACAATCAAATGTCTCCAAATACATATAAAACGAGGTATAAACGGGGTCTAATTACATAGTAAATGATAGTCAATTTGACTCTCATCATGTTGTCACTTTACCTAAAGGCGAAAAGGCTATAAGGTGCAAGTGGGTTTTGTAAAACAAAGTACAAGGGTGGTAGTCCCATAGAAAGACACATGACACGAGACATGACTTGTTTCAAAGAGATACACCCAAACATACGAGATTGGCTATCAAGAAACATTCTCTCATGTGGTCAAAATCACTACAACAAGACTTTTACTAGCTATCGTAGTTGCCAATGACTGACGTCTTCACCTAATGGATGTCCACGGTTCCTTCCTTCATAGAGATTTACATGAAGAGGTATACATGCATTTACCATGAGGATTTCAAGAACAATTAAGTATATGGACTAATCAAGTCTGTATATGGATTGAAGCATGCCGGTAGACAATGGAATTCCAAACTTACCACATCTTTTCTCATTAAAAAGGTTTACACAAAATATGGTTCCAATCATCATTCGAATGACTTTTGCTCAAATATGGTTCCAATCATCATTATGTACACAAAATATGGTTCCAATCATCATTATTTACACAAATATGGCTCAAATAATCCCTACAGGACACTATGTACACAAAATATGGTTCCAATCATCATTCGAATTGCTCAAATTGATGTCAAAATAACGCTAATTGCATTAGAAAACGGGGTAAATCATCGGGAATTATATCATCAGGTTGACTTACATCAACCACTCCCCACTTAGCGTTTGCTCGTCCTCGAGCAACTAGAGCGATAAGGTTATCTAGAGTCACAAAAATACGATCATGCAACATCAAGAATTGAGAATCCAATTAGACGATGCAACCTATCAAAATCACAAGGACATGTTTTCCACGATCTAAGGAAGTAATGGAGTGTGTGAGTGAATATTCGTCAAGCTTGTTATCAACTAACGATCTTGAAATCATGCAAACCTTGCTCAAAACATGCAACCCTAAGCTTAGGAATGAGATCAATCTCCACTAATGAAGTACTCGGAATCAAGGAACTAGGTCAGGTAGTTGACAAATCGGCTTGTAACGTTCAGGCTAGGGTAGTGGCTAATCGAAAGGAAATAAAAGGATAATCAAAAGAATAAGGCAAGATAGCAAGAATCCGCACCTTCTTCTTCCATGACACCATTCTTCCAAATTAGTCACTTCCTACCCGTACATCACTTACGATCTTACAATTCGCTTCAAAATCGCCTTCAATGACTTGTTATTGATGAAGAAGTATTTACAACTTGTAAGCTTCTTTTTGATTTGAGTTGATTTGTTAGAAGCCTTTATTCGACTCTTGAAATATGTACAAGATAAAAGAGACTGTTTTGTTTTGTTTTTTTTTATATTATTTTTTTAACAACACCACACCAATGGTTTCCGAACCAACTTCAAAAGATGCCATCTCAACCCACTAGCACTTCCATCCAACTCTTAGTCCCAACCACCGCTCTCACAATTACTAAACTCTTGTTATGCTTGCGGGAGGTCAAAGGAATGTAGACCAAAATTTTGGGTCAGGGTCGGATTATAACGAGGCTAAATATGAACGGCTAGTTCGAGTGGGGTCTCTCCACTCTACAAGGCTAAGACGGGGACAAAAAGGGAAATTCATGTTCAGGTAGGCCATTTGGCTATGGTTGGTCAAAGTAATGCCAAAAATCGTCATCCCTATTCCGATTCCAAGTACCTGTTATTTCGTCTCAAAAGAATAACATTCCTAAATTCACGTTGCAAATTAGAGTATGCAAGCACAATTTCATGAAAGGTTGTTTGTTAACACATAAATCGGAATATACGTGCACCATGGATCACACTACCAACAAAGATTAGTGAATAACATGTACCTATGTTTCGTCAAAGTTACTCATTTTTATTGAAATGCTCGCTCTATCAATTACAAGATCGTAATTTATGCCAAAAGATAATTTACACAACTCCGATTGTCTCGAAGATGAACAAAGCTAAGCTTTTTCTCAAGCAATTAAAGGCATTACCCGTTGTTAGACTAACTGTACTCCCACTCCCCACTTACGAGTCTGCATTGTCCTCAATGTGAAGTGAGTAATGAAGATATAGTTAGGGAAACAAAGGGGAATCAGCATGAGAAAAATGAATGAGATGACCAAGAACAATATTAGGGCAAAATAGGGCTAAAGGCCTGGTGGCGCACGCCAAGTGCAAAATGGCGCGCGCCAAAGTTACTATTGCTATACAGAGAGTTTAGCCTACAAAACTGATGTACGCCAACATTGGGGTGACGCGCGTCATTCTCGAAAGTAAGAGAAATGGCATGCGTCAAAGCATCATTGACGTAGGGCAGTAGTGTAAAAACTCAAGAAAGGGAGGGTTTTCATGCAGGGGTTTAAGTAAAATATTTGTACAAAGGCATGAAAATAGAAACAAGCAAAATCAATGAAAATAAAGACTGATATATTACATTATTCGGATTGCAAAAGCATTGTTTTCAACATCAAAAAGGAAAGTGCGACAAAGATTCAAAGCAACATCGAAAGATAACCAGATAAACTGCAAATCAAACCAACCAACCAACAAACACGCAAACTAATCAGACTTGACATCAGGCTCATCAGAAGGCTCATCAGAAGACGGGGAAGCACCCAGCATATCTCGGGGAACAAGACCACGACGTGCTACCGGACTAGGGAAAAACTCATCATGAGAGTATGCGGGAACTCGGGCTAAATGAGTGCACAAATGAGAGATCAGCCACGCAAAGGGAATGAAGGGGAAAGTGCACGTAGGCCTGGTATAGGACCATGTAGCTTGATGGATCAACTTACCCCAATTGATATACACCTCGCGCCTAACAGCGTAAAGCAAAAGCAACTCGTTATCCGTCAAAGTCTCGAAGTTGTCTGTGGGGAGAATGCGGTTGTTGATAAAACGCTTCCACGCCCGCATCTCAGAAGAAAGAGCCGAAGCTGAATAGTCCGCCCCAGGACCTTGCCGTCCTGGAAAAAGCGCGGCAGTAGCAGTAGAGAGATGAGCCATGAAACTACCAATGTTGTTGAGGCTCCACTTAATCTCATAATGCTGATGAGGAGCAACGGTGGTGGAAGAGAGGCGAAAAGCGTCATTGATATCCATCCAGTGGAAGGGTACCTCAATTCCACGAACCATGATCGAATTAGTGGATCGCTCTTCAGGCTCGATTGACAACATGGCGTAGAACTCGCGAACAACAGTCTCGTTGATGCGCCCCCGTGCTGGTGTGACCAAACGATTCCATCCTCCCCACTCTATGCGATACTCAGTCAAATCTGTAAGCTTCTTGGAGTTAACACCTCGTTCCAAGATAATGGGACGACGACTGAAGAGTTCGGTGTAGTTGTGCACAGCGTCTGCACCAGCCACATCGAAGAAAAGCACGGGACGATCATCTTGAGGAGAAGACATAGTAACAGGAAGCAGAAGAAAAGATGAAAATAGGGAGGGAATGAATGAGAGAGGGAATAAATTAGAATGGTGGGGTTTAAATAGAAGATTTTAAGGTTTGAGACATTTAATAGGCTGAAAACGCGTGAGTGACTGACGTGGCCTTTTCTAGTGCTAATACCAGTCCTTAACCGACAGTGTATCGGGTCAAACTGTAGTGCTAGTATGGTGAGTCAGAGTATCGTATCCTCAGGGAACTTAGTAATTCTTCTAAGTGTGGTTAAACACTAAAGAGCTGTTATTAAATCGATCTAAATCTCAGTTTTATAACACAGATCACTACTATTTTACTTAACATAAAATAAATGCATAATTTAAAATTTATTCTAATATAATAGATATAGATATATAAATATATATATATATATATGCATAAGTTGCAGAATATATATAGATATACAGATGCCAAATATATTATTAGAGAACTAGCCAAAGTTTATATAATTGATTTATACGATCTTTTCAGTGAATGGAATGCGCTCGATCTTTCCTTTTATATTAGGTTCAATTGAGTAAATGAAACGGTGCACTCCTGAGGTTAACAATTCCTCCTCACGTAAGCGTACGAAATTGTCATATGTCCATTGTCATCAGTCCAAGATCCACTACTGTTACGGTTTTTCGAACGGGTCCCGAGTACGATTCTACCTTTGAATAAAAAGGAGTCATTCCGTTCGTCAAACGGTCAATTTTATTTAAAGGCTCCGGTTGTCAAGGCCGGACGATTCAACTTTCCGGTTTAAGTTTCAATTAAACTGATGATTTAACATTATTACGATCTCGAGTACAAATTTCAATAAGATTCATCCTTTTAGGACAAATCGCCCCCGGGTAGAAATCGGGTTCCGTTGTCACGTTATTCACTCGGCCAATTTTACCCTCCGGTTTTTCTATTAACGAGTTCATAACCTAACTACTGAGCGTCAATTCATAATTAGATTATGAATTCTTTCGAATCAAACTTTATCAATAGAAAAAGATTCAATTAACTCAATTTTAGTCAATTTTACTTAGACAACATTCCTTTACCGAAAAGATCGAAATAAAACGATTACATAACTTTGGCTAGTTATTAGATTTAGCCTACTAACATTATACGAAAATAAAAACAAACATAACAAACATAAATACTTTAGAAATTTTACCCGATTACAACAATTGAATCAGAAGCTGTATTCTTCCGGATGCTACAACAACTTCAACAACATTGATCTTCTGATTTCTCGAGCATTATACGATACTACTTTATTTATGGCTTAAGGCCTATATACATACCTACTACTAATAAAAAGAGGTAAAGAAAATATATTTGGTACCCCTTATGTGCTGCAATGCGCTCTATTTATAGGCGATTTTTTCCAAGCCGGATCGATCCGAGAAAGGGCCGGATCGATCCGGGAATAAAAAATCTTATCCCCTGGATTTTTCTCTGCAGGGCCACATGCTGGGTAATCATCATGTCTCTTCGGATCGATCCGAGGTAATTCCGGATCGATCCGGATAGATTTTTTCCAAACTTGATATGAAACTTGATAAAATCATAACTTGAGCTATGGATCTCCAAATGACATAATTCAAGATGCGTTGGAAAGCTCTTGAGAAGATCTACAACTTCCCTGAAGGACTTTTCTTCAGAAAATGCCTTTTTGATGGGCCATTTGTTCGTTGAAAATATAACTTGATACGGTGTCACGAACCATTGATCCATTTGAACTTTAAAACTCGTGGCACTTCCTTAATTCCTTCAAAAGATATGATTTTACTCCAAAAAGTGTCGTCACTCGGGGTCTTGGTTTACCTAAGATCTGTAAATAAAATACCAAAAATACCCACGTGAATCTGACACGACACTCCGGTTATTAACCCGGTACAAAATTTATAACTTTTTATCATTTTTACTTGATTTTTATAGTATTTAGATTTATTCATAACTATTAATATTTTATAAGATTATCGTTATAATTACTTATATTTTATATAAAAAGAGTCGATAATGTATATAAAACATCGTAATTTTTATCATATAAATGTTATACATCAACTACTCACCACTTAGCTCTTTGATCGTCCTCGAGCAAAATAAGCGGTAATATATATAAAAATGACGATAAAAATAATATACGTGGTAGATTATATTTCAAATTAGTAAAATATCATTTCAATATTATAACCATATTAATTATATCTTTCTTAGAAATTAACAAGATAAAAAGTGTAGATAACTTTGATAAATTATTTATCAACTATTATTCAAATGAAATTTCACAAAATCTACTCAATAATTATAATTAAAATTCTAGAATTATTTTCCTATCTCAACTTGTATGAAATATTTGGAATCAAAGATTAAGTCAAGTAATTGACAAAATGGCTTATACTTTTTAGGATGGGACATTGGTTAATCGAAAAGATAGAAAAGGAAATCAAAAAGAGAAAGAGGCAAGTCGTACGTACTTTACATCTTCACGTTTGATCAAAAACAATCTCGATTAATAATATCCTCTTATTCCAACTATTTTTCAGATTTTCTCTCTTCTTTAAGAACTAAAAGCGTAAGTGTGTGTAGAAAAATCAAATTTACAAGCATTGCTTCATCAAGATTGATCGGAGTAATACTCTTTCGATCTAAAATTACGAGTCCGGTTTCCTTAAACTCGTAATCATTCTTGAGATCTTATGATTCGAATTTTTATCGGGAGCTTTATACCTCATAGTGATATAGGACGTTTCTAGATAACACCCTACTGCACTCAAATCATTGGAAGTCTATACCGATTTTTGTATTTGTCGATCAAAGATAAGGAAGATACCTGTATTCGATTAATTCGTGTAAATATGGTGCTTCGTTCTTATATATATCTTTTTTTTTTTTTTTTTTTTTTTTTCACCTCAGCATACACCATTCTTAGCTTCTGTTCCATCATCTCCTTTCATAAGTACGTACAAACTCGTGGGATTTTTAGGAAATGTAAACCAAGGGTCGGTTATAAAAAATGGCTATTTCGAGTGAGGTCTTAATCACTCTAATCAAGGCTGAGGTAATTTTTGTGGTGTCAAAAATCTCATCATTCCTAATCCGATTCCATATTCATATTTCGTTTTGCAAAGAAAATTATTCTAAAAAAAATTCATTATAAATATAAGTATTTTTGTTAAATTTCATATGAAATTTACTTGATAATATTTATGTATAGTTACATATACTTAAAATCTTATAAAAATCTAAAATTGACATATATAATATAATTATAATATATCAAATTTACTTTACTTAATTAAAATCTATTCTTACCAAATTATACTATTTTTATTCATATTAATTATATATTATCTAGTTATTTTGATCCAAAACAAATTAAACTAAGTATTAAGCAATTTAAGTATAACTTTATATAAGAAAATTTTAATTTGTATTTACTAACTTACCTCTACTCCCCACTTACGAAATGACATCGTCCCGATGTTCAGTGAGTAAATAAAAGTAGTTCGAAAATAAAATTAAAATTTTACACAATTTTGATTTTTTTATTTTTTTATTATTATTTAACAAACATATATTATTTTGATTAAAGTAAATGACATATATATTAAACATTAAGGAAACTATTACAAACTAAAAAAAAAACAATTAAACGATCAACTTAAACGACTATCACATAAAAACATAAACTTCTAACTGATTATCAAACCGTAGATGAACATCCGGGAGTATCCACCGGAAGTAATCCTAACTGAGAATCACGAGATGGAAAAATCTCGTCAGTAGTAAACTCAGGCACGTGATTCAGTTGGACACAAAGATGAGAGATAACCCAGGCAAACGGTAACGGTCTTCCCCTATTACGTCTCTCTACTGCAAAATTAATTGCAGTTTTAAACATCAAAATTCCCCAATCAATGTATGCTCCGATGGTTAGTGCATACAACAGCAGCATTTCATCATCCGCAACCCCATAAAAATCTCTAGTTGGATAGATCCGAGAATTAATGAAGCGTTTCCACGCCCTTAAATGAGGGGGTAAGGCCAGAGTTGAAGAATCATAGTTATGATCAAACAACGGAAATACGAACTGAAAGGCTTCTGCAGTACGATTCACAACATTATACGCATCTCCAAGTTCCCAAAGAAACTCGAAGTGTGGGTTTCGATCAAAAGTACATGGTGGGATTCAATAACGATTCCCCTAACTGTAATAAGTTGAGACGAGGCTACTGACGTTATCTCAGTGAGAGACGCATAAAAATCTCTGACAATCGAAATGTTTATTCTACCTCTGGGAGTCCTAATCAACTTTTTCCATTCGCAACCTCGGATTAGATTTCGTCCCCACTGATCAATTTTTTCTGTGTTTAAGCCTTTCTCCATCGAATAGAGAACGGACGAAATTTAGATGTCTCGGGACGTCATTATGAAAACAAGAGGCATGCCCTTCAGGAACCACACCATCAGGCGTATGTGGTTCGTAACTATTAACCGAGGGAGAGGAGCGGTTAGACATTTCTGACACAGAGATTTAAACTAAGCTAGATAGAGGGAAAGAAGAAATGAGCAAAGATCAAGGCTGCTGCTCTTTCCTTTTATAGAAATAAATCTATCAAGCAAAAGTAGAAAAGATCTCTTGTTTTGGCGTTTTTGTACTTGCCGGATCGATCCGAGAAAGGGCCGGATCGATCCGGCCTCTCCGAACTAGTAATCCTGTCGGTCGGTACACTCAGGTCGGATCGATCCGGTAAAAGGCCGGATCGATCCGGAACACTACTGTTCACGGACAGAGTTGATTTTGCTTGTAAAAATGCCTAGATTTTTCTAGATGACACGTTTTCTCCCTATCTTTGGTTCATTTTCATTGTGTTATAACCATAAATTTTTCTATACGATGCGTAATACCATAATATGTAACGAAAACATGAAGATCGTTTTAAAATAAAATCCTACCAAAATCAAAATAACCTAAAATTTTACGAAAACGAAATTGTACGAAAAATAAAATGTTTCAATGTCAAAAATCATAGAATGTTTAAAATTACTCCTCTTCATCACTCATCTCGACGCGGCTTGAACTTGGCATAGCTTGAAAACGGGTCGATTCTTGGGATGGATCTTGAAAATAAGTGGACATCCGTACCGAGCTATCTAGTCCCATCGAGCTCATTTCTCTCGTAATATCAGAAAAAGTGCTTCCCCATCCCGTCGTGGTATGGCCAAATGATCCAGATCCAGCCCATTCAGATGTCGCAGCTGCCGTAGTACCTGTCGAAAAATCCCCTACACCACTAGTTTGAAATCCAAAAGAATGTGGCATTTGTTGGAAGTCTGAGCGAGGTGGCATCGGTGGAATGAAATCGGGCAAGGTATAAGGCTGGGTTTGGCAATGCGGAATATCCATCTCGGCATAGGTAGGGTTTTGCAGTAAATTCATTTGATATAAACCTCGTATGCCTTGACGTAAATCTTCAGACCATAATTTATTCCTTTCCGCAAAAACGACCATATTGGCATTAGCACGATGAACATCATAGGCCATGGATTGAAACATGTCGTAAGTGATGGTATTCGGAAGTTGAGTTTGAGTTTGACTTTGGATGAAGGAGGGACGGCGAGTGGATGGAGTAGGCTGAGGTCGTCGACGGTTAGGGTCCAAAAAATCTATTCTTCCTGCCGGCCTAAGTGGTAAACTAGGACCTATAAGTGTGTCATCCACCATAATTAAATTATCACTTGGGAGCTCACGGACACCTATCTGGCGACACAGGGAAGAAATAAAACATGGAAAAGGCATGTGAGCGCCGGGTCTAGCGGTGAGGGCAAATTCCTTGGCCCTTCACACATTACTCGCCTACATCCACGGTATATTATTAACTATAGCCCAAGCAATACACAAATCCTCTTTACCAAAAGATGTAAAATGTCGAGTAGGGTAAAGAGTGTGACTAATAAAACGTTTAATGGCTCTCATATCCCGTATACATTTTCCATAAGAAAACCTGTTTTCATGCCAGACGGCAGTGGGATCTCATTCTGGGCTAGTGAAACAATATAATCAAAGTCTGCAGGCTCATCCAAATTCCAAACTGTATAATAATCCTAATTCTCTGGTACATCAGGAATACCATAAATAGCATTTATAATGTGAGGAGTAAACGGCACTGTCCTAGTTCTTAGGTTGACGAAGTTAACTCACCATCTTCTTGTAGCATTGTGAGTTGCTACCAAAGAATAAAATCCAGCTACTAAGGTGGTGTTAACTTCTCCCGACCTTAAACTGGCTAATTCCATCCACTGTCGCCTTTCAAAGATCTCTTTTACCTCCCTTCCCAAATCCTTAAAATCCAAACCCCTCTCGACTGCAACTAAACACTGTCCAAATTTATTTTTCAACGCTTTCTTAGCTGCAGCAGACGCGGTTCTATCAAAACTAACAGTCAATTCTTCTTCTGTTAAAAGCCTAGTTTCGATGACTGGAATTTGGGTAGGGATATGCGGTTTACGTTTTTTACTAGCTTTCGATGATTCGGCCATTCTACGATAATGACAAAATAACAAAACAACAACAAAACAACACAAGAAACAACCAAAACAACACAAATGAGTAACAAATATAGTAAAATTAAATAAAAAGTTGCATAGAAAAAACGAAATTAACAAAATAATTGACTACAATGTTACCTTCTAATGCTTAAAAGGTTGAAATTTGGCCGGAAAAGATGAAAATTCGCCGGAATGAAAGTTGAAGCTTTCCCTTGAAAAATTCTTCAATTAAAACAAAAATTTGAAGAGAGGAGAGGAAAATGAGAAAAGTTTAAGAATTGGGGTAGTTTAATAGTAATGTTGTGTTGTATTTTGAAGAAAAATTCGAATGGGGGAAGAGGGGAGGGGCGGCTGTTTTTAGAAAAATGAAAGAAGAAGAAGAAGAAGGGACCCCGTTCCCTTTTTTAGGTTTTTTTTAGTTTCCGGATCGATCCGGGGTTAGGTCGGATCGATCCGACCACATTTTTTTTTTTTTTTTTTTTTTTGGAAAATTTTATAAAACTTAATAAAAATTTTTATAAACCCTTTATAAAACTTCTACAATTTAAATAAAAATTTTATAAAACTTTTAAGTAATTTCATAAAGATCCTATTTATAAAATTTTCAAAAGTTATATATAAAAATTTTATAAATATTACAAAATTCACGAGGGTCCTAATTCCAGTACTTCTAAATCTTCCAGAGTTCTGACGTAACGTTCTATCAACCTAACCTTAAGAAATGAGGCGTTCGAATTTTCCCTTTGATCTCCATCGGGATTTTCGGATAACCACCTAATCGTTCCCTTCTTAACAACATTCAAACACTCATCCTGGGATTTGGTTGTGCTTTCCTACATTTCCCTTCATGCTCACTTTTTCCACAGATTCTCGCATCTCCTTAAAAACTTTGCCCTTCTCTTTATCGAACTTCTCGACTTTCCATTACATACTTCTCTCAATCGATCTCTCTCAACAATTGCTCGTTTTTCTCAAAAACCGAAGCTTCTATTTTAAACGCGACATCTTTATCCAAGCCTAATTTCAAAAGCAACATAAAAATTCCTATTCTATCAAAAAAAGACATCCAGTTCTTTTACGTCTATCCGGTAAAAGACGAAATAAATTTAAACATAAATAAAAACACAGAGAAGTAGAGTAAAGATAGATAGCACCTGGTATTCGGCTGAATTTAGTTCCTCTACTTTTCAGTTTCTTGATTTCTCTGCTTTTTACTTTGTCGGAGGATCAGTTAGTAGCATTATTTCTTCTTTTAGTGCGGTTCCTTCTCCTTCCACAAATAACTTTACTCTATGGCCATTGGCTATAAAAGTTGTATTTCCATCAGTTAGTTCAACAGCTCCAGATTTGTAAACCCTTGTTACTTTAAATGGACCTGTCCATCTTGATTTAAGCTTTCCTGGAAATAACTTTAAACGTGAATTGTACAAGAGTACTCGATCACCTACATGAAACTCACGCCTATAGATTCTCTTATCGTGAAAAGATTTCGTGCGTTCCTTGTAGATTCGAGCGTTTTCATAAGAATCGAGACGGAATTCTTCTAGTTCTCTCAATTGAAGCAATCTATGATCACCGACAGCCTTAGGATCGAAATTCGAAATTTAATAGCCCAGAAGGCTCGGTGTTCGAACTCAACTGAGAGATGACAAGACTTACCAAAAACTAACTTATAGGGAGAACAACCAATTGGTGTTTTAAAAGCTGTTCTATATGCCCATAATGCATCGTCTAGCTTAACTGCCCAGTTTTTTCGGTTTGAATCCACTGTCTTTTCTACAATGCTTTTGATCTCTCTATTAGACACCTCTACCTGACCACTGGTTTGCGGATGATAGGGCGTTCTTAACTTATGCGTTACACCATATTTTTCAATTATCTTGGTAAATGGTCTATTACAAAAGTGTGAACCTCTATCACTAATGATAGCCCTCGGAATGCCATAACGTGTAAATATATTCTTTTTAAGGAATCGTATGACAACTTTGGTATCATTAGTGGGAAGAGCTTCACTTTCTACCCATTTCGAAACATAATCTACCATTACTAGAATAAATCTTTTTCCAAAAGATATAGGGAATGGTCCCATGAAATCTATACCCCAAACATCAAATAACTCACATTCTAAAATAGGTTGCATAGGCATTTCATGTTTTTTAGATACATTTCCCCATTTTTGACAAGACTCACAAGATTTAACATACTTATAAGCATCTCTATATAGTGTAGGCCAATAAAAACCACATTGTAAAACTTTAAAAGCAGTTTTCCAACCTCCATGATGACCTCCTGCCTCACGATCATGACAAAATGATAAAATACTTAAAATTTCATTATCAGGCACACACTTTCTGATTATCCCATCCGAACATTTACGGAAAAGGTCTGGTTCCTCCCAGTAATAAAATTTTAAGTCATAAAAGAATTTCTTCTTCTGCTGCCAAGTCCAATGAGACGGAATATAATCACAGGTTAAGTAATTAATGATATCTCCAAACCAGGGTGACATTTCCTTAGAAGGAATTCTATTCTTTAATAACTGCATGGTCGAAGGAGTATCTATTCTAAACAGTTGTTCATCAGGAAATGAATCTTTAATTTCTATTCCTTTCTCAACATCATTTTCCATTCTACTTAGATGATCTGCTACTACATTCTCACTTCCCTTTTTATCTTTAATTTCAATATCAAATTCTTGAAGTAAGAGAATCCATCTAAGAAGACGTGGTTTCGCATCTTTCTTACTTAGTAAATACTTCAAAGCTGAATGGTCTGTATAAATTATTACCTTAGAACCAACAATATACGATCTGAACTTATCTAAGGCAAAAATTACAGCCAACAGTTCTTTTTCTGTAGTTGTATAGTTCAGTTGAGCTGCAGTTAATGTATGAGATGCATAGTAAATAGCTTTGAGAATTTTGTTATATCTTTGACCTAAAACTGCTCCTACGGCTAAATCACTGGCATCACACATAATCTCAAATGGCAAATTCCAATCTGGTGCTACTAGCACCGGTGCGATAGTCAATCTCGCTTTTAAGGTCGAAAAGCTTCCTTACATTTACCATCAAAGTTAAAAGGTACTTCCTTTTCAAGCAAATGACTTAGAGGCTTTGCTATCTTTGAAAAATCGGCAATAAATCTCCTATAAAATCCTGCATGTCCAAGAAATCCTCTTAGAGTCCTTAGATTAACTGGTGGTGGTAATTTTTCAATCACTTCCACCTTGGCTTTATCAACTTCAATTCCTATTTCGAGAGATTCTATGGCCTAGGACAATTCCTTCGATACCATTAAATGACATTTTTCCCAATTTAAAACTAAATTGGTATCCTCACGACGTTGTAACACTTTTTCTAAGTGCGACAAACATTTACCAAAAGAATCTCCGTAAACACTAAAGTCGTCCATAAAAATTTCTAAGAATTTCTCAACCATATCGGAAAATATAGCCATCATGCATCTTTGAAACGTAGCGGGAGCATTACATAAACCAAACGGCATTCTTTTATACGCAAAAGTTCCATAAGGACAAGTGAAAGTAGTCTTTTCCCTATCTCCCGCCGCAATGAAAATCGTAAATAACCCGAATAACCATCTAAGAAACGATAATATTTATGACCACTTAAACGTTCCAACATTTGAACTATGAATGGAAGTGGATGATGATCTTTCTTAGTATGATCATTCGGTTTCCTAAAATCAATGCACATTCGATAACTTTGTAATTTCTCTTGTTGGAATCCATTCATTCCTATCATTCTCTTTCACTTTGTGAAACCTCCTTTCTTTGGTACCACTTGAGTTGGACTTACCCATTCACTATCGATATGGGGAAAATTATTCCCATTTCTAATAGCTTAATGACCTCTTTCTTAACAATTAACGCAAATTTGGGTTGAGGCGGCGTTGCGGTTGAATACAAGGCTTAGCATCTTCCTTCAGAATTATCTTATGAACGCAAATCTCAGGGCTAATACCTCGAATATCGGCAACTGTCCATCCAAAAGCTTTTTTTATGCTTTTTCAACATTCTAAGCGAGTTGATCTTCTTGTTGCTCGATTAAAGGCGATGAAATAATAATCGGTAATAGATTATCGGTTTCAAGAAAAGCATATTTCGATTTAAAGGTAACGGTTTCAATTCCGGGTTCTTTGGCGGATCTTCTATTGACGATTTAAGAATTGGTCCTTCTAGTTCTAATTCCAAATACTTATGCCATGGTGGCTTAAAGGTAAAACTTTACGTATCTAAAGAAAGAATTATCTCTTTCATTTCAATGTCTTCCTCATCTTCTTTATAGATAGACGAGAGTTAAGCATTCTTCTAATCTGTCTTCAAAAGTTGGTAACGATTATCGTAGACGAGAATGAATATCTTCTATAAAAGAACACGATTCGATGATGGATGATTCATAGCTTTGAAAATATTGAAAGCAACTTCATCTTCATTGACTCTCAAAATTAATTCTCCTTTACGAACATCGATTAAAGTTCTTCCCGTAGCTAGAAATGGACGACCTAGAATAAGAGGTGCTTTGAATAACCATCTTCCATTTCCATAACTACAAAGTCTACTTGGAAAATAGAATTTGTCTACTTTAACCAATACGTCCTTAATAATTCCTTTAGGGTACTTAATCGATCTATCGCCATTTGCGAGTCATTTCGATCTTAGTAAGCTTTCCTATGCCTAACTTTTTATAATCCTCATAAGACATTAGATTTATACTCGCTCTAGATCACATAAGACCTTCTTAAACGAAATCCTCCAATTTCACACGGAATGGTAAAACTACCGGGATCTTTCGGTTTAGGTGGTAACTTATCTTTGCAAAACTAACGGAACATTCTTCATTTAGGCATATATTCTCATATTCCTCTAATTTTTTCTTGTTTGACGAAATTTCCTTCAAAAATTTTCCATAGGCGGTATATTAATCGAGCTTCAATAACGGGGATATTAACTTGAATATGACGAAAAGTGTCAAGGAAACGAGCATACTTCTTATCAGTTTTTGCCTTTTTGATTTGATCTTTAGGAGGGTAAGGTAAAGATTCTAAATCTATGAACTTTGGCTCCTTTGTCAGTTTCTCTTTTCCTTTTTCCTTAAACCTTCGAGTATTACTCAGTTGCCATGTTTCAGGTTCTTGAATTTTTTCTTTTAAATTGTTCCCTGAATCAATCTCTACTTTAGATTCCTTCAGTTCTTCCTGTTTTTCATCCTTGTTTTCATTATCTTCCATTCTAACATGTTCCTTAAATAAAGTCCTCAAATCTTTATCCATGGGATCTTTCAGAATCCTAGGGATTTTTACCCAATTTTCCCTTTCACTTTCAGGTTCCGAACTTTTATTTCTTTTCAAGAAATTTTCTATAATTTCTTCTTCCTCATCTGTAAATTCAAGTTCATTTTTAGTTTTATCATTCTTACCATCTAAGTCATCTTCTACTTCATTATTCCCAAAGTTTTCAACTCCATTACTTCCACTGAGCTTCCTACTTCTCGTAACTACAACATTTACCTCTCTTGGGTTCCTTTCAGTGTTACTTGGTAATCCTCCGGGGGTCTGCTTGTTATTACGTTCACCTTCCCTACTCAAATGATCTTCCATATTCCTTAATGAGGCTTCTATTGTTCTCATCCTGGTATCATGTCCACTCATAGATGTTTTCATTGAACTCATGTCCTTAGTGATTTGTACCAATAGAAGTCACCATCGTTTCTATATTTTTAGCTTGAGTAGATACTACACCCATCATATTTTCCATTAGTTTTTCCCATTTTTCAACTCCTTCTGCAGGCTGAGTTGAACTTTGAGTTACTGGTATACTTTGAGTGGTATGTTGAGGATAGGATCTAGGTAATGATTGTAAATTCTGATTAGACGTGTTTTCTTGATAAACTTGGTTATTATTCATGTTCCTATATGGAACTGGATACGGCGGTTGTCCTTGCTTACTAGGGTTTTCAGACCATCGATAAGTAGGGTGATCTCTTCTAATAGCATTAAACGAGTTTGAGTAAGCATTGTTTAAATTCCTATCTTTCTTGAAGAAAACTCACCTCCTCTCTTGAGTATCCCGTTGGTTCTTCGATCCCTAGTGGCATTTTATCTGAATTGAGTATTCGGTTGGCGTACTATTTTCGAACTTTGGTTTTTGCTCGATTGTAGGTCATCAAATT
This sequence comes from Gentiana straminea, assembly GCA_036785695.1. NCBI lineage: Eukaryota > Viridiplantae > Streptophyta > Magnoliopsida > Gentianales > Gentianaceae > Gentiana > Gentiana straminea. The sequence goes on along the minus strand of JAVUPR010000497.1, from coordinate 6,357,375 downwards.
TCCTACTTAAATTTTCTAAATGTGCTAGAACTTCCGTATTAGACGTACATTCTCCTGCAAAAGCTACTTTTACGGTGCTAGAACCGGTTTCCCACATTCTTTATTTTTGGAAATCTTTTCTATAGCATCGTAAACTAATTGAGCTTCACTCATCATTAAAGAACCACCACATGCATGATCTACATCAGCACGTGAATCTTTTCTTAATTTACGACAAAAAAGTTGAATTTGCATATCTAAGGAATAACCATGGTCGGGACAAGCTCTTAACAATTTTTTAAATCTTTCCCAGGCATTCCCGAGCGTTTCTTCAGATCCTTGTCTAAAGTTAGCAACCTCGACTTTTAATTCCAAATTCCGTCCAGGAGTGAAATATTGTTTCAGAAATTCAGTTTGAATCTCTTTCCCAACTTGTAAGTGAATGATGTGGAAGAGACATAAACCAATCTCGGGCTCGTCCTTTTAGAGAAAAAGGAAACATAGTCATCCTTGTTAATTCCTTGTGAGCACCTTGACTTTTGGCTGTATTGCACAGTTCTTCAAAAAGATAGAGATGATGATGCGGATCTTCATCATCTTCTCCTAGGAATTGGGCTCTTGCGTCAATTAAACCAAAAAGATGAGATTTAATCTCGAAATTATTCGCTCCTTCATTAGGTAAAAGTATGGGATTATTAGTCGATTTCTTCTTATGGTTTGGTCACGAGATAGGCCTTGGGTTTACTTGGGTTGTTACGATTATTCGGTTCCGATTTTGATTATTTCTATTATTATTATTATTTTGATTATTAAGGTTAACGGGGTTTTGTCCATGCCCTAGAGCATGTTCCGGCCCTTGTTCGGGTGTTTCATTACCGATTTCGACCATTCTCGTATTTACGTTTGAAGATGATTCGTCGGGATTTCCCCGACTAGTATGACCACGTTTTCTCTCTACTCTTAACTCGCCTTTCGTAAGTGTTTATGTCAGGCTTATAAGGAGTGAGTGGGGCCTTACCACTTCTGGTCATCAACTAACGAAAATAGAAAATAACACGAAATTAATAGTAGTAAAAAATGGTAACTTACCGATAAGGTAAGTACCGACGAAAATAAAAATAGAAATGAGATAAGAAAAGTGTTGACTTATTCTCGAGAATTTTGAGCTAATACAAGTAGTAACCATAGACACAAAAAATAAGTTAGCGTCGTTCCCCGGCAACGGCGCCAGAAAGCTGACGTGGCCTTTTCTAGTGCTAATACCAGTCCTTAACCGACAGTGTATCGGGTCAAACTGTAGTGCTAGTATGGTGAGTCAGAGTATCGTATCCTCAGGGAACTTAGTAATTCTTCTAAGTGTGGTTAAACACTAAAGAGCTGTTATTAAATCGATCTAAATCTCAGTTTTATAACACAGATCACTACTATTTTACTTAACATAAAGTAAATGCATAATTTAAAATTTATTCTAATATAATAGATATAGATATATAAATATATATAGATATGCATAAGTTGCAGAATATATATAGATATACAGATGCCAAATATATTATTAGAGAACTAGCCAAAGTTTATATAATTGATTTATACGATCTTTTCAGTGAATGGAATGCGCTCGATCTTTCCTTTTATATTAGGTTCAATTGAGTAAATGAAACGGTGCACTCCTGAGGTTAACAATTCCTCCTCACATAAGCGTACGAAATTGTCATATGTCCATTGTCATCGGTCCAAGATCCACAATCTGTTACGGTTTTTCGAACGAGGTCCCGAGTACGATTCTACCTTTGAATAAAAAGGAGTCATTCCGTTCGTCAAACGGTCAATTTTATTTAAAGGCTCCGGTTGTCAAGGCCGGACGATTCAACTTTCCGGTTTAAGTTTCAATTAAACTGATGATTTAACATTATTACGATCTCGAGTACAAATTTCAATAAGATTCATCTTTTTAGGACAAATCTGCCCCCGGGTAGGAAACTGGGTTCCGTTGTCACGTTATTCACTCGGCCAATTTTACCCTCCGGTTTTTCTATTAACGAGTTCATAACCTAACTACTGAGCGTCAATTCATAATTAGATTATGAATTCTTTCGAATCAAACTTTATCAATAGAAAAAGATTCAATTAACTCAATTTTAGTCAATTTTACTTAGACAACATTCCTTTACCGAAAAGATCGAAATAAAACGATTACATAACTTTGGCTAGTTATTAGATTTAGCCTACTAACATTATACGAAAATAAAAACAAACATAACAAACATAAATACTTTAGAAATTTTACCCGATTACAACAATTGAATCAGAAGCTGTATTCTTCCGGATGCTACAACAACTTCAACAACATTGATCTTCTGATAATTTCTCGAGCATTATACGATACTACTTTATTTATGTCTTAAGGCCTATATACATACCTACTACTAATAAAAAGAGGTAAAGAAAATATATTTGGTACCCCCTTATGTGCCTGCAATGCTGCTCTATTTATAGGCAGATTTTTCCAAGCCGGATCGATCCGAGAAAGGGCCGGATCGATCCGGGAATAAAAAATCTTATCCCCTGGATTTTTCTCTGCAGGGCCACATGCTGGGTAATCATCATGTCTCTTCGGATCGATCCGAGGTAATTCCGGATCGATCCGGATAGATTTTTTCCAAACTTGATCTGAAACTTGATAAAATCATAACTTGAGCTATGGATCTCCAAATGACATAATTCAAGATGCGTTGGAAAGCTCTTGAGAAGATCTACAACTTCCCTGAAGGACTTTTCTTCAGAAAATGCCTTTTTGATGGGCCATTTGTTCGTTGAAAATATAACTTGATACGGTGTCACGAACCATTGATCCACTTGAACTTTAAAACTCGTGGCACTTCCTTAATTCCTTCAAAAGATATGATTTTACTCCAAAAAGTGTCGTCACTCGGGGTCTTGGTTTACCTAAGATCTGTAAATAAAATACCAAAAATACCCACGTGAATCTGACACGACACTCCGGTTATTAACCCGGTACAAAATTTATAACTTTTTATCATTTTTACTTGATTTTTATAGTATTTAGATTTATTCATAACTATTAATATTTTATAAGATTATCGTTATAATTACTTATATTTTATATAAAAAGAGTCGATAATGTATATAAAACATCGTAATTTTTATCATATAAATGTTATACATCAGTGACGCGCGTCAAGCCTACCGTGACGTGCGTCAAAGGGGACAAAGACTGATCCTACGGTTCTGTGGTGGCAGAGGCGTGACTGATGGTTGTCAAGTCGGTTGACGCGCGCCAAGGGGAGATTGGCGTACGCCAAGCTTGTTGTGTGTGTGCAAGGTGTGGACAAAGGGTGATGGCATGCGTCAGAGAGGAATGGCGTGCGTCAACAAGGCAGAAGACCCTGACGCATGCCAACAAGTAATAACGCAGGTCAAAACACCTGGACTGAAATATCTACCCAAATCAGTTACAATCATCACTACACAAGGAGCTAAGCACGGATAATTTAACAATGCTGGGCAGATATACAAGAACATAATTTTCAACACACCAGTAGTACTCGGAATACAAAGCAACAATCCCAAAAGGAAACAACATTTGCAACATCCAAACAAAGATCAAAATGACAAAATAGTTCAACAAAACGACACAAACTGCAGGAATAAAAACAAAGCCACATGGCTAGACAACAAAAACAAATAGAGTCTGGTGGTCAAAAGTACTAAACGGCATCGGCAGAGGATGCGGGAACAGGAGGGGAAGCAAGGGGAAGCTCCTCGTCATCATCATCCTCATCAAGAAGCACGTGAGCAGCCAAAGGATGAAATCAGCCAGAACCTTGATCATCAACCGTATAAGGGTTGGATAGCATCTGAATAGGAAAATCCGGAAAACCAGCAGATAGCATAGACTGAAAGGATGAACTGCCAGCTCCATCATCAATGGACGTAATCATCGATCCTGACAAACTCTGTCCAGCAAAAGCGGTAAAACCAGCACCAGCCGAACCTGTACCTGCACAAGAAAAGACAGAAGCGCTACCCGGAACCACGGGTGGTCTAGGGAAAGGCGGAATCCAAACAGGGGTCGGATAGTCGTCCTCCATGGGTGTATCAAAATTGTCGGCTCGATCCGCATAACCGGGATGACAAATCTCATCAAAGAAACGATGACCACGGGAACCAATCCTTAAATCGTTCAAACCACACAGCACACTCTCAAATCCTAACCTAGAATTGGTGTCAGCCGCCACCAATGTGCCACGCATAGCTGCCATCTCAGACTCAAGCAACTCAAACCTAGCTCTCACGGCTGAATCAAGAATGCGGGGACGCGACGAGGCAGGTGGACTGGATGTTGGAACATCAACAGGATGTGGAGCACTAGCTGAGGCAGAAAATTCGGGAGAAGGATCGGACAACTTAACATTCTCTGGGATGCTAGGACCAATCATAAGAGTAACTGGTGGGAACAAGTGATCATCAGGCAAAGTAGGGACTGTGGCAAGAACACAAAGTTCATGAATCAGCCAGGGTAGGGGCATATTGCTATTCGCACGGCGATTCATGGCGAAGTCCACTGCTCCCTGATACATGTAGTATCCAACATTCACAGGCAAATCGGTGAAAATAGCAAGAGCTAGGCAGGCCTCGGTATAATTGAAAGTGTTAACCTTGTGGGATGGAATAATATTATAACTAATGAAATGCTTCAACACCCTCACATCCTTAATCGCCTGACCATACTTGAAACGCTTACCTACCCACGTGGCTGACGGATAGAGATAAGTTTTAGCCTCCCCAGCCTTAGCCCACAAATTCCCGTCCTCATTCAACTTCCAAACACTAGAGAAGAGGGTATCGGCAGGGATCTCAGGAATACCAAAGAAATTATTGATAACCTCGACTGAAAAAGCAACATTCTTACCATGTACGGGCACCGAACCTTTGGCTGCATCAACAGGATTAGCAGCAAGGTTAGCATAAAACTCAGCCACGATTGTTCCATTGACCGTAGAAGTACGGTTGGCTGCCAAGAGTTCCCACTTATGGTCCGTAACAATTTTCTGAATCCTGGGACTGACCGACTTGAATTCAATTCCGCGCTCAAAATGAAACGTGCACTGACTGAAAAACGAAGCAAAAAGCCTCTTTGCTTTCTTACCAAAGGGTGTTGCAGGAAAAGAGACAACAGACTCAGTTTCACTAGGGGCAGGGGCTTTCCTCTTCTTATTCTGGTCACCCTGACGACCACTAGTACGAGCAGAAGATTCAGACATGGCTACGGTGTAACAACAATCCAACAAGACAACAAAAGAAAACAATCAGCCCTTCCTCCAGTTTCAAAAATTTAAAACATCAAAATGACTAAACAAGATTAATTTGCAAAAGGAGGACTAAGCCAAAATACCTTGTTGAAATGATGAACACCCCGCAGACAGAAATGGAGGTCGCCGGAAACTATGGAGGTGACCGGAAATGCAGCAATTATGCCTTAGAAGCAAAAAGAAGAGTCTTTACTTCCCCAAACCAATAAAAGAAAAGGAATGGAGAAAGAGTGGGTAATGAGGGGTGATGATAAATGGAGGATATTGTGGAGTGGTGGGAGAAAAACTGAAGAAAATGGGAAGTGAAAAGAGGCGATTTCGAGTAATATGGAGGGGAGAGAAAAGAGAAAAACCGCTTTAAATTCAAAAAATGCCCCATGACGCGCGTCAAAAGCTATTGACGCGGGTCAAACCCTAGATTACAACCAATGACTCGCGTCAAGGGCACACTTGACGCACGCCACAAAAATTGCCCAAACTCTCAGTATGTGAATAGTGATTGTTGGCGTGAGTCAAGGTGCCTTGGCGTGACTCAAGAGACTCTTGACCAAGCAATTATTTCCAAAATGCAAAAGGTTCACCAAACTCATCAAAATAATCACAGAATAATTACAATTATCGAGAAACGGGTTGCCTCTCGAAAGCGCTGTTGTTTTACGTCGTTGGCTCGACGAGATTATACTGTAGAGATGATGGAATTATACAGATTGTCAAATTGGGACACTACCACAACTACTCACACAAGCACGTAACAATTAAGCACAAGAACCAACCGAAAAGATAATGCTTAGTAAGTGAATTGAAAGATAGTACCCGGTGTGTGCTATATTTATAGTCTTTAGCTAGACTATGCAAATTTTTCAGTCCAACGGGGGGTCTTCAAGGAACAATACCTCATCCTCTCGAGGTATGCTCTCTCTTTCGATAAAATGCTTAATGCGATGACCATTGGCAACAAATGTCGTTTTTCCATCACTTAGCTCAACTGCACCAGATTTATACACCTTCGTAACAATGAAGGGACCTGTCCACCTCGATCTAAGTTTGCCTGGAAACAACCTCAAACGTGAGTTACACAAGAGCACTTTATCATCTACATGGAACTCTCGATTAAAAATCTTCCGGTCATGGAATGACTTGGTTCGTTCCTTGTAAATTTGGGTGTTCTCGTATGCATCAAGGCGAAACTCGTAAAGCTCAGTGAGTTGGAGCAACCTATGATCTCCTACAAGCTCGGGGTCAAAGTTAAGAAACTTTATAGCCCAATAAGCTCGGTGCTCCAATTCAACGGGCATATGACAAGACTTGCCAAAAACTAATCTATATGGTGAACATCCAATAGGTGTTTTAAAAGCGGTGCGGTAGGCCCAAAGTGTGTCGTCAAGCTTCACCGACCAATTCTTACGGTTAGTGTCCACCGTCTTTTCAATAATCCGTTTTACCTCAAGGTTGGACACTTCAACCTGCCCACTTGTTTGTGGGTGATACGGTGTGCCGACTTTGTGTCTTACACCATAGCTCTCAAGAAGCTTAGTGAATGGTCGATTGCAAAAGTGTGAGCCACGGTCACTAATGATAGCTCGGGGAGTGCCAAATCGAGTAAAAATATTTTTCTTTAAGAATTTTAGCACCACCTTAGAATCATTAGTGGGATAGGCTTGTGCTTCAACCCATTTAGAAACATAATCAACCATTACTAAAATGAATTTATTACCGAATGAGTGAGGGAATGGACCCATGAAGTCGATGCCCCAAACATCGAATATCTCACATTCCAAAATAGGTTGGAAGGGCATTTCATACCTCTTGGATACATTTCCCCACTTTTGGCATGAAACACAAGATTGTGAAAAACGGTGTGCATCTTTATAAAGTGTAGGCCAATAAAATCCGCATTGTAAAACTTTGTATGCCGTCTTCCATCCTCCATGATGGCCTCCGGTATCTTGGCCATGGCAAAAGGAGAGTATGCTTGAGATTTCATTATCGGGAACGCGTTTTCTTATGATACCATCCGAACACCTCCGAAAAAGGTTCGGTCTTTCCCAATAATAAAATTTCAAATCGTGAAAGAATTTCTTCTTCTTTTGCCATGTCCAATTAGGTGGAACATACTCACATGAAAAATAATTCACAATGTTGGCAAACCATGGTGAACTCTCCTTCGGTTTCGAACCGTCATGAATAAATTGCATCTTCGGTGGAGCATCTACCATCATGAGTTGTTCATCCGGGAAATAATCATCAATCTCTCTTCGTTTTCCTTCTTTTTCAATGAAATCCAACCGGCTTAAGTGATCCGCCACGACATTCTCACTACCCTTCTTGTCCTCGATCTCAATATCAAACTCTTGAAGTAGGAGAATCCATCTAAGCAATCTCGGTTTAGCATCTTTCTTGTTCAACAAATATTTCAAAGCCGTATGGTCGGTATAGACAATGACCTTAGAACCGACAAGATAAGATCTAAACTTGTCGAGGGCGAACACTATGGCGAGTAGCTCTTTCTCGGTTGTTGCATAGTTGACTTGAGCGGAGTTCAATGTGTGAGAAGCATAATAAATGGCCTTGAGTACCTTGCCATGACGTTGGCCAAGCACGGCCCCAACTGCGAGGTCACTTGCATCACACATCAACTCGAAGGGTATATTCCAATCCGGCACTACCAGAACGGGTGCGCTAATCAGTTTTTGCTTCAAAGTCTCGAAGGCCACCATGCACTTTTCATAAAAAAAACGAATGGTACTTCTTTCTCAAGGAGATGACTGAGAGGTTTGGCAATACGGGAGAAATCCGCAATGAATCTTCGATAAAAACCCGCGTGCCCGAGAAATCCTCTCAACGTCTTCAGATTAACCGGTGGAGGTAACTTCTCAATCACTTCAATTTTTGCTTTGTCCACCTCAATACCGTTCTCAGAAATTCTGTGGCCTAGCACAATACCTTCTGATACCATAAGATGACACTTCTCCCAATTAAGCACTAAATTCGTGTCTTGACATCGTTGTAACACACGCTCCAAATGAGAGAGACATTCCTCAAAAGAATCCCCAAAAATACTGAAGTCATCCATAAAGATCTCCAAAAATCTTTCCACCATGTCAGAAAAAATGGCTGTCATGCATATCTGAAATGTAGCAGGAGCATTGCATAAACCAAATGGCATTCTCTTGTATGCAAACGTTCCATAAGGACAAGTGAAAGTCGTCTTTTCTCTATCTCTAGCCGCAATGAATATTTGCAAGTATCCTGAATAACCATCAAGAAAACAATAGAATTTATGCCCACTCAACCGCTCCAACATCTGGACAATATACGGAAGGGGATAATGATCCTTCTTTGTATGGTCATTGAGTCGTCTAAAATCAATACACATGCGGTATCCTGTGACTTCCCTTGTTGGTATCCACTCATGCTTATAATTTTCCTTCACGGTAAATCCACCTTTCTTAGGCACGACTTGGGTAGGACTCACCCACTCACTGTCAGATATAGGAAAAATAATACCCATCTCCAATAACTTGATAACCTCTTTCTTGACAACCTCTTGCATATTGGGATTCAAACGACGTTGTGGTTGAACACATGGTTTAGCGTCATCATTGAGAATAATCTTGTGAACACAGATTTCGGGACTAATTCCCCGAATATCAGCCACAGTCCAACCAAATGCTCTCTTGTGTTTCCTTAGCATCCTCAATAGCAAATCTTCCTGCACATTGGTTAGTGACGAAGAAATAATAACATGAAGTAGATCATCATTTTCAAGAAAAGCATATTTCAAGTTAGGAGGTAAGGTTTTCAATTCAAGGTTCCTGGGTGGCTCCTCTATGGACGGTTTCAATAACGGGCCATCATTCTCCAATTCCAGATATCGGTGCCAAGGTTGTTTGCCAAATATACGACCAACATCCACATAAGAAATCACTGCTCTCATTTCCTCATCATCACTCTCACATTCAAATATGGATAAGGCTAGGCACTCTTCAAGCTTATCTTCAAAGACCTGCAAATTAGCATTCTCCATACAAACACAAGATATTGCATCAACAAAAGAACATGACTCTCGTGAATTATACGGGTGTTTCATGGCTTTGAAAATATTGAAGGTAACCTCATCTTCATTCACTCTCAAAATCTTCTCCACGTTGAACATCAATCATAGTCCTTCCCGTGGCTAGGAATGGACGACCGAGAATAAGGGGCGTTGAATACCCTTCTTCCATATCCATAACCACAAAATCAACGGGGACGTAGAACTTATCAACTTTCACTAACACGTCTTCTATGACTCCCTTAGGACGTTTTATAGACCTATCTGCTAATTGTAGAGTCATCTCAGTGTTTTTCAACTTTCCTATTCCAAGTTTGATAAAATCCTCATATGACATGAGGTTGATGCTAGCACCAAGGTCGCAAAGCACCCTCTTAAACAAAAAGCCCCCAATTTCACACGGGATGGTAAAACTCCCGGGGTCTTTAAGCTTGGGTGGAAGCTCATGTTGCAACACGGCTGAGCATTCCTCATTGAGACAAATGTTCTCATATTCCTCTAACCGCTTCTTGTTAGTAAGAATATCTTTAAAAAATTTACCATACACGGGTATGTTAGTAAGTGCTTCTATGACTGGAATATTAACATTTAAGTGTCTAAACGTGTCAAGAAAGCGAGCATACTTTTTATCTAGCTTCTTCTTTTTAATTTCTTCTCTAGGTGGGTAAGGCAATGACTCAAGATCAATAACTTTAGGTTTAGAGTTCATACCTTCCTTACCTTTGCCGCTTGATGAATCATCGGAAGCTTTTCTCAATGTTTGAGCTGCTCGTGGCCTCCATTCGGTATCGGTGTGCACCACCTTCTCCTTGCCTTTTCTAGAAAATGCCTGCTGAGAATTGGTGTGCGTCAAAGTTTCCTTGGCGTGCGTCAACTCATCATTGGCTTGCATCAGTCCTTTACTTGGGTCACCATTGACGCACGTCGAGGTCTCCTTGGCGTCCGTCATGGCTTTATTGGCGTAGGTCAATTTTTGCCCAAAACTCTCTGAATGTGAATAGTGACTGTTGGCGTGGGTCAGCTCCTCCATGGCGGGGGTCACTGAGACATGTTCCTTAAAAAGGGTCCTCAAATCACTTGCTCTCGGATTCTTCAAAATCCTCGGGACTTTCACAAAATCTTCGCTTTCTTTCCCAAGATTGACATATCCGTCATTCTGCAAAAACTTATCAACAATTTCCTCCTCTTCTTCGCTCAACTCTCTCTCTTCTTCGGTATCATGCAAATCATTTTCAACTTCGTTTCCAACCTCATTCTCATGAAACTCCCGATTTCCACAAACCTTTCCACTTCGGGTTATGATAGCATTCACTCCCCTCGGATTCCTTTCTCGTATTGCTTGGCGTACCACCACCCGGTGGTCTACTAGCATTCCTCTCACCTTCTCTACTCAAATGTTCCTCCACATTCCTCATGGACGCCTCAATCATTTTCATTCTCACATCATGTCCACTCATAGCTGTTTTCATCATTCCCATATCCTTAGTGACTGTACTAAGTGAAGTCATCACATTTTCCATGTTCTGAGCTTGAGTGGCAACTACTCCCAACAGTTTATCCAAAGTGTTGTCCCATCTATCTCCTCGTGCTTGATTGGAACTCTCGGTTATTGGGATTGCTTGTGTGGTGGGTTGAGGATAAGAACGAGTGTTTGGTGATTGAGTTGAGGTATTGGTGTTATAGGAGTTTCGTGGTTGTGGAGCAAAGGGGGGTTGTCCTTGCTTGTATGAGCTCTCATTCCAACGATAATTCGGATGATCTCTCTTAATAGCATTGAAAGAGTTAGAGTATGCATGTTCAAATTCCGGTGTTGTTGCATGAAGCTTACTTCCTCCGCTTGTAAATCACCGGACTCTTCTATCTCAATAGATATCTCATCCTCATTGCCATAAACATTATCTCTCTTGCTCTCAATCAAAAAGTTTCCTTCCATTCTCTTGCTTGACTGCAAATTGTCAAACTTCTTTGACAACTTATCAATTTTTTCCATGAGCTCGGAATTGTCCTTTGGTCCTTCTATAAAACCGACCTTCCTTGTGCTAGCTCCGGCTTCCCACATCCTATGGTTCTTTGAAATTCTCTCGATAGCATCATAAACTTCTTGAGCATTGCGGGACATCAAGCATCCTCCACATGCGTGGTCAATATTAGCACGTGATTCTGTCCTCAACTGTCTACAAAAAAGTTGTATTTGCGTATCAAATGGATAACCATGATCGGGGCAAGCCTTCAACAATTTCTTGAATCTTTCCCATGCACTACCTAAAGTTTCATCGGGGCCTTGTGCAAAATTAGCTATTGCAACCTTCAACTTCAAATTCCTCCCGGGTGTAAAATATTGCTTTAAGAACTCGTTTTGTACTTCCACCCAAGTGGTTAATGAATGATGGGGTAAAGATACAAACCATTACTTAGCTCTTCCCGTCAAAGAGTATGGGAACATAGACAATCTTGTCAATTCCTTTTGAATTCCATGACTCTTGGCTGTGTTACAAAGTTGTTCAAAAGAATAGAGGTGATAATGTGGATCTTCAAAATCTTTTCCGGCGAATTGGCATTTGTTATCAATCAACCCAAAAAGATGCCCTTTCACTTCAAAATTATTTGCCCCTTCATTGGGTAATCTAATAGGATCATTAGGTGCATTCCTTCTCAAAGGTTGATCACAAAGAGGTCTCAAAAGTTGGTTATTTTGGCCTTGGTTTTGATTGTAGTTTTGGTTTTGCCGGTTTCGGTTGTTTCGGTTATTTTGGCCTTGGTTATTGGGATTTGGTTGGGGGATTGGATCTTCCAAAAGAGGATCAATTTGTGCATTATCAAGATTTTCCGCCATCTCTTCTCGAGTCGACGAGTATCGGGATGATTCTTCACCAAGTGATTCTCCACTAGACTGAGCAACCTTATGCTCAGCTCTCAATTGTCTTTCGTACATGTTAATGTCCGAACGATATGGAGTAAGGGGAGCTTTACCGGTTCGGGACCGAGTCATCAACTACAAAAGTGAAACAACAAGAAAACAATCAAACGCACTTGGTAACTTACCAAATGGTAAGTACCACATAAGCACACAGAAATGTGATTAGAAAGAGACTTGACATATGCTCGAAAATTTTAAGACTGATACAAGTAGTAACTTTTACTCAAAAAGAATGAAGGGTCCCCGGCAACGGTGCCAGAAAGCTTGATGTGGCCAAAACGAGGTGTCCAATCTAACCGGCAGTGTACCGGGTCGACTGTAGTCTAGTTTGGTGAGTCAAGGTCGTCTCCTCGGGGAACACACACTTATGAGGTTACACACCAAAAAGTCTATATTACTTCGATCTAGGTCGCAATTTAGTGAAAGATTAATCAATTGCATAAATAAAGTGCTGAAATAACAAAGATGATAAATTATAAAAGAAGCTAACCAAGATAATGCGTAGCCTAGCTATCCTCTTGCGACATCATGGGAACGACTTCCTACCTTCCTACCATTCATGTTCAAAAGTGTGAAACGGTGCACTCCTAAACAAGCAATTCCCCCTTATACGAGTGAATGAAATTGCTCTCTACCTCCTCCTTGGTCTAGGTGCCCTAAACCTAATGATTCGGTATGCTACGCCCGTGAATGCAATGGCAAAGCCAACTATCCTTGGATAAGAAATCGAATGCCTACAAGAGGTCGATTTTACCTTCCGGTTCACCTACCCTCTTCCCACGTCTAACATCTCCGTTCGGTATCCGTTAAACGTGTAAATGCTAACACTAGACAGTTACTCTAATGCAAGCAATCAATATAATACAAGTAGGCAAAGCTTCACAACAATCAAAACTAACAACACAAACAATCATTCCCAATCAATCACAAGAGGATAAACTAAAACTACAACATAATCTTGGCTAGAAAAACCTAGCCACTCATGTCTACAAACATAATCATCTCAAGATTAACATTCATACACATAAGAACAACTGAATGATAATAAAGATTAAAGATTACCACTTCAAATGATGAAATTCGAGTTGGTGTTCATCATCCAACCTCAAAAGCTTTAATGGAGTCAACACTAGTGTGTTAAACTTCAACAAGAAATCAAAGCTAAACTAGAATCCTTAAGGGTTACAATCAAATTCAAGTGCTAATTTCTACTAAAATTCGGCTATGGAAGCCAGGGGGTGGGGGGTTGCCTGCAAGATGGAAAAGTTGGAGAAGATGAAGTGTGTTTTTGATAATAATGTGATTGGAAGAATAAAAGAGATTAAACTTTTGCTGACTCTGCACTCTTGACTCGCGTCACTCCATCTTGGCGCACGTCATGCTTAAAATTGCACTAGTGGCACAGGTCAAAGCTTCTTGGCGCGCGTCATGTCCAGTTGTGGTAGCTGGCTGAAAGTCATCTGCATTAAATGCTCAACTACTCCGTGACTCAGGTCATGTGACATGGCGCAGGTCATCAGTATAAAAAATCACAAAATCATAATTTCATTCTCCCGGTTGGCTTGGATTGAGCCCTCTAATGTGTATCAAATAATCCTCGTGGGCTGAAATCCTCGCCACAGCACAAAAATCACCACAAAAGAATCAAAAGCCACCCTGAGGTCAGAATCCACACTCCCAACCGTGATATTTGTGCTGCAAAATAGACACAAAGATACCACGAGTAAATCTGATAACAAAATCGGCTAATAACTAATATAATACAACTAAAAACATGGTTTTCTGCGAATTCTATGTACACAAAATATGGTTCCAATCATCATTCAAATTGCTCAAATTGATGTCAAAATAACGCTAATTGCATTAGAAAACGGGGTAAATCATCGGGAATTATATCATCAGGTTGACTTACATCAACGCCCAAATATACGGGATTGATTATCAAGAAACATTCTCTCATGTGGTCAAAATCACTGCAATGACTGACATCTTCACCAAATGGATGTCCACCGTGCCTTCCTTCATTGAGAATTACATGAAGTGGTATACATGAATTTGCCACAAGGATTTCAAGCCCCTTAGAAAAATTAAGTATATGGCCTAATCAAGTCTCTATATGGATTAAAGCATGCCAGTAGACAATGGAATTCCAAACTTACCACATCTTTTCTCATTAAAAATGTTTACTCAATCCAAAAGTGACCATAGTTTGTTTATCAAGAAAAGATTTGTTGCCCTATTAGTATATGTTGATGACATTATTGCTACTGATTCTAACATGGGGCATATAAATGGCATCAAAACTTATCTCAATGATGTTTTGCAAATCAAAGACCTAGGACCTTTAAGGTACTTCCTAGGTATTGAAGTTGCAAGAGCTAACCAGGGCTTCTCCATAACACAAAGGAAATACATCCGCAATCTATTGGAACACTTTGACTTTCTAGGGTCTAAACCAGTCACTACACCTATACAGTCAAAGCAAACTTTACACCGTGGTGACTCGGAATTACTTCCTGATAACACTCAATATAGGTCCCTTGTTGGAAAACTCATATGTGTCTTTTACAAGACCAAACATAACATTTGTTGTGCAACATTTAAATCCATTCCTAGATGCTCCTACAGTTAATCACATGAGGACTGCATACAGATTATAAAGAAATCTTAAAAATCATGGTCAAGGAATGCTCTTTCCAGCTCAAAATACTCTCACTCTCAAAGGATACACAGATTCTGATTGGGCAAGATGCCCAAATTTAGAAAGCCAGTTTTTGGTTACATTATTTTTCTAGGAAAAGCCTCTGTCTATTGGAAATCAAATAGACAAACTGTTGTTGCTAGAAGTTCATATGAGGCAGTGTCAAAGCTATGTCAAATGTGACATGTGAGATCTTATGGTTAATCTACCTTCTAGAAGATTTTTAGATACCAATCTCACCTCTTAGTCTCCTCTTTTGTGACGGTGCATGTGGTATACATATAGCTAACAAGCTAGTGTTTCGGGAGCGTACTAAACATAAAGAAATTGATTGCCATGTTGTTAGAAAATAGGTGGCCAATGGTTTCCTAAAGCTCATGTATATGAACACCATAGATCAATACTAACAAAAGCTTTGGATGCTCTAACCTTCAACACTCTCTTAAACCAACTAGGGCGCCCCGGGGGGGGGGGGGGGGGGGGGGGGGCTATGGCCCGGAGCCCCCCCCCCCCCCCCCCCCCCGAAAATCAATTAATTTAAGGGCCCCACAAAATTTCGACTTAATATTATATATATACTGTATTTATATGAACAAGGAATGTATTACCTTAATGGTTAGCACTCTAGTATACTAGATATGAGACTTGGTTTTGAATCTTGCTAGCTACAATAATTTTTGTTTTTTTAAACTAGGACTAGGAGTCAAATAAGTAGGTTTTTTTTCATTCCAAACTCATGACTATCTCACGCAGCTTTTTTGTTTATTTTTTATATATATATTTTGGTTACTGTTTTTTTTTTCGAAAGGGCGAGGCGCAAATTTTTTTTTTTTACGGCTTCCCTAAATTTGGACAGGGACGCCCTTGCCAACTAGGCACCTCATAGCTTGTTCAAAACTAACATGAAATAGAGTGATAGCAACTTGAGAGGGAGGGGGTGTTAACACATATAACATGAAATGAAGTGATAGCAAGACATGTATCTCATTCAAGCACACATCAAACACCTTGAAGCATAAGTCGGTTAGGTGGTCGTTCGAGAGTTTGTGAGGATAGAAATTCAGTTAGTTAGCAGGTTGTTCAGCTAAATCGTCTCCTTGTAAGCTTAATTTGTAACTTCAATTAGATCAGAAATGTCAGATTCTTTTCATTCAATATTAATCAAGCCATGTTCTTTCTTTCTTCAATATGTGCTCGTTTCTTTTGATCTGAGACGGTTCAGATGATGATCAGTTGTTAAGTTTCTACCTTAAGATTGAAATCTATGTATTGATTGAAGAAATTGAAAAGGGCTTGACATTATTTGTCCAAACACATGCTTGAACCAAGATGTTCTGATTCTTAAGGTGCCTCCATTAAAAGTTTTGAACATAATTGGTGAATAAGATCAAATACGACTTGTATTAAAGAGAGGATCTAGACCGGTATGGTCTCCTCATAACCAAAATAATAATATAAAGATATTGGAGTGTAACAAATAAGCCGATAATGATACAAAATCCAGTTAGTATTATATGGATATTCATTCATTTATATATATAAACGCACAATGTGTTTTCACTTCAGGGGAAATCATCTTCATCCTCCATCTCTTCAAGAATAACATATTTTGCAGCTGTTTTTTCTTTGGGAGATTCTCTTGTCCCGTCTTCACTTATTTCGCCCTCTTTCAGCTTATTGTACCTATCCCACCACAAATTCAGGTAAAAAAAAAAGGTATTCAACGGGGGTAGGCATGGAAGCTAGATCGTGAAAACATTCATCCAATATATATATATATATATATATATATATATATATATATATATATATATATATATATATATATATATAGGAGGATGTTAAAATAATCTTCCAACTAGCTTAGAAGACTTACTTGTACCAATTGAATAAACTAACACCGAACATTATTGTGAAAAGGCCAACCCCCTTCAAAAGGGTAAACTTGTCATGGAAGTACAAAACTGCAACCTGAAAAAGGAAACCAAATAAAATCGGATTAACCTAAAAGAACAGCTAACATAAACACTAAACAGGCTCCTCACAAGGTTTTAATATGCTTTTAACTTTCTCATGATAACATGGCTTGTAGAGTTTTACAATATGCTGATCATTATAGATCCCATTTCTATATACATACATATATACAAGAAGAGAAGTAGATTTTCGCAAACTAAAATAGTTATCGAGATTCAGAGATGTATGAAATCATATCAAGTTTCATACCAATATGGTGACAGCTTCTTTGACAACTCCTGCAATGGTCACTGTTACTGCACTCGTAACCGATACAAGAATGTATTCTGTCAAAACCTACATCACAACCAACAGGTTTCAAATTTTTATGTGTGTATGTGAGAGAGAGAGAGAGAGGGGGTTAGAGAGACAGATCAAAGTTGACCTAAAGAGCTAGGGTAAACAGCATTCATATTTCACACTCTAAACTAATTAAGGATAAAATTTGATTTTGGATTAGAACTATAACCATTACAAAGAGCTTAAAAGCACTCACTTTGCAAGGAAATACGTTTGCTAAATCGTAAACCATCCTTATCAAGTGAAAAAAAAAACAAAAAAAACAACAACAACAACGTCAACGAGATGAGGATGATATGTACCATGAAGAAAGCAAGAGTTCCTCCAAAAAGCATAAGGAGACAACTTCTAACTATATGCCATGAGGTATCAAAGTAGTTGCTGCTTTTAAATTCATGCCACGGATCCATCATAAGGGATAGCAGAGCGGTAGCAAGGGCCATCACAGGAGTCACATAACTCATTAAAAAGAGCGGATTTTTAAGACCTGAAAGAATCAAGGAAAATTTGTCTTATTTGTTGAAATCATAGAAAATATTCTAGTCCAGCTCCTCAAATCTCAACCACGAATGTAACATACACAAACTCTACTAAATGAGTTTTCAGATTCCAACTTCCAAGGATAATAATGTCAGCAAGTAGACCTTGGCAAGTGTTGGTGTTCATTGTAAAATATTAAAAGATTTAAGTAGTATGTATTAGGCGCCCTCCCCCCCCCATGTTATAAATGTTAGCTGAGAAAAAGCCCTTCCTTTGATGGGTCAATGTTTATAATCAGAATAAAATAGTAGGGCATTATTTATTCCTCTGCTGCATGACTGCTTTGAAATAACCTCATAGTTTAAGTATCATTTCATAATACGATGCTGAATTTGTTTTGATTTCCCTACTACTCCAAAGGAAAATCCACATCTCAGCGCGAGGAACTATCTTGCAGACTTTCTAGCAGTAACCTTGGTAAATTAGGATCCCAACTTGAGCTAAGATCGGTACATTAAAATGTGCTTGCAGAAATCACAGTACTTTACTATGGACTTGCTTCAGCTTATTTAAATATTGTTTTCTTATTTAAAATTTCTTTCTTTCTTTTTTTTTTTTTTGGGGGGGGGGGGTCTCTAAAGAAACGGTAGTTTTATGGTGGTCCAGGACCACCATGTCATACTTGTCCTCCAATAGGATTTCTTAAAAGAGGGGCAAATTTGTAAAAGCATGGCATTTATATTTTACACGGTTGGGCCCCGTGTGTTTTTCTGGATTTCTATTGGTTCTGGATCACCAAGTCATACTTGGTCCAGGACCACCATAAAATTTCCGCTAAAGAAAATGTGATACTCCCTCTGTTTTTTTTAAATGACACATTTCAAACTTTGCTCTGTTTTTATTTATCTATCATTTTACAATACCAATGCAACATTTATTATTTTTTTCCACCTTTACCCTTCATTTTATTAATTCAAATTTTGGTACAATTTTCCATGCACAAGGAGTAAGGATAATTTTGTTATTTTACCATCTTTTTCAGACACATTAATTACTTTCTTAATCAGTGTGAATCTTCTCTATGCGACAGATAAAAAAAACGGAGGGAGCAGTTGAGAAGGATCAAAAGTGAGAGTAAAAGGTTTGAATGATGCTCCGCTATACGTGCAAAAAATACATGTTCTTCAGGAAAAATTGAACAGCTTGGAGTTTAAAAGAGAACAGCACTTACCATATACTTCTTTCTTCACCAGAATTTAGGATGCACCGAGGGCATGAAAATAATCATTGCAAAGTCAGAAAATAAGTATGGAGATTGTAAAGAAAATACTAATCAGTAGCATGATACAAAAACCTAGAATTAAATATTTAAAACCTTGTAAAAGAAGAATTAAGAAATTCATACCTGAAGAAGAATTTGGGTCATGGTCCATCGAAAGCCAGCCATAACAGCAGCAAGCATAACAAATATAAAACCCCACAACTCAAATTCAGTTTCTTTTGCAACTGAGATACAGACCAAATGAAGTCAGTCGTATAGGAAAACAAATATTTAAATTTATTTTTAAAACGGCGTTACGTAGCAGAATCTTTATTATTGGAAAAACAGACGAGGCCACAGATGGAGGTCACCGAAAACCAAATGTCCATAGAAAAATACTACACAAAAACGGACAATATCTTAGTTCATTCCTTACTCAGGGTTAAAAACCAAACATATATGCATCACCAAAATCCAATTTTTCCTGATAAAAACTGGAAAAGGTGAAAATACTCGTTCACAGAGGGAAGCAATTATGTCACCCCTCGTGGTTATGATTAAAGTGTTGAGAAATACTCCCTTGATTAAAGAGCTCCATCCGTTCCAATTTATCTGAGGCAGTTGCAAAAATCTTTTGTTCCATTTTAGGCAGTTACATTTCCAATGCAACATAAATGGTACTTTTCCTTGCTTTACCATTATTTATTGCAATAGGATAGATAAAAAATAATGTCACATTAATTATATCCAAGGACATTTTAGTCATTTCATTTTAAAGTCAATGCATTAACTCACTTTATTAATATGCGTGTTTTTGACAACTGCTTCAGATAATTTAGTTGTTATATTTATATAAAAGGTTGCTTCCACAGCTCGAACACGTGATGTATGGTCACACATCGAATGATTTTACCACCATGCAAATGCTCTTATTCTATTTGGGTATTCACAAATGTGAAAGAAGTGTGGCGGATTCAGAATTTAACACCATGCATTTCGTTGAAGAATCTACACACACACACAAAAAAAAAAAAATATATTCATGTAGATGATAGAGGAAGTAACATTAAATGATGTTGAAAGTTGTTTTGGTTGGTATTATTTTCTTATTATGTTTGTGCTGTGTCGTTTTAATAAGTTTGTATGCGGCTAGGACCAAGAGTTAAAATCCCAGCAGCTTGTTATGTCAGTGACTTGTTGTCCAAGTTAGGGTTGTGTTTTGGTTTGAGTTGTAAGTGCTGCTATATATACATAATTAAAGGTTGAAAAGGGATCAGTGAAATTCGATCCCAGTTCTTGTGATATCCGTGTTTAAACAACAAATGAGATCACGGAATAACCTATTTCCGAAGACTGCAAAACAAAAACTATGTATTCAGATGCCAGATAAGCATTTCATCTACCATATGACCTATTTACTTGGCAGGCCACGAAGATTCTAGATTTTAGCAAACCAAAGGACTATGTGAATGAAAGTGAAACTTTACGATATCAAGAATACAGTAGAGACAAACTATCTTAGAAAATACTTGCTTCATGGCCTCGTAATCATATAAAAACAAAAGATTCAAAGCAACTATAAAAACTAGAATCATCTAATGGAACCAGTAAATAGTTTAAAGAGAGAATCTCATTACCAGTCAACATTATTCCAATGGAGATGACTAGCATGATAGCAAACAGCTTAACACTGGGCGACTCCAACCTTTCAGAAAGATTTTATGATTAAATCCAGATACAGGGTGATTACAGTTAATAATAAAGACGAAACACTAATATGCATACATAAAACTATTTAGAGAAAGAAAAAATATACAAAATAAAGTGAAACCATTGATACGGGTAAAGCATCAGTCAATCAGATCTTCAGTTTTAAAAAGAGGACTACAAGTACATGCTAGATCAATGTAGGTACCAAATCCATGGAAGCAACAGCTGCAGGAAGAATAAACACATCGCGGGGATAAAATGTTTCATTTATAACTAAGCCTTCTTCCACTGATTTTGCAGTCAACTTAAAAAAGAAAGAAAATCTTTTCTTTTCAACATTAACCTTCAAATATCCCAATCAACTAAAGGTCTGTTAGGAATGAGTCAAATCACTAATTTTCCACTTCTTTTTCACCACAGTTTTTCATTTGAATATCACCTGGAAAAAAGTATTTTCTCTTACTTTTCTCCTAACAATACACAACACCCAATATACTCTACACACAACCAAATGTAATCCGACCATCCCAATCGAATTTTTCACTTGAATTACAAAAATATCATATCCAAGAGGACGCTATGCATAGGAGAGTATTTCAAATGGCTAGAGGAGCAGAAATTCATGAAATTAAATTTATTTATTTATTTTTTTTTTAACCATAAATTTTTATTTTATTAAAATGGAAAAGAATAAAGTGCTACAAAGTCAATGCCACATCCCGGCCCGCCCCAAGTACGTGATAGAGTGCATAGCATGGCCTCCTTAAACCCTATGCGTGGCAAACCCAGTGTAGGAAATCCATGAAATTAAATTTCTTTGTTAACATTGTCACCCTAATTGCCTTGGCCATGTGTCGAGCCTCTTTATTGTTTTTTGTGTCATAATTAGTGCCAACCCTTTCTATGCATTAGTACTCATATTAGCTAGGCTCTTTGTTTTAATCCCATGCGTGGGCAGGCACGATGAGTTCAAATGTCTTCACCGCTTTTTATACTTTTCAAATCATTAATTTAAAAGCAATCACCATTAAGCAGGTCAAATATAAAATTGGTGAACTCGAACCTAAATTGTTCATTGGTGTCAAAGCCTAGTTTAGCTATTTGGCTAAGGTTCAATTAGCTTCTTCAGCGCTTTCAAGTAACCAAAACTCCAAGAAATTAGACAGCATTTGCAAAAGACAAGACTGGGGACACAAAAACGGAAACGTTTCACAATCTTCGGCAATGTTATGAACTTATATGGTAATAAAACAATTACAACCATTTGTTCGTTTAGCTTTAAGAACATCATCCACTTAATGTCTCAACATTCGAATTTCAACGTTAACTAAGGGCATATAAGTTAAATATATGTAAACAGTGGAGCAAGAGTAACATATACTAAACCCTTTGTGCAACACACAAGACTATGGCAACAAGTCTTCTGAATAGCATTGATAGTAAACAAACGAACCGCTAATACATTCGTGTGGCTCAAAGAAACGAAAATTGCTCATGAGTGCAGATCACAAAGAAAACAATACAATCTACAGCTCAGAATTAGTATGAAGCATAATTCTCAAAGACTACAACGATACCTGAATGCAAAGGCAAATACAAGAAGAAATATCGGTGATGCTGATTTACACTGCAATGAGCAAATCAATTCAATAAGAATAATATTTTTATAATTGAAATGACTGATGAAGGCATACACAGCATCAAACATAAGAGATACATTCTAACAAGCAGATTATTCTCACAAATGATCCAGTAAACAAATCATGAAAATATTCAGGCCAGGAGGCAATACAGCTAGAAAAGAGGGGCAATACAGCTACAATAGCAGATCTAAGCGAATATAGCGAAATTTAAATTTAATCACGTGGAGACTGGAGCTGATGAGGATAATTTGGATAGAAAGTCCAGCTAGGCTCACCGGCTGGTAATACTTTTGACGATTTTCTTTTAGGCCGTTGGTCATTACCAAGAGTACAGGATGCCTTTATACACGCTCTTTACTATTTGTTGTGGATCCTACGAACTCGGTTCAGAGGAGCTGTATTACACAACTAATACATTGCATGACATAATGGACCAGTATAGACTATTTATTTAATAAACCAAAAAGAAAGAACTTCCCTCAAAATAGGACAGTAAAATTGAAATAAATCATGAAAATAAAAAGTATGACTAACCATAGTGACAAAGGTAACTGAGACAAAAACAAGGGACGCGTTGCTCAAGTTAACGTCCATTGCAGTAGCAAGAGCTGTTGGTACAACTGTGAAAGGTAAAGGCCATCTGTTGCATTAGTCGTTAGAAAAGTCAATATAATGTTTAGCATAAGGATCAAGTGCAATGGTATTAAGTGTGATCTCATAAACCAACTCAGACTATAATATCAGGGGAAAGAACTTTATGGTACTTTGGACTTCAAGTGATTTCATAAGTTACAGGTTATCATCTAAATTTCTGACAATGATAAGTGTGTTCTGTTAGAACAGTCATAATTTTATGCAGTTTCCATAATTTGCCCCAATTTGGGTTGCCTATACAACATCCCTCCATGTAAAGAGAAACTTTGGTTTCTCTACACTTGAATGCAAATTCGGACACTGGATTGCTGAGCTGGGCTTCAAAATGTGTAAGTTTTAGCTTCTCGTATGATTATATATTAAAATAAATGGTTACAGACAATTAAAAGCTCCAACTATTAGGTTTGATAAGCAAATCAGAATGAAGGCATCTTGTCATTACCTCTCAAAAAGTAATCTTTCCATGACATCAGGACAGTTGGTTGATATCTTTCAGACCAGAACCAAATAATGGCTTTTGACAAAACAGCTTGCATCACAAAGTGGAATGTGTTCATCAATAGGGGAGCAGGAAATTTTCCCAAATGATCCCCAAGAAGAGTCTTATTATACCTGCCCATTTTGTTGGCATTATTACCTGAGACTCTCTTATTGCGAGAACACAAAGAAGGAATGCCAAAGTGAATCACTTACAATGTCAAGAATGTGCTGAAGAAGTACCAGACAAGTATGAAAAATAGTGTCTTTAGCACGTCTGCAACCGATACAACAGATTTTGACTTTCTATCGCCATCCCCTGCATAAAATTCTCGACTATCTCCTACTGTTGAAGGGTTCTGATCATCTTTAGAATCATTTTCTATATCAAAAGGTACGTAATTGTCACTGTTGATTCCCATGTGTGGTATGCTTCCTGTTCTTGTAGCCCCATCAGCCTCCATAATGGGTCTGAATTTACTAACCCCTTCACGCTGTTTACTTACCACACCATTCTCAGCTCTGTTCTGATAAAGCTGCAGCTGAAAATCAAAGTCTTCTACATTGGGCGACTTACCATCTAATTGAGCAGAATGTAGCACCCCATTCTCATCATACCAGCCTGAAAATGATAGCTCTCTTCGAAATCCTAACTCTTCTTCTCCTCCAAGATTTATATCAACCTTTTCCGTCTTTGTGTTACTCCCTACCATCTCCTTTCTTGAATAAGGTGGCAGCCATCAAACCTTCCAATTTTCACATAGACCAATCAACTCACAGCCAATCAAGCCCGAGTCCACACCAAAATTTGACCCCACAACCCTAAGAATTAACTAACAAGAACCAAAATATAAATGAATCAGCTGAAAACTCAAAGCACCTCCGATTATATATCCTTTCCTCAGATCAGCATAACCTGAAATGAATACATATTCCCCGTTTGAGACCCAAATTCAGACACACTTCCTACTTCGATCTCGGATAAAACAGTTATAACATGGACAAAAAGTTCCCAAGGCGGCAAAAAATAAATAAATAAATTAAGAAATTAGAAGACCAAAATATAAAACTTGGAAATAAGAGATGAGATGAGTTCCACAACAACGCCTGTTGCCCATACATCATAGGTTTCAATAACATGGTGAAATGGGATTGAAATTACAATTGTGAAGCAATCGAAAAGTGTAGTAAATTAATCTCAAAGCAAAATGATTGCGAAAAGCCAGTGACAAAGATCAAAATTGTCACCGGACAGTATGATTTCAGCTTACCTGGACCTTAAAAGATCAAAAGAGATGCGCGGATTAGAGAAAAGGATAAAATTAGAGGTTCTTCTCTTCCACTTCTTGATCTGATCTATAGTGTTTGCTTCTTTGCTTTTTATTTTCTCTTTTATTTTCTAGATTTCCCCCCTTTTCCAATTATTTAACGTTAGAGGTAAAGCACCGGAGGTTTGGTCGATGTTAATTTGTTGATGTTTGTTGAGTTGGTTAAGCTTTCTTGTTTTTATTAATTACATCATTTTCTTGATTATTCTTTATCAATTTCCAGCACCAAATATGTATTTTTGTTTTTTCACTTTCGGTATCACATTAGAAACGTTAGTAACGTTGATGTTTCTTTTTTATATCAATATCAATGAACTGACGATACTAAGTAGTGACATTTTTATGACTACTAGCAAAATGCACGCGTGTTGCACGTGTTGGTGTTGGTTAAATTGATATGTTTTATATGAAATTTGACAACATAATTTAATGTTATACATTGTTAAGTATGTCTTTAACTATAATGTATAATGATAATTGTATAAGTTGATTGTTTCAATTGTAAATTCAATTGTGGAATAAACATCAATACAAACAGAATCTAAACAACGTAACTTTATAACGCGCCTATTATTACAACATAAGATAAATAAGCTAAATCATAAAAGAATGGATACTTCAAAAATCTCTAGACCGGACAAATCTTTAGACATGTATGAGGCTGAATTCAAAGGTAATCGGAGACCTCGATCCCACAAATTGTTTCTTTGTAAACGATCATAAAACCTTCAGGGGGGTTATTAGTCCTCTCATCAGATGACGGAAGGCGAGTACTGAATATTTTCAGGTCAATATCATAAGTCCGGAAAATCTCCTCCATGGCAACGTCGACGGTAAGGGGGGATCGAATATCCTCCACACCGGGAAGTAATACCACAACCTTAGATGACTTTGAGCCGGTTGATGACTTTCAGATGGGTCCTAAAACTTCTGGAATTGAGGTACCTTAATCTTCAATAAAGGCCATTTAGATTTCGGGCAGGATTTCGGTTTCAGAAGAAGAAGTGAATGACTTTGTTAATAATGCGCATACTCTGGAAAACAAAAGGACTTTGATTATAAGAGAAAAACGAAGAAAGCTTTAGATCGAAGGAGTTTTATTTCTTAATGGTGAAGTCAGAGAGACATCTTGAGTACATGATTTAATGATTAGTACGTATGCCATTGTGCAAGTGAATCAGGATCTCAAAATTTGATAATGAAGATTTGAATTTCAAAAGAAAGCTGAAAAACACATTCATGTCAGAGACCTTTGGGTTCCCGCCTCTTAAGAAGTGCCACATCATCTCAAATAAGACCTAACCTATGACCTCCGTTCTAGATCAGGTCTGTGGGGATTTTGACGGTGGGTATGACCCGGCGTCATACACGTGGCACCTAATGAGCTACATAAGATCATTTTACCATATGGGCCATAGATGTCCAACCCAATTTAGGGCCACATACTTTAGATAACTTTGATGAAGATGTCTCGGTCCATTAACTTTGATAAAGATGTCTCTGGCTCGGGGCATATCATCACCGATGACTTTAGGTTTCTTAGAAGACCAGTCAGGTCATTTAGTAGACTACAACTGCCACAATAATGCCTCAATGGTTCCCACTCTACTATGGCATGAACTTTACACCGTCTCATAATTTCAGTCATGTCCCAATCATGTGCTCCAAGGCATCTTCTCTGGAAAGTGGATCATATAAAAATGGTTCAATCCTCACAAATTCAGAACTTTATTAATAGTTTGATCCGAAATCCTCTAGGCACGTAGGCATTCAATCACATTGGCTAAGCTATAATTAATCAAAATATCCACAAGTCAAGTTATTGGATTATGCTTACAAAGCCTAATTACCCACCTAATGATCTAATTTCATCATTGACAATTCCAGATATTGACTGATATACTATTGTGGATTTCAAGATAAACATAAAAGTGTAAGAAGTTGAATATATAAACTAAAACAATAGCAATTCATAGAAATACAATTCCTTTTTGGAACTAAATGCTTAGTGATTCAATTGTCGATACTGTGTTCTTTCCATCTCCATTTTCCTCCACTTACATAGCATAAATTGGGTACTTAATAAGTGTAAGAACTTTGTGTGCTTTTATTATTTACTAAGAAGAGTCGTTCTTTTTAATAAGAATTTATAAGAGCCATATGGGCCACTGATGTGATCCGTAGACGAATCAGATCTGAAAATGCTCGAGGACTTGACTGATGACACCAATAAGACGAGCACTGCAACCCTTAGATAACCCGTAACTAAGAACCTTGGTATACGAATGCCACAAGGTATGCTCAGAACCTTGATAAGTTCACGATTCGAATATTCTACACAAGAATACTCACGAAAAGCTTAAAAGCTTAACATAAATTTCACTCAATAATGTTTGAACTGTTTGTTACAATGACTCTACTCGCCTTTATATAGGCTACAGACTCCAAGACCAAATGCTAAATTAGCAATGTGGGACAAAATAACCATAAATAAAAGTAATAACAAAAATAAAATACTATCTAACCAATATGAGATAATAAAAGATAACTAAAAATAAATAAAAGACTCCAAATAAATTTAATACGTTTCTTCTCCAACGGGAATCACATCAGATGTCCAACCCAATTTAGGGCCTCATACTCTAGATAACTTTGATGAAGATGTCTCAGTCCATTAACTTTGATTAACTTTGATGAAGATGTCTCTAGCTCGGGGTATATCATCACCGATGACTTCTGGTTTCTTAGAAGACCGGACATGTCATTTAATAGACTATAACTGCCACAATAATGCCTCCATGGTTCCCACTCTACTATGGCATGAACTGTACACCATCCCATGATTTCAATCATGTCCCCAATCATGTGTTCCAAGGCATCTTCTCTGGAAAGTGGATCATATAAAATGGTTCGCTCCTCACAAATTCAGAACTTTATTAATAGTTTGATCTGAAATCCTCTAGGTACGTAGGCATTCAACCACATTGGCTCATCTATAATTAATCACAATATCCACAAGTCAAGTAATTGGATTATGCTTACAAAGCCTAATTACCCGCCTAATGATTTAATTTCATCATTGACAATTTCAGACATCATCTGATACTATTATGGATTTCAAGATAAACATAAAAGTGTAAGAAGTTGAATATATAAACTAAAACAATAGCAATTCATAGAAATACAATTTCACTTTGGAACTCAATGCTTAGTGATTCAATTGTCAATACTGTGTTCTTTCATTCTCCATGTGTCATCCACTTACATAGCATAAATGGGTGATTAATTTGTGTGCTTTTATTATTCATTAAGAAGGGCCGTTCTTTTTAATAAGAACTCATAAGAGTAAGTATGATTTTTTTTTTTGAAAATAGTAAGTATGAATTATTTAATGAAAATAATAGAATAATGATAATAAAGGAATATAATATTTACGTACATGACTGTAGAACTTGTTCGTACACTATATTTTTTGTACATCTGTGGATGTTATCGAGTTGATCTTTGTGTGCTTTTATTATTCATTAAGAAGGGTCGTTCTTTTTAATAAGAACTCATAAGAGTAAGTATGATTTTTTTTTTGAAAATAGTAAGTATGAATTATTTAATGACAATAATAGAATAATGATAATAAAAGAATATAATATTTACGTACATGACTGTAGAACTTGTTCGTACACTATATTTTTTGTATATCTGTGGATGTTATCGAGTTGATCTTTGGGTTTGATCAACACCTTAGTTGTTGATATTGATGTTCCCCTTGAAAGTGCAACATATAGTTGTCCATGAGAGAACACCGGTCGAGGCAATTAAACTCCTACAAATGGTTTTGTTTGTCCTTATGCTTTATTAATCATCATTGCAAAGCAAATACATATAGGATATTACTTTCTTGTAAAATGAGATGGGTAACCTTCGTTTTCCGCTGATGAGAATGGAATACGTGGGATTAAAACCTGCTTTCTATATGTTGCCCAATTGTGATTTTAGCATAAATCATGTTTCCTTTTAACCATTTACATATCATCTTTGTACCATTGCATAATCCTTCAGTTCCTTAATAACATTATCGGTGAATACTTTTTCAACACAAATTTGTGAGGAGGCAATTCAATCGGTGTCAAAGTGTTGAGAAATTCTTCTTGATAATAATCATTAGTATCATCAACAGCCTTATCAAAGCTATTGAGACAATATCCATCCCCGAGAAAGGTTGATATCAATTTTTCATTCACCTTATCAACATGTCCATTAATCATCGCCAATATTTCTCTGTTTGTAATGTATTATGTTAAGAATGTGTTCTCCTATATAGATGGAAAGATAGAACCTATTAAATGATTTTGGGGAACCCCATCATCGTTTTCATCATATTCAATAATCATTTCTTTTGATAACTCTATGTCTCATTTAGTGTTTGTTGGTTCTTCTCCACAACCCACCCTTAATGAATATTCATTGAAATGTAGATCTCCCATTGCTCTCATATTTTTAGAATGATATAATATTTCTATCATTGGCCATAAATATGACTTCACCAAGTTTCCCTTTCTTATTTGTAGTGTCGTTCATTTGGAACATAAGCACTTGTCTAAAACAACCTCCAATACAACAATCTCTCTTCTAAATACGTTAGAATTTTTCATGATTTCCTTTAAGCTTTTGTCAAGTGTCTCAATTGCCCATATCTTTGCCATTGGTGCTTCATCCCATATGATTAGACTTGCTTTTCGTAGTAATTTTATATTTCCACTGTGCATCGAAATATTGCACATATTTGTTTCATGCGCACTAATTGAGATTTTAAAATGTGAATGAGCCGTTCGGCCTCTGAGTATAATTTCAACTGCAACTCCTGATGTGGTTGTTTTCATAGCTATCTATTGTCTCATTCTTAGATTTTCTAGCAGAGCCTTGTTTAAATATGTTTTCTTTGTGCCACCAGGCCCATTAATTAAGAACTTTTAGCACTGTGGCCATTATAACATTATAGAGAAACTTTTGGAGTATACTTTGATGTTGAGGATTAAGCATTTCTTCTGAAATATAATCTTATTGGGAATCTCTGTAGACAATTCATCACGAATCACTCTTAGAATATTTTGTACAGTGTTGTTGCGGTCTTCTTGTATACTTGACAAGTTGTAAGATGTCAAGTCTTTACCCATGCTTCCAGAAAATAATTTATGGATTCCAAAGTTTTGGCCTTAATTGATTTAACTAATTTTGTAAGACTTGACATGAAATCTTCCAACATATATACCATTGCGATTTAGAGCATGTATCAATATCAACTTTTCATTTTCATCTAGTTTCCACGACACTTCTAATCTTATTTCATCGTTCATCGTTGGTCAGTTAAGAATATTTTCTTCTTTTAACGTATAGTCTGTGCACATTGTCTTCTTTACCTTCACAAAAATAAACCTTCATAGTATACCGATGAAAGCAATGATAATGAAGATGATAATAAAAATTAATAACACACTTTTTCATTATGCTTGTGTATGATGTGAATTTCATATTGTGCTTAACTATATTGTAAAACAAAAAAAAAATTAATATACACATCACGGATATTGGCCGAAAGGAGAAACAATGTGTTACATTTATCTTTGGTGGATGATGACTCTTTCACCATATTATTGTTATGTTTTTAGATTTTCAATAGCTATTGAGAGAATTATGTACATGTCAAAGTTAAGTCTATATGTGGTTTGATTGCTAACGTACGATGATAAATATTTTTGGTTTTTAATTGATTTTCGTTGTAATAATTATTTTCGATTTTTATTTGATTTTTGTATTAATAATTAATTTTGGTTTTTAATAAATAATCAATAAAGGAATTTTTAATTGATTTTAGTTTTTTGGGAAAACTTATAATCAATGATTTGATTGTTAAAGTTTTCGGTTTTAATTAATAATCAATAATCAATCAAGGTATGTTCAATTGTTTTTTTTTTTTGTTTCTTTGAAATTTTAATTAATTGATAATGACTAATTTATTAATTAGTGAATCAAGGTATTTAATGACAAATTTTTTTATATTTTAAATTTCATCTTTCTATTTTTGATTAATTAATTGATAATGATCATTTAATCAATTATCAATCAAGGATCTTGATTTTTTTTTGTTTCATTTTTTTAATTAAATCAAAAAAATTATTTATATTTTCGATTTTATTATATTTTTAATGTAATTTCGTTTTTCCTATTTAAAGTAATTAATGATAATTAATCAAGGATTTTGATGATTTTGATTATATATGTTTTTAAATTTTTAATTTTTTTCTATATTTATTTTAATCAATCATCAATCAAAGATTTTCAGGATTTTTATTTTTGTATTTGATGTTTCTACTCGAAATTAATTGATTTTTATTTTTAAATTTTTACTAAAAACTAATTGATTAATTATTATTTAAATAAGGGAGAGACACTTTTTGGGAGAAACACTTTTTAGGGGAAACAAACTCATACTTTTAATTATTTTTAAATTTTTACTAAAAACTAATTGATTAATTATTTAAATTAGGGAGAGACACTTTTCGGGAGAAACACTTTTTGGGGGAAACACACCCACACTTTTAGTATAGTAGAGATAGAGATAGAGATAAAGATAGAGATAGAGATAGAATCTCGGTGCCACTGACTTTTATTTTGAATAGAAAAGTCAGTGTCACTGACTTTAATTATTATTAGCAACGTCAGTGTCACTGACGTTATTTTCATTAAAAATAATCATGGTGCTGAAGTAATTTTTTTAGGTGCTTGACGTAAAATGGTGTCGATAGTAAAAAGTGTGGTGCCAACAAAACAACTCCGCCATATTGCTTATCGGGCTTAAATAACCCAGCTCATTATGTATTTAAGCCCAACTCTTTTTTTATTAATAAAAAAGAATATATATAAATATATATATATATATATAATCTCTTAAAAAAAAAAGATTTTTATTACTACTCTCTATACTATTATGCTATTTTTAAAATAAAAAAAAGATTTTTATACTACTTTTATTATAGTATTTCACGGCTAACCACATTAAAAAAAAAAAGATTTTTATCTCTTTCTTATCTTTATTACATCTTTATTTTATATACGTATTTCGGCCTGCGTGTTTCGGCCCTAAGAAAAAAGGATTTCTTATACTACGGATTTATTATACTACTTTATCTTCTAACTGTTTGAGTACGGCCCAAAAAAAAAAAAAAAAATATTTTTATACTACTCTTATACTACTTTTATTATATTATTTCACGGCCCAACACATTAAAAAAAGATTTTATACTACTCTTATACTTTATATCTTTATTTTATACGTGTTTAGTATAAAAAAAATTCTATCTTTGTTTATACATGTTTGGTAGCCCTTATACTATTCTATTATTTTATACATGTTTCGGCCCTAAAAAATTCTATGCTATTCTATACATGTTTCGGCCCTAAAAAAAAGGATTTCTTATACTACGGATTTATTATACTACTTTCTTATCTTTCTTGTTTGACTGGCCCAAAAATATCTATTCTATGCTATTTTATATGTTTTCGGCTTCAACCCTTTCTTGTTTGACGGCCCAAAAAAAAAAAAAAAGATTTTTATACTACTCTTATACTACTTTTATTATAGTATTAAAAAAAAAAGATTTTTACACTACTCTTATACTACTTTTATTATAGTATTCTATATTACTCTTATACTATTCTATCTTATATTCGATACATGCTATTTTATACATGTTTCGGCTTTAAAAAAAATTCTATGCTATTTTATACATGTTTCGGCCCTAAAAAAAAAGGATTTCTTATACTACGGATTTATTATCTTACTCTTTACATTCTTCGTTTGACGGCCCAAAAAAAAAAAAAAAAAAATTTACGCTACTCTTATACTACTCTTGTTGACAGTCCAACACACACACAAAAAAAAAAAAAAAAAAAAAAACATCGGCGCGGCCAACACATTAAAAAAAAAAAAAGAATTTTTATATACGCTTTGCTTATACTGATTCTTATACTACTCTATATTACTCTTATACTACCATGATGCTACTCTTATACTATTCTATGCTATTTTATACGTGTTACGCCCTACACATTAAAAAAATGGATTTCACTATACTTCCTAATTGACGGCCCGACGGGATTTTTTTTTTTACACTTTACTCTTATACTACTCTTATATTATTCTATTTATATTTTATATACATGTTTCACGGCACGGGCTAACACATTAAAAAAAAAAAAGATTGTTATACTACTCTTATACTACGTATACTACTCTTATACTATTTTATATTATTCTATACTTCCCAATCGTTTTCTATACTTCATTGATGTTGTTGTATGCTAATAATAAACATTCCTGTTGTTGTATAGGTAGAAAAAATAATAACACCTAATATTAACAATAGTTGTGCTACAGTATGCCAACTACCATATCCACAAAAGGGGGGCAAAAAAAACCGGCGGTGGATATTCATCCTCTTCACGCTCACGATGATCTTCACCACGGGGATCCACCTTCTCGAACCCGGTCATCTTGTCCACCTCTTCATAGATAACCGGATGGTGGAGTTGGTTTGATTGTCGAGGGAAGGTAGCGGATTGACGGTTCCACGTGCATGGTTGTATGACCGAAGATGGAAATGGCTTATTTTCAAAGGATTTGGCGAGATCGGGTTGGTAAGTCCTCTTGTTCTCGCTCGAGGAGCTTGATGATGACCTATGGATCTATGTTGTTAGCTTCAGCCATAAAACTACGCCTTTTGCATCTTTTAGTTTCGAGTTCTTATTGTCAAGGTTACGTTTACCTTTCTGCGTATTTGAGGTTTGCCTTCACTTACTCCGGACTTTATTATTCAATATAATGGTTGTGTCTCTTTGCACTTAGTGATGTTTGCAATACAATATATTCTTCTCACTTCTTCTACGATTTTGAGTCGTCTTCCAACAATTTGTTGTTCTTTGTTTGATGTTTGTGGTTTTCGAGGTTAAACTGCAGATTGCAATTTCATAGCTTTTAAAAAAAAGTTCTTCACTTGTTCTTGTAAAATGGATGCAGTGGTTGAAGTGTGTATCGACATATGGAGTGTGTCTTTCATTTGGTTATACGTGTTAAACATCTCTTTCATCATCTGATTTTAACTGGGAATTTACAATTTTACGAAAGATGGCTTTTGAGCTTAAACTCGGATGTTTAGGGTACAAAAGCGGGGTAATGATGAACCTGAAACATAAATACGTGTTAATAATGAGCAAAAAAGACATTGTAGGTTGTCGAATATTTGGCTTGTTGTTGCGTTTTTAATATTGAACTTAGTTGTTGTTGGTTTAGGCCTACTTAAGCTGCAAGCACGTATGTGTGATATATCTTTTGCTTAGGGTCAATGGTGGGGAAAAACTACCGGTAGTTGATTCGTTCTTTACGCTAGCTACATTAATTCTTAAAAAGGGTGTTCCTCACAAATGTGCATTTCGGTGTCTTTTCCTGACGGAGCTCTGCAAACATTATACCTATGCAGCATAAAGGAGATTCTCACAATTGCCTTGTGGTATGTTCTTTCTTTTCTTGTGGTTTAAAAGTTTACTGTTTCTTCTTTCTGGCTATGTACAAACATGCCTTTTATATGAATCTGTCTATTCATTATAGTGTGTTTGCTCTTTCTTATATTATTGCCATGTGATGGATGCTTGCAATAGAAACCATGTCCCGTTTGTTTCTTAGTGTATTAGAAAAAAGAAACATGGTTGTTATCAAGTTTTTTATTTCTACTAGAATCAAGTATATGTATCATCATTGTTTTGGCGCTTTGCGTACATTGCACATCACGATGTATTGATAGTTTGAAAGTCGAATTTGATGTGATAAATTAGGTGTCCGGTAAATTAGGTGTGGTGCAGATAAAAGTTTATTTAAATTCATCGCAGCTTGTGAAATTTGGTTAGCATTTGATAGCAAAATTTGTCATACTGCTGGGTGATCATGTAAATCAACCTTTTAAATCAAATTCTATATGACCGGTTCTTTTATGCCATGATTCTTTTGTTTTGAGGAGCTATTATTCCAAAATTGTTGTATTTGGTGCTAGCTCTTACTACTTTGCGTAATTAAGGTCGCCCTAGCTTTTTCAAGCGACTAACGCTTATACATTTTTATTAAATTGTTATACGCGAGATATCCTGTTAGGTGATTAATTATCATACTTGTTAAATGTGATTATGGCTTGTTTGTATTGCAAGAAAGGGAATGCTATTCATTCCATTCAAATTTTTGGTGATTATAGCGCAATAGGATGGAATGAAATTTCATTTCAATTAATGAAAAATGCCCATTTTTATTACTTTCGAAAATGGATGGAATGAGATGGTATGAAATGAAAATCCACAATACGTGGTGTTGGGTAAGAGTAATGTGGCGTCGGGTGCGGGTAGAGTGAGGTAAAGCGGTTTGGTTAGGTATGCTTTAAGGGTATGTGATAAGAGAGGGTAGGGTGGAGTAGAGTAAGCTAGGCTGGTGGTGGAGTACGTTGGGATGGTGCACTAGGGTAAGATAAAGTATGTTGAAAAGTAGGGTACGGACGGAGTGTTATGTGGGTTGTTGTAGTATATAGGGTAAGGTGTTATTCGTGTGCATTTGTTGGTGTGTATTTGCTCGGCTGTTCAACGGGATGTTTGAACCTTAACATGGAAATGAATATTTGTGACGGTTTTTTGTACACCCATCAAGTTAAGCATCTCCGCTTTTGCAGGAGTGTAGATGTTGCACTTCTAGATTTGTTGTATAAAAAAGGGTCTGTGTTTTGATTCGATGTTCAATGCATACTTTCAAAAGAAACATTAGAATACTACATTCAAGGCGGGAACTCAAAGAGTATCAATTACTACTACGCATGGCTTTATGACCCACTGCGGTATCCTCTAATTTTTCGTATGGGGAGCTAGGATGGCATCGAATAGAAAAAAATGGCTTGAAAATGAAGAAAAGGAAAAAGAGCAGCTTCACGACACCACTTCTTAAATCCTTCAAATGTGTGGGACATGTAGATGACTTACTAACAAACGAAGAAGAAGGTAAGCTCGTAGATGCACACTCCATTTTTAAGCTATACAAGACCTAAAATGCTGCGACCTGGCTGGTCTACTATTGCGACCTTAAATGCAAATGCCGGAACCGAGCAATATGTCTCGGTTAGGGGAATATTATTCTTACTGATTTCGGATTAGGGAATTGTGATGGTTCATTCATCTTGCACTTTGGAAGGTTGTTACGGCGGTTTGTAGTGGATATGTATGTCAAGCTAAACACAAAGATTAGATTACTACCGATCGACACAAAATGAAATCGGCGGGAGTGCTGCAAGGAGTAGGCGATGCCGTTGCATCCGGTGAAAAGCGGTCACAGGAAAATAGGCCACCGCATGAAATCCTACCAATGGATTCATACAAATGGTCCACGGAACATGAGCGCAAATATATAGACGCCGTATCGTCCTTAGTCCGAAATTTGGGAAACCGAGACTTGTTTCAACAATGACTTGTAACCCAAATTGGAAAGAAATAAAGGAACATGGCAATGCCCGCCGGAGGAAGCCCAAAACGGACTCGACCTCACCGTTCGGGTTTTTCATGCAAAGCTACAAGAATTAACGAGATGAAATTGTGAAGAAGCATATTTTGGAGAAGTGGCTGCGTATATACTTATGTAGTGGAATACCAAAGGGGTTTGCCCCGTACACGCACACTTTGATTATTTTAAAGCCTCATGCTAAGTTGTTTAGACTGAGAAGAGTATGATAGACTTGTGTCGGTGATTTTTGCCAGAGACAAAGATACACACTTACTTATATGACCTGGTTGTTCGGCATATGATGCACGGCCCGATATGGTGTTCTTAACCACTACAAATGTGTGTATGCGAGCAAGATGGTTGCGGAGTGACTTTCCTAGGCGGTTACGTGGGGAAACTACGGACAACAATGATGCTTACCTAAATATAGGCGGCGGTATGATGACGGTAGGAAAGTAAAGGTTAGGGGTGTTTTCCTAGACAATAGATGGGTTGTTTCTTCACCTCCGTACTTGGTTGCCAAGCTAGGCTTGTCATATCAACCTTGAAATTTGCTCACTCTTGTCAAAGCGAGTTAAGTATATTTACAAGTACGTTTGCAAGGGAAACGACAAAATTTTATACCGGTTAGTGGAGGCATTACAACGAAAACAATAGATGAGATTGAACAATTTGTTCCGGAAGATGGATATCGGCTCCGGAAGCCTTATGGAGGATCTATAGGTTTCTATGGGTGACATGAAACTCCCAGGTTGTTGTGAGGCTGCCCCTTCATTTAGAAAATTACCCGCCTCTTACATTTAAGAAAAGAAACAGTCGCTTCTAATGTTTTGAGCAATCCTGCTCAACGTAAAACCATGCTCACCGAGTTTTTCTACATGAACAAATCCTCTTCGGATGCTAAGAGATTAAAGCATACGTATGCGGAATTCCGGACCATTTTGTCGGCTTGCAATGATAGGCGTTGGAAGCTTCGGGAACGTGGTGATTACGTAGGGGCGGATTGTGAGTGCTCACCCTTACGAAGGTGAGCGATACTACATGCGAATATTGCTTTGGCTAATGTCGGGTGCCCATTGTAATCGTATGATGATCTTAAAATTTACAATGGAGTTAGGTCAACCACTTTTAGGGCCTGCGAGCGGCGACACGTGGCACATTGCAAGATGATAATAGTCGGCACCTTTGCTTAGAAGAGGGTGCATTGTTTCACACCATATGAGTTGAGGAGATTGTTTGCTAACATATTAGTCTACTCTTGCCGAACGATCCAAAACAGCTTTGCTCATGTTCCGGGGTCAAGTTTGTCGAAGAAGACTATGAGAGAGACCCGAAAGGCTGTCACTGCCATCCGCCGTTAAGACAAAGGTTCTCGAGCAAATTAATGTCGGTTCCTTCGTCAATGGGCAAACACTTAAACACATTTGGCATAACCGAAGAACCAATGAACTATGAATGCATAGGCGACTTGACTAAAGAAACAGAAAGCGAGGCGAAGCACTGTTTTTCAACCATTGACTCTTGATCAATAGGCATCTTGAATGCAATACAAAAACAGGGCTTTTAATTTAATAGTTGGCGGGAATCTATGCAAAACGAAAAGGTGCATTCTTTGTAGATGGCCACTGGGGGGCCAGGAAGACATTCTATACAGATCGTTTGCTCGCGAAATGCGTTCCAAAGGCTATATAGCGTTAGCCATGCGGCTACGTCGGGGATTGCGGCGTTACGTATTCTACATTGCCTGGAGAGCGCACGGCACATTCAAGGTTTAAAATTCCAATCGATGAAAGTGAAGGGTCGACATGTAGAGTTTAAAGCAAAGTGGTGCAGCCATGCTACTAATAAGGGAAAGCAACTTAATAATTTGGGATGAAGCACCTATGGCTAAAAGATCTTAGAAGAAGGAAGGCTTTCAACCCCTTCCTTCCACGTGGCCAAACGAGATGCGCGAAATTAATTCAGCAAATTGTTCCTCCGGGGATTTTGCGGGAAAAAATATTTGTTGCAACCAGGCCTTTCTAAAATACTTGGGTCCGTCCTGTTTTGAAAAAAAAAGCCCATCATGGTGAAGCCTGTTTGAATACCCGGTTGTATACTAGGAATAGACCACCGTTTCTTTAGGTTTTCAATGGCGTCCTCTGAACTGCCGTACAATACCCATTGACGCTTCCAGTTCCTCCATTATTGTCAAACACTCAAGTGGTGATGTCCGTTCGTTCATCATAGGAAAAACAACAGAATGACATTTGACCGACAGATTAGTACGATGGAAGATGGAGTCTTTCTTAGATTCAATGGATGTTGCGGTTTTTCTTGGTAAGTCTACTCTACTTCCTCAAACCTGATGATGACCTATGAATTTGCCTCATTTCCTCTCCGTAAATCTTTTGCCTTCTAGCCTGTTTGATTAACAACTATTATTGGCTTTTCTCTCACCATTAACACTGAATACTCAGGTGAATTTTTGCATTTCCCTTCTTTATTGTGCTATAAATGCTCTCTGCTTGTCTGGTCCGGTTAGATGTATATATAACTCTTATGTTATGCTTTGGCTTCAAACTTCTCTGTTATCTCTGTTATCATGTGTTGAAAGGTGTCCTAAACCCAATCGGGTTGGACCGGATCCGACCGGGTCGGGTCATTTACAGTCTATTTAGTTCATGTAATAACTTTATTATGATTAATAAAAGCACTTATGTTATTATATATTGTCTGTCTTCATATTATTTGTTGTATACATATATAGTAACGTCCCTAGTATCAATCTGTGATAGAGAAACCATGATAGTGATTATGGTTGATGAGATCTCTAATCACCATAATAAGGTTGGTACTTAAATGTCTCTAGTCTTATATATTATCAAATGGGATATTGATAGTATAATCAGACTAGCACGTATTGGATGTCTTCTATCTTTTAGAAGGTAGGGATAGATCTCGTCTATCGAAGTGTAGAGACACTTGGACTGTACGTGGACGTGTATTAGAGAATGCGTACGTTAGGCCGACCCACTTACATTAAGTGTCACACTATGTGGCGGTTGTGTAATTATCCTTTTGACCGGAGTCTTCATGGCATCACGGTGTGGATTGTCATGCTTTGACACTATTGAGATTTCTCCTAACCACGGGGCGATCATGCGGTAGTGATTGGGTATGATATTGAAGCATGCGGAGTATACATGATTGGTCGTCCGGGAATCGCGTATCCTATGATTGGGATTGAATATCCGAAATGGCCTTCTTATAAGGAATGTCTAGCTCTCGAGAATCTTTGCAAAGTGGGAGTAAATGTGTTATTCCGAGGGAGCATGATATCCGGATTATAAGATACGATCGTCAATGTATTGACACTCGAGATACGATCGTATGGATATTATTATAGCGATAGGATTGTAAGTTACACGGTAATCGCTTCACATGAAAGGTAGTAGTCATTGCTTTTGACTCTTCCGATAATTGGGGGTCACGGTGTGTTGCTAGACGCTATCCCGTGATCGTTAGGTATGAAGGGCATTTTAGTAAATTGCACTTTGTGTCTACGGCCAACATATTCGGAAGCCTATCGGGTCACACACATATGAACATCGAGTCGGATTAAAATGCGGTTATAGTTGATAACCAAATAAGGAAAGTTTATCTCTAGACTATAAAGGTTATAGTGGTAAATTAATATGGTGGTATTTATTTATTATGAATAAATAAAATACAAGATATTAATTATATACAAATTAGATTAATTAAAGAATATTCCGGAAGTCAATTTGTTGACTAATGGGGTGCCACTTTTGTGTGTATAAGATACACTTGGATTGTGCACTTTAATTAATAAAGATTGCCATGATATTAATATAAGATATTAATTGATTTTGAAAAATAGATTTATGGTAATAAGATAATTATAATCAATATATGATATTGACAAAATAAATTATAATTAAAGAGATAAATCAATCTAGTTGATTTTCCTTATTTTATTAGAAAATGGTTTTCTTCTCCTCCACACTACTATTGGGGCGCCACCTCCTCTATAAAAGGGAAGTGGGTGTCAAGCTCTTTTGTACAACACAATTGCAAGAATTCATAATTCTTGTGTAAAATAGAGAGCTCTCCATAGTGAGTTTGTGAGGGAAGAAAAGGTCCGGTCTAGCGACCGGAGTTTTTCTCGGTAGCAATCCAAGGAGGATTCCGGCGAGGGGTTCGTGTGGATTAGCGATAGAGGCCGGACGCGTGGACGGCTTGCGCATTGAACTACTCTCCGTTGACGGTCAAAGCGACGATCTAGTAGATCATCAAGGTATAACCGTCAAACTACTTAACGTGTTTATTGCATTAAACGAAGAACGATCTAGAAAAAGGAAATCAAATTTTAAATTCCGCTGCGTTAAACTAGTGATTTCCTAACAGTGGTATCGGAGCCAGACTTCGTGCTTAAGCAATAAGCTTATTTTAATTGCGTAGTATTTAATCAATAGATGCAAGATTTAAATCATGAAACGTTAAAACAAAAAAAAAAAAAAAAAATAGGGTTCATTGGGGGGTCGGCCGACTGGCGGCGCCACCCTCCCTCTGCGGCGGCGGCGGCGGCGGCGGTAACCCTAGGGTTGCCGTCCGTCGGCTCTCCTCTTCCAATGGGGGAGATCAACCCTTTTCGTTTTGTGATATTTTATTGTGCATAGATATCTCGTTTGTTTAGTTGTGTCATATGGCCAACCAATGGTTCAAATAGTTTGGACCATTGGGAAACCATATGGCATGTTGGCCTTTCCAAATTTTGATTTGGAATAGGCCTAGGCCCTTTTCAAATATTTGATTTGTAAAAGGCTTAGCCTAGCCACTTCCAAAATTTTGATTTTGGAAAGTGGCCAGGCCTAAACCAAAATTATTTGGCCTTTCCAAATTTTGATTTGGAATAGGCCTAGGCCCTTTTTCAAATATTTTATTTGTAAAGGCCTAGCTAGGCCACTTCCAAAATTTTGATTTTGGAAAGTGGCCATGCCTAGACTAAAATAATTTGGCCTTTTCAAATATTTGATTTGTAAAGGCTAGCTTGCGCCACTTCCAAAATTTTGATTTTGGAAAGTGGCCAGCTTAAGCTAAATATAGTTTTGGAAAGGAAACAAATAGGAGACTTTATAATTTTAATTTTATGTTTTGAATAGTTCAAATTTAATTAAAATTGAAATCGATTTAAAATTAAATGTTAATTTTAATTTTCGATTAAGTCATATAATTAATTAAAAGTTATTTAATTATTTGACGTGATAAAATAAAGATGCATGAGTAGTAGTAGTTAAAATT
The DNA here is from genome assembly GCA_036785695.1 of Gentiana straminea. NCBI lineage: Eukaryota > Viridiplantae > Streptophyta > Magnoliopsida > Gentianales > Gentianaceae > Gentiana > Gentiana straminea. The sequence goes on along the minus strand of JAVUPR010000497.1, from coordinate 6,315,643 downwards.
AGAATTTAATCTTTTTCATAAGATAAAATTGTATGGATTAGATGTGTAGATATAATGTGATTATATGGACCCCGATTGATCATGGACTCGACCAATAGGATAGATGGGAATGTTTTCTTTATGTTGGTTTTTGAAAAATTGTCCTAGGCCGTTATGAAGAACGTGACCTAGTTTACTTTTTGCATTTATCCCATTCCCTGAGCTCCCCCCGTGTGCGGCGGGTGTAATTATTTATTATGTAACAAGAATGGAGCAAGAAGTTCAAGACCAAGGAGAGATAAAGAACCCATTGGCGTACAGCAATAAAGATCCTATTGGCGGTTGCAGATACCCTTAGTTTGTGACCCGCGGTTTCGTCAGTTTGTATTCGAAACCGCACCTAGGAAAAAGTCCATGATCATACCGGTTATTTTATGCGCGGAATGTTGTGTATGTTTTACTTTATATGATATCGTAGTAATATGCACATAGTAGATGAGACCATAATTAAACAAAATTAATTAAGTGAATTAATTTAAAATTATTCCCACGCCAAAAATCGAGCCAAAATTGTCTCCCAATATTATAATGACGGTGAAGAGCCTTTGTTCGGATCCAACTGATCGGCCCACGTCGGGAGTTGACCTACCACGGGTATATCATCATTATTGAGATATGATCGTTATGAGATCTCATGAATATTTGGGTTACGACTCGACTAAGAATCTTGCGGTGATTGGCCCACGTCAGGACCGTCTGATTTTAGAGACAAGGGGTGGCTATCACATAGAGATGTGAATTGTCAAAGAGTTGACTAGTCAACCAATGGAAATCGAATAAGATTCGATCGGTAAATAGTACCCACCTTCGAAATTGACCCGGTCGATCGGCCCACGTCGGGGATCGAGTCAACTAGATAGGATTCCATCCACTAAAGAATTAATTAAATTCTTGAAAGCCAATAGGGAATAGTTGGCTAGTGGGAGTAAAACCTTATAAATTTCTTAGTGCAAATTTAGGTTTTTTATACATGAGCTTTTACTTATTCTATCTTTATTTATTGTTGTAGAAAATGTCAAACAAATTGAACCTTCGTTTTATCATCGAAAAACAAGCTTGACGAAACTAATTTTCTCGATTGGGAAAGAAACCTCAAAATCGTTTTGAGGCACGAGAAGATTGGCTATGTCTTGGACGAGGCCCTACCGGAAAAGCCCGGCGAGGGTTCGGCACGGATGTTGTCGAGAAGTACAACAAGCACTTGTTCGACGATGCGATGCTACATGTATCATGCTTGCTTCTATGACACCTCGAACTGCGAAACGACATGAGTCTATGGACGCCTACTCTATCATGGTCCACCCGAAGGAACTTTACGCTTCTCGGTCTCGCACCGAGAGGTACGAGGTCTCGAAGGCCCCGTTTAGCCGTAAGATGGCATCCGGAACCGCTGTGGGGTCACACGTGCTTAAAATGATCGGGTACATAGAGAGGCTTGGGAAGCCGGGCCACAAGTTGGAACGAGAGTTGAGTATTGACTTGATTCTCGCAATCTCTACCGACTCATTCTCGCGGTTTGTGATGAACTATCACATGAACAAAATAGATTGCTCCCTTGCGGAGTTATTGAACATGTTGAAGACCGCCGAGGGCACCGTGGGGAATGGAAAGCAAGTGTTGCTTGGTCACTTCAAGCAAGGGCAAGCCAAAAGCCCGAAAAAAGTCCAAGAAGGCAAAGGCCGCACCTAAGCCAACGCCTAAAATAGCGAAAGACAAATCCAAGGATGCTTGCTTCCATTGCGGTGAGACCGGACATTGGAGGAGAAACGCAAGGGCTTCTTGAGTACCAAGAAGAAGCATTCGATGCTTCGACTTCGGTATATTTATGATTGAGATCAACATTACTTCTTCTAAGTCTAACCACCGGGTATTAGATACGGTTGTGGTTCTCATATTTGTACGAATATGCGAGGCACTAAGAAGAACTAGAGATCCGAGGAAAGGAGAGGTGGACCTACGCGTTGGAAATGGAGCAAGTGTTCTTTGCGCCGGCCGTAGGAGTTTATTTTCTTTCATTACCCGGTGGGCTAGTACTAGAACTCAATAACTGGTTATTTGTTTCCGCCTTTAACGAAGAGTATTATTTCTATTTCGCATTAGATGTTGATGGATTTTCTTTTACGTTTGAGAATAAATGTTGTTCTTTTTCACGTGATGGAATCTTTTATGGTACTGGCATACTTAGCAATGGTCTCTACATATTAGATATGAATGTTGACGTACTTAATTGTTAAGGGTGATTTTATACGATTTATAATGCTATATTCTATGATATTTTTCCCCGTATTCGTACTAAATTGCATAGGAAGCATGTGTTTAATGAATATATTGAGTAAATGATATTTCAAAAGAGTTAATTGCAAAATAGGTTGATTTATGTGCTTTAATTATGTTTTTACGATTATTTGAGCGATATTACATTTTGTGGTGTTTTTATATGATGTAGACACATTTTTCAAGGCTCAAATGATGATTAAAAGAGATAATGAAGGCATTGACAAGATGAAAAGAGATAGAGATCAAGAAATCGAAATTCAGTCATATTGGACTGGCGTCCAGGTCCCGTCCAGTGGACGGGCGTTTGCTTAAACTGAACGAGCGTCCAGGGATGGAAAGTTGATTCAGGAAGTTTGGACGCTGAGGTGGACGCTGGTTGGACGAGCGTCTGATCATGACTCGGCCCGATTTGGAGTTCATATGAAGAATGGACGGGCGTTCAAGGATCCAGACGGGCGTCCGGTAGCCGACTTGCTGAAACCGACTTTAAAATCTATATATAGTCGGCTGTTTCTCCACACAAAAGAGACCATACATCATATATTCAAAACCCTAAACCTAGGGGCGGCTTTAGGCTGCGTTTTTCTCCTTTTCATTCCAGTTTTTATGCACTTTAGATCTAGATTAAACTAGTTACTTTCTATGTACTATTTCTGCAAATTCGAGTTGCTGAGGATTTTTAGAGGCTAAAAGCTTCATCAAACGAGTATTGTGAAGCCATCCAACGATTGTTGATTTCGTTTTCTTCGGTTATACTGTGAGTTTTTATTTAAAGGTTGTTTCTTATTCATGTTTATTACGTTTAATTGCTTCTATATCGGAAGATCTCGCATGTGTGATTGTTTATTGTTGATGGAAATCTTAATAAACCCTAGATCATCATGAATAAGAGTAGTAATTCGAATCTATCATAACGGAAGTTAATAGGTTTAATTGCTAGATTACAAGCATAAAGTTTGCACCTTTGGTTAGGAAACGCGTTAATCTTGCATTGGAAGATAATAGATTAATAGATGAACTTTCTAAGGAATTAGGGTTCATGTTTAGATAAGGTGAATCACAACCTAGATAAAAACCACAACATGATCGAGATAGGAAATCAATGCTCGTTGGATAGGTGGATCAATCCTCGTTTGTTCATTACACACTTGAATTAATCCTTAAAACTTGAATTTGTTTAGTTAGTTTACTTTTATTTACATCTTAGTTTAGTTTAGTATTGAATTGGTTCGCAGCCCGTATCCTTCCTAGCTTTGGATTATATCCTCTGTCTAGTTTTATTTTCTGTTTTGTTCGATGTTTATTCACTGTTTAGATTAGTTTCGTGACATAGTTTAGGTTAGACAAAAGCTAGAATCACAATCGTTTAGTTCCCCGTAAGATCGACCCGGTATCAACCTCTTTACTACGATCCTTATACTTGAGGGAAACCGGATTTATAAATATTTATTACTTGTTTGCTGTGCTAGATAAATCCGTGACAAGTTTTTGGCGCCGTTGCCGGGGAACCGGACGGTTGTCTAGTTTTTGTTTTCTGTTTGTTTTTCCTGTTTTATTTCGTTTTAAATTCCTGTTTTTAGTTGATAATTGTTTTAGGTAATTGTTAAGTAGATAATTAGGGTTTAAGACTTTCCCTTAGTAGTTTCCTTGGAGATTAGATCGTCTGTCTTTCTGTTTTTCTGTCGTTCTATCTTACCTTCTTGACTTTTCTGCAAATTTCTGCTTCTGTTCTAGTTTTCCCGCTACCAAACGGGCGTCTGGGATATCGGACGCCCGTCCGCTGGAAAATTATCAGTTTTGTTTTGTTTTTATTCACTTAGACGAGCGTCCATAAGATTTGGACGCCCGTTCAGGTATTCTGTCTTTCAGACGAGCGTTTGGACAACTAAACGCCCGTCCGATCTCAATTTCATCCGGACGCCCGTCCAAACTCTTGGACGTCCGTCTGGTCCTGTTTCCTTTTCTTCTTTCCCATTCCTTTCTTTAGGTTTTTAATTTTAGTTTAGGCTTTTACTTTCTTAGCTTTTAGGTTTCGTTCCACTTGTTTTTGGTCCGGTTTATGCAAACTCGGAGTCAAAAGGGACCGTTATTATACACCCCTGACCCCGAGCGAACCGTAGTCCGGCCAAACAGGCGGAATTTTCGTTCTGCGGTTCTGGCAGACAGAGCCGAGCGAGATCTTGAAGAACAACTAGCAAGAGAAATCACTGATTTTGTGATAATGGCCGCTAATAATAGACGTACGTTGGCAGACTACGCCATGCCAGGCGAAGTCAAAGTCAACCCGGCTATTGTTATTCCAGCCATTACTGCACAAACCTTTGAGTTAAAACCATGACTTATTCAGATGATGCAGCATGCATCTATTTTTCATGGTTATCAATCAGAGAATCCGCATACCCACTTACATACATTCCTAGAGATATGCGGGACTACACGCATCCAAGGAGTAAGTGAGGATGCTATCAAGCTGAAACTTTTCCCATTTTCTTTGAAGGGAGAGGCTAAAGAGTGGTACACCTCTCTCCCCTCGAATCTATCACCACACGGGGCTGAACTTGAAAGAGAATTTCTAAGTCAATACTTTCCGCCTTCAAAGACGACCCGGTGTTTGAACGACATCTTCACATTCTATCGAAAGAAAATGAGTCGTTCTTTGAATGTTGGAAGAGATTCAAGTCTCTTCTCGAAAAAATGTCCCCATCATGGCTTGCCACCGGAAAGGCAAGTCAATACATTCTTCGGTGGATTGACCGAGCTTACAAAAGGCATGGTCAATAGCTCTTACGGTGGGGCATTTCGAAGAAAACGCCGATGAGGGATGGGCATTGTTTGAGGACATTGCAAAGTATAACTATGCCCCCTCTTATCAAGCAATTCAAGCACCTCCTCCTCCCAAGGTTGAGGAAGTCAATTTGCAAAGTTTGATCGCCATGCTACAGAAGCAGATGGTACCACCTCAAGTTTCAAATCCGATAAATCAAACTTCTTCTTTTCCGCAGAACCCTCAGGTTCTGTACTGTGAAAATTGCTGTCAGATGGGCCATATGAATGGCCAGTGCCAATTTAATCCCCCTGCACCTTATCAAGTAAATGCTGTTCATGATTATGGACAGTACAATCAAGTCACATGTCAGAATTGTGACGAGGTGGGGCACACTTCTAAATTCTGCCCTATTAACGGACAGAATGCGGAAGTGAATGCATTCTATGGCCAGAACAATCAAAGGTTCAACCAGTTTTCTGGCCAGGGCAATTTTCAAAACCAAGGGTTTAATCCATCTTCAAATTTCAATCCCAATTCGAATTTTAATTCGAATCAGAATTTCAATAGAAACCCTGGGTTTAATCAGAACCAAAACTCGAATTTTTCCAATCCTGCGCAAAAATTCAATCATAATTGGCCTTCAAATTCAAACTCTCAATTTCAAAGTCGGCCCAGCCAGCCCTATGCTCCAAATCTCCAAAACTCTCAAAGCTCCTCCCAATCTAACAATCTTGAAGCCAAGTTAGAGGAGCAAAGCGAGTCAATGAAGAATCTCGAGAGACAAATTGGGCAACCGGGCCGAGCGGTTGGCTTCTGACCCCCGGCGGTACCCCGGTTTCACCGAGAAGAATCCGAAGGGTGGTCAAGTTGCTCGGGTGACTTGAACAAAGGCCCATGTACCGACCTCGTGCCATCAATTCAATACGGTAAAGAGGAGGCCGGTGCAATGAATCGAGAAGCGGTACTCAAGTTAGTGGTCCTTCCCACCGGGAAACCACTAGCCCCTCCCCGCCATTGATAAGGCGGGGAGGGGAGCCGAGCACCTACACTCCCCTCAACGCAAGAGAAAACTTAGGTGGCCGATTCCCCGAGAGGTGAAGAAGTTGGTGATCCTCAAGTGGGCCGATCCCTTGAGGACCGAAAAAGCAATCGAAAGTCGGGAGGCCGATCCCCGACTACTAAGAAATACGAGAAAGGCTTGTTCGATGGAAGGATCCGGAAGACGTAGGCCGTAAGTGCATCCTCAAAGAAAGTTTTTTCGAGAATGACCTTAAGAAACTTCCATTTCCACCGAGAAAGAGCAGCATTCCCTTGAGTGAGGACAAAAAGTATGAAAAGGTGCTAAACCTTTTAAAAAATACTCAGGTGAATCTTCCATTATCAGATGTCTTGGTCGAGATGCCTAAGTATACAAAATTTATCAAGGATGTTGTGTCTTCGAAAAAGAAACTAGCAGGCATGGTAAGGCAAATTGGCGAGGATTGTTCCATGATTAATTATGAAAACTTACCAATTAAAAGAGGTGACCCTGGGAAGTTCGTACTTACAGTAGTAATGGGAGGTCTAGTTTTCAGGAATTCTTTGTGCGATCTAGGTGCCTCTATAAGCCTTATGCCAATGTCTGTATGCAAACAGCTCGGTTTACAAAGCCTTCGAGAACCCACTACTATGAGTTTACAATTCGCTGATAGATCTTCTAAGAAAGCTTCAGGGATCCTAAAAGACGTTTTGGTTCAGATTGATAGATTTACCTTTCCAGTCGATTGGTATGTTTTAGATATGGAGAAAGATGAAAACGTCCCCCTGATTCTTGGAAGACCTTTCTTATCTACAGCTAGAGCCCTCATCGATTGCGATGGTGGGCACGTGACTATCCGAGTTGGTGATCAAGAGGTGAGTTACAATGTCTTAAAGTCCATTCAAGTACCCTCTGGACCCCCAACCGGCTTTTCCATTGATTATATGACGGATGATTTTACCGATTATATGGATAAGCAAGTCATGGTCATGTAGAAGCGGAATATGAGCGATTGGTTGACAACCCGAATACTCATGGTGTGGTTAATCTAGACCAATTAGCATTTTTGAGGAAGAATTATTCAAAGGAGAAGCTTTGGCGGTGGGACCACGAGTAAACTCGGCGATGTTGAGTTGAAAAGTGGAGATCTCAAGTCTAGTTTAGAAGACCCCCATGCGATTTAGTGCTAAAGCCGTTGCCTAAACATCTCAAGTATGTGTTTTTAAGAGAAGGTGACAAGCTTCCACTAATTATATCTGCCAAGCTTTCTCGTTTAGAGGAAATGAAACTTATCAACGTCTTGAAGAAAAATGAAGAAGCCTTTGGATGGCAGGTAGGAGATATCAGAGGGATATCTCCGGACATCTGTATGCACAAGATCAAGACGAATGAGGGTGCAAAATGTGTTAGACAGCCCCAAAGAAGGCTCAACCCTCATATGCAAGAGGTGGTTAAGAAAGAAATCATTAAACTTCTGGACATGGGAATCATTTATGCCATCGCGGATAGTGAATGGGTTTCCCCAACTCAAGTAGTTCCCAAGAAAGGTGGAATTACGATTGAGAAGAATGAGAAGGGAGAGGAAATAGCATTGAGACTTGTCACTGGTTACAGAGTCTGCATCGATTATCGGAAGCTCAATGAGGTAACCATGAAAGATCACTTTCCCCTTCCGTTCATTGATCAGATGCTTGAGCGTCTGGCGGGGCACGCATTCTACGCTTCTAGATGGATATTCAGGATACTTCCAGATACCCATTGATCCAGCTGACCAAGAAAAGACCACTTTTACCTGCCCTTATGGTACATTCGCTTACCGGCGAATGCCATTCGGTCTCTGCAATGCCCCAGCTACATTTCAGCGATGTATGCTGGCTATCTTTGACGGGCTTGTAGAGAAGTGTATGGAGATCTTTATGGACGATTTTTCGGTTTTTGGTCAGTCCTTCGATGATTGTCTCGACAATCTTGATCAAGTGTTATCCAGATGTGTGGAAAAGAACTTAGTACTGAACTGGGAAAAATGCCATTTCATGGTAGATGAGGGAATAGTTCTTGGCCACAAGATCTCCGCCAAAGGTATAGAAGTTGACAGGGCAAAAGTAGAAGCTATCGAGAAGATGAGCTACCCTAAGAATGTGCGTGAAGTTAGAGGCTTTCTTGGACATGTCGGTTTTTACAGAAGGTTCATTCAAAACTTCTCCAAGATAGCCAAGCCCCTGTCCACTTTACTAAAGGAAGACGTTGAGTTTAATTTTGATGAGAGCTGCAAGCAAGCGTTTGAGGAGCTCAAGGATCGTTTAGTATTTGCTCCAATTCTTATATCGCCCGATTGGAACCTACCGTTTGAGCTTATGTGCGACGCATCAAACTATGCTGTTGGTGCTGTTCTAGGGCAAATGATCAAGGGGAAGTTCCACCTATCTATTACGCCAGTCACACATTGAACCCCTCTCAAGTTAACTATACTACTACTGAAAAGGAACTACTGGCCGTAGTCTTTTCTATGGACAAGTTTCGTAGTTACTTGTTAGGAGCTCAAGTGATCGTGTGGACTGATCACGCTACTTTGCGTTATCTGATGACTAAGGAAGAAGCTAAACCGCGCCTACTGCGTTGGATACTGACCATACAAGAGTTTGACGTTCAAATTAAGGACAAAAAGGGCAGTGAAAATGTAGTGGCGGATCACGTTTCTAGAATGTTAAATGAGGAAAAGGATGAACCAGATGATATAGATCTTTATTTTCCTCTAGAAAACATTATGTTGATAGACGGTTGTCCTCCTGATGTTCCATGGTATTCTTCCATTGTGAACTACCTTCATGCCCGTTATCTCGATCCCGAAATGTCTTATCGGGGAGAAGAAAAAGTTCTTCTCTCGATTTGAAATATTTCGTTTGGGATGAACCTTATCTTTTCAAGATCTCGTAAAGATGGGTTGCTTAGGAGATGTGTTCCGGAATCCGAGCAACGCGATATTATTGAGCGGTGCCACGGTGGACCCACGGGAGGTCACTTTGGTCCGTGGAAAACCGTTGCTAAGATCTTTCAATCCGGTTTCTATTGGCCTACGATCTTTAAAGATACGAAGCTTTCGTAAAGCTTGTGATAGGTGCCAAAGAACCGGTACTCGACAAGGCGTTTTGACATGCCTTTAAAACCCATCCTCGAATGCGAAGTCTTTGATGTATGGGGTATCGATTTTATGGGACCATTCCCATCATCTTGCGGTAATAAATACATCTTAGTCTGCGTAGACTACGTGTCTAAATGGGTGGAGGCCCAAGCCACTCCTCACAATGATCATAAGACGGTGATGAAATTTCTAAAGAAGAATATCTTCGTGAGGTTTGGATGTCCACGTGCCTTGATCAGTGATGAAGGGACGCATTTCGCAACCGACCCCTAGAGAAAGTACTTGAGAAGTATGGTGTTCGTCATAAAGCGGCACACCATATCATCCGATGACTAGTGGTCGAGTTGAAAGAAGCAACCGAGCATCAAGAAAATCCTGGAGAAAACGGTAAACGAACATAGAAAGGATCGGAGTTTGAAATTGGATGATGTACTGCAGGCTTACGAATCGCCTATAAAACCCCTATGGGGACATCTCCATATCAAATGGTCTACGGGAAACCATGTCATCTGCCTGTCGAGTTAGAGCATAGAGCTTATTGGGCTACAAAGTTTCTAAACTTTGATTCCCAATCTTGTGGACAACATCGACTACAGCAGTTACATGAGCTAGACGAATTCAGACTCCAGGCCTATGAAAGTGCCAGGATTAGCAAAGATAAGATGAAGCTACTCCACGATGCTAAGATTAAGAAGAGAGAATTTCTAGTCGGCGAACAAGTTCTTCTATACAATTCTAGGTTACATCTGTTTCCTGGAAAGTTAAGGACACGTTGGTCCGGCCCTTTCGAAATTCTCCAAATCATTCCTGGAGGCGTTCTAGAACTTCGTGGTTATAGTGGTGACCCGTTTCGAGTGAATGGCCAAAAGTGCAAGCACTATATTGGTGAACCTAAAGAGAGACCTTCGAATGTCCGTTGCCTCGACATCCTCGGGTGTGGTGCTACGGAAGTCGAAGAATTCGACGAGTCTTCACTCAACCTGTTTTCAGAGGATGGCTGTAGTGGTCCTTCTGAAGAAGTTCTAGCTGGTAGTTGGGATATGGAAGAATTGGAGAGGGAGCGTCAGTTGAAGCGCCATCAGAGGGCCCAGAGAATGAAGAGGTCACCCATGGGGAAGTTCAAGCGTATTTGGAAAGCTATTAAAGATTTCACCCCATGTGTGAGATGCGTTTCGCACCACACTACGATCGAGCTTACACGAGGTAGTGGGCGGCGAAAAGTCAAATGGCCCGACCCAGCCGAGTTTTCAACGGTGTCGAGCTAACGACATTAACCAAAAGCGCTACTAGGAGGCATCCTAGATATCCCTTATTATATTAGTTAAATTATGTTCACGCTGTTAGTGTTTTATTTATTTAAGTTTTAGTTTAATTAAGTTTTAGCTGACTAAGTTTTTCTATTTATATCTGTCAGTTAGTGTGCTTTTTAGATATGGATTACGGAGTTCTTCCCGAGGAGTTCCCCATCATTAGTCGGATCCCACCGATTACGATGGGCGATGGACCGGTAGGCACTATAGTCTTGCACGTAGATTTTGAGCTTAGTACCCGTACGAAGACCATCACCTATGTTCTCATTGTACCCCGCTGTTCGGGAGGTAGTGACTTCACTATTGAGGAGCTACAGGAAGCTATAGGACGTCCATATACGATCCTAAATGACCCTATGCTGACAGATCTAGCGCTGGTACTACAGGATTCACATTTTAGAGGTTTAGAGGTTGCTGGAGATGACTGGGGCGTACAAGACGACTATGATTTCCCTCCTGCTATTGATATGCTTCGTCGTCTCATCCGTTTGGTGGATTGGGACGAGATTTATGCAGACTAGCGTTAGTTAGGTTTGTTTCGTCGAGCAAACGACGTAAAACAAAAGCGCTTTGTGGGAGGCAACCCACTGTTTTCTATTTGTTTTTATTTATTTTCTAGTCACTTTATGTACTTTGTTTGATTTAAAGTTGTATTTTTGAAGTTTTAATTAAGTTTAATAAGAGATGTACTTTTGAATTTGGGTTGTATGGAATTTTATGATTTTTGCACTTTTGCCTTCTGGGACGCCCGTCCAGACAACCGGACGCCCGTCCGCTATGACAAATCCTTAGACGAACGTCCACTACGCCTGGACGCCCGTCCGATATTTTCCCTCCAATCCTGTATGTGATTTAAACTCTTGGATGAGCGTCCACTGAACTGGACGCCCGTCCAGCTCATCTGATTTCCCAGTGGACGCCCGTCCACTGAGTTGGACGAGCGTCCAACATCTGTCTATATATACCCCCGCTTCGATGAACCCTCACTTTTCAGTTTTTCAAATCGCAAAACCGTTTCCTCTCCCTCTTTTTGGCCTAAAATCTTCATTTCTAAACCATTTTGAGCGATTCCAAGTGCTACAGGCCGCTCTTGATCCCCTCTCTTTGATTTTCATAACCAAATTCCCCAACAAACCATATTCTTGGAGAATCAGGCTCCATTCAAGTCCGACTTTTCAGAGAAAAAATTCGATTTTGGAGCCCATTTTGGTGTTGTTTGGATTGATTTTCACCTCGATCAACATCTACTCACCCGACTTGGTAAGTTCGTAGCAAAATTTCTAGTTTTTATTCACGTTTTTGCGAGTACGATCTTCGGGTCGGCTCGTTCACTTGAATATTGCCTTAATTCGGTTTTTTCTGTTTTTTTTGTTTCTTGTTGTTTGTTTTGGTGATATGGTGTTGTGATGGGTGATGCATTGGGGTTGTTTGGTGATGGTTATGGTTGTGGTTGTGGTTTGGTTGATTTGAAATCCCGCTTTGGATGTTAAACGGGTATCTTATTGTGAATCAGGGTTGTTTTGGTTAGTCTAAGCTTGAAAATGGTTCATAAGAAAGCAGTCATGAAAAGGCACGGGAAGGAAGTGGCTAGGGAGGCGGGGAAAAAGCGAAAAGAGTTTGATCCGACCTTGGTTAATCCTAACCGGGGTGTGAGTATTCGGGAGCAACCCCTTAGAGCCACCCAAACTAGGGCAACCTTAAGAGATGAACCAACCTCCGACTCTGAGACGGATGATGATATTCCTTTAGTACGGATGCCTAGAGCTCAGAAAGGCGGAGCCTCGTCTAGGGCTGAGGACACCGTAGAAGCTACCCGTGATGATGTGCCGGTTGAACCTAGGGCTGCTCCACCTAGAAAGAGAGCCAAAACCGTACCTCCTATGCCATTACCTCGTCGGTTCGTGAACCCTAGAGCTCACGATGTGTATAAACAGCACTATTTCTCGAGGACGATGTTGATAGAAAGGGCCACTTTAGAGGCAATTGTCGATCCGGGTTTCGTTAAGTTGCTTAAGGATCGGAAATGGGATGCTTTGATGACGATTCCAACTACCCCGGTCAATAGTTCCTTGATTCGGGAGTTTTATGCCAATTGTTCAGAAACCGACTTGGAAACGAAGGTAGTTGTGGTTCGAGGAGTCCAAGTTCCGTTTACGCCGGAGGTGATCAATGCAAAGTATGGGTTGGCGGATTTTGAGGGTAGAGATAATAAGGAGGAGATTTTACATAGGCATAGTTTGGGGCAGGATCCCTTGGAGGAGTTGAGGTTGCGAGTTTGCCCGGATGTGGCATGGACATTAAGACCGGGAGGCGACCGGAAGGAGTTGGTTACCACGACCTGGACGGAGGACTGGAAGGTCCAGTGTCGATTTATTCAGAGTCGGTTGTTGCCTAAGAACAACTTGACGCACTTTCACATTGGTGACCTAGGCATGTTATACGCATTGACATTTGGCTTGAACGTGAATGTGGGGCAGGCATTATATGATGAGGTGGCTATTAATAAGAAGATCTATACCCGATGCTTGATTATCCCTCACTTAATCCACAGTTTGTGTATCGATGCCGGTGTGCCTGAGTATGGAGCCGATCACAAGCCGAAGAATCCGAGGCCTATACAGAGAGAGAAGAGTAAGCCTTCGAGTCAGTCTGAGTCGGCGGCACCGCAGGAGCCTGGTTCTTCGGCACCGCCTCGTGCATCCTCCCTTCCTACTTTATCTCCCGCAGTTAGGATGCGGTTGAGCATGGCCAATAGTTTCCGGGAATGGCTGAGTGATATCCGGGATACACAGAACAACATTTTGTCGATTCTTCAATGTATCTGTGAGGGCCGGCAGCCGAGGGACGAAAGAACCTTCAATCCGAGCTCCGTTGATTATCTCTTTGCTTTGATGAGATCGAGCGAGGTCATTGCGGATGTTCTACACGACTCGAGACATCTTCGGATGAGGAGCGACGACTCGGCCGCTAGGGCTACGGCACCACCTTCGGACCCTCCTCTCCGATCCTCCGGCCGATGATTCGGGACACCGAGCCGGCCTTGATTTTATTTTTCGATTCTAGTTTTTCTTTTTCTTTGATTCGATGGATGTATGTTATTGATACTTTTTCTTATATGATTCGTTGTAATTTTGATATTGCTACGTTACTTTTTTCCGATGGATCATGTAAGCCATAAGGCACCCGTACTTTTCACTTCTACTTGTGTTTATACTTTCGGATGTATTGAATGCTTTCACTTTTGCTTTATCTTCATTTTTGATATCTTTTTTCGTTCTGGTATAATTCCCCGTTTTCCCCGAGATGGTTCCATGGTTGTCAAGACGTGCAGGTATATTTTTAGCGGTTTCGTCAAGCTACATTGTCTGGTTACGCATTCTAAAGTGTCATTATGTAGGCTCCGGCCTGACCGACGATTCGCGTTTCGGTTTCAATCAGCTAAGTCTTTTCCTTTTTCTTTCGATCTGCACAACATGAGGACATGTTGATTTTTAAAGTGTGGGGGAGGGGAGTGTTTCGATATGTTTCTACACATTTGCTTAATTCGTAATGTTTCTATGCAAATGAGCTAAAATTTTCAAAATTTTTCGACACTTTTGTTTTTGTTTTGTCCCGAGTAGGCAATTCGATTCAATGTTCGCTATTTTTATAGTCATTTAAGCTGTATATCATATGTTTGATGAGTTAGTTGTTTCACCTGAGATCGATTTTTCACTAGCCATAGTGAATGATGAGCTATTTATAAAGTTATACCCCTGTGATTTTTGATTGTCTTATAAGTCATGTGCTTAGTGCTACGTATATATCTCGCGAATTATGATAGTTTGTATTTAGATCCGGAGTATGATATACTTGTGAATATCGAAGGTTTGAATGTGATAAGTAACACGTAACTTATTGTCAAATGAAAAAGTTGAAAAAATATGAATTAATTGGGTGTGTCGAAAGCTAGTCGATGATTTGAGTGCGATAGGGTATACCACGTATGTCCTATACCACTATGATGACTAAAAGCTCACGACGATCGGGAAGAAGCTGCCTTATGATTTGAGTAAGGTAGGGGATTATCTTGAAATGTCCTATTCTACTATGAGGGCAATAGCTCATTCGATGTGTGTTTAAAAGTGAAAAAGTTAAATCAACTAATGAAGTGTTATGAAATGTATATAAGACTAAGTTATCGTCTACCTTATCCCCAAGTAGAAGCGAAAGATATGTTGTAGGGATTATCCTCGAGTATTTCACCCTAGATATATTCTATCATCTTTTTCGGGATATATCACGTTTGTAGGGTGCATCTTATGAGTGTCATTTATTACTAGTCTACGAGGGGGTATTAGCTAGTTTTGCTTTGAGTTTCTCGAGTTTGGATTTAGTGGAAGTTTTCTATGGCTATGCACACACACAATGGTGAACTTCTGATTTATTGGATATGTGTTATGTATGTTTAGATGTCTGTTCTTTTCTCGAGCCTAATTTTTGTTTTGTTTTGCTCGGGACGAGCAAAAGCTTAAGTGTGGGGGAGTTGTTAAGGGTGATTTTATACGATTTATAATGCTATATTCTATGATATTTTTCCCCGTATTCGTACTAAATTGCATAGGAAGCATGTGTTTAATGAATATATTGAGTAAATGATATTTCAAAAGAGTTAATTGCAAAATAGGTTGATTTATGTGCTTTAATTATGTTTTTACGATTATTTGAGCGATATTACATTTTGTGGTGTTTTTATATGATGTAGACACATTTTTCAAGGCTCAAATGATGATTAAAAGAGATAATGAAGGCATTGACAAGATGAAAAGAGATAGAGATCAAGAAATCGAAATTCGGTCATATTGGATCGGCGTCCGAGTCCCGTCCGGTGGACGGGCGTTTCTTGGCGAACGAGCGTCCGGGGATGGAAAGTTGATTCGGGAAGTTTGGACGCCGAGGTGGACGCCGGTTGGACGAGCGTCGATCATGACTCGGCCCGATTTGAGAGTTCATATGAAGAATGGACGGGCGTTCAAGGATCCAGACGGGCGTCCGGTAGCCGACTTGCTGAAACCGACTTTAAAATCTATATATAGTCGGCTGTTTCTCCACACAAAAGAGACCATACATCATATATTCAAAACCCTAAACCTAGGGGCGGCTTTAGGCTGCGTTTTTCTCCTTTTCATTCCAGTTTTTATGCACTTTAGATCTAGATTAAACTAGTTACTTTCTATGTACTATTTCTGCAAATTCGAGTTGCTGAGGATGTTTAGAGGCTAAAAGCTTCATCAAACGAGTATTGTGAAGCCATCCAACGATTGTTGATTTCGTTTTCTTCGGTTATACTGTGAGTTTTTATTTAAAGGTTGTTTCTTATTCATGTTTATTACGTTTAATTGCTTCTATATCGGAAGATCTGCATGTGTGATTGTTTATTGTTGATGGAAATCTTAATAAACCCTAGATCATCATGAATAAGAGTAGTAATTCGAATCTATCATAACGGAAGTTAATAGGTTTAATTGCTAGATTACAAGCATAAAGTTTGCACCTTTGGTTAGGAAACGCGTTAATCTTGCATTGGAAGATAATAGATTAATAGATGAACTTTCTAAGGAATTAGGGTTCATGTTTAGATAAGGTGAATCACAACCTAGATAAAAACCACAACATGATCGAGATAGGAAATCAATGCTCGTTGGATAGGTGGATCAATCCTCGTTTGTTCATTACACACTTGAATTAATCCTTAAAACTTGAATTTGTTTAGTTAGTTTACTTTTATTTGCATCTTAGTTTAGTTTAGTATTGAATTGGTTCGCAGCCCGTATCCTTCCTAGCTTTGGATTATATCCTCTGTCTAGTTTTATTTTCTCGTTTTGTTCGATGTTTATTCACTTGTTTAGATTAGTTTCGTGACATAGTTTAGGTTAGACAAAAGCTAGAATCACAATCGTTTAGTTCCCCGTAAGATCGACCCGGTATCAACCTCTTTACTACGATCCTTATACTTGAGGGAAACCGGATTTATAAATATTTATTACTTGTTTGTTTTGCTAGATAAATCCGTGACAAGTTTTTGGCGCCGTTGCCGGGGAACCGGACGGTTGTCTAGTTTTTGTTTTCTCGTTTTTTCTCGTTTGTTTTTCTGTTTTATTTCGTTTTAAATTCCTGTTTTTAGTTGATAATTGTTTTAGGTAGTTGTTAAGTAGATAATTAGGGTTTAAGACTTTCCCTTAGTAGTTTCCTTGGAGATTAGATCGTCTGTCTTTCTGTTTTTTCTGTCGTTCTATCTTACCTTCTTGACTTTTCTGCAAATTTCTGCTTCTGTTCTAGTTTTCCCGCTACCAAACGGGCGTCTGGGATATCGGACGCCCGTCCGCTGAAAATTATCAGTTTTGTTTTGTTTTTATTCACTTAGACGAGCGTCCATAAGATTTGGACGCCTGTTCAGGTATTCTGTCTTTCAGACGAGCGTTTGGACAACTAAACGCCCGTCCGATCTCAATTTCATCCGGACGCCCGTCCAAACTCTTGGACGTCCGTCCGGTCTTCAATACTTTCCTTTTCTTCTTTCCCATTCCTTTCTTTAGGTTTTTAATTTTAGTTTAGGCTTTTACTTTCTTAGCTTTTAGGTTTCGTTCCACTTGTTTTTGGTCCGGTTTATGCAAACTCGGAGTCAAAAGGGACCGTTATTATACACCCCTGACCCCGAGCGAACCGTAGTCCGGCCAAACAGGCGGAATTTTCGTTCTGCGGTTCTGGCAGACAGAGCCGAGCGAGATCTTGAAGAACAACTAGCAAGAGAAATCACTGATTTTGTGATAATGGCCGCTAATAATAGACGTACGTTGGCAGACTACGCCATGCCAGGCAAAGTCAAAGTCAACCCGGCTATTGTTATTCCAGCCATTACTGCACAAACCTTTGAGTTAAAACCGGGACTTATTCAGATGATGCAGCATGCATCTATTTTTCATGGTTATCAATCAGAGAATCCGCATACCCACTTACATACATTCCTAGAGATATGCGGGACTACACGCATCCAAGGAGTAAGTGAGGATGCTATCAAGCTGAAACTTTTCCCATTTTCTTTGAAGGGAGAGGCTAAAGAGTGGTACACCTCTCTCCCTCTCGAATCTATCACCACACGGGCTGAACTTGAAAGAGAATTTCTAAGTCAATACTTTCCGCCTTCAAAGACGGCCCGGTGTTTGAACGACATCTTCACATTCTATCGAAAAAAAAATGAGTCGTTCTTTGAATGTTGGAAGAGATTCAAGTCTCTTCTCGAAAAATGTCCCCATCATGGCTTGCCACCGGAAAGGCAAGTCAATACATTCTTCGGTGGATTGACCGAGCTTACAAAAGGCATGGTCAATAGCTCTTACGGTGGGGCATTTACGAAGAAAACGCCCGATGAGGGATGGGCATTGTTTGAGGACATTGCAAAGTATAACTATGCCCCCTCTTATCAAGCAATTCAAGCACCTCCTCCTCCCAGGTTGAGGAAGTCAATTTGCAAAGTTTGATCGCCATGCTACGAGAAGCGAGATGGTACCACCTCAAGTTTCAAATCCGATAAATCAAACTTCTTCTTTTCCGCGAGAACCCTCGGGTTCATCGCGTGAAAATTGCTGTCAGATGGGCCATATGAATGGCCAGTGCCAATTTAATCCCCCTGCACCTTATCAAGTAAATGCTGTTCATGATTATGGACAGTACAATCAAGTCACATGTCAGAATTGTGACGAGGTGGGGCACACTTCTAAATTCTGCCCTATTAACGGACAGAATGCGGAAGTGAATGCATTCTATGGCCAGAACAATCAAAGGTTCAACCAGTTTTCTGGCCAGGGCAATTTTCAAAACCAAGGGTTTAATCCATCTTCAAATTTCAATCCCAATTCGAATTTTAATTCGAATCAGAATTTCAATAGAAACCCTGGGTTTAATCAGAACCAAAACTCGAATTTTTCCAATCCTGCGCAAAAATTCAATCAGAATTGGCGTTCAAATTCAAACTCTCAATTTCAAAGTCGGCCCAGCCAGCCCTATGCTCCAAATCTCCAAAACTCTCAAAGCTCCTCCCAATCTAACAATCTTGAAGCCAAGTTAGAGGAGCAAAGCAGGTCAATGAAGAATCTCGAGAGACAAATTAGGCAACTGGCTGAGCAGTTGGCTTCTAGACCCCCAGGGCAGCTGCCCAGTTTCACTGAGAAGAATCCGAAGGGTGGTCAAGTTGCTCAGGCTGACTTGAACAAAGGCCCATGTACTGACCTCGTGCCATCAATTCAATACGGTAAAGAGGAGGCCGGTGCAATGAATCGAGAAGCGGTACTCAAGTTAGTGGTCCTTCCCACCGGGGAAACCACTAGCCCCTCCCCGCCATTGATAAGGCGGGGAGGGGAAGCCGAGCACCTACACTCCCCTCAACCGCAAGAGAAAACTCGGTGGCCGATTCCCCGAGAGAGGTGAAGAAGTTGGTGATCCTCAAGTGGCCGATCCCTTGAGGACCGAAAAAGCAATCGAAAGTCGGGAGGCCGATCCCCCGACTACTAAGAAATACGAGAAAGGCGTTCGATGGAAGGATCTGGAAGACAGAGTTTGTAAGTGCATCCTCAAAGAAATTTTTTTCTGAGAATGACCTTAAGAAACTTCCATTTCCACCGAGAAAGAGCAGCATTCCCTTGAGTGAGGACAAAAAGTATGAAAATGTGCTAAACCTTTTAAAAAATACTCAGGTGAATCTTCCATTATCAGATGTCTTGGTCGAGATGCCTAAGTATACAAAATTTATCAAGGATGTTGTGTCTTCGAAAAAGAAACTAGCAGGCATGGTAAGGCAAATTGGCGAGGATTGTTCCATGATTAATTATGAAAACTTACCAATTAAAAGAGGTGACCCTGGGAAGTTCGTACTTACAGTAGTAATGGGAGGTCTAGTTTTCAGGAATTCTTTGTGCGATCTAGGTGCCTCTATAAGCCTTATGCCAATGTACGTATGCAAACAAATTCGGTTTACAAAGCCTTCGAGAACCCACTACTATGAGTTTACAATTCGCCGATAGATCTTCTAAGAAAGCTTCGGGGATCCTAAAAGACGTTTTGGTTCGATTGATAGATTTACCTTTCCGGTCGATTGGTATGTTTTAGATATGGAGAAAGATGAAAACGTCCCCCGATTCTTGGAAGACCTTTCTTATCTACAGCCTGAGAGAGCCCTCATCGATTGCGATGGTGGGCACGTGACTATCCGAGTTGGTGATCAAGAGGTGAGTTACAATGTCTTAAAGTCCATTCAAGTACCCTCTGGACCCCAACCGGCTTTTCCATTGATTATATGACGGATGATTTTACCGATTATATGGATAAGCAAGTCATGGTCACGTAGAAGCGGAATATGAGCGATTGGTTGACAACCCGAATACTCATGGTGTGGTTAATCTAGACCAATTAGCGGTGATTTTGAGGAAGAATTATTCGAAGGAGAAGCTTTGGCGGTGGGACCACGAGTAAACTCGGCGATGTTGAGTTGAAAAGTGGAGATCTCAAGTCTAGTTTAGAAGACCCCCCGCGATTTAGTGCTAAAGCCGTTGCCTAAACATCTCAAGTATGTGTTTTTAAGAGAAGGTGACAAGCTTCCACTAATTATATCGGCCAAGCTTTCTCGTTTAGAGGAAATGAAACTTATCAACGTCTTGAAGAAAAATGAAGAAGCCTTTGGATGGCAGGTAGGAGATATCAGAGGGATATCTCCGGACATCTGTATGCACAAGATCAAGACGAATGAGGGTGCAAAATGTGTTAGACGACCCCGAGAAGGCTCAACCCTCATATGCAAGAGGTGGTTAAGAAAGAAATCATTAAACTTCTGGACATGGGAATCATTTATGCCATCGCGGATAGTGAATGGGTTTCCCCAACTCAAGTAGTTCCCAAGAAAGGTGGAATTACGATTGAGAAGAATGAGAAGGGAGAGGAAATAGCATTGAGACTTGTCACTGGTTACAGAGTCTACATCGATTATCGGAAGCTCAATGAGGTAACCATGGGGCGCCACTTTTGTGTGTATAAGATATACTTGGATTGTGCACTTTAATTAATAAAGATTGCCATGATATTAATATAAGATATTAATTGATTTTGAAAAATAGATTTATGATAATAAGATAATTATAATCAATATATGATATTGACAAAATAAATTATAATTAAAGAGATAAATCAATCTAGTTGATTTTCCTTATTTTATTAGAAAAAAGTTTTCTTCTCCTCCACACTACTATTGGGGCGCCACCTCCTCTATAAAAGGGAAGTGGGTGTCAAGCTCTTTTGTACAACACAATTGCAAGAATTCATAATTCTTGTGTAAAATAGAGAGCTCTCCATAGTGAGTTTGTGAGGGAAGAAAAGGTCCGGTCTAGCGACCGGAGTTTTTCCGGTAGCAATCCAAGGAGGATTCCGGCGAGGGGTTCGTGTGGATTAGCGATAGAGGCCGGACGCGTGGACGGCTTGCGCATTGAACTACTCTCCGTTGACGGTCAAAGCGACGATCTAGTAGATCATCAAGGTATAACCGTCAAACTACTTAACGTGTTTATTGCATTAAACGAAGAACGATCTAGAAAAAGGAAATCAAATTTTAAATTCCTCTGCGTTAAACTAGTGATTTCCTAACATCATGCTCATGTTAATTGAAAGAAAGCTTCTTTCTACTATTTCTGATGCTTCTCGGGGTCTCTCTCACCATTAACACCAAATACTCAGGTAAAATTTTGCCTTTCCCCTCTTTATTGTGCTATAAATGCTCTCTGCTTGTCTGGTCCGGTTAGATGTATATATAACTCTTATGTTATGCTTTGGTTTCAAACTTCTTTGTTATCTCTGTTATCATGCTCATGTTAATTGAAAAAAGCTTATTTCCTACTATTCTCGGGGGTCAATTAATAACACCAAACATCTTCCTACTATTTGACGTTAGAGGTAAAGCAGCGGAGGTTTGGTCGATGTAAATTTGTTGTTGTTTGTTGAGTTGGTTAGGCCGTCTTCTTGTTTTTATTAATGACACCATTTTCTTGATTATTCTTTTTCAACTTCCAACACCACACATATATT
The DNA here is from genome assembly GCA_036785695.1 of Gentiana straminea. Lineage (NCBI taxonomy): Eukaryota > Viridiplantae > Streptophyta > Magnoliopsida > Gentianales > Gentianaceae > Gentiana > Gentiana straminea. The sequence goes on along the minus strand of JAVUPR010000497.1, from coordinate 6,293,990 downwards.
TCTAATTTTTTACTTTCGGCACCACACTAGAAACGTTAGTGACACTGACGTTTCTTTTTTATATTAACATCAGTGGATTGACGATACTAAGTAGTGACAATTTTATAACTATAATATCGGTGCCACTGACTTTTATTTTGAATAGAAACGTCAGTGTCACTGACGTTATTTTCATGAAAATAATTGTGGTGCTGAAGTAATTTTTTTAGGTGCTTGACGTAAAAAGGTGTCGACAGTAAAAAGTATGGTGCCAACAGAACAACTCCGCCATATTGCCTATCGGGCTTAAATAACCCAGCTCATTATGTATTTAAGCCCAACTATTTTTTTATTAATCAAAACGATATATATATATATATATATATATATATATATATATATATATATATATATATATATATATATATATAATCTCTAACTATTTTAGAAGAAGGAAGGCTTTCAACCCCTTCCTTCCACGTGGCCAAACGAGATGCGCGAAATCAATTCAGCAAATTGTTCCTCCGGGGATTTTGCGGGAAAAAATATTTGTTGCAGCCAGGCCTTTCTAAAATACTTGGGTCCATCCTGTTTTGAAAAAAAAAGCCCATCATGGTGAAGCCTGTTTGAATACCCTGTTGTATACTAGGAAATAGACCACCGTTTCTTTAGGTTTTCAATCGCGTCCTCTGAATTGTCGTACAATACCCACCGACGCGTCCTCTGATTCTCCTAATAAAAATAGGGAATAAATTAGGCTCACATTCTTCTAATTTTTCCTTATCTTTCCCAATCTTTTTCAGCTCACATTCATCTCATTTCATATTAGAAAATCCGGCTACCCTAATTACGAAAATCAATTAAAATTTGATTCAACCATTTCATTGGCATCTCACTTCATTCAACATTTGCAAGGTATGATTTCCCAATCTTGGCCAAACCCGCATTGATCATCTCATTTCATATTAGAAATAATTTTGGATTTGCGTTTTAATTTTATTTGTACATGTTTTTGGTTATTTTTTTTAAAGGTTCAACAAATTCATTGGCATCTCACTTCATTCAACCATTGCAAGGTATGATTTCCCAATCTTGGCCAAACTCGCATTGATCATCTCATTTCATAATAGAAAAAAATTTGGATTTGCGTTTTAATTTTATTTGTACATATTTTGGTTATTTTTTTAAAGGTTTAAGCTGAAAGTCGGCTTTTTTAAATTTTTTTTCCTTTTGTAATTCTTTATATGTACTTGATTTGTGTAGACATCTAGCTCCATGCAAGGTACAATTTTTTAGATTTGAGTTTTAATTTTTATTATACATATTTTTGTTGTTTTTTTAAGGTTTAAGTTGAAAATCATTGTTAGGGCTAATGGTAATTTGATTCAACCATTTCATTGGCATCTCATTTCATTCAACCATTGCAAGGTATGATTTCCTAATCTTGGCAAAACTTGTATTGATCGTCTCATTTCATATTAGAAAAAATTTTGGATTTGCGTTTTAATTTTATTTGTACATATTTTTTGTTATTTTTTTAGGGTTTAAGCTGAAAATCATATTGTTAATGGCGGTTTTTCTTTTTCTTTTTTCTTTTTTTCTTTCCTTTTGTCATTCTTTATATGCACTTGATTTGTACACACATCTAGCTCCGGTACTATTTTTTAGATTTGAGTTTTATTTTTATTTGTACATATTTTTGTTGTTTTTTTAGGGTTTACACTGAAAATCATTGTTAGTGTAAGGCTAATTTTTTTGTTATTTTAAAAAATGGCAGTTTTATTTATTTATTTTTTTTTCCTTTTGTCATTCTTTATATGTACTTGATTTGTGCAGACATCTAGATCCGTGCAAGATACAATTTTTTAGATTTGCATTTTAATTTTATTCGTACATATATTTGTTGTTTTTGGAGGGTTTAATATAAAAATCATTGTTAGGGCTAAGGCTAGTTTTTTTGTTATTTTTTCAAATAAAAAATGGTGGATTTTTTTAAAAATATTTTCTCTTTTGTCATTCTTTATATGTAATTTATTTGTGCAGACATCTAGCTCCGTGCAAGGTACGAGTTTATGGATTTACATTTTAATTTTATTTGTACATATTTTTGGTTTTTTTAGGGTTTAAGCTGAAAATCTTTGTTTGGGCGAAGGCTAATTTTTTGTTATTTTTTCAAATAAAAAATGGTGGATTTATTTTAATATTTTCTCTTTTTTCATTCTTTATAAAATTTTAAAGTGTAATAAAATAATTGATTAAAATCAGAATGCATCATAATTAATATAAAAATGAAAAAGTTTTATCAATTAGACATGATACACTAATTGTTGAACGAAAAATTGGAATAATTTAAAAATATAGAACGAATATTTCATTTAATACAAAATATTCTCATATTAACTACATCCCTATAAATTAGCCATCCTAATAAATATAAATATTCTTAAATTTATGGCACTTAATGCAAAATATCACATTAAGTTTTTTTGAATGTCACATTATGTTATAATATTTACTAAATGATAAATTTAATTTTTACCAATCAATGAAAAACATTCTAACATTAAATGACAGTAAATCACAATTAATTATAATTATTAGACAAATACAGAAAATGTAATAGTTTATTACCTCAAAATAAATACTTACAATTCACATTAATTACAAAAAATACAATTTCAAATTAATACTTACACTTCAAAATAATTACAAAATTTTAGGGTGTAATACAGTAGTTGATTAAAATCAGAATGCATCATAATTAATAGAAAAATGAAAAACTTTTACCAATCAAACATGAACTATAATTGTTTAACGAAAAATTGGAATAATTTAAAAATATAGACCGAATATGTCATTTAATACAAAATATTCTCATATTAAATACATATCTATAAAATATTTATCCTAATTAATATGAAATATTCTTAAATTTATGGCATTTAATGCTAAATATCACATTAAGTTTATTTAGAATGTCACATTAGTTTATAATATTTAATAAATGATAAATTTAATTTTACCAATCAATGAAAAATAATGACACTATTTAATGACACTATTTACAGTTCACAGTTATTACAAAATTTGACTTTATTAAAATTGAATTTTTTAATATAACTGATGCGTACAAATAATATCGCCACCGTTTAGTCACGGAAATAGCCTCTGATTCATCGCACCAGATAGAGATCCGGCGACAACATCGATGGCGACGCCAATCGAACCAAGTCAAGGTCGCTGTCATCGGACCCCGTCTAAAGTGCCACCATGACTAGGGGGCCAGATCCTGACCTTGGACATATGGCCCTTAAAAGGCCGCACAAGACTTGAGAGGAAGCAGGGAGCCAGGGTAGGATAAGACGAGACAAGCAAAGCTAGCGGTCTATGCGACCCCCAAGTGGTCGCCGCCGAGATACTTTATCCACTTGCAGTCCAGATATCCACTAAACTCTCACCGCTAGGCCACCGTGATGATTTCTGCATCATCAGTTGGCTCCATTACCGGGAAGCTGAACAACAACATGCGCTCAGTCCAAAGCAAAAAGTCACCTAAAAAGTGCTAACACTCAGCAGAGCAAATGAATCTCCCCCCAGCCAGTTTGGAAACGTCCGGCTGTGTCCCCTCGTCTAAGTTCACGCCGAAAAAGAGGTAATCTTACAAAGAAAACCCTCAAACTGCCTCTGTTGCCTTGCCTTAGTGAAGAAAACCATCAAAAGGTGACCTTTTCTACTTCAAAAGCATATACCCAGAAAAACCCTCATCAATACAAAACACACTTCTGAAAATAGTCATACACTTTTCCGGGGTTATTACGTACAAATCATCACTACCTTTCCCCTGAAAGCCACCCTATAGCGATGGTAGGAAGTAAAGGACAGCTAACGCCCAAAACCCCTACAAAGGGGGGCACCCAGCATCAGGCTCGCGGAAAAGGTGTGGGAGAAACACTCGACAATCTTCCCGCCGAAGGAGAAGGGTAGCAGAGAGAGGCCCTAGCCCCTAGCGACGCCCGGAATGTCATTAATCAAAAAGCTAAGTCAAAGGAGGCTGTTGCTGCCCTAGATGGGGCTCACAAAGAGAGGGCAAGGTCGCAACAAAGCCTAAGATCGACCCCCGAGGCAAGACCAGGTTTTCAGGAAGACCCGGAGATTGCAGAAATGAGGGAATATGCGAGGTATGCGGAAACTATATATCTAACTAACTCTCGTTTGGTGGCGAAGGGCCAGGCCCCAATGTTGATTCGACCCCCAAATCCTCCCAGAAATGAAATTGCTCCTGCTGCCATTAATAAGGGCCGCCAGAGTCAGATCCAGGGGATCGAGATAGAGGAAAGTGTACACTCATCGGGTCGCAAGGACCGAGGAAAGAAATCGCACAAGCCTCGGTCCACCTAGGTCGTGATTCTCAGAAAGGAAAGACAGTCGAAAGAGGATCAGCTTTTAAAAGGTTAGGTGAGAAGGACAAGGCCTCGGCCCCAAGTCGTCTCATCCTTCCAGAGGGAGAAATACCCCCCGACAAGATAGAAACGCGCAGGACGTTCGCGTGATTATAAGGGAAAAAAGAGCTCGTCAGGAGGGATCACAAGATCACGGGGAATCAGAGCGCGGGCTAAACCGAGCCGATACACAAGCGCTGTCACGACCCAGGCTCGACCCCTACTTATCGGAGCAGATGGAGATAATGAAAAAAGAGCTCACAGAGTTAAAAAGGTCAAGGCCCGCCGAGAAGGTCGCCCCAATCTCAATGATCGACGTGCTCGCTAAAAGAATCACCGAAACACTGCCTGCCAGCAACAAAAAGGTTAGCTACCCTAATTATAACTACTACAACGGGAATTCTTGTCCGAACGACTGGCTCACCGCCTTCCAGGGCCGCATCACCCTAGCAACTCAAAATAAGTCCGCCTGGTGCATCGCTTTAGTCGGTGGCATGCAGGACAGGGCTGCGTCCTGGATACGCGGGCTTCCTCGCGGCTCAGTTGGAAGTTAGGGAAGATCTATCGGAAAAGTTCGTCAAAGAATTTGAATCAGCGAGAAGATTGAAGAAAACCATCGAGGATCTGTACGAGGTTCGCATGGGAGGACATGAGTCCGGAAAGGAATACTATGAGCGGTTCATCAGAATATATGATCAGACAAGAAACATTCCAGACGATGCAGTCATAACATGCTTTCTCACCGGGATCGCCAAAGGTCCGATGAAGACAGAATTTAACCTGCGGCCCCCTAAAGCGGGTCTCAGGGAAATGCTGGAAAGGGCCTGAATGATGGGAGTTAGCGAAGCACCATCCTCTGGGAGAGCAAAGCCTAAAACAGATCAACCTTCACAGAAAGAGGATCGCACGGATGATCGCAAGAAAGAAAAGGGGCGAGAGGCTAACCATGACCGTGAGGTAAAGAAACCGTATAAATTCAGCGAGGATAATTATACCCCGCTCAATACAAAAGCATCCCAGATATTTTTCGAGATCCGCGAGCATTTCGATAACCCAAGCCCATGAGGGGCGATCCCGACAGCTGTGATAAGTCAAAATACTGCGACTATCATAAGGACCACGGTCACATTATAGACGAATGCTTCACCTTGAGAAGGGAAATAGAGAGGCTAATCCGTGAGGAACCAGCGACCAAATATAAGCGCGAAGGAAATACCGGCCCCAGTCAGGGACGCCAACCCTGCGTTTACCAAAAGGAAGTGTAGGTTATTCATGGGGACATTCCCAGCAACAGTCAATTGAAATCCCAGATACATCAAATCAACACGCGCGGCTTCAAAAAACAAATAGTGCTGGGGGAAAATGAGAAAGGAATCATGTTTACCAAAAGCGAGCTAACCACAGCCGACGGCCTTATGGAAATACCCCTCATCCTAAAGGTCGGGGTGAATGATAAACATGGCGTCAACAGAGTGATGGTCGACACCGGGGCTGGCCGCGATGTCATTTATTTCGACTGTTTAAAACAGATCGGATTCGGAGAGGCTAAATTAAAACCCTACCTCGGAGTGCTCGAGGGCTTTACCAACGATACAGTACGGGTCAAAGGCACAATCGACCTCAACATCACCTTGGGCGACTATGAACCCCGTCGAACTGAGGTAGTCACTTTCATAGTCATCGATCTCCCCTCGTACTATAACATAATTTTGGGGATTCCAGCCATGAGAAGATTTCAAATGGTGGCATCTGTTCCACACCAAAGGGTCAAATTCCATGTAGGGGACGAAATTGGGGTCGCCACTAGCCGGCCCGGATTTTTTCTCGAATAAATAACCAAGAACAGGTCCGACTCCAAACGACCTAGAATGGAAGGGTTCAATATGGTTGCGGGTCAGATAGCCACGATAAAAGAGGTCCCAGAGGGGGATGTAGAGGTCGAAACATTGCAAATCCGAGACGAGCCTGACTTCACTGCCGAGGACGAGCTGGTCGAGGTCATCGTTAATAACAAATACCCAGATCAGACGATAAAGATAGGGTCGCAAACAACCGAGAAAGAAAGGGAAGAATTGATCGAGCTTCTAAAAGAAAACTTGGACGCCTTCGCCTGGGAGGTGACCGATATGAGAGGTGTGGAGTCGGAGGTCACCTTGCACTATCTAAGCGTCAACCCCAACTTCAGGCTGATCCAACAGAGAGCGCGCCTCTTCTTCATAGAAAAGGAGGCCGCAATAAAAAATAAAGTCGAAAAACTCCTAGCAGCAGGCATAATCAAGGAGCTTCAATATCCCACTTGGTTGGCAAACATAGTAATGGTGAAGAAGCACAACGGCAAGTGGCGAATGTGCGTCGACTTCACTGATTTAAACAAGGCCTGCCTCAAAGATCCTTATGCGCTACCCCGAATCGATAAAATAGTAGATGGGATCGCCGGTTTTGAAACGCTAAGTTTTCTGGACGCCTATTTGGGCTATCACCGGGTCAAGATGGCAGACGAGGATAAGGAGCTGACGGCCTTTAGGGCCACCGGCGGACTCTATTACTATGAGATGATGCCATTCGGTATGAAAAACGCAGGCTCAACATATCAAAGAATGGTGAACAGAGTTTTCAACACGCAAATAGGCAAGAACATAAAGGCTTACATCGATGATATGGTCGTGAAATCGAGTCGCCAGGATCACTTGGTGGACCTTCGTGAAACCTTCATAAACGTAACGAATCACTCGATGAAGCTAAACCCCGCGAAATGTACTTTTGGGGTCCAGGCAGGGAAATTTTTGGGCTTCATTGTAAGTCAGAGGGGGATCGAGGTGAACCCAGAGAAAATCGAGGCCTTGATAAACATGACCGAGCCGACTAGCATCAAGGAGGTACAAAGGCTGAATGGAAGAGTAATAGCCCTGGGAAGGTTTATCTCAAAATCTGCCGAGAAGAGCGTACCCTTCTTCAAAATCCTGAAGGGAAATAAAACCTTTTCATGGACAGATGAATGCTCGCAGGCTTTCAAAGAGCTCAAGGCCTACCTCTCAAGCCCGCCATTGCTAACTAGTCCAGTGGTCGGAGATGTTTTGCTACTGTACTTAGCCACCTCGGATAGGGCCGTCGCTGCAGCACTTATCAAGGAAGAGGATACCTCTCAAAGACCTGTTTATTATGTTTCTAAGGCTCTAAGCCCAGTAGAAAGTCGTTATTTTAATATCGAAAAGTTAGCCTACTGTGTTGTTATAGCCGCCCGAAAATTAAGGGCTTACTTTTCATCACATTCGATTAAAGTACTGTCAGACGCGCCGCTACGGCAGGTCCTCCACAAGCCGTACTTGTCAGGTCGTTTGCTGCGTTGGGCCATCGAGCTCACTGAATTCGACATCCGTTATGAACCTCGAAAAGCTATCAAAGCTCAGGCATTGCCCGATTTTATCGCCGAAACAAGCTTCAACGGAGAAATCCGGGAACAAACCAACGCAAAGCATGGCCCCGACAAAATGACCACAGCTGACGAGCCTCAACGACCAAGTCACTGTTGGCAACTCTATGTCGATGGCGCTGCCAACCTTAAAGGTTGCGGCACGGGGATCATCTTGCTAGAAACAGGAACCTCAGAGGAGATCGAGAAGGCCCTCAGATTTAACTTCACCGCATCAAACAACCAAGCAGAGTACGAGGTGGTCATCGCAGGACTTGAGCTTGCCAGGGCCATGAAAGTCAAAAATGTGCAAGTTTTTTATGATTCACAGTTGGTGGTCAATCAGGTAACCGGGTCGTTCGGCATCCATTGCGAGGTTTTGCAAAAGTATATTAATCTCGTCAAAAAACTCGAAAGCAGCTTCAAATACTGCCAATTCACCAACATTCCTCGAGAGGACAATCACAGAGCAGACTACTTGTCCAAGCTAACCAGCGAGGACGAAATAAGCAACCCACCGATCATAGTAGAGCACCTATCCGGGCCCGCTATCGACATGATCGAAGTAATGGACTTGGGAGACACTAACCCCTGTTGGATTGACAACATGAGGGCCTACATCGACTCTGGAAAACTTCCTGACAATCCAAACGAGGCTAAGGCCCTGGTTAGGAGGGCCGCCAGATACACCATCTTGAATGACGTTTTGAATCGACGATCGTTCTCTAAACCTTTACTAAGGTGCGTGAGACCTAAAGAAGTCGATGGAATCCTCGCTGAGCTACACGAGGGGATGTGCGACGGTCACCCGACTGGCCGCACCCTCGCTCAGAAAGTTTTATTGGCCGGATACTACTGACCGAAACTCGCAGAGGACGCCAAAGCATACGCCAAAGCATGCGACGTATGTCAGAAATTTGCTGATATCCCCAGGCTGCCATCGGTCGAACAAAGCATTGTTGTCGCCGCCTGGCCGTTCGACATGTGGGCCATCGACCTCATTGGGCAATTGAAAAAAGGCCACTCCGGATGCGAGTACGTGGTGGTCGCCGTCGACTATTTCACCAAGTGGATCGAGGCCAAAGCCTTGGTAAAAATCAACACCAAAGACATAACCTACTTTTTACTTGATCAAGTATGGACTAGATTCGGCGTCCCCAGAGTAATAGTGTCAGACCACGGACCTCAGTTCAGAGAGGAGTTCGACGTTTTCTGTAGAGAGAATAACGTCAAGCATTGGCAATCATCAGTGTGCTACCCGCAAGGAAATGGTCTGGCCGAGAACGTAAACAAATAGGTACTGAGCGTGCTGAAAAAGAGTTTGGGCGAAAATGCGGGTAAATGGCCTGATCACCTCCCCACGGCCTTATGGGCACTAAGAGCGTCGCGAAAAACAACTACCGGAGAAACTCCTTTTGCTTTGACTTATGGATCTGAAGCTATGGCCCCTGTAGAGATGGCCCTACCAAGTTTAAGGGTCGCCCATTTCAGCGAGGCAGATAATCCGCTCACAAGGGAGCTCGATCTTGACTTAGCAGAGGAGCGGCGGATCGAAGCATACGGCCGTTTGCTCAACTGCAAACAAGAGGCCAAGCGTCACCACGATAAGCACATTCGCGGTCATCACTTTGACGTGGGAGATTATGTCTTGCGAAAAAGACAGGCCACTAGCCATGAGACCAAGAAAGGAAAGCTATCGGAAAGCTAGGAAGGCCCAGTGAGGATCGCTCGAGTAGTTAAGAAGGGGACTTATGTTTTGAGTGATAACCAAGGTCGTGAGTACAACCGGCCTTGGCACGCAGACAATTTGAAAAAATATTATATGTAAAAATGTCCATCTACCACGTACGAGCAGAGCATGTGAAGAATGGAATCAAAATAAGGAAACATCTTCATTTAACAAGGAGGGGTACATTTGTTTCTAGAAAACCCGTGGCCTACAACGCCTTTTGATTTAACCCAAAAAAAAAAACTACATGCGGTGCCTTCGTTACACTCAGACGACTATATTCAGGCGAACCCACAACGGTCTAATGAGTGCGTCGGCACCCTAGCTAATCTACATAGCCTAGCTATCAGCGAGACAAAGGGGATACGACGATCACGATTCATCGAGACTGCAAAGTTGACTGCCTCGCGGTAAATCAAGACCCCCCAATCAATGTCAACCTGGGGGTCGCGGATAGCATGCAAAAGAAGAGCTTCAGCTTCACTAATAGCCTCGGGATCCATGGTCGGAAGGGTGCGTGAGTTGATAAACCTTTTTCACTCACGGTTGCTGTGAGACAAGTCGGACGAAGGTCCCAGTGCACGAGGCCGTTGGGAATCGGGGAAAAACTCGCGGATTGCCCAAGCGACCTCATAATGGGAGGAGGGATCGATAGCAGGTATATGAAGGGCACCTTTGATAGCTTCTAAGGTAAAAGTGACCGGGACACCTCGAAGGGTAACACAGTCAACAGTCTCTTCGGATGCAACTTCAGATAAAATGGAGTAAAACTCCCTCACCGTCGTAAGATTGGAAGATATCGAAGGTGGCGAAACAAAATCTGCCCACCCAGAAAACCGCACCCGGAGCAAAGAGCCATCACCCTCAACCTTGTTCTCATTTAAACCCCTCTCCCTCGCAATCTTGACCACGTCAAAATAACGCCAGAAGTGATCTTTGGCAACAGGAGAGGCAGTAAGAAAGAAGGGGGATACATCACGTACTGGACGGGCTTTAAACACTCTGACTCTACCCTCTCCGGATGGAAAAGACATGTCTCTCACAACAAAGATTTATGCAAAAGAAGAATGAAAATGAAGTTAGGCTTGCCTCCTCCTTTTATAGCAGAGGTTAGCAAAAGGAACGGCCACGATCAACAAAATCCTACGGTCATCATTCACGCGATATATCCGAAATTTGAAATTCAAAGGGCGCATTTAATGTTTATCAGTTATTAGCCCGAGATTTTAGGCCACATTGACCACGCGTGCGCTGCCAGTGAGCTGTCAAATCGGTTCAGATCCCTTGATTCCCGGCAACATGGCAGTCGAGAAGGGTTAGTTCAGTCCAATCAATTAGGCTCTTAAGTTCTAGGCGAACACCTACTCCGCCTACAACTTAAGGGGCCGCATCCAGAAAACTTCAAGCGTAAAAAACCAAGTAAAATACGGCTCGCCTCCAGCAAGGGGGCCGCATAAACCCTTGCAAAATCTAGCCCAGAAATCCCAAGCGAAGCTTAGGGTAAAATTTTCAGCACGAGAAGCACGAATATTATTTACCACAAGTCCGCAGCGACCAAGAATTGTACAATGTAGCGACGTCAACTTGTTTTGCCCAAATACCTTCTGGCCTCGTCCAAAACAAAGGGGGATGGGGAAATTTTAACGCTCCGCAGGCGACGCAGATAAGCTAATACAAACTAGGTCGCTGTTACCTTTGTTCCAAATAAAGAGGGCCACAGTTAATTATTTTTGCGAGCTAGCTAAACCTCGCCAAAACAAAGCGGGATGGGGACATACATGGGACATACAAGATCCACAAGATACAAGAAATAAGTCAAAGAAACAAGTACAATACATACATCAAGAGGCCAAAAATGACTACAAATCAAGTTTAACAAGCCGAACGAAAAGCAAAGGCTAAGAGTTATTACAATCATCAAAGGAAAAATGTTGGAGTAGTCCAAAAACAAGCAAAGTCGAATTATTACAAGAGCGCAGAGAATGTAAATTTTTTGAAACAAAAGCGCAAAATTAATTAAGAGCTGGGAGGAGTGTCGATGTACTCGTCGCCAGGTTGATTGTTCGCAGCAGCAGGAGGATTCTTCAAAATAGAAAAGTTGATAAGATTAACCGGAGGAGGATCCCACACGGGGTCGCCGCGCTCTATCTGATTGGTCTGAATGGCAACGATATGGTCTGCCGTGTAAGGAATATCTGGATGAAGAGCCAGAAGGTCGGGAGTTCGCTGGGACATGTTGACCCACTGGAGCATTTCCTCAAAGGTAATGCTCTCTCTACCGTGATAGGCCCAAAGACAGCGAGCGAGGTGATTAAAACCTTGGTCGAAGCTCGCCTCCTGATAATCGCCAAACTCGTCAGAGAGCTTAAAAGCATCCACAGCCGCCGGACTCGCCTCCTCAGCGGCCTTATTTGCAGCAGCGAGCTGTTCTTTTAGGCTCGCAATCTCCTCCTGCACGGCCGACAACCCCTCAGCAGACTTGCGGGCTTCGTCTTTCAGAGCCGATACCTTCTTATGCAGCTCCACATCCAATTTGGCACTCTCTGCCATGGCCTTCCTCATCCGCTCAACCTCGGTCAGCGCCCCAATCTCTTATTCTCAGCAGCGACCCTAGCTTTATCAGAGGCCCCAAGAGCCGCTGTCACCTTCTTAAGTTCGGCCTTGCATTTCTCAGCAGCCGCAATGGCCTTATTTATACGAGTTCCAATCTGAAAAAGGGGAAAATATAAGCTCACCAGAAAAACAAAATCTGAAAGAACGAAAATACAAGACAAGTAAGAACTCACCATCGAGGCAGCAATCCCAAATTGACCCGAGAGATCCTTGAGTTCAGTGACTTCATCGCCGGCATGGGCGTCATCCTGGACCACGACGCGATCAGTGATACCCCTTCCAATCTCCATTTGAACCCCGGGCGGCGAATCCCATGCTAGTCGACCCAAAGGAATGACATCAGCAATGGCCTTCCTGATCTGGATCGCCTTAGTCATGTCAAGGCCTTGGATAAAATTGGCGTCCAACCACACGGCCTCTTTTCCTTTGTAGCCACGAGGCAATGTTCCTGGCGGCAGCGGCCCCATCCCCTCGGAGGACTCTTCAACAATTACCTCTGTCCGCTCAGAGCCTTTGTCAGTAGCTCGCTAGTCTAAGCGATCAGAGCCTTTGCCAGCTCCGCTGCAGTTTTGGCCTTTTCAGTTCTGGGTCACTTTTGGCCCTGAGGCTCTTTGGTGGGTTCATCAGCCTGCAGCCTTTTTTGTGCCCCGCCGGCCTGGCTTGAGCTCGCATCAACAGGAGCCGCTGATGGTCGGTTAGGGTCGTATGTCTCATCAACAATAGTGGAATCCACAGTGCGGGGTACTTTCCCCAGAACATGTTTCAGGGTCGCCTGTCGGGTTTTAGCCTGCTCGTCGGCGAGCCTCTGTCTTTGAGCTCTGCGTTCTGTAGCGTCCATACCTGTAAAAAGGGTTCGTCAAAAACGGATCCCAGAGAAAAGTAAAACGACAACTTATGAAATGAGCAAATAAAGAGCAAGTTACAAGGCGGTCTTCTACTAGGGTCGCCTCTGCATACAGGGCACTCGGAAGGAAAGCATTTGCCTAGGTGGCAATCTCCTATCCAGTCAGGGTCGCACTCTTCCGGGGCCATGGCGACTATAGCTTCCCCTTTACCTGGGCCCGCTATACCGGCCATGTGCGCCAGGGGAAAAGCCAAATCGAGAAGGTCGACCCAAGCTACGTTTCTTAGAGAGGGTTCAACCCCGTCAGATTGTATAAGCGCCATGAGCCCTTTGACAAAGCGACGTTCAGGAACCAGGGGATCGCTAATAGAAAGGGTGGACCTTCACTTTGCGTTGTGCAGCCTTAGGGAACGGCCAGCCAATTTTGGACTCCACCTTAAGAATCCGCTCTTGCCATCTATGGATTTTATTGGGCAACAAAAACTGCAGGCGTGGCGTCTTGGTCCTCAATGATATTTTCCCCGGAAGGCCCGTTGCACAGAACAAATGGAATTGTCCCAACAAAGTGAGGGTGGGTTCTATCTTCATTGTCCGACACATCACAATAAAGGCCATGATCTGAATGACAGTCCTAATAGCAAAATCAGAAGGCAGTGCTCCCATCAGCTCGCAAATCTTAACAAAGAACGGGTCGAATGGAGGTCTGAGCCCTGCAAAGAAGTGATCGAAGTGCAAAATCAGGGTATCATCCGGACGGCGAGCACAAACGTAATCCTCGCGATCTCCGGGTTTAAACTTATCCTCCTCCTTCGAGTAGTCGAGCAAAGAAAACCTATACACACTTGTATCAATTTTAAATCGGCGCCGAATAAATTTGTTAAGATCATCACTGTCGCGAAGCTTCACCCACTTCTTCTCCAGCGCCTTCTCATAAGCAGTCAGAATAGCAAATTCTCGCAATGCCTCTGGATTATTGGGTTTCGGGTTTTTCGCCTTGGCAGCGGCCTCCCCAACAGTTGTTTTGGGATCCTTTTTCCTTTTTGGTTTCTTTGGGAGTTCCCAAATAATCTTGCGAGGTAGGGGGCATTCTCATCCTTGCTCGACCCCATAAGCTCGTGAAGAGCGGCGTCCTCAATATACGCCTGGTCATGCTCAGCGGCGCCGCTAGGGCTGGGTTCAGCGGCATGATCTTCAGCATCGGACATCTCTCTTTCACCGGCCTCGCTAGTACTTGCCCCCTGTGCTCGGGCCATATCTTTGCGACTCTTCTTACGTCGCGGGGGGGGGGGGGGACCGGGAACATAAAGTCCAAGTTAAAGGGATCATCGCCTACATGTGCAGCGGCCCCCTCTGTGGTTATCTCGTCTAGCAGGTCGTCCCCGTCGGACACATCGGGGCTGGAGAGGTCATCATCCTCTATATTCTGTGCGTAATCTTAGGCCTCTTGATCCTTGTCGGAGTCGCCTCCTAAAGAATACTCTCCGTCGGACATCCTGCAAAAACAAGAGGAAAAGGTGGAGCTTTTAGACCTGGGATAATGGGAATTAAGCCAGGAAGGTGATCGCACCCATCTCGACGCCTTCCCCTCTGTTTTTACAGGAGAAATAGAAAGCAAATTGCAAGTGCAAAAGAACAACACCATATCAGGAACACCAACCCAAAAAACCCCAACCTTAATTTCAAAAACATCTTACATACAAGCACATTGCCTTACAAAGGATCAAAGTCACTAAGAAAGCTTGAAATATGGAAGGAAAAACAAAGAAAAAGGCCAAGAGAGGAAGGATTTACCTGTTTCGGAAAAAGCTAAAATGGACAACCGCTAGAGCACGCCGGAATCTTCAAATACTTGCCGGAAACCTCAAACTCGCCTCAGCCACCACCAAATCCTCCCTAAGAACCTTCACCGGAAAACCTTTGCAATCCCAGAGAAAGAAAAGAGAGGAAACTGAGAGGAAAAAGTGGGGGAAAATAAAAGAGTAAAAGGTAAGGAGGTGTGAAGGATGCAAGCCTTATATAGGCAACGGAATTTCGATCGTATGGCTGGGAATTAATCTATCCAACGGTTGAGGTTTGCGCGGTCGATTCAAATTTTGAAATTCGAAAACCGTAATCATGATGGAGGTTAATCAATGCCCACGTGCCTACACGGGCAGTTATCAAAGGCGTCAATGCCCACGTAATTACAGTTATCAAGGAACCAACGTCAGCCACGATCTGACTACTGAACTGCCTCAATAATCCTTGAACGAGCAGATAGCCTCGCAGACGACGAGGTCACAAATACAGGCCCAAAAGTTGCTTCAAGGCCGCTTGCTTAGAAAGCACGGTCCTTAGTGAACAACTCGCATCAGACGACGAGTTCGCAAATACAGGCCCAAAGTTGCTTCAAGGCCGTTTGCTTAGAAAGCACGGTCCTTAGTGAACAAGTCGCATCAGACGACGAGGTCGCAAATACAGGCCCAAAAGTTGCTTCAAGACCGCTTTCTTAGAAAGCACGGTCCTTAGTGAACAAGTCGCATCAGACGACGGGGTAGCAAATACAGGCCCAAAAGTTGCTTCAAGGCCGCTTGCTTAGAAAGCACGGTCCTTAGTGAACAAGTCGCATCAGACGACGATGTCGCAAATACAAGCCAAAGTTGCTTGAAGGCCGTTTGCTTAGAAAGCACGGTCCTTAGTGAACAAGTCGCATCAGACGACGAGGTCGCAAATACAGGCCCAAAAGTTGTTTCGAGGCCGCTTGTTTTGAAAGCACGGTCCTTAGCGAACGAGTCACATCAGACGTTGAGGTCGCAAAAGCACCACATATCCTTGAACTCACTACTCCACGCTCGATATTTTTGCAAAAAATGACCAAGACATGTAGTAGGGGGCCATTGATGCGTACAAATAATATCGCCACCGTTTAGTCACGGAAATAGCCTCTGATTCATCGCACCAGATAGAGATCTGACGACAACATCGCTGGCGACGCCAATCGAACCAAGTCAAGGTCCCTGTCATCGGACCCCGTTTAAAGTGCCACCATGACTAGGGGGCCAGATCGCGACCTCGGACATATGGCCCTTAAAAGGCCGCACAAGACTTGAGAGGAAGCAGGGAGCCAGGGTAGGATAAGACGAGACAAGCAAAGCCGGCGGTCTATGCGACCCCCAATTAGTCGCCACCGAGATACTTTATCCACTTGCAGTCCAGATATCCACTAAACTCTCACCGCTAGGCCACCGTGATGATTTCTGCATCATCAATAACCTCTCTCTCCAATCACACTAATTACAGTTCACACTAATTACAAAATTTAAATTTTTTATAATTTGATTTTCGTAATAAACAACCTCTCTCTCCACTTACATTAATTATGGTTCACACGAATTAAAAAATTTGTCTTTCTAAAATTTGATTTTCTATATAGAACCATTAATAGACAAATAAGACTATAGTGATATTTATAGCATACAATAGTTGATTGAAATCAGAATGAATCATAATTAATCGAAAAATACGAAAAAATGAAATATCAAAAAAATTCAAGCATGCCCTAATTACAAAATTTGATTTTCTACTAAATAACCTCTAATGCCAATCAGACTACTTACATTACACAATAATTATAAACTTTGACTTTTTACAACATTCGACTTTATCAAATTTGATTTTCCTAATAAATAACATCTCTCTCCAATCATACTATTTTTGTTATTTTTTTGAAAGTAGCCGGGTTTTCTTTTATGTAGTTGGATCGTGGGAAATTAGCGTATTGAGGGAATTAGTGTTATTTATTTTACTTTTTAAATAAGGGCGTAATATATAGTATAAAAATAATTGATTAAAATCCGAATCAATCATAATTATTAGTAATCCCATTTATTTACAAATATCCTTGAATTAATGGCATTTAATGTGAAATATCATATTAAGTTATAATAATTAAAAAATGATAACTTTAATTTTACCAGAAATGAAAAATATTCTAACATTAGATTACATTTTGAAAAATATTTAAACTTAAATATACCATTTAATGGGAAATATTTATGCATTAAATTTTAATATTTAAAAATGGGAAATTCAATTTTTGGTGTTAATGTAAAATATTAGTGTTATTTATTTTATTGTTTAAGTTATGGCACTTATAATATAGTATATAATAATTGATTTAAATCAGAATCAATCATAATTATTAGTCATCCCAATTAATTACAAATATTCTTGAATTTATGGCATTTAATGTGAAATATCATATTAACTTATAATATTTAAAAAGTGATAACTTTAATTTTACCAATCAATGCAAAAGATTCTAACATTAGATTACATTTTGAAAAATATCTAAACTTAAATATATCATTTAATGCGAAATATTTATGCATTAAATTTTAATATTTAAAGAATGATAAATTCAATTTTACCAGTTAATGAAAAATATTCCAACATTAATTACATTTCGAAAAATATATAAACTCAATTATGCCATTTAATACAAAGCGTGTAGAAATTAAATAAATCCCTATAAATTAATGATAAACATTCTCACATTAAATGCATCTTTATAAATTAGTCAACCCAATTAACGCGAAACATTTTTTAAGTTATGGAATTTATAATATAGTATATAATAATTGATTAAAATAAGAATCATTCATAATTATTAGTCATCCCAATTAATTACGAATATTCTTGAATTTATGGCATTTAATGTGAAATATCATATTAAATTGTAATATTTAAGACATTATAACTTTAATTTTTCCAATTAATGCAAAATATTCTAACATTAGATTACATTTTGAAAAATATCTAAACTTAAATATATCATTTAATGCGAAATATTTACACATTAAATTTTAATATTTAAAAATTGATAAATTGAATATGACAATTAATACGAGATATTCTTAGATTATGTCATTCCCCTACAAATTAGCCACCTCATTTAATGTTGTGGTGGGTAAAGTATGTAGGAAACGTATTTGAATAAGGTGGGGCGGTGGGTATGGTATGGTATGATGGGGTGGTGGGTAGGGTATAGTAAGGTGGGGTTGTGGGTATGATACGTAGGGGTGGTGGTGGTGGTCGGTAAAGTATGGTAGGGTAGGTAGGGTGAAGTGATGGGTTGGTAGGGTAGGGTTGGGTAGGGTAGGTTGGGGTACCATAAAATAAGGTAGGGTAGGGTGGTGTGGTGGGAAAGATAGGGTAGAGTGGAATGGTGGGTAAGGTATGGTAGGGTATGGTGAAGTGGTGGGTTAGGTAGGTTGGTAGGGTAGAGTATGTTGAGTATTTTGTGTTGATATATTTCAAAATATTTATTTTTGGGATATATCACATAATCACTTTTACAATTAATTATGTTTGAAAATTAATATTATGTGTGTGTCACTTTTTCTATATAAGTTATTATATTTATTATCTACTATTATTATATTTTATGTTATATATAAGTTATTTAAGGCCTGATCTGCTTTATTAACCTCCGGCCCTTTTCTTTCAATTCCCGGTCTCCTTTCTTTTATTTCATAATACCCGAGCCCATCTATATTCTTTCCTGAATTTCGGCCCTTCGGCCCAGCTACTCCTTAACCTAAATTACCTTATAACTCCCTCCATAACAGAAACACTACCACCCCATAATATTCTGCCACCCCTCTTCTATACCCCACTTCCTAGATATTTCTCTTATAGAATACTCCGCCTTCACCGTCCCTTTCCATTACTGGGAAACTTGACTTTATATGCCTATAAAGTTATATATATGATTAATATTCTCCGTATGAAACATTTTGGAAAATATGCTTCCATCCCTTTGGTTTCTTTCGTCTCTATTTTCTTTTTGGAATTATTGCGAAACTTGACTTTATATGCCTATAAAGTTATATATGATTAATATTCCCTGTATGAAACATTTTGGAAAATATGCTTCCAGCCCATTTGCGGCACATATGCGTGGGAGGAGCTGAAAATGTTTTTCTTTTCTTTTGGTTTTCTTTTTCGTTTGTATTTTTTTAGGAAGGAGCTAAAAATATTAAAGGGAAACTTGATTGAAAACTTTTTTCCCCTGTTGATTGTTTATAACATCATACAACATTTTTTATTAAGAAACATAAATCGGGGCGGATCCAAGAATTTGTTCTAATGGTGTCATCAGAGTCTAGAATTACATTTTTTTATCAAAAATTTCCAATGGGGTCTCCGAAGCCGAAAACAACATTTTTTATTGATAAAACGACACTTTTTAACGACAAAACTACATTATTTCTAAACTAAAAATTTCAAACTACATTGTTTCAATACTATAAAAAATAAAATTTCAGATCTCAGTATTGTCACGCCCTTGGTTTGAGGCATGATTTATTAAAGGAGAAAGGAATTATCATTCTATATATTGGAGCATAACACAAACAATAATTTATCTGCTAATATTCTGAATGTCACATACCGAACCTCTCATGTCCGGATAAGGACTCGGTATTTAGGACAGGGGCGTTATAGTTGGTATCAGAGCCTAAGAGCACTAGCATCAGTGTCTCTTAACAGATTCTCTACTTTACAGACTCAAACACCACTTTTCAACTGCATTAGAATCTCTATTATACATCATTAAAATATAGACAACCCCTAAAAATAAGACATATTAAAATGGCAGTAAAACTTTTATTTTTAAGCCGACGAGTTGATAGAAGATCTATACAACGCAATACTTATTTAGCATTTGTGAAAATAATTGATTAGCATTTGTTGTTGAAGCTGAATGTGTGAATGATGCATTACAAAGTCTTCAATGCATTACAAAGCATGTGATATTTTTAAAAGTTTTAAAAACTACATTGAAAAACAAAGTGGATATGAGATTAAAACTATGAGAACAGACAGAGGAACTGAGTATATTGTCTGTGATGATTTTCTGGAAAATAATGGAATCAAACATCAGAATGACGGCTAGATATACTCCTCAGCAGAATGGAGTAGCAGAGAGGGAAAATAGAACCGTCATGGACATGGTAAGGTCTATGATGCATTCTAAGAAATTGCCTAAGTCTTTTTGGGCAGAGGCTGTTTTTGTGCCTTTTATGTCTTAAACATGTGTCGTACCAGAATTGTACCAGGTGGAAAAACACCATATGAGGCATGGACATGGAGAAAACCAAATATTGGACATTTGAAAGTGTTTGGTTGTATTGCTTATGCCCATGTTCCTGATGTTTTGAGAAAGAAATTGGATGATAAATCCGAAAAGTGTATGTTTATTGGATATTCTCATCAAACAAAAGGGTTTAGGTTGTTTAATCCGGTAACATGAAAAGTTGTAATCAGCAGGGATGTTATATTTGAAGAATAGGAAGCTTGGGATTGGTCACCTAAGCAAGTTGAAAAACCAAGCAATGCTTATATTCCAGTTGTTGGTTCTAGTATACAACAAACAGAACCACCAAGAGAGGAAATTGTTACTGAATCTTCGTCTAGTCGTCCATAACGACAAAGACAGTTACCGGCACGTTTGCAGGATTATGTCATCGGAAATGATATGACATGTCTGATGAAGAAATTGTTAATTTTGCTTTGTTTGCAGATTGTGATCCAGTTAGCTTTGATGAAGCTTCGAGAAATGATTACTGGATACAAGCCATGAATGATGAGATTCATTCAATTGAGAAGAATGATACTTGGGAGCTGACAAACCTTCCACCAGGCAAGAAACCCATTGTGGTAAAATGGGTGTACAAAACAAAGTATAAAGCCAATGGAGAGGTGGATCGCTATAAATCCAGACTTGTAGCAAAAGGATACAAGCAAAAGGCAGGTATTGATTATCTTGAGGTGTTCGCTCCTGTTGCAAGACTTGATACAGTTCGTATGGTTATTTCACTTGCTGCACAAAGTTTGTGGAAAATTTATGAGTTGGATGTGAAATCTTATTTTCTCAACGGTGTTCGTGAAGAAGAAGTTTATGTGGATCAACCTGCAGGATATATTTTTGAAGGACAAGAAAGTAAAGTTTATTGCTTGAAAAAGGCGTTGTATGGACTCAAGCAAGCCCCGAGAGCATGTTATACTCGTATTGACTCTTATTTTATTGATCATGGGTTTGAACGATGCCCTTATGAGCATACCTTATATGTCAAATATTTTGATGGAGGTGATATCATTGTTGTATGCTTATATGTTGATGATCTTATTTTTACTGGTAATAATGCACATATGATTTCAGAATTCAGGGAGGCTATGACTAGTCATTGACGGATCTTGGTTTGATGTCTTACTTTCTTGGCTTGAAGATTCATCAAATGGATAGTGGAATCTTCATTTCACAAAAGAAATATGCAGGTGATATTTTGAAGAAGTTTAAGATGGATTGTGCTAAACCAATCTTAACTCCGGTGGAAGAAAAACTAAAGTTGATAAAAGATGGCACCGGTGAGTTTGTTGATCCTACATATTTTCGAAGACTTGTCGGAAACTTGAGATACCTGAATTCAACTAGGCCGGATATAACCTATGGTGTTGGACTTATAAGTCATTTCATGGAGTCGCCATGTCAATCTCATTTACAAGCAGCTAAGCGGATATTGAGATATATCAGAGGTACAGAGAGTCATGGAATATTTTATCTGTGTGCGAATGATATTTCTCTTGTTGGATACACGGATAGTGATTGGGCCGGTGACACGGTTAAGAGGAAAAGCACTTCTGGTTATGTATTTTTCTTGGGATCCGGTGTTTTCTCATGGTCGTCGAAGAAACAACAGGTGATTGCTTTGTCAACTGCAGAAGCAGAATATATGGCAGCCACAAGTAGTGCTACGCAAGCAGTGTGGTTGAGGCGCATTCTAGATTTTCTACATCATCAACAATCTGAACCAATGAAGATTCACTGTGACAATACATCGGCTATTGAACTATCGAAGAATCCAGTTTTTCATGGTCGTAGCAAGCACATTGATATCAAATATCATTATATAAGAGAGTTGGTTCGTGAAAAAGAGATTGTTATAATTATTGTCCAACTGAAGAACAAGTTGCAGATATCTTCACAAAACCATTGAAGATGGAGTCATTTACTAAACTGGTGAAGATGCTTGGAATGATGAAGTTTGAAGATTTTGATTTAAGGGAGGCAATGTGAACCATAACTCAAAATCAACAATGGTGTGCTGCCTACAATTGATACAGTAGTGCAGCTGATAACTTTGACAAAATATTACAACATGTGTAGCATCAATTCTTGACTTGTTTGTGTTTACACATTGTGTATTTGGCTATAAATAGCCTTGTTCATCATTGTAATTGAATCAACCAAGTGAGAAGCTTAAGAACAAAGCTTTCTATAATACAAAGTGTTTCTTTGTGTGTGTTGAATCTATTGAAACATTGTGTTGTTTTTCTACACTTTTCTCCTCCTCCAAATATTTACATCTTGGTTAAGGACATTCAACATCTTTTGAAGACTTCCACTCTTTGTAATCTATGTTATATTAGTAGAAAGACTAATATTATTAGCCATAAGGTTGCTGTTTTTGCAATAAAAAAAAACTCACTACTCCAGCCTTTTGGACTGAAGTCTTTTCTCACTGGATCATTTCTATTACATATTATATTGAGTATAGTCATTTTGTAATATTTTTCATGTAATTTTGTAGTACAAATAGGGTTATTTTCGTCTTTTTCTTGGCTGGTTGTATAGTGGGTTCAGCCACCCTATATTACCTTTTATATTGACTGGTCTTCATTAATTATTCAAGCATCATTAATATACAAAGTTTTCCCCTAATTTTCTCCTGCTTTTCTCACGAAGAAGAACCCTATGCATACGAAAAGTGGATCCAAATCCACTTTTCGTTATGGTATCAGAGAGAATTTGATCCTTCGCTTTGTGTTTTCGGTTACTTTTAAGAGTCAATTCTTCGATTGAGATCGAGAAATGGCAGAAGATAGGCAAAACAGAGCCGTCTTTGAAGTAGAATCTTCGAGTCTATTTTACTTGCATCCAAATGAGAGTCCGGCGTTGATTCTGGCAGATCCGCCACTAGATGGGAAGAATTACCAATCTTGGAGATCAATGCATGGGCTTGATTATGAAGAACAAGTTAGGGTTTTTTGATGGTTCCACACCGAAGCCTATGCACGACCAGAGAATGAGATGGCGATGGGAGCAGTACGACATCATAGTGATGTCATGGATCAAGAAGTCAGTAACTCATTCGATTTTGAAGACAGTGCTGTGGATGAAATCTGCTCATGAGATTTGGCAAGATCTTCTGAATAGGTATTCAAAGATGAATTGCTTCCGACTCTCAGATTTGTTAGAAAAAATCAATCAAATCACTCAAGGAAACATGTCTGTAACTGAGTATTTCAAAAAATTGAGACTGTTTGGGACAAAATCATGGTGCTGAGGACAATTCCTTATTGTGAGTGTGCAGTTAAGTGAAATTGTAGGGTAATTCCTACTTTCATTGGGTATATAGAATCAGAAATGTTATTAGGTTTATGGAAGGTCTAAATGAGAATTTTGCACCTGTGAGGTCACAAGTGTTTCTGTAGAAACCTTTGCCTAATATCACTGAAGCTTTTGCAATGAGTGTTCAGTTTGAAATTCAGATGGAGTATAGTGCTGCTCATCCCCAAAGTGGTCAATCAGCCATTTTTGCTAACAGGTCAAATGCATATAACAGTGGTAACATTAGTTATCATGATGGTAACAGGAGTTATTCTGGAACAACGAGTGATAAGGCACCTTCAAAGTGGGAAGGAAATCAGAGAAATGGAACTGGGAAGAAGATATAGTGTTCTTACTGTGGTTTTAATAGACATACTATAGAAGATTTCTACAAGGAGAACATGTATCCTCCTGGTTGGAAGTCTAAGAAGAGGATCAATATGGTAGAAGGTGAAGAAAGTTCAAGGTTAGAACATGATAAGGCTCCAAATGCAGGTCTTAACCTCACCGCTCAGCAAATTCAGAAGTTGACTAGGCTGCTTGATTAGATGAATTTTGAAGACATGGCTAGACATAATGTGAATCAGGCTAGTGTGCTGACAGCATAATTCAATCAGAATTATAGGGAGATACAAGGTAAGAGTCTAGAAACTTGGATACTAGACTCTGGGGCAACTGATCATATCATATATACTATTAAGTTTTTTTTTTGATAAAATAAGAGCTGTGAGAGGGGTCATGGCGACACTACCAAATGGCACTGCTGTTAATGTTCCACACATAGGAACAATAATTGAATGATAGATTGGTCTTAGAAGAGGTGTTATGTGTCCATAGTTTCAATTACAATCTTATTTCCTTGGGGAGGCTGTTTGTTTACAAAACAATTTGTGTAGTGTTTATTGATGGACTCTATTGTATACATGACAAAGAAACTAGGCAGAAGATTGGTTTCTCTACGAAGAAAGCTGGACTCTATCTGCTGGAATGTGAAGAAAGGACTAGTTTAGAGAGGAAAAGTGGCAGGACCATTTGTAGTAGTTCTTTTGTTTTTCATATGCCCCTTAATATAGACATCTTGTGGCACATGAGGTTAGGGCATATGTCTCTTCAAAGGATGAGCATTGTAAAGAAAGAGGTTGATGAGGTCATATTACCTTAGTCTATTTGTTATGTATGTCCTCAAGCAAGAATGAAACGTTTACCTTTTCCCTTGAGTAGTACTTCTGTGGATAATTGCTTTGATTTGGTTCATATGGATTTGTGGGGGGACTATATACATTTGACAATGCATGGCCAATCCTATTTTATGACCATAGTAGATGATTTTAGTTGGTTCACTTGGGTATTTTTGTTGAAAAATAAAGCAGAAGTGAGACCTTTGATACAAGGGTGTTAGGAAATCAAACGAGTAGCATAGCAGAAAATAAATTTTGATTTCTGATCCAAGGATTGACTTCGTTTAAACAATAAAAATATAACAAGGAGGATACCTTTCTTGATCTTAAAGATCGAAGCTTTGACCGTCCGGTAGAAGTAGATGCGCACACGCCGTCCAAGCGTCCGGCCTCTATCAGTTATCCACACGAACGCCTCGCCGGAATCCTCTCGGATTGCTATTAGAAAAATTCAACTGCTAGGTCAACCTTTTTCTCCCTCACAATACTCTCTTTAAGAAGCTCTGTATTTTTCTCAAAAACTATTAGCTCTTGGAATTATGATATACAAAAGAGCTAGCAAACCCCTTTCTTTTATAGATGAAAGTGGCGCCCCTCTCTTCTCCCAAATTGATTGGGATTAGCTTCTAGTAGATTGATGAGACAGAAAAACCTTCTCCTAATAAAATAAGGAAAATCTCTATAATTGATTTATCTCTTTTAATTTAATATCTCATATTAAATAAAAACTAAATATTGTCAATATCTTATATTGAATATAGTTATCTTATTACCATAATTCTATTTTACAAAATCAATTGATATCATATTAATATTATAGTAATCTAATTAATTAAATTGCACAATCCAAGTGTATCCAATGCACTAGTGACTTGCGCCCCATATTGCCAAACATTGGCATCCGGAATATTTTTAATTAATATAATTAATATCTTGTATTTAATTTATTTCCAATAAATCAATATCACCATACTAATTCACCACTATAAACTTTATAGTCTCGAGATAAAACTTTCCTTATTTGGTCATCAACTATAATCGCATTTTAATCCAACTCGACATTCATATGTGTGTGACCCGACAGGCTTCCGAATATGTTGACCGTAGACATAAGGTGCAATTACGAAAATGCCCTTCACCTCTAACGATCATGGATAACGTCTAGCAACAAGTCAATGACCCCCAATCATTGGAAGAGTCAATACGCAATGACTACTACATTTCATGTGATCAGTTAGCGTGTAAATAGAATCCTATCGCCATAGTAATATCCATACGATCGTATCTTGATCGTATCCCAGAATCTGGATATCAAGCTCTCTCGGAATAACTCATTTACTCCAACTTTGCAAAGATTCATGAGAACAAGACATTCCTTATGGGAAGGCCCTTTCGGATATTCACTCCTACTTATAAGATATGCGATTCCCAGACGACCTAACATGTATACTCCGTATGCTTCAGTATCACACCCGATCACTACCTCATGATCGCCCTATGGTTAAGGGAAACCCCAATAGTATCAAAGCATGACAATCCACACCGTGATGCCATGCAGACTCCGGTCCTAAGGATAATTACACAACCGTCACATAGTGTGACACTTAATAGTGTAAGTGGGCCAGTTTAACATACGCATTCTCTAATACACGTCCACGTACAGTCCAAGTGTCACTACACTTCGCTAGACGAGATCTATCCCTGCCCTTAAAGACAGAAGACATCTAGTACGTGCTAGTCTCTTCACACTATCAAAGCCCTATTCAACAGTACATCAGCCTAAAGACATTTAAGTATCAAACTTATTAAAGCGATTAGAGATCTAATCAAACATAATCACTATCATTGTTTCTCTATCACAGTTTAATACTAAGGGCATTATCGTATACACAATATCACAAATTGGTCTAATGAATAAACAAAGTATATAATAGCAAAAGTGCTTTTATTAATCATAATAGAGTTATTACATGAACTTAAAAAGATTGTAAATGACCCGACCCGGTCGTAATACATGTTTGGACTTTTGATGAGACCTTGGTTCCTTTGACTGAGAAATTGCCCCATTATTGTCACAGTACAGTGGTACTGGACCTTCAATGGAGGAAACCACACCAAGTTCAGTAATAAACTTCTTCATCCAAACTGCTTCCTTTGGCGCCTCTGAGGCTGCTATGTACTCGGCTCCCGTTGTAGAATCTGCAGTAGTCTCCTGCTTAGAACTCTTCCAGCTCACTGTTCCGCCGTTAAGCATGAAAACAAATCCAGATTGTGACTTAAAGTCATCCATGTCAGTTTGAAAACTGGCATCTGTGTAACCTCGTAATACCAAATCATTGTTCTTAAAGACTAAGAACATATCCCTGGTACGTCTCATGTACTTGAGGATATTCTTGACAGTAACCCAGTGAGCTTCACCTGGATTCGCCTAGTACCCACTAGTCATACTGGGTACCTAAGTTTAATTAATTTGTTTTGTAGGATGTCTGGTACATAGACAGTGGATGTTCCAGACACATGACAGGAAACAAGAGATGGCTCACTGACTTCAAAGCATTTGATGGACCCAAAGTCACATTTGGAGGCAAAGAAAACCCTGGCAAGATTAAGGGGGAAGGCACAATGCTCAAGAAAAATTTGAAGATTCAAAATGTGGCATATGTCAAGGGACTTAATTTCAATCTAATGAGCATCAATCAATTTTGTGACAAAGGCTACAATGTGCACTTCAACAAGGAAGGATGCAAAGTCATTCACAAGCCAAACCAACACGGTAGTACTTGCGGGAAGAAGAAAAGATAACATGTATGTGGTGGATTGGAAAACACCAAAGCGAAAACATGTTTGTTTGTCAAAAACAAAAAATCAACCAAATTGGATCTCGGCATAGAAGACTAAACCACCTAAATTTCAAGGCCATCAATAAATTATCAAAGAACAAATTAGTTGAAGGCCTGCCTGAGATCACATTCAAGAAAGAAAGTCTATGTGATGCATGTTAGAAAGGGAAACAAATCAAAAGTTCCTTCAAGTCAAAACCCTATCAATCAACAACAAGAATTCTACATCTGTTGCATATGGACCTGTTTGGACCAAATCACACCGAGAAGTGTAAGTGGTAAGAAATACACCCTAGTAGTGGTGGATGACTACTCAAAATACACCTGGACCATTTTTATGAACAAGAAGAAAGAGACACTCAAAAAGCGACCAGATTTGCTGAGAATACTTCAAAATGAGAAAGAACTAAAAATTATCAAGATCAGATCAGATAGAGGCACTGAATTTCTTAATGAAATTATTAGAACCTATTGTGAAGAAAATGGAGTATTGCATCAATTATCTGCAGCAGGAACCCCACAACAAAATGGTGTAGTAGAAAGAAGAAACAGAACTCTCAAAGAAGCAGTCAGAACAATGATTGCAGAAGCATGCTTGCCAAATAGATTTTGGGTCAAGCAAAGAAACACAACATGCCATACACAAAACAGATCAATTATCAACAAACATCATGGAAAGACTCCATATAAATATGGTATGGTAGAAAACCTAATATCTCATATTTGCATATGTTTGGATCAAAATATTTTGTTTTGAATAGGAATCAGCTGCATGCCTTTGATGAAAAGGTCGATGAAGCAATCTTTATGGGATTCTCGGACACCGACAAAGAAAGCATTCGAGTACTCAACAAAAGAACATTGGTGATTGAAGAATCAATACATATAGTCTTTGATGAACCAAATACAAATGGTGAAAGTCTTCAAGAACAAGAAGAAGAAGACACAAAGACAAGTGTATATGAATACAACAAGACAAAGAACTATTCCGCATCACAATTTTGGAAATCAAGATGAGCCACAAGTCATTACAACCGAAGAAGCACCGAACTGGAAGCACATGCAGAACCTGAAGCTGCAGAAGCACTATGTGAAGAACAACTTCAACCTAACCTAAATTGGCTAAGAGATCATCCTGAAGAACAAGTTATTGGAGACATTCACACAGGAGTGAGAGCCAGAAGACAACTGGAGCATATGTTAACATGTTTTCTATCACATGGAACCCAAGACAATAGATGATGCAATTCAAGATGCAGAATGGATCTCAGCCATGCAAGAAGAACTAAATGAATTTGAAAGAAATGAAGTCTGGGAACTTGTTGACAGACCAGACACAGCCAATATCATTGGAACAAAATGGGTATTCAGAAACAAGATGGATGAGCAAGGAACAGTTGTCAGAAACAAATCAAGGCTAGTTGCAAGAGGATATTCTCAAGTAGAAGGAATAGATTATGATGAAACATTTGCACTAGTAGCAAGATTGGAGGCAATCAGACTCTTTCTAGCTTTTGCTGCACACAAAGATTTCAAAGTCTATCAAATGGATGTCAAGAGTGCATTTCTGAATGGACTTTTGGAAGAAAAAGTATGTGTGGAACAACCCCTGGTTTCCAACTCAAAGGAAAAGAAGACAAAGTATACAAACTAAAGAAAGCTCTTTATGGACTTAAACAGGCACCCAGAGCCTAGTATGAAACACTATCTCAATTTTTGATCAAGAATGGATTCAATAAGGGAACTATAGATAAGACTCTATTCAAATTAGAGGAAGGAACAAGCACATTGCTAGAACAGATCTATGTTGATGACATCATCTTTGGATCAGATGATGAAAAGCTGTGTGAGAAATTTGCAAACCTGATGAAGAGCAAATTTTAGATGAGCATGATGGGAGAACTGAATTATTTTCTTGGCCGTCAAGTAAAGCAAATGAAGGATGGAATTTTCATTAGTCAAGCCAAGTATACAAAATACTTGATACACAAGTATGGTATGGACACAAGTGGCACAGCAGATACACCAATGTGTGAAAGAGTCATTCTTGGAAAAGATGAAACTGGAAAGGATGTTGATCAGAAAATGTATAGAGGAATCATTGGATCCCTACTATACTTGACTGCAAGCAGACCTGATATAGCATTTTCAGTAGGAGTATGTGCAAGATTTCAAGCTCAACCAAAAGAATCACATCTTCTAGTAGCCAAAAGAATAATCAAATACTTGAAAAACACTGTTAATGTTGGAATTTGGTATCCAGAAGATGGAGGATTCAAGTTGATATCATATTCAGACTCTGACTATGCTGGATGCAAAATAGATAGAAAAAGCACCTCTGGAACTTGTTGACAGCTGCCTTTCGTAGTGCTAAACCAGTCCTTAACCGACAGTGTATTGGGTCAAACTGTAGTGCGAGTATGGTGAGTCAGAGTGTCGAATCCTCGGGAACTTGGTAATTCTTTTAAGTGTGGTTAAACACCAAAGAGTCATTATTAACTCGATCTAAACCGCAATTTTATAACACGGATCACTACTATTCTAGTCAACATAAAATAAATGCGTAATTTAAAAGTTATTCTAATATAATATATATAGATATATAAATATATATAGATGTACATAAATTGCAAAGTTTATATATAGATATAAATATATAGATACCAATATATTTTATAGAACTAGACAGATAAGTTTATAGAACTAGCCAAAGTTTATATAATTGAATTATACGATCTTTTCAGTAAACGGAATGTGCTCGATCTTTCCTTTTATTTTAGGTCCAATTGAGTAAATGAAACGGTGCACTCCTGAGGTTAACAATTCCTCCTCACACGAGCGTATGAAATTGTCATATGTCATTGTCATCGGTTCAATCTCCACAACCGCCTCATGCTAATCTCGCTTAGTCCGAACAGGTACCGAGTACAAATCTACCCCGGATAAAAGAGGTTATTCCGTTCGTCAGACGGCCGATGTTATTCAAAAGGCTCCGGTTGTCAGGCGGATCGATTTAACTTTCCGGTGTTAGTTTCAATTAAACCGTTGATTTTAACATTATTATGATCTCGAGCACAATTTTAATAAGATTAATCTTTCCCAAGACAAATCGCCCCCGGGTAGGAAATAGGATTCCGTAGTCACGCTTTCGCACGGCCAATTTTACCCTCCGGTTTTTCTATCTTTTATCTCATATCCTAACTTCTCTGGTCAGTTCATCGTTAGGTTATATGGTGCGATTCATCTTGGTTAATTACGTCAATCCGAATATTATCAATACGTTACAGAATAGAAAAAGATTCAATTAACTCAATTTTAATCAATTTTACTTAGACAGCATTCCTTTACCGAAAAGATTGAAATAAAACGATTACATAACTTTGGCTAGTTATTAGAGTTAGCCTAAAAACATTATAACAACGAAAAAGATAAAAACAAACATAAATACTTAAGAAAATTTACCGATTACAAATGCTGAATCAGAGTTGTATTCTTCCGGACATTACAACGACTTCAACAACATTGAATTTCTGATAATTTCCCGAGCATTACAACGATACTACGAGATTATTATTTTTGGCTTAAGGCCTATTTACAAACTACTAAATAAAAAGAAAACAAAGAGGAGAAGATATATATATATGATATGGTGTATATATATTGGTACACTCTCCGCTGCTGCTGAATGAGCTCCTTATATAGATGAAAGTCCCAAGGCCGGACCGGGCCGGTAGTAGGCCGGACTGGGCCGGTGTAATGATGGCTTCCACCTCCTTGATTAATCAGCATGTGCTCCGTGATTATATATATTTTCATATATAATTATTAAACTTCTAAAATTCATATCTCGAGTTCTGGACCTCCAAAAATCATGATTCAAGCGGCATCGGAAAGCTCTCGGGAAATTCTACAACTTTCGTGAAGGACTCTTCTTCAGATAATGTCGTTTTGATGAGCCATTCGTTTGTCGAAGAGATTTCTCGATTACCACTTAATCGAATCGATTAGCCACTTGACCACTTCGATTGACCACTTGACCACTTAAACAATTCGATTGACCATTTAAGCACGTGACACTCTCTAAATCCTTCCAGAGATATGATTATACTTCAACATGTCGATTTTCGGGGTCTCGGCTTATAAATCTGCAATAAAATACCACAAATACCCACGTAAATCTGACACTACACTCCGATTTACTAAAATCGGTACAAAATTACAACTTTTTACTATTATTACTACTAACTACTCTAAATTATAAAGATTAACATTTCATACTATTTATACCATAATTTCATATATTTTATATAGAATTCGTTGATAAAACATAATAATTTAACGTATATTTAATCATATAAAAGTAGTATATCAACTACTCCCCACTTAGCTTTTGATCGTCCTCGAACAAAAATAAGCGGTAATAAAAGATAATATAATTGATCAGATTATAATTTTTAATGCAATTTATATTGTCAATATTATAAATATATTATTTATTCTAATTTAAAATCGTAAGAAGACAGAAAGTGTATATAACTTAAATAACCTAAACATTAAATATTATTTAGATAAAATTGTACACATAACATTTAATAAGTATAAATAAAATATTAGAATTATTTTTAATCGCAACTATTATGAAATTCTGGAATCGGAAACTCAGTCAGGTAGTCGACAAAAATGGCTTATAGAGTTTAGGTTCAAGATGTTGGTTAATCGGAAAAAAGGAAATCAAAAAGAGAAAGAGGCAAGTCGTACGTACCTACATCTTCATATTCTTGATCAAAAAATAATCATCGATTAATAACATCTCTTTTTTTTTCAAGATTAAGAACTAAAAGCGTGAGTGTGTGTAGAAAATCAAACTTACAAGCATTGCTTCATCAAGATTGATCGGAGTACTACTCTTTCGATCGAAAATTACAAGTCCGGTTTCCTTAAACTTGTAATCATTCTTGAGATCTTATGATTCGACTTTTTCTTTTTTATTCGGTGCCTTCACTCCCAGCAATAGGACATTTCTAGATAATACCCTAGCTGGACTACTATCATCAGGCAATCGGGAGCTTTTGACCTCATAGTGATATAGGACATTTCGTGATAATACCCTACTCACTCAATCATTGGTAGCTACAACCGATATGTTCTTTCTTTTAATTTGTCGATCACAGATAAGGAAGATACCTGGTATTTGATTAATTCTGTGTAAATATGGTGCTTCGTTCTTAATTTAGAATATTAATATATCCGAGCTTATTACCAAAATCGACTATCTTGCAAGTCTCATGAGGTAAGATCGAATGTACTAATACTTATCTAATTTTTCCAATCTCAGCATATACCAAAAATTAGCTTTTTATGTCTTCATCTCTTTTTATAAGTACGTACAAACTTGCGGAATTTCAAGGAAATGTAGACCAAAATTAGCTAAAGGTTGGTTATTTCTAGTTAATCACAATAGCAATTTCGAGTGAGGTCTTGATCACTCTAATCAAGGCTGACATAAGAACAAAAATTGGAAATTTAGGTAGGCTATTTGGCTATAGTTATATTTTTGTGGTGCCGGAAATCGACATCCTTAGTCCAATTCCAAACTCATAATTCATATTGAAAAGAAAATTATTCTAAAAATTTTACTTATAACTATCAATGTACTTATATAATTTCATAAAAACAATATCTAATATTAATTATTCAATTATATAAACTTAAAATCTTATTAAAATCTAAATTAGACATAAAATATAATTATAATATATCTAATATACTTTACTTAATTAAAACTTATTCTTCCAAATTATATCATTTCTTATTCATATTTATATACTAACTACTAAAAAATTGAAAATAAGTAATAAAAATTTTGATAATTTTATAATTTATAACTATTTTCGAAAATTTTAATGAATTTTCTAACCTAACTCTTACTCCCCACTTACGAAGTGGCATCGTCCCGATGTTCAATGAGTAATAAATAAGTAGGTTTGAAAATAAAATTAAAATTATCTATTATCGTTATTATTCCGATTTTAATTTTAGCGTATACTCATTATATCATTAAATAACAAACAAACTTAAAAAAAACTGAGCCATATATATATTAAACAAGATAGATTATTACAAACTTAAAAGAACATAAACTTAACTAACTAGAAAAAAACTTCAAACTTAACTTAATTTAACTTATTAAAACTTAAACATCCTAAACAAACCACCAACAAACTATCTAGATCGTAGACGAACAACCCGGTGTATCAACCGGTAACAAACCAACTCGACTATCTCTAGACGGAAAAATCTCATCCGTCTCCAGCTCTCCCACTTCACTCATCTGAGTACACAGGCGCGAAATCAACCAAGAATTAGGCATAGGTTTCCCCCTACTACCTCTCGTGATTGCAAACTCCAATACTGTCCTTTGAATCAATATACCCCAATCGACAAATACACCAAATGTCAAAGCATAAAGTAGAAGCATTTCATTCTCGGCAAGGCTTCCAAAATCCCAGGTGGGATAAACTCGAGAATTAATAAAATGCTTCCACGCCTTCAGATGTGGAAGTAGAGCACGAGTAGACATATCGTGATTTGTGTCGAAAAGTGGAAACAGACATTGGAAAGACTCATGTACTTTATTCACATGATTAGATGAATTTTGGAGTCCCCATTGCATCTCAAAATGTGGCATCGTAACTGGTGGAATTTTGAAAATTTGGTTGATAATAGAAGAAGAGAAGGGAACAGCCACTCCTCTTACCGATACAATCTGAGTGATATCGATCATGGACGTCATCATGAGGGCAGAATAAAATTCTCGAACTATCGAGACATTTATCCTTCCTCTCGGCGTACTGACAAATTTTTTCCAACCAAAACTTCGAATAATAATTTTTCCCCATTGATCATTCTTATCGACATTTAAACCTTTCTCCAACTGGATTGGAGAATTAGCAAATCGAGGGTGTACAACTATATCCTGAGTAGAAGCTTGAGACTCCGGATGATCCGGTGTGTGAGGCTCGTATGAATTAACCGACGGTGAGGAGTGGTTCGACATTTTAAAACTAGATGAAAAGTAAAAAAATACAAAACAGATAGAAAGTAAAGGAGAGACAGTGAATGAGATGGTATCTCTTGCTCATAGCTTTACTTGTTTAAATAGATAGTAAAAAAAAACATACGTGTGTGCATCAGACGGACTCAAGAAATGACTCATCTCTTTTTCTTCACGGCTCGGGCCGAGTCTAGGCCGGACCGGTCCGGCCTCATCCTGCTTTTACTGAGGACAGAGGTAAAAGTCAAGTTGTGTTTTGGCTTTTTACTTCACGTGTGGAATAATCCTTACCTTTTTAAAAAGCTTCATCTATCTGTATACTAACGGATAAAACGACACATTATATTTTTGTAAAATGATGTAGTAATGATAAAAAAAATATATATATTTTTGGGGTTTTTTTTTAATATTTTTTTTTATAGTTTTTATAAAAACTAAAACGATTTAGAATGCAAACCAAATTTCGATAAAACGACTATAAAATCAAACTAAACGAAAATGAAAACAAACAATATCTAAATGACAAATGTCGAATAAAATGTGCAGTAAAAATGTTTAGTCAAACACAATTATTAAATTCAATCTTCTTCATAGTCTTCCTCAGAATCGACATGAAAGCTTGAACTTGGAAACGACTGAGAAGCTGGTGGCTGAACTGTAGTCGTGGTCCTGACTGAACTATCAAGACCCATCGAACTCATGCCAGTCGTGATGTGTGCAAACTCAGTGAATCCTCCCCAACTAGACATCGCCGGTCTCTGAACACCTGTCAAAAATACACTTGTTCCACTAGATTGGCTTCCAAAAGGATATGACGATGGATGAAAGCTCGAAGGTGGTGGAATAGGTGTTACCCAATCTGGTAAGGTATAAGAATCTGACTGACAAGGTGGATAGGCAGGATCATCAAAAGTAGGATTACGAAGCAACTGCTCGTTCCTTCTTAAACCTCTACGAATATCATCACACCACTGCCTATTACTCTCAGCATATAAAGCCATGTTGGCTTGACCACGTGCAACGTCTGACACCAAAGATTGAAACATATCATAGGTGATAGTGTTGGAGAAAGGAGTTTGTTGTGGTTGACTCGAAAAAGATGGAAAAGAAGAAGATGTGAAAACTGGTGGAGCTGGTTGAGTTTGACGTCTTCTAATCAAAGAGCGTATACTACCATCCGGAAGTGTAGTCAAACTCGGTCCAATCAGATTGGCATCTGCCAGAGCTAACTTGTCATTAGGTAGGAATGGTACTCCCAGCCTACGACATAAATCAGAGATAAAACAAGGGAAGTACAGATGACTCCCTGGTCTGGCGATGACAATACTCTCAAAAATCCTTTTAAACATCACCTTACCAACATCCACTCTAACATCGTTTATCATCGCCCAAGCGATACAAACATCTTCCTTTCCAAAAGCAGTATGTTTACGTGAAGGGTAGAGATTATGGCTAATAAATCTTTTAATTGCCCTTAAACCTCTAAAACAATTCCCATAATTAAATCTATTTTCTACCCACACAAAATGTCGGGTCAAAAGCATTCGAGCTCTCGGGGCGATCCGTTCAAAACTTGCGGGATCATCTAGATTATAAACTGCCCTGTAATCCTCCTCATCAGGAAAAACTTCAACTCCTAGAATTGCATTTATGACGGCAGGGTTAAAAGGAATATTTCTGGCTCGTAAGGGTACAGTTTGCGACTGAGTAAGCTGCGTATGCGAAAGTGTAGATAAAACTGAATAAAACTCAGCTACTAGAGTCGTGTTAATCTCCCCTTCCCGTCTGGCTGCTAAATCTAACCACTGTCGTTTTCTAAAGATATCTTTGACTTCATCACCTAAGTCATCCAAATCTAACCCTTTTTCAACCAAGACATCACATTTACTAAAAATTTTCTCATACGCTTTCTTAGCCTCAGGTGATGCGGTTTTCTCAAAGCTCACGGCTTCTTCTTCAGGTGATAACAGTACTGTGCCTACAACAGGAGTTGAAATGGGAATGTTTGATTTTCGTTTTTTAGAGACTTTCCTACTCAACTCAGCCATTCTACGATATTGGTAATGCCAATCAACAACAAAAACAACAACAAAAACAACAAAAAATAAAAATGTCACAACACACTCAAAAATCAAAACAGTTGAAATTAATCTAAAAAATTATAAAAAAATACGAAATTGATAACTAAATAAACTAAATTATACCTTAATATGAAGAAAACGTTGAAAAGTAGGCCGGAAAAGTTGAAAAAGTCGCCGGAATGAAATGTAGCTTGTTTTTGCTCCCTTTTGATTTTTTTTTTAATTTTTGTGTAGAAGAGAAGAGATGAAAAGAGGAAGAAATCAAGTAGTGGTAGTGTGAGAGGTGAATTTTTGTGGAAGAATTGATAAAAATTTTCGAGTGGTGGGGTTTGGTGTGTGGGGTGCGGCTGTTGAAGAAAATTAGGGAAGAAGAAGAAGAAAAGAGGGGTCCACGTATTTTTATGTTTTTAGACCCCGGACCGGTCCGGGTTAAGGCCGGATCGGTCCGTGCCCAATTTTTTCATTTTTCCGATTTTTTTTTTCTTCTTTTTATAAATTTTTTGGTAAAAACTTTAATAAAACTTATAAAATTTAGTTAAAACCTTAAAAATAATTTTATAATAATTTTTAAAACTTAATAAAATCTTTATAACACTTTAAAAAGCTTATAAAAATTTATATTAATTCTTATAAAATCTAAATTAAAAACTTTTATAAAACTCCTCAAATTTCATAAAGATCCAAATTTTTAAAATTTTCAGAAGTTATGCGAAAATTTTATAAAATAAAATTCAAGAAAAAGACTCGAAACTTAAAGGGTTCCTGATTCTTCGATTTCTAAATCTTCCAGAGTTCTGATATAACGCTCGATCAACCTAACTCCTAAAAACGAAGCATTTGAATTATCTCTCGGAATTCCATCGGGATTTTCGGATAACCACCTAATCGTTCCCTTCCTAACAATATTCAAACACTCATCCTGGGATTTGGTTGTGTTTTTCCCACAGCGTCCAACATGTTCACTTTTTCCACAGATTCTGCATCTCATCAGAAATTTTGCCCTTCTTTTTATCGCACTTCTTGATGTTCCATTACAAACTTCTCTCAATCTGATCTCTCTCAACAATTTCTTGTTTTGTTCAAAAACTAAAGCTTCTGTTTTATACACGACATCTTTATCTAGGCCTAATTTGAAAAGTAAAATAAAAACTCCTATTCTATCTAAAAAAGGCATCCAGTTCTTTTACGTCTATCCGGTAAAAGACGAAAAGAGTTTAATCATAATTAAAAATACGGAAAAGTAGAGTAAAGATAGATAGTACCTGGTATTCGGTGATTCCGGTTTCTCGCTTTTCGCTTCTTTCGTTTTTACTCGCTTTTTCAATTTGTCGGGGGATCAATCAATAACATTACTTCTTCTTTCAGTGTGATTCCTTCTCCCTCCACAAATAACTTTACTCTGTGGCCATTGGCTATAAAAGTTGTATTTCCATCAGTTAGTTCAACAGCTCCAGTTTTGTAAACATGTGTTACTTTAAATGGACCTGTCCATCTCGATTTAAGCTTACCTGGAAACAACTTTAAACGTGAATTGTACAAAAGCACTCGATCACCTACATGGAACTCACGCTTAAAGATTCTCTTATCATGGAAAGATTTCGTGTGTTCCTTGTAGATTCGAGCGTTTTCATAAGAATCGAGACGAAATTCTTCTAGTTCTATTAATTGAAGCAATCTATGATCACCGACAGCCTTAGGATCGAAATTCAGAAATCTTATAGCCCAGAAGGCTCGGTGTTCTAACTAAACTGGGAGATGACAAGACTTACCAAAGACTAGCTTATAGGGAGAACAACCAATTGGTGTTTTAAAAGCTGTTCTGTACGCCCATAATGCATCATCTAATCTAACGCCCGCTTTTACGATTTGAATCAACTGTTTTTTCCACGATTCTTTTGATTTCTCTATTCGACACCTCTACCTGTCCACTAGTCTGCGGATGATAGGGCGTTCCTAACTTATGCGTTACACCATATTTTTCAACTATCTTAGTAAATGGTCTATTACAAAAATGTGAACCTCTATCACTAATGATTGCCCTTGGAATGCCATATCTTGTAAATATATTCTTTTTAAGGAATCGTATGACAACTTTGGTATCATTAGTTGGAAGAGCTTCAGCTTCTACCCATTCGAAACATAATCTACCATTACAAGAATAAATCTTTTTCCAAAAGATATAGGGAAAGGTCCCATAAAATCTATACCCCAAACATCAAATAACTCACATTCTAAAATAGGTTGCATAGGCATTTCATGTTTTTTAGATACATTTCCCATTTTTGACAAGACTCACAAGATTTAACATACTTATAAGCATCTCTATATAGTGTAGGCCAATAAAAACCACATTGTAAAACTTTAAAAGCAGTTCTCCAACCTCCATGATGACCTCCTGCCTCACGATCATGACAAAATGATAAACCACTTAAAATTTCATTATTAGGCACACATTTTCTGATTATCCCATCCGAACACTTACGGAAAAGGTCTGGTTCCTCCCAGTAATAAAATTTTAAGTCATAAAAGAACTTCTTTTTCTGTTGCCAAGTCCAATGAGACGGAATATAATCACAGGTTAAGTAATTAATGATATCTCCAAACCAAGGTGAAACTTCCTTAGAAGGAATTCTATTTTTTAATAACTGCATGGTTGAAGGAGTATCTATTCTAAGCAAATGTTCATCAGGAAATGAATCTTTAATTTCAATTCTTATTTCTTCCTCATTTTCCATTCTACTTAGATGATCTGCTACTACATTCTCACTTCCTTTTTTTTCTTTAATTTCAATGTCAAATTCTTGAAGTAAGAGAATCCATCTAAGAAGACGAGGTTTAGCATCTTTCTTACTTAGTAAATACTTCAGGGCTGAATGGTCTGTATAAATTATTACCTTAGAACCAACAATATACGATCTAAACTTATCTAAGGCAAAAATTACAGCCAACAGTTCTTTTTCTGTAGTTGCATAATTTAGTTGAGCTGCGTTTAGTGTGTGGGATGCATAGTAAATAGCTTTGAGAATTTTGTTATATCTTTGACCTAAGACAGCTCCTACAGCTAAATCACTCGCATCACACATAATCTCAAACGGCAAACTCCAATCTGGTGCTACTAACACTGATGCAGTAGTCAACCTCGCTTTTAAGGTCTGAAAGGCTTCCATACATTTACTATCAAAGTTAAAAGGTACTTCCTTTTCAAGTAAATGACTTAGAGGCTTTGCTATTTTCGAGAAATCGGCAATGAACCTTCTATAAAAACCTGCATGTCCGAGAAATCCTCTTAGGGTTCTTAAATTAACGGGTGGAGGTAATTTTTCAATTACTTCGACTTTAGCTTTATCAACTTCAATACCTTCTTCAGAGATTCTGTGACCTAAAACAATCCCTTCTGATACCATTAAGTGACATTTTTCCCGCTTAGTACTAAATTGGTATCTTCACGACGTTGTAACACTCGTTCTAAGTGTAACAAACAAACATCAAATGAATCTCCGTAAACACTAAAGTCATCCATAAAAATTTCTAAGAATTTCTCAACCATATCGCAAATACACCATCACACACCTTTGAAACGTAGCCGGTGCATTACATAAACCAAACGGAATTCTTTTATAAGCAAAAGTTCCATAAGGACAAGTGAAAGTAGTTTTTTCTCTATCTCCCGCCGCAATGAATATCTCGTAAATATCCCGAATAACCATCTAAGAAACAAGTAATACTTATGTCCACTTAAACGTTCCAACATCCGAACTATGAATGGAAGTGGATGATGATCTTTCTTAGTATGATCATTTAGTTTTCTAAAATCAATGCACATTCGATAACCTGTAATCTCTCTTGTCGGAATCCATTCATTCCATTCATTTTCTTTCACTGTGAAACCTCCTTTCTTTGGTACCACTTGAGTTGGACTAACCCATTCACTATCTGATATGGGAAAAATTATCCCCATTTCTAATAGCTTAATAACTTCTTTCTTAACAATTAACTGCAAATTTGGGTTGAGGCGGCGTTGCGGTTGAATACAAGGTTTAGCATCTTCCTTCAGAATTATCTTATGAACGCAAATCTCAGGGCTAATACCTCGAATATCGGCAACTGTCCATCCAAAAGCTTTCTTATGCTTTTTCAACATTCTAAGTAATTGATCTTCTTGTTGCTCAGTTAAAGACGATGAAATAATAACCGGTAATAGATTATTAGTTTCAAGAAAAGCATATTTCAGATTTAAAGGTAACGGTTTCAATTCCAGATTCTTAGGTGGATCTTCCAGTGATGGTTTAAGAACTGGTCCTCCTAGTTCTAATTCCAAATACTTATGCCATGATGGTTTAAAAGTAAAACTTCCTTTACCTAGAGAAAGAATTATCTCTTTCATTTCGGTGTCTTTCTCATCTTCCTTATAGATAGATAGTGAAGAGAGTTTGAGAAAGTAATAATACTTGAGTAAACTCCAACTTGTTTATTCATGTTGAAAGAATGAGTATAAATAGGTACAAGAGAGGATCCTTACAAGAGAGGATCCTAGCTAGTAAAGTAAAAGTAACTAGAGCCGGCTACAATAAATGCTAGAGTCGGCTATGTCTATGCTATTACATAATAGGACAAAGGATAGTTACTTTATGATTATTAGGACATATTAATTGTTTATTCAATGCAATTAATATGTCTCATGATACAAAGTAACACGTTATAATGTAACATGTTATGAGTATAATAATAATGCAATATTAACCCATAGTATTTCCACACCCCCCCTCAAACTGGGTTGTATATGTTTATACAGCCAAGTTTGCTACTCAGTCTGCTGAACATAAGTGGTGGTATGGCCTTGGTGAGAATATCAGCATTCTGATCTGCTGAGGGAACATACTGGAGTTGAATAATCTTGGCATCAATCTTCTCCTTTAGGAAGTGTCTGTCAATGTCCACATGTTTGGTTTTATCATGATGGATGGATCCTCTCGCCATGCATAAGGCTGAATTATTGTCACGAAAGAGAGTGTGATAGGTTGCTTTGAAGAGGTTGTTTGAAGTTCGGTGAGTACCCTTTTTAGCCACGAGCTTCACAAATGCCAAGTACAAGTGCCACGAGTTCGGCTTCAAGACCTTTCTTCTTGACACAAGATGGGCATTTCTTGCTCCTCCAAGTAACTAGGTTTCCCCATACATATGAGCAATAGCTTTGTGGTAGATCTTCTCGTCAATGTGACATCCACCCCAATCGGCATCGGTGTAGACCTTGATTGATCTATCGGGAGACTTGGTGAAATGTAAGCCCGGCCAGAGTGGACTTCGGGTACCTCGGTATCCCGTTCACGACATCCCAATGTTGCTCGGTAGGGCAATGCATGAACCGGCTAACCAAATCGACGCCATATGCAATATCGGGTCTTGTATGGGACGATAAATGAGTTTCCCTACAAGTCTTTGATATTGATCCTTTCGACAAGAATGTCACCATGCGACGGGGTATTGCGGGGTCTACCTGGGATACGACGGGTTTGCATCCCGGCATGCCGGTTTCCTTCAAAGAGTCCAAGACATACTTCCTCCGTGAAACGGATATACCCCGGCATTCCTAGCTATTTCCATACCAAGAAAGTACTTGAGGTAGCCCAAATCTTTAACTTGAAATACTTTTGCCAAATAGGGTCTTCAAGTGTTGGATCTCGCGGGGTCATCACCGGTAAGGATGATATCATCCACATAGACAATAAGAATGGACCTTTTCTCGGTTTGTTGTTTTGATAAACATTGTGTGATCGAGTTGCATTGATGGTATCCGGCGCCTTTAACCACGGTAGTGAGTTTGCCAAACCAGGCTCTGGGACTGCTTTAGGCCATATAGAGATTTCCTCAATTTGCAAACTTTCCCTTGAGTGTGAGTATTGGAAAAACCGGGAGGCACATTCATGTAGACTTCCTCGGTAAGGTCACCATTTAGGAAAGCATTCTTGATATCCAATTGGTGTAGAGGCCGATCAAGTTGGACAAAGAATTGAGATCGGTACTCGACGGTGTTTAGTTTTGCCACGGGTGCAAAGGTTTCCTTGTAGTCAAGGCCATATGTTTGAGTGAATCCCCTTGCAACCGGTCTAGCTTTGTATTTGTCAATAGTACCATCGCATTGTACTTGATAGTGAACGACCATTTGCGGTACCGATCGTCTTCTTTCCATGTGGGAGAGGGGTGAGATCCCAAGTATGGTTGTCAAGGAGAGCGATCATTTCGGTTTGACACCGCCTTCCACTTATCATGTTGGAGAGCTTCTGTATATTCTTAGGAATAGAGTGAGAATCCAAGTCCCGTGTAAACATGGCAAAAACAGTGATAACCGATCATAGGATAGATAATTATGAATAGAGTGGTCGGTAGTGCAAGATCTCTTTCCCTTCCTAATAGCAATAGGTCCGTCATCAACGTCGCGGGCCGCCGAGAGTCGGTGGGGTGCCGAGGTTCGGTCTGCTTTGACTCGCAGGTTGCCGAGTGTCGGTAGGCTCGGTTCGGCGAGCTCGGGTCGGTAGACTCGGTTCGGGGAGGTTGCTTTGAGGATCGATAGGCCGCCGAGAGTTAGTGGGATGCTGAGGTTCAGAGTTTGCTTGGAGGGAAAGGATTTAGGTCAAGTTCAATCGGGTTTCCATCGGTGACTGCCTCGGTGGACTT
Organism: Gentiana straminea; assembly: GCA_036785695.1. NCBI lineage: Eukaryota > Viridiplantae > Streptophyta > Magnoliopsida > Gentianales > Gentianaceae > Gentiana > Gentiana straminea. Next base: position 6,250,720 of record JAVUPR010000497.1, on the reverse strand, counting down.
GCTGTAGTAAGGAGTCCTTTCAAAGAATTTTACATCCATAGAATTGTAAAATCTCTTTTCAGAAGGAGAGTAACACTTGTAACCTTTCTTGTCCTTTGCATATCCTAGGAAAATGCACTTGTGAGCTTTGGGATCAAGTTTGCTTCTGTGTTGGGCATGGATATAAACAAATGCAGTACAACCAAAGATTTTTGGTGGTAATTGGGAGATAAGATGAGGGCATGAGTGTGTGGTCGGGAGGGTTTGGATAGGAGTTTTGAAGCCTAACACTCTGCCGGGAAGTCTGTTGATTAAGTAAGTGGCGATTAATATAGCTTCACCCCACATATACTTTGGGACATGGGTAGTGAACATGATTGATCTAGCCATCTCCGGTAGGTGCTCGTTCTTTCTCTCGGCAACCCCATTTTGTTGAGGTGTTTCCACACAACTGCTGATATGGACAATCCCCTTATTCATCAAGAAATTACTGAGGTTAGACTCATAGTATTCAAGAGCATTATCGATCTTTAAGATCTTGATCTTAGTGTCAAATTGAGTAGAGATCATGTTGTAGAATTCTGAAATACCGGTCCAACTTCGATTTATCCTTCATTAAAAACGACCATGTGTTCCTGGTATGATCATCAATGAAAGTGACAAACCACCTTTTTCCCGTTATACTTTTTACCCTTGAAGGTCCCCATACATCACTATGAATTAAAGTGAAAGGTGTGGAAGGCAAATGAGGTAGTTTGGCATACACGAGATTTGGTAAGTTTGGCAAATTGACAAATATCACATTGAAGATCATTGACATTACATCCTTTAAATAATTCGGGAATTACGGACTTCAAATAACCAAAACTTGGATGTCCTAGTCTATAATGCCATAACATGATATTATCTAAGGTTTGAGTGCGAGTGCCGAGGCGGATTCGCCTTCGCTCTTCGTCTTCGGCGGGGTCGACCACATACAATCCTAAGCGGGGTTTAGCCCTCCCAATCACTTCCCGTGAAGAAGGGTCCCGGAAAGTGCACCGATTCTTATTAAAAACAACAGTTCAATTTAAATCTTTTGCAAGTCTACCGACGATATATGAGATTGCGATCTAATTTTGGAACAAATAGGACATCCTTTAGACATATCTTATTAGTGAGTTTAACATTTCCAAAACCTTTTGCACGAGAAATGGATCCATCGGCGAGTCTTAACATTGTGAATTTGTTGACATGGCATAAGGTGAGTTATGAGGTTTTTATTACCAAATCATATGGGAGGAGGCCCCGAATCAACAATCCATGTTTCATTGCTAATAGAAGAGTAGAATTTACCTGCACTAGCCTGAGTAGCCGTGTCAGTAGAGGTACTACCTTCTTTCTGTTGAGTGAGGAAAGCTTTGAAAGCAGCAAACTGAGCATTCAACTTGTTGTCATTCTCCTCTTCATGGACATGCCTGCCCTGACTTTCCCTGGTAGGTTTGAGAGATTTAGGCATGCCATGTAGCTTCCAGCAAGTGTCCTTGGTGTGATTTGTGCGTTTGCGGTGCTCACGAAACAACTTTCCGGTTCTATCGGTAGGCTTCCGACGGTCTCGGTAACCTCGGCGGGCTTCCGATGGTCGGCGGGGTAGCACTCTCGGCGGGGTTGTCGGTAGGGGAGTTCGGCGAAGATCACTTTCCTCCTACTTTCCTCATGTTTGACTTCGGAAACATGGATTTGAGATTGGGGAGAGGTTTTGTGGCAAGGATTCTTCCTCTAACATCATCAAGGGCGAGGATTCGGTCCGGTAAGAAACTTGAATACTCTCTTTTCTCAATAATGTCCTTATAAAGGGCGGCATCCTTGACATCATTCCGGGGGTGAGTTTCCGGCATATCTAGGTGTTGCCATGCCCTAGACGGTTGGTTGAAGTATTGAGTTATAGACATATCTCCTTGCCTGCAGCTTTTGGATCCGAGCTTCAAGTTCATACACTTCGATGTATTGTCTTTCTTGGAGTAAAGATCCCTGGCATTATCCCGATTTCCTTTGCGGTATCATACATCATAAAGTTCTCACTAATCTCTTTTGTCATTGATCTTGTGAGAATGGTCATGACTTGATTATTAGCGGTATCCCATGATTCAAATCCTGGGTCATCTTCGACGGGGCGGGTTTAGAGCCGGACGGTATCCCATCTTACCTTGTCCGGAGATGTACATTTTCATAGATCTTGACCATAGCAAATAGTTGTTGCCATCAAGTCTATGATTAGTATAAGATGAAGATTCAGTGACCCCAGTCTGCTGAGGCAGCTGGGACTCAACGAAGGTGAGGAAGCTTCGAGATAGTGAAGACATTCTTGATTCGACGGGGTTGCTTTGAGAGTTTGCGGCGGATTTCGGGAGTTTAAGGCTCGCTACCATGAAGAGAGTTTGAGAAAGTAATAATACTTGAGTAAACTCCAACTTGTTTATTCATGTTGAAAGAATGAGTATAAATAGGTACAAGAGAGGATCCTTACAAGAGAGGATCCTAGCTAGTAAAGTAAAAGTAACTAGAGCCGGCTACAATAAATGCTAGAGTCGGCTATGTCTATGCTATTACATAATAGGACAAAGGATAGTTACTTTATGACTATTAGGACATATTAATTGTTTATTCAATGCAATTAATATGTCTCATGATACAAAGTAACACGTTATAATGTAACATGTTATGAGTATAATAATAATGCAATATTAACCCATAGTATTTCCACAGATAGTGTTAAGCATTCTTCTAATCTGTCTTCAAAAGTTGGTAACTGATTATCATAGACAGAATGAATATCTTCTATAAAAGAACATGATTCTGGTGATTTGTATGGATGGTTCATAGCTTTGAAAATATTGAAAGTAACTTCATCTTCATTGACTCTCAGAATTAACTCTCCTTTCTGGACATCTATTAAAGTTCTTCCTATAGCTAGAAATGGTCGACCTAAGATAAGTGGCGCTGAATATCCTTCTTCCATTTCCATAACTACAAAGTCTACTGGAAAATAGAACTTGTCTACTTTAACCAATACGTCCTCAATAATTCCTTTAGGATTTTTAATTGATCTATCTCGCCATCCGCAGTCATTTCGATCTTCGTAAGATTTCCTATGCCTAGCTTCTTATAATCCTCATAAGACATGAGATTTATACTAGCTCCAAGATCACATAAGACCTTCTTAAACGTAAATCATCCAATTTCACATGGAATGGTAAAACTTCCAGGGATCTTTCGGTTTAGGTGGTAACTTATGCTGCAAAACTGTAGAACATTCTTCATTTAGGCATATATTCTCATACTCCTCTAATTTTTTCTTGTTTGACAGAAAATCTTTCAGAAACTTTCCATAAGCAGGCATACTAATTAGAGCTTCGATAACAGGGATATTAACATGAATATGACGAAAAGTATCAAGGAAACGAGCATACTTTTGATCAATTTTAATCTTTTTAATTTGATCTTTAGGTGGGTAAGGTAAAGATTCTAAATCTACAACCTTTGATCCCAAAGTCATTTTCTCTTTTCCTTTCCTTAAACCTTTGAGTATTACTTGATTGCCAAGTATCAGGTTCTTGAATTTTTTCTTTTAAAACATTCCCCGAATCAATCTCTACTTTAGATTCCTTCAGTTCTTCCTGTTTTTCATCCTTGTTTTCATTATCCTTTACTCTAACATGTTCCTTGAATAAATTCCTTAAATCTTTATCCATGGGATCCTTCAAATTCCTAGGGATTTTTACCCATTTTTCACCTTCATTCTCAGGTTCCAAACTTCTATTCCTTTTCAAGAAATTCTCTATAATTTCTTCTTCCTCATCAGTGAATTCAATTTCATCTTTAGTTTCATCATTTTTTCCATCTAAATCATTTTCTACTTCATTATTCCCGAAGTTTTCTACTCCATTACTACCACAGAGTTTTCTACTTCTCGTAACTACAACATTTACCTCTCTTGGGTTTCTTTCAGTATTGCTTGGTAATCCTCCAGGTGGTCTACTGTTGTTACGTTCACCTTCCCTACTCAAATGATCTTCCATATTCCTCAATGAGGCTTCTATCGTTCTCATTCTGGTATCATGTCCACTCATAGATGTTATCATTGTACTCATATCTTTAGTGACTGTATCAATAGAAGTCATCATTGTTTCCATATTCTTAGCTTGAGTAGATACTACACCCATCATATTTTCCATTAGTTTTTCCCATTTTTCAACTCCTTCTGCAGGTTGAGTTGAACTTTGAGTTACTTGGTATACTTTGAGTGGTATGTTGAGGATAGGATCTAGGTAATGATTGCAAATTCGATTAGATGTGTTTTCTTGATAAACTTGATTATTATTCCTATATGGGACCGGATATGGCGGTTGTCCTTGCTTACTAGGGTTTTCGGACCATCGATAAGTAGGGTGATCTCTTCTAATAGCATTAAACGAGTTTGAGTATGCATTGTTCAAATTCCTATGCTGCTGAAGAAAACTCACCTCCTCTCTTGAATATCCTATTGGTTCTTCAATCCCTAATGACATATTTTCCTGATTTGAGTATTCAGTTAGTGTACTATTTTCTGAACTTTGGTTTTTGTTCGATTGTAGGCCATCAAACTTCCTACTCAAATTTTCTAAATGTGCTAGAACTTCCATATTAGATGTACATTCTCCTGCAAAAGCTACTTTTCTGGTGCTAGAACCGGTTTCCCACATTCTGTTATTTTTGGAAATCTTTTCTATAGCATCGTAAACTATTTGAGCTTCACTCATCATTAAAGAACCACCACATGCATGATCTACATCCGCACGTGAATCTTTTCTTAATTTACGACAGAAGAGTTGAATTTGCATATCTAAGGAATAACCATGGTCGGGACAGGCTCTTAACAATTTTTTAAATCTTTCCCAGGCATTCCCAAGCGTTTCTTCAGATCCTTGTCTAAAGTTAGCAACCTCGACTTTTAATTCCAAATTTCGTCCAGGGAGTGAAATATTGTTTCGAAATTCGGTTTGAATCTCCTCCCAACTAGTAAGTGAATGATGTGGAAGAGACATAAACCAATCTCGTGCTCGTCCTTTTAAAGAAAAAGGAAACATAGTCATCCTCGTTAATTCCTTATGAGCACCTTGACTTTTGGCCGTATTGCACGAGTTCTTCAAAAAGATAGAGATGATGATGTGGATCTTCATCATCCTCTCCTAGGAATTGGGCTCTTGCGTCAATTAAACCAAAAAGATGAGATTTAATTTCGAAATTATTTGCTCCTTCATTTGGTAAAAGTATGGGATTATTAGTCTGGTTTCTTCTTATGGTTTGATCACAGATAGGTCTCGGGTTTGGTGGGTTATTACGATTATTCTGGTTCCGATTCTGATTATTTCTATTATTATTATTATTATTAGGGTTAACAGGGTTCTGTCCATGCCCTAGAGCATGATATAGCCTCTGTTCATTTGTTTCATCACTAGTTTCAGCCATTCTCGTATTTCTGTTTGAAGATGATTCTTGGTCAGGATTTCCCTGACTAGTATGACCACGTTTACTCTCTACTCTTAACTGCCTTTCGTAAGTGTTTATGTCAGGCTTATAAGGAGTGAGTGGGGCCTTACCACTTCTGGTCATCAACTAACGAAAATAGAAAATAACACGAAATTGATAGTAGTAAAAATTGGTAACTTACCTATAAGGTAGGTACCAACGAAAAATAAAATAGAAATGAGATAAGAAAAGTGTTGACTTATTCTTGAGAATTTTGAGCTAATACAAGTAGTAACCATAGACACATAAAAAGAAATTAGCGACGTTCCCCGGCAACGGCGCCAGAAATCTGACAGCTGCCTTTCGTAGTGCTAAACCAGTCCTTAACCGACAGTGTATCGAGTCAAACTGTAGTGCTAGTATGGTGAGTCAGAGTGTCGAATCCTCAGGGAACTTGGTAATTCTTTTAAGTGTGGTTAAACACCAAAGAGCTGTTATTAACTCGATCTAAACCGCAATTTTATAACACAGATCACTACTATTCTAGTCAACATAAAATAAATGCGTAATTTAAAAGTTATTCTAATATAATATATATAGATATATAAATATATATAGATGTACATAAATTGCAAAGTTTATAGAACTAGACAGATATAAATATATAGATACCAATATATTTTATAGAACTAGACAGATAAGTTTATAGAACTAGCCAAAGTTTATATAATTGAATTATACGATATTTTCAGTAAACGGAATGTGCTCGATCTTTCCTTTTATTTTAGGTCCAATTGAGTAAATGAAACGGTGCACTCCTGAGGTTAACAATTCCTCCTCACACGAGCATATGAAATTGTCATATGTCATTGTCATCGCTCAATCTCCACAACCGCCCCATGCTAATCTCAGTTAGTCTGAACAGGTACCGAGTACAAATCTACCCCGGATAAAAGAGGTTATTCCGTTCGTCAGACGGCCGATGTTATTCAAAAGGCTCCGGTTGTCAGGCGGATCGATTTAACTTTCCGGTGTTAGTTTCAATTAAACCGTTGATTTTAACATTATTATGATCTCGAGCACAATTTTAATAAGATTAATCTTTCCCAAGACAAATCGCCCCCGGGTAGGAAATAGGATTCCGTAGTCACGCTTTCGCACGGCCAATTTTACCCTCCGGTTTTTCTATCTTTTATCTCATATCCTAACTTCTCCGGTCGGTTCATCGTTAGGTTATATGGTGCGATTCATCTTGGTTAATTACGTCAATCCGAATATTATCAATACGTTACGAATAGAAAAAGATTCAATTAACTCAATTTTAATCAATTTTACTTAGACAAAGATTCCTTTACCGAAAAGATCGAAATAAAACGATTACATAACTTTGGCTAGTTATTAGAGTTAGCCTAAAAACATTATAACAACGAAAAAGATAAAAACAAACATAAATACTTAAGAAAATTTACCGATTACAAATGCTGAATCAGAGTTGTATTCTTCCGGACATTACAACGACTTCAACAACATTGAATTTCTGATAATTTCCCGAGCATTACAACGATACTACGAGATTATTATTTTTGGCTTAAGGCCTATTTACAAACTACTAAATAAAAAGAAAACAAAGAGGAGAAGATATATATATATATGATATGGTGTATATATATTGGTACACTCTCCGCTGCTGCTGAATGAGCTCCTTATATAGATGAAAGTCCCAAGGCCGGACCGGGCCGGTAGTAGGCCGGACTGGGCCGGTGTAATGATGGCTTCCACCTCCTTGATTAATCAGCATGTGCTCCGTGATTATATATATTTTCATATATAATTATTAAACTTCTAAAATTCATATCTCGAGTTCTGGACCTCCAAAAATCATGATTCAAGCGGCATCGGAAAGCTCTCGGGAAATTCTACAACTTTCGTGAAGGACTCTTCTTCAGATAATGTCGTTTTGATGAGCCATTCGTTTGTCGAAGAGATTTCTCTATTACCACTTAATCGAATCGATTAGCCACTTGACCACTTCGATTGACCACTTGACCACTTAAGCAATTCGATTGACCATTTAAGCACGTGACACTCTCTAAATCCTTCCAGAGATATGATTATACTTCAACATGTCGATTTTCGGGGTCTCGGCTTATAAATCTGCAATAAAATACCACAAATACCCACGTAAATCTAACACTACACTCCGATTTACTAAAATCGGTACAAAATTACAACTTTTTACTATTATTACTACTAACTACTCTAAATTATAAAGATTAACATTTCATACTATTTATACCATAATTTCATATATTTTATATAGAATTCGTTGATAAAACATAATAATTTAACGTATATTTAATCATATAAAAGTAGTATATCACTTGTCAAATGCTAGGCGGTAGACTAGTTTCATGGTTTAGCAAAAAGCAAAACTCCATATCTACATCAATAGGCGACGAATATATAGCGAAAGGCTTGTTGTGCACAAGTACTCTGGATTAGACAACAGCTAAGGGATTATGGAGTGGAGGAGAAAACAATTCCAATCATGTGTGATAACACAAGTGCAATATCTATTACTGAAAATCCAGTGTTGCATTCAAGAACAAAGCACATTGATGTGAGACATCATTTTATCAGAGATCATGTTGAAAAAGGGGATATCATTCTAAAATACATATCCACTGAAGATCAATTGGCTGACATCTTCACAAAACCACTCAGTCATAAAAGATTTAGCATATTGAGAACGGAGTTAGGGATGATTGAAATTGACTAAATACCAAAGAGCGGCTAACTGGAGTAATCGGCTAAGTGACTTCATCAGCTGTTTAAACCTTTGACATTTCAGGAGATGTAGCAGGTAAGGCACTGGTACTTGGCGAAGTTAACTTCACTGATTGTTAGGAACAGTCAAATAAAGCGGCTCAGTGAAAAAGTCACTACACCAGCTAAGTGGCCAGCCAAGGCACTTCACCGAAATAAAGATTGGAATCATGGGTAAATTAAAGTGTGAACATAATCAACGTTTATACACGTGTAGAATAAGGGAATTATGGAAGATTATTCTGTGGATGATTACACACGTGGAGATCAACTTATAATCATGGAGGTAACCATATTTTCTTTAAACGCCTCGATTCCCGGGCTCTATCATTACTTACCACAATCCACTCCCCCACTTCACTCGAATATCGTGATTTACATACACAAAATCACGCCATTATGTCATAAAATTCTTCCATATTCAAACCACGTTCACACTACCCAGATCATCCTATATAAACTACACTTAGAAATTTTCAGAAATCTTTACACTCTTTTACAAAATTACAAACCCTACTTTTGATTCTCTCTGAAAACTCGAAGTATTACTCTATAAACATCAATCCATAACAATGGCTTCATCCTCCTCAAACACTCAAGCTAGGTATGAAAAATCGATTGCCACTGGATCATTCTTCCAAGAAGAACACTACTTAAATTTGTGCGGAAATGATGAAGAAGCAAAACGATTGGCAGCTGGAAGCAAAAACCTAAAACTATCGACCTTTCTAAATCCTCCAATAACCGAAGTATGTTATGAAAATCTAATCTCCTTCTGGAAATCTAGAAAATACGTCTCTGGGCTTCTTGCTGAAGAAGGTGACGTGTGGGAAGAAGACAAGATCGTTGCGTCTGTCAACGGCACAGAGGTGGTCATTACAGAAAAGGTAATTCGAAAATACCTCAAACTCTCAAACAAAGGGCAATGCAAAGCGTCCTCGGTGACACAGAACCTGGATGATTTCTGGGTAACCATCGCCAAAACTGCTAACCCAGGGACTAAGAAGGTCAATTGTCTTAGATCCGCTTTAAAGAAACAATTCAGCGAGTTCAGTGTCCTAATTGGCAAAAGCATTGAAGAAAAGTTGGGAGCAAATAATACCATGACAAAAATCAGAATGCTGCTAATGGGAATCATCTACAACAATTTGGAGTTCAATTGGGCAAAGTACTTCTTTCTGAGAATTAAAGAACAAATTCAAAGTGAAGTAAAAGCGGCCATAAAGGGGACAACAGAAGGAAAGACGAAGAAAGGACAATTCTGGGTGAAAAAGTCAAATGGGATTCAGTTACACTATCTGATGCAATGCCTCAAAGTCCCTGTTGTACAACTTCACAAATTGCATGAGTCCAATGTCATGTTTACCTATGTTAAACAGCAAAAGCAAGCCGGAGGAGGGAAGATAAAGAAAACCACAACTCATCCCTCTTGTCAAAGAAAGAAGCAAAAGGTTCACCGCAATCTGGAAAAGACGGCCTTTGGAAAATTAATCGATGAAGAAGAAGAGGATTCTGATGTTGAGGCAGAACAACAAGAAGAAGAAAATGAAAGTGAGGATCAACAACCTCCAAATGAGGAAGTTACAGGAGACACTAGAGATGATGAGGAATCTCCAGAAGAACCATCACATATGTCTGCAAACGATATTGATGATCGAATTGCAGAATATCTTGAATGGAAAGAAGGTGATTCCAAAAATCAGCTTCTATATTCGGAACGCATGCTTGCTGAGGAGGCATGGCTCTTTAACTTTCTGGGAATCACCACTCTGGTTGGTGTACTTGATGAATCTCCTCTCTGGGACATGGTTGATGTAGCAAAGGCAAAACTGCCCCAGATCTCTGACAGACAAAGTGATGACTCGGAAGATGGTGGAGATGGTGATGATAATACTAATCAAGATGATGGAGATGATCATGATGACAATGACAATGATGATCATCATGCTGATGATCATAGCAAACAAGGAGAAGGGGTTACTCCTACACCGGATGCAATTGATGATAACATTCCTCTAAAAACTTTTCTACAGTCACATGCATCTAACAAGTCCACAACACCAGCTAAGACAACCACTCAACCACTATCTACTGCAACTCCGGCTGACAGCACAAACATAATGGACACCGGCTTAGCCGCTGCCACTCCAGTCAAGGCAATCCCCAGCACAAAGCAAGGGGGAATAGCAGTTCAAGCTACACCAGCATACACATCTACCCAAATTCTTGACGATTTGGATGTCAATGTAGATGTGACTCAGCATCAAGACAGAGGACATCAAAGAGACCCAGAACCAGCTGACATTCGGCACAAACTCTCTCAGTTGGCCACTGGTATCTCAAATGAAACCTTTGAAAAAGCAGCTGATCTGCTGGCAGAAGAATTAGAGCAGCAAGCCATGCACCTCAGATCCATGAGTTTGGCATTTAATGACAAAAGCTACTCCATTGAGCGAAAATTTGAGGCAATTGCTGAATACATTGAGGCACAGAACATTGTTGTGAAACACCAAAGAGATCTGATGAAACAACTCAACATTAACATCACAAACAATCTTGCAGGTCTCAGGCAACACATTTCTCAGGAAAATGACTCTATGGCAGTGGCATTTGGCACAAGATTCTGCAGTGTCACTGAGAAACTGATCAGTCATGACAATAGGTTCACTTTCATTGAATCAAAGCTGGACTCTCTGATTGGGACGGCAGAGGCCACAAATAGCATTTTACTCCAGCAGAGGGATGATACTGCCAAAAAGGGGGAAAATCAGGATAAGCCTGAAGGATCAACTATTAGACCCCCAAACTTCACTGAAGAACAAATGAGAGCAAGGGACAGAGAAACCAGAATCAGAAATGAAGCAGAGGAACATCAAAAGAGGGCTAGAGAAGAAAGATAAAAAGCCCTAAACGAACCCTGCATTGGACTTTCTCATCCTATGCAAAGAAGAGATGATGACAGAGACAGATCCGGCAATCAGCAAAGACTTGGATCTAGCCAGCAAAGAGGATCAGCAAGTCAACACAGACTTAGCACCAGAGGTAACACCAGCAGAGGCAACAGCAGCTCTAGATACACTGATTGGCACAGAACGTACACCGGTCACAAAAGCAAAGCAGAATATGAAGCAGATGTACTGGACCATGTAAGAGAATTTTTCAGAGTACATGAAGGACTTTATTTTCATTTTTCACAAGATGAAGCATGGGCTGATTGGCTAAGCTATCAGGATGAAAGGATGAGAACTGATATGGCCAAACTCTACAATAATGTTAAGAAAGAATTTGCACTTCTAAAACAAACCAACAGCAAACCTAGTTCAGCCATACCACTTTCTGCAAAAGGTCCAGAAGACTTGCCAATTGAACAGCAAGAAGACTTCAACTATATGGTAAAATTCTTCAATCCTATTGGAAGAATGGACAAACAGGAGCAGTGGAGTCTCTACAAGAGTCTCAAGTTTGTTGACTCACATATTGCTGAAGCTAGGGAGAGACTTGAGAAGCACTTTGGAGAACCTAGGGCAAATAAGACTATGCCAGATTTCAACAGACTCTTTGCCAAGAAAGTATTCAAGGGGATATCTGAATATACTGCTATGGCATACTGGAAGTGGAAGTTCCTTGAGATTGACTGGAAAGATATGGAAGAAGTCCAAACCACAAAGTTCAAAAGGTACAAGGCTGAATTAAGCAAAATGTAGTTGTAACACTTGAATAAATTTTGAACTTACGGCCCTTAAATGGATGAATAAAATTATTAAGTTTTTATTCTGTTAATTATTATGAATTTGACTTACTTATGTTCAGGCTTATGAGGGTTTTGGCATCATCAAAAAGGGGGAAATTGTTAGGAACATTTTATTATGTTTTGATGATGGTCATACTAACTGTTATAGCAAGCCTGAAATAAGTTAGAATTCTCTGTATAAGTCTCTACTTAGAGTCTGACATATTGTATAAGTTAAGTCAGACAAGTATTGTACTAGTTGATAGGACGGCAAAGTAAAACAGACATTCGGCAGAGTGAACCCAGCCAAGTACATGCAGAGAAGCAATGAAGACTTAATGGTATGACTTATAACCAAGGAAGTCTGTGATGACCTTGGATAAGTCTAAGTAATGGTTCAAGTGATGAAACTTAATGTTCAAATATGGTGTACACTGATCTCACCCAAACCAATGATCAGTGAAGTACAAAGACTCTCCTTAAAACTTAAGTGATGAAGGAAACAGTGAATCGGCAGAGTAAACTGACTTTCGGCTAAGTGAAGGCAAAAACAGTGAAGGAAGATCTAAACGGCAAAATCAGATGGATCACTCGACCGTTCAGAGAACGGCGAAGTAATCCTTATCAGAATAGAATTGAAATATGATGAAGATTCCAGAGGATCATGCATTTAATGCACAATCAATAGAGGATCAATCAAGGACGGATTTTCTGCTATACATTTGAAGAAAAATCAGATCACTGAAATCAATGAGAATGTAATTAAGGGGAAATCAAGAATAAAATCAAGGATTATTCCTCTCATTAAATAGCCAACGGACGGAATTTCAAATCAAGGATACTCAAGGCTATAAATAGAAGGCATTGGCAGACAGATAAAAACAACGATAAGAAAAAGAAAACCAAGCAGAAACTCTATCAATTTGAAAAGCCTTCTCTCTGAACTTACAAGGATTCATCTAGAGATCAACTCAGACATCAGAACTACAATTTTATATTTAGCACTGAGATTGATCAATCAAGTTTGTGAATCTCATTCACAATAAACTGAAGCAACTGAATCAGAAGTCATCTGAGAAGGAGTTGTGTTTGTGATAGCTGCTGAAGGATTTGATCTCAAGGAGCAGTGAAAGAGACTGAATCACTGAAGCTGTTGCAGCCAAGGGGTGATAGTCTTGTAGATTGTGAAGCTTGGGAAGTCAAGGACAATCTTACTATTGTATCTGTGAAAACAATAGTGAATTCCTCCAATCATCATAGGAGAAGAGTGGATTAAGGGATTACACCACCCTGAACCACTCTAAGCCTTGTGTCAATTTACTTTACTGCACTCATTTAATTGCCTATGTTATACCTTATATCTGTGAATGTATAAACTGCTTTGAAACAATCTAGTAAGAAGGCACTTATCCGCTGCCTAAAAGCTTTTAATCACAAGAAAAGTTTTTGAAACTCCACTATAGTCATTCACCCCCCCCCCCCCTCTGACTATAGTTTTACCCTTCTCTGGGACCAATAATAGTTGCCCATCATACGGCTCACCAACTTCACTTGCCTCAATGGGAGGCTCGCTCCAGGCAGGTTCGAATCACTTACAATACATGGCTCTACGAAGGAAGGGGTTGGGTTAGGAGCGTTTTCAATATGATTATTTTCCTTTACAATGAGAAATGCGAGTCTGTTTTGTCCACTTTCTCCACCACCTATCAAAATGATCAATACGGAAGGGCGAGCTTGCTTCTTATTCCCCTGATCTCTTTCATCTCTGCCTCTGACGAGCATTAAATCCAAAGCTTATTCGCTATCGAACCTCTCCTTTTAGTCCGTCCTGTAATGACTGGCTAAACTTCGCTCTTAGGCTCGACACGCGAACGTTCACCGGGGCAGTATGCCAGTACCATAAAACATTCCATCACGTGAAAAAGAACAACATTTATTCTCAAACGTAAAATAAAATCCTTCAACATCTAATGCGGAAATGCAAATAATGCTCTTCGTAAGAGCATGAACAAAATAACAGTTATTAAGCTTTAGTACTAGCCCACTGGGCAATGAAAGAAAATAAACTCCTACGGCTAATGCAACAACACTTGTTCCATTCCCAACGCGTAGGTCCACATCTCTTTTCTTTAGATCTCTAGTCCTTCTTAGTGCCTGCATATTCGTACAAATATGAGAACCACAGCAGTATATAATACCCAGTGGTTAGACTTAGAAGAAGAAATATTGATCTCAATCATAAACATACCTGAAATTGAAGCATTTGTATGCCTCTTCTTCATGCTCAAGAAAGCCTTGCAGTTTCGCCTCTAATGACCAGTCTCACCGCAATGGAAGCAAGCATCCTTGGACTTATCTTTGGCTATTTTAGGCGTTGGCTTAGGGGCAACCTTCGTCTTCTTGGACTTCTTTTGGTCTTTAGCCTTGCCCTTGTTAGAAGTGACAAGCAACACTTGCTTTTCCTCCCCCACAGTGCCCTCAGTAGTTTTCAACATGTTCAATAACTCCGCAAGGGAGCAATCTATCTTGTTCATGTGATAGTTCATCACAAACTGCGAGTATGAATCAGGTAAAGATTGCAGAATTAAGTCAATACTCAATTCGCGTTCCAACTTGTGGCCCAGCTTCTCAAGACTCTTTATGTACCCGATCATTTTAAGCACCTGCGACCCTCCAGCAGTCCCAGTCGCCATCTTACAACCAAACAGGGCCTTCGAGACCTCGTACCTCTCAGTGCGAGACTGAGAAGCATAGAGCTCCTTCAGGTGAACTATGATTGTGTAGGCGTCCATAGACTCATGCTGTTTCTGTAGTTCAGATGTCATAGAAGCAATCATGATACAAGTAGCATCAGTCCTGTCAGAACAGTGCTTGTTGTATTTCTCGACAGCATCTACAGCCGCGCCCTCAACGGGCTTCTGCGGTATGGGTTCATCCAAGACATAGCCAATCTTCTCGTGCCTTAAAACGATTTTGAGGTTTCTTTCCCATTCGAGAAAGTTGGTTTCGTCAAGTTTGTTATCGATGATAAAATGAAGGTTCAATTTCTTTGACATTCTACAACAAATAAATAAAGATAGAATAAGTAAAGTTCATGTATACAAAACCTAAAATTGAACTTTAAATTTTATAAGGTCTTGCTCCCACTAGCCAACTATTCCCTATTGGCTTTCAAGAATTCAATTAATTCTTTAGTGGCTAGAATCCCATCTAGTTGACTCGATCTCGACGTGGGCCGATCAACCGAGTCAATTTCGACGGTTAGGTACAACTTCCAATGGTTTGACTAGTCAACTCTTTGACAATTCACATCGTCAATGTGATAGCCAACCTCATGTCTCTAAAATTAAATGGTCCTGACGTGGGCCAATCACCGCAAGATTCTTAGTCGAGTCGTAACCCAAATATTCATGAGATCTCATAACGATCATATCTCGATAATAACGATATACCCGAGGTAGGTCAACTCCTGACGTGGGCCGATCAGTTGGATCCGAACAAGAGCTCTTCACCGTCATTATAATATTGGGAGACATATTTAAGATCGATTTTTCTTTGTGGGAATAATTTTTAAAATAATTCTCTTAATTAATTTTGTTTAATTACGGTCTCATCTACTACGTGCATATTACTACGATATCGCATAAAGTAAAACATACACAACATTCCGCGCATAAATTAACCGGTATGATCATGGATTTTTCTTAAGTACGGTTTCGAATACAAACTGACGAAACCACGGGTCACAAGCTAAGGGTAGCCCAACCACCAATGGATCTTTGACATGCACCATTTCCATGGATCTTTATTTTTCTCTCCTTTGGGCCTTCTTCGTTGTCTTCAATGCATCATTACATAAAATCTAACTATTAAATTTTACACCCGCCGCACACCGGAGGGGGGGGGAGGAGCTAATGGGAATGTGATAATGCAAAAATAAAACTAAGTCACGTTCTTCATAACGGCCTAGAACAACAATAAAATCCAACAGAAAAATATAGCATTCAAATTCGATCCTATTGGTCGAGTCCACGATCAATCGGGGTCCATATAATCGAATTATATCTACTATCTAATCCATACAATCAAGTCTTATGAAAAAGATTAACTTTTAAACTACTTCCATCTTTATAGCATCCAATTTCAATTAATAATTCAATAATTTAATAACCATGTACTATATTGAAATTAAATACACAAAACAAAACGGAAAAAGGGAGGGCGTCGGCCGGCAGCCGCCGACAGCACAGGGCCGCCGACGCCGCCGGCAGATTTTTGGGTGGCGGCGCCGCCGCTAGTCGGCCCAACACCGCCGCCGCCCCTTTTTTTGTTTTCTCTTTTTGTGCATCTTTAGTTAATCAATATCAAACATGATTTAATTCAATTGGATCTATTTACTACGCGAATAAATTATGCTTATTGCTTAAGCTCGCAGTTGGCTTCGATACCATTGTTAGGAAATCAAACGATTAGCGCAGCGTAAAATAAAATTTTGATTTCCGATCCATGAATCGACTTCGTTTAAACAATAAACATATAACAAGGAGGACAAAGATTATACCTTTCTTGATCTTAAAGATCGATACTTTGACCGTCCGGTAGAAGTAGATGCGCGCAAGACGTCCAAGCGTCCGGCCTCTATCAGTTATCCACACGAACGCCTCGCCGGAATCCTCTCGGATTGCTATTAGAAAAATTCGACTGCTAGGTCGACCTTTTTCTCCCTCACAATACTCTCTCTAAGAAGCTCTCTATTTTTCTCATAAACTATTAGCTCTTGGTATTATGATGTACAAAAGAGCTAGCCAACCCTTTTCTTTTATAAATGAAAGTGGCGCCCCTCTCTTCTCCTAAATTGAGCTTCTAGTAGATTGATGAGAGAGAAAAACCTTCTCCTAATAAAATAAGGAAAATCTCTATAATTGATTTATCTCTTTTATTTTAATATCTCATATTAAATAAAAACTAAATATTGCCAATATATCTTATATTGAATATATTTATCTTATTACCATAATTCTATTTTCCAAAAATCAATTGATATCCAATATTAATATTATGGTAATCTTATTAATTAAATTGCACAATCCAAGTGTATCCAATTCACTAGTGACTTGCGCCCCATATTGCCAAACATTGGCATCTGGAATATTCTTTAATTAATATAATTAATATATTGTATTTAATTTATTCATAATCTATTAATACCACCATATTAATTTACCACTATAACCTTTATAGCCTCGAGATAAAACTTTCCTTATTTGGTCATCAACTATAACCGCATTTAATCCGACTCGACATTCATATGTGTGTGACCCGACAGGCTTCCGAATATGTTGGCCGTAGACATAAGGTGCAATTACGAAAATGTCCTTCACCTCTAACGATCATGGATAGCGTCTAACAACACGTCAATGACCCCCAATCATCGGAACAGTCAATACGCAATGACTACTACCTTTCAAGTGATCGGTTAGCGTGTAAATAGAATCCTATCGCGTAGTAATATCCATACGATCGTATCCCACAATCTGGATATCAAGCTCTATCGGAATAACTCATTTACTCCCACTTTGCAAAGATTCACGAGAACTAGACATTCCTTATGGGAAGGCCCTTTCAGATATTCACTCCTACTTATAGGATACACGATTCCCAAATGACCTAACATGTATACTCCGCATGCTTCAGTATCACACCCGATCACTACTGCCTGATCGCCCCATGGTTAAGGGAAACCTCAATAGTGTCAAAGCATGACAATCCACACCGTGATGCCATGCAGGCTAATCGGCCATTCTAAGTGTAAACTCTTACCGGCAGTGTACCGGGTCAATTGTAGCCTAGAATTGGTGAGTCAAGGTCGTATCCCACAGGGAATCTGGTTGAGTACCAAAGTCAGTCTCGTCCTTAGTTCAGGTCAACACAACTACTGAACGTGGTGATTTGTCAGATCACCGGTTCTACAAACTAAATATACACAAAAGAAAGATTTAAAACTATATAAAAGAGATAGCGAGCTATGATCCAATCTAATACTCACAAACCCTAGCTAAGTCCCGAGGTATTCTTGATTCACCTAAACGTTCTCGATGTCACGTAGGATGTCGTTTCCTGGCTCTGAGAATAGACATTATTTCAATAATCTACCCTCCTATGTCAGGTTCAACAGTCCGCTGACCGGATTCAACTGTCGTCACACGGTCTATGATCAATGAAACGCTCGACAATTCGATACAAACCTAACACACGAAACCGAATCTGAACAACTCAGTCGGTTTTACAAGGTGATCCTAGAACCCCGGTTCCCGTATCCTCTCGCAAAATACATGTGTAAAGACAATACGTGTGATACGATTATCAAATGTCAAAATTAACAAACGTGGTTAAGTATAAGTTCTAGAACTGCGGTAACATCGAGAATCAACAGTCAAACATCAAGAACACCACATGAACATGCTAGGATTCGGTTTCATAGACTATCACATAACTCGACTATCGGGCAATTAGCTACTCATTCTAACAACAAAATAAAAGAAATCAACAAAGCATAAATCAAGATCGAAAGCAAGAACAAGAAAGGAAATTGAAATACCGAATATTTACGTCGTAGAAAATCGAACCTCCTAGCGAAATCCCATCAATAACGCGTCAAATTATCACCGAGATCCTCCGGATTACTTCAATCAACAACTAAACTAAGCTAATCTACCTACAAATCTAATCTAAGCTAAGAAGATGAAGAAAAAGTGCAGAAATGGCTGAAAACTTATCTATATATCTATATATAGCTATATATATCATATGGGGGGGTATTTATAGTGTTTTGTGAGATCTGACTGTTATACGTGCGCCTAGGAAAGTGCAGGCGCACGCCTAGGATGCTGAAAACACAGACTGAAACTTTCTGGACCAATTTAACCCGTAGGCGTGCGCCTAGCATTTGTCAGGCGCACGCCTGCTGATACATCTTCAGTAAATCGGCATAACTTTATGTGTATACCTCCAAATCTAGTGATTCAAAATGCATTGGAAAGCTAATGAAATTGTCTACAACTTTCATGAAGATGTCCCACCCAGAAAAAGCTTCTAAGGTGGATCAAATTGCAGATAAATGGAAGGTATGGTTGTAGTACCAACGAGTTTTGATCCGTTTGAACGTTTAAGCTTCAGGCACACGTTCCGACCCTCTTAAATGGCCTTCCGGTAATCTCGAACACCTAAGTCCTGCACAAAATCATAACAAATACCACACGTAATACCTACAGGACACTAGGGTGACCGAGAGTATAGTAAATACACCGAAAAAACCAAGAATCCCGGACTTTACGTCCTATGTCTCGAAATGATAACCAAGGTGTAAATACATCAAAAGACAACCAAATGTCTCTGAAAACATATAAAACAAGGTATAATAGGGTATAATCACATAGAAAACGATAGCCAATTTGACTCTCATCACAGACTCCGGTCCTAAGGATAATTACACAACCGTCACATAGTGTGACACTTAACAGTGTAAGTGGATTAGTCTAACGTACGCATTCTCTAATACACGTCTACGTACAGTCCAAGTGTCACTACACTTCGATAGACGAGATTTATCCCTGCCCTTAAAGGCAGAAGACATCTAATACGTGGTAGTCTGTTTGCACTGTCAAAGCCCTATTCAACAGTACATCAGCCTAGAGACATTTAAGTATCAAACTTATTAAAGCGATTAGATATCTCATCAACCATAATCACTATCATGGTTTCTCTATCACAGATTAATACTAAGTGCGTTATCACAAATTGGTCTAATGAATAAACAAAGAATATAATAACAAAAGTGCTTTTATTAATCATAATAGAGTTATTAAATGAACTTGAATAGACTGTAAATGACCCGACCCGGTCGGATCCGGTCCAACCCGATTGGGTTTAGGACACTTATTCAACAAAGGGTTATGTTCATATGTTTTTACACAATTTAAGACTCAAATTAAGATCTTAAGGACAGATATTGGAGTTGAATTTAGGTGGCCAGAAATTTATACAGAGAAGGGTATAGTACATCAAGAAAGTTGTGTATCCACACCACAAAAGAATGGAGTTGTAGAGAGGAAACACCAACACATCCTCAATATAGCTAGGGCTCTAAAATTTCAAGCAAATATTCCAATAATATACTGGGGCTATTGTATCCTACATGATGTGAGGTTGATCAACTTGACACTTACCCCTTTACTAAAGGGCTCCACGCCCTATCAAACATTATAGACCAGACTTAAAACACTTAAGAGTCTTTGGATGCCTTGTCTTTGCATCAACCTTGACCAGGGATCGTAGTAAATTTGATGCTAGGGCAATGACCTGTGTCAATTTAGGTCTGTCAGATACTACAAAATGGTGTTTTCTGCTTGATTAAAGTGCTTAGGGAGATTTTTCTGTCAAGAGATGTTGTGTTTCATGAACTAAAGTTTCCTTTTCATGACAAAATCACAATAGTGGACCAAATGATGAAGTCTCTTTGCCTGTTTTGTATGATTTTTGTGGTAATGCGGATTTCCTTGATGGTGGTGAGCAGCCCTCTGCCATTGAAGAATTCAGTCCACCTCCATTAACAGAAGGGTTACCTACTCAGCAACCTGATCCAGGCCCCGCTGATCATCCAACATAGAGACCAATTCGTTCAAGGCGGCCATCAGCTCATCTATAAGACTTTGTGTGTGCCCAAGCCCAGAAACATACTTCACCACACACCTTTGATAATACACTCTCCTATGAACGGTTGTCAGCCTCTAATTCTTCATTTGTGGCTGCTGTTGACAAGATTCAAGAACCAAAAACATACAATCAGGCTGTGCTTTCTCCTGCTTGGTAGGATGCTATGAAGAAACAAATAGAAGCACTAGAATCAACACTAACATGGGAGATTGTTGACTTACCCCTAGGAAGAAATCCATAGGGTGCAAATGGGACTATAAAATGAAATACCATTTAGATGGGACAGTGAGCGTTATAAAGCAAGACTTGTAGCAAAGGGGTACACTCAGACCCAAGGGATCGATTATAAGGAAACGTTCTCTCCAGCTACTAAAGTAACCACAATTCGCAGCCCTTTGGCCCTGGCAGTTGCAAAAACTGGTAGTTGCACCAAATTGACGTCAACAACGCGTTCCTCCATGGTGATCTTAGTGATGAGGTATATATGAAACTCCCTCCCGGTTTTCATACTCCGGATCAAGGAAAGTTTGCAAACTAAGGAAGTCAATCTACGGGTTGAAGCAGGCTAGCCGTCAGTGGAATTACAAACTTACCACTGCCTTACAGAATCTTGGTTGCACTCAATCGAAACATGACCACAACATGTTCTACAAGGTACAATCTTCTGATCTCTTAATCGCATCAGTATACGTTGATGATATCGTTTTCACTGGAAACAGGGGCGCCCCTTGGGGGGCCAAAGGGGCCATGGCCCAGAGCCCCCCAAAATCTATGAATTTAAGGGCCCATGAAATTTTGACTCAATTGTGTGTGTGTGTGTATATATATATATATATATATATATATATATATATATATATATATATATATATATATATATAGGGTTGGGTTCCCTATATATGAACTCATTTCTATATATATATATATATATATATATATATATATATATATATATATATATATATTGTATTTTTAAATACTAATAAGATATTTCCCTAATGGTGATCACTATGGTATAACTTGACAAGTGCCAGGGTTCAATTCCTATTAAGGATCTTGGCATTTCGAAGTTTTTTCTTGGCTTGTAAATCTCCAGGTCCAAGGCTGGTTTGATCATCTCTCAACGTAAGTATGCACTCTCCCAGCTTGAAGAATTTGATATGCTAGATTGCAAAGCAGCCAAGACACCTATGAAGTCAAAATTGGCCCTTTTTGCTGGGGATTCTGCATTATTACCGGATAACACTTTATATAGAAGTTTAGTGGGCAAGTTTCTCTATTTGACGATAACCCGTCCGTACATCAGTTTTGCAACGCAACAACTCAGCTAGTTCATGTATGCTCCAACAATTCATCATTTTTATGCTACACAACAAATGCTCTGATATATCAAAGCTGCTCCAGGTAAAGGTCTCTTTTATCCTGCTAAAAACACCCTTACTTTAGGGGGCGTGTAAGGATACTCGAAGGAGTATTATGGATATTGTATGTTTATTGGCGAGGCACTTGTATCCTGGAAAACGAAGAAACAAACTATTGTTTCACGGAGTTCAACTAAGGCAGAATACAAATCTTTGGCTCTTGCGTCATGTGAAATACATTGGTTGAGTTATTTTGCGCATGACTTTGGTTTCCCGTTTCCTATTCCTATCTCCCTACATTGTGATAATACCAGTGCCATCACTCTTGCCAAGAATCCCGTTTTCCATGAACGTACAAATCACAACGAAATCGATTGCCATGTTATTCGAGAACAAGTGCAAGACGGACTTGTGAAGCTGGTCCCTGTTCCATTGTTGCATCAACTCGCAGACATTTTGACAAAGCCGTTGGACAGCCCACAATTTCATTCTTTACTAGCATGCCTCCATTTGGAAGACATATATGGCTCCCCAAGTCCATCTTGAGGGGGTATTACATATTATATTAAGTATAGTCATTTTGTAATATTTTTCATGTAATTTGGTAGTACAAATAGGGTTATTTTCGTCTTTTCCTTGGCTGGCTGTATGGTGGGTTCATCCACCCTATATAAGCTTTTTGTGTTGACCGGTCTTCATTAATTATTCAAACATCATTAATAGACAAAGTTTTCCTCCAATTTCTCCTGCTTTTCTCCTTCGAAGAACCCTAGTTTCAGGCATACGAAAAGTGGATCCAAATCCACTTTTCTTCAGTTTCTTTGAAACGTGAAGAGGATGCTATTAGATCTTTGATCAAACTTTGTAATTTTATCTTCTATGAATGAAATTTTCGTTTCCGAAAAAAAAATATATTGACCATGAAAGAAAGATACATATACATATACATATGTGATATGTTAGGAAATATCACAAACAAGATTATTAGAGTTTTACGGTGGATATCTGGATTGAAGTGAATGTTTTGTTATGAGAAGTTCAAGAACAATATGCATGCAAGATGAAAGAAAAATGAAGACAAGAGGCTGTCAACAAATTGGCAAAGTTAATCTGTTTTTTGTATTAACTGTCCCCTTGAAGGGTACTAAATGCCACTATTTATAGAGACAAGAGGCGGTGGTTACAACATGGCGGGCAAGCTACTGGCTCGCTGAATGAAATACAAATAACTAAGTCTATGGCGAGGTCGACCCTTAGTGGGGCGAGTTGACTTGATAGCTTCCGCGAGCTTCATGCCTTGTAACCTGGTTGAACTCTATTTGCCTAGTCAAGTGGGCTTGGCCCAAGCTGGCGGGCTGTGAGCAGGGGCAGGCAAGCTGGTCCCCAGTGCTTCATGATATCCAGTTGAGGACGAGCTGAAGGCTTTGCTTATCGACGCCCATTGTCTGGCCAATGATACGAATCGTAAGGGCATGAGACGGGCTGAATTATGTCTGGCCCAGTCCGGCCAGTGCGGGCTGCTTGGGCCAATAACTCTATTCATTACTGGGCCTACGAGGAGGCCCACCGTGAATCCGTGTGCTCATTTATAGCTACGCATATCAATATGTATAATAACATATATGTATACGTCTATAAGCATAAGCATAAATATAGATTCGAGTTTCCTCACAAATAGTCGAGTTGAGTATTAAATTACTCGAGCATTGTTTGTTTAATATTTGAGCCGAGTCAATTGTCAATTCGAGTTGATATGAACTACATCGAGTTAAGTCCTGGCTCGAGCCACTCACTAGTAGTTTGACTCGCCACTCATGGCTGCTTGACTCCAGTTTAGCATTAGGCAGCAGGCCAGAAGTTTGTTTATTTAGATCTCCAGAAAGCTCCACTAGGTAGAGACAATCAGTTTTTCCATAACTTGCTTAAAAATAATTTAGGGCCAAAGGCTAACCAGAAATCTATGCACATTGCAACATATGGCATGTAGGCGAAAGCAGCCTGTCGTATTTAAAATTAGATGAATTTGCTTAAGGGGGTGACGAAAAGAGCTGGTGAAATTTTTGGCTATTTTGAATTTGTAACTATCTGCCAATTCGATACCCTTAACTCTTATGTCTCATTTTCCATATTTTGATTTTTGTATTTTATCTGCCTGTTAGACATCCTTGAGTTTACCTCTCATGGCCTGCTGAAAAATTTGCCCTTTTGTATCTTATATTTACATTAATGGGAAAGGGAATATGGACATAATATATACAAAATGTTCCAAGAATTGCTTACCAAGTCAGGTAATATCAACATTCAGAAAGATCTTCTTTTGATCTCACTTCCACAAATTTCATCTCCTTGATTTGCAGTTTATATAGTATGTCTAGTAAAACTCTGCAGAATATGAATCTGCAGTGCCAATTTGTCATTATACCTTCCATAATTTTGGTTTACCTTCAGTTAATGATGGCCCAAAGTTCTGATGACTTAAATCTTGGTGTATATGGAACCGCAAATCTGTCTACTACATGGTTCAATAATGATTCAGCTCCTAATTTTGTTTCCTACAGTGATGACTCAAAGGTGAGAGCCATTCTTGTTCGAGGAAACTCTGGCCCAAGTTTTGCTTGTGGGTTCTTCTGCAATGGTATATGTGACACTTACATCTTTGGGATCTTCATTGTTCTAACAGACAATGCTTCAAGGATTATTCTTCCAAGATTGGGTTTCCCACAGGTTATCTGGTCAGCTAATCGAAACCATCCGGTTAAGGTCAATGCTGCCTTGCAGCTTACATCAGGAGGTGACTTAACATTAAGGGATTTTGATGGAAGTTTAGTTTGGTCGACTAACACACCAGGAAGGTCTGTTGCAGGATTGAACCTGACAGAAATGGGCAATCTGCTTCTCTTTGACACGGGTAATTCGGTTGTTTGGCAATCCTTTAGTAATCCAACTGACACATTACTTCTTGGACAGAAACTAGTATCTGGGCAGAACCTAACAGCAAGTGTTTCAACCACCAACTGGAGGGAAGGAGGTTTGTACTCTATTTCAGTTACTAATAATGGGTTGTTTGCATATTTTGAATCCAATCCTCCAGAAATCTACTATACTTATATTGTTACTGGTGTAAAGACGAACAGTGAACCAAGCTACATCAAATTTCAAAATGGAAGCTTAGCCTTTTATATACATTCATCAGAGCCAAGTAGTCCGGATACGTTTATGAGTATTCCTGCTGCTTCTCCTGGTCTGTACATGAGGTTGGAGCCTGATGGACATTTAAGAGTGTATGGTTGGGAATCAGGGTGGAACGATCAAGATGATATTTTTAGGCACACTATTGGCAAATGCAATTTTCCGTCGGTTTGTGGACCAAACAGCGTTTGCTCAAGTAATAAGTGTAGTTGTCCTCAACCAAGCAATACTACAATAAGCTACTTTAAACCGGTAGATTCCTTGGATCCTTATCTTGGTTGTTCCGAAATCATTCCTTTTGACTGTAATGCAGTTCAATACCACAGTTTGATTGAGCTTGCAGGTGTGAGTTACTTCACCTTTAGTACAGATATGAGTGATACAGATATCAATAGCTGTAAAGCAGCATGTCTAAGGAATTGCTCCTGTAAAGCAGCAATATTTCGATATGGTGATACTTCTTCTAGAGGAGATTGCTATTTATTATCCCATTTGCTCTCAATTAACAGTGACCAGAGTAAGAAAAATTATAATTCCTCAATATTCGTTAAGGTGCAGACTTCACCAAGTGATGCACATCCTGAATTAACTTCTTCTCATGATACAAGAACTTTTGTCATTGTGGGAACCATAGTTGGATCTTTTGCTGTATTGGTATTTTTAGTTGGTTTCATATGTCTTTCGAGAAGGAAGATGAAAATCGTTGCTGAGGTGGAGGAGGATTATCTAGATTTCGTACCAGGAATGCCGACAAGGTTTTCTTTCGAAGACTTGGAGAGAGCAACAGACAACTTCAGTAAGAAACTTGGCGAAGGAGCATATGGCACTGTATTTGAAGGATCTCTTGAAGATGGGACAAAGATTGCAGTGAAGAGTCTAGATGGAGTAGGCAAAATTAAGAAGTCATTTCTTGCTGAGGTTGAGACTATTGCAAACACTCACCATGTCAATTTGGTTAGGCTCATTGGGTTTTGTGCAGAAAATTCTCACAGGCTTCTTGTTTATGAATATGTGATCAATGGCTCTCTAGAAAAGTGGATCTACGTGCGAAAGCAAGAGTTTTCCCTTAACTGGGAATTCAGAAAGAAAATTGTGCTGGACATAGCAAAGGGGTTGGCTTATTTGCATGAAGATTGCAGACAAAAAGTAATCCATTTAGACATAAAACCACAGAATATTCTTCTGGATGAGAACTTCAATGCTAAGATCTCTGATTTCGGTCTTTCCAAGCTCATTGACAAAGATCAGAGCAAAGTAATGACTACTTTGAAAGGCACACCTGGATATCTAGCTCCTGAATGGCTATATGCAGTGGTAACAGAAAAGGTAGACGTATACAGCTTTGGTGTTGTAGTCTTGGAAATCTTATGTAGGAGGAGGATTTTGGACGAATCAGAGACAGAGGAGAGGAGCCATTTGTTAACTTTATTCAAGAAAAAAGCCGCAGAAGGATTATTCTTGGATATGATTGATGATAGAGATGACGAAGAGACGAGGTGTAATGATGCAGAAGTTGAGAAGCTGTTGAGGATAGCAGGATGGTGTCTACAGAATGACTATACTAATAGGCCTTCAATGTCAATGGTGGTTAAGGTCTTGGAAGGTCTGGTTGATGTTGATACTAAAGTAGATTATAACTTCTTCACTGAGGATGTCTATGTTGAATATTGGCCACAAATCGAATCAGAAGCAGGCACTCGCTTATCTGCTGTAGTTCTATCCGGTCCCAGATGATTAGATATACTATCAGACATTGTATCCCATTTATCATCATCATCATCATCATGTAATTAACCTTTCTAGGTTGCTGTAAATTACTTAGCTTGTTATATATGTCACGGCTTTGACAATTGTATTTCGTTTTTTTATTGCATCTGCATCTATACCAAAAAGAGGAAAACGACTACTAGTGTTGGAACAAATCTCTTAAGGGGCACAATGATCATGTCCTCGCCATTCCAACAATGAGAGATTAACTAATAATTACATCATCACAACGGGTGTGTGTCCACTGCATATGGAATTAATTGGTTGAACATATGTGATGGTGGTACAAGGCATCATACAAGAAGGAATTAATTGGTTGAATATATGAGATGGTGGTAGAATGCAGGGGGAGGGGGAGCACCGCTTGAGAGGAGACGGAGACGGGGACGGAGACGACTTCTTAGAGGCGAAGTATAAATGTCGGCTTTGTTTGTCTCGCATTACGACCAATCAGCCCCGCCTGACCGACCAAAGTGTCTCGCTCGACCAATTGGCGTTAGGACCCCTTTAGAATAGGGCTGGCACCAAGGAATGCCATGCTCTTTTACTTGTTTTTGTGTTTGTTTCGTTCTCATTTGTTAAACAAGATAACAATGTGTTTGCCCATTTGTTAACTAAAGAATGTGTTTGACGGAGGTCGGACTGAGCTCCTGCCACGTGTCATCCATAGAATGACTAAGTAATAAATAAAGAGAGAGAGGCAACAACAGCAAAGGCCAGGAGCCTTATACCTAACTACATAGCAGACTTAAACCCCAGGTGGGAGGTCTGACTTGTCCTTCCGAACAGACCACCGCTGGTTGGCTCGGTCATAACGGAGGTCAGGTAATGAAGTGCAGGTCGAGACGGCCTAAGGAGCTCGACACATGTCGGCCGGAGCTTTCCTTATCTGATATTTAATATGTTCCTATATTATAGGATAAATATGGAAAGAATCTTAAGGTATAAAGACTATGATCTTGACATTCAAACATGTCTATAATTATCCCTAAATCATAGGGATACACACAAGATAATCCTTAGGGATTAAGAAACAGAATCCTTGTTGGACAAGAAAGAGACGAGATGTCCTCTATATAACCAATCCCTAAGGAACTACGAGAGACTTGATTCGTGATCATAGTTATCAAACCCGGCCTGGCCCGGCGGTTCAACCGTTTGACCCGGTGACCCGGTCAAGGAACCGGGCCGGTTCAAGTATCAACCCTTTTAAGCAAGCGACCCGCTCAAACCCGGCGGTTCAACCGGTGATCCGGTGACCCGGTGGGCACTGGTTGAACTGTTGGGTCAGTAAATTTAATGGAAAAAAGGAATGAAGTATGTATCGAACCGGTTTTATGTAGCAAGATAATCAAATCTCTCCGATATGATGCAAATCATTATTTAATCTTTATGTGCATCTATTATTTGTTATAGGTCTACATCAAAATCAATTTTTTTTACTTAAAAGACTAATATATTTCTTGCAACATTTTACTTAACGTTTGCTAAATAATTCAGGTCATACTTTCCAACTAACAATAAGTGCATCAACATTCAAATAATTAATATTTACATGTATCGATAAAGTATTTAAGAGTTGATGATATATTTTACCATTGTATTTTTCTACAGATTTTCTTATGATAATGAGTTAAACAATGCTTTGAGTTTCCAAATAGTAACTTATAAGGTGATAGATAGTTTCATATCATTATTTACTTGAATATGAATTATCAAAAAAAAAAAAATCATGATATCATATAGTATAATTTACTATTATATAAAATTTTCCGGTTGAACCAGTGACCCGGTGGCTTTTCCGGGTCAACGACCGGGTCGGGTCTGATAACTATGTTCCTGATTCATCAACATGATACGTAGGCAACTTGGAAAATACCCAGGCTCGGTCTAAAAATACATACAATCACCATCCCTGTCATCCTTGTTTTTCTTGAATTTGTTGTCATAAAATTAAATACGGCCTTAATTATACACCAAACAATTTCCAGCATCGTCAGTGTTCGTCTTATACGACGTGTGGAATGAGGCGTGTGTCCTCCTCATGTTGTTCTTGCTTGTTTGAATTCATTGATTAATAAAAGTGTGCTTCAAATTCTAAAAACTAACTTTTTTTTTGTTGTATTACTAAAAAATAATTAAAGTTGCTCAAAAAAAAATCATAAAACATTTCTCCATTAATAAAAATAAAATCGGATCAACTCATTTCTAACGATCTTCAATATTGCCAATCAGGTTTAGTTCAAATGGTTAATGGGAGCCGTGTGCGTGTGAGTAACCACATTGGAATCTTCAATATTCATCCGTAATAAACAAGTTTTACCAACATGGTACCGGCTTAGTGGTTATACTAAGATCATAACACCATAGTAACTAGGGTTCGAGCCCCCACACTTACGACGAGAAAAAGGTACGTGTATGTAGGGGCGGCGGCACTAAGGATGAATTGGGACACCTGACCCCAAATAATGAAAAAATAGGAAAAGGTTGTGAAAGACCACTTTTAATCTAATTGAGTAAAAAGGACAACAAAAAAAGACACCGGTTGTAAATGACAAAAATTAATGGATATCCAATATTACCCTTAATATTTATTTTTCTAACTTTTAATGCTGTATTTTTTTTTCCAGGGATTTAATCAATGCAGTTGAGTAACTACAAATTAGAGACATCATCCGATTTTCATGCCCATTTCCACTCCACTTCTGCGAATTTAAAATAAAATAAATAAATAAAAAAAAATATCCTAATTACGTCTCTTTCATTCCCAGAAGAATTGCACACAATCACCTTCTTCAATACCACTCTTTTCATTTTTGCCCATGCTTGAAGAAAAATATTGTTCTTCAAGCCTGTATATTCCATTACGGTGTTGGCTGATAGAGAATTTTAATTCACACTTGTGTGTTTCTCCATCCAAGCATATTTCACCTCGATTGAATTCGGTTTTGGTCACTTTTTCTAGTGTTTGTGATATGTCTATTTTGTTGTCATCTTTACTGGACCACTGGTGCGTATGATCATTCATTGCTTTCATGGATTTCGTTTTAGGTATCATCCGTAATTGAATTTCTTCAATTTTGACGGTTCTGTTTGTAGTTTTATGTTTTATTGAACTAAACAGACTCCACGGTTCAATTTTGACGGTTCTGTTTGTAGTTTTATGTTTTATTGAACTGTTACATCCTTTTGGATCCGTAAATTGTTCCTCAAAAGATCAACCGTGGAGTCTGTTTTTTTCTTCTTGAAGATTTCAGAATGCAGTAACATCTTTATTGTGTCAGATTCATATTATGACCCCAAAATGTATCAAGACATACGTCAATTAACAGCATGTAGTGACACTTGTAGTAACACTTCTTTTCCATCATGCACCTGATTTTTTTTATCATTGTTGTACATTTTCATCACTTCATCCGGCATGTCATTGTTCATTAACAGTAGTTCCCCTTCATCCAAAGCCTTGAAGAAGTGTCTGAATTGTGTTCTTTGCACGACATTCCTATGATTATTTGTTACACATGTTACTACACATTCGTTACACGTGTCACTACATCTACCAGCAAACATTGACTCTTGTTACTATAAATTTTCTGCGTAAAAGGACACGTCATTAAAAAAAAGTGACGCAGCGCCATGTTACTACACATTCAGTAACATGAAATCGAAAGACATTTTACTACACACGCGGTAACAAGCAATCAATGTTGCTACATTCCTTTAAGACGAGTCATTGAAACTACCAAACAATTATCAGTCAACAATTTTTTTCCGTCCACTTAGGCATGTTACTACACATGTTGTAACATGAATGTAATGTCACTGCATTTTCTTGAAAAGGAATAGTGTTAGTACACACCTTTATGAATGTGTTACTACATCTTTCAAATGAAAAACGGTGTCACATGTTAATACACATGCAGTAACATGACCACAAGATGCATAATACTAAAATATGTATTTTCCAAGTAGATGAAGAAACATAGACAAAAATACAAGAATTTGCTCTATAGGAAAGAAAAAAATTGTTTGTTCATATACAATAAAGTGAGGATATACAGTAACCCATGCCCATGAAGACTTAGAAACACATAATGCAATGACAGAATGAGAGAGCCAAAATGCATGAACACCCACTACAACCCCACTGTCAATTTCGTATAATTTCCCTAATTTTACATCCCACCCAATTCGATGAATAAATATGATTTTGAAAGGTAGATGTAGAAACAATGACAAAAATTCAAGAATTTGCGTTATACAACAAACAAAATGTTAGCAGCGACATCTTCATTACAACGAGGATGCAGTAACAACCATTATGAACGCACGTATAATGTAGCAACACACAATGCATTTACAAGGTGTTAGAACCCAAGTCCAGTCATCGATCATATGCAGTTACTCCTAGAATCACATACACTCAATTTCATTTACACACCAGATTTTACAATACACC
Source organism: Gentiana straminea (assembly GCA_036785695.1). Classification (NCBI taxonomy): domain Eukaryota; kingdom Viridiplantae; phylum Streptophyta; class Magnoliopsida; order Gentianales; family Gentianaceae; genus Gentiana; species Gentiana straminea. Next base: position 6,219,210 of record JAVUPR010000497.1, on the reverse strand, counting down.
CAATTCGATTATACATCGCCACCATCAATTCCACACAATTTCAAACAATTTCTCTATTTTCTAGGCCTCCCACGTAGCTTCGAACCAATAATCAACCACAAAATCATAAAAAATAACTCAAAATCCGTGCTTGATTGACAAAAAAATCGATACTTACTCTGTGTTCCTCTTTTTTCTTCCCCTTCTGCCATTTAGACGTCTCAATTCCCTTCTTTCCCGATCGGATGATGTGAAATTGCTGTTAATTCTGATGAATATGCGCAGACCCCTAGTTTCATCGGTTGCCTGCTTCGCTTTTTTTTTTTTATCGACTTGATTTCTCCTCTCAATTGCCGTTTCAAAACCCCGCATTTTTAGTAAGAAAAAGAGGAATAAAATTCACTGCAAATACTTACCTGACTTTAAGGTGAAAAGAAAAAAAATATTATTATCATTAAGGATATTTTTGTACATCTCTTATTTTTTTTTCCTTCTCAACCACTGTATTTCTTTTTTGTCCTATTCCATCATTTAGCATCTTATATTGTTTTTTAGGCCCACCACCAGTAAAAAAAAAAATCTATGTATTTTTTACACATTTTAAAAATATTATGTACTAATATCTGCTCACTGACCTATTAAAATTTTTAAATATCGACCATTGACTCATAATTATACATATATTTTTATATAATACATTAAAATTTTGTAATACGATGTGTCTCGATCCCTAGATACATTAAAAAATTGTAATACGATGTATCTCGATCCCTGGCTCGTAACTCGTGTCACACAATTCCTGCAGCCGTTTGTATTTTTTTTTACGTAAAAAATAAAATAAAAAAATAAACAGGTTCTGACTTACCGGTCAACCGTCTAGAGGTTTTGACATATTCATGATCTCCAAAAAGCTCCACCAAGGAAGAAACCATCAGTTATTTGCATCTAGCCGAAGCTGCCTGTCATCTTCAAAAGTGGATGAACTTTTTTAAGGGTTGATGCAAAAAATGTGGAGTAGGAGGAGCGGGTGTGTGTGTGTGTGTGGAGGGTGTTTACGAAGCATTAAAACGAAGAGCTGGTGAATTAGGCTGGACATATTTGGATAGTTTGACTTTCATATTATGTGCCAATTAGATACCGTTTAGTCTACCGGTTGTGGCCTGCCAAAGGTTTGTCCTTTTGTATCTTATGTAAGCAAATCATGTTGCATTAGTGGGGAAACTGAAATATAGGCCTCAACTTGGCAAAATGTTGCAAGAACTGCTTACAAAGTCAGATTATATCTACATTTATGATGATCTTCTTTTGGTAGCAATTCCACTTGTTACATTTTTGTAGAAATTCCAATGTGTAGTAGTATCTATGGTAAAACACTGCCAACAATGAATCTGCAGTGCAAATTTGTCAAGATAGCTTCCGTAATATTGGTGTACCTTCAGTTATTGATGGCCCAAAGTTCTGATAACTTAAATCTTGGTGTATATGGAACTGCCAATCTGTCTACTACATGGTTCAATAATGTCTCAGCTCCTTATTTTGTTTCCTACAGTGATGGCTCAAAGGTGAGAGCCATTCTTGTTCGAGGAAACTCTGGCCCAAGTTTTGCTTGTGGATTCTTCTGCAATGGGATATGTGACACTTACATCTTTGGAGTCTTCATTGTTCAAACAGACAATGCTTCAAGGATTATTCTTCCTGAATTGGGGTTTCCACAGGTTGTCTGGTCAGCTAATCGAAACTATCCCGTTAAGCCCAATGCTGTCTTGCAGCTTACACCAGGAGGTGAACTAACATTAAGGGATGTTGATGGCACTTTAGTTTGGTCCACTAAAACATTAGGAAAGTCTGTTGCAGGGATGAACTTGACAGAAATTGGCAATTTGGTTCTGTTTGACACAAGCAATTCGATTGTTTGGCAATCCTTTAGTAATCCAACTGACACATTACTTCTTGGACAGAAACTAGTATCAGGGCAGAACCTAACAGCAAGTGTTTCAAACACCAACTGGAGGGACGGAGGTTTGTATTCTATTGCAGTTACTAATAACGGGTTGTTTGCATATTTTGAATCTAATCTTCAAGAAATCTACTATACTTATATTGTTGCTGGTGTAAAGACTAACAGTGAACCAAGCTATATCAAATTTCAAAATGGAAGCTTAGCCTTTTATATACATTCATCAGAGCCAAGTAGTCCGGATACGTTTATAAGTATTCCTGCTGCTTCTTTTGCTCAGTACATTAGATTGGAGCCTGATGGACATTTAAAAATGTATGGTTGGGAATCAGGGTGGATCGAGCACGATGATATTCTTACGCACACTATTGGCGGATGTAATTATCCATTGGTTTGTGGACCAAACAGCGTTTGCTCAAATAATAAGTGTAGTTGTCCTCAACCAAGCAATGCCACAACAAGCTACTTTAAACCGGTAGATGCAGTACATCCTTATCTTGGTTGTTCTGAAATCATTCCTTTGGATTGTAATGCAGTTCAAAACCACAGTATGACCGAGTTTGAAGGTGTAAGCTACTTCACCTTTCGTACAGATATGAGTGATACCGATATTAATAGCTGTAAAGCAGCATGTGTAGGGAACTGCTCCTGTAAAGCTGCTATTTTTCGATATGGTGAGACTTATTCTAGAGGAGATTGCTATTTATTATCCCGTTTGCTTTCAATTAACAGTGACGATATCAAGAAAAATTATAACTCCTCAATATTCGTTAAGGTGCAGACTTCCTCAATAAGTCCTGAATTAACTTCTAGTGATTCACAAGGCTTTGTCGTTGTGGGATGCACAGTTACTGCATTGGGTATATGGTTATTTTTAGTTGGCTTCATATATCTTTCAAGAAGGAAGGTGAAAATCGTTGCTGAAATGGAGGAGGATTATCTAGATTTCGTACCAGGAATGCCGACTAGGTTTTCTTTTAAAGACTTGGAGAGAGCAACAGAGAACTTCAGTAAGAAACTTGGTGAAGGAGCATTTGGCACTGTATTTGAAGGATCACTTGAAGATGGGACAAAGATTGCAGTGAAGAGTTTAGATGGAGTAGGCAAAGTCGAGAAGTCATTTCTTGTTGAGGTTGAAACTATTGCTAACACTCATCATGTGAATTTGGTTAAGCTCATTGGTTTCTGTGCACAGAATTCTCACAGGCTTCTTGTTTATGAATATATGATCAATGGCTCTTTGGATAAGTGGATCTACATGCAAAAGCAAGAGCTTTCCCTTAACTGGGAATTCAGAAAGAAGATAGTGATGGACATAGCAAAGGGGTTGGCTTATTTGCATGAAGATTGCAGACAGAAAATAATCCATTTAGACATAAAACCACAGAATATTCTTCTGGATGAGAACTTCAATGCTAAGATCTCTGATTTCGGTCTTTCAAAGCTGATCGACAAAGAACAGAGCAAAGTAATGACCAACATGAAAGGCACACCTGGATATCTAGCTCCTGAATGGCTATATGCATCAGTAACAGAAAAGGTAGACGTGTACAGCTTTGGTGTTGTAGTCTTGGAGATCTTGTGTAGGCGGAAAATTCTGGACGAATCGGAGACAGAGGAGAGGAGACATTTGTTAACTTTATTCAAGAAAAAGGCTGTGGAAGGATTATTCTTGGATATGATTGATGATAGTGACGACACCAACAACGAAGAGATGAACTGTAACGATGCAGAAGTTGAGAAGCTGTTGAGGATAGCAGGATGGTGTCTACAAAATGACTATACTAATAGGCCTTCAATGTCAATGGTGGTTAAGGTCTTAGAAGGTCTGGTAGATGTTGATGCACAAGTAGATTATAACTTCCTCACAGAGGAAGTCTATGTTGAGTATTGGCCACAAATCGAATCACAAGCGTGCACTCGCTTATCTGCTGTTGTTCTATCTGGTCCCGATGATTAAATATACTATCTAACAATGTATATAACAGTTCATTGTTGTTTTTTGTTTTCAAGGTAACTAGAGATGTAACGACTGAACCTTACGTTCGAGCCTTTTCCGGAATTGAAACATTCGGCACTTGTCTCAGACATAAGCTCAATAGACTCACTTGTCTGTCTTACTAACACTTTTAGACTTCATCATAAAGAAATAATTACAATAAAAAGGTATACTAGTCGGAAAGCTCAGAATTACAAGCTACTCCCTGTCGCTACGGTGGCATTTCTCGTTGTTACGGTGAAAGCAAAAATCCTCAGAATCGTATGTCCTTGTATAGTATCTGAGAGAGTCAACCTGACTATCACTTTATATGTGTTTTGTATCCCGTTCATACCTTGTTTACCATGCTTTCGGGTACATTTGGTTATGTTTTGATGCATTTTGCACCTTGGTTTACACTACGAGGCCTAGGACGTTCGGAAATCTCATCATTTTCAAGACTGCATCTAGCATCATAATGATCATTACCAGCAGCAAGAAGTAAGACATCTCTTTTTCCAAACACATACTTGATCAACGCAGAGTCTCCCCTCTTGATCTAGTACACTCCCAAACTGTACAAATCATCAAATATCCACAAAGAGATTGATGGGTGATTCTAGATTCTCTAGTGTGAATTTTGCTTAGCAATATGTGACCTTTGGTTTGTACCTAGAATCTTTGAACCTAAAGGTATTGTGTATGTTTTGTCTATGCACACCATAAGCTTATATACTAACATAATCTGTTTTGGCCGTGTAAATTCAGGTATATATGCATCGTTACTATTTGTTGTATATATTTCATAGGAAATATCCCCATTGCAGGCTACCCCACTGCCACTAGTATGATTATTATTATTATATATTGCTGCAAAGAGACGTCAATCAAATCTATATAATTAAAATAAACTGGATGATGCCTACATTTGTAGTTTGACCGTATGCGAAGCTTCTGGCATGGTATCAGTTTTCGGCTTTGTTCGATTTAAAGCTCGGAGAAAAAATGTTTGATTATTTTTGGGAAAAAGACAAAAGAATGATGTCAACTGTAAGTATCAAAGTCTTCACTTCACACTAATCTATGCCTTTTCATTATCCATATATACATATATCCTCCTGCTTTGCAGTACCTGTTCTGTTTGAGCCTAGCTAGGAAAATGGAAGCCTTGAACAGCTTAATTTTCCTTTCAATTATTTGTATTCTATTGAATTTTGCATGGAAAGCATTGAATCGGGCATGGATAAAGCCCAAGAAGTTGGAGAAGATCCTGAGGGAAAAAGGGTTCAGAGGAAAACCATACAGATTTCTAGTTGGAGACATCAAAGAGACAGCAAGTATGTATGAAGAAGCCAAGTCCAAACCAATCAATTTCACCAATGATATAATACCCAGGGTCTTGCCTTTCCTCCACAACCTTGTAAAAGATTATGGTATTTGCTCTGCAAACTTCAAAATTTGTTGCTTTTTTTTTGTGAATTCAGTTATGTAAATGAAGAAACTTTTACAGGTAAAAACACATACACCTGGATTGGGCCTGAGCCAGCAATACTCATATTGGAACCTGATGAAATCAGGGAGATTTTAGCGAAAAACTATGTGTATCAGAAGACAAAAGATCCATTTTCAGGGCTCCTAGCAGAAGGATTGTTTAGCTATGATAAAGATAAATGGGCAAAACACAGAAGACTTATTAATCCTGCTTTCAATCTTGAAAAATTGAAGGTAATTTTTCCCTTTTCCGTTTTTTTCTCTCAAGATGGTTTCTGCTATTTGTTTATGTTGGTTTTCACTAAAAATCTCATTTGTTTTTTTAATTTTATTTGTTATCATAAATATATATAGCCGATGCTTTGCGCATTCGATTTGAGTTGTTCGAGATGTTGAGCAAATGGATATGATTGCCTCGTAAAAGGAGGATTCTTCGAATTGGATGTCCGGCCTTACATTCTGAATTTTACTAGTGACGCGATTTCTCGGACAGCATTTGGTAGTAACTATGAAGAAGGGAAAAAGATATTTGAACTGCAGAAAGAATTGCTTCAGCATATCCTGCAGTGTTGGAACACACCCTACATTCCGGGAATGACGTAAAGTTACCGTCTTTTTTTGTTTTTTAATACGGGTCTCATTGTCTCAACATAGTTTGAGAAACTTGCTGACTAATAGATACACATGTAGGTATTTACCAACCAAAGGGAACCGAAGAACGAAGGCATTAGTTAAGGAAGTTCGGACATCGATCGAGAATTGTGAACGAAAGATTGAATGCAATTCAAGCGGGGAATGTGATGATAATGATTTGTTGGGGATATTGTTGAAATCCAACTTGAAGGAAATACGCGAACAAGGCAACGACGAAAAGTCAGGAATGAGTTTTAAAGAGGTGATTGAGGAGTGCAAACTCTTCTATTTGGCTGGACAAGAGACAACTGCTACCCTTCTTGTCTGGACATTGATCCTATTGGGCAAGCATTTAGACTGGCAAGCCTGTGCTAGAGACGAGGTTCGCAAGATTTTCCCTGACAACAAAAAACCCGATTTTGAGGGATTAAATCATCTCAAACTGGTTAGTATTTCACAAGGTGTTACATCTATCATATTCATATTATCGTTATCCTAACTTGATGTCTTGTTTTTGAAAAGATGACGATAATATTTAACGAGGTTCTAAGGCTATATCCACCGGCACTATGGCTAGAGCGAAAGATTTACGAAGATACAACCCTCGGGAATCGAACACTGCCTGCCGGGATTCAACTTTTCTTGCCAGCAATAATGTTGCATCATGATGAAAGTATATGGGGAGCTGATGCAAAAGAGTTCAAGCCAGAGAGATTTAGTGAAGGAGTGGTGAAGGCAACAAAAGGGCAACATGTTTATTTCCCATTTAGTTCGGGCCCTCGATTTTGTATCGGAGAAAAGTTTGCTATGTTAGAAGCAAAGATGGCTCTGTCTTTGATCTTACAGAGGTTCTCTTTTGAGCTTTCCCCATTGTACACACATGCTCCTTTTACTATTGTGACTCTGCAACCTCAACATGGCGCTCACTTGGTCTTGCACAAGCTGTAATTGTTGGGAAAATTATCAATCTAGCATGTTGTTTAACATGAAAGTCAAACAAAAAACGAAAACAAAAAATGGGACATAAAACTTATTGACTGAGGCGAGTGTAGCACTCTGTCCTTAAGACTTTTTGCCCCGATTATGTGCACACGGTATTGGCAATCGTCTCCCAAGATACAACAGTCATTCCTTCTTTGGATTGTTGCACTTCAATGAAAAGAAGACGGTGAACGATCATGTTCGTAAATCTCTTCTTCTTTGACTCAAAAATATATGCAAAGTATTTTGCATGAGATTTAATACAACTAGCCGAATTCTTGTCTAAGAAAATTTCACATGAAAAATATACATCTTTTTTTCATTGTAATGTTGGGATTATATAGGAGTAAAGGTGTCCGATCATTCAAAAGTTGCAACCTTTAACCGAAAGGATACAACATCTTACGGGGTTGTAACCTTTCAACGAACCGTTGCGAACCTCCATTAATTTTAAATTAATTTTAATTCAAATATCTCCAACAATCCCCACATGAATGAAAATTAATGTAAGTGCAATGCGACTCGAAGAGATTACAATCGGAAATCATTGCATCGGGCGAGGTGGTTTGCCGCCTTGAACCTTCCATACTAGAGTACCATCGGACATACTCGGCTAAACGATGAACTAGGTCTTGAACTCGCTCGGCTTTGGTGTATGCCTAGACAATGATACCTACACAACCGATCTCCTAACATTCTTGAGGTTCTCATGGTTGTGTCCGTTTTGGCCCCGGACAACCTTGGTTTCGTAAAGTGTTTTAGAGAATTCACCTCAAATTCTCACGAAGCGGCCCCACTTCCACTTACATAGGTGACCTCCTATAAAGAGTACTCTACAATACCCCACTTGGCTTTACCAAGATATAGGGTTCATTAAAAGCTTTATGCTTAACCCGAACCTTTCAAATACAACACTTTTGTTTTAATAGAATGGGTAAGTGCTAAGTGTCCCTCATAACTTAGTTGTATCTTTTGAACCATGATCTTGGGATCTCAAGTCACTATGGTTGGGTTGCCATTATAAGGGAAATGCGTAATAAGCTTCGGTCCCATTCCGTTTGTCAAAAATTTGACACCCGATCTCTAGCTAAACCTTTTTTTATAAGCGGATCCACAAAAGTCTCCTTCGACTTTATATAATCGAGGAATCAAACCATTAGAGATCAATTGATTAATGGTATTGTGTCTACGATATATATGTCAAGACTTACCATTATTAATACAACTATGTGCGCGTCTTATAGCCAACATACTACCACAATGTATGCCAATAAGAGGAATTGGCTTTGGCCAACAAGGAATATCCTCTAAGAAATTCCGAAGCCACTCGCTTCTTCACCAACTTTATCCAATGCAATAAACTCAGATTCCATAGTAAATCGAGTTATGCATGTTTGTTTTGAGGATTTCCACGACACTGCACCACCACTAATAGTGAATACATATCCACTAGTGGATTTTGAATCTTTACAGTTAGATATCCAGGTTTGCATCACGGTATCCTTCCAATACTTTTGCAAAAAATCTTGTATACTAGTATTCCGAGGTTCATTTTAAACTTCAAATACCTTAACATCCAAATCAAGGGCTATGGATTGAACTTGAACCTTATTTCTCGTTGTCTTTACTATGAAATATCTCCTCAATAAATACGACATTCCTTTAATCAATGATCACATTTTAATGTACATCGGGAATGTCGACATGTGCACCGTAAACCGATAGACACTACTATTATTTTACATATCCGAAGAATATGCAATCTTTTGTTTCGTGCCCTTATCTTGACTTGCATTGGGGTAAGGTATTTAAACATTTGCCAAGCACCCCCACACTTCCAGGAACTTTAGGTAGGCTTGTAGCCTTCCCACTATTCCGTTGAAAATAACCATTGTTGAGAGAATTGTCTCTCTCATAGTTCGGATAAATCCGAACAAATCAACATGACACTCATTATTTCATTCAAAGTGTTCGTGCGTTTAAGCCACACCACCACTTGATTGAGGTGTGTATCGTGCAATGGTTTAATGAATGATGTTGGTACGTACCGAACAAAATTCATTAAACCAATTATAATGTCCACCTCAATCACTACAAATTGTCTTAATTCGTTTCCCATATTGATTCTCAACTTCAAATGTCTCGTCTTTCGCTTCTCGCACAGATAAACATAACAAGATTAGACTATTAGTGCTATCGTCAAAGTAATAGTAAATAACTTTTTTATTATCTAATTTTGTACAATTTTAATTCACAATCATCACCGCGAACCAAATCCAATGGTTCTGTGTCACTTTCTACCGTTAGATACGGCATGCCCTCAATAGACAATTCTTTTATAACTACCACAGAGCCACCATGGATTAGTGCCTCTTTTGCGCTTAAACTTCTGAGTGCTCAGTTAGTATGAACCACAAAGCATGCATCGGCGAAATATACTTTAAACAAGATTTGTATCAAACAATGTTTCTAGTGGATGCAATAATATACTCTAAACAAAATGGGATCGCAAGAAATTTCCCACTAGCTATTTGGTCACCAAAATACAAAGGACAGTATATTTTATATATTCATTTGCCCAATACATGTAGTATATTTATATACTATTGAGTAAACACATCCAACTCCAAACATGGATCCCACTTTTGAGACATATCTATTTTTTGGCAAACAAAGCAGAATACAACAAATCTCAGCAAATTATAATCATGACACTGAAGCAAAGTCAATATTTTCCAATCGTTGCAACCCAAATAGACATGTACAGTAGAACCTCGATAAATGAATACCATCAAGATCAAAAAAAAAAAATCGTTTAGCGAGTTTATTTATTTATCGATAAATGAATATATTATTCATTTATTGATAAATAAATATTTATTCATTTAGACAATATTTTTACATTTATTTTCTTATGATTAGTATTTCTACCTTTAATGTAAAAATGTATTTAGACATGTGATGGACGTCGAACATCTTTTGAACTAGGGCTGAGCTTGGGTTGGGTTGGGTCAACTTGGGTTGGGTTTTTACATAGTATAAGTGGGGTTGGTTCAAGAAAAAACTAACCCAAACCAAACCAAATGACTATAAAACCCAATGGGTTGGTTTCGGGTTGGTTTGGGTTTGGTTTCAGGTTTTCATCAATAAAACATGCATCTATAATAAAACTTTTATGCTATAAAATCCACACACATGTATATATCAAAATTCGAGTTTCATACCATATGTTCATAACAATAATCGTTAAAAGAAACACTTTTTTAGGAGACAAAACATTAAAAATTGATTATTAAGAATCCAACAACATATAGAGATAATAATTGAAAACCAATTGTCATAAATAAAAAAAACATACACAGATTCTTTTTTTCCGAAAAATGTCAAAGAATCGTAGATGGAAACAAAAAATGAAGCGATAGCAACATATGATAACATCATTTTACTTTGGACGGAATACATATATATATATATATATATATATATATATATATATATATATATATATATTCGGGTTGGGTTGGGTCAACCCGAAAAAAAAAAAAAAAACCAAACCAACCCAAAATATTTTTGGTTCGGGTCAAAACCCAACCCAAAAAATTTGGGTTTCAATTGGTTTGGGTTTTTGGGTTGGTTCGGGTTGGGTTTTTGGTTGGATTGGGAGGTTCATTGGGTTTTCTGCTCAATCCTATTTTGAACTATCCTAACGAGAATGATGCGGTTATGGAATCGCCCGAAGAAATTATTGAGTCCGTACTAAATGATGAAAATGATCCTGAACCAGATGATAGTCGCGTCATACCAAGTGTGTCATCAAAAGAAGCACTTCGTAGTAGTAGTCACCATACAAAATTACTTGCTACAACACGAGCAAAACGTTCCGTGTTGTGCATGCATTGCAAAAAATTAAGGATGTGATGCGTTTTTGTGGTAGGCAAAAAAACAAACAACTTTAAATGCATTTTTGGAGAAGAAATGAATTATCTATATCTATCTATCTATACTCATAATAAAAGTACGATGAGGTATTTCCTCCAAAAATTGTTTCATACCCTCGATGTTTCCCCCAAAAAATGATATTGATTGATTTGGTACGCAAGAAATGTTTCCTACCCTCGGAAATTTATTTATTAATTTATTATATATATATATATTATATTATTTATTTATTAATTTATTATATATATATTATTCCATGGGGAAACTTAAAAAGGTATGGAGAGCTTTCAAAGATTTAACCCCATGTGTTCGCTGCTGTTTCTGTGGCCACACTACTGACTCGAGCTTACACGAGGTAGTGGCTGGCCGAAAGGTTAAATGGCCTGATCCAGGCTGAGCTTCAAATGTGTCGAGCTAACGACAATAACCAAAAGCGCCACTAGGAGGCATCCTAGATATCCCTTATTATATTAGAACTCTCTATTATGTTATTTCTTTTCTTTGATTTATTTGTTTTGTTTAAGTCTAACTAGGGTAATTGTGGATTTTGCCTTGTCGGTTGATTCGATTTCACCTTATCCTTCTCTTTATCTCTATTTTGCCATGTTATATTCCCCCTTTGTCCCCCGAGATCTTGTCTTGTTTTCAAGTGTGCGGGATATTTGTGATAGCAATTGCGAGCTTTTAGATGAAGCCGCTTCCCGGTGGATGGTCCACAAGCTACGACGTCTTCGAGCATTTCGGATTGGACGTACGCCACTTCCGGTGTTGCCCTCTTTAGAACTACAATCGCTAAGTTCTCTTTTCTTTTATTTTGCACACCATGAGGACATGTTGTCATTTAAGTGTGGGGGAGGGGAATGGTCGCTATGTATCGACCATTTGCTTATTACATGATATTATTATTTTCTATGCTAAATGAGCTGAATTCTTGAAATTTTTGTTTTGTCTCGAGTGAGCAATGCATGTTTTTGTTCGGTTTGTTATATTCATCGATGCTTTATGTCATATGTTTGATAAGTTAGTTGTTTCACCGATCTATTTTTCACGAGCCATAGTGAATGATGAGCTATTTTTATAAAGTTATACCCCGTTTTGGATTAGTAGATTTTTGATTTTCTTATAAGTCATATGCTTAGTGCTACGTATATATCTTGAGATTTATGATAGTTTGTATTTAGTTCCGAAGTATGATATACCGTGAATATCTAGAAGTTTGAATGTGATAAGTAACACGTAGCTATTGTCAAATTGAAAAAGTTGAATTAAATGAATTATTGGTGTGTCGGAAGCTAGTCGATGATTTGAGTGAGGTAGGGTATACCACGTATGTCCTATATCACTATGATGACTAAAAGCTCACGACGCTTAGAAAAAGCCGCCTTATGATTGGAGTAAGGTAGGGTATTATCTCGAAATGTCCTATTCTCGCTATGAGGGCAATAGCTTCTTCTAATGTGTGTTTAAAGTGAAATAGTTAAATCAACTAAAGAATCGGTACGAAATTGAATATAAGGCTTAGTTTTCGTTAATCTTATCCCCGGTATAAACCGATGGATATGTTGTAGGGATTGTCCTCTCGAGTATTTCGTAAAGGCCCTAGTTAAGGGTGAAATTTATGATTTATATGACGTTATTCCCATAACAATATCCTTGGTATTTTAGTACTTTTTATAGAAAAGTGTTGGTTTTATCGAATTATTGAGTAAACGAGTTTTAAATGTGTTTAAATGCAAAATCGAGATATTTACGTGATTTTATCGGTGTTTTATGTTCATTCGTATGATGTTACATTTTGCATGTTTCTATCATGTTGGTAGATACGTTTTCATGATGAGTAAGGAGCTTAAACGATGATCACATGAAGATGGAAGAGTTGGAAGATGTTTAAGTGAAGAATCATTGAAGAAACCGGAACCAGGCACTTCATGGGGATTTTGTCCACACTTGTAGGCACTTTCAGGGAAAGTTGTCTTGATGAAAGTTGTAGAGGTTTGAAATAGCTTTCCAACGCATGTTGAATCACCTCATTTGGAGCCCTAGAAGTGAAGTTATGAGCAAAATACTGGAGCTGAGTAGTGGACGGGCGTCCATAAAAGTGAACTCGGCGTCCGTAATCGTATTTTACATTCGCAGAGAGTTCGTACGCGTTCGAACGAGCGTTCATTCTCCGTTCATAGAGGCTGGACGAGCGTCCAAGATAGTGGACGGGCGTCCACGGCACCGACTCAGCGAAACCGACCTAAAAATCTATAAATAGGCGCGTTTCACCAAACCCTAAACACACAATTCGATCCCTAAACCCTGTGGAGCAAATTTTGGCTGCGTTTTTACTCCTTTATTTTCCAGCTTTTTTATGCAATAAAACATCTAGATTAGATAGTTAGATTTATGTTCTTTATTCCATCAATTCGAGTTTGCATAAGGATGCTGTGAGGCTAAATCCTCCTTGAACAAGCGTTGTGAAGCCGTCCGTTTCAACAGCTTGATCTCTAGTTCGTGATTATTTTGTGAGTATCTATTAAAGTTGTTACTTTTATCATGTTTTTATATGTTGATTGCATGCTATATCGAAAGATCCGTGCTTTTGTTTATTGTTTGCTTGATGAAAGTCATGTTAACCTTAGAACACCATGATAAAAGTTTAGACTCGTAATCTAATCACAACGAAAGTTATTAGATTGAATCTCTAGATTAGAAATTGAAAGATTTCACGCCTAGGTTAGAAAGACGTAATCTTTAACATCGAAAGATAAAAGATTAGGAAACGAACTTGTCTACGAGAGTAGGAGTTTATGCCTTCGATTAGGTGAATCACGACTTGAGTAGAGATCACGAATTAATCCGAATTAGAATTGAATGTTGATAGGATAGGTGGATCAATTGCTTGTTCGTTCGTTATAATTGATTTTAATCCTTTAAACTTGAATTGCTTAGCTTTAGTTTTACTTTTCCCGCACTTTAGTTTAGTTTATTTATCGCTTTCAATCTTTCCTAGCATTGGATTAATCTCCTCTCGTCTAGTTACTTTTTCTCGCATATTTGTTTAGGTTAGATCCGTGACATAGTTAGTTTAAAACAAAAGCTAGGATTCACATTCGTCTAGTTCCCCGTAAGATCGACCCGGCATAGCCTCTACACTACGATCCTTATACTTGAGGTTAACCGGTTTATAAATATTATTACTTGTTTATTCGCATTAGATAAATCCGGGACAAGTTTTTGGCGCCGTTGCCGGGAACCGGACGGTTGCCTAGTTTTTGTTTTTGTTTTTAGTTTGTTTTCAATTCTTGTTTTTAGGTTAGATCTTTTCGCTTTTTTTTGTAGTTAGTAGTTTAGTCGTTTTAGTGCGTTTTTCCGTCGTGTTTCGTCGTAGTTAGTATAAATTTTAGCTTCTTAGTTTGATACTCGTTTTCTCGTTTTCATACTCGTTTTGCGTTCTTTCGTCTCTCGTATTGATCCGGACGGACGTCCCGCATCACCGAACGCTCGTCCAAATCAAGTCTCGCTCTATTCTCGTTATCTATTCGCTCTCCCGAACGAGCGTCCGCTAGTCCGAACGCCCGTCCAGCTTCTTCCTTCCAGAAGACGCCCGTCCAAGCGACCGGACGCCCGTCCGTCCCGTCTCGCCATCGCTTTTATTTTTATTTCAATTAGGTTTTCTCGTTTTTTTCGTAGGTAAGTGTCGTAGGTAGGTTTCTTAGGTTGAATCATCCGACTCCACGCCTTTCACGATCAAATTTTAGGGAAAAAGGGTCCGTTTTAGCACTTGATAGTATTTTGGCCATAACTTTCGGCTCGAGTGTCGGATTGGCGCGCAGGACCCCAATTCGGAAAGCTCGTTCCGACGCCGACGACGTGGCAGACGGCCGGAGGCCGTCCGACACCGTTTTCGAGGTCAAAATCCACTGTTTTCCCTTCCATTTTGGGCTCAGAAGATTTCAACACGTTTTTAGTGTTTCCTGTTTTTCTCGTTTTTAAATTTTTCGTAGTTAAGTTTCGTAGTTTTTGATTTCTCTAGGTTTAGTTATCCTTTCCCTCTCGTCCGATCCGTCCTTTCGTCATTTTCTATCCTTTCTTGCTCAACACCTTCGCTTGGTGTTCGGTTTATGCAAACTCGTAGTCATAAGGGACCACTAATCTATTCCCCGACCCCGAGCGGACCATAGTCCGACCCAATAGGCGGAGACTTCGTTTCGACGAAGGAAACGCTCTAGATCAAAGATTTGAGCAATATCTTTCAGAGAAATCGAAAGAATAGTAATAATGGCAAATGCGGAAGATAGACGGACGTTGGCCGACTATGCCATGCCCGGTACAAATACCATCAACCCGGCTATCGTCATGCCTACCATTACCGCTCCAAACTTCGAGCTTAAACCCGGACTTATACAGATGATGCAAAGATGCATCAATTTTCCATGGTTTTCAATCTGAAAACCCCCACACTCACTTACACACATTCTTGCAAATATGCGGTACTACCCGTATCCAAGGTGTAAGTGATGATGCCATCAAGCTTAAACTATTTCCATTTTCCTTACGGGGGGAGGCACTCGAGTGGTATCACTCCCTCCCCTCTGAATCCATCACTACGTGGGCTGAGCTCGAGAGGGAATTTCTAAGTCAATACTTTCCTCCTTCAAAAACAGCCCAGTGTCTGAACGAAATCTTCACATTCCGTCAGCTGGAAAATGAGTCATTCTTTGAGGCGTGGAAAAGGTTTAAGTCTCTCCTGCGAAAGTGTCCCCATCATGGCTTGCCGAAGCAAAGGCAAGTCCATACTTTCTTCAGCGGATTGACCGAGCTCACCAAGGGCATGGTCAATAGTTCCTCTGGTGGGGCATTTCTCAAGAAAACACCTGATGAAGGATGGGCATTGTTCGAAGACATTGCCAAATATAACTATGCCCCATCCTATCAAGCTATTCAGGCACCTCCTCCTCCTCCCAAGGTCGAGGAAGTGACTATGCAAAATCTGATTGCCATGTTGCAAAAGCAAATGGCTAATTCTCGCAGACAACATCCCAAATTGTTCCTAATCCGAGTAATCGACTCTTTCGTTTCCACGTAACTCTCGTGTTCCGTATTGCGAAGCATGTCGTCGTCGACCGGCCATATGACCGGCCAATGTCAATTTTCTTCCCCTCTCGCTCGCAAGTCAATGTTGTTCATGACTATGGACAAGATAATCCAATCACATGCCAAGTGTGTGACAAAGACGGGGCACACAGCTCGCTTCGTCCCATGATTGGGCGTAATGCGGAAGTCAATGCTTTCTCTCGCCGTACAAATCGTAGATTCAATAACCAATTCTCTCGCGGCCGTATCAGCTTCCAAAACCAAGGGTTTAATCAATCCTTCGGGATTTAATCCTAATTCGAACTTCAATAGAAACCCCGGTTACAATCGAACCCAAGCTATAATTTTTCCAATCCACAACAAAGGTTCAATCGAATTGGCCCGCCAATTCTAATTCTCGCATTCCAAAGTCGCCAAGTCGCCCACTCCCTCAAAATCATCGTAACTCTCAAGGACCCTCCCAATCCAACAATTTCGAAACCAAGTTGGAGGAGCAAAGCAGACAATAAAAAATCTTGAGAGACAACAGGGCAATTGGCCGAGCAACCTAGCGTCAAGACCCCCAGGCATCCGCCCGCCTTTACCGAGAAAACCCAAAAGGCGGTCAAGTCGCTCACGCCGATTTAAGCAACAAACAATGCACCGACCTCGTGCCAATAATGCAATACGGTAAAGAGGAGGCCGTTGCGATGAATTTGAGAAGTGGTTCTCAAGTTGGTGGTCCCCCCGGCTTCCAGGGAAACCACTAGCCCCTCCCCGCCGCCGATAAGGCAGAGGGGGAAATTGAGCACCCATCTTCCCCTCGGCCGCAGAAGGCAAATCGTGGCCGATCCCCCGATAGAAGAAAGAGTTGAGATTCCTCAAGTGGCCGATCCCTTGAGGAATAAAGAATCAATTGGAAGTCCTCGTGTGGCCGATCCCCCGAGGAGTGATGAGTTAAATGATAGTCGTGGCCGATCCCCCGACTAGCAAAAAGAATGAAAAGACGGTGAGGTGGAAAGATGTGGAAGACAAAGCAGCAGTTAGTTCGTCCTCGAAGAAAGTATTTTCCGAGGATGATTTGAAAAAGCTTCCATTTCCACCGAGAAAGAGCAACATCCCATTGCATGAAGATAAGAAGTATGAAAAGGTGCTTAATTTGTTGAAAAATACTCGTGTAAATCTTCCATTATCCGAGGTCTTGGTCGAGATGCCTAAGTATACGAAGTTCATCAAGGATGTTGTATCTTCCAAGAAGAAGTTAGCAGGAATGGATCAAGCAATTGGTAAGGAGTGTTCTATGGTCAATTATCAAGACTTACCAACCAAGAGAAGCGACCCGGGCAAATTTGTGCTCACATTGCGTATGGGAGGCCTAGTCTTCCCGAATTCCTTACGTGACCTCGGGTGCATCCATCGCCTTGATGCCATTGTCCGTTTGCAATCGCCTTGGTTTGCGTAATCTTCTAGAACCCACTACCATGAACTTGCGCTCGCCGATAGATCTTCAAAGAAAGCCTCGTGGATCCTAAAGGACGTATTGGTTCAAGTGGGTAGGTTTACCTTTCCCGTTGACCGGTATGTCTTAGATGGAGAAAAATGAAAATGTCCCTCCGATTCTTGGAAGACCTTTCCTATCTACAACTAGAGCCCTCATCGATTGTGATGGTGGGAAAGTAACTATCCGAGTTGGTGACCAAGAGGTGAGCTATAGCGTTTCTAAATCTATTCAAGTACCATCCGGTTCTCCAACCGGCCGTTCCATCGAGGAGACGTCCGATGACTTCAATGACTTCATGGATAAGCAAGTCTTGGCCGTAGAAGCGTAATATGAGCGATTGATTGATAATCCGAATAATCATGGTGTGGTCAATCTAGACCAAGCTAGCAAATACCGATTTTGAGGATGAGCTAAGAGAAGAAGCCTTGCGTAGGACCACTAAGTAAGCTCGCCGATGTTGAGTTGAAGAGTGGTGATCTTAAATCAAGTCTAGAGGAACCCCCGTAGACTTGGTTCTCAAGCCGTTGCCTAAACATCTTAAGTATGTGTTTTTAAGAGAAGGTGACAAGCTTCCTTTGATCATCTCTCGCCAAGCTATCTCGTATGTAGAGCTTAAATTGTTAAACGTCTTGCGCAAAAATGAAAAAGCCTTTGGATGGCAGGGGGAGATATCCGAGGGATATCTCCCAACATCCGTATGCACAAGATCAAGACCGAGGAGGGTGCAAAACGAGTTAGACAAATTTCGCAGAAGGCTCAACCCTCACATGCAAGAAGTAGTCAAGAAGGAAATCATTAAGCTTCTAGATACGGGTATCATATACGCCATTGCCGATAGTGAGTGGGTGTCCCCGACTCGTGGTCCCCAAGAAAGGTGGAATTACTATTGAAAAGAATGAGAAGGGCGAAGAGATAGCATTGAGGCTCGTTACGGGATACGTAGTATGTATCGATTATCGAAAGCTCAATGAGGTCACACCGAAAGATCATTTCCCCTTCCATTCATTGATCAAATGCTTGAGCGTCTAGCAGGCACGCATTCTACGCTTCCTGGATGGATATTCGTGATACTTCCGTATACCCATCGATCCCGTTGACCAAGAGAAGACCACTTTCACTTGCCCTTATGGTACATTCGCCTATAGGCGGATGCCATTTGGTCTATGCAATGCCCCCGCTACCTTTCGTAGGTGTATGATGGCAATCTTTGACGGGCTAGTTGAAAAGTGCATGGAGATTTTTATGGATGATTTCTCGCCTTTGGTCAATCCTTCGATGATCGCCTCGATAATCTTGATCGTGTGTTATCCGATGTGTGGAAAAGAACTTAGTACTTAATTGGGAAAAATGCCATTTCATGGTAGATGAAGGAATAGTTCTTGGCCACAAGATCTCACCCAAAGGTATAGAAGTAGATAGGGCCAAGGTTGAAGCTATTGAGAAGATGAGTTATCCTAAGAATGTTCGGGAAGTCCGAGGTTTTCTCGGACATGTCGGCTTCTATAGGAGGTTCATCCAGACTTTTCAAAGATTGCCAAGCCCCCGTCTACTTTACTCAAAGAAGACGTTACTTTTGATTTTGATGAGAATTGCAAGCGCGCGTTTGAGGAGCTTAAGAGTAGATCGATCTCTCGCTCCAATTCTTATATCGCCGACCGGAACCTACCCTTTGAGCTTATGTGTGATGCATCCAACTATGCCGTTGGTGCGCCTTAGGGCAAAAGCTTAATGGAAAGTTCCACCTATCTATTATGCCACCACACACCGAATCCTTCTCAAGTTAACTACACGACAACCGAAAAGGAACTATTAGCCGTAGTCTTTGCTATGGATAAGTTTCGTAGTTACTTGCCGGGTGCTCAAGTGATTGTGTGGACCGACCACGCCGCTTTGCGATATCTCATGACCAAAAAGGAAGCTAAACCGCGCCATACGCGTTGGATACCGACCCTCCAAGAGTTTGACGTTCAAATCAAAGATAAGAAGGGTAGTGAGAACGTAGTGGCGGATCATGTTTCTAGGGTGTTAAGTGAGGAAAAGGATGAACCGATGATATAGATCTTTACTTTCCTCTAGAGAACATTATGTTGATAGACGGTTGTCCTCCCGATGTTCCATGGTATTCCTCCATTGTAAACTACCTTCATGCCCGTTATCTCGATCCCGAAATGTCTTATCAAGAGAAGAAGAAGTTCTTCTCTCGATATGAAATATTTCGTTTGGGATGAACCTTATCTTTTCAAGATCCGTAAAGATGGTTTGCTTAGAGATGTGTTCCCGAATCCGAGCAACGCGATATAATCGAGCAATGCCATAGTGGACCCACAGTGGGTCACTTTGGTCCTTGGAAAACAGCTTGCGAAGATCTTTCAATCCGGTTTTTATTGGCCAACGATCTTTAAAGACACGTGCTTTCTCGTAAAGCTTGTGATCGTTGTCAAAGAACCGGAGCTTTGACAAGGCGATTTGACATGCCTTTGAAACCCATCCTTGAATGCGAAGTCTTTGATGTTTGGGGCATCGATTTTACGGGACCATTCCCATCATCTTGCGGGAATAAATACATCTTAGTCTCGCGTTGACTATGTTTCGAAATGGGTGGAGGCAATAGCCACTCCTCACAATGATCATAAAACGGTCATGAAATTTCTAAGAAGAACATCTTTGTGAGGTTTGGATGTCCACGTGCCTTGATCGCTGATGAAGGGACACACTTTTGCAACCGACCTTTGGAAAAAGTCCTCGAGAAGTATGGTGTTCGCCATAAAATCGGCACACCATATCATCCGATGACTAGTGGTCGTGTGAGCGAAGCAACCGAGTCTTAAGAAAATCCCGGAGAAGACGGTGAATAGTCATAGAAAAGACCGGAGTCCGAAGTTGGACGATGTACTTTGGGCATATAGATCGCCTATAAGACCCCTATGGGTACATCGCCATATCAAATGGTCTACGGTAAACCATGCCATCTCGCCGTCGAGTTAGAGCACAGGTGGCGTACCGGGCTACGAAGTTTCTTAACTTCGATTCCCAATCCCGTGGCAAACACCGCCCGCAAAGCAGCTGTACGAGCCGGATGAATTCGTACTCCAAGCTTACGAAAGCGCCAGATTAGTAAGGAGAAGATGAAACTCCTCCACGATGCCAAGATAAAGAAGAGAGAATTCAAGGTCGGTGAGCAAGTGTTACTCTACAATTCCAGGTTGCATTTGTTTCCTCGGCAAGTTGAGGACACGTTGGTCCGGTCCTTTCGAGATTCTCCAAATCATTCCCGGAGGTGTGCTAGAATTACGAGGTTACGGTGATCAACCGTTCCGAGTTAATGGTCGAGGTGCAAGCACTATATAGGTGAACATAAAGAAAAGCCTTTGATTGTTAAATTCCTCGAAATCCTCGGGTGTGGGACTTCCGAAGTCAACCACTTTGACGAGTTTTCACCCGATTTGTTTTCTGAGGATGACGGTTGTGTTAAATCTGAAGATGTTCTAGCAGTAGTGCCGATATGGAAGAGTTTGAGGGAGCGACAACTTAAACGTCATCCGAGGAGTCGGAGGAGAAAGAACACAACCACGGGGAAACTTGAAAAGATATGGAGAGCTTTCAAAGATTTAACCCCATGCGTTAGATGTCGTTTCGTTCGCAGCCACACTACGGACCGGAGCTTAAACGAGGTAGTGGGGCGGCGTAAAGGTTAAATGGCCCGATCCAGCCGAGCTTCGAATGTGTCGAGCTAACGACAATAACCAAAAGCGCCACTAGGAGGCATCCTAGATATCCCTTATTATATTAGAACTCTCTATTATGTTATTTCTTTTCTTTGATTTATTTGTTTTGTTTAAGTCTAACTAGGGTAATTGTGGATTTTGCCTTGTCGGTTGATTCGATTTCACCTTATCCTTCTCTTTATCTCTATTTTGCCATGTTATATTCCCCCTTTGTCCCCCGAGATCTTGTCTTGTTTTCAAGTGTGCAGGATATTTGTGATAGCAATTGCGAGCTTTTAGATGAAGCCAGTTTCCCGGTGGATGGTCCACAGTCTACTGACGTCTTCGAGCATTTCTGGATTGGACGTACGCCACTTCCAAGTGTTGCCCTCTTTAGAACTACAATCGCCTAAGTTCTCTTTTCTTTTATTTTGCACACCATGAGGACATGTTGTCATTTAAGTGTGGGGGAGGGGAATGGTCGCTATGTATCGACCATTTGCTTATTACATGATATTATTATTTTCTATGCTAAATGAGCTGAATTTTTGAAATTTTTGTTTTGTCTCGAGTGAGCAATGCATGTTTTTGTTCGGTTTGTTATATTCATCGATGCTTTATGTCATATGTTTGATAAGTTAGTTGTTTCACCTGATCTATTTTTCACGAGCCATAGTGAATGATGAGCTATTTTTATAAAGTTATACCCCGTTTTGGATTAGTAGTTTTTGATTTTCTTATAAGTCATGTGCTTAGTGCTACGTATATATCTTGGGATTTATGATAGTTTGTATTTAGTTCCGAAGTATGATATACTGTGAATATCTAGACGTTTGAATGTGATAAGTAACACGTAGCTATTGTCAAATTGAAGAAGTTGAATTAAATGAATTATTGGGTGTGTCGGAAGCTAGTCGATGATTTGAGTGAGGTAGGGTATACCACGTATGTCCTATATCACTATGATGACTAAAAGCTCACGACAGCTAGAAAAAGCCGCCTTATGATTGGAGTAAGGTAGGGTATTATCTCGAAATGTCCTATTCTCGCTACGAGGGCAATAGCTTCTTCTAATGTGTGTTTAAAGTGAAATAGTTAAATCAACTAAAGAATCGGTACGAAATTGAATATAAGGCTTAGTTTTCGTTAATCTTATCCCCAAGATAAACCGATGGATATGTTGTAGGATTGTCCTCTCGAGTATTTCGTAAAGGCCCTAGATTCATTCGATCATTCTTTTCGGGATATGTCACGTTTGTAGGGTGCATCTTATGAGTGTCATTTATTACTAGTCCACGAGGGGGTATTAGCTAGTTTTGCTTTGAGTTCCTCAAGTTTGGATTTAGTGGAAGTTTTCTATGGCTATGCACACACACGACGGTGAACTTCTAATTTATTGACCATGTGGTATATGTGTCGAGATGTCTATATTCCTTCCGAGCCTTTATCTTGTTTTGTTTTGCTCGGGACGAGCAAAGTTTAAGTGTGGGGGAGTTGTTAAGGGTGAAATTTATGATTTATATGACGTTATTCCCATAACAATATCCTTGGTATTTTAGTACTTTTTATAGAAAAGTGTTGGTTTTATCGAATTATTGAGTAAACGAGTTTTAAATGTGTTTAAATGCAAAATCGAGATATTTACGTGATTTTATCGGTGTTTTATGTTCATTCGTATGATGTTACATTTTGCATGTTTCTATCATGTTGGTAGATACGTTTTCATGATGAGTAAGGAGCTTAAACGATGATCACATGAAGATGGAAGAGTTGGAAGATGTTTAAGTGAAGAATCATTGAAGAAACCGGAACCAGGCACTTCATGGGGATTTTGTCCACACTTGTAGGCACTTTCAGGGAAAGTTGTCTTGATGAAAGTTGTAGAGGTTTGAAATAGCTTTCCAACGCATGTTGAATCACCTCATTTGGAGCCCTAGAAGTGAAGTTATGAGCAAAATACTGGAGCTGAGTAGTGGACGGGCGTCCATAAAAGTGAACTCGGCGTCCGTAATCGTATTTTACATTCGCAGAGTTCGTACGCGTTCGAACGAGCGTTCATTCTCCGTTCATAGAGGCTGGACGAGCGTCCAAGATAGTGGACGGGCGTCCACGGCACCGACTCAGCGAAACCGACCTAAAAATCTATAAATAGGCGCGTTTCACCAAACCCTAAACACACAATTCGATCCCTAAACCCTGTGGAGCAAATTTTGGCTGCGTTTTTACTCCTTTATTTTCCAGCTTTTTTATGCAATAAAACATCTAGATTAGATAGTTAGATTTATGTTCTTTATTCCATCAATTCGAGTTTGCATAAGGATGCTGTGAGGCTAAATCCTCCTTGAACAAGCGTTGTGAAGCCGTCCGTTTCAACAAGCTTGATCTCTAGTTCGTGATTATTTTGTGAGTATCTATTAAAGTTGTTACTTTTATCATGTTTTTATATGTTGATTGCATGCTATATCGAAAGATCCGTGCTTTTGTTTATTGTTTGCTTGATGAAAGTCATGTTAACCTTAGAACACCATGATAAAAGTTTAGACTCGTAATCTAATCACAACGAAAGTTATTAGATTGAATCTCTAGATTAGAAATTGAAAGATTTCACGCCTAGGTTAGAAAGACGTAATCTTTAACATCGAAAGATAAAAGATTAGGAAACGAACTTGTCTACGAGAGTAGGAGTTTATGCCTTCGATTAGGTGAATCACGACTTGAGTAGAGATCACGAATTAATCCGAATTAGAATTGAATGTTGATAGGATAGGTGGATCAATTGCTTGTTCGTTCGTTATAATTGATTTTAATCCTTTAAACTTGAATTGCTTAGCTTTAGTTTTACTTTTCCCGCACTTTAGTTTAGTTTATTTATCGCTTTCAATCTTTCCTAGCATTGGATTAATCTCCTCTCGTCTAGTTACTTTTTCTCGCATATTTGTTTAGGTTAGATCCGTGACATAGTTAGTTTAAAACAAAAGCTAGGATTCACATTCGTCTAGTTCCCCGTAAGATCGACCCGGCATAGCCTCTACACTACGATCCTTATACTTGAGGTTAACCGGTTTATAAATATTATTACTTGTTTATTCGCATTAGATAAATCCGGGCACAAGCCGTAATTGTTGGGAAAATTATCAATCTAGCATGTTGTTTAACATGAAAGTCAAACAAAAAACGAAAACAAAAAATGGGACATAAAACTTATTGACTGAGGCGAGTGTAGCACTCTGTCCTTAAGACTTTTTGCCCCGATTATGTGCACACGGTATTGGCAATCGTCTCCCAAGATACAACAGTCATTCCTTCTTTGGATTGTTGCACTTCAATGAAAAGAAGACGGTGAACAGATCATGTTCTGTAAATCTCTTCTTCTTTGACTCAAAAATATATGTTAAGTATTTTGCATGAGATTTAATACAACTGGCCAGAATTCTTGTCTAAGAAAATTTCACATGAAAAATATACATCTTTTTTCATTGTAATGTTGGGATTATATAGGATAAAGGTGTCCGATCATTCAAAAGTTGCAACCTTTAACCGAAAGGATACAATATCTTACGGGGTTGTAACCTTTCAACGAACCGTTGCGAACCTCCATTAATTTTAATTCAAATATCTCCAACAATCCCCCACATGAATGAAAATTAATGTAAGTGCAATGCAGACTCTGAAGAGATTACAATCGGAAATCTGTTGCATCGGGCGAGGTGGTTTGCTGCCTTGAACCTTCCATACTAAAGTACCATCGGACATACTCGGCTAAGCAGTGAACTAGGTCTTGAACTGCTCAGGCTTTGGTGTATGCCTAGACAATGATACCTACACAACCGATCTCCTAACATTCTTGAGGTTCTCATGGTTGTGTCCGTTTTGGCCCTGGACAACCTTGGTTTCAGAAAGTGTTTTAGAGAATTCAGCCTAAAAATTCTCACAGAAGCGGCCCCACTTCCACTTACATAGGTGACATCCTATAAAGAGTACTCTGCAATACCCCACTTGGCTTTACCAAGATATAGGGTTCATTAAAAGCTTTATGCTTAACCTGAACCTTTCAGCAGACAACACTTTTGTTTAAATAGAATGGGTAAGTGCTAAGTGTCCCTCATAACTTAGTTGTATCTTTTGAACCATGATCTTGGGATCTCAAGTCACTATGGTTGGGTTGCCATTATAAGGGAAATGCGTAATAAGCTTCAGTCCCATTCCGTTTGTAAAAAATTTGACACCCGATTCTAGCTAAACTTTTTTTTATAAGCGGATCCACAAGAGTCTCCTTCAACTTTATATAATCGAGGAATCAAACCATTAGAGATCAATTGATTAATGGTATTGTGTCTACGATATATATGTCAAGACTTACCATTATTAATACAACTTTGTGCGCGTCTTATAGCCAACATACTACCACAATGTATGCCAATAAGAGGAATTGGCTTTGGCCAACAAGGAATATCCTCTAAGAAATTCTGAAGCCACTCTGCTTCTTCACCAACTTTATCCAATGCAATAAACTCAGATTCCATAGTAAATCGAGTTATGCATGTTTGTTTTGAGGATTTCCACGACACTGCACCACCACTAATAGTGAATACATATCCACTAGTGGATTTTGAATCTTTACAGTTAGATATCCAGTTTGCATCACAGTATCCTTCCAATACTGCTAGATATCTTGTATACTAGTATTCCGAGGTTCATTTTAAACTTCAAATACCTTAACATCCAGTCAAGGGTAGGGATGGCAATGGGTACGGGTGGGTGCGGGTTTTGCTATATCCATACCCTACCCATCAAATTTTTTTTCTACCCATACCCTATCCATTACCCATGCGGGTAGAAAATCTTTTACCCATGCCCTACCCACATGGATATCCACGGGTCAATGGATATCCATGGATATATGGTTCAGTTACGATTGAACTTCAAAAAATCATATAATAATATTTTTTTAACTAATAACGATTGACGTAAAACTCAACATCAAGTCTTAAAATATGTGTTGAATCCTTAGAACGTGATATTTGAAGGTGTTTGTCCATTGTCCCTATGTATCTAAATATGTTGAATTCTTAGAAAAAATGACGTGTAAATCCTACAAACTATTTTTTAGGGGTACAAAGTATTAAATGAAAGAAATTCATGGCAAAAATCACTTAGACTCTCAAAATATCATACATGTGACAAAATTTGCTTATCTTCACACAAAAACATAAATAGATTTTTTTTAGTTCCTTAACAAAAATAAGTTTCTTACGAGTTTCAAGATCGTATTTTTGAAATATATTAGATTACACACATGGACGGACCTATAGCCAATCGGGTGGGGGCAGTGCCCCCACTGAGATCCGGAAATTTGATTAAACACTACTAATGTCCCCACTAGATTTTCGAATTTGCACCGATGCCCTCACTGAGAACTTTTCATGGGTTTGCCACTGGTTATATATACACTGAATTAATTAAAAAACTAAAAGATTAAAAAAAATCTCACCTATCAACCTTGATTTTGGCGGCATTAGTTGTGAAAAAAAAATACTACTATATATTGTAACAGTATTGACACATGTTTTGGTTTGCCAATTGATGTTAATGATAGAATATATTATATTAAAAAAAATACATTCATAAAAATATAAAAGCAAAAGATTAAATTAAAAAAAAAACCCACATTTTAACCATGATTTTGACAGCATGACTAAATCGATTGGGAGAAAAAAAACAAGACTTTCGACATCGACAATTGATATATAAGGAGAATAATAGTGTATCTAAATGACATTTAATTTTTTTTCTTTTTCTCTTTTGTCATTTGTTTAGTTGTTTTTTTTATATTTTTTAACAGAAGTAGTCATTATATATATATTTATCGTGGGTCGGGTGGGTATTATGACGGGTAGACATCACATATCCATACCCTACCCTACCCGCAGCGGATTTTGAAAAATTAAACCCATACCCTCCCCTACCCTAAAAAATCAATCAATCTTGTAAAACCAATCAATTTCACCAATGATATAATACCCAGGGTCTTGCCTTTCCTCCACAACCTTGTAAAAGATTATGGTATTTGCTCTGCAAACTTCAAAATTTGTTGCTTTTTTTTGTGAATTCAGTTATGTAAATGAAGAAACTTTTACAGGTAAAAACTCATACACCTGCATTGGGCCTGAGCCAGCAATACTCATATTGGAACCTGATGAAATCAGGGAGATTTTAGCGAAAAACTATGTTTATCAGAAGACAAAAGATCCATTTTCAGGGCTCCTAGCAGAAGGATTGTTTAGCTATGATAAAGATAAATGGACAAAGCACAGAAGACTTATTAATCCTGCTTTCAATCTTGAAAAATTGAAGGTAATTTCTCCGTTTAGTTTTAGTGCCGAATCCGATATTCCTTCTTTCTCTCAAGATGGTTTCTACTATTTGTTTATGGTCGTTTTCACTAAAAATCTCCTTTTTTTATATTTGTTATCATAAATATATATAGCCGATGCTTGCCAAACATTCGATTTGAGTTGTTCTGAGATGTTGAGCAAATGGGATATGATTGCCTCAGAAAAAGGAGGATTCTTTGAATTGGATGTCTGGCCTTACATTCTGAATTTTACTAGTGACGCGATTTCTCGGACAGCATTTGGTAGTAACTATGAAGAAGGGAAAAAGATATTTGAACTGCAGAAAGAATTGCTTCAGCATATCCTGCAGTGTTGGAACACACCCTACATTCCGGGAATGACGTAAAGTTACCGTCTTTATTCGTTTTTTAATACGGGTCTCATTGTCTCAACATAGTTTGAGAAACTTGCTGACTAATAGATACACATGTAGGTATTTACCAACCAAAGGGAACCGAAGAACGAAGGCAATAGTTAAGGAAGTTCAGACATCGATCGAGAATTGTGAACGTAAGATTGAATGCAATTCAAGCGGGGGAATGTGATGATAATGATTTGTTGGGGATATTGTTGAAATCCAACTTGAAGGAAATACGCGAACAAGGCAACGACGAAAAGTCGTGAATGAGTTTTAAAGAGGTGATTGAGGAGTGCAAACTCTTCTATTTGGCTGGACAAGAGACAACTGCTACCCTTCTTGTCTGGACATTGATCCTATTGGGCAAGCATTTAGACTGGCAAGCCTGTGCTAGAGACGAGGTTCGCAAGATTTTCCCTGACAACAAAAAACCCGATTTTGAGGGATTAAATCATCTCAAACTGGTTAGTATTTCACAAGGTGTTACATCTATCATATTCATATTATCGTTATCCTAACTTGATGTCTTGTTTTTGAAAAGATGACGATGATATTTAACGAGGTTCTAAGGCTATATCCACCGGCAGTATGGCTAGAGCGAAAGATTTACGAAGTTACAACCCCTGGGAATCGAACACTGCCTGCCGGGATTCAACTTTTCTTGCCAGCAATAATGTTGCATCATGATGAAAGTATATGGGGAGATGATGCAAAAGAGTTCAGGCCAGAGAGATTTAGTGAAGGAGTGGTGAAGGTAACAAAAGGGCAACATGTTTATTTCCCATTTAGTTCGGACCCTCGATTTTGTATCGGAGAAAATTTTGCTATGTTAGAAGCAAAGATGGCTCTGTCTTTGATCTTACAGAGGTTCTCTTTTGAGCTTTCCCCATTGTACACACATGCTCCTTTTACTATTGTGACTCGCAACCTCAACATGGCGCTCACTTGGTCTTGCACAAGCCGTAATTGTCGGGAAAATTATCAATCTAGCATGTTGTTTAACATGAAATTCAAACAAAAAACGAAAACAAAAAATGGGGCGTAAAAACTTATTGACCGAGGCGAGTGTAGCACTCGTCCTTAAGATGTTTTTGCTCCGATTATGTGCACACGGTATTGGCAATAGTCTCCCAAGATACAACAGTCATTCCTTCTTCGGATTGTTGCACTTCAATGTGAAGAAGACAGCGAACCGATCATGTTCTGTAAATCTCTTCTTCTTTGACTCAAAAATATATGCATAGTATTTTGTATGAGATTTAATGCAACTAGCCAGAATTATTGTCTAAGAAAATTTCACATGAAAAAACTGCATCTTTTTTTCATTGTAATGTTGGGATTATATAGGAGTAATGTGTCCGATCATTCAAAAGTTGCAACCTTTAACCGAAAGGATACAACATCTTACGGGGTTGTAACCTTTCACTGAACCGTTGCGACCATCCATTAATTTTATAATTAATTTTAATTCAAATATCTCCAACAATCCCCACATTAATGAAAATTAATGCAAGTGCAATGCAGACTCGAAGAGATTACGGACGGAAATCTCGTTGCATCGGGCAAGGTGGTTTGCGCCTTGAACCTTCCGTAGTAGAGTACCATCGGACATACTCGGCTAAACAAAGTGAACTAGGTCTTGAATCGCTTAGGCTTTGGTGTATGCCTAGACAATGATACCTACACAACGGATCTCCTAACATTCTCGAGGTTCTCATGGTTGTGTCCGTTTTGGCCCCGGACAACCTTGGTTTCGAGAAAGTGTTTTAGAGAATTCACCTCAAATTCTCACGAAAGCGGCCCCACTTCCACTTACATAGGTGACCTCCTATAAAGAGTACTCTACAATACCCCCACTTGGCTTTACCAAGATATAGGGTTCATTAAAAGCTTTATGCTTAACCCGAACCTTTCAAAGATACAACACTTTTGTTTTAATAGAATGGGTAAGTGCTAAGTGTCCCTCATAACTTAGTTGTCCCTTTTGAACCATGATCTTGGGACCTCCAAATCACTATGGTTGGGTTGCCATTATAAGGGAACATGTGTAATAGGCTTCAGTCACATTCCGTTTGTCAAAAATTTGACACCCGATCTCTAGCTAAACCTTTTTTTATAAGCGGATCCGCAAAAGTCTCCTTCGACTTTATATAATCGAGGAAATCAAACCATTAGAGATCAATTGATTAATGGTATTGTGTCTATGATATATATGTCAAGACTTACCATTATTAATACAACTATGTGTGCGTCTTATAGCCAACATACTACCACAATGTATGCCATTAAGAGGAATTGGCTTTGGCCAACAAGGAATAGCCTCTAAGAAATTCCGAAGCCACTCTGCTTCTTCACCAGCTTTATCCAATGCAATAAACTCATATTCCATAGTAGATCGAGTTATGCATGTTTGTTTTGAGGATTTCCACGACACTACACCACCACCAATAGTAAATACATATCCACTAGTGGATTTTGAATCTTTACAGTTAGATATCCAGTTTGCATCACAGTATCCTTCCAATACTGCTAGATATCTTGTATACTGTATTCCGAGGTTCATTTTAAACTTCAAATACCTTAACATCCAGTCAAGGGCTATGGATTGAACTTGAACCTTATTTCTCGTTGTCTTTACTATGAAATATCTCCTCAATAAATACGACATTCCTTTAATCAATGATCACATTTTAATGTACATCGGGAATGTCTGACATGTGCACCAGAAACCGATAGACACTACTATTATTTTACATATCCGAAGAATATGCAATCTTTTGTTTCAGGCCCTTATCTTGACTTGCATTGGGGTAAGGTATTTAAACATTTGCCAAGCACCCCCACACTTCCAGGAACTTTAGGTAGGCTTGTAGCCTTCCCACTATTCCGTTGAAAATAACCATTGTTGAGAGAATTGTCTCTCTCATAGTTCTGGATAAATCCGAACAAATCAACATGACACTCGTTATTTCATTCAGTGTTCGTGCGTTTAAGCCACACCACCACTTGATTGAGGTGTGTATCGTGCAATGGTTTAATGAATGATGTTGGTACGTACCTGAACAAAATTCATTAAACCATGCATTATAATGTCCACCTCAATCACTACAAATTGTCTTAATTCGTTTCCCATATTGATTCTCAACTTCAAATGTCTCGTCTTTGCTTCTCAGCAGATAAACATAACAGTATTAGACTATTAGTGCTATCGTCAAAGTAATAGTAAATAACTTTTTTATTATCTAATTTTGTACAATTTTAATTCACAATCATCACTGTGAACCAAATCCAATGATTTTGTGTCACTTTCTACCGTTAGATACGGCATGCCCTCAATAGACAATTCTTTTATAACTACCACAGAGCCACCATGGATTAGTGCCTCTTTTGCGCTTAAACTTCTGAGTGCTCAGTTAGTATGAACCACAAAGCATGCATCGGCGAAATATACTTTAAACAAGATTTGTATCAAACAATGTTTCTAGTGGATGCAATAATATACTCTAAACAAAATGGGATCGCAAGAAATTTCCCACTAGCTATTTGGTCACCAAAATACAAAGGACAGAATATTTTATATATTCATTTGCCCAATACATGTAGTATATTTATATACTATTGAGTAAACACATCCAACTCCAAACATGGATCCCACTTTTGAGACATATCTATTTTTTGGCAAACAAAGCAGAATACAACAAATCTCAGCAAATTATAATCATGACACTGAAGCAAAGTCAATATTTTCCAATCGTTGCAACCCAAATAGATACGTATACATGGTAGAACCTCGATAAATGAATACCATCAAGATCAGAAAAAAAAAATCGTTTAGCGAGTTTATTTATTTATCGATAAATGAATATATTATTCATTTATTGATAAATAAATATTTATTCATTTAGACAATATTTTTACATTTATTTTCTTATGATTAGTATTTCTACCTTTAATGTAAAAATGTATTTAGACATGTGATGGACGTCGAACATCTTTTGAACTAGAAATTTGTGAGCTTGGGTTGGGTTGGGTCAACTTGGGTTGGGTTTTTACATAGTATAAGTGGGGTTGGTTCAAGAAAAAACTAACCCAAACCAAACCAAATGACTATAAAACCCAATGGGTTGGTTTCGGGTTGGTTTGGGTTTGGTTTCAGGTTTTCATCAATAAAACATGCATCTATAATAAAACTTTTATGCTATAAAATCCACACACATGTATATATCAAAATTCGAGTTTCATACCATATGTTCATAACAATAATCGTTAAAAGAAACACTTTTTTAGGAGACAAAACGTTAAAAATTGATTATTAAGAATCCAACAACATATAGAGATAATAATTGAAAACCAATTGTCATAAATAAAAAAAATATACACAGATTCTTTTTTCCGAAAAATGTCAAAGAATCGTAGATGGAAACAAAAAATGAAGCGATAGCAGCATATGATAACATCATTTTACTTTGGACGGAATACATACATACATACATATATATATATATATATATATATATATATATATATATATATATATATATTCGGGTTGGGTTGGGTCAACCCGAAAAAAAAAAAAAAAAAACCAAACCAACCCAAAATATTTTTGGTTCGGGTCAAAACCCAACCCAAAAAATTTGGGTTTCAATTGGTTTGGGTTTTTGGGTTGGTTCGGGTTGGGTTTTTGGTTGGATTGGGAGGTTCATTGGGTTTTCTGCTCAATCCTATTTTGAACTATCCTAACGAGAATGATGCGGTTATTGAATCGCCCGAAGAAATTATTGAGTCCGTACTAAATGATGAAAATGATCCTGAACCAGATGATAGTAGCGTCATACCAAGTGTGTCATCAAAAGAAGCATTTCAGGTAGTAGTCACCATACAAAATTACTTGCTACAACACGAGCAAAACGTTCCAGAAGTTGTGCATGCATTGCAAAAAATTAAGGATGTGATGCATTTTGGTGGTAGGAAAAAACAAACAACTTTAAATGCATTTTTGGAGAAGAAATGAATTATCTATATCTATCTATCTATACTCATAATAAAAGTACGATGAGGTGTTTCCTCCAAAAATTGTTTCCTACCCTCGGTGTTTCCCCACCTTATTTATTTATTAATTTATTATATATATTATATTGTTAATTTAATATACTTATTCTTATCCTTTAATTTATTTTTTTCCGTACTACAGTATATACATAAACAATTATCCTTATCCTTACTAAATGATATTGATTGATTTGGTACGCAAGAAATGTTTCCTACCCTCGGTGTTTTCACACCTTATTTATTTATTATATATATTATATTATTAATTTAATATACTTATTCTTATCCTTTAATTTATTTTTTTCCGTACTACAGTATATACATAAACAATTATCCTTATCCTTACTAAATGATATTGATTGATTTGGTACGCAAGATTATTTCAATATAATAATCATTATTATTTTATTCAAAAAAAAAATCATTATTACAATTACCAATTCAAAATTCTATCCTATTAATGCAACAGTAATACTCATCAACCATCGTCCATTTTTTTAACTGTCGGAAAGAACAAAAATCATACAGATTAAAAAAATGATTAATGTGTCTGAAAAAGAATGTAAAATAACATAATTACATTTCATTCATTGTGTATGAAAAAATATACCAAAATTTGGGTTATTGAAATGAAGGGTAAAGGTGAAAAATAATAATAAATGTTGCATTGAAAATGTAAATGACAAATAAATAAAAACAAAGCAAATTCTGAAAAACGACAGTTAAAAAAACAGAGGGAGTACTAAGTTACCATTACCACGCAGTATCAATATTCACGCACTATCAATATTTCTCACATCATCAATATATCATGAATCATCATCAATCAACTTTAATAATAATAATCATCGCCATTACAATTATCAGGGAGATTATTAAGCAATAACAATGCAAAGCGTAGACTTGCATGAATCTTAAAATAACCTACAAAAAGGTAAAGGCGTAAGGCATGAAAAATATCATTTTAAGATAATTTTTACCGCTCCAAAATATAGAAGATTCGGTCATCTTTTGATAGTGCAATTAGTAACATCGTTTATTTTTTCAACCGATGTCATTCAATAATATAATTAAAAAATAGCGTTAAACAATAACTTGGCAGCGGTGTCTTCCTTAGCAACTTCTGTGATAACATCATCAGACAAGCACAACATGATGGTTGAATGTGCTTTCTCCTCCAGACTGGCATAATCTGCAGAACTGGCATCCCCTCTACCAGATAAAGGAGTCCACAATCCTTGTAGCTTTAACAAGGCCCGCATCTTGATTTGCCACAGACTGAAACTGTTCCTCCCCGTAAATTTATCAATCTTCACGTTCATTGCTGACATCCTTCTAATTAAAGAACAAACCTTTGATCACAAATTCCTAGCACCGGTCACCGGTCTTGGTGAAGATCAACTCTGTTCACCTACAACTCCTGAATCTTGAACCTGACGCTCTGATACCAGTTTGTTATAAACACAAACAGAAAGCTTGCAGTTTAAGAAAGAAACAAACACAGAAGCAATGCAAACGTAAAGAATGGCGGAATTGATAAACACAGAAACAAGAAGAACACAGTGATTTAACGTGGTTTCCGGTGTTGTGCCGACTACTCCACGGATAGAAAAGGAGATATTTATTATGCACATAATTACAAGGTTTTCACAAGTGTGTGAATAACACTTTTAATGACACACATTGCATTCATTACAATTTCGGTATTTATAGACACAAGTCCCAAACCCTAACTGCCATAGATATTTGTCGGAACTACCATAAATACCTCAGATGTGGACCCCAGCTCCAGCTGTTATCCACCAGATGAAACTCAGCTCAATACTGACTTCCCAGACTTGTAATCAGCTGCCCAGATGTAGAACTCAGCCAGACCAAAAACTGACTACTGACTTCAGAAGAAACTCAGTTGCACTTCATCAAACTGACTTTCACAGAACTGAATATACTTAACCGAAACCGACCATCATCCTCGGTCTTCGCTTTCGCGGATTAGTTCCACCGAATATTCTATCGCTTAGAGGTCAAGTCATCAAAACCGACAAATCTCCACCTTGACTTGAACTCTCATTCAACGTCACCGGATTACATAATCAGATGTACTTGTATCAGATGCATTCGTCAATGCCAGGATGTACAGTACCGGACTTCTCCTCAGAATCCACTCAAGTTGATCTGCCCACAACTGAGTATCCGGATTTCAGTTTACAAGCTTTGAATATTCAGAAAGTCCAGGCACAACTGAAACTTGCTCCGCTGAACTGGTTTAGTGAACATATAAGTAGGATTTTCTTTGGTGCTGATCTTCTTCACTACAACCCTCTTCTCATTTCTCAGAAAATGATACCTCACATCAATATGCTTGGTTCTCTCATGATGAACCTGATCCTTAGCTAGACAAATTGCACTTAAACTGCCACAATAAATCTCAGCTTGATCCTGATGTAACACTAAATCACTGACTAGTCCCTTCAACCAGACACCCTCCTTGGCTGCTTCGGTAAGAGCCATATACTCAGCTTCAGTAGTTGATAAAGCCACCGTTGCCTGAAGAGTTGCTTTCCAGCTGACAACTGAAATCCCCAATGTGAAAACATAACCAGTCATAGATTTTCTACTGTCCACATCACATGTATAATCAGCATCACAGTATATTGTGATCAGTTTCTGAGTATCACCTCCATAAATGAGACCAACATCAGCTGTACCTCTAAGGTACCTGAACATTATTTTCACAGCTTTCCAGTGTTCCTTTCCAGGTTGAGCCATAAACCTGCTGACAACACTGACTGCTTGAGCCAGATTAGGCCTAGTGCACACCATGGCATACATCAGACTGCCAACTGCACTAGCATAGGGAACTCTTGACATATACTTCTTCTCCTCTGCTGACTGTGAAGCATAAACTGACAAATGAACATTTGATGCCACATGAGTATCTATTGGCTTAGCAGTTGACATGCCAAACTTTGACAAAATCTTCTGTATATAGCCCTACTGAGATAAAAACAGTTTCTTCTGATTTCTATCTCTCCAGATCTCCATCCCTAAAATTTTCTTGGCTGCACCAAAATCTTTCATTTCAAACTCAGCACTGAGAAGGTCTTTCAGATACTGAACATCAGATTTCTTCTTTGCAGCTATCAGCATGTCATCCACATATAACACAAGATAGATGTATGATCCACCTTCCAACTGACTGTTGTAAACACAGCAATCATAAGGACTTATGTTGTAACCCAACTGGATCATATAACTGTCAAACCTTTTATACCACTGTCTAGGAGCCTGCTTCAGTCCATACAAGGACTTCTTCAACTTACACACAAGATCTTCCTTACCAGGAACTTGGAAACCTTCTGGCTGAGTCATGTATATCTCTTTATCTACCTCACCAAGTAGAAAAGCTGTCTTCACATCTAACTGCTCAAGTTCTAAGTCCTAACACTCTGATTGAAGTATGTCTGACTACTGGTGAGAATATCTCATCAAAGTCCACCCCTTCTTTTCTGACTGAACCCTCTTGCAACCAAACGTGCCTTATACTTAACTCTTTCTGCCTCGGTTATCCCTTCATTCTTCTTGAAAATCCATTTGCAGGTAACAACTCTCCTATCAGCTGGATGTTTAACTAGATCCCGAGTCTGATTCTTCAGTAATGACTCTATTTCATCTCCCATGGCAGCAAGCCATTGAGATACTTCAGAACATGTCACTGCTTCCCTGTAAGTAGAAGGTTCAAAACCATCCACTTATTCTGCAACTTGAAGTGCGTATCCAACCATATCATCAAACCCATACATTCTAGGAGGTATCCCAACATTGGATCGTCTAGCTCTGCTGACAGCTATACTCTGCTGACCCACGTTCTCAGTTTGACGCTCAACTGATATTTGCTTAGC
Organism: Gentiana straminea; assembly: GCA_036785695.1. Lineage (NCBI taxonomy): Eukaryota > Viridiplantae > Streptophyta > Magnoliopsida > Gentianales > Gentianaceae > Gentiana > Gentiana straminea. Next base: position 6,182,282 of record JAVUPR010000497.1, on the reverse strand, counting down.
CGACTGGCTTGGATTCAGCTCTGGTTCAGCAACCAGATCAGATGAAAACTGACTTGGATCCAGGGGCGGATCTACGTGTTACTAAAGGGGGTCCACGGACCCCGCTAAAAATAAAAATACTCTACTTTTTACCTCTAGAAAATATGTCGGACCCCGTGAAAAAAATTATTTAGTGTGTTAAATATTTATGGACCCCGCTGAAAAAACATTCTGGCTCCGCCACTGCTTGGATCAGTTGATTGTTGCATTCCAACTGACTCTACCTGAAGCTACACCTTACTCGTCGCTTTTCTCGGTTTCAAAGACGGTTTCGGTTTCGCTATCCTCCCCACTGATGAACTGAGTATAGAATTTTCATCGAAAACTGTATCTCTGCTGAGAATAACTCTGTTTTCTGCTGATGACCAAATTCTGTACCCTTTTACTCCATCACCATACCCCACAAACACCCTTTTCTTGGCCCTTGGTTCCAGTTTCTCTTCACTGACATGATAGTAAACTGTGCTTCCAAATACCCTTAGAACTGAATAATCTGTGCCTGACCACATCTCAACAGTGGCTTTATCAACTACTGAAGCTGAGTATATGGCTCTTACTGAAGCAGCCAATGAGGATGTCTGGTTGAAGGGACTAGGAGTATATGTCTTATTACACATATTTTTATGTACTATTACACATATTGTGACTCTGCAACCTCAACATGGTGCTCATTTGGTCTTGCACAAGCTGTAAGTAATACATAAAAATATGTGTAAACATTAAATGTTATGACATGGGTATGTTTGAAAAAAATATATTAAATAATGTGTTGGTTTTGTAAATAAACACTTTTTATGAGACAAATCATTTAAAAGATGAATATTTTTTATGAGACGGATGTAGTATATGAAATGCTAAGTATTGAATTAGTCTGTCTAGCTTCCTCTCATCCTCAATAAGGCTTATGGGGCCTTGTAATGACCCGCCTCGAAATTTAAATTATTTTCAAGATCGAACCATGATGTTTACTGTTCAATGCTTATGTATTGTGTAATTCATTTTTATCGTGACGATTAATATGTATTGTCATTTCGTAATAATTTAGAATTGTAGTATCAACTTTTTATTATAGGTATCTTTTATTGCAGCCATGTTTCTTTTTGTGTTTATTAATTCCTTCTGTACTATTATGGATTTTTTTTGGGGTACAAAACGGGGCGCCAGAGACCTCCAAAACAAAAGAAACTACTCTCTAGGTAATTGTAACATCCCGACTTTTCAGAAAGGGTAAAATAGTCATGGGGCGTATTTACTATGACCTAATTAATATTTATCCTATTTATTTAATTAAAAGGATTTAGTTATTTAATTAATGGGTTTAATTAAATGGCTATAAAAGGGAATAATCCCCAAACTAATTCATTATTAGTTCACACGCATATTTCTGAAAAAAGAGAGGATGGAATGGCGCTGAAGAAGAGGCAACGCGGAGAAGAAAACGAAATAAAAGAAAGAACCGTGTGATCAATCCGTTCATCTGATCAAGGTGCCGCAGGAGAGAAAAGTGATCAGCACGATGAGACGCAACTTTGGAAAACAATATCTCTCGATTTCGTAAGTTTTCAGTTTAACCCTAGTTTTCGGTATTCGTAGAGTTCAATTCTTGAAAAATTCATATCTTTTAATCCGTAGCTCTGTTTCGCAGCTATGAGTAGTCGAAACGATCGTCTTGAAGCGTAGAATAATATAAAAATAGTTCCACAGCAGTAAACCCAGGTAATCTTTAGTTTACAGGCTTTTTAAATTTCATTTTTTCTGTAAAGAAATAGGATTTTAGGGTTTCTTGTTGATCACATAGGTTTTGGGGTTGAGGATCAACAGTTGTTGCAGCTGCTTGGTGTTTTGCAGTCAGTTTTGCAAGCAATTAAGGTAAGAGGCTCTTCCTATGCCAATTATCGTTTATAAGGTTTAGATCAAGTCTTAAGGTGTTTAGATGATAGAAAGGTGTGTCTTTTCGTTGATTAAAGGATCATAGATGTTTTGGAATGTTCAACTATGTTTATCTATGTTTTACTGTGTTTAATTTGATGTTAATTAGGTTAGAAACGATTCAGAAATCGAGTTGTGAAGATTTTAGGGTTCTGGAGAAAACCCAGGCAGACGGGCGTCTGTATTAGGCAGACGGGCGTTTGCGATCGTTGCAGCTCAAACGGGCGTTTGGGTATTCTGGACGGGCGTTTGAGGTGTGATCTTTGATTCAGGATGTAGCCATTTTTGACGGACGGGCGTTTGAGGTTAGTGAACGGGCGTTCGGTTTCGGACGGGCGTCCATAGGGTTTTAAACGGGCGTTCGGGGTTAGACGGGCGTTTAGGCTTTTCAAACGGGCGTTTGACCTGTTTTATTTGTTTTCACTGTTTTCATCGTTTCAGCTTAGTTTCAGGTTTTATGCACATGTGTTTACTGTTTTAAGCCCTTAAACATGATATATTAACATTGAATAAATATAAACAAGCCTGAATTGAACTTCTGATTCGTTCAGTTAAAACACCGAATGTACTCTTAAAGGGAGTTGAAGTTCGGATCCGTCGGAAGAGCATGATAGGCTTGTGCTTTGATGAATTAGCATTCATCAATGTCTGTGTAACTGCTAGGCTTTGTTTATGTCTAGTGGTCTAGGAAGAGAGTAGTTAATGTGAGGGAGATTAATTGAAAACACTTAGGTGGCTAGTTAATCATCCTAATAAATACGTACTTGACTAGTAAAAGATTAAACAACATGTCTCTCTTGGATAGACACCGCCTCTATATCGCGATGTATGCCTACCTCTGAAGGTGGAAGAACTCCGTAGGTCAACAAAACCCTAAGTACGGAGGGACTCCGCTGAGATGTGCGTACTATCGGAGCCTACCTATTCTAGCCTCCGTGGATATTGGTGTGATCCAATAATATGTTGCCAAGAGTGTCCTAAAAGTGGATACGCGTAGTGCCCTTGAGTGCGGTTGTAACATAGATAAGTTAAGTAGAAACGTTTAGTCAATTCATGTTGATGGACATGAAATGAACCCTAGATTGAGTCGGCCATACGTAAACAACTAAACGATTAAATATCTTTTCTTTATAAATCTTAATTGTTGTCATAGCTTCTCACTTTTACTAAGTACTTTGTACTTACCTCATTTGCATTTTCTTTTGTATGCATTGTGGGGTGAGAAGACGAACAGGTTGATCAAGTGTAGACGACGGCTTTTGAAGACTTAAAGTCTTGACGAAGCTTCTAGATTATTTTCTTTGTAAAGGTTGTATTAGACTGGTTGTATTTCTTCTCTTGGATTCGTTTTACTTCTACTTTTAAGGCATCGTATGGTATAAGTCTCTGGGTTTTTAATCGTTGTAATCTTAACTATCCATCTTCAGCATGGTTAATTTCTATTCATAGTAGCTTTTATGTTTTACCCGAGTCTTTTAGCTTCCGTTTACTTTTATTTGATACGACGACGTAGAGGCTTGCGTATAATATTAGATTTATTTAATGCTATACGCGCCGAACGTTTCTCTTCCGGATAAGGGCTCGGTATCCGGGAGCGGGGCGTTACAGTTGGTATCAGAGCGAAGCGTCCTTTCTGTTCTAGGCATCTTTTCCTCTAAGATAAGATTCCTTTAGACCTTTTAGAACTTGAGTTTGGTGGTAATCCTCGTAAGACTAAGAACCCTTAAACCGTGGTCAAGTTATCAGGACCCAGTGAGGAGTCGTCTTAGACGGAGGTTAAGTTGAGTTCTCTGTTCACATCTTTTATGTGATCACCTCAGGTTTGTTCCTTCTAGTATCCTTAGTAGAAATTCTCCTTCTTTTGAAGTTCCAAACCGTAGCTTGTCACATAGGGTTAAGTGAAACCCCTTAAATAAGCTTTGGGATCGGAGTCTTATGCCTACACCTTAAAGTCGAGGTCCTCTTGGTTGATTTCATTTTCCCTACTTTCCCTATTGAAATCTCTTCACCTTCTCTCCACATGAATATCTAAGTTTACCTTTATCTTGGCCTAACTTTTTAGAGAATGATATTTGATTCAGCTCTACAAGTCCTCCACTTTCTCTTTTCACTGTCACTTGGTTGAGTTCATCAACATTCTTTGACCTTTGCTTTGCTTGAGATGGTTCTACACGAACTCCATGTGTAACTCTATTATTTCCAAGTACTCCTCAGTCGTTTCAACTCATAGTGTTAAAGGTCTCTTACTTTGGCACATACTTTTCATCATCCTCGTGTTTGGATTTACCCAACATGAGTGAATGCTTTTGTTTCCGTGTTTTCCCTTTAACATAGGATTGTCTCTCCATACTCCTAAAATTCTGCAAATTTTCAGAAAAGTATATTACTGTCTTATCTACAATTTCACTTTTTACATCAACTCGATAATCATTACAGATTGTTCAGAAAATTCATGTTTATACCGGACACTCTGTCCAAAAAATCTGCAGCAGCACCTTCACTTCTTTTTCTGTTTTGAACAAGTTAAACATCTTCAAATGACCTGGATTTATGATATGTTGCAGAAAACATTTTTATCTACAGCTTTTATTTTGGAATTAAGTTCAGATTCTTTTTCGATTGATCTCGATTTGCATTTCAACACAGTGTTTATTAATCTGGAAATTCTGGCAACTTGTGCAATCGTCAGAAATAACTGTTTTTGACCAACTTAGTTTCATTCAAAAATTCTAATATTTTTATATTACCTGGAACACTCTAGTATCTAAATCTTTTCTCTTTGGATCATGCTCAAATCCCTCTTCGTTTGTTCTGTACAAATTGATGATGTCAGATCCGGAGTAAGTATCATACACAGCAACCTAAAAGGAATTTTCACCTCCTTGACTTAGAGTTTGGGCTAAGAGGGTAGTAAGTTATGATTGTCATGTTTTAGGAGTTCCTCGAAGTTTGATCTCCTTATGAGATAAACCTTTTAGTAGGAGTTCGTAAAGCTAACGTTATAGTTTCTTTTGCAGTGTTAAACAAGAACCAAGATGCTATCCGCCAGCATGCCATGTTTGATGTTAAGACCCTTTTCGTGTCCTTTTGTAGTTAAACCTTTTCTGGTAATTTATTTCTCATGTAACCCCTCACTTGAGATCTTTAAACTCAACAAATCCTCTCTGCTTGTTATCAATAACATATCTCCATAAGCCCTTCTTTTGAACAAATTTATTCTTTCTTACTTTACAAATCAAGAAACAAATTCTCTTCAAAGTTCTAAATTGTTGCACTCCCATCCTTCATTTCAAATTCAGATTTGACTAAGCCTTCTGACCTTGACGTCCATCTTCAGTTACCTATCTTTAACCTTCTATCAATTTATGCTAAACTAGTTTCAAGCAGAAGGCATAATTATTTTTTTTTAGATGCCTTACAAACCCAACTAGCCAACCGACTTTTGAGTTCCTATACTTTTGATCTCCAATTCAGATTATTGTACCTTGTACCCTTCAGTTTTAAATCTCTTTCGGGCCATTTAGAGCCATGAACCGCCAGATGCCCTTTTGATATTTCATCTTCTATTTTGGCATTTCTATTCCAATTTTGCTACAACGGTTGAAGGTCTATTTCATTTTTTTTTTACCTTTTCATTCCCACACGAGGAATAACCTTGAGAATTTATTCCTTGGCAGTGTACTATTCCTCTCGAGTAGTGCGACCTGGAACCTTTGATTTGGATCGCCAATGATCGTTTAAACTTCTTTTGAAGGTTTGAATTAATTCTTTGAAATCAAACCTCAATCGACAATTTTTAAGTATCGTTTCCTCTTCATTCAAAATCTTGTTTGATGCTTATTTATTCAAACTTTTGATATTACCTTACAATTTCCTGGGAAAAATTTCTAATTTCCCTTAAATCTTGAAATAACCTCTTTTTGACTATTGCAAACTCGGACACTCCCTGACAAGTGTTTAATATCATTCTGAAACCCTTTGATTTGCTCGTTTTCCTTCCATAGCTACTTCATGATGAGATTCTTGCTCTCTTTTGATTTCTATCTTTCTAGTCCTTCTGGTGCTCGACCTTGCACCTTTACTTTGTTTTTCTGTTGTGTGATGTTTCCCTTACGAAACTCATGTGAATTGGAGATTTTTCTAATTCGCCAACATCCATCTTTGTTAACCAAATGATTAACAATCAAGGTCACTTTCTTAATGTTCTCAAGCTCGGTGTTCTCTTTTCATATATTGAGAATATCTTCAAGTCCATCTGGTGATGTCCTAACGTCTCCGCTTTCTAAAGGCTTATATGAAAGCCTATTACCATTCTTTCAACTTGCCTTTGAAATCCTTGTAGATCACCGTATCTTGCGGAATTCCACTCTCTCAAAAGAATTCCATCTGTAAGGTGTTCTTTTGTTGACCTTCTGGTGGCCATCTTTTGTATTACGATACAATACCTCATTCTTCATCCTGGAACCAACTTCAACTTTTCTCAACACGGATTTTTCATGTTTTGCTTGTAACCCAAGCAACCTTTCTTATTTCAAGTGCATTGTACCCTTCCTTGGCTTACCTAGTTGACATACCACCCTGGTACTCAACTTGTCACTTTTCAACTTCTTTTATTTTCCAAGATAACCCTAATTGGCATAAGGATTGAATCAGACCGTCGGAGAGAAAGCATGGCAAGGCATGTTTCCCCATCCCCAAGAAGCCTCAGAAGTCTTTCATCTGGGATCATTGCAGTTCTTCAGCAAGCTTGTGGGGCCATGAGGGAAGTTGAGATCGAAAGAAGTCAAGTGTGCCATAAGTGCAGTTTCGGCTGGGAAGATTCAGCATTTCCGGGTATAGGACAGCATGAACAATCATAGAGCGTTGAACCGATGATTGCAAGATTCGAGGCAGTTGATGAGTTCGCAAAGAAACAAGATGAAGATCCAATGGTTTTGATTACAAGTGAGTGGTTGGAGCCCAACCAGCCTTGGTCACGAGTTAGATGAAGATAGCAACCGTTGGTAGCGGAATCAGCTTTGGGATTCTGATTGCGGAAGATTGGGAAGGACAATGAAGAATGAAAACCTCGAGACGACAATTGCAGTTCCTCTCGAAGCGACCAAGAAGTACAAGAATTGGAACAGTACTGCTGGCGATCTTTCATGAAGATAGAGATAGTAGAACACGAGTTTCTGGATGAAGTGGAGCGACAACAGAATACGAGACCAGAGCTGGTACAGCAAGCCAACAAAAAGATTGAAGTAGATCGTCGCCACCTCGAGATAGCTCAAGACAGGTGGAAGGGTTGGAAGATGGAAGAAGAAGAAGACTGTACGAGTTAGGAGACGAAACGCTTCGCAAAGTCCAGAGTTCAAGTACCTCTCGGTTACATTCGAGTTTCGAGGACGAAACTCCTCTTAAGGGGGAAGGAATGTAACATCCCGACTTTTCAGAAAGGGTAAAATAGTCATGGGGCGTATTTACTATGACCTAATTATTATTTATCCTATTTATTTAATTAAAAAGGATTTAATTAAAAAGATTTAGTTATTTAATTAATGGGTTTAATTAAATGGCTATAAAAGGGAATAATCCCCAAACTAATTCATTATTAGTTCACAAGCATATTTCTGAAAAAAGAGAGGATGGAACGGCGCTGAAGAAGAGGCAACGCGGAGAAGAAAATGAAATAAAAGGAAGAACCGTGTGATCAATCCGTTCATCTGATCAAGGTGCCGCAGGAGAGAAAAGTGATCAGCACGATGAGACGCAACTTTGGAAAAATATATCTCTCGATTTCGTAAGTTTTCAGTTTAGCCCTAGTTTTCGGTATTCGTAGAGTTCAATTCTTGAAAAATTCATATATTTTAATCCGTAGCTCTGTTTCGCAGCCATGAGTAGTCGAAACGATCATCTTGAAGCGTAGAATAATATAAAAATAGTTCCCCAGCAGTAAACCCAGGTAATCTTCAGTTTACAGGCTTTTTCAATTTCGTTTTTTCTGCAAAGAAATAGGATTTTAGGGTTTCTTGTTGATCACATAGGTTTTGGGGTTGAGGATCAACAGTTGTTGCAGATGCTTGGTGTTTTGCGGTCAGTTTTGCAAGCAATTAAGGTAAGAGGCTCTTCCTATGATTCCAATTATCGTTTATAAGGTTTAGATCAAGTCTTAAGGTGTTTAGATGATAGAAAGATGTGTCTTTTCGTTGATCAAAGGATCATAGATGTTTTGGAATGTTCAACTATGTTTATCTATGTTTTACCGTGTTTAATTTGATGTTAATTAGGTTAGAAACGATTCAGAAATCGAGTTGTGAAGATTTTAGGGTTCTGTGCAAAACCCAGGAAGACGGGCGTCTGTATTAGGCAGACGGGCGTTTGCGATCGTTGCAGCTCAAACGGGCGTTTGGGTATTCTGGACGGGCGTTTGAGGTGTGATCTTTGATTCAGGATGTAGCCCTTTTTGACGGACGGGCGTTTGAGCTTAGTGAACGGGCGTTCGGTTTCGGACGGGCGTCCATAGGGTTTTAAATGGGCGTTCGGGGTTAGACGGGCGTTTAGGCTTTTCAAACGGGCGTTTGACCTGTTTTATTTGTTTTCACTGTTTTCATCGTTTCAGCTTAGTTTCAGGTTTTATGCACATGTGTTTACTGTTTTAAGCCCTTAAACATGATATATTAACATTGAATAAATATAAACAAGCCTGAATTGAACTTCTGATTCGTTCAGTTAAAACACCGAATGTACTCTTAAAGGGAGTTGAAGTTCGGATCCGTCGGAAGAGCATGATAGGCTTGTGCTTTGATGAATTAGCATTCATCAATGTCTGTGTAACTGCTAGGCTTTGTTTATGTCTAGTGGTCTAGGAAGAGAGTAGTTAATGTGAGGGAGATTAATTGAAAACACTTAGGTGGCTAGTTAATCATCCTAATAAATACGTACTTGACTAGTAAAAGATTAAACAACATGTCTCTCTTGGATAGGCACCAGTCTATATCGCGATGTATGCCTACCTCTGAAGGTGGAAGAACTCCGTAGGTCAACAAAACCCTAAGTACGGAGGGACTCCGCTGAGATGTGCGTACTATCGGAGCCTACCTATTCTAGCCTCCGTGGATATTGGTGTGATCCACTAATATGTTGCCAAGAGTGTCCCAAAAGTGGATACGCGTAGTGCCCTTGAGTGCGGTTGTAACATAGATAAGTTAAGTAGAAACGTTTAGTCAATTCATGTTGATGGACATGAAATGAACCCTAGATTGAGTCGGCCATACATAAACAACTAAACGATTAAATAACTTTTCTTTATAAATCTTAATTGTTGTCGTAGCTTCTCACTTTTACTAAGTACTTTGTACTTACCTCATTTGCATTTTCTTTTGTATGCATTGTGGGGTGAGAAGACGAACAGGTTGATCAAGTGTAGACGACGGCTTTTGAAGACTTAAAGTCTTGACGAAGCTTCTAGATTATTTTCTTTGTAAAGGTTGTATTAGACTGGTTGTATTTCTTCTCTTAGATTCGTTGTACTTCTACTTTTAAGGCATCGTATGGTATAAGTCTTTGGGTTTTTAATCGTTGTAATCTTAACTATCCATCTTCATCATGGTTAATTTATATTCATAGTAGCTTTTATGTTTTACCCGAGTCTTTTAGCTTCCGTTTGCTTTTATTTGATACGACGACGTAGAGGCTTGCGTATAATATTAGATTTATTTAATGCTATACGCACCGAACGTTTCTCTTCCGGATAAGGGCTCGGTATCCGGGAGCGGGGCGTTACAGTAATAAGACCCCTCTCAAATCATCAGACAAAAGATTCCAAATATCATCTGCAGGATCATTTAGCAAAACAAAATGTCAATGAGATGCTTGCCTTTTAGAAGCAAGACGATCCGCAATACGATTCCCTTATCCCAGCGTATGTTGGATGATACAACTCCAATCTTTCTTCAAGAACAGTCTACAATCTTCAATGATGGATCCCATGCTTGGTCCCAAACTTCTCGTTGAAGGATGCTTCTAACCGCAGACAAGGAGTCCGATTCAATAATGACTTTGCTAAACCTTCCTTCCCACGCCAATCTAAGCGCCTCTCTAATCGCTTTAAGTTCTACACATAAAATATGGGAAGCGAATCCAATTTCCTTTATGATTTCTCGCAATGCCCCCAATAGAAGAAGAACCGTTGTGGGTATTACAACTAGCGTCGGTGTTCAATTTAATCCAGTCCGGAGGAGGGAACTGCCACCGTATCCATCTAATAGGATTAGGGATAGTGGGCTTGATACCTGTCTGAGAATTAAGGACAAACTCGTTAGTCAAGAAAATAATTCGATTACACACATCGATGGGATTGGAAGAAACTGTTAGGTATAGTGCCCGAAAGAAAATTATCTAATTGTTTTATGACAGAATTAATAATTCATCTTATTATATGCATGTATGCTTATAATTAAGACACTACTGAAAACCCTAAGTACCTCGTTTATGTAATCACATAACTCAGTGTATGGCTATACACAAGAGGATTGAGTTAGTGAGATATACTTAAAATTAACTTAGTCCGTAGCGTTGATTATTCTGAGTACGGGTCTCATGATTAATATTCTAATAATGCGCCCAGAACACTTTACGGTGTGACAGTCTTATCCGGACTGTCGGTAATAGGGTACCTAGTGGGGCATTTATATATGATGATAATCATATAGGGCTGGACCGATTTGATTTGAGTTCTCGATATAATTCCGTGATCGAGAAGTCTTATCGAATCACAAGATGATCATATATGGATTAATCTCAATCCTGAGGTGATCACAGACAACTGCTTAGACTAGGGTAGGGTTTGTTGTGTTAGTAAGGATCACTTCGAAGTATGTGGTCCAACACTTCTCGTTGGCTCTATTCTGGAATGAGTGAGTAGTCCGTGCTATCACATATATGGAATCCATTCCTTCCCTCGGGAAAGTAGACAGACAGTTCCCTTATTTGTTAATCCTAGAAACTGATCGATCCGCGGAGTTCATGTTAGACTAATTAGCTACTAGTCCGGTATGTGAACTAATTGATCACTAGGGGGTTAATGGTAAATAAAGATAATATGTTTCGAGAAGGGTTTACGGAAATATCCCGACTCGAAATGAACAGTCTATGGAGGATTTATCCGTATGTAATGATTATATCAGTGGACACCTTATCAACTCATGGTTGAGTGTAAGTTATCTATATTCGGCAGAGTTCAGTTTCGGGTTTATGGTGGTGTAATCCCGGAATTAATAGATTGAATATTATTGTTCGGTCTGACGAATAATTTTATTTAATTTATTGTAGCTAATGAATATGGGTCCATGGTCCCCGACGTGGCTCCTAACATAGCATATGTTTTCTTGTCGTTTCACCTCAATTATAATTAAATAGTTGGATTGGACTATTTAATTGATATGTGGATTAATTGTTTAGTTGGACTAGATGATTAAATACATGGAAAAGAAATTTTTCGTAGACTCGGCCCAATGTGTCAAAAATGCGTGTGGACCTTTATTTAATTAAAGGGGGCGCATTTTATGATTATTTAATAAGAGAGAAATTAGTTTTCTTGGATAATTATTTAATGTATGATTTAATCATTTATTTGTTAAGTGATAAATCATGGAATATTAGATAATATATTTATTTATCCTAATTTGTTTGGGATATATATTATATTTATCTTTTATTTGGAAAAAGGATTATTCTAATAAATTAATTATTAAATCCTTGGAGGACAAGGATTACTCTCCTATATAAAGAGAGTTCTCCCAAGCCAAATTAGACACATAATTTTCGAAATTATTGAGGAGTATTAGGCTTGGATATTTCGGCCTAAATACTAGGGTTTTCAAGTTGGGAAAATCTTCGGGATTTTCCGGGTAGCATATCGAGGAGGTCCGGCGGCTTGAAACACCATCCATCTGGTGGTGCTTGGAGACACATGTTGGAAGACTTTGGCTTCTCAACTAGGCTCTCAACTTGTTCTTGACGTTTTTCACCATAAAAAGGTTGGTGATCTAACCCCCTCGTAGGTTAGATCTATTTATTTATGTATTTTGGTTGACTAGATCTAGATCTCGTAGTTTCCGCTGCGTAATCAGGTGGATCTTTGATCCATCCGGAGATATTACATCCTACAGAAACATCGTTAAAAATCAAGTCATTCCTATCTTTCCAAATGATCCACAAAACCATGTTAAATAAAGAATTTTCCGGTCCCATGTAAAACAAAGTGGCAAGTAGCCAAGCAATGATAAAGGTCTTCTTCCCCAACACAACATCGACTACAAAGACTAGAGGAAGCCAAATTTCTTTTAAATCTGACGAGAGATTTTATGGTGCAACGGTTGTAGGAAGGTTATACCAAGTGACATTGATTAGAGTCTCTCATTTTTACTCTCTTTCACATAATACACTTTTATCGTGCGTGAGAGGTTAGAAATAAGTGGTTGTAATGTATGTCACTTGGTAAAACCTTCCTACAACGGTTGTATTTTAAAATTTCACTATTTCCAAATGAGAGATTTTATGGTGCAACGGTTGTAGGAAGGTTATACCAAGTGGCATACATTAGAGCCTCTCATTTTCACTATCTTTCACATAATACACTTTTATCGTGTGTGAGAGGTTAAAAATGAGTGATTGTAATACATGTCACTTGGTAAAACCTTCTTACAACGGTTGTATTTTAAAATTTCACTTTTCAAAACAGAGGACCAATTAACATTCGAAGAGTCAACCTGAACCTTAGATAGACGTGACCGGTTCCGGGCCGGTTCCGGGCCCATGGCACGACCCTCCGGTTCCATTTTCTAGCCGGTTCCGCCGGTTCTCGGGAACCGGCGGGTTTGGCGGTTCTCCGGTCCGGGTCCGGGTCCGGGTCTCGGCGGTTCCCGGGTCAGACGGTTCAGATCACGGTTCTGATTACGGTTCCGATCACGGTTCCGAAAAAATCAATTTTTTTTACAAAATTTTTATAACTTACGTTAAAATTAATAATAAATTCTAATTGGTTATCAAACTATATATAATATTTAATTTCATAAGTATGTTTTTAAAAAAGGCGGTTGAATTGAGAATCTTCTCCGGTAGCCGGCGATCTGCCGATCGGAAGTCGGAAGCCGTTGGTTGAACACACCCCTTTTATGAACACACCCCTTTTATCTGTTCGAATTTTTATCTGTTCGAATTTTTTGTTTTTTTTTTTGTTCTTTTTCAAGAAGATAAGTTAAAATGTTCTGTGATCATGCTGGTTGAATTGATGAACAGAAGAAGAATTCGCGATTTTTTCCAAGGGACATGTAGTAACGTTTCGGCATTTTTTGTAATATTACTACATTTTTGTAATGTTACTACATTCTTGTATGAATATGCACGATCTTAAGGTACACAAATCCCCTATTGGGGTTCCCCTTTCCAAGTAGGGTATAGAAAGAGTAACGTTTTGGCATTTTTTCTATGAATGTGCACGATCTTAAGGTACACAAATCCCCTATTGGGGTTCCCCTTCCCCAAGTAGGGTATAGAAAGCAATGGAAACACCCTCAAACATAGTAACAAAAAAAACACACGGCTTGTATAATATTTAATTTCAACCAATCTATATATAATATTTAATTTCATAACTTATATTCTAGATAATTTGTAAGTAAATTAAAGATTATAGTTTTCTAATTGTTTATTTTTTATGATTGATTTGTAAGTAAATTAAACTTATATTTCATATAGTGATTACGATGATTTATACTTATAATATTATGTATATAAGTTGATATTATATATTAATGAATCGAGGCAAAATGTATATAAAAGTTGTTTTATTAAGCAACACCATTACATAAAAGTCACGGCACACTTGAATCACTTGATAGTTGATACACATTACTTAACACCATACTAATAGTCTAATACACTTCATATTAAAAATACAAACACACTACTAATACACTGAATATTCAAACATAATATGACACTAGAATTTGTCTTCTTTATTGTGGAAGCATCTTCATTGTCTTCATAAACACCTCCAAGCACAGCACAACGACCGTTTCACATTTTTGTTCTCATAATCATCATTGTTGAGCTTTTGGCACATCAAGATGGAGTCATCTGAAAAACATGAAATTTTTAGTCTATATCATGACTATGCTTGATTGGAATTTTATAAAAAAAAGTAATAAGTAAATGTACATACCAGTCACTCAGAATCTTCTAGGTTATCATCTTCTTCACTCCCGTGTGCACTTGCATTGTTCCGGTTGTAACAAAGATCGTGTCCACCACATCTTGGTCATCTTCTTCCGGTGGAATGACGTCTTGTTGTCTCCGTTTGGCTAGCACCCAATCTTTGAGGCACATTTGATGTTCTAAATTTCTTGGGTGCATGCTCGCTCTCCTTTGGCTAAGCATGTTTCCGCCCTCACTAAAAGCCCGCTCTACCGTCACGGTTGACACTGGACACGACAAAAATTCAATTGCCATGTGTGAGAGAATTGGGAAATCTCTTGAATGGCTCCGCCACCATCCCAATATATCCCGCCAAAATCGTACTCCACATTCGTATCAATCTCGAAAGTAGTCGATAGATATCTATCTATTTCTTCACATGAGGACGATGAATCAACCCTCGGCCTTGGCCTTTTCGCGGATATTTTTTCCATCACTTTTCTCAATGCTGAAACTTTTCCACCTCCGGGGTTAGCAGAACTTGTACCTGCATTATAGGAGGGCCTAGTATCCCCAACTCCGTAACGAATATCATAATGAGCGTACAAATCTGTAAATAATGTAAGTGTATTTTGAACCACTTCCTTGTGGTTAATTGGTCGGGACGCCGGATTAGAAAACAAGAATTCATAATAACTCTCCAAAAATCCCGTCAGTCCCTCTGTCTGAAGTCGAGGGTCTAGAATAACAGCAATAAGATAAAGCTCGGGTATGTGTAGCATATACTTAATCCATTTTCGTCTTATAGCTGTTAAACATGGAACCAAGTCGGGACATGCTTCAAATTCTTCAAACAAATTTACTATCTCAATCGTCCTTGGTAAGTGATGTATTATTTTTATATGATTAAATATACGTTATATTATTATGTTTTATCAACGAATTCTATGTAAAATATATGAAATTATGGTATAAATAGTATGAAATGTTAATCTTTATAGTTTAGAGTAGTTAGTAGTAAAAATAGTAAAAAGTTGTAATTTTGTACCGATTTTAGTAAATCGGAGTGTCGTGTCAGATTTGCGTGGGTATTTGTGATGTTTTATTGCGATTTATAAACCGAGACCCCGAGAATCGACATATTGAAGTATAATCATATCTCTTGGAATGATTTAGAGAGTGCCACGAGCTTAAATGATCAATTGAATAGCTTAAGTGGACAAGTGGCCAACCAATCTGGTTAAGTAATAATCGAGAAATGTCTCCGACAAACGAATGGCTCATCAAAATGACATTATCTGAAAAAGTGTTCTTCATGAAAGTTGTAGATTTTTCCGAAAGCTTTCCAATGCAATTTAAATTATGAAGATTGGAGGTCTACAACTTAAACAGTGACCAAGTGGCTAATCGATTTGGGTTAAGAAAAATCCCGTAAAAGCTTCGGAGGAACACGAGGTTATTAAGAAGGCGTTATCTGGAAAAGAGTCCTTCATGAAAGTTGTAGAGTTTCTCGAGACCTTAATTTTGGCATTTCGTTTGCAATTTTTGGAGGTCCAGAACTCGAGATATGAATTTTAGAAGTTTAATGATATAAATATCTCATACGCACATGGGAGTGTATTCAGCATGGGGACATCATCATGATTCCGGACCGAGCCGGCCTAATACCGGACCGGTCCGGCCAAGGATCCAACTTCTATATAAGGAGTTGATCAGAGAGCAGTTCGAGGGTGTACCAAATATATATATATACATCCTATATATATATCTCTCTCTCTCTCTCTTTTCTTTTTAATTTTTAGTTGTAGTTGTAAATAAGGCCTTACGCCGTAATAATATAGTTTTAGTATCGTTGTAATGCTCGGGAAAATCTCGGAAGTCGGTTTTGCTGAAGAAGTTGTAATGTCCGGAAAATACGATTTCTGAATCAACTGCCGTATTCGGGTAACTTTTCTTAAGTATTTATGTTTGTTTTTATATTTTTCGTTGTTATAATGTTTTTAGGCTAAATATAATACTGGCCAAAACTATGTAATCGGTTTTATTTCGATCTTTTCGTTAAAGAAATGTTGTTAAGTTAAAACGACTAAAATTGAGTTAATTGAATCTTTTTCTATTTTAATCGTATTCGTATTGACATATTTAATCGATCTGAGGAATTCATAATCTAATTATGAATTGACGCCTCGTAGTCGTGATATGAGATAAAAGATAGAAAAACCGGAGGGTAAAATTGGCCGTGTGAATAACGTGATAACGGAATCCGATTTCCTACCCGGGGGTAAATTTGTTTTGGGAGAAATGAATTTTATTATAATTTGTACTCGAGATCGTAATAATGTTAAATCATCGCTTAAGCGAAACTTAAACCGGAAAGTTAAATCGTCCGGCCTTGACAACCGGAGCCTTTAAAATAAAATTGACCGTTTGACGAACGGAATGACTCCTTTTTATCTAAGGGTAGATTTGTACTCGGGACCCGTTCGAAAAACCGTAACAGCTTGTGGACCTTGGACCGATGCAATGGACATATGACAATTTCATACGCTCGTGTGAGGAGGAATTGTTTACCTCGGGAGTGCACCGTTTCATTTACTCAATTGGACCTAAAATAAAAGGAGAGATCGAACACATTTCATTTAATCGAAAAGATCGTATAAACCAATTATATAAGTTTTGGCCGCTTCTCTAAAATTATCTCGTTTAATATATTGGTACCTATATATTTATATATATATATATATATATATATATATATATACTTTGCAATTTATGTACATCTATATATATTTATATATCTATATATATTATATTAGAATAACTTTTAAATTACGTATTTATTTTATGTTGACTAGAATAGTAGTGATCTGTGTTATAAAATTGCGGTTTAGATCGAGTTAATAACAGCTCTTTGGTGTTTAACCACACGTAAAAGAAATTACCAAGTTCCCTGAGGATTCGACACTCTGACTCACCATACTAGCACTACAGTTTGACCCGGTACACTGCCGGTTAGAATCGTTTAACCCGGGAATTGTCTGTCAGATTTCTGGCGCCGTTCTCAAGGGACAGGTTAGGCGGGGTCAGCTTTTTGGCGCCGTTGCCGGGGAACGTCGCTAATTTCTTTTTTTTGTGTCTATGGTTACTACTTGTATTAGCTCAAAATTCTCGAGAATAAGTCAACACTTTTCTTATCCCATTTCTATTTTATTTTTCGTTGGTTGTTACCTAATAGGTAAATTACCAATTTTTACTACTATCAATTTCTAGTTATTTTCTATTTTCGTTAGTTGATGACCAGAAGTGGTAAGGCCCCGCTCACTCCTTATAAGCCTGATATAAACACTTACGAAAGGCAGTTAAGAGTAGAGAGTAAACGCGGTCATACTAGTCAGGGAAATCCTGATCAAGAATCGTCTTCTAATAAAAATACGAGAATGGCTGAAATCAGTGATGAAACACCTGAACAAGGCCTGGAACATGCTCTAGGGCATGGACAAAACCCTATTAACCCTAATAATAATAATAATAATAATAATAATAATAATAATAATAATAGAAATAATCAAAATCGGAACCAGAATAATCGTAATAATCCGCCAAATCCGAGACCAATCTGTGATCAAACCGTAAGAAGAAACCAGACTAATAATCCCATACTTTTACCTAATGAAGGAGCGAATAATTTCGAAATTAAGTCTCATCTTTTTGGTTTAATTGACGCAAGAGCCCAATTCCTAGGAGAGGATGATGAAGATCCACATCATCATCTCTATCTTTTTGAAGAACTGTGCAATACAGCCAAAAGTCAAGGTGCTCATAAGGAATTAACGAGGATGACTATGTTTCCTTTTTCTCTAAAAGGATGAGCCCGAGATTGGTTTATGTCTCTTCCACATCATTCACTTACAAGTTGGGAGGAGATTCAAACTGAATTTCTGAAACAATATTTCACTCCTGGACGAAATTTGGAATTAAAAGTCGAGGTTGCTAACTTTAGACAAGGATCTGAAGAAACGCTCGGGAATGCGTGGGAAAGGTTTAAAAAAGCTCGTTACGATCTTGTCCCGATCATGGTTATTCCTTAGATATGCAAATTCAACTCTTCGTCGTAAATTGAGAAAAGATTCACGTGCGGATGTAGATCATGCATGTGGTGGTTCGTTAATGATGAGTGAAGCTCAAACAGCTTACGATGCTATAGAAAAGATTTCCAAAAATAACGAGAATGTGGGAAACCGGTTCTAGCACCGTAAAAATTAGCTTTTGCGGGAGAATGTACGTCTAATACGGAAGTTCTAGCACATTTAGAAAATTTGAGTAGGAAATTTGATGGTTTACAACGTAATAAGAACCAAAGTTCGAAAAATAGTACACCAACCGAATACTCAAATCGGATAATGTGTCATTAGGGAGTGAAGAACCAACGGGATATTCAAGAGAGGAGGTGAGTTTTCTTCAAAGAAAGATAGGAATTTAAACAATGCATACTCGAACTCGTTTAATGCTATTAGAAGAGATCATCCAACTTATCGATGGTCTGAAAACCCTAGTAAGCAAGGTCAACCGCCATATCCAAATCCCATATAGGAATAATAACCAAGTTTATCAAGAAAATACATCTAATCAGAATTTACAATCATTACCTAGATCCTATCCTCAACATACCACTCAAAGTATACCAGTAACTCAGAGTTCAACTCAACCTGCAGAAGGAGTTGAAAAATGGGAAAACTAATGGAAAATATGATGGGTGTAGTATCTACTCAAGCTAAGAATATGGAAACAATGATGACTTCTATTGGTACAAATCACTAAAGATATGAGTACAATGAAAACATCTATGAGTGGACATGATACCGTAATGAGAACGATAGAAGCTTCATTAAGGAATATGGAAGATCATTTGAGTAGGGAAGGTGAACGTAACAACAGTAGACCCCAGGAGGATTACCAAGTAACACTGAAAGAAATCCAAGAGAGGTAAATGTTGTAGTTACGAGAAGTAGGAAGCTCAGTGGAAGCAATGGAGTTGAAAACTTTGGGAATAATGAAGTAGAAAATGATTTAGATGGTAAGAATGATGAAACTAAAGATGAAATTGAATTCACTGATGAGGAAGAAGAAATTATAGAGAATTTCTTGAAAAGGAATAGAAGTTTGGAATCTGAAAATGAAAGTAAAAAATGGGTAAAAATCCCTAGGATTTTGAAAGACCCTATGGATAAATATTTAAGGACTTTATTCAAGGAACATGTTAGAATAGATGAAACTGGT
The DNA here is from genome assembly GCA_036785695.1 of Gentiana straminea. Taxonomy (NCBI): domain Eukaryota; kingdom Viridiplantae; phylum Streptophyta; class Magnoliopsida; order Gentianales; family Gentianaceae; genus Gentiana; species Gentiana straminea. Next base: position 6,162,860 of record JAVUPR010000497.1, on the reverse strand, counting down.
AATAAGTATGAGAAACAGGAAGAACCGAAAGAATCTGAAGTAGAGATTGATTCAGGGAACAATTTAAAAGAAAAAATTCAAGAACCTGAAACATGGCGACTAAGTAATACTCAAAGGTTTAAGGAAAAATGAAAAGAGAAATTGACTAGGGAGCCAAAGGTTATAGATTTAGAATCTTTACCTTACCTTCCTAAAGATCAAATCAAAAAGGCAAAAATTGATAAGAAGTATGCTCGTTTCCTTGATACTTTTCGTCATCTTCATGTTAATATTCCTGTTATTGAAGCTCTGATTAATATACCTGCCTATGGAAAGTTTCTGAAAGATATACTATCAAATAAGAAAAAATTAGAGGACTATGAGAATATATGCCTGAATGAAGAATGTTCTCGCAATTCTACAAAGATAAGTTACCACCTAAACCGAAAGATCCCGGAAGTTTTACGATTCCATGTGAAATTGGAGGATTTCTTTTAAGAAGGTCTTATGTGATCTAGAGCTAGTATAAATCTCATGTCTTATGAGAATTATAAAAAGCTAGGCATAGGAAAGCTTACTAAGATCGAAATGACTCGCAAATGGCGTATAGATCGATTAAATACCCTAAAGGGATTATTAAGGACGTATTGGTTAAAGTAGACAAATTCTATTTTCCAGTAGACTTTGTAGTTATGGAAATGGAAGAAGGATATTCAGCGCCTCTTATTCTAGGTCGACCATTTCTAGCTACAGGAAGAACTTTAATCGATGTTCAGAAAGGAGAATTAGTTTTGAGAGTCAATGAAGATGAAGTTGCTTTCAATATTTTCAAAGCTATGAACCATCCGTATACATCATCAAAATCATGTTCTTTTATAGAAGATATTCATTCTGTCTATGATAATCAGTTACCAACTTTTGAAGACAGATTAGAAGAATGCTTAACTCTGTCTATCTATAAAGAAGATGAGGAAGACATTGAAATGAAAGAGATAATCCTTTCTCTAGATAAAGGAAGCGTTACTTTTAAGCCACCATGGCATAAGTATTTGGAGTTAGAACTAGAAGGACCCGCTCTTAAATCGTCAATAGAAGATCCGCCGAAGAATCTGGAATTGAAACCGTTACCTTTAAATCGAAATATGCTTTTCTTGAAACCGATAATCTATTACCGATTATTATTTCATCAACTTTAACCGAGCAACAAGAAGATCAATTACTTAGAATGTTAAGAAAGCATAAGAAAGCTTTTGGATGGACAAGGTTGCCGATATTCGAGGTATTAGCCCCGAGATTTGTGTTCATAAGATAATTCGAAAGAAGATGCTAAACCTTGTATTCAACCGCAACGCCGCCTCAACCCGAATTTACGCTTAATCGTTAAGAAAGAGGTGATTAAGCTATTAGAAATGGGAATAATCTTTCCTATATCAGATAGTGAATGGGTAAGTCCAACTCAAGTTGTACCAAAGAAAGGAGGTTTCACAGTGAAAGAGAATGATAAGAATGAATGGATTCCAACAAGGGAAATTACAGGATATCGAATGTGCATTGATTTTAGAAAACTAAATGATCATACTAAGAAAGATCATCATCCGCTTCCATTCATAGTTCAGATGTTGAAACGTTTAAGTGGACATAAGTATTACTGTTTCTTAGATGGTTATTCAGGATATTTACAGATTTTCATTGCAGCAGGAGATAGGGAAAAGACTACTTTCACTTGTCCTTATGGAACTTTTGCGTATAAAAGAATGCCGTTTGGTTTATGTAATGCTCCTGCTACGTTTCAAAGATGTATGATGTCTATATTTTCTGATATGGTTGAGAAATTCTTAGAAATTTTTATGGACGACTTTAGTGTTTACGGAGATTCTTTTGGTAAATGTTTGTCGCACTTAGGAAGGGTGTTACAACGCTGTGAGGATACCAATCTAGTACTAAACTAGGAAAAATGTCATTTAATGGTATCAGAAGGAATTGTTCTAGGTCATAGAATCTCTGAAATAGGAATTGAAGTTGATAAAGCTAAAGTCGAAGTGATTGAAAAATTACCACCACCAGTTAATCTAAGGACTCTAAGAGGATTTCTTGGACATGCAGGATTTTATAGGAGATTTATTGCAGATTTTTCAAAGATAGCAAAGCCTCTAAGTCATTTACTTGAAAAAGAAGTACCTTTTAACTTTGATAGTAAATGTATGGAAGCTTTTCAGACCTTGAAAGCGAAGTTGATTACTTGCACCGCATTGGTAGCACCGGACGGGATTTGCCTTTTCGATTATGTGTGATGCTAGCGATTTAGTTTGTAGGAGCTGTTTTAGGTCAAAGGTATAATAAAATTCTCAAAGCTATCTACTATGCTTCTCACACATTAAACGCAACTCAACTTAATTATGCAACTACGAAAAAAGAACTGTTGGTCGTAATTTTTGCCTTAGATAAGTTTAGATCATATATTGTTGGTTCTAAGGTAATAATCTACACGTACCATTCAAATACGAAGTATTTACCGAGTAAGAAGGATGCGAAACCACGTCTTCTTAGATGGTTCTCCTACTTCAAGAATTTGATATTGAAATTAAAGATAAAAAAGGAAGTGAGAATGTAGTAGCGATCATCTAAGTAGAATGGAAACGAGGAAGAGATAGGGAATGAAATTAAAGATTCATTTCCCGATGAACAACTATTTAGAATAGATACTCCTTCAACCATGCGCTTATTAAAAAATAGAATTCCTTCTAAGGAAATGTCACCTTGGTTTGGAGATATCATTAATTACTTAACCTGTGATTATATTCCGTCTCATTGGACTTGGCAACAGAAAAAGAAATTCTTTTACGACTTGAAATTTTATTACTGGGAGGAACCAGACCTTTTCCGTAAATGTTCGGATGGAATAATCAGAAAATGTGTGCCTGATAATGAAATTTTAAGTATTTTATCGTTTTGTCATGATCGTGAGGCAGGAGGTCATCATGGAGGTTGGAAAACTGCTTTTAAAGTTTTACAATGTGGTTTTTTTTGGCCTACACTATATAGAGATGCTTATAAGTATGTTAAATCTTGTGAATCTTGTCAAAAATGGGGAAATGTATCTAAAAAACATGAAATGCCTATGCAACCTATTTTAGAATGTGAGTTATTTGATGTTTGGGGTATAGATTTCATGGGACCTTTCCCTATATCTTTTGGAAAAAGATTTATTCTTGTAATGGTAGATTATGTTTCGAAATGGGTAGAAGCTGAAGCTCTTCCCACTAATGATACCAAAGTTGTCATACGATTTCTTAAAAAGAACATATTCACTAGATATGGCATTCCGAGGGCAATTATTAGTGATAGAGGTTCACATTTTTGCAATAGACCATTTACTAAAATAGTTGAAAAATATGGTGTAACGCATAAACTAGGAACGCCCTATCACCCGCAAACTAGTGGACAGGTAGAGGTATCGAATAGAGAGATTAAAAGAATCGTGGAAAAAACAGTTGATTCAAATCGTAAAATCTGGGCAGTTAAATTAGATGATGCATTATGGGCATACGAACGACTTTTAAAACACCAATTGGTTGTTCTCCCTATAAGCTAGTCTTTGGTAAGTCTTGTCATCTCCCAGTTGAGTTAGAACACCGAGCCTTCTGGGCTATTAGATTTCTAAATTTCGATCCTAAGGCTATCGGTGATCATAGATTGCTTCAATTGACAGAACTAGAAGAATTTCGTCTCGATTCTTATGAAAACGCTCGAATCTACAAGGAACGCACGAAATCTTTCCATGATAAGAAAATCTTTAAGCGTGAGTTCCATGTAGGTGATCGAGTGCTTTTGTACAATTCACGTTTAAAGTTGTTTCCAGGTAAGCTTAAATCGAGATGGACAGGACCATTTAAAGTAACAAGGGTTTACAAAACTGGAGCTGTTGAACTAACTGATGGAAATACAACTTTTATAGCCAATGGCCACAGAGTAAAGTTATTTGTGGAGGGAGAAGGAATCACACTGAAAGAAGAAATAATGCTACTGATTGATCCCCCGACAAATTGAAAAAGCAGAGGAAAAATGAAAAACTGAAAAGCAGAGAAACTGGAATCAGCCGAAAACCAGGTTCTATCTATCTTTACTTTTCTGTATTTTTTATGTTTACACTCTTTTCGTCTTTTACCGGATAGACGTAAAAGAACTGGATGTCTTTTTTAGATAGAATAGGAGTTTTTATTTTACTTTTGAAATTAGGCCTTGATAAAGATGTCGCGTTTTCTATAGAAGCTTTAGTTTTTGAACAAAACAAGAAATTGTTGAGAGAGATCGAGATTGAGGGAAGTATGTAATGGAACATCAAGAAGTGCGATAAAAAGAAGGGCAAAGTTTCTAATGAGATGCGAACTGTGTGGAAAAAGTGAACATGTTGGACGCTGTGGGAAAAACACAACCAAATCCCAGGATGAGTGTTTGAATATTGTTAGGAAGGGAACGATTAGGTGGTTATCCGAAAATCCCGATGGAATTCCGAGAGATAATTCAAATGCCTCGTTTTTAGGAGTTAGGTTGATCGAGCGTTATATCAGAACTCTGGAAGATTTAGAAATCGAAGAATCAGGAACCCCTTAAGTTTCGAGTCTTTTATTTTATTTTATTTTATAAAATTTTCGCATAACTTCTGAAAATTTTATAAAAATGGATCTTTATGAAATTTGAAGAGTTTTATAAAAGTTTTATAAAAGTTTTTTTTTTTTAATGTTTTATAAGAGTTGATATAAATTTATTAAATTTTTATAAGCTTTTTATTAAAGTGTTATAAAGATTTTATTAAATTTTTAGAAATTATTATAAAATTATAAAATTTCCTTCAAATGTTATTTTTAGTAAGTTTTTAAAAAATTTATAAACTTATTTTTAGGATTTTAATTAAGTTTTATTAGAATTTTTATAAGTTATCATCAAGAATCATAAAAAGTCAAAAAAATCGAAAAAGTGGAAAATTTTGGGCACGGACCGATCCGGCCTTAACCCGGACCGGTCCGGGGTCTAAAATCATAAAAAAGACGGGGACCCTTCTTTTCTTCTTCTTCTTCCCTAATTCTTCTAACAGCCGCACCCCACACACCCAAACCCCACCACTCGAAAATTTTATCAATTCTTCCACAAAAATTCACCTCTCACACTACCACTACTTGATTTCTTCCTCTTTTCATCTCCTCTCTTACACAAAAGTTTGGAAAAATCAAAAAAGGGTCAAAAACAAGCTCCATTTCATTCCGGCGACTTTTCAACTTTTCCGGCCTACTTTTCAACGTTTTCTACACATTAAGGTATAATTTAGTTTATTTAGTTATCAATTTCGTATTTTTCATAATTTGTTAAAGTAATTTCAACTATTTTGATTTTTGAGTGTGTTGTGACATTTTTATTTTTTGTTGTTTCTGTTGTTGTTTTTGTTGTTGATTGGCTTTATCAATATCGTAGAATAGCTGAGTCGAGTAGGAGAGTCTCTAAAAAGCGTAAATCAAACATTCCTATATCAACTCCTGTCGTAGGCACGGTAATTTTATCATCTGAGGAAGAAGCCGTAAGCTTTGAAAAAACCGCATCACCTGAGGCTAAGAAAGCGTATGAGAACATTTATAGTAAATGTGATGTTCTGGTTGAAAAAGGATTAGACTTGGATGACTTAGGTGATGAAGTTAAGGATATCTTTCGAAGACGTCAATGGTTAGATTTAGCAGCCAGAAGGGAATGGGAGATTAACACGACTATAGTAGCTGAGTTTTATTCGGTTTTATCTACTTTGTCAGAAGAGCAGCTTACGCAGTCACAAACCGTACCCTTACGAACCAGAAATATTCCTTTTAACCCTGCCGTCATTAATGCAATTCTAGGAGTTGAGGTTTTTCCTGATGAGGAGGATTACAGGGTAGTTTATAATTTAGATGATCCTGCTAGCTTTGAGCAGACTGCCCTGAGAGCTCAGACTATTTTTGACCCGACCGCTGTATGGGTTGAAAATCGATTCAATTACGGAAACTGTTTTAGAGGTTTAAGGGCAATTAAAAGATTCATTAGCCATAATCTCTATCCTTCTCGTAAACACACCGCTTTTGGAAAGGAAGATGTTTGTATCGCTTGGGCGATGGTGAACGATGTTAGAGTGGATGTTGGAAAGGTCATGTTTAAAAGAATTTTTGAGAGTATTGTCATCGCCAGACCAGGGAGTCATCTATACTTCCCTTGTTTTATCTCTGATTTATGTCGTAGGTTGGGAGTACCATTCCCGCCTAATGACAAGTTATCTCGGGCGATGGAAATCGATTGGACCTAGTTTGACTAGTCTTCCGGATGGTAGTATTAGATCTTTGATTAGAAGACGTCAAACTCAAATGGCCACTCCACCGCTTTTACATCATCTTCCTCTTTTCCATCTTTTTCTAGTCAGCCTCAACAAACTCCTTTCTCCAACACTATCACTTATGACATGTTTCAATCTTTAGTGACAGACGTTGCACGTGGTCAAGCCAATGTGGCTTATTATGCTGAGAGTACTAGGCAGTGGTGTGATGATCTTCGTAGAGGTTTAAGAAGGAACGAGTAGTTGCTTCGTAATCCTACTTTTGATGATCCTGCCTATCCACCTTGTCAGTCTGATCCTTATACCTTACCGAGTGGGTAACACCTATTCCACCACCTTCGAGCTTTCATCCATCGTCATATCCTTTTGGAAGCCAATCTAGTGGGACAGGTGTATTTTCGACGGTGTTCGAGAGACCAAAGAATGTCGAGTTGGGGAGGATTCACTGAGTTTGCACATGTCACGACCGGCATGAGTTCGATGGGTCTTGATAGTTCAGTCAGGACCACGACTACAGTTCAGCCGCCAGCTTCTCAGTCGTTTCCGAGTTCGAGTTTTCAAGTTGATCCTGAGGAAGACTACGATGAAGATTGAATTTAATAATTTTTGATTAAAACATTTTTATTGCATTTTTCTTTCTCGACATTTGTCATTTAAATATTTGTTTGTTTTCGTTTTTGTTTAGTTTGATGTTACAATCGTTTTTATCAAAATTTGGTTTGCATTTTAAATCGGTTTAGTTTTTATAAAAACTATAATAAAAAAAACCCAAAAATAATTTTCGTATAATTACTACGTCATTTTACAAAAATATACTGTGTCGTTTTATCCGTTCGTATTAAGTTAAATTAACCTTTACAACGTATCTTCGAGGAAATAGGTAGTAATAGGCTCGTGAAGTAAAAAAATATAACCAAAGTTCAATTTGACTTTCACCTCTGTCCTCAGTAAAAGTAGGATGAGGCCGGACCGGTCCGGCCTACACTCGGCCCGAGCCGTGAAGGGAAATGGCATGACTCATTTTTTGAGTCTCGTCTCGTTCATCCACGTATGTATTACTTTCTATCTATTTAAGGGAGGCCGGGGAATGGGGAAAGTATACCATTTCTTTCACTCGCCTATCTACTTCCAACCGTAATTTCACTTTTTATCAAGTTTTAAAAATGTCGAACCACTCTTCACCATCGGTTAATTCTTACGAGCCTCATACACCGGATCATCCGGAATCTCAAGCTTCTAATGAGAGTATCATTTTACACAATCGTTTTGCAAATTCTCCAATCCTATTGGAGAAAGGTTTAAATTTAGATAAGCTTGATCAATGGGGAAAAACTATCATTCGAAGTTTTGGTTGGAAAAAATTTGTCAGTACACCGAGAGGTAGGATAAATGTCTCGATAGTGCGAGAATTTTATTCTCGCGCTTATGACGACATCTATGATCGATATCACTCGGATTGTTCTAGTAAGAGGAGTGGATGTTCCCTTCTCTTCATCCGTTATCAACCAAATCTTTGAAATTCCACCGATTACGATGCCACATTTTGAAATGCAATGGGGACTACAAAATCCCTCTAATCATTTGAATAAAGTACACGAGTCATTCCAATGTCTGTTTCCCGCTTTTTGATACAAATCACGACATGTCAACACGAGCTCTACTTCCACATCTAAAGGCGTGGAAGCATTTTATAAATTCTCGAGTTTATCCCACCTGGGATTTTGGAAGTTTGACTGAGAATGAAATGCTTCTACTTTTTGCTTTGGCATTCGGTGTATTTGTTGATTGGGGTATATTGATTCAAAGGGCAGTGTTGGAGTTTGCGATCACGAGAGGTAGTAGGGGGAAGCCTATGCCTAATTCATGGATGATATCACGTTTGTGTATTCTTCTGAATGGAGTAGAGGAGCTGGAGACGGATGAAATTTTTCCGTCTAGAGATAATCGAGTTGGGTTGTTACCGGTTGATATACCGGGATGTTCGTCTACCATCTAGAGAGTTATTAGTAGTTTGTTAGTGATAATTAAGTTTTAAGTTCTTTAGTTAAGTTTACGTTTTTCTTTTAAGTTTGTATTAATCTATCTTGTTTAATGTATATGTCTTAGTTTTTTAAGTTTGTTTAATTTAATGATATAATTAGTATACGCTAAAATAAAATCAGAAAAATAACGTTAATAGATAATTTTAATTTTATTTTCGAACCTACTTCTTTACTACTCATTGAACATCGGGACGATGCCACTTCGTAAGTGGGGAGTAGAGTTAGGTTAGAAAATTCATTAAAATTTTCGAAAAATAGTCAAAAATAATTATATTATATGTCTAATTTAGATTTTAATAAGATTTTAAGTTTATATAATTGAGTAATATTAGATATTGTTTTTATGAAATTATATAAGTATGTTGATATTTATATGTAAAATTTTTAGAATCATTTTCAATATGAATTATGAGTTTGGAATTGGACTAAGTTTGTTGATTTTTGGCACCACAAAAATATAACTATAGCCAAATAACCTACCTCAGCCTTGATTAGAGTGATCAAGACCTCACTCGAAATTGTCAATTGTAATTAATTAATCAAGCTATAGCTAATTTTGGTCTACATTTCCTTGAAATTCCGCAAGTTTGTACGTACTTATGAAAAGAGATGGAGACATAAAAGCTAAGTTTTGGTATATGCTGAGATTGAAAAAATTAGATAAGTATTAGTATATTCGATCTTACCTCATGACACTTGCAAGATAGTCCATTTTGGTAATAAGCTCGGATATATTAATATTCTAAATTGAGAACGAAGCACCATATTTACACAGAATTAATCAAATATCAGGTATCTTCCTTATCTGTGATTAACAACTTAAAAATAAAAAGAAATGATCGGTTGTAGCTACCAATGATTGGAGTGAGTAGGGTATTATCACGAAATGTCCTATATCACTATGAGGTAATTAAGCTCCCGATTGCACGATGATAGTAGTCCAGCTAGGGTATTATCTCGAAATGTCCTATTGCTGGGAATGAAGGCACAAGATAAAATGAAAAAGGAAAAGTTGAATCATAAGATCTCAGGAATTATTACAAGTTTAAGGAAACCGGACTTGTAATTTTCGATCGAAAGAGTAGTACTCCGATCAATCTTGATGAAGCAATGCCTGTAAGTTTGATTTTCTACACACACTCACGCTTATAGTTCTTAAACAAAAAAAAAAAAAGAAGAGAAAATCTGAAAAAGAAGAGATGTTAGTAATCGATGATTATTTTTTATCAAGAATATGAAGATGTAGGTACGTACGACTTGCCTCTTTCTCTTTTTGATTTCCCTTTTTTCCGATTAACCAACATCTTGAGCCTAAACTCTATAAGCCATTTTTGTCGACTACCTGACCGAAGTTTCCGATTCCAAAATTTCATAATAGTTGCGATTAAAAATAATTCTAATATTTTATTTATACCTATTAAGTGTTACATGTACAATTTCATCTAAATAATATTTAATTATTTCAGTTATATACTCTTTCTGTCTTCTTAAGATTTTAAATTAAGATAAATAATATATTTATAATATTGACAATATTACATTAAAAATTATAATCTGATAAATTATACTATCTTTTATTACCGCTTATTTTTGCTCGAGGACGATCAAAAGCTAAGTGGAGAGTAATTTGATGTATTATTTTTATATGATTAAATATACGTTATATTATTATGTTTTATCAACGAATTCTATGTAAAATATATGAAATTATGGTATAAATAGTATGAAATGTTAATCTTTATAGTTTAGAGTAGTTAGTAGTAAAAATAGTAAAAAGTTGTAATTTTGTACCGATTTTACTAAATCGGAGTGTCGTGTCAGATTTACGTGGGTATTTGTGATGTTTTATTGCAGATTTATAAACCGAGACCCCGAGAATCGACATATTGAAGTATAATCATATCTCTGGAATGATTTAGAGAGTGCCACAAGCTTAAATGATCAATTGAATAGCTTAAGTGGACAAGTGGCCAACCAATCTGGTTAAGTAATAATCGAGAAATGTCTCCGACAAACGAATGGATCATCAAAATGACATTATCTGAAAAAGTGTTCTTCACGAAAGTTGTAGATTTTCCCGAAAGCTTTCCAATGCAATTTAAATTATGAAGATTGGAGGTCTACAACTTAAACAGTGATCAAGTGGCTAATCGATTTGGGTTAAGAAAAATCCCATAAAAGCTTCGGAGGAACACGAGGTTATCAAGAAGGCGTTATCTGGAAAAGAGTCCTTCATGAAAGTTGTAGAGTTTCTCGAGACCTTAATTTTGGCATTTCGTTTGCAATTTTTGGAGGTCCAGAACTCGAGATATAAATTTTAGAAGTTTAATGATATAAATATCTCATACGCACATGGGAGTGTATTCAGCATGGGGACATCATCATGATTCCGGACCGAGCCGGCCTAATACCGGACCGGTCCGGCCAAGGATCCAACTTCTATATAAGGAGTTGATCAGAGAGCAGTTCGAGGGTGTACCAAATATATATATACATCCTATATATATATATATATATCTCTCTCTCTCTTTTCTTTTTAATTTTTAGTTGTAGTTGTAAATAAGGCCTTACGCCGTAATAATGTAGTTTTAGTATCGTTGTAATGCTCGGGAAAATCTCGGAAGTCGGTTTTGCTGAAGAAGTTGTAATGTCCGGAAAATACGATTTCGAATCAACCGCCGTATTGGGTAACTTTTTTTAAGTATTTATGTTTGTTTTTATATTTTTCGTTGTTATAATGTTTTTAGGCTAAATATAATACTGGCCAAAACTATGTAATCGGTTTTATTTCGATCTTTTCGTTAAAGAAATGTTGTTAAGTTAAAACGACTAAAATTGAGTTAATTGAATCTTTTTCTATTTTAATCGTATTCGTATTGACATATTTAATCGATCTGAGGAATTCATAATCTAATTATGAATTGACGCCTCGTAGTCAGGATATGAGATAAAAGATAGAAAAACCGGAGGGTAAAATTGGCCGTGTGAATAACGTGATAACGGAATCCGATTTCCTACCCGGGGGTAAATTTGTTTTGGGAGAAATGAATTTTATTATAATTTGTACTCGAGATCGTAATAATGTTAAATCATCAGTTAAGCGAAACTTAAACCGGAAAGTTAAATCGTCCGGCCTTGACAACCGGAGCCTTTAAAATAAAATTGACCGTTTGACGAACGGAATGACTCCTTTTTATCTAAGGGTAGATTTGTACTCGGGACCCGTTCGTAAAAACCGTAACGATTGTGGACCTTGGACCGATGCAATGGACATATGACAATTTCATACGCTCGTGTGAGGAGGAATTGTTTACCTCGGAGTGCACCGTTTCATTTACTCAATTGGACCTAAAATAAAAGGAGAGATCGAACACATTTCATTTAATCGAAAAGATCGTATAAACCAATTATATAAGTTTTGGCCAGTTCTCTAAAATTATCTGTTTAATATATTGGTACATATATATTTATATATATATATATATATATATACTTTGCAATTTATGTACATCTATATATATTTATATATCTATATATATTATATTAGAATAACTTTTAAATTACGTATTTATTTTATGTTGACTAGAATAGTAGTGATCTGTGTTATAAAATTGCGGTTTAGATCGAGTTAATAACAGCTCTTTGGTGTTTAACCACACGTAAAAGAAATTACCAAGTTCCCTGAGGATTCGACACTCTGACTCACCATACTAGCACTACAATTTGACCCGGTACACTGCCGGTTAGAATCGTTTAACCCGGGAATTGTCTGTCAGATTTCTGGCGCCGTTCTCAAGGGACAGGTTAGGCGGGGTCAGTAAGACCGCATGTGCCGTTGGTTTATAACAACTCGAAAAGAACAATGTAGCCTGTTTGAAAGGCTCCAACATATTCATCAACATCTGACAATCACTCCAATGGCTAGCGTATAGAGTTAGTTGGCCTTCACAATGTTCCGCTACAAAACCAACCAATAGATCTTTATATCGATGTGTTTTTTGCAATAAATCATACATCGAGTTCCATCGGTTTCGGGTAACAGTGGGTAATCTGTAAGGCTTTGAACCATGTTTTCTGCACCATTGATTCCAACTTCTTTCAAGACTATGTCTGGAATTGATAAACTGGCAAGCATTCTTAATAACTCCAATGCTCGAATTTAAAGCATCCATCGCATCAAGTACGCATAAATTCAGAACATGGCATAAACATCTGATATGGAAAAACATACCGCCGCATATAGGTTGGCATATTTGTTTCAATTCAACAATTGACAGATCGTTATTGGAAGCATTATCAAAAGAAATAGAGAAAATCCTTTTCTTCAAGCCAAACTCATCCAAGACCTTTGATATGATAGTACTTATGTTGTGTGAATTGTGCCTTTCGTTAAACGCTCGATACGCTATCAAACGTTTTTGCATATTCCAATCATTATCTATCCAGTGACAACTAATACCCATGTAAAAATTATGCTGCCCCTTATCACTCCAAATATCACATACAAATTCACATCATGTTTTATGCCATCTAAAAGATTTTGTATTTGTTTCATGCGTACCTTAAATGACGTTACCAAATCTCTCATCATAGTAGATCGTGGGATTTTTTGAAACGACAGGTGCCAAGCTGTTTGAACGCAGTGTTGAAGATTTAAGCTTTCAGAGAACTGAAAAGCTAGACTCTCGGTACATATGAGATCTACAACCTCATTCCTACTCACCCTTGTGCTGTATGGAAATATATCAGAAGTCGTACCTCCACTAGCCGAAGTAGGTGGCCGCATTTGTGTCTGTCCAGGATCGAGGCCCCATTTCTCTGGATGGAACTTCTTGGCATGCTTTCTCATCGTGCCATAGCCATCCCCTTTTGTGAATCTATAGTTCTTGTCACAAAAGTTACATTGAGCAAGCGTGTAAACACCGCAATGCGCCGACCATCCGCATTAACTACCGGAATTTTTTTGAAAAACTCCGTAAATATCCTTGATTTGAGAGGTTCATGGTAGTCATCCTCTACTTCATTAATACCTCCTTCAAAATGATCATCACTTTCTTGTGTACGACGTGCAGATGATCGTGCTTGATTACGCCTACTACCACCAACATCTTTTCCACGTCCACCACGTGAGGTCCGTGAGGAAGAACCGATTGGATCAGGAATTGGAGTAGCATTTTGTTGGGATTCATTACCCACATATCCAGGCACTACGAATTCCGGCAATCCAGTATCAAAATCATTAACATTGAAACCAGGCGGAGTAGCAAATTGACAGACCGAAGTGTAGTTTCCATCAGCATCGATGATGTGTGTTAAGTTATCAAACTGAGGCCGGTAACCGCCATCATCGAAAGTTTCCACCACAACTGTGTCATGTAACTGATTTATATGAGAAGTCAGAGGTCGTTTCGACATTTTCTGTTTTGCAAAATGTAAAAAAATAAAATAAAAAAAAAGGGGGGATCGGAAAGAGTAGTATAAAAAAAATTAGCCAACTATCTCTTCAGACCGGAAGAAGTACACGAATAAATCAGAACAACTTCAATTCACAGTCTGGCGAGTCTTAGATGGATAATTATAGAAATAGAGAAGAAGATTTGATAGGTCAAAATAATAGAATTATAAGAGTTAGAAGAGAAGGTGTGAGAAAAAATAGTTGTGAGTGTGGTGTATTTATAGTGTTGAAGTTGGAGTAGAAAATTATAAAAAAAAAAAATTAAAATACCTGCATATAGCCGTTAGACCCGGCGGGTAGAACCGGACCCGGCGGGTCGGCCCGGGTCCGGATGGTTCCAACGGTCGATTTTCTTTTATATATTTTTATATTTATATATATATTAATATATATATATATATATATATATATATATATATATATATATATATATATATATATATATATATATATATATATATATATATATATATATATATATGTATATATATATATATATATATGTATATATATATATATATATATATATATTGAATTTCAGCATAAATTTATATATAAATGTTTCTTGTTTTTATTTTGAATAAAATATTTTCTAAATTTTTTTTTTTTAAAATACAAAAAAAATAATCAAAATACTCTTATAAAAAAATAGTAACTAGTAAATACATTATACATCACATGTAAATTCAAAAAAAAAAATAAAAAATAGTAACTAGTAAATACATTATACATCACACGTAAATTCAAAAAAAAATAAAAAACAAAATACATCACATATCCCCAACTCCCATAACACTATAAATACATCTCAAAACCAACAAATTTTTTCTCACACCTTCTTTTCTATATCTTTATATCCTTCTTCTATTTATCTATCTTCTCATTTTCTACTTATTACCATTATAATTATCAATAATTCATCTAACTCTCAACAGACTATTAATTGAAGTTGTTCTGATTTATTCGTGTACTTCTTATAGTTACGAAGAGATAGTTGGATAATTATTTTTTATTATTTGACAATGGCTAATCCACATGCCCCTATATTTACCGATGAGGATGACGGTGGTGTGCCATGGGACGAACATCCTTACGAGACTCGATTCACATCATACGATCAATTTATCGAGTACCGTGAAAACTGGATGGGTAGAGCTATTGTTGGTGAACGGAGATTGGCATGGGAAAGTCTACCTATTGAGATTACGGAATTGGTGGAAAGTGTAGACTGGTATGGGTTCGTCACTGACCCCGACCCCAGTTACGAGATGATCACTCAATCGTTCGTGAGTTCTACGCAATTGTTTCCACAACGGGAAATGTAACAAGAGAATTCACATGGCGCGGTGTACACGTCCAATTCACACCGCGTTGGATCAACCATTATTATTTACTTGAAGATATCCCTCGTCATGTTGATTTTTTCAGACCGTTTCAGTGGACTGAAAGATTCTATGCTAACATGGTACGACATTTTGGTGAGACTCACCTCTGGGTACCTATGATTAGAAGGAGCGGTCAACATTACCCTCGTAAATGGACCCCTGAAGTCGTTCGGACAACCATTTTGTTTCTTGCATATCACCTTCATGGTACTGTAAACCACACTGAACCGCCCATTGAGATGTACATCCTTGCGTACGCTTTTCTTACGAATGAGCTAATAGATGTAGGCCAATACATCGTGGAAAGAATTGGCCAGATAGCTATGGGCAATACAGGTGATGGTTATATTTTCTTTCCATTTCTTATCACCGTTTTTGCTAGAGAATTCAGGGTACCGCAATATGATACAGACAACCTTTCTGGACCTAATGAACCTATTTTATATGAATAAAAGAGTAGGATGTACTATGTAGTTTATTAATATTTTGTAACATTTAAATTTAATTTGATTAGTCAAAGTGTAACATTTAACTTTAATTTAATTATGTGCTCTTCCTTGTCACAATAATTTAAATAGTAGTAGTATTTGATTATTTGTCTATTTGATTAGTCAAAGTGTTACGATTTATTTCGGTCATAAAGTAATAATAATAAGAAATATATTATTATGTTGTGGCACTAGTAAAAACTAAAAAACAACATTTTATGGTATATTAAAATAAAATCAAATATTTTGAATATATATCCGTTGCCAACCGTTGGTTAAATTGGAATTTGGAATCTTGGGCAAATTTTGAAGGAAAAAGAAAAAGAAAAAGAAAAAGGAAAAGGAAAAGGAAAAGGAAAAAAAGGAAAGAAAAAAAACGGAAAAAAAAAAGAAGCAAAAACCGCCGGTTCCGGGTCCTCCGGGCCGGTTCCGGCCGGTTCAACCGCCGGTTTTACGGCCGGTTCCGGGCCGGGCCGGGTCCGTTGGAACCTAAAACCGTGTAGGAACCGTGGAACCGCCGGTTCCGTGGACCCGTGGACCCGTGGAACCGCCGGGTTGGACCCGGGAACCGGCGGGTCCGAACCGGATTTGGAACCGGAACCGCCCACGTCTAACCTCAGATATGAGAAACATGGCACCTGATCTACCTGAATATTTTATGGCACTATCTTTTCACACAAATGTTGTTTTACACTTATCAAGAGCCGAGAGTGGGCTTCGTCCAGAAAATATATACTATTCTGGTTAATTTATGGTCAATTCACACAGCAGCCATTCTGACCCAATTTGAGTCAGAATATGATCATTATACTGATTTTATTCTAGTCAGAATTTTGAATGTTTTTCATACTCAATACCGGTCGAAAGACATTCTGACTAAAATTGAGTACAAAAAACTTTTAATATTCTGTCTGAAATTCAGTTAGAATCAATAGTGGTGCTCTTATATTGTTGTTGTTATCCTGACCCAATTCTAGTCTGAATGTGTAGAGTAATCCGGACTCAATATTGATCAGAATGATGCTCTAACTATGTATGAGTGTGGAAAACTTTAAACATTCTACCTAAAATATGGTCAGAATCAACTAGTATGGACTCTCAATACGTATATTCTGACAATATTTCAGTATGAATAATATGTCATATTCTGACCAAACTTTGGTCAGAATGAACGCGCGTAAAATAAAAATAATAAGGGCGAAATTGAAAAAAAAAATTTGTGTGGTAAGATAAAAATTTGTGTAAAAAGATATTCTATCGTGTATTTTTTTTTTCCCGAAGTTTTCTGAGAAACATGGCATTTGTCTATCGTGTATTTTTTTTTTCCCGAAGTCAACCTGAACCTCAGATCTGAGAAACATGGCACCTGATCTAGCTGAATATTTAATTTGTCTATCGTGTATTTTTTTTATTTTTAACCTTCAATCAAAATGACAAAGTAGGGTTCAACAAAACAAATTAACGTCTTCATCCGCACCAAACCAGAATATTAGCCATTTCATCTATTTATGCTTTCACACCAACAACGTCAGATATTCCCGATTTTCATAATAATAATTATCATAAAGTGTATAAATATATAGCAGGCAGACAGACAAAACGAAGTAATTAAGGCGTAACAAGAGAGATAAAAATGGAGGCCACCGCCGGTTTCATCTACATCTCAATTGCAGTGGTTTTTGCATCATTTGTATCAGTAGGAGCGTGGAAAGTGCTGAATTGGGCATGGTTACAACCTAAGAAGCTGGAAAAAAAACTGAGAGAACAAGGTCTCAAGGGAAACAAATACAGGCCAATCTTTGGAGATTTGAAGGAGCTGAAAGCAATGATCCTCAAAGCTTATTCTAAGCCAATTGGTGTCTCCGATGACATTCTTCCAAGAATCGTTCCTCACTACGTTGATGCCATCCAGAAATTCGGTATGTTCCGACCATATATACTCAATTTCTTTCTTATGATTCTTCTTATTTACTTCCCCCCCCCTCCCCCCCCCCCCCCCCCCCCCCCGAATAATATTGCACAATTCCATATATTCAATACAAAAGAAAAAGGTGACTCTTTGTTTTAGAGCAGTTATTTGCACCACACCGACTCTGCCGGTATAACACAATAAAATCGACTTAGGAAAAATCATTTTTGAAACCAAAAATCAATTTTCCGTAGCTGTATCGAGAGAATCGATTTTGAAAAAATCGGTTTTTAATTACAGAACCGACTTTCATAAAGTCAATTCTGTGAAAATGGGATGGTGCATCGGTATAACTAGCAATTCTGTGAAAATGTGAAAATGAGTGGTGGACCGGTATAACTGGTGGGTTGCAAATAATAGTAGGGGTGGCAACGGGTCGGGACCCGACCCGTAAACCTTATACCCGAACCCGTCCCGACAAGATTTGAGATTCTATTTTTCTTCCCAAGCACGTACCTGATAAATGTCGGGTGACTCGGGTCCCGACAATCGGGATATCCGAATGTTCGGGATCCCGTCGGGTCGGGAACGAATGTCCCGAACATATGATCTTAAAAAAATATTCATGTTAATATAAAAAAATGACAACAATTACTTGATCAAAACAATAGTTCAAAAGGTGGGGGCCGGAGAAATGACTTAACGGAGACAGAGTCGACATCCGATGGAGGCGGGTGACTTTTGTGAGGAAGAACACTCCGGAATATTAGTGAGCAGAAGAGATGTGCAGAGAAAGTGGGAAACGACGGAAGCAAAGAGTGTAGTAGGTTTATGTTTTTAGTATTAAGGGTTGTGGCTATTCATATCGGGATGGGATCGGGAACCGGACGAGATTGATTTTTATACCTGATCCCTTTCTCGCATTTTTTGGGTCAGAAAAAATCCTGAAATTTCGGGTCGAGAAATTTTCGGGGTCAGGATTTTTCGGGACGGGTCTGGATTATCAGGAAAGTTGCCACCCTAAATAATAGTACATTGTTTTACTATTATACTTTTTTATTGTTTAGGTAAAAGATTAAAAATAAAAATATATTAATCATAATTATTGTTCTAAAAAAATCATAAATATTAAGGTCATTTTAATCTTTTTATTAGTAACATGAGAATATTTAGTCATTTTTATACAACTTGTTTTACTATAATACATCTTGTTGGTTCAGTTGCCCAGGTTTGGTTTAAATTGGCCTAAATGGTTTGGTTTAAATTGGCCTAAATTTTGTATTGTAAGTTTGATTATACGATACAACCGTAAGAAGATTATACAAGACATACATCATTTGTATCTTTTGCATCATACATACTTTTATTATTTGATATGAAAAATAGTAGAAATGAAAGTATATGTAACGCTCTGTTCTCAAATACCGAGTTCTTATTGGAAAAAAAAACGTTCGACACGTATAACATTAAATACATCTTAATATTATACGTAAGTCTCTACGTCATTGTATTGAGTTAAGCAACGCGGAAGCTAAAAAGACTCGGGTATAACCCTAAAAGATACTACAGTTACAACGCCATCCAACTTAAAAGCGTAGAAAGGAAACTGTAACCGCCCCGTTCTCAGATACCGAGTCTTTATCCGGAAAAGAAACGGTTGTCACGTATAATATTAAATAAATTCAATATTATACGTAAGCCTCTACTACGTCGTATCGAGTTTAGCAAACAGAAGCTAAAAAGACTCGGCAAAACATCATAAATGCTGCTAAGAATAGATTACAACCCGACTATAGCTGAATTGTTTAACTTACAACAACGAAAGGTTCAAAGGTTACAACGTACGATGCTTGTCTTACAAACGTGAGATAAAAGTTCAAGAAGTCTAGTACAACATTTAATAGAAAGGTAAAAAAAAGAAAGCATATTCATGGCATCCTCGTCATCAAACATCATCAAACTCCTCCTCGAGCTCAAGATCAACATTTCCATCTTCTCACCCACAATGCATACAAAACAAACATGTAAAGGAGGTAAGTACAAAGTATTTAGCAAGAGTGAGAAGCTAATGTATAATTAGAGTTTATAACAAAGGCTTGCGTTATTATTATTAAGTTATCTTTGTGAGACCGACTCAACTCTAGGGTTCACTTCATGCTCATCAACATGTCGCGACTATTGGTTTCTAGCTTAGCTTATCTTTGTTACATCCGCATTCAAGGGCACTACGCATGGTGTTACTCACCACGAAGTATCTGGGTGCAACATACTGGTGGAGCACACCAATAACCACGGAGGTCTATTCTAGTAAACTCCGATAGTGCATGCGTTCGGCGAAGTCACTCCGCACCTTGAGTCTGTTAAAATGACGTAGTATTAATAAGGGTATTTATGGTATTGTGGTGTGTGTTGGGTCGGCTAGGTCAAGTGTGTCATAGCCGACTTATGTGACTTGGAGTAATGGAAAAGTAGAGCCCAATAGGGTTAGGAGTTGTCTTATTGTTTACTATATATACTTGAATAATAAAGGGTGGAGAGATCACAAGTTGATGATCTCAGTTTTACGGTACTGTGTTAACATATTCAACATGGTATCGGAGCTTCAACACTCTCTTTCTCTTAACCAAATCCGCCCTAATTTCTCCTAAACCCTAGTTTACGAAGAAAAAAAAAAAAAAAAAAAAAAAAAAAAAAGTCCAGTACTGTCATGGAGGCCAAAGGTGAAACCTCCAATGTCTTGGCCAATTCCGGCTCTAGTTTGTTCTCGCCGGCAGTGTCCCTTCCGGCAATCACATCAGTCAAGTTAAACGGGAAAAACTACACTTTGTGGTCCCGTTCGTTGAAATCTTCCTCACAGAAGAGGGTTAGATCACCATCTAGAACAAGATCGGGCCGACGCTAAGGATCCACGGGCGCATCATGGAAGCAAGATGATGCACGCATTATGGCTCTCTATCGTTAATCAAAGATTGAGCGTAATATAAGCTCAACTCGTTGTATCCGAAATCGCCCAAGGCTATGTGGGCTCGTTTGAAACATATGTATTCCGGTTCGGAAAATCTTACTCGAATTTACGACATGTGCAAGCGGTACTTCCAATTGGAGCAAGGTCAACTAAGTTTGGAGGAGTATTATTCCCAGATAATGAGTGTTTGTGAGGAGAGAAATCTCTATCAACCATTGACCGATGATGTGACGAAGATGGAGAAACAACGAACATATATGGATGTTATTCGGTTTTTATCTGGCCTTAAACCGAATTTGAACCCGTTCGGGCCCGCATTCTTGGCGGCAACAGCCTCCCCACGCTTCCCGAGGTGTTTTCTCGGCTTCGCAGAGCCTCTATGGATGTTCGTAGCTTCGAAAAACAGAAAAACAGAAACGCAAGAGTTCGGTGGGGAAAAATCAGCCATGTTGGTCGGAAGTCGAATTATGCGGAACTCTTCATACCGGGGGTGGCCGAGGTGGTAGGAATTCACGCGGTGGCGAAGCAACCGAGGTGGCGGATCGGGCCGTGGATCGGTCCAATGTGAACATTGTGGTCGAACAAATCATACGGTTGACAATTGTTGGGATCTTCATGGCAAACCCCCCAGGGGTAACTCTCGCTCAAGCCATGACTCGGGAACGCAAAGATGATGGAGACCGAACAAAGATCAAATACGGAAGAGTACCGGCGTAATGGTAAGGCAGAAAACTCGTCCTCCATGGCTAGTCTTGTCCAATCTACACAGCCGTCAACATGTCTCCTCACGTCTAAACGAAATCCTTGGATCATCGATTCCGGAGCTACTGAGCACATGACCGGTTTGTTTAAACTTTTGCATGATTACACCCCATTAACTCACAAATCAGTCACACTGGCTAATGGTGGTTCGGCCAAAGTCGGTGGGATTGGCACCACACAAATCACTCCCACGATCGCCTCTCCCACAAACACTTCACATACCTGATTTCCCGTTTAGTCTACTGTCAGTTAGTAAACTTACCAAAGACCTTAATTGCTCTATAACCTTTTTGCCTGATTATTGTGTTGTACAGGATCTTCATACGAAGAGGACGATTGGTACGGGTCATGAGCGAAACGGCCTCTATCTCTTTGATGAAATCCCATCTGCGGGTCTTCACACCGATGTCTCTCCGATGGAATGGCATAGCCGTCTTGGCCATCCGTCCTTGGCTATTCTCAAACAGCAAGTCGAAACTTTAGGTTCTTTGGAGTCTTTACCTTGTGAAACGTGTCAAATAAGTAAACATTGTCGTTCCTCCTTCAAAAGGAGTAGTACTCGTAGGGAGTCTATGTTTGAACTGGTTCATTCGGATGTTTGGGGTCCGTTTCATATTTTATCCAATAAATTTCGTTATTTTGTCACGTTTATTGATGATCATTCTCGTATGACGTGGGTTTTCTTGATGAAATCGCGAACTGAACTTGTCTCTTGCTTTCATCTGTTCCAAAAAGAAGTTGAAACGCAATTTGCAACTAATATCCGCACTGTACGTTCTGATAATGCACGAGAATATCAAAGTGACCTAGTTGGATTGTCAAACTATCTATCTCAGAATGGTATTATTCATCAAACCTCGTGTCCCTACACACCCCAACGTAACGGGTGGCGGAACGTAAAAACCGCCACCTCATTGATGTAGCTCGTACCCTTATGATACATATGAATGTTCCAAAATACCTTTGGGGTGATGCCGTTTTGACACTTTCGTTATCTTATTAATAGAATGCCTACTAAGACCCTACAAGGTTCGTCTCCTTCTCTATCTTGTTTCCCGTAAAACCCCATTTACTCGTTCCTCCTAAAGTCTTTGGTTGTGTCTCGCTACGTTCAGAATCTTGCTCCAGGTCACGATAAATTTGACCCTCGTGCCACAAAATGTGTCTTTCTTGGTTATTCTCGCACTCAAAAAGGTTACCGCTGCTATAGTCCTGTTCTCCGAAAATCGTTTGTCTCTGCTGATGTCACCTTTGATGAGTCTACGCCATATTACACCGATCGTCTAACTGATACAACCTTCCTTGACCCGGTTCCTAGTGATGAACCGAAGAGTGTTAGCCCCGAGTGTCCTTTACCGGTTGTCGACTCGGTTGTCCCCCTTGATCTCCGTCCGCCGATCGTTCATACTTATCAACGCAAGCGGTCCCGAACTCATGACTCGTCCTCGGCAACTCTTCATATGGAGCCTCCTGATCCGCGTCCTATTGCCCAACGCAAAGCAACCCGAACATGTGTCACTAAGCATCCTATTGGTAATGTTGTATCCTATGATCGTGTGTCTCCCCGTTACTCTTGTTTTCTCACCCATTTGTCAAGTATAGGTGTTCCCAAAACTGTGCCGGAAGCCCTTAGTCACCCTGGATGGAGACAAGCCATGGTAGATGAGGTTGATGCCCTTCATTCCAATGGTACATGGGACTTGGTGCTTCCCCCACCTAATGCACATATTGTTGGGTGCAAATGGGTGTATACAGTAAAATTTCTTCCTGATGGATCTGTGGATCGGTTGAAGGCCAGATTGGTGGCCAAAGGATACACACAAGTCTATGGAGTCGATTATGAGGAGACATTTTCTCCGGTTGCCAAAATGCCCTCCATTCGTATTTTGATTTCTATTGCTACTAACAATCATTGGCCGTTGTTTCAGCTAGATGTCAAGAATGCTTTTCTCAACGGGGACTTGCGGGAGGATATTTTTATGGAGCAACCTCCCGGGTTTGTTGCTCGGGGGAGAAACGTCGGTGTGTAAGTTGCGAAAGGCGCCGTATGGCCTTAAGCCAGCCCCCACGGGCATGGTTCGGTAAATTTTCGGATGTGGTAAGATCGTTTGGTTTGAAGCAATGTCGACGGATCACTCGCTTTTCCACATGCACTCCGAGTATGGTTATATATTTTTGGTTGTCTATGTAGATGACATTGTTATTACAGAAGTGATCGTGCGTGCATAGATAAGTTGAAGCGCTTTACGGACAAGCAATTTCGGACCAAAGATCCGGGTAGACTCCGGTATTTTCTTGGCATGAGGTTGCTAGATCGCAAGAGGGCACGTTCTTAAGTCGAGAAAAGTATGTACTCGATTTATTGCGGAGACCGGATTACTTGGGGGACGTCCAAATTGATACCCCAATGGATCCAAATGTGAAGTTGTTAAGAGACGAAGGAGACCCGTTGCGCATCCAGGAAAGTATAGGCGTCTTGTGGGCAAACTCAACTACTTGACTATCACAAGACCCGATATATCATATGCTGTGAGTACGGTCAGCCAATTTCTGGAGTCACCAAGGGTACCACATTGGGATGCAGTGGTCCGAATACTGAGATTCTTGAAGAAGGCCCCAGGCCGTGGGGTAATGTTTAAACCGAATGGCCATATGAAGGTTGAAGGCTATTCAGATGCTGATTGGGCTGGTTCACCATCAGACAGGAAATCTACTACGGGGTACTGTACCTTTCTCGGAGGAAACTTAGTGAGTTGGAAAAGTAAGAAGCAAACAGTGGTTGCACGGTCAAGTGCGGAAGCAGAATATCGAGCAATGGCTCACACATGTAGCGAGTTGACATGGATAAGGTATTTCTTAGAAGAAATCGGAGTCAAGGTTGATATGCCAATCCCCCTCCATTGTGATAATCAAGCAGCATTATACATTGCGTCTAATCCGGTATTCCACGAGAGAACCAAACACATCGAAGTGGATTGCCATTTTATTCGAGAGAAGATCGTTCGAGAAGAGATTTGCACACCGTTCGTTCGTTCAAAAGAACAACTAGCTGATGTCTTTACTAAAGCTTTGTTTGGGAATCGTTTGGGGTTTGTTTGTAACAAGTTAGGCATGCATGATATATATGCGCCAACTTGAGGGGGAGTGTTAAAGTGACGTAGTATTAATAAGGGTATTTATGGTATTGTGGTGTGTGTTGGGTCGGCTAGGTCAAGTGTCATAGCCGACTTATGTGACTTGGAGTAATGGAAAAGTAGAGCCCAATAGGGTTAGGAGTTGTCTTATTGTTTACTATATATACTTGAATAATAAAGGGTGGAGAGATCACAAGTTGATGATCTCAGTTTTACGGTACTGTGTTAACATATTCAACAGAGTCTAATAGACTTACGGGGTTAAGTTCCTCCGCACTTGGAGTCTAGGAGACTTACGGAGTTATTCACTTTATCTGACCGCCCGGACATCGCGATATAGACAGTGTCTTACCAAGAATAGCATGATGTTTAATCTTTTAACTACACAAGTATGTTGGTTATTATGTTATTAACTAACCACCTAAGTGTTTTCAAATAAGCTCCCTCACATCTCCTAATCTCTCACCTAGACCACTAGACACGGACAAGTCTTAGCACATACACAGACATTGATGAATTCTAATTCATCAAAGCACAAGCCGATCATACTCTTCCGACGGTCCCGAACTTCAACTCTGAGGAAGAGTACATTCGGTGCCGGAACTAAACGCATCAGAAGCTTAATCATAGCTTGTTCATGTTCATTTAATGTTATTATATCAAGATATAACGATTAAAACTGGACTCGGGGCTCAAAACACAACATATCACAAAATTGGCCCAATGCTGGCAAAATGCTAGCACAATGCGCACGCATTGAGTTGACAGAAAGTTTCTGCTGGAGCAATGCGTACGCATCGTCTCTGAATGCGCACACATTCCGCAGTAGGATCACAAACCAGACATCATGTTCAAGCAATGCGTACGCATTGCCTCAGGAATGCGTACACATTCCACCTGCAACATACTAAACATGCCTTTCTGCACTTAAACGATTCCCAACCTTTTCCCAACATGATTATCATCAATTTTTCATAGCAAAACAACACTTTATCATGCCAAAGCATCCAACACTTTAACTACAACATAAAACATGATTTCTAACCAAGAAATCAACATAAAACACAATCCTTAACATCATAAAACCTTAATTAACATTAGAAAGAGCCTCTTACTTTACTAAAGCAAACTCCAAAACAAGAAATACGAGAAAGACTGCAGTGACACTTCTCCAAAACCTTGCTGAAACTTGAAATGTTTTGTATCCATACGCTCTTGCTTTTCTGTTTCTTTTCTCCTCTCAAGTTTGAACAAAGCCAACTCATCTGATTTCCTGGCAACTTCCCCTCTTAATGGGAAGTTATTTCCCCCAAAAGAAACCTCCAACCACTAACTCTATTTAATTACCACTATTTCCATAAATATTTAAACATAATATTCTGTTCCGTAAAAAGACGCGTCTGCCCTTTTACGAAAGGTCGGGATATTACAGAAACTTACAACAACGGTAAACTTAAAAGTACGATATCTTACGTCAGAAACAAACTATCTTACAACAAGTTCTTAACAAAGACAAAAGAAATACAACAAGTCTTGGAGATAAAACATAGTCTCAAGTTACAACATGGATATGAAAGCATAATGAAACTTCTTGTATAGCATGGCACATGATCATACATCATCCTCAAAGTCATCATCACAATCCGGCTCAACCTATATGTCTTCTCAAGACAAACAACACACAAACATGCAAAAGAGGTAAGTACAAAGCGTATTTAGTAAAAGGTAGAAGTTATTGAATTATTAAGTTCTATAATGAAAGGACAACGAATTATTATTAATTAAAGTTATCTTTATGACACGACTCAAAATGTAGGGTACACTTCATGCTCATCAATATGTTGTGAAGATCCTACTTTGTTTCTAGCTTAGATTTTCTTTGTTACATCAAGTATTCAAGAGCACTACACACGGTGCTGCTCACCGAGTAGCATCTGGTTGCAACCTACTAGCGATACATGCACTAGTAGCCATGGCCTAGTCCCGATAGTGTGTGTGTGTGTTCGGCGAAGTCCCTCTACTCCTGGTGTCTCTCCAAGACCAGCAGAGTTATTCATTTAGTCTGACCACAACACACATCGCGATATTGACTTGTGCCTTACCAATAATAACATTGATGTTTATGCTTTTAACTACACAAGTATGTATGTTTTTAATCGTAAACTAGTCACCTAAGTATTTTCAAGGCAAATGCTCGCTTAACACTTCTACACCCTCACTTAGACAACTAGACATTAACAAGCCTATCACATACAAAGACATTGATGGATAGTAATTCATCAAAGCACAAGGTCATTCATGTTTTTCCGACGGTCCTGAACTTCTAGAAGAATCCATTCGGTGCCGGACTAAACGCATCATAAGCTTAATTATGGCTTTGTCATGTTTATTTAGGGTTATCGTATCAAGAAACAACAATCAAAACTCAATAAGCATATCTGAAACCTTGCAGAACATTCTGCTTTGTGTTGGCGCGAGCCATGCCCTGTCGGCATGCGCCAAAACAGACAGAACAATATGTTTTGCTTCTGCTTCACTTCCGGCGTGCGCTTAAAGCCCTCATCGTTTGCTAAAACCTTCTGAAGCATCCTGAGCACAAGGTTCACCCTCGGCGCGCGCCAAAATGGTCGAACTGCCCAAAACCTGCAATTTTTTCTGTACATTTCGATTTCTAATAGGTTTTCTAACAATTTAACATAAAAAAAAAAAAACACAGAATATCCAGCATAACAACACCAATTCACTACCACACTACAACCAAACTTTATAAAACAATAAGAGTTCAATATGAAGACCCTCTTACTTGTGATCCAAAGCAAAAGCAAAGCAAATTCTTCAAAAGTAAACAGTAAACTTGAACCTTTTCACCCAAAAACCTTTTCAAAGCTTCAATCTTTTGGTACCAACACGTAGCACTTCTCCCGCTAATTCCGATTTTCTACTTGATTCTGAAATCCAAACAACGATTAAGAAGATACCTTGAAGATTCTGCTTTTTGTTTTCTTTTGGTTTTCCTTTTCACATAGTTCGAACGTTGCTCTTTTTTTTCCCTGACAACTCCCAAGGATAATGGGGAGTTTTATTATAAAAATAAAACTTCCTCATTAATCCTCTTCTTTTCTTTTTTCTCTTTCTTTTTTTAAACTTTAATCCATAAATATATAAACATAATATTTCGATTTTGTGCAAAGCTGTTTCCAAAAATCGGAATATTAAAGTATAGTTTTGACGAATTTATGCAAGTATAAACTTTTAAGTTGGGGTGGATTATTGTTTTTTTTCCTTACCCTTTTCAATACTTTGTGATTGCAGGCAAGAATTCATTTATGTGGTTTGGGCCGAAACCATCAGTGCTAATCCTAGAACCTGATCACATTAGGGAGGTAACACTCAAATATAATGTCTTTGAAAAGCCACATCTTGTTCCCTTAGTGAAATATCTGGCAGAAGGATTAATAAACTATGAGGGAGACCGATGGGCGAAACATCGGAAAATCATCAATCCAGCTTTCCACGTTGAAAAGTTGAAGGTTTGTTCTCAACTTTTGTTTGAAAAAACTTCATCCATTCTAAGTTGAAATAACACTAAGAGGAAGATGGCCCTTTTTTTTTCATTTACATCAAAAGGATATGCTCCCGGCGTTTTATACGAGCACGATCGAGATGTTGGGAAAATGGGAAGAGGTTGCACTTGCATCATCAGAGGGATTGTGTGAGTTGGATGTTTGGCCTTTTCTTCAAGCATTGAGTGCTGATGCTATTTCTCGGACAGCTTTCGGGAGTAACTATGAACAAGGAAGAAAGATTTTTGAACTTCAAAGTGAACAGGCTGAGCATTTGATCATGGCTGCTCAATCTGGATACATCCCTGGCCTGAGGTAATTCCCATGCATCTTGCTCCATTAGTCTTTAAACAAACCAAAATGGATGGATCTAATTTCTGTCCTTAATGGACTACTTGTTGTATAGATTCTTGCCCACGAAAAGGAACAGAAGAATGAAGCAAATCTACAAAATTGTAAACGGTTCAATCACGAGCATTATTGATGCCAGAATCACGAAAATGAAAGAAGGGGAATCGTTCGGTAATGACCTACTGGGAATACTACTTGATTCAAATGCTAAGGAAATCGACAAACATGGAAACAAGGATTTCGGACTGAGTATTGAAGATGTGATTGAGGAATGCAAGCTATTCTATTTTGCTGGGCAAGAAACAACTTCAGTGCTGCTTGTTTGGACAATGGTTCTATTGAGTACTCATCCCGATTGGCAGAATCATGCCCGAGACGAGGTTTTACAACACTTTGGGACCAACAAACCAGACTTTGATGGCCTTAATCGTCTTAAAATCGTGAGTCAAAAGTTTTTCATTTCTGTTTCTGTCTTAAAACATGATCAATTAAGGCACGCCTCCATTCTTGATGCCGTTTTCATTGCAGGTGAACATGATCTTAAACGAGGTATTAAGATTGTACCCGCCACTAGCGTTATCCACACGAAAAACTACTCAAGAAACCAAATTAGGCAATCTAAACTTGCCTGCCGGAATCCTGCTTGCATTGCCGGCTATATTAGTTCATCACGAGCGTGCAACATGGGGTGATGATGTTAAGGAATTCAAGCCAGAAAGATTTGCTGAGGGCATATCAAATGCGACGAAAGGCCAAGTAACATACTTTCCATTCGGTTGGGGACCCCGAATCTGTATTGGTCAAAACTTTGCAATGCTTGAATCCAAAATGGCACTAGCCATGATTCTGCAGCGATTCTCTTTTGAACTTTCGCCGTCCTATGCACACGCGCCACGAGCTATAGTTACGATTAAGCCTCAGTATGGTGCCCACTTGATGCTGCATAGGCTGTAGCCTATGATCATATATATGTTGCTGTTTTGTAAATAAATAAGTTCGATTACTTCATGTAAAATTTGACGTTTCTCTCGTGAATCTATGTGTTAATACTATGTTTTATAACAACTCCTTTCGATCTTAACTATATATTTTTGTTACAAGACTTAACAGAAAGACGACTTGTTGATGGTAATCCTCCCAAGACAGGCTCTCTCTCCTAAAAACCTCCTCCTTCTCTCTGAAAAAAACCTCCCCTTTTTTACACCGCCTTTTTGTTTTCAGCTTCCGGCGCTGGCCGCCGAAAGACGCCAGTGCCGGTTTCTTTTCGGTTTCTTCTTTATGTTTTCGTTCTAGATTGTTGGCCTTGTCTAGATCCACATCTTTTTTATCTGTAACCGCCCTTAGCATGTTCAGATCTGTTGTTTCATCTCCTTCGTTTTCCGTTTGGGCTAGCGGCGATGTTACCGGAGGCTTTCTCTTCTATCTAGTTCTGTCTATTTTCAGATCTTATGGTTGTTTTTCGAGGAGGAGTAGGATTCCCGGCGTTAGCTTCGGGCCTATGGTTGCCGGATTTGAAATGGTCTTCGCCGGAGTTCTTTTCCGATTCGCTGCTTTGATTAAGAGTAGTTGCATGCAGCATTTCTCTACTCTTTTTGGTTTATTGGCCGGTCGGCTGCGGTTTGGAGGTGATATTTCTTTTGTCCCTTGGCGGTTCGTGATGGTAGATGGTGGTTCTCAGATCAGGATAAGGGTTGATGCACTTTTGAAGAGGCCTGTCATCTTCAAAAGTTCATCCACTTTTGAAGATGCATGTCACGTGGAGTAGGAGGAGCGGGTGTGTGTGTGTAAGTGTGTGTGTGTGTAGAGGGTGTTTACGAAGCATTAAAACGAAGAGCTGTTGAATTAGGCTGGACATAGTTGGATAGTTTGACTTTCAAATTATATGCCAACTAGATACCGTTAAGTCTACCGGTTGTGGCCTGCCAAAGGTTTGTCCTTTTGTAGTGGGGAACTGAAATATAGGCCTAAACTTGGCATTAGTGGGGAAACTGAAATATAGGCCTAAACTTAGCAAAATGTTGCAAGAACTGCTTACAAGTTACAAAGTCAGATTATATCTACATTTATGAAGATCTTCTTTTGGTAGCAATTCCACTTGTTACATTTTCATAGAAATTCCAATGTGTAGTATCTTTGGTAAAACACTGGCAACAATGAATCTGCAGTGCAAATTTGTCATGATAGCTTCCGTAATTTTGGTGTACCTTCAGTTATTGATGGCCCAAAGTTCTGATATATGGAACTGCAAATCTGTCTACCACATGGTTCAATAATGATTCAGCTCCTAATTTTGTTTCCTACAGTGATGGCTCAAAGGTGAGAGCCATTCTTGTTCGAGGAAACTCTGGCCCAAGTTTTGCTTGTGGATTCTTCTGCAATGGTATATGTGACACTTACATCTTTGGAGTCTTCATTGTTCAAACAGACAATGCTTCAAGGATTATTCTTCCTGAATTAGGGTTTCCACAGGTTGTCTGGTCAGCTAATCGAAACTATCCCGTTAAGCCCAATGCTGTCTTGCAGCTTACACCAAGAGGTGAACTAACATTAAGGGATGTTGATGGCACTTTAGTTTGGTCCACTAAAACATTAGGAAAGTCTGTTGCAGGGATGAACTTGACAGAAATGGGCAATTTGGTTCTGTTTGACACGAGCAATTCGATTGTTTGGCAATCCTTTAGTAATCCAACTGACACATTACTTCTTGGACAGAAACTAGTATCAGGGCAGAACCTAACAGCAAGTGTTTCAAACACCAACTGGAGGGACGGAGGTTTGTATTCTATTGCAGTTACTAATAACGGGTTGTTTGCATATTTTGAATCTAATCTTCAAGAAATCTACTATACTTATATTGTTGCTGGTGTAAAGACTAACAGTGAACCAAGCTATATCAAATTTCAAAATGGAAGCTTAGCCTTTTATATACATTCATCAGAGCCAAGTAGTCCGGATACGTTTATAAGTATTCCTGCTGCTTCTTTTGCTCAGTACATTAGATTGGAGCCTGATGGACATTTAAAAATGTATGGTTGGGAATCAGGGTGGATCGAGCACGATGATATTCTTACGCACACTATTGGCGGATGTAATTATCCATTGGTTTGTGGACCAAACAGCGTTTGCTCAAATAATAAGTGTAGTTGTCCTCAACCAAGCAATGCCACAACAAGCTACTTTAAACCGGTAGATGCAGTACATCCTTATCTTGGTTGTTCTGAAATCATTCCTTTGGATTGTAATGCAGTTCAAAACCACAGTATGACCGAGTTTGAAGGTGTAAGCTACTTCACCTTTCGTACAGATATGAGTGATACCGATATTAATAGCTGTAAAGCAGCATGTGTAGGGAACTGCTCCTGTAAAGCTGCTATTTTTCGATATGGTGAGACTTATTCTAGAGGAGATTGCTATTTATTATCCCGTTTGCTTTCAATTAACAGTGACGATATCAAGAAAAATTATAACTCCTCAATATTCGTTAAGGTGCAGACTTCCTCAATAAGTCCTGAATTAACTTCTAGTGATTCACAAGGCTTTGTCGTTGTGGGATGCACAGTTACTGCATTGGGTATATGGTTATTTTTAGTTGGCTTCATATATCTTTCAAGAAGGAAGGTGAAAATCGTTGCTGAAATGGAGGAGGATTATCTAGATTTCGTACCAGGAATGCCGACTAGGTTTTCTTTTAAAGACTTGGAGAGAGCAACAGAGAACTTCAGTAAGAAACTTGGTGAAGGAGCATTTGGCACTGTATTTGAAGGATCACTTGAAGATGGGACAAAGATTGCAGTGAAGAGTTTAGATGGAGTAGGCAAAGTCGAGAAGTCATTTCTTGTTGAGGTTGAAACTATTGCTAACACTCATCATGTGAATTTGGTTAAGCTCATTGGTTTCTGTGCACAGAATTCTCACAGGCTTCTTGTTTATGAATATATGATCAATGGCTCTTTGGATAAGTGGATCTACATGCAAAAGCAAGAGCTTTCCCTTAACTGGGAATTCAGAAAGAAGATAGTGATGGACATAGCAAAGGGGTTGGCTTATTTGCATGAAGATTGCAGACAGAAAATAATCCATTTAGACATAAAACCACAGAATATTCTTCTGGATGAGAACTTCAATGCTAAGATCTCTGATTTCGGTCTTTCAAAGCTGATCGACAAAGAACAGAGCAAAGTAATGACCAACATGAAAGGCACACCTGGATATCTAGCTCCTGAATGGCTATATGCATCAGTAACAGAAAAGGTAGACGTGTACAGCTTTGGTGTTGTAGTCTTGGAGATCTTGTGTAGGCGGAAAATTCTGGACGAATCGGAGACAGAGGAGAGGAGACATTTGTTAACTTTATTCAAGAAAAAGGCTGGGAAGGATTATTCTTGGATATGATTGATGATAGTGACGACACCAACAACGAAGAGATGAACTGTAACGATGCAGAAGTTGAGAAGCTGTTGAGGATAGCAGGATGGTGTCTACAAAATGACTATACTAATAGGCCTTCAATGTCAATGGTGGTTAAGGTCTTAGAAGGTCTGGTAGATGTTGATGCACAAGTAGATTATAACTTCCTCACAGAGGAAGTCTATGTTGAGTATTGGCCACAAATCGAATCACAAGCGTGCACTCGCTTATCTGCTGTTGTTCTATCTGGTCCCAGATGATTAAATATACTATCTAACAATGTATATAACAGTTCATTGTTGTTTTTTGTTTTCAAGGTAACTAGAGATGTAACGACTGAACCTTACGTTCGAGCCTTTTCCGGAATTGAAACATTCGGCACTTGTCTCAGACATAAGCTCAATAGACTCACTTGTCTGTCTTACTAACACTTTTAGACTTCATCATAAAGAAATAATTACAATAAAAAGGTATACTAGTCGGAAAGCTCAGAATTACAAGCTACTCCCTGTCGCTACGGTGGCATTTCTCGTTGTTACGGTGAAAGCAAAAATCCTCAGAATCGTATGTCCTTGTATAGTATCTGAGAGAGTCAACCTGACTATCACTTTATATGTGTTTTGTATCCCGTTCATACCTTGTTTACCATGCTTTCGGGTACATTTGGTTATGTTTTGATGCATTTTGCACCTTGGTTTACACTACGAGGCCTAGGACGTTCGGAAATCTCATCATTTTCAAGACTGCATCTAGCATCATAATGATCATTACCAGCAGCAAGAAGTAAGACATCTCTTTTTCCAAACACATACTTGATCAACGCAGAGTCTCCCCTCTTGATCTAGTACACTCCCAAACTGTACAAATCATCAAATATCCACAAAGAGATTGATGGGTGATTCTAGATTCTCTAGTGTGAATTTTGCTTAGCAATATGTGACCTTTGGTTTGTACCTAGAATCTTTGAACCTAAAGGTATTGTGTATGTTTTGTCTATGCACACCATAAGCTTATATACTAACATCATCTGTTTTGGCCGTGTAAATTCAGGTATATATGCATCGTTACTATTTGTTGTATATATTTCATAGGAAATATCCCCATTGCAGGCTACCCCACTGCCACTAGTATGATTATTATTATTATATATTGCTGCAAAGAGACGTCAATCAAATCTATATAATTAAAATAAACTGGATGATGCCTACATTTGTAGTTTGACCGTATGCGAAGCTTCTGGCATGGTATCAGTTTTCGGCTTTGTTCGATTTAAAGCTCGGAGAAAAAATGTTTGATTATTTTTGGGAAAAAGACAAAAGAATGATGTCAACTGTAAGTATCAAAGTCTTCACTTCACACTAATCTATGCCTTTTCATTATCCATATATACATATATCCTCCTGCTTTGCAGTACCTGTTCTGTTTGAGCCTAGCTAGGAAAATGGAAGCCTTGAACAGCTTAATTTTCCTTTCAATTATTTGTATTCTATTGAATTTTGCATGGAAAGCATTGAATCGGGCATGGATAAAGCCCAAGAAGTTGGAGAAGATCCTGAGGGAAAAAGGGTTCAGAGGAAAACCATACAGATTTCTAGTTGGAGACATCAAAGAGACAGCAAGTATGTATGAAGAAGCCAAGTCCAAACCAATCAATTTCACCAATGATATAATACCCAGGGTCTTGCCTTTCCTCCACAACCTTGTAAAAGATTATGGTATTTGCTCTGCAAACTTCAAAATTTGTTGCTTTTTTTTGTGAATTCAGTTATGTAAATGAAGAAACTTTTACAGGTAAAAACTCATACACCTGGATTGGGCCTGAGCCAGCAATACTCATATTGGAACCTGATGAAATCAGGGAGATTTTAGCGAAAAACTATGTTTATCAGAAGACAAAAGATCCATTTTCAGGGCTCCTAGCAGAAGGATTGTTTAGCTATGATAAAGATAAATGGACAAAGCACAGAAGACTTATTAATCCTGCTTTCAATCTTGAAAAATTGAAGGTAATTTCTCCGTTTAGTTTTAGTGCCGAATCCAATATTCCTTCTTTCTCTCAAGATGGTTTCTACTATTTGTTTATGGTCGTTTTCACTAAAAATCTCCTTTTTTTATATTTGTTATCATAAATATATATAGCTGATGCTGCCAGCATTCGATTTGAGTTGTTCTGAGATGTTGAGCAAATGGGATATGATTGCCTCAGAAAAAGGAGGATTCTTTGAATTGGATGTCTGGCCTTACATTCTGAATTTTACTAGTGACGCGATTTCTCGGACAGCATTTGGTAGTAACTATGAAGAAGGGAAAAAGATATTTGAACTGCAGAAAGAATTGCTTCAGCATATCTTGCAGTGTTGGAACACACCCTACATTCCGGGAATGACGTAAAGTTACCGTCTTTTTTCGTTTTTTAATACGGGTCTCGTTGTCTCAACATAGTTTGAGAAACTTGCTGACTAATAGATACACATGTAGGTATTTACCAACCAAAGGGAACCGAAGAACGAAGGCAATAGTTAAGGAAGTTCAGACATCAGTACTGAGAATTGTGAACAGAAGATTGAATGCAATTCAAGCAGGGGAATGTGATGATAATGATTTGTTGGGGATATTGTTGAAATCCAACTTGAAGGAAATACGCGAACAAGGCAACGACGAAAAGTCAGGAATGAGTTTTAAAGAGGTGATTGAGGAGTGCAAACTCTTCTATTTGGCTGGACAAGAGACAACTGCTACCCTTCTTGTCTGGACATTGATCCTATTGGGCAAGCATTTAGACTGGCAAGCCTGTGCTAGAGACGAGGTTCGCAAGATTTTCCCTGACAACAAAAAACCCGATTTTGAGGGATTAAATCATCTCAAACTGGTTAGTATTTCACAAGGTGTTACATCTATCATATTCATATTATCGTTATCCTAACTTGATGTCTTGTTTTTGAAAAGATGACGATGATATTTAACGAGGTTCTAAGGCTATATCCACCGGCAGTATGGCTAGAGCGAAAGATTTACGAAGATACAACCCTCGGGAATCGAACACTGCCTGCCGGGATTCAACTTTTCTTGCCAGCAATAATGTTGCATCATGATGAAAGTATATGGGGAGATGATGCAAAAGAGTTCAGGCCAGAGAGATTTAGTGAAGGAGTGGTGAAGGCAACAAAAGGGCAACATGTTTATTTCCCATTTAGTTCGGGCCCTAGATTTTGTATCGGAGAAAAGTTTGCTATGTTAGAAGCAAAGATGGCTCGTCTTTGATCTTACAGAGGTTCTCTTTTGAGCTTTCCCCATTGTACACACATGCTCCTTTTACTATTGTGACTCTGCAACCTCAACATGGCGCTCACTTGGTCTTGCACAAGCTGTAATTGTCGGGAAAATTATCAATCTAGCATGTTGTTTAACATGAAATTCAAACAAAAAACGAAAACAAAAAATGGGGCAGAAAACTTATTGACTGAGGCGAGTGTAGCACTCTGTCCTTAAGATGTTTTTGCCCCGATTATGTGCACACGGTATTGGCAATAGTCTCCCAAGATACAACAGTCATTCCTTCTTCGGATTGTTGCACTTCAATGTGAAGAAGACAGCGAACCGATCATGTTCTGTAAATCTCTTCTTCTTTGACTCAAAAATATATGCAAAGTATTTTGTATGAGATTTAATGCAACTAGCCAGAATTATTGTCTAAGAAAATTTCACATGAAAAAACTGCATCTTTTTTTCATTGTAATGTTGGGATTATATAGGAGTAATGTGTCCGATCATTCAAAAGTTGCAACCTTTAACTGAAAGGATACAACATCTTACGGGGTTGTAACCTTTCACTGAACCGTTGCGACCATCCATTAATTTTATAATTAATTTTAATTCAAATATCTCCAACAATCCCCACATTAATGAAAATTAATGCAAGTGCAATGCAGACTCTGAAGAGATTACAGACGGAAATCTGTTGCATCGGGCAAGGTGGTTTGCTGCCTTGAACCTTCCGTAGTAGAGTACCATCGGACATACTCGGCTAAACAGTGAACTAGGTCTTGAACTGCTTAGGCTTTGGTGTATGCCTAGACAATGATACCTACACAACAGATCTCCTAACATTCTCGAGGTTCTCATGGTTGTGTCCGTTTTGGCCCTGGACAACCTTGGTTTCAGAAAGTGTTTTAGAGAATTCAGCCTCAAATTCTCACAGAAGCGGCCCCACTTCCACTTACATAGGTGACCTCCTATAAAGAGTACTCTACAATACCCCCACTTGGCTTTACCAAGATATAGGGTTCATTAAAAGCTTTATGCTTAACCTGAACCTTTCAGCATACAACACTTTTGTTTTAATAGAATGGGTAAGTGCTAAGTGTCCCTCATAACTTAGTTGTCCCTTTTGAACCATGATCTTGGGACCTCCAGTCACTATGGTTGGGTTGCCATTATAAGGGAACATGTGTAATAGGCTTCAGTCACATTCCGTTTGTCAAAAATTTGACACCCGATCTCTAGCTAAACCTTTTTTTATAAGCGGATCCGCAAAAGTCTCCTTCGACTTTATATAATCGAGGAAATCAAACCATTAGAGATCAATTGATTAATGGTATTGTGTCTATGATATATATGTCAAGACTTACCATTATTAATACAACTATGTGTGCGTCTTATAGCCAACATACTACCACAATGTATGCCATTAAGAGGAATTGGCTTTGGCCAACAAGGAATAGCCTCTAAGAAATTCCGAAGCCACTCTGCTTCTTCACCAGCTTTATCCAATGCAATAAACTCATATTCCATAGTAGATCGAGTTATGCATGTTTGTTTTGAGGATTTCCACGACACTACACCACCACCAATAGTAAATACATATCCACTAGTGGATTTTGAATCTTTACAGTTAGATATCCAGTTTGCATCACAGTATCCTTCCAATACTGCAAAAAAATCTTGTATACTGTATTCCGAGGTTCATTTTAAACTTCAAATACCTTAACATCCAGTCAAGGGCTATGGATTGAACTTG
This sequence comes from Gentiana straminea, assembly GCA_036785695.1. Taxonomy (NCBI): domain Eukaryota; kingdom Viridiplantae; phylum Streptophyta; class Magnoliopsida; order Gentianales; family Gentianaceae; genus Gentiana; species Gentiana straminea. The sequence continues at coordinate 6,125,057 of JAVUPR010000497.1, read as the reverse complement.
AACCTTATTTCTCGTTGTCTTTACTATGAAATATCTCCTCAATAAATACGACATTCCTTTAATCAATGATCACATTTTAATGTACATCGGGAATGTCTGACATGTGCACCAGAAACCGATAGACACTACTATTATTTTACATATCCGAAGAATATGCAATCTTTTGTTTCAGGCCCTTATCTTGACTTGCATTGGGGTAAGGTATTTAAACATTTGCCAAGCACCCCCACACTTCCAGGAACTTTAGGTAGGCTTGTAGCCTTCCCACTATTCCGTTGAAAATAACCATTGTTGAGAGAATTGTCTCTCTCATAGTTCTGGATAAATCCGAACAAATCAACATGACACTCATTATTTCATTCAGTGTTCGTGCGTTTAAGCCACACCACCACTTGATTGAGGTGTGTATCGTGCAATGGTTTAATGAATGATGTTGGTACGTACCTGAACAAAATTCATTAAACCATGCATTATAATGTCCACCTCAATCACTACAAATTGTCTTAATTCGTTTCCCATATTGATTCTCAACTTCAAATGTCTCGTCTTTGCTTCTCAGCAGATAAACATAACAGTATTAGACTATTAGTGCTATCGTCAAAGTAATAGTAAATAACTTTTTTATTATCTAATTTTGTACAATTTTAATTCACAATCATCACTGTGAACCAAATCCAATGGTTCTGTGTCACTTTCTACCGTTAGATACGGCATGCCCTCAATAGACAATTCTTTTATAACTACCACAGAGCCACCATGGATTAGTGCCTCTTTTGCGCTTAAACTTCTGAGTGCTCAGTTAGTATGAACCACAAAGCATGCATCGGCGAAATATACTTTAAACAAGATTTGTATCAAACAATGTTTCTAGTGGATGCAATAATATACTCTAAACAAAATGGGATCGCAAGAAATTTCCCACTAGCTATTTGGTCACCAAAATACAAAGGACAGTATATTTTATATATTCATTTGCCCAATACATGTAGTATATTTATATACTATTGAGTAAACACATCCAACTCCAAACATGGATCCCACTTTTGAGACATATCTATTTTTTGGCAAACAAAGCAGAATACAACAAATCTCAGCAAATTATAATCATGACACTGAAGCAAAGTCAATATTTTCCAATCGTTGCAACCCAAATAGACATGTACAGTAGAACCTCGATAAATGAATACCATCGAGATCAGAAAAAAAAAAATCGTTTAGCGAGTTTATTTATTTATCGATAAATGAATATATTATTCATTTATTGATAAATAAATATTTATTCATTTAGACAATATTTTTACATTTATTTTCTTATGATTAGTATTTCTACCTTTAATGTAAAAATGTATTTAGACATGTGATGGACGTCGAACATCTTTTGAACTAGGGCTGAGCTTGGGTTGGGTTGGGTCAACTTGGGTTGGGTTTTTACATAGTATAAGTGGGGTTGGTTCAAGAAAAAACTAACCCAAACCAAACCAAATGACTATAAAACCCAATGGGTTGGTTTCGGGTTGGTTTGGGTTTGGTTTCAGGTTTTCATCAATAAAACATGCATCTATAATAAAACTTTTATGCTATAAAATCCACACACATGTATATATCAAAATTCGAGTTTCATACCATATGTTCATAACAATAATCGTTAAAAGAAACACTTTTTTAGGAGACAAAACATTAAAAATTGATTATTAAGAATCCAACAACATATAGAGATAATAATTGAAAACCAATTGTCATAAATAAAAAAAACATACACAGATTCTTTTTTCCGAAAAATGTCAAAGAATCGTAGATGGAAACAAAAAATGAAGCGATAGCAGCATATGATAACATCATTTTACTTTGGACGGAATACATATATATATATATATATATATATATATATATATATATATATATATATATATATATATATATATATATATATATATATATATATCGGGTTGGGTTGGGTCAACCCGAAAAAAAAAAAAAAAACCAAACCAACCCAAAATATTTTTGGTTCGGGTCAAAACCCAACCCAAAAAATTTGGGTTTCAATTGGTTTGGGTTTTTGGGTTGGTTCGGGTTGGGTTTTTGGTTGGATTGGGAGGTTCATTGGGTTTTCTGCTCAATCCTATTTTGAACTATCCTAACGAGAATGATGCGGTTATGGAATCGCCCGAAGAAATTATTGAGTCCGTACTAAATGATGAAAATGATCCTGAACCAGATGATAGTCGCGTCATACCAAGTGTGTCATCAAAAGAAGCACTTCAGGTAGTAGTCACCATACAAAATTACTTGCTACAACACGAGCAAAACGTTCCAGAAGTTGTGCATGCATTGCAAAAAATTAAGGATGTGATGCATTTTTGTGGTAGGCAAAAACAAACAACTTTAAATGCATTTTTGGAGAAGAAATGAATTATCTATATCTATCTATCTATACTCATAATAAAAGTACGATGAGGTATTTCCTCCAAAAATTGTTTCATACTCTCGATGTTTCCCCCAAAAAATGTTTTCTACCCTCGGTGTTTCCCCACCTTATTTATTTATTAATTTATTATATATATTATATTGTTAATTTAATATACTTATTCTTATCCTTTAATTTATTTTTTCCCGTAATACAGTATATACATAAACAATTATCCTTATTATCCTCACTAAATGATATTGATTGATTTGGTACGCAAGAAATGTTTCCTACCCTCGGTGTTTTCACACCTTATTTATTTATTAATTTATTATATATATATTATATTATTAATTTAATATACTTATTCTTATCCTTTAATTTATTTTTTTCCGTACTACAGTATATACATAAACAATTATCCTCATCCTTACTAAATGATATTGATTGATTTGGTACGCAAGATTATTTCAATATAATAATCATTATTACTTTATTCAAAAAAAAAATCATTATTACAATTACCAATTCAAAATTCTATCCTATTAATGCAACAGTAATACTCATCAACCATCGTCCATTTTTTTAACTGTCGGAAAGAACAAAAATCATACAGATTAAAAAAGTGATTAATGTGTGAAAAAGAATGTAAAATAACATAATTACCTTTCATTCATTGTGTATGAAAAAATATACCAAAATTTGGGTTATTGAAATGAAGGGTAAAGGTAAAAAAAATAATAAATGTTGCATTGAAAATGTAAATGACAAATAAATAAAACAAAGCAAATTATGAAAAACGACAGTTAAAAAAACAGAGGGAGTACTATGTTACCATTACCACGCAGTATCAATATTCACGCACTATCAATATTTCTCACATCATCAATATATCATGAATCATCATCAATCAACTTTAATAATAATAATCATCGCCATTACAATTATCAGGGAGATTATTAAGCAATAACAATGCAAAGCATAGACTTGCATGAATCTTAAAATAACCTACAAAAAGGTAAAGGCGTAAGGCATGAAAAATATCATTTTAAGATAATTTTTACCGCACCAGAATATAGAAGATTCGGTCATCTTTTGATAGTGCAATTAGTAACATTGTTTATTTTTTCAACCGATGTCATTCAATAATATAATTAAAAAATAGCGTTAAACAATAACTTGGCAGCGTTGTCTTCCTCAGCAACTTCTGTGATAACATATATCATCAGACAAGCACAACATGATGGTTGAATGTGCTTTCTCCTCCAGACTGGCATAATCTGCAGAACTGGCATCCCCTCTACCACGGATAAAGGAGTCCACAATCCTTGTAGCTTTAACAAGGCCCGCATCTTGATTTGCCACAGACTGAAACTGTTCCTCCCTGTAAATTTATCAATCTTCACGTTCATTGCTGACATCCTTCTAATTAAAGAACAAACCTTTGATCACAAATTCCTAGCACCGGTCACCGGTCTTGGTGAAGATCAACTCTGTTCAACTACAACTCCTGAATCTTGAACCTGACGCTTTGATACCAGTTTGTTATAAACACAGACAGAAAGCTTGCAGTTTAAGAAAGAAACAAACACAGAAGCAATGCAAACGTAAAGAATGGCGGAATTGATAAACACAGAAACAAGAAGAACACAGTGATTTAACGTGGTTTCCGGCATTGTGCCGACTACTCCACGGATAGAAAAGGAGATATTTATTATGCACAGAATTACAAGGTTTTCACAAGTGTGTGAATAACACTTTTAATGACACACATTGCATTGATTACAATTTCGGTATTTATAGACACAAGTCCCAAACCCTAACCGCCATAGATCTTTGTCGGAACTACCATAAATACCCCAGATGTGGACCCCAGCTCCAGCTGTTATCCACCAGATGAAACTGATGACGGTCAAATTATACCCGTAAAAGTCATCAACGTTGACCTTAAATCGAGATTAATAATACGCATTTTATATTAAATCACACGTTTATATTTAATATTTAATGTTATGTGATTTATATTATGTAAATTGGTATTTACTCGTTTTTATCCGATTTACTGTGCGATTAATGTTGATTTTACAGATCATTACAAATCGAGAAGATTAGTGTCATTCAATCAATTATCTCAAGATAAGGAAGGAAGGAAATCGGAGCATTAAATGAAAGATTAATCGGATCAACACGCAAGCGTGCGATGGGGAACAAGTCGGACAAAGAGACGCGTTTAACACGTGTAAAAATGGCTCGGTCGACCGAGCCTATCCATTCGGTCGACCGAGAGTGTCGGCTCGGTCACTTACGGGATTTTCGCGTGTATATCTTCTAGATCCTCCCTAGGTCGGTTACGGCCTCTATATAAGCAAAGCGGCTACGAAATTTGTAAAACACACCAAAATATACCTTAGAATATCATTCAATAAAATCACTCTATTCATATCTTGATTCAATGTAGTTTATTGAGAGTGTTTCCAGCAATTTAAGGGCTGCATTATGTAAGCCTTTATTTTCTGTTCCTTTCTTTTAAGTAATTAATCCCTCCCAATTATTCTTTATTGTTTGAGTTAGTTAATTCATAGCTAGATGATGTAGATCTAGGCTATGACGTTAGGGATGTGGCGACTCCTTGTCTATGGGGATCCCATAACCTACGTCATACACTTAGTATTTATTCATGAATCTACTTGCTTTAATTAATGCGTATCTATGTTAGTTTATATGAATGCTTTACGAATTACTGTTAAATCTGTTCTGTATGATGAAACGCTGAGAGATACGTTCAGGGATGTAATCTGGGGACGAAATTGATTCGGGTGACCGAATGAGTTCACTCGGTCGACCGAGCCCACCTATTCGGTCGACCGAGCCCTGTTTTATCCGTTAAATAGCCATGTCTTTATGGTTAGGTTAACTTAATAGAATTTATTATCTCAGTAGGTATGGCTATGGCTACGTTACTCGCTTAGTTTAATTAAAATGTGTAAAAAGGAAATACCAATATAAAACTCTTAGGTAGGCTTATGAATTGATCTTCGGACGTTCGGCGTTATCTAGGTAGGTTTATATTTGGGGATTGCTAGCACTCGATTATACATACGTCGTAGATTAGCATGAGACTATAACTTGGTAATTGCTAGTTGGACGAGAGCTTGAGTAATCGTTTAGGAAGTACGCCTAACCATAGGAATGTTGCCCGGACGAGGTGTACGGTCAATATCGGCATCCTTAGAGTCGTAAGCGTGTGAGTTATATGAGATGGAGGCACTAAAAGTCGAAGTCACGTAACAATATCACAGTGATTTAGTGACTTACCGGTGCTAAGTCAAGTTAAAGAGGATGACTCCCGTAGCCAATCTAAGATAGATACAAATGGATTGACAGTTAATAAGTTCAGTTTATTCTATAAATTATCTAGGTCCAAACGATAAAGACTATAATTGGGGAGGTTAATTACGTTGTGTCGAGTCGTGTCTTTACCTTTCTTGTTTTATGTTGGTCGTAGACCGCCTCTATGTCCTTGACATGTTTAATTAATTGTTTGTATATAAGATGATCCACAATTGGTTCCCCGTGGGATCGACCTTGATTCACTATAGCTATACTACGATGGGCCTAGTCCTCTTGCTAGTATTGGTTTATGGTGGTCAAGTATATTATAACCTGATTGACCCCGATCAAGTTTTTGGCGCCGTTGCCGGGGAACCAACGGTCAATTTTATATATAAATAATTTTTTATTCATGTCGAGTTTTCTGTTTTAGAGTCTGTTTTTACGTTTTGAGTCCCTCTGGTTGTTTGCTCTGTCTGAAAATTCCAGCTTAAAAAAAAAATTAAAAAAAAATAATAATAATAATAATTTATTCGGTCGACCGAGAGACCTCATTCGGTCGACCGAGAACTTATAATATTTTTGTTTTGTTCTTGTTCTGGAATTTCGTGTGTCTGTTTACCCCCGTATGTTTAATCCGTAGGTCTGATAGCAGCATGGGAAACCATGTTAAAATCAGTCTACGGTCTGTTTTGTTTTTCTTCTCGTTTGCGAAAACCAGGGAAACAATAATCCAAGTCAATAATTTTTCATGGGCGCCGAGAAAATAACCCAAAAACATGTGGAGCTACGAATCTAAGATGGGAAAAGCGATGGAAGCAATACCTTTAAAGCACCAAGATGGCAATGTTAAAGGCTTAAATTCTTCGTGGTACAATGTTGAAGGCAAGGTACTACCTTTTTTTGCTTATGTTTTACTACCTTGTGGTTTTTTGAGCATAAGTTAGCCTATACCTGAACCTTAGTATGAATCTTAGCCCGGAGTTGGTTTGTAAGATTAATTTTATTAGTGTGGAAGGTTCTGCCCCATATTTGTCTCATCTAGAGGGTGTAAGGAAACATGTAGTCGTTGAAAGGAAGCGAAGTGAATAAAGAGTTCCTCATAGTTCCGTTAAAATCTCTTTGTCCTATGCATGAGATTGCTTCTACCGGCCGGGGAGCAACAAATTGTGTAGTTTAAGCATTCACAATCTAAAGAAGACGTTGAGTTTTGAGAGAACACCATCTTCTCGCTTTCGTTGAGTTTTATGGTGATGGCTTCTCGGTGAACCCACCTTAAACGAAAAAAGAGATTACGCTTTGGGTGACAATTTAGAAATCGGAGACTCTTAGTACATTGGTTCGGAAATGGTCTAACCATGGCCGGGCGAGTTTAACCGAGCCTCGGCTCAATCGACTCCCCTCCACGTGTGATGTACGTTACGGCGCTCGACAAGACTTAGCATAGCCGATAAGCCTTCGGGCTAAACGGGGCTTAATCTTGACGGATTGGCCTGAACTGTCACATATGTTCCAACGAATAAGACGGCATAGGCTTGCCTACATAACCGACCTTATTCGGAGTACTTTGATTCATTGTTTCTTATTGTCAAGGCCAAAACCGTAATTTTAACCAAATTCACTAATTCCTAAAACGAGAGCCGAGGTAAGAGCTTTTGTATAAATGGTATGGATAAATGTCGTTTCCTAGGTCTCACAACCAAGGGAAGGGTATTAATCCGCAAAAGCGACAAGCCACCTCTAATGGTGCTCAGAGGGTCAAAGTCTGGCGACCCAAGAATGATAACTGACAAGGATAACCTTTGGAAAGTCGAGCTGAGGACTCTAAACTCAGAACTACTTCTTTAAAACCCTTAGGATTTCTTTTTAGGATTTTAGTTTTTTCTTTCTTTAAGACCAATAAGAGTAACGTGACATATGTTGAGGTTTTTTTATTTTGCCGTGTTCCGATGGCCATTGGGCTAAGGATGTGCAAAACGTTTTTACTCAACATAGGCCACGTGAATTAGAGTTTCTTAGGAGAGTCGAGAAATTGCTAAAGAAAAGGAAATTTAGCAATCAATCTTAAGATGGAGGCATTAAGAGAGCTTGAGAATTAATGAAAATGTAACAGAGAATGATTGGTGTGAACAAGAACAATCTTGGTCAAATTCTAAAACTTTTTAGGTGATCCAAGTGAAAATCCAAAGTGATGTGCAATTCATTCTGCAATTATCCTTATCTTTCCCTTTACATTTTTTTTTTTACCTTCAAACTTTTCGATCCTCTCACCAATCTGCCCCAACAGTTCACATTTCTAACCATTCTTTCATCGCCTCTATTTCTTTCCATCTATTTCACTCTCCCACCCAATCTCAATGCCTTAACCATTTTCAACCCACCCATAAACACAATTTCTTACCCACCCTTTATCTTTTCTTCCCAACCTTATGTGTATCTTTTTCTAAACCCATCATACTCTCAACCTCCATTTTGTTTACACAATACCTATGTGTTGCGGAATTTGAAATATTGCTAAGCTTTAATGATTATCTTTTATCATTTTGATTTTCATGATCGTAGTTTGAGGGTAAGTGTGGCTCGACCCTAGCTAGATTTTAAAGGTTTTTGGTTCGATCAAAGTACAACTTATCTTTCTACCGGAAGTTTTAAATTTCACATTTTTTCCGTCTATTCCGGCATTTCTAGATGATCCGTTTTGTTCTACATTATTGTATCTGTTATACCTTACGAAGTGTCTCTTTTACTACATTGCATACAAGGTTGATCTAGTCAACCTCGTGTTTTCCCACGTGGAGTAATGTTTTTTGATCTTTGTCTTCTCCACCCGGTTTTAAGAATATTTAGGCGGTGGAGGTTGTAGATGAAGACCACCATCTTTAATTGCTTGTTTATTTTTTTTTTCTATTTAGTATTTTTCTTGTCTTTGGTTGTATAAAATAAAGTGGCTTAAAATGTTTTTTGGTAATCATACCTAATTACTGCCACATTGTTCTATAACTTCCATAGACATGGTGTTATTAACGGTTTCGTGGAGTTTGTCTGCTTATACAGGTTTTCACTTGCTTCTCCACAACGTGCTGACATTTACTCCGATATTGTTCCTTTACTTGAGAGCCGTTTCCAGAGCTAAGTCTTTTTCTTAAATTCTCATTTATTTTTGTCATTGAGGACAATGCCATGTTTAAGTGGGGGGTAGGAGCTTAGCTATGTTATAATTGAAATTTGAATGAAACGGTAGAAAAATTGAAAAATTGAAAATTTGAATACATACCATATTATTTATCTCGTACCCTTAGAATTGTGAGTTCCTAGCTAAGAATTGATAGGAAAGGAACCAAGTTTCATGAATACGTGATCATTTTATATTTATGTTAAGTAAATTTAAGGATATTCATGCCCGTTTTTGCAAGTAGTTATTTATTATTCAATTACTCAATCTGTGAATCGAGTATACCGCGTAAATCATAATAACTGAAGAAATTATGTGTACATTGCATAGATGATTGGTTATGTAGACTTAGTGTCGATACTTATTGGCTGATGTATTCTTATCTTCTTGCCAACAAAAGCGGAGTAATAAGCTTGAGACGTACTGTGTTTTAGCAAAATGTTAGACACTTGGGCTTGTAGTAACATTACCAAAGTAGCCCCGCGCTTGTGGTAATATTCGATGCTATACATGATCTAAGATAGGGGGATACTCTAAAAAGTTTTCTTCCTTGAGATTGATAGTATTTGAAAAATATTAAGATATGAAAAGAATATTCAACTCTTTAAGAGGCTTTGAGTAGTACTCGGTCTCCAAGTCCAAAATCCCTATAGATACGCTCTTGCTTATTGCTCTAGTGCTTCAAAAATTTAAAGGCTTGAGAAGTATGAATGCTTTGAGGTTGGTAGGTTGAGATTACGAAGTTGGCATAAACTCTAATCTTGCCACGAATATATAAAACTAAATGCACATGCACACATCACTTCGATTCATAGTCAGTAGTGAATAATGGATATCTTATGAGCATGACTAGTATGAGTTGACTTGAGTTTCTTGTGTAAGTATGATTTGACCATAGAAAATGTTGTCTTGGGGAATGACTTATTGATGCTTTGTTCGGGACGATCAAAGTCTAAGTGGGGGGTAGTTGATGACGGTCAAATTATACCCGTAAAAGTCATCAACGTTGACCTTAAATCGAGATTAATAATACGCATTTTATATTAAATCACACGTTTATATTTAATATTTAATGTTATGTGATTTATATTATGTAAATTGGTATTTACTCGTTTTTATCCGATTTACTGTGCGATTAATGTTGATTTTACAGATCATTACAAATCGAGAAGATTAGTGTCATTCAATCAATTATCTCAAGATAAGGAAGGAAGGAAATCGGAGCATTAAATGAAAGATTAATCAGATCAACACGCAAGCGTGCAGTGGGGAACAAGTCAGACAAAGAGACGCGTTTAACACGTGTAAAAATGGCTCGGTCGACCGAGCCTATCCATTCGGTCGACCGAGAGTGTCGGCTCGGTCACTTACGGGATTTTCGCGTGTATATCTTCTAGATCCTCCCTAGGTCGGTTACAGCCTCTATATAAGCAGCAGCTACGAAATTTGTAAAACACACCAAAATATACCTTAGAATATCATTCAATAAAATCACTCTATTCATATCTTGATTCAATGTAGTTTATTGAGAGTGTTTCCAGCAATTTAAGGGCTGCATTATGTAAGCCTTTATTTTCTGTTTCTTTCTTTTAAGTAATTAATCCCTCCCAATTATGCTTTATTGTTTGAGTTAGTTAATTCATAGCTAGATGATGTAGATCTAGGCTATGACGTTAGGGATGTGGCGACTCCTTGTCTATGGGGATCCCATAACCTACGTCATACACTTAGTATTTATTCATGAATCTACTTGCTTTAATTAGTGCGTATCTATGTTAGTTTATATGAATGCTTTACGAATTACTGTTAAATCTGTTCTGTATGATGAAACGCTGAGAGATACGTTCAGGGATGTAATCTGGGGACGAAATTGATTCGGGTGACCGAATGAGTTCACTCGGTCGACCGAGCCCACCTATTCGGTCGACCGAGCCCCGTTTTATCCGTTAAATAGCCATGTCTTTATGGTTAGGTTAACTTAATAGAATTTATTATCTCAGTAGGTATGGCTATGGCTACGTTACTCGCTTAGTTTAATTAAAATGTGTAAAAAGGAAATACCAATATAAAACTCTTAGGTAGGCTTATGAATTGATCTTCGGACGTTCAGCGTTATCTAGGTAGGTTTATATTTGGGGATTGCTAGCACCTGATTATACATACGTCGTAGATTAGCATGAGACTATAACTTGGTAATTGCTAGTTGGACGAGAGCTTGAGTAATCGTTTAGGAAGTACGCCTAACCATAGGAATGTTGCCTGGACGAGGTGTACGGTCAATATCGGCATCCTTAGAGTCGTAAGCGTGTGAGTTATATGAGATGGAGGCACTAAAAGGCGAAGTCACGTAACAATATCACAGTGATTTAGTGACTTACCGGTGCTAAGTCAAGTTAAAGAGGATGACTCCCGTAGCCAATCTAAGATAGATACAAACGGATTGACGAGTTAATAAGTTCGGTTTATTCTATAAATTATCTAGGTCCAAACGATAAAGACTATAATTGGGGAGGTTAATTACGTTGTGTCGAGTCGTGTCTTTACCTTTCTTGTTTTATGTTGGTCGTAGACCGCCTCTATGTCCTTGACATGTTTAATTAATTGTTTGTATATAAGATGATCCACAATTGGTTCCCTGTGGGATCGACCTTGATTCACTATAGCTATACTACGATGGGCCTAGTCCTCTTGCTAGTATTGGTTTATGGTGGTCAAGTATATTATAACCTGATTGACCCCGATCAGAAACTCAGCTCAATACTGACTTCCCAGACTTGTAATCAGCTGCCCAGATGTAGAACTCAGCCAGACCAAAAACTGACTACTGACTTCAAAAGAAACTCATTTGCACTTCATCAAACTGACTTTCACATAACTGAATATACTTAACTGAAACTGACCATCATCCTCAGTATTCAGTTTCTCAGATTAGTTCCACCAGAATATTCTATCAGTTTAGAGGTCAAGTCATCAAAACTGACAAATCTCCACCTTGACTTGAACTCTCATTCAACGTCACCAGATTGCATAATCAGATGTACTTGTATCAGATGCATTCGTCAATGCCAGGATGTACAGTACCAGACTTCTCCTCAGAATCCACTCAAGTTGATCTGCCCACAACTGAGTATCCAGATTTCGCCACAAGCTTTGAATATTCAGCAAGTCCAGACACAACTGAAACTTGCTCCGCTGAACTGGTTTAGTGAACATATCGGCAGGATTTTCTTTGGTGCTGATCTTGTTCACTACAACCCTCTTCTCATTTCTCAGAAAATGATACTTCACATCAATATGCTTGGTTCTCTCATGATGAACCTGATCCTTAGCTAGACAAATTGCACTTAAACTGTCACAATAAATCTCAGCTTGATCCTGATGTAACACTAAATCACTGACTAGTCCCTTCAACCAGACTCCCTCCTTGGCTGCTTCAGTAAGAGCCATATACTCAGCTTCAGTAGTTGATAAAGCCACCGTTGCCTGAAGAGTTTCTTTCCAGCTGACAACTGAAATCCCCAATGTGAAAACATAACCAGTCATAGATTTTCTACTGTCCACATCACCTGTATAATCAACATCACAGTATCTTGTGATCAGTTTCTGAGTATCACCTCCATAAATGAAACCAACATCAGCTGTACCTCTAAGGTACTTGAACATTATTTTCACAGTTTTCCAGTGTTCCTTTCTAGGTTGAGCCATAAACCTGCTGACAACACTGACTGCTTGAGCCAGATTAGGCCTAGTGCACACCATGGCATACATCAGACTGCCAACTGCACTAGCATAGGGAACTCTTGACATATACTTCTTCTCCTCTCGCTTGACCGTGAAGCATAAACTGACAAATGAACATTTGATGCCACGGGAGTATCTATTGGCTTAGCAAGCGATTGACATGCCAAACTTTGACAAAATCTTCGTATATAGCCTGCCGAGATAAAAGCTCGTTTCTTCGATTTCTATCTCTCCGGATCTCCATCCCCAAAATTTTCTTGGCTGCACCAAAATCTTTCATTTCAAACTCAGCACTGAGAAGGTCTTTCAGATACTGAACATCAGATTTCTTCTTTGCAGCTATCAGCATGTCATCCACATATAACACAAGATAGATGTATGATCCACCTTCCAACTGACTGTTGTAAACACAGCAATCATAAGGACTTCTGTTGTAACCCAACTGGATCATATAACTGTCAAACCTTTTATACCACTTTGTCTAGGAGCTCTGCTTCAGTCCATACAAGGACTTCTTCAACTTACACACAAGATCTTCCTTACCAGGAACTTGGAAACCTTCTGGCTGAGTCATGTATATCTCTTTATCTACCTCACCATGTAGAAAAGCTGTCTTCACATCTAACTGGTCAAGTTCTAAGTCCTAACACTCTGATTGAAGTATGTCTGACTACTGGTGAGAATATCTCATCAAAGTCCACCCCTTCTTTTCTGACTGAACCCTCTTGCAACCAAACGTGCCTTATACTTAACTCCTTCTGCCTCGGTTATCCCTTCATTCTTCTTGAAAATCCATTTGCAGGTAACAACTCTCCTATCAGCTGGATGTTTAACTAGATCCCGAGTCTGATTCTTCAGTAATGACTCTATTTCATCTCCCATGGCAGCAAGCCATTGAGATACTTCAGAACATGTCACTGCTTCCCTGTAAGTAGAAGGTTCAAAACCATCCACTTCTTCTGCAACTTGAAGTGCGTATCCAACCATATCATCAAACCCATACATTCTAGGAGGTATCCCAACATTGGATCTTCTAGCTCGCTGACAGCTATACTCTGCTGACCCACGTTCTCAGTTTGACGCTCAACTGACATTTGCTTAGCCGACTGGCTTGGATTCATCTCTGGTTCAGCAACCAGATCAGATGAAAACTGACTTGGATCCAGGGGCGGATCTACGTGTTACTAAAAGGGGTCCACGGACCCCGCTAAAAATAAAAATACTCTACTTTTTACCTATAGAAAATATTTCGGACCCCGTGAAAAAAATTATTTAGTGTGTTAAATATTTATGGACCCCGCTGAAAAAACATTCTGGCTCCGCCACTGCTTGGATCTGTTGATTGTTGCATTCCAACTGACTCCACCTGAAGCTACACCTTACTGTCAGTTTTCTCAGTTTCAGCACTGGTTTCAGTTTCAGTTATCCTCCCCACTGATGAACTGAGTATAGAATTTTCATCGAAAACTGTATCTCTACTGAGAATAACTCTGTTTTCTGCTGATGACCAAATTTTGTACCCCTTTACTCCATCACCATACCCCACAAACACCATTTTCTTGGCCCTTGGTTCCAGTTTCTCTTCACTGACATGATAGTAAACTGTGCTTCCAAATACCCTTAGAACTGAATAATCTGTGCCTGACCACATCTCAACAGTGGCTTTATCAACTACTGAAGCCGAGTATATGGCTCTTCCTGAAGCAGCCAATGAGGATGTCAGGTTGAAGGGACTAGGAGTATATGTCTTATTACACATATTTTTATGTACTACTTACACATATTGTGACTCGCAACCTCAACATGGTGTTCATTTGGTCTTGCACAAGCCGTAAGTAATACATAAAAATATGTGTAAACATTAAATGTTATGACATGGGTATGTTTGAAAAAAATATATTAAATAATGTGTTGGTTTTGTAAATAAACACTTTTTATGAGACAAATCATTTAAAAAAATGAATATTTTTTATGAGACGGATGTAGTATATGAAATGCTAAGTATTGAATTAGTCTGTCTAGCTTCCTCTCATCCTCAATAAGGCTTATGGGGCCTTGTAATGACCCGCCTCGAAATTTAAATTATTTTCAAGATCGAACCATGATGTTTACTGTTCAATGCTTATGTATTGTGTAATTCATTTTTATCGTGACGATTAATTTGTATTGTCATTTCGTAATAATATAGAATTGTAGTATCAACTTTTTATTATAGGTATCTTTTGTTGCAGCCATGTTTCTTTTTGTGTTTATTAATTCCTTCTGTACTATTATGGATTTTTTTTTTGGGTACAAAACGGGGCGCCTGAGACCTCCAAAACAAAAGAAACTACTCTCTAGGTAATAAGACCCCTCTCAAATCATCAGACAAAAGATTCCTAATATCATCTGGAGGATCATTTAGCAAAACAAAATGACAATGAGATGCTTGCCTTTTAGAAGCAAGACGATCCGCAATACGATTCCCTTATCCCAGTGTATGTTGGATGATACAACTCCAATCTTTCTTCAAGAACGGTCTACAATCTTCAATGATGGATCCCATGCTTGGTCCCAAACTTCTCGTTGAAGGATGCTTCTATTCGCAGACAAGGAGTCCGATTCAATAATGACTTTGCTAAACCTTGCTTCCCACGCCAATCTAAGAGCCTCTCTAATCGCTTTAAGTTCTACACATAAAATATGGGAAGCGTTAGTATTCCCAAAATCCAAAAATCCAATTTCCTTTATGATTTCTCGCAATGCCCCCAATAGAAGAAGAACCGTTGTGGGTATTACAACTAGCGTCGGTGTTCAATTTAATCCAGTCCGGAGGAGGGAACTGCCACCGTATCCATCTAATAGGATTAGGGATAGTGGGCTTGAGACCTGTCTGAGAATTAAGGACAAACTCGTTAGTCAAGAAAATAATTCGATTACACACATCGATGGGATTGGAAGAAACATCGTTAAAAATCAAGTCATTCCTATCTTTCCAAATGATCCACAAAACCATGTTAAATAAAGAATTTTCCGGTCCCATGTAAAAGGAATCATTAATTTTCCGCTATCATCGGCAGCATTATTGATTGCTCAAAGAAAGTTCTTAATGGTTTGCATTTCCAGAGCTTCAAAACAAAGTGGCAAGTAGCCAAGCAATGATAAAGGTCTTCTTCCCCAACACAACATCGACTACAAAGACCAGAGGAAGCCAAATTTCTTTTAAATCTGACGAGAGATTTTATGGTGCAACGGTTGTAGGAAGGTTATACCAAGTGGCATAGATTAGAGTCTCTCATTTTTACTCTCTTTCACATAATACACTTTTATCGTGTGTGAGAGGTTAGAAATAAGTGGTTGTAATGTATGCCACTTGGTAAAACCTTTCTACAACGGTTGTATTTTAAAATTTCACTATTTCTAAATGAGAGATTTTATGGTGCAACGGTTGTAGAAAGGTTATACTGCCGTGACATACATTAGAGCCTCTCATTTTCACTCTCTTTCACATAATACACTTTTGTCGTGTGTGAAAGGTTAAAAATGAGTGATTGTAATACATGCCACTTGATAAAACCTTCTTACAACGGTTGTATTTTAAAATTTCACTTTTCCAAACAGAGGACCAATTAACATTCGAAGAGTCAACCTGAACCTCAGATCTGAGAAACATGGCACCTGATCTAGCTGAATATTTTATTTGTCTATCGTGTATTTTTTTTTTCTTTTCAAAGAGTCAACCTGAACCTCAGATCTGAGAAACATGGCACCTGAT
This sequence comes from Gentiana straminea, assembly GCA_036785695.1. Lineage (NCBI taxonomy): Eukaryota > Viridiplantae > Streptophyta > Magnoliopsida > Gentianales > Gentianaceae > Gentiana > Gentiana straminea. The sequence goes on along the minus strand of JAVUPR010000497.1, from coordinate 6,108,656 downwards.
CTAGCTGAATATTTTATTTGACTATCGTGTATTTTTTTTTTTTTAACCTTCAATCTAAATGACAAAGTAGGGTTCAACAAAACAGATTAACGTCATAAAGTGTATAAATAGCAGGCAGACAGACAAAACGAAGTAATTAAGGCGTAACAAGAGAGATAAAAATGGAGGCCACCGCAGGCTTCATCTACATCTCAATTGCAGTGGTTTTTGCATCATTTGTATCGGTAGGAGCGTGGAAAGTGCTGAATTGGGCATGGTTACAACCTAAGAAGCTGGAAAAAAAACTGAGAGAACAAGGTCTCAAGGGAAACAGATACAGGCCTATCTTTGGAGATTTGAAGGAGCTGAAAGCAATGATCCTCAAAGCTTATTCTAAGCCAATTGGTGTCTCCGATGACATTCTTCCAAGAATCGTTCCTCACTACATTGATGCTATCGAGAAATTCGGTATGTTCCGACCATATATACTCAATTTCTTTAATTCTTTCTTATGATTCTTCTAATTTACTTTCTTCCCCCCCCCCCCCCCCCCCCCCCCCCCCCGAATAATATTGCACAATTCCATATATTCAATACAAAAGAAAAAGGTGACTCTTTGTTTTAGAGCAGTTATTTGCACCACACCGACTCTGTCGGTATAACACAATAAAATCGACTTAGGAAAAATCATTTTTGAAACCAAAAATCAATTTTCCGTAGCTTGTATCGAGAGAATCGATTTTGAAAAAATCGGTTTTTAATTACGAACCGACTTTCATAAAGTCGATTCTCGCGAAAATGGGATGGTGCATCGGTATAACTAGCAATTCTGTGAAAATGTGAAAATGAGTGGTGGACCGGTATAACTGGTGGGTTGCAAATAATAGTAGGGGTGGCAACGGGTCGGGACCCGACCCGTAAACCTTATACCCGAACCCGTCCCGACAAGATTTGGGATTCTATTTTTCTTCCCAAGCACGTGCCTGATAAGTGTCGGGTGACTCGGGTCCCGACAATCGGGATACCCGAATGTTCGGGATCCCGTCGGGTCGGGAACGAATGTCCCGAACATATGATCTTAAAAAAATATTCATGTTAATGTAAAAAAATGACAACAATTACTTGATCAAAACAATAGTTCAAAAGGTGGGGGCCGGAGAAATGACTTAACGGAGACAGAGTCGACAGCCGATGGAGGCGGGTGACTTTTGTGAGGAAGAACACTCCGGAATATTAGAGAGCAGAAGAGATGTGCAGAGAAAGTGGGAAACGACGGAAGCAAAGAGTGTAGTAGGTTTATGTTTTTAGTATTAAGGGTTGTGGCTATTCATATCGGGATGGGATCGGGAACCGGACGAGATTGATTTTTATACCTGATCCCTTTCTCGCATTTTTTGGGTCAGAAAAAATCCCGAAATTTCGGGTCGAGAAATTTTCGGGGTTAGGATTTTTCGGGACGGGTCTGGATTATCAGGAAAGTTGCCACCCTAAATAATAGTACATTGTTTTACTATTATACTTTTTTTATTGTTTAGGTAAAAGATTAAAAATAAAAATATATTAATCATAATTATTGTTCTAAAAAAATCATAAATATTAAGGTCATTTTAATCTTTTTATTAGTAACATGAGAATATTTAGTCATTTTTATACAACTTGTTTTACTATAATACATCTTGTTGGTTCAGTTGCCCAGGTTTGGTTTAAATTGGCCTAAATGGTTTGGTTTAAATTGGCCTAAATTTTGTATTGTAAGTTTGATTATACGATACAACCGTAAGAAGATTATACAAGACATACATCATTTGTATATTTTGCATCATACATACTTTTATTATTTGATATGAAAAATAGTAGAAATGAAAGTATATGTAACGCTCTGTTCCCAAATACCGAGTCCTTATTCGGAAAAAAAACGTTCGACACGTATAACATTAAATACATCTTAATATTATACGTAAGTCTCTACGTTATTGTATTGAGTTAAGCAACGCAGAAGCTAAAAAGACTCGGGTATAACCCTAAAAGATACTACAGTTACAACGCCATCCAACTTAAAAGCGTAGAAAGGAAACTGTAACCGCCCAGTTCTCGGATACCGAGTCCTTATCCGGAAAAGAAACGGTCGGCACGTATAATATTAAATAAATTCAATATTATACGTAAGCCTCTACTACGTCGTATCGAGTTTAGCAAACAGAAGCTAAAAAGACTCGGCAAAACATCATAAATGCTGCTAAGAATAGATTACAACCCGACTATAGCTGAATTGTTTAACTTACAACAACGAAAGGTCCAAAGGTTACAACGTACGATGCTTGTCTTACAAACGTGAGATAAAAGTTCAAGAAGTCTAGTACAACATTTAATAGAAAGGTAAAAAAAAGAAAGCATATTCATGGCATCCTCGTCATCAAACATCATCAAACTCCTCCTCGAGCTCAAGATCAACATTTCCATCTTCTCACCCACAATGCATACAAAACAAACATGCAAAGGAGGTAAGTACAAAGTACTTAGCAAGAGTGAGAAACTAATGTATAATTAGAGTTTATAACAAAGGCTTGCGTTATTATTATTAAGTTATCTTTGTGAGACCGACTCAACTCTAGGGTTCACTTCATGCTCATCAACATGTCGCGACTATTGGTTTCTAGCTTAGCTTATCTTTGTTACATCCGCATTCAAGGGCACTACGCATGGTGCTACTCACCACGAAGTATCTGGGTGCAACATATTGGTGGAGCACACCAATAACCACGGAGGTCTATTCTAGTAAACTCCGATAGTGCATGCGTTCGGCGAAGTCACTCCGCACCTTGAGTCTAATAGACTTACGGGGTTAAGTTCCTCCGCACTTGGAGTCTAGGAGACTTACGGAGTTATTCACTTTATCTGACCGCCCGGACATCGCGATATAGACAGTGTCTTACCAAGAATAGCATGATGTTTAATCTTTTAACTACACAAGTATGTTGGTTATTATGTTATTAACTAACCACCTAAGTGTTTTCAAATAAGCTCCCTCACATCTCCTAATCTCTCACCTAGACCACTAGACACGGACAAGTCTTAGCACATACACAGACATTGATAAATTCTAATTCATCAAAGCACAAGCCGATCATACTCTTCCGACGGTCCCGAACTTCAACTCTGAGGAAGAGTACATTCGGTGCCGGAACTAAACGCATCAGAAACTTAATCATAGCTTGTTCATGTTCATTTAATGTTATTATATCAAGATATAACGATTAAAACTGGACTCGGGGCTCAAAACACAACATATCACAAAATTGGCCCAATGCTGGCGAAATGCTAGCACAATGCGCACGCATTGAGTTGACAGAAAGTTTCTGCTGGAGCAATGCGTACGCATCGTCTCTGAATGCGCACACATTCCGCAGCAGGATCACAAACCAGACATCATGTTCAAGCAATGCGTACGCATTGCCTCAGGAATGCGTACACGTTCCACCTGCAACATACTAAACATGCCTTTCTGCACTTAAACGATTCCCAACCTTTTACCAACATGATTATCATCAATTTTTCACAACAAAACAACACTAAAACAACACTTTATCATGCCAAAGCATCCAACACTTTAACTACAACATAAAACATGATTTCTAACCAAGAAATCAACATAAAACACAATCCTTAACATCATAAAACCTTAATTAACATTAGGAAGAGCCTCTTACTTTACTAAAGCAAACTCCAAAACAAGAAATACGAGAAAGACTGCTGTGACACTTCTCCAAAACCTTGCTGAAACTTGAAATGTTTTGTATCCATACGCTCTTGCTTTTCTCGTTTCTCTTCTCCTCTCAAGTTTGAACAAAGCCAACTCATCGATTTCCCCGGCAACTTCCCCTCTTAATGGGAAGTTATTTCCCCCAAAAGAAACCTCCAACCACTAACTCTATTTAATTACCACTATTTCCATAAATATTTAAACATAATATTCCGTTCCGTAAAAAGACGCGTCTGCCCTTTTACGAAAGGTCGGGATATTACAGAAACTTACAACAACGGTAAACTTAAAAGTACGATATCTTACGACAGAAACAATTACAACAAGTTCTTAACAAAGACAAAAGAAATACAACAAGTCTTGGAGATAAAACATAGTCTCAAGTTACAACATGGATATGAAAGCATAATGAAACTTCTTGTATAGCATGGCACATGATCATACATCATACTCAAAGTCATCATCACAATCCGGCTCAACCTATATGTCTTCTCAAGACAAACAACACACAAACATGCAAAAGAGGTAAGTACAAAGCGTATTTAGTAAAAGGTAGAAGTTATTGAATTATTAAGTTCTATAATGAAAGGACAACGAATTATTATTAATTAAAGTTATCTTTATGACACGACTCAAAATGTAGGGTACACTTCATGCTCATCAATATGTTGTGAAGATCCTACTTTGTTTCTAGCTTAGAATTTATTTGTTACATCAAGTATTCAAGAGCACTACACACGGTGCTTGCTCACCGAGTAAAGCATCTCGGTTGCAACCTACTAGCGATACATGCACTAGTAGCCATGGCCTAGTCCCGATAGTGTGTGTGTGTTCGGCGAAGTCCCTCTACTCCTGGTGTCTCTCCAAGACCAGCAGAGTTATTCACTTAGTCTGACCACAACACACATCGCGATATTGACTTGTGCCTTACCAATAATAACATTGATGTTTATGCTTTTAACTACACAAGTATGTATGTTTTTAATCGTAAACTAGTCACCTAAGTATTTTCAAGGCAAATGCTCGCTTAACACTTCTACACCCTCACTTAGACAACTAGACATTAACAAGCCTATCACATACAAAGACATTGATGGATAGTAATTCATCAAAGCACAAGGTCATTCATGTTTTTCCGACGGTCCTGAACTTCTAGAAGAATCTATTCGGTGCCGGAACTAAACGCATCAGAAGCTTAATCATGGCTTTGTCATGTTTATTTAGGGTTATCGTATCAAGAAACAACAATCAAAACTCAATAAGCATATCAGAAACCTTGCAGAACATTCTGCTTTGTGTTGGCGCGAGCCATGCCCTGTCGGCATGCGCCAAAACAGACAGAACAATATGTGTTGCTTCTGCTTCACTTCCGGCGTGCGCTTAAAGCCCTCATCGTTTGCTAAAACCTTCTGAAGCATCCTGAGCACACGGTTCACCCTTGGCGCGCGCCAAAATGGTCGAACTGCCCAAAACCTGCAATTTTTTCTGTACATTTCGATTTCTAATAGGTTTTCTAACAATTTAACATAAAAAAAATAACACAGAATATCCAGCATAACAACACCAATTCACTACCACACTACAACCAAACTTTATAAAACAATAAGAGTTCAATATGAAGACCCTCTTACTTGTGATCCAAAGCAAAAGCAAAGCAAATTCTTCAAAAGTAAACAGTAAACTTGAACCTTTTCACCCAAAAACCTTTTCAAAGCTTCAATCTTTTGGTACCAACACGTAGCACTTCTCCCGCTAATTCCGATTTTCTACTTGATTCTGAAATCCAAACAACGATTAAGAAGATACCTTGAAGATTCTGCTTTTTGTTTTCTTTTGGTTTTCCTTTTCACATAGTTCGAACGTTGCTCTTTTTTTTCCCTGACAACTCCCAAGGATAATGGGAAGTTTTATTATAAAAATAAAACTTCCTCATTAATCCTCTTCTTTTCTTTTTTCTCTTTCTTTTTTTAAACTTTAATCCATAAATATATAAACATAATATTTCGATTTTGTGCAAAGCTGTTTCCAAAAATCGGAATATTAAAGTATAGTTTTGACGAATTTATGCAAGTATAAACTTTTAAGTTGGGGTGGATTATTGTTTTTTTTCCTTACCCTTTTCAATACTTTGTGATTGCAGGCAAGAATTCATTTATGTGGTTTGGGCCGAAACCATCAGTGCTAATCCTAGAACCTGATCACATTAGGGAGGTAACACTCAAATATAATGTCTTTGAAAAGCCACATCTTGTTCCCTTAGTGAAATATCTGGCAGAAGGATTAATAAACTATGAGGGAGACCGATGGGAGAAACATCGGAAAATCATCAATCCAGCTTTCCACGTTGAAAAGTTGAAGGTTTGTTCTCAACTTTTGTTTGAAAAAACTTCATCCATTCTAAGTTGAAATAACACTAAGAGGAAGATGGCCCTTTTTTTTTCATTTACATCAAAAGGATATGCTCCCGGCGTTTTATACGAGCACGATCGAGATGTTGGGAAAATGGGAAGAGGTTGCACTTGCATCATCAGAGGGATTGTGTGAGTTGGATGTTTGGCCTTTTCTTCAAGCATTGAGTGCTGATGCTATTTCTCGGACAGCTTTCGGGAGTAACTATGAACAAGGAAGAAAGATTTTTGAACTTCAAAGTGAACAGGCTGAGCATTTGATCATGGCTGCTCAATCTGGATACATCCCTGGCCTGAGGTAATTCCCATGCATCTTGCTCCATTAGTCTTTAAACAAACCAAAATGGATGGATCTAATTTCTGTCCTTAATGGACTACTTGTTGTATAGATTCTTGCCCACGAAAAGGAACAGAAGAATGAAGCAAATCTACAAAATTGTAAACGGTTCAATCACGAGCATTATTGATGCCAGAATCACGAAAATGAAAGAAGGGGAATCGTTCGGTAATGACCTACTGGGAATACTACTTGATTCAAATGCTAAGGAAATCGACAAACATGGAAACAAGGATTTCGGACTGAGTATTGAAGATGTGATTGAGGAATGCAAGCTATTCTATTTTGCTGGGCAAGAAACAACTTCAGTGCTGCTTGTTTGGACAATGGTTCTATTGAGTACTCATCCCGATTGGCAGAATCATGCCCGAGACGAGGTTTTACAACACTTTGGGACCAACAAACCAGACTTTGATGGCCTTAATCGTCTTAAAATCGTGAGTCAAAAGTTTTTCATTTCTGTTTCTGTCTTAAAACATGATCAATTAAGGCACGTCTCCATTCTTGATGCCGTTTTCATTGCAGGTGAACATGATCTTAAACGAGGTATTAAGATTGTACCCGCCACTAGCGTTATCCACACGAAAAACTACTCAAGAAACCAAATTAGGCAATCTAAACTTGCCTGCCGGAATCCTGCTTGCATTGCCGGCTATATTAGTTCATCACGACCATGCAACATGGGGTGATGATGTTAAGGAATTCAAGCCAGAAAGATTTGCTGAGGGCATATCAAATGCGACGAAAGGCCAAGTAACATACTTTCCATTCGGTTGGGGACCCCGAATCTGTATTGGTCAAAACTTTGCAATGCTTGAATCCAAAATGGCACTAGCCATGATTCTGCAGCGATTCTCTTTTGAACTTTCGCAGTCCTATGCACACGCGCCACGAGCTATAGTTACGATTAAGCCTCAGTATGGTGCCCACTTGATACTGCATAGGCTGTAGCCTATGATCATATATATATGTTGCTGTTTTGTAAATAAATAAGTTCGATTACTTCATGTAAAATTTGACGTTTCTCTCGTGAATCTATGTGTTAATACTATGTTTTATAATAACTGCTTTCGATCTTAACTATATATTTTTGTTACATGTTTAGAACACTTAACAGAAAGACGACTTGTTGATGGTAATCCTCCCAAGACAGGCTCTCTCTCCTAAAAACCTCCTCCTTCTCTCTGAAAAAAACCTCCCCTTTTTTAAACCGCCTTTTTGTTTTCAGCTTCCCGCGCTGGCCGCCGAAAGGCGCCAGTGCCGGTTTCTTTTCGGTTTCTTCTTTATGTTTTCGTTCTAGATTGTTGGCCTTGTCTAGATCCACATCTTTTTTTATCTGTAACCGCCCTTAGCATGTTCAGATCTGTTGTTTCATCTCCTTCGTTTTCCTTTTGGGCTAGCGGCGATGTTACCGGAGGCTTTCTCTTCTATCTAGTTCTGTCTATTTTCAGATCTTATGGTTGTTTTTCGAGGAGGAGCAGGATTCCTGGCGTTAGCTTCAGGCCTATGGTTGCCGGATTTGAAATGGTCTTTGCCGGAGTTCTTTTCCGATTCGCTGCTTTGATTAAGAGTAGTTGCATGCAGCTTTTCTCTACTCTTTTTTGTTTATTGGCCGGTCGGCTGCGGTTTGGAGGTGATATTTCTTTTGTCGCTTGGCGGTTCGTGATGGTAGATGGTGGTTGTGGAAAGCTGATGTCTTTGTATGTCTGTGTTGTTTTATGTTGTTTTGTTTTTGTGTGTTGGATCGGGTCTTTGATAGTCGATTTTTCCGGATTATCTTTTAGGTTTCTAGTTTTCTTAGTCTATTAATGCTATGAAAAATGAATGATTATTGTATTATGTTATCAAATCATGTCCTCTCTAATGAGGCTGAATTTGGTGGACATGAGTTTTCCCATGTCCTTTGTCTTTTTTCTTTCGTTGCTCGTGGTGGTTTCCGGCTTTAGGCCGGTGGTGATCCGGAATATTTCTGGCTATTGCCGGCTTTGGTCCGGTGTATTTTGTTTGTTGTTTGTTTTTTAATAAAATCCTTTCGTTTCCGGTATAAAAAAAAGAATAACAGAAAGACTTACTTGACTAACGTCTAACGATCAAACAATTACAATACGTTTGCACAAGGTGCATCGGTCTAGTGGTGAACTAAACTATAATTTGGTATAAAAACCATTGTTCGAACCCTGTTATGGAAAGAAAAAAAAAAAAAAACCAATTACAATACGTTTCACGTATCATTAAACTATTGGTCGTTAAATGATAGAAATATCCACTACTTTTTTTCATTTTCGTCATCTCTTCAACCATTACTCTGTTTTTCACATGCAAATAATCATGACAATCACAACCAGGAGGAGATTCTTTCTAGCTAAATTGTTTGTGAATCCTTTGAGGAAAAAATTTCCACCATGTTTGGGATACCATGAGTCTAATTTGACTGATACATCAGCTTGGGTCAAGTGACATCTGAAGATATATAATATATCAGACTCCCTCCGTTCCAAAATAACTGAGACAGTTGCCAAAAAGTTTTGTTTCAAAATAACTGAGGCACAATATTTTTCAAAGCAGTATTTATTGCTAATTTTCCAAATCTAAAGGTGCAGAAGAAGTAAAATCTGAAGTATATAAAGTTTGACGATGACTCTTAGCTAACTGACAAGGAGCACAAACAACATCTGGTGCTTTATTAGGAATGAAAACAGAAATATGACTCAACGCTTGACGTAGCACAGGGTGGAGCAGTGACCAAGACGCTGATGCCATTTATTTGGGGAGCGGGAGGTGGATACGTGAGCTTGAACAGGAAGGCGGTTGAAGGTGGAGGATAAGTGGTATAAACCGTCTTTGACAGAGCCTCTAAGATGGACGTGACTCGAGTAGTCCTTCACAAGAAAGTAAGTTCCATGAAATTCAAAGTATATAGAGTTGTCAGAGGCAAATTTATGAATAGAAAGTAAATTTTTCGTAATTGAATGGGAGACAATATGTTGGGAAAGATGATAAGTGTGGGGAGGGGAGTGAAAAGTGGACGAACCATAGTGTGAGATATGTAGAATAATTTAACAAGTGAGTAATGAAACGAAACTTTCTCTGCAATTTTATTAGGCACAGCCTTGCTTTAAATAGTCAAAAATACAAGAAGAAAAACTGAAAATCCTACATTATCTCCATGAACCAGAAGATTAGGTAACTACCTAGAAAGTAGGACACGAAAAACAGAAATACAAACTGATACTCCTATTATTATGCTAACAGAAATATTGTGCAGAGACTAAGTCCAACAAATCCTCCCCTAAACTAAAAATTCAGTATGAATTCTAGTTTATTCTTCAAGTATCTTCATTCCAAGAGCATCTCTGAGCTTTTCAAATTGCTGAAGCTTCAGTGGCTTGGTCATTATATCGGCCAACTGCTCTTGAGTTCCACAGTGTTTGATAACAATTGTTTCATCCTTAGTGAGATTCCTCAGAAAGTGATATCTTACTGCAATGTGTTTACTCTTACCATGGAAAACAGGATGTTTAGCAAGCATAATAGCAGATGAATTATCACACAACATAGTAATTGAATTACATTTAGTTCCTCCAATTTGCTTCAAAACATTTTGTAACCATGTACTTTGACAAGCACAAGCAGCTGCTGCAATGTACTCAGCTTCTGTAGTTGAAAGAGTGACCACTGATTGTTTCTTTGATGACCAAGCTACCACCCCTTTGCTTAGAACAAACACATAACCTGATGTACTCTTGAATTCAGTTGTATCACCAGCATAGTCACTGTCTGTGTAGGCCAGAATTTCATCAGTGCACCCTTTTTGATAGAAAATACCAAGCATCAGTGTACCTTTTAAGTATCTAAGTATTCTCTTTGCAGCTAATAGGTGTGACTCCATTGGATTAGCCATAAAACGACTTAACAGACACACACTAAACATCAAATCAGGTCTGGTAGCAGTTAAATACATAAGACTGCCAATCATTTGTTTAAAGAAAGTTGGATCAACTTTCTTTCCATTCTCATCTTTAGTCAGTTTGTTCCCAGGTACCATTGGATTTTTGACTTTATTACACTCCTTCATTCCAAATTTGTCAAGAATATCTGCTGCATACTTTTTCTGACAGATGTGGATTCCTCTTTCACTTTGATGGACTTCAACTCCCAGAAAGTAACTCATTTCACCCAAATCTGTCATTTCAAATTCCTGCTTCATAGACTCTTTGAAAGAATTGATCATGTCAGGATTATTACTAGTAAAAACAAGATCATCAACATAGAGACTTACAATTAGAGTGTTGGTCCCCTTTTTCTTGATGAACAAAGTATGTTCATGACTGCTTTTTTCAAATCCTTGGCTTTCAAAATAGCTCTCAATTCTGCTAAACCAAGCCCTGGGGGCTTGCTTTAATCCATACAAGGCTTTCTTCAACTTATAAACCTTTGTTTCTTCTCCCTTTCTTTCATATCCTTCTGGTTGGGCCACATACACATCTTCTTTCAATTCTCCATAGAGGAAAGCACTCTTTACATCCAGTTGGTATAGTGTCCAACCATTTCTGGCATCTAAAGCAATAATTGTTCTTATGGTATCCCACCTGGCTACTGGAGCAAATACTTCATTGTAGTCTAGCCCTTTCTCTTGTGCATATCCTTTAGCAACAAGCCTTGCTTTGCATTTGTCTACTTCCCCATTTTCATTCAGCTTAGTTTTGTATATCCACTTTACACCAATTATTTTTGCTTCTTTAGGTGCATCCACTAGCTGCCAGGTTTTGTTTTTCTCAATTGCTTCAATTTCCAGATCCATAGCTTGTATCCATTTTTGGTTGATCACAGCTTCTTTATAGCAAGTAGGATCACCTGATGAAGTGAACATGATGTAGTTCTGCACTTCTTCTTCATCAGATAGTCCCTCTCCAACTACATAATCATGTAATTATGCAGGAACTCTTGATTTTCTTCTTTCAAGTGGTTGATTCACTATCTCATCATGATGACCAGGGGACTGAGGATTGCTGTTGATGTGTTGACCTTCATTTTCAGTGTCATCAGTTTCTGTATTCTCAGAATCATGTTCTGAGTTGCCTTCTCCTTCTTCATCACTTGAATTTTCTAATTCAAGTTCTTCATCTTCCCATTCTAATATATCAGAGTTACATTCTTCATCTGTCCTCCCCCAATCCCAACACTTATCCTCTTCAAACACCACATCTTGGCTTATGATTACCTTCCTGGACACTGGATCATACATTTTGTATCCTTTAGATTCTTCACTATAGCCAATAAAGATGCACAATTGACTCCTAGAATCAAGTTTCACCCTCTGTGCTTCTGGTACATGAACATTTCCCAAACATCCGAACACCCTAAAGTATTCTATGTTAGGTTGTCTCCCATTCCAGCTTTCTTCAGGAGTTTTGTCTTTCACAGCTGATGTGGGAATTCTGTTCAACACATGGCATGACCATTTTACAGCATCAGGCCAGAATTTCTTAGGCATCTTTTTCTCTTCCAACACACATCTGACCATGTTTAAAATGGATCTGTTCTTGCGTTCTGCTACCCCATTTTGTTGGGGTGTGTATGACCTGGTCAGTTGCCTCTTAATGCCATGTTCTAAACAGTATTTAAGAAATTCCTTTGAAGTGAACTCCCCTCCTCTGTCAGTTCTCAAACTTTTATTGCTGTGAGATACTGGACTTATGGGTCCACAAATGTCTGAGTGAATCAATTGTAGTGGCTTTGTAGCTCTCCATTTGCTTCTTTTTGGGATGGATGCCCTGTGCTGCTTGCCTTTCATGCAACTCTGACAAATCTTGTTGCTGTTGATGCTGAAATCAGGAAGTCCCTTAACCCATTGTTTTTGCTTCAACTTTTGCATACCTGAATGATTCAGATGTCCCAGCCTTTTGTGCCATAATTCCCCCAGTTCTTCTGTCTTTGTGCTGAAACAGTTTTGAGACACTTTTGAGATGCTTGATGTTTTGCTATTAGCAAAAACATCTTGTTTGATGTCATTTGGCTTTGAATAATGCGACCTCGATTGGATGATAAATCTTGCATGCATTATCTTTGAACGTAATGCTCAAATTTCTTTTCTTGAAGTTGGCCAACACTTATCAAATTATTTTTCAAGTCCGGCACATAGTAAACATTGCTTGATAAATTGAGTGGATCCTTCAATATCTAGCTTGATAGTTCCCCTTCCTAGAACTTCCAATTTGTGATTGTTTCCTAATCTGACAGAGTGCTTGAAGTCCTCATCTAATCTTCATTGCACAAACCATGATTTATTTCCAGTCATGTGGTTTGAGCATCCTGAATCAAGAAACCACATTTCTTCTCTCTTTGCATCCTTTGACTCCACATAGGTCATCAATAGCATATCATCTTCTGTGCCCATTTCAGTATAATTTGCTGACTTTTGCTCCCAAGTTGGACACTCATTCTTAAAATGTCCAAGTTTGTGGCACTTGTAACACTCAATGGTGGACTTGTCAAAAGGTTGTTGCCTCCCCCTTCCTCTTCCACGGCCTCCTCTAGAACCACCTCTTCCTCTACCTCTGTCCTCACTTGAAGCTTTGAGAACCTGTTCTTCTTCTTCGTCCAGCATCGCATTCGAGTTCATGGATGAGCAGGCTACTTTGGAGCTCATCCACTGTCAGTGTGTCCACATTGTTGGACTCCTCAATTGAGCATACAACATAGTTGTATTTGGGAACCAAAGATCTTAAAATCTTTGCAGTGATATCCTTTTCTGGCATTTTCTCATCACATGCCTTCATGATTTTGGCAATTGCCAAAGTTCTGCCAAAGTAAGCATTTACTGTTTCTCCTTCCTTCATCCTCAATAACTCAAATTCAGTTTTGAGTGATTGTAACTGAGCTCTTTTGACCCTTGTAGAACCCTTAAACTTCTGTGCCATTGAGTCCCATATCTGCTTTGAGGTGTCATCATTGAGGATAGTTTCCATGATTTCCCTATCAATAGCTTGATAGAGATAATTCTTAATCTTCTTGTCCTTCAATTTTTGATCCTCTATCTCCTTCATCTGTGCTTCTGTTGCTTGTGTGCCTACTGGAATTTGCTGAATTCCTTCTGCAATCAAGCCCCAATATTCCTTAGATCGTAGGAAATTCTCCATGAGCTTTGCCCAATGCTCATAATGGCCATCAAACTTTGGGATTGCTGGTTGCACAAACTTCCCATTCCCATCGCCATTTTCTACCATTTTCGTTAGTTACTTAACAGGTCCAGATGATGGAGCTCTGCTACCAATTGTAGAATAATTTAACAAGTGAGTAATGAAACGAAAACTTTCTCTGCAATTTTATTAGGCACAGCCTTGCTTTAAATAGTCAAAAATACAAGAAGAAAAACTGAAAATCCTACATTATCTCCATGAACCAGAAGATTAGGTAACTACCTAGAAAGTAGGACACGAAAAACAGAAATACAAACTGATACTCCTATTATTATGCTAACAGAAATATTGTGCAGAGACTAAGTCCAACAAGATAAACAAACCTATACCATCACGTAGGTGGACTTTTTCCGGACCATCGTAGGAGTCGAAGGAGAGGTTCAGATTACGGAAGTCGTTTGCTAAGTGGTGGGTGGCTCCGGTGTCCGGAATCCAATCCGATGTTGGTTGTGAGTTAGAGTGGCTCGCATAAGCCTGTGGTGGGCGGTTGAAGCGTGGTGGAGGTTGAACAGCAGCCGGATCATTGAAGACCTCATAGTGAAAGTAGCATGAGTGAGTTGTGTGGTCTGTTTTGGCACATATTTGACACGTCGAAGGTGGGTCATTGCCGGACTGGTTTGAACAAGGAGAGGAGCGGCCATGTCCTCTTCCCCGGCCACGGTAATTGGGAGAGCCACAGCCCCGATTCTGATTTTGCTGTATGGAACCATGGGCATAATTTCCTTGGACCGGAGAAGCTGAGTTGGAGGGGTCGGACGGCAAGAGAGTGGGCCAATGGTGGTTCAGGCGAGACTCCTACGTGAGGAGGAGAGTAAACTTCTTCAATGGTAATAGATTCACGATCAATCATCATTACTAGGGTATCAAAGTCAGGTCCAAGGCTAGCAAGAAGGTAGGCGATGAAGTCATCGGACGTGAGAGGGTGTCCGGCCAGGTTCAACTCCTCAGCCAGGTTCTTGATCTTGAAGTAGTAGTCGGCAGCGGGCATATCACTTTTGCGAGTAGAAGCAAGTTCCTTGCGTAATTGCACGAGTTTAGCGTGGCTCTGAGAAGCGAAAGACGTCTGTAAAGCGGACCAGATCTCAGCGGAGGTGGTTTCCGTGTATACATGCATCAAAACCTCATCGGAGAACGAGGACGTAATGGTACTAAGGATTAGGTTGTTGGTGCCAATCGGAGTAAGCATGATTGGGTGTTGAATTTTCGGATATATCAGTGAGAGTCTTGGCCGGAGCTGCGATGGTTCCGTCAATGTATCCGTAAACGCCTTGTCCCCGTAGGTAGGGGAGAATTTGGGCTCGCAATAGGTGGTAATTTTGTCGGGTGAGTTTCGAGATGTGTATAGATGTGGAGGGTGTAAAGGAAGGATACGGGGAAGTTGTCTTATCACAGGAGGTGTCGCCGGAGCTTTCAGTTAGGCCGGACATGGTAGCAGTAGGAAAAAGGTTGATACGAAGGAGGGGAGATTAGGTTTTTTTTTTTATTTAGAGAGAGGGAGCGGGTTTGACGTGATTTCGAGAGAGAAAATTAAAACGGCTCTTATACCATATTACATATAAAGTGTGTATTTTCATTGATTGAATATTGGTAGTGTACAACGGTATACAACTTGGGCAACAAGCCAATAATACAATTACAATAAATAAACAATGGGCTGACTAGTGGGCCGAGCTGAGTATGTCTTTGACAATCCACATAGTGAAAAAGAAGTGATCACCTTTTTATTCTGAAAGTGTTCACTATAGCTCAATTTTACAGTTTTTGTGAATAAAATTGTGGATGTGGAAGTGGAAACATCCACTCCCACTCCCACTCCCACTCCCACTCCCACTCCTACTTCTTGTGCAAAAATTTTGATATATTTAATGAACAATGAGCGGTAGACAAGCCTAATCTCTTTCCACATTTTTTTTTTCTTTTTTCTTTTAAAGCCCTTTGTAATTTTTTTTTTCCGTGTGAAAAATGAGCCACAGCAGAAAACATATATGTTTAATTAAAATATTAATTTATTTATATCAGTTTTTGCTTATAACACATCCATATCCACTTTGCCATAATGGATGCTTAGTATTGCCAAAGCTTAATTCGGTAACATCAAAGCAATTTTTTTTGAATTTCACACAGTGATTCGGCAGTCAGTACTAAATAGTATTTTGCTCGGCCCCGGAAAAATCCCCTTGCTTGTAGAATGTGTGGCGAAAACGTTCGGCACAAGAATAGCCCTTTTGTCTCACTTTCTAAAAGTTTATGTGTCATTTTATAGGCACGTATCATATTTGTCTATCGTGTATTTTTTTTTTTTAATTTTTTTTTAACGTTCAATCTAAATGACAAAGTAGGGTTCAACAAAACAAATTAACGTCTTAATCCGCACCAAACCAGAATATCAGCCATTTCATCTATTTATGCTTTCACACCAACAACGTCGGATATTCCCGATTTTCATAATAATAATTATCATAAAGTGTATTAATATATAGCAAAGTGTGCGAGCGACAAAACGAACTAATTAAGGCGTAACAAGAGAGATAAAAATGGAGGCCACCGCCGGCTTCATCTACATCTCAATTGCGGTGGTTTTTGCATCATTTGTATCGGTAGGAGCATGGAAAGTGCTGAATTGGGCATGGTTACAACCTAAGAAGCCGGAAAAAAAGCGAGAGAACAAGGTCTCAAGGGAAACAGATACGGGCCAATCTTTGGAGATTTGAAGGAGCTGAAAGCAATGATCCTCAAAGCTTATTCTAAGCCAATTGGTGTCTCCGATGACATTCTTCCAAGAATTGTTCCTCACTACGTTGATGCCATCCAGAAATTCGGTATGTCCCGACCCCATATACTAACACTACAAAAAATAGACCTTTTAGTGACAAAAATATTCGTCGCGAAAAGTGCTGATTTTCGTCATTAAAAGCTTTCGTGACAAAATTTTTTTGTCGCGGCGTTTGTTGTGTAAACAGTGACGCCAAAGGTGCCTATCGTGACAAACCAGAGTATTAGTCACTAAAGAAATTCAGTCGCGACGAATCTCTTACTTTTGTCACCAAAGCTTTTCATGACAAAACGCTAAATTTCTCACCGGATCGTTTTTCATGCAACAAAATTTTTGTCACAAAATAATGAACATTTTATCACTATTTAAGTGTTTGTCACCAAAGGGTACAAACACATTTTTACATTAATGGTTAATATTGACAAGCGCTTTGTCACTAGAAGTCATATTCTAATAATAATAATAAAAATAATTATAAATAATAAATATTCGAAATAAAATAATAAAATAGAAAATAATAATAATAATAATAATAATAATAATAATAATAATAATAATAATAATAATAAATATTCGAAATATAAAAATAGAAAATAACAATAATAAATAATAAATATTCAAATATAATAATAGAAAAATAGAAAATAATAATAATAATAAATAATAAAAGAAAATGGGACAAAAGAAATCTTGTACAGAGATTCAAAAATAGTGATACTTAACAAATCTTGTATAGATTCATAAAATTCTGCTGCTCTGTTTCTTTCCTCCCCTCTTACTCAACTGTAAAAGTTGAATTCTCTATCGTTTTGTCTGAAATTCAAGTCCTCAGCATGTCTATATAAAAGCTTAGCAGGCAAACTAAAATAAAACTTGATGCATAAACTTAAGCATATCAGAACAGTTACTATCATAAACACATATTCACAGATTCAGATTGCGACCTTCCAAGAATCCTTGAGCAGCTCATCAGGAAACTAAACAGACAAAAACAAAATTGGCACTATTATACTTGAAAAATAATGATCGTAAGAGAAAATAACAAAAAAAAAACCTGCAATGCACTCGAGTAAAAAATTATGAGAGAGGATGAAGTCTGCCATACATGAAACATCAAAATTGGATTCATATCCATGGAGTCTGAAACCAACGGAACTTTGAATTGTAGTTCGAGTCTCTTCGGTACTAGAAATTTGGCGGTGACAGACAGCGATAGCGGTTTCGTTTTTTCCTTTGATAAACGCGCCACGGCTTTCTACTTTATCTCCGGCAGCAAATAAGCGAACAAGCCATCGGAAGAGTGGCCGACGCCCTGACTAGAAGGAGAACGGCCGTTGAGCGGCGGTAGGATGGTCGGAGGCTTTATCGGCACGATCTGGACGAAAAACGATCAGAGCGTTAGGATTAGGGCTTCGGATGCACACTCAATCACACGGAGCTTCAACGAGCTATGACGGTTCACTATTACTATTATTTTGATTATATATTTAGGTCAGCAGGTCATGTGACAAAAGATATTGTCACCAAACACACGTGCCAAAACTTCACAGCATTTGTGACAAGCCACCGAATTCTTTTTGACACCAAATTATATTTATATATTGTTAATATATCATGTGAATTTTTTTTAAATTAATTTTCAAAACCAATTACACTCGATAAGCTCGATGTAATTCGAGTTAGCCTCGATGTTTTAAACTTTCTTGAATCTCAACTTGAGGTCAAGTTCAAAATACTTGAACTGAAAAGAAAAATAATTTAAATTATTCAATTCGTTTAGATCAATACTTGATTCGACTCGATTCGTTTGCTTACCTAGTTGCAAAATAGCTACCGTGACAAATTATTATTTTCAGTTTGTCATTAATGCTTTTCAAAAAAAAATGTCATTACCTGTGGAAAAAAATGTCATTAATAATATAAAAATGAATTTGAAAATAAGACATGTCAGTCACTAAACGTCGAATGGAAGTATGGAACAATTTTTTTGTGACAAACAGCCAAGCCTTTTGTAAGTAATTTTCTTTTTGTCAGTGAAAAGGACTACTTTTCGTGAGAAACAAGTATATAGTCACAAGAACTCACCCATTCGTGACAAATTTACTATTTGTCACCAAAAATTTGTCACAGAAACATCTATTTTTTGTAGTTAACACAATAAATCGACCTTAGAAAATTTCATTTATGGAGCCAAAAATCAATTTTCCGTAGGTGTATCCACAAAATCGACTTTGAAAAAATCGGTTTTTAATTACAAAACCGACTTTTATAAAGTCAATTCTGTGAAAATAAGATGGTGCATCGGTATAACTAGCAATTTTCTGAAAATGTGAAAATGAGTGGTGGACAGGTATAAGCGGTGGGTTGTAAATAATAGTAGGGGTCACTACAACACTTTTGGCTTTTTATGGCACAAAATAAATGCCGGGAAATGGGGAAAAAGCGCCGTAAAAAGAAATCTCGGCACATAATATGGCGGTTATTTAAATGTCGTCAATACTGGTGTCGCCAATGTTTTGAGGCAGTTTTTTGTTTTGCCGGGAAGTTTTTGCGGCGATTTTATGGCACATATTCAAAATGACGCATGTTTTATTTGTGGCACTTTGCTAACACTTTTCTAATGTGTCAGAATGTTTTACGACGGTTTTTCCGGCACTTGATTAATGTGACGGACATAACTTTGTGGCATTGAAACGACACTTACTTTAATTGCCACACGTAATTTGTGGCAAATTTTCTGACACCTTTCATTTAGAGTGACACATGTTTGTGGCACTATACCGGCATTCATTCCATTTGACGTGTTTTTTAAATGGCAATTTACCGACACTAATTTTTATTGCCATGAATCTCACAACATTTCTGTGGCACATATTGAAAATATCGGTTTTGTTTTAATGACATTTTCGTGACATGTAATATGTTTGTCGGAAAATTATTAACAATCTTTCTTTCGCATTGTCTTAAAGTAACTTAATCTTAAAGTAGTAGAATTTCTTACCATGTTTATCCATATACGATTCAAGTACTAGTATTCTTACATGACATTCATATATATTAACAAAGACACAGAAGGAAATAAAAATTATTCAAAATATTGAACATATAGGTTGAGTCGAAATTGAAGGAAATGAAAACTAAACACCGATGATTGTTATCCAAACATTCAATCCAACATAAGTTCAAATTAACTAGAAAAATGAAAAACGATGTTTAAAAGATGAATGCGTTCAATATTAAAAAACGCAATTATTTTCCTCCTGAAAAAGAACAAGCATCCAATCTCATTAACTTTCAATCCCAGTAACATGAATATGTCCTGCAGAAGGTAAATTGAATGGTATAAAAAATTGTAGAATTGATTATAAAACTATAGTAATATGTATGATATGCATGTATATTTTACCTATCATATGGAACTCTACCGTCTCTTTTTCCTCTTCATTGCTCTATCCTGCATCCATTGAGATGAGAACAAACAATTGTTCATGACAACACATATCAAAACATATGTCTTTTAATTATATATAATATCAGCAAAAGAATATAAAAACAAAAAATTACAAGTGAGCTTAACATTTGAGCAAAGAAGCATATAATGTGGCCATGCATTCAACCACCAAAACACGAAATAAAATAAATAAGGGACATAAAAATCACCATGCAAATTGGTTTATTTACAACATACTTTAAAACCTTCCAATGCTCAAAATATCACAACACAACAATTTAATCCAATTTAAACCTTAACATTTCGCTACTGAAGCAACTAAACAATATTCCGGTACATATTGTAATAAATCCATCACTTTACAATCCCAATGGCATAAGACTAATGGACGTCTAATACATCATGTATGTTCAATGATGGATTACCGTAATTGCTAGAAACATATAGTGCGCTATAGAATAACAATACTTTACCCCAATTTTGAATATAGAATAAAGCATATTCAAAATTAAAGAGATTAAAAAAGAGGTACAACTACGTAGTCAAAACCAAAGCATAATGATATAAGTGTGTTCATGAATATTCTAATTGTACAAAATTATACCTCTTCACCCGCATAAGTTGTTTGAGATCCTTTACGTCCAACTTCAACCTAGATTGATAATAAAATATTCAAACACTTTATAGGAGAGATCTTGAATAAAATGTTGTCAACACTAATAACATATAATGAAAAATAACATTAATGCACATACATTCTTGATTCCTTGGGCACCATGAGCTTTACTCCGAAGTTCTCTTGTTGGTGGACAAACACCTTCATTTCTTTTTACACGGGAAGATGTCATCTTTTCCGCCACCTAAAAGACAATGACAAAATAAAGTAAATATACAAGTATGTGCTGAATACATTAAACCAATCCACATAGTAAAAGTGAATGTGAGAAAATGTATGCGGTACATATTATACGAAAGTTATTAAATAATTAATCACCTAATAGAAAAAAATGAATAAGATGCAAGTCAAACTACTAGCATATACTGGAAAAATCATGCTTGATTACTTTAGTTCACATACATGCTTGATTACTTTGGTACCAATAGGTGTACCGGGAAGATCTTCGGTTGGTAGACAATCAGCTCCTTCATTTGTTTTTTCATGGGTAGATGTCCTATTTTCAGCCACCTTTCATACAATTAATGAAAAAATGCAATGAATATATCACATATTGAATACATTAAAGATAGTCATATTGAAATAGTAGATGTTGGTTTGATATCCAACAGTAATATAGCAAATAAAAATAAAATAAATACTAAATAGATAAAGTACATACATCATCAATTGGAAATGAAGCTTCTTTGTTGAGAATATCTTCATTCGTCGTCTTTTCTTTTTCTGTAGGATGTGAACTTGTACATTCATGCACCTTTGATTTCAAATACAACAAAGTTAGAAAACCTTAGAGGTCTCAATATAGTCCATCAAAAATCTATAAACAAAAATAAAATGGAGAAAAATGTATACAAAAAACCATGATTCTTCTCAAAAGAAACAAGAAATGATGACATCGTGTTTTGTTGGGAGATTTGGGTCGTCGCATATTTTACCTGCTGAATATCTTCTCTTAGAAAAGACTCTAGATTTTCCACGGGTGTCTACACACAGAAGAAAAAATAACAAAAATATATCATCCGTAAAAACTTGACATGCTTGCAAAAAAAGTGTCTTGTAAAATAGCATCAAAATTTGATTAACTTAGGAATAGCAGCAAAAAAATACAGTAGTATATTGCGTAAAAAATAATTAACCCTTCAAACATACGTCGCAGTGTATGCTTAAGACATTGAGCATTGCACGTACTAACATACAGAGGTATGCTAATTATTTACTAACTAACAAAAAATGTCTAACAATTAAGTGATTGACATAAGTTAAGAAAACAAACCCGGTTGTTAGTTAATGTAGTATTTGATGGAATTTCTCTATATTTTTCCATCAACTCTGGTAATCGTTGCTCCATCATGTCAAGAAACTTTTTTTCTATCTCGGATTTCATTTCATCAAACAATTGAGTAACTTTGACGTTTAAAGAATCTTCAACAAACGTTGTCCACTGTGCAGGCATTTGACTTGAAGCCCCTGTCACAGAAGTAGTAGTAGCTCCTAGGCCATATGTGCGCAACCTACCAGGCTTTTCAGGACCCAAAAGTGTGTGATAAATCTCATCCTTTTTACGAACATCATTTCTATCAACCTCAGGTAGTTGCTCTTGTAGTTCAATAGCCATGTCCTATTATAGGAGGAAAAAATAGAAAATTACATGAAATAATTATAATACATAAACATTTGTGAATCAATATTATCAAATTTCAACTTACAATTATTTTCGACGTAGTCTCATCAAGTGGTTGTGATGTTCCGTTTTTTCTTTTTCCTTCCCTAGATCGTATAAAAACATCAAGCTTTGATGGTTCACCACCTAATTCCCTCTTTAACTGCAAAGCAATGTTATCTTCTTGTTTAACTTAATTATTACACACAAAAAACTAGTAAAATTGACAGTAAAGTAAACACTCATTATCAATATGATATAAAATGAAGACTACCTCCTGCCGAACATTAGCAAATCCCGATCGACCTGTTCTATGAGGCATTGTTTGCTTCTTTCTGCTACGGCGGTTTACTTTGCTACGTTGCTTATTGCAAGTGTAAAGTGTGAGTGAGTAATGTCAAGCAATATATGCAAAATTGATATTCAAGAAAAATACACAAATAAATTGAAAAACATACTTTAACCTTCTTTGACATCCAATATCGAACTAATTGTGGCCATTGATCATCCTCTACTCTATCAGGAGTATTTTTAGCTAAGAATGTTTTGTCGTGCTTATATGGTGTGAAGTATGCAAATCCTTCACAAATGCCTTCCAATCTCTCCATAGTTTACCAACCCTTTGCAAACAAATTTTTTTGTACGTGGATGGCAGGTTTGTCTTTCCCTGTTGAACAACAATCAATGTCATTTGAAGTCTCACAAATATATTAAACGTCTAATTTTAAAAGAATAATGAATGGAAAACAAGCAATGTAATTAAAAGGCCCCACAAATCAATAGATTTACTTCTAATATTATCATCCCAATAAAAAAAGATAAAGGATTGAGGTAAAAATAATTCTTGTCATACTAGACATTATTTAGGTAAGAGTATTATCGTGGATCGAAATTACGCTCTCGGGTACTCTTCTCACTTATCAAGGAAGAATGCATGGATATTTTAAGTTCACTTTGTTTCTTTTCGTTATGTCAACGTATTTTTAAGCATGCTATAAAGGGAAGTATCACAAAATTGCAGATCAACAAATTAGAAATAAATCCAAAATTGTTGCCTTTTGTTGTGTCAATGATTTTTTTTTCAAGCATGCTCTATAGAGCAAGACCACAAAATTGCATATCCAGAAAAAAGGATGACAATGAAAACAAACATGAATCCCACAACCTATGCACGATCATACCACCTATATTTAGTCATTTAAAAGTTGTACAAATCATATATCAAAGTCGTACAAGTCGTAATTTAAAGAAGAATATTTGAAAGTTCAAACCTGGACATCTTCCCAAATTCTTTCCTTTTCAGCATTCGGAACTAATCTCCAATCATGATATGTCAAGGGCAACCTATTTCCATCCTTAGCTATGATTCCCAAATACATTCCAAATGATGCGGCATTTTTTCCAATAACTTGATTACTCTCATCTAACTCCAGTTCATGGATTTTCCCTTCGCAGCCCAATCCTCGCGATTCGAGCTTCTCCTCTACCGTTCTTGTCGGAAGAATCATCAAAACCTAAAATTAAGAACACATCAATGAACTAAATGTAAGGAAATGATGCATTCATAAGAACTAATGTATACGATATGACAAGAAGATGCCGGCGTCAATACTACCTTCATTTTGTAATTCTTCGTCGGGAAAATTATCTTCATTTGAATCTTCCGTCTCGCTTGAAAAAGAACTAGATTTAGAATCGAACCCGATTCGAATCGAACCGCTTTAATTAGAACCGCTTGCGAATCGAAACCGCTTCGAACATGAACTAATTTCATAATCTGAGTCATCTTCAGAATCCTGATCTATTGCTTGGAATATTTGACCAAACTTTGGACTGACGTATTTATTTACAACTATTTTCGGGTCCTCTTTTGACTTGTTATTGGTTTGACGCATCTGGGTGGTATTTGTTTTATTTGAAGCCATAATGATCTGCAATAGAAGAAGCATGACATATTACATAAGAGAGCAAAAAGTGCAAAAATATTATTGAAAGCATAAAAAAATAGTCTGCCAACAAATTAAAAGAATAGCACAAAAATGAGAAAAGCTAGACTTTCATGAGATAGGGATGATCAGATATTTTTTTCATCCATTGTTTAGTTCATTTTTTAAAAATCAGAACCATTACAAGCAATACAACCATATCACAAAATGTTTCATCATTTTCGCTGAAATATCACTTAGTTTATTAAGCTCTAAAATATTAATTTTACGTAAAAAATTTTAAGAAAAAAATATTTTACGTAATTTTTGGGCGATAAAGCGTCATGCGCCGAAATCCGCTTTTGGTAAATATTGCTATATTTTGCTATTAGATCTGGAAATGAAAATTGTATGGACACAAGTGAGAACCAAACTTTTTGTAGAATTCAGATTCCTGATGTGATCAAATAATTAATCAGCTTCAACACTTAAAGCAATGAAAATAAAAGAGCAAAACATCTTTAGCATATATAGCCTAAAATTCGTGTTCAAAAAACAACAAATTATAAAATTCGGTAGAGTCATCTTAGCTTGGTCATTGGATTACCTGTACCAAAGTCAGATTATACATAGTGGTAAAAAAGTTATACAACAAAAATAAGTGATACTTGAAGCATATTTTGTGAACAATTGATACAATAGCATGTGACAAACAACTGAAAGGCATCACCGTAAATATCGGCAACTAAGTGAATAAAAACTGAAACAAATAACCAAGAAATATAAAAGAATGAGAAATGCTAAATCCCACGACTACATAACACGAAATTGTCCCACAAATGAGCTATATTAGTCCAACTCGGCAATTTCAAAATAAAAAAAAAATCTCAAAATACTACTTTTTTTTCTTTCCAATTTTGCTTTTTGACCTTTTCCCTCTTCAAAATCCTTTTGTCATTTTCCCCCAAAGAAGAGCACCCGCCCCAAATTTCTTTGTCCACCATTCTTTAACAATTTTCTCAATCTCCAAAGTAATAAACAGTTTTCTCGTTCTCTAAATCTAATCCAAAAAATCAAGTTAATTAATTCATAAATGAAATAATCGGTGAAAAGAAACCCAGTGCTTTTGGATTCAAATATTTGAGGAAGAAGTTAAGCTTTAAAGCTTTACTCTCCACTTTCATAGCTTATATTCTCTTGATAAGTATGTATGTAATAACAATATAAACATTGAATCTAAGGAAATGAATTTTCGATTTTAATATCACTAGTTTTTTTGTGAGAAAAAGATAATGAATTTTCGATTTTTTTCATGGATTCGACTTTTTAATGACAAAATTCAATGTATTTCCTTCTCATATACAATGAATCAATGGTAAAATCAATTTAAACCAAAAGAACTTATCTCGATGTAGGTAAAATGCAATTCATCGATGTGAGTCCTCACCTTCCGCTGATACTCGTTATCGAGGGATTTGAGAAAGAAAGTGCTTGACTTTTCTTATACCTGCAACATCGTGGAATTTTTTTTTACAAGAACCGTGCTTCGACTATCGATTTTTTTTTCCAGGATAACAGTGCTTTGAAGGCAAGTGTAGAAGATGATAATTTATGTATCGTGCTTTCAAAAAACTGTGTTTATAAAATAAAAATCTTCTTTTTTAGACCAGATTGGGTTATCATCTAAAAATTAAAATTTTTTTTATCTCTTTTTAAGAGTTTAAAATATGTGCTTAAATTTTTAGAGGGTATAAAAAAGGCTTGAAAAATGGGTGAGAAAATTTGGCGCTAAAATAAAAATAAAAATACAAAACAATACCACGTACTTGGAAAAATAAATAACAGAATTATTTTTTTCAAGCACGTACTACCTCAATCAGCTTTTCTTTTCCGAATAGTACTACGTGTTTTTTTTTTTTATAAATACACTTCAAGCTATTTTTGTTTTTATGACATCAATTTTTTTATTTGTTTCTTTATTCAGCGAAATTCATGATGTAATATTAATTGATACTTATTTACAATAATAATTGATACTTAAAAATATAGTAGTGTTTATATAACACTTATTCTTTGAAAATATTGTCATAGTATTAGTACGGATAATATTAATGTTTTGTTCTTTTTAAATTATTATACTTAAATTAGCAGTAATGATTATAATTTGTTAACTAACTAACT
This sequence comes from Gentiana straminea, assembly GCA_036785695.1. NCBI lineage: Eukaryota > Viridiplantae > Streptophyta > Magnoliopsida > Gentianales > Gentianaceae > Gentiana > Gentiana straminea. Next base: position 6,082,307 of record JAVUPR010000497.1, on the reverse strand, counting down.
ATATATATATATATATATATATATATATATATATATATATATATATATATATATATACATGCTCACCATTTTGTAGGTCACAAATAATTGATTGAATTGCCAATACGACGGTTTTGGTCGGTGCCCCACGGTTAAATAATGGTTCATGAACCAACGGTTTTATACGGTCCAAGTTAAAGTTCATTTCATTCGTAAATAATATTTTTTATCACACAATTGGAAAATAGTTATATATATATATATATATATATATATATATATATATATATATATATATATATATATATATATATATATATATATGAATATGACACATGCTCACCATTTTGTAGGTCACAAATATTTGATTGAACTGCCAATACGACGGTTTCGGTCGGCGCCCCACGGTTTCGTTATAAATAATGTTTCATGAATCAACGGTTTTATACGGTTCAAGTTAAAGTTCAGGTCATTCGTAAATAATAATTTTTATCACATGATTGGAAAAAAGTTTCTTTTATAAGTATTTAATCGTATCGAACTTGAAACAGTTTGGTCTTTGTAATAAAATTGAACTTCAATTAACATCAATTTGGTAGTTGGTCATCAAATTATTGTAAGTATGGATTAGAGGATTGAAAGCGGATAAAGGGTAGAGGATTTATTGTAATGTCATACCTGTATTTCAATGTTGAAACATCATCTACACATAAAAATCGACTGAAATGTCGGAGTGGTGGTGAACAAACGGTTCAGTCACGGTTTGACACATTACAAATCACGTTTCAAGTCATAGGTCAACTAATATTACTTATTTTCCAACACTTAAAAAAAACCAGTTTATCTAATTAATTGAATCGAACTTAAAATAATATCCAATTGGTGTTTGTAATCGAATTGAACTTAAACTAACATCAACTTGTTATTCGGTCAAAAATTATAGTAAGTGTGGATTACATAGGGTTGAAAGGGGCAGGGGTAAAGGATATATTGTAATCACATATGTGTATTTTAATGATATAAACATTGACTATACTCAAAAATCGACCGAACTGTCAATTTGTTGGTTTTGGTCGGTGACCCACCGGTTCATGAAGAGTTGGTTGATGAACCGACGGTTCGGTCACGGTTTTGCTAACTAAAATGAATTTCAATTAACATCAAGTTGGTATTTGGTCATCGGATTATAGTAAGTATGAGTTATAGGAAGGAAAATGGGTTAAAAATGAATAAGGGGTAAATGATTTATTGTACTGTCATATATCATGTATATCAATACTATAAACATCAAATATACTTAAACATCGGTTGTACCGCCAGATTTATGGTTTTGGTGACCCGCCAGTTCATGAACTAATGATTTGGTCACTGTTCGCTACGATACATATGACTTTTCAGGTCATTGGTCAATTTATATTTTTCTCACACTTGGAAATTTTGATTCTATAAATAATTAATCAAATTGAACTTAAAATAATATCCTTAAAATGAAAGATCTTATAAGGGGTACCAACAAAGGTTGGCCAGAGTGGAAGGGATTTCGGTTGCTTAAGTAAGAGGTCGCAAGTTCGTGCCCTTGTGGATGCAACAAACTTTGTTGGGAAGGTCCCCACCTTTGGTGTCCGACGAGACTTTGAAAGATTAGTCTCATTCAAATATCGAGAATACCTTGCGAAAGCAAAAGAACTTATAGGGGTTCAAAGGAGTAAATGATCGATATTGGATTTATTGTAATCCCATATTTGTAATTTAATGTTATAAACATCAATTATACTCAAAAATCGACTGAAGCGCGAGTTTCACGGTTTTGGTCTATTCAAGTTGTCCCACATTGGGCACTTGCTAATGTATCACCCACCATATTAAGAGATGGACTTCCCTCACCTCACAACTTAGGTTTTGGGGATGATGCCCTCCTCTTATATGGATTTTGGCCTAGATTTTCTACATGGTCGGTGACCCACATGTTCATGAAATGGTTGATACATGAAGTGACGGCTCGGTCATGGTTCACTACAGTTCAGGTCATGATTCAACGGTTTTTTTTCTTCGACGTGTTCTACCAATACAAACCACGGTTCCCTTATAGAAAAAGGGAATATTGTTTTAGCCAAATTGATATTATTTTAAGTTCGGTTCAATTAATTATTTATAAGTGAAATTAATTTTTAAGTGTGTGTAATAATTTCTATTGACAATATATGTGATATTTTTATCGTAGACAACAACATGAATGTTATCAAATGGATAACCATGATAATGTTTTCAAAGTATACGTGTTGTATAATTAAAACTATATTTTAAGCAGAATTTAATGTGACAACATGAATTATATATGAAGTTATATGAAATTATAATATGTGTAATTATAAATTCATGCCTTACATCTGAAATAGGCTAAGTAAATTGGAAAAAAATGCCGAGTTATTAAAAATTAAATTGTTTGAAATGCATATTCTAAAAAAAAGTATTTCTTTGGTTATTAAAAAAAAAAACCGACAAGTCGTTTAAAAAAATACGTATACAACTGCTGACAATACACACTTAGCGCTTTTTTTTCCATCAAAGATTTGAGATTTGTGAAAATCTAAAAGAGTCCCATTAGCAATCATATTCTATCAAGATAAAAAAACAAATCAAATACTTGAAAATTTTCCTGATATAACTCTGCCAAAAAAAGTCTTTATTTAAAAAATTAGTTTTGGTTATAATAATTAAAAAACAAACCGACAATAAAAAACAAACCGACAAGTCATTTGAAAAAAGATATTATAAAATGACAACTACGGACGATAAACGTTTAGAGCTTTTTTCCTTTTCACAAAAGATATATTTGTGAAAATCTGAAAGATTCCCATTAGCAATTATACTCTATCAAAATAAAATAAAATAAAAAAATCAAATACTTCAAGGAAAAATCTACAATTATTATTACTCGGTTGCCAAGCTATTCTTTATCAGCATTGAAGGTGAGGCTCAAATTGAGGCTGAATTTCATTTCTTCTCCATCAAGGTAAGTTATTTATTTCATCTTTGATTCAATGAATGAGGAGAAATTGCATATGATATCCGTAATTTTAAAGCTGAATCCATGAATTATTGTTTTTGATTTTGATGTTTAAGACTCTTTGATATATTGGTGTTTGTTATATTCTGGAAATTTTATGTGGTGGTTTAGATTAGAGGTGTTTGTTAATGTTATTAGGATCCACCAAAATAAATTAAATGCCTATTCATTCTATTCTATTAATATTTGAATTGCTTGTTCATGTTTTGAAAAAAAAAATGGTGACAATTAAATTAAGTTCGTTTGATAAAATTTTAGGACATCTCTTAATTGATTCAGATTCTCTGAATCCACGTTAATAATATTCAGCGTTGTGGAGGTGGCTTATGACCGAATTTCGTTTCGACTACCCACGTTTTCAATTTTCTTTTCTGATAAACAGTTTTAAATAATATCCCCTCTTTTGAGATATGCAGTTCACGTACAAAGGAACATAGTATATATATATATGAGAATATATTATACAAATATCATGACATATTGACAAGATTACATGGTTAAAAAATTTGTAGATGGGGCCGAAAGGACAACAAAATAATAAAAATAAGAAATTAGAACATGAACAACTTTCTACTTCTATTAAGGACAAATTAGCAACAACATGTAAAATTTTACCCTTCAACTATCAGCCTTGTTGACGCACGGTTTACCCTTCAACATGTACAATTTTACCCTTCACTGTATATTACTGTTTTTTAATAAATAATTATGATATTTCTTTTCATATAGAATATCACACAGAGATGATTATTTCTATAACTAAATACGTCTATAACTAAATAATACAATATGTCTATACCGTTTGGAATGTCAAAAAGATAAATAGTTTTTTTTATTGTACAACACAAATCAGGTAATTTAAAAAAAAACCACAAGTCACGTAAGAAAATTTATAAATTCACATGTTCAAAGTTTTTTTTGGGTGGAACACATGTTCAAAGTTGAATAAATTATCCTTTTTTTTTAAAAAAAAAGAATAAATTATCAAACAAGTAAAATTTTATTTCAAAAAATAAATCTGCATATGTTATTATTTTTTATATAAAATTCACCTCACATGCACACCCCAAAAAAATAAGTGAGAAACCCGAAAATTATGGTAGCAAAATCACCCACGCAGGATTTTCTCTATAATTATGGTTGCAGTTACGACTTTTTTTTTGGATTTACTTAAAATTATAGCTGCAGTTACAAATTGTACTTACATCATTACATGCTTAGCAGGTTAATAGAATGAAGTAGATGTGTTAACGTACACATTAGTTATGGTGTACTAAACAAATAATCTAACGGATAAGTTATTCACGTATGTTTTTAACGGTTAAGATTCGACACTGGATCATCTATTCAAAATATGTAACTGGACCGTAGCCGCTTTCATATATATATATATAAAAGATGAAAATTATCCCGACTTTGCAAGTGACTGTCGATGCAACATATTTCAAATTTCTAATAATTTATTATCACTATTTTATGTGTTACGAAAATTAATTATACTGAAAATATAATAAAAACACATGAAAACATTGTCCGGATATTATGTGATTGAATCATATACTTTGAATATACGCAAGTATGTAAGTAGAAAATTATTCATTAAATGTTTGGGTGTCAATGTGTATAGTAAGTTAAATTGATTACTTCTAATTTGTATATTTATTTAGCTTCATGGACAAGTCGTGGATAACTCTCGCTGACCGTACTTGTGCTCAGTTTATTAAAGGATTAGATGATTTTCTGGATTTTGCATTTCTCAATAGAAGCGTTGATGCAAAAATACGATGCCCATGTAGAAAGTGTAAGAACTCTGTATCCCACAAAAGGAAAGACGTGTATGAACATGTGATCATTAAAGGATTTCTTAGTACTTACACGAATTGGATGTATCATGGTGAAGAACCATGGTATCGTACCAAACAAAAGGATGATTCCGTCACACACGAATCAACAAAAGCCACTGCAATGCACGAGTTGATACATGAAAACATTGGGATATTTCATTCTGAGAGTAGCATGAATGATGTTATTGGTAGTAATGCAAACATGGGTCATATTGGTTCGGAAGAAGACGTTGATAGTGTACCATTTGAACGTGTTGACATGGAAACTGAAAGATTTTTTAAGCTAATCAAGGCTGCAGAGGTAGAGTTAAATCCAGGATGCAATAGCTTCACATTGCTATCATTTGTTTTAGAAGTTTTACATTTAAAGTCCCTCGGTCAATGGAGCAACAACTCATTCTCATTATTGCTTGAGAAACTAAAAAAAGCATTTCCAGAAAATGACATGTTTCCAAGTACATATCGAGAGGCATGGAAGATTGTGAAGGATTTAGGTCTGGATTATAAGAAAATTCATGCATGCAAAAATGATTGTATGTTGTACAGGAATGAAACTGAGAAAGACTTATCATGTAGGAAATGTAAGGAACCGCGATATAAGAAAGTTGATGAAGAACTTTATGAATCAAATGAAAGGGTACACAAAATACCGCAAAAGGTTGTTCGATATTTCCCTTTAAAACGCAGGCTTCAGAGGCTGTATATGTCATCTAAAACTGCTCATTTGATGCGGTGGCATGACGAGGAACGCACCAAGGATGGGATTATAAGACACCCCGCAGACTCGTTAGTATGGAAAGATTTTGATGAAAAACATCCAGACTTTGCAAGTGACTGTCGAAATGTAAGACTTGGTCTTCTCATTATGGGTTTAATCCTTTTAAAACCATGAATGTCTCTCATAGTACATGGGCTGTTATTCTTATTCCTTACAACCTACCCCCATGGAAATGTATGAAACAATCATCTTTCTTCTTGTCCATACTCATTGACGGCCCCCGTAGTCCAGGCAATGATATTGATGTATATCTACAACCATTAGTTGATGAATTAAAAGAGCTTTGGGATCAAGGAGTACAAACATATGATGCACATAGCAAGCAAATGTTTTGCTTACGTGCAGCATTGTTATGGACTATTAATGACTTTCCGGCATATGCTAATTTGTCTGGTTGGAGCACAAAAGGTAAGTATGCTTGTCCATGCTGCAACAAAAATACTCGTTCGCATTGGTTGAAGCATGGGAAGAAATTTTGTTACCTTGGGCATCGTAGATTCTTACCAAGTGACCATAAGTATCGAAAAGCACGTCTTACATTTGATGGAACTGTGGAAACAGAATCCAAGCCTGTTAGATTATCTGGCCCTGAAATTTTGGAACAGTTGGATGGTATGACTAATAACTTTGGAAAAGTTTCATTGCAGCCGACTGAGAAAAAACGGAAAAGAGGAAACACACAGAATGTTGTGTTGAATTCAAAGCAATGGTACAATTGGAAAAAGGCAAGTGTATTAAATGGATTACCATACTGGAGCGGAAATCTTTTGCCATACAATATAGACATCATGCATAATGAAAAGAATGTGTTGGAAAACATCTTGTGGACTATATTGAATGTTAAGGGGAAAACAAAAGATAATTTGAATAGCCGATATGACCTTAAAAGAATGAAAATTAGAAAAGGACTTCATCCTCAAATGCGAGGGGATAAAACATATCTTCCTGCATCTTGTTTCACAATGAGTAAACAAGAGAAAGATATATTTCTACTTTTGTTGAAAAATGTCAAGGTCCCCGATGGTTATGCGTCGAATATATCAAGATGTGTGAATCTTAAAGATCGTACTATAACGGGGTTGAAAAGCCACGATTGCCACATTCTTATGCAACAATTACTTCCTATTGCAATAAGAAAAGTTTTACCCAAGCATGTCTGTAAAGTATTGATGGATTTGGGTGATATTTTCAAACAATTATATGCAAAAGTCCATTATACACCTGAAGTTGAAGCATTACAAGAACATGTTTCACTTACTCTTTGTGAGCTTGAAAAAATATTCCCACCCTCATTTTTTGATATTATGGAGCACTTGGTTATACATTTACCTGAAGAAGCACTCCTTGCTGGGCCTGCTCAATTTCGTTCAATGTACCCGATAGAAAGGTTTTTTCCCTTGATATTTCAACTTAATTTAAATATTTTCGTGTTTGATACATTATCACATATGTTATATTGTTATTGTTCTCTTTACAGGTATCTACGCACCTTGAAAAACTATGTTCGTAGTAGAAGTCGTCCGGAAGGATCAATAGCAGAAGGCTATCTAGCCGAAGAGTGCATGACATTTTGTTCCATGTATCTTGATAATGCTGAATCAAAGCTTACTAGATATAATAGGAATTGTGACTGGCGTAAAGGTTCAAAACCTGAAGTAGGCCGCTCATTGGGAAAATGGAAGATGGTTCATCTAGATGATGTGTCTTGGATCCAAGCACATAGATATGTGCTTGCAAATACAGAAAGTGTTAATCCTTTCTACAGGTGAAATTTTGACATTTTTATTACTGTACAAAACATGATTTTTATATATGAATAACCACTAAATTCATCTTTTACAGTGAGCATAAGAGATTGTTACAGAATGAGAGACCCCGTGCATCAAACTATGAAAGAGAACGGGTTCATAATGAATCATTTCATAAATGGTTTAAAAGCCATGTAAGGGAAATAAAATATTTCATGGATGCAATGTAATGTACGATTCTTTTATAGTTATTTTACCAAGTGTTTTTTACTCTAGGTTGCTCAACTGGAACAATCTACAACATGGCGAGACATGCATAAAGAGGTAGCTTATTTAGCCGCAGGTCCTAGTAAGTGGGTTCGTAGATACTCTGGATATATCATCAATGGATTTCGTTTCCATACCAAGAAAACTGAAAGAAGAAGAAAGACACAAAACAGTGGGGTGTTTGTAGATGCAAGTACTAATAGTTACGCATCTACAAAGGACAAAAATCCTGTATATGCAAATATGATCTTTTATGGAGTTCTAACAGATATCATAGAACTGAGCTATGCAAATGACATAAAGTATGTCCTATTCAAGTGTGATTGGGTTGATAATAACAATGGTTGTAAGCAGGATGAGTACAACTTCACTCTAGTGAACTTTAAGCATTTATTGTACAAGCAAAATAGATACACGGATGAACCATATATCTTGGCTTCTCAAGCCATGCAAGCCTAGTATGTTCCAGATCCACATGAAAAGATTGGAATGTGGCCATCAAGATGACCCCTCGTGATTATTTTAACGGCACTTTAGATTCATCAACAATTTCAAATTTTACTATCGATGATCCTACCGCAGAAATACGACTTCAAGGTCCAACTTCAAATGTAGAATTAAGTGGTGATGATGCGGATTGGGTCGAGCCGAGTGTGAAGGGGTCATTATAGATGAACCACCACTTGTTGTTGACAATACGAGTGAAAGTTATTTAAGCGAGAATGATGAGGATTTATTGAATGCCGAAGATGAAGATGAAGAAGAACGTCAAAACAATTTCGATGTGGCTACAGATGAGGATGATGATCAATTTTCAAGTGAAGATAATTCGAATGAGAATGATGAATCCAGTGAAGATGACGAGGATCAATGATATGTTTTTATTTTGGTCAATGTTTCTTTGGTTTTTTTAATTTATTTATCGTCGTTCTATTAGGTTGAAGCATTACCCATGTAATGTCTGTTGCTTTTTGTTTTGGGAATTCACTCTTGTAGGACATTTCATTTTGTTATTTACTATTGAATTTGAGCTCCGTATTGTCTTCTTTCTTTGAGGTGAATGCTTGAATGTTGAATAAGTATGAAAGCACAAGCTGGAGGGTTTTGAATGATGCAATTTGTTCTGCTTCTCCTTTTTCTTTTAAGGTTTCTTTTTTTCATTCATTTGTTAACTTTTATGGTGATTTTTTTTCGTGAGGTGTTAAAAGACTAGGGATGTGATTATGTTGATACTTCTTAAGGCTCGAGCTCGACTCGACTAAAAATTCTCGAGCTCGAAACTTGACTTAAGTTCAATCGAGCTATAAAAAGAATGATCGAACTTGACGCTTTAAGTACTCGATTTAACTCGATTCAGCTCATAAATTGATTATCTTTTAGAATTTATTTAATTTTCATAAAATATGACAAGTTCGAGTTAGACTCAGGTAATAATTAATGCTTTACATGAAATGTTATTTAATAAAAAATGTTATAAATATATTTAATCAAATATTTATTAATGTAGCTCGATAAACTAGTGAACTACTTGGTTACTATCACTTAAAGCTCGAAACCGGCTCGGTTAACTATTCAAGTTGCATGACTCAAAGCTTGAACTCGGAAAAATTGAATTGAGTCAAACTTCTGTACGAGTCGAGTATGAGTAGCTTGGTTAACTTACAACCATAGCAGAGACCGAGTCGCTTAAAACGCATCCGTTGAACATGCACCACCAACCCAACAATGATACACTTGCTCAGCTATAACCCCTCTTTTCATTTTACACAAATGCACAAGTGCACACCTTTATAAGAGAAATGTCTATCGACATGGCTTAGCTTAGGGTTTTTTGGCCATCTTCTTATGGTATTTATATAAGATATTTGAAGATATATATGGTTATGATTTATTTGTGCATGTGTGTTTTGTTTGATTTTATGATGAAATACCATGATAATATACATATTATTTCTTATAACATAATTTTAATATTATAGTGCATTTTCATATAGTGTTATGAAAACGCTTTATATTATTGCAAAATACAAAAACAGAATAGCTAATGTCGTTTTTTCAATGCATAACAAGTGGCACTTTGAGAAATGTCTTGCATTTGGCGGCATTATATTCAAATGCCACGACGTTGTCATAAAATTTATGACATATATATAGAGTGTCATCAAAGTGACGTGTTTTATACGACATAACAGTAATCCGCCACAAAAAATGCCACAAATTTGTGGCGTAAACAATGATTGCCGGTTAAATGTCGGAAATTCAAGGCACAAAATAATATGTCGCCAAAATGCCGTACTTTTACGGCAATTAGTAACCTATGCCGGTAAATATACGGCATTTATGAAACCGCCACAAAGAAAATGTCGCCAAAGGCTGTTTTGTTGTAGTGTAGTTGGCCTAAATTTTGGATTGTAAGTTTGATTATACGATACAACCATAAGAAGATTACACAAGACTACATCACTTGTATCTTTTGCATCATACATACTTTTAGTATTTGATATGAAAAATAGTAGAAATTAAAGTATATGTAACGCTCTGTTTCCAGATACCGAGTCTTTATTCAGAAAAAAACGTTCGGCACGTATAACATTAAATACATTTTAATATTATACGTAAGTCTCTACGTCTATCGAGTTATGCAACGCGAAAGCTAAAAAGACTCGGGTATAACCCTAAAAGATACTACAGTTACAACGCCGTCCAACTTAAAAGGGTAGAAAGGAAACTGCAATGCCCCGTTCCCGGATACCGAGTCCTTATCCGGAAAATAAATGTCCGCACGTATTATATTAAATAAATTCAATATTATACGTAAGCCTCTACTATGTCGTATCGAGTTTAGCAAACGGAAGCTAAAAAGACTCGGCAAAACATCATAAATGCTGTTAAGAATAGATTACAAACCGACTATAGCTGAATTGTTTTACTTACAACAACGAAAGGTCCAAAGGTTACAACGTACGATGTCTAAAATAAAGGTACAACACTTGTCTTACAAACATGAGATAAAAGTACAACAAGTCTGGTACAACATTTAGTAGAAAAGTAAAAATTAAAAAAAACGCATAATCATGGCATCCTCGTCATCAAACATCATCAAACTCCTCCTCGAGCTCAAAATCAACCTGTCCATCTTCTCACCCCACAATGCATACAAAACAAACATGCAAATGAGGTAAATACAAAGTACTTAGCAAGAGTGAAAAGCTAATGTATAATTAGAGTTTATAACAAAGGCTTGCGTTATTATTATTAAGTTATCTTTGTGAGACCGACTCATCTCTAGGGTTCACTTCATGCTCATCAACATGTCGCGACTATTGGTTTCTAGCTTAGCTTATCTTTGTTACATCCGCATTCAAAGGCACTACGCATGGTGTTACTCACCACGAAGTATCTGGGTGCAACATATTGGTGGAACACACCAATAACCACGAAAGTCTATTCTAGTAGACTCCGATAGTGCACGCGTTCGGCGAAGTCACTCCACACCTTGAGTCTAATAGACTTACGGGGTTATGTTCCTCCGCACTTGGAGTCTAGAAGACTTACGGAGTTATTCACTTTATCTGACCGCCCGCACATCGCGATATAGACAGTGCCTTACCAAGAATAGCATGATGTTTAATCTTTTAACTACACAAGTATGTTGGTTATTATGTTATTAACTAACTACCTAAGTGTTTTCAAGTAACATCCCTCACATCTTCTAATCTCTCACCTAGACCACTAAACACGGACAAGTCCTAGCACATACACAGACATTGATGAATTCTAATTCATCAAAGCACAAGCCAATCATACTCTTCCGACGGTCCCGAACTTCAACTCTGAGGAAGAGTACATTCGGTGCCGGAACTAAACGCATCAGAAGCTTAATCATGGCTTGTTCATGTTCATTTAATGTTATTATATCAAGATATAACAATTAAAACTGGACTCGGGGCTCAAAACACAACATATCACAAAATTGGTCCAATGCTGGCAGAATGCTAGCACAATGCGCACGCATTGAGCTGGCAGAAAGTTTCTGCTGGAGCAATGCATACGCATTGTCTCTGAATGCGCACACATTCAGCAGCAAAATCACAAACCAGACATCCTGTTCAAGTAATGTGTACGCATTGCCTCAGGAATGCGTAAACATTCCACCTACAACATACTAAACATGTCTTTCTGCACTTAAACGATTCCCAACCTTTTCCCAACATGATTATCATCAATTTTTCATAGCAAAACAACACTTTATCATGCCAAAGCATCCAACACTTTAATTACAACATAAAACATGATTTCTAACCAAGAAATCAACACAAAACACAATCCTTAACATCATAAAACCTTAATTAACATTAGAAAGAGCCTCTTACTTGACTAAAGCAAACTCCAAAGCAAGAACTACGAGAAAGACTGCAGCGACACTTCTCCAAAACCTTGCTGAAACTTGAAATGTTTTGTATCCACACGATCCTTGTCCTTTCACAAATCTATTGCTCCACTTTGATCTATAAACCGGTGAAAATCTGATGGAGAATTGTAATAACTCTCCTCTTGCTTTTCTGTTTCTCTTCTACTCTCAAGTTTGAACAAAGCCAACTCATCTGATTTCCTTGCAACTTCCTCTCTTAATGGGAAGTTATTTCCCCCAAAAGAAACCTCCAACCACTAACTCTATTTAATCACCACTATTTCCATAAATATTTAAATATAATATTATGTTCCGTAAAAAGACACGTCTATCCTTTTACGAAAGGTCGGGATATTACATTCTTCCCCCTTAAGAGGAGTTTCGTCCTCGAAACTTTAACGTGCTCAATCTATTGACCTTCCTTATCACTCTCTCTTCAACACAAACCAAACCGAAGCTTCACTTGTTTCCCATGGATAACACTAACTGATTCTGATCTTCCTAACCACTGCACCAAAACTCTACCGATTCCCAAACTGTTCAAACTTTTATGCACACAAACCAAAACTGATCAACCACTATTGAACCACTGAAACTACGCTAGCCACTCTTCTACTCGGTGCATCCATCACCGGAAGATACTTCTTATATTTATAATCTAAGTAGACAAAATTCTTGGATAGCCGACCTATACCAAGAATCTCCTTAAGTCCGTAGAAACCATGCTTACTCTATCCAAAAGGTGTTGTTACAACCAAAGGATACTTGAGGCTTCTCTTACTAAAATTGAGATGGGGGTACCTGATTCTGAAACCAAACAACAAGTTCCAACTGACTCTCAGTTGTCTTGAACCAAACCACTCGCTTCTTGCTGAGCCCTAAAACTTCCCATTCCAAACTTGCCAACACAAGTATCTCTGAGGTTACCTACCATTCTGAAGGATCAGAAAGGATCAGAATATTACTCTGTGGTCTAAAGAGATCTTATCTTAAGGAAGGAAGCCTAGGAAAGCAAGGAACGCTTCGCTCTGATACCAACTGTAACTCCCCGTTCTCGGATACCGAGTCCGTATTCGGAAAAGAAACGTTCAGCACGTATAATATTAAATAAATTCAATATTATTCGTAAGTCTCTACTACGTCGTATCGAGTGTAGCAAACGAAAGCTAAAAAGACTCAGCAAAACATTATAAATGCTGTTAAGAATAGATTACAAACCGACTATAGCTGAATTGTTTAACTTACAACAACGAAAGGTCCAAAGGTTACAACGTACGATGTCTAAAAGAAAGGTACAACACTTGACTTACAAACATGAGATAAAAGTACAACAAGTCTAGTACAACATTTAATAGAAAAGTAAAATAAAATAAAAAAAAGCATAATCACGGCATCCTCATCATCAAACTCCTCCTCGAGCTCAAGGTCAACTTGTTCATCTTCTCACCCCACAATACATACAAAACAAACATGCAAATGAGGTAGGTACAAAGTACTTAGCAAGAGTGAGAAGCTAATGTATAATTAGAGTTTATAACAAAGGCTTATATTATTATTATTAAGTTATCTTTGTGAGACTGACTCAACTCTAGGGCAGTGACGGACCCAGGAATTTTTTTCAGTGAGGGCCAAATTAAAAAAAATGTAAAAAAATGTTTAAAAAGATGCAGCAGCCGGGTTTTGAACAAGTGACCTCAAAGATAGTAGTAATACTTCTAACCAGTTAAACTGAATAAGCAATTACATTAGAATTTATCTGAAATAATATACATACATGATCTTTAATATATTAGAGGGGTATTTTAGTATCTTCGCATGAAAAGTTGTGTGGGGGCCGTGCACCCCCATTTTGTACATTGGGTCCGTCCCTGCTCTAGGGTTCACTTCATGCTCATCAACATGTCGCGACTATTGGTTTCTAGCTTAGCTTATCTTTGTTACATCTGCATTCAAGGGCAATACGTATGGTGCTACTCACCACGAAGTATCTGGGTGCAACATATTGGTGGATCACACCAATTACCACGGAAGTCTATTCTAGTAGACTCCGATAGTGCACGCGTTCGGCGAAATCCCTCCGCAACTTGTGTCTAATAGACTTACGGGGTTAAGTTCCTCCGCACTTGGAGTCTATGAGACTTACGGAGTTATTCACTTTATCTGACCGCCCGCACATCGCGATATAGACAGTGCCTTACCAAGAATAGCATGATGTTTAATCTTTTAACTACACAAGTATGTTGGTTATTATGCTATTAACTAACCACCTAAGTGTTTTCAAGTAAGCTCCATCGCATCTCTTAGTCTCTCACCTAGACCACTAGTCATGGACAAGTTCTAGCTCATACACAGACATTGATGAATTCTAATTCATCAAAACACAAGCCGGTCATACTCTTCCGACGGTTCCGAACTTCAACTCTGAGGAAGAGTACATTCGGTGCCGGAACTAAACGCATCAGAAGCTTAATCATGGCTTGTTCATGTTCATTTAATTTTATTATATCAAGATATAACAAAACTGGACTCGGGGCTCAAAACACAACATATCACAAAATTGGCCCAACGCTGGCAGAATTCTAGCACAATGCGCACGCATTGAGCTGACAGAAGTTTCTGCTGGAGCAATGCGTACGCATTGTCTCTGAATGCCCACGCATTCAGTAGCAGAATCACAAACCAGATATCCTGTTCAAGCAATGCGTACGCGTTGCCTCAGGAATGCGTACACATTCCACCTGCAACATACTAAACATGACTTTCTGCACTTAAACGATTCCCATCCTTTTCCCAACATGATTATCATCAATTTTTCATAGCAAAACTACACTAAAACAACACTTTATCATGCCAAAGCATCCAACACTTTAACTACAACATAAAACATAATTTCTAACCAAGAAATCAACACAAAACACAATCCTTAACATCATAAAACCTTAATTAACATTATGAAGAGCCTCTTACTTGACTAAAGCAAACTCCAAAGCAAGAACTACGAGAAAGACTGTAGTGACACTTCTCCAAAACCTTGCTGAAACTTGAAATGTTTTGTATCCACACGATCCTTGTCCTTTCACGAATCCATTGCTCCACTTTGATCTAGAAACCGGTGAAAATCTGATGGAGAATTGTAAGAACTCTCCTCTTGCTTTTTTTGTTTCTCTTCTCCTCTCAAGTTTGAACAAAGCCAACTCATCTGATTTCCTGGCAACTTCCCCCCTTAATTGGAAGTTATTTTCTCCAAAAGAAACCTCCAACCACTAACTCTATTTAATTACCATTATTTCTATAAATATTTAAATATAATATTCCGTTCCGTAAAGACACGTCTTCCCTTTTACGAAAGGTCGGGATATTACAGAAACTTACAACAACGGTAAACTTACAAGTACGATATCTTACAACAGAAACAAACTATCTTACAAACAACCAGTCTTGGAGATAAAACATAGTCTCGAGTTACAACATGGATATGGAAGCATAATGAAACTTCTAGTATAGCACGGCACATGATCATACATCATCCTCAATGTCATCATCACAATCCGGTTCAACATGTATGTCTTCTCAAGACAAACAACACACAAACATGCAAAAGAGATAAGTACAGAGCGTACTTAATAAAAGGTAGAAGTTATTGAACTATTAAGTTTTATAATGAAAGGAAAACGAATTATGATTAATTAAAGTTATCTTTATGACACGACTCAAACTCTAGGGTTCACTTCATACTCATCAACATATCGTGAAGATCTTACTTTGTTTCTAGCTTAGCTTATCTTTGTTACATCAAGTATTCATGAGCACTATGCACAGTGCTGCTCACCAAGTAGCATCTGGTTGCAACCTACTAGCGATACTACACATTGTTGTTTTTTTCTTTTCTTACCCTTTTTAATGCTTTGTGATTGCAGGCAAGAATTCATTTATGTGGTTTGGGCCAAAACCATCAGTCCTAATCCTGGAACCTGATCACATTAGGGAGGTAACACTCAAATATAATGTCTTTGAAAAGCCACATCTTGTTCCCTTGGTGAAATATCTGGCAGAAGGATTAATAAACTATGAGGGAGACCGATGGGCGAAACATAGGAAAATCATCAATCCAGCTTTCCATGTTGAAAAGTTGAAGGTTTGTTCTCAACCTTTTGATTTCTTGATATACTTATCTTAAAAGGGTTCACCAAATAACACTAAGATGTTGACCTTTTTTTTACATGAAAGGATATGCTCCCGGCGTTTTACACGAGCACGATTGAGATGTTTGGAAAATGGGAAGAGGTAGCAGTTGCATCATCAGAGGGATTGTGTGAGTTGGATGTTTGGCCTTTTCTTCAAGCTTTGAGTGCTGATGCTATTTCTCGGACAGCTTTTGGGAGTAACTATGAACAAGGAAGAAAGATTTTTGAACTTCAAAGTGAACAGGCTGAGCATTTGATCATGGCTGCTCAATCTGGATACATCCCTGGCCTGAGGTAGTTCCCATCTTGCGCCATTAGTCTTTAAACAAACCAAAATGGATGGATCTAACTTCTGTCCTTAATTGACTACTTGTTGTATAGATTCTTGCCCACGAAAAGGAACAGAAGAATGAAGCAAATCTACAGAATTGTCAACGGTTCAATCACGAGCATTATTGATGCTAGAATAACGAAAATGAAAGAAGGGGAATCGTTCGGTAATGACCTACTAGGCATACTGCTTGATTCCAATGCTAAGGAAATCGACAAACATGGAAACAAGGATTTCGGACTGAGTATTGAAGATGTGATTGAGGAATGCAAGCTATTCTATTTTGCTGGGCAAGAGACAACTTCAAGATCTTTGCTTGTTTGGACAATGGTTCTTTTGAGTACTCATCCCGACCGGCGAGAATCATGCCCGTGACGAGGTTTTACAACACTTTGGGACCAACAAACCAGACTTTGATGGCCTTAATCGTCTTAAAATCATGAGTCAAAAGTTTTTCATTTCTGTTTCTCTCTTAAAACATGATCAATTAAGGCACGTCTCCATTCTTGATGCCGTTTTCATTGCAGGTGAACATGATCTTAAACGAGGTATTAAGATTGTACCCGCCACTAGCGTTATCCACACGAATAACTACTCAAGAAACCAAATTAGGCAATCTAAACTTGCCTGCCGGAATCCTGCTTGCATTGCCAGCTATATTAGTTCATCACGAGCGTGCAACATGGGGTGATGATGTTAAGGAATTCAAGCCAGAAAGATTTGCTGAGGGCATATCAAATGCGACGAAAGGCTAAGTAACATACTTTCCATTCGGTTGGGGACCCCGAATCTGTATTGGTCAAAACTTTGCAATGCTTGAATCCAAAATGGCACTAGCCATGATTCTGCAGCGATTCTCTTTTGAACTTTCGCCGTCCTATGCACACGCGCCATGAGCTATAGTTACGATTCAGCCTCAGTATGGTGCCCACTTGATACTGCATAGGCTGTAGCCTATGATCATAAATATGTTGCTGTTTTGTAAATAAATAAGTAAAATTACTACATGTAAAATTTGACGTTTCTCTCGTGAATCTATATGTTAATACTCCTTTCGATCTTAACTATATATTTTTGTTACATGTTTAGAACACTTAACAGAAAGACGACTTGTTGATGGTAATCCTCCCAAGACAGGCTCTCTCTCCTAAAAACCTCCTCCTTTTCTCTGAAAAAAACCTCCCCTTTTTTACACCGCCTTTTTGTTTTCAGCTTCCGGCGCCGGCTGCCGAAAGGTGCCAGTGCCGGTTTCTTTTCGGTTTTTTCTTTATGTTTTCGTTCTAGATTGTTGGCCTTGTCTAGATCCACATCTTTTTTATCTGTAACCGCCCTTAGCATGTTCAGATCTGTTGTTTCATCTCCTTCGTTTTCCGTTTGGGCTAGCGGCGATGTTACCGGAGGCTTTCTCTTCTATCTAGTTCTGTCTATTTTCAGATCTTATGGTTGTTTTTCGAGGAGGAGTAGGATTCCCGGCGTTAGCTTCGGGCCTATGGTTGCCGGATTTGAAATGGTCTTCGCCGGAGTTCTTTTCCGATTCGCTGCTTTGATTAAGAGTAGTTGCATGCAGCATTTCTCTACTCTTTTTGGTTTATTGGCCGGTCGGCTGCGGTTTGGAGGTGATATTTCTTTTGTCCCTTGGCGGTTCGTGATGGTAGATGGTGGTTCTCAGATCGGGATAAGGGTTGATGCGGCTTTTGAAGATGCGCTCGTCATCTTCAAAAGTTCATCCACTTTTGAAGATGTATGTCATCTTCAAAAGTGGATGAACTTCTTTAAGGGTTGATGCAAAAAACGTGGAGTAGGAGGAGCGGGTGTGTGTGTGTAAGTGTGTGTGTGTGTGTGTGTAGAGGGTGTTTACGAAGCATTAAAACGAAGAGCTGTTGAATTAGGCTGGACATATTTGGATAGTTTGACTTTCAAATTATATGCCAACTAGATACCGTTAAGTCTACCGGTTGTGGCCTGCCAAAGCTTTGTCCTTTTGTAGTGGGGAACTGAAATATAGGCCTAAACTTGGCATTAGTGGGGAAACTGAAATATAGGCCTAAACTTAGCAAAATGTTGCAAGAACTGCTTACAAGTTACAAAGTCAGATTATATCTACATTTGTGAAGATCTTCTTTTGGTAGCAATTCCACTTGTTACATTTTCATAGAAATTCCAATGTGAACCTAACAGCAAGTGTTTCAAACACCAACTGGAGGGACGGAGGTTTGTATTCTATTGCAGTTACTAATAACGGGTTGTTTGCATATTTTGAATCTAATCTTCAAGAAATCTACTATACTTATATTGTTGCTGGTGTAAAGACTAACAGTGAACCAAGCTATATCAAATTTCAAAATGGAAGCTTAGCCTTTTATATACATTCATCAGAGCCAAGTAGTCCGGATACGTTAATAAGTATTCCTGCTGCTTCTTTTCCCAGTACATTAGATTGGAGCCTGATGGACATTTAAAAATGTATGGTTGGGAATCAGGGTGGATCGAGCACGATGATATTCTTACGCACACTATTGGCGGATGTAATTATCCATTGGTTTGTGGACCAAACAGCGTTTGCTCAAATAATAAGTGTAGTTGTCCTCAACCAAGCAATGCCACAACAAGCTACTTTAAACCGGTAGATGCAGTACATCCTTATCTTGGTTGTTCTGAAATCATTCCTTTGGATTGTAATGCAGTTCAAAACCACAGTATGACCGAGTTTGAAGGTGTAAGCTACTTCACCTTTCGTACAGATATGAGTGATACCTGTAGGAACCCGTACGCAATTAAAATAATTAACACGAATTAAACAACAATTTTTATTGAAAATAAAACGAATTACAATTGAAAAATGAAATATACTAAAATAAAAGTGGATACAATAACTCCGAGACGAAAGAGACACTCGTCCTTAAGACAAATTTGGTCCGGTGTGTACCCCGGTTAAAACCAATTGTCTCCCAGGATAACTCGGATTACGATTCGTATGTAGGTACTTCTTACACGAACCTTCAACGAACTCTTCTAGTGCTCGAATCTCTTCTTCAAACTCGTATGCAACTTCTTCGTAACTATATGAATGTATGAAGCTTTCTCGGTGTTGTATTTCCAATGTGTGTCTAACTTCAATCCATATGGAGGCTATATATAGGAGAGAGGGTCGGGCCGGAGATGAACTCTCGAACCGAAGCTTTAATTCTCGCCATGTACCGTTTCATCGCTTCAAAGAATGAATTAACATAACTCATCGTTACATCCGTTCGCATTTAATTAACCCATTAATTATTGCCGAACCGAGCCGAACTATGTTGGATAACCGAACCGAGCCGAACTCTTCAATCAATCTTCACCAATCGAATGTTTATGAACCGGACCAAGCCCAATTAACTTTTGTATAAAAAGTTTAACACAGCCCGGGCCTGTGGCCCTCGTGCCCATTCCCCAAAGCCCAAGCCCAAGACCAAGGTCAAGGTCAAGGTCAAGGTCAACGGTCCGGTCACGGGCACGGGCACGGGCTCGGGCGGGCGGCGGCGGCGCGCGCGCGTGTGGCCATTTTAGCGAACGTCCGATCGCTAAAACCAACCCGCTATCTCTCCTTCTTCTGAGCTTATACCACATATAACATTCTTCCCACATATATACCGGAAAACATTTCTCTCTTTTTCCAATGTGGTACGCTTAGTTGAATACTCTTCAACTTCCACTTCCAACAAAAGTTCTTTCAAACACCCGACTTCAAGCGTTAATTTCTCATTCACTCGTACTCCGAATTGAATGATTCTAAATCCCGAATTCATCTACGACTTACGTAGTTTTCGTAATTATCAAAACATTGTATATATTCTATACAAGAATATAATCAAATTAAGCTTGCAAAGTCGTTCGAATAAAATGATTATAAAATCATTTTTTATTCACTTTAATTCAATTCCACTATTTTCTCCAACAATCCCCCACATGAATGGAAATTAATGCAAATGCACACCCCGAAGAGATTCTCGACGTAAAAACATTGCATCGGGAGAGGTAGCTTCGGCTTTGAACCCGCCCTAGTGAAGTACTATCGGATCTACTCGGCTAATCGCTGAACTTAAGTCTTGAACTGTTCACTTTAGTGTAGAACCGCACAATAGCACTCACACAATATTTCCCTTAGCACCGTACTTGGTTCTCATGACCGGATTCATTTTGGCCCCGAATCACACCTCGGTTTCGTAAAGTGCTTTAGAGAATTCTAGCCTCCGAATTCTCATGAAGCGGCCCCACTTCGCACTTACATAGGTGACCTCCTATCAAGAGTATTCTCGCCATACCCCACTCGAATTTAATCAAGTTATAGGAATCATTAAAAGTTTTCACTTAACCTTCACACTCCCGGCGTACAACACTTTTATTCACGAATAATGGGAAAGTGTTCATCGACAAACCTTCATAACTTAGTTGTCCCCTTGAACCAAGATCTTGGGATCTCCAAATAACATGGTAGGGTTACCATTACAAAACTTAACTTTCAATAGGCTTAAGTCCCATTCCGAGTGTCAAAATTGACATCCGATCTCTGTAAACCTTTAGTAAGCGGATCCGCAAGATTCTCCTTCGATTTTACATAATCGATGGAAATCACACCACTAGAGATCAAGTGTTTAACGGTATTATGTCGTCGACGTATATGTCTAGACTTACCATTATACATACTATTTTGTGCTCGGTGTATAGCCGATTGACTATCACCGTGTATGCTAATAGAGCAATCGGTTTTGTCCAACAAGGAATGTCCTCTAGAAATTTCGAAGCCACTCGCTTCTTCCCCAAACCTTGTCCAAAGGCAATAAACTCGCCTTCCATTGTGGAACGAGATATGCATGTCCGCTTTGTGGACTTCCAGACACCGCAAAGACCACCAATCATAAAGATATATCCAAATTGTGGATTTTGACTCTTTAGAATCGTAAATCCAGCTTGCATCACAAGATCCTTCTAATACCGCCGGATATCTTGTGTAACGTAATCCCATGTTCATTGTATATTTCAAATACCCGAGTACTCTCATCGCCGCTTTCCAATGATCCTCACCGGGATTACTTGTAAACCTCGCTCGCCTTGTTCACAACACACGCAACATCGGTCTAGTACGCTTGGTTATGTACATTAGACACCCTATAATCTGTGAATATTTCAATCGAGACACAGCTCACCCTTATTTTTGACCAAGTGAAGACTTAAGTCAATGGGTGTTTTCATAGGACTTTCATCAAAAACATTGAATCTCCTCGAACGGATTCAATGTAGTGAGACCGTGATAATACTAGTCCCTCGATATTCCGGAGATTTTAATCCCCAAAATTACATCTCGCTTGTCCCATATCCTTCATATCAAAATTGCGTGTCGAAAGAACTTTTTGGTATTCATGATGATATCATGAGTACTTCCCATAATCGCATATCATCAACATATAAACACACTAACACATAAGCATTAGGTGTTTGTTTGATGTAGACGCATTTGTCACACTCTGTTAATTTTAAACCCATTAGATAGCATAGTTTGATCAAACTTTAGATGCCATTGTTTGGGTGCCTCGTTTCACCCATACAAAGACTTAACGAGTCTACACACCTTGTGCTCTTGCCCCGGAACCACAAACCCCTCGGGTTGTTCCATGTATATCTCTTCTTCTAATTCACCATTTAGAAATGCGCTTTTAACATCCATTTGATGGATCTCCAAGTTATAGACTCAAGCAAGAAGAGCAATAAGAACCCTTATAGAAGTGATTCTCGTTACTGGTGAATAAGTATCAAAGAAGTCAAGACCTTCCTTTTGTCGATAACCCTTGGCTACCAACCTGGCCTTATACTTATCAATAGATCCATCAGCCTTAAGCTTCTTTTTGAAAATCCACTTACACCCGAGTGCTTTACTTCCCGGTGGAATGTCAACCAATTCCCAAGTGTGATTTTGCATAATAGAATCTATTTCACTATTAATAGCTTCTTTCCAGAAAGGTGCTTCTGGATTAGACATAGCCTCGGCATATGTCCTTGGAGTATTTTCTACCATGTAGGTTAGAAAATCTGGCCCAAAAGACGTTGAAGTCCTAGCCCTCTTACTCCTTCGAGGTTCCACTTCCTCGTTTTCTTACTATCCCCCACATTTTCGTGTACTCTCTTATTTGAGTCTTCATTGTGTCTTTCTTTATGTGGAAAGACATCCTCAAAAAACACCGCATTTCTTGACTCCATGACTGTGTTTACATGCACATCAGGATTGTCAGATTTGTGCACAAGAAATCTATATGCACTATCAAGTTATGAGCATACCCAATAAATATGCAATCTATCGTTTTTGGCCCAATCTTAATCTGTTTAGGCTTAGGCACTTCCACCTTTGCTAAACACCCCCACACTTTCAAGTATTTATAACTTGGTTTGTGGCCTTTCCACATCTCATATGGAGTTTTATCCATCTTTTTAGACGGAATCCCGTTGAGAATTGTATTGGCGGAGAGAAGGCCTCCCCCCACAAGTTCCGAGGTAACCCGTAACTAATCAACATAGCATTCATCATCTCTTTCGCAGTACGGTTTTTGCGTTCAAAGAATTCCGTTAGATTGAGGTGCATATGTAGCGTAGTTTGATGAATAATGCCCGAATCTAGACATATTCTTTCAAATGGCGATTCATACTCTCCACCTCTATCACTACGAACCTTCTTGATTCGTCTCGCTAAGTTGATTCTCAACTTCATTCTTATAATTTTTGAATGCCTCGATAGCCTCATCTTTGCTACTTAGCAAATATACATAACAAGATCTTGTACAATCATCGATAAAAGTTACAAAATACTTTTTACCGCCTCTCGATTGCACAAACTTTAAGTCACACAAATCGTTGTGAATTAATTCTAACGGTTCTCGTGTTTCTTTCCACGGATGGAAACGGCGCTTTAGTCATTTTAGCTTCAACACGTACTTGGCATTTTTCGCTTGATTAACTTTTAGTTTAGGTAAAAATCCAAATTCATCATTCTTTGAATTGATTTATTATTAACGTGTCCTAAACGATTATGCCATAAAGTACAAGACTCAATCAAGTACGCAAAGTATGCATTTTTATTAGCCTCGCCGGCACATTTAATTTAGGTACAATAGTCAAAAGATTGCTCATGCATACCCAACAATCACTTTTATGTAAACATAAAATTATTCAAATTTTATTTTACAATACGAAGGTCCATAAAAAATAATCTATCGACCGCAGTGCCTTCGCCAACTACCAATCCATTCTCGAGAAAGTGTGAATTTGTTTGCAACAAATTCTAACTTGTAACCCGCACAAAGTTAGCCGAGGACCGTAAATATAATTTCTACCGAGGTCCGGCACATGCAAAACATTTCGGATAACCGTATAGTTTCCATTCTTTAAATTTAACGTGATATTCCCATATCCGACAATTTCGGACGTTGTTAAATTTGCCATGAAAACATTTTCTTGAATTTCCCGGTATCCCCGAACAAAGATTTGTTCGCACACATATGTTGAGTAGCTCCGTTGTCTACACACCAATCATATGTCTCTTCATCGAGGTCTCTCGTCGTGCTCAATTTTGACCCGTTTTAAAACCACATCACTTCCCGCAACCCGGGAGCTTTCTCCTTGAATTGGCGCACCAATAAAGTCATCCGATTATAAAATTCCATTTCTGTTCACAAACAGAAGATAAACTTTTATCAGAAAAGAATAACTGATAATACAACACGTAGGTTTTTCACCCAAAGAAAACAATTTGAAGATTGTTTTGACTCGTCAAAACAAGCTCGAGTTTGTTTCAACTCGATTCTCCAACAATGTTTGTATTTCAATCTTGTTTTAACGTGGTAGTTTTTACCGTAAAACACCAAAAGGAGGTGGACCGATTTTGCCGTAAATCGATACCAAAAAGGAAGTGGACCGATTTTACCGTAAATCGATACCAAAAAGATTTTTACCGTAAATCGATACCAAAAAGGAAGTGGACCGATTTTACCGTAAATCGATACCAAAAGGAAGTGGACCGATTTTACCGTAAATCGATACCAAAAAGGAAGATTTAACTAAATTATAAAACGAGCCGAAGTTTCGAAGTAGATCGAACCGTTCGTATTAAGAGCCGAAATGTTCGCAAACGAGCCGAAAATTCGTAAATAAGCCGAATCAATCAAGAACGAGCCGAGCCGATCGTAACCGAGCCGATCGTAATCGAATTCGATTAAAACAAGTTTATTTAATTCGTCTAAACTCGAAAAAATTGAGTAGAAATTCGTATAAAAAATTTCGATTACGCACGGGTTAAAATCGAACATCGGTTCCGAAATTTGTCTTAAGTCGTAGAACCCGTACGCAATTAAAATAATTAACACGAATTAAACAACAATTTTATTGAAAATAAAACGAATTACAATTGAAAAATGAAATATACTAAAATAAAAGTGGATACAATAACTCCGAGACGAGTAGGACACTCGTCCTTAAGACAAATTTGGTCCGGTGTGTACCCCGGTTAAAACCAATTGTCTCCCAGGATAACTCGGATTACCGATTCGTATGTAGGTACTTCTTACACGAACCTTCAACGAACTCTTCTAGTGCTCGAATCTCTTCTTCAAACTCGTATGCAACTTCTTCGAACTATATGAATGTATGAAGCTTTCTCGGTGTTGTATTTCCAATGTGTGTCTAACTTCAATCCATATGGAGGCTATATATAGTGAGAGGGTCGGGTCGAGATGAACTCGAACCGAAGCTTTAATTCTCGAGCATGCTCGTTTCATCGCTTCAAAGAATGAATTAACATAACTCATCGTTACATCGTTCGGCATTTAATTAACCCATTAATTATATTGAACCGAGCCGAACTATGTTGGATAACCGAACCGAGCCGAACTCTTCAATCAATCTTCACCAATCGAATGTTTATGAACCGGACCAAGCCCAATTAACTTTTGTATAAAAAGTTTAACACATTTCGGGCCTGGGGCCCTCGGTGCCCATTCCCCATTCCCCAAAGCCCCAAGGTCAAGGTCAAGGTCAACGGTCTCGGTCACGGTCGGGCGGGCGGGCGGCGGCGGCGCGCGCGCGTGTGGCCATTTTAGCAAGAACGTCCGATCGCTAAAACCAACCCGCTATCTCTCCTTCTTCTAGGAGCTTATACCACATATAACATTCTTCCCACATATATACCGGAAAACATTTCTCTCTTTTTCCAATGTGGTACACGCTTAGTTGAATACTCTTCAACTTCCACTTCCAACAAAAGTTCTTTCAAACACCCGACTTCAAGCGTTAATTTCTCATTCACTCGTACTCCGAATTGAATGATTCTAAATCCCGAATTCATCTACGACTTACGTAGTTTTCGAATTATCAAAACATTGTATATATTCTATACAAGAATATAATCAAATTAAGCTTGCAAAAGTCGTTCGAATAAAATGATTATAAAATCATTTTTTATTCACTTTAATTCAATTCCACTATTTTGTAAAG
Source organism: Gentiana straminea (assembly GCA_036785695.1). Lineage (NCBI taxonomy): Eukaryota > Viridiplantae > Streptophyta > Magnoliopsida > Gentianales > Gentianaceae > Gentiana > Gentiana straminea. The sequence goes on along the minus strand of JAVUPR010000497.1, from coordinate 6,056,185 downwards.
CAGCATCCAACAATAGATAAAGCCCAAGAAGTTGGAGAAGATCCAAGAAAAAGGCTGTGAGGGAAAAAGGGTTCGAGAGGAAAAACCATACCTGAGATTTCTAGTTGGAGACATCAAAGAGACAGCAAGTATGTATGAAGAAGCCAAGTCCAAACCAATCAATTTCACCAATGATATAATACCCAGGGTCTTGCCTTTCCTCCACAACCTTGTAAAAGATTATGGTATTTGCTCTGCAAACTTCAAAATTTGTTGCTTTTTTTTGTGAATTCAGTTATGTAAATGAAGAAACTTTTACGAGGTAAAAACACATACACCGGATTGGGCCCGAGCCAAAGCAATACTCATATTGGAACCCGATGAAATCGGGAGATTTTAGCGAAAAACTATGTGTATCAGAAGACAAAAGATCCATTTTCAGGGCTCCTAGCAGAAGGATTGTTTAGCTATGATAAAGATAAATGGGCAAAACACAGAAGACTTATTAATCCTGCTTTCAATCTTGAAAAATTGAAGGTAATTTTTCCCTTTTCCGTTTTTTTCTCTCAAGATGGTTTCTGCTATTTGTTTATGTTGGTTTTCACTAAAAATCTCATTTGTTTTTTTAATTTTATTTGTTATCATAAATATATATAGCTGATGCTGCCAGCATTCGATTTGAGTTGTTCTGAGATGTTGAGCAAATGGGATATGATTGCCTCAGAAAAAGGAGGATTCTTTGAATTGGATGTCTGGCCTTACATTCTGAATTTTACTAGTGACGCGATTTCTCGGACAGCATTTGGTAGTAACTATGAAGAAGGGAAAAAGATATTTGAACTGCAGAAAGAATTGCTTCAGCATATCTTGCAGTGTTGGAACACACCCTACATTCCGGGAATGACGTAAAGTTACCGTCTTTTTTCGTTTTTTAATACGGGTCTCGTTGTCTCAACATAGTTTGAGAAACTTGCTGACTAATGGATACACATGTAGGTATTTACCAACCAAAGGGAACCGAAGAACGAAGGCAATAGTTAAGGAAGTTCAGACATCACTACTGAGAATTGTGAACAGAAGATTGAATGCAATTCAAGCAGGGGAATGTGATGATAATGATTTATTGGGGATATTGTTGAAATCCAACTTGAAGGAAATACGTGAACAAGGCAACGACGAAAAGTCAGGAATGAGTTTTAAAGAGGTGATTGAGGAGTGCAAACTCTTCTATTTGGCTGGACAAGAGACAACTGCTACCCTTCTTGTCTGGACATTGATCCTATTGGGCAAGCATTTAGACTGGCAAGCCTGTGCTAGAGACGAGGTTCACAAGATTTTCCCTGACAACAAAAAACCCGATTTTGAGGGATTAAATCATCTCAAACTGGTTAGTATTTCACAATAAGTTGTTACATGTATCATTCATTATTATCCATATCCTAACTTGAAGTCTTTATTTTTAAGGAAAATTAGGGATTAGGAAAATTTCCATATTTTTTTTAATTAACAGTCATAGTTAACATTTTTTATAGGCTAAAGGACATAATTAAAATTATATGACTAAATTGCCCTTGCTTAACCTGTTCTTATCTTTCAGCTTTTGAAGAGAAACTCAATGTCGGCTCATCTTTATCCCTTTCGAAGAAACTGAATGTCGGAGAAAAAAATTTGCACCGACGGACTTCAATCGTGAATCTTCCATTGTTTCGTTTCCTAATTCGGATGTTCGATCATCTAATTGGAAGGATTCGTTCTCTGCAGATCCTCTATTCATCAGGTATGTTTTGGCAATTATTTTCCATGTTACTGTTCAAAAGAATTAGAGATCCGAAATCTGAATTTTATAAGTTAAATTTCGATCTTCTAATGAAATTGAGCATAAATGCGAGCTTCTTAAGTTTAATTGCTTCTTGATCCTGACTTTGATGTTTAATTTCTGAATACTGTGTGTTTCTTATGAGAAATAATCTGATTCACTGCTTATTTTCTCTGATTCATGTTTTACCTCAATAGTGGAACAGAATTCTGAGTTTTATGAGTTAAATTTCAATCTTCCTAATGAAATTGAACATAAATCTGAGCTTGTTAAGTTTAATTCGTTCTTCATGCTTCGTTTGATGTTTGTTTTGTATATACTCTGTGTTTTATGATAAAAATTGTGATTCACTGCTGATTTTCTCTGATTCCTTTTTTATGTAGGTTTTTGAAGATGGTATGCCGATTTTCTTTGATTCATTGCTTCTGTTATGATGTAGATGACATTGCTTTGTATAGGTCTACTAGTTACATATTTTCGTATTTTGGCTCATGCTTATTTTTATTTTCCCCCCTTCAAATATTAAGTCTAAAAGGGTACTGCTGATGCAAAACAAATCCAGTAGATCCAGCAATGATGACTACTGTAGTTTCAATCATTCGATCTCCCGGTGAAGACCCCTTGGGGAAGAACTTATAGGAACACCTGCTCGTTTCGTAACATGGTTAATGAACTTCAAAAAGTGCAATCTGGAGATGAAGTTGAATGGAGGGTTGGTACTTAATGGGACAGTCAGCCATGGTGAAGAGCATATATGTTCTGAGCTTAACTTATCATTCTTGTCCCAATGTGAGCATCATTTGCTCCCTTTCTATGGAGTAGTCCACATAGGGTATCTCTCTAGCAAGGGAGTCAATCCAATTGGAAGATTTGTCCTTCATTCGATAGTTCATTTTTACGGTTTGAAGCTCCAAGTACAAGAAAGGCTAACAAAGCAAGTTGTTGAGACGGTGTCATCACTTTTAGGTAAAGATGTGATGGTAGTGGTAGAAGTTGGGCATACTTGCATCATATCTAGAGGTATTGAGAAGTTTGGGAGTAATACTTCCACTTTTGCTGTTTTGGGACAATTTTCTTCCAACCCTGCACTTAGGACAAAATTTTTGCAGAGCATTCCGAGTTTTTGTAAGACGGAAGGATGATACGTACTGGATATTACGTCATGATCTATTCTACTTATGGTGATACAAAGTTGCATTAAAAACAACAGCTTGATGCATTAAAGCTGTGAGATTTTGTGAATGCAGATCTGGGTTTTAATACATGGGGTTTTATTCATTCAAAGCCATGGTTGGCATCAAATATTAAGTCTAAAAGGGTACTGTTGATGCAAATTGATGTTGATGCATATACTCACACTTGATGACTTGGTGCTTAATGATTTAAGAGGGGATTCAGCCTGGAAAAGCTTCAGAAGGGGTGTGATTGGTAAATGTTATGATGGTTTTTTTGCTGTGAAAGGGTGTGAAGGGGTATGAAATCCATCACAAGCTTCGTTACACTGACGAGCCCTTGGTTGCCGCACCCGAGCTAAATTTTAATTATGCATTTTTCTTTGTGATGTTCTGTTTTTTGTGTTCGTAGAATTATGTTCATTATTATATTATATGTTATGTAAAAAAATAATGCAGCCAAACAATTAAAAGTGATAAGAATTTCACCAAACTCTTGTTTTAATAGTCTTTGTCTTGTTTTGAGAGTTGGTTTGATATTGTTACTCCATTTTTCATGAGATTCACTATTGAAATTTACTAGTGAATATTAATAGTGAATTTTTGAATAATAATGAATTTCGAACAAACGTAATTTTTTACATTAGTATTGTAGTTACCGAAGTTATGACTCAAAATCATACATGTAATAATGAACCAAGGGACAAAAAAAGAGATTATATAATAATTGAATTATGTAATTATTGATTAAAATAGTTGTTTACTTCTCCACAGTAATTCAAATCACTTCAATTTATAACAGACATATGAAAATAAGCCATGGTGTTCACTTGGCCATTACACATTAACAGTCTACATATGAAGATAAGTTGTGAATGCCCTTTTTCTGGTACGTATGATGTTATTTCCAAAATAGAGGATTTCGACTTTGATAGACTACGACAATTTACAAAATAGAGCAGTTCCACAAGTATTCTTTGAAATATAATTCTCAATTTTAGAATAACAAACAAATAACAAAAGCCCTTAAAATAAAAAGCTTGGAAGGCAGCTCTGATTTCGCATTTTGTATTCACAATCCGAGAACCGTTTGCTTCAATGCATTTGAAGCTGAATGCTTCAACCCCGGTCGGGGCCTAAAGTGGTCGATTAGATATGTCCACCTTTCAAGCATTGCCGTACATTTCGGTGGCTTGAACTCCGGTGCAACATGTCCACCTCCCTATAAACAACAACAACATACAGTATGAAATTCTTGTATGAAGAGTTTTTATTACAATATATATATATATCATTGAATGAGAGACATATACTTCAAAATCTAGGATCATAAGCAAAATGGAAGATGAGGAAAAAAACTCGCTTTTACGGTTGCAAATGTCATCCTATTTGCATAAATCTTTGTGTATCTGCTTATCAAGTCTAACACTTAGTGAGTTTTAGATGGCTTTAAAGTAGAAAAGAATGAAAACTTTATTTCGTGTTATATCCACACTCTGCAATCTGGCCATCAACGATCCATGGCTGCCAGTCATCAATGATACTGTAATTTAAAGATTTTATCCATGCTTCAGTAGAGATAAATGGCACAACCATGTCATGATCACCACGAAAATCACCAAAAAAACACATTTCAAAATAAATAATTGGTGAACAGAGCTACGGACTCATTAAAAGAACGTACTCCACTTGTGATTTTACCAACCAGAGAAAATGTGTACTCAACCCCCTGAAATTAAAGCCAATGTAAAATCAAGTAGTCAATACAAATGAACAAAAAAGTAAAGCAATAACATTGGAACATTAAACAAGTACCTTGTCACGAAATTCTCGGATGAACTGTTCAGGCTTCTGAATCACAAAATTACTTGTCTTGTGTTTATTATCTCTCTGCTCCAACTGCTCTTTTCTCTTAATTGCCCATTGCTCATTGTTCTTCCTCTTCTTCAAAACCATATCGGATATATAATTCATCGGCTTTTTCTCTTCTTCCGTCATATTTCACAATTACCTGCGCTTACAATAAAAAATCAGAATCCTCTTTGATGCAATCTTCCTTAATTTCATGTGCTTAAAAAACCAAAACCAAAAACACAAAATAAACATTTCGTGTACTACCAAAATAATTACTATAAGAGAAAGATACGAAACAACTTCTATTACCAAAAATATGAATCAGCGATGGAGGACGAAAAGAAGCTGAATATGAATCGGCATATACATGTACTGTCAATATTCACTGTAGTGAATATTCTCAGTGAATCAAACTTTTCAGGAACATAAGTGTTAGAAAACAGTTAACCATGAGCCTAATAAGCAAGCAGGTAAAGCTAAAGTAGACATGATAAGTAAGGAATCAATTGAATTTACAGAACCAAAACATGGTGCTGTAAGAAAGCTGAACACCATCACCATCATTGCATGTAAACAGTGAATGCATGTTGAAGTGAATTTGAGTGAATATTCAATACTTGGCTTAGTGAATTTTCTCAGTGAATCAGACTTTCATGAACCAAAACATAAAAAATGAGAGACAGAGGTAGGACAAAAGAGCTACATTAATGTTTAACAAGTGAACTAATCTTTATATGTACAAGAAGCTGGGATATACATTAAACACCTTGATTGTTCACACTGAGAAAAAAATCGAAATGATAGATACCACATTCACTAAATAAAGGAAAACATATTAGTGAATTTGTCCGATTATGAATGTCAGTACTAATTAAATGGAAACAGAGCAGTGAATTTGTCCAATAATGAATGTCAGTACTAAAACTTGTTGCTATAAACAGTGAATGCATATTAAAGTGAATTTCACTAAGAAAACAATTAAATTTTCACTAAGCCAAGTATTGAATATGCATTCAAAGCGAATTTCACTGAGAAAACAATCAAAATTTCACTAATCGCACATAATCCTCAGTGATTTCGAAGCGAAGAAGAACAAGTTTTTTTATCAATTAAACCAACTAGAACGATACCTTTAAAAATATGTACATCTGTGAACTTGCGGATCAAATCCCTACCCGGTTTTCCTTGATAGAAGTTCCCTACCAATGTATTCTGGAATTTCGCTGCAATATAAGCTTCAATTTCCTGGGGGATAGTAATTGCCGGCTCACCTCTAAATGTTCAGTGAAGAAATTTTGCGGGAGCCGGAAGATTAGCATTATGCATCGCTGGAAGATCGGATGAAAGAGAGTCGATTGAAGCCTTTGTTGTAGCAGAATCCTGTGAAGGAACAGCCATAGGAGGGTGAATCTAGAAATCGCAGAAATTAGGGATGATTGAGCAAGGAATTTGGTTGAGAGAAATTTGGGATGAAGACGTCATTTTCCTGTAAAGCAGAGTTTTATTATGAAGGGTAAAAGTGTCTTTTGAGCTACATTTTTGTCCTTTATGCAATATTTTTTTAAACTTGTCCTATTTACTAATTAGTAAAATATGTTTGTCCTTATGCCTCATTACCCTTATTTTTAAAAGATGGAGATGATATTTAACGAGGTTCTAAGGCTATATCCACCGGCACTATGGCTAGGCGAAAGATATATGAAGATACAACCCTCGGGAATCGAACACTGCCTGCCGGGATTCGACTTTTCTTGCCAGCAATAATGTTGCATCATGATGAAAGTATATGGGGAGCCGATGCAGAAGAGTTCAAGCCAGAGAGATTTAGTGAAGGAGTGGTGAAGGCAACAAAAGGGCAACATGTTTATTTCCCATTTAGTTCGGGCCCTCGATTTTGTATCGGAGAAAAGTTTGCTATGTTAGAAGCAAAGATGGCTCTGTCTTTGATCTTACAGAGGTTCTCTTTTGAGCTTTCCCCGTTGTACACACATGCTCCTTTTACTATTGTGACTCTGCAACCTCAACATGGTGCTCATTTGGTCTTGCACAAGCTGTAAGTAATACATAAAAATACGTGTAAACATTAAATGTTATGACATGAGTATGTTTGAAAAAATTACATTAAATGATGTGTTGGTTTTGTAAATGGATACTTTTTATGGGACAAATCATTTTTAAAAAGTGGATATTTTTATGAGACGGAGGTAGTAAATGAAATGCTAAGTATTGCATTAGTCTGTCTAGCTTCCTCTCATCCTCAATAAGGCTTATGGGGCCTTGTAATGACCCGCCTCGAAATCTAAATTATTTTCAAGATCGAACCACGTTTTACCGTTTAATGCTTATGTATTTTGTATTATCATTTTTATCGTGACGATTAATTTGTATTGTCATTTGTATCAACTTTTCATTATAGGTATCTTTTATTGCAGCCATTTTTCTTTTTGTGTTTATTAATTCCTTCCGTACTATTATGGAAATTTTTTTTGGTACAAAACGGGGCGCCGAGACCCCAAAACAAAAGAAACTACTCTCTAGGTAATAAGACCCCTCTCAAGTCATCAGACAAAAGATTCCTAATATCATCTGGATGATTATTTAGCAAAACAAAATGACAATGAGATGCTTGCCCTTTAGAAGCAAGACGATCCGCAAAACGATTCCCTTATCTCAGCGTATGTTGGATGATACAACTCCAATCTTTCTTCAAGAACAGTCTACAATCTTCAATGATGGATCCCATGCTTGAGTCCTAAACTTCTCCTTGAAGGATGCTTCTAACCGCAGACAAGGAGTCCGATTCTATAATGACTTTGCTAAACCTTGCTTCCCACACCAATCTAAGAGCCTCTCTAATCGCTTTAAGTTCTGCACACAAAATATGGGAAGCGTTATTATTCCCAAAAAATCCAAAAATCCAATTTCCTTCATGATTTCTCGCAACACCCCCAATAGAAGAAGAACTGTTGTGGGTATTACAACTAAAGGTTAGTCCAGGGAAATATGGACACTATCCAGTACTATAACTTGCTGTCCAGATCATGGCAACAACTTGATCTGCTTGATGGAATGCAGTGGAGTTGTCCAGATGATGCCGAACGTCACAAGGAATCCACTGAAAAGGACAGAGTGTTCCAGTTTCTCATGGGGTTAAATCAAGAACTTGATGATGTAAGGGGCAGGATCATTGCCACCAAACCCCTTCCATCACTCAAATCAACTGTTTCTGAGATCAGGCATGAAGAAAGCCGCATGAAACTAATGATAAGGAATCCTTCAGTCTGAGTATGAAGGATCTACTATGGTTTCAAAATCAGATAAAAAATGGGGCGCAAATCAAAAGGACAAAATTTGGTGTGAGCACTGCAAAAAGACATGCCACATTAAGGGCAATTGTTGGAAAATTTATGGCAAACCTGATAATTGGAAGCCTTAAGGAAAAGGGAACAAAGAAAGTTATGGGAAACTTGCTGGAGAGGAAACACATCAGTATGGTGGCTTCACAAAGGAGCAAGTGGAAGCCCTGAAGAAACTTCTATCACAACCTGAACCAAGTACCTGATATATGTCAACCGGATGATAAATTTCCACGATATTTTTATCCTTTTTTTCTTAGTATATATGATAATTCGCTTCAATTATAGTAAAATCCGTTATAAATCGAATCGTTTATTTCATATCTATCCAATTAATATTTACAAAATTATCAGTTGATTTTTGGCTCATTATGTATATGTTTATGTTTGTTTTGTAGTGATATAAGAAGAAGAGAAAGATATGAAGAAATTGGAAAGCATTCGGTTTATTTCCATGCAAAGAGTCAGAGTTGTTGATGTCCTGGCATAGGCCATGGCAACCATGGCGCAGGCCATGATATCAAGGAGGCTTTTCAGCGAATGCATTAAATGATTGTCAAATCTCAACAACTTTGGTCACATGTGGCACAAGCAACAACACCCATGGCGCATGCCATGGTATAAAAAATACGAAAATTGCAATATTAACTATTGCTTATCAGAGAAGAAAGAGGAGTTCGACATATAGAGTTTTTGAAGAAGCTTGAAGGCAACCTCACCAGCAGGGCTCTCTTAGCCAAAAATCTCCATTAATTTAACACTTAATTTCATTGTAAACATTCTAGAATTATCATTTTGATGTTTGAAGCTCCTTGGTGGATGTAGGAAACAACTATTTTGTGTTCTATTTCCATTGAAGCACTTTGAAGGTTAGATGAACATCCGAACCTCGAGTTCATCTTACGAAATTGGTATTCTATCAAACTTTACTTTGATTTAATTGTTCTTATTATTATGAATGCTAGCTTTAGTTTGTTAGTAGTTATAATAATGAGTGGCTAGTTCTTTGTATTGACTAAGATGATACAGTAATGATAGTTAATCCTTTTGTTGTTTGGAATTGATCATTTATGTTGCTAGCTTCTATTGTGTTGAAAATCCTCTTGCTTGCTTTGATTGGTAATACGTGTATTGGAGTAATTAACCAATGTATGTACCTACACAATTAATAGAAACCGAACGGAGACGTTAGTTGTGAGATGATGGTAAGAGAGACGGAAGGTAGAATCGACCTTACGGAATTCGATTCCTTATCCGGGGAATGTCGCATTCAAGTGCTAATCATGCCAAGTCATTAGGTTTAAGGTGCTTAAGCCAAGGATAAGGCATAGTGTAATTTAATACACTCGTATGAGGGAAAATTGCATGTTTAGGAGTGCACCATTCACACAATAGCACACCAATGTTGATCGATTCCAATCAATTTAAGGGAATTAACTTGAACTAAAGATCATCTTAGTTGATTTCTTTTATCGTTTGAACAACCGTTATAGCTAGTTATTAGTCTTTTAAACAAAACTGCGATTCGGATCAAGATAATGATAACTAATTGGTGTTTAACCTCACATTTCTCTTAGGAGACGACCTTGACCACCACACTAGACTACGATTGACCCGGTACACTGCCGGTGAGATTGGAACCCTAGAATGTTTGCATCAAGTTTTTGGCACCGTTGCCGGGGATTTGTAACGGTTTCTACTTATATTAGTTCAAAATTATTGAGAAAGAATCAAAACTTTTTTCTAACCTAATTCTGTTTTATTTTCTTTTGGTACTTACCTCTTGGTAAGTTACTAAGTGTTGTTCACTGTTTTCTTGTTGTTTCTATTTTGCAGTTGATGACCCGTTCTAGAAGCGGTAAGGCCCCTCTCACCCCATACAAGCCCGACATCAACGATTCGAAAGGCGATTACGAGCTGAGAATAAGCGAGGTCAAACTAGCCAAGGACAACTTGGTGAAGAAACTTCCCAAGAATCATCTAACCAATAAATAGATATGGCCGAGATTAGTGATGAAACACAAGGCGATCAAGGATTGAATCATGCCCAAAGGCATGGTCAAAACCAAGCCAATTTAAATCCACCACCCATTCATCCACTTAACCCAAATCCGAACAATCAAAATCCCAATGACCAACCAAATCAGAATCAAAACCGAAACCAAAACCAAAATAGAAACCAAAACCGGAATCAAAATAACCGGAACAACCAAAACAACAATCCTCCATTTAGACCCCTTTGTGATCAAACAGTTAGAAGAAACCAACCAAATGATCCCATCCGTTTACCTAATGAAGGAGCTAACAACTTTGAAGTGAAAGGTCATCTCTTTGAATTGATTGATACTCGTTGTCAATTCTTTGGTGAAGATCACGAAGATCCACATCAACATCTTCATCTATTTGAGCAATTTTGCAACACGGCTAAGAGCCATGGTGTTCACAAGGAATTGACGAGGATGTCAATGTTTCCTTTTTCATTGACCGGAAAGGCTAAAGATTGGTTTTCATCTCTTCCTCATCACTCATTGACTAGTTGGGAGGAAATACAAGACGAATTCTTGAAGCAATATTTCACACCCGGGAGAAATTTGAAATTGAAATTTGAAATTGCTAACTTCAAGCAAGGAGTTGAAGAATCTCTTGGAAGTGCATGGGAAAGATTCAAGAAATTGTTGAGAGCTTGTCCCGATCATGGTTATACTCTTGAAATGCAAATCCAACTCTTTTGTAGACAGTTGAGACAGGAGTCCCGTGCGGATGTTGATCATGCATGTGGCGGTTGTTTGATGATGCGTGATGCACAAGAGGTATATGATGCGATTGAAAGAATCTCGAATAATAATAGAATGTGGGAAACCGGATCGAGCACAAGAAACGTCGCTTTTGTAGGAGAAGCTACATCCCAATCGGAAGTGCTAGCTCAACTAGCCTCTCTCAACAAGAAATTCGACGGCATGCAAGCTAGTAAGAATTCGGATATGTATGCACAAGGTGAATGTCCGATTGAGGAAATGAGATATGATGATGATGCCACTTTTGCAACGGATGAATCACGAGAACTTACAAATGAGGAGGTTAGTTTCATGCAACAACATCAAAATCTAAACAATGCTTATTCAAATTCCTTTAATGCCATAAGACGAGATCATCCAAATTACCGTTGGTCCTAAAATGCAACCAAGCAAGGCCAACCACCATTTCCTTTACAACAAAGAACTTCGTTCAACCCAAATTCCCAAACTTGAAATTTCCAAGGAAATTCCTCCACCTATCCGCAACAACCACCAACTCAATCTTACCAACAACACACCGCCCAAAGCTTTCCCATTACTCAAAATACTACTCAATCAAGTGACAATGTTGACAAATGGGGAGCATTGATGGATAATCTTATGGGTGTTGTGTCTACTCAAGCCAAGAACATGGAATCCATGATGACTTCTATGAGTTCGGTTACTAAGGATCTTAGCTCTTTGAGAACTACGATGAGTGGTCATGATACAAGAATGAAGACCATAGAGGCATCAATACGGAATATAGAAGAGCACATGAGTAGGGAAAGAGAGAGAAAGAGTAGTAGACCACCCGGTGGACTTCCTAGTAATACCGAAAGGAATCCAAGGGAGATTAATGTTATTGTTACTCATAGTGGAAGAATTTGTGGAAGCAACGGTGTGGAAAATCCCGGAAATAACGAGGTAGAAGATGATTTGGATGACAAGTTTGAGAAAGAAGAGTTAAGTGAAGAAGAAGAGGAGATCGTTGACAACTTTTTGAGAAGAGATAGATATGTTGAAAAGGAAAGTGATGATGAAGAGTGGGTGAAAGTTCCTAGAATCTTGAAGAACCTTAGAGCAAGTGATCTAAGGACTTTATTTAATGAACATGTGAGAGAGGATCAAGTTGAAGAACACACAATTCTGAAAGACTCTCCACCGGTTCACACTCAAAAAGCTCAAAGGGAACCAATGAAGAATTCAAAGAAGGAAAAGCAAAAAGACATTGATTGGCGACCACCTAATGCCCAAACTTTTGAGGAAGCAATCCTATCTCAACCAAACGACAAGGGTAAGGGAGGTATGAAATTCTAATCCTACATTGATTGACCTTGAATCACTCCCGTATCCCCCAAAAGAACAAATTAAAAAGTTGAAAGATGGATAAAAAATATGCTCGCTTCCTTGATACTTTTCGCCATTTGAATGTTAACATTCCCGTAATTGAAGCTTTAATTAACATGCCTACTTATGGGAAATTTCTTAAAGATATTTTGTCAAATAAAAAGCGCTTAGAAGAGTATGAGAAAATTTGTCTTAATGAGGAATGCTCCGTGGTTTTACAACACAAGCTTCCTCTTAAACTTAAGGATCTCGGTAGTTTCACCATACCATGTGAAATAGGGGGATTTTTGTTTAAGAGAGTACTTTGTGACCTCGGTGCAAGTATAAATCTCATGTCTTATGCGGATTATAAAAAACTCGGAATAGGAGAACTTAAAAACACGGAGATGACTCTCCAATTGGCGGATAGATCGATTAAATACCCTAAGGGAGTCATTGAAGATGTTTTAGTTAAGGTCAATAAGTTTTACTTCCCGGTTGACTTTGTGGTGATGGAATTGGAGGAAGGGTATTCAACGCCCCTTATTCTTGGTCGTCCTTTCCTAACCACGGGAAGAACCCTTATTGATGTTCAAAGAGGTGAGGTAATTTTGAGAGTTAATGAGGATAAAGTCACTTTTAATATTTTCAAGGCAATGAAACATCCATACAACTCACGAGAGTCGTGTTCTTTTATAGATGCTATATCTTCTATTTGTGTGGATCGTACTAACTTACAGGACTTTAAAGACAAACTTGAAGAATGTTTGGCTTTATCAATCTATAAAGAAGAAGAGAATGACAAAGAAATGAAGGAAGTGATTTTTCACTTAGATGCCGGCGGACCTTTTAAGAGATAACCATGGCACCGGTATTTGGAGTTAGATTTGAGTGGACCTATTTTAAAGCCTTCGGTGGATGAGCCACCAAGAAATTTGGAATTGAAACCTTTACCTTCTAATCTTAAATATGCTTTTCTTGCACATGATAATTTGCTACTAGTTATTATTTCTTCGTCACTAACCGATTTGCAGGAAGATCAATTGCTAAGGATGCTTAGGAAGCACAAAAAGGCATTCGGTTGGACAGTAGCGGATATTCATGGAATTAGTCCGGAGATTTGTGTGCACAAGATCATTTTTAATGACAATGCTAAGCCGTGTGCACAACCACAACGCCGTCTAAATCCACATATGCAAGAAGTGGTGAAGAAAGAGGTTATCAAATTGTTAGAAATGGGCATAATCTTCCTTAAATCGGATAGTGAATGGGTTAGTCCTACTCAAGTGGTACCAAAGAAAGGCAGTTTCACAGTTAAAGAGAATGAGAAACATGAATAGATTCCTACAAGGGAAGTGACCGGTTATCGCATGTGTATGATTTTCGAAAACTTAATGAGCATACAATGAAGGATCACTATCCACTACCGTACATTGTCCAAATGTTGGAGCGGTTGTGTGGACACAAATTCTATTGTTTCCTTGATGGCTATTCGGGATATTTATAGATTTTCATTGCTGCCGGGGATCGAGAAAAGACAACATTTACTTGCCCTTATGGAACCTTTGCTTATAAAAGAATGCCTTTTGGTCTATGTAACGCCCCGGCTACATTTCAAAGATGTATGATGGCAATTTTTTCTGATATGGTTGAGAAATTTTTGGAGATATTTATGGACGATTTTAGTATTTTTGGAGATTCCTTTGATCAATGCTTATCTCATTTGGAACGTGTCCTACAACGTTGTGAGGATACGAATTTGGTTCTAAATTGGGAGAAGTGTCACTTAACGGTATCCGATGGCATTGTTCTAGGCCATAGAATTTCAGAAGACGGTATCGAAGTTGACAAAGCAAAGATTGAGGTGATCGAAAAACTACCGCCACCGGTAAACTTGAAGACCTTAAGGGGATTTCTTGGACATGCCGGATTTTATCGTCGTTTTATCACGGATTTCTCAAAAATTGCTAAACCTTTAAGACATTTGCTCGAAAAGGAAGTACCTTTCAATTTTGACGAGAAGTGTATGGAAGCATTTGAAACGTTGAAGAAAAGATTGGTAAGTGCACCCGTCTTAGTAGCCCCGGATTGGACTTTACCGTTTGAATTGATGTGTGACGCAAGTGATTTAACGGTTGGGGCCGTGTTAGGCCAACGTCATGATAAGGTTCTAAAAGCAATATACTATGCGTCTCATACCTTGAATGCGGCACAAATCAACTATGCCACAACCGAGAAGGAACTTTTGGCGGTTATCTTTGCCTTGGATAAGTTTCGTTCTTATCTTATCAGTTCTAAGGTTATTGTCCACACCGATCATACGGCACTACGAAATCTATTAAACAAGAAGGATGCAAAACCAAGACTTTTACGATGGATATTACTTCTTCAAGAGTTCGATGTGGAAATTAAAGACAAAAAAGGTAAAGATAATGTCGTAAAAGGATGCAAAACCAAGACTTTTACGATGGATATTACTTCTTCAAGAGTTAGATGTGGAAATTAAAGACAAAAAAGGAAAAGATAATGTCATGGCGGATCATTTGAGTAGACTAGAGATTATTGAAGAGGAAGGAAAAAGAAAAGAGATACAAGATTCCTTCCCGGATGAACAACTTATGGTGATTGATGCACCTCCATCCATGCAACTTATTGGAAGCAAATCATCCCCTGGATATGGCCTAGTGGTGAGGAGTGGGGTGTTATAATGACAGCCGGACCCTAAGCTGGAGGTCAGCGGTTCGATTCCCGTAAAATGGGTTGATTTCCGATTGATAACACCCTTTAGTGATGGGGAACCAGCAAGCCCCTGACTCTAAGCTCTAGGTTACCTGATTAACATCTCCCCACATTCCTGTGGGATCGAGGGTGGGGGGACCCTTAATGTTGGGGTTCAACATTTTTTTTATTGGAAGCAACTCGATGCAAAAAGAGGATTCACCATGGTTTGGTAACATTATTAATTATTTTACACATGGTTATATCTCACCTCATTGGACATGGCAAAAGAAAAAGAAATTTTTCCATGATTTGAAATTCTATTATTGGGAGAAACCGGACCTTTTTCGGAGGTGTTCGGATGGCATAATTAGGAGATGCATGCCTAATAATGAAATTCCAAGTCTACTCTACTTTTGTCACGGACGTGAAGTTGGAGGCCACCACGGTGGATGGAAAACCGCTTATAAAGTTTTACAATGTGGTTTTTATTGGCCCACGTTATATAGAGATGCACATAATTATGCTAAAACTTGTGAGTCATGCCAGAAATGGGGAAATGTATCTAAAAAACACGAAATGCCTCTCCACCCTATTCTAGAGTGTGAGTTGTGTGATGTTTGGGGCATCGATTTTATGGGTCCATTTCCTCCATCGTTTGGTAACAAGTTTATTTTGGTAATGGTTGACTATGTATCCAAGTGGGTTGAAGCCTAAGCTCTTCCCACCAATGATGCCGGAGTAGTGATGAAGTTCCTTAAAAAGAACATCTTCACAAAGATTTGGCACTCCTCGGGCCATCATTAGTGATAGAGGATCTTATTTTTGTAATCAACCATTCACAAAATTGCTTGAAAAGTATTGTGTGAAGCACAAGATAGGTACACCGTATCACCGACACACTAGTGGTCAAGTGGAAGTGTCCAACCGAGAAGTGAAACGGATCATTGAAAAAACGGTAGACACTAACCGCAAAAATTGGTCGGTGAAACTCGATGATGCAATGTGGGCATATAGAACGTCTTTTAAAACACCCATTGGTTG
Organism: Gentiana straminea; assembly: GCA_036785695.1. Lineage (NCBI taxonomy): Eukaryota > Viridiplantae > Streptophyta > Magnoliopsida > Gentianales > Gentianaceae > Gentiana > Gentiana straminea. The sequence goes on along the minus strand of JAVUPR010000497.1, from coordinate 6,040,143 downwards.
CTCTCCTTATAAACTAGTATTTGGAAAATCTTGTCATCTTCCGGTTGAGTTAGAGCACCGAGCTTTTTGGGCTATCAAGTTTCTTAACTTTGATCCCCAAGCCATAGGTGATCATAGGTTGCTCCAACTCGCGGAATTGGAAGAATTTCGTTTAGATGCTTATGAAAACGCCCGTATCTATAAGGAACGCACGAAATCGTTTCACGATAAAAAGATTTTTCGTCGTGAGTTCCATGTAGGTGACGAGGTGCTTTTGTATAATTCACGTTTGAAGTTGTTTCCAGGGAAGTTGAGATCGAGATGGACAGGTCCCTTGAAGGTAACTAGGGTGTATGCATCCGGAGCGGTGGAACTCACTGATGGAAAGACCACGTTTCTAGCTAATGGACATCGAGTGAAATTGTTCGTCAAAGAGGAAGGAATCCCTCAACCTGAGGAGGTGATGTTCCTCACAGACCCCCCCCCCCCTTCTGACTAAAAAAGAGGCATAGTCTAGCTATAGACTATAAACTTAGCAACCCCGGGTACTATCTTTCCTTTTATCGCTTATGCATCAACTTTGGTATGATTATGTGCTTCTGTGCTATGTGTTAAAGTGGTAATAGTTGGTAGTAATCCTCACGATTAATCTGTATAAGTCCATTTAATATACCGTATAATCTCGTCGAGCCAACGACGTTAAACGAAAGTGCTCCCGGGAGGCAACCCGTTAGACCATATAAATTTTAATTTTAAGATTGAGCACTTGTCTTGAGAAGTATTGTGCTTGATATGCTTGGTGTGTCTGTTTTGGGAGATAGGAAAAATTTTCTAAGTATAAATTTGTGGGTGTTTTGCTCTCTGTTGATGAATAGTAAATTTCACCTCCGTTCCCTGATGTAATGGCCTGCGCCACGGTATTCGTGGCTTGCTCCACTTTAATTACATTTAATTCGAATTAATTAGGTAGTGGCCTACGCCATGGCATTTGTGGCCTGCGCCATGATCCTCAATTTTCGAACTAATAATCAGTTTCCCTCTCTGCTCCATTCCACCAAAACCCCTATGACACACGTCTTCTTGTTAGATGTAATATCACCGGATGGATCAAGATCCACCCGATTACGCAACAGAAGATATTAGATCTAGATCTAGTAAACCAAAATACATAAAACAATAGATCTAAACCTACGAGGGGGTTTAGATTGCTTACCGGTTTATTGTGAATAAACACCAAGAACATTCTTCAATCCGAGCTATATGAGAGCCTAGTTGAGAAGCCAAAGTCTTCCAACGTGTGTCTCCAAACACCACCAGGTGGATGGTGTTTCAAGCCGCCGGACCTCCTCGATATGCTACCTAGAAAACCCGAAGTTTTCTAAAACTCGAACCCTAGCGTTATAGCCGAAATCTCCAAGCTATAACACACCCAATATTTCGAAATTTATTATTTGTCTAAGGCTTGGGAGAACTCTCTTTATATAGGAGAGTAAACATTGTCCTCCAAGGATTTAATAATTAAGAGATAATTATTAGAATAATGCTTATTCCAAATAAAAGATAAATAAAATAATTATCCCAAACAAATTAGAATAAATCATATTATTATCTAATATTCCATGAATTATCATTTAACAAATAAAAGATAAATCACACATTAAATAATATCCAAGAAAACTAATTCCTTAATAATTATTAATGCAAATATGCGCCCCACCCTAATAAAATAAGGTCCATGCGCATTTTTTGACACATTGGGCCGAGTTCACATATTAATTAAATAGTCCAATCCAACTATTTAATTATAATTGAGGTGAAACAATGAGAAAACATATGCTATGTTAGGAGCCACGTCGGGGACCATGGACCCATATTCAGTAGCTACGATAAATTAAATAATATTATCCGTCAGACCGAACAATAATATTCAATCTATTAATTCCGGGATTACACCACCATAAACCCGAAACTGAACTCTGCCGAATATAGATAACTTACACTCAACCATGAGTCGAAAGTGTCCACTGATATAATCATTACATACGGATAAATCCTCCATAGACTGTTCATTTCGATTCGGGATATCTTCGTAAACCCTTCTCGAAACATCTTATCATTATTTACCATTAACCCCCTAGTGATCAATTAGTTCACCACTAATATAGTATGAACTGGGCCCATCGATCAGTTTCTAGGGTTAACAAATAAGGGAACTGTCTGTCTACTTCCTGAGGGAAGGAATGGATTCCATATCTGTGATAGCACAGACTACTCACTCATTCTAGAATAGAGCCAACGAGAAGTGTTGGACCACATGCTACGAAGTGATCCTTACTAACACATCAAACCCTACCTTAGTCTAAGCAGTCGTCTGTGATCACCTCAGGATTGAGATTAATCCATATATGATCATCTTGTGATTCGATAAGACTTCTCGATCACGGAATTATATCGAGAACTCAAATCAAATCGGTCCAGCCCTATATGATCATCATCATATATAAATGCCCCGCTAGGTACTCTATTACGGACAGTCCGGATAAGACTGTCACACCGTAAGGTGTTATGGGCGCATTATTAGCATATTAATCATGAGACCTGTACTCAGATTAATCAACGCTACGGACTAAGTTAATTTTAAGTACATCTCACTAACTCAATCCTCTTGTGTATAGCCATACACTGAGTTATGTGATTACATAAACGAGGTACTTAGGGTTTTCGGTAGTGTCTTAATTATATGCATACATGCATATAATAAGATGAATTATTAATTATGTCTTAAAAAATTACATAATTGTCTTTCGGGCACTACAACCAACACTTCTTCCCCGAGCACCTCCTCCATCACACCAAAATTCTTTCATTCCACCCTAATCAGCAGCCACCCTTTTCCACATCCTCTTCTGCCTCTGATGATTGATACTGATGGTGTTCTGATGGTCGGTTCTATTGTTGGCTGGTGTTTGCGTTTTTAGTTTACATAAGTTGTCAGGCTTGCTACTTTCTTTTTAGCTTGTCTTCAGTTGGTTTGAATAAATTGGTGCTTAGCACCTCTTCCTATGTTCATGTTTTTCATTTAACCCTGTATAATATATTATGTTTGTTTAATGCATTTTCTTTCTAGTTCTAAATTTTCTGTCCATACTTTTACCTTCTTAGCATGCATGCATTTACGTTCGGCTTACTCCATGATACCCTGTGGTGTGCCGTGTGCCCCATGCCTTTACTTTGCCTGACTTTATCTGCATGCTTTCTTACTATTTGATTAATTACCCATTATTATAATTGATTTTGTGCTTTTCCCTCCGACTACTTCTATCCTCACTAGTCATTGAGGACAATGCTAGATCGTAAGTGGGGAGTGGAGCCGTAGTAGGGAAGGAAAACACAAAATTATTTCACTATATACTTAAGAAACGCTTAACTTTTAGTCAAACCCGAACACTTAAGTGGATTAAATAAATTTTGGTACAAGTTAAGAAATGTGATTAAGAGAATAGATGTTTTAACAAAGTGAGTAACTTCAATAAATTATAAATGTATTTTATCGTGATTCCGTGATTAAAGAGTGAACCCCTAGAGTACGTATATTTCAAATTTTTGTTAACAAGTAAACTTTTATGGGATCATGCAAGCATGCCCCTTTAGCAACTAGAACTTAGTTTTGATATCCTTTCGAGGCGAAATAGAAAGGTGTTCAGAGTCGGAATTAGGGATGACGGTCCTGACATTTCTTTGATCTAGCTAGAGCCAAATGGCCTAACCGAACATGAATTTCCACTTGTCCCCATCTCAGCCTTGTAGAGTGGCGAGACCCCACTCGAAACAGCCATTCGTGATTAACCTAATTATAATCCGACCCTTAACCGAACCTTGGTCTACATTTCCTTGTTATCCCGCAAGTATAGTAAGTTTCTATTGATAGTGCGGTGACGACATAGAGAGTTGGGAGTTGGATGACATTCGTGGCACGTGGTTGAGATGTTATTTTATCGAGTTCGGAACCATTATTGTACACATTATCAAATTTATTGTTGAAAAATAAAAAACAAAAAAAAACAAAACATTTTCATTTCTAATGTAAATATGATCAAATAATGAGTGTAGTTCAAAGAAAAATGCGGGAAGATAGATTATCAAAATCAAGTAATGTGGGTTGGGAAGTGATCAAGTTGATATGATGCGTTTATTCTCGTGACTGTTATGAGGGAGACGTCTTGAGTAGCTTTATGAGAGTAGAAGTATCGGTTCACATTTTATTGGAGTCGAAGGTGTAGAATGCTTACTATCTTTCTCATTTTCTTTTGATACATCATTTTTATTCCTTCGATAAGCCAATTCCCGAGCCTAACGTTACAAGCCTGCAAGTCCTGCCCGATCTATCTCATTGACTCTGAATGCCTCGATTAGTGGATATTGGTATCATTCCTAAGCCTATGGTTTTTACGAGTTTGCATGCATGATTTTCATATTTTGATTGCCTGATAACAAATTTGAGAAATATTCACACACACACTCCGCTATTGTCTTGGGCCACGATAAACGTATATTTATAATTCTGATTGGTTACATCACTTAGTTGACATCCAGTTTCCGACATTGCATTATCTTAGCCGTAACTCTAGTTATTTTATCGCTTGTTTGCTCGAGGGCGAGCAAAAGCTAAGTGGGGAGTGGTTGATGTATGTCAACCGGATGATAAATTTCAACGATATTTTTATCCCTTTTTTCTTAGTATATATGATAATTCGCTTCAATTATAGTAAAATCCGTTATAAATCGAATTGTTAATTTCATATCTATCCAATTAATATTTACATAATTATCAGTTCATTTTTGGCTCATTATGTATATGTTTATGTTTGTTTTGTAGTGATATAAGAAGAAGAGAAAGATAAGAAGGAAATTGGAAAGCATACGGTTTATTTCCATGCAAAGAGTCAGAGTTGTTGATGTCCTGGCGCAGGCAATGACATCAAGGAGGCTTTTTCAGCGAATGCATTAAATGATTGTCAAATCTCAACAACTTTGGTCACATGTGGCGCAGGCCACAACACCCATGGCACAAGCCATGGTATAAAAAATGCGAAAATTGCAATATTAACTATTGCTTATCAGAGAAGAAAGAGGAGTTCGACATATAGAATTTTTGAAGAAGCTTGAAGGCAACCTCACCAGAAGGGATCTCTTAGCCAAAAATCCCCATTAATTTAATTTCATTGTAAACATTCTAGAATTATCATTTTGATGTTTGAAGCTCCTTGGTGGATGTAAGAAAGAACTATTTTGTGTTCAATTTCCATTGAAGCACTATGAAGGTTAGATGAACATCCGAACCTCGAGTTCATCTTCCGAATTTGGTATTCTATCAACCTTTACTTTGATTTAATTGTTCTTATTATTATGAATGCTAGCTTTAGTTTGTTAGTAGTTATAATAATGAGTGGCTAGTTCTTTGTATTGACTAAGATCATATAGTAATGATAGTTAATCCTTTTGTTGTTTGGAGTTGATCGTTTATGTTGCTAGCTTCTATTGTGTTGAAAATCCTCTTGCTTGCTTTGATTGGTAATACGTGTATTGGAGTAATTAACCAATGTATGTACCTACACAATTAATAGAAACCGAACGGAGACGTTAGTTGTGAGATGAGGGTAAGAGGGACGGAAGGTAGAATCGACCTTACTGAATTTGATTCCTTATCCAGGGAATATCGCATTCAAGTGCTAATCGTGCCAAGTCATTAGGTTTAAGGTGCTTAAGCCAAGGATAAGGCATAGTGTAATTTTATACACTCGTATGAGGGAAAATTGCATGTTTAGGAGTGCACCATTCACACAATAGCACACCAATGTTGATCGATTCCAATCAATTTAAGGGAATTAACTTGAACTAAAGATCATCTTAGTTGATTTCTTTTATCATTTGAACAACCCTTATAGCTAGTTATTAGTCTTTTAAACAAAACTGCGATTCAGATCAAGATAATGATAACTAATCGGTGTTTAACCTCACATTTCCCTTGGGAGACGACCTTGACCACCACACTAGACTACGATTGACCCGGTACACTGCCGGTGAGATTGGAACCCTAGAAAGGTTGCATCAGTACCACCACTAGTGATTCTGCCATCCTTGCTCAAACTGGTATGAATTTTGCTTTGAAGGTTTGCAATCTTGAAAGGAACACATGGATCATAGATTCAGGAGCTTCTTGTCACATGACAGGAAACCTGAAGTTCCTTTAAGATTACAAACACTCAAACATTAACCATACAGTTAAAATTGCTTATGGCTCCTCCACCAAAGTAGTGGGAACTAAAACAGTAATTTTACCTAATGGCCCCACTCTAAGAAATGTTTTATTTGTACCTAACCCTAATTGCAATCTTTTATCAGTCAAAAGGCTGATAAAAGATTATAAGTGTATGGTTACATTTACTGATAAAATCTATGAATTTCAGGCTTCAACCTTGAGAATGAAGATTGGCAGTGCTGATCCTGAATCTGGGCTTTTTCTCTTAACAGATTCATATAGCATTAGTGACCGTGCTTTAAATTCCTCCGTTTTTATTGATAAATGTAATTTACCTTGTATGGATGATGTAATCAAATGGCATTTTAGATGAGGTCATCCAAGTTTTGTGTATCTTTCAAAGTTATTACCAAATTTATTTAAAGGAAAGAATCCTACAGACTTTGTTTGTGAAATATGTCAGTTGTCAAAACATTCCAAAAAACCCTATCCCAAACTTCCTTATCAAAGGTCCTCACCCTTCACACTTATTCACAGTGATGTATGGGGACCCTCAATGGTGAAAAATGTCAATGGTCATTGATGGTTTGTATCCTTTATTGATGACCATAGTAGGGTCACTTGGATTTTCCTAATGAAGGATAAATCAGAAGTGGGAAACATTTTTCAAAGTTTCTACAATCTGATACTTAACAAATTCAGCACTAAGATCAAAATTTTCAAAACAGACAATGCCAAGGAATATATTGAATCCAACCTAGGCATGTTTTTTTAAAAGGGAAGGAATCTCTCACATTAGTAGTTGTGTGGAGACTCCTCAACAGAATGGAATAGCAGAAAGGAAAAATAGACACCTCATGGAGGTAGCTAGATCTTTACTGTTTTCCATGAATGTACCCAAATATCTGTGGGGAGAGGATGTCCTCACTGCTGCATTCTTAATTAACAGAATACCTAATAAAACCCTTCATTTTAAAACTCCTAAAGAAACTCTCTTTAAAGATTTTCCTAGCCTTCCCATTGAATCCAGTATTCCCCTTAAAGTTTTTGGATGTACCTCATTTGTACACATTTATCCTCATAGTAGGAGCAAGCTTGATCTAAAGCTATTAAATGTGTGTTTATTGGGTACTCAAATAACCAAAAAGGGTACAAGTGTTTTTCTCCCACAACTAAGAAGTTTTTTAATACAATGGATGTTACCTTTTTTGAACATCAACCCTATTTTGGCCCTCAAAACCATCCTTTTTCTGAAAATTGTCAAGGCTGGGATATAGATATCTCCAGTCCTAAGTATATGCCTTCCTCTGTTGGTTCTAACAATTATTTGCAGAACTCACAACAAATCCAAGGCAGACCTCCATTAATTCATGTCTACTCTAGAAAGAAGAAGGGACAAGAGACAGGAGACACCATCAATACTCAACTTGAAGACATCAAAACTCAGGAAGAAGCTCCTGGATCCCCCCAAACTGAACCTATCATTGAATAAATAGTTCCCTGCACTCCAGGTAAATCAGCCACACCAATGACATAGCCTCCAGGTAATACTCCTGCTCCAATTGATGCAAGGTATGAAGGCAATTTACTTGACAGTAGACCTATTGCTGTGAGAAAATGTGTTAGAAATTGCACTAAATATCCTCTAAATAATTTTGTGTCATATTCTGCCCTATCTAATTCATACAGCTTCTTCATCCACAATCTAGACACTGAGTTTATTCCTAAATCTGTTCATGAAGCTAAAGGAAATCCCAAGTGGGAAAGCTGCCATCAATAATGAAATGTCAGCCCTAGAAAAGAATGGTACTTGGATTGTTACTAATTTTCCTAAAGGGAAGAAAACTGTTGGATGTAGGTGGATCTTCACCATTAAGTATAATGCTGATGGATCTATAAACAAACATAAGGCTAGGTTGGTTGCAAAGGGATTTACTCAAGCTTATGGAATAGATTACCTAGAAACCTTTGCCCCAGTAGCCAAACTTAACACTATTAGGGTCTTGTTCTCCCTAGCTGTTAACCTAGATTGGCCTCTTTTCAAACTAGATGTAAAGAATGCCTTTCCAAATGGAGACTTCCTGGATATGGAACTGAGCAGTTGAAAAACAAGGTTAGTAAACTCAAAAAAACTTTGTATGGGCTTAAACAATCCCCTAGGGCTTGGTTTGCTAGACTTGCTAACACTGTCAAAAGGTTTGGTTACACTCAGTGTCAATCTGATCATACCCTGTTCATCCACATCTCTCCTTCTGGAAAGAAAAGTATTATGATTGTGTATGTGGATGACATCATTTTGACAGGTGATGATGTTGCTGAGATTCAAAAACTCAAAATTGTTCTGGCAAAATCTTTTGAAATCAAGGATCTTGGCAACATAAAATACTTCCTTGGAATGGAAGTTGAAAGGAACAAAAGTGGTTTGTATGTTTCCCAAAGGAAATATGTGCTAGATTTGCTTAAGGAAACTGGTATGTTTGGCTGTAAACCAGCCCCCACACCAGCTGAATCTGGGGTTAAACTCATCCTTGATGAAAATGGTACACCTGTAAACAAGGTTAGATATCAGAGACTTGTGGGCAAACTTCTCTATCTTGCACACACAAGGCCTGATATATGCTTTGCTGTGGGGATGGTGAGCCAATTCATGCATAAACCCACTGAACTTCACATGAATGCTGTGTTTAGAATTCTAAGATATCTAAAACTTCATCCTGGTCAAGGCCTTTACTTCACTAAATCTGATTGCAGGGACATTGATGTCTATACTGATGCTGACTGGGGGGGATCCCTAAGTGACAGAAGATCTACCTTAGGCTATTGCTCCTACATTTGGGGGAACTTAGTCACATGAAGGAGCAAGAAACAATCCATCATATCCAGAAGTAGTGTAGAAGCTGAGTTGAGGGCTCCGGCCCTAGGCATTTGTGAAGGAATTTGGCTACAAAGGGTACTCAAGGATCTCAAAATATCTATTCGAAACCCTATCAGACTGTTATGTGACAACACATCAGCTCTAAAGATTGTTGAAAACCCTATACACCACGACAAGACCAAGCATATTGATATTGACAAACGCTACATCAAGGAAAGGATTGAATGCAAGGACATCTCTCTACACTATGTCCCATCTTCTCATCAAATTGCTGATCTATTCACCAAGGCAACTGCTCCAATTGTCTTCATCAGATTGTCTCCCAAGCTTGGCTGCCTCAATATGTACACCAAGCTTGAGGGGGTGTAGGAATATAATTTAATACTCCCTCCGTTCCAATTTATCTGAGGCAGTTGCCAAAATTACGCATATTAAGGAGGTAAATTAATGCATTAACTTTAAGAATGAAATGACTAAAAAGCCCTTGAGTATAATTAATGTAGCCATGTTTTTCATCTCTCATGTTGTAATAAATAAGGGTAAAGCAATGAAAAATACAATAAATACCGCATTGAAAATGTAACTGCCTCATATAAAATTGAACAAATAATTTTGACAACTGCATCAGTTATTATGGAACGGAAGGAGTATTATTCTTGTAAGGGTATACTTGTAATTTATCTCTTTTATAACCGTAACTACCTAAGTTCCAGCCTCTAATTAGTGCCTTAATTATTCTGGTTAGCAGGCCGTCTATTACGGGCTCGGATCCTCTGTCCAAATAGGCTGTCCAAATTTCCTGTCTAAGTTAAAACGTCCCCGTTTTACATAAAAATTAATGATATATTGTATTTTTCTCTTTTTCCCACTTTTCTGCTGCAGCCATCCACGTGAGCAACCCGTCCCCTCCTTCCTACCTTTCTTCTTTTCTCTTGTGGTTGAAAACACCATGAAAATTCAACAAATTCAAATAACAAGAACACAGAAAAACACATATCATTATTTTAACTTAGCAAAATAAACTGCAGATTTTAACCATCATATCTTCAAGCAAACAGTGATTACATTGCAAACCGTTTACAACCTATATCGGAAAAAGATAAAATAAAATGAATAATTTTATTATTCTTTCAAATTGCAAACCTGTAATTAAAAATCTAAAAGTTAGATCAGTTTCCTAGTTTATGACTGCTAAAATTATTCTCAATATTTTCCTTCACTTATAATTAGACAATTACCAGGGGAAAAAAATTGAAGAAAAGGGCTAGGGCCCTTTTGATAGACAATTTTACACATTAAATTATAGTGTTCCAGAACAGATTTGAGAGCGCATGTGTCTCCTTGATTTGTGGTTAATTACTGGGATTTAAAAAGAAAAAGAAAAAAAGAAAGACAATTACAGATGAATATGAAGAAATTTGAAACATGGGAGAGATGGGTAGTCGGAACTCTGAACTTCAGACAGAAAGAAAAAAGAAATAAAAAATTACAAATTAATCCGTTTTAACTATACATTTAGACATTTATTTGGATATCCCCGTCTATTACAGCTTTTGTAATCATTAATGAGCTGTCTGCCAGCTTTATTATTTCTCTCTCTTGGTCCTATTTAAACCAAGTATTGTAATCTGTACAGTAATAGAAAGCTTATCTTTCTCTTGCATACTTCGTTTCTTACACTCTTCACTTTTCATTATCCATATACATATATCCTCCTGCTTTGCGTACCTGTTCTGTTTGAGCCTAGCTAGGAAAATGGAAGCCGTGAACAGCTTAATTTTACTTTCAATTACTTGTATTCTATTGAATTTTGCATGGAAAGCATTGAATCGGGCATGGATAAAGCCCAAGAAGTTGGAGAAGATCCCGAGGGAAAAAGGGTTCGAGAGGAAAACCATACGATTTCTAGTTGGAGACATCAAAGAGACAGCAAGTATGTATGAAGAAGCCAAGTCCAAACCAATCAATTTCACCAATGATATAATACCCAGGGTCTTGCCTTTCCTCCACAACCTTGTAAAAGATTATGGTATATGCTCTGCAAACTTCTAAAGTTGTTGCTTTTTTTGTGAATTCAGTTATGTAAATGAAGAAACTTTTACAGGTAAAAACTCATATACCTGGATTGGGCCTGAGCCAGCAATACTCATATTGGAACCTGATGAAATCAGGGAGATTTTAGCGAAAAACTATGTGTATCAGAAGACAAAAGATCCATTTTCACGGCTCCTAGCAGAAGGATTGTTTAGCTATGATAAAGATAAATGGGCAAAGCACAGAAGACTTATTAATCCTGCTTTCAATCTTGAAAAATTGAAGGCAATTTCTCCCTTTTCCTGTTCTTTCTCTCAAGATGGTTTCTGCTATTTGTTTATGTTGGTTTTCACTAAAAATCTCTTCTTCTTTTTTTATTTGTTATCGTAAATATATATAGCTGATGCTGCCAGCATTCGATTTGAGTTGTTCTGAGATGTTGAGCAAATGGGATATGATTGCCTCAGCAAAAGGGGGATTCTTTGAATTGGATGTCTGGCCTTACATTCTGAATTTTACTAGTGACGCGATTTCTCGGACAGCATTTGGTAGTAACTACGAAGAAGGGAAAAAGATATTTGAACTGCAGAAAGAATTGCTTCAGCATATCCTGCAGTGTCAGAACACACCCTACATTCCGGGAATGACGTAAAGTTACAGTCTTTTTTCGTTTTTTAATACGGGTCTCATTGTCTCAACATAGTTTGAGAAACTTGCTGACTAATAAATACACATGTAGGTATTTACCAACCAAAGGGAACCGAAGAACGAAGGCAATAGTTAAGGAAGTTCAGACATCACTACTGAGAATTGTGAACAGAAGATTGAATGCAATTCAAGCAGGGGAATGTGATGATAATGATTTGTTGGGGATATTGTTGAAATCCAACTTGAAGGAAATACGCGAACAAGGCAACGAAGAAAAGTCAGGAATGAGTTTTAAAGAGGTGATTGAGGAGTGCAAACTCTTCTATTTTGCTGGACAAGAGACAACTGCTACCCTTCTTGTCTGGACATTGATCCTATTAGGCAAGCATTTAGATTGGCAAGCCCGTGCTAGAGACGAGGTTCACAAGATTTTCCCCGACAACAAAAAACCCGATTTTGAGGGATTAAATCCTCTCAAACTGGTTAGTATTTCACAATAAGTTGTTACATGTATCATTCATTATTATCCATATCCTAACTTGAAGTCTCTATTTTGAAAAGATGACGATGATATTTAACGAGGTTCTAAGGCTATATCCACCGGCAGTATGGCTAGAGCGAAAGATTTATGAAGATACAACCCTCGGGAATCAAACACTACCCGCTGGGATTCAACTTTTCTTGCCAGCAATAATGTTGCATCATGATGAAAGTATATGGGGAGATGATGCAAAAGAGTTCAAGCCAGAGAGATTTAGTGAAGGAGTGGTGAAGGCAACAAAAGGGCAACATGTTTATTTCCCATTTAGTTCGGGCCCTCGATTTTGTATCGGAGAAAAGTTTGCTATGTTAGAAGCAAAGATGGCTCTGTCTTTGATCTTACAGAGGTTCTCTTTTGAGCTTTCCCCAATGTACACACATGCTCCTTTTACTATTGCGACTCTGCAACCTCAACATGGTGCTCACTTGCTCTTGCACAAGCTGTAAGTAATACATAAAAATATATGTGTACTACTACAAAGTGATGATTTTTATATGTAATGTTGAAATGCTAAGTATGAATTAGTCTGTCTAGCTTCCTCTCATCCTGTTTCTCAAACCAAAAAAAAAAAAAAAAAAAACTTCCTCTCATCCTCAATAAGGCTTATGGGGCCTTGTAATGATCCGCCTCGAAATCTAAATTATTTTCAAGAATCGAACCATGACGTTTCGCTGTTTTACTGTTTTACTGTTTTACTGTTTTACTGTCGTATGTATTTTGATTATCATTTTTACCGTGGCGTGTAATTTGTATTATCATTTCATAATATCATAGATTTTTAGTAGTATCAATTTTTTACTATAGGTATCTTTTATTGCAGTCATTTTTATTTTGGGAAATTAGGGATAATGATACAATCTGGATTATTTTTAAGTAACATGACAGCTACATATTTTTTAGGGCCAAAGACCCAAAAGTACACAAAACGGACTTATTGGACTTATAAGAACAAAAATGAATCTGTTGGACTTATAAGGACACAAATTAGATAGATAGACTTAAATACCCTTAATAGGAAAAAAAATAGTAATAATAAAAACGAATTTGTGCGCTGTTGCTGTTTGTTTGTGTGTTTTTTTTTTTTTTTTTTTTTTTGGGTTGTTTTTTTCAGGCGCTCATTTTTTTTTTCAGGCTCTCAGGTTTTTTTTTTTTTTCTTTTTTTTTAACCGATGTGTTGACCATCGCGATACATTGACCACCGCGACGCATTGACCACCCCAATGCATTGACCACCTCGATGCAATGATCATCCTGATGCATTGACCACCGTAACGCCCGATGCGATGACCATCACAATGCAGAGACACGACAATGAAGTGACATCGCGATGTAGAGACACGGCGATGAAGCGACACCGTGATGCAGAGACACCGCAATGAAGTGACACCGCGATGCAGTGACTGTCGGGACAGACTGACCGCCCCGACGCATTGATTGTCGGGACAGACTGACCGCCCCGACGCATTGACCGTTGCGACGTATTGACTGTCAAAACGGATTGACCACTCCGATGCATTGCACCGCCACCACTCATTGGCCTCCCCGACATATTGACCGCCGCGACACATTGGCCGCACCGACGGATTGACCGTCGTGACGTCATATTTTTAGTAGTGACGTCATATTATATCGATTTATGCATTGACATCATAATGTATCAATTTATGCCGTGACGTCTTATGGTATCCATTTATGCAGTGACGTCTTACAATGACGCCTTATTATATCAATTTATGCAGTGACGTTTTATGGTATCAATTTATGCTGTGACGTCTTATTGTATCGATTTATTCAGTGACATCATGCAGTGACATCATGCAGTGACGTCGTATTATATCGATTTATGCAGTGACATCATGCAGTGACGTCGTATTATATCGATTTATGCAGTGACATCATGCAGTGACGTTATGCTGTGACGTCTTATTATATCGATTTATGCAATGAAGAAAATACAATGGAAATTTCATCAAATATTTACACAAAATTCTAGGATAAACATGAAGACAAAAAATCCATATACCATTCACCATTAAGCCATTGCTAACCTATGTTGGCATTTTGACCACCAGAACCACCACCACTTCTTGCAAAGCTTAGTAAGGGAGGCCACCGAGGCCAAATAACAAGTGGAGTTTTGTAAATAACCTTTCTTGTCCCAAACAATACCACACTGAGCACAAATCCAAGTGTGCTCACAGGTACAGTAGATGAAGAATATAGGCTACAAGATCAACAGGCAGTCCAAACAAGCCTAATACACACAGTTAAAAAAATAGAGAAGCTAGTACAAAGAGTTTGTGCAAGTTTAAAACCAATGCACCAATAATACAGCAAAATTACTAAACAGTTAAATGCTAAATACAGACTCAGAGATACAGCAAATTCAGGTCCAAAAACTGATTGCAAGGATAAGTCAATTCAGATTACAATGATTTGCAGGTAAAACAATTAGGTCCAAAACTTTTTTTTTTTTTTTGTGTGGAGATAATAGTGAGAAAAGTCCACACACCAAAAGATCGATATTGTAAACCCAGCAACTTATATGCCTACTTCAGATTTTCATCAACACATGTTGCATGGATACATAATTAATTGTACGTATAAAAGAACAGCCAAAAAATATCTAACATATACATATTTAGTGATCCCAACTTTGAGAGGATATAATAAGTAAAAACCACCTGGAGAGTTGGCATAATCTTTGATGAGCCAAATTATTTAGAAGGTGAAGTCAGCTTATTCTCCTCCGAGTTGTGCTTCAGACTAGAATCCCCCCCTCCTATCAAGTCTTGGAACCCTTCAACCTTAACTGGAGGTGCCCTTACTGATCCCATGCTCGGTGATGGTGATTGGGGAACCGGTAAAGAAGACATGGGCCGAAACTGATGATTGCTGCTTTGAGCATGAAGTGACATTGCAGCTTGTTGTTGTTGCTGCCTAAATTGCTGCATCTGTGGATGGCTTGAATTCACGGAGTTGAAGTTGTTATCCATGGGAAAATCAGATGGATTTTCAACCTTAACTTGCACAAAAGGTCGATCTTTGTCCATACTCATACCCGGTCGAGGTGTTGCTTGTTGGCGTTTTCTCACTCTCTCCCACAGCAGTTGTTGCTGCTGAACAGTTAGATTTTGAGAGCTAAGCATCTGTTGAATTTGAGGAATCATTTGCCTTGGAATCTGCTGAGTCTGCCTAGGCACCTGAAGCTGTAATTGGCCTAATTGTGTGTTTTGCTGAATGTGCTGCACAGTACCCCTGGTCATCTTCACAAGCTCAGCCAAGGCTCCAAGATTACTATAACCAGCCGTGTGAAGGAACATTTTGACAGACCTAAACCTAACCTTGGAAACGGCGCCAGAAAGCTGACGGACATTACCTAGGCTATACAGATC
Source organism: Gentiana straminea (assembly GCA_036785695.1). Classification (NCBI taxonomy): domain Eukaryota; kingdom Viridiplantae; phylum Streptophyta; class Magnoliopsida; order Gentianales; family Gentianaceae; genus Gentiana; species Gentiana straminea. The sequence goes on along the minus strand of JAVUPR010000497.1, from coordinate 6,024,412 downwards.
CTAACCGGCAGTGTACCGGGTCAAATTGTAGTGCTAGTCCGGTGAGTCGTCGTATTCCTCGGGAAAACATGGTAATTCTTTTAAGTGGGGTTAAACACCAAGAAGCTATTATTAACTCGATCTAAGTCGCAGTTTTATCAGTTTTATCGGGTTAGATCATGTTAGTAGTTAGATGTTAGTAAAACAAAAAAATAAAACAAATAAATACTAATATTATATATATTTTTGGATCTAGCCAAGAATACTTTACTTGAATCAATATCTTTTTAGTAGAAATAAATGAGACAGATCTTCCTTTATTCAAGGTGTAAATTATGTGAAACGGTGCACTCTCACTCAACAGCTTCCTTCTCACACGAGCGTATGAAACTCGTCATATGTCCCATTTAACTATCCTACGTCATCCAAAAGATCGGGTCACTACCGTTTTGTCATGCGGTCAATATTTTAGAATCTTCGTTAGAAATAGATAAATTGACGTAATTAGATCTCGAGCACAAATTTTAATAAGATTTGTTTTTCTAGGACAAATCTGCCCCCGGGTAGGAAATAGGATTCCGTTGTCACGTTTTCACTCGGCCAATTTTACCCTCCGGTCTTTCTATCCGTACATTAAGTTCAAAATAAAAAGAGATTCATCATAATTAATTTTAATCATTTTTACCATGGTCAATCATCCAGATCTATAAAAAGAATAACTAATTCAGATTTATATCTTGGCTAGATATATTTTTAGCTATACATAGATATATATATATCAGATTCTGTCAAAATGTCATGGATTAAACGGCTGGAAGTTTTCCATAATAGCCTTCTGTCAAGATGACAAAATTCTATTACAACCAAATTTAGCCTTTCGATCCAAACACTTATCAAATTCTCACATATATATATAGATAGATATAATTATATAGAACAACAAAAAGTAAAACTCAATAAAATTACCCTTTTACTTCAGATCTAAGTTGTATTCTTGAAAATAGCAACTTTTCCTAAAGCATTTTCTTTGATAATTTTCTCAAGCATTACAACATTACTACTTTTTATTTAAACAAACATATATACATACATAGACATATGTATATACGGGCCCGAAACGAAATAAAAAGAAGAAGAAGATACATAGATGAACAGGAGCCAAGTTACGGCATAGAAGAGGGGAAATAGAGGGGATGAGAAGAATACGATGGCCAAAGAGTGGCCAAAGGGGGCAAAGTTTACAATGGGGAAGGCTCTGTATTTATAGGCACAAGGAGGGGCCGGACCGGTCCTGAAATGGAGCCGGATCGGTCCGAAATCATCATTACCAGATGACTCACTGGTTCTGGATCCTTCCAAAATATATTTTATTGTAATAAAACTTCTAAAATTCATATCTTTAGTTGTAGACCTCCAAAAATCATGATCCAAACGCCATAATTAAGCTCTCGGAAAACTCTACAACTTTCATGAAGGACTCTTCTTCAGAAAATGTCGTTTTGATGAGCCATTCGTATGTCGAGTCTTTTTCGGGATTTTCTTTAGTATGAATCAATTAGCCACCTGACCACCATTTGAGTTGTAGAAGTCCAATTGACTTGATTCAAAATCCATTGGAAAGATCTTTCAAAGATATACAACTTTTATTAAGGCCACTTCTTCAGAAAATGTCATTTTGATGGGCCGTTGGTTCGTCGAAGATATAATTCGTTAGTGGTACCACTGACCACTGAGCCACTTGACCACTTAAGTTAGTGACACTTTCTTATAACCCTATAAACACCTCTTTTAGGCCCAAAACATGTCGTTACGTGGGATCTTGGTCAATATATAATCCTGCAATGAACCACCAAAATACCAAACGTAAATCCGACACGACACACCGGTTACTAAACCGGTACAAAAACTAATAAAAACTTATAAAAATACGATAATTTATATAATAACTACTACTTATACATTTGAATAAAACTTAGTAATTTTGACTTGATTTGATACAATAATGCTCAAAATGGTATCAATATTGGGGTAAAATGTCGTAATAATGATCATAAATTTATCTCTCATCACATTTTCACCAACTCCATGGAAGAGCATTGTCTTCTAAAGCTATCAGCAAGTAATTTCAACGTGCGACCCAATTTGCAGATGTGGCTACTCAATAACTGAGCCAAAACTTGCAAAGGAACTTCCGACAAACTTTCACCAATAAATATCCTAGTGAATTCAGATCCATTCCTTCCGGGACACTGATTTCCTACTTGATTAAAGCCAAGGTATTCCGGTTTGATACCAAGCCTCTCAATCATTATAGGGCTCTTGGTAACAACCTGTGGCAAATTATCTAGAACTCCAAATTCGGTCCAAAACTTGTAGATATAGCAGATTTGCAAGTCCACAGATGTCAATTACAACAGCAAACCGGTACTTGAACAATAGCAGATAGCACAATAGTTGCAGTCCTCAAAATCGAATCGAAAAGCGGTAGAAGGAAATAAAAGGCACAGGGATCGCACAGCTTTATAAGCCTTTTTCAGATTGATAAGAAGTAAAAACAGACTGCAGTTTATAATTCGCCGCCCAATGCCATCAATCTCACTCTATACGACCGACCCATTTCATCGTTCCGGCGGTTGCCGCGCCGCCGCGCTCTCCGCCGCCGTTGATGGCCCATTAATGCCGGAAACCGATTCTGCAGTGGAGAAGGGTGCAAGGGAGACGCTTCGGTTAATCATTAGTATGTCTAATGAGTTAAACCCTCGGTTGATGAATTTGTTGCCACCGGTGTTGACAATTAGAGACGAGAAGCAAAACATTCTTGCAGTTGGAAGCAGGGGTTTGTACATCAGAACAAGGGGCGTTGTTGATGTGAAGGTGAGATTAAGAGATGTGCAAGGGTAAATTAGTAAACTACGATATAATGTGTCCTTATAAGTCCAACAGATTCCTTTATGTCCTTATGGGGCTAATAAGTATAAAAAACTATACTTTTAAGTAATTAACCCTATTTTTTATAGGGAGAAAGACAACTGCATAATTTTTATAGCGAGAAGGACAAACAGTGAATCCCGAAAATCAGTGAATCTCCCCAGTAAATCCCGAAAATCAGTGAATCTCGACAGTGAATTTTGACAGTGAATCCCGAAAATCAGTGAATTTCGACAATGAATTTTGAAAATTAGTGAATTTCGACAGTGAATTTAAACAGTAAATTTCGAACACAAGTGAATTTCGACAGTGGATAAATAGTTTTGTGCTTTATGCAAAAGTTTCAAAAGACTGTCCATCTACTTAATTGATGAAATATTTCTGTCCTTCTCCCTCATTCCCCCTTTTTCTTTTTGTGTTTATTAATTCCTTCCGTACTATTATGGATTTGCAATTTTCGGCGGTTTCTATCGGCACAACGAAATAACTATCGACACTTTTTATCTTATTATTTTTCATTTACTTCAGTACCACCATGAAATCATTAATAGCACCACACCCATTTAATAACTTTCAAAAATATACATTTTAGTCCCTCGTTTTTTAAAATCTCTTCAACTTCTTCCTTAAATCCCTTCAACTTCCACTACACATTACTTCTTCTTTCTTTTTTTCATTTGAAACAAACCCCCCAAAACACAAGTGAAGCAGTTCGCCGGAAACGCAAGTGATGCTAAACACAACATCATTTTGAACCAAATCACGTAAGCATGTTGTATTGTTTACATTTTGTCGGAAAATTGATAGGAATCGGAGGGGGTAATGGTTGGGTTTCGTTCAATCGGAGGAATCGTGTATTTTTATGTGTATTCGTTTGTTTGATTGTAATGTGTATTCGTTGTTGGTTGAAATCGGGTCGAAATAGGAGTATTTTTGGTTGTTTTCCGTTCAACCGGCCGTTTTCCGATTGGGATTTTGGGGAAGATGACCGGGCGCTTAAAACTTCGCCCACATTGACGTTGTGTTGTAGATAAAACGTCAAAACGGGTGACGTTAAAGGCAGACAGGACCACTAGGGTAACTTGTTCCTTCGTTAGTGAAAGTGACGTTTACCCTACTCTAAAACGTTGGTACGACTGACGTTATAAGTAACGTCTTCTCAAGGGGCTTTTTATTGTAATGAGGAACGTCACCTAATATGACGTTAAGTTGTTATTGTAACGTCAGTTTGGTAGACGTTATATGCTGAATTTCAGATTGTATGGCATACTTAATGTGCACATAACAACTTTGTGTTCTTGACTTTGTAAACAATTGTCTACCAACTTTGAGTTAGTGTACTTATTGACATTAATCTAGTTACATTTACTCATGTTAGGGGCCTTAAAATCTAATTTTGCAATATAAGTGTGTTAGTTAAAAATATACTTAGATGTATTTTGCCCATTATGTGTTGTGTGGACCCGAAAATATAAAGCCGTGAGATCTCTGTGCTTTAATAGATTGGGATCTCTTACAAAGCGTTAGGATCTCTTTGCTATTTTTGTAGACTGGCTTACACGAATTAGTTCCATTAAGAAATGACCAAGGATATCTATTTGTTAATATCTTCCATAAGTTGATATGCAAGGGATATCCATTTCTTAATGGACTGATTCATGCTAGCCATTATCTACGTAAAAAGGCCTGATGTCCCCCTCATCTTCAACAATGAAAAGGACTCACACTAGAAGAACCAGGTATTAAAACAAACAACACCTCTTGATTGTACAAGAAGTTCATGTATGTACTATGTATGGATTAAGGTACTGAGTGATTGATTATGCTTTGGCTTGAGTCTATGTGGTCTTGTTTTGGAATGGCATACAGACTGATTGTAATGCAAATTCTGATTTCTCATTCCTTTTTAATCTACAGTGAATAAAATGGATAATGATCGTTTATTCATAGTTCTTGTTGGTGATTTCGCAACAAGGTTTGTATGTCGTTATTAATTAACTTACATTTTTATCGCTTATATTATGATTGAACTAACGTGATATGTTTTTTTCCATAGACACTACCTCCAGCATATGTTAAGAACTTGGATGACACGCTGCGGAACCTGAATAAGGCTGTTCTCAAAAGCCGAATAGGGACATGGGAAGTGAGTGTTGAACCGACAGACAATTGAACCCTACGTTTCTTTGGGGACAAGTGGGTGGCCGTTCATGACTTGAATGAGGGGGAGTTCGTATTTTTTAACACAGGGGAGATTTCATTTTCAACACTATTGTGATGGATCAAACTTTCTATGAGAAGACTTTTTCTGAGTCCGAAAGTGAAGAAGAGGATGCAAATGATGATACAGTTAATGATGTAGATGATGATGCAGATGGGGTCAACAATAATGGTAACCAAAATCCCCATTTTGAGACAACGTTGACAAACTCGGCCTTTTCACATGATTATTGTTGGAAAGGTGTCCTAAACCCAATCGGGTTGGACCGGATCCGACCGGGTCGGGTCATTTACAGTCTATTTAGTTCATGTAATAACTTTATTATGATTAATAAAAGCACTTATGTTATTATATATTGTTTATCTTCATATTATTTGTTGTATATATATAGTAACGTCCCTAGTATCAATCTGTGATAGAGAAACCATGATAGTGATTATGGTTGATGAGATCTCTAATCACTATAACAAGGTTGGTACTTAAAAGTCTCTAGTCTTATGTATTATCAAATGGGACATTGATAGTATAATCAGACTAGCACGTATTGGATGTCTTCTATCTTTTAGAAGGTAGGGATAGATCTCGTCTATCGAAGTGTAGGGACACTTGGACTGTATGTGGACGTGTATTAGAGAATGCGTACGTTAGACTGACCCACTTACATTAAGTGTCACACTATGTGGCGGTTGTGTAATTATCCTTTTGACCGGAGTCTTCATGGCATCACGGTGTGGATTGTCATGCTTTGACACTATTGAGATTCTCCTAACCACGGGGCGATCATGCGGTAGTGATTGGGTATGATATTGAAGCATGCGGAGTATACATGATTGGTCGTCCGGGAATCGCGTATCTTATGATTGGGATCGAATATCCGAAATGGCCTTCTTATAAGGAATGTCTAGCTCTCGAGAATCTTTGCAAAGTGGGAGTAAATGTGTTATTCCGAGAGAGCGTGATATCCAGATTATAAGATACGATCGTCAATGTATTAACACTCGAGATACGATCGTATGGATATTATTACAAATGATAGGATTGTAAGTTACACGGTAACTGCTTCACATGAAAGGTAGTAGTCATTGATTTTGACTCTTCCGATAATTGGGGGTCACGGTGTTTTGCTAGACGCTATCCCGTGATCGTTAGGTGTGAAGGGCATTTTAGTAAATTGCACTTTGTGTCTACGGCCAACATACTTGGAAGCCTATCGGGTCACACACATATGAACATCGAGTCGGATTAAAATGCGGTTATAGTTGATGACCAAATAAGAAAAGTTTATCTCTAGACTATAAAGGTTATAGTGATAAATTAATATGGTGGTATTTATTTATTATGAATAAATAAAATACAAGATATTAATTATATACAAATTATGTTAATTAAAGAATATTCCGGAAGTCAATCTTTTGGGATATGGGGCGCCACTTTTGATGTGTATAAGATACACTTGGATTGTGCACTTTAATTAATAAGATTGCCATAATATTAATATAAGATATTAATTGATTTTGGAAAAATAGGTTTATGGTAATAAGATAATTATATTCAATATAAGATATTGGCAAAATTAATTATAATAAAAGAGATAAATCAATTTAGAAGATTTTCTTTATTTTATTGGGAAAATGTTTTCTTCTCCTACACACTAATGGGGCGCCACTTATCACTATAAATAAGAGGTGGGTGTCAAGCTCTTTTGTACATCACAATTGCAAGAGCTCATAGTTTTTGTGTAAAATAGAGAGCTATCCATAGTGAGTTTGTGAAGGAAGAAAAGGTCCGGTCTAGCAACCGGAGTTTTTCCGATAGCAATCCAAGGAGGATTCCGGCAAGGGGTTCGTGTGGATTAGCGATAGAGGCCGGACGCGTGGACGGCTTGCGCATTGAACTACTCTCCGTTGGCGGTCAAAGCGACGATCTTATAGATCATCTGAGGTATAACCGTCAAACTACTTAACGTGTTTATTGCATTAAACGAAGAACGATCTAGAAAAGGAAATCAAATTTTAAATTCCGCTGCGTTAAACTAGTGATTTCCTAACAAAGGGGTATCGTGACTTCGAGCTTAAGCAATAAGCATAATTTAAATGCGTAGTATTTAATCAATAGATGCAAGATTTAAATCACGAAACGTTGAAACAAAAAAAAAAAAGGGTTTATGGTGGGCTCGACCGACTGGCGGCGGCCCCCTCCCTCTGCGGCGGCGGCGGCGGCGGTGGCCCTAGGGCTGCCGTCTGTCGGCTGTCCTCTTCCAATGGGGGAGATCGACCCTTTTCGTTTTGTGATATTTATTGTGCATAAATATCTCGTTTGTTTAGTTGTGTCATATGACCAACCAATGGTTCAAATAGTTTGGACCATTGGAAAACCATATGGCATATTCGCCTTTCCAAATTTTGATTTGGAATAAACCTAGGCCCTTTTCAAATATTTGACTTTGAATAGGCCTAGGCCTAGGCCTAGGCCACTTCCAAAATTTTGATTTTGGAAAGTGGCCAGGCCTAAACCAAAACTATTTGGCCTTTCCAAATATTTGATTTGGAATAGGCCTAGGCCTAGACCACTTCCAAAATTTTGATTTTGGAAAGTGGCCAGACCTAGACTAAAATAATTTGGCCTTTTCAAATATTTGATTTGGAATAATTTGGCCTTTTCAAATATTTGATTTGTAAAAGGCCTAGGCCTAGGCCACTTCCAAAATTTTAATTTTGGAAAGTGGCCAGGCCTAAGCTAAATTTAGTTTTGGAAAGGAAACAAATAGGAGACTTAGTAATTTTAATTTTATTTTGAATAGTTCAAATTTAATTAAAATTAAAATCGATTTAAAATTAAATGTTAATTTTAATTTTCGATTAAGTCATATAATTAATTAAAAGTTATTTAATTATTTGATGTGATAAAATAAAGACGCATGAGTAGTTAAAATTAGAATTTAATCTTTTTCATAAGATAAAATTGTATGAATTAGATGTGTAGATATAATGTGATTATATGGACCCCGATTGATCATAGACTCGACCAATAGGATAGGTGGGAATGTTTTCTTTATGTCAGTTTTTGAAAAATTGTCCTAGGCCGTTATGAAGAACGTGACCTAGTTTACTTTTTGCATTTATTCCATTCCCGTTAGCTCCCCTCGTGTGCGGCGGGTGTATTTATTAGATAAATTATAATGTAACAAGAATGGAGCAAGAAGTTGAAGACCAAGGAGAGATAAAGAACCCATTGGCGTACAACAATAAAGATCCTATTGGCGGTTGCGTATACCCTTAGTTTGTGACCCGCGGTTTCGTCGCTTGTATTCGAAACCGCACCTAGAAAAGTCCATGATCATACCGGTTAATTTATGCGCGGAATGTTGTGTATGTTTTACTTTATATGATATCGTAGTAATATGCACATAGTAGATGAGACCATAATTAAACCAAATTAATTAAGTGAATTAATTTAAAATTATTCCCACGCAAAAAATCGAGCCAAAAATTGTCTCCCGATATTATAATGACGGTGAAGAGCCTTTGTTCGGATCCAACTGATCGACCACCGTCCGGAGTTGACCTACCACGGGTATATCGTTATTATCGAGATATGATCGTCACGAGATCTCATGAATATCGGGTTATGACTCGACTAAAGTCTTTCGGTGATTGGCCACCGTCAGGGCCGTCTGACTTTAGAGACAAGGGGTTGACTACCACATAGAGATGCGGACTGTCAAAGAGTTGACTAGTCAACCACTGGGAGTCGCATATTATGCGACTGGTAGGAGTACCTACCTTTCGAAATTGCCGAGATTGATCGACCACCGTCGGGGATTAAGGTGACTAGATTGGATCCCAGCCACTAAAGAATTAATTAAATTCTTGAAAGCCAATTGGGAATAGTTGGCTAGTGGGAGAAAAACCTTATAGAGTTATTAAGTGCAGATTTAGGATTTTTATACATGAGCTTTTACTTATTCTATCTTTATTTATTGTTGTAGAAAATGTCAAACAAATTGAACCTTCGTTTTATCATCGAAAACAAGCTTGACGAGACAAATTTTCTCGATTGGGAAAGAAACCTCAAAATCGTTTTGAGGCACGCGAAAATTGGCTATGTCTTGGACGAGGCCCTACCGGAAAAGCCCGCTGAGGGTTCGGCTGCAGATGCTGCCGAGAAGTATAACAAGCACTGTTCTGACAGTACTGATGCTACATGTATCATGCTTGCTTCAATGACACCTGAACTGCAGAATCATCATGAGTCTATGGACGCCTACTCTATCATGGTCCACCTAAAGGAACTTTATGCTTCTCAGTCTCGCACTGAGAGGTACGAGGTCTCGAAGGCCCTGTTTAGTTGTAAGATGACATCTGGGACTGCTGTGGGGTCACACGTGCTTAAGATGATCGGGTACATAGAGATACTTGGGAAGCTGGGCCACAAGTTGGAACGAGAGTTGAGTATTGACCTGATTCTGCAATCTCTACCTGATTCATTCTCGTAGTTCGTGATGAACTATCACATGAACAAGATAGATTGCTCCCTAGCGGAGGTATTGAACATGTTGAAAACTGCTGAGGGCACTGTGGGGAAGGGAAAGCAAGTGTTGCTGGTCACTTCAAGCAAGGGCAAGGCAAAATCCCGTAAAAAAGTCCAAGAAGGCGAAGGCCGCACCTAAGCCAACGCCTAAGATAGCAAAAGACAAATCCAAGGATGCTTGCTTCCATTGCGGTGAGACCGGACATTGGAGGAGAAACGCAAAGGCTTCTTGAGTACCAAGAAGAAGCATTCGATGCTTCGACTTCGTGTATATTTATGATTGAGATCAACATTACTTCTTCTAAGTCTAACCACTGGGTATTAGATACTGGTTGTGGTTCTCATATTTGTACGAATATGCAGGCACTAAGAAGAACTAGAGATCTGAGGAAAGGAGAGGTGGACCTACGTGTTGGAAATGGAGCAAGTGTTGCTGCACTAGCCGTAGGAGTTTATTTTCTTTCATTGCCCAAAGGCTAGTACTTGAACTTAGTAACTCGTTATTTTGTTCTTGCTCTTACGAAGAGCATTATTTCCATTTCCGCATTAGATGTTGATGGTTTTTCATTTACGTTTGAGAATAAATGTTGTTCTTTTTCACGTGATGGAATCTTTTATGGTACTGGCATACTTAGCAATGGTCTCTACATATTAGATATGAATGTTGACGTACTTAATATAAATAACAAGAAAGCCAAAACAAATTACTTGAATGAATCCTACTTATGGCATTGTAGACTTGACCATATAAATAAGAATCGCATTTCCAAACTCCATAAATATGGAATGTTGGATCAATTCGATTACGAATCGTTTGATACATGAGAAGCTTGTTTACTTGGCAAGATGACAAAGTCACCTTTTAGTGGCAAAGGGATAAGATCCAATGAATTGTTTGAGCTCATACATACTGATGTATGCGGCCCAATATCAATCCAAGCCAAAGGAGGATACTCTTATTTTATCACTTTCACTGATGACCATTCTCGCTATGGTTATATATACTTAATGAAGTATAAGTCTGAAGCCTTTGAAAAGTTCAAGGAATTCAGAAGTGAAGTGGAGAAACAACTAGGTAAAGAAATCAAAACGCTTCGATCCAATCGAGGCGGAGAATACCTAGATGGAGAGTTTCAAAGTTATTTGAAGGAGAATGGGATTCTACCTGAATGGACCCCTCCAGGTACGCCTCAAATGAATGGCATATCGGAGAGGAGGAACCGTACTTTGTTAGACATGGTACGATCCATGATGAGCTACGCAGTTCTTCCAAAATCGTTTTGGGGGTATGCTCTAGAAACCGCATCCTATACACTGAACCGAGTTCCATCAAAGACGGTTGAGTCCACTCCCTATGAAGTGTTCAAAGGGAAGAAACCAACACTAGGTTACATGAAACCTTGGGGATGTCCCGTTTATGTGAAACGGACCATGCCTGACAAATTGGAACCTAGATCTAACAAATGTCTATTTGTGGGTTATCCTAGGGAAACCAAAGGGTACCAATTTTACCACCCTGAGGAACAAAAGGTGTTTGTTGCCAGGACTGGCCACTTTCTGGAGAAAGAGTTTATTCTGGATAGGGTCAGTGGGAGTAAAATTGATCTTGAAGAAATTCAAGAACCACTTACGGATAACAGTCCGTTGATGGAAGTAGAGGAGACATCACATACAAATGTGGCGCCACCCTCTACCGTAGACACACTAGCACCTCGAAGATCCACCAAGGAACGCCGTGAACCCGAAAGGTACACTGGCGTGTATCTCATGGAAGATGAGGACCCTAGAACTTATGAGGAAGTGCTATTAAGGCATGACAAAGAGAAATGGCTGGAAGCCATGAATTCTGAAATGGAATCCATGAAAGACAACCAAGTTTGGAACTTAGTTGATCCACCTGAGGGAATAGTTCCCATAGGGTGCAAATGGGTCTTTAAGAGAAAGACCGACATGGACGGTAACGTGACTACCTACAAGGTTAGGTTAGTGGCAAAAGGTTATAAGCAAAGACAAGGAGTTGACTATGACGAAACCTTCTCACCTGTTGCCATGTTAAAATCCATTAGAATTTTGCTCGCTATTGCAAAGCATACCATGATTACGAAATCTGCGGATGGATGTGAAAACAAATTTTCCTTAACAGAACCCGTCGAGGAAGTGTATATGACACAGCCTGAGGGTTTCACTACCAATGACGCCAGGATGGTGTGTAAATTGCAAAGATCCATTTATGGATTAAAGCAAGCTTCTCGGAGTTGGAATCTTCGCTTTGATGAGATAATCAAACAGTTTGATTTCATCAAGAACGAAGATGAGCCATGTGTTTACAAGAAGGTTAGTGGGAGTGCCATTGTGTTCTTAGTGCTTTATGTAGATGACATATTGCTCATAGGGAATGATGTGCCTATGTTACAGTCAGTCAAAGCTTGGTTATCCAAGAACATCTCTATGAAGGACTTGGGTGAGGCAGTCTATATTCTAGGAATAAAGATCTATAGAGATAGATCTAAAAGGTTGCTTGGTCTGTCGCAATCCACATACATAGACAATATGCTGAAGAGATTCAGCATGGAGCAGTCCAAGAAAGGATTGCTGCCCATGTCACATGGGGTCTACCTGTCAAAGGGAATGAGTCCTAAGACAGAGGAGGAAAGGGCACAAATGAGCAAAGTCCCTTATGCTTCGGCAATCGGGTCTATCATGTATGCCATGTTATGCACAAGACCAGATGTCTCGTACCCTCTTAGTATGACTAGTAGGTACCAGTCCAATCCAGGTGATGGTCACTGGATTGCTGTCAAGAATATCCTTAAGTACTTGAGACGTACTAGGGATATGTTCCTGGTTTTCGGGAACGATGATTTAGTATTACGAGGTTACACAGATGCCAGTTTCCAAATTGACAAGGATGACTTTAAGTCACAATCTGGATTTGTTTTCACGCTTAACGGCGGAGCAGTGAGCTGGAAGAGTTCCAAGCAGGAGACTACTGCAGACTCTACAACGGAAGCCGAATACATAGCAGCCTCGGAGGCGGCAAAGGAAGCGATTTGGATGAAGAAGTTCATTACCGAACTTGGTGTGGTTCCCTCCATTGAAGGTCCAAGGTGCTCTCCGTACCGTGATAATAATGGAGCGATATCTCGCCAAAGGAACCAAGGTCTCATCGAAAGTCCAAACATGTGCTACGGCGCTATCACTTGATAAGAGAGATAATAGATAGAGGAGATGTAAAGAAGAGAAAGTCCACACGGATGATAACATAGCCGATCCGTTAACCAAGACATTGTCTCAAGCTAAGCATGAGAAACATGTTCACTTGCACGGGCTTAGGCATATGGGTGATTGGCTTTAGGCCAAGTGGGAGATTGTTGGAAAGGTGTCCTAAACCCAATCGGGTTGGACCGGATCCGACCGGGTCGGGTCATTTACGATCTATTTAGTTCATGTAATAACTTTATTATGATTAATAAAAGCACTTATGTTATTATATATTGTTTATCTTCATATTATTTGTTGTATATATATAGTAACGTCCCTAGTATCAATCATGATAGAGAAACCATGATAGTGATTATGGTTGATGAGATCTCTAATCACTATAACAAGGTTGGTACTTAAAAGTCTCTAGTCTTATGTATTATCAAATGGGACATTGATAGTATAATCAGACTAGCACGTATTGGATGTCTTCTATCTTTTAGAAGGTAGGGATACATCTCGTCTATCGAAGTGTAGGGACAATTGGACTGTACGTGGACGTGTATTAGAGAATGCGTACGTTATACTGACCCACTTACATTAAGTGTCACACTATGTGGCGGTTGTGTAATTATCCTTTTGACCGGAGTCTTCATGGCATCACGGTGTGGATTGTCATGCTTTGACACTATTGAGATTCTCCTAACCACGGGGCAATCAAGCGGTAGTGATTGGGTCTGATATTGAAGCATGCGGAGTATACATGATTGGTCGTCCGGGAATCGCGTATCTTATGATTGGGATCGAATATCCGAAATGGCCTTCTTATAAGGAATGTCTAGCTCTCGAGAATCTTTGCAAAGTGGGAGTAAATGTGTTATTCCGAGAGAGCGTGATATCCAGATTATAAGATACGATCGTCAATGTATTAACACTCGAGATACGATCGTATGGATATTATTACAGCGATAGGATTGTAAGTTACACGGTAACTGCTTCACATGAAAGGTAGTAGTCATTGCTTTTGACTCTTCCGATAATTGGGGGTCACGGTGTGTTGCTAGACGCTATCTCGTGATCGTTAGGTGTGAAGGGCATTTTAGTAAATTGCACATTGTGTCTACGGCCAACATACTCGGAAGCCTATCGGGTCACACACATATGAACATCGAGTCGGATTAAAATGCGGTTATAGTTGATGACCAATTAAGGAAAGTTTATCTCTAGACTATAAAGATTATAGTGGTAAATTAATATGGTGGTATTTATTTATTATGAATAAATAAAATACAAGATATTAATTATATACAAATTATGTTAATTAAAGAATATTCCGGAAGTCAATCTTTTGGGATATGGGGCGCCACTTTTGATGTGTATAAGATACACTTGGATTGTGCACTTTAATTAATAAGATTGCCATAATATTAATATAAGATATTAATTGATTTTGGAAAAATAGGTTTATGGTAATAAGATAATTATATTCAATATAAGATATTGGCAAAATTAATTATAATAAAAGAGATAAATTAATCTAGAAGATTTTCTTTATTTTATTGGAAAAAAGTTTTTTTCTCCTACACACTAATGGGGCGCCACTTATCACTATAAATAAGAGGTGGGTGTCAAGCTCTTTTGTACATCACAATTGCAAGAGCTCATAGTTCTTGTGTAAAATAGAGAGCTATCCATAGTGAGTTTGTGAGGGAAGAAAAGGTCCGGTCTAGCAACCGGAGTTTTTCCGATAGCAATCCAAGGAGGATTCCGGCAAGGGGTTCGTGTGGATTAGCGATAGAGGCCGGACGCGTGGGCGGCTTGCGCATTGAACTACTCTCCGTTGGCGGTCAAAGTGACGATCTTATAGATCATCTGAGGTATAACCGTCAAACTACTTAACGTGTTTATTGCATTAAACGAAGAACGATCTAGAAAAGGAAATCAAATTTTAAATTCCGCTGCGTTAAACTAGTGATTTCCTAACAATTATTTGGTGAGATATTCTGAAAAAATCTTAGTTATTTTCACTAGCTTCTTATTTATTTTCTTGTTTTATGATTTTCCCTCGTTTCATTTTCTAACACTATTTAATTTTGTTGTGATTGGTAGAATATTCCACTACCATTTTCTACGACCATGATGCGATGCAAGACCGTGGAGGTTCGAAGTGCCACAGGGGATTCATGGCCGGCTAGACTTGTAGCGCGTGCCAAACCCTATCGACACGGTCACATCACAGGGTTAAATGTTTTATTGACGGATAATCATCTCAATGTTGAAGATAGATGTACCTTTGAACTCGTTGATCAGCCGACAAGAGATCATATCGTGTTGGAAGTGAGGATTAATAGATAGATTCTGAAATCTATTTTATAACTTGTTGGACGTGGGGATTATAATAACTTATTACTTTTGGTTTTGAACATTTTAAATCATTGTATTAAAATGTACGTTTCGATACGGTTTTGGAGTATGTTTGACGTTGAAGTACGTTTGAATTAGTTGGGGATGATTTTTGTTTTGGACCAATGTTTGGATATTTTTGGATCAATATATGCCATTATTTTTGTTTGCATAATTGTTTGTATCTTGTTTCTTCAGTACTGGGTCCAAAACGTCAACAATATGGACATTGCTTCGGCCAAACCAATGCTAGATATTTTGACGTTTTGTCACAGATGTCACTAGGGTTGACGTTTGGTTTCTCAGTAAACGTCAATAGAGATGGCGTTTTATAAACAAAATCATATTCAGTTATGTGTCCATAACGTCATGAGAATTGACGTTGATATTATGAAGAAACGTCAGATTTGTTGGTGTTCTGAAAATAGTGACATTTTAAATTCTAGAGTCTAACGTCAACAAATCTGACGTTTAACTTGCACACGAACGTCGGCGTACTGACGTTTTATAGCATTCCGGCCGAAGAATCCAACAGGCGTCGGAAAACTCTAAAAATCATCATTTTTTTTCTATAATTCTTGGGGTTTCAAGCAATTGAGAATGGTGTTTAAGTGTTATCTTATTAAATGCTCAAGATATCAATTTTTTTGGGTGATGAGTTTGATGTAACGAATAAGGATGTTGAAGAAGATGAAGATGGTTTCTTCAACCAAAAAAAGATTAAGACGGTTGAAGAAGATGAAGATGAAGATGGTTGAAAAAGGTTGAAGAATTTTTTTGATGAAGATGAAGATGATTTTTTGATGATGAAGATGAAGATAAAGATGAAGATGAAGATGATGATGATTTGGGTGAAAAATAAGTTGGGGGATTATAATGTTTCATTTTAATTATCAAAGGACTAAATTGTATTTTATAAGATTTATGGTATGAGAAGTAAGTTTTTTTTGTGGTGTTTGGAGTACATAAATAATAAAAACATTCAATGTGGTGCCAAGAGTAACTTATAGGGTGCTGGAAGTATTCGTGGTGCCGGAAGCGAAACCGTGGTGCCGATAAAAGCCGCCTCTTTTTTTGAGTGGAAGTATCAATTTTTTGTGATAGTTATTTTTTCTAGCATTTTTCCTTCTTATGTCTGTTATTTAATGTTTTTAACTATTGTACGTGTAGGGCGAAAGATGTTTGAAATAACTGCATACCAGACGAAAGCCGGAATTGTTTCTTCGCTGCAAATAGTGAGGAGGAATGGCTGAACTTAAATATTGGGAAGGAAAGGGGTTCTTCGAACCTTGGAAAAAGATGGAAGTATGTGTGGTCGGAGGCGGTCTACGGAATTTGGTTGTGGAGAAATAAGATTATTCATGAGAGCAGTGAGGAACGCCCACCAGCGTATATGTCTTCCTATCGAAAGTTGTTGAACTTGCAAAGAATATTCGGCTAGCATGGTGCCTAGAGTAGACACAAGTGCTTTGATTTCTTTTTGTTTATTTTTCATTCTCAGTTTTGCAATTGGTACATTTGGGGACCATGTACAGTTCTTGTTTTTTTGTTGCCATTGACGGCTAAGCTAATAAAATGACCTTCCTCGAAAAAAAAAACTATTGTACGTGTAGCAATTTTGTATTTTCACTGTACGTATATGAATTTTATATATGAAATATGCAATTATATTTTTCAAGATAACCCCTCCTCTTAAAGATCACTCTGAAATAAGGTAAATGGAGAGGATTTTTCGTAAGAAACAATTTGAAAACAGCTCTATGGTGTTTAGCAAATTCACAAGCTTCACAATGAACATATGAAATATCTTCATTACAAAATGATTTTGAAACAATTTTACAAGATACGGAGCACTATGATGACCGAATTTATTGTGTAGCGATTTAAGATTCTCTAAAGTATTTTGGAAAACTTGACCTGGTGCACATAGATCCCTTCTAAAATCACGATACTTCAAAATATAGAGTCCTTTTCCAGCATTAGCACTGCCAATCTTTTCCTTTGTACTTAAGTCCTGAAATACACAACAGTCCGGGAAAAAGTTAGCAACACAATTGTTTTTCATGGTGAATTTACCAATGGAAACTAGGTTGCAAGATAAGTTAGGAACATAAAGAAAAGATTTAAGAATCAAATGTTCAGAAATTTTAACAATTCCTTTTCCTTCCATTTTAGAATATGTATCCTCGGCAATTTGAATTTTATGATTATCAGTAAATGGTACATAAGTGGACATGATAGATTTGTTACCTTTCATGTGGTTGTTGGCACCTTGATGGATGTTGTCTCGGATTTTATAGCAAAGCAAAACAAACAAGTAATAAATAAATCCGGTTTACCCCAAGTGCAGGGATCGTAGTATAGCGATTAAAAACCGGAGTCGATCCACAGGGAATCGAGGTTTATCTAGTTCTTATTAATTTTTTTCTAAATTGTCACGACTACTATTATTACTAAAATTTACACAAAACAAAACTAAAAACGAAAACAACAAAAATAAACTGGACAGAAGATCAAAGATCTAAAGCCAGGAAAGATAATTACGAATCGAACTAACTAAGTTGTTCCTATTTTATAACTAAAACTATAATAAACTTACTACAATTACTACGATGAAAACGAAGCAAAACAGCACAAACGATTTTTCTCAATTAATTTAACAACGAACAAGCAATGATCCACCGATTCCCGCAACCCTCAATTTCGACTCTAGATTATCTTGTGATGATTTAATAAAGATTGTGGTTCACCTATCAAAAGTGTGAATTTCTAATCTCTTAGATAATTCGCCTATTAATCTCTCATCTCTCGATCTTAAAGATTAATGCTTTCATAACAAAGGTGTAAGATTTCTCAATCTAGCAACCTAGATATTAACCTAACAACTCTCGTTATTTTTAGGTTAAAAATCTAATCTTTACTACGGTGATCTAAGGTTTAACGACGATTCTCATCAAACGTTAAACATCAAACAACAACCATCTCTCGATTTAAATTGCATAATCAATAAGAACATAATGAAGATACAAACTTTGATAAAAACTCACAAAACAATCCAAAAGTCGAAATCGAGATGTTGCTAAGAATCGGTTTCACAAGGCTTGTTCCAACGTGCTTTAGCCTCTCATCATCATATGATTGCTTGAAATCATTTCAGATTACAACTGTTGATTCGGAGACCGTATTCTCCGGAAATAGTTATGATTTCAACAACAACGATCAGATATATAGATATACGTATAGATATATATATACATATATATGTAGATATATAAAGGTAGATATAGATATAAGTAGATATATAGATATCTGTATATATAAATTGATACAACAAAGAAATAAAACAAAAAAAAATGAAAGGAAAGGAAATTAGATATATATATATATATATATATATATATATATATATATATATATATATATATATATATATATATATATATATATTAGTACTACAAAAAAAAAAAAATAAGAGCAAGAAAGTAAAAGAAAATTGGCCGAAAAACAAGGGCATTTGATTCTGTTAACAATGCACCTATTTATAGGCAAAGCACCTTGGTCCGGACCGGGCCGGGTAGGGGCCGGACCAGGCCGGTCTAATCATGACATTCATCTCCCCTTAATTTCCAATTTTCGGATATAAATTATATATTTTGGAATAAAACTTCTAAAATTCATATCTTGAGTTTTGGATCTCCAAATGACATGATTCAAGAGGTATCGGAAATCTCGTTGAAAAATCTACAACTTTCATGAAGAACTCTTCTTCAGAAAATATCTTTTTGATGGCCCATTCGCTCGTCGAATATATTTCTCGATTTCCACTAAATCGAATCGATTAGCCACTTGACCACTTGACTTAATGATACTTGATTTGTAGAAGTCCGATTGACGTGATTCAAAATGCGTTGGAAAGCTCTTTCAAAGATCTACAACTTTCATTAAGCACACTTCTTCAGAAAATGCCGTTTTAATGAGCCATTTGTTCGTCGAAGATATAATTCGATTACCACTTAACCATTTAAGCAATTCGATTGACCACTTAAGCTCGTGACACTCTCTAAATCCTTTCAGAGATATGATTATACTTCAAAATGTCGATTCTCGGGGTCTTGGCTTATACATCTGCAATAAAATACCACAAATACCCACGTAAATCTTGACACGACATTCTGATTTACTAAAATCGGTACAAAAACTTATAAAAACACGATATTTTATATAATACTTACTACTTATATAATTAGATAAAACCTATAAATTAATGACTTGATTTGATACATAAATGCTCAAAATGGTATCAGAAGTGGGGTGAAATGTTATAATAATAATAATAACAGTGAATTTTCCCGTCATCACAAACCCCCCACTTAGCTTTTGGTCGTCCTCGAGCAAAACAAGTGATAAAACAAAATGAATGAGGGACAAAATTCATGAAAAGATAAGATATAAGGGACAACCAGATAATACGACCGATCGAATCATAACCACACGTTAACCTTAATATAAATGTATAACAGAGTGTGTGTGTGACAAGCCTTTCAATTTCCACTTTCCTCTCTTGAATAATTCAAGCAAACGCACAAGTATCCATTCGCCGGTCCCTAATGACTTTCCTAGGTGTAGGCGCAAAAGTTCCACACAACGTCCTCCCGTGTACTTATTAGGATAATCCCTAATGCATATCATTCAGTTTATACTCTGGGATAGTCGAAGATAACTAAGTTTTCAACCATGCTTAATTCATTCCCGGCAATAGGATGTTTCGTGATAACACCCTAGCCGGACTTAATTTCACATGTGTAGCATATGCCTTCATTCCCGAATAGGATGTTTCGTGATAACACCCTAGCCGGACTACTATCATCAGCAATGGGAGCTTTTAACCCTCATAGTGATATAGGACGTTTCGTGATAACACCCTATTGCACTCAAATCATTGGTAGCTACATCCGACATATAATTGGCTCATCTTAATTTGGTATTTTTCTTTTCATTCCAATTTCCCAAAGAACTTAACTATTATCCTTCCTATCACATTCAAACCTTCGTATATTCACAAGTACACGTTCAAAAGTTAGGTACTAAGTTACTGCTATTATAGGATAAACCACTAGGATACTGAATGGATACAGTTTAAAATTTTCGCTTCAATGTCAAAGGCTTACGTGAAGGAATTCATGTTACACAAATAAATTTGGGGTTAAAATGCACTTACGGATCACATTGGTTATATATATATCCAAATTGATCATTACATCTTCAAATACATGAAAAATATACCTTATAAAGTTCATTTTAATCAACTTATTAATGCACGAAAAAGATTCAAAAACTAAGGTGTCATCATAATAAACCCTTAATGCCATTTCTAGACCAACCCCGACTCTACCCCCCACTTACGATTTTGCATCACCCTCAACATGTGAATGAGATAGAGAGAAAGACATAGCTTATAAACCTGGCAGAAAGATGCTATCGGATCCCGTAAAAGCCATGAAAAAAACACGAACCGAATCCCTATACCAAAACAAAAACAACCAAAACAAAGCAAACACGGGACATGGTCCTCGTGCCAAGACATCGAATAGGGATATGGGAATAATAAGTAAATGGCCCTGTCACGTCAGAAAATTCGATAGGCAATATATATATATATAGTCAATCTCATAAAAGCTTTAGATGGAAAAATAACCCACACGGGTAAAGCACAGAACATCTAAGCATATATGTATCATAGAGAGTATCACATGAGCAAATATCATAGTCAAGTCATAAATTCATGTTGGAAACAGAGTAGATCATAAAATGAAATGTGTGAAAGAGTATTGAGTCTTTTATACCCAGATCCTCAAGGGTTAAATCATTCTAACAACATAAGTCCAAGAAATGATGTATTTGAATGTTTTCTGTGTACTCCCTCGGGATTTTCGGATAACCACCTAATCGTTCCCTTTAAAAGACATTCAAACATTCATCCTGATACTTGGTTGTGCTATGTGTTCAACTTCCATTATGATTATTCATTCCACATATTTCATTAAGACTAGTTGTATCCAAATTATTATTATTACTATTATTATTATCGGGCTGCCTCCCGGTAGCGCTTTTGTTTAACGTCGTTTGCTCGACAATCCTGCAACTCAGCCTGGATCAGGCCACTTTAACTTTCTACCACTTAAGACCTCGTTTAAATTCTTATTAGCTTGGTTTCCACAGAAACAACATCTAACACAGGAGGTTAGGTTTCTTGCTTCTTTCCAAACGCTCTTAATTTTCCCCATTGTCGACTTTTTCTTCTTCAGTTTCCTTTTTAACTTGGCCTCCCTTTCATGCTCTTCCATGTCCCAACTATTGACCATAACTTGCTCAACCAAGCCACTGCCGTCATCCTCGGAAAACAAGTCGGGTGAAAATTCATCAAACTCAGTGACTTCAGTCATACCACACCCGAGGATGTCGAGGAAATGAACAATCAAAGGTTTCTCTTTGGTTTGTCCTATATAATGCTTGCACCTTTGACCATTCACTCTGAACGGCTGGTCACCATGACCTCTTAGTTCTAAAACACCTCCAGGAATATTTTGCAGAATTTCAAAGGGGCCGGACCAACGCGTCCTCAACTTTCCAGGAAACAGATGCAACTTGGAATTATAAAGTAAAACTTGCTCCCCAACTTGAAATTCTCGCTTCTTGATTTTAGCATCATAAAGGAGTTTCATTCTCGTCCTTGCTAATCCCGGCACTCTCGTAGGCCCGGAGTCTAAACTCATCCAATTCATGCAACCGCATCGCCGATGTTCACCACATGACCGGGCATTAAAGTTTAAGAACTTAATGGCCCAATATGCTTTATGCTCTAATTCGACCGGCAAGTGGCGGGGTTTTCCATACACCATCCGATAAGGAGATGTACCCATGGGAGTTTTATAGGCGACGGTATGCCCATAGTACATCATCCAAACTTGAGACTCCAATCCTTTCTATGACTCGTTTACAACTTTTTCCAGGATCCTTTTCAAACTCGATTACTTCTCTCGACCCGGACACTAGTCATAGGGTGATATGGTGTGCCAATTTTGTGCCGGACACCATATTTCTCAAGGACTTTTGTCACGGATTTTATCTAACAAAGCAAACAAGTAATAAAATTTATAAATCCGGTATTCCCCAAGTGTAGGGATCGTAGTATAGCGATTAATACCGGAGTCGATCTCAGGGAATCGAGGTTGTTTAATCTAGTTCTTATTAATTCTTCTAAAATTGTCACTACTATTTATTACTAAACCTAAACTAAAACGGAAAATAAACTGGACAGAGGATTGTCAGTCCAAAGCCAGGAAAGATCGTTGCGAACAAAAATAACTCTAATCTATAAACTAAAAAGAAAATAAACTTCTAAGATAACAACGAAGAACAAGGCACAAAGATGATTTCAATTAATTTTAGCGAAGAACAAGCTATGATCCACCTATCTTGCAACTCTCAATTTCTACCCTAGATCGGTTAGTGAAGATTTAATAAAGATGTGGTTCACATATCAAAGGTATGAATTCCTACTCTCGTAGATAATTCGCCTATTAATCTCTCATCTCTCGATCTTAAAGATTAACGTTTCCAAAACAAAGGTGTAAGATTTCTCAATCTAGCAACCTAGAAATTTAACCTAGCAACTCTCGTTATTTTTAGGTTAAAAATCTAATCTTTACTACGGTGATCTAGGTCTAACAACGATTCTCATCAACATTAAACATCAATAAGCAACAATCCATCGATATAATTGCATAATCAATATAAAAGCATAATAAAAATACAAGCTTTAATAAAACTCACAAAACAAATCCAAAGAAGAAATCAAGTTGTTGCTCGATCGGCTTCACAAGCTTGTTCAAAACGCTTAGCCTCTATCCATCGTTGGAATACAAATCATATAAATAAAAAGGAAGATAAAAAGATGTTTATGATGGTGGGAAAATGCAGCTAGGGCGCCCCCGAAGGGCCTGGGGCGGCCAGGGATCGAATTGTGGTCCTTAGGGTTGCAGAAAACGCGTCTATTTATAAGTGTTTAGGTCGGTTTCAGCAAAGACGGTGGCTGGACGCCCGTCCAGGGATTCTGGACGCCACTCCAGCCCTCATAAAATTTTCTCTGATTTGATACGTAGTCAACGCAGACTAAGATGTATTTGTTTCCACAGGAAGATGGAAACGGGCCCATAAAATCAATACCCCACACATCAAAGACCTCACATTCTAAAATGGGCTTTAATGGCATGTCAAAACGCCTAGTTAGAGCACCGGTTCGTTGGCACCTATCACAAGCCTTGCAGAAGGCTTCTGAATCCTTGAAGATCGTGGGCCAATAGAAACCGGACCGAAAGATTTTAGCAACGGTTTTCCGGGGACCAAAGTGGCCACCGGTAGGGTCCACCGTGGCATTGTTCAATGATATCACGTTGCTCGATTCGGGGACACATCTTCTCAACAATCCATCTTTACTGATTTTAAAGAGGTAAGGTTCATCCCACACGAAGGTTTTCAAATCGAGAAAATTTTCTTCTTCTCCTGATATGAAAATTCTGGATTTAAATACTGGGAATGCAGGTAGTTGACAATAGAGGCAAACCATGGAACATCTGGAATGCACTCGTCTATATGCATAACATGCTCGAGAGGAAAGTAAAGGTCTATCTCTTCAGGTTCTTTCTTTTCATCATTCTGCATTCTAGAAACATGATCTTCTACTACGTTTTCACTGCCCTTTTTATCCTTAATTTGAACATCGAATTCTTGCAGGATCAGTATCCAACGTAGTAAGCGCGGTTTAGCATCTTTCTTTGTCATAAGATAGCGCAGAGCAGCGTGGTCAGTCCAAACAGTGACTGAGGCGCCCAACAAATAACTACAAAATTTGTCCATAGCAAAGACTACAGCCAATAATTCCTTTTCAGTGGTTGTGTAGTTTACTTGTGTGGGGCTTAGTGTGTGACTGGCGTAAGAGATGGGCTGGAATTTTCCCTTAATTCGCTGACCTAAGACTGCACCAACGGCGTAGTTGGATGCATCGCACATGAGTTCAAAGGGTAGGTTCCAGTCAGGAGAGATAAGGATCGGGGCGGAAATCAGTTGACTTTTAAGCTCATCAAACGCATGCTTGCAACTATCATCAAAATTGAAAACAACTTCTTCTCTGAGTAAAGTGGAAATGGGCTTAGCTATCTTGGAAAAATCCTTAATGAACCTCCTATAAAAACCAACGTGTCCAAGGAAACCTCTTACTTCACGCACATTTTTAGGGAATTTCATCTTCTCTATAGCCTCAACTTTTGCCCTATCTACTTCCATTCCTTTTTCTGATATCTTGTGGCCAAGAACTATTCCTTCGTCTACCATAAAATGGCATTTTTCCCGCTTAGGACTAAGTTCTTCTCCACACAAGCGGGATAATACTTGATCAAGATTATCAAGACAGTGATCAAAGGATTGACCAAAGACTGAGAAATCATCCATGAATATCTCCATACACTTTTCAACAAGCCCATCAAAGATTGCCAGCATACATCTTTGGAATGTAGTCAGGGCATTGCAAAGACCGAATGACATTCGCCTATAAGCGAATGTACCATAAGTAGCGGTGAAAGTGGTCTTTTCTTGGTCGACCGGGTCTATGGGTATATGGAAGTATCCGTAATATCCATCAAGGAAACAAGAGAATGCATGTCCACCGTACGCTCAAGCATCCGGTCAATGAAAGGAAGGGGAAATGATCTTTCATCGTGACTTCATTAAGTTTTCGTAGTCAATACGTACTCTATAACCGATTACTAGTCTCAATGCTATTTCTTCACCCTTTTCATTCTTTTCTATAGTAATTCCTACTTTCTTAGGAACTACTTGAGTAGGGGACACCCATTCACCGTCGCAATTGCAAAAATAATACCCATGTCCAAAAGCTTGATAATCCCTTTCTTAATCACTTCTTGCATGTGAGGGTTGAGCCTCCTCTCGGGGCGTCTAACACACTTAGCACCCTCTTCAGTTTTGATCTTGTGCATTCATATGTCAGGAGATATCCCTCTAATGTCTCTCACTTGCCATCCGAAAGCCTTTTCATTCTTCCTTAACACATTCAACAACTTCATTTCTTCTAACCGGGATAACTTGGCAGAGATAATTAAAGGAAGCTTGTCACCTTCTCTCAAGAAAACGTATTTCAGGTGCTGAGGCAAAGGTTTCAGTACCAAATAAACTATAATAAACTTACTACAATTATTACGATGAAAACGAAGCAAAACAGCACAAACGATTTTTCTCAATTAATTTAACAACGAACAAGCAATGATCCACCGATTCCCGCAACCCTCAATTTCGACTCTAGATTATCTTGTGATGATTTAATAAAGATTGTGGTTCACCTATCAAAAGTGTGAATTTCTAATCTCTTAGATAATTCGCCTATTAATCTCTCATCTCTCGATCTTAAAGATTAATGCTTTCATAACAAAGGTGTAAGATTTCTCAATCTAGCAATCTAGATATTAACCTAACAACTCTCGTTATTTTTAGGTTAAAAATCTAATCTTTACTACGGTGATCTAAGGTTTAATGACGATTCTCATCAAACGTTAAACATCAAACAGCAACCATCTCTCGATTTAAATTGCATAATCAATAAGAACATAATGAAAATACAAACTTTGATAAAAACTCACAAAACAATCCAAAAGTCGAAATCGAGATGTTGCTAAGAATCGGTTTCACAAGGCTTGTTACAACGTGCTTTAGCCTCTCATCATCATATGATTGCTTGAAATCATTTCAGATTACAACTGTTGATTCGGAGACCGTATTCTCCGGAAATAGTTATGATTTCAACAACAACGATCACATATATAGATATACGTATAGATATATATATACAGATATATGTAGATATATAAAGGTAGATATAGATATAAGTAGATATATAGATATCTGTATATATAAATTGATACAACAAAGAAATAAAACAAAAAAAAAAAGAAAATAATATATATATCTCTAATTTCCTTTCCTTTCAAATCAATTTATAAAGGATATCTATATAAATATATATATATATATATATATATATATATATATATATATATATATATATATATTAGTACTACAAAAAAATAAAATAAGAGCAAGAAAGTAAAAGAAAATTGGCCGAAAAACAAGGGCATTTGATTCTGTTAACAATGCACCTATTTATAGGCAAAGCACCTTGGTCCGGACGGGGTCGGGTAGGGGCCGGACCAGGCCGGTCTAATCATGACATTCATCTCCTCTTAATTTCCAATTTTCGGATATAAATTATATATTTTGGAATAAAACTTCTAAAATTCATATCTTGAGTTCTGGATCTCCAAATGACATGATTCAAGAGGCATCGGAAAGCTCGTTGAAAAATCTACAACTTTCATGAAGAACTCTTCTTCAGAAAATGTCTTTTTGATGGGCCATTCGCTCGTCGAAGATATTTCTCGATTTCCACTAAATCGAATCGATTAACCACTTGACCATTTGACTTAATGATACTTGAGTTGTAGAAGTCCGATTGACGTAATTCAAAATGCGTTGGAAAGCTCTTTCAAAGATCTACAACTTTCATTAAGGACACTTCTTCAGAAAATGCCGTTTTAATGAACCATTTGTTCGTCGAAGATATAATTCGATTACCGCTTAACCATTTAAGCAATTCGATTGACCACTTAAGCTCGTGACACTCTCTAAATCCTTTCAGAGATATGATTATACTTCTTATATAATTAGATAAAACCTATAAATTAATGACTTGATTTGATACTTATATAATTAGATAAAACCTATAAATTAATGACTTGATTTGATACATAAATGCTCAAAATGGTATCAGAAGTGGGGTGAAATGTTATAATAATAACAGTGAATTTTCCCGTAATCAGATGTTATCCTTAATTGATTTTTTTTTCCAATAGCTGTCTTAGCAGATTCAGTTCCTCTCTCGAAAGAGAGTTTTCTGCTTCCAACTTTGAAGAGTGTGCCTGATCCGGATCACATCTGTTTTGTTCATAGACACTTCTCTTCTGATTCAGACCAACAAAGTTGGAAGGCCTCACATGCAAGTTACATCACTTGTCTTTGGTGTGCCCTTTCATCTTGCAATAGTTTCAAAACATATCCACCTTTTCAATCTTTCCAGTCTCATTTCTAGGATTGATTCCAGCAGAAAGAGCAAAATGAGTGCTAGAAGGAGAAACAAAGGTGTGATTCATTGTTGTTCTCCTTTGCTCTTCCATTCTGATATAAGCGTAAATGCTTCCATTATGTCGGGAAGAGGATTTTAAGACAAGATCATTTCTCTTTCAGGATCATAATCCGGGTATTAAACCCCAAGAAACTCATAGACTCTGTCTTCATGCAGAGCTTTGTTTGTATATGGGTCCATCAGCGGAGCACTTCTAGTTGATTTTTTTTTGCAGTTGGTCAAGTTCTTGTCAGATGAACTTCAGACGATTGAAATACCTAGTTACATCCTTAGCCCCATGTTTGATGTTTTTAAGCTCAGATCTTACAAAAGGGCATGAGCATGGTTGTCCAAATTTCAATAAGTTGCTGCCACCCCTTCCCAGATTTCCTTGGTGTGACTTATGTCTGATTCCATAAAATTTATTAACCATGACATGATCATGGAATTCTTTCTTGTTTCCTAAACAAATACATCATCTGGTTTGGAAGAATCTGGACACATGATTGTTCTAGTTAAATATCATAGTTTTCCTCTCCCATTGATGTACATTTTTAACAGATTGTCACCATGCCAAGAAATTTGTACCATTTAATTTCCTGGTTGTAATATGGAGAGAATGATTTTCTCCTATAAAAAAGATTGAACAGTAGACCGTATAGTTGTAACTTCTCTAGTTGCAGAATCCCCCATATTTTAATTTAGGAATTAAGAAGAAGATGAAGACCTACAACTCTGATACCATGTAAATAATCATGGAAAATAATGACAATGAAGATGAAAGAGTGTCTCTCTCATTCATACTCCAACTCTTGGAATAGTTGATTACAAAATACATGAAGTACCAAAAATAGCAGTTGGGGTGATTAGACACCAACCCACTTACTAAAAGAAGAAAGAGCCGTTACAAAACAATTGCATTACACAAGGGATAACAACGGAAAACTAAGACAATACTTAGAGTAATATAATATAAAACAGTATGCTGACATCAGTAGACGAGAACAAACAAAGCTGATCAAATGAGAAGATCACAGCTGACAGATAAGACGAGATATATTTCAGTTGAAGCTTTATGTCTGAACCTTCACATATGAAACTCTTCTTCTGACTACAACCAGCTAAGTCTTCTTACTCAAATGAATCCAGTTTTGTTGATATCATCCAACAATTACCTTGTTATCTGGTAATAAAAGAATATCACTAAATGGAGGTTTACAAATCCAAAGTCACAACTTGGTATATGATTTACTGCAAGTTTGGTTTTTCAAACCATCTTGTTGGAACTTGTCTAATCAAGTTTGTTAACCAATTCTACAATTTTATTCTACCTACATGAATGCTTTGAATTCTTATCTTATGCTACCTTGTGCGATCCAACTCATTCAAGCATTTACATCTCAAATGTTCACCAAAACATGCAAGTGTTACTCAATCTGATCGTCATTGCTTGGCTCAATCTGACCCAATTGGTTTAATCCAAACCATTATAGACTTGTATTGTGTTATATTAAGATTTAACAAGTGTTACACTTTCATCTTATCCGCATTGAACCACTTGATATTTGATCTAACCACATACATTGTGGATTAAAACAATTGCACAATTTGAGGGCAATTTTAACTGTAATTGTTCGGTCAAAACCATTCACCCCACTGGTTATTTGATTGGACCTAAAGATCAAACCAATAGGGTGGGCGTAAGGGGATGGACGGGGGTAGGGGTGAGGGTAGGGTGGAATGAGGGTGGGGTGGATGAGGGTGAGGTGGAGTTGGGTTTGAGGAAACTTTTTTTCGTTGTAAAAAATCATTTGTTTTTGTTGCACGTAAAAACTACGGAAATAGAAACTTTGAACTTGAGAATAAAAGCGATGCAAAAAAAAAATTCACTTTTCTAGAGTTGAATTTAATATATTATTTGTTTGAGCGGTGATAGTGACACAACAAAATGCCCATAGTAAAACAACTTCACTAAAGTACACAACATACTTTTACACCATTGATTTTGATGTGGAACCTATTGATTCATATGAGTCTCATAAAAATTAACAATATAAAAGTGTTGTGGCAGTTTATTGTGACTATTTTGTTGTGGAACAAACATTTCTCTATTGGTTTTTGTGGCACATGTATACTACTACCTCCGTCCCAAAATGTAAGTGTGATACCCCGTATCTCCGTAAATGGTATAAAATTCTTTTTATGAATTGTGTGACCTGATATTTTTAATGGCTTACGTTTTAAATAAATAAATAGAGTCAAGGTAAATGTTATAGGGTGTCTACGGTGTTTTAAAATTGTTACTTTTAGCAAGGGCAAAACGGAAATTGTACCACCCTTATAAATAACCCTTTCAACCCAAAACCCTATTTCATTTCATTTCAAAAGGGGTCGGCAGCTTCCAGAAAGAAAATGAGGGAAGAAAGGAAAAGGAGGAGAAAAAGAAAAGAGAGGAAGAAAGGGAAACTCCACATTTCCGATCAATCCGACCGTCGAAATTATAAACAAATTACACCAAAATGCTTTTCTTGATGAGAGCTTAATTTTGATACAAGTTTCACTCCGATCGGATAAGAGTTTCGAAAACTCATTTTTTAGATCTATAAGTATTCTTGGGTGTTTTTCTTAGCTTTTTGATGTTTTAAAGGTTGTAGTAATCGTAGAACTTTGTTTTGGTGGTAGAATCAAAGTGGGTTGCTTAGACTCTTGGAGCTTTTCTTGTGGATTTAGGATTCAAGTGATGTTATTGGAGTTCTTGAAGATTCAAGTTTGAATATCATATTTTCTTCAAAAGATTTGAGGTAAAGGGGTGTTCAACCAAATCTTTAGTTGTTAGTAGCCTTTAAATCTTGTCCATGACTTGTAGAAATGTTAGATTTGATTGTTATAAAGTGTTAGAAGTGTTTTGGATTCAAAGTTTGTAGCTTTTTACCTCAAGCATGTTTTAGAATAGTTTCATATCACTTTGGCTTGAATAATCATATTACATTGGTGTTTAGATCTAGTATAATATTTATATTGGAGTTTAGATCTAGTATAATGTTGCAAGAATGTTGTAGAATAATATTCGTATTATTGTATATGGATTTGTAATAGATTTAGTGTTTAAAATGGTGAAGGATACACGGAATTTGTTGGTTGATTTTCTAGGCAAAAATGGAATAAAAAGTTACGTGGAATGTTGTAAAGTCATGTGTACGTGTTTTAGTGGCTTTGGCTCCGCACCGTGTCTCACGGGAGCATTGGAACACTCTACATTTGGCCTTATGTGATGTTGACTTGAGTTCAATGTCTTACTTATAACATGACAAAGTTAAGGGTTCGGTTTCTAGTGGATTTGTCTCAGCACCTTGTGGAGACCCTCTGCGAGGAGATACTCGGGATCATTGGAAACCTTACTTTCAGTCTCGTAGGTATTGGATTAGATTCCAATATTTCTGTGCAATGTGCTAAGTAGTTAATGTAGAGTTGTCTAAGGTCTAATGGTCCCTAAGAAGCCTTTTTATGTGCAATGAAATTAAGTGGTTAGATTAAGCACTTAAATACGTACTTGATGAGTCAAAAAGCTAAAACATGTTAGTCCTTGGCGAGGCACGTTTCCTTTACACAGCATGGAACTATTACACCTCCACACTTTCGAGATACTGTTGTGGACTCGTGTAGTATTCCACACTTTCGAGATACTTTGCATATGAGGTGCTGAATATGTCTTGGTGCATTCTCACCTAGCAAAGTGCCCTTGGATTAATGTGTAACAAATGTCTTATGTGGTTGAGTCTACTAGTGAGAGGCTAGTAGAGTGTTGTGAGCGAGTGAAACATATGTGATATTATGTTTGTTTGACTTGCCTTGTGATATTAATAATATTGTTGTTATTATTGTTAAGCCTTGCGATATAGTAGGTGTAGATTCAGTGCTTCTACCCTTTACTAAGTACGTTTCTATTTACCCTTTAGTTTGTTGTCTTTCCCCATCCCGGGAAGGTGGTTTTGTAGTAGGTTGAGTTCGGATCGCTTAAGAGTGGTTTCCGGAGTTGCAGTTGTTGAAGTTTATCTTCTTTCTATTGTTGTTGTAGCAATGGTATAGAATCTCCCCTTCCTTTTTGTAATAGTTTGAGATAGTTGTACTTTTGGTTTGTAAAAAATGGTTTGTAATAGTTGAATGAATATTCAACCTTGTGTATTATTTCTTGGGATTTTGTTTTAGTTGCAGCCCCGTGTTACTTGTCGATCGTTGCAGTGATCCTTAAGTTTTCTTGAGTCTTTGTTTTCGTTTTCCGCTTGTTCTCTGGTGTTGATGATCTCAGGCTTACGTATATAATCGATTTATTTTAATTATATACGTGCCGGATGTCATTTTCCGGTTAAGGACTCGGTATCCGGATCAGGGTCGTCACGTAAGTCCATTAAACCTTTTGATTTTGTCCCATGATATAAGTCCGTTTATAATATCAATGAAAAATTTATTACATTTTTCTTCCTTCTACCCTTAATTTATTATATCTCCACTCACTTTTCGCTAGTATATAACTTTTACATTAATAACGGTCAAAGAGTATTTTAGCCTTTTATCATTAATATTAATGACAGTTAACCAATTTCTTAAACTGTATGAAAGTCCCAAATAGATTTACATTTTATGACGGAGGTAGTATCTGTCTATCTGACAATAGATTTCAAATTTGTAGCGGTGTGATAAAATGTTTTTACCACATACTTGCTTATGGGCAAGTGGTATTGCCAAAGCTTAATTTAGTAATATCAACGCAATTTTTTTTGAATTTCACACTACGGTGATTTGGCAGTACTAAATATTTGCTCGAGTATGAGAAGTTTTTGTGTAGTATATCCATCGTTCCCCGCAGGGGCGGTTCTATGTATGACAAAATGGGTCACCCGATCCGCTAAAAAAAATATTACAGTGGAATTTTTTTTTTCATATACACATTTTATATGTGTACCGATCCCCTTATTTTTATATATTGATCCCTATTGACCCGTATTAAACTATAATATGTAACATTACACTTAGTAATTATAAAATATGATAAATCTGACTCGTATCATTAAATTCTGGGAACCGCCCCTGGCTCCCCGTGCTTTTGGAACGTGTGGCGAAAACGTTCGGCACCAGAATAGCCCTTTTGTCTCACTTTCTAAAAGTTTATGTGTCATTTTATAGGCACGTATCATATTTGTCTATCGTGTATTTTTTTTTTTTTTTAACCTTCAATCTAAATGACAAAGTAGGGTTCAACCAAACAAATTAACGTCTTAATCCGCACCAAACCAGAATATTAGCCATTTCATCTATTTATGCTTTCACACCAACAACGTCAGATATTCCCGATTTTCATAATAATAATTATCATAAAGTGTATAAATATATAGCAGGCAGACAGACAAAACGAACTAATTAAGGCGTAACAAGAGGATAAAAATGGAGGCCACCGCCGGCTTCATCTACACCTCAATTGCAGTGGTTTTTGCATCATTTGTATCGGTAGGAGCATGGAAAGTGCTGAATTGGGCATGGTTACAACCTAAGAAGCTGGAAAAAAAACTGAGAGAACAAGGTCTCAAGGGAAACAGATACAGGCCTATCTTTGGAGATTTGAAGGAGCTGAAAGCAATGATCCTCAAAGCTTATTCTAAGCCAATTGGTGTCTCCGATGACATTCTTCCAAGAATCGTTCCTCACTACATTGATGCTATCGAGAAATTCGGTATGTTCCGACCATATATACTCAATTTCTTTCTTATGATTCTTCTTATTTACTTCCCCGCCCCCGAATAATATTGCACAATTCCATATATTCAATATACAAAAGAAAAAGGTGACTCTTTGTTTTAGATCATTTATTTGCACCACACCGACTCTGCCGGTTGACGATGCTAAATAAAGCACCAGTGATGTGTCAAGGTTGTTTAGTATCTAGGGGTGAAATAGAAAGGAGAAACAGTGTGAAAAAGATGGTGCCTTTTATGGAAAGATGGTGGTTTTGTTGTGTCGAGTTTGGGTTCAAGAATGTATCTTGAATTGCCTACGTATCCTGTTTGGAATCCGGGAATCGGCCCAACGTAGTCCTGGATGTATGTATTTATAGGCACGTGTCCCTCTCCCCGCCCTACATTAAGGGCGGTTTAGTCTATTGACAAATATAACCTTGGCTTCCTATCCAAGTTACTCCTCGACATCGGCTCGATGTACATCGAGATGGTCATGCCAATGTGCAAGCCTTCTACATAATTAACTCATAATGTAAATGATCTTGATCATGTCGAGATGGCTCACCGACTCGACATCCTTGTCATACCCGGACCTCATCCCCATTCCAAATTTGGACCACTCGGATAATTCCACGTGGAAGGGTGGCATATCGTATCGTCATAAGCCCCCGAGATCTGACGAGGCCTCTTTAAAATGCCGAAGTCGGATCTAAAAATTTAAAAAAGTAATTCGATACGAGGTCTTCTCTTGGCGGGATTTGGGCTAATGTCTCAACCGCCATAGGTCTCCCTAGGGTGACGTCATGCTGCATCAGAATTAAATGGGCACGGGAAACGAAGCATTTTCATTGGTTGTAGCCCCTTGATATGCGCGATATTTTTATTATAACTGCCCAAAACCGTCCTTTCAAATTCATTTGGAAACTTATCAAGATAAAAGGAGTTCCAAGCCGGTGAAGAGTTTAAATTTACTCATTCTCATCCATTTTTCCTGCCTCATACAAAATTTGCAAGTAAGCTTTGAACTTCCTCCGTTTCTTTCTTATTTCATTATTTTCTTTGTTTTTCCATTCCCGTATGTCCGTGAGTGAGAGCGATTCTCAAATTTTAGAAGAGATTGCCGTGTACGAAGGCGAATCGCGAGGAAGTAACGGTTTCTGAACAATCTAATACATCCGGCCAGAAGTTCACCGGAGAAGAAGGAGAGGAGGCTAGGGAGGAAGAAGAATCGACTTCCCGACGTATTACGAAACGTCAAACCAGAATGAAGGGTCAGGGAGCATACGGGTGCGTATCTGCCCTAACGGAGGGAAAGGTCAAGGCTTTATGCCAAAGGTTTGATATTCCGTATTCGTCCGATAAGGTGCTAGTCCCTCGAGGTCAAAACCAATTTGCTTGTGATCCTCCCCCTGGTTTTTGCGCCGTGTATGAAGCGCAATTAAAAGAAGGGTTAAGATATCCTTTCGACCCATGTCTTATCGAAGTGCTCCGACACTACCAGATATGTGTTGCCCAATTGGCCCCAAATGGTATTAGAAGCCTCATGGGCTTCGTCTTGGCATGTCGTGTGGCCAAAGTCGAATTCACGGTGCGCTTGTTCCGACAATATTTTTCGATCCAGGGATTGCAAGACGCCGGGTGGTATACACTTTCGAAACGTCCCTTGGTCCCGGAATTTGTACGGAGGGCCATATCATCTCGTAGGGATTTGGAAACCGAACTTCTTTTTTATCCGACATGGTCTTGGTGACCTCGACATACACACTTGGCACAAAAGACCTAAAAAATGGCATGATAAGCTTGACTCCGATCCACCCGCGTCGTGTGGAGTCTTTGGAACAAGTGCGCCCCGATATTGCAACTCGGAACCCGCACCCTCTATATGCTTATGCCGACCTCGAGACGGCGGGCCCGGGTGCTTATATGGAACTCGATGAAGAAGTTCGGGCTTTGTGTAGGACTATCGTTAATTTTATCGAATTGTTATATTTCTTCTTGCTTACTTATTTCCATCTCGATTATATAGTAAAGGTGACCTTTATTCTTGCAGTGGAATATTTCTCGGAGATGGAGTCGTCTACTAAGATGCACGATCCCAAGAAGGTCGACCCCAAGAAGATACAAGAGCCGGTGGGGACCAAATCGAAAAAACTTTGTTTCGGTTTCGATAGTCTCGGGGGCAAAAAGACTCCGGCTCGAGCACCCACTCCCGCATCAACGTCAAATATTCTTAGGGACCAGGCCCGATGATGCACTTTGGTGGAGAAGCGGTGGGAGAAGGTGCCGACTCGAGGAAACGCTTGAAGACCACCGACACGAGGCATGGCATAGGAAAAGAGGCTCGAAAAATCCCTCACCCAAAAACCATCGATCCGATCCCAGAGACTACAACTTCGAGTTGGAGATGATGGCCCCGACGATACGAACCAATATATTTCCAAGCTCCTCCGAGCTGTAAGACTTCATAATCTATAATTTGTATTTGCCAACGAGTCGATTTAACGTCTCTCTCATTACAGGTTCGTCTTTCCACTGACGTGGCCACGAACAGAATTGGATCCCCTTCCTCTGCTCTGGCTGAAAAAGAGGAGACTATAGAGAAGCAGAAATCAAAGATCGAGAACCTTGAGGCCCGTGCACGAAAATTGGATGGTCGACGTTTGACCCTGGAGGCTGATTTAGAGGTTTCTCGATTCAATTTGAGCAAAGCAGAGAAAGCGCTAGCAGATAGGGAGGCAGAGTTGACTAGGGTGAAGTCAGAGCTCGAGACAGTGAAGGCTGAGCTGGCTGGGTGCATCAAAGCTCGAGACGACCTACAGATCGAAGTTGACAGTTTGGCGTCTCGCATGGAGATGGCCAAGAAGGATTTTCTGGCCTCCGACGAGCTTAGAACTGAAATAATGCTGTTGATGACTCAGGCCATGAAGGGTGGATTCACCAATGCTTTAAAGGACGTCAAGGAGGCCTTCCCAGAGTTTGAGGTGTCGAGTATCAAACGGGCTCATTTGTACGACGAGGAGTCGATCCCCGATACGGCCGATACTTCGAGGAGTTCGGATCTGGGGTTTCACTTCATGAGAAGTATGTTCGACCTGCTCTCGTTCAGGATGGAGAAGAGGACGATGATGTCGATGTGGACCTCGATGATGTCGATCTGGATGCTTCACGCTTAAACCCCCCTAACGCTTGACAAGCTTCATCACTTAACTATTTTGTTCGATATGGTTGTAAACTTTGGATTTGATTTGGTTGTACTTTTCAAACATTTACTTTCTTTGTCTTCGTTTTATTTTTTGTTGATGAATTCGTTCAGCTGGATTTTACTTGATTCTTCTCATCGAATTATCTAACTCGTGATTCTTGCCTTTAATTTATCCTTATTTCGTCGCGACTTTCTTAGGTGTAGTCATATCGACTTAATTCCCTTTCGATTGGTTAGGGTGCAGTCATATCGACTTGATTCCCTTATGATATGTTAGGGTGTAGTCATATCGACTTGATTCCCTTATGATATGCTAGGGTGTAGTCATATCGACTTGATTCCACTTATGATACGTTAGGGTGTAGTCATATCGACTTAATTCCCTTTTGATACGTTAGGGTGTAGTCACATCGACTTAATTCCCTTTTGATATGCTAGGGTGTAGTCATATCGACTTAATTCCCTTTCGATTATTTAGGGTGTAGTCATATCGACTTAATTCCCTTTCTTGTGCGAGGTGTAGTCATATCGACTTAATTCCTCTCTATTCCCCCAAAGTGAAGCATGAGTTCATGACTCATGATACACTTTAAGTATGAGTTGATGTTCGCTTTAGCGAGGTTAGGAGTGATAAGCATTAAAACTTTAACGCATCGTATCGACGGGTACTTGCTATGATGGTTCAAAGAAAATTTCATAAATTGCAAACATAAAGCCTTGATGGTCGATTCGACGCATTACAATCACCAAAACGGAAATGAAAATTACACATAGTACTTTCTAAGATTAGTGGCATGCCAGGTTCGAGGCACAGTGCTTCCATCTGACCTTCCAAGTTGATACGCTCCTTTAGGATGGACTTTCAGGATCTTGTAAGGGCCTTCCCAATTCGGCTCGAGTTTGCCTATTGGGTCTTGTCTGCTTGCTTCATTCTTTCTCAGCACGAGGTCACCAACTTGGAAATATTTATACTTTACCCGAGCGTTATAGTATTGTGACATCTTTCTTTTATACTCAGCCACTCGATGTGATGCGAGCTCTCTTCTTTCTTCGACATCATCTTTCGCCTGCTTGAGGTTGTTTTCATTTGTCTCGATATTATAAGCCAAAACCCGAGGTGAAGACAACCCGATCTCTGCTGGTATAACCGCTTCACACCCGTAGGCCATTGCGAAAGGAGTTTCTCGAGTAGCCGCATTGGGTGCGGTTCGATACGACCACAAGATGCTTGGCAAGCTGTGCGCCCAATCGCGTCCCTCATCTTCCAATCGCTTCTTCGGACCGAACTTCAACTCGTACGTTGGTCCGCTCGACTTGTCCATTCGTCTGAGGTCGAGCCACGGATGTCGTTCTATGTTCGATCTTGAACTCTTTGAGCCAGCTCTGCACCCTTTCATCCAAGAACTGGGTGCCATTGTCTGAGATCAGGTACTTGGGGACTCCAAACCTCGCATAAAATATTTTCCCACAAAAATTTTTTGATGGTTGCGGCTACGATATTAGCAAGGGCTTTAGCCTCAACCCATTTGGTGAAGTAATCGACCGCGACTACAACAAACTTTAAATTTCCGGGGCTCGAGGCAAAGGCCCTACTATATCGACACCCCACTCGTCGAACGGCCAAACGGACTCGATGACGTTCATCTCTTGAGCTTGCGATGCGTTATCACATCATGAACCGACACGCTCTACACTTCATAACCAACTCATTTGCGTCCTCGCATTGAGGGCCGAAATACCCTGCTAGCCTACATTTCCTCGTCAGCATTCGTGCCCCACAATGATTTCCACATACTCCCCGATGTATTTCCTCGAGAAGATATGCTCCCTCTTCTTCCGACGCGCATCGCGTCCAGGGCGCTACGAATGACTTCCTGTAAAGAACATAATCAAATAATGCATATCTCGCTGACTGTAATCGTACCTTCCTTGCTTGAAACCTATCCGATGGTAGAATCCCATCTTTAAGATAAGCGGCTATCGGGTCCATCCACGTCGACCCCGAATGATCGGTTGCACATCAACTTCTTCGTAGCTACGCTCGACAACATTTCTACCAGGGACTTTCTTTTTTGATTTGAAATTAGACGCCGGTTTAGATAAGGCATCGGCTCGTTTATTCTCGTTCCTCGGTACACATTCGATACGAACATTCTTAAATTTTGACATCAGTCTCTGAACCACTTTTAGATAGCTTTTCATGGTTTCCTCTTTAGCCTCATATCCCCCTCGGATGTGATTTACCACGAGCTGTGAGTCGCTGTATACTAGGAGATCCTCGACCCCTAATTTGATTGCCAACTTCAAACCCGTGATCATGGCTTCATATTCCGCTTCGTTGTTAGTGGCTTTGAATTCAAATCGAAGCGCATATGGGAATTCCTCTCCTCTTGGGCTAATCAGCAACAAACCCGCTCCTGCTCCTTCCTTGCTAGAAGCACCATCAACATAAATGGTCCACTGCTGTTCTGATGGTTGCTTTTCTTGTGCAATTTGGATCGAAAATCCTTCTGCGATGAAATCGGCTAGTGCTTGGCCTTCGATATCGTATCCGGCTAACTCGACCACCCATTTGGTCAGTCGACCCGATGTCTCGGGCTTCGCCAAAATCTGTTTCAAGGGTTGGTTCGTGACTACCACGATCGGGTGTGCTTGAAAATAATGCTTTAATTTCCTCGACGCATGGACTAGGCCCAAAACTAGCTTCTCGGCTGGTGAATACCTTAACTCTGCCCCATGCAAGGCTTTGCTGACGAAGTAGATTGGTACCTGACCCCGCTCTGCTTCTCGAATCAATACTGCGCTTACTGCTTCCTCACAAACGGCAAGATACACCAAAAGCTTCTCTCCCTCTCGAGGTGATGCCAAGGTGGGCAGGTTTGACAGGTAATTCTTTAAATCTTCAAAAGCCTTTTGGCACCTTTGTCATCCCACTTTGGAAGGGACTCGCTTTCTTTAGAATCTTAAAGAATGGCAAGGCCCTTTGTGCCGATATCGATAGGAAACGGTTGAGAGCTGCCATCCGACCCGTTAATCTTTGCACCTCCTTCACACTTCGAGGCACTGGCATGTTTTGGAGGGCCTTGATTTTGTCTGGGTTCGCGTTAATTCCATCCTTAGATATCATGTACCCCAAGAACTTTCCCGATCGGACTCCGAACGTACACTTTTTTGGGTTGAGCTTCATGTTAGCAGAGCGGAGAACCTCGAACACCTCTCTCGTGTCGATTATAAACTGCTCGAGAGACTTACTCTTAATTAACAAATCGTCTACATAGACTTCCATGCTCCGCCCGATCAGCTTTTCGAAAATCTTGTTCACTGCACGCTGGTACGTTGCTCCTGCATTCTTTAAACCAAACGGCATCGTAACGAAACTAAATGTCCCGAAGTCAGTTATAAAAGCTGTCTTTTCCGAATCTCTGGGGTCCATAAGGATTTGATAGTAGCCACGATACGCATCTAGAAATCCAAAAACTTCGAACCCTAATGTCGAGTCGACAAGTTGGTCGATCTTGGGAAGTGGGTAAGAGTCTTTTGGGCAAGCTTTGTTTAGATCTGTGAAGTCGATGCACATCCTCCGGCTCCCATCGGGCTTTTTTACTAAAGCTCGGGTTGGCTAACCATTACGGATATACCACTTCTTTAACGATCCCGGCCACCGGCAACTTGTCGACTTCTTTTTTAACTTGCTTCCTTTCTTTACGGTGCTAGACTTCTCTTCTTTTGCTTCACCGGTTTCTTTGTGGGGTCGACATTGAGCTTATGCATAGCAATGTCACACGAGAGTCCCGGCATGTCGTCGGCTTTCCATGCAAAAACATCTCGAAACTCAACCGGAGATCGACTAACGTCCGAACATCGGGGTGTGGAATCCACTTCCCGACTCGAACTCCCCGGCTTTCCTCTTCTTCCCAAACTCGAACTTCTTCTCGTTGGATCGGCGAAACCCAACTTTTGTCTTCTTCCTCCTCGGGGATTAGCTCTTCAACCAACACTTGGCCTACACCCTTTCCTTTAATCGTTACCGGGTTGCAATTCCGGCCACCGCCACATCTCCCCTTACCTCGTGGGTACCATGCCATGTAGGGAATTTCATCTTTGTTATGGTAGGTGGAGATCACTTGCTCTCAAATCATAAAGTGCGGGTCGACCCAATATTACATTATATCCCGAAGGGGCCTTGACTACGACGTACGTCATCTCCATCGTTCGCCCGCTTCTCACCATCTCCTACCGTGGTTAACAAGTTGATAGATCCGACGGGATGGATGGCACCGCCCCGTAAAACCGAATAGCGGGGTGGACAATGGTGTTATATCTTCATCTTTTAACTTCATTGCCTTGAACGTTGAATAGTATAGGATATTCACGGCACTCCCGCTATCAACACAGACTCTCTTTATTAGCCCTCGACTGATGACTGCTTCTATTACTAAACCTTCACTGCGGCCATAAGTACTGGGGACATCGTCTCTGGGTCCATATCCTACCTCTGTTGTGAATTTCAACTTCTTGGCCTCTCTCGACCCGTCCATAACGGGTTGACTTGATCGGGGTCGGTCTAAGTCATGTTCCGCCACAATCGTATTCACGCCATATCCGATTCGGTTATCTCCATAAGGATCTCGATTCTGATCTTCCCTTCTATCGTCTCGACGCTCATCTCTCTGATTATCCCTCCTCACGGGCTCAGATGACCTGTCTCTACGCCTTTGATTGCTTCGATTGGGAGATCGATCTCTTCTTCCATGATAATTCTTCCTCTTGTATTCACGACGTCCTTTGGGATCATCCTTCTCCGATCTGTCTACTACCTCGTCGAGTTGTCCTTCTTGGATGCCAGCGTCGATATCTCTTTTTAGATCAAAACATTCTTCTGTATCATGCCCCACGTCCTGATGGTAATCACAATATTTGTGGGTGTTTTTCCTCTTCTCGACATCTTTTGATATCGGTTTTGGCGTCCGAGCAATGTTCTTTTTTATCATGATGGCTAGCACCTCTTTCCGGGATCGATTAAGGGGTATGAAGTCTCTATCTTTCAAATTACCTTTCTTCCCGAGTCGATCTGTAATTGGCGCTGTCATCCGATCGAAAACGCCGGGCTTTCCCTTCATTCCTAGGACCTTTGGTCCGGCCGCGGGGGTCGTTCTTCGAGTTGAGACCAAGCGAGATGGTGTGCAAGCGCACGCCTCCTCACCTTGGCAAAATTTATGGACTATGTTCACACATTCGTCCATGCTTTACGGCATCTTCCTAGATAACTTATCGTATAACTTCATGTTCCCGATCCCCGCAACGAAAAAATTGACTCGAAGTGTCTCATTGAGATTGTGGACTTTCATTGCTTCGAGGTTAAAACGCTTCATATAGTCGATAGTTGACTCATTCCTTTCTTGCTTGATGTTAGTCAAATGGGTAGAACTCGAGATGAAA
Source organism: Gentiana straminea (assembly GCA_036785695.1). Taxonomy (NCBI): domain Eukaryota; kingdom Viridiplantae; phylum Streptophyta; class Magnoliopsida; order Gentianales; family Gentianaceae; genus Gentiana; species Gentiana straminea. The sequence goes on along the minus strand of JAVUPR010000497.1, from coordinate 5,982,533 downwards.
CTTCTTGTTTCCAATAAACGCGTCGCGAAACTTTTGCCCCAACGCACGAAGCTAGAAATCGACCCGGGTCTCGGTTGTGGAACCACTCTCGAGCTCGACTTTGTTAATAATGTGTCAAATGCTCGACACTTCATGGCGTCGTTCGCATTCCTTAGCCTCATCATCGATATGTATCGGTATAGATGATCCTCAGGATCTGTTGTGCCGTCATACGGATCCATCTTCGGGGGTTTGAAGGACTCGGGCATCGGGTAACGCTCGATCTCAGAAACAAAAGGCGACTCAAGCCAATCGATGTCTCGATCTTTGCCTACGATACGATTGAACTCGTCTCGTATACTTTCCTCGACCCTTCTTAAAGGCTTCTCTTGCGCGGCCCGCTTCTTGTAGTTGGTGGCACTGACTTCTACCTCGTCTTCGCATTCTTCTCGGATATCCACCAGCTTCTTCCCTTTGCGTTTTCTAACTCTTTTCTCGGCTGGTTGATCTAAAGGTTGCTGTCCGGAAAATCGTGGAGTCCCTTTTCAACAAACACCGACGCTACGACACGCTTAAGTGCTTCTTCATCTAACGACGCCAAGTGGTCCGCAACATCCCGCAACCTGGGGAGAAGGCGAGGTTTTTGCGTTTGCACAAGCGCGCCTTAGAACCGGTGGGCTTTTCTAGGACATTCGGTTTTGTTCCCCCGCCGGCTCTAGGTCCGTGTGTTCTTCATTCGTACATTCTTCTTTTTTCGCTTTTCTTCTTGTTGACGGCGCCATCGTACTATTCTCTCTAAATCACCGATAGATAAGGCCCTCCTTCTAGCGCCAAATGACGATGCTAAATAAAGCACCAGTGATGTGTCAAGGTTGTTTAGTATCTAGGGGTGAAATAGAAAGGAGAAACAGTGTGAAAAAGATGGTGCCTTTTATGGAAAGATGGTGGTTTTTATGTTGTACGGCTGGGTTCAAGAATGTATCTTGAATTGCCTACGTATCCTGTTTGGAATCCAGGAATCAAGCCCAACGTAGTTCCTGGATGTATGTATTTATAGGCACATGTCCCTCTCCTGCCCTACATTAAGGGCGGTTTAGTCTATTGACAAATATAACCTTGGCTTCCTATCCAAGTTACTCCTCTGACATCGGCTCGATGTACATCGAGATGGTCATGCCAATGTGCAAGCCTTCTACATAATTAACTCATAATGTAAATGATCTTGATCATGTCGAGATGGCTCACCGACTCGACATCCTTGTCATACCTGGACCTCATCCCCATTCCAGCTGGACCACTCAGATAATTCCACGTGGAAGGGTGGCATATCGTATCGTCACCGGTATAACACAATAAAATCGACCTAGGAAAAATCATTTCAGAAACCAAAAATCAATTTTCCGTAGGTGTATCGAGAGAATCGGTTTTTAATTACAGAACCGACTTTCATAAAGTCAATTCTGTGAAAATGGGATGGTGCATCGGTATAACTAGCAATTCTGTGAAAATGTGAAAATGAGTGGTGGACTGCTATAACTGGTGGGTTGTAAATAATAGTAGGGGTGACATCGGGTCGGGACCCGACCCGTAAACCTCATACCCGAACCCGTCCCGACAAGATTTGAGATTCTATTTTTCATCCCAAGCACGTACCTGATAAGTGTCGGGTGAATCGGGTCCCGACAATCGGGATACCCGAATGTTCGGGATCCCGTCGGGTCGGGAACGAATGTCCCGAACATATGATCTTAAAAAATATTCATGTTAATATAGAAAATGTCAACAATTACTTGATCAAAACAATAGTTCAAAAGGTGGGGGCCGGAGAAATGACTTAACGGAGACAGAGTCGACAGCCGGTGGAGGCGGGTGGCTTTTGTGAGGAAGAACACTCCGGAATATTAGAGAGCAGAAGAGAGGTGCAGAGAAAGTGGGAAACGACGGAAGTAAAGAGTGTAGTGGGTTTATGTTTTTAGTATTAAGGGTTGTGGCTATTCATATCGGGATGGGATCGGGAACCGGACGAGATTGATTTTTATACCTGATCCCTTTCCCGCATTTTCTGGGTCAGAAAAAATCCCGAAATTTCGGGTCGAGAAATTTTCGGGGTCGGGATTTTTCGGGACGGGTCTGGATTATCAGGAAAGTTGCCACCCCTAAATAATAATACCTTGTTTTACTATTATACTTTTTTTTTTATTGTTCAGGTAAAAGATTAAAAATAAAAATATATTAATCATAATTATTGTTCTAAAAAAAATCATAAATATTAAGGTCATTTTAATCTTTTTATTAGTAACATGAGAATATTTAGTCATTTTCATACAACTTGTTTTACTATAATACATCTTGTTGGTTCAGTTGCCCAGGTTTGGTTTAAATTGGCCTAAATGGTTTGGTTTAAATTGGCCTAAATTTTGTATTGTAAGTTTGATTATACGATACAACCGTAAGAAGATTATACAAGACATACATCATTTGTATCTTTTGCATCATACATACTTTTATTATTTGATATGAAATATAGTAGAAATGAAAGTATATGTAACGCTCTGTTCCCAAATACCGAGTCCTTATTCGGAAAAAAAACGTTCGACACGTATAACATTAAATACATCTTAACATTATACGTAAGTCTCTACGTCATTGAATTGAGTTAAGCAACGCGGAAGCTAAAAAAACTCGGGTATAACCTTAAAAGATACTACAGTTACAATGCCATCCAACTTAAAAGCGTAGAAAGGAAACTATAACCGCCCCTTTCCCGGATACCGAGTCCTTATCCGGAAAAGAAACGGTCGGCACGTATAATATTAAATAAATTCAATATTATACGTAAGCCTCTACTACGTCGTATCGAGTTTAGCAAACGGAAGCTAAAGAGACTCGGCAAAACATCATAAATGCTGCTAAGAATAGATTACAACCCGACTATAGCTGAATTGTTTAACTTACAACAACGAAAGGTCCAAAGATTACAACATATGATGTCTAAAAGTAAGGTACAACACTTGTCTTACAAACGTGAGATAAAAGTACAAGAAGTCTAGTACAACATTTAATAGAAATGTAAAATAAATAAAAAAGAAAGCATATTCATGGCATCCTCGTCATCAAACATCGTCAAACTCCTCATCGAGCTCAAGATCAACATTTTCATCTTCTCACCCCACAATGCATACAAAACAAACATGCAAAGGAGGTAAGTACAAAGTACTTAGCAAGAGTGAGAAGCTAATGTATAATTAGAGTTTATAACAAAGGCTTGCGTTATTATTATTAAGTTATCTTTGTGAGACCGACTCAACTCTAGGGTTCACTTCATGCTAATCAACATGTCACGACTATTGGTTTCTAGCTTAGCTTATCTTTGTTACATCCACATTCAAGGGCACTACGCATACGAAGTATCTGGGTGCAACATATTGGTGGAGCACACCAATAACCACGGAGGTCTATTCTAGTAAACTCCGATAGTGCATGCGTTCGGCGAAGTCACTCCGCACCTTGAGTCTAATAGACTTACGGGGTTAAGTTCCTCCGTACTTGAGTCTAGAAGACTTACGGAGTTATTCACTTTATCTGACAGGCCGGACATCGCGATATAGAAAGTGTCTTACCAAGAATAGCATGATGTTTAATCTTTTAACTACACAAGTATGTTGGTTATTATGTTATTAACTAGCCACCTAAGTGTTTTCAAATAAGCTCCCTCACATATCCTAATCTCTCACCTAGACCACTAGACACGGACAAGTCCTAGCACATACACAGACATTGATGAATTCTAATTCATCAAAGCACAAGCCGATCATACTCTTCTGACGGTCCCGAACTTCAACTCTGAGGAAGAGTACATTCGGTGCCAGAACTAAACACATCAGAAGCTTAATCATGGCTTGTTCATGTTCATTTAATGTTATTATATCAAGATATAACGATTAAAACTGGACTCGGGGCTCAAAACACAACATATCACAAAATTGGCCCAATGCTGGAAAAATGCTAGCACAATGCGCACGCATTGAGCTGACAGAAAGTTTCTGCTGGAGCAATGCGTACGCATTATCTCTGAATGCGCATGCATTCAGCAGCAGGATGACAAATCAAACATCATGTTCAAGCAATGCGTACGCACGCATTCAGCAGCAGGATCACAAACCAGACATCATGTTCAAGCAATGCGTACGCATTGCCTCAGGAATGTGTACACATTCCACCTGCAACATACTAAACATGCCTTTCTGCACTTAAACCATTCCCAACCTTTTCCCAAATGATTATCATCAATTTTTCATAGCAAAACAACACTAAAACAACACTTTATTATGCCAAAGCATCCAACACTTTAACTACAACATAAATCATGATTTCTAACCAAGAAATCAACATAAAACACAATCCTTAACATCATAAAACCTTAATTAACATTAGAAAGAGCCTATACTTGACTAAAGCAAACTCCAAAGCAAGAACTATGAGAAAGACTGCAGTGACACTTCTCCAAAACCTTGCTGAAACTTGAAATGTTTTGTATCCATACGATCTTTGTCCTTTCACGAATCCATTGCTCCACTTTGATCTAGAAACCGGTGAAAATCTGATGGAGAATTGTAAGAACTCTCCTCTTGCTTTTCTGTTTCTCTTCTCCTCTCAAGTTTGAACAAAGCCAACTCATCTGATTTCCTGGCAACTTCCCCTCTTAAAGGGAAGTTATTTCCCCCAAAAGAAACCTCCAACCACTAACTCTATTTAATTACCACTATTTCCATAAATATTTAAACATAATATTCCGTTCCGTAAAAAGGCGCGTCTGCCATTTTACGAAAGGTCGGGATATTACAGAAACTTACAACAACGGTAAACTTAAAAGTACGATATCTTACGACAGAAACAAACTACCTTACAACAAGTTCTTAACAAAGACAAAAGAAATACAACAAGTCTTTGAGTTAAAACATAGTCTCAAGTTACAACATGGACATGAAAGCATAATGAAACTTCTAGTATAGCATGGCACATGATCATACATCATCCTCAAAGTCATCATCACAATCCGGCTCAACCTATATGTCTTCCCAAGACAAACAACACACAAACATGCAAAAGAGGTAAGTACAAAACGTATTTAGTAAAAGGTAGAAGTTATTGAATTATTAAGTTCTATAATGAAAGGACAACGAATTATTATTAATTAAAGTTATCTTTATGACACGACTCAAAATGTAGGGTACACTTCATGCTCATCAATATGTCGTGAAGATCCTACTTTGTTTCTAGCTTAGATTTTCTTTGTTATATCAAGTATTCAAGAGCACTACGCACGGTGCTGCTCACCGAGTAGCATCTGGTTGCAACCTACTAGCGATACATGCACTAGTAGCCATGGCCTAGTCCTAATAGTGTGTGTGTGTTCTGCGAAGTCCCTCTACTCCTGGTGTCTCTCTAAGACCAGCAGAGTTATTCACTTAGTCTGACCACAACACACATCGCGATATTGACTTGTGCCTTACCAATAATAACATTGATGTTTATGCTTTTAACTACACAAGTATGTACGTTTTTAATTGTAAACTAGTCACCTAAGTATTTTCAAGGCAAATGTTCGCTTAACACTTCTACACCCTCACTTAGACAACTAGACATTAACAAGCCTATCACATACAAAGACATTGATGGATAGTAATTCATCAAAGCACAAGGTCATTCATGTTTTTCCGACGGTCCTGAACTTTTAGTAGAATCCATTCGGTGCCGGAACTAAACTTATCAGAAGCTTAATCATGGCTTTGTCGTGTTTATTTAGGGTTATCGTATCAAGAAACAACAAGCAAAACTCAATAAGCATATCAGAAACCTTGCAGAACATTTTGCTTTGTGTTGGCGCGCGCCATGCCCTGTCGGCATGCGCCAAAACAGACAGAACAATATGTTTTGCTTCTGCTTCACTTCCGGCATGCGCTTAAAGCACTCGTCGTGTGCTAAAACCTTCTGAAGCATCCTGAGCACACGGTTCACCCTTGGCGCGCGCCAAAATGGTCGAACTGCCCAAAACCTGCAATTTTTTCTGCGCATTTCGATTTCTAATAGGTTTTCTAACAATTTAATATAAAAAAAATAACACAGAATATCCAGCATAACAACACCAATTCACTACCACACTACAACCAAACTTTATAAAACAATAAGAATTCAATATGAAGACCCTCTTACTTGTGATCCAAAGCAAAAGCAAAGCAAATTCTTCAAAAGTAAACAGTAAATTGAACCTTTTCACCCAAAAACCTTTTCAAAGCTTCAATCTTTTGGTACCAACACGTAGCACTTCTCCCGCTAATTCCGATTTTCTACTTGATTCTGAAATCCAAGCAACGATTAAGAAGATACCTTGAAGATTCTGCTTTCTGTTTTCTTTTGGTTTTCCTTTTCACTTAGTTCGAACGTTGCTCTTTTTTTTCCCTAACAACTCCCAAGGATAATGGGGAGTTTTATTACAAAAATAAAACTTCCTCATTAATCCTCTTTCTTTTCTTTTTTCTCTTTCTTTTTTAAACTTTAATCCATAAATATATAAACATAATATTTCGATTTTGTGCCAAGCTGTTTCCAAAAACCGGAATATTAAAGTATAGTTTTGACGAATTTATGCAAGTATAAACTTTTAAGTTGGGGTGGATTATTGTTTTTTTTCCTTACCCTTTTCAATCCTTTGTGATTGCAGGCAAGAATTCATTTATGTGGTTTGGGCCGAAACCATCAGTGCTAATCCTAGAACCTGATCACATTAGGGAGGTAACACTCAAATATAATGTCTTTGAAAAGCCACATCTTGTTCCCTTAGTGAAATATCTGGCAGAAGGATTAATAAACTATGAGGGAGACCGATGGGCGAAACATCGGAAAATCATCAATCCAGCTTTCCACGTTGAAAAGTTGAAGGTTTGTTCTCAACTTTTGTTTGAAAAAACTTCATCCATTCTAAGTTGAAATAACACTAAGATGAAGATGGCCCTTTTTTTTTTATTTACATCAAAAGGATATGCTCCCGGCGTTTTATACGAGCACGATCGAGATGTTGGGAAAATGGGAAGAGGTTGCACTTGCATCATCAGAGGGATTGTGTGAGTTGGATGTTTGGCCTTTTCTTCAAGCATTGAGTGCTGATGCTATTTCTCGGACAGCTTTCGGGAGTAACTATGAACAAGGAAGAAAGATTTTTGAACTTCAAAGTGAACAGGCTGAGCATTTGATCATGGCTGCTCAATCTGGATACATCCCTGGCCTTAGGTAATTCCCATGCATCTTGATCCATTAGTCTTTAAACAAACCAAAATGGGTCTAATTTCTGTCTTTGACTACTTGTTGTATAGATTCTTGCCCACGAAAAGGAACAGAAGAATGAAGCAAATCTACAAAATTGTAAACGGTTCAATCACGAGCATTATTGATGCCAGAATCACGAAAATGAAAGCAGGGGAATCGTTCGGTAATGACCTACTGGGAATACTACTCGATTCAAATGCTAAGGAAATCGACAAACATGGAAACAAGGATTTCGGACTAAGTATTGAAGATGTGATTGAGGAATGCAAGCTATTCTATTTTGCTGGGCAAGAAACAACTTCAGTGCTGCTTGTTTGGACAATGGTTCTATTGAGTACTCATCCCGACTGGCAGAATCGTGCCAGAGACGAGGTTTTACAACACTTTGGGACCAACAAACCAGACTTTGATGGCCTTAATCGTCTTAAAATCGTGAGTCAAAAGTTTTTCATTTCTGTTTCTGTCTTAAAACATGATCAATTAAGGCACGTCTCCATTCTTGATGCCGTTTTCATTGCAGGTGAACATGATCTTAAACGAGGTATTAAGATTGTACCCGCCACTAGCGTTATCCACACGAATAACTACTCAAGAAACCAAATTAGGCAATCTAAACTTGCCTGCCGGAATCCTGCTTGCATTGCCAGCTATATTAGTTCATCACGAGCGTGCAACATGGGGTGATGATGTTAAGGAATTCAAGCCAGAAAGATTTGCTGAGGGCATATCAAATGCGACGAAAGGCCTAGTAACATACTTTCCATTCGGTTGGGGACCCCGAATCTGTATTGGTCAAAACTTTGCAATGCTTGAATCCAAAATGGCACTAGCCATGATTCTGCAACGTTTCACTTTTGAACTTTCGCCGTCCTATGCACACGCGCCACGAGCTATAGTTACGATTCAGCCTCAGTATGGTGCCCACTTGATACTGCATAAGCTGTAGCCTATGATCATATATATGTTGCTGTTTTGTAAATAAATAAGTTCGATTACTTCATGAAAAAAATTGACGTTTCTCTCGTGAATCTATATGTTAATACTATGTTTTATAATAACTCCTTTCGATATTAACTATATATATTTGTTACATGTTTAGAACACTTAACAGAAAGACGACTTGTTGATGGTAATCCTCCCAAGACAGGCTCTCTCTCCTAAAAACCTCCTCCTTTTTTACACCGCCTTTTTGTTTTCAGCTTCCGGCGCTGGCCGCCGAAAGGCGCCAGTGCCGGTTTCTTTTCGGTTTTTTCTTTATGTTTTCATTCTAGATTGTTGGCCTTGTCTAGATCCACATCTTTTTTATCTGTAACCGCCCTTAGCATGTTCAGATCTGTTGTTTCATCTCCTTCGTTTTCCGTTTGGGCTAGCGGCGATGTTACCGGAGGCTTTCTCTTCTATCTAGTTCTGTCTATTTTCAGATCTTATGGTTGTTTTTCAAGGAGGAGCAGGATTCCCGGCGTTAGCTTCGGGCCTATGTTTGCCGGATTTGAAATGGTCTTCGCCGGAATTCTTTTCCGATTCGCTGCTTTGATTAAGAGTAGTTGCATGCAGACTCTTTTTGGTTTATTGGCCGGTCGGCTGCGGTTTGGAGGTGATATTTCTTTTGTCGCTTGGCGGTTCGTGATGGTAGATGGTGGTTCTGGAAAGCTGATGTCTTTGTCTATGCTATTTTATGTCGTTTTGTTTTTGTGTGTTGGATCGGGTTGTTGATAGTCGATTTTTCCACTTTATCTTTTAGGTTTCTAGTTTTCTTAGTCTATTAATGCTATGAAAAATGAATGACTATTGTATTATGTTACCAAATCATGTCCTTATTAGCGCAGCACATATCACATTCATTAATTAAGTGTGATCAAGGAGAAATAAGGAAGGATTGGAGAGATAAGGTTGATTGATCACATGTGATATTGGTGAATCAAGAATTTAAGAGCAAGATATTGGTGAACCAAGAGTTTAAGAGCAATCTATTCTCTCATATATTGGTAGGATTTTAAGTTAGGCTTTTACGTATCTATATATTGACGGCACTTGCTCAATCGAACCATCCTACCAATATATGAGAGAATAGATTGCTCTTAAACTCTTGGTTCACCAATATCTTGCTCTTAAATTCTTGATTCACCAATATCACATGTGATCAATCAACCTTATCTCTCCAATCCTTCCTTATTTCTCCTTGATCACACTTAATTAATGATAAAGAAATTGATAATGTGGTGAAGAAATCGTCTGAGAATTTTTATTACAATTCAAATCACCATTTTTGGTTTGATTACAAGTCTTTCAATCTTTTCCTTAGAATTTCTTTTGCGTTGCTCGTGGTGGTTTCCGGCTTTCAGGCCGGTTATTTCTCCTGATCACACTTAATTAATGAATGTGATCCGGAATATTTGTCGCGTAGTAGTTGAAACTGTTTGTTGTCTCGCTTTGGTCCGATGTATTTTGTTTGTTGTTTGTTTTTTAAAAAGAAGTATTTTCTGGCGCGATATTCGTTGTCTCGTGAAACGGTAGGTTGCTTCTTGAATGGGTCCAAGATCCTTCATGGCAAATTCAGCATGTAAGACCTTAATAAATGAACTCAACAGATGAGGACTTGAACCTGTAAGAAGCATATCATCCACATACAATAGAAGCACTAGCGTATTCTGATTAGCATGATAATAGAATAATGAGGGGTCAGATAAACTGCAGTGAAAACCAAAAGAGAGCAGAAAAGCACTAAACCGGTCGAACCAAGCTCGAGGAGCTTGTTTTAACCCATAGAGTGCTTTACTGAGCTTGCAAACATGTTGAGGAAATTGAGAGTCGCACATACACAGGGGGTCGCTCCATATATAATGTTTCAGAAATGTTGCCATGTAAAAATGCATTCTTCACATCCATTTGGCGGATGGACCAATCCCTAGAAAGAGCAAGTGACAGAACAAGACGAATGGTGCTGGGCTTAACAACGGGTGAGTAAGTTTCAACATAATCGAGACCATCGACTTGGGCATATCCTTTAGCAACTAAGCGGGCCTTGAGCCTATCGAGAGAGCCATCAGCCTTAAGCTTGGCCTTAAAGACCCATTTAGAGCCAATGACATGCATGTGAGGCGACCGAGGAACAAGTTGCCAAGTATTATTCTCATGCAAAGCATTTAATTCATCAACCATAGCGGCTTTCCAACCTTCATGCTTCGAGGGCACTTTTCACGGTTTTGGGTTCCGTGGGAATGGAAGAATAGGTAGTGACAAGGGCATACTTAGGGTTGGGCTTGAAAATGCCGTGCTGTGCCCGAGTAACGCGAGAAGAGGGAGATGGGTTCGTGCTGGGTTCGGGAAGGCTGTCTGGGGTGGAGGAAGTGGACGAATCGAGAGAGGAGGTAGGGTCAGGGCTGGCAGAGTCGGAAGGGAAATTTATGGGAGAATGGGGCGACAATGTGGTAGATGACTGAGGGGAGTAATCATGGGAGAGGGTGGTGGAGTCGGCTGGTATGGCTGGAGCTACTGAAGGGGAAAGAATAATGTCGGGAGGAAGCTGAGGGAGAATCGGCTCATCCGATGTATTTTGTTTGTTGTTTGTTTTTTAATAAAATCCTTTCGCTTCGGGTAAAAAAGAAATAACAGAAAGACTTACTTGACTAACGTCTAACGATCAAACAATTACAATACGTTTCACGTATCATTAAACTATTGGTCGTTAAATGATAGAAATATCCACTATTTTTTTTCATTTTCGTCATCTCATCAACCATTACTCTGTTTTTCACATGCAAATAATCACGACAATCACAACGAGGAGGAGATTCTTTCTAGCTAAATTGTTTGTGAATCCTTTGAGGAAAAATTTTCCACCATGTTTGAGATACCATGAGTCTAATTTGACTGATACATCAACTTCGGGTCAAGTGACATCTGAAGATACGTAATATATCATAAACAATAAAGGATAAAAGTGTAATTTGGTTGGTATACATATGAAATACATCAAGTGGGCCAGGGGAAGTGAAAAGGCACCATCTCCGCGGCAGACTTCCCACCTTCTCCACGGAAGACTTCCCACCGTCTCAGCGGGAGCTCTGAGGCAAAGATCGAGGTCTTTTCAAGTTCTTCAACTCCAAAGTAATGGTTAGTGTTTATGGAACTTCTTTTGTCTTTTGAATTCATTGAAAACAATAGCTGCATTGATGAGACTTCTAGTTTTAAGACTATAAAAGCTTAGCCATTGAACCATGTTTCCTATCTATCTTTCTCAAGCATAAAGAAACTATACTGCACTTTTGGCTCATTTCTACCTTAAGCTTTCAGCCTTCAAGTTCTGTACGTTGTAGTTTAGTTTGAATCAAGTTCTTAGCATGTTTTTCTATTATGGTTAAGTTAGGGTTTTCTTGCTTGTAAGATAGATTCTTGTGGAACCTTTGATAAGAGAGGAGTATTTTTTAGTAGAAGAAGATTGTAAGGTTGATCATACATTTATTAATCAAGGTAAGGATTCATTCATCAAAGTCTTTTCATCACTTATATGTATATATGTGTTTGGTGATATTATTGTTATATGTTATATTTTTCTGCATTAAAATGTTAAATTACTAGGTATGTGCATTAGACTAGCGTGTTATGTGGTCAAAACCTGTTTTTCAACATATTTAGTTGTTGGCCACAATCTTGCAGGCGGTAGGGAGATCACCGTCTGGGCGGCAACTTCACTACAGAAAAAATATTCTTTTGCCACAACAAAAGAATTGTAGCTAATATATAATTAGTTTTTCTCATTTGCCACACTATTGTGGCTAAAAGTACGTATGTTAGCAGGCAAAAAAGTATATTTCTTGTAGTATTTCTTTCTGGAAAACATTTCTGCAATAGTTTTATATATTCTGGAACTGAAATAATATGTAAATGATTCTGTTTGAACCTTCTGTGCATGTTTTTGGCTTTATTTGGTAATGGAAATCATGTTTTAGGATTTATAATGAAAGATGGTTATGTTCATATTTTATTTGATAATTTAGATGGATTTCAGGACTATTATGCAATATAGATATCATGCTTATAGTGTTTTATGTGCTTATAAACATGGTACTTGTTTTAATATGTGAAATCCTTGAATATATGTTTTTAGTTAAATGTTAAAGATATGGAACTTTTGTTGTTATAGTATACAAAGACCATTACATGTTGTTAGAAAGCATGTTCTTAGGTTCTTTTGTTATATGTTTATGTGCTAGTTGATATATACTTGTTATGTGATCTAGCAAGCATGTTATGGGTTTATGTGGTATATATGAAATAATGGTTTCTTTTTTTAAGGAAGATAATGGTTTATGAGTATCAAACATGTTATGTAAAGAAGTCATGAATAGTCAACAAAAGAACAGATGTTAAAAAGCATAAATAGATGCTTTAAACAGAAGTTCATGGTCAAGTACTTTGATACCAAAAAAGACAATGAACAGTGAACATATGGCGGCAGGCCGTGGTCATGGGATATAATTATGATCATTCTTCCGGTTTGTCAAAAGGCCTTTTGTAGGGCATGTTTGCAGATCATACTTTTCTTTCAATATTGTGCAATAGAGACTTCTGAATTCGAGGTAAGGAGGTCTTCTCATTAAATAGGCGATTTAAGTCTGATTTTATAAAGTTAAATAAGTTTTTTTTTTAGTGGAGTTAAATAAGTTTTTGTTGGTTCGTAAATCATGTTTTCTAGAAATTTGCACGTGTAGGATCGAATAGATGCATAAGCAGGTAATTGAAATAGCGGATAGTAAATCGGAAGGTTGAATAGGGCGCCCCAACACTAGCCCCTAGTGCCACAACGCTCTAATTAGCTTCCTGATCAAGAAAATCACGACTATTACTAGCAGGCGGACTAGTCAGCTGTAGTATAACTCAAATCGAGAACAAGGTCGATCCCAAAAGACTCGTTCAATAATTAAGTAAACCTAGATGTCAGTTTTTAGATTAAAGGGATTGTGGTCTTTGACCAAAATAAGGCGTGGAGATGATCACTACTAACTGCGAAATAAAATAGCAAGCACAACCAAAATTTGAATCTAGGTCAAGGTAAGAGAAAGTAGATCGAACCATGCCAATTAATTTCTCGCCTATGAAGCATAGACACGGACATGGACACGCAGCACGACACGATACAGACACGGCGACACGGCCCAAGCTGCCCCTGGACTGCTCATATGCTTTGATCCAACTGTTTCTGCTCCATTTTGGACTTCCTCTTATAATATTCAGCCCATGATCGCTTCAAAACAAAATCTTGTGTCCCACATCCTACATAAAATAATAAAACCTTGAAGTAACATAACTTCACGCAAAATCTGAAAAAGTACGATAAGATCCACACGTAACTATCGATTAAATAAAGCCCATTTACCCGAATGGACATTTTGAAGGTCTATTATTGTTTCAATAATCGATTTTAATAAAGTCAATTCAATGCGGTGAATGTCAATGTAGTACATGATAAAATTGTTTTGATGCATACTCTATTCATATACTTGGGCTATTACAATTTACCTTTGTATGATATGTACTATATTAGTCACTAGATAAAAGTAGCTTTAGATGTTTTCACACATTAAAAAAAATGTTAGAATACCAAAAATTCTAGCTCACAAAATGTTAAATATATACTACTTGACTATCACTAATACCATGGTCGTAAAATTTTAAAAGTTGATGAATTGATAATAATTGCGGTTAAATGTTATTTTTGTATTCTAAGAAGGCTAATATCTAGGGAAAAAATTTAAAATTTTCAAAAAAAAAAAGAAAAAAAAATTAAATAAATGAACAATATTTTAAGAGGGAAAGTAGTATGAAACACATATTTGGTGTGGACATGTTCAGCACGACAAAACCAAAAGTTACCGGGTGATAAATTCAAGAAGAATATAAAATCATTGGGGTGTTCTTCCAATCTTTCCAGATGCTGATGTTTTTGTATTGTTTTACATGACAAAATAAAAAATGCAAAAATATGCAGCATGATTAGAACTTCTGAATTTCCCTTTTTGAAAAAGGAAAAAAAAAAAAAAAAAACACTTGTTAATTTGAAGAAAAATCAAGCAGAAAATGTACGTACATGCAAATGCAAGGATGAGGCAAAACAAGATACAAAAACTGAAGCGGCAAAACAAGATACAAAAACTGAAGTTTGATTCCCGTGAGCATCTAAATCTACAATTACAGTCTACAGACTTGAGACATCATCCCGATAGTCAGCATCTAAATCTAAAACATATCAGTTATCAGACGTATATCTGTAGTCCAACCACAATAGAAAACAAAAAAGCTACCGGAACAATTAGAAACTTATATAGAATTTGGAGTATATTATAGAAAATATAATTTTATATATACATATATATATGTTAAGTTTTGGTAAATCGTTTTCTGTCTATTTCGTTCAGTACAAGCCACTATAAATATACAAGAGCTTACAACGTAATCAATGTATAAATCACGCCTAGAATCGCTAAAATCACTACCGGGTATTAATACGAAATATTACACAATATTTACTTCCTAAAATAGATTTATATTCCGTAACACCCCACCCCCCCAAGTTGGAACGTGTAGATCGCAAACGCCCAACTTGCTAAGTAAATGAAGAAATTGCCGCTTGCCCAAGGCTTTAGTAAAAATGTCGGCGAGTTGTTCATCAGTGGACACATGCCGTGGAGCGATAAGGCCATCTTGAATGGCATCTCGAACATAGTGACAGTCGACTTCAATGTGTTTCGTGCGTTCATGAAAAACCGGATTCTTTGCGATATTAAGTGCGGACTGGCTATCACAGAAGAAATCGATAGGACGAGGGTGATCCACACCCAAATTCTGAAGCAACGCCTTGAGCCATTTTAATTCCGAAGAGAGAGCGGCCATCGAACGATATTCGGCCTCGGCGGAAGAACGCGAGACAGTGTGTTGTTTCTTGGTGCGCCAAGAAATCGGGGAGCAACCAAGAAACACAATCCAGCCTGTGAGGGAGCGACGCGTCAGCGGGAAGCTTGCCCAATCGGAGTCACACCACCCGGTGAGAGATAAGTCACGATCGCTGCGAAGTAAGATACCCTGACCCGGATGGTCTTTCAAATACCGAACAGCCCGCATGGCAACGTCCCAATGGTCATGTCTAGGTGACTGCATGAACTGAGCGAGAATATGGACAGTGTAGGCCAAGTCCGGGCGAGTGAAAGATAAGTAGATAAGACGGCCAACCAACCGTCGATAGCGTTCCGGATCCTCATACAGTGGACCGGTAGCCATGGCAATTGAATGATTCTACTCAATCGGGAAACCGGCAGGCTTAGCTCCAAGCAAACCAACTTCAACTAGAATGTGAAGAGTATACTTCCGTTGACAGAGGAAAATACCTTCCGAACTTCGTGCTACCTCAATGCCCATAAAATATTTCAAAATACCCAAATCCTTCATATGAAAGCAAGCTCCCAAATACTGTTTAAAATGTGCAAGAGCTGAGGGGTCGTTCTCCGAGATGATGAGATCGTCAACGTAGATGAGCACGTTAAGGCGGACCAGACCGCGGGTAAGAGTGAAGAGGGAATAATCCGAGTAGGACTGAAGAAAGCCATACTGCCTTAAACTGTGTGCTAACTTTGCAAACCAACACCGCGGAGCTTGCTTTAAACCGTATAAGGACTTTTTCAACCAACACACCATACATGGCTGGCGAACTATAAAACCCAGGGGCAATTTCATATATACTTCTTCATTTAAATCACCGTGAAGGAATGCATTGTGCACATCCATCTGATGTAGTTCCCAATTCTTCGCCGCCGCCACGGCCAAGAAAACACGTACCGTAACCATCTTAGCCACAGGGGCAAAGGTTTCGTTGTAATCAATACCTACAACTTGATGGTTGCCGAGAATGACAAGACGAGCTTTTAATCGTTCCACAGTCCCATCGGCATGGCGTTTAATTTTGTACACCCGAGGGCCTTTTTCCCAGGTGGTAAGTGTGCCATAACCCAAGTTTCGTTCTGTTCAAGGGCAGCGATTTCCTGTTTCATGGCATCCCGCCAGCCAGGGTCTAACATAGCCGCATTAAAGTTGCGGGGATCAACATCGGAGGTGACAGCTGCAATAAAAATGCGGCGGCGTGTAGAAAAGTTATCATAATTCACATAGTTAGCTATAGGATAAGTCGTACCTGAAGAGCTGACAGACGGCGGAGAACTGAGGGACGGACTCGGTTGTTGAACAGTGTGTGTGACATAGTCATTGTGCCAACCCGGAAGACGACGAGTGCGCAAGCCATGACCCAAACTAGTAGGAACCACCACCTCCTCATGACTCGGAGAGGGTGGAGCAGCCTCGGTTGCTAAAGGAGGAGGACTAGGGCTTGAAGGTTTGGAATCCGCACCCCGTTTAGATAGCTTGTGTTCCATATCGGTAAGGAATCATCATCGACGGTAACATTAGTATTCAACGAAGGTGTGGTGTCACTGGGTAAGTCGGTGTCCTTTAGGGCAAAAGGAAATTCGGTTTCATGGAATTGCACATCACGCGAAACAAAGAAATCACCTGTTGTAAGATCATACACTTTCCAACCTTTCTGGGTATTCGGATAGCCAACAAAAATGCACTTTCTACTTCGAGGAGCGAATTTATTTCCTTCGGACCGTTGATCATGAGCGAAGCAAAGGCAACCAAAGGTGCGAAGATGATCGACCACAGGTTCTTTGCCATACAAAGTATCAAAAGGCGTTTTATTTTGCACAATACCGGAAGGAGTCCGATTAATTAGGTGCACCGCCCCGAGAATGTATTCGCCCCAAAAAGTAATTGGTAAATTGCCTTGAAACATTAAAGCACGTCCAACATTAACAATATGTTGATGTTTACGTTCGACTCGCCCATTTTGTTGAGGTGTTCCCACACACGACGTTTGAAAAATTATGCCATTATCATCAAAATATTCGAGCATGCTACGAAACTCAGTACCATTATCACTGCGGACAATTTTAACCATCTTATCAAATTGCCTTTCAATCATGGAAAAAAACGAACAGAACGCTTAATAGACCTCGGTTTTCGCATGTAACAAATAGACCCAAACAGCACGAGAAAAATCATCCACCAAAGTCAAAAAATAATGTGCACCACTAGAAGAGGGAGTTTTATGAGCCCCCCATAAATCACAGTGTATCAGTTCGAAAATACGATAGGCCTTATTATCGCTAACGGGAATACTATCACGAGATTGTTTGGCTTGCGGACAAATTTCACAAGCTTTATTTAGTTTCTTAACC
Source organism: Gentiana straminea (assembly GCA_036785695.1). Classification (NCBI taxonomy): domain Eukaryota; kingdom Viridiplantae; phylum Streptophyta; class Magnoliopsida; order Gentianales; family Gentianaceae; genus Gentiana; species Gentiana straminea. The sequence goes on along the minus strand of JAVUPR010000497.1, from coordinate 5,964,948 downwards.
ATACAAGGACAATTTTTAATTGCATGAACTAACTTGAGAACTCTATCAGACGGATGCCCAAGTCATCGATGCCACAGCTCAAAAGTAGATAAAGGCGAAGTAGTCAACCGCACACACTGTAGGGATCCGCGGAAATAATTGAGTCCATCATTCTGTTCACCGGCTCCAATCAGGCTCTTCGAACGACGGTCCTGTATAGCACACAATGAGTTAGTGAACCGAACAAAACAATCAGAATTGTCAATCATTTGGGATACTGAGATTAAGTTTCATAATAAAGAGGGAACAAGAAAAATCCGTTCGATTACTTATAACACCCATATTTTTGTATGTATTCATACAACACAGTATCATTTAAATCATTCTTTTCGTTACAGTCTGATTGCATCATAACGTTTTTTATCCTCGGGTTCCCTTTTCTCTCTTCTTTCTCCCTCCCTCCACGCTGCACCTCCCTCTTATTTCCAAGCCGCCGTCGGCTTTCTCTCAACAGCCGCCAGCCTCTCCCCCTTCTAGTAAATAACAGCCCAGCACCAAATTATTCATCTTCATCTCCTTCTGCTCATGTTTCAAAAAAAAAATCCGCAGCTATTGTTCATCGTAATGTTTATCATGAAAAAAATATTTGCAGCCTAATGAAATATTCAATCAGTACTATTACTCGTGCACATCCCGCCCCAGCTTATCATCAGCCTTGGCTTTCGGATAGTGGAGCTTCTCATCACATGACAGCAGATCTTCGGACTCTTAGCGATCATGTTCCTTATCAGGGTCATGACAACATCCTTATTGGTGATGGAAGTGTCCTTCTGATCACTCATATTGGTTCTACTTTCTTACACTCTTATGCCCATACTTTTATTTTATCTAATGTTTTATATGAACCTCATATATCCTATAATTTATTGTCTGTCTCCCGATTCTGTTCTGATGACTCGTTTCTTGTAAAGGACCTTTTGACCGGAAAATGACTCCACCAGGGTCAAGCTAAAGATGACATGGACCTTTGGCAGCCCACTCCCACTTTAGCTTTTTCCACGAATAAAACTAACTCCGTGACTTGGCATCACCGTTGTGCTCATCCTACATATGTTGTTCTTTACCACAATCTTCACCAACACTATCTTGCTACTAATCTCATGTCTGATATATCTCACTATAATGATCACTCACACATTATGGAAATTTCTTTCTCATCGATTCCTTAATCTCTTAGTTGTTGTTTGATCCACAAAACTTGTGCAGTTATGTGTTTAACTTCAGCTATTGATATTGAAATTGAGTTATGTTTCTTGCTGAACCATGATACTAATCTATTTCCATGTAGTTAACAAGTTCCTGAAGTGCTTTTCCTGTCAACTTTGCATCCTGCATAATCTGAGTCTGAATATGCTATCAGCTAAAAATTTCCTTCCTTTGGATACCATAATCCAACATCCGATGTGCCCTTTAAATATTTGAGAATCCTTTTACCAGCTCTCAAATGACTTTCCTGGGATACGGCTGAAATCTTTCACATACTCCAACAACAAAAGCAATGTCAGGTCTACTGGCTGTAGGTATAGAAAAGATACAATTAACCCTCTGTACTTGGTTTAATCAACATGCTTTTCTTTTACATCTTTATCTAACTTCATATTTGTGCTCATACGTGTAGATGAAGTTGCACAGGTATCCATTCCAAATTTCTTGATTAAATATCTTTTATACTTAGCTTGATTGATGAAAATTTCATTTTCCATCTGTTTAACTTGCAATCCCAGAAAATAATTGAGTTCACCCATCTGATTGAGGTCAAGTTAAACTATTAACTCGATACCTACTAACACACTAGCAAGAGAACTAGGTTCAATTGTAGTTTAGCTAGATAGAGTCGAGGTCGATCCCACGAGAGACTCGGCACAAATAAAACACAACTTTATCCTATTAGAACTAAATTGAAAGGGCGGTCTACGACCAACTAAATGCGATAAATAAAATAGTGACAACCACAAGACACAAGAGACCACAAAGACAGACTAAAGACTACTAAAACACGGATAATACGGTTGATATTATCTAAACAAATAGTATTGATTACGCTAGTAGATTATAACTCCCCCATGTGAATTAGGATGATAACGAGACAAAACAAACGTTAAAGATTAATTATTATGACTACGGGAGTCATCCCCTAAGGTAGATTTAGCTCCGGTTAGGCCCTCTAAATCATCGTGCCTCCATTACGTGACTTCGCTTTTTAATGCCTCCATCTCATATAACTTCTGACACAACTACGAAACTAGGGATGCCGGTATAAACCGTAACCTCATCTAAGCAACATTCTAGGGTAAGGCGTACTTCTTAGATGCCGATTCAATCTATATCCTAAATAACAATCACTTTTTGAGTTTCATGTTAAATTATGATGACAAATAATTAAGTTGATCAGGTTTAATTACTCGTTTTAATTCCAAATCAGAGAATCTGACGTAGTCGAAGCCGATCATAATATTGCCCTACACATCACCACGCTCGGTCGACCGAACGACAGCACTCGGGCGACCGAACGACATGTCTCGGTCGACCGAACACAGTTTTGTGTCGGAACAAATCATGATTACTTCTTAACGTTTCTAACCTAAACACATGGGTTCGTAAATTAATCTACATTACGCAATCAATACAAGAAAAACTACTCCATAATAAAATACATCAAATCTACGAATAAAGATTGCATAATTGAATAGTCATACCCTCGAAGACGAGAGTGACTCCCACTCTTTAATGCGCTCCCCAACCGGAGAATCCGATGAATCCACAATGTACGAACATAAAGAAAAGAAAACTAAACTAAAAACTCAAATTGTATAAATTGTCTTGTGTTGTAGTGGTGTGTCTTTCTCAGCATCGTGGCTGCTGTTTATATAGGAGTTGTAGCCGACATAGGGAGAATCCAGAAGATTGACATGCATTTATCAAATTAGGCTCGGGTGACCGAACCTACACGCTCGGTCGACCGAATGGCATGGCTCGGTCGACCGAGCCTCCCTCTTTACGCGTTTTCACTCCGCTTTATCTGACTTGTTCCCCACTCCATGCTTTTGAATTGATCTGATTAATCTTTTCTTCAATGCTCCGATTTTCTTCTCTTTTATCTTGAGATTTCTCGATTGCGTGATAATTATCTTCCCGATTTGTTATGATCTGCAAAATCAGTATTTATCACACAATTAATTGCTCTTTTATAATAAAAATAGCTAAATACCAATTATCACATTAATAATCACTTATCATTAAATAATAAATATAAACACGTGATTTAATATGAAATATATATAATTAACTCCGATTTAAGGTTATAATTGATGACATAAATAGGTATATTTTAACCGTCATCAAAATGCCCCCCACTTAAACTTTGCTTCGTCCCGAACAAAGCATCAATAAGTCATCCCAAGACAACATTTTCTGTGGTCAACTCATACTTACACAAGAAACCCGAGTCAACTCATACCAGTCATGCTCATAAGATAAGCATTATTCACTACTCGCTATGAATCGAAGTGATTGTGTGTATGTGCATTGGTCTTATATAAATGTAGCAAGATTAGAGCTTATGCAGACTTCATATCAAAATTCACCAACATCAGCATTCATACTTCTTATGCCTCGCAATGGTCAAAGCACTAGAATAATAAGCAAGAGCGTATCTATAGGGTTTTTGGACTTGGAGACCGAGTACTACTCAAAGCCTCTAAAAATTCGAAAATTTTCAATTTTGCATATTTTTCGAATACTACTAATCTCAAGGAAGAAACCTTTTCATAGAGTATCCCCCTATCTTAGATTAAACATAGCATCGAATATTACCACAAGCGCTGGTCTACTTTGGTAACTTACTACAAGCCCGGTGTTTTAATGCATTGTCAAAACACGGTACGTCTCAAGCTTATTACTCGCTTTTGTTGGCTAGAAGATCGAATACATCAGTCGACCAATATCGACACTAGGTCCTCATAACCAATTATCTACGCAATGTACACATACTTCTTTCAATTATTATAACTCATGCGGTACTAAACGATTCACATGTTGAGTAATTGAACAATACCTAACTACTTGCAATTGTTGGCATGAATATCCTTAAGTCTACTAACAATTTATCGCAAAAGTATAATATGACCACGTACTCACGCAACTTGGTTCATTTCCTATCAATTCTAAGTATAAGAACTTCACAAGTTTAAGGGTACGAGTTAAACAACTTGGCATTTATCCATGAAAATTTTTAAATTTGGCTCAATATTGTCTCAGTATTCCGTTCCCCTTGACTTTTTCAACATATATTTTCAACATATAGCTAAGTCCCTTGCCCCCCACTTAAACATGGCATTGTCCTCAATGACAAAAATAAATGAGAGTTCAAGATGAAAGACTTAGCTCGGAAACGGCTCCCAAGTAAAAGAACAATATCGGAGTAATCATCGGCACATCGTGGAGAGACGGACACATCTGTACAAACAAACTCCACGAAATCGTCAAATACCATGTCTATGGAAGTTATAAAATAATGTGGCGGTAATTAGATATAGATATCTAAAAACGAGTTTAAGCCACTTTACTTTATACGCCATGGACAAGACCAAAAGGGATTTAAACCTAAATAAAAACTCACATGACGGCTATCAAGGAAAAAACCTCGTTTATTCCGAACTTAGACTCGGAACATGGCGAGATGAAAAAAACCGTGATAGGCGCATGCTACTTTATTAAAAAGAAAAACGAAAAAGATATTTATAGGTAGTAGTTCTAAATTTATAGTCGCTAGCTCGACTCAGTACAAGATGATTTATTCATAGACAGGGTCATCGAGGTACATAACCTCCTCCTCAGCATCAGGCGGAAGCCCATGATAATGCTTCACACGATGTCCATTGACCACAATTCTGGACCCGTCTTTAAAATTGAATAGCTCCAACGCTCCAGAAGGAAAGACTTGTCGTACTTGAAATGGGCCACACCATCTTGATTTCAACTTACCCGGGAAGAGTCTTAAGCGCGAATTGTACAAGAGAACCAGATCACCCTCTTGAAAGGTCCTCTCCAAAATTTTCTTGTCATGGAACTTCTTCGTGCGCTCCTTGAAAATCTTGGCATTCTCGTATGCCTCTAAACGAAACTCCTCCAGGCAAGTTAATTCTAACATCCTCTTCTCACCGGCCAACGTTTCATCAAAATTTAGCATCCTTGTTGCCCACATGGCCCGGTGCTCCAGTTCCACAGGTAGATGACATGCCTTTCCAAAAACAATCCTATACGGTGACATTCCAATCGAGGTTTTATATGCGGTCCTATAAGCCCATAAAGCGTCGTCTAAACGTAACGACCAATCCTTCCTAGTCGTATTGACGGTTTTCTCCGGGATACGCTTTATCTCTCGATTGGTGACTTCTACTCCCACTAGTACGGGGGTGATATGCGATTGCTAGCTTATGTCGAACCCTATACTTAATCATCGGCCTTTCAAAAGGTTTATTACAAAAATGACTACCATTGTCGCTTATAATCGCCCTCGGCGTCCCAAACCTTGTAAAAATATTCTTTTTCAAGAATCTAACCACAACCACAGCATCGTTAGTAGGGGAAGCAATGGCCTCAACCCATTTGGATACATAATCAACAGCAACTAAGATATATCGGTTAGATAATGATGAAGTGAAGGGTCCAACGAAATCTATTCCCCAAACGTCAAAAAGTCCTACTTCTAAGATGCTCTTAAGTGGCATCTCATTCCTCCGTGAAATATTTCCTGTCATTTGACAAGCATGACATGCTTTTGCATATTGGTGTGCATCCTTAAACAATGTCGGCCAATAAAAACCGCATTGGAGGACCTTAGCCGCATTTTATCTCCCCCGTAGTGTCCTCCAACTTCATAAGAATGACAATGCTTCGGGATATTATTATACTCTTCTTCTGGCACACACCTTCGAAAAACATTATCAGATCCTAGCTTAAACAAATAAGGCTCATCCCAATAATAGTGTCTAAGATCTTTAAAGAATTTTTTCCTTTCTTGGACAGTGAGATTTGGTGGTAAGTACTTTGCGGATAGATAATTAACAAACAAACTAAACCATAGTTGCTTCTTCTCCTCACAACCTCTATTCGCGAAGAAACTGCAACACAATCATCATGTCCCCCTATGGTGGTGATGGAGAAAAGTTGTTCATCAGGAAAAGATTCTCCTATCTCAGGTAACTCCTCACCATCCTCTAATTGTAAGCGCGATAGATGATCGGCCACCACGTTCTCACTTCCTTTCTTATCTCGGATTTCTACGTCAAATTCTTGCGGCGGTAGAATCCATCTCAACAATCTAGGCTTTGAATCTTGCTTTGCTAGGAGATACTTAAGAGCCGCATGGTCGATCCACACGGTGACTTTAGATCCCACTAAGTAAGATCTAAACTTGTCAAAAGCAAAGATAACGGCCAAAAGTTCCTTCTCCGTTGTGGCGTAATTTCTTTGGGCGGCATTCAAAGTCCGACTTGCATAATAGATAGGCCGAAGATCTTATCTTTTCTTTGACCCAAAGCGGCGCCAACGGCGGTATCACTTGCATCACACATCGGTTCAAACGGAAGATCCCAATCGGTGCGACCGAACGGGTGCGAATCGATCTACTTTTTATTTCGTTGAAGGCTTTTATGCACTCATTAGAAAACACGAATGGCACATCCTTGGCCAATAATTCGGTAAGAGGTCTAGAGATTAGGGATAAGTCCTTAATAAACCTATGATAAAATCCGGCGTGGCCTAAAAAACCTCGCAAAGTTTTAAGATTGGTAGGTGGAGGTAGTTTCTCGATCACCTCAACTTTGGCTCTATCCACCTCTATACCGTTCTTTGATATGCGGTGGCCTAGTACTATACCTTCCGTAACCATCAAGTGACATTTCTCCCAGTTAAGCACAAGATTCGTCTCTTCACATCTCTTCAACACTCGTGCTATATTTGCGAGACATGAATCGAAATCGTCTCCAAACACGGAGAAATCATCCATAAAGATTTCCAAGAAATCTTCCACCATATCCGCAAATAATGACATCATACATCGTTGAAATGTCGCGGGGGCGTTACACAATCCAAATGGCATTCGATTATACGCAAATGTCCCATATGGGCATGTAAACGTTGTTTTCTCACGATCTTCGGGCGAGATGTGGATTTGATAGTATCCCGAATACCCGTCAAGAAAACAATAGAAAGCATGCCCGCTCAGTCTCTCGAGCATTTGATCGATGAAGGGAAGAGGAAAATGGTCCTTACGAGTCGCATCATTTAGTTTCCTAAAGTCTATGCATACTCGATGACCGGTGATTAGCCTCACAGGAATTAGCTCATTCAACTCATTGGCTTGCACCGTTAATCCTCCCTTCTTGGGAACTACGTGGATAGGGCTTACCCATTCGCTATCAGCAATTGGAAATATAATTCCCATTTCTAACATTTTTATAACCTCATCCCTAACCACTTCCTTTAATTGTGGGGTAAGACGCCTCTGAGGTTGTGCAACCGCTTTCTTTTCAGGGTCCACGGAGATTTTGTGCATACATACGCTAGGGCTAATGCCCTTAACGTCAGCTATGGTCCATCCAAATGCTCCGCGGTACTCTCTCAAAACTCTCATTAGTTTCTCCTCTTGTAAGTCCGTCAAGGATGAAGATATAATTAGCGGCAAAGCCTCATCTTGAAGAAATACATACTTCAAATTCGCGGGAAGAGGTTTTAAAGTCAAATTTGTGGGAGGTTCTTCCAAAGAGGTCTTCAACTTCGACCGGTGAGTTTGAGTTCGAAGTACTTATGCCACGTTGGTCTATGATAGAATCTTTCAATCTCCGCGACACTTACTTCCTCTACGGGCCTTGGGGTCCCTCTACTACATCCGGCCATATCATCTTCTCCTCCTCACTACTCACGTACTTGACTTCATCTTCTTCTTCTAAGACGGCATCCAAGAAATCCTTGATACTTTCATGTTGTTGAAATTCTTGAACGATCATATCAATGGAATCTAACATGAAACATGCATCCTCTCCATCATCAGGTTGTTTCATAGTGTTGAAGACATTGAATGCAACTCTCTCTTCATTCACTCTTAACACTAACTCGCCCTTGTAAACATCAATTAGCGTTCTACTAGTGGCCATGAACGGTCTTCCTAATATCAAGGGCACTTCGTAGTTAGCTTCCATATCTAATACCACAAAGTCGACAGGAAATACAAACTTTTCAACCCTTACCAGCACATCCTCAACCACTCCACACGGTTCTTTAACAGAACGGTCAGCTAATTGCAGTGTGATTGAGGTCTTCTTTAGATCTTTCATGCCTAGCTTCCGAAAAATAGATAGTGGCATCAGGTTCACGCTAGCTCTAGATCACACAAAGCTTTGTTTAAACATACGTTACCTATGGTGCGGGGAATGAGAAAACTTCCCGGATCTTTGCATTTTGGGGGTAACTTATGTTGAAGAATGGTGAGCACTCTTCATTAAGGCATATGGTCTCTAAATCTAGAAGTTTCCTTTTAGTTGAGACGGCGTCTTTTAAAAACTTGGTGTACTCAGGCATTTCAGCTAGTGCTTCAACTAGGGGTATATTGATTTGTAACTTACTAAACATATCCACGAACTTCTTATACCTCTTATTATCAAACTTAGGCTTCGGCTTTGGTGGAGGATAAGGTAGAGTTGAAGGATCGACATCAGTGAAAATTGGATACTTATTATCGTAAAGTTCAACTCTAGGGCCAGTTTGGTTCTTTATACGTTCTTTGCTTAGGCAAAGACTCGGAAGTATTAGTCTCATTGCTTGGCTCACCATCCTTATTCTTTGTGATTTTCTCTTTCTCTTGCGGGGATGGTGGAGTTACTTCTTTTCCACTCCTTGTCATGATCGCATTCAAATCCTTAGGGTTCTTCTCGGTGTTGCTTGGTAACCCTCAGGAGGTCTAGTTGAGACTTGCTCGGCTAGTTGTCCTATCGATGCGTGAGGTTTTGGACTAGAGCTTCTTGATTGGTCACCTTAGCATCGGTCTTCGACAATATTGGCTAAAGTTAGTGGCTAAATCGGCCATAGATTTTGAAAGTTGTCCCATATTGTCGGTGACGACATTACTCGGTTTTTCTCTCGCGACTTCCCAACCAAAAGTTTTAGTTTGTTGTGGTACATAAGTGGTAGGTGGTTTAGGCCTTTCTCCTGCATTAATGTCACTATATCGGAATCCAGGATGGTTATGATTAGGCATGTACCCTCCCCCGATATAATTGGCTTCTTCAGTACCAGCATTCTCACTTTGAGGTGCTACCTCGATTCCAGCCCCTTTCTCTACTCTTGTCATCCTCTCTTGCATCCGATCTACCTTATTGTTGATAACAACAAGTTGTTCTAAGATTTTGGTAGATGCACTATCATCAAATATGTCAGCGGCCATCTTTACAGTAGCTATGTCATTGCCTCCCCATTGGCTATTCATCGCTATTTGCTCCATCTTCCCTTGTGCCTCCTCAGGAGATAAAAGAACAAACGCTCCATTGCTGGAGGCGTCTACTCTAATTTTCTCCGTCTCTCTCAACCCATGGTAAAAGGTTTGCATTAAAAGCCAAAGAGAGATGTCATGATGAGGACACTTCCTCATAGCTTCCTTGAAACGCTCCCAAGCTTGATCAAAACTCTCCCCAGGTTGTTGCTTAAATCCTAGGATGTCTTGGCGTAACTTAAAGGTTTTTCCCAAAGGGAAATACTTATTCATGAATTTTTGCAACAATTGTTCCCAAGTAGTGATAGATCCGGCCTCTAAAGAGAAAGCCATTGCTTAGCTTTATCTTTCAAAGTGAAAGGGAAAAGCTTAAGACGAATGTTACCCTCCGGGATTAATTCGATTTCAACGTGCTAACGATTTCCAAGAAATTCGTCACGTGAACACCGGGATCCTCGTTAAATTCCATGAAAAGTAGAATAGTTGGTCACCATTTGAATTACATTAGGCCTAGGGTGATAGACTTCCGCAGCATCTTGCGGTGCTACGATAGCGGGAATGAATTGTTCAATAGTTGGCGTTGCATAACTTTGCAAAGTACGCCTCGCTCCTTGAACTAGGGCTTGGTTCTCATTATTAGCATTTGCATTCACATTATTGGCATTATTGATAACAGGATTAATAACAGGATTAGGTACCTAGTTTGGATTGACCGGATTGCCTTCCATTTCTGTTTCAGATTCAGAATGTTCAGAATGATCGATTGTATGTCCTTCTTCCACTCCTTGCTCGCTTTCCTCAAGATTTGGATCCTCTTCTCCTTGTTTAGCCAGTTCCCTAGCTAACTTCCTATTCCTTCTTGCAAATTTCTCTATTTCAGGATTATAAGGTTCAAGTGGTTCCTTCGATTTCCGAGTAGCGTACTATAAAATAATAAACAACAATAAAACAATTAATCACTAGTAAAGGCTAGGCCTTTAACTAACTAAATAAAACTAAAACAGACTCGTAATAAGTTTGAGAAAAGAAAACGTAAATAAAACAGAAGCAGAATACTGTAAAACTAATACAGAACAGAAACAGAAAAACTAGCTCTCGGTCGACCGAGAACTGTGGTTTGGTCGACCGAACCCCTTCTTTTTTTTTTTACGACACTGTTTAGTATACAGACTCTTATTCACAGAATATTCACGAATCCAGTTCTAACAAAATAAGCTATATTTTAATTTAATGACTCGAGTCTCCGGCAACGGCGCCAAAAACTTGATTGAGGTCAAGTTAAACTATTAACTCGATACCTACTAACACACTAGCAAGAGAACTAGGTTCAATTGTAGTTTAGCTAGATAGAGTCGAGGTCGATCCCACAGACACTCGGCACAAATAAAACACAAATTTATCCTATTAGAACTAAATTGAAAGGGCGGTCTACGACCAACTAAATGCAGTAAATAAAATAGTGACAACCACAAGACACAAGAGACCACAAAGACAGACTAAAGACTACTAAAACACGGATAATACGGTTGATATTATCTAAACAAATAGTATTGATTACGCTAGTAGATTATAACTCCCCCATGTGAATTAGGATGATAACGAGACAAAACAAACGTTAAAGATTAATTATTATGACTACGGGAGTCATTCCCTAAGGTAGATTTAGCTCCGGTTAGGCCCTCTAAATCATCGTGCTCCATTACGTGACTTCGCTTTTTAATGCCTCCATCTCATATAACTTCTGACACAACTACGAAACTAGGGATGCCGGTATAAACTGTAACCTCATGTAAGCAACATTCCTAGGGTAAGGTGTACTTCTTAGATGCCGATTCAATCTATATCCTAAATAACAATCACATTTTGAGTTTCATGTTAAATTATGATGACAAATAATTAAGTTGATCAGGTTTAATTACTCGTTTTAATTCCAAATCAGAGAATCGACGTAGTCGAAGCCGATCATAATATTGCCCTACACATCACCACGCTCGGTCGACCGAACGACGACACTCGGGCGACCGAACGACATGTCTCGGTCGACCGAACACGGTTTTGTGTCGGAACAAATCATGATTACTTCTTAACGTTTCTAACCTAAACACATGGGTTCGTAAATTAATCTACATTACGCAATCAATACAAGAAAAACTACTCCATAATAAAATACATCAGATCTACGAATAAAGATTGCATAATTGAATAGTCATACCCTCGAAGACGAGAGTGACTCCCACTCTTTAATGCGCTCCCCAACCGGAGAATCCGATGAATCCACAATATACGAACATAAAGAAAAGAAAACTAAACTAAAAACTCAAATTGTATAAATTGTCTTGTGTTGTAGTGGTGTGTCTTTCTCAGCATCGTGGCTGCTGTTTATATAGGAGTTGTAGCCGACATAGGGAGAATCCCGAAGATTGACATGCATTTATCAAATTAGGCTCGGGTGACCGAACCTACACGCTCGGTCGACCGAATGGCATGGCTCGGTCGACCGAGCCTCCCTCTTTACGCGTTTTCACTCCGCTTTATCTGACTTGTTCCCCACTTCATGCTTTTGAATTGATCTGATTAATCTTTTCTTCAATGCTCCGATTTTCTTCTCTTTTATCTTGAGATTTCTCGATTGCGTGATAATTATCTTCCCGATTTGTTATGATCTGCACAATCAGTATTTATCACACAATTAATTGCTCTTTTATAATAAAAATAGCTAAATACCAATTATCACATTAATAATCACTTATCATTAAATAATAAATATAAACACGTGATTTAATATGAAATATATATAATTAACTCCGATTTAAGGTTATAATTGATGACATAAATAGGTATATTTTAACCGTCATCACCATCATACTCATATGAAATTCGCTCTTCATCGGGTTGGCAAACTTTCACTAAATCTTTCATCTTTTGAGCCAAATATTATGTCTTCCCCCATAAAATTGTACTAGTAAGGTGCTTGAGCCATATTCAACCTTGAATAGAGTCTTGTCAATGGTTCATTTCTTCTATCCATTGTTTAACAAAAACTGTGATAAAGTTTCATACCAAACTCTAGGGGTTTATTTCAATCCATACAGTGCTTTCTTTAATTTGCGAACTTTATCTTCTTTGCCTTTAATTTTAAAACCTGGAGGTTGTTCAACATAATCCATCAAAAAATGCACTCTTCACATCCATCTGATACACTTTGAAATTCTTATGAGCATCATATGCAAAAAACCGTCTAATGGTCTCCAGCCTTGCAACTAATGCATATGTCTCATCAGAATCAATGCCTTTGTTCATCCATCTTGTTTCTGAATAGCCACTTTGTACCAATGATGTTTTCATATTTTGGTTTATCAACCGATTCCCAAACTTGGTTTCTCTCAAATTCATTTAACTCTTTTTGCAGTGCAACAATCCAATCATCATATTCTACAGCTTCTTTTATGGATTTATGTTTCAGGTGTAATAGGAAATAGGTGAGCATTGCATCAAGTTGTCTTTTGGTCCTCACACCTGCCTGAACATCACATATCACTTACTCTATTGGATGGTCTCTAAGCCAACTCAAATCTGGTTGCTCTAATGGTGCATAGTTGTCTCATTTGGTTCTTCCACTGATTCAATCTCTGGTACTGAAACAACTGGTTCTTCTGCTGGATCATCAAGTCTGATATATAGTCTTTCAACTTCAATATAGATTGGATCTGAAATCTTCATCTTTTCAATTTCTTTTGCTAATTCTTCAACATCTTCAACACCCTATCTGCTGATGTTTGGTTCAGCAGAAAACAAATTGAATTGATTCTTCAATCACCAAAGTTCTCTTGTTTAGTATTATGAATGTTTTACTTGTATCTGAATATCCTATGAAAATTCTTTCATCAGCTTTCTCATCAAATGTCTTTAGCTGTTCTTTTCCATTGTTGTGGATAAAATATTTTTCTCCAAATATATGAAAATATGAAATGTGAGGTCTTCTACCAATCTAGATTTCATAAGGTGTCTTGTTCTGTTGCTTGTTGATAATAAATTTGTTCCGAGTATAGCAAGCAGTATTTATAGCTTCTGCCTGTAATCTCTTAGTTAAGCATGCTTCAACAATCATTTTCCTAGCAGCTATCAGAAATGATTTTGGAGAATATTTTTGGTATATTGATATTCACACTTGAGTCAATGATTTACAATGTACATATACACGGTAGTGGAAAATTCTAGGCTACTCTAGTAATTACAATAAATAATAATTATAAATAATTTTGGTACAATCGTTGCACGCTATTTCCACCCCTCAAGTTGGTCGAGGGAGGAGACCTAACTTGCTACGTTGGTGTTGAAAAGCCGGACGAGGAAATGACTTGGTTAAACAATCGACTAGCTGATCTTGAGCATTAACATGAGAAATTCGAAGCTTTCCATTTTGGACTTGGTTATGAATAAAGTGATAATCAATAGCAACGTGTTTCATGCGTGAGTGAAAAACTGGGTTGGAGCAAAATTGAGTTGTGCCTAGATTATCACAGTATATAACTGGAGGAGAGCAAGGTAATCCAAGGTCACAAAGCAAAAATGTGATCCAATTGAGTTCAGCAGTTGTAACAGCAACTGAGCGATATTCTGCTTCTGTTGAGGAACGAGCAATAGTGGTTTACTTTTTAGAGCTCCAAGATATAGCATTATGACCAAGATAAATAACATAGGCGCTTGTAGACGAACGAGTAATCACCCCTATTACCACCCCAGCCGGCATCCGAAAATAAAACCTCAAGGGGACGGGAAGAGTGTAACGTAGAAGTAGAAAAGGGTAACTTGTGACTCTTATTTTCTAAGCAGGCAGAGCAATGTAATAAATTGGAAGAAACATTGTCTAGATTATAAACGCTAAGAATTTTATTTAAAATAATACTTGTAGGGTGACCCAGGCGATTGTGCCACACATCTGTTGTGGCTTTATTAGAGGCGAAAGCAATAAGAGGCTGAGAAGGCCACTAGTAGAGTCCATTCTTAACTGGACCAAGGAGGAGGATTTGACTCGTCTGGATATCTTTCACATGAAATTCAGAAGGTAATGGAAATATTATTTGCTTGACATAATTTAGAAATGGACAATAAATTACGAGACATATTAGGCACACAGAGAACATCATTTAAAGTAAAAGATTTCAAAACAGAGACAGGGAGAGAGGCAGAACCAGTATGGGTAATGGGTTCACCGACCATTATGTCATCAGTGCCAAGGTAGGGAGCGTGGAGTGACAAATTCTGCAAATCTGTAGTGACATGATGAGTAGCACCACTAACTAATAGCCAATGAGTAGTGGGGGGTTGGTGAGCCAAATTGGAGGAGTGGGCCGAGAGATTGGCTTGGGGACGTGGGGAAGGAGAGTGTAGAGGGTGTACCTGAAATGAAGGACAAAACTTTGCAGAATGACCTTGAGTTGCACATAATTGACACTTACCTTGATAAGTCTTTTTGGGTCGAGTTTGGGTATTCCAACTGAAATTGGGCCGAGGAGGTGGAACCTGTTGCTATGAAGCTGCTGGAAAGGGGGCTGAGTATCCACGCCAGGTTGGGGCTGATGGACGGGGCAAGAGGCCGGCTGTGGGACGGAAAGCAGGATGAGCCGACGCTGGGCCAAAAAATGGAGATGCTGAATCCCACGAGGGAAGCTTGAAATTGAGAATTTTTTCATGTAATTCTTTAAATGAGATGGGATTCTCACGTGCCTGAATTGCTCGAGCAATTTATTTATATTCATCACCTGCGTTTTCAAGTATGAGATCAATAAAGTCTTCATGATTCACGGGCTCACCAAGGAGAGACAATTCATCAGCTTTTGATTTAATGGCATAGAGGTACTTGGTGAAGGGTTGGGCTCCTTTCTTGATCGATTTGAGGGTCTGCTTGATCAATCTGATTCAGCCTTGAGAAGCTTTCGCATATGTTTCATTCAAAATCTGCCACACATCTATTGAATTCCTTTTTGTAGGTTCAGCGTTAATGATAAAGGGGAGGACGCCGGGAGTGAGAGAGGTGATGATGATATTCAAGATGAAGCTGTCCTACCGCTTCCATATAGCAAAATCAGGATTGGGTTTGATAAGTCCATTCACGGTGATGGTGGCCGGCGGTTTGGGGATGGTGCTGTCAATGTAGCCGTAGAGATCGTATCCGACAAGGAGCGTTTCTAGTTGCAATTTCCAGGCATTGTAGTTCATATGATTTAGTTTGATGGGTGTTTGAATTGTGCGATTAAAAGCAACCAATGAGGGGGGAGCGGTGGTAAGAGAAGAGGAGGTGGTGGGGGCTGCCATGGACGCCGATTGAAAGGTGGGTGGTTGACTGGAAAAAGAGGAACATAGAGGCGGGAGGATGGCTGAAAAGAAAAAGAATAAGAGAAAGAACAGAGAGACGGGAGGAAGAGACGTGAATGAGGGAGAGGTTTTAGGAGTTACAACACAAGAAGAGTATTGAGTGCTCTGATACCATATCAGAAATGATTTTAGAGAATATTTTTGGTATATTGATATTCACACTTGAATCAATGATTTACAATGTATATATACACGGTAGTGGAAGATTCTACGCTACTCTAGTAATTACAATAAATAATAAATATAAATAATTTTGGTACAATCGTTACACGCTATTAGCAGCTTCATAAAGAGTTATATTCTTTCTTTTAGCAACATCATTCTGCTATTAAAAGATTAAAAGCACGAAGAGTGATCGAAAAGCGTGGAAATTCTTACCGAAATCTATAGAGATTAATGCGGATATGTTTCCCTCTTCATTAGGATTCGTATGGCCAAAATAATTTGTGATTAGAAAGCGATAAAGATTAAGGAATTTGAGAAAAAGGGTGCACAACTTGAAACACGACGTAGTGGTATACGAAAACGATTGGGAATGATGTCCGACACTGTAAATTTCAAGCTTTTATACACCCCCCCCCCCCCCTCGGAATTCAAGCCCACCGTTGAGCCGGTAAAAAAGTTACCTCAATGCTGGAACAACTTACTGTGAAACCCCTGTCCCAGATACCTAGTTTTTATCCATAAAATAACGTTCGGTACACATACAATTAAAATTTAATTCAATTATATACGTAAGTCTCACGCGATCAACACCAGAATTCAAAAAGAATACAAAACTATAAGCTCTAGAAACTGAAAAGACTCAAACAACCGGTCAAAAAGAATCTAAAACAGCTTGGTTCATATTATATTAAGTAGTCCGATAGTTTAAGTTCATCTTTTCTACAGAGTTTGACGGGATGTGCATTTGGACTATTATATAAACCTGAAAATGACTAATAATTTAATAATATTCAATCAATTTTAACCCAGAAAAATGAAGACAGAAACTCTTCTTTGATATATATATATCTATCCCCTTTCCACATGCTCAATGATTAGATAAACCAAGCCAACTCCGGCCAACCCATTTCCCACCCTTTCAAACCCATTTCCTTGTGTGAAAAATAAATTGCTAAGTAATGGGATTAATAGAGATAGTGTTGTACTTGTTAATTGCAAGTTCATGTATTGTTACAGTTTGGAGGATACTGAATTTTGCATGGTTGAAGCCAAGAAAATTACAGAAATACCTAAGAGCACAAGGACTTAAAGGAAACTATTATAAACCACTGCATGGAGACTTGCCACAACTTAGTAAGATGCTCAAAGAAGCTAGGTCCAAACCTATCAGCCTCTCCGACGATACCGCAACCCGGGTTATACCGTTCTTCGTCGAAACCATCAAGAAATATGGTAATCTTTCTGTTTTTAACTCTGTTTTTCACTTAGAATCTGATTTGATGGTTGTGATTGAAATTGTATGTAGGTGATAATTCATTGGTCTGGCTTGGACCGAAACCTTCGATTCTCGTAATGGACAACGAACTAACGAAGGAGATCATGCTTAAGCCGAATATATTTCAAAAGCCTCCGAGCAATCCACTCACCAGATTGCTTGCACAAGGGCTGGTTGTCTATGAAGGTGATAAATGGACCAAACATCGGAAAATAATCAATCCAGCTTTCCATGTTGAGAAGCTCAAGGTACCTAATAGGTTTATACCAACTTTTTTCTGATTTTTATTCATTACCCAAAATAGAATACTTTGATGATGAATCTTTTTGCACGGTTTCTATGTAAAGAATATGCTACCAGCTTTCTATTTAAGTGTGAATGAGATGTTGAGCAAATGGGAGGATAAGGTTTCGAGTGAAGGATCGTGTGAATTGGACGTTTGGCCTCATCTTCAAACCCTAACCAGTGACGCCATTTCTCGAACATCATTTGGTAGCAGCTTTGAAGAAGGAAGAAAGATTTTCGAGTTGCAGATAGAGCAAGCAGATCTTGTTATGAAGGTCCAAAGAACATTGTACATCCCGGGACGAAGGTATTTATAATCAAATTTCTTCAAGAACAGACTATATGTATAGGTATGCGTATAATCAAAACCTACGTTGTTTGAAATGCATATATATGTATAGGTATTTACCAACGAAAAGGAATAGAAGGATGAAGTACATAACGAAAGTGGTGGAAGAATCGATCAGAAACATAATTGAAAAAAGAATAAAAGCAACGAAATCAGGGGAAGGAGAAGCCAATAAAGATGACTTATTAGGGATGCTGTTAGATTCAAATGCTAACGAGATTAAGGAACACGGCGACAAAAGTTTCGGTATGAGCATTAAAGATGTTGTTGAAGAATGCAAACTCTTCTATTTTGCTGGTGAAGAGACAACCTCTGTCCTGCTTTCATGGACATTGTTGCTACTTAGTATACATCAAGACTGGCAATCTCGGGCTCGAGCCGAGGTTCTTCAACTTTTTGGACATAAAGAGCCTGACTTTGAAGGCCTTAATCACTTGAAAATTGTAAGTTTATTCTTTCTTTTTGTCTTCAAAAACCCCTAACCTTGAGGGTCCCCATCCCCTATCCCACGGGATGTGTGGAGAGACTGAAAGAAGTCGTCCATGTACGGGATTCGAACCTCCACACTCCAGCTCCAGCCAGGTCCAGCTGCCCTTTTAAGGCACTTTAGCCCTAGGCCATGTCCTGGGGACACACCACGAATATCATGACATTGTGTTTAAGCAAGTGTTACTGTATATCACAGGTGACAATGATCTTGAACGAGACACTACGGTTGTATCCACCGGTGGCTATACTGAGCAGACAAGTCAGCCAAGACACGAAATTAGGGAACTTATCGCTTCCAGAAGGATTGATCGTGACCCTTCCGGTTATCCTATTGCATCATGACAGTAAGATTTGGGGTGAAGATGTCAATGAGTTCAATCCAAACAGGTTTAAAGACGGAATATCGAATGCAACAAAAGGGCAACTTGCGTTTTTCCCATTTGGTTGGGGGCCTCGGATTTGCATCGGGGAAAAGTTTGCCATGCTAGAAGCAAAAATGGCAATGGCAATGATTCTACAACGCTTCTCATTCGACCTGTCTCCGTCTTACGCTCATGCTCCTCACACAATCATCACACTTCAGCCTCAACATGGCGCACCACTAATCTTCCACAAGTTATAATTGAATGTGCACTACTCAAAACAGCTCTTTTATATGCATTTTCTGGATTTATTTTGATATAATAATGTAGTGTTCAAGAGTTTATCACTATTGTTATGAGTATTTTCTCATTTCTCCCTGCGATTTTCTTTCATATGATTTCACATGTTCTTGGGCATGATCTAGTAAAGGAATTTCGATATCGTAAATCCAACATCCATCAAAGATCTATAGTGGATCCTAAATTCGGTTTTGCTTTACAATTGTTATAAAAATTCATAATCAATCGAAATGACAAAAGAAGGAGATACAAATATGCACCAATACAATCAGGTCTTTCAAGGAAATAGGATCCTCTGTCATGCTCTTTATCCTTTACAAAATACTGTGTAAGTGTAAACATCCAAAATAACGTCGTTTTGGGTGTTTTATTAATTTTTTCTTTTTTTACAGATTGGTTCAAAACAGTTTCGTTTTACTGCTCTCCTCTTATCACAGCACATGTTGTGACATTTTATCACAGCAGACGATCTGACTCGTCTTGAAGAAGGCAAAGTCTTACGGGTTGCATCTTCCTGCAACAAAAGGTCAATGCCAAAATCATTTTCTATATGGCCTGCTTGAATATGCGCAGAACGAACAACAACAATGTTAGGGAGATTGTGATGATGTGAACAAAAGTATCAAAACAAGAAATCTAGATACAATAACGTAGAGTCGAGTTGAGACTCTTTCCTGCAAAAATTATTCGTTCCCTATTGATTGCCTCCGGGAATTTTCTCGAATATGATTGCGGGATAAAACTACGTCCCCTTTTATCTCAGGCGGTAAGATAAAAGGATACTATAAAAGTTTTGGTAGAATATGTAAGTTGAAACTTGAGGTTTGCAGGAAATATTCAAAAGTTGAATAGTTCTTCTTAATTTTTTCTAGTGTGATCTTGTTTCTTTTCCCAAGTGTTATATATATGTCCCTTGTGTTCATTCAATGATAAAACACAAGTTACACCCTTTCAGAATCAGTTGCAACTGAGAAAACCCGAAAGGATACCAACAAAACCGACCAAACTGCTTCAAAACTGCTTACTGGACGCCCGTTTGAATTCTGGACGCCCGTCTAAAGAAAACTGGATGGGCGTCCAGTTTCTTCAAACGCTCGTCCGTCCAAACAAGTTTAGAACCTGTATCTAAATCAACACACAACGGACGCCCGTCCGAGAATACGAACGTCCGTCCAATAAAAGAGATTTAAAACCAGTAGCCAAATCTGAACATCAGACGCCCGTCCAGTGAAGATGGACGTCCGTCTGAAAAGATGCCAAGGTGAACGCCCGTCCATATAAGATGGACGCCCGTCCAAACAGCAGCAGAATCTTGTTTTGTTCAACACTTGATCTAATCACTGCCGTAAGCTTGCAAATGTCAATTATAAGCATGCACCCCGCATCTCCTAACTTATATCGATTGTTTTCAAGCTTACCAAACCTCAAAACTAAGTCCAATTACACTAAATGACATTGGTGATATAATCACCAACAATCCTCCCCCATTTAGTGTAACCCTTGATTTAGTTAAAACATATCAACATACAACAATTCATCTTTCAATGATAATTTCACGCAGATTGAATTACCACCTAGTGTATTACACATTCCAAAATATTCTAGTATTGGGGTGTGACTAAGCATTGAACCCCTTTACACATTTGAATACTTCAAAGATAATACACAAATGAATCAAGAAACAACTTCTATAGCTTGCTTGACACTCTTTATCCAGGCCTTGTGTCCATATCAATTCATGAGCATGTAGAAAGCCAACCCTAACTTTCTTGAAGCGGCCAAACTTCATACTCATATAGGTGAGTCTTATTAATCGTGTACCTGCAACAACACTTTTTCATAAGACTCATTAAGATTAATATCAACCTCACATGCAGGTTCAGCACATACCTTCGGGACAAAACACATGTGCCAAATCTAAGTCACTAGGCCTTCCACATTGAATTCAGCCCCTAATGTCGTATTAGGAGGGAATTGGGTATCCTAATGCAAAGATTCAATGGGTTGTAGACCCATCCCGACAACTGACTTGACGAACAAGTCCTTAGCCAATGCCTTGGTCAAATGATCGGCTGAATTCTTTTGAGATCTCACAAAAGCAACAGATATCACCCCGTGAGTGATCAACTCACGAATCGAGCTATGCCTAACTCCTATATGTCGCGACTTTCCGTTGTACACTTGACTATAGCATTTAGCCAATGTATTTTCACTATCACAATTGATAGAAATAGGTGATATCGGTTTTGGCCACAATGTCGTAAATCAGATGTTTAAGCCATTCCGCCTCTAAACTGGCCGAAGCCAATGCAATAAACTCCGATTCCATTGTTGAGTTTGCATTACATGTTTGCTTCTTGGAAGCCCAAGAAATGGCACCACCTCCAAGTAGAAACACCCAACCACTCGTAGAAGAATGATTTTCATTTGATATCCAACTAGCATCCGAGTAGCCTTCTATAACCGACGGATGTCCAACATAAGTTAAACCAAAATTTTTGGTAAACTTAAGATACCTTAACACACGTGTCACCGCATGCCAATGAACACTACTTGGATTACTAGTATATCTACTAAGTTTTCCAACCGCATATGCAATGTCCGGACGTGTGCTAGTCATTGCATACATCAAACATCCTATAACTCGAGCATATTCAAGTTGAGACTCCGGATTACCCGAATTTAACTCAAATTTCTCATGAGGATCCATGGGAGTTCTTGCCGGAACTGAATTTTCACAATTGAATTTCTTCAACACTTTCTCTATATAGTGAGATTGTGTCAAAGTAATCCCTTTGTCATTCCTTATGATTTTTATTCCAAGGATAACATCCGCCTCCCCCATATCTTTCATAGAAAAACTTGATGACAAAAATGATTTACAACGGTCAACTTGATCTTGGTTTGTACCAAAGATCAACATGTCATCAACATATAGGCAAATGATTACACCATTTCCGGTTTCATCAAATTTGCTATACAAACACTTGTCCATTTGGTTAAGCTTAAAACCATTAGACAATACAACCTCATCAAACTTATTATGCCATTGTTTGGGAGCTTGTTTCGATCCATACAATGCTTTAACAAGCTTACATACTTTATGCTCATTTCCGGGTATCACAAAACCCTCCGGTTGTTTCATATAAATTTCCTCATCCAAATCCCCATTCAAGAAGGCTGTTTTAACATCCATTTGATGGATAACAAGATTGTTAATGGCTGCCAAGGCAATCAACAATCTAATAGTGGAGATTCTAGCAACCGGGGCATAAGTATCGAAATAATCAATGCCTTCTTTTTGTCTAAAGCCTTGTATCACCAACCGGGCTTTATACCTTTCAACGGATCCATCAATTTTCATTTTTCTTTTGAAGATCCATTTGCAACCCAATGGTTTACACCCACGTGGAAGATCCGTTAATATCCACGTATCATTGCCTAAAATGGAATCCATCTCATCATTAATGGCTTCCTTCCAAAAGGCAATATCCCGAGACTCCATAGCCTCTTTATAGGTTCTAGGATCATCATCAATATGATAACAATAAGCATATTGAAATCCTACTTCATCTCTTGTACCCTCCACCAAATAAGTTTGGAAATCGGGACCAAAAGATTTTTCTTTTCTTGCCCTTTTGCTTTTTCGAAGCACTAAAGGCTCATCTTGTGATTCCACACCACCACAACTTTCTTTAAATCCAATGTTCATAGGAACAACATCTCTAGGCCTTGATATAGAAGAAAACCGACTTTCGTCAAAGAGAGCATCCCTTGATTCAATTACGGAATGAACCGCAATTTGAATCATTTGGTTCTATAACATAGAACCTATATGCCTTTGAATGCAAAGCATATCCAATAAATATGCAATCAATGCCTCTTTCCCCCAAGGTTTTAATCTTGGGATTGGGTAGTCTTACGATCGCCTTACATCCCCAAACACGCAAATAATGCAAGTTTGGCTTCTTTTTATACCAAAGCTCATATGGGGTAATAGGACTCTTTTTATTAGGAATCCTATTCAATAAATAACAAGCTGTTAACATAGCTTCTCCCCAAAAACCCTCACTCAATCCCGAGTAAGAAAGCATAGCATTCACCATCTCTTTTAGAGTTCGATTCTTTCTTTCAGCTATGCCATTTTGTTGTGGTGTATAAGGTGTAGTTCGTTCATGTATAATTCCACAAGATTCGAAAAATGGTGGATCAAAGTATTCTCCACCTCTATCCGTACGAAGTTTCTTTATTTTAGTTTCAAGTTGCAATTCTACTTCGTTTTTAAACACTTTAAACTTTTCCATTGCCTCGTCTTTGGTATAAAGCAAGTAAACATAACAAATACGAGTGCAATCATCAATGAATGTAACAACATACTTTTTGTTTCCAAAAGATGGGGTAGAACTAAATTCACAAAGATCACTATGAATAAGTTCCAAAATAGTAGACGACCTTTCAACACCTTTGAAAGGTTGTCTTACAATTTTAGTTAAGTTACAAGTATCACACTTATTCATAGTCGTACTACAAACAGGAATTAAGTCATTTTTAGACATTTGCAACATTCTTCTAAAATGCACATGACCTAATCTTGCATGCCACAAGTATGAATCATCAACATTAACAGTCATAACATTCATAGCAACACTTTCATACAAATCATTACTAACAATATTAAGCATAAACATACCATTGTTAAGATAACCAAATCCTACAAATACACCATGTTTAGTTAATACATAACGAGAGGACTCATATACTTGTTTATAGCCCTCTTTACATAAAATACTACCGGAAACCAAGTTTTTCCGGATTAAAGGAACATGTAAAACATTGTTTAAGGTTACAAATTTTCCAGAACTAAATTGCAAAACAACAATTCCTCTTCCAACAACAAAGGACTTAGACTCGTTTCCCATATGCACAATGGATCCGTCTTCAACTTTTTCATATGTTGAGAACCACGATCTATCCTTGCATACATGTCTTGTCGCTCCCGAGTCTATCCACCAACTAACATCATCATCCTGCAAATAACATGCTTCGGAAATCAGTGGTACATAATTCATATCAGAATTAAAGCCACAATCATTAACAAGTGTACCTTGATGTTTTGATGGATCCGGATCTTTCGACCCTTGTCCCGAACCTTTACCGGTTCCTTTACCATTGTTATGCTTTCTAGCATGACAATCCGCCCTAAAATGGCCTTCCTTACCGCAATACCAACAAGCCCCTTTAGGCTTTTTGTTGAACTTTGCTTTGTTCTTGTTGTTGTTGGAATCAAACTTTCTCTTGTTATTATTTTTCTTAGAAGTTTCCCCAACTTCAACCATGTTGATTGAAGTTGAGCCACCTGCAATGTTCTTACCGCAACCTACAACATTTTTACCACTTTCTTGCAAACGCAAACTTTCCTCTATCCTAAGATGAGAACCAAGTTCAATCAAAGAAAGTTCTTCCGTCTTATGTTTCAAGGAATTTTTAAAATCCCTCCAAGAGGGAGGCAACTTTTCAATGATGCTTGAAACACAAATGGACTCATCCATAGCCATTTTATGCATAGAGAACTGACCAAACAAACGCAACAATTCATGATATTGATCCATAACCGGACGATTATCGACCATAACATACTTCATAAAATTGCCAACAAGAAATTTCTTACTAGATGCATCTTCACTCACATACTTAGCCTCCAAAGTATCCCACAACTCTTTAGATGTTTCAATTTCAAGATAGGTATCAAACAAATTATTAGACATACCGTTCAGGATGTGACCACGGCATATATAGTCATCGTTTTCCCACTTACTTTTTCTCCTCGACTCTTCCATGGTGCTGTTATCATCAATCTGAGGGCATGGTGTACTCAACACGTACACAACCTTCAATGCAGTCAAAAGGAAATGCATTTTCTTTTGCCACCTTCGGAAATCCTCACCATTGAATTGTTCCAACTTGCTGAAATTTGAAGTCATTTCCTTGATACTCGACATTGTTCAAAACAAAAATAATTTTTGCAGATTGTTAGGGAGATTGTGATGATGTGAACAAAAGTATCAAAACAAGAAATCTAGATACAATAACGTAGAGTCGAGTTGAGACTCTTTCCTGCAAAAATTATTCGTTCCCTATTGATTGCCTCCGGGAATTTTCTCGAATATGATTGCGGGATAAAACTACGTCCCCTTTTATCTCAGGCAGTAAGATAAAAGGATACTATAAAAGTTTTGGTAGAATATGTAAGTTGAAACTTGAGGTTTGCAGGAAATATTCAAAAGTTGAATAGTTCTTCTTAATTTTTTCTAGTGTGATCTTGTTTCTTTTCCCAAGTGTTATATATATGTCCCTTGTGTTCATTCAATGATAAAACACAAGTTACACCCTTTCAGAATCAGTTGCAACTGAGAAAACCCGAAAGGATACCAACAAAACCGACCAAACGCTTCAAAATCGCTTCTTTGGACGCCCGTTTGAATTCGGACGCCCGTCTAAAGAAAACCGGACGGGCGTCCGGTTTCTTCAAACGCTCGTCCGTCCAAACAAGTTTAGAACACGTATCTAAATCAACACACGGACGCCCGTCCGAGAGAATCGAACGTCCGTCCAATAAAAGAGATTTAAAACCGGTAGCCAAATCTGAACATCAGACGCCCGTCCAGTGAAGATGGACGTCCGTCTGAAAAGATGCCAAGGTGAACGCCCGTCCATATAAGATGGACGCCCGTCCAAACAGCAGCAGAATCTGTTTTGTTCAACACTTGATCTAATCACTGCCGTAAGCTTGCAAATGTCAATTATAAGCATGCACCCCGCATCTCCTAACTTATATCGATTGTTTTCAAGCTTACCAAACCTCAAAACTAAGTCCAATTACACTAAATGACATTGGTGATATAATCACCAACAATCCTCCCCCATTTAGTGTAACCCTTGATTTAGTTAAAACATATCAACATACAACAATTCATCTTTCAATGATAATTTCACGCGATTGAATTACCACCTAGTGTATTACACATTCCAAAATATTCTAGTATTGGGGTGTGACTAAGCATTGAACCCCTTTACACATTTGAATACTTCAAAGATAATACACAAATGAATCAAGAAACAACTTCTATAGCTTGCTTGACACTCTTTATCCAGGCCTTGTGTCCATATCAATTCATGAGCATGTAGAAAGCCAACCCTAACTTTCTTGAAGCGGCCAAACTTCATACTCATATAGGTGAGTCTTATTAATCGTGTACCTGCAACAACACTTTTTCATAAGACTCATTAAGATTAATATCAACCTCACATGCAGGTTCAGCACATACCTTCGGGACAAAACACATGTGCCAAATCTAAGTCACTAGGCCTTCCACATTGAATTCAGCCCCTAATGTCGTATTAGGAGGGAATTGGGTATCCTAATGCAAAGATTCAATGGGTTGTAGACCCATCCCGACAACCGACTTGACGAACAAGTCCTTAGCCAATGCCTTGGTCAAATGATCGGCTAATTCTTTTGAGATCTCACAAAAGCAACGAGATATCACCCCGTGAGTGATCAACTCACGAATCGAGCTATGCCTAACTCCTATATGTCGCGACTTTCCGTTGTACACTTGACTATAGCATTTAGCCAATGTATTTTCACTATCACAATTGATAGAAATAGGTGATATCGGTTTTGGCCACAATGGAATCTCATAAATCAGATGTTTAAGCCATTCCGCCTCTAAACTGGCCGAAGCCAATGCAATAAACTCCGATTCCATTGTTGAGTTTGCATTACATGTTTGCTTCTTGGAAGCCCAAGAAATGGCACCACCTCCAAGTAGAAACACCCAACCACTCGTAGAAGAATGATTTTCATTTGATATCCAACTAGCATCCGAGTAGCCATCTATAACCGACGGATGTCCAACATAAGTTAAACCAAAATTTTTGGTAAACTTAAGATACCTTAACACACGTGTCACCGCATGCCAATGAACACTACTTGGATTACTAGTATATCTACTAAGTTTTCCAACCGCATATGCAATGTCCGGACGTGTGCTAGTCATTGCATACATCAAACATCCTATAACTCGAGCATATTCAAGTTGAGACTCCGGATTACCCGAATTTAACTCAAATTTCTCATGAGGATCCATGGGAGTTCTTGCCGGAACTGAATTTTCACAATTGAATTTCTTCAACACTTTCTCTATATAGTGAGATTGTGTCAAAGTAATCCCTTTGTCATTCCTTATGATTTTTATTCCAAGGATAACATCCGCCTCCCCCATATCTTTCATAGAAAAACTTGATGACAAAAATGATTTACAACGGTCAACTTGATCTTGGTTTGTACCAAAGATCAACATGTCATCAACATATAGGCAAATGATTACACCATTTCCGGTATCATCAAATTTGCTATACAAACACTTGTCCATTTGGTTAAGCTTAAAACCATTAGACAATACAACCTCATCAAACTTATTATGCCATTGTTTGGGAGCTTGTTTCAGTCCATACAATGCTTTAACAAGCTTACATACTTTATGCTCATTTCCGGGTATCACAAAACCCTCCGGTTGTTTCATATAAATTTCCTCATCCAAATCCCCATTCAAGAAGGCTGTTTTAACATCCATTTGATGGATAACAAGATTGTTAATGGCTGCCAAGGCAATCAACAATCTAATAGTGGAGATTCTAGCAACCGGGGCATAAGTATCGAAATAATCAATGCCTTCTTTTTGTCTAAAGCCTTGTATCACCAACCGGGCTTTATACCTTTCAACGGATCCATCAATTTTCATTTTTCTTTTGAAGATCCATTTGCAACCCAATGGTTTACACCCACGTGGAAGATCCGTTAATATCCACGTATCATTGCCTAAAATGGAATCCATCTCATCATTAATGGCTTCCTTCCAAAAGGCAATATCCCGAGACTCCATAGCCTCTTTATAGGTTCTAGGATCATCATCAATATGATAACAATAAGCATATTGAAATCCTACTTCATCTCTTGTACCCTCCACCAAATAAGTTTGGAAATCGGGACCAAAAGATTTTTCTTTTCTTGCCCTTTTGCTTTTTCGAAGCACTAAAGGCTCATCTTGTGATTCCACACCACCACAACTTTCTTTAAATCCAATGTTCATAGGAACAACATCTCTAGGCCTTGATATAGAAGAAAACCGACTTTCGTCAAAGAGAGCATCCCTTGATTCAATTACGGAATGAACCGCAACTGAATCATTTGGTTCTATAACATAGAACCTATATGCCTTTGAATGCAAAGCATATCCAATAAATATGCAATCAATGCCTCTTTCCCCCAAGGTTTTAATCTTGGGATTGGGTAGTCTTACGATCGCCTACATCCCCAAACACGCAAATAATGCAAGTTTGGCTTCTTTTTATACCAAAGCTCATATGGGGTAATAGGACTCTTTTTATTAGGAATCCTATTCAATAAATAACAAGTCCGTTAACATAGCTTCTCCCCAAAAACCCTCACTCAATCCCGAGTAAGAAAGCATAGCATTCACCATCTCTTTTAGAGTTCGATTCTTTCTTTCAGCTATGCCATTTTGTTGTGGTGTATAAGGTGTAGTTCGTTCATGTATAATTCCACAAGATTCGAAAAATGGTGGATCAAAGTATTCTCCACCTCTATCCGTACGAAGTTTCTTTATTTTAGTTTCAAGTTGCAATTCTACTTCGTTTTTAAACACTTTAAACTTTTCCATTGCCTCGTCTTTGGTATAAAGCAAGTAAACATAACAAATACGAGTGCAATCATCAATGAATGTAACAACATACTTTTTGTTTCCAAAAGATGGGGTAGAACTAAATTCACAAAGATCACTATGAATAAGTTCCAAAATAGTAGACGACCTTTCAACACCTTTGAAAGGTTGTCTTACAATTTTAGTTAAGTTACAAGTATCACACTTATTCATAGTCGTACTACAAACAGGAATTAAGTCATATTTAGACATTTGCAACATTCTTCTAAAATGCACATGACCTAATCTTGCATGCCACAAGTATGAATCATCAACATTAACAGTCATAACATTCATAGCAACACTTTCATACAAATCATTACTAACAATATTAAGCATAAACATACCATTGTTAAGATAACCAAATCCTACAAATACACCATGTTTAGTTAATACATAACGAGAGGACTCATATACTTGTTTATAGCCCTCTTTACATAAAATACTACCGGAAACCAAGTTTTTCCGGATTAAAGGAACATGTAAAACATTGTTTAAGGTTACAAATTTTCCAGAACTAAATTGCAAAACAACAATTCCTCTTCCAACAACAAAGGACTTAGACTCGTTTCCCATATGCACAATGGATCCGTCTTCAACTTTTTCATATGTTGAGAACCACGATCTATCCTTGCATACATGTCTTGTCGCTCCCGAGTCTATCCACCAACTAACATCATCATCCTGCAAATAACATGCTTCGGAAATCAGTGGTACATAATTCATATCGAATTAAAGCCACAATCATTAACAAGTGTACCTTGATGTTTTGATGGATCCGGATCTTTCGACCCTTGTCCCGAACCTTTACCGGTTCCTTTACCATTGTTATGCTTTCTAGCATGACAATCCGCCCTAAAATGGCCTTCCTTACCGCAATACCAACAAGCCCCTTTAGGCTTTTTGTTGAACTTTGCTTTGTTCTTGTTGTTGTTGGAATCAAACTTTCTCTTGTTATTATTTTTCTTAGAAGTTTCCCCAACTTCAACCATGTTGATTGAAGTTGAGCCACCTGCAATGTTCTTACCGCAACCTACAACATTTTTACCACTTTCTTGCAAACGCAAACTTTCCTCTATCCTAAGATGAGAACCAAGTTCAATCAAAGAAAGTTCTTCCGTCTTATGTTTCAAGGAATTTTTAAAATCCCTCCAAGAGGGAGGCAACTTTTCAATGATGCTTGAAACACAAATGGACTCATCCATAGCCATTTTATGCATAGAGAACTGACCAAACAAACGCAACAATTCATGATATTGATCCATAACCGGACGATTATCGACCATAACATACTTCATAAAATTGCCAACAAGAAATTTCTTACTAGATGCATCTTCACTCACATACTTAGCCTCCAAAGTATCCCACAACTCTTTAGATGTTTCAATTTCAAGATAGGTATCAAACAAATTATTAGACATACCGTTCAGGATGTGACCACGGCATATATAGTCATCGTTTTCCCACTTACTTTTTCTCCTCGACTCTTCCATGGTGCTGTTATCATCAATCTGAGGGCATGGTGTACTCAACACGTACACAACCTTCAATGCAGTCAAAAGGAAATGCATTTTCTTTTGCCACCTTCGGAAATCCTCACCATTGAATTGTTCCAACTTGCTGAAATTTGAAGTCATTTCCTTGATACTCGACATTGTTCAAAACAAAAATAATTTTTGCAGATTGTTAGGGAGATTGTGATGATGTGAACAAAAGTATCGAAACAAGAAATCTAGATACAATAACGTAGAGTCGAGTTGAGACTCTTTCCTGCAAAAATTATTCGTTCCCTATTGATTGCCTCCGGGAATTTTCTCGAATATGATTGCGGGATAAAACTACGTCCCCTTTTATCTCAGGCAGTAAGATAAAAGGATACTATAAAAGTTTTGGTAGAATATGTAAGTTGAAACTTGAGGTTTGCAGGAAATATTCAAAAGTTGAATAGTTCTTCTTAATTTTTTCTAGTGTGATCTTGTTTCTTTTCCCAAGTGTTATATATATGTCCCTTGTGTTCATTCAATGATAAAACACAAGTTACACCCTTTCGAAATCGATTACAGCGAGAAAACCCGAAAGGATACCAACAAAACCGACCAAACCGCTTCAAAATCGCTTCTTTGGACGCCCGTTTGAATTACGGACGCCCGTCTAAAGAAAAGCGGACGGGCGTCCGGTTTCTTCAAACGCTCGTCCGTCCAAACAAGTTTAGAACATGTATCTAAATCTACACACTGGACGCCCGTCCAGAGAATCTGAACGTCCGTCCAATAAAAGAGATTTAAAACCAGTAGCCAAATCTGAACATCAGACGCCCGTCCAGTGAAGATGGACGTCCGTCTGAAAAGATGCCAAGGTGAACGCCCGTCCATATAAGATGGACGCCCGTCCAAACAGCAGCAGAATCCTGTTTTGTTCAACACTTGATCTAATCACTGCCGTAAGCTTGCAAATGTCAATTATAAGCATGCACCCCGCATCTCCTAACTTATATCGATTGTTTCCAAGCTTACCAAACCTCAAAACTAAATCCAATTACA
The DNA here is from genome assembly GCA_036785695.1 of Gentiana straminea. Taxonomy (NCBI): domain Eukaryota; kingdom Viridiplantae; phylum Streptophyta; class Magnoliopsida; order Gentianales; family Gentianaceae; genus Gentiana; species Gentiana straminea. Next base: position 5,933,499 of record JAVUPR010000497.1, on the reverse strand, counting down.
CTAAATGACATTGGTGATATAATCACCAACAAAAAATAACAACAAAACAAAAAAAAAATGGAAAAATGACAAAAATATTCTTTAAATTAATGAATATGACAGCTTTTAAAACTTTTGCAGGAAAAGATTATTTTAAAAAAAAGGGCTGGACGCCTCAAAAAGAAATATAAAACGACACAATTTATCTTTAATGCATCGGTTTTAAACGCTTGTATCTTTGGTTCATATTATATTAAGTAGTCCGATAGTTTAAGTTCATCTTTTCTACAGAGTTTGACGGAATGTGCATTTGGACTATTATATAAACCTGAAAATGACTAATAATTTAATAATATTCAATCAATTTTAACCCAGAAAAATGAAGACAGAAACTCTTCTTTGATATATATATATCTATCCCCTTTCCACATGCTCAATGATTACATAAACCAAGCCAACTCCGGCCAACCCATTTCCCACCCCTTCAAACCCATTTCCTTGTGTGAAAAATAAATTGCTAATTAATGGGATTAATAGAGATAATGCTGTACTTGTTAATTGCAAGTTCATGTATTGTTACAGTTTGGAGGATACTGAATTTTGCATGGTTGAAGCCAAGAAAATTACAGAAATACCTAAGAGCACAAGGACTTAAAGGAAACTATTATAAACCACTGCATGGAGACTTGCCACAACTTAGTAAGATGCTCAAAGAAGCTAGGTCCAAGCCTATCAGCCTCTCCGACGATACCGCAACCCGGGTTATACCGTTCTTCGTCGAAACCATCAAGAAATATGGTAATCTTTCTGTTTTTAACTCTGTTTTTTCACTTAGAATCTGATTTGATGATTGTGATTGAAATTGTATGTAGGTGATAATTCATTGGTCTGGCTTGGACCGAAACCTTCGATTCTTGTAATGGACAACGAACTAACGAAGGAGATCATGCTTAAGCCGAATATATTTCAAAAGCCTCCCACTAATCCACTCACCAGATTGCTTGCACAAGGGCTGGTCGTCTATGAAGGTGATAAATGGACCAAACATCGGAAAATAATCAATCCAGCTTTCCATGTTGAGAAGCTCAAGGTACCTAATAGGTTTATACCAACTTTTTTCTGATTTTTATTCATTACCCAAAATAGAATACTTTGATGATGAATCTTTTTGCACGGTTTCTATGTAAAGAATATGCTACCAGCTTTCTATTTAAGTGTGAATGAGATGTTGAGCAAATGGGAGGATAAGGTTTCGAGTGAAGGATCGTGTGAATTGGACGTTTGGCCTCATCTTCAAACCCTAACCAGTGACGCCATTTCTCGAACATCATTTGGTAGCAGCTTTGAAGAAGGAAGAAAGATTTTCGAGTTGCAGATAGAACAAGCAGATCTTGTTATGAAGGTGCAAAGAACATTGTACATCCCGGGACGAAGGTATTTATAATCAGACTATATAGGTATGCTTATAATCAAAACCTACACTGTTTGAAATGCATATATATGTATAGGTATTTACCAACTAAAAGGAATAGAAGGATGAAGTACATAACGAAAGTGGTGGAAGAATCGATCAGAAACATAATTGAAAAAAGAATAAATGCAATGAAATCAGGGGAAGGAGAAGCCAATAAAGATGACTTATTAGGGATGCTGTTAGATTCAAATGCTAACGAGATTAAGGAACACGGCGACAAAAGTTTCGGTATGAGCATTAAAGATGTTGTTGAAGAATGCAAACTCTTCTATTTTGCTGGTGAAGAGACAACCTCTGTCCTGCTTTCATGGACATTGTTGCTACTTAGTATACATCAAGACTGGCAATCTCGGGCTCGAGCCGAGGTTTTTCAACTTTTTGGACATAAAGATCCTGACTTTGAAGGCCTTAATCACTTGAAAATTGTAAGTTCATTCTTTTTGTCTTCAAAAACCCCTAACCTTGAGGGTCCCCATCCCCTGTCCCACGGGATGTGTGGAGAGACTGAAAGAAGTCGTCCCTGTACGGGATTCGAACCTCCACACTCCAGCTCCAGCCAGGTCCAACTGCCCTTTAAGGCACTTTAGCCCTAGGCCATGTCCTGGGGACACACCACTAATATCATGACACTGTATTTAAGCAAGTGTTACTGTATATCACAGGTGACAATGATCTTGAACGAGACACTACGGTTGTATCCACCGGTGGCTATACTGAGCAGACAAGTCAGCCAAGACACGAAATTAGGGAACTTATCACTTCCAGAAGGATTGATCGTGACCCTTCCGGTTATCCTATTGCATCATGACAGTAAGATTTGGGGTGAAGATGTCAATGAGTTCAATCCAAACGAGGTTTAAAGACGGAATATCGAATGCAACAAAAGGGCAACTTGCGTTTTTCCCATTTGGTTGGGGGCCTCGGATTTGCATCGGGGAAAAGTTTGCCATGCTAGAAGCAAAAATGGCAATGGCAATGATTCTACAACGCTTCTCATTCGACCTGTCTCCGTCTTACGCTCATGCTCCTCACACAATCATCACACTTCAGCCTCAACATGGCGCACCACTAATCTTCCACAAGTTATAATTGAATGTGCACTACTCAAAACAGCTATTTTCTATGCATTTTCTGGATTTATTTTGATATTATAAAGCAGTGTTCAAGAGTTTATCTCTATTGTTATGAGTATTTTCTAATTTTCATCCTGCGATTTTCTTTCATATGATTTCACATGTTCTTGGGCATGATCTAGTAAAGGAATTTCGATATCGTAAATCCAACATCCATCAAAGATCTATAGTGGATCCTAAATTCGGTTTTGCTTTACAATTGTTATAAAAATTCATAATCAATCGAAATGACAAAAGAAGGAGATACAAATATGCACCAATACAATCAGGTCGTTCAAGGAAATAGGATCCTCTGTCATGCTCTTTATCCTTTGCAAAATACTGTGTAAGTGTAAACATCCAAAATAACGTCGTTTTGGGTGTTTTATTAATTTTTTCTTTTTTACAGATTGGTTCAAAACAGTTTCGTTTTTCTGCTCTCCTCTTATCATAGCACATGTTGTGACCTTTTATCACAGCAGACGATCTGACTCGTCTTGAAGAAGGCAAAGTCTTACGGGTTGCATCTTCCTGCAACAAAAGGTCAATGCCAAAATCATTTTCTATATGGCCTGCTTGAATATGCGCAGAACGAACAACAACAACAACAAAACAAAAAACAAAAAAAATGGAAAAATGACAAAAATATTCTTTAAATTAATGAATATGACAGCTTTTAAAACTTTTGCAGGAAAAGATTATTTTAAAAAAAAGGGCTGGACGCCTCAAAAAGAAATATAAAACGACACAATTTATCTTTAATGCATCGTTTTTAAACGCTTGTATCTTTCGAAGCTTGCTACTCATTCTAATAAGGCAAGTAATGGGGCCTTCAAGTAGATTGTCTAGTTCAATAGTGTAAATATTGCGTTCACGACGACCAGTTAAGACAATTCTTTGCCTAAACTATCTCTTATTCCGCACTGGTTTTTGTCAAATGCAACATAAAAGACATGGTCTCTTAGTTGCGAGATACTTGTTATAGCTTAGATTATTAACAAGCAAAACTTTTTTGATTAAGAAGGATTTATGGTTAATTATCGATGATGCTTAAAATTGTAAACGGGTAATTAAATAATTCGAGTTAGGAAACTGGTATCAAAACAAATAGGATTTTGTATGAACTTGGACTGAACTCTTTTGAGAGAACTGCCTACGTATCCAATTCAAGTGTGGAATTGGAATCAAGTCCCCCTCGTAGTTCAGGCTTTACCTTTATACTTTCCAATCGTGGCCATAACCTCTCTACCATAATGGGGAGTTATCACTGGTTAACTATCAGACGTGGGGTCTACCCACGTTTGTAAACGGTTATGTCATTATAGACTCTATTTCTGGCAGTTACTTGGTTGTTCTGTCCAGAAGTCGTTCTGCTTAGAATCTGGCGGAGTTCTGCTCTGCTAGTCCCACTACTATTATTATCTTCCTGTGAAATGGGTCTGGCCCAATTGTAAATACCCCGGCCCAGTGGGCCCATATATCATCATAAGTCCCCAAAGTGTCCTTGCGGCGGGGTGTGACACTTAGCTTACGATACCTACCCTAGTCTGCAAGTTTGGCCCTTAGTTTATTTTATGATGGGTCTTCTACCCAGAGTGTCCTTGCGCTGCAAGTGTGACACTTAGATTTTACGATGGGTCTTCTGCCCAGAAATGTCCTTGCGCTGCAAGTTTGACAATTAAAATTTTACTATGGGTCTTCTGCCCAGAAATGTCCTTGCGCTGCAAGTTTGACAACCCAGAAATGTCCTTGCGCTGCAAGTTTGACAATTAAAATTTTACTATGGGTCTTCTGCCCAAAAATGTCCTTGCGCTGCAAGTTTGACAATTAAATTTTTACTATGGGTCTTCTGCCCAGAAATGTCGTTTGACAATTAAAATTTTACTATGGGTCTTTCTGCCCAAAAATGTCCTTACTATGGGCCTTCTATCCAGAAATGTCCTTGCGCTGCAAGTTTGACAATTAAAATTTTACTATGGGTCTTCTGCCCAGAAATGTCCTTGCGCTGCAAGTTCCAATGCTCGGTATATTTTTGGCATTTAGCCTTTAATTTTCTGTGTTTCAACACAACTTTAAATATTCAAATATATAATAAACAAAATTAATGAAGATATATTTCAAATGGATAACAATTTCAAAAAATAAGCTTATTTTAAGGATAGTATTTCCTTCGGTGAATAGCATTCCAGCTCCTAGGAATGGTCTGTCCAGAGGCATTAGCCAGTTGATAAGATCATTTTCCATGTACCTTGATAATTTTGTAAGGACCTTCCCAATTTGGGTCTAGCTTTCCAGTTGGACCTTGCCTGCTGGCATCATTTCGCCTCAGAACTAAGTCACCTTCTTTAAAATACGTACCTTTAACTTTTGAGTTGTAGTATTGAGCAATCATCTGCTTGTACTTGGCCATCTGTATTAGAGCTACATCTCTTTTGTGTTCCAACTCATCCTTAATATGCAACGTATCTGCTTTCTGCGTTTCAGGACAGTATAATCCTGCAAAGCACATTTCTTCCCTAGCCTATCAGATATGGGAGCGGTTACCCTGTCCCAAACTGATTTTCTTTCTTGTCAGATTTATCATCGGTTTTTCCTTTTTTGGAATCCCTGTGGGAGTCCTCTCTCTTGGCCCTGTTTGCCTCTTCTCCATGGCAATGTCTGTACGCAATTTCCAGACATTTTTCCATCGTGCTCGGATTCTTGCTGCTCGGCTTAGCATGTAGCCGTCCTTCTTTTAGACCTGCCACGAAGGACGCTACTAAGAATTTATCATCCAGATCCGCTATCTGGGATGATTCTCCGTTGAATCTTTTAATGAACTGCAGCACCGTTTCATCACTTTTTTGTCTGGTGGTCAGCAAATATGTTCGGTTTCTCTGGAAAGGTCTTTGCAGCGATAAACGTGTGCATGAACTTCCTGGTCAGAGTGGGGAAGTCTGGTATGGATCTGGGGTTCAACTTATTGAACCAATCCCTTGCCTTCCCTGTAAGAAGGGTTGCAAATGCCATGCATTTCATCTCTTCTGGTGCATTGTACAGGCTCATATGCCGTATGTACTGGTGCATATGGTCATATGGATCCTTAGTGCCATCATATGACTAAATCTTAGGGATCTTGAATCCTGGAGGACAAGGAAATGTATCAATGTCCTCAGTAAAAGGAGACACCAGCCTAAACTCATCTTGCTTAGGCCTAAGAATAGCGTCCAATTCTGCTTTGGCGTTATCACCACCTGGGCGAGTAACCACCACCCTTCCAATGGACTTTGCCTCATGTTTTTCTTTCTGAATTGTATTATGAGGAGGAGTTGTTTCTAAAACTTCGGCATCCTGATTTCTGGCTTTCAATACCTCCTGAAAGATGGCTTTTATCTCTTCTCCTTTGAGATTTGCCAGATTTTCCACCAACATCTGTCTGACTGCATTTGGTGTGCTGGTTTGTCCTTCTTCCATTAGAGTTTTATTTCCAGGTTCTTGACCGTTTCCTTCTGGGCTCTTTTCCCTGGTTTGATCTTCAACTTCCGGTTGATTTTGATGCTTCTTCCCATGATTTTTCGCCATTTTTACTATAAAAGCAACTCACTAACTAGAATCGGCCCTCCTTCTAGCGCCAAATGATGATGCTTAAAATTGTAAACGGGTAATTAAATGATTCGAGTTAGGAAACTGGTATCAAAACAAATAGGATTTTGTATGAACTTGGACTGAACTCTTTTGAGAGAGCTGCATACGTATCCAATTCAAGTGTGGAATTGGAATCAAGTCCCCCTCGTAGTTCAGGCTTTACCTTTATACTTTCCAATCGTGGCCATAACCTCTCTACCATAATGGGGAGTTATCACTGGTTAACTATCAGACGTGGGTCTACCCACGTTTGTAAACGGTTATGTCATTATAGACTCTATTTCTGGCAATTACTTGGTTGTTCTGTCCAGAAGTCGTTCTGCTCAAAATCTGGCGGAGTCCTTCTCTGCTAGTCCCACTACTATTATTATCTGCCTGTGAAATGGGTCTGGCCCAATTGTAAATACCCCGGCCCAGTGGGCCCATATATCCGGCCCAGTGGGCCCATATATCATCAATTACCAACAAATCTTTTGTCAAGGATCATGTCATTGGTGCCGTAGCCGAACGTGACAGAGCCACCATTGGACTATGACTTATACCGAATGAAAGAACGAAAGATTGCCCACGAAAAGTCGAGTCGGGTCGAATTTGAGTTCGAATTGATTTAATTTGAGTTGAATATTGAATCAAGCCAATCTTGAACTATTCACGAGCATTCTACATCACTTACAACACTTATTGTCATGTAAACTATTTTTTAAAGTTCAAATGTAAAGGAACTTTTTTTACATCATCACATTTTCACCGATGCACTATAATACTTGTGTACCACATTAAACATTAAAATTTTGATTCTACACTCAAAAATCAATTTCGTAGAGATCGATTCGGTATGTTACGCAATTATAGTGTTTTTTTTTTTTTTGAGGGATACAAAATATGTGCACGTATACTTTTGTTTTTGCTGGAACTTGAATCTCATACCTAATCTATATCTAATAAAAAGAGACCCAAATTCAACCAAATGCTTACACGTCACCCCTTTCTTGAATTCATGTCTTGCTCTCTTGCTGTCAAGTGGTGGCAGCTCCTTTTAAAAGATAAAATCCTTTCCTTCTCCTTCTGCACATATATTCACCTAGATCATTTGGTGGAATATTACTTGATTTACTATTATATCCAATGGATTTTGTGGTTTGCTCTAACTAATATTGGATTTCTTACTTCGATTTTTATTGATGCAGGCGGATATAGATCGGTGGCTGAATCATGTTTACTATCCTATTGTCTTTTCTCATGGTTTCTCAGCCAAAATCGGAAATCCATTGGTTAATAGCAGGGTAAGTTCTTTATCCGCTTTGTATGCTTTCGTTTTTGCTTGCATCATATCAATTTTTACAAATTCACATCGGTATGGTGTGGATTTAGCCTCTAATTTATGGGTTTCTCGCTTAATACCGATGGGTTTTTGCATGGATTCTGAACAGGATTTAAGAGGCTGATATCCTGGGTAAAGTGTATATAGTTGGCCTTTACCGAAGTCGTAACGTTCTGGACTATTTCCTCTTTTTGCCTGCTGGTTTTGTGCATAGTTCTCTCCAATCTCGGGTTTCAAGGGTTGCAAAACGTGTATGCCAATTGATTATAGTGGCTTCTTGGATAATCTATCTGGAAAAAAAAAAGAAATTGATAGAAAACACATGCCAACCATGGTGTCCTGCAAAAGCTTCTTTGTTTTTTTCCCCTGGATGCAGAAAAAAGAATTGCTTGGAAATCAGATGGGTTGTGTGGTTGGTGGTGAAAAAATCAATGGAAAACTGGGGACGAGAAGGGTAGGGGTTGGACATTCTTGAGTGTTTTTTTCCCAGCAATTTTCTTTCATGATCTTCAAATTTCTAATATATTTTCATGTTCTTTTGACAGCGTTTCATATAATTATGCCTTTGGGATACAAATGAAATTCAATAGAGCTGGAGATTTGGTATTCCAATTGCTACTGTGGACGTTATAGTTGTGTATCTCTTCTTAGGTAACATGGTTCACCTCAAACTGAAAGCAAGAGTTTTTCTTTTCCTTTTTCTTTTTTGGCTAGAATTGCTCAGGTTTTGGTTGCTTCCATTAGAAAATGTTTTGTACTACTTCATGGGAATAATGCCCTTCTTTATGAGACAACTATTGCGTAAAAACACCATGATTGAGTGCCTAAAACTTTAGCAAACGGGAAATTTCGGGTATTTGAGCCAGGATAGCGTACCAACCCTTGCCTACTTTCACCTATTGTAAAATTTTAAACAACAAAGTTGCCTACTGAAGTCATTGGTATGTTTTCTTCTCTGTTATTATTCTTGTTTGATTCAAAAAAATGTTTCTGACTTTAAAATTCTCCACTTTTGAAGGGTCTGCTGGATGATTTCTTCCGTCTACTTGTCTTATAGACAAGGTACTGTGAAACCTTACATTTTTGTTAAAGGATTCAAGATTCATGTCCATTTAGTAATTTGTGATTATTGACATTGCACTGTATACGAAAGTGGTGGATGTGGTAGGGAATTGGTAATCTAAAAGAGCTATGAAGAATTTTGCATCATTCATGAACTTGGGTCCTGTTTTGGCTAGGCAACACCAAATGGTTTGTGGGCTTCCATGGCTTCTGGTTGACTGGGTTGTTTCAGCCATGGAATGGTCTACTTCCATCTTGTTCCATAATCATAATCCGAGCATAGCGTTACGGCCTAATTCCTCACCATCTATTGTTGGATATCCCCGTTTGGGTAGCTCAAATTCGGCTATATCCATCATTTCTACCATAGAAGGTTTTCTTCTTGCTCCCATGTACTTTAGAAAGGTTCTTACCATTGGAACGAGTACTCGGTGCAATCTAAAGTGAAATCATAGATGATAACATTACAAATACAAAGGCAATTCCTGTCCAAGATTTTGTGTTATCTAGGCATGTGTGGTAAAGTTTTTTGTGCGTTTGTGTGGGGTGAAACTCCTTTCTAGAGTAACTATATTTCATTATTATAAATCTACTATTTTTTATGGCAGCAAATTTCATGCAAGATCTTCGATGTATTCATAAAATATTGTTTGGCTTGTTAGTCTTTCGGTACGAGCATGGAGGTAGATTATTCTTATATGTTCATTTCTTTGTTGCTTATTTCTATCTATCTGGGATGCAAGACAAATTATTTACTGAATGGCTATGGTAGTGATACGGTCATAGAAAATGGAAACTTTTTGGTTTTCTCGCATTTCATGGGTTTAGTTATCCCGTTTAAAACTCAAACGCTATGTCTGCCTGTTTGCAATAATTTTGTTACTGTGATGGTAAGAAATGTTGAACATGCTTTGGTAGCTCTATAAACTATAAGACAGATTCATGTGGTCACTCAAGTGTATGATACAATGCGTCGTACTTTTTTTTCCTAAGCTTTTTGAATGGACAATGTGTTGTAGGTGGCAAATCATGTTTGTGTTTATGGATTTGTGCTTATTTTGCTCAGTTCTTATCGTTTCATTGACTCATACTTTCAGACATATTGAATCTATCGTTTTAGATAGTAACGAATAATGGTTGTAAACCATTGCCTGTGAAAATGGAGTATATGATTTGTGTATAAATAGAATCTTCTTTTAAGATCATCGCCAAATACTATAGGTACTGTTGTAGGTTCATCTTCTACGGTTGTTCGTGTTGATGTTCGTTGTACTTTTATGCTCGCTTTATTCCACGGAATCTAAAACAACACTAAGAGTTTGGGATAGCATTTTCCAAAGCAGTTCATGTACCGCAGATGACTTAGTTTGACAATGAAAGCCTAGCTTACTAATAATTAATACGTGCTTCTTATTTATTGTACTCCAATGTGACCTTCCCCCTTCCCCCTTCCTCCTTCCCCCCTGTCTGGAGGCATGATGATTCTTATGGATATGTTCCACGGAATTAAAAAAACATTAGTAAGAGGTTGGGTTAGCATTTTCCAACGCAATTCATCTACTGCTGCAGTTGGCTTTTTTTGGATAACGAAATCTTATCTTATTAATACTGTAATAATTAGTGTGATCCTCTTATTTATTGTACTTCTTTTGATATGTTGTACTGTATTTTGCTTACAAGCAGAGCATAAAACATGTGAAGGCTACTGCTGGTGATTTGTATTTTGATCATCACTGAATCAAAAAACATTGAAATGGTTCACTGATTTATTTTGTATTTGGTGGTTGAACAATTTACTCAATATATTTAATTTCCCTTAGCGACGGGAAAGGAGTCTATATATCTACCTAGCTTTGGTAGACTCCCCAACGCAATCCACGTATATTCCACGAATCCCTTGGTGGATAAGTCCGACGACTCAAAGAATAAAGGTGCGGAATTGACTTTATCGTCCGGTGGATCGATCTATAGTTAGGGGGCAATACATACCAAAAGGTTCGAAGAAGGAACGCGCATAAGAGTATATAACCAACCCACCGATGAAGAAGGTTCGGTTACAACGAGGACATTGAACATGTAAGGGCTTATACAACCAATTGGTATTTTGATTATACTGGACCAAAAAAATCTTTGAAAGGGTTCAGTTATGTATTTTGTGATTGATGATTGAACATTGTAGCCGGAATAATTTTTAATAGATTTACTGAAATCTTTGAACTTTTGAATATGGTATATTATTCAATATGAATATTTTAGAGTGTTTATTTACCTGCAAACAAACCTGATATTATAAAATTTTAAAGAGTAATTATATGGTGGTCTAAAATCAAAAAACAAGACCAGCATATCAGCATTATCATCCAGAAAACTTTAAGATAAGTAGCTTTACTTTCTTCTAAATTCGTATTGGTTTGGATCTTCAAATCAGAGTTGATATTTAACCAACACATAAAACTTGCGATAATTGATTCGTTAGTATTCTATAATCATTTCTAAGACGCGAGCATCACCGTGTCTTGCACGGTGAATAATGCCACTAGTATCTCCCTATACTAATAAGAAGGGAAAAAGTGTAGTTTTGTGACACTTGTTTTTTTTTGATTGGTCCGTCATTTTACTGTTCATCGGCCCAAAAATCGTGCCCAATCTTTTTTTTTTTTTTTTTTTTTTTTTTTTAAATATTTTACTGTTTATTGGGCGGCCCACCCCGAAAAAATTGTTGTTTTTTTTTTTTTTTTTTTTTTTTGAGGTGAAGGGTTTGAGTTAAATTGTTCCATTTTAGAGGACTCAATCGTATTTTTAATCTACACATTGGCTTTAATTTATTCTTAATCTTATTAGATGTATCCGATTCCAATTTAATTACATGTTATTTTGCTTTCCATCGAGATCTCTTCTTTTTTTTTTTTTTTTTTTTTATCTTATCCTAATACGATACGACCACGCGATATTTCAATACGCTATCTTATAGTTTGTTTGTGTGTGTCTTCTTTTCCTATTTTGCGTATATATATTTTACGTTGTGTGTCTATCCGGTTTTTTTTGCGCCATCGTTTTTTGGGGCTACGTATTGATTATTTTTTTCCGTCTTCGTTTTTTACTTCTATATATTGTGTGTGTCGGTTTTTTTTTTCTTTGGTCAATGGTTTAGTAGTGTCGAAAGGTGTCGATTTTGTGTCGTGGAGTGTTGATAGTGTGTTAGATTTTAATTAAAATTTTTTAATTAATATTCATTTGATCAACCGACAACCGTTGGATATGGCGTCGGGGTGTATCGAAGCGTGTCGTGCCGTGTTTTGGGTAGAACACGTGTTGTTGCGAATAATGTCGAAGATAGCTTCATTTTTTCGGTTAAAATTGATTTAAGTAGAAATTGAAAAAAATTATTCGGTAGTGTCGAAAAGTATCCATACGATGTCGGGAGATGTCGAAGATGTGTCGGATATTCATTTCATACGCACTTATATTATTCTTCTATGAACACGTTTTGATGCGCCACCCCAAAAGTGTGAGAGGTGGGTTGGGTTAGGGTGGTGGGAAGGGTAGGGTATAGTAAGATGGGTGGTGGGCACGGTAGGGTAGGGAGTTGTAGGGTAGAGTAGGATGGGGTGGTGGGTAGGGTAAGGTAGGGTGGTATGAGATAAAATAGGGTGTAATAGGCATTAGGATAGTGAATTAATATGTAGGTTGGGAGGTAGGTTAAGGTTTGTAGGTAGGTAGAGATGTAGGGTGCGGTAGGGTGTCTTAACGTAGGTGAGGCGATGTATGAGATGTAATGCGGTGATGTATGGTAGGGTAGGATGGTATGGTTGGATGACGTGGCGTAAGTTAAGTAAAGTTTGATAGGTTGAATAAAGTACGTAATATAGGGTAGTGTGGTAAGAATGTTGGGATAGAGTGCGGTAAAATTAAAAGCTACAATAATTATCATTGGAGCCAAATCTCAAAATTAAAAGCTACAATAATTATCATTGGAGCCAAATCATTGTTGTGCAAATAAACGAAGAGTCAGAGCCAATGGCTAAAAAATTAAGACTAGGAAATTGCTACTCCATAGAGCCAATGAACAATTGCTGCACTGCCACGTATACCTCCCGAAAACCACATCCATTCTTCAAAAATCCCCTTAAAACTCTTGCTTCCTCACTGATTTCTTTTGTGTTTTCTTCCATAGTTCTGTTCGAAGAATCTCCCTGTTCAGGTACCTGAGCCTTTACTTTAGCTTGAATGTTTTTGTTTTTCCCGGTTGCGTTTTATTTTGTCTGAGCATGTAATTTGATCTTGCTTAGAAAAAATCTTAGGTTTTCTTGTGGGCTTTGTTGCATCCACTAAGTTAACTGATTATAGTAGCAAGCTTGCTTTGTAGAGAAATACTAGGGGTTCTAATTTCTTCTCCTGCAAATGGGTTTTGAGAGAGAAATACAAAGTCGGAATCTTCAGTGATTTGTGTGAAGGTTGGGACATGGGATTTAAAGTAATAAAAGTAGGTTTAAACTGATACTGATGCATCTTACTATTGCTTGGTCTAGTTTTTAGTGATTTTATGTATTGAGGTAACTCAGTGAATCTGAAATTGGGAGTACATTGTAAAAAGTGGCATGATATTCTTCATTTGCAAAGGGATCTTCCTTGAATTGAAATTGTACATGAAATTCGTAAGACCAACTGTGAGGTTGTCAGGCTGTCTGTTTGTGATTTTCTTGGTCTTAGTCAGTTAGCTCGAGCTTTGCATCCATATGTTAATGGGCTAATATCTTCTCCAAAAGCTTCCGGGCATTATATTACTAAACTTCAAAATTTTATTCTTATCCTTGCTTGGAGTTCACATGTGATTTTTGATCTTCAGTGTCGAATTGGAAAGACATCTGTTGTACTGATCATTATCTGAATTTTGAATTGTGTTTCCTGTATGTTGTTATAGGTGGATTGATTTAGTTTTGTCTTTCTGTTACAAAATCATTGTTTTATAAGTAAGTTCACTATGCATTTGTGAAAGTTAGTACAATCTTTGTCTTTGCCAGATGGCAGCATCATCAGCTTGTTTGGTCGGAAATGCATTATCTACTCATTCAAGTTTGAGCAAAGAAAACTGTTGTAGGCAGGTTTATTTATCCTCAAGCCTTCCATCACTGAGTCGAACATCAAAAGTACTCGTCGTTAAATCATCGCATGACCAAATACCGCTTAAAGCAAGGAGAGGATTCCTAAAAATATTGCTAGGAAATGTCGGACTTGGTGCACCAATTTTACTTGGCAGTGGAAAAGCAAATGCTGCTGATGAGCAAGGAGTTTCTAATTCAAGGATGTCTTATTCGAGGTTTTTGGAATATTTGGATAATGATAGAGTGAAAAAAGTAGATTTATATGAGAATGGAACCATAGCTATTGTTGAAGCAGTCTCCCCAGAGTTGGGTAATAGGGTGCAGAGGGTTCGGGTACAGTTACCAGGACTTCCCCAGGAGCTTCTTCAAAAGTTTAGGGAAAAGAATATCGACTTTGCTGCCCATAACGCTCAAGAGGACTCTGGTTCTTTGTTGTTCAATCTGATTGGGAATTTAGCCTTTCCACTGCTCCTGATCGGTGGTCTCTTCTTTCTCTCTAGACGATCATCCGGAGGAATGGGAGGCCCTGGTGGCCCTGGTTTCCCTCTAAACTTTGGTCAGTCAAAGGCTAAGTTCCAAATGGAACCAAATACTGGTGTAACTTTTGATGATGTTGCCGGGGTAGATGAAGCAAAGCAGGATTTTATGGAAGTCGTTGAGTTCCTTAAAAAGCCTGAGAGGTTCACTACTGTTGGTGCTCGTATACCCAAAGGTGTTCTTCTTGTTGGTCCTCCTGGTACTGGAAAGACTTTGCTTGCCAAGGCAATTGCTGGTGAAGCTGGTGTTCCATTCTTCTCAATTTCTGGCTCAGAATTTGTTGAGATGTTTGTTGGTGTTGGTGCATCTCGTGTCCGTGATCTTTTCAAAAAAGCCAAGGAGAATGCCCCATGCATTGTCTTTGTTGATGAAATTGATGCTGTTGGACGTCAAAGAGGAACTGGAATTGGGGGAGGAAATGACGAGAGAGAACAAACCCTAAATCAGCTTTTGACTGAAATGGATGGTTTTGAAGGAAACACCGGTATCATCGTAGTTGCTGCAACTAACCGTGCGGACATTCTTGATTCTGCCTTACTCAGGCCTGGACGGTTCGATAGACAGGTGAGTCTAATTAAAAGGTTCACCTTCTTACAGTTATTATTTGCATTAAGCAAACATTTATTACATTAAGTTGTAGTGCAGGTGAGTGTTGATGTTCCAGATATTCGAGGAAGAACTGAGATTTTAAAGGTCCATGCCAGCAACAAAAAGTTTGATCCAGATGTCTCCCTCGAAGTGGTTTCCATGAGAACACCTGGTTTCAGTGGGGCAGATCTTGCAAATCTCTTAAACGAAGCTGCTATACTCGCTGGTAGACGTGGGAAAACAGCGATTTCATCTAAAGAGATTGACGATTCAATTGATAGAATTGTTGCTGGCATGGAAGGAACAATCATGACCGATGGGAAGAGCAAAAGCCTCGTTGCATACCATGAGGTTGGACATGCTATTTGTGGGTGAGTTTGTATTCTTTCCATGAATTCTTTAATCTTTCAGCATTTGAAGAATAAAAATTTTCCTAAGTACTTATATGCTTAATACTTTGCATAATTTTTTGCTTATCTTGATGTTCAGGACACTTACTCCTGGGCATGATGCTGTTCAAAAAGTGACCTTGATCCCACGTGGGCAAGCTCGGGGTTTGACCTGGTTCATTCCTGCAGATGACCCAACCTTGATTTCCAAGCAACAACTTTTTGCAAGAATCGTTGGTGGGCTCGGTGGAAGAGCTGCTGAGGAAGTTATCTTTGGTGAGCCCGAAGTGACTACAGGTGCAGTAGGTGATTTGCAACAAATCACGGGTTTGGCCAAGCAGGTTTTATTCTCTCCCCCTCCTCCTCCTCCCCTACTTTCAATAGCAGTTTTGTATTGATGATAACTTCTTGTAATAAAGATGGTGGTGACTTTTGGGATGTCGGATATTGGGCCGTGGTCTCTGATGGACTCGGCTCAAAGTGGTGATGTTATTATGAGAATGATGGCAAGGAACTCAATGTCAGAGAAACTTGCTGAAGATATTGATGCTGCTGTCAAGAGACTTTCAGACAGTGCATATGAGATTGCATTGAGCCACATCCGTAACAACCGTGAAGCGATTGACAAGATTGTTGAAGCCCTCCTCGAGAAAGAGACGTTGACTGGGGATGAATTCCGAGCAATACTTTCAGAGTTTGTAGAAATCCCGGTTGAAAACCGTGTTCCACAATCTCTGCCATCTCCAGTAACTGTATAAAGATATACAACATACATTACCTCTGTGAGTCAAGTTCAGCTTCATTGTACTTTTGTACTAATTCATGTTATCAATATAACATTGTGTACAGTATTTTCTGGCACTAATTTGTAATAGAGTTTCCACTACACAATATTTTGTTTTAAGTATATATAATCATAACTGTTGGTCAATTACATTATTCATTCCACATGTTACCTTATTCTAGTTCCATGGAAACCATATATATCAGCATTGAGTAATGAATTGAGAATTTGTTATTTCTAAATTCAACACATAATTAAGTTTAACGTGTGTTGTATTAATTACCATTACATTCTAATCAAATCAAGCTTTTTACAGTTAATACAAAGGGAAGAAAAAAAAAACAATATTTACGATGCGATTAAATTTCTAACAGAAGATCTGATTACGTTTAAACATGGATATTTTGATGAAGATTTAAAATATTGGCTGATTTGTGTGATGTACAATGTCGTTTTGTATAGTATATATATAAGCTTTAGAATTGCAGTGTATACTGGTAATGGAAATTGGAAGTGGTTGTACGATGTTCCAATGAATGATCAAGTGAACGATACATTCACTATAACATTCATTGTATTTTCCATTAAACAATTTAGTGAATCTGTGTTAACTGTTTATCAATTTATAACATATCTGTGAATTCGTTTGCATATCTGTGCCTTTTATCGGTTAAAAGTACCCGCATAAACGAAGTGAGGTACTCCTACACGCAAGGACGGAGCGAGGAATTATAATTGGGGTGGGCTAATTAAGCTTACCATAATTTTTATTATTTAAATATAATTTTTTTAGTCTAGAATTTAACAAAGAAAAACATCGAGCCTCAAAAAATGGAAACACCAAAATTATATTGATTTTTAGTTTTAGCTTATGTTGTTATAGACATAGGCGGATCTACTCTAGACTAAATGGGGTCCGCGGACCCCGTTAAAAAAATAAAAACTCAACATTTTACATACATAAAAATATTTCGGACCCTCTGAAAAAAATTACGGACCCCGCTCAACAATATTTCTGGATCCGCTACTGGTTATAGAGTTCACAATTCTACACCGTAAGTAGCATATGTTAGCATAGCTTTCACAATTCTACCCTATAAGGATATGTTTCCATCTCAGCCTGCCACAACACATCTCTCCCCTTAATTGTCTTTTAAATATCTCCTCTAATTACCTCAATTCCCTTTAATTAAATATCAGTTTATCAATTGCACATGTTCATGCATAAGACGGATCGTATATGTGGATTCATGTACCTACAATTATCGTACTTTAAAATAATTTTTCTGTCTACAAACAACAAATGACTATAAGATGTAAAAATAGATAAAAAGTTCGGATTTTGAGAATTTGGTATAACTGTACAGACAAAGAGAACTTGAACTTATTTATCATCTATCGACAATCAGATCATTATTTGAGATTTTCCAGATAAAATTGTATTAAAAAATATGGAATGGAAATAGAACAACCACTGCGTTAGTGTGTACATCCTAGGGTTCTTAATTATTATTATTATTAATGCCATAATAGAGTTGAATTGAGAAAGTTATTATAACCAAATGGAGCAATTTGACTTGATAGTAAAAAGAAATCTGTTTGCTGGGCTATGGGCTGGGCCAGATAGGTACGTAAGCCTAAAAAAGGAAAAAGCTGGGGTGGGCTTAGCCCCCCTCTGCCCAAAGGATGGCTCCGTCCTTGCCTACACGAACGGGAAAGATCATATCAGTTCGTCCAAACATTACACTTTTGTACAGGTGCATCACTTCGAAAAAAGAATGAGTCTGTTCGAATGAATGCATGCATCAGTCCGAATGGATGCATGAATCTTGTTCATGAACTGATGCTTGCATCAGGTCGAACCCCGTTTCGTTGCGATAACATTAATTTGTACGGCAACTCGTATGCAAACGATTATAAAATATTTATTTTATGAAAAAATATCTAACATAATTCATTGGTTCTATGTATGAATCACTGAACACTGGTTGTTGGATTTATGATTTACACGAAACATGATTCTCCGTAAGATTCACTAACCCAATATTGATAGGCTTTTCGACGCGTGTTTGATTGAAATGAATATGATTGGGTCATTAGAGGCTGTGCAGCTATTCCCACAAACGAGATTTTGCGGGATGTTTTGTTTTTATGTACTTTTAACACATGTGTATTTGGGGAAATTTTTGTCTAGTATATCCACATGCACTGAAGTGATGTTGGATGAATCAAAACCACACGTTTATATCTGATATAAACTGTGTGGTTTTGATTCATCCAACATCACTTCAGTGCACGTGGACATACTACACAAAAACCTCCCGTGTAGTTGGTGTAATGTTTTTTCTATTGAATCTGTATATATAGTTGTGTACGTGGTTAGTACATGTTACTTAGAGCATGATTGGTTATTGTTTTGATATTTTGCATTTGCCATAAAGGTATTTTGGTCTTTTCGAGTATTGGCTATATAAACCTTATCCTTGTAACCAAACCCTAAGCTCATTCATCTTTTGTTAAGTGTATGCAACTATGCAAGTGCTCTCATTCTTCTTGGTTTCTTGAATATACCAATCCTAACATTGTATCAGAGCTCGATCATATCCAAAGTTAATCAAAAGCCCAACGATCGCGGATCGAACTCACAAGGTTTTTTTTTTTTTTTTTTTTTTTTTTCTGGATTTGGACTGATTTTCTTTGGTGTTTGGTGAGTTTTCGCTTCTCGATTTTTGTGATATCTTGTGGTTTGTGGTTGAATCAACCTCTTTCGATTTGGTAAGTCTTGTTGTGAAATTGTTGTTGGATTCGATTTCGTTTTAGTTTGAGTTGTGCATCTTGTTCAACATGGCTGGAGGTGAGCCTTGTTCAGTTGTTGATGGCCCTTCGACCAGAATATGAAAATTGTCATGTCCATCGTACTTCGTACTCCTTTACCTTCTGTTGATTCTGTTCTTCATGAGGTGTTGGCTGAAGATACTCGTCTCAAAACTCAAACTGAAAAGGGAGTTCATACTCCATCTGCATCTGTTTTAGCAACCCCCTCACACTTTAACAAGTGAAACGCTAAAACAGATCATGATTGTCATTACTGTAAGAAACCAGGGCATTGGAAAAATCATTGTCCTGAATTATTAGCACGACAGAAAGAAAATGGTTCGAAGCAATATGACAAGTCTCAAAAATAGCAACGTGGTGGAAAACAACAGTCATACTCTATGGGGCAAGGGCAACCCCGTAGTAGCACTCATCATATGACTGCTGTGTTGGTCCATCTCTCGGGTAACTCGGTTGTGGATTCTTTTATGAATCCTACTATGGACTCTCTTGCAGAACAATTTCAGAGGTTTCTTGCTTGCCAGTCTCAGTCTCAAAGTCGGAGTGTGCCTTAGTCTCGGCATTATGCCTTGTCTGCTCGTTCTACATCAAGTTTGACACCATTGAATGGTTCAGGTACAAATTCACCTTTATGGGTTTTGGTCTATGGAGCCTCATTTCACATGTCCCTTGGTTCTTCTTCTTTTACATCTATGTCTTTTGATTCTCCTTCCCCAACTATTATGACTGCTGATGGTACACCCTTGCCATTGACTGGCATTGGTCACATCCACACTCCACACTTCTCCCTCCCTAATGTTTATTGTATTGCAAAACTTACTATGAGTACTGTCTCGGTTGGTTAATTATGTAACTTTGGTTACTCTGTTCATTTTCCTTCCACCTCTTGTCATGTACAGGATCCCAAATCCAAGAGGCTGATGGGGACAAGCCGTAGGCAGGGGGCTCTATATTTTGGATAAGCTGCAAGTTCCGGGGTACGCAGCTACCACTGTTGACCTATCTTCTTTTCATTTAACGTCTTCATCTTCTAAGTTTTATTTGTGGCATTCTAGACTTGGTCATGTCTCACGCTCTCGCCTAAAGTATATGAGTAATAGTGGTGTTTGGAGATATTTGCATCCTCGTGATATTTTAGATTGTAATGGTTGCAAACTTGGAAAATTTTCTGCCTTGACTTTTAATCAAAGTATATTCGAATCTCGTGCACCTTTTGATTTAGTTCATTCTGATGTTTGGGTTCCTGCTCCTGTCCCGACAAAAGGAGGGTCCATATATTATGTTTCATTTATTGATGATTATACTCGCTTTTCAAAACATCGTTCTATGTATATATATATATATATATATATATATATATATATATATATATATATATATATATATATATATATATATATATATATATGCTTTTCAAATGTCAAAACTCAACACTCTACCGTTGTTAAATGTTTTTGCTCTGATTTAGGTGGGGAAGATACCAAGAGAGACCTTTCTGACATCTTTATATTAGATGGTACAGTGCATCAGTCTTCATGCACTAATACCCCACAACAGAATGGTGTTGCTGAGAGAAAACAATGACACATTGTTACTGCCCGTTCTATGCTCTTATCAACTAGTGTTCCAAACGACTTTTGGGGAGAAGCTGTCCTCACATCTTATACTCCCTCCGTCCCAATTTATTTGTCCATGTTTCCTTTTTGGTTTGTCCCAAAATAAGTGTCCACTTTGTGCATTAATTGTCAAAAAAAATTCAAATGCCCTTCCATATTTGCATAATTTACAACAAAAAAACGTGTAGCATTAAATTCCCTAACAACTACTTAAAGGGCATAAATGTAAAATATTGGATCATTTAATTAGAATCAAAGCATTAACTACATTTTTTTTTAATCTATGTGAAAAGTCAAATGGGACAAATAAAATGGGACGGGGGGAGTATTATTAATAGGATCCCGACTGCTCATAATTCAGGCATTACTCTTTATGCTAAGTTATTTGGCCAGACTCCTGATTACTCTCATTTGAGAGTCTTTGGTTCCGCTTGTTTTGTCCTTCGTCCACATGTAGAACGTACAAAATTATCTTCTCGTGTTGCTATATGTGTCTTTCTTGGGTATGGTATAAGATAAAAATGATATCGTTGTTATGATCATTCTTCAAAGAAATTGTATGTTTCTCGACATGTTTCCTTTCTTGAGCATATTCCCTTATTTTCCCTTCCTGCTAGCCCCCACAACATAACTGAGTATGATCTTGTTCATATTGATCCTTTCACCACGGATCACTCATCTGACTCACCATCTTCTGCCATTGATGCATCACCATCTTCCTTGAAATCTGTTCATTCAGCTTGTCTTCAAGAGCCTCGTGAAGATGATATTCCACCCCCTGCTGCAGCTACCCAAGCACCACTTGTGACGACGGATCTAGGTCAACCTCGTTACCCCAAGAGCACACGTAAGTATACTCAGTTATCAGAATTTGCTTATTCTTCCTACTCTCAGTCTTTTGCTTCATTTCTAGTTTCTATTGACACATTTTCTAAGCCTACCTCTTATTCAGATGCGATTCGTTCTCATGATTGGCAAAATGCTATGGCTGAGGAACTGTCTGCTTTAGACCGGACTGGTACTTGGGATCTAGTATATCTTCCGGCTGGTAAGAAAACTATTGGTTCTCGATGGGTGTATAAAGTTAAGACTAAGTCAGATAGCTCTATTGAGCGTACAAAGCTCGTCTGGTAGCTAAAAGGTTTGATCAAGAGTATGGTCTAGATTATGAGGAGACATTTGCTTCTGTTAATACAACGTCCGCACTTGAATTAAGGCCATCAACAATCCCATTTGGCATTTCATCAGCCCCATTCATGTTAATTCTTTGACATGGTTGTAAATACACTTCTTCGCCCAAATTCAAGAATAACGAGTCTTGAAGTAGCTCATTCACGTCCATATTGTCACTCCACGTGTTCAAATGAGAATCTTCGACACATGTCTCTATGCGAAGTAGCTCATTCACATCCATATTGTCACTCCCTATGTTCAAATGAGAATATTCGACACATGTCTCTATGCTTTCTCTTCTTCCATCCAACATCTCTTTCATCCCGTTCCCAACAACATCAACATATGCCTCTTCATTAACATCCATTTCAACACATGTTTCTTGAGTTTCCGAGACATATACTACTTCACATGTTTCTTGACTTTCATAAACCTCTTCAACATGTGTCGCTTCCACTTCAATGTCGGTATCTTTTTCCTTTTCAAATTAATAAAACATCTTCTTTTAAATTAAAAACATATATAAACCGAGTCACAAGCTTATCGCAGTTAAGCACCATTGGTCTAGCTTTACTAATATATTTCATCTCAAAATCATACAATGTTGTATTGATTCCCAACTCATTTTTCACCAAGTCATACAATTCTTCAAAGGTAATGTTTTTATTAACACTCAAAATCGCCGTGACTTCTTCGGATTCACATCTACATACTTCCAAGACCATACACCATCGCCGTTTTTTTCAACCCCTACCGGGTAAAATATAAAAATACAAGAATTATCTTCCATCATGCTTCACCGAGATCCTGTTTTATTCAGTACAATAATTACAATACAATGATTACAAAACAATATACATATATACAAAATCCATAATTCTTGAACGTAGCATTGCATTAAATTTAAAGCACAAATCAATTTGAATTCACTTCAAATAAAAAATTTCAATTCATATACAAATCATCCAGTAAACACGTGGTTGCTGCCATTATTTAAGCTAACAAACTCAATTTGCCTAAAACGCATAGTTTAAGCTAATCCTACATCATTCAACACCGTAACAAATCACAATCACATCTTCTTAATCTCCAAAATCATATACATAACATACTTTAAACTCAACCCACAAAATCAAACTCGTTAAAATGAATAGGGTGGGGTGAATTATTGTACATTCACATACCAATAATGACAGCCAAGAAAGGGTTTCGATTACGGTGTGAGTTCCGTTGAGCTGTCGTGATTTTCACCAATTCGCCACCCAGCTCGGCCAATATGCTCAGAGAAGAAGAAGAGAGGTAGGGGAGGTCCAAAATCGGACAAGAATTGTACATGCCGATAGGGGAAATGCCAAAGCAGGGAAATAGGGTGGGGGGAATGATTTACGCATGTAAATTGGGGAAAATTCGGCAAGTCGGGTTAGGTTTTCAAGGTTCAATAAGGGTATTTTGGGACTTTCACACCCTTTCATCATTCAAAGCTTATAGATGGGAAAATTTGTTTGAAAAATCTGTAGTTGAAAGTATTTTGGCTTAAATAACTAAACGCCAAGAGTCTCCACTGTTTCCTTCCTCTTGGATTACAGTAAAAAACATCTATAAATTAATAATATTGAGACCGGGATATTTTATTAATTTAGCGAGATATTATTATATCGATAAATTAATAATTTATTAATTTAAAGAGGTTTTACGTATAACTTTTAAATTTTCAAGTCCAATGTACTAGTTTCAATGTATATTAGTTAGAGATGAAAAATAAATTACAAAAACAAGTTTCAAGGCACATTCTATGAATGTACATTCACAAATTATTTGAATTTGACAATGCCCCAACTCTTGAGTGCAATGAGGAGATTTCGTTGGGACCAATATATATACACTGGGATTTCAAAAAAATTATTATCTTATCATTTTATCGATTGGGGTCCAATTTTATACTGGTCCCAAGTTGGGACTGGACAAATTATTGATAAATTTATCGAGATTATTAATTTATCGAGTATTAATTTATAGAGGTTTTACTGTAATTTTATTTTTAAAATTTCATTTTTTTTTAGATGACTTGGGAAAGGGGCTTGGGAAATCATTTGAAAAGAATGAAGTCCCGTAATTTCAACGAAAAATAATCAAATCAAAGGTCACCTAAACTCACTAAACCACTGTTTTTATTAAACACTCAAGTCCCTATTCCCCAGTTGCTGGAGAAAATGGCTGCAGAGCTGATGAAGAATTCGATTTCTTTTTCAAGCTAGTATTAATAGGCGATTCAGGGGTGGGTAAGTCCAATTTGCTTTCAAGATTCACCAGAAACGAGTTTAATCTAAAATCCAAGCCTACTATTGGGGTTGAATTTGCTACCAAAAGTATCAACATAGATGGGAAAGTCATCAAAGCTCAAATATGGGACACTGCTGTGCTGGGCAACAAAGGTGTGCCCTTTGTTTTATTTATATATATTTATTCCTTATATTTTGTCGAATTTTAATTTATTTGTTCGATTTACTTCATGATAACTAAGCAAGATCCAGTATTCCATTCAAACGGGCGTTTGTATGCACTTTTTGTGCATAGTATCAGCTATAATTTTTTATCCCACCAGACCAGATGTTTAATGATGCATAAGAATACACTGTTTGTGTCGGTTTTGGATTTTTGTTGAATTGCATCCAATTCTCAGGTAAAATGCTTTCAAGTGTGTTTCTTTTGGGATTTCTTTGATGGACTTATTTGTACACGATGGTGCTTTTGTGATTAGGTTTTGTTAATGAAGTGTTTAGACTTGTGATGAACCAGAGATAAGGGTACAAAGGTCCTAGTTGACTGTTATGGGCTTATTAATAAACCCTCAAGGTTCTATGTAAAACTTATTATCCGGTTTGGGGCCTCACTGCTGTACCAAGATTATGCAAATTTATTTTTTGCCTCTTTCCCATAAGGTTATTAATACTTGTTGAGAAGTTGGAGATCTCTGAAAGTCTCTGGCTTGCTTTAAATAAGTGGTGTACAAAAATGCATACTTTGGAGATAGTAACTGCTTATGAAGAACATTATCAGGAATCATGCCATTATGGGAGCTTATTATAGAGGAGCTGTTGGTGCATTGCTTGTCTATGACGTGACACGTCACGAGACCTTCCAAAACGTGAAAAGATGGTTGAAGGAATTAAGAGATCATGTTACAGAGCGTAACATAATAGTTGATGCTAATTGGCAATAAAATCAGATCTTGGACATGTTGTTGCAGTGTCAACTGAAGATGGGAAGGCATTTGCAGAGAAGGAGAATCTCTATTTCTGCTTTGCTTTCGAATCAACCAACGTGGAAGAAGCGTTTACACGGGTTCTAACTCAGATTCATCATATCAGGTTTAAAAGATTTTTTTATGTCCCGGGTTATGAGGGTAGTGCTGTTGCTTCTTCAAGTATCATCCCACCACCTAAAGGGAAGACAATCAACATCAAATTTCAGATCATGAATTTACCCAAATACCCCCTCCACCGTTATCACAGCCTGTGCTGTGATGTTTATGTACAGCAGAGGATCCACCCTCCAGTAACGGACATGAGCCAACATACATACATACATACTTACTAGCATGACTCAATAGGAGCCCAACCCCGAGCCTGAGCCTTCCTATGTACATATTATGAAACGAATAACGGATTAATACAACAAGAAGCGGAATAATACAAGTTGTAAATACTAAATGCAAAATATATATATACACATTACTAACGAACAAGCAATTAAGATGCAGATTTCTGTTTCTCAGTAGTAGTGTTATTAGAAGAAGCGGCCTCAGGAAGCTTAAAGGTAGGTGGTTTATCGGCTCCTCTTCTCGAATACTCCCTCCATCTTCGAGCAGCTTCTGCTGCTCGTCTTGCTCTCTCTTTAACTTCTTCCTCTGAATCAAAAAGAAACAAAAAAAATTTGGAGAAATATATAAATGTCCTGTAGAATAATGATGTATAACACAACTTATTTCATGCTTTCAATCAAATTAAGTTTAAATAATCTGTATTGTATATATCACCTGTATCGTTGTAGCCCGTCGCTTTGCCCCAAAGGTTGTCCCAGTATGTTTCAGTCTTGCCATAATCTTTCTGATTCATCATCCTTATTTTCGCTTGGTTCTGCAAAAGCCAATCGAGCAATGCTATTAAAAAAGAAAAGTCCGGTATATACAAGGTATCCCATCTATACGATATAAATGATTAGGCCTGCATCCATCCCTCCCGACCCTCTTTTCACTAAGGTGTACGTATGCGTTCTTACCAAGACTTTCATTTGTCGCTTCTCCCATCTCGCACTTGCCTGCCATTCCAAAAAGTAAAAATATTGATTTAAAGGTACGGTGAAAGGAAAATATACAACTCCCATAAACTAAAAAGATTGATTGTGCAGAAATGTAAATTACCACATTTTTGCCTTAATTTTGTTGTGTTCGGTGTTCATGTCCATACTCAAAGTTGAATCGGTTTAATTCTCGTTATTGAGGAGGTCCATCAAGATTCAAGTCTAAGTTATTTTTTCAAGAATTTCTAATTGTATCTGCTTTAATACCACCAATCATACAAATAGCTGAAACTAAAGCAGGCAGTTTATTAAATCATTTGCACATAATTTACACCTACTGATTCACACGTATACAGAAACTTTTAAGAAGAAGAACATAAGTCTTACAATCCTGAAAACATCAGCACCTGCGGAGCCCATTCCGGATAGCATCAGTGCAACCTGACAATCAGTTGAATCAGAAAATTATAATAACACTAAAAATAGAATCAATACCGATTAAATTATATAACAACGAAAGAAAATGACTGGAAAAAGAAGAGATCAACTCACATTTACTCGTTCTATTCTTCGCATTTCATCTTCGAGTAAAGAGAGCTGCTGGGCAGAAGTCCAGTGGATACAGTCAACAGGGCTGAAATCAGAACCATTAACCATGATGTATACATCTTCTAAAACATAGCTTCTTTTATTTTTTCCTTACTGATTAATTGATCCAAATTGTTCTCATTCTTATTCAGATAGAGTGGAAGTTTCATTCAACCAACTCTCATTTTGAAGCAGATAGTTCACCGCGCTTAAAATGAGACGTTCTTCATCTACTATTCATTCAATAAAAGCAAGTTCCCAAAAGATTGGAATTTACCAGCTGTCAATTGCTTGTTGAACGGATTCGACATTTCCAGATTGAGAATATGCTCTTGCTCTTCCAAAGTCTTCCTCAATGCCAAACACGTCAGAGCAAACGTTGGTGCAATTTTTGCAGCCTGTCAAACAGAAAGTGATTCATTCAAGCAAAAGAGTAACAAGCCATTGACTCCAAGAAATTTGCTACATAAGTACAACAAGGGACCCTTTAAATGCACCACATCCATACGTGCCATGTACAACGATCAAAATCGACTTTTAAAATATCTTGTTTGCACACTTGACTCCATAAAGGTTGAATATAAACCATATGACGTGGTATTGTGGTAGGTTTTGGTGGCACAGTAAATTGGTTGTGATGCATTTAAAGACCCGGAAAAAAAAAACCAAACTAAAACAAACCAGACCATGGGGGAGATGACCCCCTGCCTCCCCCAACCAAACCCCTCTGCGGTCTTTGCAAGGGCTTTAGTTACAGATGAAATGACTCTAAGACCCGGGACATACTTGTGTGGTGTCTCCATACGTGTGGAGACACCGTGTGGTTCAATATGAATCATACAGTTTCATTCTGTATTTAAAATGTGTGGTTCTGACACCCGTCACTTTACCTTAAAATCCCTCTCCACACAAGTATTTTCCCTAAGACCCTTGAGTTTTAACTCTAAATAAATAGTACAATGACATTAGAGATGAGAAAAGTTGAAGCAATAGAAAAGAAGGGATATCCTGCCCTACCTATGCAGCTAAACTCATCCACAAACACATGATCCTTAGGGCAGGAATCGTCAAAGAATGGATTTATAGCACTCAAAGCATAGCCATGAATTTCATCATAAATCCTACGCTGCACTGGATCACTTAGTATCTGGAAAGCCATATTGTACAAGTTTTAGCTTTTTACTTAAAAAGAGCAGACTGGACTTCCAAAATTGAGCAGAAAATTTTACTAATTAATTGATCCAAAACTCACCGAGTAAACATCATTTATGAACATGCAAAAGTTAGTTGTCTCTGTATCATTGCCACTCAAGTCTGGATGACAAGACTTCATACAACTGTAGTATGCTTTCTTGATTTGCTCTGGTGTTGCATCAGGAAGCTGATTGTGAACCAAAATGAAAATTTTGAAGATTGAATTATTAAAAATATTTATAAATCAGTTGCAATTGAAATTCTGAACGAAACAAGTATACCTCAGTCAAAACCAAAGCATAAACATGAGAAAGCCTTTAATAATTCATTAATCCATGGATGAATCTGTAAAATATGTAATATCAAGATAAAAAAAAAGGTTCAGAATTACCAGTCCCAAAACAGCATAGTAATCGTCAGCAAAATCATCAGAAACTGATGAATTCCCAGTAGCAACCCTGATTCTACCGGATCCTCTTCTCTTTCCCCCATGTCCCATCAAGCCCCATCTAACACTGTTCCCAGGCAACATGGGCCATTGATTTCTTGAACAGAAATTGGGTAATGGGTTCTGGAATTTAAGTGTATCCGCACATACCGGAGAAAGTAATTGAGCCATAATCACACCGAGGAAAGAATAATCAATAAAAAAATCCAAGTGATCAAACAAAGAGCACAGGATGAACTAATAGTAAAAGAAATTACAAAATATGTATATAAGGGGGGGCCATCGAAAAGGATGTGTGATAATTTAAGAGGGGGGAAATAATTCGGGAGTGACGAATTTGTGAGGGAAATAATTTAGAGAAATCCGAGCTGGCAAACTGGGAGCCATTTGTTTGGGAAGAATATACAGGAACCTTCAAATATTGAATCCCCTACTAGTGGTGTTGCTAATGTTGATGCATGGACATAGAGGAGTTTGGCACGTATCATCGCGTGGATATTTTCCCTTGCACGCTTCTTCCACTCGATTCCTTCAAGACATTTTTTTTTAGGCTTTATTGTAAAAAATGACAAAATAAGAGTGAAAATGAGTTAAAAAGACAGTGGAATTTTTTATTGGGTGAAAAGGACAAACCAAACAGTGGAATAGTAGATTTCCATCAGAAAGACAATGCAACTCTGACAAACAGTGTATTTTGAGTAACAAACAATGGAATTGTCCTTTAACACATAATTTTTTTTCCACTGTCCTTAATTCTATTTTTCAACCTTTTTTTTGTCCTTTATTACCACTCCCTCTTTTTTTTTATTAATACGAAATTACCTCGTACGGAGGACATTTGAACAATTACTCATACATCTACACGGTGATACTTGAACTCGAGACCTTTTGTTCACGGAGCCTCATTGACGATACCTAATGTTAGAAAAATGAGATAAAACAAACAGATAGAAAGATTCTCCAATGTACGTAATCGTTTCTTTAAAGAGATGTTTTAGATTTCTCTCAGGATTCAATGGAGTACAACTTAGAATCACAAACGTTTTTTGTACTGATGATGTTTATGACAAAAACTTGAACATTTTCGAATGCATCTGATGTCTATAAGTAGACAACAAAAACACACTGTATCTCTTCATGAAAGAACAAACCAGTTCGTCTTCAAAGGATATGTCTCAATGAAAAATCCCTTCTACGAAATGGTGTGTCATTCGCATATATTCGTTTAGGGGGCGCTGCCCCCTCGACCCACCGCGACCTGACCGGGTCGAACCTTTACCATGCAGTAATTACTCACACTAGAGATTTTATGAATGGGATCTATTACTTTAGCGTCTCGATCTAGTTAGATTTTAACATGTTTGTACCCTTTGAACTATGTTTATTTTTCAAAACATGAGCAGGGTTCCCGTTAAAGCTAACTAATGTTTCATAGACCTTAATCCCATTACTTTCGATGTTATTGCAATCATCTCTCTAGGCAGTCCTGACCTTAATCCCCCTCGACCCACCGTGACGACCGACCGGGCAGGTCGAACCCCGTTTCTTTTCGGCGACATCTGTCAGACTCAGTGTGCAACAACACATTCAAAACAAAAACCAAAAACAGACATTGTGAATAAAATATCTAACACCTAAAATTGTACACACCCACGTGGCACCCTTTTAGTACCCGAAGACAGAGAATGGCTGTCTAAGGGGGCGGGACTCCAAGTAACCGAGCTGGGGTAGCTCGACCCCTCTCCCCCAAACTCTCTAGGTCGGTCAATGCTTGGTGCCGACCCCCGAGCGACATAGGAACAAATGCTATCCCGACCCCTACAGGTCGGCCAATACTTGTGTTCGAAACTACTTGCATCCGACCTATAAGGTCGGTATAGTTCCCCCCTCGGACCAAACCCTTTGCGCACGCTCTGAATCAGATAACTATGAAAGAAATCCCGGGCCATAAAGGCTCAATCTCTATCATTTAATACGAATATTTGAACATCTCAATTATCTCGTAAAATCAAGGAGATCAATTAATCTTTATCTTTTCCTTAAGGACCAAGGCAATCAGAGCCCATCTCACTCACGCCACGCGCTAACTCTAGGGCACAAGCCCATCTATATAAATAATTCCTAAGGAACTACGACGACTTGATTCCAATCCCCGCATTGGATACGTAAGCAGCTTGATCACCATCAAATGCAGTCTAAAACATCTCACAACCACCCCCATCTTTTCATTGTTTTTTGTATTATAGGAGCTCCATTAGGTTATCACCAAGAGATAGAATCCTCTTTATTTGATAATCCCCGGTAAAGCTCCAGAATTGACATGGTGACCACACGACAATAAGCCGCCAACGGCACAACGCCAACAATGCGACAAAATCAGATGCTAACAACCAGAACTAGCAACATGAAGAAGTCTCTCTGGACACAACCCACCAGGCGTTGGTAGATCAACTCATAGCTCTAGATGACGCAACAAAACAGGTTGTTCTCAATGCCGTCTTGGCAGAGAAGGACGATGAAGATGAAGACCTGGAAGGTCTAGAGGAAGAGGATCCCTTTGAGGAAAATTCACAAGATCCGGATCTGCAGGAGGGAGATCCATCAGGAGAGAATTCTAGGAACAAGATTTGGAGGAGGACGACCCCAATGATGGGACCTGGTAGAAACTCCTTCTCCTCCTAGGTACAAAAGAGCCAAGAGGGATGATCTGTCGACCTCATCAAATTTCAGAAAACAACTGGTCGTCCCCCAGGCGATGGAGGCAGCCCGCGCCGAGTTAGACGCCATAACCGGAAGGAGAACGGCATTGTTGGCTCTTGAGTCTCCTTTCTCCGAACAAATTGACAACTATCCCCGACCAACGAGGTTCAAGATCCTAAAGTTGGAGCCCTACGATGGAACCAAAGACCCCCATGATCACTTGTTCCAGTATCTTATGCACATGAATCTCGACTGTGCCCTGGAGGAGATGAAGTGCAAGCGTTTCCAGCACTGATCACCGGCCGAGCTCAAGAATGGTTCAAGAAGATACCAGCCAGGATGATCTACAATTTTGATACTCTAGGAAAGATGTTCCTTAACGCCTTTATCACGGCGAAGCCATTTCAAAAGAATGTTACCCACTTGTTTTCTCTCAAACAGAAGCGAGACGAAACCGCGCTGCAGTACCTTAAGCGGTTTAGCAAAGAGTCACTCCAAGTGCGAGACGCCGATGACCATGTTCGGATCGCGTCCTTTGTGGCGGGATTACGTGGAGGGAGGCTATATGCTAAGCTGAGCAGCAAGCTCCTTGCATCCATGGAAGAGTGCATGAAATAGCGTTCAAGCACTACCAAGGAGAAGAAGCCAACCGACTGAAGCTAGAGTTGGAAAAATTGTAGTCTAAGAAAGAGAAGGCCGAAGATACTTCCAAAAAGAGAAGGAAGTCGTCTAGAGATCGTACGGTCGGATCAGCTATGGGCCGATCCGAAAAGAAAAGTGCCTTACAACCGCGAGACTTCCCGGTGTTAAAAGGCCTCGCGAACAAGTGCTCGCGATCATGGAAAGAAAGGGTTTAGCGCGAACTCCTACGCCACGCTGCGAAGCCCCCGGACAGAAGGGACCAGAGAAGTTTTGCACATGTCACCAAGACACTGGGCATGATCTGGACAATTGTAAAGATTTCTAAAGAGATGTGGACGTATCAATTTCCGAAGGGAGGTTGGATGAGGTCGTGAAGCGACCTCAGTATGGTGAACGACGGGGTCGGCGAGACTACCCGTCGAGAAACTACAATCGAGAGCGCAATCGGCAGGGCGAGCCTCAACGAAGAAGAGATCGGTCTCTAGAGGAGGATCAACATATGGACAACCGCCCGGTTAATACCATCAACACTATTGTGGGTGGCCCCGGTCATGCATTCGGAGACAGCAACATCGTTAACGCCCGACCTGAAGGCGTACAGATGATCAGATTCCTTTTCAGGAGGTAAGTTATAGGCCTAGGGACCCACTCCCACTGGTCCCAAACAACGAAGGTTTGGTTATTGAAGTCGTGGTGAATAAGAATTTGGTGAAGAGGGTCTGCGTCGACACCGGCAATGCTGTCAATGTCCTCTACTTTGCAGCTTTTCAGGCAATGAACCTAAAGGAGTCCGAGCTTACTCCGGTTTCAGCACCCTTGTTTGGATTTTCCGGTCCTCCTGTTCATCCTTTGGGAATGGTTCGGCTTGCAACAACTTTTGGGAAAGAGTCGGTGGGAAGGACTCTTATGGTTAACTACGTTGTGGTCAAGTCGTTGTCAGCCTACAACATCATCTTAGGCAGGCCTGCTCTGATCGATCTTCGGGCCATGATTTCCCCAACCCACATCAGTTTAAAGTTTTTGACCGCCCGCGGTTCGGTTAAAGTCAAAAAATATCTAAAGGTCGCCCGAAGTTGCTACGCGGCCACTGTCAAGGACAAATGAATGATCTCGGCTTGATCGGTTCGGCAAGTCTTTATCGTTTTCTACTTTTCATTTTCGCACTTTGATTATGTTTTTGTCTGTCTCTGCTTTATTATTAGTCTTGGATATTTCTACTTCGTTGAATAAATTTTGCTTAGGAAGCGTTTAATTTTCCTCATTTACTTACCTCTTTGCCTTGTTTTGTAAGTACATAAGGACCAACTAACCAATACGCTCCACATACAAACTTCACGCGAGAAGTCAGTCCGACCTGGCCCTGCTCGCCGTGCTTTTAAACGAGAAGTCAACACTAGCATGGCCCTGCTCGTCCTTAAACTTCATGCGAGAAGTCAGTCCGACCTGACACTGCTCACCGTGCTTTTAAACGAGAAGTCAGCACTAGCCTGGCCCTGCTCGTCCTTAAACTTCATGCGAGAAGTCAGTCCGACCTGGCCCTGGTCGCCGTGCTTTTAAACGAAAAGTCAGCACTAGCCTGGCCCTGCTCGTTCTTAAACTTCACGCGAGAAGTCAGTCCGACCTGGACCTGCTCGCCGTGCTTTTAAACGAGAAGTCAGCACTATCCTGGCCCTGCTCGTCCTCAAACTTCATGCGAGAAGTCAGTCCGACCTAGCCCTGCTCACCGTGCTTTTAAATGAGAAGTCAGCACTAACCTGGTCTAGCTTGTCCTTAAAATTCGCACGACAATTCAGTCCGACCTGGCCCCGCTCGCCGTGTTGTAAAACTAAGGCCAGTCTAACCTGGCCCGGACCGCTTAAAACTTTATAACAAGCCATTTAACAGAGTCAAATTAACTTGTCCAATATATTCTAACTACAAACGCCTGAGCTCACACGTCGGTCCGGCCTTACTAGATAAAAGTATGCCATCTAAAAACTCAGAATAATGAATGGCATACTGGGGGGGCACACCTCATCAACAATAAAACAAACAAAAGATAACTCAAAAACTCAAAAACCAGAAGTACATTAATGGAACAACTTCCTTTGTTATTAAACAAAATCATGGTACAAACATAGTACAAAAAAATTCAAAAAATAAAACAACCCTAAACTTTAAAAGTCAGAAGTAGGACTCTTCTGGGGCTCGGACGAAGGAGCCGAGCCAGAAGTAGCAGCAGGTTGGAGAGTATACTTGGACACAATATCCACCCCAGCCTTAAAATCCTGCACGCGCTCAGTATAGGCCGCGCCCATCCCCTTCTTATAGTAAACCTTCTTAGGAAGGTCGTCCAGTACAAGGGAAGGATACTGAATCCTCGCCTCGTCTACTCCCTGAGTATACCCGGGATCATGGCTTCCGCTCGGCCACTCTCGCTTGTAGGACGGCAACCTTCTTCCCTTCATCCTTTTCTCCTCGGCAAACTCACTTGCCAACGATCATCATCATCGACCATCTCGGTAGTCAGTCAACGGAAGCACGAAATGGACCACGCTCATCGAAGCTAGAAAGAAAAACGGAAAACAACCAAACAAAACAAACGAGAGGAAAAGAAAAAGGAAAGGATATCTAGTGGTGCCTCACAAGAGCGTCCGCTTCCGATTATTGTCGACGGCAATCGACAACCATTGTAAGTTCAACCCGGATCGGGCCACTTGACGTTTCGGCCGGTCATTCTATCAAAAGAGCTCTTGTCAGCAATGTAACCACGAAAACAACCATGCATGCAGGGCATCCTGCTCTTCAAACTCTCCCAGACTCCTTTAATCTTTCTCGTCGTTGATTTCCTCCTCCTTCCCTTCCTCTTCAGATGCATTTCCTTCCAATACTGCTCCATATCCCAACTTCCAACATAAAGACTTCAAATTTCGGTGATTCGATAACGGCCTCGGTGAATAAATCTGGTGCAAACTCTTTAAAGTCATCGACTTCAGGATTCACACACTCAAATATGTCGAGGAACCGAACAATCAAAGGTGCCTCCTTTGGTAGACCAATGTAATGTTTGCACCTTTGACCATTTACCCTTAACGGTCGATCACCAATTCCTTTTAGCTCCAACACTCCGCTTGGAAAGACTTGCAAAATCTCGAACGGGCCGGACCACCGTGTCCGTAGCTTTCCAGAAACAGATGTAACTCGGAATTGTATAGCAAGACTTGCTCTCCCGCATGGAACTCTCTTTGCTT
This sequence comes from Gentiana straminea, assembly GCA_036785695.1. Lineage (NCBI taxonomy): Eukaryota > Viridiplantae > Streptophyta > Magnoliopsida > Gentianales > Gentianaceae > Gentiana > Gentiana straminea. Next base: position 5,898,802 of record JAVUPR010000497.1, on the reverse strand, counting down.
AATTTTCTTATCATCGGAGCAGCTTCATTCACGTCGTCCTTACTCACTCGGGCGCTCTCGTAGGCCTGGAGCCTGAACTCATCTAGCTCATGCATCTGCTGAAGTCTGTGCTCACCACAAGCTTTGGAATCAAAGTTCAAAAACTTCGTCGCCCAATAAGCTTTATGCTCAAGTTCGACCGGCAAATGACATGGCTTTCCATAAACCATTTGATACGGAGATGTACCCATAGGTGTCTTGTAAGCCGTCCTGTAAGCCCACAGTACATCATCCAATTTTAGACTCCAGTCCTTCCGATGACTGTTAACCGTCTTTTCTAAGATCTTCTTGAGGCTCGGTTCTTACGCTGCACGACCACTTGTCATAGGATGGTATGGTGTACCGGTTTTATGCCGAACACCATATTTCTCTAATACTTTGTCCGGTCCAACGCAAAGACGAATCCTTTTTATTCATCAAATAGCGCGTAGTACACGCGTGATCGGTCCGGACAATCACCTTGGCGCCCGGTAAATAACTTCGGAACTTGTCCATAGAAAAGACAACGACTAAAAGTTCCTTTTCCGTGGTAGTGTAGTTTGCTTGTGCCGGATTCAGGGTATGGCTCGCATAGTAGATAGGTTGGAATTTACCATTAAGTCTTTGCCCCAAAACCGCACCAACGGCGTAGTTGGAAGCATCACACATTAATTCGAATGGTAAGTTCCAATCCGGAGAGATCGAATGGAGCGGAGATCGGGCGATGTTTAAGCTCTTTGAAGGCACACTTGCAATCATTGTCGAAGTTGAAAACGACGTCCTCTTTAAGTAGAGTTGATAGAGGTTTTGAGATCTTGGAGAAATCTTGAATGAATCTCCCATAGAAGCCGACGTGACCAAGAAAACTCCTCACTTCTTTCACAAATTCTTAGGGTAGTTCATCTTTTCTATGGCCTCTATTTTGGCCCTATCAACTTCTATGCCCTTAGCTGAAATTTTATGGCCAAGAACAATCCCTTCATCCACTATAAGGTGGCATTTTTCCCAATTGAGGATTAGGTTCTTCTCCACACATCTGTTAAGCACCTTGTCCAGATTAGCAAGACAATCATCGAACGAGTTACCAAACACCGAGAAGTCGTCCATAAAGACCTCCATGCATTTCTCAATTAGCCCGTCAAAAATTGCTAACATGCATCTTTGAAAAGTGGCCGGAGCATTACGTAGGCCGAACGGCATTCGCCTATAAGCGAAGGTACCATACGGGCGGAGTGAAGGTCGTCTTCTCCCCGATCATCGGGGTTTATAGGGATGCGGAAATACCCGGAGTACCCGTCCGGGGAAACGATAAAGGGGTGTCCCGCCAAACGCTCGAGCATTTGGTCGATGAAGGGGAGAGGGAAGTGGTCCTTCATGGTTACCTCATTCGGTTTCCTATAGTCAATACACACACGGTAACCGGTGACTAATCTCAAAGCGACTTCTTCTCCCTTATCATTCTTTTCAACGGTGATACCACCTTTCTTGGGGACCACCCGCGTGGGGGACACCCAATCACCGTCGCCTATCGCATATATAATCCCCATATATCTAGCGTTTCTTGATAATCTCTTTCTTCACCACCTCTTGCGTGAGGATTTAAACGTCTTTGGGGTTGTCTAACATGCTTGGCTCCTTCTTCGATTTTTATTTTGTGCATGCGAACGTCGGGAGATATACCTCTCGATATCTCCCACCGCCACCGAAAGCATTCTCATTTCTTTTCAAGACGGCCAACAACTTCGCTTCTTCTTCCTCCGTCGCCTTAGCGGAAACAATTAACGGAAGCCGATCACCCTCTCTCAGGGAAAACATACTTTAAATGTTTCGGTAACGGTTTTAACTCGAGGTCAATCGGAGGGTCTTCCAAACTAGACTTTAAAACTTTACTTTGCAAATTATTAGAGGAGAGCAACATAGCTTCTAATAAATCTACTTCCTCCAAGGCGAAAGGTTCTTACTCACTACAACTTCTTCTTCAGTCTCACTCCCAAGTTCATTCAAATCTATCCTACCATATTGGTTCGGATTATCGATCAAGCGTTCGTATTCGATTCTACCGCAAGGACTTGCTCTTCTAGAAAATCACCGAAATCATCAAATGATTCCTCGATAGAGTAGCCGGTTGGACATTCGTAAGGTCTTTTGATAGCTTTAGATACACTATAGCTCACTTCTTCATTTCCAACACGCAAAGTTACTTTAGCACCGTCATCACAATCAATGAGGGCTCAAAATCCGCCGAAGCCATATACTCTTGAACGGCATCGGCACACCGAGCCGGGATCATGGCTTCCAGTTCGGCCACTCTCGCTTGGAGGACGGCAACCTCCTGTTCCTTCATCCTTTTCTCCTCGGCAAACTCACTTGCCAAAGACTTCTGCTCACCCTCTTGAGCTAGGGGTTGAGCCTGCAGAGCCATCATCTCTCGCGTCCTTGGGCTGGGCGGGCACCTTGAGCTCCTCCCATGTTTTCTTCAGCTCGGCAATCTTGCACTTCTGGGCAGCTAAGTCGGCGGAGGCTTTGCCTAGTCTCCGGAAAACTTCCTGGCCGTCATGGCCCCCTAAGTAAGCAAGCAAAGAAGGTTAGGATCATCAGAAGTGCGGTTTTAAAACAAAAGAAAATAAGGAAGAATCGCTTACCAATTCCACAGTCATACATCCCATAACAGCCAACTCCTGATCGGACATGTTGGCGGTCCATTGTTGTTCGGAAGCAGCTTCCTCGCTCAGAACCCGTTTGGCCCTAAGCTTCCCGAGGAGCTTTGGACTTGTTTTTCTTTGAGGAACGATTCTCGTGCGAGATCGGCCTCGGCTGCCTCTTTTTCCCCACAGACAGATCTTTTCCTATCGCCTTCTCGTGAACACCCAAATCGGCCTGTCCCTGAGTGGGAGCAGACGATGAGGTACCCGCAGTAGCATCCACATAGGATCCTCCGCAAGCATGTGTTGGACAAGCTTCCTTTTCATAACCCGTTTGGCCCTAAGCTCCCCAGGAGCTTTGGACCTGCTTTTATTTGAGGAACGATTCTCGTGTGAGATCGGCCTCGGCCCCACCCTTCTTCCCCACAGACAGATCCTTTCCTATCACCTTCTCGTGAACACCCGGATCAGCCTGCCCCTGAGTGGGAGCAGACGATGAGGTACCCGTAGTAGCATCTACGATAGGATCCTCCGCAAGCACGTGTTGGACAGACGGGGTCGGCTCGGGTTGACGAACCGTGATCTCCCCTTCGGATCTAGCTAGTAGATTGGCGAAATCGTCCACTACAAGTATGAAAAAAGTATTAATCGGACGAAATCATAAGTAACAACAAAGATAAATTGCAAAGGAGAAGGTCCTACAGGACTTCTACTTGGCCTTATTGCCACGTAGGGGTCAGGCCCGCATCCTCTAAGCGAGCCACTGTAATTAGCTCGTCGTATAGATCTTGCCACTCAATAGAATACCCAGACTTGTGGATTTTCTCCACCAACTTATCTGGTAACTCCGGACGGTCATCCTTATCCAGATCATCCATATTCCATTGACTCAACTTGGGATAGTTCTCGTGACGAACAAAGAAGAACCTCTCCTTCCACCGTTTGAAAGAGTCCTTACCTTTGGGGAGTATGAGGAAGTCAACTGACCGACCCTGCCTCCCAGAAAAATAGTACCGGTAGGGGTGGTCCTTTACCCCTATGCGGTGGTAAAAGTACCTAAATTTCTTCACACTAAATTTCAGGTTTAGTAGCCGGCACCAGATAGCGAATCCAATGATGGCCCTGCTGCTACAGAATCAATGAAGGAAACAGCACCCTGCTGGTACAGATTTATGTTGATGACATAATATTTGGTTCTGAAAATGAATTACTATGTGAGAAGTTTGCTAATCTGATTAAAAGCAAATTCCAAATGAGTATGATGGGTGAAATGAATTATTTATTCAGACTACAAGTCAAACAAATGAAGGATGGAATCTTCATTCATCAAACCAAGTATACCAAGGAGCTACTGAAGAAATTTTGTATGGAAAACAGCACCAAAGTATCAACTCTTATGAGTACAAACATAAGGTTGGATGAAGACAAAGAAGGCAAAGATGTTGATCAGACCTTATACAGAAGGATGATAGGCAGTCTGATGTACCTTACTAGCAGCAGACCTGCCATATCCTTTGTTGTAGGTGTTTGCGCAATATTTCAATCAAAACCTAAAGAAAGTCATTTAGGTGCAGTCAAAAGAATTCTCAAGTATCTAAAAGAGACTTTGGAACTAGGAATTTGGTATTCAAAAGATGGAACCTTCAAAGTTATATCCTACTCAGATTCTGATTATGCTGGATGAGAGATTGACAAAAAAAGCACCACAAGAACTTGTCAGTTGATGGGTAATAGACTAGTTTCCTGGTTTAGCAAAAAGAGCCTGGCAGAAAGGTAGCCTCAGACCTACCTCAAAATATTCTCGGTGAACCGTGCAGAAACCCTCCGGCGGGGTTGGCGCAAACATATATGGCTCCGAGGGTAACCTAGGGGCACACCTATACTTATCAATCCCTTACAGCTCACATATCTCATCCAGGTCACCTTGACCCGGATGGATCTAACATCTCTTCTATCCGCAATAGCCATCTCTATGAAATCAGGCCTAGGGTTCTGATGGAACAGGGCTTGTATTTAAAGAAAATGGAAGCCAGATTACAAAGCTAAATCGCGAGAAGATAGACATTTACTTGCAAAAATAAATTTGAAGATTTAGAGACGAAGAACGGCAACCGGCAGTAGACCCTCTGATTTAATAGCCAACGTTGTTGTGAAACGATTGATATGACGGGGTTATAACACCCCCCACTTACCTTGAAAAGCGACCTCAATTAGCGTTAGTAGGCAACGGCACCTCGATTCCCGAGACGGCCATAATTGCGTCATAACTAGCTTTGCCACCTAGAAATTTGAATTCAAAACATATAAGTTGGATGACCAAGCCAAGATACCACTAGGCAGATCCGAGCCGACCAACCAAGGCTCGGCTAGATCTCAGGGGGCTTATGATGATACCTAAAATTGTACTCACCCATGTGGCACTCATTTAGTACCCGAAGACAGAGAATGACTGTCTAAGGAGGCAGGACTCCCAGTAACCGAGCTGGGGTAGCTCGACCCCTCTCCCCCAAACTCTCTAAGTCGGTCAATGCTTGGTTCCGAACCCTTAGCGACATAGGAACAAATGCTATCCCGACCCCATACAGGTCGGCCAATACTTGTGTTCGAAATTACTTGCATCCAACCTATAAGGTCGGTACAGTTCCCCCCTCGGGCATAACCCTTTGCGCACGCTCTGAATCCGATAACTATGGAAGAAATTCCGGTCCATAAAGGCTCCAATCTCTATCATTTAATACAAATATTTGAACATCACAATTATCTCCTAAAATCAAGTAGATCGATTAATCTCTATCTATTCCTTAGGGACCAAGGCAATCAGAGCCCATCTCACTCACGCCACGCGCTAACTCTAGGGCACAAGCCCCTCTATATAAACAATCCCTAAGGAACTACGAAGACTTGATTCCAATCCCCGCATTGGATACGTAAGCAACTTGATCACCATCAAGTGAAGTCTAAAACATCTCACAACCACCCCTCTCTTTTCATTGTTTTTTTTGTATTCTAGGAGCTCCATTAGGTTATCACCAAGAAAGAACCCTAGATTTCATACAGATGTTTTTTGGAATCGTCACTCATCTTACCGATTGACCTGTTAGCACCTTTTCCAATGGCCGGAGATGGTTTTTTCCGGCGAGGTGCTGAAGCTTTTGTTGGGGCTTTTAGTGGTGGTGTTTGGCATCTTGCAGAAGAGAACCATTCCCTCTTGATCTATCTCTTCTTCCACTTTTGGAGCAGATCGATGGTTTCGGCTCCAATCCATTAGAAGGCTTAGCCTCCTCATAACCTTTCTATGCAAGCTTGGCTTGAAAGTGGTGGTGGTGGCTAGATCTGTGGTCGTCCTATATGGTTATGGAGTGGATCATTGGTTTTGCAGATCGGTGTCACCGGCGGCTAGGTTGCTATCCGTTTTAGCCTTCGTCTCCTACCGTTTGTTAATTATCAGTTGGAAGAGAAAGCTTTACTTACAGTCTCTTTCTGATTCGGTGGTGGCTTGCGGCGGCTCGTGGGCGGAGTGATAATTTTCCGGCAGTGGTCCTAAGGAAGAAGAAAGAAAAAGTTGTATTAATATGTTTTTAGTTGTTAGCTTTTGTAGTATGTGTTTTGTAAAGTAATAGATTGGTTTAGCGGCTCCCCGTCTAAACACCCTTTAATCATTTGGAGAATTTTTTCTTTTTTGTTCAGCTTCCTCATTGTAATCTATTACTTGATTTTGCTGTGGTGTGGACTTGTTAGTATCGTAAAGGTAGTTTAGCTTTGTGCTGGGTTGTAGTCCATCGAAATGATGAATCCTTTGTCTAGCCTAGAGCTAGTTTTGTTCGGTGGTAATAAAAACCTTAGTCTGCACGTGTTTTATTTTTTGACAAAATGTAAGAAAAACAAAAAAAAAAACCCAAAAATAAAACACTCATGAAATGACTAGTTTTTACTTAGACACCGAAATTAGACACCAATATCAGAAAGGTTATCTCAACCCTTCGGATGATTCGTGCTAGTGCTTAATTTCTTATGTTTATTATTATCAAGCTAAGCTAACGAAATATTTCAAATTTAGTAGCGGTTAGCTAAGCTATAGCTTGGCCTGGAGACCAGGGTTCGACATTGTTGGGGGCATAATGTATGCATGTGTGACCTTTCGTTTCCAGAAAAAAAAATTATATATATATATATATATATATATATATATATAAATTATATATATATATCATATATATATATATTATATATATATATTTCAAATTTAATGTCATCAATATTTATTTACTAGCCGGAAACCCGTGCAATGCACGAGACTATTGAAGTTCACCCGCTATAAGAGCTATCTAAGTGAAACCAAAAAAAAAAAATGGCATGAATGAAATATTTACTATGATATATGTGTATGTAGAAATTTGTAGATATTGTAGTAATTGAAGAGCTATGTAAGCAAAACAAAAATAACCAAAAAAAAACAAAGATGACATGAATAAAATATTTACAATGAAATATAAAAGTGTAGACATTTGTCATATTAATGAGAATGGAAAGTAGCGTAGTGACGTTATGAGTTGAGACATCGACAATCGACGTGATCAGAGAACCGAGACGACGGGCCCATCTCGATACCGCAAGTCGGAAAGCTCGGGGTGCGGACAAAGTCCACTCTAAACACGCAGGCCTCACAGTTGGTCCCCGATAATCTGAATAAACGTCAAGGTATTCATGTCGATGCCCAGGCTCGAGGCTAAGGCCATCTAGTAGACTCCAGGCTACGACGATCGACTATCGAGCAGTGTGGGACGATCAGTCCGCACCAGCTAGCAGTGTAGGACAATGAGTCCCAGGCTCGATTACCGCAGGTCGGCAATATCGACATCGTAAACAGAGTCCGCACTAGCTGTCCAGGCCCATTAACAGTGATAACTTGGGCAAGGGTTAAGGCCCATTAAAGGGTAAATCAGACAATAACATAAGCCGACTTAACCTTAGGGTTAGGGCAAGTGTTGTCATTATAAATACCCCATTCCAGGAACTACGTGTGACTTGATTCCTGGAGAATAACAGGATACGTAGGCAACCTGAGAGAGACTCTCAGGCTCAGTCTAAAATCATCCCCAAAACCATCCTTGATTCAATCATCCCTAGATTAAACGGCCCGGATTTATTCATAGACGAAATCCAGCATCGTCACGTAGGTTCATGAAAAGCGAACGTGAAATTGCACAACAATCATCCCAATAAAGTTTACTTAACACCTGAATAAAAAAGTAAAAGAAAATATGTGAGCAAGTGAAAGAAAAATGAGAAAAAAAAAATCAAAAATCTATATATAAAGGAGATTAAACGTCTTACATGAGGTGATGTTTTGTTCACGTTTACATTTGAAAGCCTGAGTGCATGCATCAAACCAATTTACTTTCAAAACATAAGCAACTTTTAGTGGTATTGTATACTGTGGCGTTGAAGGAGCGTGTACAATGAACGTGTAGCGTGCTCCTTCGCAACGTTTCAAATGATCCTCAAAAGTGCGATGACCATCTCCCTGTAATTGTGTAAAATTTAATAATATGAAAGTCCAACAATGATTATTGAAAATAGTTGTTGAAATAAAAAGTGGAGAGAAAAGTACCAATGTCAACATATTCTGTAAAGAATGAGCGGGGGAACGAAGCACATAGTCGGCACTTCTGTCAAGCAAGCGAAGGGTTGTGGTTTGTCCATAATATCAACACGAACACGGTAGCAAAAAAAGTGAACACGTTAGGAGAGAACAATGAATGTGAGATGGTGTGGAGTATAATAATGTGTATGTACCGCACGATGCGAGTCACTTGCTTTTTGCATGTATAGCAATAAATGTAGCCATCAACATCAATCACATCGTTCTTACAATGCGTGCATGCCTCGTAAAACATGTCATTTATATGAATATGCTTGATTGTTGCTACACAACGGAAATGTTTGACCTGCAATAACATGACCTTTTTTTTAAAATATGAATAGCATTAATGAATATATAATTATAGAAATAAAGTCATAAAATGTAAAAGTATACATTTGGGACAAACTTAAGTTCGGCTATTCTAGTTGGCCTTGAATTAGCAATCATAAGTTTGATGTTGGTTTTTTTGTGGTGAGTCGCGTATCCATCTCACCATACTTTGGGCACATGCATTGGATTTGTATCTGTAATGTTGTTTAACATTGAGAATTTAATATTATATATGAGATATTATTTACAAAGAACAATAATAAATGCACATTTACACCACATACCATGTACGGACGGTCTCACATAATTTCCATTCCGTTTTTTAAGGCATTTTTTTCTCTATAATATATATTTTAGGTTTGATCTAATGTTTTTTTTCCTACTTTTGTGTTACATTATGAGGAAGCAAGCAAGTATAATGTGTACATGGGACTAAAAGATGCATGTGGGCAGGTGTAAAATTGTGATTGAGTTAATGGTAAAATTAAAACATATGTGTTGTCCACAACCAACAATTCACGTGTTCTCTAGTCGAATTTGGTGTACTGACAGGAAGAAGCAGAAACCACCAAACCACGAATATCTGCAATGTTATAGTGTAAGTTTATATTATTTTCTGACATGGTTATATCAATATTCATTGTAAATATACATACCCACTAAGCGTTTGATGCCATGCATTTAAGGTGTAATGGAACATCACTTTCGCAAAGAGAACCTAAATCGAGGTATGGTATCACATTGTTTGAAGAAATTGATGATTTTAGTCCGAGTCGTAAAAAGAAGCTGGTACGGTAACGATGAAAAATGATATCCAGATGTCCGCGGTTCAACTTGTATTCCTGACAAACAGTATACATTGCCTTCGACAAATTGTGTGGCAAGAGAAACATTATCACGAACCATTCCCTGCATCAATGTATTCTAACAAATGGAAAGATTATATTTTATCACTTATTTATGAAATGTAATGATTTAGTTTAAAGTATGGTTCGTATGTTACTTACATCGCAGTCAACGAACAATGTAATATGTAGATGTGAGTGAAGTTTAAGCAGCTGTAAAAACCGAACCTTGATGCACCAATCGTTAGGACGTGGGTGTAACGCGCCAACTGGAATGGCCACAAACTCTGGAGCATTTACAGGGTCCATTGTCACCAGAGCATCTATCAATGTCTCATATGCAAATAGGTGGAATGACAATGTAATAGTATACAATGATTTAAAGGGAACTTTTTGTGTATTGTAAGCAGTCTTTGAAATGTGTATCTATGCACATAATGTGATAAGTTTGAATGAGTGAATATGAAATTGAGAAATTGGAATGTTACCTAGATGTAGGATATTAAGTGTCGGAGATGCCGGAACAAATTCAGCACAATCCGAATCGGATGAATGTGAAATAACTAAATGTAAGACATTAACATACCAAACAATCATGTAAACAGAAATGAATGTATATTGTAAGTAGTAGTGTAAATTGCCGCACCTGAAGGTGAAAGTGTCTCAGTAGCATGAACTACATCCACATGACATGCATGAGAATGTGGAGGAGTTACAGTTTGAATGGTCACCGGGGCATCTACCAAAGTGTCGTCTGTAAGTAGGTTGAATGAGATAGTATTAATTATGAAAGTGTTAAATGGTTGTTGTTGTGTGGTGCAATGAATGAGACACGCGAGTTAATGACTTAATGTATCGGACTTGGATTTATGTATTGTTAATTGAAACTATGGAATTGTTACCGAGGCGTTGGTTAAGATGTATCGGAGACGGCGGAACGAATTCACCGGAGTCTGAATCAGAAGATGGGGAATTAACTATATGCAACATACAAATATAAAAACAAATTAGGTGAAAAGTCTATATATATATATATATAAATATATATAATAATTTCAAAATTTCAATAAGCAACTAAGCATGAAGGGAGGCGTACCTTCAATTGACATAAGAGGGGACAACGTAGACTCGTCATCAATTATGAGGATCCATCGCCTTTTCGAACCAATGGTTTGGTAATTGTATGAGTCCATACTGCATGAAGTGTAAAATTAATTTATAGTATATGTTACTATTAGTTTTTAATTAAACAAATTCATTGATTAATGAGTTTTTAATTAAGTTTTTAATTAATTAAATTAATTACATTTTTTGTTAATTAAATACTTATTAATTAATAAATAGAATTAATAAACTGCTGCTGGACCGGTCTTCATATTCTTTTTAAGCCCAATCCACGGCCCAGCTCCCAATTTATCCATTTACCAGACTTTTTGACCTGACCCGGTTAATATATATATATAACAAACCCTGAAAACCCGGTCCCCAATCTCATTTATGCCGTCTTCAGAAAATCAGAATCCCTAAAATCCTCCATGCCGCTGTTGAAACTCTCCGGCTATTCTCCATGAAAATCGGCCATTTTTCTATTCAAATCGTTATCCCCTTGAGCCGTTTCGTTTCTGTTCTTCATATCTCCAGAATATCGCTCCGTCATCTCCTTCTTCAACCGTGTCGGTTTTTAAGAGACCAAATCGGTGGTGTTTTCCTGCCTCTTTCTGTTCAAGGCTACGATCTAGGGATTTGGTCACCCTGAATCTCTAAATCTAATCGGTCAATTTCACCACCGTTCTTTTATAAGCTGGATGGCTTGACCTAAAAACATAACTCCGGTGAAACCGCTCTTATCTCCTCTTGTTTCAGTCTTGATTTCTGATTAGATTTTGCCTTTAACAACCGATTTGTGTTGCAGATTTGATGAGAACGGTTCATCTTCCTTGACTTAGTCGTTGATGGCTGTAGAAGAATGGGGCCGGCCTCTGTTGGGAGGGGATTTTGCATCATAAAAACAAAAGAAAATTTATAAACCTATACTTAACATGCAAACTAACTCCTAACCGACCAAATATCGGGTAGTTGATAGCATAGTAGGGTAAGTACAGGGTCGATCCACAGGGAATCGGGATATTGAATCTAATTTCACTAATTCCTTTCAATTGTTACTTAGGAAAAACGAATAAACGAAAGAACAAATAAAATAAACGAAAGAGCAACTAAAATAAATCTAACCTACGAAATAAAATAACACAACCTAAACTAAACTAAAGATACATGGGATCAAACAGTGCACAAACCAAGTGATTTCAATCCTAGTTCATCTCATGATTTTAATTCAAATTGTGGTTTCACCTTTACACGAGACACAAACCCCTAATCTCTTAGTGAATCGTATTCTCAAGCTATGAAATCCTACTCTCGTAGTGAATTCAATTTATCAATCTCTCCTTTCTCGAATGTTGAGACCGATATTCCATACAAAACGAAGGTGTAGATTCAAGTTAACTCTCGTATTTCAGAACCTAACAACCTAGATAATTAACCGATTAACTTGTCATCATTAATGATTAAAAATCCTATCTTTCTATGGTGATCTAGTTTACGCAACTTTCGTATGTTGTAACTATCAATCTCAAACCAATCTCTCGATAAAGTTCACACATAGCATCATAATCAAAGAAAGATACAAAATCAATTAAAGATCATAAAAAACGAATAAGGACTGAATAAATAAACTCACGTAGTTTGGTACATGATTGAATCCATGAATCGAAAACGGAAGAAAAACGACATCCTAATCTAACCCGGATCACCCGAGCACAAGGCTCGGGTGACCGGCCCTGGAGCTCCCAGAAAATAGTTTCTTGCGGCTGCTATGTGTTTGTGTAGTATCAGAATAATAATGAATTAGGGTTTAATGCATGCACATATTTATAAGGAAGCTAAGGCGGCTGGAATAAAAAAAAAGATAACTAAGGCGGCGCTGCTTTTGTTTAAGTCGGTATTGCTGGAAGTCGGCCATGGACGCTAGTCTGAAAGCCTGGACGCTCGTTCGAAGTGCTTGGACGGAGAGCTGGAACGTGCGTTTGCGGCCAAGCTGAACTCTCTGTATTGCTTCGCTCCCCGGACGCCGATCCACCACCTTGAACGCCCGTGCAACAGCTTCCTGAAGACTGAATCGAATTTGCTCTGCATGGAATATTTATTGGAATAAAACTTCTAAAATTCATATCTTGAGTTGTAGACCTCCAAAAATTATGATCCGAATGTCATAAAAAAGCTCTCGGAAAACTCTACAACTTTCATTAAGGACTCTTCTTCAGAAAACGCCTTTTTGATTAGCCCGTCGTATTACGAGTATATTTCGGGATTTTCCACTCGAATTCATCTCTTTAAAATCATCCTTTCCATCAACAATGTGTATCTACAATGTAGGAAAAACATACCAAAGCGTAACATAATCCTAAAATAATATAAAATCATGATTTAAACACATAAATCGCTACGTTTTGCAATTTAACCTATTAGAAACACCATTTACTCAATTAATCGATTATAAGCTCGATTTCTATGAAAATCCTAAGAATATGGGGAATATTGACATAAAATATATCCTTATAAAACGTATAAAATCACCCTTAACAGCCTCTTTCTGTTGAAAGCTAAGATCCAGGGATTTGGTCACCCTGAATCTTCTAAATCTAATCGGTCAATTGCACCACCGTTCTTTTATGAACTGGATGGCTTGACCTCAAAACAGAACTCCGGTAAAACCGCTCAATCTCCTCTTGTTTCAGTTTTGATTTCTGATTTGATTATGGCTTTAACAACCGATTTGTGTTACAGATTTGATGACCACGGTTCATTTGCCTTGACTTAGTCATTGGTGGCTGTAAAAGAATGGCTGTAAAAGATCTGAGCAGTCATCAGAGCTTTTCTTGTTCAATCCTCCGACTGAATATCTCATCCTTTCAGGTAAATCCAACCCGAGTTCTATGCCGGGTTGGCTCAGGTATGGTGGGGACCCATTTTCCTGGGATTTCTTAACCGGTTTGACTGAGGGCTAACCCGAGGATAGTCATTTTAATTCCGGTCAGAACAAATTGTGAGAACCAATTGGTTCAATGATGTGTTAAATCACTGTTTTCAACATTGTGTTCACAGTTTAACATTGTGTTTACGGTTCTACAAATATAGGTTTTTAACATTGTGTTGGTTTTGTAGTTTAACAATATAGGTTTTTAACATTGTTTACAGTTTAACATTGTGTTGGTTTTAAATTCAGATGTTTACATACATAAGTTGAAAAGAACAGTAATATTAATTGGTAGTAGAACAATAGTAATAGTAATTGGTAATAGGTATGTAGTGATGTGAATTGAAATCCTATGTATTCTGAAAACATGCTGGTAATGAATTATGAAATAACGTAAGAAATTCGTTGAGATAATAGTAGAACACTTACATGGATATAGTAGCCTGAAATGCCTCTTGGTAATGACTGTTGTTTTAAATGTACCTTAAATGAGCTGCCGTTCACTGTTATTGAAATAAGTAATGAGATGTTGTTCACTTTTGCTTAACTGTCGGGAAATGAAGAAAATGAAAACCAACGGTGAATGGAAGATGAAATGCATACCTGAACCTGTTTTGGAGTGTTGAAACCATAGTTTTCTTTGTAGCAAGTGATTATGTAATTGTTAATGGGAATGCAATGGCAGTATAAATTATGCCGAGTTGTTTGTGTTTGTAGTGGGAGTGTGTTGCAGTTAACTGTGATGTAGTGGTGCCAGCATTTTGTGTGTGCAGTTGCTAAAATCGTGGGAGATAGGGGAGTTCCTAAAATCGTTGTGGTTATCTGGTGGTTTTACTGAATTTTTTTTTAAATTTTATTCCTGATAAACACGTTTATTATGGTTTTTTGTTGCTAAAATCGTGGGGTTATTTGGTAGTTTTACTGATTTTTTTTATAAATATTATTGCGGATAATTTATTTTTTTTTGTTTTTGGATGATGATGAGCTTTTTCTGAGGCCTATGATACTATCAACATCAACCAACATATCTCGTGAAGATTATGCCACATCAGGGAAGTTTTGTTTTGACCATTTTTATTTTAAGAGTCTCTCTTCCATCTAAAGTCTAATATATGTAAATTGTAATATGATTGTGAATAAGGCTTTGCTAAAAATATTCAGATATACTTACCTGATGTATTTTGTCTCTCTTCTTGATGTATGAAATAGTATCCTGAATGTCTTCCTGATGTATAATGTTTGAACAGCTGTTGCAGGTGCCTGCCTGTGGATTGTGTGTATTGTTGAAGTCTGCCATTGATGAAAAGCAAAAGGAATGATTAAGAGGTGACAAAGTGCTTACCTGCTGGGATGGACTGCCGGTTGGTGCAATGCTGAGAAATTGTTAACCTGAAGTTCTGAAGTGTTGTGAAATACAGATTTGTGGATGTGTTAATTGGAGTGTGAATGTAGTGTAATGTATATAGTGTGCAGTTAGATATTTATCCAATTTTTTTTTTCCGGTTCAGATAATGTGGGTTGGTGGGGGTGTGGTGAAGTTAGTGTGGTGTAATTATGGAGGTAATGGAAGTTATTGTGGGGGTTTTTGTTTTTGTTTTTGTTTTTTTAATCTGTTGTTTTAATTTTTTACCTGATATAGAAAAAGCATTCTTAAAATAAAATAAAATAAAAAACCAGAGTCTTGGGGCAGTTTTTGTTTCTTTTAGGGTGTTTTTTTTTTTTTTTTTTAATATTTTTTTTTTCTTACTGGGTTTGGGTCGGGTAATTGAAGGGAAACGGGCTAAATCCTTTCCTTTATATATTATATATATATATATATATATATATATATATATATATATAGATTTTAGCTATAAATATAAATAAATAAATATTATTATATTGTGCAGAAACACTTTTTGAAAAAAGCACTTAGATGAGAAACACATTGACACTTTTAATATAAAAAAAAGTGCAAATTAGTTATAAGGCCGTCGTTAGAGAATTAATGATCATTTAGGACACTCCGAAATCTTATTTAGTTATAAGGACATTCTAATTTTAAGAAGGAAACTTATTTAGTTATAAGGACATTCTAATTTCAAGCGATGGATAAAGAAGAAAAAGGAAGGAAGGAAGGAAAAAAAAAAAAAAGCGAAGAAAAAAAAAAAAAAAAAAAAAAAAACGCTGGAAGAAAAAAAAAAAAAAAAAGCGCGGTGACATTGATTTTTTTTTTTTTTTTTTTTAAGATGCAAATGACATTGATGTCCGAAGCAATGATATCGATGACTTATGCGCAATGACATCGATTTCTCGAAGCATTGATGACTTACGCATGACTTATGACTGCAATGACATCGATGTCCGATGCAAAGACATTGATGAATGATGCAGGGACATTAAGCTAAACATTCAAGATCGTGTTAAAGAATTGAGGGATTCCACAATGAATCCAATTATCGTGAGGGCACAAACAACGTGTGGCCATTACAAGAGTCATAAGTGAAGAGTCTTTGTAGTTTCACCAAACTTGTACTTCTATCCATATTAAAAGCTCCACATTTGGAGAAATGCAAAACAAGAGCGAGCCGATCGATGCAACTTGTTAGGTTTTATGCAAAGACATCGACGACTTACGCAAAGACATTGACGATTTGATGTCCGATGCGCAGGACATTGACGACTTTTGCAGCGAGGACATCGATGTCTTACGCAGACATTGATGACTTACGCAAAGGACATTGATGTCCGAAGCGAAATGACATTGATGATCGTATTTACAATTAGATAACTGATGCAATGATATTGATGTCACCGCATATACAACTTGATACACACATTTGATAACTTTGTAAAGTAACTTTATTTCTTTGTTATCTTTAAATATTTGATTGATGTTGGTTTATTTGATTAGTGTTGGTTTAAATTTTCGATAACTTTGTAAAATAACTGTATTTCTTTTGTTTTTTTTTTTGTTTAAATGCATATTTTTACAACCAAAGGTATACATAAATTGTTACAATAACACGTCACTGCATAAATCGTTACAATAACACGTCACTGCATAATTCGATACAATAAGACATCACTGCATAGATCGCTACAATAAGAAGTCACCGCATAAATCGCTACAACGAGACGTCATTGCATAAATCGCTACAACGAGATCACCGATCAAGGTTGCCAATGGATCGCGGCGGTCAATACATCATGGTAGCCAATGAATCGCGGCGGTGAATGCATCGGGGTGGTTAATGGATCCCGGTGGCCAATGCATCCGGGTAGGTGGTCAATGTACGACGCGATCAATACGTCACGTCGATTTTTATGAAGAAAAAAAAATTGATTTTATGAAATTTATTCGGAAAAATATCAAATTTGATTTTAGAATAAAGAAGACGAAAAAATATGAATTTTAGTGAAAAAATTTTGATGATCCGAGTTTTAGATCAAAATACATGACATTTAGAATATGATGAATTAAAATAAAAAAATAAAAAAAAAACTGTTTTTTTTTTTTTTTTTTCCCCTTTGAGCGCTTCTTTTTTTTTTTTTTTTCCCTTGCTTCCTTTTTTTCCTTCTTCCTCTTTATCCACTTGAAATTAGAATGTCCTTATAACTAAATAAGATTTCGGAATGTCCTATTACCCCTAATAAGTTGAAAATCAGTCATTTTAAATAATTGGCCCTAAAAAAAATTCTTCATAACGGAACGCAGGTACCCCTCATGTACATTCTAATGACCAACTTTTTTACGACGTTGTTTTGGTCTTGAGTATAAAAGAAAAAGAAAACATGGTTTTAACCAATACCACACACAACACCCTCTTGTATACTGCAGGGATCTGGTCCCTCCTCCTAACATGTGATGTGAGGACACACAACCCTAAATCCAGATATCCAAAGGAGAGAGAGAGCACGCAAGAAAAGAAAAGAAAAGAAAAGAAAATGACAATTATCCAAGACAAATGTACTATTACTGAAATGAGGTATGAAACCCAGAAGGAGAAATCCCAAGGAACCAATGTTGTTTCCTTTACTCCCCTAGTTGCACAAGGACAAACCTATTAATAGACAATAAGTAGTAGTAAGATATATATTTTAAAGTTTCAAAGTAAATTTCAAATGATGTAAAGAAATTAATTAAATGAGGTATGAAACGGATGACTGCCGACTGCTTCTAATATGAGTATTTTAACACGGGCTCATGTGGCTACTACATATATAGTATTACTATTAGTAGGGGGCTTTCAAATGAAGCTATTATCCCCCAGTAGTAAATCAAACATATCATCAGGTGTTAGAAGGGTTGTTCCGCCAATTATCATTTCTGTATCTGGCCTGCTGCTTTCTGACAATGCCTCCTGTGCTTCTCGTACCTTCACGATTAGTTATCATACAGCAATTATTAGTTGTATACAAAGTCTCGAGAATCATTTTTAACTTGTTTTTCTTTTCATAAACTAAAAGGAAAAACATGCCCAGAAAAGGTTCTGTTATCATTCTGACTTTTCATTATTTTATTACCTAACTTGGCGAACTTAGGTACGTATTATACCCCCCCTACTACCCGTTTAGTTTTGAGTATAGAGCTGTTTCCCTTAATATCGATGGTTTGGTTTTGGCGCAACAGTAAGAGCTGTTAATCACAAGAGTGTTGAATTTCATCTTTTCCATAAGATTAAGTTGTTAGAGATGTAACTATTTTCATATTTAAACTGTGTTTCCTCAAGTAGGGGGATCACACAAAGAGTATGGACCAACATGAGCACAAACACAAATATGCAAACAACGGTCATACGGAGGCTCAACACTTGGACAACATAAATTTGAGTGAAAGTGGAAACAGATAGATAGGTTTAAACTCACAAGCTCTTGTTTTCAAACCATGTTAAATTATTGATGCAGGAGAATAGCTTAGAGCAGGAAGTCCTAAGTTCAAACCCCGCTACAAGCACACACACCCCCCCCCAAAAAAAAAAAAAAAACAGAGAGAGAGAGAGAGAAACAAGAATATACTTGAAATATATATAGGTGAGTTCTATCAGCACACCCCTATTTACTGCTGGCACCCTATTACTTCCGGCACCACAAAAAAATACTTCGGGCACCCGGTGATTTTTTACAACGGGAACGTTGGTCACACTGTGTTCCTTGTGGAGCACCAACATCACTGTCACTGACGTTGGTGCTCCACAAGGAACACCAGTGCCACTGACGTTCTCTTTGTAAAAATGTTAAAACTTAGAAAACGTCAGTCCACGATTTTCCACCGGCGTTCCTTGTTGCACACCAACGTCAGTGGCACTGACGTTGGTGTTCAACAAAGAACACCGGTGTCACCGACGTTTTTTTCGTCCAAAAAAAAAAAAAAAATAGGTGCCGATAGTAATTTGGGGTGTGCCGATAGAATCCACCTATATATAATGATGCGGGAGAATCCAAGATTTGTTTTCGATTTATGTTATTTATAGTAGTATTTTATTTTAAATGACATTCGGAAATTAATAATGTTGTGATTTAAATTTGAATTTAAACACATGTCGTGAAATTTAATTTGTGATTTGTCCTTTTTAGGCAGTTTTGATTTTCTACGACTATATAAAGTCCGTTTTGTGGACTTAGTTAAGAAGGGGTTGATTTTGATTAATAAAAGCTTTCTTCCCTATAACAACACCCCCCCCCCCCCCCCCCCCCCCCCCGGACGTTAGTTACCAACGCATCTAAAAGCTTAAGCTGTTAGAGGGAGAGTATTTACATATCTAAACATAACACTTCAACAACGATGTCACAATTTCTATTTGTGGAGATATTCTCATATGAAAATTGTATAAGAAAATACAGGGTAAGATGTAAACAGTGCTTCTATGCATTGGGTTGTCTATTAATTAGTTGTTTTCCTTTCTTCTACTAGTTTTGAGCAAGGGTGTTTTATTTTTTTCTGCTCGAGTGCTGCTAATTTCTAGATTTTACCTACTTCGGACTCTATCCTTTGTAATGGGAAAAAAGAACTTGTATTTTAGGCTTTAGGTCAAGACGCCTTTATCTGCTATTAGCTTCTTTCATTAACAAGACTGACATGCGGATTTCTAGCCCTTCACCAAAACATATATATATTAATATAAGAACCGAAGCTAAGAAAGCTTAACCCAATGTCAAATTAATTCTTAATATACTTGGATGGTTCTCCATTGGTTGATTAACATTCTGCTGTTTCACTTTAGCACAAAAATACAAATCTTGTCTGCGTACCTCAACAGCATTGATGCCCCCTACTACGAAAACAAGAATGACGTCATGATCAGCAAGACTGGGTTTTGCCTGCAAGGGGGTTCAACAGTAACATACAAATGCACTTAAGAAAGGCTTTTCAGTTTTTCTTTAAAAAAATCCCGTGCAAAAACTGCACATCAAAACAGTGATACATACATCGACTGTTAAGAAAGGGGTATTCTTGTACAAAGAGTCTCCATCGCACCACATTGTTGGATAAGTGACGTGCGTACAAAAAGACAAAACATGTTTTTGTCTTTTGTACCAATGACACCCATCTGACAGTCCGGCGTAATAGACTCCAAATTTAGAATCTACCGTTAAAAGAACTTATTGATTCTCTCTGGGTTGTGCAAAATAACATGTTCAAACAAAACAAATACCTGTCCGAGGCCAAACCTTCCAAAACCACTTTTGAAAAGCCGGCCCACAGTAGAAGAATGGTATTCCAAGCCAGGCAGGTCATGTTTGGCCAATAGTGCTGTTAAAATTTTGTGAATTAATCCTCTACTTGAATAAGGATCATCACTTAATCTTGCTTCTGACATCCAACTTCCCCCTCGAAATGGAAAGCTACTCCCTAAGCTGGATATTTTGTGAAGGAATTTGAAGAGATTGTCCACCCTATCACGCACTTCTAGTCTTAGCTGCATGTCCCCAAATTTTTGCTCTTTTGTTTTATCTGTATCATCATTATCTTCATCACCCCAGCTTTCCCACTGTTCGTCGTCAAAATCAGACTTTTCAATCTGACCAACATAATTCACCTCATCATTCGAGTTTTTCTTGTTTGAGTTGGATTTGAGATCTTCTGCCAAACCTTGAAGAAACTTGAGTTCTGCTGCATCAGAATTTTCCATAATTGCATCAAAAACAGCTTCTTGAATAAAATGTTCCTCTTGCCAAGAAAACGGACTCCTTGATCCAGAGGTTGGAAAATTTTCACCTGCTAATATGTACCCAACAATGGTAAGAAGCAAAGCGTCCTTGAAAGTTAGAAGTCCCCGTGGAGAAGCAAATTGATTCTTCTTATTTACTAAAGCACTCTTGCTTATAAGATCACTTATCTGAGCTGCTAGGCTCTGACTTGTGTCTTTAGAATTTACATTTAGTATTTTCTCAGCACTACTAAAAGCATCCCATCTGGCAGAGCACGATTCGTCTAAAGCAGAGATCGTTCCTGCTGCTAACTGAATGATTCCTTTGTTTTTCACTAAGGACGTCTGGCTTCTAGCTAACGCTTTAATTAAAGCTATCAGCTCAGATTTTGAAGGAAAACCAGCACGACTTTTCACAACCGAAGATATGTTTTGCTCTCGCAGAGTTTCTTGAAGCCATTTCCTAACAAGCACAGCCCCATCTTTTGCTCTTCTGTCCAATAAGGTTTCCAAATAATTTGCTCCATGAAAATTTTCAGTTGAGACAAAAGACCCTCTCATTGCATCTTCTAAATGATTCAAGGGCCTTTCACCATCCAGTTTCTTGCTAAGATGTGTCAAGTCATCGATTTCATGAGCAGATGTACCAGAGTTCCACCCAAGTAAAAACGCTTCAATGCTTTCCAAGAGGTGAAACTTATCAGTCGTGGCAACTTCCTCCCGAAGAATTTCCCACACTGGTATCTGAACATCTAGAGGAGGACGCATTATCTTACTGTGGGCATATTTGAGTTGACTATGAGAGCCTTTCATGAGGTTTAAGGTAGCAGATGGCTCCTTACGAGTCAAGGATGAGAAGATCCGATCGACTAGTGAATCCCCATGACAGCATGGTGTAAGAAGATCGAGTGTACGATCAATGAGTAGTAGCCCTGCAGATCTTTTCCTACGACCGACACCATAAAGGCTAGACATGTCCATTAAAAGCTTTCCAGCCACTTTTGAGAGATCGCCAAGGGAAAAGATTTCTAGTTTTAGATCCATCTGCAAATTTCATTAAAACAAGTTTAATGTAGTACTCCATAAATCAAAATTATCTAAACAAAAAAACCTGATGTCGAATATTCGGTTTTCTAGTTTATTCATAGATGTGATATAATAGTATCCATACAGGGCATTCATTATTGACTCATCACTCTACTAGCGTTTCTGTAAACCAAAAAAGGCAAACTTTCTATGTTGTCGAGAATCAATACCTTTTCTGCCAAATGATAAAGAAACTGTGCAGTAAGAGTAGCCCCAGGGGACACGTCCTCGCCATCAGCAGGCGTACCAATAATTGCTGAAGGCAGCCCTGGGCTAATGGAATTCTCTGGGTGAACTGATAAGCATGCTTCTGCAATTGATCCTTCAGAAGGTAAGACAAAAACTCTAGGTGAGAATGGACTTAATATTAGAGGGAAGTGATATACGTGAACGACCAGCTTTTGGCCGACTTCTTTTACAGGCCCAATAAAATAATCTCCCTGAGGATCTTTCACACTGGGAATGGAGTCAAAATCAGAAACATCATCTAGATTAGAGGCAAGTTCTGACCATCCTTCCTCTTCAACATTCAACTGCTCATCCACATTACGCTCTGACTGCTGTTTCAGACTCACTTGACGTTTATTGAGAAGTTCCTCATAATCTTGACTAAGTAATGATTCATATTCACGAAAAGCATCAGGGCCCAAAGGCGAATCGGGATATGCAGAGTGAGCTATCTACAAAAGCAACAGTGAAGGAAATTACGGATATGCAAATGTACTTCCTTTATTTCTCGTACCATTGACGTTCAAACTGTGTGACAGAGGACAATTATGGTATGACTACTATAAGATGATAGGCCAGTTTATCTGAGCAACAACACCATTTAAGCCTAAATGCACTTTTCTTTTTGGGTACAAGTTTAAGCCTTAAATGCACGTCTTAAGGTTGGCTATATGGGTCAATTTGCCTCTATCCTATTGCACTCTAATATCCACTATATCCTCCTGAATGCCTAAAGATAACAAATCCTTTTTAATGCTTTTCCTCCACATCTCCTTACCCTTTACTCAATTAGATAGTCTCCATGTGGATACAACATGTTCAAAAGAACGCAGCTGTAAATGATCATATTATCATCTCATCAAAAGAACAACTCTAATAAAACCAACATCCAAAATTCCAAAAAAGACTTTCATCTTAGGATATCCTAGAAAAATTACATCCCAATAAATCCCTACAAAATTGTCAACTGTAATAGGGCACTGGAGAAAACAAACTTCACTGCATAATATATACCTCTAATATAAGAGGGGGGCCAAATATTCCAACATAATACACATGCATAATCAAATTCACTATTCTAAAATCATTATGAAAAATATAGAAACTACTTGAAGAAATTTGGACACAAAAAAAAAAAACAGCTTGGTGCATTGAAGCATAAACTCCATGCAGGAGGCAGGAAGGGCCGAGATTTTTTGGCTAATTGTGCACATCTTTACCTTATAATTCTATAAGAATCTATTTCTGGGCCAATTGATTTTAGGCTTTTTGTCTGCATTTCTAACTTATATTTCAATATCTGCAGCTCGCACTTGTGATATATGGTCACAACACGACAGCTTTTACTGCTAAAACAACAGATCAATTGTATAGTTGAAACAAATATTCCGGTTTCTAACCAACAAAAACAAAATATTTGAAAAGAACCAAGAGAACAAGAATATGACATCTAACAAGGATAGCGATTCTCTCCCTTTCCAGCACCCTGTTTCCCCCTGCCTGTAACTTAATTAAGGTGACAAACAATGCCAGTAGAGTGTCAAAGGTCAAAGAAAGAATGCGTTAACAAACAAGTTCTGCAGAAGTTTATGAGTGAAACAAGTGCCTTCAAAATCTTCACCATTGATTTCTAAGCATTAGAAAACATTTAAAAAAAGAGAATCAAATAGGAACTGAAATAAAACCAGTACCTCTGATAAAGATGTGAAAATGGTACAGCAGTAAATTCCTTGAAGTGTTCCCAAACAGCGCAAAACATATCGGTGTGCATCACTAAGAAGACACGAAGTAATGATGACAACTTTGTCCACTGGCTCAGAACTTGCTTTCCAATCACCTACCTGATAACAGTCCAGTTTTTCAGGTGAGCAGAAAAGCTAAACAACTAAATGTGAAGAAATAGGATTCTTGACTTAATCTTCGCAGCTCAGAAATCTATGGCTTACTGGGCAACAAGAAGTAAAAAGAAGCAGTGCATACTCCTGTCTTTGAATAAATCAAGATAATTATTCAACCAGTGGGTACGAAATAAACCTTTCCCAGAAAGTGTAAAGGATTACAATAAAAATTTATGTCAATTTTCACTCAAGAAAGGTTACGAACAAGGGCTAGCTTAGTAAAGTGCTCATAATCGAAGAGAAAAAATGACTGCTTTTGATTAAAAGATGAATCAAGGAACAAAAGCCAATCAAGACCAGCTTAATTACTTCAAGCTAGACATGTAAATCTACTTCAATATGATTTGTTTCTATCACCAAACTTTAAACCAAGTTTGAATTCTGAAATCGGCGATGAAGTCAGTATAGTAAACAATCCATGTCATTTTCAATGTCAGTCCCTGACCTAACAGGCCAGCTGGACTAACAACCTGCACATCACTTAATGACATCATAGAAAGACATAGAAAACTCAAGTCATAAGAAAAAGCAGCAAAATCAAAATGAGCATTCCATTCCAAACGCGCACACACACCCAAAATAACTGTACATAAAGCGCTATAGTATGTACTTGATAAACATGCTCACCTCATCAAGAGGTGAGACCTTCTCCAAGCTGCAAACTGTCCGAGCCCCAAGTTCCAGTAATAAAGAAAATGCCCCAAGGAATTTAAAACTTTCTGTACATCCAGCATCCAAGTAAACAATGGCATCCCTGATGTCATCTGATATCTGAATGAAAAAGCAGAGCACTCCTTAAATACTTCTGCAGAAAATGCACTAGATCAAACAGACAAGCACCATTCAATCAACCCCCATTCGCCTCTGAACAAAGAATCTAGCTCATATATTTCTCCTTGTTACAAGAAAATTAGTAAGAATTACAAAAGAAACAAAATATATAAGCAAATAAGGGGGGGAAAATACATCGATATACACCTGGTCGGCCCTGAACTAATTAACATCTGAAACAATTCTCCCCGAATAAAATTATTTACATTGTTAAGACTACAAAATTTCCCATTAAGCAATTTCACACCAAAACCCAAGATGGGTCAGGAATATCAGAGCATGATTTGTTGCAGCAAAAGAAATGTTAACCAAACAAAATATCTTCATCTACTCTCTTTTTCCCAAAAGGTCCCCCCCCCCCACACACACCGTCCCTAGGGTTAGGGGAGTATGTAAATCGAGGGATGTGTCTCAATGATTCAATGTACATTTAAACCTTTTCGTTGAAAGGGATTGTTCCATACAGGATTCGAACACCCACACATCACCTAGTCTAAGCTATTGTTACAACACCTAAGGCTTTAACCACTGAATTATGCCCCTGGAAACCTACTATTTTTTTGCTCATTAATATATCAGAGAGTTCAAGCAGCGACAAGACCGAAATGATTGGCAAAGTAGAAACGAAAAGAAAAATACATAACAAAGTTGGATTGCTAAATGATTGGCAAAGTCGAAACAAAAGGAAAAATGCATAACAAACTTGGATTGAAAAATATCAAAAGCGAGATTCGACACAGAAAACAGATGAACAATAGTGAAAATGCAAACCTGTCTGATGGAATCAAGGCAACACCTGATGATGTCAACCATTGGCTAGATCGCTTTATCCACAGAAAGATGAAGGAAAAAAAAATAATCACAGTGCGTTACTGTGTTGATTGTGTCTCGCATAGAGTAACAAAGAACATGACTAGCTTCAGCTATTTAATTTTTTTTTTCCTTTTTTGAGATTTTTTTAGCACAAAAATAATTACTGTTAGGAGTATAGCACAAAATCTATATCTATATCTATTTGGGAGAGGAAATAAAATCAATTTGACCCATACCCGAAAAATAACCCACTCCACCCGCTCCAAACCCGCCCAAGAAAAACACGTGCACAACATATTATAAATATCATTCAATCATCTAAACTTTTGTTTTGTAAAAACACTCATTTCTCCATGTTTTATTTCTCCTCCACCTTCTAAACCCACCCACTGTAGAAAATTGAAGCTTGGAAGGAAAAACCTGGAAAAAAAAGAAGAAGATTCACACATCAAACCTATTTTGAAAGGTTTTCTTTATTACTATTTTTAATTGTGAGTCACGTCATTCTTTTTGGATGTATGTAGTAATCCTACCTTATCGGGTTTTCTTTTAGATGAGTTGTTTGTTTTTCTATGTTTTTTTGTACTATTCTTGCATCTGCTAATTTATTTCTCTAATTACTGAATGTGTTTTGTTTGATTTTATTAATCTTGATGATTAACCGACTTTTTTGTGTTTTGCAGGCTAATTTACGGATAAGAATCCATTGCAACAGGTGCTTTCGGAAAAAAAAAAGAAGATTCACACATCAAACCTATTTTGAAAGGTTTTCTTTATTACTATTTCTGTTGTTTATTTATTATTTATTATTACGAGTCATGTCATTCTTTTTGGTTGTATGTAGTAATCATGCATTATCGGATTTCTTTTAGGTGAGTTGTTTGTTTTTCTATGTTTTTTTTGGTACTATTCTTGCATCTACTAATTTATTATTTCTCTAATTATTGAATGTGTTTTGTTTGATTTTCTTAATCTTGATGAGTAACCGAGTTTTTTTGTGTTTTGAAGGCTAATTTACAGATAAGAATCCATTGCAACAGGTGCTTTCGGATTCCAACATAATCACGTATGCTTTTCGTGAACGAAAAATAATCTCATCGCTTTTACCGAGTTGTACACTTAATTTCTCATGTATGCGGTAATCATCATTTATCATATCCATAAGAAATGAAAAATATCATAGGATATATTGTTTTCCCGGTAGCACCTTCTTCTTGGATTATTTCATGATTGCACTGTTGGGGAGATTTTGCATCATTAAAACAAAAGAAATTTATAAACCTATACTATCATGCAAAACTACCTCCTAACCGGCCGAATACCGGGTAGTTGCTAGTAAAGTTGGATAAGTACGGGTATCGATCCTCAGGGAAAAGGGATGTTGAATCTAATCTAATTAATTCTTCTTTATTAACTAAACCTAAACCTAAACTAGAACGGAAAAATAACTGGACGGAGGATTGTTAATCCAAAGCCAGGAAATATAGTTGCGGACAAAATAAATAGAACTACATCTACGAAAACAGTAAAACTAACTATCAACTGACCAACCATAAACAAACCATGATCAACCTATTTCCAACAACCATCACCCCACCGAAGGAAATAAGATAGACAAATATTTATTCACAAGTTATCTTGGATTATTATCTTATCTAAAGAAGCGTTTCCTCTTCCGATTTATCACGCCATTAATTAGTTTACCTTCCGGTCTTAACTAACATGTATACGAAGCAAAGATACGGATTAAATCCTAATCTAACAACCTTATCCCTCAACTTCCGTTTGTTGGAATAATAATTGTTAATCTCTATCATGGCAATCTAACGAATTTATTAACTTCCGTTATCTAAATTCGATTAACATATAGCATCTCGAAACATGAAAGAGAACAAGAATAACGTAATGAAACAAATACATGAAAAATCTCATCTTTCCGGTAACGGTGATATCCCTCAATTCAAATCTAGAAAAATCTTGCAACGAATTAATCAAATTGTGGTTCTCTCGTAAACCTAGAAATTTAACCTACGAACTTCCGTTATGTATAGATTAAAGATCCAATCTTTCCTACGGTGATCTAAACTACACCGACTTCCGTCATACGGTAGCATCAACAAGCAATAATCTTCCGATATAAATTGCACGATACAAATAATCATAGGAAAAGAAACAATTGAACTAAAACTTACAAAATCATCCATGAAAAGAAATAAAAGTGCTGCTGAAAAGAAGCTTCACAAAGCTGTCCATGGCTGCCTTTCATCATGCTCGAACAAGAAAAGAAAAGCGAACGAAATAAAACCTAATCTAACTTGCCACCCCACCCTCCCAAAAGGGGCTCGGGCGACCTAGGGTTGCTCTCTTATGATTGGGGATCAATAGGAGTCGAAAATATATGTTTTAGGGTTGAAAACGCGCTGTATTTATAGGGAAAAGTAAGGCGGTTTCGGCTCGCCGGTGGCGGACGCCCGTCCGGTATTATGGACGCTCGTCTAGCCGCCCCCGGAACAGCTTCGAACTTGTAACGCTCATATCTCGGGCCTCGTAAGTCGTAATCGAGTGATTCAAAATCCTGTAGAATCCTCTCTTCAAGCCCTACAACTCTTCTCTTTAGGTCCAGAGTCAAATCGGTTGTTATCATATCAAGAACTGCGTTGGAAGTTCAGCACTACCCGGAATCCCGATTTTCTTCCTCTCGGACGCTCGTCCGATCTCGACGTTCGTTCCTTCAAACTTGAACTTGTTCTAGACGTTCGTTCATTCAGCGTCCAAACTCTCGATCTAAATTCTTCGGCTCGGACGCCGCTTGCCCCTTCGTACGCCCGTCCCGTCTTGGACGCTCGTCCACTTGATCTTGGACGCCATTCTGATGACGATCAACTTGATAATTCCATCTTTATCTTGATTTATTCTTTCCTTATCTCTTCCTATCTTCCATAAACTTGATTGATCCTCTATTATCTCGAAATTAGCTCTTTAGATCACCTTTTCCACCATCCATTAGTATCTACAAGCATCGAAAACATACCAAAACGTAACAATTTCCAAAACAACATAAAATCATCAAATAAACACATAAATCGATACGTTTTCATATTCAACCATTAAAAACCTCACTTGCTCAATATTTCCATATAAACACTTGATTCTTATGCAAATTATATAAATACGGGGGAAATCATTATAAAATATATCAATATAAAACGTGTAAAAACACCCTTAACATGCACAAACATAGCATGTATTTTCTATTATTGAAGGTGCCGGTTTTAGCCATAGCAGTACAGTTTATGGCTACATTTGTTTATTGTCTCATCTCTGTCCGGATTCGAATTAGTAGCCGGTGTCCATAACAGATATTTTCTGAATTTGACTACGTTTTCATATTCAATTTTTATAATTTTTACTAACAAAGATTTTATTAATTAAAAAATATACGTAGATTTTATTCATTAAATAGAATACGCGTGATATTCTTAGGCAACTACAAAACCGGGACTTTCTATAAATAACTAAATTGATACACATAATATTCTTAAACAACCAAAAAAACAAAAGTATCTATAATTAACACTAGACAAAAAATAAAATAAAAACGTATATTTAATTAAGTATAAAACGTAGCTTTTATTAATTAAATGGAATGATACGCGTGATATTCTTAGACAACCAGGAAACAAAAATTTCTATAATTAACTCTTGAAAAAATATTAAACAATACGAATCAATAAAAAATGAATGATTTATTAGATTAATAATATTATACACGTGATATTCTTAAACAACCACAAAAATGAAATTTTCTATAATTAGCTCCCGAGAACGAAAAAAAAACCCGTATATTCTATTGATTAAAAAACACATCTTTTATTAATTAAATAAATTGATGCACGTAATATTCTCAGACAACCCCATAAACGGAAATTTCTATAATTAACACCATATAATAAATAAAAATAAAACGTATCTTTTAATAATAAAACACATGATTTTATTAATTAAATAAAATGATATGCGTGATATTTTTACATTACTACAAAATCGAAAATTTCTATAAATAACTCCTGAAAAAATATTAAACAAAAAATATAGCTTTAATTAATTAATAAAAAAAACGAATGATTTATTAATTTACTAATATGATACATGTGATATTCTTAAACAACCAAAAAACGGAAGTTTCGATAATTAACTCCCAAGAACGAAAAAAACCGTATCATCTACTGATAAAAAAATACAGCTTTTATTAATTAAATAAAATAATGCGCATAATATTCTTAAACAACCACATAAACGGAAGTTTCTATAATTAACAACATACAAAATATAAAAAATAAATCGTATCTTTTACTAATAAAAAACATGCTTTTATTAATTACATAAAATGATATGCGTGATATTCATACACTACTACAAAATCAGAAATTTCTATAATTAACTCCTAACAAAATATTAAACAAAAATTTAGCTTTAATTAATTAATAAAAACGAATGATTTATTAATTTAATAACATGATACACGTGATATTCTTAAACAACCATAAAAACGGAAGTTTTTTTAATTAACTCCCGCGAACGGGAAAATTACTGTATCTTTTATTGATTAAAAAATTACAGCTTTTACTAATTAAATAAATTGATGCACGTAATATTCTTAAACAACCACAAAAAACGGAAGTTTCTATAATTAACACCATACAAAAAATAAAATAATACGTATCTTTATTAATAACACGTATGCTTTTAATAATTAAATAAAATGATATGAGTGATATTCTTGCACTACTACAAAATCAGAAATTTCTATAATTAACCCCTGGCAAAATATTAATCAAAATGTAGCTTTAATTAATTAATAAAAAATGAATGATTTATATGATACACATGATATTCTTAAAACCACAAAAATGGAAGTTTCTATAATTAACTCTCGAGAACGAAAAAAAGGCGTATCTTCTATATGCACGTAATATTCTTAAACAACCACATAAACGGAAGTTTCTATAATTAACACCATACAAACATAAAAAATAAAACGTATCCTTTATTAATAAAACGTATTTTTTATTAATAAAACACATGTTTTTATTAATTACATAAAATGATATGCGTGATATTCTTACACTACTACCAAATCGGAAATTTCTATAATTAACTCTTGAAAAAAATATTAAACAAAAATGTAGTTTTAATTAATTAATAAAAAATAAATTATTTATTAATTTAATAATATTCTTAAACAACCACAAAAACGTAAGTTTCTATAACTAACTCCTGCGAACGAAAAAAAACCGTATCTTCTATTGATTAAAAAATTGAAGATTTTATTAATTAAATAAATTGATGCGCGTAATATATTCTTAATCAACCACAAAAACGGAAGTTTCTATAATTAACACCATATAAAAAAATAAAAAATAATACGTATCTTTTATTAATACAACGTATGATTTTATTAATTAAATAAAATTAATTTTAGTGCATGCCGCACAGGTTTATAATTTTTTGATCGACGATTTACTACATTTCCGTGCGTGCCGCACGGGTTTTCAGCTAGTATAGAAATATAAATACAAAATAAATCTATTTAAATAAATCTATTTTTTAATCACACAGCAGAAGGTCGGTTGTGCATTCAAAAAATTAAAAATTAAAAAATTAAAAAATAGAAGGCACCTTTTTTTTTTTTGAGAAGAAGAAGGCACCTTTCAAAAAAAAAAAAAAAAAAAAAAAAAAAAAAACTGAAGGCCGGCTCCTCGCTCTTTGTTTGTTTTGTGTTTTTTTTTTTTCCTTTTCTGTAAGTTCGGTGTTGTGTAGGACCTTAAACACCGATGTGCATGTATATCGCAGACCGTTACTTGCACTATACCAATTCTACCATTAGCACCCTACCAAATCGAGAAATCTCAATCTATAAAGGCATGATAGTTGTTATTTTTGTAATATCGAATTTATTTTAAACACCACATGTACTATTAACAACATAATATTATTGATATTGATATATGATGAAAAGTGGAATTAAAATGTGGTTATAATCAATAAGGATTGAAATAATTATGTTTTCTATAAATTGTCGTAGTGAAATTAATATTCTATAAGTATTATTTATTATGAATGAATAATAAATAGACATGATAAAAAAAAAGAATAATAAATAGAATATTAGCACTTTTTATCAGAAAAAAATTAGGTATAAATCCACCTTTTAGACGTTTATTGAGTCCTAATTCACACACTTTTTTTAAGTTGCATAAGAACAAAATTTATGTGTTTGGACTATTTTGCCCTTATTAGTACAAGTTAGGTCACTTGCAGTAGAAGCCCTATACGGTGCCCTATCCCTAAAATGAAGATAAAAAATAGAGCTTGCCCTTAAAAACCTCTCCAACAGAATCACCATCCCTATTAATATTTGGGGATGGTGAACAGTACAACCCCATTTCTGAGTCACACTGTAGCATCCCTATTTAATTTTTTTATTATTATTTATCTCTCTTCTACAGCCAAAACGTGGGAACAAAAGAAAAACGCAGCAGCTGATTTTCATCAACAAAAAAACGCAGCAGCTGTACACCCACGCTTTTAACATTAAGAAAAACCTAGCCTATCTTTCAATCTCACAATGATTCATCATCGGAAGTGCAAGAATTCGCTGCATAATATGTAGAAATAAAGAAAGAGAAAATCAGCCCTTTGTTTTCTCCATGATTTTCAATTTTTGTGCTCTTCTCTGTAAATCAATTTAGGGTCTGATTTCTGCTAAAAAGGTATGTAATTTATGTAAAAGTTGATGGTAAATTGGTTTAATGAACAAATGAATCAGTTGTTTTTTCAATTTTGCTTCTAGGGTTTCATTCTTGTGAAATTTTGAAAACTAGAGCCCTCTTATTTTGTTTCCCCTGTCTCCAAAAATTGTTTAAGATAAATACTGTGAACTTCAAGTTATAAAACAAACTTCTCTAGTTTTAGCATTGTTGAATCTGTTTCTTAAAGTAGGCTAGCTGTTTTAGATCTATCCTGTTTTTTTCTATCTTTCTATTGCATAAACTAACATAAGTATATATGTTAGTAACTATATTGCATTTTACTCAGATTTCATAAGAGTCAGTATGTCAAGTGGTACATTTTTCTTGTTGCATCGAGCAATACGTGTGATGAGTCTTTGAACATTGTTCGTTTGAAAGCTTTTTTCTTGTGATAAAAAAAAAGTTACCTTTGATTTGCTTCGAGAATGTTTGTTTTTGCTTGTTATCAATAATTTTTGTTCATGATTTGTTTTCTAGTGTGACAGACCGATGGTTATTGTTTTTGGTTTGTTTTCCACCTTCCCTAGAATTTGTATAACTATAGATGGAAATTGGGGTTCTTTCATGTGATGCGTGTGGGCAGAAGTTTGAAAGCATTTTATATGTATTTATTTTGGTTAAAATGTTGATATCAGGAAATACAGTTTGCTTCATCTTTAAAAAGCAATATCCTTTGCACTTGGATAGAGCCTGTTTTAAAAGCATGCTGCTAGCTTCATGTTTACAAGAATTGATGTATCATCTTCTTGCTTTATATTTCATGGGTATTTTATTTCAAGAAGCTAAACATAAGATTATATGAGTCATTCATGCCACACAAATTGCAGGTACTCAATTATGACGCTTAACATTTTGTTTGAAATTCTCATATAGATAATGAGCTTCTCATACATTTTGTCTGAAATTCTCATACAGATGTGAAAAATATTCTCATACGGATTGTTGACATTTCATCTAAATATTCATGCTATATTCTTGTTTTGGTTATTCAATGTATAACTATTTTTCACTTTCAAAAAATTATATATATAGCCCGTGAGAGGAAAAAATTGTCACGACTCAGATGCATATAGCCGTTGGACTATAGTAGTTTGAATTTCAAATTTTAAAAATAGTTACAAAGTGTTTTTGTGTTTTTGTTAAAGAATTAATATTTTAATGCTGTAGGGATAGGGATAGGGATGCTGCTGTGGAGGTTTTTGAATTGAGATGCTGTAAAATAGAGATGTGTATTATTTTATATTATTTTAGAGATGAAGAATAGGGATTCTGTTGGGAATGCTCTTAGTTGATTCCGTTCTACGCTTCTCCAAAAAAATAAATTAACGCGAGACCTCTTCTTCCTCGACGAGGCTATTCCGATTGTTGCCAAACTCAGCGGAAAACAGATCGTTTTGAAAAGATCTCTCGTTGGAGTACTCCTCGAACTCTCGTTGTCCGATTTAGAGTTCATTCTTAGTACTTTGATCAACGCTGCTTCTTCTATCCGGTAATTTTAAGCTCGCGGAAGTGCGGAACCTGCTGTTGATGCAGTTCAGAAGCTATTTGCTAATGGGTACCTGCATACAATTGTTAGTAAATTTTCTTATTAAAATGTAGGTATGATCATAATTGTTGCCGGGGTAAGAACAGGTCAATTTCCTCCCACAAGGAATCCATGAGATATACAGTGGAGCTCATCTTTCATTATTAGTTTTACTCTCAATATTTTGCTCTCATTGTCATATGGAATCAGTTGTGTTAATTGGCAACACTTCTATCACTGCATTTGCATATTCCTTTGCGGATCTGCAGCTCCATACATTTATCACAGATTACACATATATCATCCAAGGAAATATACAGACATTGATCAACTAGTGAGCTTTCGATCTGTAATATTCCGATTTTCGAAAAAAGGGCAGACGTGTCATTTTGCGAAAACGAAATATTGGGTTCGGTTCCTTTTATTCGGAGTTTAAGTTTTTTTTTCTTCTAAATATGTGTATGTATGGTCGAAATATATATATGTATATTTTTTAAGGAAAATTCTGAACTTTTGGTAATTAAGGAAAAAGAGATAAGTGGAAAATATATTTAAGGAAAATATATTCAGATTTTTTTTTCCTTAACCTAATTACAAATTCAGAAATTAGCTTTTACGTAAGAAGAAAACCTTTGAACCATTAGAAAGAGGCTTAGAGACTTTCTTCAATTACTCAGTCGTTCGTTATCGGATTTCAGTTTCGAGAGAAGAATCGGAATCGTCATAAGGAGAGCATCGTTTCAACCTAGGAAAGTTGAAGCTTTGGCTAAGGTATGATTTTCGCCCTAAGGGTTGTTCTTGATCGTTCATGATCTTCTTGGTTCGTATAATCGTAGTTTGATCGTTTTAGAAGCCGTTGATCGATTCTAGATTGTTTTTGGGATTGATCATATAGGTATCTGTGAGAGGAAGGATCGTTTGCCGCTGTTTTCTGAGTTTTGGGACTGGTTTTAGCTTGCTTAAAAGGTAAGAAGCTCTTCCTACAATTTGATTATGGTTTAGAGTGGTTAGGTTGTGTTTTGGTGCGTTTTTGTGTCAATGATTATGCCTAAATGTGGGTTAAGATTAAGGATTGTTTTGGATCATAAAGGGTTTGTTTTTCTGGTGTTTTTATGAGGAAAATCGTGTAGAACATGTTTTGATTCGAGTAGAAATCGATAGAGTGCAGAAAATTACACAGGAGCAATTTTTTGCCATTTTGGTGCCCCCCAAGCCCTTTGGCGCCCCCCGTCCTGAAACAGAGAGTTCAGTGACTTTCTGGAATAGTTTTGGCACGCCCCAAAGGTTTTGGCGCCCCCCGAACCTGAACAGAGAGTTCAGAGAGCTCTCTGAAGCACTTTGGCGCACGCCAAAGGTGTTAGCGCCCCCCCAACACTGTTTGAATGTTATTTCTAATGTTTTAAGCTATGAGATGAGTTTTGGATGTCGTTTCTTGAACTAATTACATTAATTAAACATGAACAAGCCCCGATTAAGTTTCTGATGCGTTTGGTTCCGGCACCGGACGTACTCTTAAAGGGAGTTGAAGTTCGGGACCGTCGGAAGAACATGAAAGGGCTTGTGCTTTGATGAGCTAGAGTCCAACAATGTCTGTGTAATTGATAAGTTGTAATGTCTAGCTGTCTAAGTGAGGGAGTAGAGTTGATAAGGTGAGTTTTATTTTGAAAACACTTACGTGGCTAGTTAACGCACAATAATAAATACATAAGTGTAGTAAAAGCTAAAACATCACTTATTCTCGGTTAGGCACTATTTCATATCGGCGATGTGATACGTTTATAAAAGGTGAACAACGCTACTGGCTCAAAAGGCTGAAGGGTAGTGGAGGAAATTCATCGGACGTATACGCATACCGGGGAGACCCCGGAGCTAATCGGTGCTAATCACCGTTAGTTAGCAAGTATATCTTCAGACTGATGAACGCCATGCGTAGTGTCCTTGATTAATGATGTAACCAAGATAAGCTAAGCTAGAAACGTATAGTCATGACATGTCGATGGGCATGAAATGAACCTAGACTGAGTCGGTCTCACAAAGATAATCCTTTTATTAAAACTCAATAATAAACCTTAACTATATTGTAGCTTCTACTTCTTACTTTGTACAATGTACTTACCTCAAATGCATGTTTATTTATGTGTTTGGGGGAGAGAAGATGAACATGTAAACTTGGAGTTCGAGGAGGACTTCGATGACGATGTTTAAGGAAGCCGAAGTTGAAGAGCTTATTCATTTATGTTTTATTTATACTTTAGACTTGGAGTTTTGTGGAGACTTTGTAGTTTACTTTTAGTACCTTTTGGAATTCGTACATTTTGGATTCGTTGGTTTCTTTTCCAATGCAATAACGTTACATTTCTATCTTTAGAGTTTGAGTTTCTATTCTTGGATCTTTGAAGAAAAAAAAATTACCCGAGTCTTTTGCTTCTGTTTGCTTTATTTTGATACGACGTAGTAGAGGCTTACGTATAAAGTGAATTTATTTTTATTTTATACGTGCCGAACGTTCCCTTTCCAGATAAGGACTCGGTGTCCGGGAACGGGGCGTTACATGATCAATAACGGTTGTACATGATGGTTATATCAAATTTATGTATTTAGAGCTAGTGGTTGCGCATGTATTGTGTTCGATTAATTGCTTCAACGAAGTAACACAAGTGAATTAAAAGATACCAATACATGCATCAAAATTAGGCTTCCTTGCTTCAGTACTAGCTTTTGATACTTTCTAGATTATGTCCTCTCTCTGCCATGTCTCTCTGCATATTCGTAATGAACCCAATATCTTTTTCATTAAATCAAGATTAAAACACCACTGTGTAAAATCTGCATCTTCAATTAATCATTTAGACAATTTTAATGAAGCCTTCACATTCTATGCTCCAATTCTTTCATTATCTCTTTGTTGCACTTGAATCAATAGATCATGAACTTCACATTCTATGCTCCAGCTGCAAGTGCCAATGGAGGTAATTTTCTTCCTTTATTCAGGTACTCGCTAACGACAACCCAAAATATGGTTATAACGCTGCAACAGGAAACTATGAAGACTTGATGGCAGCTGGAATAATTGATCCAACCAAGGTAGGCTAGTTGAAAATAAGAATGTGTTGTTCTGGTCCATTCTCATAGTCGGTGGAAAATGGCATATATGATTCAGGCCATACAAATAATTATCAAAATGTGTCTTTCTTGGGTAAATAATGCTTCTTGGGTGTTGTAAATGCCTGATAATGTGTTACTGATATTGTGTTATTGATACTGTTAATATCACAATATATTGTTAGTAAAATGTGTTATTGCAGGTGGTTTTGGCCCAGGTGATTGAAGGTTATTGATTCAAAATGGTGAGGCAATGCTGGTGTTTCATCACAAGTATCACATGCCTAAGAGGCATATGATACTGTGATACTGCTACTGTGATGCTGATATTGTGATACTGTTACTGTTATTGTGTTATGGTGCTGAGGTCGACGCTTTGAAACCGAATGCGGAGATCTACGAGCTAATGTTTCATGAAAAGGCTAATGCTTAATAATAATGATATGTGAATTGAGATAGGGTACAAATGTTAAATCATTTGGGTGTAGAGGTTGACTTTATTGAGAAAATGTTAAACCATTTGGTGTAGAGTTGGAGAAAAAGATGATGGTAGCAATCGACATTGTTGAGATTTTTAGGTGCTTAGATAATTTTTTCTTTGATGTAACTTAATTATCATATATGTTGATGTTAAAGTTGTTTATCATATATGTTGTAATTTTTTTCACTTTGTTATAAAAGTTATGTGGCTGCATATATCCACTTTGTTATAAATGTTATTTATGTTATAAGGATCAAACATTAGCAAGCTCACGCACTGTGATACTGTTAATGTGTTCTTGTGTTTGAATGTGATATTGTTACTGTAATACTGTGGTACTGTTACTGTGATACTGTTATTGTTATTGTATTATTGAATATGAAAGCAAAAAATATTTCTCTTTGTATGCAATCTGAAACTTGGTACAACAAGGGCATTGAGGAATGGAAATGATCGTGCTTATGAATCATGTGATGAGTTTGGTTTCTCTTTGGAAACTGTAAGCCTAATATATGTATGGATGAAAAGGGTGAGATAGAGGTGCAAACTTTAAGCCTATTGATTTGTCTAATGAATGATGATGATGATAATGCATCATTTGTCCATTCACCTTGGCTTGCTGCTGTGCTGCTTTCTCCTTTAGTATTAATCATGCTTTCTTTTTCTAATAATGAAGGCGGCGATCGAGATGGGCTTGAACATGGCGCATTTTCTTGATGCTTTCTGTGTCTTTGAATTTGAGGAGAAGGGGTAGGGGCTAATTGGTTATAATTAGCTTCCGCTTGAAGAAGAGAAATGGCATTGATAATACTGTTAATGTGATATTGTTACATGTGATAGTGATACTGATACTTGTTATTGTGTTAGTGTAAACGTTGCAATTATTCGGATTTCAAAAACTACATCGAAAGGGTATCATATGAGATCTCAAAATGAAGAGAATTTTTTTTTATGAACTTTGGTGAAAGAATTTTGATTATCGGTGTTCTAAATCAAAAGTTACGGTCGTTTATAAGAAAAACGCTGCGATTAATGCAAATATTTTTTCGTCTTTCAAAATTTATGTCGGAAAGGTATCTTATGAGATTTCAAAATGACGAGGAAAAAAGATATGAATTTTGGTGAAAATATTTGGATGATCGAATACTAAATCAAAGTTACGGTTGTTTAAACATAAACAGCAGGAAAAAAGGAAAAAGAAAGCTAAAACTAACCATATAAGCAGCTTTCCTTTTCGCAACCAGATGCGTGTCCAGCGAAGGTGATATAAGGGTAGTTTGGTCCGTTTGAATTTTTTTGTCGTTTTTACAATTAAAAAAAATGTGTGTGTCATATTTATTTATTTTGTATCAAAATTTGGATTTTTCCTTCTTTCCCTCCTTTTTATTATTGATTGGAAAATAATGTTCTAGATTTACTTATCTTACCTGGCATAGGAAAATTTTAGAAAGTTTCTTCCTTGATAAGATTAAGTAAAGTAATTAAAAAAAACATAATTATCTATTAAATAATAGAATCGTTATTCCACAATAAAAATGTTTTATTAATCCCTACTCCAAGACATCTTGGGCGACCCGTCTCTTTTATAGAATAATTTTTCTTCACCCATAAAACAATTGTAAGAGCAAATAGTTTTATCCCAAGAAAAAGTAGATAGGTGTGGCTAGCTCAATTTTCAAGAGGGGCGGTGGAGGAGAAAAGACGATCTGGCAGCACACTTTCTGAGTGACGATCCAATACGGATTTTGGTGAGTCGTTCATATGGATCATTATTAAAGGTCGGACGTTTGGATGGCTATTGCGAAAAATCAAAAACCGAGGGAAATCTTAGATCTTTTAAATAGTGTGGTAACATATCTTTCCTTCTTGTTTCCTTTTCTATTGTATTCACAAAGAAAATCCCGGTTCAAGGAAATCCAATTT
This sequence comes from Gentiana straminea, assembly GCA_036785695.1. Classification (NCBI taxonomy): domain Eukaryota; kingdom Viridiplantae; phylum Streptophyta; class Magnoliopsida; order Gentianales; family Gentianaceae; genus Gentiana; species Gentiana straminea. The sequence goes on along the minus strand of JAVUPR010000497.1, from coordinate 5,859,461 downwards.
TAGCTCTATGCTTCGTAACCGCATTGATTTCTTTACATATGTAGCATCGAGTAATTGTTGTGAACAAATCTCGTGCCCTGAACAATAGGTCAATGACTTTAGCTTTGTTGTACCTTCTATATCTATCTTTTATAATAACACTCACCAGGGACGGACCCAGCTCTTTAGAGGGGGTGCACGGTCCCCACTGAGATCCGAAAAACGACGCGTTTTTATAGATAAAAAATGTAAAAACACTATTGATGCCCCCATTCGCCTTTCAAATTTGTTCGGTGCCCCCACTGAGATTTTTTTCTGGGTCCGTCACTCACTCGATAAACCTTTCAACGAATTATGTGTTATGCATTCAAGGATTGATCATATAGATATAACATATCATTTCTTGAGGGACCACGTCCAAAATGGTAATATCTCAACTGATTTTGTCCTCACTATTGAGCATCTTTTGAAACGAACTGCATATAATACCTTTGTAAACTATTTTTTATTCTTTTCAAACTAACGGGAGAAATTTGTATAACTATCCTTATATGTTCAAAAGAAGATGCGTGGGAGAAGACCGGCAATATAGAGGCAAAAATCAACCAAACTTATGAAATGAATCCGCATATCCAAATTATCAGCCCAATGTCGAATGAGGATGAGGAATCCATTAAAACACTATTGGCCTCTAGCAAAAACCTCGCCATATATCGATATAGCCGGATAGGTGAAAACGAATCACAATTTCATGATTTAATTTGACATAGCAATTTTTTTCAGTGTTACAATTGGTGCAAAGAACTTCTCAATTAAACTCTTCCGCTGGATAGAATCACCATTTGAGATGTCATTGTGTGTGACAGAAAAGTTGACCGATTCTATGGTTTCAATTCCGATATTGAAGGTGTGAAACATCTAATTTGATTTCTTGTGTATTTTTTAAGGGTATTTCCATCTTTTCGTGGGATTGGAATTTCTTTCCTATTAGTTTGAGGTTAATCAAGCTTTTCTTTTCCCCCAAGACACCTTAAAACCGAATTAGGCTCAGAAAATCCTATAAAATGCCTCCATATAGCCCTATAATTCATAAGTTTTGCGTTTTCGAGTTTTCAGGATAGGTGAGGGTCATTGTCCCGGGAAAGTGCACCAGAAAGTTCTGCAGAAGCTCAGTATGATCATCATGGGTTTGTTTTGCAGATCGGAATGGTGAAATCGAAGCAGATCAAGTTGCAGGATTCGTTTCAGGCTCAAAATCTCTTCTTGAAGGTAATATCTAATATTTTCGTGTAAGTTATTGGATTTGATCTTGGTAGGGTTATATTCTTGTAATATGTATGTTAGATTCATTGTTGGTCTGTAGATTCCCGTAGATTGTAAGTTAGTTGTTGTTCGCCTTGTAGGTTCGGCTCGTCTTGAAGGGGAGAAGTTCCTCTTATAAAAAGGTTTCTTTTTTAGTTCAAAGATCATGCTTTTAAATTGTTTTAGTTACTATTTTATGTTAAACTGCACAAAACTGCACATGATTATATGTTGTCGAGTATTTGTTAAGTTAGGAGGTAGTTCGGCAGTGCAAGTTTGGGCCACTATCCCGGCCCCACTCCTGGGAAAATGCACGGGCCAATCTGCAAAATTGGTTTCTGGTTCATTTTGTAGCGTAAATTGTATTATCAGAACGTTATTTTGTTTTCTAGTTACTTTGTTGTAAACTGTTTTATGCGTTTTGGGTACGAGTAGTGGAGATAAGTTGGGAGTTCGTTGTTGTTACGACTTTTGTTTGCTCACGTAGGATAGAATATGGATCGACTTTAACCTGGACTTATGTGTATTATGTGCTATAGTTAGTGACTTTGTGGTGTACTGAGCGGAGTGCCATGAGTCCCTAAGTCCTATGTTGGATGTATGACTAGTTGTATTACTCAAGTCATTCCTAAGACGATGTACCGAACGGGGTACCGTGACCCAGACCCACGTTGGATGTATGGCTAGTCATATTACTTGTGTTGCACCTTGCCCTCATGTTACGTACTTAAGAAACATAAACATGACAGACAAGACACGAACATGTTATGGAATGTAGGTAAGTGAAGTACGGAGTAGTAAGTGGCTTATGTATGTTTGATCATCAGGATAAACATGATAAGTGAGTAATTAATGAAACAAATGTGCAAGATGAACCGAACGTAGTTAATATGCATGTTTTCTATGCATTGTTCCAAGTAGGTTTTAAAATGGATTTCCTTATGTTTAAAGATATGCTTTTAAAGATGTTTTATGTATTCTTCAAGTTATGCTTTCAAACTCTTTGTAAACTGGATGAAATTAATTCAGGTCATGTCTCCCGGCATTTGATAAACATGAATCACCATTTTGTATATTCTTTCTCCTTATTCTCCTTACTGGGCAGTCTAGAATTCTTACTCATTTATACTACATCCGTCCCAAAATGTAAGTCCATTTAGGCTTTTTCACACTTATTAAGAAAGTTGGTTATGTGTCATTAATTTTGATGAAAAAGTCTAAAATGACGTTTGAATGGTATTAATGCAAAATAGTGAAAATTGGGTGTGCAAATAATAAATGAAGGGTAAAAGGAGAAAGATGTAATAAATGCTTCCTTGGTTAAAATGGACTTACATTATGAGACAAAATCAAAAAGCTAAATGGACTTATATTTTGGGACGGAGGTAGTATGAAATAAGAATAAATGCAGTTTGAAGACGAGTTGGATAACGAGCATGAAGAGCAAGCCTTGGAATGGATTCATGGAGTTGTTTGTGTTTCAGCACTTTCCTTTTTAGTCACATTCAGTTGTAATGTATGTTAGAATTTATTTACGATTTTAGTTTGACAACAGTTGTATTTTGGTTGAGTAGTTGAATGGAAGACCTCGAGGGTCAGTTTCACGAGTCTCTTGTTTGTTTTTTCTTCCGTGCTATCTTTTATTGTCGTGATATTACATGATGCTAACGTGGTTTTGGGGTTTTCTCTAAAAGTTACGTGATGAACATCTTATTTCTGGATAAGGACTCGGTATTTTGGGCATAGGCGTTATAGAAGAAGATTGATAATGGTCTACATCTCTATTAGGTTTAGGAGATGAGAAAGACGACTCTCAAAGAGAATGGACGCTAGCTCCCGGGAAATTCTTAGTCAATTAAATCTTTCTGAATAAGTTAAGTTTATTTAATCATATATAGTAGTATACCTATTAAAGTTGCAACTCAGGTCACGAAAAAAAAAATCGTCGTCCTGTTTTTTCCTTTTTTTTTTTTTTTTTCCTCCAACAACTCGCCTTCTTTGCTTAATTAATAACCACGTGTATCACCCTAAACACGTGTAAGGATCCACCAGCGCCTTCGCTTTTATTATCACATGTAAGGGAACATATCGCCTTACATTATCAGATCGAATGGGACGAAGATGGCGGCGATGGTACCGAATCCGGTCAATTGACCAGTCAAAGAAGATGAGGAAAGAAGATGTATATAGTCAAGCTAATCAGCGGAAAGAAAATGAAATTGGTACTGCTAGATCTTCTTCTTTCTCCGAGCCTCTGTTATTTTCTTTATCTGGATGCTTTATTGCCCTTTGCTTCTTCTAGGATTCGATTTGGTTGCTACGTTTGCAGGTCCATTTGTGGAATATTGTTCTTCCACTTGAATTTAATCCGGAGGTATGTGGTTTGGCTGCTTCTTTTTGGATTATTTACTTGGTCTTAGTATTGGGTGCTTGGCACCGATTTTTCTCATTTAAATTGCCTTGCATGTGTGTCTTCTGGTGGTATGAGGAAAGTTTGTTCCCTATTTGTCATAGATGGGTGATTTACTTCAATGTAGTAGCTTGTGATATGCTTTCGGCAGGTGAATTTTTTTCCTTTTTCAGCATTTATTTCAAGGCTTTATTTGAACTATAAGAAAAATAAGACCGAATATGTGGATTTGCAGTGATTTTTTATATTTTTTTAGCTTTTAAATTAGTGGCTCTTAAGCTCTCTGGTATGCATTTGAAGTTGCATTTGCTACTTTTTTCGCGTGTTTGTAATGGTTTTTGGTTAATTATTCTCGAAACTGATGGTATGTGGTTTGTTTTTCATTATTTTCGTTTTGGTGCTATAATATGTGCATTTGCAGTTAATCCCTGTTTTTGAGCTTCCTGTAATTCAATAGCTCTTGAGCTCTCTGGTCTGTTATTGAAGCTGCATTTGGCACTTTTTGGGTACTTGTAACGGTTTTTGATTGATTATGCTCGAGACTGATAGATGTGGTTTAGTTTGCATTGATTTTGTTTTAATGTTGTAATTAATGTTCATTTGGTCGTATAATAAATACGGTTTGCTTCTTACTCTCGAGACTAATATGAGATAATGTAGGTCTATCTGTATGTCGGCAAATTTGCTTGTGGATTGACAACACCGGCAAATACTGTTCCTTTTTTTTTTCTTTTTCTTTTGTGAAAAATCAAACAACTTTTTTGAATATGGATATGGAATATACCAAGAATGTTCCTTTTTGGTGTAGAACCATTGGAGTTGATGGATAAAATTTGGTGTAAAAGTTACACCAAATTGATGATTTGGTGTAAAATTTGATGAGAACGCTTGGAGTTGCTCTAAAGGAGACAATGTAAATGGTGATGCATTTGATGAGAAAAGTAGGATCCCAGATCCTCAAAGAATGATCAGAGCTTATTGTCAAGCTGCTGCAACTCTCAATCTTCTCAGGGCTTTTGCTACCGGTGGTTATGCTGCCCTACAAAGGGTGACCCAGTGGAATCTTGATTTTGTTGAACATAGTGAGCAGGGACACAGGTAAATTGGAAAATAAAAAATTGGGATTTGAACTACACTTCATATTGATTTTGTCAATTTTAGATGCTTTGGTCTGAGGATTGCCTTTTTGTTATGATTCATACCCTTCAGTTTATAACTATCTGATCATGATTATAGAACTGATGCTTGACTATTAATGATTTATAGATCTAAGTAGTAGTTGGATGGATCCTTCCCAGATTGCAAATGGTTGACGATATTTTTTCGTGTATTTATTCTCGGGTATCAAGAACTCGGCTCATAGAGTAGATGAAGCATTAGGATTTATGGCGACCGTGCATGGCTCACTATTGATCACCCAAATGTCAACAACCGACTTTTGGACGTCCCATGAATGCTTGCTGCTACCTTATGAGCAAGCACTAACTAGGGAAGATTCAACTTCTGGTCTTTTCTATGATTGCTCTGCCCACATGCTCTCGGTTGGAGAACGTACAAGGCAACTAGATGGTGCCCATGTTGAGTTTTTAAGAGGAGTTGCTAATCCTCTTGGTATTAAGGTATGCACCGACCGTTTTAGATCCATTGCAACGAGTTCTTGTTCCAGTTGATAGCTTACATATTGATTAAAGCCTCAATTCCATTGTTGGACCCTTGATAAAATGGAAGTCCATTGTTATGGAACTGTATGCTGCCTCTTACTTCATATTTCTAAAGAAAGGCTATTTTTATTGCTCAAACCCTTGAACTTTGGTCACACGACATTATCTTTTTTCTCTGTGCCAAGGCTCCCCTCCCTTCAAATATAAGTTTCCGAGTTCTTGAATATGTGCAAGAAAGCTGAATGTTCTCTTGCTGATGAATGGTTTGATCTGTAAGTAGCAGGATCAATGATTATCAAGCATGATTTGATATTCTTCAATCCTTGTACTGGTTGTTTTCGTGATATTGGTTCTGGATAAAAAATGAAAGTGAAAAAAATGAAAGAATAGGGCTTGAGGGCTCCCATTGTTGATTGTGACATCTTCTCTTGCATTTGTTGTAACTTTGTATTCGTCTTTTTCATCAGTCAATAGTAGAGCCAAGATATGATTCTAATATATTTATATATTGTTTCAGGTGTTTGGTCTCTCTAACCTTGTTATAAGCTTACACTTTAGGGAGGCGTGTGCCTAACATTGTTGTTCATTTTGGTGGTGTTTATGCATTTCGGAAGGTGTTTAATTGCTTCTGCTTGTTCGGGAGGTGTTTAATTTCTTCTCCTTGTTAACTGAGTTGATGTGGTTCAAGGTATGCTTCCATTTTGGTTTTGCTCTCTTTTTATAAATTCATCCAGTCATGAAATTTAATGATTGGCACTGGAATTGCTTTTGGTTGCTTTCTATAAAATTAGTTTCCCATTTTGTTGTTTGCGTTATTGTGCCATGGTTCATTTTGTTCTACTTCAGTTGCTTATAGCAATTAATTATAGTGTATGCTGTATTGGGTTTTGGGTAGCTGGAATTGGAAGTGTGTTGTTGAGTGAAGGAATAAGTATTCTTTTCATAATATCCTTTTGGGAGTTCCCCTCTATGTAGATATTGTATTTGAGGCCTCTTGCTTTGATGTCTTCTTCTTGAAAAAAAGAACTATGTTTTCCATTAACATGGTCAGCAAAAGTATTATACAGTAGTTAGTGATGAGGTTTGTCAAATGCTTGAAATTACTTGGATTTGTAGTTTCTTTGTTTACATTGGCTACTTGGGGTTTATACAATGCCGGTATATGCATGTGCAAGGCTTAAAAATTATTGTTCTTTGTTCCTTAAGTTGTACTGCTTTTACTTATTATCACTTTGGTGCATATTGTGAGTTTGTTTTCTGACATACAAGTCTCTGATGATGAAATGGTAGAGACACCAGCAAAGCCTACTGCTGAAAAGAATAAGGAAGTAAGTTTTGATTCTTTTCTTGATACCCAACCCCAACTTATTTTTCCCATGTACTGTGCTTGAATACGACACTGCAAAACCTTCCTAAACTCCCTACCTCCATATGCCTTGGTGAACCTGATGGCCCCCAGAAAGAGATACCGATCTCTGCTAACAAACCCGACCCCGAAGGCCAAAACTCAGCTCCTCCCAGAGACCAACACAGACAGCAGCCCAACGAAGAAAAAGAAAACCGGGTGTATATGTCTGCATATGAAATCTGCTGAACAATGTACCTTTTGCACAGCCCCTAAACTAGGTAACCTAGAACAGACTTTGGCACAATTTGTAAATATTTTGGTGTAAGCTTACATTAACATCTACTTTCACCATGTGTTTACTAATAGCACCAGCTAAACAAAACCTTTGATCATACATATATAGCCGACATGCGCAAGCATTCGACAAGTACGAGGGCAACAACGTGCATCGCACGTTGCCTCCCCTAGTGATTATATAAAAGTTAATCTTTTAGGGTTGATCGTAAGGAGAGATACATACAATATCTGTTAAAAGTCAAAATGGTCCCAAAAAAGAAGAAAAGGGGTTTTAATTAAGTTAAAATGTATGATTGATTATTTATAATCTTGAAATATGTATTTAAGTATTGCCGATGAGGCCTAGCCCAACTAGCTAGATGTGAGATTCTGAGATCAGGAGGTTTCGGGTTCAAATCTCTCTGGAAGCAATAATTTAAGAGTCTTCCAGCGTAGTTTTCATCTTTAGGAAAGTTGTACCCACGTGTTAGTCCACTATTGTGGTTGTAAATAATTATAGTATTCTTTCTTTCAATTATAATAAAAAAATATTTATTTATATCCACTATTGTGGTTGTAAATAGTTAGATTAAAACCGACTCGAATTAAATCAGAATAATCATCGTTTTGACTCAAATTGGGTCAGAATAATTTGCAAACGCGTTGATTCTGACTGAATTTCAGACAGAATGTTAAAAGTTTTCTTGACTCAATTTTAGTCAGAAAAGTCTTCCTGACTCGTATCGGGTATGGAAAATATTCAAAATTCTGATTCGAGTTGAATCAGAATAATTATCGTTTACCGACTCTTATTGGGTCAGAATAATTTGTTGTTTGAAAAGATGTTCCCTTAAGTATTCATGTACAGGTGCGTTTAAGTCCACCAATATATATAAGATAAAACGCATAACAAAAGATAAGTAAACGCATGTTCAAAACTTAAAATATAACTTGTTGTTAGAACGGCGGCTAGACGTTCAGGACAATTCCGTAGGTTAAAATGAAGAAGTATTTATCATTTATATAAAATCAACATGAGCTTCTATCGGCATCACACTGTTTACCATCGGGATTACACCATCCTGAACCACTATAAACTTTTGTGTTGATATATGACAACTTTATAACTAAAATTTATAAACATTTTATACATATTATCATTAATTTTATCTAAACATCTTAAAAAGTATTAATATAACTTATAAAAATCTAATAGTTACAAATAAATGTTGTAGTATAATTTATAACTTTTGTTATCAGAATTACCTGTGTTTTTGTTGTTTTTGAATTATGCAGGTGTTAAGTGATACAAAATAGAAGAATCGGAATCGAAAAATATAAAAATCTGATTAAGTGGCTGATATTTGTCAAAACCGGCGTAGGCCGGAATAAGCCGGTTCACGCCGGATTATGTGATGATTAAAATCATGTTACTCCACATGCGTCTGACAAAGGAGTACTCAAATTCGGTTAATCCGGCGCACGCCGGATCAGTCTCGGCGCACGCCGGATCAGTCTCGGCGCACGCCGGATTAGAAAACTCAGCCTATAAGTAGCCCTCATTTACGAAGAGAAAAAAAAACCGTACCAATATATATATATATATATATATATATATATATATATATATATATATATTATCTTATCTATTCTCTGTAAATATTATTTCAGTAGGCATTCTGTCATAAATAGTAGTTATAGTATTGTTGTAATATTTAGAGTAATTATCGAAGATTGTTGATTTCATAGCTGTTGTTACATTCAGAGGATATACGCCCAACCTCAACAATTGTATTCGGTAATATTCTAATGTTATTATGTTTGTTATTTATATAAGTATCTTTATATTAATATTAATAATGACTATAGGCTAATTATACAACTAGCCAAGACATGTAATTGAGCTATGTTGATCTTTTAGAGAAATGGATGATGACTATGTTAAAATTTGATTAAAAATTGAATATGATGAATCTTTTTCTACTTGGACTAATTGACAGCCCATATTGACGTAATTAACCAGTATGGACAGAGACATAACCTAATCATGAACTGACCAGAGACGTTAGGATATGAGAAAAGAGTAGAACGACTGGAAGGTAAAATTGGCCGTCTGACAAACGGAACCCTCTTTCTTATCCAGAGGCAGAATATTTATACTCGAGAGATTATCATGTCAAATCATTAGGTTTAATCGAGGTTTTACCAAGGAGGAGACATAGAACAAATTCATGCACTCGTATGAGGGGAAATTGTTAGGCCGAGAGTATACTTGTTTCACATAATCAACTGCACCTTAAAACAGGAAGTTCAATCACATCCATTAAACTAAAAGAGATTATGGTGCAATGATATTGTCTTGGTTAGTTCTTATTATATAACTATCTATATTAGTATTTATTATATTGGTATCTATATATCTGAATATATATATATTATTCATGTATCTAATTATTTATAGCATTAGTATCATAACCTTATATGGTGAGGATTGCGACTTAGATTGAGATAATAACAGCTAATTGGTGTTTAACCACATTGTGAATTATATTTTCATTTCCCTGAGGAGACGACCTTGTTCACTAGACTAAACTACAATTTGACCCGGTACACTGCCGGTAAGATTGGACACCCAAGGTTTAGCCGATATCATGTGTCTATTTACTTTCTTACACTTTATCTTACACAATTTACATTCAGCACTTTACCTTGTTTGTGTGTGTTTAATTACTTTGAAAGAACTATTAGGAGGGGTTTTAATATTCCGGTTTACCTGTAAATTTAAATGTGCTTTATTATTTTATCATTATTCAATACTATTATTTTATAAGTTAAACACGTACTTCAGAATGTATAACATTAAATTACGTTGTTAAATTTCGTTTAAATATATCAATTTAAACAAGACGTGCAGCGCACGAGCATTTTGCTAGTATATATATAAGAATAAGACTGCCATCTGAATGAGCAACTTTGCTTGCTGTTTTCTGTACCAAGGTCCTCACTCCTCATTATCACTTATTATATTAACCATAAACAAACAATTGATTCTGACCGAATTTCAGACAGAATGTTAAAAGTTTTATTGACTCAATTTTAGTCAGAAAAGTTTTCCTGACTCGTATTGGGTATGAAAAACATTCAAAATTCTGATTCGAGTTGAATCTGAATAATCATCGTTTACTGACTCTTATTAGGTCAAAATAATTTGCTGTGTGAAAAGATGTTCCCTTAAGTATTCATGTACATATGCGTTTAAGTCCGCCAAATATATATAAGATAAAACACATAACAAAATATAAGTAAACGCATGTTCAAAAATTAAAATAAAGGTTAAAGGTTGTGAAACAGTTTTAATCTTAAAATGGTTGAGAATGACAGTTACTACATGTTTTACTACATTTTGTCCTTCTTAACCATTTTGTATCTTATATTGTCCTTCTCTCTTCTGGTCCTTAAAATAAAACTTGTTGTTAGAACGGCGGCTAGACGTTCAAGACAATTCCGTAGGTTAAAATGAAGAAGTATTTATCATTTATATAAAATCAACATGACCTTCTATTGGCATCACAGTTTTTACTATCGGTATCTTTTTTTTTTTTTTTTTTTTCTTTTTTTTTTTCTACTTTCGGCACCACACATGTATTCTTGTTTTTTTACTTCCGACACCACACTATGAACGTCGATATCACCGATGTTCCATTTCAAAAACATCGTCAATGGGTCAAACGTTACTAAGTAGTGACACTTTTATATATAACTATAACATTGGTGCCACTGACATTAGTTTTGAAAAGTTACACTGACATTAGTTTTCAATGGTATTTCATGAAAAATAAACGTGGTGTCTGAAATAATTTTTTTAGTGTTTGAAGGAAAATGGTGCCGATTAAGGGGGATTGGCAAAAAAGGGACAGTCAACCATATTTGCGTTTTAAGAAGGGGGAAACACCATCAAATTTTTGCGTTTTAGGTGTTTTTGGATCCAAACTAAACCCTATTTGGGAAGGGTGACCCCATAGGGGATTCTGAGCCTTAAGATCGTGCACTTTTGTGGAAAAAATGGAAGAAAATGATGGTCAAAATATCACCATGGGTTATTTTTGCCAAAAACTTTAGTGAAACGGGTTATTTTTGCCATTACCCCGCCGATATATTTTGATCGATCGATTAATTGTAAAAAGTGCGTTGTCAATAGAACCCCCAATCAATAAATAGGATATAATTGAGCCATTGCGGGGCAACAAACCTTGTTGGGAGAGGTCCCATATTTGATGTCCGACATTACATCGAATATTAGTCTCAGACAATTGTTTGTGATATCTTGTGGAAGAAAAAAAAAAAAAAAAAATCAATAAATAGGATATATTACGAAATTCAAACCTAAGCCATGAATGAATTGCCTTTGTTTATACTCTGGCGTTATAGCAGTCGCGTCAGATACTCTAAACGAATAATTTATTATACACCTTTAAATACATGGTTTTCTAGTTTAGAAAATTTACAGATTGTAGATGAATACGTTGAATGTAATTCTTGTTTTTTCCGAATCTGTATTTTAGAGAGAAAAAATACAGTATCTACATCAGGGGCGGAAGCAAGATCCCGGGTGAGGGGGGACGATACTATAGACGAGTGTAAATTTTTAAAGGGGGAAAAAAAATATACAACATACATAATAGTGTATTTTCCGGATCCGAAGGGCGAGTGCCCCCTACCTTGTGGGTGGATCTGCCCCTGATCTATATTGTATATTCCAATTAAATATTATTAATACAATGATTATAACTTTCTCCGGGGGAAGAGTAGCATCTTGCACTGTAACCTTTATCGAATAAAATTGTTAATTGCTATTCCGAGAAGAGAAAAACAAAAACACGATGGTTGTAATATAATATGAAGCTAGGGGATGGTTTATAAAACTTAAGCGATGATTAACTTTAAAAATTAAAAAATTGATTTAAAGTTTGGCAACTTCAACAAGGACACATACTACCTCAGAAAGATAAAGCAAAATAATGCTATATTACAATCCACTATCAGTATTAAAGGGAAAAAAACACACACACAATGGTGGACATATTCTAGTTTTCAACTCTTTCTTGGTGACTACACAATAGTGGAACTCAACGACGATTTTATAGATCCAGCACCTTGTAGTTATCATCCAAGACAAAAACTTCGTGCCATCCAAACGATTAAATTAAGGGCTGATGTATACCCTTTTTTTTCCATGAAAAGGAAAAACCTTTTTGAAGCAAATGAAAAAGGATAAACTTTTTTAGTTCTGAGGGGAAGAACAAAACCTATATAATCTTAATTAGTACTCTTTAAATGTTATCATTTGTTCTTTTCAAAAATATCATCATCATTTGTTTATATATTTTATTATATTTCTTGGATCATATTCCTCCTTATTATTTCTTATTAATTAATGATATATGATATGAATCAATTTTATTGCACATTTTACCGTCAATTCATCCCGAATGTGCGTGCTTTATTGTTTTATCCCAACTAGTGCTTTATTGTTATTTTATGTATGAAATTATGAGTTAATTTAACTAAAAGTTAACAAGGAAAAGATTTGAACGTACAATGGTAGGACATATCCCATAACAAGTTCGTGATCACATATCCTCGATTGATGATGTTACTCCAGATGGATATTGTTGTTATAGAGTCATAGCAATAGCATTAGGTCTTCATGAGGAACAATGGGCTACGGTGAGAAAAGTGTTGAAAGAAGAACTGATGGCAAACAATAAACATTACTTATCATGATTTGGGGGGCATGCAGCTGTGTATGATAGATGCATTTCGTCACTGGATCATGAAGTAGGAGCATGCGGACCGGATAAGTACTTTGATAGCTACCTTGGTTGGGTAGTGTGCAACGTGTATGGTGTTTCGTTAAGCATATTGTCTAAACCGTGTGGATCTCAAACTTTTTTCCCAACTTTCACAAAACCTTCCGTTTGGCCTCCTAATCATATATGGATGGGTTTTTGCGATGAGATCCATTTCGTTCGTCTGATTACTAAAAATACCTGTCCAATGCCTAGGGTGCAATTGGTTTGGCATAAATTTCATACACAAGAACAAGTGAATGGGCTGATAAATTATCTCCTAGACTCACTTCATGGGTTGTCGAAGACAAGAGTCATTACTTGTCGAATCATACGGACTTAGATTAGTGACGTTATGGCCTTGTTTGTATATTTTGCCTTGGTTGTATATTTTGCGTGATGGATTGTCAAAGACAAGTCCTTGGTTGTATATTTTGCTGAAGTGTCATTATTGACTTTGCGCTTCTTGATAACGTTTTATTGTGTTGGAATCTTTTGTAAATGTGTTTTGATAACGCTTCTTGATAAACATTTGTAAGGTGTTTTGTAAAGTTGTACTTTTTTTTGACTTGATGATTTTTTATGTTGTTAGTCGAAAATGACAGTCAAAATAGTAGTTTTTGAAGTTTTGGAACATCAGACGTCAGCAACATTGTTGCTCGTGGCATATGATAACATCATAGTCACAGACATAGTGTGTTTTAGAAGCCTAAAACCTACTGGAACTCAATACGTCCCCAAAGTCGATGTTTTCTATTTTGATAAACGTCAGAGAAGGGGACGTTCTGAGGAACAGAGGTCTGAAACCTTCTTGAATAGAAAACGTCCACAGGTTTGACGTTCACTATCTCGTATAACGTCAAGGCTACTGACGTACGTCGAGACAATGGCTAAATGCTCATGGAACTCATAACGTCAACTACTTTGACGTGTTTTGTCCACTCAATTGTCGAAGCTTCTGACGTTTTAAGAAACAGAGGCTAAAACTTTCTGGGACTCATAACGTCACCAAGTTTGACGTTGGGAGGCCACTCAAACGTCAATTTGTCTTACGTTTTAAGAAGCAGGGGCTAAAACCTTTTGGATCTCATAACGTCACCTTGTCTAACGTTGGGTTAGAACTTAAACGTCAGAGATTCTGACGTTTATAGTAATAGAGGCTAAAACCTTCTGGAACTCATAATGTCACCATGTTTGACTTTATGTGAAAAACGAGCGTCAAGTATGGTGATGTTTAATGAAATTGTTCCAGCAAACAAAACCTCAAGTATTTCAACCCAATAACCTCAAGTTTCATCCATACTTGACGCAAACAAAATAAATCACCGAATCCAAACAATTACATCAAACTGAAACATGTTCCAAATAGAAATCAAACTAAAACATGATCCAAACAGAAAGTAATAATTTAAGTGCTCCATAAAAGTAACGAATTTCAATGTTAACGGACATGAAGTAACGAAAATATCTAACATTCACTTCTTTTTCTTCGATGCCCTTGAACGTTTGGCTGGTCTTTCTACTTGCTCATGTTCATCTGGCCCTTGTTCTTCTACATCTACGTCCACAGGAACTTCCGAGCTACATACTCCGGTTACTAAGAACTCGTATGCCATACCTAATACCTTCAACATTTCTTTCTCTCTATTCTTCGCACGATTTTTCATAACATCATCTATTGCGCTTATAACCTTGATCTTGCTTTCCTCATCCTATATGGAAATGAAAACAATAAAAATATGTATTTAGTTAATTGAAGCACATAAACAAAATGGTAAACACAATTATTCATACCTCTCTCGAATGTGGCTTTTGTTTGCTCACACCCAACAATCGACGCACATCAACTGATCGATACCACTTCATGTAATCACTTTTGGCCTCCCACTGAAATTTAGCCTTTCCAATCCGTTTGCTCTCGTGCACTGGATGATTAAGATAATTGTGGAAGTCATCGTCATTTGTTGTGTTAAAGAGAATTTTTTCCTTTTCTAGTTGATGTTTTAGGAGGGACTGGCAATTGTGGTATGGATTGGACATGACCAAACTGACGGACGACGCGATTGGGGTGATAAGACTCGACAATATCTAGTGTCCTTATGTACCCGTAATACCAACATATGTCGTCAACGGACAAAGTTATGATATTTTCATATGCATTCCACACAACCTGCAAAAATGACAAACGTTATAGACAAAACTCAACAAGATTGAACATTATCATCCAATGAACCGATTTACCTCTCGCGCCTGCATCAAGTCCAAATCCTCTCTCAAATGCCGAAGTGCATCCAAAGCAATTGCGTCCTTCATTCCGCTGATAGGTTTTCACTTCATCGACTGAACCATCTCTCCTTCCTTGAACTCATCGTTTATCTCAGGGCGTAACTTTGGAAAATGTTCATAAACCCATACCTACAACCAAATACTCAAAAGATTGTCAAAGTATTCACGAAAACCATCAAAACCGAAATAATTAAAATATACAATGATACCTCCAACAGAGTAAGGTAACCGGACACTCTTGCGGCCTTCATCAAGCAAGCATTCAAAAGTTGCCGGTACATATGTGCAAGTGTCGCGGCACCCCAAGCTCCAGACCGGTCTTGGAAAAGGGTACACCCCAACAAATACAACAGATACCCCCGTACAACATGATCAACAGTGATTCCATTCTGCCCACTCTTACCCGCAATATTGTTTTTCAGACAACTTTTTTGACACCCTTAACCCTCCACAATGATCACTCAGCACCCACTACATTCGAATCAATACCGAGAAGCTGCTTCACAAAATGTTCCGGGTTGTCATCTTTCGGAATCTCATAGTTCAATACTTTCCCACTAACTGGTAACCCCGTGATACAACGGACATCGTCAAGTGTAATAGTCATCTCACCAAAGGGTAAGTGGAAAGTGTTAGTTTTACCTCTCAATAAATCCACAAACGACAACTCGATTGGCTTGCACATAAGAAGTATTGATCAAGCTGTACAATGGATTGGCCACCGGCCTTGTCTGAAATTCCTGGCTTTCGGCCTCGATATTCCAAAGCTTTAGTGAAGTTGTGTATTGCTTACAACCTATGAGACCCCGATCCTGTACAATTAAATGAATCAAACATCATGGATATATAAATACAAAAGCAATCAACAAATTATAAAACAATTTTTAAATTAATATACCTTCGTTTTCTTCCACAAACCATATCCAACATGCTCCTCCCTATCTTTCAACAATTCAGTGGTGTCCACCTCCACATCATGATCATCAGCATCATATGAGGCCTCACCTGCCTCTGTTGTTGCCCCACCACTCCTAGATGCTCCTGTTGCTGTCCTTGCACTCTCAGTTTGGGTTGCCCCACCTGCCGCTTGGCCAGTATTTGATGCTTGGGGTGGCTCATTGACTACCTACTGAACTGGACCAACAATCGGGGTTTGGGATGCCTGAGCTGTCACGCCATCAACTTGTCCCATATTTGAGGCAGAAAGTATCTCAGATAACTCAACAATTGTTTCTAAAGATGCATACATAGCCTCATCTGCATTTCCTCTGTCAGCTCCCTCAACTACCTCTGGAACCACAGCTGGTTCCTCAACTTGTCCCTCTACACCTGCATCTATCACCTTTGGCACTCCCTCTTAAACACCTTCTTGAATTGTTTCTATCAACACTGCACTTGAACTAGTGTCAATTGCTCCTTCCATCTGTACATCTACCTGCTCACTAGTTTCAGTTGTTCCTTCCACATTCTTTTCACTTCTCCGCTTCCTTTTATACTCCACACCAGTTTGTCTCGAACCCCCAACAACAGGTGCATTACTTGGCGGAATCGGTGGATCCATAACCACTTGATCCACTTCAATATCATTTGGTGCATCACTTGTTTGCTCGTTCGCGGCACTAGATCTCGTCCTTACCATGATTCCCTAAACAAAGAACAATACATACCATTCAGAAAATTAAAAGCATACTCGGGGAACAAATTCTTAGAAAATATGACTGAAACGTCAACACAACTGACGTTAAATTGAAACACGAGCATCAATAAGTCTGGCGTTTTCACCTCAGACACATAATTAGTTCTGCTTTTACCAACACCAGCTATCCTAATGTTGGGATTACTATTTGGCATCAATGAGACCGACATTTAAAGAGTGGCGGGAAATTTAGCCAGAATAGAGAACGTCAGTCTTATGACGTTGAAACATCAACGTAACGTCAGACCTAGTAACGTTAGCCTAAAAAACGTTATGTTAGGGGTACACCGTCATTAATGTGGACGTTCCGTAATGTATGTAAAAAAACTAGGACATTTTTTCATTTACGCACATCAAGCACAAGAATGTTGGTATAAAGGAGTAAAGAACCGTGTTAGCCATACCGATATACGAAGAAATTACGCAAAAGGGACCTGAAATCTTTAATAATATTAAGCCCCATAGCTAATAGCAAGAACAACCCCTTATCTTTACCGAAAAGCTGTGATTTAACCTTCTTTTTTCGTTTTCGTTTGACCAGTCCTCCATCCTTCATTTTTTTTTTTTGCAAGAATGACCCTCCATCCTTTTTCCGAAAAGCTGTGACTTAGCACTCTTATTTTGTTTAGGTGTGACCAGTCCCACATCATTCATTTTTTATTTTGGGCAACTTTGGTCTATTTAAGCCACAAATTTTCGGTAAAGATGAAAGACTACTCTTGCAAATTAAATGACAGATGTGAGACTGGTCAAACCAAAATAAAAGAATAAGCTATGTTATAACTTTTTGGTAAAAATGTGGGACCATTTTGCAATAAATAAAATATAAGGGACTGGTCAAATATAAACGAAATAAAAGGAGTCATACCTTTTCGATAAAGATTGAGGATCAATCTTGCTAATCAGCTCTTAAGCCCCATTACTTGATTTAACTTGAATAAATGAAATGTTTCCTTCCAACTCGAAGGCTCCATTAATATTCAAATTGAAAAAAACAGGGCCCCCTCCGAAAAAGCACAATATACATGAAAACAAAAAAAAAAGCCATCGGTTTCACCATCTGACGCATAATTAACTGCAAAACCCGGAATATATAATCAAGTGCAAATTCAACCCCCGCCCCGTCTCTACTTCATAAATTGCTTCGGATACATCTCTCTCGCTCTTAACTGTAACTTCAGTTCTTGAAGCTAATCAAAATATTTTTACTGCTCTTGTTGATGCTTCAACATTTTTAGTTACATGAAGCTGAATTTTTCTGATTCCAATGTTGATAGTGTTCAGTCGAAGTGGCAGTGGTAAGCTTCGGATTCAAATTTTGAGATCTGCAGCTGGTAATCTCTCTTCGATCATGCTTATGTGTATGTGGATGTGTGTACATATAAATACACATGCTTATGCTCATGTTGTATTATATGTTAATGGAAAGACATTTCCTATGTGTGCCTGTGTGTTTGTAGTAGGGATTCAGTCGCGATGAGTTTGAATCAAAGAAGTGTAGTTAAGTGCTGCGGAATAATATTTGAATTAGAAATTTTTGATCCTATAATTTGTTTTTTTTTCCTCCAACCAAAATTACTTTAATTAAATTAAGACCCTGTTTAGATTGGAAGGATTGAAGGGAGAAGAAATGCTATAGTTTGGAAGGATTAAAATTTGAGTATTTGGTATGTTTTAGTATGAAAGAAATGGAAGGAGAGCAAGGGAGAAGGAGGGATCTTGTTCTTCACAAATTTGGTGGTCTTGTTTCCTTCTAGTAAAATTGAATTGACAATCTTTATATATTTTTTTCTTTCTGTCTAAATCTATCCAAACAATCAAAATAGACTTCATGTTAGAAAAAGTGACTTGACCTCTCGAGGGGCAAGTCGGTGAGCAATGCCACAAATGTCGAAAGGGGTAAATGTCAGCAGGGTAAATGTCAGCAGGTTACGTCTGGTGGAGTCAGCTGAGCTGAGTTCATATCTGGGGTATTTTAGTCAATCAGCCTGCATTTAGTTATGACGGCTAGGTCTAGGGTTTTGTGACTATAAATACTCATCTGCTGTAACCTAGAATATTTGCAGTGGCGTTAGGAGCAATTGCGTATGCAATTGCAAAGTCTGTAAAATCTCCATTTTCTGCCCGTGGATTAGTCGGCATATTGCCGGAAATCACGTTAAATCCTGTGTTATTGTTTCTTGTGTGATTTATGCTTTCTCGTTTATTCTTGATTATCGCAATCCGTTTCAATCCCTGATCGATCTGTTATAAAAAACTGGTATCAGAGAAAGGTTATCATCAGGGAATCCGAAATCTGTTCGAGTCAGGTTGATTGTCACCAAGGTCGTAATTGACGCTAGGTTCTGGGATCAACATTAACTTTCCGGCGAGATCAAGATGTCTGGGTTAGATGTGGAGATTGATAAATTCACAGGAAGAAACACAATGTCATTGGAGGATGTTAGGACATCTCTCCATAATCAAGAGCTAAGGCATAATGCAGCTGGCACAGGTATAGACAATCGGGCTACTCGTTTGGTTGCTAGTAGCAGTTGCAAAAGGAATGCAAATCTGGTCTGAATCTGAATCTGGAGTGTTGACAAGCAGGTGGAGCTTCAGGTCCATACTCAGCTGAGTGTGCAGAACTCAGCTGAGAACAGTCAACACTAATCTGGCACTTGGTTGTGCATATGAACCTGAAGAATCAAGAGCTGAATCTGAGTGGAACCAAAATCTGGGGTCGGCTGAGTGAAAGTCTGCTGATCTAGTACTAGCTGAGTGAAAGTCGGCTGAGTAGGGGAATGTTCAAGTCTGGGAAGTCTGCTGATAAAAGTCAGCTGATTCCATATGTCAGCAGAGTGGCATCTGCAGAATCTGTTGAACATGTCTGTGTTGGTTCTGCATCTGTGTTTGGAAGCCTTAGCTGAGTGAAGTCAGCTAAGCATCTGGTGAACATGTCTGAGTTAGGATCTCATCTGATCTGGGAGATTCTTGTCTGAGGTGGAGTTCTTATCTGGAGTTAAGTCTCATCTGGAGGAGTCTAACCTAAATTCTGTTTTGTTCACATCTGATCAGCTCAGAATCTGAATCAATTTGCAATCTGTTTGGTTGAAGTTGAATATGAAGAACTTAGTTGAGTGTCCTCAACTGAGGTGATTACATCTGAATCTAGTAATCACATCTTGTCTGGTGATCAAGTCTGAATCTGTTGATCACATATGTTCTCAACTCAATCAAGTCTGCATCTGTTAACAACAGAGGATCTCATCTGAATCTGGGAGTTTCTTATCTGAAGTTGGTTTCTCATCTGGAGTTTACTCTCATCTGGAGGAATCACATAGGAATCACATCTGAAGCTGTTAAGTCTGAAGAAAGAGGAGGAATCTGGTACAGTACATCTGGCATTGACGAATGCATCTGGTACTGTACATCTGGTTATACATCTGTTTGAACGAGAGTTCAAGTCAAGGTGGAGATTGTTAGAAAAAGTGACTTGACCTCGCAGCAGGGCAAGTCAGCTGAGCAATGCCAGCAGGGTAATGTCAGCAAGGCAAGGCCAGCAGGGCAATGTCAGCAGGGTAAATGTCAGCAAGTTACGTCTGGTGGAGTCAGCTGAGCTGAGTTCACATCTGGGGTATTTTAGTCAATCAGCCTGTATTTAGCTATGGCGGCTAGGTCTAGGGTTTTGTGACTATAAATACTCATCTGTTGTAACCTAGAATATTTGCAGTGGCGTCAGGAGCAATTGCGTATGCAATTGCAAAGTCTGTAAAACCTCCAGTGATAATATAATCTCCTCATTTCCGCCCGTGGATTAGTCAGCATATTGCCAGAAACCACGTTAAATCCTGTGTTATTGTTTCTTGTGTGATTTATGCTTTCTCGTTTATTCTTGATTATCGCAATCCGTTTCAATCCCTGATCGATCTGTTATAACACTTTGGAATCCCTCCGTCCCCTCTCCTTTCTTTTCTGTCACCATCTTTCCTTTACCTTTCTTTGCAGGATAAATGTAGTGTTGAGTGCAACGGATTTTCAGTTTATGTGATTGAATGGATTTGAACTCTTTTGCATTGGGGAATTGTTGGGGTTGATGATCATGATTCAATTAGTACAGATTTCGTCTAGTGTTCTTTGATACCTGTAGGGACTTTTTATGTTTTCTTTTGTTTATTGTTACAATTGGATAGTTAGCTTGCTTATTGTAGTCTTTTTGATTGTTTTATCGAGAGTTAATGGGTGTTTCTGGGTGGGGATATGCACGTGTATTAATCGGAGTTATGATAGTGTAACACACACACATACACCAAACAAAAAAAAAAAAAAAGAATTATACTACTAGACTTCCACTACAATGAGATTGATTATACTCGATGGTGCATGGAACCCTCCTTTGTCCAGGTTGGGGATCTGCTAGTTCTGTTATACTCGATAGGTGGAGATAGTAACAATCTGTTATATAGATCTTATGTGATTGCTGGGTTGTTTTGAGCCAGGAATGATTTGACCATTAGAGTTATTGTTCTCTTTTCATTTCTTCTTCTAACTTTTATGTTCTTTCTTTCTTGTTCTAATATTTATTCAATATAACATTGAGAAGCTCCTAATTGCCTGACACAAATCCTCATTTTCATTCTACAGGTTGCATGGCATCCAGCTTTTACATTGGTTAGAGAGTCTATTTTGTATAGGATGCGGCATGGGAGATAAACTTGATGAAGTAGGACCTTCAGAAAAGAGGCCTAATGGGGTTCCCTGGTGGCCTTTAGACTTTGTTGGCAAATTTGGATATGTTTCATTAGATTCTAAAGAAAATGATGAAATCAGTAGGTCATTGCATCAGACAGCATCACAGATTCTTTGGAGCACAGGGATGCTTTCTCAGCCAATCCCAAATGGCTTTTACTCTGTTGTTCCTGTGAGTTCTAGACAACTCAATCATGTTTGATATAAGTATTCTGATTTACACCTGACATGCATTATTGATTGTGGAATAAACGTGTTATATTTTAGTAATTAAAAATCTAATTACAGCTGTTATATTTTGAAATTTGAATTTGAATTTAGAGTGAATCATTTGGTTATTTAGGCCTGCCCCTAATCGTTGACCTTCCTTGTTTAGGATATTTTATTCTTTCCTTACTTAGATAGACACTTTGATAGGTGATTTGATTGCAGATTGCTTGTTGCCCTTTTTTTTTTTTTTTTTAGAGAATTCTGCTGTTATAAATTGATGTACTCCATCAATTGTTATTCATTCAAAAAAGAAAATATTTCTTTCTACTTTACTTCAAATTTTTAGATGCTATCAGAGCTATTGATCCATTAGAAACCAAAACTCTCTTCTACTTTGTCTTCTTCAAATCGGAAAAACGTAAATGGCCACAGATGCTGTCTCCTCAATCTCCGAAATTATTTCCACCCCAGCAAACATGACTAGGGCAGGGTCAGGAGGCATTGAGGGAATTCCGGTGACCGTTTCCGGACATAAACTGAACGGATCAAATTATTTACATTGGTCTAGTTCTCTGAAGATGTTCATCACCGGACGTGGAAAAGATGAACATCTCACAGGAACTAACATTTCACCAAAATTTGATGATCCTAAGTTCAGAAACTGGAATGTTTAAAATAACTTGGTTGTTTCCTGGTTAATTTGGTCAATGACACCCGAAATCAGTATAAAGATTTTCTCAGGTATGAGAGTGCAACTGAAATTCGGAATGCAACCAAAGAAATGTACTCCATGAAGGATAATACATCTGAACTTTATGAGATTTAAGATCTCAAACAAGGTGACTTGAATGTCACCAAATACTTCAATCTCTTGTCACGTTCATGCAACAAATTTTATCCGTCTCACACACGTCCTGGCGTAAGGCGTTTGCTATGCTGTGAGCTTGGTGAGTCAGCATATGCATGAGCCTACTGAAAAAAACCTGAAAGCAGCTTTGAGGATTCTTAGATACTTGAAGGGAACACCCGATCAAGGGTTATACTTCTAGAAAGGCCAAGACAGGGGCTTAGAAGTCTTCAGTGATGCAGACTGGGCAGGGGATCAAACTAACAGAAGATCCACTACAGGATAATGTAGCTTTTAATGGGGCCACCTTGTTACATGGAAAAGTAAAAACATACAGTTATTTCAAGAAGTAGTGCAAAAGCCGAGTTAAGGGCACTTGCCCTAGGAATTTGCAAAGGATTGTGGCTGAAAAAGGGTACTGGAAGACCTGGTGATCTATGTCAGCAAACCTCTTCAGTTACATTGTGACAATCTTTCTGCGTTAAGCATGGCGGAAGATCCGCTTCAACACGATAAGTCAGAACACGTGGATATTGATAGATACATCATTCGGGAGAAGGTTGAAGAAAAGTTGCTCAAGTTTAATTATGTTTCTACAAAGGGGCAATCAGCAGATATCCTGACAAAGGCTGTGTCCGTGAAGGTGTTTCAAACACTTATGGTCAAGCTTGGTTGCATGAATATCTACAATCAAGCTTGAAGGGGAGTGTGGAATAAACGTGTTATATTTTACTAATTAAAACAACTAACTGCAGCTGTCATATTTTGAAAATAGAATTTGAATTTAGAGTGAATCATTTGGGTTAATTAGCCCAGCCCTAATTGCTGACCTTCATTGCTTAGGAGATGTTTATTCTTTCCTTACTTTGATAGATTTGATAGGTGATTTGATTGCAGATTTCTTGTTACCCTTTTTAGAGAATTCTGTTGGTATAAATTGATGTGCCAAATCAATTGTTTATTCATTCAAATAAGAAAATATATCTTTCTACTTCAAAATTCTAGATTAATGCTATTCCTGGTTTGCCTAGTCATAATTACAACTATTGATATTATTTATTATATTGTCTTTTTCAGTCCTTGTTTGTCTAATGTGTCCTTCCTTGTATGAGTTTACATTGTGTTTGAAATTTACTTTTGCTGTTATGAAAAAAACAATTCATGAAGTTTCTCCCAATAGAGTTGGTTGGCTGATTCTTCAATTAGTTAATAAGTTATTTTGTGAGAGGTTTATATTGTCAAGAAATTTCTGTAAGCTGGTAGTGAACTATATCTATTTTTAGAGTATCAATTTTTTTGGTAAAGTTCACTTAAGAGAAAAAGAAGATCAATAAAAGCCTTGTCGTGGATGTAAAGTAAACATCTCTTAATTATCTTAATATCTTTCTATTTGCAGAAAATATGACTGTGTCAACTGGTCTTAGTGTGAATACACCCCCTGCCACCCTTCTAAAAAATAATAATTTATTTATCGATGAATTTTGTTAACTCTATTTTTGTTTATTTGTAGGAGAAAAGGCTTAAGGAACTCTTTGAAGACATTCCCTCTATGGATGAACTTCTTGCTTTGGAGCTTGAGGGAGTAAGAGCTGATGTCATACTTGTTGATGTAGAAAGAGATAAAAAGCTTTCTAAGCTAAAGCAACTCACTGTTGGCTTGGTTAAAGGTTTAAATTCAAATCCTGCATCAATGATAAAAAAAATAGCGGGATTGGTAAGTATATACCAGTTTCATATCCGAGCAATCTATTACCATTAAATTCTCTTTTAATGCGTATGATGCAATTCTTGATCCCTGGATCACTATTATCCTTTTATTAAAATCTTGTCCCCATTCTACATTTCCCCTTCAAGAATCGAATATATGGTATTTTTTCCATTACATCATGGTTTAGGCTTGCCGCTGGGCCTGATTCTTGAGATTTAGCCTGATGAAAGCCCCTAACTTCTAGAAAAAGGCTTAAGTGATTAGATTGAATGCCCTCTTTCTGCAATGTAGTAGAATATGGGATTTTTTGTTTGTCTTTTCCAACTAATTCAATGGTTACACATTTTCATTTATGCTTTTGGAAATGGAAAAAGTCTCTATTGTGAAAGGAAAGCCATTTATTGTTACCATTACTTCCTTGACATGAATAATTCCGGCGCTAACTGTTCCCTCATTCTAATGCTTAGCAATGAATAAAAATATTGGCAGGGTCGAAACTCCATATATTTCATTATCTCTCTTAGTATGCCAGTTTGTTTGCACCTCAGTTTGGATGTACACATGTTTTATTCTGAAATACCCTCCACAAGGAATTTAATGGAGCCGTTGGATATCCTAGTGTTTGTGTTGGTATTAAGTATCCTCTTTTTGCTTGTGTTGAGTTTTAAATTAAAGTTTAAATTTTATTAGTATTTTGTTATCCGTTGCTACTGATTGCATGCCATCTTGTCTTGAGTTGTTGCCTGGATGCCAGGATGGATGTCACAGTTAAAAGATCTTTCTTTTTCCTTTCTATGCTCTCTATTCATTTTCAACTTTAATGACTAATTGTACAGGTTTCTGAATGCTATAAACGACTAAATTCGGAACTGAGTCCTGCAAAAGCGCTGCTTGAGGGTGCTTATCATAGTGAGACAGGAGTCCAAATGCTAGGCCAAATAAAACAAGGTTCATGCCGCCCTCGAGCAATTTTATTTAAAGTTCTTGCCGATACAGTTGGTCTTGAAAGTAGGCTAATCGCGGTAAGATTTAGCAAAGTTATATAGCATAATTACGTGCTTCATGTATTAGATCATGAATGTTTGATATATTTTTTTAAATAAGTTCTTTTAGGGATGTCTAGTTTTGTTAGTCATGAGATGTAAACTTTGTTCAGGGCTTGCCTGCTGAAGGAAATTTTGAGTGTGTTGATTCACATAAGCATATGTCTGTGTTGGTTGTATTGAATTCTGTGGAGCTTCTAGTAGATCTTATGCGGTTTCCTGGCCAGCTCCGACCTTTATCGACCAAGGCCCTTGTTATGGCTCATGTTTCCTCTGCTGGGGAAAGCGATTCTGCTGAGAATGATTCCTGTGATTCTCCTCTAGAGCCAAATAGTCCTCTTTGTGGGTTCTCAGAAAAAGCTGATCAAGAGAGGTTAGAAGTAAATCTGTTTCTACTGTTTTATTTACCTTATCTTGTGTCAAATCATCGGCGCCCTTTTTAATGGTGACAAGATTATGTTCAAAATGTTCTTCATAGGTAATTGAGTTTTGTTAAGTGAAAATTATTTGTTGTATCCCTCAAATGGATTGTGTATAACAGATTTCGTCCAAAGTGCAGTTCTGAGAAGGATGATAGCCTCCAGTATCAGAGGAGATTAGCTTCTTTAAATGTGGTCGGACCTTCTCTGAGGAATAAGATTTTCAGGTCTAATACATTTGTAGACAGGAAATTGAGGTATTCTTTCTTACTCATTGGGTAGCATTTGCTTTTTCAATTTGTATTTGGATAGCTTATAGTTGTAATTCTTGGTTGTTTTTATTTTATAGCAGCTCATATCACAGTGAACCCAATATTGCTAATAATTCTTGGCGAAGAAGCAGGAGAGAAATCATTGCTGAACAGAGGACTGCAAGTTCAAGGTTATGTTCACAAATCACTATTTTCATTGTAGTTTATGATTGTTTTTGATCATGTATATACCAAAGCAGTCATGTTCGTAAACGGTGTTTAAAATTAAAAGTTCATGGTCGTAACGATGTTTAAAATTAAAAACGATGCTTTCGTTTAGATTCTTTTCCCTAGTTTGGGGTCTTAATGGTCATCCCCAATAGTTACAGCTTTTATTCAACTGAATTGATGTATGGATCCTCTAAAAACAATTGATGTATGAAATAAATTTGCAAGAGTATGTAAAAAGAATTTGTTTTTTTTTTCTGCTTGTGTGTGTGTGGGGGGGAGGGGGAGGGGTTGGGCAACATGTTTGAGCCAAGAACTCTGTTATAAAATTTGAAATAACTGAATACTGAGACTAAATTGGGTACTAGCTGATCCAACTTTGATTGCAGTTGCTGTCGGTATTTCCCCGACATGAGTTTCAGCTTGAATTGGATGCTTAATTATTGCTTTATTGTTTGTGCCAGTCAGCAAACTTGTTTTACACTGGGATTGGTATTAGCAAACTTTTTTAACACTTGTTTTTTTGGATGTTCCAGTCCTGAGCACCCCTCAGCTCAAGCACGGGGAAGATCTATGCTTAGTGGCGATAACAAGACATTCAGAGATTTTTCTGATGACATTGCTACTTCCAGGTGCCTTGTGCAAATTTTCACATTCTCCTGTTTCGGTTCATGTGTTTCAAAATCCATTATATGGATGTACTTAGCATCAGAACCTCCCCCCCACCCCCACACACACACACATAAATATAATGAGCTTACAAATTCATTGCACGTGGATGAACTCTAAAAGATTGCCTAAAATGCATGGCAATCCTGAATTTTTGCAACAATGTCTTGTGATTAATTTCTATAACGGAGGGAGGGAGCACGCATGTGCTTGTTTGTGTTTTTTAATTTTCTGTCTTTTGCGTGGCAGTGCACGTTGATACATTACCATCCCACCTAAAAGCTTAAGGTGTTAAGGATAAGAATAGTATATGTTGAAATGTTGTCATTAATTTATCTTTTAATCTTGTTTATCTCTCTATTTAGCTACCTAATTAGCTAGATTTCCCTCTAATTTAGTTCTGGATCTATTTAGCACATTTTACTGTTCCTAGCCCTTGCCAATCAGCAACTTGAATTTACTAGCCGT
Source organism: Gentiana straminea (assembly GCA_036785695.1). Lineage (NCBI taxonomy): Eukaryota > Viridiplantae > Streptophyta > Magnoliopsida > Gentianales > Gentianaceae > Gentiana > Gentiana straminea. The sequence goes on along the minus strand of JAVUPR010000497.1, from coordinate 5,832,083 downwards.
TGCCACATTTTATCTCCTATAAAGTGTATTGCTCTACTTATCTTACCCAATAAGGTTTTCTATTAAGAATTTCTCCTTTCTCTTTCTTCTACACTAACTCTGAACTTTACATGGTATCAGAGCCTTGATTTAAAAAATCTCCAGTCAAAATCTCTTAAATGGCAACTGAGCAATCTTCAGAAGTTAACTCAAGGGAAGAAGCCAACACAAAAAGCTTCTTCCTGGAACACTGAACCCTCTAATGCCATTCTCCAGTCACAAGCTCAATGGTCCAGGTCATTTAGACTCTTCATTACTTGTAGAGGTAAAGACTGGAGAGAACAAAGCACCTAAAGGCTGATGCACCCTCCTATAAAAATGGAGGGTAGAAAACAGCCTTGTTATGTCCATCCTTCTATGGTCCATAAATCCTGCTACTACAGAGAACTTCATTCTCTATGACACTGCTGAAGAAATTCGGTCTGCAACTATTGAGTTGTACTCTCAGAAAGACATCACCTCTAGACTTTAGGAAATTTAATCAAGACTGCTAGACATGAGACAATGGGAGATGTCAGTAACTGACTTCTACAACCTCTTGTCAAGATCTTGGCAGCAACTTGATAATTTTGAAAGTATCACCCGGCAATCCATTGAAGATGCCAAAGTCTACAAAACTCTGAAAGATCAGAAAAGGATCTTCAAGTTTCTGATGGGTTTAAATCCCAATCTTGATGATGTAAGAGGGAGGGTTTTAAGCATAAAACCCCTTCCTTCTATAAAACTCTTTGTTGAGATCAAGCATGATAGCATAAGGAAACTTATGATGAGTGGGAACTCTAATCCCTTCTCATCCACTGAAAGTAATGTTCTATTCACTAAGAACACCATTGATCAATCTTAGAAACCTAACGGGAATAGATCTTGGTTTGACTGTAAGTGAACAAGGCACACTAAAGACACTTGTTAGAAAATCCATGGCAAACCTGCCAACTAGAAACCTTCCAGACAGAATCACATACCTGAGCTCTGGCAGATTAGCCAATGTTGAGGAACAGAAGTCTGAAAGTAAATTCAGCAAAGAGCAGATTGAAGACATTAAGAGGCTTTTATCTGCTCAACACTCTCAGACAATTGCTCCTCAAGGCAAAGTCTCCATGGCAATTACATGTTTGTGCTTCAATGCCTATTCTGGCAGTCAAATTCTAAAGAATATCTGGATTGTTGACTCAGGGGCTTCCGGTCATATGACTGGAAACCCTGACATATTTGTCAAACTCTTGAAATGTAAACATCCTCACAATGTCAAGATTGCTGATGGATCTATCTCTCAAGTTTCTGGAACTGGAAACATTCATCTGAATGAAAACATCACTTTAAAAGATGTCCTTTATGTCCCTAACTTACAATGCAACTTATTGTCTGTTAGTAGATTCATAAATGACTAAATGCTCATTGATTTTTCATACTAATAGGTGTAAGTTTCAGGATTTGAGTTCAATGGAGGAGATTGGCAGTGCTGAGATTCAATCTGGATTGTTTATCTTCAAGACTCCTTTTTCCAACACTTGTTTTGATGATATTCCTAGATGTCTTTCTATTAAAAGTCAGAATAGTCCATCTTGTAATGATATCATTCTTCTGCATAATAGATTATGACATCCTAAATTTATGTATTTGAATAAATTATATCCTATTATGTTTAAAGGAATAAATGTTGATTCTCTTTGTTAATAACAGAGAGAAGAAGAAGAAGAGTAAACAATATGTTATTCATTGAATTGATTGCTTACAAGACAGTATTACATCAGTTATAAAGAGACTGGAATTGGAAAGGGCACAAGGCCAACGGCTAGAACTAACGACTAGCAATTGTAGTTAATGTGCGGACTTAGGGATCCTAAGTCGACGGTACAATAGGCATTAAATATGACGAATGGTGAGGCGGAAATATTTAATGTGGGTTGTACATAATATATAAAAGATTAGGGGTAAATATATATGATGTCATAATAGATATAATGTCATCATATATATTCGACACTCCCCTCAAGCCGGAGAGTATGGATTGAACATTCCCGACTTGCACTTGAGGTTCGAAAAAGCTTGTTGGGCAAAGCTTTGGTGAAGATATCAGCTAACTGTCCTTTGGATTGGATGAAGGGTGTGCATATCAGGCCACTTTCAATCTTCTCCTTGATAAAGTGTCGGTCCACTTCAATATGTTTCGTTCTGTCATGTTGAATTGGATTATGGGCCATGTTGATTGTTGACTTGTTGTCACAATATAGCTTCATAGGTTTTTCCCATAAGATTTTTAGATCTTCCAGAATAATTTTGATCCAAATCAACTCACAGATCCCAGTAGCCATAGCTCTAAACTCTGCTTCAGCACTTGATCTTGTAACAACATTCTGTTTTTTGCTTCTCCAAGTAACCATGTTGCCTCCAAGATATGCACAGTACCCTGAAGTGGATCTTCTGTCATCAATGCATCCTGCATAATCAGCATCAGTAAATATCTCCAGGTTCATCTTGTCATGCTTTTGAAATAGGATTCCACTTCCTGGATTATTCTTTAAGTATCCCAGAATTCTTTCAACAATCAACCAGTGAGTTTCTTTTGGATTCTGCATGTACCTGCTAACAACATTAACAGCATAAGCAATATCTGGTCTAGTATGAGCTAGATAAATTAGTTTACCAACAATCTTTTGATAGAGCGAGGGTTAACGGGATTGCTTTTAGGATCATGGTGACTTTTACATTATACTCAATAGGAGTATCCATAGGTCTACAACCAAGTTTTCCGGTTTCATTAAGAAGATCAATTATGTATTTTTGTTGTGTCATAAAAATCCCCCTTTTTGAGTAAGAAAATTCAAGACCAAGAAAGTACCTCAGCCTCCCCAAGGATTTGATATCAAAAACGAGAGAATAGGTGTTTCTTAAGCCTTTCAATTTCCTTGAGGTCACTTCTGTAACAATTATGTCATCAACATAAACAATAAGGGCACAAACTTTTCCGGGGCGAGTGTGTTTGATAAAGAGAGTGTGATCTCCTTGACTTTGCTTGTATTGAAAGGAGGTCATAGCCTTGGTAAATCTCCCAAACCAGGCCCTTGGAGATTGTTTAAGACCATACGAGCCTTTTTCGGTTGCAAACTTGCCCTCTTTTTGCCTCAAAACCGGGAGGTACTTGCATGTAAATCTCCTCATTTAAGTCACCTTGTAGGAAGGCATTTTTCACATCAAATTGTTGTAATTCCCGAGTTTTGATTCAACTAAAGATAAAAGAATTCTAATGGTGTTCATTTTAGCAAGCTGGGGCAAAAGTGTCAAAGTAATCTATACCATAGGTTTGTGTGTAACCTTTTGCAACAAGTCTAGCCTTATACCTTTCTATGGATCCATCAGAATTGTATTTAATGGTAAAAATCCACCTACAACCAACGGGTTTGATGTCCTTAGGAGGGTTACATATGGTCCAGGTTTTGTTTTTCTCCAGGGCTGTCATTTCTTCAATCATAGCTTGTTTCCATCTTTTATCAGACAGGGCTTCCTTCACAGAATTAGGTACCTTGTTGTTTTTCAGATTAGATAGAAAGGCTTTGTGCTTCAGAGATAGGTTTTCATAGGAGTGAAAGGTCTAATAGGATGATTAGTGCATGCCCTTTTTCTTTCCTTTTAGCAATAGGAAGGAAGAGATCAGTAGGGATGTCTTTATCTTGAGTTGATTCAGGTTGATCAGGTTCTTTCTCAGGTTCCTTGGGTGATTCCAGATTGTTAAGGTTATCTTGATTGGTTTGGTTTTCATTACAAGGATCTTTATCAGAAAATAAAGGTTGTGTTGAGGGACCGGGTTCATCATTCTTATTCTTACCCTTTTTTCTATGGTAAGTTTGTTGGGGGTACATATGTCCCTTCTCCCGAGAGTCCTTTCAACGAGAGGCCTTAGGTTGGGTACTATCTTGTTCGTTTCTAGTTCAACATTGGTGTTTTGTTTTTCTGTGGTTCCAGAAGATTCAAGAAGGATGAGATCCCTTGATTCATTGTAGGTATTCTCCCCCTGAGGATGGATATACTTAGAGTAGAAATTGCCTTCTTCATCAAAAGTGACATCCTTGGAAACAAATGTTCTTCTGGATGTAGGATGATAGCATTTGTATCCTTTTTGGGTAGGTGAGTACCCAATAAAGATACACTTATGGGCTCTAGGGTCCAACTTGTCTCTATTATGTGCATGTATATGCACAAAGGCAACACAACCAAAAATCCTAGGAGTGAGGCCCTGGGAGATATGAAAATCAGGATAGGATTTCTGTAGGATATCTGTAGGACTTAGGTTCCCTAGGGTTTTTGATGGTAATCTGTTTATCAAGTAGGCAGATGTTAACACGGCTTCACCCCAATACTGTTTTGGAACATTCTTTTGAAATAGGAGTGTTAGTGATATTTAAGAGATGTCCATTTTTCCTTTCAGCCACTCCATTTTGTTGTGGGGTGTGCACACATGAAGACTCATGGATAATACCTTCAGTAGTGAAAAACGGGCTTAGGGTAGAGTTAAAGAAATCTCTGGCATTATCAGACCTAAACCTCTTAATTCCAACATCAAACTGATTTTTTATCATTTTATAAAAGGTTGGGAATATTTTAGAAACATCAGATTTATGTTTTAATAAATAAACCCAAGTGGTTCTAGAATGATCATCAATGAAGGTCACAAACCATTTTGCCCCTGTGATATTTGAGGTAGTAGAAGGCCCCCAAATATCACTATGTATTAAGGTAAATGGTGATGACCTTCTTTCAGAGATAGAATTATATGAAATTCTTTTATGTTTAGCAAACTCACACTCATAACAATGTAAAGATTCAAAATTAACATTCTTAAACATACTGGGAAACATTTGTTTCAAAGTAATAAAGGAAGGGTGTCCTAGCCTTCTATGGTACAACCAGATTTTATCTAAAGATGTAGCAACATAGGTGGTAGGTAAATTAAAAACATCAAGATCTTAAATAATATAGGCCATTTATAACTTTAGCACGTCCAATCATCTTCTTCGATTGTTGATCCTGTATCACACACATATCAAGTGAGAATACAGCAAGACAATTAGAGTCATTAGTCAACCTTTTTATAGAGATTAAATTAGTGGATAATTTTGGGACGTGTAAAACCTTTTTAGAATCAGATTTTCAGAGATTTTAATGTCCCCTATCCCAGCAACAGTGGTGGATGAACCATCAGCCACTGTTATTTTCTTATTACTAGGGCAAGGTGAGTATGTCATAAATATGTTTGGGGCATTGGTCATATGATCAGTAGCTCCTGAATCAATTACCCAAAACATATCTTTTGACACATTATAAGAGAAAGAAGTACCTGACAGGGCCAGTGAGCATTTAGGGGGAGCCTCCAAGGTTTCTAGTAGCTTTTTCAGTTTCTCAATCTGAGTTGTGTCCAGACCCGGCAATAGCAGGATTTTGACTTGTTATTTCCTCAGTTTGAGACATACTGTTATAAGCAGCTTCTTTGTCTCCTCCTCTTTTCTGATCTTTCCCATTTAATTTCCAGCAATTCTCCCTTGTGTGTCTCTTTTTCTTGCAATGAGTGCAATACAAGGAGTCTTTATCAGTGTTCCTTAGAGAATTTTTGACAGTAGTGTCGTTGTCTTTATCCAGACTTCCCTTTACATTCTGATTTGCATTCCTGCCTCTATTAAACTTGGTTGCAAGAGCTGAACTGTCCTCTGCAGTGGTGTCCATCATCACACCCCTTCTTCCCTCTTCAGTTCTTACAAGTGAGATGGCACCCGTCAAGGATGGCAATTCTTCCTTTCCCAGAATTTGTACCCTTACTGCATCAAATTCAGTATTGAGGCCAGCAAGAAAGGCAAATATTCTGTCTTTTTCCATAACTCTTTTTAGAGTTGCAGCATCATCAACATCCTTCATTTCTAGGCACTGATAATGATCCAATTCCTGCCATAGAGTTTGAAGGTGACTAGCATATTCAATAATGCTTTTGTTCCCTTGTTTGGCAGAATTAATCTTGGTCTTTAACTCATAAATTTGGGCTGCATCATTGATTTTGGAGTAGGTTTGCTTGACACTATCCCAAATTTCTTTTGCGGTACCTAAAAACATGACTGGATCACTTATGTCTGTGGTCATAGAATTCCACAGCCATGACATAATCATGGAATCTTCCTCATCCCAAGCATCAAACTTTGGGTCATCTTTTCCAGGCCCAGATCCAGTAAGGTGGATGAGTTTTCCTTTTCCTTTTAAAAAGGTTCGAACTACCTGAGACCATTTCAGATAGTTTTTTCCATTTAACCGATATGCTGCTTGGATACCTTGTAAATCACCATGATTTGCAGATATGTGTACAGCAGATGATTCGGCTTCTTGGTTGGAAACTACTGACATGTTGGTTTTGGTGGAGTAAGAACGGAAGGTGAAAGGTTTAACAGTTCCAGTGGATCGAAAAGAAAAAATTATTTCAAAGTCTCTGATACCATGTTAATAACAGAGAGAAGAAGAAGAAGAGTAAACAATATGTTATTCATTGAATTGATTGCTTACAAGACAGTATTACATCAGTTATAAAGAGACTGGAATTGGAAAGGGCACAAGGCCAACGGCTAGAACTAACAGCTAGCAATTGTAGTTAATGTGCAGACTTAGGGATCCTAAGTCTGACAGCTGGTAGGCATTAAATATGACAGCAGTGAGGCGGAAATATTTAATGTGGGTTGTACATAATATATAAAAGATTAGGGGTAAATATATATGATGTCATAATAGATATAATGTCATCATATATATTCTGACACTCTTCATTGTGAAATTTGTCGATTCTCTAAACATATCAGATTTATTTTTCATCAGATACACCTAACATAGGCATGTGCGATCATCTGTAAAGGTTACAAACCATCTACTTCCAGTTAGGTTTGTAATCCTAGATTGCCTCCACACATGAACAAGGGTAAATGGTGAAGATTCTCTATAAGGTTTAGCTCTAAACGGAGAACGAGTTTGCTTAGCAAGCTCACAAATTTGACATTGAAATAATTCAGGTTTCTTGCTTACATTTAGACGAGGAAATAACTTTTGTAAATAAAAGAAACTAGGGTGTCCTAGTCTATAATGCAACAGAATTATTTCCTCTTCAATTTTTGAAACTCTATCAATACAAAAAACAACATCATCATGAGTTTCAAGAAGATATAGCCCCTCACTCTTTTTAGCACTGTCAATCTTCAATTCTGATCCCAGTTCCTGGAAGATACAATGAGAAGAGAAAAAATTAGCAATGCAGTTGTTTTTCTGTGGAATTGACTCACAGAAAACAGGTTGACAGCAAGATTTGGAACATGTAAGACAGTCCAAAACCAATTTTTCAGAGAGTTTGACAGTTCCTTGTCCAGCAACAATGGACAAGGTTCCATCTGCAACTTTTACCTTGTGGACCAGAGGAAGGATTATAAGTAGAGAAAGCTTTAAAGTAACCTGTCATGTGACTGCTAGCAACAGAGTCAACAATCCATGAGGTGCTACCTTCATGTATTGTCTGTTCAGAAGATACATTGTAGGCAGGGGCAGCTTTGTCATTGTTCAACAAGTGTCTAAGAACATCAATCTGCTCTTTAATGAAGGGCATAGACTAGAGTCTTCAACAGCAGTTTTAGCATGTTTCTGATCTCCCCATTGACTGTTTTGTTTTGTTTTTTTGTTTTGCCCTTTGTAACCTCCTCCAGTAGGCTTCCCATGAAGAACCCAACAATTATCCTTGATGTGGCCCTTTCTTTTGCAACGGTCACACCATTGAGACGCCTTTTGATCATTCCTTTTTGGGTAGTTCTTCTGAGTATTCCCAGAAAAGGCAGTCTGAATTGTTAGAGCAGACTGTTCAGTTTGGGGATTTTGAGAGCCAACCATTGTTCCCCTCCTTCTCCTTTCTAATGGTTGCAAAGGCCTCTTGGACAGTAGGAAGAGGAACAAGAGGCAAGATCCTTTCCTTCGCAGATTCACAACTGGGATTTAGACCTCCCAGAAATTCAAATACCCCTTCTCTTTCCACAAGTTTCCGGAAATTCTTGGTATCTCCTACACAATCCCAGCTGTTGGCCGAAAGTTGATCATATTCTTGCCAAAGAGCTTTTATGGAGTTAAAATACTTAGTGACATCTAGAGAACCTTGTTTTAGATCTCTTAGCTTGCTCTTTACACCAAAGGCTTGAGCAAAGTTGCCTTGGTCAGAATAGGTTGCTGCAACAACATCCCATGTATCTTTGGCAGTTGGGAACAAATGAGTTTGCCCAATCTCTGGCTCCATAGAGTTTATGAGCCAGGTCATCACTGTAGCATTCTCAGTTTCCCATGCCAGAAACGCATCTGCTTCAGTAGCAGCAGGAGCTTTGATTTTTCCATTTAGATGCCCCATTTTGCCTCTCCCAATAATTTACATACGCATTGATTGAGCCCACTGAAGGTGGTTTGTACCATTCAGTTTCGTTGAGGTAATTTGGAGGGTTGGGTTATCAGAACCTCCTCCAGAGGGTTTCTGATTTGAAATTTCACTGGTTGATGAGAAAGACATTTTTGGGTAGAAGAAGATGAAAGGTCAACCTGAGACTTGAAAGTATTTTCAAGATGCTCTGAATTCTGATACCTTGTTGTTTTAAATGGCAGAAATTATAAATCTTCTTATTAAAACAATGAGGCTAAGCTCAGAATATATAGATTACAGAAGTACCACCAACGGTAATAAAGCATTAAATGCAGCTACCTTACACTAAACTACTTCTTGGGATAGCTAATGACTTATTAGCTTGTCTCCTAATGATTAAAAAACAGTTGTAACAGCTAGCAGAATAATAAATGCAATAAACGACATATATTAAGATATTATGTCAAATAGTAAATGTAATATTATGTAATATCCACCAATAATCAGTGGCCCTAATTGTGCGCGAGCTAATTTGGACAAAAAAAGTACTGTCTGAACTTAAATGTGCACCTACTGGACCTATGATACTCTTTTGTGACAGGAAGGAAACCATCAACATTGCTAATTGTTGAACTACCATCTCTCCCAAACACTTAAGCTGATGGGGAGGTAGATACTTCAACACGCCCCCTCAAGTGTGGGGGCCCAACACTTGACTTTTTTTTTTTTGGAAACTGTGTTTGGAGCAGAGTTTGAACTTAGGATCTCGTGCTCTGATACCATGTTGAACTACCATCTCTCCCAAAAGCTTAAGATGATGGGGAGGTAGATAATTAACATTTTTATATACTTCAACACTAATAATCCGGTTCAACATGATAGAATCAAGCATATTGAGATCGACAAGCATTTTATTAAAGAAAACTAGATGCGGGGATCATCTGTTTAAAATATGTTCCAACTACTTAGCAAGATGCCAATATTTTAACCAAAAGTCTATCTAGGCCTATGTTTCAGTTTTTTACATGCAAGCTAGGTTTGTTTGATATTCACAAACCAGCTTGAGATGGAGTGTTTAATTAATGTGTTTTACAGCTAGTGAAGTTGTTTGTATTTCCAGCTGTAATTGTGGTACAATAGATGAATTGGATAGTTTGTTAGTTTGTTTCGAAGTTGTTAGAATCCCATGGAATTAGAGGAACTCAGTTTTGCTGTATAAGAGGCATTAAACCTCCTGATTAATACAAGAAATATAATTTCTCATTTCTACTGCGTTTAATATCTACAACCATGCTTGAGGGGAGTGTGCGAATATACAGTTGTTATTTATTCAAGTCATGTAATATTTGATAGTTTTTTATGTTACGTAGCTTTATTTTATTCCCTTGTGCAACTCTTTATTATTTCGGCTACTAGCTGTTAGGAGTAATGTTGTTGGTTAGAAGGCTGTCTATTACAACTTCCCTGTATTTATTAGTCTGTTTTCTTGTCTGTTTTTTTCAATTAGTTCTAATTTAAACCAAGTCTTACTTTGTCCCAAAATATAAGTCCATTTAGACTTTTCACACGGATTAAGAAAGCGGCCAAGTGTCATTAATGTTAATGATAAAAGTCTAGAATACCCTTTGATGCTCACTAATGTAACAGTTGTAAAGTAGTGAAAAAGTAGGTGAAAGTATAATAAATTAGGGGTATAAGGAAGAAAATTGTAATAAATCCTCCATTGGTATTCTAAATGGACATATATTATGGGACAAATCTAAAAGGCTAAACGGATCTATATTTTGGGACGTATCCTCTCTTAAACTCTTCACTATTATATATTATAGTACAATTGATAATTTTACTGATGCTTGTTTCAAATCTCTCCACAGATCAGAAGGGGCTTCAGCTTCAGAAACATGTAGAATAAGAAGAAGAAGCATCAGTATGATTCCTGAAATTGGTGATGATATTGCTAGGTTAAAATAGCTCAACTTAATCTTTTCTTGGTTTTACTATTGTCATTGCTAGGTCATCATCATGGTTTCTATTCTCTTCTAGTGGGCATTGTGTTTTCGGAGCCATCATTAATATTCCTTTTGATTTTAGAGCGATTTAATTTATTTTTGTCTTTAAAAAATATAGTAAAGTTCCTTGGAAATATTACTAATTTGACAACAACAGCTTAGAGAGAACACCTTTTATTTTCCGCTGGAGTTGTCTCAAAATATTTCATCACTGTAACTTTTTGACCTGTTCTCCCATTAAACTACTTGAAATTGCAAGAGAACTTAGTGCATTCTTCATGGTCAAATTGCATACGAGTTCATTGTATCACTGGGGAGATTTCGGTTCACACCTTATCCACTAATCAACCTCTCTCTTTCCTTCCTTTGTCTGTTTTGCTTCTTCAGCCTCTTTGGCATACATATCTCTGCCAAGTTATTGGGAGCTTTTGGTCATTTTGCCTTGAATTTTCTTGAACTTTACATCAACTTCGCTTCATAAAAATAAAAAATAAAAATTGAAGGGAGTATGCTTCAGCCAAGCTGTGTTGAAATGTGAGTTATTGTTGCCAGTTCTTTACCTTAGACTTTGATCTCTATTAAACACATTTGGCTGATAGCTACCGTTTTCCATGTTACACAGGAATCTTATGTTTGTTTCCCTCTGAAGTTTGATGTTTGTACTAATCTTTGCATGATGCTGTTTATCTTCAGCCAATGGGTCCATTTCCAGATTCTAATGTTATTTGGTAATTTTTTTGTCATTGTCAGATTTCAGTTTTGATACTGTTCTGGTATGGAACATTGCAGGGCTGTTCGTGCAATGAATGAAGCATTAAAGCAGAATCGGTTCTCAAGAGGTGAAGGTGAAAATAGCCCTTTTTCTTATGCCTCAGATGAAATAAATGCATTTGACAATCCAAAAAATGTAAGTATGTTTTATTTTTTTTATTTTTCTATTAATATTTTTATTTTGTGTGTGTGTGTGTGTTAAAGCTGATAATTGGAATTTCCACATGATCGATAAATCGATGTCATATTTGATCTATATGTTTTGTCAAATTTTAACCTTAGATTGGGTAAGACATCAACTTGACATTACAAATGTTTTTCTAAATGGTGACCTTTTAGAAGAAGTGTATATGAGAATTCCTCATGGTTTTGAATATAATGAAAACAAAGGGAAAGACCGTAAACTTAGAAATGCCATGTATGGCCTCAAGCAATCACATAGGGCCACATAGGGCCTGGATCGATTGATTTACTAAGGCCGTTAAAATGGCCGGATTCAGACAGTGTCATAGTACCATACTTTATTTGTCAAAGAAACAAACCTTGGAAAAGAGTTATACTTATTGTATATGTAGATGATATTGTAGTTTAGTATAATATTTGTTAATAGTGTTATACTCTTTATTATTCAGTTTTATTAATCCTGTAACATCCTTATTAATGCTGTTTATAAAGCTTAGTAAGTGGTTAGTTAGTTGTCTGCTTAATTAATGGTGTGTGTGCTCAACCACCCATTAATAGCCGACCTGCATTTAATTACCAACAACTAGTTGCATCTGTATCTACTTATACTTGGCTTTTGCCTCACAATTTGAATATGAAGTATAATCTTCTCTTCATCTCCTCTCTTAATCGCTTCTACATGGTATCCGAGAGCTGAAAATTCAGCCTGTTGTTTCACCCCCTTCTGAAAATTCTGTGTTTTCTCTCTCATCATGTCTGAATCTAGAACCACCGCTTCTTCCTCTGATAAAACTCTATCTCACTCTATGGGAGGATTTGATAATCCTACCCTCCAAATTACCACAAAAAAGCTGCATGGTGCTGCAAATTACATACAGTGGGCTCAATCGGTCCGTATGTATATCACCGGACGTGGGAAATTAGGTTACCTTACTGGTTATATAAAAAAATCTACTATACTTGGGAAACAGAGAATGCAACTATCATGTCTTGGTTAATCAACTCCATGATAGATGAGATAGGCCAAGTCTACCTTTTTGCCAAATCTGCCAAGGAAATCTGGGATTCTATTGCTGAAACCTACTCTGACAAAGGTAACTTTGCTCAGGCCTTTGGAATCAGAAACAACTTAAAAGAAATTAAGCAAGGAAACTTAGATGTTACTAAGTATTTCAATACTCTCAAGAAACTCTGGCAAGAGTATGATCAACTCACTATTATTGAATGGGGATGTACAACTGATGCTGAAAAGTTCCAAGCACAGACTGATAGAGAAAGGGTTTTTGATTTCCTAAGTGGACTAAACCCTACCTATGATGCTGCTAGGGAAAGAGTCTTGGCACATGTTCCTATGCCATCTATCCAGGATGCCTTTGCCACAATAAGGAAAGAAGAAAGCAGAAAGGGAGTTATGGGAGGCCTGCTGCCCAACCCAGGAGGTCTGCTGCCTACTCCAGGAGGAGAACAGTCAGCCTTAAATGTTTCAACTGATGATTCTGCTTTTATGAGTGGGACACACAACAGGTCATTCAAAAAAAATGACCAGAAGGGCAACCTGCAGTGTGACCACTGTAAGAAGAATGGTCACACCAAGGACACATGCTGGAATCTTCATGGGAAGCCCCCACATCTGCAAAAGAATCAAAACACCGAAAGGGAAGGTAACTAGAACAATCATAAGCAAGCCTACACCGCTACTGAACAGCCCAGTCTCTTTTCAAAAGAACAAATGGATGCTCTTAATCATCTCTTTGACAGAAAGATGCAGCAATCTACTGAAACCTCTGTTGGCACAACAGCCCAAAATGGTAAGAACACTTGGATTATCGACTCTGGTGCTTCAAGTCATATGACAGGTGATTTTTCTTTGTTTAGTACCTACTGTCCATCTAATAATCTCCACTTTGTCGAAATTGCTGATGGCTCTTGTTCCAAGGTTAATGGTACAGGGACTGTAAGAGTGATTGAGAATCTCACTCTAAAATCAGTTCTATATGTACCAAAGTTAACCTGCAACCTGCTATCTGTCAGTCAATTTTGCAAAGAGAGAAAGTGTGTTGCTAATTTCTTTCCTACCTACTGTGAGTTCCAGGCAATGGGGTCATTGAAGAAGATTGGCAGTGCTAAAAGGACTAAAGGTCTTTATCTCATCAAGGGCAAAGATGTTAAGGCTGATGAGGGATTTAAGGTTTCCAAGGATTTCTAGAAATGTAAGAGTCAGGATGTTACATTTTCGTTTAGGACATCCTAATTTTGCTTATCTAAAAAAATTGTATCCTAAATTGCTTTATGGTATAAATTTTGAGGATGTAAAATGTGAGTTTTGTGTACTATCTAAACATACCAGAAGTTCTTTTAAACCTGGCTTTTACAAAGAATCTTCACCTTTTTCACTTATTCACACTGATGTTTGAGGACCATCTAAAAACCCTAACATCACTCACAAGAAATGGTTTGTGACCTTCATAGATGATCACACTAGACTTAGTTGGGTTTATCTCATGAAACATAAGTCTGACTTGTGTCAAATATTTGAAGCCTTTTACAAAATGGTTGAAACTCAATTCAACACCAGAATTCAGATACTCAGATCGACAATGGCACTGAGTATCTAAATTCTGTGATGGGTCCGTTTTTGACTAAAAAAGGAGTAATTCACCAAACCTTTTGCCCTAATACTCCCCAACAAAATGGAGTGGCAGAGAGAAAGAATAGGCACCTCTTAGAAGTCACAAGAACCCTTCTTTTCTCCTACAATGTTCCTGCATCCTATTGGGGTGAGGCTGTTCTTACTGCAGCTTTTCTCATAAATAGAATGCCATCTAGGATTGTGAATTATAAAACTGCTATTGAAGTGTTTGCTAATATGTATCCTAGCTACAAACATGTTACAAACATCCTTTTGAAGATTTTTGGCTTTACTGCCTTTGTTCACATTCATTCCCAGAATAGGGGTAAACTTGAACCAAGGGCAGTCAAAGTTGTTTTTGTTGGGTATTCTGCTTCTCAGAAAGGTTACAAATGTTTTGATCCACACTACAACAAATTTACATATCTCATGATGTTACCTCCTTTGAGGATCAACCTTATTATTCTAAGGAAAACACCTCCTTTTTTGATCAGTACAATTTTCTCAACAATGATAGTACCTTACCCATTGTGGAACCTCACACTGTCTTGGAAACCTATCCACATCAGCCCACCAAGGATACATCTGTGCCTGAAAAGGAGATTATTATCTACACTAGACAAAATAAGTCTACAAAGGTGCCTAAAACTGTTGTACAAGAGTCTTGTTATACCTGCTACTAACCTACAGGAACCTAAAGGGGCTACTATAGAAGATGAGCACCCTCATGCTGCTGTAGAGGAGGAACCCCCATGAGGAAGAAGTTGCTGAACACCAAACAGAGGACACTCATGTCCCTACACCAGAAGAGTTGCCTATTGCCTTGAGGAAAAGCACCAGGGCATGCACAAAAGAACCCATAAACAAGTTTGTTTCATATGGTAAAACATCAAAGTCTTTTAGATCCTTCCTTGCAAACCTTGACAATGTGTCTATACCAAAAAACATACAACAAGCACTTGGTTGTCCTCTATGGAAAAAGGCTGTACTGGAAGAGCTCAATGCCCTAGAGGACAACCACACCTGGGACTTAGTACCTAGGCCAAAAGGTGCAAAGCTTGTGGGATGTAGATGGTTATTCACTGTCAAACACAACCCAGATGGCACTATCAACAGGCATAAAGCCAGATTGGTGGCCAAGGGTTACACACAAACCTATGGCATTGATTTCAATGAAACATTTGCCCCTGTTGCTAGACTAAACACAGTTAGAATCATTACCTCTATTGCTGCTGTAAATAACTGGATATTGCATCAAATGGATGTTAAGAACACGTTCTTAAATGGTGATTTAAAAGAGGAGGTTTACATGCACCCCCCTCCTGGGTTTCTAACCAAACCCGACCAGGTCTGTAAATTGAATAAGTCCTTATATGGACTTAAACAATCACCAAGAGCCTGGTTTGACAGATTTTCTAAAGTCATGAAAAGGGGAGGATACTCCCAAGGACACAGTGACCATACTTTATTCTATAAACACTCAGAGCAAGGAGGAGTAACTATACTCATTGTCTATGTGGATGATATTGTCATCACTGGGAACTCTAGTGGTGAAATTGAAGCACATAAAAACATATTGAGAAAAGAATTTGAAATAAAGGACCTTGGCCAGCTAAGGTATTTTCTGGGAATAGAAGTTTCCAGATCTAATGAAAAGGAATCCTTCTTACCCAGAGGAAGCATACTATGGATCTTCTTGCAGATTATGGTCTACTAGGATGCAAACCAGCAGACACTCCTGTCGATAACTCTATCAAAATTGGCAAAGATGAGGATGGAGCACCGGTTGATCAAGCTAAGTTTCAAAGGCTAGTGGGGAGACTAATCTACTTGGCACATACAAGGCCTGATATTTCTTTTGCGGCAGTCAATACATGCACTCACCTAAACAGATACATTTGATGCTGCTATGAGGTTACTCAGGTTTCTTAAATGAAGCCCAGGAAAAGGCATACTATTCAAAGCTCAGGGAACAACTAAAATTGAAGGGTATGTGGATGTTGATTGGGCAGGGTCAATCACTGATAAGAGATCCACATCTGGTTGGTACATCTACTTGTTTGGAAATCTTGTATCTTGGAGAAGCAAAAAACAGTCAGTAGTGGCAAGAAGCTCCGCGGAAGCAGAATTCAGAGCTATTGCCCTTGGCATTTGTGAACTTCTGTGGATCCAAAGTGTTATGAAGGAACTGCAAATACCTTTTTCTGGACTTATCTATCTGTTCAGAGATAGCTTGTTGAAATCTCTAATAACCCAGTCCAGCATGATAGGACTAAACATGTTGAGATAGATAGACACTTGATTAAAGAAAAACAAGAGGACAAAAGTATCTCTTTATCCTACATCCATACTAAACAGCAAGTTGCTGATGTATTCACTAAAGGGTTGCCAAATGTTCCTTTTCAACAATTCAGCAGCAAGTTTAGTTTGTTGGACATCTACAAACCAGCTTGAGGAGGAGTATAGTTTAGTATAATATTTAGTATAATATTTGTTAATAGTGTTATACTCTTTATTATTCAGTTTTATTATTCCTGTAACACCCTTATTAATGCTGTTTATAAAGCTTAGTAAGTGGTTAGTTAATTGTCTGCTTAATTAATGGTGTGGGTGCTCAACCACCCATTACTAGCCGACCTGCATTTAATTACCAACAGCTAGTTGCAGCTGTATCTACTTATACTTGGCTTTTGCCTCACAATTTGAATATGAAGTATAATCTTCTCTTCATCTCCTCTTTTAATCGTTTCTACAGATATAATTGTCACTGGAGATTATACAACTGAAATAAATAATGTAAAAAGGAAACTAGCTCAAGTGTTTGAGGTCAAGTACCTTTAAGATACTTCCTTGGTATGGAAGTGGCCAGAACCAAGGAGGATCTCTATCTAGCAAAGAAAATATATTATGGACCTTCTGAAAGATTGATTGGAAAACTAATTTATCTATCTCATGCAAGACCTAGCATTTATTTTCCAACGAGTCTAGTTAACCAATTCATGCATGAACCCATCGAAGGACACCTCAAGGCAGCCTTAAGGATTCTGAGATATCTAAAGAAGTCACCTGGTCAGGAATTGCTCTTTAAAAAGGGACAGAACAGAGACATAGACATGTTTCGGATGCTGATTGGGCAAGATCTAAGGTAGACATGAGATCCACAACAGGTTGTTGCACCTACCTATGGGGCAATTTTGGTAACATGGAAGAGCAAAAACAGGTTGTTGTCTCAAGAATTAGTGCTGAAGCAGAGTTGAGAGCACCGACTTTGGGAGTTTGTGAGGGCCTATGGTTAAGAAAAGTGCTAGTTGACCTGAATTTATTAAAGTCGATGCATCTTAGGCTATACAACATCAAATCATCTGCTCTAAGCATGGCTGGAAATCTAGCTTAACATGATAAGTGTTGAAAAAACAGAAGAGAAGCTTGCGGTATAAGAAAGATTAACACAGTAGCAATGCAAACATAAAATATGGCGGAAATGATAAAACACAAAAACAAAGAGAAAACAGTGATTTAACGTGGTTTCCGGCGTTGTGCTGACTACTCCACGGACAGAAAATGAGATATTTTATTATGCACAGAATTACAAGGTATTTCTCACACTTGTGAAAACACACTCTTGAAAGACACACTCTTGCATTGATTACAACATTGGTATTTATAGGCACAAATCCCAAACCCTAACCGCCAAAGATTTTTGTCGGAATTGTCATAAATACCCCAGATGTGGACCCCAGCTCCAGCTGTTATCCACCGGACGAAACTCAACTTCAAACTGACTTTCTAGACTTGTAATCAACTGCCGAGATGTAGAACTCAGCTATACTCAGCAAACCTTAGCAGACCAAAACTGACTGCTGACTTCAAAAGAAACTCAGTTGCACTTCAACAAACTGACTTTCACAGAACTGAATATACTTTACTAAAACTGACCATCATTCTTAGTCTCAGTTTTACAGATTAGTTCCATCAGTTTATTCATCAGTTTAGAGGTCAAGTCACCAAAACTGACAATAAGTCCAAACATAGAGATATATACAGACATTTTTTCCGGGAAAAGACGGAAGATCATATCCCCAGTTTAAACTATGTCTCTACAAAGGATCAATTGGCAAAAAGTCTCACCAAACTAGTCACAGCGAAGAACTTTCATTATCTTATGTCCAAGCTTGGTTGCATTAACAAATACAATCAAGCTTGAGGGAGAGTGTTGAACAAAATTATTATTCGGTTAAGCTTCTAGAAAATTCGGTATTTCTTGGGATTTAATTTGATGTAATTAGAATGTGATTAAGGTTTTTTTTTGTGTGTGTGGGGGGGGGGGGGGGGTGGGGGGTGGGTGGGTGGGGTGGGGTGTGTGTGTGTGTGTGGTAAATTATATTTTGACTTGCTATTCTGGGTGCTTAAATCATGAAGGCGTGTTCAGTCACAATACCTCTCTATTCACTTGCTGCTAATTAGAGCTTTACTTATATAGCTCCTAAACTTTGTAGGACTATTTTTGTGGCCTATAAATTCCGATGTACAGAAATTATTTTCTCTGATTTCCATAATCTTCAACCTTTTTGAGGGTATCTCCCATGGTCTCCTTCGTGGCACTGAGAAGTATAGTCAGTAGGATATAATCATATATACACTACGGTAAACTCATGTTACTTGAAGTAATTGATTGTCATCCTGTGACTAGAGACCACGAGTTTGAGCTATGAAAAGACAGTATACAATAGGCTAAATGACCCAGTCCTTATTTACCATTAATATTTTGCCCTTAATTTATTGCTATGTGGGCATGCCATAATTTTTGTAATTTTGGGAATGTCCTTGTTTTTGTTTCTGTAATGACTGTGGTCTACTTCTCAGGGATCTGATTTCCACCATGATGGCCATGACAGTTCAACTGGTGGAAGTTCAATATATTCTTTCCCGAGAGACCACATGAATTCCCAGAAGGCAATTTCATTACCTTCTTCTCCTCATGAATACATGGGTCAGACCCCAGAAAGAAGTGGGCTTTCAAACTATAGGGTTAATGAAGAAATGGTAGCGACCTGGAACCAAATTCTACGATCACCCATGTTCCAGAATAAGCCTCTCCTACCATATGAGGAATGGAACATTGACTTCTCAGAGCTGGCAGTGGGCACTCGTGTGGGGATAGGTAAGAAATCGTCTTCTGGACTTCCTGCTTGATAATTATGCAACCAAATCGAGAAAAGGTCAAATTTAATCAATTTGTGATATAATCTTGAAGCCAATGAGCAGGGAAAGGAATGAAAAACTATTGTACTTTGTAAATGACTCGTGGGTGTTATATTTGTTGTTAGCAGAAGTGCCTTTTGAGATATAAACTTGTACTCGTTAAAATTTGACTGCTTCTTTATGGACGCATACGATGACACCATGTTCCATGCAGATACCTGTCATGGTGATTATAGTTATTCCTCTTGCCTTTTCACTTTGAAATCACTCTAGAGTTCTATTTCTGTAGACAATTTTTTTCTGTATCGTTCTGTTTGTGTAGGCATAAGTGTCCTAGCCCTCCAGTCCATGCACAGGCAGAATGCTTTCATGCATCTTTTTTTTTTTGTTTGTTTATGTATTTTTTCGATTGATAGGGTTCTTTGGAGAAGTTTTCCGTGGCACTTGGAATGGAACAGATGTTGCCATCAAAGTTTTCTTGGAGCAAGATCTTACAGCTGAAAATATGGAGGATTTTTGCAATGAAATAACCATTCTAAGGTACTTCGCCTTTTCTTTTGGCCAAAAAAAAAAAAAAAACTATTCTAAGGTACTTTCTTAGTTTCTTTCATCATGATCGTCATTGTCTTTGTTATCATCATTAACATCATTATTTTAATTATTATCATTTGTTTTACTGGCTGATTCGGGTTGTGACTGTTGCTGTTTCATCTGGGGTCCTGATCTATTTCCTTGCTTTTGGTACTTACCTTCTCCAGTCGCCTACGACACCCAAATGGTAAATCCACAATCTAGTTTGAAATTGTTGTTATCGCTATTGATGTTGGAGTGGTTTTTTTTTTCTTTTCAGATTGATATGTTTTACATCGCGAATAATTGGTAAAAATATATATTTCAAAGTTCCTTTGGTTGGCCAAGCTCTTTTTTTCTTGGCAATAATGTAAAGTCCCACATCGGTAAAATAAGAGAATGCTCACCCCCATATAAGTGTGAGACATAAATGTCTTGTCAGTTCGGATTAGCCCTTTTAGACCAAGCGAGGACGGCGGTCTAAGCAGTTGACCGGACATTTATGACTCATTTAGCGCTACCAGGCCCGGGGTCTGGGGGCGTTACAGAATGGTATTCAGAGCCGACTATCAGACGGAACTATGCGCTGCACCGTACAAGAAGACGGTGTAAGGATGGCCTCTAGTTACCTCTGGTAGAGACGATCCGGGAACAGTCTCGGCCGTCCTGGTGAGGACGCCAGTCCCTTATAAGGGGGGGAGAATGTAAAGTCCCACATCGGTAAAATAAGAGAATGCTCACCCCCATATAAGTGTGAGACATAAATGTCTTGTCAGTTCGGGTTAGCCCTTTTAGACCAAGCAAGGACGGCGGTCTAAGCAGTTGACCGGACATTTATGACTCATTTAGCGCTACCCGGTCTGGGGGCGTTACAAATAAGGACATATCAAGTGTGTTTTTGCCTCAACACCCCTCTTTTAAAACACATGAAAATAAAAAATAAAGGGTTTTCAGGGTGGATGGGAGTTTAGGGTTTAGGGTTTAGTTGAGGGTTTAGGGTTTAGTTTTGGGGTTTTCAGGGTGTAATTTTTTTTAGGGGTGGGGGTGGGGATAAGTTGGGCCTTTGGGGGGATAAGTGGGACTTGAGGGGTGAGGGGGTGTTGGGTGATTTGTTAAATTTTCTTGGGGGGGGGGGGGGAGAGACAGGGGTATGGTCAGTTTTTTAATGGGTGTATAAAGGAAGGGTATTCTGTTATACGGTTTATAGATTCTCCCTTTTGTCAAGAGAAAATGAGGTAATATTTTTTCGACAAAGAAACTATGGTTTTTGTCCTTTTAGCCAGTTGCCCTTTTTCATTATTGACACAAGATAGAGTAGTTGTTAACAAAGGGGGGAAATCTGGAATCGGTTGAATACTTGTAAGTGCAGATACGTTCTTATTGTTGTGTTGCTTCTGCATTCCACGTACATGTTAAGGAAGCTCTAGAGAAGATAACATATCTGGTTATGCTTTACTTTGCAGTTATACTATTTCTGGGAGCATGCACACGGCCTCCACGCTTGTCCATGATTACTGAATACATGGAGATGGGTTCATTATACTTTTTGATCCATTTAAGCGGCCAGAAAAAGAAACTTAATTGGAGGAGGAAACTGAAAATGCTGCGAGATATATGCAGGTTGGTCCATCTACTGGTGTTACTTTTTCGGCTCTCAAACTTTGCATGTGGTTGAATCACATCTGTTTCCATCTCAGAGCTAGATTAAAAAGATTTTTTTTTTTGTCTCTAGAATGTAAATGTCGGTATTATATGTTGGATGGCCTGTGTTATGTTCAGTTCCCTTAATACTGCCTACCATGTGCTCTTAGCATATGATCCCACAAATGGGTGCTAGTTCTTGTGTCCATACAGGTGGAAATCGTTGGTAAAAAATGCTTACTAAAGGTAGTGTTGGCATCTTAGAATATATGTTACTATGTCCATTCGAATACCAGTGTCTAGGATATGTAAATATTATTGGATCTTATGGGATGATAGTAGTCGACAAGAGATTAAGAGTCCTCGATAGTCATTGAACGATTCATATAAGGAAGCATTCATGTTCTGATTTCACCCAACATACATCCTACTCAGATTTGACTGTGTAGGATGTTTTAAAAAGTAATCATTTGAACTCCTTGATATTCTCGTATGCAGCAAACTTCATTAATCCTAAGGCGTTTGTTTTCTCGAGTAATAAAATGCGTTACTTCATCCTTTTCAAGTCTTACAATGAAGCTCTTTCATTTTATCTGACCACTAGTAGAAATTGAGGATTAACTTTCTACCCCTGCTTTGTTGGCTACATAGAGGGCTAATGTGCATACACCGGATGAAGATTATCCATCGTGATATCAAGAGTGCAAACTGCCTTGTAAATAAGCATTGGACAGTCAAGATCTGTGATTTTGGGCTTTCAAGAATAATGACAGACGACGTGATGAAGGACAGTTCCTCAGCGGGGACTCCTGAATGGATGGCCCCTGAACTTATTCGCAATGAACCCTTCAACGAGAAATGCGATATTTTCAGCCTTGGGGTTATTATGTGGGAGCTATGCACTTTAAATAGACCATGGGATGGTGTACCTCCAGAAAGAGTGAGTTTCCCTGTCCTCTACTTTTATGTTTTCATTCCATGGTTATTAGTTTTCACCATCCATCCTTGTTAATGATGTGATTCATTTCTACCAAATTTCTGTTCCCTATACTAATGATTGTGTCCTAAAAATCCTTTTTTTCTTTCTTTCCCCTCAACATTCTAGGTAGTTTATTCCGTAGCAAATGAGGGTTCTCGTTTGGTGATACCAGAAGGACCTCTTGGTCGGCTCATTGCTGGTACACTCTTTCTTTCCTATTTTCATGCTTTCTTTTCCCATGATACTACTCTCTTAGACAGAGCGATTCTGTTAATGCTAGAGCAATTTTGCACGTAAAAAATTAGTGATATAATCCATGTTTCTTTGGAATGCAGATTGTTGGGCTGAGCCACATGAACGTCCGAGCTGCGAGGACATCCTGACACGCTTAATGGAATGCGAGTACACACTGTGCTAATGAAACAAAAAGACAGGCTTGTAAGCAGAATCTATCTGTTCATTGTACAGAATCACAGGCTAGAGGTGTTGTAACAGAATCGGCTCGTTTCATAAATTTTGCATGAATTTGTCAATTTTCGGAACACCGAGATTTTACATTTGAAACCAAAATGAGAACTTCTCATATACTTTTCCCCTGCTCACATTGAACTATAATGTAAAATGTGAAAACCGCCTCAAGTCTTCTGTAATTGCCAAGTCTTTTACCTGCAATAAATATACAGATTTCTCGCTCAATGAAAGAATAATACTTCTTGAACACTTTGATCATATCATCAGACTATTATTATCTGATTCAATTGTGTTTGGTTGGGATTAATACCTGTTAATATTTGTTTTTTATTTATTTTAAAACCGCGAGAATTTTGATAAATGAAATTTTCTTAATACTTTTCGGTAGATTTCTTTCTCGTTTTCTCCTTGTAATAATCAGGCAGTGTTATTTGTATTAACTGCCATCGTTCTCATTTACAACAGATGAGCTCTTAAGTGGGCTGCAATTCGGTACAACCAAGTAGTTACAACAGAATTAGCTAACTAACTAATTGGTAATTAACTAACTCTAACTGTCAACCTCAGCCATAACCGCCAATCTTAGCTATACATGACAAACACCCACCCCTATAAAGCTTCCAGGTCCTCGTGGAAGTGAAAAATCAGGAAATTGAGATCTGATAACTGATGTATCCTCCCAAGTAGCTGAAAATGCATCCAAGTTGATACCACTGGATACATGCCTCTTTGTAATGTTCTAATTTTCAAGATTGACTCATGGTATATGCATAATTGGCCTTCAGAATTGACTATTGGTGGCTTGGCTGGTGACTGGAACCTTATGACCAACATACTTATTCAATAATGAGACATGAAAGACTGGGTGAATTCTAGACCCTTGGGGTAACCGTAGTTTGTATGCTCTGCCTCCCCAATTCTGGAGGGGCCATAGAACTTGCCTGCCAATTTAATGTCTTTTAACCTCAATGATATTGTATATATATGATAACGTCTCTAGTGTCAAACCGTATCACGTTAAATGGTTTGATTGTACAGTTAAAAGACTGTTAGACTAGCCTCAATTTAACTCTATCACTAGTACAGTTAAAAGACACCTTGGGACTCTTTTGTGCTTTCTTTTGGTGCTTGTTGGTGGTTGTATGAGATTATTTTGTTTCTCTACACACCTTGGGACAGGCTCTGTGAGTTGTGCTCTCACATGACCCCATTTTGCAGGTTTTGTATGTTATGTGATTAGTGGCTGTTGTTTCTTGCTGCATATATCCTTTGGGGTCTTATGCAGCTTGGAATCAACAAATCTAACCTCATTTCAACATCTAGTAGGTTCTAGACTAGTTCTTTTTAGAGTTTAGGATGTAATTTCTTGTATTTTGCATACCTTGGTTTAATATATTTACATTTAACCAAAAAAAAAAGACACTACAGTTAAAAGACACTTAGACTATGACTAGTAGTCTAACTGCACTAGTGATACAGTACAATTCAACTCTATCACTCATTTAACTCTATCACTAGTACAGTTAAAAGACAGTTAGACTAGCCCCAACTCTATCACAATTTGACACTAGAGACGTGTAGAATTATTTAGAAAATAAAAGGGAGATCTTTTATTGATTATTTCAGAATAATTACAAAGAGAGGCTGCTGACTTCTTTAAATAAAATGCTAAAACCCTAATCCCTGAAATTAAGGAGCCATCACTGTCTTAACCTAGACTCTTTTGATCCATAGTTCTTCACACACCCCTTGTGCCATAGCCCTATACTCGGCTTCTGCTGTACTTCTGGCCACAACACTTTGTCTTTTGCTCCTCCAAGTTACTAGGTTGCCCCACACAAAGCTGCAATACCCAGAAGTTGATCTTCTACCTTCTGAACCTGCCCAATCAGCATCTGCATACACTTCAACACTTCTACTCTTCTGTTTTCTGAAGCATACTCCTTGTCCCACTGTCCCCTTGAGGTAGCTGAGGATTCTGAAAACAGCTTCAAGATGAGGCTCACATGGTGCATGCATAAACTGACTGACTGTGCTTACAACAAAAGAAATATCAGGCCTAGTGTGGGCCAAATATATCAATTTTCCAACCAGTCTCTGATACTTTTCTTTGTCTACTGGGGGTTCATCCTTTTCTCCCATAATTTCAGATTGGGTTCCATGGGAGTGCTGGTTGGTTTGCAATCCCTCATCCCAGTTTCTTCCAACAGATCAAGTATCTATTTTCTCTGTGTTACCACCAAATCCCCGATTCGACCTAGCAAACTCCATACCCAAAAAATATTTGAGGTCGCCTAGATCCTTTATTTCAAATTCCTTTCCCATGCTCTTCTTAATCTGATTGATTCCTTCTTTATCATCCCCCGTGAGGATGATATCATCAACATAGACAAGGACCACTGTTACCTTGCCTTGCCCAGACCTTTTAGTGAACGGGGTATGATCGATTGACCTTGTCCGAACCCTTCATTTTTCAAGAACCACATAAATCTTTCAAACCATGCTCTTGGACTCTGTTTGAGTCCATACAAAGACTTCTTCAATCTGCAGACCTTCCCTCCATTTTCCCCAGAGAATCCAGGTGGAAGATCCATGTACACTTCTTCCTTCAAATTCCCATGTAAAAAAACATTTTTTACATCTAGTTGTTCAAGAGGCCACTCCAGATTAACAGCTACAGATATGATGATCCTTACTGTGTTCAATTTCGCCACAGGTGAGAATGTCTTTGAGTAATCCAGACCATAGGTTTGGGTATAACCCTTGGCCACCAACCTAGCCTTGTACCTTTGCAAGGTTGATGACGGTCAAATTATACCCGTAAAAGTCATCAACGTTGACCTTAAATCGAGATTAATAATATATATTTTATAATTAAATCACGTGTTATATTGATTATTTAATGTTATGTGATTTATAATTTATAATTTGGTATTTATCCATTTTGTATTATTTAAAAGAGATAATTTGGTATTTATCCGTTTTTATTATTTAAATATGATTTACTTTGGGATAAATATTTATTTTGTAGATTGAGATAAATTTTGGAGGATAAATGCAAATGGAAGAATTAAATCTCAAGATAAATCAAAGGAAATTCAAGATAAAGATCGGATAAGCACGAAAAGAGGAGTAAGGCATGACAAGAGCCGGCAAGCCAATCCGAAGAGTTGGCGCCAATGGAGGATACGCATAAAGGGAGGGGCACACTTTTCTTTTGAGATCGGCCCGGAGTTATCTCTAATTGTTTTGATATTTTCAAATATATCTTTAAGTCGGCCTAAGTCTCTATATAAACGAGCAGCCACAAATTTTATTGGACAACACCAAATACACTCTAGAAACACAATATACAATACTTTTAGTTTATCAATATAGTTGTTATTTTATATTATGTTTCTTCATCACGGAGGCGATGGATTCATCGATTAGAGATTGCATTGAAGGATCGGAGGACCCTCCGTCTACGAGGGTAATGTCTATCCAAATATGTCGTTTTTATTCGTAGATCTATTTTATTTCGTTATGGAGTAGTCGTTTGTGTATTGATTTCGTGATGTAGTTAATTAACAAACCCATATTCATGTAGATCTAAGCCGTACGAAGGCGTTTTACGAGCAAATTCTAGAGTCACCGGTCTAGATCTACCACGGTCTATATGGTTAGATCTAGCCATCAAGATTCTAGTAATTTTCCGTGAACGACTTCGGCTACGTCGTGCTTTCTGTTTTTCATATATATACATGTAATAGATCTGGCCAATTTGTTACATCGTTCTCGTAAATTAATATGATATATTGTGAAAATTGTCATGTTACTGGGACATTAGTTAGCCGATCGTTTAGGAGGTGTGCCAACCCGTCCACGGTGGTTGCCTAGACGAGTTGACGATTTTAGATCGACATCCCTAGTTTGGTATAGCATGCTTGTTATATGATGTTCTATCCCCGTCCAAGGAAGGATTCGTAATTAAGCATAGGGATCTTCTATCCGTTCACGAATTAGATCCAGTTTAGGGGATGGCTCCCGTAGCCAAAATATAATCAACCTTAATGTCTTTTCTGTCTCGGCTTAGATATACATATGGGGGAGTAATTACTACTAGCGTAATCAATACCGTTTGTTAGAGTCTTATAAAACCATAAAAATAAGTGTTTTAGTGTCTACTGTCGTATTGTTAGTCTTTGTGTTTTCTATCGTGTCAACCTTTATTTCCACGTTATTGTTGGTCGGAGACCGCTTTTAATCTATTTTTCGTTTAATAACGTTGTACTTGTTTAAGCCGAGTCTCTGTGGGATCGACCTCGACTCTATCTAGCTATACTACGATTGAACCTAGTTCTCTTGCTAGTTGGTTATTTAGGTATCGAGTTATTTTTATAACTTGACCGTCATCAAGTTTTTGGCGCCGTTGCCGGGGACTCGTGTCATTAAATTGAGTATAAGTTATTTTATTAAAAGTAGATTCGTAAATATTGTGAATAAGTCTGTTTAATTAGTTTTTATAACATAGTAATAACGTGTAAGAGTCGTAGAACAAATCTGGGCAGTTTCTGCTCCGTCCTGTTCTATACAGTGTTTGCTTCGTGTTTCTATAATTTTCGTATTTTTAGAGTCTGTTTTAGTTTAGTTTTTATTTATTGAGTCTAGTTAAAGGATTAGCCTTTAAAGTTTCTAATTGTTTATTGTTTTTGTTATTTTTATTTTTTTCTATTTTAGAGTCTCGCCAAAGGCAGTAGCCTTGGCTTATTTTAATTAGTTATTGTTTTTTTTTGTCGTGCAAATAAAAATAAAAATAAAAATAATAAGAACGAGCTGCCCGGATTTCTGAGGATCCAATCGAAGAGCAAGGCGAGGAAAAATCTGAAGGAACACAACAATCCGATCAATCTAACTCAGACATGGAAGTATTACTGAATGAAGCCAACCAGGTAAATGGAAATAATTTTAATAATGCAAATTTTGTTAACCAAGCTGTGGCTGCATGGGAAAGGCGTACTTTGCAAAGCTATGCAACGCCTACCATTGAACAATTCATTCCTGCTATCGTAGTGCCTGAAAATGCTGCTGAAGTTTATCACCCGAAACCTAATGTCATTCAAATGGTGGCAAACTATTCCACTTTTCATGGTATCCTGAATGAAGATCCTGGCATTCACGTGATGAATTTCTTAGAGATTGTTAGTACCGTGAAGCCAGAACTGGTTCCTAAGGATAACATTAAGCTAAAACTTTTCCCTTTCACTTTGAAAGATAAAGCTAAGCAATGGCTTTTCTCTTCGGAGGGTAGATCAATCACGACCAGGAGGAACTATTTGCAAAAGTTCATGAATAAGTACTTTCCTTTAGGAAAGACCTTTAAGTTACGCCAAGATATCTTGGGGTTCAAGCGAAGAACCGGGGGAGTTTTGATCTAGCTTGGGAACGTTTTAAGGAGTCCATGAGGAAGTGCCCTAATCATGATATCCCTCTATGGATTTTAATGCAAACCTTTTACCATGGATTGAGAGATACGGAGAAGATAAGAGTGGATGCCTCCAGTAATGGAGCGTTTGTTCTTTTATCTCCCGAGGAGGCACGGGGAAAGATAGAGCAAATAGCAATGAATAGCCAATGGGGAGGTGGTGAAATAGCAACTGTGAAGATGGCCGACAATTTATTTGAGGAGGATGTATCGAATAAGATCCTACATACTCTATTGATCATAAATGATAAGGTGGATGGTATGCATGAGAGGATTCAACGAGTGGAGATTGGAAAATGGACGGAAACGATTAATCAACTAGAGAATGCGGATACTAAAGAAGCCAATTACATTGGGAGACAGGGTGATCACTATGACGGTTACAAACCAAATCATGAACAACCTGAATTCCGATGGAGTGATCCGAATGAAGGGGTAAAACCACACAACACTTATGTACCTCAGCAAGCTCAAACTTACGGTTGAGAAGTTGCACTTGAAAAGATGAGGAACACAATGTCTGACACTGTGAATCAATTAGCAAATTCCATTACTGACTTGGCTACAAACTTTCACCAATACTGTCAAAATAATGATGCCAAAGTCACCAACCAAGAATCCTTAATCCATAATATCTCTCATCAAATAGGACAATTAGCTGAACAACTGTCAACTAGACCTCCTGGGGGATTTCCGAGCAACACTGATAGGAACCCTAGGGATGTGAATGCGATAATGATTAGAAGTGAAAAGGAGCTTACTCCACCAATCCCAAAGAACGAGGAAAATATAGAAGATGTTAGGAATGATGAGAAAGAGCCTGAGGAGGCATTAACACCATGCTTAGAAAAGCCCCATGACGAGCAATTATCCTCCATCTCTACCATTTTAGGGAATTGTGATTGCGCCGAAATATCTTCGCGAAGTGAGGTTGTTAAGGCTGAGAAGCAACAACCATGGTTTAAAGATTATGTGAATTATTTATCCAGGAGATATTTGGCCCCAGAATTGAACCAGCAGCAAAAGAAGAAGTTCTTTGCGGACCTTAAACACTACTATTGGGATGAACCATATCTTTTCAAGCGATGCTCAGACAACATCTTTTTTTTTTTTTTTTTTTTTTTTTTTTGAGGGGAGACAACCCTAGACAACATCTTTTGAAGATGTGTTCCTGAGAGTGAATTCCTCGATATACTTAAACATTACCATACTTATGAAGCGGGAGGACACTATGGAGGGGACAAGACTGTTGCTAAAGTTCTCCAATGTGGTTTTTACTGGCCAAATCTTTATAAAAATGCACACGAATATGCTAGATCCTGTCATTCATGCCAAATGACGGGCAATATCTCGAGGAGACATGAAATGCCATTGAGGAGTATCCTAGAACCAAAACTCTTTGATGTATGGGGAATTGATTTTGTGGGACCTTTCACTTCGTCTGTTTCAAACCGCTATATTTTGGTGGCGGTCGACTATGTGTCTAAATGGGTTGAGGCTATTGCTTCACCTACAAATGATGCAAAGGTTGTACTGCGGTTTTTAAGGAAAAATATCTTCACGCGGTTTGGAATCCCTCGTGCCATCATTAGTGATAATGGGAGCCATTTCTGTAATAACCCGTTTGAGAAGTTAATGGCCAAGTACGGGGTGAGACATAAGTTAGCTACCGCTTATCATCCCCAAACAAGTGATCAAGTTGAGGTCACTAATCGAGAAATTAAGCGCATCCTGGAAAAAACTGTGAACCCAACAAGGAAAGATTGGTCGTTGAAGTTAGATGATGCTTTATGGGCTTATCGGACTGCGTATAAGACTTCCATAGGTATGTCCCCGTACCAGATTGTTTTTGGGAAAGCGTGTCATCTACCGGTTGAACTTGAGCACCGTGCCTTATGGGCTACTCGTATGTTGAATTTAGATGAAAGTTTAGCCGGAGAAAAGAGATTGTTGGAATTGACTCGCCTAGAAGAGTTTCGCATTGAAGCTTACGAGAATGCTCGTATCTATAAAGAGCGCACTAAGAGATTTCATGATAAAAAGATCCTTGACCGCACCTTTAAGGTGGGTGATATGGTTCTTGTTTACAATTCGCGCTTGAAACTCTTTCCGGGCAAGTTAAAATCAAGATGGTTTGGTCCTTATAAAGTGAGTAAAGTATTTCTGTCAGAATTATAACATCATAATGCATTGTTTATTGATATTGATTTGAGAATAGCTATTACAAGATGTTTATATAGAGAGCCACAAGGGCTATAAACGGAAATACAAAAATAAATATAAAACCCTAATATAAAATGACGGCACAGTCTATATTGTCTAATACGCTCCCTCAAGCGGACGGCGCTGTGCGAAGACCAAGCTTGGAAATAAAGCAGCAGCTACACGAGCAAATCTAATTGTATCTCCAATAGGCCCCCTCAAGCACATGGGAGCACAGCAGACATGAAGCTTGAAACCTGTTGGCGTTGATGGCTGTCGAAGGGAGGGATATACCCGAAAGAGAACCGATGATCAATCTGTGGGAACAGGAGGGAGGGATATACCCTTGCAGAAAATTTTTTTTTTTTTTTTTGATATACCCATGCAGAAAAGAAAAATATTTTGGGATATACCCTTAAAATATTTTGGGATAGACCCTTGCAAAAAATAAAATATTTTGGGATATACCCTTGCAGAAAATAAAATATTTTGGGATATACCCATGCAGAAAATAAAATCAACCCGTTGGAGAGGGAGTCGTCATCGCAGCGGCGGAAAAGAGAAGATCCGGCAGCGGCAACCCAGCAGCGGCGGCTGCTAGGGTTTGTCAGAAGTTGAAGAGGGAGTCGTCATCGCAGCGGCGAAAAGAGAAGATCCGGCAGCGGCAACCTAGCAGCGGCGGCTATTAGGGTTTGTCAGAAGTTGAAGAGGGAGTCGTCATCGCAGCGGCGGCAAAGAGAAGATCCGGCGGCGGCTGCTAGGGTTTTTCTAGAAGTGGAAGAGAGAGTCGTCATCGCATCGAGCCTGAGGGTGGCGGCGGCGGCAAGCCTGAGGGTGGAAGAAATTAAAAGGGAAAAGAGCCAGAGGAATGTGCGAGGGAAGGAGAAATTCATGCGAAGAAGAGAAAAAGATTTAGGGTTTAGGATCGGAGCTCTGATACCATGTCAGAATTATAACATCAAAATGCATTGTTTATTGATATTGATTTGAGAATAGCTATTACAAGATGTTTATATAGAGAGCCACAAGGGCTATAAACGGAAATATAAAAATAAATATAAAACCCTAATATAAAATGACGGCACAGTCTATATTGTCTAATAATTTCCTTCCGGAGCTGTAGAGGTAAGTCACTTGGATGATCGAAAGACTTTTGTGGTGAATGGCCACCGAGTAAAGCATTACCTCGGGAATCAATTTGATAGGGAGGAAGAAGTACTTACTCTAGGAAATCCTAGTTACAACTAGACCATCATGGAGTACAGTCGAGCTAACGACTATAACCATAGAACTATTTCTTAAAACTTTCTTTTAGATTTGTTTTTGTTTTTGCTTTGAATAAAGTAGCATGAGACTGTTAAGGTTTTTTTCATCTCGCCATGTTCCGATTCTAAGTTCGGAATAAACGAGGTTTTTTCCTTGATAGCCGCCATGTGAGTTTTGTAGTTTTAACTCTTTGGTTCTCCGTGTCGTTGGTTGTATGAAATAAAGTGACTTAATTTGTTTTTGGATATTCTATATCTAATTACTGCCACATTATTTTATAACTTCCATTGACATGTTAT
Source organism: Gentiana straminea (assembly GCA_036785695.1). Taxonomy (NCBI): domain Eukaryota; kingdom Viridiplantae; phylum Streptophyta; class Magnoliopsida; order Gentianales; family Gentianaceae; genus Gentiana; species Gentiana straminea. Next base: position 5,799,951 of record JAVUPR010000497.1, on the reverse strand, counting down.
TAACGGTTTCGTGGAGTTTCTGTTTGGTTTGCTTAAACAGGTTTTCGTTTGCTTCTCCATGACGTGCTTGGACCACTACTATATTCTGCATTTACTTGAGAGCCGTTTTCAGAGCTAAGTCTTTTTCTTAAATTCTCCTTTTTCTTTGTCATTGGGGACAATGCCAAGTTTAAGTGGGGGTTAGGAGACTTAGCTATGATGTGTTATAATTGACAATTGAATGAAACAGTAAAATGATTTTTTTTTTTTGAATAAATGCCAAATTAATTATCTCGTACCCTTAGAATTGTGAGTTCTTAAACAATAAGCGCTACACAACTCCCGTCTCATCCCCCTTTGGGATTTTCACCCATTTTCACATAATTGGGCTACACAACTACTTTAGCTACTCATAATCATACTAACAACGAAGTAATTAAAGGAAATTATACTAAGAACAATAATAAACGAAAGCATAATCATCATAAAAATCAAACCATGAATGTTGAAGAAATAATCCACCAAAAATTCGAATCTTTGCTATTGAAACGGAAAATTAATCTAGGAGAAAGTATGTAGAATCAAAGGATTTAATCTATGGAATATGGGGATCAAAGGGTGTTTAAACTACTCAAAAACCGCCCTAAAATCGCCCCTAAGATGCCCAAAGTCGTCCCGGATCATATAGGGGCTGAATGAGCTGCGTATTTATAATGTAGGTCGAAAATCTGCTCCTGTCGGTCCTGGACGCCCGTCTGGATCTTGGCAAACGCTAGTTTGGCCCAACTTGACATGTCTTCAGTAAATCAGCGATAACTTCCTGTGTAGAGCTCCGATTTGAACGATTCAAGATGCGTTGGAAAGCTCCTTCAATTACCTACAACTTTATTGAAGACGACTTGACCAGAAAATGCCTCCTAGATGGGTCAAAATGACGATTAAAGGGTCAGGCGTGGTGAAAATCTGTTGTCGGGGCTAAACTAGAGTTTGCACCCTCACAAACGCCCGTTTGCCTTGTATGAGCTTTGGTTTTCGGGACGAACCCTCACAAACGCCCGTTTGAGATCATTTGGACGCCCGTTTGCCTGAAAACCCAACTTTCAGTAACAAGCGAACGCCCGTTTGGATCTTCCAAATGCCAGTTTGGGGTAGGCTTCAGTATTTTCATCATAACTTCACTTCTAGGGCTCCAAATGAGATGATTCAAAATGCCTTGGAAATCTGGTTCAATGATCTACAACTTTCATCAAGACAACGCTTCCTGAAAGTGTCTAAAAGTGTGACCAAAATGCCCCTGAAGTGACTGGTTCAGATTTCATCAATGATTCTTCACTCTTTTCTCCTCCTTGGCCCCAAATCTCGTTCTTTCTCGAGACTCTCTTCCTTATTCTCGACCTTATACATCAATCTAAGCCTGAAAACAAAGACATGGACACCAAGGCATAATATACATTGACAAAAACGTAACGAAATCCACATAAAACACGAGTTTTTAGGACGAAAACGCCTTTAGTCTCAAAACATGCATATAAGTGAATATCGTTCATATCCTACTAGCCCAAAATAACTATGAATAACTCGTAGAAGGAGGTAATCTCGTATAAGAAATACACTACAATTTGACTCCCATCAGGTATACCTGGATCTATCATCCAAAACACAAATATGAGGCTTTGAATGCTTTTGCGTCCTTTTAAAACCCTTGTTGAGAATCAATTTCAGACTACCCTTAAATGTCTTCAATCTGAGTGGGGGGAGAGTATAGGAGTTTTGAGACTTACTTAAAAGATAATGGGATCCTGTTTAGACATCCTTGTCCACATGGCCATAGTCAACATGGTAGAGCTCAGAGAAAGCACATACATATAGTGGAAATGGGCCTCACCTTGTTAGCTCAATCCTTAATGCCACTTCAATTTTGGTGGGAGAGTTTGGAACAAGCTGTTATGATCATCAATGATCTACCTACACCAATTCTTGGTGGTCAATCTCCTTCTCAAGTTCTGTTCAAAATCAAACCTAATTACTCCAAAAATAAGGTGTTTGGGTATGCTTGCTACCCCAACCTAAGGCCCTTTATTAACCATAAATTTAGTTATCATTCCACTAAATGTGTCAACCTAGGACTTAGTGCACAACACAAAGGGTATTCTTGATACCACTAGAAGAGTTTACATTAGCAGGGATGTGGTCTTTAATGAATCTGCTTTCCCTTTTAAGGATGGCTTCTCACAGGGTCCACATATGACTGTGTTAGTTGATCCTAACCTTATGCATACCTTTCACTTGCCTGCTAGTACTGACACTTCTATTGTTAGTCCTGACACTCCCACATCTTTCCCTGTGAACACTGTCCCTCAATCTTCTAATCCTAATCGTTCTAATACACAAATCACTGATCTTGAATCAAATACTCCTAGATCACCTGTGTTGTTTGATTATGAATATCTTGGTTCCTCAAACTTACCATCACCTTTGTCTGATCCCGTAGACTCACCATCATCATCATCTAGTCATCTTTAGTCCTCACCTAGTCCTGAGGCTCCTCCCTCACCTGTCACTAAACAACTTGCCACAGTTCATTTTATGCAAACTAGATCCAAAATTAGGATCTTCAAACCCAAAGTTTATCAATCCTCTATAACACATACCAATCTTTCTGCTCACCTTTTTGAACCTGCAAGGGTATCAGAAGCTTTGGACAGTCCTTAGTGGAAGCAGGCAATGGTAGAAGAGTTTCAAGCACTGCAACATAATCACACTTGGGATCTTGTACCACCTAAGACATGGCAGAATCTAGTTGGAAATAGGTGGGTTTTTAAATGAAAACTGAAGCCAGATGGAACTGTTTCAAAACACAAGGCCAGACTTGTTGCAAAAGGGAATCTACAAACCTATGGTACTGACACATTTAGTCCTGTTGCAAGAGCTTTTACCATCTGATTTATTTTATCCTTAGCCGTTCATTTTAAATGGTCAATCAGGCAGATGGACATCAACAATGCCTTTTTGAATGGTCCAATTCAGGAAGACATATTTATGCCTCAAATAGAGGGTTTTGTGGATTTTACCAAACCCCTGTTTGTCTATAAGTTGAATAAAGCATTAAATGGCCTGAAACAGGCCCTAAGGGACTGGTTTGTGGCTCTTAGAGCCCAAATGATGGAATGTGGATTCACACAGTCAAGGGAAGATACCTCATTGTTCATTCTTCATGCTAAGTCTCAAATGCTTTATGTTTTAATATATGTTGATGACATCCTTGTTACAGGGAGTTCAGACTGTTTGATTAAAAAATTTGCGTGTATGTTGAACTCTAGATTTGCTCTCAAAGATCTAGGACATGTCTCTCACTTTCTGGGCAAGCAGGCATATAGAGATTCTACTGGTCTAACCTTGTCTCAACAACATTATGTAGCCCAGCTGCTAAAAAGATTGAATATGGAAAATATCCTATGACTACATGACATCATTTTGAGTCCCAATCAAGGAGAACCAATGAAGAATCCTTTACTTTATAGGAGTGCCATTGGTGGGTTACATTTTCTAACTTCTACTAGACCTGATCTGGCTTATGCTGTCAACTATTTAAGTCAATTCATGGAAGTCCCAACTGTTGAGCATTGGTTGGCTTTGATAAAGGTTCTCAGATATGTCAAGGGAACACTGCATTTCTATTTGTTCATACCTGCTGGCGGATCTATGTTTTTGCAGGGCTTTTCTGATGTAGATTGGACTTCCTTCCCCTCTGATAAGAAATCTATAACAGGGTACTCTATTTTTCTTGGAGGAACACTTGTATCCTGGTGCTCAAAGAAACAAGGTGTTATATCTAGATCAAGTACATAATCTGAATATAGATCTTTAGCAAATGTGGCTGCAGAAATGTCTTGGATTTGTCAATTATTGAAGGAAATGAAGATCAGGCAGTCAGGGATTCCAAAAATCTGGTGTGATAATATAGGGGCTGCATCTTTTGCTCAGAATCCTGTATACCATGCTAGGACTAAGCACATAAAGGTGGATGTTCATTTTGTTAGAGGCAAAGTGCTAAACAAGGAGTTGACTGTGAGCTACATTCCATCAAATGCACAAGTTGCAGATGCCTTCACTAAAACCTTACCTACTGTGCCATTTAATATATAATTTCAGAAGGAAACTTAATGTCCTTTCTAGCACATATAGTTTGAGAGGGGGTGTTGGAAATGTAGCTTGATATAATGTGTTTGTAAGGGTATTAACTTGAGGGTATTTATGGTAATTAGTAATACCATTAATCACTGCTCTATATTATGTAATTCTGTACTCCAACAAATCTACTGGAAATATATCCAAGAATATCTATTTTTTCTGTTTGTCTTATCAAATAAGGTCACTGGTCCAATCAGCTCGCACCTGCATAAGACGAGCTGGACCGGTCATACCCCAGCCCGACTCGCACCATTATGATACTTATCATTGGTCATGCGAGGGGCGTCGGAGTCAAAGCCTTCATACGCCGCAGATCAGGCAAGATGAAACACTGGGGGCCGAGTTAATCGCCCCTCAACCCGAAGCCCGTAGAGCTAAGCAGCAAATTCAGGTTACATAATAGTGCAATATTGACGAGATGCATGTCAGCCCGCAAAACATAAGCCTGGCCCGCATTATTGTATTAATATTTATATTTACATATGGAATGTGCTCTTTTAGCCCTCAATGTAACCACCGACTATGTAAGCCCTATAAATATCGACACCTTAAACACTAACAGGGGACGGATAATAATAAATACCGGCAAAGCCTTGTCAATTTGTCGACTGTCTTGGTGTTCTTCATATCTTCATACATTTCTAGAGCTAAAACCCACAAAACATGCTTCCAATCCAGATATCCGCATAAACACACCGCTAAATCTTGTTTGTGAATTTTCCGACAATATCACTTAGTATAAAAGAGTTATATACGAAGGATTGAGTTTATGGTGAATTACTGTAAATATTGAGTCTGCGGTGATATTGACTAAAGTTTGAGATCTTACGGTCAGACAATAATTAGTGCCACATAACACTAAGAGTGTGACCCCTTGATTCAGGTCATCGGTGTTGGGCACCTTATGGTTGTACTTATATGAGAAAAAGTTCCCATTGCGCTGGACCGATTAGATATGATGATCTCGCACTAAGCCTATAACGAGAGATTTTAAGAATCATTAGATGGTCAATATTTATGGATTTAATTTTAATCCACATCTGATTATAGACTTATGCCTTTTTAAGGGTGGCGTTTAAAGAAAATCAGAATAGTGGAAGAGACTCTGAAAGGTGGTTTTTTTATTGAATTGTTTTTTTCCAATGATACAATAGAGAATTTATAGGCTTATACTACTTAGCCTCTACGCAACATTTATTACAAAGATCATATGTAATCAAAATACGATCATAAGAATCATTTAACATTAATTATAAGAATTATTCTAAATTAATGGTGTGATCAACTGTATCTTCAAATTTTGTCTTCTATCACCCTCCCTCAAACGAGGCCGGGTTTGGAGGTTGAGTTTGTCTTGGCATAATTTGGAGGTCATCTCCACTCCGACGGTTCTTTCGGAGTCCATTGTTGTGATTTTGGAGGGTATCTCCACTCCGAGGATTTTTTCGGAGTCTATAGTTGTGACTTTGGAGGGCATCTCCACCCCGGCTGTTCTTCCGGAGTCCATAGTTGTGATTTTGGAGGGCATCTCCACCCCGGCTGTTTTTCCGGAGTCCATAGGTGTGATTTTGGAAGGCATCTCCACTCCGGTTGTTTTTCCGAAGTCCATAACTGTTGTGTTTTTGGAGGGCATCTCCACTCCGGAGCACGCCTTTTTCAGCTCTTCCGAAGTCCATTAATAATTTGTATGTGATTTCCTCGACCCACGTGTTTTTAGGCTCTTCCAATAGTCAAACGATGCTTGGATTGTTTTTATGACATCAGCCTCCGGTTGAAATTGTTACTGTGGATCTGCAAAAAATTTCAATCTCACCTGAAAATATACATAAAATGGATGGTGAAAGAAAAAATAAAATGCTATATGACAAGATTAATCATTTTCATTACTAAAATGAAATTGGACTAAAAAGGACAGTGACAATAGGAATTTATTTATTATTTTTTTTTTTTTTGGTTGAATGTCTTCTGTTTATTTGACCGGCACCGGAAGGAAGGGATGGGATTGGATCTATTAACTAAAAATTAGAAAACTCTTTAAGGAAAAAGTAAAATAAAAAATTAAAAAAAAAAATTTGCTCATGCAAGATCTCATGGTTATGGATGGTGCCAGCCTGGTTGCCGAGACACATATTGCAAGAGATGGTATGTGCTCGTATAGAAATGTGTTGGATTGAAATTACTAGAAGATTCTATAAAAATTTGGCTGAAATTTTTGGCTGTGATGATGATTGAAAATAATGGACGAGGCTATAAAAAATTGTTTAAAAGCGGAAGATGATCGGGCGAGGGTTCATCAATGTTAAGGTACACGAACCCCCGTCCTTGGCTCTGATACCTGACAGGACTTTTTCTAGACTATTACAATCCTTACCGGCAGTGTACCAGGTCAAATTGTAGTGCTAGTATGGTGAGTCAGGTGTCAAATCCTCAGGGAACGTGGTAATTCTTTTAAGTGTGGTTAAACACCAAACATCTATTATTAACTCGATCTAAATCGCAGGTTTATCATACGAGTCACTACTATACTAATAAACAGAAAATAAATGCATAAATTAAAACTAAACTAATATAATATATATAAATACATAAATATATATAGTAATACATAAATAGTAAAATATAAGATACCAATATATTAAATACTAATAATTATTATAGAACTAGCCAAGATATATGTAATTGAATTATTCAATCTTTTTAGTTTAATGGATGTGCTCGTTCTTCCTTTTTATTAGGTCCAATTGAATATGTGAAACGGTACACTCCTCAGCTCAACAGTTCCCTCTCACACGAGAATACGAAACTGTCATATGTCTCATCAACTGTCCAATGTTATCCAAAAGATCGGGTACTCCGTTTTGTCATGCGGTCAATGTTAAGGATCTTAATCAGAACGGGTGAATTAACGTAATTAGATCTCGAGTACAGATAATTTCAAGAAGTGTTTCTCTTTTCAAAAGATAAAACAATTCTACCCCCGGGTAGGAAATAGGATTCCGCTGTCACGTTTTCACTCGGCCATTTTTACCCTCCGTTTTTTTTTTACTTTTTTCTCATATCCTAACTTCACCGTTTAGTTCGTCATTAGGTTATGGTGCGATTCATATTGGTTAATTACGTCAATACGAATATTTTCAATACATTTCAAGTAGAAAAAGATTCATCAAATTCAATTTTAATCAATTTTAGTTATAGTCATCATCCATTTTACCAAAAAGATCGAAATATTTCAATTACATATCTTGGCTAGTTTAGATTTAGCCTACTAACATTATAAAGAAAAACATAAAAACAACAAACATAAAACTTTAGAATATTACCAGGTTACAACTGATGATTTAGAGGCCGTATTCTCCGGAAATTACAACAACTTCTTCAACATCGAACTCCTGATAACCGTCCAAGCATTACAACGATACTACGGCTTCTACATTATTTATGGCATAATGCCTACTAATATATACATTACTACTACTAATTTAAGAGATTAGAAGATATATAAGCTAGTATATATATATTGGTACACCCTCCAACAGCCTGCATGAATGCTGTATTTATAGGAGAAATTTTCAAGGCCGGATCGATCCGGGAATAAAATAAATTATCCCATAGGCTTATCCTCTGCAAAACCATGTGCTAATCATCATTACTTCTTTATCAGATAAGCCGGATCGATCCGGGGTTAATCCGGATTGATCCGGGTAGCATTTTTCTAAATCTTGATCTGAAACTTGATAAAATCATAACTTGAGCTCTGGATCTCCAAATGACATAATTCAAGAAGCGTTGGAAAGCTCTTTAAAAGATCTATAACTTTCATGAAGGACTCTTCTTCAGAAAATGCTTTTTTGATGGGCCATTTGTTCGTCGAAAATATAATTCGATAATGGTACCACGAATTGATGATCCACTTGAATTCTTAATCTCGTGGCACTTCCTTACTTCCTTCAAAAGACATGTTTTAACTTCAAAAAGTGTCGTCACTCGGTGTTTTGGTTTATCTAAAAATCTGCAATAAAACATCAAAAATACCCACGTAAATCGACACGACACTCCGGTTACTAAACCGGTACAAAATTTATAACTTTTTATTACTTTTACTAGATTTTTATATTATTTTAGACTTATTCATAACTATTGATATTACATAAGATTATCGTTATAATTTCTTATATTTTATATATAAAGAGTTGATAAAATATATAAAATATCGTAATTTTTATCATATAAATGTTATACGGCTATTAAGTGGTCAAATAATTAGTAAATCATTAAGTAAATAATGTTTACATAATTTTATATGGCTATTAAGTGGTCAAATAATTAAATACGAAAGAGTTTCATACATAGGCTAATTATATAATAAGAGTAAGTAAGTCAGTATTAATTGGGTTTTCTACTTAATAAGATTAAGTTAGGAAATCCTTTAAGGGTTTTTTACCTACAAGGGGGCCCAAAAGGGTCTAAATGCACATATAATGGATTAGCCTAAGAAAATGATCTAGATGCTTCAACTAATGCCCTAATTGGTCATATTTAAAGGTTCATATCATTTTCATGAAATGAAAACCCTAAAGTTTTCTACCTTATTTGGGTGCCACTTTTAACATAAAAAATGGAAACATTCTATAGATTTTAATACTTAGTAGATTCTAATGATAAAGATAGGATCTTTGGAGCATGAGTTTTTGGAATCTTTTGGAGCATTTCTAAATAAAGGTTGCACCATGTAGAAGAGGTCTTGTCGGAATATTGTGGAATCTACTATCCACGTCATCATCTTTTTTGGTGGTATTACTTAATTATACAACCCCTGATTAGATCTAGTTTATGTTTATATTTAGATAAAAATACTAAAAAAATTCTTATTGTGATGTTTACGCTGCTACTTTTTGTATGATGTGACTGTGATATTACTGGATCTATTTGTTCCCGATGTGTGTCGCTGCCACCAAAATTTTGGTGGTGACAGATGCATCGGTGATGTAGTTGGGGGTACTAAGGAAGCTTGAGACCTATGCTTGACCAGGGGAGGCCTCAAAATCTCTTTGATAACAACCAAGGACGGAGCCAAAGGTAGGGCTAAGGGGGGCTAAACCCATCCGGCGAAAAAAAAAATTCACTATAAAAACTTATATAATCAAACTTAGATCAATAAAACATCTTATTTAAGTCCATCCGATTGTCCGAATATACAGTTCTTGGCTGTTCAAAAAAATAAATAAATTCATGGCTCTCTCGTCGATAACAACCCAAAAAAAAACTGTGCATAAATTCTAATTTTGTATGAAGTTGTTAAATCACAAAAGGTAGTATTTAATTGTAAATTGTGATATTTCCTCTTTAAAAATTAGTGATATATTGATATTATTACTAATAGTGTGACATATATGACAAAATAGGTTTATTAAACCACAAAAGATCGGAGCCTCTAAATCGTGAATATTTTTTAAGAGACCAATGTAATTCATGGTTTACTAACCTTACAGCCGAGGACAGACGTGGAAACTTAGCAAAATGAATAAAGTGGAACCTACCCAGACGCATACACGTGACACAACTTATTTTTTTAGGCTTATCATAATGTAAGACATAATGATTATTAAGTAACCCGTTACGATTAAAGAAGGAAAAATAGGTCGGTAACCCGTTGTGTCGAGTGGTTAAATTTTTTTTGGGTATGATTACTGTTATCAGCTTTCTGTACTATTTGCATCAAAATTTTACGTCACCCCGTTTAGGTAAATTGCACACAGAGCAGAAGATGCCAAAAGTAGGAACAATGTGAAAAGATAAAATAAGATAGAAATTAACAGTGAAGGGTCTGAGAAAGGTAAAAGACTAGGGAGGGCCGGAGCTAGTTGATAAGTCAAAGACTGGGCCGACACGGACCTCTTGCAGGGTACAAGATCAGGTGGGAGACGAGGCCCCTCGTACGGCATGCCTTAGTTGGCAATCAATGAAACTATAACTTTTTTTTTTTCTCCGGTAGAGTTTTTGATGTTGTAGTAACATTCCGAATTTTTATGGAAAGAATCACTTCGTATAAATCGAAATATTATATTTATTATGAGAATGTCTTTTTATACAAATAAAAATCTTATCACACACATTTTTTTTTCTATTTTTACTCTTCAAATTTATGTTTTTTTCGTTCTGGTTGATTCTTACCGAATTTCAGACAGATTGTTAAAAGTATTCCTGATTCAATTTTTGTCAGAAAGTCTTTCTGACCGGTTTTGAGTATGGAAAACATTCAAATTATGACTTGAATTGAATGAGAAAAATCATCGTTTTCTGACTCAAATTGGGTCAGAATTATTTGCAAACTCGTTGGTTCTGACAGAATTTATGACGGAATGTTAAAGGTTTTCTTGACTCCATGTTAGTCAGAAAGTCTTTCTGACCGTTATTGAGTATGAAAAACATTTCAAAATCGGATTCAAATTGAATTAGAATATTCGTCTTTTTCTGACTCGAATTGGGTCAGAATAATTTGCTGTATGAAAAGATGTTCCCGAATTAAGTTATATAAAAGAATTTGGGAAGTTATTTATGGGAAAGAAATAAAATTTCCTATTAAGTGGGAAGTTGTCAAATTGTGAGAAATCAGAATGGTTCGAACATTGTTATGAGAAATGACCAAAAGGAAAACAGAAACTAATTAAAGCAAAGAAAGGAATCTTCAATGTATCTTTTAAATTGTGGCTTGGATTTCAGAATCAAGTATAAAAACGGAATCAGCGGGAAAAGAGCATCGGTTTGGTACCATAAGTTTGGAGCTATAAAAAAGTAATAGATATGCCCTAGTTTTAGAATTTTTAAGTTATGAACATTTTCTGTTGTTTAACTTGCTCAATTTTTTTTTATCACAATTAATTTAGGTTTAATTGTTGATCAATTGAGTTTTGGTTGAGGATCAAGAGTTGTTGCAGTTTGTTTGGTGTTTTGGCTTCAATCGCATTAGAATCCAAGTAAGAAGGTCTTCATATTGAACTATTCATGTTTATAATGTTTGGTGATTGTTATAAGTAATTTGGTGTTGTTTTGCTGCCACTTTTGTGTTTCTTTTGCTGTTAAAAGTGTTAGAACTGGTTTGGAAATCATATAATGCAGAAAACTGCTGTTTTTGAGCAGTTCGACCATTTTGGCTCGCGCCAAGGATGAGACAGAATAGAGGCAGAAGGTGTTGAAATGGTGTCCTAAACCCAATCGGGTAGGACCGGATCCGACCGGGTCGGGTCGTTTACAGTCTATTTAGTTCATTTAGTAACTTTATTATGATTAATAAAAACACTTTTGTTATTATATATTTTGTTTATCTTATATGAACCAATTATGTTATTGAATATATAGTAACGTCCTTAGTGTCAAACTGTGATAGGGAAACCATGATAGTGATTATGGTTGATGAGATATCTATTCACTTTATTAAGTTTGATACTTAAATGTCTCTAGTCGAATGTACTGTCAAATGGGACATTGATAGTATAATTAGACTAGCATGTATTGGATGTCTTCTATCTTGTTGAAGATAGGGATAGATCTCGTCTATCGAAGTGTAGAGACACTTGGACTGTACGTGGACGTGTATTAGAGAATCCGTACGTTAGATTGGCCCACTTACATTAAGTGTCGCAGTATGTGGCAGTTGTGTAATTATCCTGAGACCGGAGTCTTCCTGGCATCACGGTGTTGATTGTCATACTTTGACACTATTGAGGTTTCCCTTAGCCATGGGGCGATCATGCGGTAGTGCTCGGGTATGATATTGAAGCATGCGTTGGATTCACGTTTGTTCGTCCGGAAATCGCATATCCAATGATTAGGAGTAAATATCCGAAATGGCCTTCTTATAAGAAATGTCTAGCTCTCGTGAATCTTTGCAAAATGGGAGTAATTGAGTTATTCTAAGAGAGCATGATAGCCAGATTATATGATACGATCGTTGATGCACTGACACTCGAGATACGATTATATAGACATTATTACAGCGATAGGATTCTATTTACACGGTAACTGTTTCACATGAAAGGTAATAGTCATTGCTTTTGACTCTTCCGATGATTGAGGGTCACGGTGTGTTGCTAGAAGTTATTCCGTGATCGTTAGGTATGAAGGGCATTTTCGTAATTTGTACTTTGTGTCTACGGCCAACATATTCGGAAGCCTATCGGGTCACACACACATAAGAACATCTTGCCAGATTAAAATGCGGTTATAGTGATAACCAAATAAGGAATGTTTATCTCGACTATAAAGTGTTATAGTGATTAAATTAAAATGGTGGTATTTATTTATTATGAATAAATTAAACACAAGATATTAAATATATTGATTAATTAAAGAATATTCCGGATGCCAATTTAATGGCTATGGGGCGCAGGTGACTAGTGTATAAGATACACTTGGATTGTGCAATTTAATTAATGATATCATCATTAGATAATAGATTTATGGTAATATGATAAAGATATTCAATATTATATATTGACAATATCTTGGATTTATTTAATATAAGATATTAAAATAAATGAGATAAATTTAGAATATTTATTTTCCTTATTTTATTAGTAAAATGTTTTCTTTCTCATTAATATACTAGGAAGCTTCTCCCAATGAGAGTGGGAACACATAGGGGCGCCACTTTCTCCTATATAAGAAAGGGGTTGGTTAGCTCTTTTGTACATCACAAATAGAAGGTTCTAATTTACAAAATAAACTAAGAGCTTCTTAGAGAGAGAGAGAAAATGCCGGTCTAGCAACCGGATTTTTCTCTTAGCTATCCAAGGAGGATTCCGGCGAGGTGCTCGTGTGGATATCGGTAGAGGCCGGACACGTAGACGGCCCACGCGTACTACTACTCTCCATTGACGGTCAAAGCGTTGATCTATTAGATCAAGCAAGGTAATCACCGTCAACTTCTTAACGCTTTTATTGTATTAAACGAAATCGATCTTGGGATCAGAAATCAAATTTTGAATTCCGCTGCGTTAATTAAACTAGTTGATTTCCTAATGGTATCAAAGAGAACTTCGAACTTAAGCAATAAGCACTCATTAAATTGCGTAGTAATTAATCAATAGATGCAAGATCTAGATTCGCTAAACGAGAAACAAAAAAAATGATTAAAAAAATAATTCGGATAGGGAGCTCGGCCGACGACGGCGGCGGCGGCTCCCCACCGTGTAACCGCCGGCGGCGGTGGCGCCCTAGGATGCCGCCGGCGGCTGGTTGTGCATGGTGGATCCCGAATTTTTGTTTTGTTATTTTGTGATATTTTATTGTGCATTGATATCTCCTTTATTTAGTTGGTGTCATGTGACTAACTAACGGTTCAAATAGTTTGGGTCATTGGGATGCCACATGGCATTAAAGTAATATTGGTATTTCCAAACTTTGTTTGGAATAGGCCTAGGCCATTATCCAAATATTTGATTTTGGAAAAAGCCTAGGCCTAGACCCTTTTCGAAATATTGATTTTGGAAAAGGCCAAGGTAGATGCCTTTTGGTTTTGTAAACCAAAGGCATCTCTTTTGATTATGAATCAAAATGAAAGAAACTAAAGAGACCTAATTTTAATTTTGATTTAATGTTAAATAGTTCTAATTAATTAAAATTAAAATTGAAATTATTTAAAATTAATAGTTAATTTTATTTCGATTGAAATCATTTAATTAATTAAACGTTAATTGATTATTTGATTAGATAAAATAAGACGCAAGTAGTTAAATTTTAATATGTCTTTTTTGTAAGATATTATTGTATAGATTAGATTATGTGTAGATATAATGTGATTATATGGACCTCGATTGATCATGGACTCGACCAATAGGATAGATGTGTGTGATTTACTTTATGTTGGTTTTCAAATTGTCATAGGCCGTTATGAAGAACGTGAACTAGTTTATTTTCTGTATTTATCTCATTCTCATTAGCTCCCCCCGTGTGCGGCGGGTATATTAATTTATTAGATAGATTATTATGTAACAAGAATGGAGCAGAAGATGGAGGCCAAAGAGATAGAGATTCCATTGGTGATGGCACATTAAAGATCCTATTGGCGGTTGCAGCTACCCTTAGATTGTGACCCGCGGTTTCGTCAGTTTGTATTCGAAACTGCACCTAGGAAAAGTCCATGATCATACCGGTTTTTTTTGTGTGCGGAATGGTGTATGTTTTACTTTATATTGATAACGTAGAAATATGCACATTTAGATCAGACCGTAATTAAATTTAAAAAATTAATTAAGTGAATTAATTTAAAATTATTCCCACGAAAAAAATCGAGTTACATTTGTCTCCCGATATTATAATGACGGTGATGAGCCCTTGTTCGGATCCAACTGATCGGCCCTCATTGGGAGTTGACCTACCTTGGGTATATCGTTATTATCAAGATATGAGATCTCATGAATATTTGGGTTACGACTCGACTGAATCTTGTGGGATTGGCCCTCGTCAGGACCGTCTGATTTTAGATACAAGGGGTTGTCTATCACATAGATATGTGAATCGTCAAAGAGTTGACTAGTCAACCACTGGGAGCCGCATATGATGTGACTGGTAGGAGTACCCACCTTTCAAAATTGTCTCGATTGATCGGCCTCGTCGGAAATCGAGATAACTAAATTGCGTCCCAACCACTAAAGGATTAATTATATTCTTGAAAGCCAATTGTGAATAGTTGGCTAGTGGGAGCAAAACTTAGATAAATTTTTAAGTGCAAATTTTTGGTTTTGTATGCATGAACTTTTACATATATTATCTTTACTTTATTGTTGAAGAAATGTCGAACAAATTGAATCTTCGTTTTATCATTGAAAACAAACTTGACGAATCAAACTTTCTCGACTGGGAAAGAAATCTCAAAATCGTTTTGAGACATGAAGGCATTGGCTATGTGTTGGAAAAACCTTTAACCAAGGACCCCGAAAATTCTACGAATGAGGAGTCGGTTAAGAAGCATGCAAAGCACTGTTCTGACAGTGTGGATGCTACTTGCATCATGCTTGCTTCTATGACACAGTAACTTCAGAAACATCATGAGTCCATGGATGCTCACACCATTTTGGTTCACCTGAAGGAGCTCTATGCTTCCCAGTCTCGCACTGAGAGGTACGAGTGAAGGATGTAGGATCTTAGATCTAAACGAGTTAGATCTACGCGCAGCGGATGGATCACGACTTATACATCACAATACATAATTAAAGGACTTAAACTACTACAAGGGGGTTAAGATCATGTTACCAATATCGGGAAGAGACGCCTTGATCTTCCGATGTGTTCTCCAAACGGCGGTTGGTGGACACCCTTCTTGATACACGAACCTCCTTGATATGCAACACCAAGAAAAACTTGTAGTTTTTCTTCTTCTAAAACCCAAGACAAGAAAACTAATTTTTTCTCTCTTTTCTTTGGTGTGGCCGAATTCTTTAGTGTGTTTTTACACTTGGAATAACTCTCCTTTTATAGGAGAGTAAATCCTTGGTCTCCAAGTTTTAATTAATTAAATAATTAATTAATTAAATAAAATAAAAGGATATTTTCCTTAATGAATAATTGTGACATGTCATTGACCAATAGGAATTCAAATAATAAGTCATACAACCAATCACATAACAAGAATATCTTTTATTTTCCATAACACAAGAAAATTAATTCTTGTGCTAAATAAGACCATAATGGCGCCACCCCTAGGGTTTAAAAGCCCACATAAAATATCTTTATGTGTATTATATTATTTAGCCCAACTAAATAATATCCATGCATATCAATTAATTGACCCAGCCAATTAATTATTTCTGAGGCCCAAATAAACAAGAATATTAGCCCGAATTACAGAAGCCACATTGGGGACTATGGACGTATAACCAGTAGCTCCAATAATTAAATATATTATTCATCGAACAGAATAAATATATTAAATTATTAATTCCGGGATTACGCCACCATAAACCCGAAACTGAACTCTACCAATTACAGATATATACTTATACTCAACCTATAGAGTGAATAAGCGTCCATTGATATAATCACTACATACGGATTAACCCTCCATGATCGTCCACTCGTGTGGGATGTCTCCGTAAACCCGACACATAATATCTTATCCTTATTTACCATTAACCCCCTGATGATCAATTAGTACACATATCTGACTAGTAGCTAATTAGTCAAATGTGAACTCCCGGGATCGATCACTTTCTTAGGGCTAACAAATAAGGGGGTTGTCTCTCTACTTCACGCAGGAAGGAATGGATTCCATGTCTGTGAAAATCAGAACTACTCACTCATCAGGAGATAGTGCCAATGAGAAGTGGCTTGGAACACATATTCAAGTGAACCGTAACTAACACATCAAACACTACCCCGAGACAAGCAGCACCCTGTGATCACCTCAGGATTAAGGTTGATCCATATATTATCATCTAATGATTTAATAAGATTCCTCGATTACGGAATTATATCGAGAAATTCAGATTAAATCGGTCCAGGCCTATACCCCACGTAGGTACCCTCTACCGACAGTCCGGATAAGACTATCACACCTTAAGGTGTTCTGGGCGCATTATTGGTGTTTTAATCAAGAGACCCTAAACTCTGATTAAGTTCACCACGGACTAACAGTTTAAGCATATCTCCACTAACTCAATCCTCACGTGTAATCCATACACTGAGTTAAGTGGTTACATACAGATATACTTAGGGTTTGCAGCAGTGTATTACTTACAAGCACAAAGCAAGTAATAAGGTGAGATAAATTCTGTCATCCATTATTAAAAACAATTACACAAATTGTCTTTCGGGCACTACACCTAAAAACGAGGTCTCGAAGGCACTATTTGGTTGCAAGATGGCTCTGGGTATTCCAGTTGGTCACATGTGCTAAAGATGATCGGTCACATAGAGAGGCTTGAGAAACTTGACCGTAAGATGGGGCGTGAGTTTAGTGTTGAATTGATTCTGCAATCTCCACCGGACTCTTACTCATAGTTTGAGATGAACTATCACCTGAACAAGATTGATTCCTCCCTTGAGGAGTTATTGAACATGCTCTAAACTGCTGAAGGTGCTGTTGGGAGTGTTGCTCGTGACTTCTTCCAAGGGCAAGAAAAAGGCCCAAAAGAAGATGAAGAAGGCGAAGGAGGTTACCAAGCCGAAGCCTAAGATAGCCAAAGACAAATCCAAGGATGCTTGCTTCCATTGTGGCCATCCTGGCCATTGGAGGAGAAACTGCAAGGCCTTGTTGAGCACCAAGAAGAACAACCATAATGATGCTTCGACTTCAGGTATATTTATGATTGAGATCAATGTTGCTTCTTCTAAGTCTAACCACTAGGTATTAGATACTGGATGTGGTTCTCATATTTGTATTGATATGCAGGGAATAAGAAGGACTAGAGATCTGAGAAAGGAGAAGTGGACCTTTACGCTGGGAATGGAGCAAATGTTGCTGCCCGAGCCTAGGAGTTTATTTTCTTTCGTTGCCCAGTGGGCTAATACTAGAATTAAATAACTATTATTTCATTCCTGCTCTTACGAAGAGCATTATTTCTATTTCCGCATTGGATGTTGAAGGATTTTCTTTTACGTTTAAGAATAAATGTTGTTCTTTTTCACATGATGGAAAATTTTATGGTACTGGCAAACTTGACAATGGTCTCTACATATTCGATATGAATGTTGATATACTTAATATAAATAGAAAGAAAGCTAAAACAAGTGACTTGAACGAATCCTACTTATGGCATTGTAGAATTGGCCATATAAATAAGAATCGCATTTCCAAACTCCATAAAGATGGAATGTTGGATCATTTCGATTATGAATCATTTGACACATGCGAAGCTTGTTTACTTGGCAAGATGACAAAGTCACCATTTAGTGGCAAAAGGATAAGATCCAATGAATTGCTCGAACTCGTACATACAGATGTTTGTGGCCCAAAGCCAATTCAAGCCAAAGGAGGATACTCTTATTTTATCACCTTCACTGATGACCATTCTCGATATGGTTATATATACTTAATGAAGTATAAGTTTGAAGATTTTGCAAAGTTCAAGGAATTTGTAAGTGACGTGGAGAAACAACTACGTAAAGAAATCAAGAGACTTCGATCCGATCGAGGTGGAGAATACCTAGATGGAGAATTTCAAGACTACTTAAAGGAGAATGAGATTCTACCAGAATGGACTCCACCCGAAACGACTCAAATGAACGGCGTGTCTGAGAAGAGAAATCACACTTTGTTAGACATGGTGTGATCCATGATGAGCTACGTAGTTCTTCCAAAATTGTTTTGGGGATACGCTCTAGAAACAGCATCATATACACTTAACCGAGTTCCATCAAAGACGGGTGACTCTACCCATACGAGGTATGGCACAACTGCACAAGAGGAAACCGAGTCTGGCATATCTTAAACCTTAGGGTTATGTGAATCAGATGATGCCCGATAAATTAGAGGCCAGATATGACAAATGTCTATTCGTGGGTTATCCTCGATAAACTAGAGGATACCAATTTTACCATCCAGGAGAACAACGGTGTTTGTATCCAGCACTGGCCACTTTCTAGAGAAAGAGTTTATTTTGTATAGGGTTAGTGGGAGTAAGATTGATCTTGAAGAAATTCAAACCACTTACGGACAACAGTCAGTTGATGGAGATAGAGCAGGCACCACAAACAGATGAGGTGCAAACACATGCTCTAGAAACACAGACACCTCGAAAATCCACTAGGGAACGTCATGAACCTAAAAGTTACACTGGCGTATATCTCATGGAACACGAGGACCCTAAATCTGATGATGAGGTGTTGATGAGGCATGACAAAGTGAAATGGCCAGAAGCCATGAATTCTGAAATGGAATCCATGAAAGACAACCAAGTTTGGAACTTAGTTGATCCTCCTATGGGAATAGTTCCTATAGGGTGCAAATGGGTCTTTAAGAGAAAGACCGACATGGATGGTAATGTAGTTACCTACAAGGCAAGGTTGGTGCCAAAGGGTTATAGATAAAGACAAGGAGTTGACTATAACAAAACCTTTTCGCCAGTAACTATGGTAAAGTACATTACAATTCTGTTTGCAATTGCAAGATACCATGATTATGAGATTTGGAAGAAGGATGTGAAAACAGCTTTCCTTAATGGGAATCTATCTGAGGAAGTGTACATGACACAACCTGAGGATTTTACAACTCGATGATTCTAGGATGGTGTGCAAGTTGCAAAGATATATTTATAGGTTGAAGCAAGCTTCTCGGAGTTGGAATATTCGTTTTGATGAGACTATCAAACCGTTTGATTTCATCAAGAACGAAGATGAGCCATGTGTTTACAAGAAGGTTAGTGAGAGTGCCGTAGTTTTCTTAGTACTTTATGTAGATGACATATTTCTCATAGGGAATGATATTCCTATGTTACAGTCGGTTAAAGTTTTGTTATCCAAGAACTTCTCTATGAAGGACTTGGGAGAAGCGGCCTATATTCTGGGAATTAAGATCTATAGAGATAGATCTAAGAGGTTGCTTGGTCTGTCACAATCCACCTATATAGAAAAGATGCTGAAGAGATTCAGCATGGAGCAATCCAAGAGAGGATTGTTGCCCATGACACATGGGGTCTATCTATCGAAGGAAATGTGTCCTAAGACAGAGGAGAAAATGGCACATATGAGTAGGATCCCTTATGCCTTGGCTATTAGGTCCATCAAGTATGCCATGTTGTGCACTAGACTGGATATCGCATACCCTCTGAGTATGACTAGTAGGTACCAGGAAAATCCAGGTGATTGTCACTGGATTGCAGTCAAGAATATTCTCAAGTACATGAAACGTACTACGGATATGTTCCTATTTTTCGGGAACAATGTTTGTTATTACGAGGTTACACATATGCCAATTTTCAAACTGACAATGATGACTTGAAGTCACAATCTGGTTTGTATTCACGCTTAATGGCGGATCAATTAGCTGGAAGAGTTCCAAGAAGGATACTACTGCAGACTCTACAATGGAAGCCGAGTTATATACAGCCTTGGAGGCAACAAAAGAAGCGGTTTGGATGAAGAAGTTCATTACTGAACTTGGTGTGGTTCTCTCTATTGAAGGTCCAGTCCCACTGTACTATGACAGCAATGGGGCAATTGCTCAATCAAAGGAACCAATGTCTCATCAGAAGTCCAACATGTGCTACGGTGCTATCACTTGATTAGAGAGATAGTTGATAGAGGAGATGTAAAGATAGAGAAAGTCCACACGGATGATAACATAGCTGATCCGTTAACCAAGGCATTGTCGCAGACAAATCATGATAAACATGTTCACATGTATGGGCTTAGGCATATGGGTGATCGGCTTTAGTTCAAGTGGGAGATTGTTGAAATGGTGTCCTAAACCCAATCGGGTTGCACCGGATCCGATCGGATTGGGTCGTTTACAGTCTATTTAGTTCATGTAATAACTTTATTATGATTAATAAAAGCACTTTTTGTTAGGTGTAGTGCCCGAAAGACAATTTGTGTAATTGTTTTTTATAACAGAATTTATCTCACCTTATTACTTGCTTTGTGCTTGTAAGTAATACACTGCTGCAAACCCTAAGTATATCAGTATGTAACCGCTTAACTCAGTGTATGGATTACACGTGAGGATTGAGTTAGTGGTGATATACTTAAATCGTTAGTCCGTGGTGAACTTAATCAGAGTTTAGGGTCTCTTGATTAAAACACCAATAATGCGCCCAGAACACCTTAGGGTGTGATAGTCTTATCCGGACTGTCGGTAGAGGGTACCTACGTGGGGCATTTATATATGGTGGCATTCATATAGGACTGGACCGATTTAATCTGAATTTCTCGATATAATTCCGTAATCGAGGAATCTTATTAAATCATTAGATGATCAAATATGGATCAACCTTAATCCTGAGGTGATCACATGGTGCTGCTTGTCTCGGGGTAGTGTTTGATGTGTTAGTTACGGTTCACTTGAATATGTGTTCCAAGCCACTTCTCGTTGGCACTATCCCCTGATGAGTGAGTAGTTCTGATTTTCACAGACATGGAATCCATTCCTTCCTGCGGGAAGTAGAGGGACAGTCCCCTTATTTGTTAGCCCTAAGAAAGTGATCGATCGGCCGAGTTCATATTTAGACTAATTAGCTACTAGTCAGATATGTGAACTAATTGATCACTAGGGGGTTAATGGTAAATAAGGATAAGATATTTTGAGTCGGGTTCACGGAGACTTCCCACTCAGAATGGACAGTCTATGGAGGGTTAGTCCGTATGTAATGATTATATCAGTGGACGCTTATTTACTCATAGGGTTGAGTGTAAGTATATGTCTATAATTGGTAGAGTTCAGTTTCGGGTTTATGGTGGCGTAATCCCGGAATTAATAATTTAATATATTTATTCGGTTCGATGAATAATATATTAATTATTGGAGCTACTGGTTATAGGTCCATGGTTCCCAATGTGGCTTCTGTAATTCGGGCTAATATTCTTGTTTATTTGGGCCTCAGAAATAGTTAATTGGCTGGGGCAATTAATTGATATGCAAGAATATTATTTAGTTGGGCTAAATAATATAATATACATAAAGGACATTTTATGTGGGCTAAAACCCTAGGTAAGTGGCGCATGGATGATCTCCTTTAGCACAAGAATTGATTTTCTTGTGTTATGGAAAATAAAAGATATTCTTGTTATGTGATTGGTTGTATGACATGTTATTTGGTTTCCTATTGGTCAATGACATGTCACAATTATTCATTAAGGAAAATATCTTTTTATTTTATTTAATTAACTATTTATTTAATTAATTAAAACTTGGAAACCAATGATTTACTCTCCTATAAAAGGAGAGTTATTCCAAATGTAAAACACACTTGTATTTTCGCCCCACACACCAAAAAAGGAGAGAAAAAAAAATAGTTTTCTTGTCTTGGGTTTTTTAAGAAGAAAAACTACAAGTTTTTCTTGGTGTTGCATATCAAGGAGGTTCTCATATCAAGAAGGGTGTCCACCAACCACCGTTTGGAGAACACATTGGAAGATCAAGGCTTCTCATCCTAAGATCTTGGCTTCTTTTCTTTATATTGATATGATTTTCTTAACCCCCTTGTAGTTGTTAAATCCTTTATTTATGTATTGTAATATATAAATCGTGATCCATCCGCAGCGCATAGATCTAATTCGTTTAGATCTGAGCTCCTACATCCTTCATGTGGTAGCAGAGCCAGGTTCCACGATTTATGTAGTTATAATCATAAATAAACGATTTATAGGAGTGGAATTACATGTAGATAAATTTTAACTTTTTATATGCATAGATAATGATTGGTTATTATGGTTGAAGAGATGGATTGGGGTTGGCACTGTTTACCCGTTAGATCTATTGTAAACTCATATAAACGAAGAAAATTCGTTCATATGAGTATAGATAATTATGTAATTTATTTGTTGTTGCAATTTAATTTCCTTGAAGTAGATCTATTTAGTTGCTGTTAAGTTTTTCCGTTTTTCCCGTTGATTGAGCCGTTGCAACGACGATCCCGCCTGTCAGAATCAAGATTAAAAGTTTAAGAACAAGCCATCAAAATTTGGGGTCGATCGGAGTCCGTCTCATTATCCTTTAACAGAAAAACGCAGGATTCACAGAAACCCTAGCTGTGACTTCTTCGAATTTCTAGAAGAGTTTGGACCGTTGAAACACAAATCCGACCGGTCAGATTAAAAAAGTGGAATTTTAGACATGTCATAAAAATTTCAGGTCGATCGGGTTTCATCTCGATTCCCGATCGGCCTCGGGAAGTCACTAATGCGCTGCTGTAAGAGACAGATTCAGCAGCAAGTTGGGCGGCTCACTGGAGAAAATTGACAAGTCAAAACTCCGATCCATCCGTCCATATTCAAGCCCGAGGAGTGAAGAACAGATCTGGAAAGTTTCGTCACGATCCAAGTTTGTTTGGTTTCCCGAGCATCGAAATTTTTGAACAGCTGCAGATTATGTTAGAAAGTAGTAAACCCTAGTTAGGGTTTGGTTAATTTATTTTCTAATAGGTTAGATACGGGGTGCCAACGGTCCATCTCGGTGTTTATTTTCCGCACTAGAATACATGTTTAGATTATATGTGCAGAACCGGAAAATTGCCATGACATGCATCATATCATGAATTCCACTCCATATGCATACATGTAGAAATTAATTCGAGGAATTTGTTAGGCATGTATACAACACACGCAATTAGTTTTAATTAATTGTTTGATATTAATTAGAAACTAATTAGGGTAATAAACCGAGGATCAAGGGTTTTGTCAATCATCGAGGTTGAGTGATGGATTCTCGGTGAATCCCACTCTGCGAAAGCATATGCAGTAAAATCCCGAAACCTCGTGGTTAAGGTGTTGGATTCTCGGTGAATTCCACCTTACCTAGACGAGATTACGTTTTTTGCTCCGTAGTGTCTACGTGAAAGTTTGATGTTTAAGGATTGGATAATCACTGGCAAGCTTGGTTCGAAAATGGTTTAACCATGGTTGGGTGGTCAACAGTAGCTACGGCTCGATCGACTTCACCCTCCACGTGTGGCGTTTGCACGGGGGTCCGGCAAGGTTGAGCCATCCGACGAGCCACTACGGCTCAACGGAGCTCCCCTAGTCTTAACCCGTCCGACGGCCACATATGTTCCAACGAATAGGTCGGGTGGGCTAGCCCACATAACCGATACCATTCGGGCTTATGATTTATTGTTCCTTAATGTAACATCAAGTCCAAAAACGTGATCGGTAAACCCACCACTTTTTCAAAATATTGAGTGGGAGCGGGAGAGGCGACATGTGACCCCACGGCCTCTACTGTTGACTCAAGCACCGTGAGAGAATGGTGACGCCTCGTGCCGGCTTTGATTTCGGCCCCCTAAGGAAGGCCTTCACCGCTATCAAAATTCAAGGCTTGGTCTCCGAATGGATAGGATTTTGGGTACTCGCCGGGTCACCGACCGACCGTAAGGCGGCCCACTCGGGGTCTACCTAAAAATCTGAAACAGGAGGGTCACACTCATATAGGGTATTTTGGTAATACCTTGGCTGAAAAAGGAAAGGTGATTGACGATCACAAATGAGATGTTCGATTCTCAATTTGATCTTCAATATTAATCGAAAGCTCTTTGACCTACCCTAAGGCGGCACTGAGGCAAGAGATTAAGTCCTTGGAACGGTAGGATAGACTATAAGTACTTAGTTTATAGTTCCTAAAATTTATTAGTATTGTATGATTTGGATTTATTTTCTGTCAATTTTATTCACAACTATTTATATATCTCTCTAGGGTACTAGATTGCTGGTGTATGTATTAAATTGACTAGTAACGACTTCGTTAAAAAGTGGTAAGTAACTAGAACGTTGTACTCATTAATCTTACATGCGATTAATCTTTCGGAAGAGATATTTCTCTTGAGCCTTCAAGACTTAAGTGACGTAAATAAGTATGTCACTGCTGTCACTTGTGTTGAACGAGAGACAACCATAGTTAGTTTGAAAGATGATTGGGACGGTAAAATTCTTTTAGTGGATTTTTAATAGTGTAGTGACTACACGAGAAATTTTCTAATAGAAAAATTGGAGAATCATAAATTAAAGTGTCGCTAGTTAGACGGTATTTGGAACCGATAAACTAGTGGGAGCTTTTATCTTATGTTTTTCTGATTTATTAGAAAATTAGTCCCACTGGGTAACGCTTTCATTAGACATCCCATAGTTCACGAGTAGTGTCTACTCAAACGAACTGCTAGTTCAAGACTATTTCCTTTTAAGGAAAGTCAAGAATGGGAAAGAATGTCTACAAGTGTTAATCATCTAAACTAAGTTTGAGGCTAAACCGAAGTATTAATTAAAGAAAGTATATAGGATAAGGAAAGTGATTTCGGATCACTAACCAATGAATCCTTAGCGACTTTCTTAACCGAGTAACTCGACTCGGGAGCTATGTTCTTTGGAAGAACAAGGAAGCTTTGCATTAACGATTAATAGAGTAAGAACGGGTAGTAATTTCAGCTAAAATAGTGGGAGTGGTATAAGGAAATGAATTTCGGATTCTATCCTTGAATATCACAGAAAAATTTATTTTTTCTGTTTACAGATTCGTTGAAACAAATGGATTCACTTTCATCTCGATACTACTATTGCCAAATAGAAAGTGAATATGACATTTGTACGAATCCGAGACACGGACTTTTGTTTGATAAAGTCAGAACCACTAAGAAATGTTGAAAAGGTATATATAACACGTCTTAAACTATTATAGGCAAACGGTTTCCGTATTAAGATAAACGATTCTTCAAAATCTATTAATTAGTGCATATATCCTAGAGATAAGACCTAATGACTGGCTAAGGGAGATAAATGACTAAGCTTTCTTTCAATTGGGAAAGGATAATAGATCTGAAGAAATAACGTAGCTTGTTCATATTGACCTTCGGGGTCTAGTGAGAGATACAAGCTAATGGGAGTTTTTTGAGTGGTGACATTTTGTCTGATAACTACTCGAAACACGATTTTGTTTATCTAAAGAATACGAGGATGAGTCTCTGATTTTAGCAGAGAATAGAGTATTCCATGCTCAGAAATTGGCTATCATATAGTCTTAGGACTGATGCTCGGCCTGCCTCCTAGTGAAATGTTTTTACTAAGGAAGAAACCATAGACTTGCCCTATATATAGTTATTGATGTACTACAATACACTGCTAAACTCGATTAAGATATTGTTGCAAAATAACGGTTAACATTATTATGTAAACCGAGAGGTCTACCTAGAAGATGCTAGTGAATTTATGGATAATGAGTGAATTTGGCATTTAGCAATTAGTGCTTGAAGGTAGGACTAGAGATTTTGCGCATACGTTCAGATTGTGAATGTTTGTAAAATATCTTAATGTGACGAGTGAAGGTTGGTTATAAGATTCTTGGGACCAGAAAGTGACGGTTGAACTGTCACAAGGCTTCTGATAGGATCTATAAGAAGCAGCCTTAAACCTTGGAGTACGGTTACCCAAAGGTAGTTACTATCTGATTTAATCAGACCACGACCAACATCAGTTGGTGGTGATTACACTGATAAATACTACTAGATCAGAATGTCAATCCACCCAAAACGCAGTGGGAGTATGGTTTAACCCTTGACCCATTGTGGTTTTGTGGACTGTTAAAGGTCAAATTGTAGTGCTTTTAAGGATATATTTCACCTCAATTTCCCCCATATACGTATGATTTTCATAGAATTCGAGGTTTATAGTGAAATATTGAGTGAATGGTGATTTAAAGAGTTAAATATGAAAACGTATCAATTTATACGATTATTTGATTGTTTTATATGGTTTTGGATATTGTTACGTTTTTGTGGTGTTTGGATGCGATGTAGATACATGTTTTTGACTTGGAAGAGGATAAAGATGGAGATAAAGCTTGGAATGAAGCTTTCAAGCAGCCGAACTTCGACGCAGTTCTTGATATGATATACACTGATTTGACTCTCGACCTCAAGAGAAGATTTGTAGGGCTTGAAGAGAGGATTCTACAGGATTTTGAATCACTTCATTCCGACTTACGAGGCCCGAGATATGAGCGTTACAAGTTTGGATGTTGTTGCTGAAACTACTGGAAAATGTCGTAATATACTCGTAATACGACGGGCTAGTCAAAAAGGCGTTTTCTGAAGAAGAGTCCTTAATGAAAGTTGTAGAGTTTTCCGAGGGCTTAATTATGACATTCGGATCATAATTTTTGGAGGTCTACAACTCAAGATATGAATTTTAGAAGTTTCATTCCTAAATCCATAATATTCCAACGACCTTGCCTTAGCCGCCTTACTTTTTACATAGCCGCATGCAACCCTAAGGGTACAATAATTCATTTAGCCGCAATTTATTATTTCAGCCGACATTAGCATACATTATCAAAGCAGCCGACTTAGTTATTCCTATAAATATATGCACAGCTTTTACCCTAAAGAGATACAATTTGATACAGCCGCATTATTGACAGCAGCAGCGGCGGTCTTCTGGGCATTGCAAGGCCGGTCACCCGAGCCTTGTGCTCGGGTGATCCGGGGTTAGATTAGGATGTCGTTTTTCTTCCATTTTCGATTCATGGATTCAATCATGTACCAAACTATGTGAGTTTATTTTTAATTTATTCAATCCTTATTTATTTTTCATGATCTTTAATTTATTTTGTATCGTTCTATGATTATGATGCTATTATGTGAATTTATATCGAGAGATATGTTTACTAATTGATATGTTTACAACATACGAGAGTTGCGTAGACTAGATCACCATAGAAAGATAGGATCTTTAATCATTGATGATGACAAATTAATCGATTAATTATCTAGGTTGTTAGATTCTAAAATACGGAAGTTAACTTGAATCTACATCTTCGTTTTGTTTGAATATTGATCTCAACATTCGAAAGAGGAGAGATCGATAATTGAATTCACTAAGGAATTAGGAATCCGTAGCTTGAGATCAAATTCACTAAGGAATTAGGGGTTTATATCTCGTGATAAGGTGAAACCACAACTTAAATTAAAATCATGAGATGAACTAGGATTGAGATCACATAGGTTTGTATATTGGTTGTTTCCATGTCTTTAGTTTAGATTGTTTTTATGTTTCTTAGGTTAGATTTATCTTGACTGTTCTTTATGTTTTTATGTTTTTCTTTCGTTCTTTCGTTTTTATGAGTAATAATTGGTAGGATTAAGGAGATTAGATTGAACATACCTTTTCCTTGTGGATCGACCCCTTACTCATTACGCTTTACTAGCAACAACCCGATGTTTTGGTCGGTTAGGAGTTAGTTTTGCATATAGGTTAGGGTTATAAATTTTCTTTTGTTTTTAATGATGCAAAATCTCCGCAACCTATGACCCGACAACCACTTCATAACCAGCTAAGTATTCTTTTCTTTTATTTGCACATTCTGAGGACATAATGTGATTTAAGTGTGGGGGGGTGCAATTCATGCCTTATTTCGACAATATGAGTAGATATTTGTGATCCTTGATAAATTTTAAAATTTTAAAATTTTTGCACTTGGATAGTTGTAAATCTTGAGCATGTAATTGAAACAAATGCTTGCTAGTTGTAGTTTCCTGACAATGATTTTATGTGACTTAGTGAGATGATTATAGCATGTCTTTACTGTTATGGAGATAGAATTCGTTTCTCACGAAAGCCTTTGATATTGAAGCAAGATTTTTGAACTATATCCTTTCATTATTTTGATGAGTTATCTTAGGAAGGTCAGTATAGTAACACCTTAGTTAGACCGTGTCTTGTGTGAATATCATAAAGTTTGAATGTGATAGGTGAGATGTAACTTATGTCTTTAAAAAGTGAATGAATAAATAATTAGTGAATAAATACGTTTGTCGAGAGTTGGTTAATGATTTGAGTGAGGTAGGGTATACCACGTATGTCCTATACCACTATGATGACCAAAAGCTCACGACAGTCAGTTTATAGCTACCTAATGATTTGAGTAGGTAGGGGATTATCACGAAATGTCCTATTCTGCTATGAGGGCAAAAGCTTATTCTGATGTGTGTTAGAAAAGTGTGAAAAAGTGAAAATATTGAAATTTATTATTATGAATAAGTAAGGACTTAGTTATCGTTAATCTTATACCCAGTATAAACTGAAGGATATGTTGTAGGGATTATCCTCTGAGTTTGTCAGAAATGTTTTAGATATTCTCTACTATTTCTTTTTGGGATATGTATATTTTGTAAGGTGCCTGTTATAAAATTTTTGAATATTTCTAACTTAGATGGGACACCGGGCTAGTTTTGGTTTGAATAACTTTCAAATTGTGGAACTTAGTGGAAGTTTATTATGGCTATGCACACACTCACTCGGGTGAACTTCTGAGTTATTGAATATACTTCATATTTGTATGGATGTTTATTTGTCTCGAGCTTGACTTTGTTTTGTTTTGCTCGGGACGAGCAAGGTTTAAGTGTGGGGGAGTTGTTAAAGGTCAAATTGTAGTGCTTTTAAGGATATATTTCACCTCAATTTCCCCCATATACGTATGATTTTCATAGAATTCGAGGTTTATAGTGAAATATTGAGTGAATGGTGATTTAAAGAGTTAAATATGAAAACGTATCAATTTATACGATTATTTGATTGTTTTATATGGTTTTGGATATTGTTACGTTTTTGTGGTGTTTGGATGCGATGTAGATACATGTTTTTGACTTGGAAGAGGATAAAGATGGAGATAAAGCTTGGAATGAAGCTTTCAAGCAGCCGAACTTCCGACGCAGTTCTTGATATGATATACACTGATTTGACTCTCGACCTCAAGAGAAGATTTGTAGGGCTTGAAGAGAGGATTCTACAGGATTTTGAATCACTTCATTCCGACTTACGAGGCCCGAGATATGAGCGTTACAAGTTTGGATGTTGTTGCTGAAACTATTTTGGAAAATGTCGTAATATACTCGTAATACGACGGGCTAGTCAAAAAGGCGTTTTCTGAAGAAGAGTCCTTAATGAAAGTTGTAGAGTTTTCCGAGGGCTTAATTATGACATTCGGATCATAATTTTTGGAGGTCTACAACTCAAGATATGAATTTTAGAAGTTTCATTCCTAAATCCATAATATTCCAACGACCTTGCCTTAGCCGCCTTACTTTTTACATAGCCGCATGCAACCCTAAGGGTACAATAATTCATTTAGCCGCAATTTATTATTTCAGCCGACATTAGCATACATTATCAAAGCGACCGACTTAGTTATTCCTATAAATATATGCACAGCTTTTACCCTAAAGAGATACAATTTGATACAGCCGCATTATTGACAGCAGCAGCGGCAGTCTTCTGGGCATTGCAAGGCCGGTCACCCGAGCCTTGTGCTCGGGTGATCCGGGGTTAGATTAGGATGTCGTTTTTCTTCCATTTTCGATTCATGGATTCAATCATGTACCAAACTATGTGAGTTTATTTTTAATTTATTCAATCCTTATTTATTTTTCATGATCTTTAATTTATTTTGTATCGTTCTATGATTATGATGCTATTATGTGAATTTATATCGAGAGATATGTTTACTAATTGATATGTTTACAACATACGAGAGTTGCGTAGACTAGATCACCATAGAAAGATAGGATCTTTAATCATTGATGATGACAAATTAATCGATTAATTATCTAGGTTGTTAGATTCTAAAATACGGAAGTTAACTTGAATCTACATCTTCGTTTTGTTTGAATATTGATCTCAACATTCGAAAGAGGAGAGATCGATAATTGAATTCACTAAGGAATTAGGAATCCGTAGCTTGAGATCAAATTCACTAAGGAATTAGGGGTTTATATCTCGTGATAAGGTGAAACCACAACTTAAATTAAAATCATGAGATGAACTAGGATTGAGATCACATAGGTTTGTATATTGGTTGTTTCCATGTCTTTAGTTTAGATTGTTTTTATGTTTCTTAGGTTAGATTTATCTTGACTTGTTCTTTATGTTTTTATGTTTTTCTTTCGTTCTTTCGTTTTTATGAGTAATAATTGGTAGGATTAAGGAGATTAGATTGAACATACCTTTTCCTTGTGGATCGACCCCTTACTCATTACGCTTTACTAGCAACAACCCGATGTTTTGGTCGGTTAGGAGTTAGTTTTGCATATAGGTTAGGGTTATAAATTTTCTTTTGTTTTTAATGATGCAAAATCTCCGCAACATGGACTTTACAGTCTGCTGGGGTGATTGATAACCTATGGCTCTTGGTGGGCTGTATATGATTCTGATCATAGAGGTTGGTTTGAAAGCCTTAACCCTGTGAATGGAGTTTTTTGGTACTCCAGTTCTGTTCAGCCTCTTGTAGAACTACCTGAGTGTCTCAGGCCCAGTGGGAGCAATTGGATCTACACTGAAAAGAGTCGAATGAATAGGAAAGTTTAAACTTTCAGCGCAAAGCCGAGTGGTATGGGGGTGATTCCCTGACAAGTAGAGAGTTAACTAGACCTTGAACTCTCTCACCACTCAGTCTTGCTAGATTTCGTTAGAAACCAGAAAATAGGGGTGATTCCTTGAGACTTTCTTGCCGAAAAACGGATTCTGGATTCATTCGGAACAGAAGGGTCTTGGTTAGAACAAATGGCAGGATGACTGCCGGGGCTTATATCCTTTATGGATTTAAGAGAACCTCTCGGTCATTTAAAGTCACATGTTTTAAAATATGTGGACTTGACCAGAATATTGATAAGTCTTTCGTAGACTGGATATCAATATTGGTAAAGTAGTTGTATTAGTGTTCATGAATGATAACACTGAAACAGTTGGAAACAACATGGGTGTGCTATCTGAAGTCGGAAACTAACACGCCAAGATTCTCTGGATGAGAGAATTGGACTATATTCAAAAAAAATTTGATTCGGTCAAATTCACAAGAATGAGTCATTGGCTATCCCATCCGTCTTATTAGTTAAGATGATCTTGCATATACGGATTCAACATTCAACGAGAGTAGTCCTACCCTACCTCTCAGGAATTATTCTCTAAATCTTCGGATAAAGAGAAAATGGGATAGAGTCTCTCTTGGATAACGGCAAGTCAGGTTATCACAAGTCAATAGTAGTCGAATCTCGGATTTGAGCATTGAATAGCGGTTTTAGTACGTCCTCAAGTATCTTTGAAGAACGAGGAATAATGTGCTTGTATATTCGGGTGCAAACTTGAATATGGTTAACTACACTGATTCTGACTTATAGTCAGATTAAGGATGATCGTTGGGATGATCTCGGGCTCAGTGTTTACTCATTGTGATAGAGCTATAGTCTGGAGAAATCCAGTACCGCCAATTCGACTTTAATTAATCGGATACGTAGCAGCTTTCGGGGCAGCTGAAGTTGCGATATAGCTTAGGAATTTCCTTCCTGATCTGGGAGTAATTACAGGTCTAGTGAGCCGATATCACTTCATTGTGAAAACAGTGAAGAGATAGCCTAGAAGGATCTTCTCAGTCACTAGAGGTCAAAAGCATATTGAGAGAGAGTACCGCCTGATTAGATGGACCGGCGACGTTTCGATCCTAAAGATCGTCTCGAGCCGACAACCTAACTAATCAGTATACCAAGTCGAGTGCTTGGAGGGTACGGCATTGAGGGATATGTCTCATCTACTTTTAGAGCAAGTGGGAGAGTATTGTGAATAAGATGAGAAAAGGGTGTGCTCTAAAAACAATCGTTGCTTGTCATTTCGTGCAAGTGGGAGATTGTTAGGTGTAGTGCCCGAAAGACAATTTGTGTAATTGTTTTTGATAACATAATTTATCTCACCTTATTACTTGCTTTGTGCTTGTAAGTAATACACTGCTGCAAACCCTAAGTATATCAGTATGTAACCGCTTAACTCAGTGTATGGCATGCACGTGAGGATTGAGTTAGTGGTGATATACTTAAACTGTTAGTCCGTGGTGAACTTAATCGAGTTTAGGGTCTCTTGATTAAAACACCAAATATTGACCCCAAAAAACTTAAGGTGGTGATAGTCTTATCCGACTTGTCGGTAGAGGGTACCTACGTGGGGCATTTATATATGGTGGCATTCATATAGGACTGGACCGATTTAATCTGAATTTCTCGATATAATTCCGTAATCGAGGAATCTTATTAAATCATTAAATGATCATATATGGATCAAACTTAATCCTGAGGTGATCACAGGGTGCTGCTTGTCTCGGGGTAGTGTTTGATGTGTTAGTTACGGTTCACTTGAATATGTGTTCCAAGCCACTTCTCGTTGGCACTATCCCCTGATGAGTGTGTAGTTCTGATTTTCACAGACATGGAATCCATTCCTTCCTGCGGGAAGTAGAGAGACAGTCCCCTTATTTGTTAGCCCTAAGAAAGTGATCGATCGCCCGAGTTCATATTTAGACTAATTAGCTACTAGTCAGATATGTGAACTAATTGATCACTAAGGGGTTAATGGTTAATAAGGATAAGATATTCTGAGTCGGGTTCACGGAGACTTCCCACTCAGAATGGACCGTCTATGGAGGGTTAGTCCGTATGTAATGATTATATCAGTGGACGCTTATTTACTCATAGGGTTGAGTGTAAGTATATGTCTATAATTGGTAGAGTTCAGTTTCGGGTTTATGGTGGCGTAATCCCGGAATTAATAATTTAATATATTTATTCGGTTCGATGAATAATATATTTAATTATTGAGCTACTGGTTATAGGTCCATGGTCCCCAATGTGGCTTCTATAATTCGGGCTAATATTCTTGTTTATTTGGGCCTCAGAAATAGTTAATTGGCTGGGCCAATTAATTGATATGCAAGAATATTATTTAGTTGGGCTAAATAATATAATACACATAAAAGACATTTTATGTGGGCTAAAACCATAGGTAAGTGGCGCATGGATGATCTCCGTTAGCACAAGAATTAATTTTCTTGTGTTATGGAAATAAAAGATATTCTTGTTATGTGATTGGTTGTATGACATGTTATTTGGTTTCCTATTGGTCAATGACATGTCACAATTATTCATTAAGGAAAATATCTTTTTATTTAATTTAATTAATTAATTATTTAATTAATTAAAACTTGGAGACTAAGGATTTACTCTCCTATAAAAGGAGAGTTATTCCAAATGTAAAACACACTTGTATTTTCGCCCCACACACGAAAAAAGGAGAGAAAAAAATTAGTTTTCTTGTCTTGGGTTTTTGAAGAAGAAAAACTACAAGTTTTTCTTGGTGTTGCATATCAAGGAGGTTCTCATATCAAGAAGGGTGTCTACCAACCACCGTTTGGAGAACACATTGGAAGATCAAGGCTTCTCATCCTAAGATCTTGGCTTCTCTTCTTTCTATTGGTATGATTTTATTAACCCCCTTATAGTTGTTAAATCATTTATTTATGTATTGTAATATATAAATCGTGATCCATCCGCTGCGCATAGATCTAATTCGTTTAGATCTGAGCTCCTACATCCTTCATGTGGTAGCAGAGCCAGGTTCCACGATTTATGTAGTTATAATCATAAATAAACGATTTATAGGAGTGGAATTACATGTAGATAAATTTTAACTTTTTATATGCATAGATAATGATTGGTTGTTATGGTTGAAGAGATGGATTGAGGTTGGCACTGTTTACCCGTTAGATCTATTGTAAACTCATATAAACGAAGAAAATTAGTTCATATGAGTATAGGAAATTATGTAATTTATTTGTTGTTGCAATTTAATTTCTAGAAGTAGATCTGTTTAGTTGCTGTTAAGTTTTTCCGTTTTTCCCGTTGATTGAGCCGTTGCAACGACGATCCCTCCGGTCAGAATCAAGATTAAAAGTTTAAGAACAAGCCATCAAAATTTGGGGTCGATCGGAGTCCGTCTCAATATCCGTTAGTTGCAATAAAGTGGCTGCTATAACAGAAAAACACAGGATTCACAGAAACCCTAGCTGTGACTTCCTCGAATTTCTAGAAGAGTTTGGACCATTGAAAAGCAAATCCGAATTTCTAGAAGAGTTCCTTTATGTTTTTATCATGGTAGATTAGCTTAGATATACGCGATGTAGTTAATCTGAATGTTTAAACGAACCGTATTTTTACCAGAATTAATCAGAACATAACTATGATATTCCAGAAGTAGAAACCTCCGCACTAGCAGTTGAGACGGTCTATGTCGGAGATTCAGTGTCAGCTATGTTGTTCGATAGGTTTAATTAACGGTAGGTTATATCTAGTCAATCTACTTGTCATACATTGTAAATTAACATGAAGGACTTAAAAGGTGAAGTATTAGTTAGGACATAGTCTGGATCAATCCCTAGGAACGTGCTAGTCAATCCACGATAGATGCTTAGGGAGGTTCTCGGTCTTGAGCCGGCACATTCTAGACCTTATTGCGTGTGAGTTAATAGAACCAACGAAGGAGGTTAACTGCACATAGACGTTTACTGTCCGTCCCATGGAAGTAAATAAGGTTATGAGATTGCACCCGTAGCTAAAACTGAATTAAAACATAAGTTTTAGTTGAATCGGGGAATTATGGGGAAAAGTAGACATGACGATTAATTACACCGAATTAGGAGATCGGTAGGCAGGGGAAAAGCTAATTTCTTTTATGTCTTTATGCTAGTCAACGACCATTATGTGTGTTCTTAGTTGGATTAATACGTTTGTTATCCATGTTGCATTGTCTCTAAGGGATCGACCTTGACTCACCCACACTATGCTATGATTGACCTAGTACTCTTGCTAGTAATTCATGGGTGGCATGCGTATCAAGTTTTTGGTGCCGTTTCCGGGGACAATGGGCAATATTGATGATGAATTTGTTGACTTTAATTAAGAACTTTCTATTTTTATTTCATTTATTTAGTCTCGAGTCGTAACTGCACCTTTTTATATCATTTTACAATCATAAAAGAGAGAACATCCCTCGCAATTGCGTGAACCGGTTCGCAAAAGCGAGGACCTGGAAACTCAATTCTGATAGTTTCCTTTTTTGTGTTAATCCCGGTTAGTATTAGTTAGTGTTGGAATAGTGTCCTAAACCCAATCGGGTTGGACCGGATCCGACCGGGTCGGATCATTTCTACTATTTCTTTATGTTTATACATATATAAAATGGCTTTTCTGTTGCCATATATATGTTCTTTTAGTGAACCAATTGTGAATTGTTATATGATAACGTCCTTAGTATTAAACTGTGATAGAGAAACCATGATAGGCGATTATGGTTGATGAGATCTCTAATCACTTTAATAAGTTTGATACTTAAATGTCTCTAGGCTGATGTACTATTAAACGGGGCATTGATAGTATAAACGGACTAACACGTATTAGATGTCTTCTGTCTTTAAGGGCGGGGATAGATCTCGTCTATCGAAGTGTAGAGACACTTGGACTGTACGTGGACGTGTATTAGAGAATGCGTACGTTAGACTGACCCACTTACACGGATAAGTGTCACACTATGTGTGACGTGATCCGTTTCCGTCAGGTAGTTTGAAAGGAAGACTTGGACGTGGGATATCTGGCCTCTTCGTGGTGCTCCGATCAGTGAGGTTATCGCCGTCGGACGGTGGCGTTTATCGACGTTGGTGATGAGCCCGCGGTGGTAATATGAAATAAATATGAGAGAGAGAGAACAAAGATCTTGATAGAAATAAATGTGCAAAAGTTGTTCTATATTTCTCCATTTTCATTAATGTCACGGTGGGGGTATTTATAGGGAAAGGATAAAGGCGTAAAAGACTACTCGTGCTAGCGGCGCCGATGCCCGACGGATGGCGGTTGGCCTCGCATTCTATCTAAGCTTATGAACTTTCCATTAACGATATTCTCATAGGAATGGGCCCGCGGTCTTTGCGGGGCGGCCCCTTATGCTTATGAGGATGGCGGGATGGCCATCAAGTTGGCGACGTCGCGCGCTTATGCTCGGGGAAAGAGTTTGACTTATGTCCTCGGACGAGTTGACCGGGGATAATGGGACCGTGTCGGGTTCCGTATCATCAATGGCCCCCTACTCGCGGCGGAAATTTGTTGCGGCGTAGAGTAGTATACTGGTCGAGGAGTCTCCGTTGTCGAACACTCTTGGAAGACAAAAGTTGAGCGGACTCAGGATAAGGGATACAAACTCGTAGAGCCTCATCAAAACCTTTCTTAAGAAAAACCCAGTGGGAAAAAATCTTAAGCAAGGGAAAAGAGTACTCTCTGTTTGTATCAGAAATCTCAAGATCGCTCCTTCATAGGCGAGGCGGGGTTGCGACATGAAGTTGATGCAACATATCCCGCGAGCGCTTCGTGAAGTTGAAGCTATACGAAAGGCTTGCCAATCACTACAAGCGGGTTTCCTCCTCCTAGTACACGTTAGTGGTGATCTGGAGTCGTCGTCGCGCTCGGTAGTTCGCGATCGGTCGCAAGCAACAAGGGATCGACCTACCGGGCCGCCCCTTTTCGGATATAGGAAGCGATCTTCTCTCATCCGGCGGCCTACCGGGTCGTCTTCCCCTCGTATAGGAAGCGATCCTCTCTCGTCTTGGATCTCGGCTTGCGGACTCGGTGATTGTAAGGGGCCCAATTCGGTGAAAGACGCTTTGCCATTCTTCCCGGACGGCGTCGACCATGGCCCCCGGCGGTTTCCATTCCGGACTAGACGCACAAACTTTTTGAACGGCTTGCTTTGTGCGGTACGTGGATCCGATCGCCGATGAATACCTCGATCCTCCCGTGAGCCCGCGGGACTCGGATTCACTTATCTCGGCTTCCTCCTCACGCTCTAACTCCGCAATCTCGGGCGGCAAGAAGGCGGCGGCGGTATCAAGATTCTGTTCCATTTCCACTCGTGGTATTGAAATTGGGGGTTGTCCTTCCCCGAAGGGTTATGGAGGAAGTGCAAGGCTGGATTCCGGATGCTCGTTGCCTTTGTAATCCTCCATAAATTCGTATTCAACATTATCCGACTTAGACATTCTTGTTTTTCTCGGGATTTTGTAAGAAAAAAAAAACGAGTGATTCGAATGGGAGAAGAAGCATCGTGGAGGAGGCGGTGAAATGGGCGGCTTTTATAGAGGGAGGTGGCGTGTTTGGCATGGATTACCATAATGGTGGACGGACGAACGACGGCTATACGAAGAGACGAGTCATAATGACCGGCGTAATGATGGTTATACGAGAGGTTTACCGTCATTATGAGCATTCGAAGGGACGGTTATTTATGGTGGGTAATCATGGGCTATTTTTCGTCCGAGATAGTCCCTAGTCAAAGTAGCCCTATTAAACACGGCTAAAACTCGGGAAGACCACCAATGATGGCTTTTGAACCGTTCCATCCGTTGGGATACCTGACTGTTTGTGGACGCAGCGGGGAGATGCGATGACACCATCGGACTGCGATTTGAGGTGCACAGCATAGAGCGATCCAGATATGCCGCGAGGAGCTGTTCTGGTCGCCGCGACTGCGGCTTGAGAGCTTGCGATGGAAATCGTCCGTGCTCGTTGGTCTGACCGAGGTCGACATGTTGAGGTGCACAGCATAGAGCGATCCAGATATGCCGCGAGGAGGCGTTCGGTCGCCGCGGCTGCGGCTTGAGAGCTTGCGATGGAAATCGTCCGTGCTCGTTGGTCGACCGAGGTCGACATGTTGAGGTGCACGGCATAGAGCGATCCGGATATGCCAAGAGGAGCTGTTACGGTCGCCGCGGCGCGGCTTGAGAGCTTGCGATGGAAATCGTCCGTGCTCGTTGGTCGACCGAGGTCGACATGTTGAGGTGCACGGCGCAGAGCGATCCGGATATGCCGCGAGGAGGCGTTACGGTCGCCGCGATCGCGGCTTGAGAGCTTGCGATGGAAATCGTCCGTGCTCGTTGGTCGACCGAGGTCGACATGTTGTGGTGCACGCGCGCAGAGCGATCCGGATATGCCGCGAGGAGGCTGTTCGGTCGCCGCGGCGCGGCTTGAGAGCTTGCGATGGAAATCGTCCGTGCTCGTTGGTCGACCGAGGTCGACATGTTGAGGTGCACGGCATAGAGCGATCCGGATATGCCGCGGGGAGCCGTGCGGTCGCCGCGGCTGCGGCTTGAGAGCTTGCGATGGAAATCGTCCGTGCTCGTTGGTCGACCGAGGTCGACATGTTGAGGTGCACGGCATAGAGCGATCCGGATATGCCGCGAGGAGCGTTTGCGGTCGCCGCGGCGCGGCTTGAGAGCTTGCGATGGAAATCGTCCGTGCTCGTTGGTCGACCGAGGTCGACATGTTGAGGTGCACGACGCATGTAGCGATCCGGATATGCCGCGAGGAGGCGTTCGGTCGCCGCGGCTGCGGCTTGAGAGCTTGCGATGGAAATCGTCCGTGCTCGTTGGTCGACCGAGGTCGACATGTTGAGGTGCACGGCATAGAGCGATCCGGATATGCCGCGAGGAGCGTTGGTCGCCGTGACTACGGCTTGAGAGCTTGCGATGGAAATCGTCCGTTGTCGTTGGTCGACCGAGGTCGACATGTTGAGGTGCACGGCGCTAGAGCGATCCGGATATGCCACGAGGAGGCGTTCGGTCGCCGCGGCGCGGCTTGAGAGCTTGCGATGGAAATCGTCCGTGCTCGTTGGTCGACCGAGGTCGACATGTTGAGGTGCACGGCGTAGAGCGATCCGGATATGCCGCGAGGAGCGTTCGGTCGCCGCGGCTCGCGGCTTGAGAGCTTGCGATGGAAATCGTCCGTGCTCGTTGGTCGACCGAGGTCGACATGTTGAGTTTACGGGAGTTATCATTTTCTCGCGATCCCGGGCGAGATGGCGAAGTCATTTGTGTTGGCGAGAGCGAAAACTGTACAAGCGAGCTATTACAGGTGGCGTGCCACGTGGAGCAATACAAATGGGCTGCAGAACGCTGCGTATCATTAAATGTGGCGTCCTTTCAGTTCTGACAAGGTGACGTTTCGCCGCGGGACGTGACGGTGGTGATGATGGCTTTTCGTTTTTACGCAAACTTCAAATTTCGAAGCGTCGTGTCGGATTACGAAACTTTTCGCTTTCCCGCGTAAACCCGAACCGTTGGATGTAGATAATCACGGCCCGCCGGTTGGTTGAATGCTGTCTATTTAAGGGGGTGTTGCCCCTCTTTTTGCCACTTTTTCGAAAACCTCCTCCAAAATTCCCGAGTGATCAAGCCGAAATCAAGAGCATCCCGTGGTGATTTAGAACCAAGTTTCCGAATTCGAGGAGGCCGTGTTTGAACTTCATCGGAGTGAGCCTTTTCGGCGATCGGAGCGATCATCCTTGTCTTCCCAATTTTACGCCATCCGGATCATAAAGGTACCATCTTTATCCGATCTAACACTAGGTTTTTCTTTGTTGATCGTCTTTTTGTGGTTGATTCTTGGCTTTGTATAGATCATAAGTATGCTTTTTTGTCCCGTAGATATTCGGATTTTTGAGGTTTTCTAACCGGTGATAGAATCCGTATGCCTAAACCCTTCTTTTGTGAATTTGAAGCCCTCAGGGATTAGGGTGCAATTTTCAATTTTTCCGTGTAGTATTTCTTTATGACCCCGTTGCCCCCTGTCTTTGTTTGGCTTGCGCGGAAATGGGGGGGGGGCGGTGTCGACCCGAACGAAGCGTTGATCCACATCTCTTCATTTTGCGGCATGTCGCACGGCGGGACGACGAGCGATAAAGAGGAATTTAGTTATGGGGACGGCGGGGCCGAGGAAATGGGCGGCGGCGAGGTTTCATCTTCCCGTTCGACGAAGAGGACTCGCGTCCTGCGGCGGCGAGGCCCAAAGGCTACTTATAACGAGGGGCACTCGGTGCTTTCGAATCCTTGCGGCACTTAGCTCCCGAGAGAGCGAATTCCTAAGACCGCCGGTGAAAGGATTCGGACGGCGTCCGCCCCAAAGCCGCAAAGGCGAAGGGGGACAGCCGTGGGGGCACCCAAACCCTAGCTCCGCCCCGCGAGAGGGGAATCCGGATCGGCTTGGAGGCTGCGGAGTCTTTGGAAGAGGGTGGCAAGGCGAAGGCCATGCATCGCGCCGTCGATGTAGAATGGAGATCTTTGTTGACCGCGGCGCCGATTTTAACACCGCTATCCGCGCCCGATACCGGCTTTCCGACGACTATCATTTTTGTCCGTGCATGGACGGCCGACGATATGATTATACTTGTGGGCGCTCTACCGGGGACCGGTTGTATGTTCCTTTCGACAATTTCCCCCGGCGGGGTTCGGGCCCCTTTCGATCCTTTTTTGGTGGAGGTGATGTATTTGCGGAAGCCTTGCCGGCGGACTTTCACCCTAATGCTTTGTTAGGGCCCCGGCGGCGTTTATTGCGACGTGCCGCCTTAATGGAATTGAGCCCTCCTTGGGCCTGTTTAGGGAGTTCCATGATTTCGTCGGCACCCAAACTCCGGGTCAGGTGAGCGTGAGGGCGCGTGAGGGGAGGCCTCGCCCTTTTTACCCCGCCGACAACAAAATCTACAACTGGAGCCAAAGAGTGATGCGCGTGCAATCCAGGGTCGGATGGCCGTTCCCGTATTTTGGGAGTCGGGCTGCACGGGGACTAGACTCCAAGTGGCTCAAAGGCAGAGTGGTTCCTCTCGCAAATCCTGAAGAAGTAGAGGCGATTGTGGCCTTGATAAGCTCTGCGGACAGATCTGCACAGGTCCGCATGATCAGCGTTCGGATGTTGACGAACGTAAAGGCCGGGTAGCGCGAGGATGGCGGGGATCCCGGGCTGTTTGGAGTCGGGGATTTTGCTGTCGTGAACATTCCCCCGCCATCTGTGGAGTTTAGTGATCCCGACCGGGTCGGCGAGTGCCACTTGGGTAGGAACTTTCGACGCAATGCGAAGAGTGTGGCGGCGATTGGTCGAGCCGCCGGGGTAAAACCATTTCTTCTCTATTTTTGTTTTTGC
Source organism: Gentiana straminea (assembly GCA_036785695.1). Lineage (NCBI taxonomy): Eukaryota > Viridiplantae > Streptophyta > Magnoliopsida > Gentianales > Gentianaceae > Gentiana > Gentiana straminea. Next base: position 5,758,321 of record JAVUPR010000497.1, on the reverse strand, counting down.
TAACCCAAAAATACACAAGCACTGTGCGCGGGGTCGGGGCGGCGGCGGGCACGGTCCCCTACTCCCCCCCCTTTTTTTTTTTTTTTTTTTTTTTTTGACTTGTACATTTCGATTGCTTCCTCTTTTGTTTTTCTTCTTTTTTTTTTTTTTTCGAGAGATGCCGGCATCCGGTCTTCGCGGGAGCGCTAATGTTGCCGCGCTAATGCCGCGAGGAAGACGCGGGAGGAAGAGTTAGCGAGGGCGGATCCCGTGATCATACCGACGTTCATGTGGGGATCAATCAGGGAGTGACCGTTGCTGCGGCGGGTTTAGCATCTGAGGCGGGGACTTCCTCGGTATTGCGATCGCCGGAGCGATTACGAGAAGATGTCCGCCCCCCGCCACCGAAGGCTCGGGCACCGCCCAGTAAGCGCCGATAGAGTTTGAAGATGTTCTTGAAGACGTCCCCGCTTTCCCGGAAAAGACCAAGAGTGGATGCGCCATCGAGGTTGTCGACCTGAGGGTCTTGACTCTCCCCTTCTCAACCTTGCACTTTTGTTCATGAATTCGTGCCGCGAGGAGCGTGCACGGCAAGAAGCTTCGGCGGCGGCGACATTCCTTTATATTTTGACGAGGCTTTCGCGCCGATCAATCATCGCCCGGCGGGGTGTGATGATGGAGTCGGCTACGTCGGCGGTTCCTCCCCTTCCTGTACTTACCAGAAAATGGAGCGCTGAGGCTCGCCTATCCGTGGGGACCGGACTGATAAAAAGGATTGCTCCTGCCAACATCGGCAACAACTCTATTGATCCCCGCGAGGCTATGAGGGCTGCCGTCGCCGAGTACGGGATGTCGGCGCATAAGGTAAATATGTTTCCTCGCACGAACTTCCTTTTATTTTCCAAGTGCTTACTGTGTCTTTTTTAGGTCTCGCGTTGCATGCTTGCCGCTTTAGATCGTTGAGAAGTTGGTGGAGAGCGAACGACGAACGAGCGACGAGCGGCGAAGAAGGCGCGGGAGAACCGGGAGTTGGTGCGGACGATGAAGGACACGGAGGCCAAAGTTGGCGACGCCAAGGCTATATATACCGCTAAAGAAAAGACACCGGGCGGACAAGATAGCGGAGTTGGAGCGCCAAGTTACTCATGAGAAGAATCATCGCAAGAAGGTCGAAGCCGCCACGGGTGCTGTGAGCAAAAGTTGAAAAGCTGCCGAGGATGCTTGTCGGCCCCGATGCGCTAAGGAACCGAGGATGCCCGTCGGAAAGGCGAGGAAGCCATCAAAAGGGCCGAGGACCTTGCCTCGGATGTCCGGGCCAAAATCGAGGCCGCCCTTGCCGAATATAAGGACGGCGCCGAATATTGGAAGGATGCGGGTGACAATTATGACCAAGGCCGCTATCATATGGCGAGGTGTGTCTGTAGGTCGATGCACCAGCAGAGGGTCCCCAGCTTACATGATATGGCGGCGTGGACTCAGGAGAATTCTTTCAGTGCCGAGCTCCTTCAATATCATCCCGTGGTTCCATACTCCGAGGAGGAGATCGCGGAATACCGCGAGCGATGTAGGGTTGATGGTTTACAGGCGGCGGTATTTCCAGCGGCAGCAAAAGAGAACATGCGATCACTCGTGCAGGCGATCTTGGATGGGGCCAATACGAGAGGGGGATCGGGCGGCTCCGGGTGGTGAGAAGGGGTAGCCGGGAGATTCGCAAGGCGGCCTTGATTCCGGAAGCGTTTGATTCTCCTTTTGTTATTGACGAAACTTTGTTATTGGTTTGTAATATTAACTTTTGTTTCCGGCTGATGTGGGGCTCGCCACCCTGTTAACTTTGATCCTTTTCCTTCTGTGCACATTGGGGCCGCTGCATGGCCATTTCATTTTATGCCTTTGTTCTCTGCTTTGGTATTTTGAGTTGTTTTTGTTTTTGCTAACCCAAAAATACACAAGCCTGTGCGCGGGGTCGGGGCGGCGCTGGGCACAGTCCCCCACTCCCTTTTTTTTTTTTTTTTTTTTTTTTTTTTTTTTTTGGGCAAAAAGGAAGAAAAATATATACACAAGGAACAAAAACTTCCAAAAAACGAGAGGACTACATGTAATATCTCTTGAGGTTGTCGGCGTGCCAAGTATTCTCATATTCACGGCCATTCCCGTCTTTGAGATAATATGTCCCCTTCTTTAGCTCGCGAGAGATCCGAAGGGGTCCCTCCCAATTGCTTTGTCTAACTTTTTGGGTTTGCGGCCGGCGGCTTCACATTTAATTAATACGAAATCTCCCGCCTTGAAAAAATGGTGGCGTACCTTCTTATCGTGGTGTCGCTTAGCGGCCATCTTGAAGTTAGCCAAACGGGTCGCCGCTTGCAGTCTTTTTTCTTCGAGCATGTCGAGCTCAAACTCACGCGATCGTTCGTTGGTGTCCTCGTTGAAATGCGACACTCTGATGCTAGGTATAGACATCTCCACTGGTGTCATCGCCTCCGAACCATAAGTCAGGGAGAATGGGGTTTCTCCTGTGGTGGACTTTTTGGCGGTCCGGAGCGACCATAAGATCGCGGGCAGCTCATCTACCCACCTGCCTTTCTTTCCGCATAGAGTGCGTTTCAGGCCTCTGAGCACTTGTTTGTTTGCGTTCTCTGCCTGACCATTACTTTGAGGATAGCTGACCGAAGACGTCGCATGAATGACGCCATGCTCTTTACAAAACTCGTCGAATTCCGTTCTGAACTGTGGTCCATGGTCAGATATGATGATGCGAGGTACCCCGAAACGAGTCCACACTTGATCCATTAAAAAATAGATGACCTGGGTGGTGGCGATCTCTCTGAAGGGCTTTGCCTCTGTCCATTTGGTGTAATAATCAGTCGCTACTACTATGTATTCACATCCTCCGCGCCCTTTAGGCATTGGACCGACGAGGTCGATGCCCCACATTTCGAAAGGCCATGAAGCGGTGACGATGCTCTGTTCTACGGAGGGTAACCTGGGTATATCTGCGTACCTTTGACAGGGGTCGCATTCCCTAACGAATATATCCGCATCCCTCAACAAGGTAGGCCAGTAGTATCCTGCGGTGATCGCCTTTTGTGCGAGGGTTCGACAGGCTGGATGCCCGCCGCATACTCCTTGATGAAGCTCATGGAGGATACCCTCTACTTGCTCCGGCCTGACGCAGCGGAGCGAGGTTTGGAGAAAGAGCGCCCGTAAAGTATCCCATTTTGCACGACATATCTTGCGCTCGGCGAGCCAAGGTTCTTGCCTCTATCTTGTCTGAAGGCAAAACTCCATGCTCAATATAATCCTTGACCTCATCGATCCAGCAGCGCGAGGAGGGCTGAATATCCATGACCTCGCATCTGTTGATAGAAGGTTCCCCGAGGTATTCTAAAGGGATGTCAGGAGCGAGCGCCGCGTCAGCGTCGGATAACTTGGATAAATAGTCTGCCCTCAAATTCTGAGTGCGTGGTATATAAGAGAGCTCGCAATATCCGAACCGACGACGTAACTTCGGACCGGGTCGATGTCTTGCTGCAGTTTCGAACAATAAATCTTATAACCTCCATTCACTTGATTGACAACCGGTTGTGAGTCGCAAAAGACGTGTATGTTCTCAACTCTCATTGCGAGGGCGAGCTCAAGGCTGCGATGAGCGCCTCATATTCGGCTTGGTTGTTTGACGCCGTGAAATCGAAGCGAAGCGCTTTCTCAATTTCTTCGGACGTTCCCGGCTCGAGCAAGACGATGCCGGCCCCGCAAGCTCCAATTCCACTAGCGCCGTCAACGAACAACGCCAACGGTGGGCCGGGCCTCGTGGGGCCGCTAGGAGCCGGTTTGTCGGGCGAGTTGGTCGAAGGGGAAGTGGGTTGTGTTGTCGAGGGATCTCGGAAGCTTGCTTCAAGAATGAACTCGGCCGGGTCTACGTGCCTTGATTGCCCTTCGAGGCTCGTACTTGATGTCGAATTCAGTGAGCTCAATTGCCCATTTCTGGAGACGACCGGCGAGGTCCGGCTTATGTAAAACCGACGCGGCGGACTATCCGATAATACAATGATCGTATGTGATGAAAAATATGCACGGAGCTTTCTAGGCTTGCTATAACAAGAGAGTAAGCCAATTTCTCTGCATTAAAATATCGACCTTCCACGGACGAGAGCCTTCGAAACATAGTAAATGGGCTTTTGAACGGGCTTCTCGGGAGTCCCCTCTTCCTTTACAAGAAGCTGCGGCGACGGCCCCTATCGAGGCCACCAAATATAAATAAAGGCGGTCGCCTATGATAGGACTTACTAAAAGAGGCGGGCTGACCAGGTATTGCTTGAGCTCTTCAAAGGCTTCAGTGCATTCTTCAGTCCATTCAAACCCCTTGCTGCCGCCTTTCAAAATTTTATAAAAAGGAAGGCACCTATCTGCCGATTTCGAAATGAAACGCCCCGGAGCGGTTATCCTTCCATTCAACCTGCGAACCTCTTTCACGGTCGTGGGAGGCGCCATGTCCCGAAATGGCTCGATTTTCTCGGGATTTGCTTCGATGCCGCGCCGTGTGACCATGAAGCCTAAGAATTTTCCGGCTTTAACCCCAAACGTGCATTTGACTCGGGTTTAGCTTCATGTTGTTTTTTCGTACGTTCGCGAAAGTTTCCCTCAAATCTCGCTATGAAGTCGCATCTGCGCTTGGATTTGATGACCATGTCATCTATGTAAGCTTCCATGTTGCGGCCGATTTGAGTGTGGAAGACCCGGTTGATCATCCTCTCGGAATGTTGAACCCGCATTCTTCGGGCCGAAGGGCATCATTTTGTAATAATACATGCCGCCTCCAGCTACGAAAGCGATAAGTTGTCCTTCGTCCCCGGCCATGCGGACTCGATGGTATCCAGAATAGGCGTCGACGAAACTGAGGATTTCAAAACCCGCTATCCGATCTACCATTCTGTCTATGCGGGGTAGCTCATAGGGATCCTTGGGGCAGGCTTTGTTCAAGTCGGTGAAATCTACGCACATTCGCCACTTGCCGTTGTGCTTCAAAACCATAACGACGTTGGCCAGCCAAGTAGGATATTGTAGTTCTTCAATGATATCCGCCGTAAGTAGTTTGGCGATCTCAATTTTTATAGCCTCTTCCTTTGCGGTTGAAAATTGGCGAGCCCGCTGCTGGATTGGCTTGAAGTGGGGATTCACGTTGAGACGGTGGAGTGCGACCTCAGGGTCGACGCCTCGCATGTCAGTGACCTCCCAAGCAAAGGCCTCCAGGTTCTCTTTCAGTACGTTGATCAGTGCGGACATATCGGCCTCGCTGAGGTGCGCCCCGACTTTGATCTTTTGGTCGGGGTATCTCTCATTGATGATTACCTCGACGAGCTCCCCCTCTGCTTCAATGCTTGGATCATCTCGTATCTGCAATGTGTCGCATGCAATTTCCTTTTGTTGTTTCTTAAGCGGCGGAGGGCTGTTCGTGCCTTGTCCCCGCTCGATATGGGCTTCCAGCGCTCTTTTCTTAGCGCTCGCCTCTAACTCGGCCATGGACTCACCTATCCGGGGGTTGAGTCGTCCGGCGGTACTTGGGACCTCAGCTGTATCGGTTATCACTAGAGCTTCTCCCAACAGATTTATTGAATTCGTGATGGGGTTAGTCCCTGCTGGTGCGACGGGAGGTGTAGCATAAGCTTGTCCTAGCACACCTTGGACTTCGGGCTCCCGTGCCCTTTTCAACCCCGCCTTTGATTTTGCCAAGTGGTCAAGATAAGTCCGTGGTCGGCTAATCACCCGGCCTATCTTGCCATTTTCTCGTATAAAATTTGACCCTCGATGCGGAATGGAAGACACCATCCGAAATTTGCGCATCGCGAGTATGCCCGGGATCATGTGGTAGCGAGTGGCGGATCGACCACCGAAATTCTATTTTTTCGATCCGGAAGGGCTCGAAGTCTCCGATGCGGACCTCCGGGTCAATCATTCCTTTAACTTTTACCTCATGGTTGGTAAAACCCTCTAGCGAGCCCAGGTACGGTTTCAGATTGGCCTCGGTGAAATTCAAACCTTTGAGGCAGTCAAGATAGATGATGTCTCTGGCGGCACCTGTATCCACCAGGACTCTGTTAACCCCGCACTTGCCCATCCCGATTTTGATTATGAGGGGCATCTCCATTGCTCCCGTAACAAAGCTAAGCTCGCTCTTTGTGAAAGTCAAGGCCTCTTCATCTGGCCGCAGAGTTCTAGGCCGCTCACGTCCAAATTCTTTGATCGAGTTGATCTGTTCTTTTATCTGCCTGTTGCTAGGCGGGCTTTCGTGGATGACATTAAGCTCGCGCTCATACTGGGCTGCGACGAGTCTCTGGTTGGCACCGCCTGCCAATTTGAATCGATCTAACTTTCCCTCCCGGGCCATTTTGTCTAGGATCCTTATCAGGGAAAAACAATCATCCGTGTTATGGCCGTGATAATTATGAAACTCACAGAATTTGCTTGTGTCCGCTTTACGAACGCTGTCTTCGCTACGATTGTCGCGGGGCTTCCGGATGTGTTCCGAAATTTCGTTCAGGATCGCCGACGGTCGGGCATTCAGCGGAATGTAATCTTTTACGTCGAACTTTTGCGGCCTTTTGAAATCACGGTCGTCCGTTCTTTCGCCGGATTGACGGCCTCCTCCTTTCTTTGGGGATCGGCCTCGAGTACTATTGGACGGGGCCATGGGATCAGATTGAAGGCCCCGGTTTCTGGCGGGGATGACCTCGACGGTAGTAAACTTCCGGGCCTGCTCCAACATGTCCCTCGAGTTGGTCGGAGCGTGCATCGTTAAGTGTGTCTTAAGTTCGCCGCCCACCAGTCCAGTTAAGAATGCCATCATGACCGTGGGTTCGGGCTCGTCCCGTGTTTGATCGTAAACTTGGACGAATTTCTCGTAATACGACCGGGCGGACTCCCCAGTGTCCTGCTTTATCAAAAACAGATCGGTTGTGGTCTTGCGAGGTCTATGCGCTGTCTTGAATTCTGTCAGGAACTTTGTCCGCATATCCTCCCAGCTGTTAACTGATCTGGCTGGCAATTTGCGAAGCCATGTAGAGGCTCTATCTTTCATGCAACCCACCATAGCCACGCACCAGGCCGCGCTATGGTGAGTAGCGAGCATCATTTTGCTCTCGAACGAGGCTATCCATTCGTATGGGTCTGACTTACCCTGATAATCTGTATGTTGATGTTGGAGACTCGGCGTCGAGGAGGCTCGCTATGAGCGAGTCCGAAAGTGCATCCATAGCGAGCGCTAGGTTCCTTATCCTCTTCTCGTTTGTTCTTTTTCATTTCCGGAACCATCAGCCTCAGATCTTCAAATCGCTGGTTGGTCTGGGCTCGAGGTGCGCCCTGAGAGTGGGCGTCGTCCTCGTCACTGCTGTGCCTTTCTGTTTTGGCCCGTGCTCTTCTTCTCAGGATAATGTTCCGGGGATTTTCACTGAGGGGACCCAGTCTCCGTCTGACGTTGCCTCGCGTTCCTTTATCTTCATCCCTCGGTGGTGGTGGTAAAGCTCTACGTTTTCCCAGGCGGTCGTGCGCCGATATTCTAGTTTGGCTGTATTCACCGTGCCGAGAGGAGGATACGCTTTCCCCTCGATGCTCGTGACGCTGAGCTCGCGTTGTTTCCCCCATGTTTGGCCCTTTCCACGGAGGGGCGATGACGTTAGGTCCGGCGTTCATGCCCTCTACGGTTGGGGGAGGATCAATTGCTAGCGCGGGCTGGCCGGCGGAGACTAAGATCTCGTTGGCGCCTTCATTTTCGCCGCGTATTCACCATAACTCTTTATTCTTGCCGGATCGGCCTCGCGAGAACCGGCGGGGCGGGGGCCTCTTTGTCCGGGCCCTCGGTGTTAATCTGTCTTCGGGCGAGCTCGCCTCTAACTGAGTGTTTTTCTTTCTTAACTCTAAGAACTCGCGGTAATCGACGGTTGTACGGGCGGGGTCACTCTCATGAGACCTCGTTGGGGCGATATGCTTTTCTGCCGGGTTGGGTGTGACGGGGTTAGGCGAAGGGTTAGCCATGATGGGAGGTCTGATGCCAGTCTGGCAACAAGCTTTCCAAGGTAGCAAGTGGGATTATTGCCTCTGACACAAGCCAACTCTAGTATCCTTTTCAAAAGGTAGTTGATGTGACGTGATCTCGCGTCGAGATTTTATGTACGCAACATCCGATGAACCTTTTACCCTCCTATAAGCAATCGATCCCAACACGAGAGATGCTACAAGTCGAATTTTTATGGCGTTCACACCGTCCCGATCAACATACAAATCGGAAAAACGCTAACCACGGCCGTTTAACGGTTCATATAAGATTATCCCAATAGTGGTGAATCTTCAAACGCAAGATTGGGATAGTCTACATAAACACATGAGCTATTTTTCAACGGACTCGTGAAGACAAAGATAACCGATTTGATGATGATAAACCGGAATAACAAACCTTTTATACAAGGGAGACGGAGATCGGTACAAGGCGAGCAACTATGGAGTCCACGAAGGTGTTGAATCCTTTGAAGAAAACGTTCCCGGTAACGGAGCCAATTGACGTGATCCGTTTCCGTCAGGTAGTTTGAAAGGAAGACTTGGACGTGGGATATCTGGCCTCTTCGTGGTGCTCCGATCAGTGAGGTTATCGCCGTCGGACGGTGGCGTTTATCGACGTTGGTGATGAGCCCGCGGTGGTAATATGAAATAAATATGAGAGAGAGAGAACAGTGCTGATAGAAATAAATGTGCAAAAGTTGTTCTATATTTCTCCATTTTCATTAATGTCACAGTGGGGGTATTTATAGGGAAAGGATAAAGCTGTAAAAGACTACTCGTGCTAGCGGCGCCGATGCCCGACAGATGGCAGTTGGCCTCGCATTCTATCTAAGCTTATGAACTTTCCATTAACTGATATTCTCATAGGAATGGGCCCGCAGTGCTGCGGGGCGGCCCCCTTATGCTTATGAGGATGGCGGGATGGCCATCAAGTTGGCGACGTCGCGCGCTTATGCTCAGGGAAAGAGTTTGACTTATGTCCTCAGACGAGTTGACCGGGGATAATGGGACCGTGTCAGGTTCCGTATCATCAATGTGGCGGTTGTGTAATTATCCTTAGGACCGGAGTCTTCATGGCATCACGGTGTGGATTGTCATGCTTTGACACTATTGAGGTTTCCCCTAGCCACGGGGCGATCATGCGGTAGTGATTGGGTATGATACTGAAGCATGCGGAGTATACATGATTGGTCGTCCGGGAATTGCGTATCCTATGATTGGGATCGAATATCCGAAATGGCCTTCTTATAAGGAATGTCTTACTCTCGTGAATCTTTGCAAAGTGGGAGTAAACGAGTTACTTCGAGAGAGCTTGATATCCAGTTATAAGATACGGTCGTTGATGTTTTGACACTCGACTAACGACCGTATGGATATTATTACGGCGATAGGATTGTAAGTTACACGGTAATCTGTTTCACATGAAAGGTAGTAGTCATTGCATTTGACTCTTCCGATGATTGGGGGTCACGGTGTGTTGCTAGACGCTATCCCGTGATCGTTAGGCATGAAGGGCATTTTCGTAATTTGCACTTTGTGTCTACGGCCAACATATTCGGAAGCCTATCGGGTCACACATATATGAACATCTAGCCGGATTAAAATGTGGTTATAGATGATAACCAAATAAGGAAAGTTTATCTCGAGACTATAAAGGTTATAGTGGTAAATTAATATGGTGGTATTTATTTATTATGAATAAATAAAATACAAGATATTAATTAAAGAATATTCCGGTAGCCAATTTGTTGGTCAAAGGGGCGCCACATTTAATTTGTATAAGATACACTTGGATTGTGCAATTTAATTAATAGTATTACCAAATATTAATATTAGATATTAATATATATATATATATATATATATATATATATATATATATATATATATATATATATAATATATATATATATATATGGCGGCTAAATTTATGTGTGTGATTGACATACGTAAATGCCAATTGATCAAATTGATATATTTGATGTTTGGATATTAATAGATTTAATTGTGTAATATATATGTGATATATACACATGTGTAAATTGATTTATGGTAATAAAATAAATATAGTCAAAATAAGATATTGACAATATCTTGGAATATTCAATATAAGATATTGACAATATCCTAGATTTATTTAATACAAGATATTAAATTAAATGAGATAAATCAATCAAATATATTTTCCTTATTTTGTTGGGAAAATGTTTTCTTCTCCTCCACTCTAGAAGATGGCGCCACCTACACTATAAATAAGAGGTGGGTGTCAAGCTTTTTGTATAACATAATTCCAAGAGCTAATAGTTCTTGTGTAAAATAGAGAGCATCCTATAGAGAGTTGGAGAGAGGGGAAAAAGGCCGGTCTAGCAATCGGAGTTTTCCAATAGCAATCCATGATGGGATTCCGGCGGGCTGTTCGTGTGGACTTGCGGTAGAGGCCGAACACTTGGGCGGCTCTATGCAGAACTTCTCTCCTTAGACGGTCAAAGCGTCGATCTTTTATATCAACCAAGGTAACCACCGTCTACTGCTTATTTGTTTATTGCTTAAACGAAGTCGATCTTGGGTAAAAGGAAATCAAAATTTTGAATTCCGCTGCGTTCCCGCGTAGATTTCCTAACAGTTAGTAGGTCCGCAACAGTTTTGTAACATCCCGACTTTTCAGAAATGGTAAATCAGTAATTGGGTAATTTAACTATGACATAATTATTATTTATCCTTTTGATTTAATTAAAAAGGATTTAATTAAAAGATTTTGGGATATTAATCATAAGGAATAAAGGGATTTAGTCTTCTAATTAATGGATTTGATTAATGGCTATAAAAAAAGAAATAATCACAATTATTCCCCCATAACACACACACGCATGATCTGGAAAAAAGGAAGAGGAACGGCGATGAAGGAAGAGCAAGTTTCAGAAAAAATGGGAGAACGTAATCTCCAATCGCAGGGCCAATCCGTTCATCTGTTCAAGATAACGCAGGAGAGAAAAGTGATCACCGCGATCAGACGCAACTTTGGAAAATAAAATATCCTTATTCCGTAAGTTTTCAGTTTAGCCCTAGTTTTTCGTCATCGTCGAGTTCATTTCTTAAAAAATTCGTATTTTTTAATCCGTAGCTCTGTTTTTCAGCCATGAGTAGTCAAAACGATCGTCTCGGAGTGTAGATCACTCTAAAAATAGGATCAAAGCATTTAATTCAGGTAATATTCAGTTTTACACACTTTTTCAATTCGGGATTTTCAAGAAAGATAGAATTTTAAGGTTTACTTGTTGTTTAATTAAGTTACAAGTTGAAGGCTTAGAAGTTCAGCTTTTTCTTGAAGCTTTTGGATCGTTTTTCCTGGAAATTATGGTAAGAGGCTCTTCTTAATGAGTAATTATAGTTTTATAATGATAAGTTGAGTTCCGGTGAGTTTTGGTGTTGTTTGGTGATAGAATTCATGCTAAGTTGTAATTAATGAGATGTGATATTTTTGGTATATTTGAGTTGAGTTCTACTGCTGTTTTTCTAAGTATCATGATGTTAACAAGTTTGAGAATGATTAGGGATCGATTAGGGGTAAAAAAAAGTGAGTTTTTAGGAAGTTGCCGCGCTTGGTGCGGGCGCACCAAGCCCAGTGCGGACGCACTGGAGGACCAGAAAGTGAATTTTTACATTCAGAGAGCTAGTGCATGCACACCAGATCCTGTGCATGCACACTGGACAAACAGAATTCAAGTTTTTACATACAGAGGCTCAGTGCGTGCGCACTAAACCCAGAATTCGAGTTTTTACGTACAGAGGCTCAGTGCATGCGTATTGGACCTCTTTTTGATGAATAAGATGATTTTAGCTATGATATGAGTTTTAAGCATTGTTCTTTGACCTTATAACATTAATTAAGCTTGAACAAGCTTCGATTGAGCTTCCGATTCGTTTAGTTAAGGCACCGGATGTACTCTTAAAGGGAGTTGAAGTTTGGATCTGTCAGAAGGGCATGAAAGGGCTTGTGCTTTGATGAACTAGAGTTCATCAATGTCTGTGTACTTGATAGGATGTGATGTCTAGCTGTCTAAGTGAGGGAATAGAGTTGATAATATGAGTTTCATTTGAAAACACTTAGGTGGCTAGATAACAACGGATAATAATTACATATGCGATAGTAAAAGATAAAACGTCACATATTCTCGGTTAGGCACCAATTCATATCGGCGATGTGATACATTCATAAAAGGTGAACAACGCTACTAGCTCAAAAGGCTGAAGGGTAGTGGAGGAAATTCATTGAAAGTATATGCATACTGGGGAGGATCCGGGACTATCGGTGCTATTCACCATAGTTGACAAGTATATCTCATGATGGATACACATCATGCATAGTGCCCTTGAGTGATGACGTATCCAAGATAAGTTAAGCTAGAAACGTATAATCATGACGTGTCGATGGGCATGGAATAAACCCTAGATTGAGTTGGTCTCATAAAGATAATCTAATGGTCATAATAAGAACCTTTTGTTGTAGAACTTAGTTATTCATTAGCTTCTCACTTTTACCAAGTACTTTGTACTTACCTCCTTTGCATTTTCTTTTGTATGCATTGCGGGGTGAGAAGACGAACATGTTGACCAAGAGTAGTTGACGGCAGGATGACGTTGCTGCCTTGAAGATGCTTTTAGTTTATTTTTTTTTGTAAAGGTTGTACTAGACTTGTTGTTCTTTTATTCCTAGACTTGTGTAAGTTATGTTTGTACTTTTAAGAGCTCGTATTGTGTAAGTCTTTGGGTTTTTCGTCATTGTAATTTAACTATCCATCTTTAGTATGGTTAATTTCTATTCTTAGTAGCATTTATGTTTTACCCGAGTCTTTTTAGCTTCCGTTTGCTTTTATTTGATATGACGACGTAGAGACTTGCGTATAATATTAGATTTATTAAATGCTATACTCACCAAACATTTCTCTTCCGGATAAGGGCTCGGTATCCGGGATCGGGGCGTTACAGTTGGTATCAGAGCGAAGCGTCCTTCTTTCCTAGGCTTCTTTTCTCTTAGATAATATTTCTTTAGACTTTTTAGAACCTTTCTGATCTCCCTTGAACTTGGTGGTAAATCTTCGTACGACTAAGAATCCTTAAACCGTGGTTAAGTTGCATTAGGACCATGTGAAGAGTCTTCTTAGATGAAGGTTAAGTCGAGTTCTTAGCTCACATCTTTTATGTGATCCCTCAGGTTTTGTTTCTTCTAGGACCTTTAGTAGAAACCCTCTCTTCCTTTGAAGTTTCCAAACCATAACTTGTCACCTTGGATTAAGTGAAACCCCTTTAAGCAAAGTTTGGGGATCGGAGTCTTAGGCTTACACCCTTAAGTTGAGGACCTCTTGGTTCGACTTTCTTTTCACTTCCTATTGTGATCTCTTTACGTTCTTTTACACATGAATATCTAAGCCTACCTTTGGCTTGGCCTAACTTTGTAGAGAATGATATTTGACTCAACTCTACAAATCATCCACTTTCTCTTTTTACTATTGTTTGGTATATGTTTTCCAATATTTTTTTGACCTTGCTTTGCTCGAGATGGGTTCCTGATAGATTATGGTGAACAACAAACTGATTGTCATTGAGGAAATAATGTGTGTACAATAGATTTATATAGGGAGCCAACAAGGCTATAAACGTAAAAATATAAATAATATAAAACTATCATCTAATACGCTCCCTCAAGCTGACGGAGCTGAGCGAAGGCCAAGCTTGGAAACGAGAGTAGAAAATGATAACCGCGGCAAGGGCTTGGTAAGAACATCAGCTAACTGGTCTGCAGCAGCTACACGAGCAACACGAACAAGACCTCGCTCAGCATGCTCATGAATAAAGTGATAGTCAATAGCCACGTGCTTCATGCGTGAGTGAAAAACCGGGTTGGCACTGAGACGAAGCGCACCCAAATTGTCATAGAAAATCACTGGTGTGGAGCGAACCGAAAAACTGAGATCAGCAAGCAGATAGGTCAGCCAGGCAACCTCTGCTGCCGTATCTGCAACGCACCTGTATTCAGCTTCGGTGGAAGAACGAGAAACTGAGTGATGCTTCTTAAACTCCAAGAAATAGCATTTCTGCCCAAGAAGACAATGTAATCAGAAGTAGAAGTGTAGCCAGGCACATACTCAGAGGACACTGGATCACGGTAGCCATCTTCCTTGTTACCCGCCCAATCAGAATCTGAAAAAGCATGTAAGGCCAGAGGAGAATCCCGATATAACTGCAAACCCATAGTAGGAGTGCCAGACAAATAACGCAAAAGGCGTTTGACAAGCATCCAATGATACTCTGTCGGTGCATGCATAAACTACGAGAGCTTATTAACCGTAAACTGAATATCAACTCTCGTAAAGCATAAGTACTGTAGGGCACCCAAAGTCTGACGATACTGAGTCGGATCTAAATTAACAGGAGAAACAATGGGATCACCTGAAAAGGCATCGGCTGGCATAGGCGTGGAAACCGCCTTAGATTCCTGCATGTGAACCTGAGAAAGTAGCTCACGTGTGTACCTGGTCTGCGTAAGTAACATACCCACGGTAGAATGAGTGACCTCAACTCCCAAAAAATACGACAGTGGACCAAGGTCCTTAATAGAGAACCGAGAGCCCAATTGATCAATAATACTCTGAACCTGCTCACTGGAGCTACCTGTAACAATTATGTCATCGACATATACCAAGATAATAGTAATGCTGATAGATGTGCGACAAACAAATAGAGACGGATCAGCCACAGAGTTAACAAAACCCATAGTAAGAACAAAGGACTTAAGCTCATGGTACCAGGCCCGAGGTGCCTGCTTTAGACCATAAATCGCCTTGCAAAGTTTGCACACAAATGTAGGTTTTGTTGCATCCTCAAACCCGGGTGGGTGAGACATATATACGTCTTCAGCTAGTGTTCCTTGCAGAAAGGCGTTATTGACATCGAGTTGGCGAAGAG